>CM057456.1:1634233333-1636805000 GCA_016271365.2 Neoceratodus forsteri | reverse complement strand
GACAAGTAGACATAATTGATACTAATCCAAAGCTAGAATAAAGATTAGTTCTTTAAAGTGCTTGCAAGAGACATTCATATCTATTCATTGCTATATTTCATTTGGATCATAGAAATAACTTTCAGGTAACCCATAACTCTACTTATTATCAGATCATATTCTACAGTGAATATTAAGTTCAAAAGGACATCTTTGCTTAGGGTTTGGTTCAATTCCCACATTGGGTTCAGCCAATATGCCCTTGATTTATTGTACCATAACGTGATATAAATCTTCATGTTCCTGTACATTGCAAGAGCAGAATTCTTTTGTTGGATAGGTTAGTTTGCGGTATCTAGCTTTCAGTATGTTACTCTGAAAGAGTTCCACACAATATTTAGTATATAGTTTCCTGTAAGCATGCTCTGTTAAGACATCCAGATAATATTGGTAAATGTGTCTGTTGTCATTTTGAACAAGCCATGTAAAGATTTTAGTGGATGATATTGCTTCCATGTCTCTAACTATAGAGAGGTAATGTGAGGAAGTATTTTTTCACAGAGAGGGTTGTGGATGCATGGAACAGCCTCCCTGAAGAGGTCGTGGAGTCAAGAACAGTGGGGGAATTCAAGAATGCATGGGACAGACATAAGGCAGTCCTAGTGGGGGTAGGAGGAAGTAAGCTGTTGGTTAACTAGGATCTGCAGCTTATCTGTTAGGTAGGAAAATGGGCAGACTAGGTGGGCCAAGCGGTCCTTATCTGCCATCAAATTCTATGTTTCTATGTTTCTATGCTTCTTATATTCATCTTAATGTCCTTCCTGGTAATATACACTTTATATTTTGAGCTAATCAAAATTCCTCTCTTTATATATTCCATTTAAAAATCTAAGCCATAATCTCTAAGGAGCAAGACTATCTTATTCAGTCATTTAGATTGCTTGCAACCCAATGTTTGCCATCTGCTTTTTTCAGCTATACACCTGTGGGGCAGTCTGTGAACATCTAAACTGGTCAGTTTAACCCAATAGTTAATTTTTCTGGCATCTGCCAAGGCTTTAAGGCTAGCTGTCCCTAATTCTGCTCTTAAATAAGGAGCCAGAACAGCGCTACCCACGCCTAAAGCTGATTTATTAAGTTTGTTAAGGGGAGATTCTAGGGACTCAGTTTTGTCTGTGGCCCATATCTCTGCTTGATAAAGAGCTTGAGAAAAGTATTTGGCCCTTATTGCTTCTAAAAAGGGTCTAATCAAATTGCCTCCATATCTGTTGTTGAATCTTGATAGGTCACTGGCCACTTGTTTTAATTTCAATGTTAGTCCTTTAATATGGTTAGACCAATATCCATTGCTGGACAGATTTAACCCTAAGTAAATATATGTTTTAACAGTACTAAGTTTCTTACTAGCAATTTTCCATGTTAATTTAGAATTTTTAGAACAAAAAACAAGCACTTGGCTTTTTGTTTTATTGATTTTTGATTATACTTTTCTGCAAATGCCATTAATAAATCTAATTTATGCTGTAATCCAGAATAGGACAGTGTAAACAAGGCAAGGTCATTGATGTATGCTAATGCCACGCATCAGATGTTGCAGATACGGGGAGAATCTGATGTAGATTCTGAAAGCTGTATTAACAGGTTATTGACAGAAATACAAAAAAAGCACAGGTGCGAGTACGCAACCCTGCTTGACTCCCAGATTTGTTGAGATGCTTGTTGGTAGTTAACCATTTTTACTGCTTTTGACTAGAGCTCTCTTATGATGCTGATTAAATTTGTGTTTATACCTCATAGATACATAATTTGGCATAAGGTGGCTCTAGAAATGTTATCAAATGCTGAACTGAAGTCAATAACGGCCTCAGACAGCTTTTGATTTCTTAAAGAGACATATTTTTTATAAAGATGCACGTGTATAAAGCATTTGTTAGAGGTACTGTATCCAGCAGGAAACCCCACTTGGAATTCTGAAAGGCCACCAAGTCGCTTTATTTGTTCCAATAGTCTAGATAAAATTATTTTTGCAAACACTTTCCCAGTAATGTCAAGAGTGATATTGGCCTATTCATTGTAGAATCTTTTTGTCCCCATTCTTGTAAATTGAAATGATAGTGACACGATTGCAGGCAGTGGGAATTGTAACATATAGTAACATAATAGTTGACAGCAGATATGGACCACTAGGCCCACCTTGTCTGCCCGTATTCCCTACCGGCATCAGTGGTCGCTGACCCTACTTAGTCAGTTACTCTGTTTAAGATGCATAGATTAAAGTAGGGCAAAATAATTTTTGTCCAGAAGGACAGAGCTACTAAGAACATGACTGGGGGGATCAAATCTGGGCCAGGTGCCTTCCCCTTTTTGAGGGAAGTGATTGCTAGGTATACTTCAGTTGATGTGACAAGTTTAAATTGGGCTCTGTCCACCGTGGATTCCCACCAAGGAGTCACTTCTGAAAGTTCAGGGTCATAAAACATGTTGGTATAGTGTTTAAGCCACTGATCCATTGGGATGGGGTTACCAATCTCAAATTTACTGTTATTAGTGCCTTTTGCTACCAAGAGCCAGTAGGAATGATGATCTTCACTGCTTATTGCATGGAGCATCAGGTGCCATTGTTTTAACTGGTACTCCCTACACTTATCTTTTAAGAGGTAATTGCACTTTTCTCTTGCCTTGTTTAAGTTACTGAATTTATTTTTGTCCTTAAAGCTTTTAGTGTGCCTATTCAACTTAATAAGAGCCTTTTTAGCCTTACAGCATTCATAGTCAAAGCAGGAACTGATGGTCAAAACTTGCAGGAAACTGGTTTGTACAGAAGTTTTCTAAGCCTATCAAATGAATCTCTTCGTCTTTTTATTTCTCTTCTCTATTGGTGCTCCAGTAAAAAGGTTCCACCTCTGTCACCTCCTAGATTACTAAAACTGATGCTGTCTATATGTCGGGTAGACTGGATGGGCCATTGATCTTTTTCTGCTGTCATTTTCTATGTTTCTATATTTCTGTAACACCTCAATGGAAAGGACAGGGGACCAAAATAATATCCATATATCACAAGTCTTCTAGTGAAATTTAGTGGTCAATTATGACTGTGGCATAAATGTATACTAATGTTTTAATACAATGCATTGGCAGACTGGGTGACGTGTCACAGAAAATACCAGCAGAAGGTCAGCCAGGTCAAATTCTATAAGTTTGCAAAATGTGGCCAAATGGTCCTGCTGTTTATCTCAGCGTTTACAAGGAGGGGCATTTTGGTAGTACACTTTATTCTTTCCTGAGGGTCTACTGGCTGGGTGCCACCGTGGAATAGTGAAACTGTTGACAAACGTTTGATACCAAAAGCATAGAAAATTGGAGGTCTATCTGAGTATATTTTTTATTGATAAACCAAGGGAACTGAGATTTTCCTAATGACTGGAACACAGTGAGGGTCTGGTTTCCAGCAAAAGCCTGTTTAATCCTATTTACAGATATCATGTTTTTATTTGTGAGAAACATGCCCTAATGAGTAAGGGAAAAAACAGATGTGTACTGATACACATTGAGTTTTCTCTATAAATGGAGGACCTCACTGTGAGCCAAAAAAGGAAGGGTGTCAGCATGTAGTGCAACAGGCTGATCAATTGTGTGAGACCAGAAGGGAGGAACTCTGATGTGGCTCAAGTTCTCTGAAGACAAGAGACTGTGCTATTTCCATATCTTCACCTGTAAATTTGACCTCGTTATAGTACAGCTATGTTTGCATTTTTATGGTTTAATTCCTATTATTTTTCAGTGTTTTCTCCCGTTAGCACTTTTGTTCTATTTTGGCCAATGTGCAAATAGATTGTACAAATAAAGTAGTTCTTATTTAGCACAATATACAGACTGGTTGTGCATTTTGACATTTTGATAAAAAGGGTATAGTTTGTGAATTACTGTGGTAACCATCATTTTGAAGAGGCAAACTAAATCTAGTTTAAGCAATTTGAAAACAAAAAAAATCTCCCTGATACAGGGAAAGGAGTGGAGTGAAGTTTGATATGACAGAACCCACACTTCACCAAGAGTTCGAGCAGTCTGCCTTGGCTTGATCCAGGGGGACTGGTGTCTGGGCTCAGAGGGTCCAAGTGTCCAGATGTGCCACCTTTGTAGTGGGTAGAGTGTGGGAGCAAGTGTACAGTGAGGGGTGAACATGGGTCAAGGTCGTCGGCAGACGACTGTGAGAGGAACTGGTTGGGGTGTGGACGGGTGGGTTTGTCACAATGACAATTACTATTTGTCTTTACTGATTTAAAATATTGTGTGGCACAAGGCATACATTCATCTACAGCAAATGGTAAAGGAACTCCAGTTTCTCAGGCACCACACACAATGAACTTCCCAAACAGTCACCAGGCCATAGCCTGAAGGTTTGGGTCTTCGTTGCATTAAACAGTTCGACAACTGTGCTATTACTAAGCAAGTCACATGACCTAGCCCACCCCCAAGAACAATGCTTGGGCCTTTGCTTCCCTAAATCCTGTGGACTGTCGTAAAAATGTATATTTTCTTTGTATCTTTCTTGATCGTCATGTCAAAGTACTTCACAACATTATCACTGAAAGAAGATCAATAAAGTTGGAAAAAATACAAACTCAAATATCAATGTCTGCAAGCAACTCCTAAAAATAGTATCAGCCCTAGCAGTTGATATATTATGGGGATGGGGACTCCACAGCCTGAAAACAAAGAAAGCAAAAGTCCCTGGGTTGTAAGTTTGTGAGACACCATGCATTGCAATCTATAACTCTGAGACAAAAATAACAAATGAGGGGTAATCATGACTCCTCCAAAATGCATGATGCTGCTGCTCAAAATGATGCATTGGTAAAGCAATTGACCCCAGATGGGACAAAGGGGGCAAGTCTAACCAAAGTGATGTTACACTATTGTGAGATATACACTTTTAAAACCAAATATGGTATCCCACCATGGCTATTATTGTTTTACATCAGAAATTAAAATGTTTGATTTTGCAGCACACAAAATGAGTCATAATAAATCAAACTGAGGTGCTTGGCAGAAGAGGGCAGCTCCCCTCAGGCTGCACACAGTGCACTGCTCATAGAACCTGATTAAATATAATCTCAGGGCCACACAGTTTTGAAATACTTATTTCTGGTGACCATATTTGACAAGAGGCAACTGTGTGCTCTGATTTAAAATCATTGTTTACTCAGGATCCAGTGACAGTTTGCCTTTGCCAAAGTATAGAACTGATTCAGTGTTTTCTTTTTTTTTTTTTTTTACTTTTTTTTATAGTAGAAATGAAGTTGCCATCATATGTTACAAAGTGATCAGTTCAGATTACATATATTTCATACATAAGTAGAGGATAATGTATGGTCCTCTAACGGTAACCAGTCTGTTAACTGTCGAGAGGTTGCCAGGGCGACCATGTAAACCTTGACAGCAAAGCGCAAGAGGTTTACATCGCCATGGCAACCTCGAGACAGTTAACAGTGACCGGTTGCCGATAGACGGACCATACATTATTTTTTATAGTGTAGAGTCCCAAGTAAAAAGTAAAACAGCTGCTTTCTTTTGGAAAAATAGTCACCGCTGCGGGGGCCTTCAGTCCTTCCCTAACTGCTGCGTTCATCCGTGTAAAAAAAAAAGGTGCACACATGCGCAGACCGATCGCTGTTGTTAACCTATCAATGTGACGTAGCATCGATAGGTTAACAACATTTCTACATCACATCGTTAGGTTAACAACCTTAGGAAATGATGATTTCCTAAGGTTAATAGCATTCTACCATACGTTATGTTGTATATTATATGTGGGCTTACAAAAGTATCTTCCGTCTTTGGGATTGCATAAACAACAGGTAACAAGCAATGAAAGTGTATAAACTTTGACTATTTCAACTTAGTCATTCTTGTCAACAAGCATTAAACCTTTAACTCTTATGGGCTGACTGCTTTTTCACCTTAAATTTGAGTCCGTTTTACTAGGATGTCTACAGAAAGATATTTTTCATGGGCAAAACTGTGAGCGTGAATGTGTTTGTGTGGGTGCGGGATGGTCGCAGTTGTGCCCCCTGTTCCTCCCCGATATCCTGGGATCTTTGTGATGTTTTTGTGCTCCTTTTGTACCCCCCCATTGGGCCTCTCCACTTTGTACATCCTTTGCTCCTGTAAGCCTATTCCAGCGCTGCCACAGCTCCAGGTGTTAATCCTGTGTGAGGCAGATGGTCGCAGTAAGCTCTACTATTCTTCAGATGTTCCCTACTCTTGTAACCCAGGATTCAAAGTTGGGGGGATCTCTCTGCAGCCAGTGTGTTGTTATTTCCTTTACAGCTACTAAGGAAATGATCCTTAGGAGAACCATTTGTTTTTTGTCTCTAAAGGTTGGTGTCTTAAACCACAGGATTATATCATGAAAGGTAAGGGAGGGTTCATTCCCTCAGAGTTCTTTCACGTGGTGGTGGATCCTAACCCAGAACTCCCCTACCCCGGGGCATGCCCAAAATATATGAAAATGTGTCCCTGTACCACCACAGCCCCTCCAGCAAGAATCTGAGTTTCCTGCTTTACAGTGTTTGGTGATAGATGGGGTGTGGAAGAACCTGAACAGACACATCCATCTAAATTCCCTCTATCCCGATGAAGCTGTGGTTCTCCAACCTTATAGCCAAGTTGCCCTCCATTGGTTCTGTGGGATGGGGGTCACTGTGTACTCTTCCCAGGCTGTTCTGAGCTATTCCAATGCCTGGTCTTGGTCCCCCTTTATTATCTTATATGCCCCTGCTATTAACCTACCTCTTTCCCTCAGCCTTACCGCCCAGTAAATCAACATCTCCAGGGGTGACCATTCTCTATCAATTTTAGGGATTAACAGGTTAGAGGTTAGGCAATGTCTCACCTGGAAATAGTGGTGGAAGCCATTTCTGTGAAGGTTATATTTTCTTTGAAGCTCTGTAAAGGAGAGTACATTGCCATTTGCAATCAGGAATCTATCTAGCGTAAGGGAGTGGTGGTTCCAAGTGGAGTAGCCTGGGTCTGTCCTGGCTGGTGGGAAGCGAGTGTCTCCCACTATGGCTGTTAGGTGGCCTACCTCCACTGATGCCCCAATGAGCCTACAGACCCTGTTCCACATTCTGAGGGTGTGCCTAGTCCAGGGGTTGGTTAGATCTTTTCAGAGCTGTGGTGCCAGGGGAGTGTGTGGGATTGCAAATGAGTGAACGGTGGTCACCTGAGCCACCTCTATCTCGCGCCATGCAGAATCTCTTCTCTGCTGACCCGTGTCACTAAGGGAACAATCTGAGCTACCAGGTAGTAGGCCTTAAGGTCTGGTAGGGCCAGTCCCCCTTTCTCCCTGGGTAGGGAAAGAGTCTTCTGCCGCACTCTTTTCCGTCCCCTACTCCATGGAAATGTCAAGAAAGTCTTCCTTATTTGCTTCCAGAAACTTTCTGGAATATTGATGAGGAGGGCTTGGAAGAGGAATAAGAATCTGAGCAAGATGTTCATTTTTATTGTATCTAGTCGTCCTCCTAGGGTAAGGGGTAGCATCTCCCACCTTACAATATCTGCCTTGATCTTGGCCCAGAGCTTATCATAGTTCAGTTTAAATAGGCTATGGAGTTTTTCAGGTGAAATTTTTACCCCCAGGTAAAGGACCATATTGTTTGCAACCCACCTAAAAGGAGACCTCTCAAGGTCCCCTGGCCAGAACGTTCCCCCAAATTTTATTGCTTCTGTCTTTTCCAGATTTATTTTGTAGCCTGAGACCTGGGCATATTGGTCTAACTTTAAGCAGCGCTCTGGGATGGAGGTCTTCGGAGATGTTACAAACAAGAGGGAGTCGTCTGCATATAATGAAATTTTGTGGGACCCGTCCCCCACCTCAGTTCCTTGTATGTGATCATTTGCCCTGACTATGGCTGCAAACAGTTTGATGCTAAGGGCAAACAAGAGGGGAGACAACGGGCATCCCTGCCTGGTCCCGCTGCTGAGGTGGAATCTTTCTGAAGTGGTGCCATTCACTCTTACTGTCACTTGGGGTGAGGCATAGAGTGTGTCCATGCTGGTCCTGAATTTTGGGCCCAAACCCATTTCCTCTAGGGTTCTGCACAGGAAGTGCCAGTCCACCCGATCAAACACCTTCTCAGCATCCATAAAGATGGCTAGGGAAGGAATATTCTTCTTTTTCTGCTATGAGATCAGGTTGCGAAGGCATCTGATTTTGTCATGAATCAGCCTACCGGTTATGAAACCAGTTTGGTCTGGGTGGACTAGGCTCCCTACACAGCCCTGCAGGTGTCTGGCCATGACTGAGGTAAAAATCTTCTGATCCACACTGAGGAGAGAGATGGGCCTGTAGGAGCCACACACTTTTGGGTCTTTCCCCGCCTTGTGGATCACTGATATCTGGGCGTATTGCCATGACTGTGGTGTTTGCCCTCCCTCCAGCACCTCTCCGCAGACCTGCACCAGGCTTGGGGCCAGCGCCTCCTTAAAGGTCTTGTAGAACTCCCCTGGTAAGCCATCTGTGCCAGGCACTTTCCCCATTTTTAGATCAGCTATTACTGTATGAATCTCCTCCACTGTAATAGAGGCATCTAGTGACTCCCTGTCTTCTCTGGAGAGCTTATTCACCCTTATTTTATTAAAGAACTGATTCATCTTACCTTCATGATCTTCTATCCTCTACTGATTGTAGAGATTACTATAGAAGTGGTGGAATTCCCTGGATATGTCTTGGGGGTCAGTAAGCTATTGTTTTCGGGACCCTCTCCCATGGAGTCTGCATACCATCCTCCCCGCTGCCTTTTTGTGTAGCTGCCACACAAGCAGTCTTCTCACCCTGTTTCCTGCTTCATAATATCTTTGTCCTGAGTATCTAATTTGACCTTCTATTCTCTCATCCAGCAACTGGTTTAGTTTGACCCTGGTTTCTTCTAGCTGTGACTTTACCTCTTCGTTAATAACTATTTTGTGTTCCATTTCTAGGTCTAAAACCATCCCCTCTAGCCTAGCCTGTTCCTGCAGTCTGGTTTTTTTGACTCCTGAGGCATAGCTGATTGTTCTGCCTGCCAGTACCGCTTTCAGTCCGTCCCACCAGATGGCTTTGATTGTATCTTATGTGGGATTAAGGGCAGTATAATCTCTTAGACATTCCTTGACTAGACCTTTTTATTCCTCTCTATTTAGTAGGGAGGAGTTGAGACGCCATTGTGAGTTGCCTACTCTAGAGGTGATTCTCATCTCTATTACCACCATGCCATCTGAGAGTGTCCTGGGCCTGATGTGCACAGACTCTACCTTTTGCACCCATTCTGAGGAGACCATTAACATGTCAATCCTAGAATAGACAAAGAACCTCTATGTGCAAGCACTGAGACAATGATTACCCCAAAGGGCATTTGGCCAGGAAGCCAAGTTTCAAAGAAATACAAAATCACACATGCCCCCACAATGCAAAGCATCATGGGCTGCATATGCAAATCACCACAGAATATTATGCTGGTTCAACTTTAAGCAGAAATACATGGTGCTGAAAGGCCTCTCACACAGTTTCCTAGAATAGGCTTTATGTGGGGCTGACCAACATGTGTATTCTTGGACCCTTGGATTGCAGTACCTCCACATCTCCGTAAGTCCCAGATCCTGCACTACTCTGTTTAGGTTCCTGGATGTCTGGGCTGGCTGTCTACTTGAGGTCCCTGATTTATCCAGCATGGGGATCAGCAGTGTATTAAAGTTCCCCCCCCCACAAAAAAAAAATAGCTCTCCTGAGGGTGGGGCTGTCTGCGGTATTACTTCTTTCAAGAAGTCTGTATTTTCCTTCTCTTGGTTTGGGGCATATAAGTTGAGCAATGTGCAAGGGATAGATCGATATGTGCCCCTGGCTATCATGACTCTGCCTTCCCTGTCATGCTGAAGATGATTAATCTCCCAAGGGCAGTTTTTGTGTACAAGGATTGCCACTCCCCTCCTGTGTGGGTGGTCTTGACAAGACATGTAGTGTACCTGGCCCATGCATGCCCTCTTTAATTTCTCACTCTCATTGGGAGATAAATGTGTCTCCTGCAGAAAGGCTACCTTCACCTTCTGGTTCTTTAACTCATCCAAGATTCTGGTTCTCTTGACAGGGCTATTAATACCCCTGACATTGTACGTTACCACTGTTCCTACAGCCATCCTTTGTAGTTGTTAAGTTCATCCCCTAAGTGTCCATTCTATAGTACATACTGCCCAAACAATGCATTGAACCATTTAAAACAACTAAAAACTATATACAGAACAGTAGTACAGTACTTCCAGTGTTATTCTTGCACCCTTCAGGTTATTCAAGTGTTTCATTCTTGATAGGATGAGGCTGCTTGTGAAAGCACCTTGCGCATAATGTGCGCTTTCCAGCCACTCTCCCCCTCCTACCATTCTCTGTGGCTCTGTCTAGGATCACACCTCCTATTTGAGTAATGCTCTCTGCCTTTTGTTCCCTTTCCTCCTATCCGGGAGCTCACTGTTGCAAAGGGGGCACCCAGTTTCTCCTGGGGGCATTTATTTATTTATTTATTTTTACATTTAATCTTTTATTCAGCAGTATTTATTATGGTACATACATTGGTAAGTGCAATGTCAGAGTCTGTTCATTAACAGCATATCATATGCGAGGCCGTATAACCATGAGTAACATTTAACAAACTTGAAAAGGGAGAGTGCTGACTTACCTTTCTAAACTCAGATCTGGTAACTGATAGCATTGGTATAGGCTGGTCCTACATTGCGCCATTAAGGCACTGGGGAGGAGGGAATCATCTGTCACCTATTGTGCAGAGTAGTAGACTATCTGGCTTTCCACAGGTGAGAACCTGTGAAACCTAGACAGACAGCACATAATAAGACAGTGAAGATCAAGCCATACCCTGGAGAGTTCAAGAACTACCTCTCGGGTCGCTCTCAGCAAGTAAGAATCAACTCCACCATCTCCAACCCCAAACCTGTGTGCTCAGGTGTTCCACAGGGGTCTATTCTGGACCCACTGCTTTTTACACTCTTCCTTAACTCACTCCCCAAAGCTTGCAGCGGTCATCTCCTACTTTATGCTGATGATGCTGTTCTTTACTGGCAACACCCACAGCCAGACACCCTCCAGCTCTCCCTTCAGGGGTTTTCAGGGAGCTGGAAAACTGGTTTACTGTACACCGCCTGATCATTAACTATTCCAAAACTAAGTCCATGACCTTTGCACATCGCCAAGCCCACACAGCCAGATGACACTCCAAATCACAAACTTGGATGGTACCCATCTGGAACATGTTACTCATTTTAAATATCTAGGTGTCACCTTAGATCCTCCCTCCTATCACAGACATGTATGCCTCCTCTGTCAGCGATTAACTCCAGAATTGGTACCTTTACAGGATCAAGAACAGCCTGCGTGCCCATGCCATGCAGATAGCTGTCCTCCTCCGTCCTCTCACTTCTCGATTACAGGATTGATTTCACGGCACCGCTGACAACTCCACCTAACTAGAAACACAGCAAAGCCTGCCACCTCATTACTGGCCAGTGGACAGACTCACCCACACCTACATCTGTACGCACACAAACAGGTTGGCTTAATTTCCATCAAAGACTCAAATATCAAACTTGTATCTTAGCAAAAGATCCACCTCCAGCTTACTCCAGCGGACTACTCCCCATCGTCAGCCCGGCCCCTCACAGGCAGACTACCAGACTGTCAGCTACCTCATCCTTCACGGTCCCCCCATGTCGAACGTCTCTATGGCAGAGATCCTTCCGCTACCATGCCCCCAAATGGCTCAACACCCTCCCCCCTACTCTCTCCCAGACCCACAGCATCGCACTTTTCAAAACAGGCCTTCGAACACACCTCCTTGAAAACTCTAAATGTGAATGCCAATAAGGCCTGCTCTCTCCTCCTTCATCCCCATAACTGACTCAGGGACTTCCTAGTCCCTACGTTCCACCCTCTGCATTTTAGCTCTGTCTTGGGCCCACATGTATGCCTCCCATAAGCTTTTAAAGCACCTCTCAAGTGCCATGTCAATTCTGTAACCTGAAAAAATCAAAGTGTGAAAAAAAAAAAAAAAAATTGTGTTTCTTTTAATGCTTTATATTGTCTTGTGTCTCTCCACCCCCTGTAACCACCGTGGAGCCATTGTATAAAAAACTGTCTGTACTGAAACCTGTATATAATTGCTTGTTCCATCTGTCTTCCTTGTACTTTGGTTCTCCCTCCACCCCCTGTAAACGACGTGGAGCCTTTGCAAAAGAGTCTATGACTCAAAGGATTGTAATTCCGATTATACAGTAAAATAAAAAAATTAAAAATAATAAAATAAATACTTCACGGGGGCCTTAGTCTATCCTTTGTATGTTTACAAGTTGGAGTCTGACTACTCTTAGTAATGAAACTTATGTAGGGTGACCATATCTTTTCACATTTTCCTTTGTTGCCCCTACTATAACAGGTTATTCTTGTTAAATTAGCCAGATTTTCTACAGCCAGAATCCATTCTTTGATTGTGGGTACATCGGTCATCCTCCACCTGTGCAAAATCAGTCGTTTTGCCTCTATCGAGACCTAGATAAGCCACAGATGGTGGGATTTTGACAGACCTCCCATTTGAGGAGGCAATCCTAATAGCCATAACCTAGGGTCTAGAGGGAGATGGAGGTTCAGTATGGCTGAGCAGTGCTAGGCAATAGCCGCCAAGAGGGGCTGCAGCTGAGAGCAGGAACACAAAACATGCAACAGATCCGGCCAATGGGCCTTACACCACCAGCAGGTATCTGTATAAGTTAGTCCCATGAGTTTCAGCTGCGCCGGGGTTCTATACCAGAGGTGCAGCACTTTGTTCTGGATGAGGAGACTGTTCTGGTCGTTGCAGGCTTGGTGGGTCCTCACCCATCCCTGCTGCCACTCAACCTCAGATGTTGGAGTGCCCAGCGTAGTCTCCCAACAGGCCTTGGCCAGTAAGGAGGGTCTGGTGCACTATCTACGGTTCCATGTGATAAGGACGATTATTAAAAGCCGAATGCCCTTATCACAACTTCACATCGCAAATTCAGTTTCAGCGATGTGGGAATCTCATGCGAACCAAAGAAGGCAATGACTTTTTTTTTCTAATATGTGGGGCTGTACCCTGCCATCCCCCAAATTAGTATTCTCAACCCAAGGGGTGTTAAGGTAGCATACAGAAAAAATACTGTCTCAGGACGGCACAACAAAACGTACCGGCGCCTGATCCCGAACCCTGCATTGTCACCACCACAGGCCAGCACCTAACCCACCACACCACGATGCCACCTTGCCGGAAACCCACAGCACCACCCCTCATATACCATCCTGCCCCACGTTTGGTGGGCTCGCTCCCACCTCCCCTGTGCGCATATATGCGTGTGACATCCTGTCGCCTTTTTGTGACCCACCCCATCCGGTTGCCAACCCCACACCACCACCATCAGGGTAGTAGCTGAAAGTGGGTCACTCTTTCAGCAGGTGCCTACTTCCTATGCACCCCTATCACAGGATACCCACTATCTCTCATAAGGGCCTGTATTTTGCCTGCTAACCCAGTCTTACAATTAATCCACTCTTGGATAAGGAGATATTCCAGGTTTGAGAGCTTATTCCTTTACATCCCACAGACATTTCCAGTTCCCATTGATGAAGCAGGCTTCTAATCTGAAGGCATCTCCAAAAATCCCCTTTTGGCAACCCGTATCTGGCTTGAAGCCCCTGAAAAGATTCTACGTTGGCCCCGTCCTCAGTCATAAGATTAAATACATTAGTTATTGATTTCTGGGCCCATCCCTCCCACTGTAATGGTGTGTAGTCAATGCAAAGGTGCGGGTTATTCCATAGGGAAGTGTGGTGGCCTGGACTAAGGCATTTAATGACTCATTGGCCTACCTTCTGCCATGCCAGATGAGCGTTCTGTATTGTGATCCCACAGCACAACTGTTTGGGTAAGGGGTAGCCAGGATATCCCAAGAGGTGGGCCCCATGCAAAAGATCTTTTTCTATACCTACCCAAGCAGGGGGTGTTGCACTACTTCTGTGAAATCACCTCAAAGTTCTGGCCATGAGAAAAGCTAATGAGTACTGAGCAAAGTCAGGTAGGTTCCAACCCCCTCTGATTCAGGAAGCTAGCAAATTAGTCCTGCTATATCTGGGGGGATGAGCCCCATATGAAATTACTAATCGTGCTATTTATTTTCTGGGCCCACCTCTCAGGTAGAATAATCGGGAGGTGAGACAGTAAGTAATAGATTTTGGGGGCTGCCATTAATTTTATTGCGGGGATTTTATCCACCAGGGATAATAGCAGGTGTGCTCACCTGGCCATATCCTTCTGCAGGTTGCCTATCAGAGATTGGAGATTAAGATCTGCCATGGACTTCAGGTCAAAGGAGATTTTAACCCCCAGGTACGTTATACCTGCTTTCGCAAAGCTAAACCCAGGTTTCCCACAGTGTGTGGAGTTGTTAGTTTGTTGAGGGGCAATATCTCAGCTTTAGCTATATTAATTCTGAGCCCTGAGAGGCCCCCAAATGTATTAAGTGTCCTGAGAATGACCGGGAGACTCTGGGAGATGTTGCTTGTTAGTATTAGGCAGTCGTCCACGTACAGTTTTGTTACGTATTGTTACTCCCCAACTGTGATCTCCTTGATCTGGGGGTGCTCACTGAGTGCTGCCGCTAATGGTCCCATCAACAGAACAAATAAAAGGGGGGACAGTGGGCAGCCCTGCCTGGTGCCCCTATGCAAGGGAAAGGGACTGGAGAGGGTCCCATTGGTCAGGATCCTGACCCTTGGCTGGTGATACATGGCCCCAATCCATGCTGGAAAGTATGTCCAAAACCGAATGAGTCCATGACCGTGTGCCGATACTTCCACTCCACCGAGTCAAAGGCTTTTTCAAAGTTGACTGTCACTGTGGTGGCTGGAGATGGGAGATCAGCTGCTATTTGGATCAGGGGGTATAGTGCTCGTATGTGATCAGAGCTGACCCTTCCCTTAATGAATCCAACTTGTGAGGAGTGGGTAATGTCCGGTAGGACTGTCTCCAATCTCATAGTCAAAATATTTGCTAGGATTTTAGCATCACATTTATTAATGAAATGGATCTGTAGTTGGCAGGGAGATTATGGTCTTTTTCCTCTTTAGGGAGGACCGTGATGATTGTTTCATTCAGTGTCGACGGGAGTTCCCCTGCCAAATGCACCTCTTGTAGCATATGTAAAAGAGGGGAAGTAATCAAGGGACAAACCAGCTTGTAAAAGTCTACCGAGAAGACATCTCCCCCTGGGGCTTTGTGGAGAGCCATATGTAGTATGGCTTTTTTGATCTTGGCTTCCGAGATCGGGGCGTCTAGAACGTCCCTCTGCTGCTGAAGAAGTTTCGGGATGGGGAGATTTGCTATAAAATTATTATATTTATCCCAGCTCAATCCACCTGGGAGGAGTATAGGGACTGGTAAAATTTCATCATTATGGTACTAATTACTTTGTGATTCAGGGAGAGTTTACCTTTTTCATCTTTAAGCTGCTGGATGGTTCTCTCAGCCTGCTTCTGCTTCAGCCAGTAAGCTAGGAGCCTGCTGGACCTCTCTTCATCTGCCCAATATTTGAATTGGACCCTCTGCAGATATAGTTCTGCCGTACAGGTGGCCAGGTCATTAAGTTGAAGTCAGAGGGCCATAAGATTGGACACCAGTTGGGGGTTGTTTAGTGCACCAGGGTTTGTTTTATATTGATTCTCTAAATGTTTAAGTTAGCTCTCCAGTTGGGTTTGTTCTAGGTCCTGTTGTTTACGCCCGTAGGTCACATAACTGATTATTTTATCTTGGATGGTGGCCTTGTACGCCTCCCAGATGCTGGCGCTGAGGTGGAGCCGGCCAGATTTTCCTTAAAGTACAGTTCTGTCTCTGTGTTCAGCCATGAGGTGAATGCAGAATCCTGTAGGAGCAGCGGGTCCAGTCACCATAAGACAGATTTTTTTACAGTGCTGGGCCATCAGGAGGTTTAAAACTACCGGGGCATGGTCTGATAAATAAAGTGGGGCTATGGTTACCCCAGTTGAGGCAGTCATCACATTTCCATACATAAACCAGTAGTCTACCCTACTGATCATGGCCTTTGGGGCAGGGGGTATTTATTTCATCCCACTGGCTACTATACCTGGCTTGGTATGAGTCTCCCTTTTCCCTTTCTGATCACCATCTTCCTCCAGCTCTTCCCCCCTCACCATATCCTCTTGCCTTGACTCATATGCCTAATGGGACTCATGGCTATCCCCATGGGGTCATCACTCAGAGCCTTTTGGATGCCTTCCTCTCTTGGCGGTCCCCGGGCTGGACCGACATCCCCACCCCAAATCCCTGCGTCATTGCACTAGTAGTTTCCTTCGAACAGCATTGTCTGTGATCCCTGTTATAGTTGTCCATCCCCCCAATGTTTTCCCCCCACCAGGGTGCTCCAGGTTCCACTCCTCCAGTATCTTCCCTATCGTGGTGAGGAGGGCAATCCCCCCCCCCACAGTGTTCATTCTGTCCCATATTTCGGTGCTCCTGTGGCAATCTCTGCACTCTTCCCCTCTGTGGGCCACAGAGGTGGGAGGCTGCCCCGTCCCCCTACCATCTCTTATGCCAGCCTTCCTGGCCCCCCTCCCTGGGGAACTCTCTGTGCATCCCATTTCCTCCCATCGTTATCTGTCCAGCACCATTTTTATATTATTTTGTATTTAGGCATTTTCCTCTGTGACAAGGGAAAGGAGCCTCCCCCTTTTGAGTTTGCTCCTTAGTTAAATTGTTCTCTGCTCCTTCCACACCATATACATCCCTTCCCCACCAGGAGCCACAGAGAGAGAGAATGTACCCTCTTCCTCCCTTGGTAGCACTGCTCATCATTGTGGTCAATATTTCCTGTCTTTGGGCCCAGGTCATCCACTTTTCACCATGGAGTCATCCCTCTTCTCTATGCTCTGAGTTAAAATGAAGAAAAGAAAAATGGCTTACCTTGGGACTCTAGCTGGTCTGCAGAGCAAGTCATTCCTGGACTGGTGATCCCCTTGCTTCCTGGGAGAAGAGAGTTGTACTTTGAGTCAGTGCACCACCCGTGTGGCCTCTAGATTCACAGTGGACTTGTGGCAGTGCTTCCTCAATCGTGCCACTCTTACAGTAGGCCCTCATGTTCCTCAGACCATCAGTGGGGGACTCAATGTTCCGCATGGGATACTCTGGACTAAACAGAGAATGGGGGAGGGGAGAGAAGACAACAATGGACATTTACTACATATAATGCAAGCCAGGATTGTTACTCATAGTCCCCCCTACCCCAGACTCACCCTTCCGCACTTTGCCACGTGGACGCGGCCTTGCCACCCTTCCAAGCCCCCTCAGATGCCCGACCAATAGACATTTTAATTGTTGGCAGACCTTAAATCAAGTTAATTTTTTGCATCTAAGTCTGAAGTATATTTTTCTTCCGTCGGCCATCTGAAATAGCCACAACAATTGTAGGGCCACCCAGAAAGTTGTCGGGTGCATGTGTACCCATTTTACACATCTTCATTCCATCACCAGAACTTCAAACAAAGTCTACCGTAGGGAACTCATCAATTTGCCAGTTCCTCCATGGATCTCTGTTTCGGCTTGCAAGGGTTCCTGAGTTCCAGGTTGAGAAGATCCCTCCCGACTGCTGGATGCTGGTCCCATTCTACCTCTCTTCCTTGAATTGTTGACCTGCTGCCAAGGCTCCTCTGAGGTAAGATATTCCGGTGTTGCTGCTGTGAGCCTAGAAAGCAAGGCCGGGGGGACTCCCAGTTTCACCAGAGTTTCTCTTGCCTCTGCCAGGATTTGGAAAAAGACTGGGCCTTCCTTCAAGAACACTTTTAACTGCATGGGGCAATGAGGTACATTTTAGTGCCTTTCGCCGCAAGATTTTTCTTTATTTCAAGGAGACCCCTCCGTTTTTGTTGGGTGGCCGGAGTGTAATCGTGGTCCATATAAATTCTTCGATCACCAAAGATTAGTTCTTTTTTTGCCCATGCGGCCTGCAGAATCTCTGTCTTTGTCCTGTAGTCCAGAAGTTTAAGGACTATGGAATGCGGCGGAGCCTTGGGGTCCGAGAGCTTCTGAGCCAATGCTCTGTGGGCAAGAACAATATTTAGTGGTTTGTCTTGGAGTAAGTCCAATAACTCTTTCTGGAAAGTATCCAAAACACGTCTCCATCTTCACTGATTCCATGTCTTCTGGTGCCCCATATATTCTTAAGTTGTCTCTCCGTGATCTTAGTTCCAAATCATCGAGCTTCTCTGCCAGCTCCCTTTCTCTTTTAAGTTGCGGATGGCTGTATCATGTCTTTCTACTTGTGTGGTAGTGTCTGTCAGCCCCTTTTCTAGGTCGGTGGTTCTCTGAGTCACTTCTGTCAGGCCTCTAGTCATTTCACCGACTGTTTTTTCCACTCTTTCCATTGTTTTGCTAAATCTGCTTAGTTGTGAGAAGAGTCACTTAGAGGTTATTGTAAAATATTCCTCTAGTTCATTCTTGCTACAGTTGCTAACCGACCATTAGCTGAAGCTGTCCGGCCTTTATTCAGGGCCTTCATTTCCCTCGGCTCCATCACTGTGTTCAGTTTAAGATATCCGAGCAGCGTGTCTTTGGGGTGCACTTTTGGTAACATGCTTCCCCCTGTAGTTTGATCTAACTTTCCGTTGATGTTCAGGCATGGAATATGGCAAGACCGCACTAGATTGTATTCGATTTCAAAACTCCCGGGATCAGAGGTCAGCAAGCTACGTCTTCATTCCTTGGAGGTTGAACTGGAAGTCTGATTCAGTGTTTTCAATAAACAAAATGTGAAAAACAGTGGAAGATACTAACAAACATGGGGCTAGGCATACATATTCCAAGTAATCAATTTTTATTAGTATATCAGAGTAGGAGGACAGTCTGGGCCATGACCACTGAATTTGTTCACACTGACTGCCTGATAACCTCACCCACTGGTGTTATAATATGATCACTGTGCTCTGTATGCATGACGCATACTGCTACATGCATAAAAGTAGGTAATATGGGGTGTACAATGGGTCTGAGTAACACATATGGGTATTACTACTATGAGGGGAGGGGGTAGGGCAGAGGCACCAAAGGGTTCTTGCCTACAGTTGTTAGTTTACGAGCCATATTACTGCTAGCAAGCAGCATATCCTTTGAGGCTAATTGCAGGAAGAAACTAAAATGCAGTAGTTAAACAGTGCTGGAGTGGAATACAGGTATGCTTGTCATACTTGGGAGTAGGGCTGGTTGAAATATTTTTCCACCAGTAAATTCTGCAAAAATTTTATTTTTTCAGTTTTTTTTTTTCCACATTTATGGAATTTTACAAAAACTGGCAGACAAGTATGCAAAATGAGCAGGTTTTGCTCCCAGCTGCAGACTCTGCATTTCCCAGCATTAAACTTTAGCTTCCATGCTCTTGACCACCTCCCCAGAGTCTCCAGGTCCTCCTGAGAGCCAGCTTCCTCCTCTCCTTCCACCACCACCCACAGCTTTGAGTCATCTGCAAAGAGGCCCATCCCGCCTCCTGATACTGCTTCTGATGTCTGAGATATGGGTGTTAAACTGGGTGGGACCAGTACACAACCCTGAGAGACCCCACTAATGACTCTCCTAGAAGATGAGACCTCCCTTACCCTCACCTTCTGTACATGCCCTGCTAGCCAGTTTCCTATCCACCTGACCATCTGCCCCCCCACTCCCATATCCTCCAGCTTCCCCAGTAGCCTGGGATGTAGCACCGAGTCAAATGCTCTGCTGAAGTCCAGAAAGAGGACATTTACTAGCCTGCCCTGATCTACTGCCCTTGTCACCTCTTCATAGAACTCTACCAGGTTGGTCTGAAACAATCTGCCCTTGACAAAGCCATGCTGGCAATCATCTAGGTGACCCCGTGCCTTCAGAACCCCATCCAGCCTCTCCTTCAAGATAACTGCCATCACTTTGCCCACTACTGACGTCAAGCTAACCAGCCTACAGTTTCCTGGCTCCTCTCATGAGCTGCCCTTGTGTATAGGCATGATATGGGCCATTCTCCAATCATAAGGCACTCATACTGACTGCAGGGAGGAGTTAAATAGGTCCACCAGGGGTGCGGCCAGGGTATCAGACATCTCCTTAAGCACCCTGGAATGGATCCCATCTGGGCCCAGTGCTTTATCCCCTCTTAGGGCCTTGAGGGGTTCCCACACCCTCCTACTAGGGAATTCAACATCCATTTCCCCCTCTTCATCTTCCGGTCCCCCCTCCCTCTCCCCTTGCAGTGCCGTCCCCCCATCTTCCTTGGTAAAGACCGAAGCAAAAAAGTAATTTAGTACCTCTGCCTTCTCCCCCTCCTCTTCCATCCACCCACTCTCCATCCTCAGCCTACTAATCTGCCCCTTCCCTCTTCTTCTTTCCCTGATATACCTGAAGAACCCTCCTCCCTTCTAATCCCTGTGTCAATCTTAGCTCTGCCTCTGCTTTGGCTGACCTTACCACCCTGGTGACCCTCCTGACTACCTTATCATACTCTCCCTTGGATATATAGCCCCCCAGAAATGTTAGTATTGGCTATAAGCAGCCTTTTTTTTCCCTTACCACATCCTGGATCTCCCTTTTCCACCAGCTCAGCCACTTAGCTTTGCCCCTCTTGCATCTCTCCCTTGTGCAGGCCTTGGTAGCCTCCAGGAGCCCCTTTTTAATAATTTCCCATGGGGCCTCCATGCCCATGCTTGGCCTGATCTCATCTAGGTAGCCCCTAAGGATCCTCTCCATCTCTCCGAAGTCAGCCCCTCTAAAATCAGCCACTGTCATTTTTGTGTGTTCTACCCCACCCACTAGGTCAAGGGAGAACCAAACCATGGCGTGATCACTTCCCACCAGTGGGTCCTCAACAACTAGGTCCCTGATGAGCTTGCCATCTGACAGGACCACATCCAGGATGTGTCCCTCCCTTGTTGGATCAGTCACAAGCTGGGCAAGGAATGCATCTTGCAAGATGTTCAGCAGGTGCTGCTCCCTGCCCGATGAGGACGCCATAGTTCCCCAGTCTGCTCCTGGCATATTCAGGTCTCCCATCACCACAGTATTGCCCTCTCCCCTACCACAGTGAACCCTCGGGCTAGCCACTAGGCCTTTCTCCTGCTCCTCCCCCTGCCTGGGTGATCTATATACTACCCCTATCTTCACCTTCTACTCCCTGAGCCTGCAGGTGACCCATAAGCCCCCACCTAATCCCTGCTTTCCCAACCTTGCTTATCCCTATGCCATTGTTAATGATAAAAGCTACCCTCCCTCCCCTTCCCTCCACCCTATCCCTTCTGCACGTGGTGTAACCTGATAGGTTTAGGTCCCAATCATGGCTGGAAGTGGCCTAAGTCTCTGTGACAGCTGCCACATCCATCCCTCCCTCCACTGACAGTGTCTGAAACTCTGGCATCTTGTTTCCCATGCTGCTAGTGTTAATCAGGACCATCCTCCAATATGCCCCCTTGCCCCCTCTCCCCTGCCTTGACATCTCCCTGTTCCCTGCCTACAAGGTCCCTCTTGTGCACTATTGGGTGCTCTTGCCCTGTGCCCCTTCCCCCCTCCTGTGGGAGAAGGCCAGGGTCCTCTTGGCCTGCCCTGCCAGGCAGCCCCCTCCCTGCCCCTCACAAGTTTAAACCTCACCTGGAGCGGATGAATTCTGCCAATCTAAGCTGCAGGACCTCTTTTCCCTCTGGGCTAAGAGGGCGCCTGTCCCTTGTGTACAACTCCTTGTCCTCCCAGGTAGTACCCTGTTCCCCACCAACCCATACTCCTTGGCCTCACACCATTCACTGAGCCATACATTTACATCCCTTATTTTTGTTTTGTTCTGCACACTGGCCCTAGGCAACAGTGGTATCTCTGAGAAGGAGACCGAAGCACCCACGTCCTGACAGACCATGGCCAGTTCCCTAAACCTAGCCTGAATCTCCAGCTCACTGTTCCCCTCTATATCATTTGTACCCAGGTGCACTAATATGTTAGGGGTCCCACCACACTCCTGCACTAGAAAATAACCTAGAGGTTTTGCTTTTGCACCGTCAAGCCAGATATACTCCTGGACTTAACACCACAGGAAGTACCCCCCCCACCTGATCCCCCAAATCATGGAGTCCCACTGACTCTTGTTCCCTAGACCTACTTGCTATCCCAGTTGCCCCTCCCCCACATTGCCATGTACAGCCCGTCCCTCCCCAAATGACAAAATCTGGCCTGTCCTCCCACTGTAACCCTTATCTCCCATTGACCTGACCTCCTGACCTCTTCCCTTTCTGCTATAGCACTCTGATCCATTCCTACTTTTCTCCCGAGAGCAAAGCCCCCCAACACCCAGGTCTTCCTCCTCACTGACCTGTCTACCTCAGCCACTTCCCTTCCCCTGCTGTGCCAGGACCATCCCGTATCTCCCCAGGGCAAGGGCCCCCTGCCCTTGCTTTCTCTCTCAGAACTGTCCTCCACCACCACTTTCCCTCCTCCTACTGCCCAGTCCCAACTCAGTGTTTCTCCCAGGAACCCCCTGCCCCCCTGGGACTGCACTACCCCCTCTTCCCTCTCTTCCCTGTATCTGTCTCTCTCCCTGCCTGCATAACCTGTTTCTCCCGTATTGTACCCACTTCCTTTACTAGGTCCCCCTCTCTCCAGGGCCTCCCCCCTCTGACCTCCCCCTTCCTTGCCATCTCCTCCCTGCTCCACTGTGACCTGACTCCCATTTCTCCTGCCTGCCCTCTTGCATCCTCCGTATCCTGTTCCTTCTGAGACCCTATGCCTGGGAGTATCTCCTACCTGTCCCTTGCCTGTTGAGCCTATTTTCATGCCCCGCTTACCCACCTCCAGAGGAGCCTCCACCTCTCCAAATTTCCCTCCCTCATTTGTCAGTGTCAGGGGTGTGAATCTGTTA
Organism: Neoceratodus forsteri; assembly: GCA_016271365.2. Taxonomy (NCBI): domain Eukaryota; kingdom Metazoa; phylum Chordata; order Ceratodontiformes; family Ceratodontidae; genus Neoceratodus; species Neoceratodus forsteri. The sequence continues at coordinate 1,636,782,047 of CM057456.1, read as the reverse complement.
TTCTGCTTTATGCCATTTGTCCGGCCTCCCCTACTGACTCACTCCCCTATCAGTTCTCTTTTGCCCATACCCCAGCACTCTTCTATCCTCTTGCCAGGCCCCCTGTTTTTTATTTCTCCTAACCTCGTGCCAGTGCCCCATGTCCTTATTTTGCTCTGGGCCACCCCAACCCATGCTGCCTGGTGTTCCCCTCCATGGTCCACCCCACCCCCCATCCTGGTAGAACAGTCCCCTGCACTCATGCCATCCTTTTCCTGTCTGTTCCCACCCATTAGAGGTGCCTCACCTGAACCCACTACCATCTTACTATTCTTTTCCCTACTGTCCCCCCAATCCCCCCTACAGAGCCATCCTTTTTTTACCTCCCCTTCCCCCACAATACCTGTCTTAGACACTTGACCTTCTCCCTGAGATGAGCCAGCCATTGGCACACCATACAACCCCTCCCCATCCTCCAGGCCAGGGCTAGCACTATGGTCGACCCACATCCTACGCACCCCACTACCCTCCCAAAGATACCAGCCTTGTACTCTGTGGACCCTGCCCCACCTCTCTCTGATTCGGCTTCCCCATCCCAAATTGAATGACAGTTTACCCACAAACTTGAAAGCCTAGCATAGCCAGCCTTGTTAAGACCTATATAACAGGTTAAAACACAGCTTGAAAGTCCAGTATAATTAGCCGTTAGCCAGTTTAACTCCAACAATTTCCTAGTAGTTACCAATTGGATACTAATTGAGGAATCCTCCCATGTCTCAGATTCAATCCAAACTTGAAAGTCTAGTATATCCAGTCGATAGTCAGTTTAGGTCCAACAAATTCCCAAAAGATATCAATTTGTACCAGAATTTGAACCAGAAGGTAGAAGACGCTGAAGAAGAATATTAGTTCTTTGGCTTCAAGGTTTCAACTATAAAGCCCTGAGAGTCTTTGGTTTATCCTGATCCCTTAAGGCTTTATGATTGGATCTGTTCCTAATGATCCACCCCCTTATTGCCCTGCCCAACCCTCGGTTTGCTGCCCCAGGTATTTAATAAGCGAGGGGTGGGGGATGGGAGGAGGGCAAAAAACCAGAGCTGCCACCTTGGTCAATCTGTAGCTCCTGCTGCAGGGCCCCTGTTTCACCTTGGCTGGGGAGCACTGAAGAATGCCACCACTGCTGCTGCTGGATCCGCCACTCACTCCGGCTGTGGAGCACTGAAAACTGTTGCTGCTGCTTGCTCTGGCTGTGAAGTGCTGAAGTCCATTGGCGCTGCTGGGAGAGGGAGTCCCAAGATAAGGGACCAAGTCAACCTCTCCCAGTCTTCTCTGCTCCTGAGGACAAATGATCTACAGCTCCCTTTCATGCCCTTTTTAAATGAGGCACCGTCCTTCTTGTTTGGGCCCCTCCTGCCTCTTCTGGGACACTGCTGATTTGCCAGCAGTGCTCATGGCTGATTGGTGCCACCTTTTTCCCCCACTGCTGGGCCAAACTCTATCTGCTGTCTCAGTCAATCTGCAGCTCCTGCCTGAGAGCTCCTGTTTCATGCTAGCTGGAGAGTGCCGAAGAATGCCACTGCCGCTGCTGCTGGATCCGCTGCTCACACTGGTTGCGGAGCGCTGAAAACTGTTGCCACTTCTCACTCTGGCTGTGGAGCGCTGAAGCCCATTCGTGCTACTGGGAGAGCGAGTACCAAGCTAAGGGACCAAGTCAACCTCTCCCATTCTTCTCTGCTCCTGAGGACTAGAACACAAATTTATGACTTACATGTTTAAATTTTCTACCAGAAAGCTGAAGTGGTGCCAGCCCGATGGTGCTGAGGGTTGAGGCGTTGGATGCCACACCTCGCGTCATGCTGGCGACCTGGGTTCTGATGCGAGCCCAGGTTGTCAGGGGTTGGCGGGGGGGGATAGGATCGAGCATCCGGAGGACTGCTCTCCTATCCTGGGGAGGGCTGTTGGTTTCCACCGCTCTGCAGCGGCCCCCAGTGATGATCGAGGGCACTGCTAGAGTCAGTGTAGTGTAGGGGCGAAGTGCAATGGACATCGCACATTGTGTCTTAACATCATAGCACATTTGCACTCCGAACAGGGAGTAAATGGAGGAAAAAAGGCAGCACTACTGTGGCAGCTTAATGGCCACTACTCCTGAGTCTGGCAGGGCTGCAGAGGCACGTCACATGCCGGTATCGAATCCCGGCCTGGTGCGGGGACTAAGTGGGGAGTCCCTCTCGAAGGTATGGCAGCTTATGCCAGCTGGTCTGCTGGTGTGTATCTCCAGGTCACTTGGGGAGTGGAGCGGTGGCTGGATTACAGTAGGTTAGTGACTGCAGGAGGATAAATAAGGATAATATTAAAAAAAGAAAGCTGAAGTGGATGTCCTCTGGTGTTATGTGCATCGCTTTTTAAGGAGAAGCCTAATTCACACAATAAAGCGGGTTCCTGCATGATGTCATACATGAACATGAGATTTCCCCTTAGACAACAGGTAATTAAATGCATGAGATTTAAGGTAGCAAGTCTGCTTTCATATGACTCGCTGTACATGCAGGTTAGGTGTTTTGTAAACCTTTGGACTCTTTCTAATAATGTGATCTCAGTTTTTTTGAAGGGGCACCATAGTTATGATGCATACTCCAGATGTAGTCTAGCGTATGCCCTAAACAAGGGCATCATTACCCTGGGGTCTCTTGGTTTTATGTTTCTTTTAATAGACCAGATTACCCAGTTTGTTTTTTGGATAGACTCATTAATCTGCTTAGAATGGCCGAAACCATTTGATATAGAAATACCTAGATCTCTTTTGTGGGTAGAAGTTGATAAGAGATATCCATCAAGATAATATTCTGCACAAGGGTTATTGTGACCCAAGTGCATAACTTTACACTTGTTGATGTTTAGTCTCATGCCCCATGTATTTGCCCATAAAGTAATGGAATTGAGGTCTTGCTGGATAGTATGAAAGTGATCTTGGTCAATGCAGGGGCCATCTATTTTAATATCATCTGCATATTTTACAGACTGGGACATGCATTTTTTTGTTAAATCTGATATGAATGCCTGAAATAGACACGGGCCGAGTACAGACCCTTGCGGGACACCACTGGCTACTACTCCCATTTCAGGCAGCCTTCCAGTGATAAGTACTTGTTGGGACCAGTTACTTAGCCAGTTATGAATCCAATTTATGATATTGCTATTAATTGGAAGGTTATGTAATTTTGTTACAAGAGCCCAGTGTGGAAGAACATCAAATGCCTTACTGAAATCTATGTAAATTATATCATTAGATATTCGACTGTCCAGGTGCAGAGCATACTACCGTGTATCCTGAGCCATGGCAATCTTGCTGTGAATGCCTTGGTCAAAGTGCATCATTTATTTACAGCACATTAAATCGAGGCTCATTTCCAGGTAGAAGGGGGTAGCAAGGGAGTGTACAAAAAATGCAATACAGATAGTGCAAACAGTCTGTGAGTCTCATACAGAACAGATTATATCAAACAGTATGATATTAAAATAGCTGATATAAAAAAGATATCTAGATTCCCATGCTAGAACCCTACAGGAACAAATCATCCATGTGGCCCAGTAGCCTTACAAAATGTGAGTGAGAATTGTTGTAAGTGTTTACAAGTGGCCCTAAGATCCCTTCAGCAAGAACTACACTACATCTGAAACATGTACGACAGTCCAGAGCACCTGGATGACTGAAGAGCTAACCTGTGCTACAATCTCAGAAAACACAAAACCCAAACAACAGCTTACATTAGCTGATCTCAGTGGTGGAGACCCACAACACCTGGAGATGAAAACAACACTTCAAAAGGACATAAAAGCACATATTTTACAGAAACTTGATACAGTACTGTAAGAATGTGGTCTAGTGGTTAGGATACCAGCTAGGGAACTTCTAGATGTTTTGTACAAACTCAGTTAGAGCCAAATATTCAAGGTGGGACCTCAGTTTATCTGTTGGAATGTTTTATATTTTGCATCACGGAAACAGATGGCAGATAAAGACCACATGGCCAAACTCATCTGCCCATTCCTCTCTACCGTCACTATTAACATAGACCATTCCCGATCTATAGCTCTTTCTCCCCCTCCCACTTCATTTACACTATGATTCCCTTGTGCTTAGCCCATGCATTCTTGAACTCCACCACTGTTTTCATCTCCACCACCTCTGCTGAAAGGTGTTCCAGGAATCCACCACTCTTTCTGTGAAGAAGTACTTCCTCAGGTCTCTCCTGAAACTACCCCCTCCCCAGCTTCCTAGCATATCCTCTTGTTCTTGAGCACCTTTTCTTCTGAAAATATTTATTTATTGAATTTTGTTGATTGGATAGGCCCACTGAGACTGGACATCCTTTTTTCAGGGGCAACCCGGGGGGGGGGGGGCAGATGGTAACCAACTGAAATTGAACTATATTAAGCTGTTGGTGGTATTTTTAGTGAGTCCAACAAATACTTCCCTTCTATACCTTATTTACCCCTATGAGGTATTTAAAGGCATCTATCATATCCTCCTCTCCCTTCAGTGTTCCATGGTGTATATATTGAGGTCCTTTAGTCTCTTCTTATAGGGCTTTTGATGCAGACCCTGCACCATTTTAGTTGCCCTCCTCTGGACCACCTCCAATCTTTCTATGTTCTTCCTGAGATGTGGTCTTCAGAACTGGACACAGTACTCTAGGTGGGATCTTACCAGCGATCTATATAGAGGCAACAATACCTCCCTCTTTCTGCTGGTAGTGCAGTTTTAATTGATTTTAAAAGACTATAATCGCTTAACACCTTACTCTTACATCAAGTTTAGGTGTGCAGGGCTCTAAGTCTCTGCCCTTGACAGGTTTTTCTCCTACCTCCTTGGATGTAGCCAGTCTGTCCAAGTTGGGGAATCCTTTTTTTCTCCCATTCCCATTAACTCCGATGTGCCTCAAGGTTCTATTTTGTATCCAATCCTCTTTACACTTTTCCAGAATGACTTCTCCACTGCCTATGTCTCAGCAAATATTAATATACATGCTAATGACATAGTTCTTTTTTTTTTTCACTTTCTATTTTTGTCCATCATTTTTGCCTCACCAACTACTGGGACCTCCTTCCAACTACCTAAGCCCTTATACTCGTTGAAGGACTCCTTCGGTTGTCCAGCTGACCACCAGTCTTTGCTCGACAACCTCCCCGGATACCTTGGCTGTAACCCATGGCTCATCCCCTGTTGGTGGGACCCTCTAGTTCCCCAAGCCAGGAGGAGGATACTTCACTTGATGGTCAGGGCCAGTGAGGAAGAGCCAGCAAGGCATGGGAGGAGTCAAAGTGACCTTGCTGTGCTGTGGGGGGTGGGGTGGCTTCATCTGTCCAGAACTACCAAGGGTATTTTGTCCCCTGCTAGAATCTCCCTTTATTCCACCCCAGGGTGAGATCCAGAGGCACTGGAACAATTTTTATATTGGGGTGCTGAAAGTCATTGAACAAAACTGTATAGGAAGCCATAGGAATTGTGCTTCAAGCAAAGGGTGCTCCTGCACCCCAGCATCTAGTTCCAGCACCTATGGTGAGATCTTGAGAGGTGACCCAACAATTCACTTATCAGGGTGATTGGAAGGGTGAATAAGCCCCATCCAACCTTTGGTACACCCTACTGGCCCCACCTCTGGGTGGGTGGCACCTCTGCATCACTTGCTAGGTGAATGGGTATGTGCCGTGTGTGGTCACCACAGAGGACCATTTATTCCATCCTGCATGACACCCCCCATCCCTGGGTCATCAGGAGGCAGTTGTGCTACAGAGGAGGTGGACTCCTCCCCTAGGCAGGAGGCATCCAAAGGATGCGGACCCTACCTCACCAGTCATCACCAGACATACTGAAGCCAGGGCATGAACCCGGATCATCTGGATGGCAAGCTGTAACTCTACTGCTATGCTGGGCAGCCTTGCTAATGACATAGTTCTTTATGGCAGTGGAGCCTCTATCCTCCTGTTGGAATAGTCCCTACAGTGTGACTTTAATAATATCCAATGCTAGTCTGATGCCAATCACCTTGGTGTCCTCTACTGGAAAAAAATCCTGCCTGTTCTGCAAACTGTCTGTGTCTCACCTGACTGGCAGGGGATGGGGCAGGGTTTGTAAACCCATGAAAGGTATCCCACAGAAGAAGGTCTGGGGGCATGGTGCGACTTATCTCATGAAAATTACAAGCAGAGGGGTGGAGCCTCACCACCACATCAGGGGATAAACAGGAGTCTTAGTAGTGTGTTTTCTTAACCTATACCTCACTTGGTCTACCAGCTGTTCCTCAAGCGAAGGAGTCGCTGGACAGTTTGATACCTTTTATTGGACCAATGAATGTCTTGTACAAAGACTGTATAGTACACAAGCTTTTGAGGCTCCGCAGTTCCCTTCTTCAGGTGACTAGTTAACTAATCAAAATAAGCAGCACTTATATACACTGTGTTGCATTGCTTCAAAATAATTATGATGTGATAGTGAGAAGGTTTACAAGGAAGGGTGAGAAGAACTTAACAGGAAGGGTGGGTGGGTAGTGCTTATGTACTATACCATCTTTGTACAAGACCTATGTTGGTCCAATAAAAGGTATCAAACTATCCAGCGACTCTTGTTTTCCAAGGACCAGTACAGCTAAAATCACTTTTATCAAGTGAAGAAGCAATGTCTATAGGTTTTAATGAAAACATTTGTCAGTGTCCAGCCCATCTTTGCACTGGTAAGATCGCTGCTTGCAGCGCAACAACTGAGGTTCACGCTTTAAGCATAGAGCACTGGAAAACCTGAAGGCAGAGGCTTGAGCAACCATGAGGACACTGTCCTCCTCCTGGGGAGAAAGATAGCCGACACAGGTGCGCACTGGTGGCCCATGGACAGTAGTGCCTGTGCACTGAGCACAGTTAATGGAGGGACAGGCATTGGCTCAGTGGTTGCTGAGAGTGCAGAACCTCTGTGAAGGAAAAAGACATAGGATGCTGCTAAGGCATTCTTGAACCTTCGCTGCTGAATGCCCCATGTGGAATTCTTTTCTGGAAGGTATAGCCACTGCTGCAAAGCCCTCCTCAACATGGGGGCAAGCTGCAGGGGTTACAGGTCCAGGTAGGCAGTGTTGATTTTTGGAGGTTGGAAGACCTGCAGGTGGAGGTAGGTCTAGTAGGTAGGAGGTATAAATACTTAATTAGAAACAGTTATTAGAATGCTTATGTTGTTAGCAGCTTGATCTCACTGACTGGGCAACAGTTATAGAATTGCTGGCCTCTGGTCTCTTCTGGGAGGGCCTTGCATGCATGTTAGGTCTCTTGAGGAGACTCTGGATAGCAGGGCAGGTGATAATTTGAAATAAACAAGGCTTACCTTTGTCCAGCATGGGATAGCCTGGTTCCAGTTTGAAGAGAGATAGATTGCCCTCTGCTCAAACAAGCTTGTGGTTACTGCTGCTTCCTCCCAAATGGAAATGTTATTCCCTTAAAGTAGGGTCGGTTCCCAATCCTTGGTGTGCTTGTGGGGTGGGGTGTGTACTGGTGATGGGGTGGGGTAGCAGTCCCTCACTCATATCCTTTTGTTTAGGCCTATTTGGTAAGGTCAGATTCTACTGAATATGTCTGTAACTACCTTCCCATTTTTCTGTTTTTATTTAATTGAAATGAACTTCAAACCTTTTTCCAAAAATGTAATGCTATCTGTTGTTTTATTGGAGGAGTTGGGACCTGCTTGAGATATTACAAACTACCTTTGTATAGCCCATTCGTGAAGTATATAGAACCTATAAGTATGTAACCCTGGTGTGCTTGTCTAGTACTGTCATTGTTTGCTGCTGTACTGCACTGTATCCCTGTAAAATTAGTATTGCTTCACTGTACCCCGGGTCGACCCTGAAAAAGGGACTGTAATTGTCTCAGCAGTCTTACCCGGTTACCATATCTCAAATAAATAAATAAATAAGCTAAGTGAATATCAAACAACCCTGAGAGGTACATACTGTATATTGCTACTGGCAAATACCATATATATTTCCTTTCCACATAGTTTGGCACATAACAGATAATATAAACACGTTTGTAAAACTTTAGTCTCTGTGAAATTGCTAGTAAATACCTTGTGATACTGATTATGAAAATACAGAGATACTTTCTTGAATGGAAAAATTGATAATAAGCATTAGGGATTCACCCTTGATGAATCCATAGTACATTACAAAGAAGCACAGGTATACAGCAATCTGGGGTCAGTTTAAGAATCTCCCATGCTTACATTCCAGAATGATGTTATGTTTTGAATAGTCTGGCTAAAACCATGTAATTGAGGAGAAAATCTGTACAGAATAAAATAAATGTTCATATGAAGCTGAAGGATGGCGTCATTTGGCTGAAACATGCCAAATGTTATATAACTGGATATAGCTTCAGGAACCTCCATGAATAATTTCCCCTAATGCCAGTAACAAATCTTACATTACATAGAAACATAGACATTGACGGCAGATAAGGACCGCAAGGCCCACCCAGTCTGCCCATTTTTTCTACTTTATGAATGTGCCATAGTCCTTTATTCTGTCAATGGCCTAGCTATTCAGACTTGTCTGTATTGCTCCCTTATGCCTATCCCATGCCTGTTTGTAGCCCTGCACTGTATTCATATCCACCACTTCCTGAGGTAGGCTGTTCCATGCATCCACCACCCTTTCTGTGAAAAAACTTCCTCACATTACCCCTTAATTGGCCCCTCTCTAAGCTCATGCGTGTCCTCTTGTCCTGCTATTTTCTTACATTGAAACAAATACCCTTAAGATGTTTGAATGTTTCGATCATATCACCTCTCTCCTCCTTTGCTCTAGGGAATACATATTGAGCTCTGTTAATCTGTCCTCATATGTTTTCTGATGCTGTTCCTGCACCATTTTGGTTGCCCTTCTGTGGACTGCCTCCATTTTGTTAATGTCTTTGTGCAGGTCGGCCTCCAGTACTGCATGCAGTACTCCAGAAGGGGCCTAACCAGTGTTTTGTAAAGAGGGATTATTACCTCCCTCTTATGATTTGTGATACCCCTGCTAATACACCCCAAAATCTCTCTAGCCTTACCTACTGCTTTAGTGGTCTGCTTGGATGATTTCAGATCATCTGTGATGATGGTGCCCAAGTCTCTTACTTCTCTTGTGATTGCCAACAACTCCTCTCCCAACCTATAGGTAGCTTTAGGGTTTCTCTTCCCTACGTGCATGATCTTGCATTTCTTTGTGTTAGACCCCAGTTGCCACTCTTCTAGCAATTTTGCCAGTTTTTCCAGATCTCTTCTCATTCTGCCCACCCCATCTGGATCATCTATTCTGTTGCAGATCTTGGTGTCATCTACAAACAGACAAACTTTACCCTCCAGTCCATCTGAAATGTCACTGATAAAGATATTGAAGAGGAATGGCCCCAGAACTGATCCATGAGGTACCCCACTTGTGACTTGCATATCTTCTGACTGTGTACCATTTACCATCACTCTCTGTTTTCTGCCCACCAACCAGTTTGCCACCCAGTTGACCAACCTCTGACCCACTCCAAGTCTACCCAGCTTATTGATCAATCTTCTATATGGAACAGTACTGAAAGCTTTGCTGAAGTTAAGGTAGGCGACATCAACTGTACCCCCTTGGTCCACCACTCTGGTTACCTAGTCAAAGAAATCTATGAGACTAGTTTGACAGGACCTTCTTGTTGTAAACCCATGCTGTCTTGGATCCTTGCTCCTATGGATTCCAGGTGTTGCCCTATCCTTTCCTTAAGGAGTGCCTCCATAATCTTGCCCACTACTGAGGTAAGACTGACTGTTCTGTAGTTCTCTGCCTCCTCTCTGCTGCCACTCTTGTGGAGCGGGAACACATGAACCCTTCTCCAGTCTTCTGGGACCTCTCCTGTGCTCAGAGACTCACTAAAGAGTTCTGCTAATGGCTCTTCTAGTTCCACCCTTATCTCCTTTAGTACCCTGGTATGTATGCCATCAGGTCCTATTGCCCTGTCCACCCTAAGCAATGAGCTCTTGTAGGACCTTTCTTTGTGAAGGGACTTTACACCTCCAACCCCCGTGTCCAAGGTGCTGAACTGTGGTCCCTGTCCTATCTTCTCCTGAGTAAATACTGAGCAGAAGCATCTATTTAGAATATTTTGTTCACTAAAATACCATCAACAGCTTAATCTGGTTCAAAGTCAGTTGGCATTTATCTGTATCCCCCTCCCCCGGGTCATGCCTGAAAATAGGCAGAATTTGTCTAGTGCACGTACCCGGTCAAGAAAAACTAAATAAATAAATAAATAATGCTTTTACTTGGTCCTCCTTCACACACTCCCCCTAATCCCTTTTGATCTTAGCAATACCCCCCTCTGGACTTTTTCCTTTCACTAATGTATCTATAGAAAGTCTTGTTCCCTCCTTTTACTGTTCATGCTAGTGTTTCCTTGGTTTGGGCCTTTGCCTGCCTTACTGCCTTCCCTGCTTCCCTTAGGGAAGTTTGGTATGCCTCCCTATCTTCGTCCCACTGCATTCCCTTATATTTCCTGAAGGCCAACCTTTTTGGCTCTGATCTTTTCTGCTACTGTTTTTGAGAACCAAAGTGGTTTCCTTCTTCTTTTGCTCTTGCTTTTCTCCCTAACACGATGGGATGTTGCTTCAAGTATTGCATCCTTAATGCTTGCCCACTTTGCCTGTACCCCCTCACCTGTATTTCTTCTAGCCAGGGCTAGCTTAGCTCTGTTGGCTATCTTATCAAAGTCAGCTCCTCTGAAGTCCCGTAGTTTTGCCTTGGAATGGGATGATTTAGTTCTAGTGACCAAATTGAACCATACCATGTGATGTAAATGCACATGTCTTATGTAATATGTTAAGGAGCTCAAAAAGTCAGACAACAAAACAATGATATGCACTGCAGCGGCTTTCTTGCCATATGTATATTGTAAAACAACAAACAACATATGATGCACACATTGCAAAATCTATTGAAATGCTGGCCAGGTGGCGCTGAAGGCTGGGCGCTGGATGCCTTACCTTGCACTATACTGGTAACCCAGGTTCGGGAACAACTTTGGTTGCTGGGGAGCCACCATGGTGGGGAAGGGTCAGAGCATGATTGAGCTGGTGAGGCAGCTCTCCCCTCCTGGGGTGGTTTCCATAGTCTCTCCCACCGGTGGAGGTGTGGTGGGAAGTGTAGGCAAGGGAGAGCAGCAGCAATAATGCCAGGTGTGGGGCAGAATGGGCTGAGTCGGTGCCTGATGTGTGTCTCCACGCAGGTGCATGTACATGTCGACTGGGGTCCCAGGTCTGGGGCAAAAAGGAGAGAAAAAAAAAATCAAAAAATCTATATAGAAAAAGATCTATTGAAATATCTTTATTACTAATTACATGAGCCAAGACACCACGACCAAACACCCCTACATAACATCTTGCCCAGAAGGCTTCATCATGGGCAGTAATTGGTTACCAACTACATGTGTAAATACCTAAGTGATTTACATATTCATCAATATGATCACATGTGCAGAGAGAACATTCATTTACAACAGTTCCCTATAATAATACTATAGTGTCAGTTTTTCTTATTTGTGAATGTGCAAAAATGAAAACATACACTAAACCAATTAAAATCAATGAGAATGCAGGACCAAAATCTGGAATTAAAAAGAAAAAATGTGAGGAGTTAAAAAAGAGAGGAAAAGGGGAAAAAATGTGAGATAATGTATATATCCATGGGTAATTGTATTTTTACACACCGACCAACTCACTCTACTTCTTGTTACAGTACTACAAAAAAACTGTTTGTTCCTGATAGCATTCTGAATGAGTATATGCTCAGGTCAGTAGGATTTTATCTTAATTATAATAATGCACTCACTCCCCTGTGCTTAAATATAATTAAAAATATTTTTTACGATATACCCTTGCCTTATAAGTGCTGAAAAGACATCCTCAAAGAACACCCAGCTAATCTCTAACCACTCAAACAATAAATAAAGTAATAGACAGGAGAAGGTGCATTACAAGGGAATAATACCATTGAGAGGATCTGGGACATGGGGACCTCAAGAGCAAAGCTCGAAAGGTTCCCTTGTTCCCAGATCCTCGAGATGGTATTACTCCCTTGTCATACACCCTCTCTTATTTATTATTTTTTGTAATATTTGAATCTGATATAAAATATTTTTGCGTGCTCTCCTGTGATAACGGCCGCAACAACACTGTACTGCTCACTCAACACTCACTCACTCTCTGCAACCACTCTCTGTCAAGTGCTGCTTTCACACTGTCTCCGGTCATCAGCTTCGGTCGGCAATCCTACCTGGCAGTTGGTTTGAAGAGGTGAGTGAAGGGAGGATCAAAGATAATTTATTTAGCTTTTGTTGACCAGGTAAGTACACTAGACAAGACATTTGCCTATTTTCAGGTACGACCCAGGAGAGTACAATGAAATAAAAGTTCATACAGAGGACAACATGATACAAGTTAGGCATTACACAGAAGCAGATAGAACCAGATGAGACATAACACAAGCAGTCAGTAAACACAGTTAGAATCTGAACAAAGAATATATACATAGAGTCACCAAGACTATGAACAGTGTGTTATATAATTCTATACAGCTCAGAGCCCCAAAATCAGAGCCGCAGTCAAAGCATCATCTGGAACAGAGAGTAATACATTATATACAGAGCAGAACCCAAGCAGGCAGGATGCATCATCAGGACCTGCGCAAGGGTATCAAAAGAAGGACATGTAAGTCCAGTGCAGGGGACCAAGGTTACTTATGGCGGTTTAGGACAACCACATGCAGAGGAGAGCTTCAAGGAATCCCACAGGGAGCTCTGAAGGCATGAGTGGGAGGGGGAGGAGCGGACCTGGGCTGGAAAGGAATTCCATACTCTGGGGGCACATGAAGCAAAATCTCTGCCCCCCATTTGCATCTGAGTGCAGGAACTTTGAGAACAGCAGGGCCCAAAGACCTAAGGGAGTAAGAGGAAGAGGCAGCCAGAATGAGGAGCTCAGCCAGTCGTGGGGGGGGGGGGGCCGCCAGTTCTGAGAACCTTGCCCGTGAAGCTGCCCAAGACAAAATTCATGTGGTTGGGTGGGGAGAGCCAGTCAAGTTTGTTATACAGGTCATAGTGGTGGGTGAGGTGAGGGGCAGCAAGTGCAAAGTGGTAAATGTTAACATAGACTATGTTCCACCTAGAGAGGTGAACTTTAGAGGTGCGTGCAAACAGGATGAGTCCATAGCAGGAGAAGGGAGAAACACACCTCTGGCCAGTGCAAGGCAAGCAGCAGAGGTAAGGTTGTTCTTACGCTCCGTAGGCCAGACCCAGTTTGTAGTTGACAGCTCTACATACATTTTGGATATGATGCCCAAGGTCAAGCTGGGGATAAAGTGTCACCCCGAGGTATTTTTTTTTTTGCTTTATTTCTTTATTCTCCTTCCTGTCCCCGGTGTCCCCCTCCTTCCGACTGCACATATCCCCGTAGCCCCCTTTCAGGATCTGCCCCTAGAGTGCCATTACCTCTCCTTCTCCTGCAGAGGGTCTGTCCTGGTGGACTCTCTGGATGGGGCAGTCTTCATCTAGGGACACCGAGGACTACCATTTTCCTTTTCTCCCCACTTCCCCGCCCCTGGGACGCGCACACAAGGGCCGTCGTCTCTAGAGAGCGTGCTGGCCTGCGCCTCCTCAAGCGCTCACGATGTCCCCCTCCCCGGACTCGGTAGCAGACCTCAACCCCTGCGCGGTGCTCCCACCGGCCATTCTCAGGGTTGAGAATCCTCCTGAGGGAGGAGAGCATCCGTGGATGCTCAATCCTCCCTTCCCCGCCCGACCCCTCGACGACCCGAGTCCATTCCCGAACCCGGTCGCTGCAGGCTGGTACGAGGTGGCGCTTAGCGCCTCAACCTCAGCGCCATCGGGCCGCACCCCGAGGTATTTGATGGAGTCAGTGATTAGGACAGAAGTACCATCAATATCAATAATACTCAGTGGGGCAGGGGAGGCCTTTATCTTGGCCAAGGACCCAAAAAAGCATGACCTGAGTTTTTTTAAGGTTGAGGACCAGCTTGTGGGTTGTTATCCAGGACTGGATATTCCTGAAATCCTCACCCAGTTGGTGGTTGATGACCCCAATGTTATGGGAATGGGTGAGGATAACCAGGTCATCAGCATATAGGATAGAGCTACAGCTGGAAGAAGTAGAGGGCAGATTATTGACAAAGATAGAGAAGAGAAGAGAAGAGAGAGAGAAGAAGAGAGAGAAGAGAAGAGAGAGAAGAGAAGAGAAGAGAGAGAAGAGAAGAGGCCCTAGGACTGAACCTGGGGACACCAGAGGTCACAGGAGTGGTGGCGAGACAACCTACTAAATTGAGTAAGTTGCTGTCTGCCCTGGAGGTAATTAGTGAACCATCTTAAGACAGTTGAGGACAGACCAAGGGACCGAAGCTGAGAGCAAAAATAAAACATGGTCAACTAGGTCCAGAGGCCTTGGATGGAGTCAATGAAGACGCCGCTGAGAGCTTACCCTGGTCCATAGCTGCCCTGATCCCAAAGGAGACAGTGACAAGGGCAGAGGACATACTGTGCTCTTTGTAAAGCCATGCTGTACTGGAGACAGTAGCTCATGGGCCTGAATATACTCTGTGAGTTGCCCAGCCACAACTTTCTCCAGAAGTTTACTGATACCCGACAAGATGGCTACCAGTCGGTAGTTGTCGAGGATCTTTGAGTTGCCTTGTTTGAGAACAGGGCAATCCTCACCATCTTCCAGGGGTTGGGGATAACCCCAGAGGCTAGGGACATGTTGAAGATATGAGCCACTGGGGAGGCAATATAAGAGGCACCAAGATGGAGGAGCTTAGGTTCCATGCTATCGTGGTCAGCACTAGAGTGATAGTTTACATGTCCAAAAAAAAAAAAAATCACAGGGCCAAGTGTATGAGGGCTATGAATTACTCTCACTAAGCTCGAGACAGCCACCATGTTTTCCTTACTGTTCTGCCCACCCACAGACAGAAAATGGCCAACCACATACCACGCTTTGAAGATCCTTAAGTCCCCTCTCTAGCAACTGGACTTGGCACCACAGCAATCAGCTTTACAGCGTACACTTGCACTGTTGTATTTCTCTATAATAGCATCTTCAGAGCTCTGAACGATATTATTATGGACTCTGAACAATAGCATTATTACTGAGGAATGATGGCATTATCAGTTTCAGGGAGTGATATTACAGGAATTTTTTTGTATACTTTAGTGCCATATTAAAATGGCATATCCATATGTTACAAAGTTATAATTTATGTGTCAAATTCCATATCATGTGCACCAATCTATGTATTTCACCATAAAAGGTGCAAGGTTACCTTCCCAGCTGTCTACAGGTTTAGGCAGAAACGGTCGCCTGGGAGGGGCCCCACACAAGAAACTGCACTACTTACTTAACCTCCTGAGCCTGAGGTGACATTTGGGACTCCACTACCACATGATAGGGCTGTCAAAGCTGCAGATTAAATGGGGTTAACAGAACTTGGATGGATAAACACAACAAATGTCCGAACAGGAATATTAAAACAAAACAGGATCCTTTATTTTTCCACTTGAACTTAGATAAACATGGCACTTGCTCCAGCTGGCACAGTCTATTTTTTTCATCACTGCAGAATGATCAGCTATTTCTCTCTACTGGGTTGGATTGAACCCTGGTGGGGTAACTTATTTGACACTGACGGGCTCTGAGGGAGTCATTAACACTCACAGGGTCCCCACCCTTGCAGCATGGTTGGGAACTCCATGGGCTTCTTTTGCCCGTTTAACACTTGCTAGCTACTTGGCCACTTCATAGTACATCTGCGGACTGTCAGGGACAGTCCTCAGGTAGTTTACATTGTTCCTTATGGGTAGAACACAGACAGTGGTGTCAGGAATTTATTCTTCAGATCCCATCTCTCTGTCGTATGGAGTTCCCCAGGGCTCGGTGCTTCCCCCATGTTGTTCGCGGTGTACATGCTCCCCATCAGAAACATTGTAAGAAGGTATGGGCTGAGGTTTCACTGCTATGCTGATGATACCCAGCTCTATCTGTCTTTTACACCTGACCAGGTTGGAGCTATCTTGGTCTTTAACAACTGTCTGAAGGAAATCCAGGAGTGGATGGATGCCAGCTGGCTGAAGTTGAACTCAGTAAAGACAGAGGTGTTGGTAGTGGATCCGAGTCACCAGATGGGGGGGTTGGGGGCTGGTTCACCTTTAGGAATTTTTCTCGATGGTGTCTCACTCCTGGCTTCTGAACAGGTGTGCAATCTGGGGGTAATTTTTGATGAAGGGCTGACCCTGCATTTACGGGTGTCGGCCGTTGTCAAATCTTCCTTTTACCATTTTAGGAATATCGCCTGAATTAGGCACCTGGTTCCATCTGGAGATCTCCCTAACCTGATCCATGCCTTTGTAGCCTTGCACTTGGATTATTGCAACTCCTCTTCCTAGGGTTGCCTGGGGTTGAAATCCGCCACTTGCAGCTAGCACAGGACGCAGCAGCCCAGCTACTGACGGGGTCTTCTCGATCCTGTCATATTTTGCCTGTTCTGCATGAACTGCACTGGCTGCCTGTTCAGTGGCAGAACACCTTTAAAGTTGGTTTTCTGACTTTTAAAGCCCTACACGGACAGGGCCCTGACTACCTGAAAGAGCTCCTGGTTCTTTACCGCCCCAGACGATCTCTCCGCTTGGCCGACGAGGAGTTGCTAGAGATTCCAAGGGTATGTTTGAAAATATCAGGGGCAAGAGCTTTTGAGTATGGTGCCCCTATCCTTTGGAATTTTCTACCCCACTGGCTTTGGGAGTGCACGACTGTGGAGGGATTTAAACAATCCCTAAAAATGTATCTGTGGCTTCGGGCATTTGAAAATTGAAATAGCTGATTCTTATTATCTGGTGTTTTTTTTTCTTTTAATTGTTATTTCATTATTGTGTGTTAATATTTTAAAGTGTGTTTATTTATGAATTGTAAGGTGCCTTGTTTTTGATAAGGTGCCTAATAAATAAAATGTTATTATTATTATTATTATTATTATTATAGTGTCACTGGCTGCCACAGTCTGACTGGTGCCACATGCTCCTGCAAGGAATGGCAGGAACATACTGTGTCCTCCCACAGAGTCCATTCTTTACAGCTCTATTCAGTATTTCCATGGCATTGCAAAGAAGGCAATTTGTCTGCCAGGGCATTATTTTTGGTGCCATGAGACACTACACAGGCTTTGTTAAAGGGGCACAGTGGCCCTAAGGACACACTCTGAAGTCAAATCCCTGTTTTCTGACAGGACCTGGAAACTTGTCAGTCACTGTCCCTCTCTTGGGGAGAGAGGGCACTGTGGAGTGCCAAAACAGTCACTTCGCATTTAATAGAGGTTGAACATCACCACAGATCCTTTGCTCATCAGACTTCCTGGTACCAATTTCCTCACAGACAGACCTCGATACTGTTAAGAGGAATTTTTTTCTTGTTGGAGAGGAGCACCCCCTTTCAAAGGCTGTAGAAGATAGCCTCTGCCACAATCTGGCATTTTTATCGATGCCTGGCTCTATAGAAGAACTTTTTTGTGCAGTGGGAACTGGCACAATTTGCCAGTAGTACCTCTCCACTAACTCTGACTCAGCAGTCCTTGCCCTTTAGCAGAGACACTGACTTCTCCCCTTTGGAATGTCCAAGTCAGACCAGCTCATCCAGTCCTCCAAGGCCATAGAAAACTGGGACACCAAGAGGTCAGTGAGCACTCTTAAAAGGGATATTACATGGCTCCTGAGGGGGCTACAAAGGTTATTCTTTTTTTAATCTCCTTATACATCCCATATCAGTGAAATGCATAATTCTTGATGGCCCTGCACACAGATTCCAAACCACAAAGCAAGCTAGAGCCACCTATGACAAGTACTTCTAATAATCAGCTACCAAATGCAGCAAAAACACTTCTGATAAAAAGGGTTTACTACCAAAGCGCCCTATGCACGAAACAAAATGTTGCCTATGCGCCGTGTATCTCAGGTGTGTAGGCAACCCTAAGTATGAAAGCCACACGGCGGGGGTCCCGTGGACCCCCTGCAGCATGCATAAACTGTGTGCAAGGTGGTTACACACCTGATCCCCTGGCCACGCGGTCAGCAATGCACCATGGGAGGGTTGGGGCATGCCTGCACTATGTGTTATTCACTAAGGTGCATAGTGCCAGGCATGGGGGGGGGCGCAGGTTACGGCAACCGGTACCCTGCCATAAACCCACTGCGTGCCCCCCCAGACATCACCCACTGGTTGCAGAGGGACCGGGAATTGACCCTCTATGCTGCCCCAGCCCACTAGGCTGGTTGGGGAGACTGGGGCAGTTACATAGATACATAGATACATAGACAGTGTCGGCAGATAAGGGCCTATGGCCCACTCAGTCTGCCCATTTGAGCTTGTAAGTTCAGTTTATGTTTTTCTAGAAGTCTGTTGCCCCTTACCCCTGACCTCCAGAATTCCTTTATATCTATCCCATGCATTCTTAAATCCTGTGATTGTTTCAGCCCCCACCACTTCCTCTGGCAGGGTGTTCCACTTGTCCACCACCCATTCTGTGAAGAAATTCTTCCTCATGTTTCCTCTGAATCATCCTCCCTCCAACTTCATCCCGTGCCCTCTAGTCCTGGAACATCTTTTTCACTTAAAGTAGTGTATTCCTGCACCCTGTTCCTCCCTGTAAGATACTTGTATGTCTCTATCATATCCTCTCTCTCCCTCCTCTCCTCCAGGGAGTACATGTTCAGTTCCTTCAACCTGTCTTCATAGGACTTGTGATGCAATCCATGAACCATCTTGGTTGCCCTCCTCTGAACCTTCTCTACCCTGTCTATGTCCTTACGTAGGTATGGTCTCCAGAACTGTACACTGTACTCCAGGTGGGGCCTCACTAGTGTCTTGTATGCGGAATTATGACCTCCCTTTTCCTGCTGGTGATGCCCCTGCCTATACATCCCAGCATCCTATTTGCTTTACCTGCTGCCTTGTCACACTGTTTCCCTACCTTGAGGTCATCAGAGATGATAACCCCAAGATCCCTTTCCTGCTTGGTGCATGCTATATCCTCACCCCCCAGTTGCTTGGGTGACTGCCTGTACATCTGTGGAAAGTGTCCCGATGTTGTGGAACCATACCCCTGATGTGCGCCCGTCATGAGGGAAACACACACCCCCAACACAGGATGTCCCCATACCCGTAGGAGCAAAGCATACCTCCATACACATCCGCCCAGTCCTGTTGTGTAACAGTACCACCCCATGCATAGTTGCCCAGTCCCCGTATAGTGCAAGACCCCCTACACACTTATATGCCCCGTCCCCGAAATGCCAGTAGCCCCCCCCACACACATTTGCCCTGTCCCTGAAATGCTAATGCCACCTCCCACCCACATGTCCACCCCATCCTGGTGCTGATCAAGACACCCCCCTGCACTCACAGAGGATCCCCAGTCCAACACACCCTGACCCCTGAACTGGTTCACCACCAGCCTTATTGGTGGCCAGTGGTCCCCTCACCCACCTGCAGCACTGTCAACCCCCCGACCCCATACCTGTCTGTTTGTGCTGTGGACATAGCCAGCAGCACAGCCCTCTGCACACCTCCTCGGCTGCCAGCCATCTAACTGATGCTGGGAATGCATTTTCTATAAATAGGAAGCACACTCCTAGTATCAGTTGGACAGCCGGTAATAATGGAAGTGTGTGGACGGCTGTGCTGCTGGCTGTCAGTGCCCGTGGCACTGACAGACAGGTATGGGGTTTAGGGGGTAGGTTGATGGTGCTGCAGGTGGGTGGAGGAACACTGGCCACCAATGAGGCTGCTGGTGAACCAGTTTGGGGTTGGGATGTGTTGGACGGCGCCTCTCTGAGTGTGTGGGGGGGTGTCTTGATCAGCACCAGGGATGGGGTGGACATGTGTGTGGGAGGATGGCACTGGCATTTTGGGGATGGTGCACACATGTGTGGGGAGGAGGGATGTATTGGCATTTTGGGGAAGGGGCATACAAGTGTGTGGGGATTGTTGTGCTACGCAAGTGATGGGGCTGCCATGTATTGGGGGGGTGGTTCAGCAGAGTTGCAGGGGGCCACAGTGCACTGGGGGCTCAGCCAGGGAGTCCTCCGGCCAATGGGATATGGCAGTGTGTGTCCAGGTTCCTGCACTGGCTATTCACACACCCAGACCTGCACCTTCCCGCATAGGTGATCCACTGTGGAACCCAGGATGGACATCCGATTGGATGCCTGCCTGGGTCTGCTACTCTGCCCCTGTCCACCCTGCATAGTCATGTGCACTGAGGGCGGTGCCACAGACAGGTGTCCTGCAGATGCTTAGGGTGTAAATACCACACCCTGCACCTGTCCAGGGCCACGGAACTATGTGGGTGGAGTCGTGCCTTTGCACATACCCTATACCCCATTAGTGCATTGGCACCAAAGTAGGTATTAAGCTTTTGGATATAAGCTTTCAAGTTGTAATATCCATCTGGTTTCATGTTGAAGAAGGAGTTCTAATCTAACCCCTCCTCTCTGCAGCTTAGGAACATGGTCAGTTGCTCAAAACTTAAAATCAGTGATAGCTGTGGAAGAGCATAAAAATGTTCACCTGAGGCATTCTCATTATCTCCCTTCATAATATCCCAGACATGGTCTTGTACATGGTCTTTTAAAGGTCTTTTTGCTCTGTAAACATATACCTTCACACTGCTGCACCACCCTACACAGAGATAAGACAGGGTTACATGTTTTGACAATATATATTCCTTGCCAGTAATTGGATTTTTCAATAACCCTCCTTCCTGAGCATATTTACATCTATTGAAAGCCATACAGGCAAAGAACCCATTTCTTCCAAAATACTGCTGGTTAGTTCTGTCAGCATAATGGCTTCCAACTAGAAAATCTGACAAATTCCTTCCTCTTCGGAAAGTAATTCTAGGCTGTGATCCCACTACACATCTCAATTCCGGGTCCCTAGTTAGAATAGACCATCGTCGATTAATAATAGACCTAACAGAATAAGACCTTTTATGAAAATCAGTAACAAATATTACAACTCTTGGGTATATTTGGTCCTTCACATTTGGGACCAACAAAGTTTCTCTGGGTTATTTGTCAGCTTTCTCTCTCTCTGTTTTTTTTAAATCTTATATGCAGAATACCTACATGCCTGGAATCTGGCTGACAGCATCCACTTCTCCTTTTCATAAGTGCTAGCTAATGTGCAATTTCTTTTTATATGGAGAAATTGACCCTAGGGATACTGTCGACCAAAGCTTGAGGATCGCACTATCTGCACACAATAACGTGTTCCCACTAATCGGCTTTGATATGGCTCACATCTAACCTTTCTATCATTTCCTACAGTGGACTAATATCCAAGAACTCGGCTACAGATGGATCACAGTTATAGGTAATGTTATATTTAAATTTTTCAAGTTGAACTAATCAACAAATTCCTTTGCTTTGTCGTAGCCTGCACCCCAAACACATATTATATCATCAATGAAACAAAACCATTTTACAATGTGTCTGAGGTGGACTATCTTCTGAGAGCATGACCTGATCCTCCCACCAGGCAAGGAATAAGCTGGTGTAAGCTGGGGCAAGAGCTGCCCCCATCACCATTCTTTGTACTTGTAAATGGGTTTGATTGTCAAAAAT
This sequence comes from Neoceratodus forsteri, assembly GCA_016271365.2. Classification (NCBI taxonomy): domain Eukaryota; kingdom Metazoa; phylum Chordata; order Ceratodontiformes; family Ceratodontidae; genus Neoceratodus; species Neoceratodus forsteri. The sequence continues at coordinate 1,636,760,336 of CM057456.1, read as the reverse complement.
GAAATTATTTTACAATGGCAAGGATAATCCCTCTAATCTGATTGTCTGCCATTCCCTAGAACCAGTGATGTTATTTGACAATAACATCACTGGATGTAAGGGCAGGCAGAGAAATGACTTCATAACCATTTTTGTAATCCGTCTGTACTCAACACAGATTGGGTGTTTCATTCCCCAGCTACTGACTTTAAGAAACTGTGAAGCCATCACGACTCAGCCAAACCCATTAGGAGTTCACGCTCCCCAAGCAAAGTGCACAAAGCTTTTTTTTTTTACATTTGAACAAACCGGCACAGGAAACTGTTTCTTGTAACTGTAAAGGTCTTGTCCACACATCCTCCACTGTCCGACTACTTCATCTCATCCGTGCTGCCAGCTACCTTCATGGCAGTCCTCTGCTGTTCTCCCAGTAGTGATTTACAATGATAAATAAAAAAAAAAGCACAGTTTGCAGCATACAGAATAAATTAAATTTTCATGGCCATTTTCTCCCCCAAACCCAGGAGCTTCAGTGAACCGTGCAGACCATAACTGCTGGTCCTGTGGTTCACTGACGAGTTTGGTTCGCAGGAAAAAGGTGTCACCATGAAAATTAAATTTCTTTTCTCCGCTTGGACTGGCACACATCCTCCATCCCCGCCCTGCTCCTCCTGTGCTCACCAGCAAACTAACAAATAAAGGCCCTCACACCAAACACCTTCCCATCTCCTTCTCAGCTCCAAAACTACACATCCTATACAGTCAGCAAGTGGCTCGCTGACCACATAAACAAACAATGACAATAATAATATAAAGAAAAAAATAAGCAACGAAAGTTAAAATACAGCCCACTTTAATGGGTGGGCAAAGGGATGGGGGGGATTGATGTCAAAGATGACTATACCAGCACACAGACCTTAGGGCCCTTGGCAGGCAGCATCATGTAGAAAACATCTCCACCTACTGGCGGAAAAATATAGCAGACTTTTTTTAAAACATATACCTCCACACACCAAAATCACATATAAAAAATGGTTTTATTTTCCTTTTTCTTTTTATTAATAAACGAGCCATTGTATAATAGCAATAAGGCACCCAAGGGTGTGTGTTATTGTGTAAAAACATCACTTCTTGATCGCTGAACGCACTTGGCCTACAGCCTTGTGTTTCAACCCCTGAAGTGTGATGTTATATATAGAATAAAGTATGGGGTGATGGTGTGTATAATGAGAAGTTTATACACACCCAAGGTGTTAGATGCTACATAAACCCTGAGAGCAAAGCTTGAGGGTTTGTGACAGCACCTAACACTGAGGGTATGTATAAACTTCGAGTTTAAACACACCACCCCATATTTTATTTTATATAATTGCTGGGTTTGTGTTTTTCATCACAGCAATTAAAATACATAGAAACACAGAAGCATAGACTTTGACTGCAGATAAGGACCGCTTGGCCTACCCAGTCTGCCCATTTCCCTACCTATTGGATAAGCTGCAGATCTTAGTTAACCAACAGCCTACTTCTTCCTACCCCCTACCAGAATTGCCTTATTTCTGTCCCATACATTCTTGAATTCCCCCACTGTTTTTGACCCATGACCTCCTCAGAAAGGCAGTTCCATGCGTCCACCTCCCTCTCCATGAAAAAATACTTCTTCAGGTTGCCCTTGAGCCATCCCCACTCTATCTTCAAATTGTGACCCCTTGTTCTTGCACATCTCTTTTTCTGAAAGATGCTACCCTCTTGGACTTTGTTGATTCCCTTGAGGTACTTGAAAGTTTCTATCATATCCCACCTCTCCCTCCTTTCCTTGAAGGTATACATATTAAGTTCCTTTAGTCTCTCTTTGTATGTCTTCTGGTGCAAACCCTGCACCATTTTAGTTTTCCTCCTCTGGACTGCCTCCATCCTGTCTATGTCCTTGCAGAGATGGGATCTCCAGAACTGCACGCAGTACTCCAGATGGGGTCTCACCAACTGTCTGTATAGAGGGATAGCAACTTCCTGTTTTCTATTGGTGATGTCTCTTCCATTATATCTCAGTATCCCCCAGCCCTCCTCACTGCCTTCTCACACTGCTTGCTTAGCTTTAGGTAATCTGATATGACTACCTCCAGGTCCCTTTCCATTTTGTCGTTGCTAGTACCTTCCCACAATTGTGTAATCTTCCCTGGGTTTTGTTTCCCAGGTGCATTACTTGCACTTCTTTGCATCAAATCTAAGCTGCCATACTTTTGACCATTCCTCCAACCTTGCCAAGTCCTTCTCATCCTTTCTACCCCCTTGTGTAGAACCCTGTTGCAGATCTTTGTGTTGTCTGCAAAGAGGCATACTTTGCTTCCAGTCCCTCTGCAATGTCACTTATAAAGACATTAAAAGGACCAGAGCCAGTACTGAACCCTGTGGTACCCCACTAGTAACCCCCTTTCTTGGAGTGGACTCTGTTTACTATTACCCTCTGTGTTCTGTTGTCCAGCTAATTTTTACCCAGGCTACCAACCTGGGACCCCTCCCAGGCTGGCTAATTTGTTTATTAATCTTTTGTGGGACTGTGTCAAATGCCTTGCTAAAGTCTAGTTAGGCCATGCCCACAACCCCTCCCTGATCTACTACTTTGGTCACCCAGTCAAAGAAATCTATTAGATTCGTCTGACATGACCTTTTGCTGTGAATCCATGCTGCCTTGGGTCCTGTGCCCGCTGCCTCTAGGTACTGAACAATTCTTTCTTTCAAGTGATTCCATAATTTTCCCTACCACTGAGGTCAAACTAACAGGTCTGTGGTTTCCTACCTCTGCCTTGCTCCCACTTTTGTGAAGAGAATCACATCTGCCCTCCTCCAGTCCTTAGGTACCACACCATCCTCCCATGATTTGTTAAAAAGGGTAGTCAGTGGTGTCACTACTTCTCCCCTTAGTTCTTTTTGAATTCTGGGATGAATCCCATCAGGGCCCATTGCTTTATCCACCTTCAGTTTTAGGAGTTCTTTCAGAACCCTTTCTTCTGTGAATGGACTGATATCGACCCTCCTATCCAGAGTGCTTCTATTGATTGGATTAGGTACCTCCCCTCCTCTTCTTTTGTGGATACTGAGCAGAAGTATTCATTCAGTATCCCTGCTTTTTCACTGTCACCTCTGTCCACACACCTTCCCCTTTATTAAGTCTCACCATCCCTCCCTTGGTCTTTCTTCACTCCCTAATGTACCTATAAAAGGTTTTATCCCCATTCTTAACCGAGTTGGCTGTCTTTTCCTCGGTTTGGGCCTTTGCTATTCTGACTGCCTTCCCGCTTCCTTCTGCTTTAACTGGTACAGTTCTCTGTCCTGCTCCTTCTGTGTTTCCTTATACTTCCTGAATTCTATCTTTTCTCCCTAAACTTCCCTTCCCCCTCTTTTAAGAACCGTAGTGTACTTTTCTTTCATTTTGATTTATTTATTTGCTTCACACAAAGGCTTGTTGCCTCTGTGGTGGCAGTTTTGATGTTTCTCCCTTGTTCCTCCACCCCTCCTTCTTGCCTGTTTGCTAGTGCTTTTCTGAGACACTCTTCCATTTTGACAAAGTCAGCCCTCCTAAAGTCCAGCACCCTCACTTTTGTATGGCTTGACTCTATGGCTGTGTTTATCGTGAACCACTGTTTGGTGCTCACTTGTTCCCTGATGGCTACCCACTTCTAAATTTGAGATCCTCTCTCTGTACCTGTTTGAGCGTACCAGATTTAAGATTGCTCCCTGCCGAGTGGGTTCCAACACAAGCTGTCTGAAGCATGCCCCCTGTAGGGCATCGAGAATGACCCTGCTCTTGGATGTGGCTGCAGCAAAGGTGCTCCAGTTAACATTAGGCATATTCAGGTCCCCCATCAACAATATATCCTCTTTTTCTGCCATCCTAAGAATGCCTTCCATCATTTCCTTGTCTATCTCCTCTCCCTGAGACAGGGGTCTGTATACAACACCCTTGCAAACTGTGGTGCCATTTTCTGTCTCCAGGGTGACCCACAGTGCCTCCTTTCCTCCATGCCTCCCTGTTTACCCTTTTGTTCCATTGCTTTGATCCCTTTCCTTATGTAGAGAGCTACGCCTTCTCCTCTTCTACCCTCTTGTCCCTCCTGTAGACTGTGTAACCTGGTATATTGACATCCCAGTATGGTTCTCTGTGTACTATTTTTCTGTGACTACCACAATATCTAGGCTTCCCTCTTCCATCAAGGCCACTGGTTCAGGGCTTGTTACCCAGACTACGGGCATTGTTACTCATTGCCCTCCATTTCTGATGGACTTGCCCCTTTTAGCCCCATCCCTCTGTAACCCCCTTGTTACCCGGGGTTACTAGAATCCCAGTAAGACCTAGTGGTAGGCAGGGAAGGCAGCTTGTGAAACTCCAGTTAAATGGGGTTCACACTGTCTCACTCTGTTCTCAGTCTCAGCTGAGACTGAGGGATGACATCACCAATAGAACTATCACAGCTGCATGAGCCACATTGGAATCTGCAGCAAGGGAGTTGGTTAGAACGTTGGGAGGTTTTGAAGTCAGTCTTCAGTTGAGTGTAAGTCAGTGAAGTGTGAAGTTGGGAGCTTGCTGAGAAAGCAGCTCAGTGAAGGCTCTAGGAGCCTCAGCCCTGACAGAGGGCTACTTTTAAGTAAATAGGGTGCGTGTCTCCACCTTAAAGAGAGACACAGAAGATTACTGAAGTGGTGGAGACCACTGTTTTCGGGTCTCAGTGCCCCCTCCCTCTGGGGGGGGGACAGGAAAGGGTTCCCTGCAGGTTCCTGGGGCAACCCTCTAATTCTGCTTGTGAAGGAAAAGCCGCCTATATGTTTCCAGAGTTTATTTGGGAGAACAAGAAGATTTGTGAGTCGCCTGTGGGGCACCTGCAACGTGAGGGTGAGTGTCTGCTCTTGCTAAAAGGGCCTATGTTTTTCTCCCTGGGACTTGTGTGACAATGTGGGGATTAAACTACTACATATTGGGAAGCCTAGAGTAACGGGCTAAGCAAAGTAAAAGTAGGTTCAAGTCCAGAGTTTGTTGGGATGCAAATAATATGTAGAGGAGATGTGACAGACGTCTACCCAGAATCTACATTTGAAAGTTCAGTAAAGGAATTGTTCAGTTTCCAGAGAAATGGCCAGGTATGGGCTGTGGGAGCTGGAGGTGGGTGCCCCCCCATCTTTAGTGACCAGGTCCACCTCTACGGATTTCTTCAGTATATTTCTACTTTACCTCAGGCACTTGGCCAGTGATGAGGAAGTACCTAGATGTGGGATTGTGAAGGAAATTCTCTAGGAGTCAAAGACTCTAGTGTGGTTTGGGGAGCCACAACAGGATAATTGATTCATTCCTCAAATGGACTATGGATCAAGTGGCCGGTGGGGGAGCCGGGCCAGTGGGGAAAACCCAAGTAGTGTACAAATCAGGCTATGTACCCAAAGCTGCGTGCAAGTCCGGGCTGTGTGCCTGGTGGGTTTAGAGCCTGAGGGCTGGAAATAGTGATAAAGTGTTCTGTTGTCTCTAATCTGCATTACCAGGAAATGTAGCCCCATGGGGGTCCATCTATGCTTTGTTTGTTCAGCTTGGATGTGAATAAAAGCCACACTGAAGAATCCCATTCCTGGTTCTGGACATTACAGTTATTGCTTCCTGTGTTCGGATTTACTTGGGTGCCCCTGTTCAGAGTAGCCAAACCTAGGTCCCCTTGTGCCGAGTAACCTCATCCTCCCCGAACCCAGTCCCCACCAGGTACTGTTGTCAGCTTCAACAGCATGCCACCTGTCGTTTTGGCAAAAAGGCTGGGGTGAGGGGTTACAAAAATGGAGGCACCGTTTTGGATTTTGTCGTGGGAAGGAAGGTGCTCGGGCAAGGTGGCTAGCATTTTTGGCTATCTGGCAGTGGGTATCCCAAAAAGCTGAAGCAATTTCCCTAGTGTGTTGCTGTGTGCTGTGGATCTTGTGCTGCTGTTTAAAATTGCCAACTGTTTACCAAGGAGCAGTAAAGCCAAAGAGTGTGCCCTTGTCCTGCATCAAAATTGTTTACAGCATTTTGCCTGCTTGTTAAAATGAACTGTGGTAAAGAAAAAGTGTGGAAGACTAGGGGTAGCAACAGGAAAATTGTGCTCTGGACGTTGGAAATGCTTTAAAATGAACTGTGGTAAAGAAAAAGTGTGGAAGACTAGGGATAGCAACAGGAAAATTGTGCCCTGGACATTGGAAATGCTTTAAAATGAACTGTGGTAAAGAAAAGTGTGGAAGACTAGGGGTAGCAACAGAAAAATTGTGCCCTGGACGTTGGAAATGCTTTTTGAATGAATGAGAGACTTGCAGGTGTAATGGCTATGTTAAATGGCTGAAATGGGCTCCTGCCGTGGAGTCAGTTGGTAAAAAAAAAAAGTTGTATTCTGCAGTTTAAATTTGCCTGCTCGGCGATCGCCGTGAGGAGAAGAGCCCTCCGAGGAGGAAGAGGCTCATTTGCATGGCATCGTGTGATTGGTCAGGCTGCGATCAGTCCCGTCCCTCAGCTAGCTCTACAGTGGCTGCCCCAGCATTCGAGAGTGTGTGAGTGCGGTGCATGTACTGGTTAGTGGAGGAGCATCACAGAGTGTTAAAATCACTGTAAACCTTATAAAAATAGACTTTCTTGTTTAAAATCAGGCTCAGCCGCTAATCGATTGTAGGAATTGCAGTTTGGTGGTTGAAAGATGATCGTCAGGACTGCCCGCCCGTTTCTGTTCTGAGGCCTCCAAGAACTGGCTGCAGGCCGTTTCCCATCGCAGCAAACTGCTACTGATAACAGTAGTAACAACCTAAAACTGCTTAAACCGTGATTTTCTGCCCTATGCCATATAAATGTGTGTGCAGCAGTGTAGTCGCTTTGCAAGTAACGACTGTGTCAAGTCCTGCCAGCAAGTGAAAGGCTGTTAAGCCATTGACTGTGTGCATGGTAATGAATTCAGCCTCAGTTTAATGTTTGAAGCCAGAGAGAGACTATGGGTTGTAGCCAATGTGCAGCACTAGTAATACAGGCAATCCTGTGCTAAAAACCTGAAGCTGTAAAGGACTGTAAATCAAATAAATGTTACCAGCATGTAAAAAGTCCGTGGAAAATCCTGTAAATGTGTTTAAAGCAAGAACAGGGCAAGTTGTGCAGTTTGAGCAAAAGTTATCAGTAGTTTGTGTAAATCGGGTGCGCAGTGGCTTGACCCAGATTTCTGAATGTTGATGCACAGGAGTGCTGCCGCCGCCAATACAGGGTAGGGTAGTAAAGCAAGCACAGCAGCAGAGGAGCCATCTTTCAACTAAAGAGATGTGTTCAGTAAAGTGGGACTTTCAGTTACAGCGAAGTTTTGTTTATTTTTATGCAGTTATGGCCTCAGGACCAGCTCATTACCTGGATCGTGCCCGGGTTGCAGTAACAGCAGCAGTAAATAGACTGAGGGATATTGAAAAGTGGTGCTATGGAGGGCAGCTGCCTCCTCATGTGGCGATTCCTGGTTTTCCAGTGCATGTATGTCAAATATGCTTGAGACCTGGAAGGGACGTCTTCATGATTCCTCACTGTGCTGGATGCCTAGAAAAATATGGCTTGTATAAAGCGCCTCCAATTCGGTTGGCTCCCACATGGAGAAAAATTCAGGAATCTGCAGTTGGCAGCACCTAGCACCAGGCGGAGCCTGTGGAGGAAGGACCCTGGGGGGAGTGTGGCACAAAGCTAGAGGGTGCAGAGTTAGAGACAGAACCAGAAGTTGAAGTTTCAGATGCTGGATCCCAGAAGGAAAGTTTGGATAAAACATCAATAGACCCCTGGAGGGGGGGCCTAGCCCAAGTCTCTTAGGCGAAGATGAGATGTGGGAGGCCTTTGAGTGGGAGGTGTCGACCTCCGCACCTAGTGATGAGTGGATAGTCTCAGGAGTGAGGACGACTGCTCACTCCTGGGCTCAGATCCTCAGTGAAGAGGAAGATGAGGGGGAACCTATGTGGCCTTGTGAAAAAGGAACGGGTAGACAGCCTCAAGATCTTGCCTTGGAGGAATGCGTGGAAGAAAGTGGTAATGCCACTGCCCTGGCTTCGCAAGAGGAAGAAGTCAGGGATCCATTTCTAATTTCTTTAAGGATGCGTAACTGGCAGAACCAGGACTGGCCACCCCCAAGTCAGGCCAGCGGTCTCAGATTGACCAAATCAAGTAAAGAGGAGAAACAGGTTCGTAGAAAGGCAAATGAGATCTATGGTATGACCTTTCCTACCTTTCCTCGGAAAGTCTGGGAGGAGATTGAGAACTGCAGGAAATCCTGGATCTGGGACGAAGCAATGAAAAGTGTGCATCCTGGGGCCAACAAGCATGAAAGAACAGACTGTTTCACGAGAAGTATACCCAGTGGAAGAGGCAGGACACTGTTTATAGACAGAGTGAGAATAGTGGACGGAGAGGGACATGAAATCTCCCACTGTGTGAATTATGTGCGCCCAGACGGGATAATAATTCAAGCTCCTGACCCCCGGTACTATTGGCCTCAGTGCAAGGACCTCCCAGCAAATGTGCCCGTGCCTACTAAATGGAAAGCCGAGCAGTGGTAGTCAATACTGCCACACCAGACTGTGAAGTGCCTTTATTGATCTGCCAATATGGACATCCAGGACTCAGGTGCCCCACATTCATCCGTCTACAGTGTACTGGCCTTTCCAGAAACCATCGACTGGCCCACCAGATGACTTCAGATCCAGAGAGGACACCAGCCCAGCTGTATCCTGTTCATCGCCTGGTAATTGGATGACGTCGGACCAACTGTTTTCTTTTTGTTCCTGTTCTAAGGTTCCATCTCCAGAGATGACATCATCCCAGCAGTTCCCAGATGTGCCCTCCTGTGATTCCCAGAAGATGTCCGCCCAGCTGTATCAGAAGAAATGCTGCCAGGAGGTCTTAGTCAGAGGTGCAGGTCGGTCCCAAAATTTCCATTCTACAAGTGGCTGGTAAGTCCGAACTTTTCTATCTTTATGACATTGCAGTACACACCCTCGTTAGCAGACTTCAAAATGTGTGAACTGTCCTCAAAGACTATCCCCTTCGGGACTTTGGCCTGTTAGAACTGTGCTTCACTGGGATCCAGCCCAGGAGAGACTCTTTATTGGACTAGCCTTCAGGCATTGTGGTCACTAGTTGGGACTTTTAGGGCACTCCATCCCCCCCAAATATGTATTGTAAATAATGTCGTTGTTTCTAATGTAAATATTGTTTTTTCTACCTTTTTCTAAAAAAAAAAAATATATATTTTTGGGATTATTCAGTGTTTTGATGGTAGGGGTTTAGGTAGACTGTGTATGCAGATTAGGAGTGTGTGTTGTCTTTCTTTTTCTTACAGGTGTTCCTGGGAAGACAGAAGAGAAGACAAGAAGAGGAGGAGGGGCTCATCGGAGTTCCTCATCAGTGCTTTAGTGTGTAGAAATTTAAAGTACTGTGGTGTTATTGTTGTTATTACTGTATTAACCCTTTCCTTCCACAGGTGTGGTTGTGCGGTAGGGAGGAGACAGTAACATGGTATAAAATGTGGTATTTTAGTGTTGTGTGATTGCAGGTTGCCCAAGGTCGGGGAGGTCCCCGAGTTGTTTTTGTTTTTGGGGGTATTAGGTTAAAAGCAGATAGGTTTTCCCTAGAGGGTTGGGGGGATAGACAGGCTGTGGTCCTGAATGGCCATTGGGACCGCAGTGCTGATCTATCAGGGCTATGCTCTGGATAGTTCTACCAGAGCCACTAGGTGTCCATAGTAAGTGGACAGTGTAGAGGCTGATATGTCAGCAAGAGCCTCTAGGCCCTTAGTGTTGCCTGCCTGTGCTTCAGCCATGATAGAGGGGGCCTGATCACCCCTCCGCAGGTAGCACATAGGGTGGGATGGCCTAAGGCCAGGTAAACAATGACCGCGGACAGTCATTTTCCTGGTCAAGGGCGAGTGTAACCTTGCTGCCCTAGTGTAACTAGAATCCCAGTAAGACCTAGTGGTAGGCAGGGAAGGCAGCTTGTGAAACTCCAGTTAAATGGGTTTCACACTGTCTACTCTGTTCTCAGTCTCAGCTGAGACTGAGGGATAGCGTCACCAATAGAACTATAGCTGCATAAGCCACATTGGAATCTGCAGCAAGGAGTTGGTTAGAACGTTGGGAGGTTTTGAAGTCAGTCTTCAGTTGAGTGTGAGTCAGTGAAGTGTGAAGTTGGGAGCTTGCTGAGAAAGCAGCTCAGTGAAGGCTCTAGGAGCCTCAGCCCTGACAGAGGGCTACTTTTAAGTAAACAGGGTGCGTGTCTCCACCTTAAAGAGAGACACAGAAGATTACTGAAGTGGTGGAGACTGCTGTTTTCGGGTCTCAGTGCCCCTTCCCTCTGGGAGGAGGACAGGAAAGGGTTCCCTGCAGGTTCCTGGGGCAACCCCCTAATTCTGCTTGTGAAGGAAAAGCCGCCTATGTGTTTCCAGAGTTTATTTGGGAGAACAAGATTTGTGAGTCGCCTGTGGGGCACCTGCAACATGAGGGTGAGTATCTGCTCTTGCTAAAAGGGCCTATGTTTTTCACCCTGGGACTTGTGTGACAATGTGGGATTGAACTACTAAATATTGGGAAGCCTAGAGTAGCAGGCTAAGCAAAGTAAAAGTAGGTTCAAGTCCAGAGTTTGTTGGGATGCAAATAATATGTAGAGGAGATGTGACAGACGTCTACCCAGAATCTACATTTGAAAGTTCAGTAAAGGAATTGTTCAGTTTCCAGGGAAATGGCCGGGTATGTGCTGTGGGAGCTGGAGGTGGGTGGACCCTCATCTTTAGTGACCAGGTCCACCTCTACGGATTTCTTCTGTAGATTTCTACTTTACCTCAGGTACTTGGCCAGTGATGAGGGAAGTACCCAGACGTGGGATTGTAAGGAAAATTCTCTCTAGGAGTCAAAGACTCTAGTGTGGTTTGGGGAGCCACAACAGGATAATTGGTTCATTCCTCAAAATGGACCAAGGATCAAGTGGCCGGCGGGGGAGCCGGGCCAGTGGGGAAAACCCAAGTAGTGTACATGTCGGGTTGTGTACCCAAAGCTGCGTGCAAGTCTGGGCTGTGTGCCTGGTGGGTTTAGAGCCTGAGGGCTGGAAATAGTGATAAAGTGTTCTGTTGTCTCTAATCTGCATTACCAGGAAATGTAGCCCCATGGGGGTCCATCTATGCTTTGTTTGTTCAGCTTGGATGTGAATAAAAGCCACACTGAAGAATCCCATTCCTGGTTCTGGACATTACAGTTATTGCTTCCTGTGTTCGGATTTACTTGGGTGCCCTTGTTCAGAGTAGCCAAACCTAGGTCCCCTTGTGCCGAGTAACCTCATACTCCCCGAACCCAGTCCCCACCAGGTACTGTTGTCAGCTTCAACAGTATGCCATCTGTCGTTTTGGCAAAAAGGCAGGGGTGAGGGGTTACACCTGTCCTTACTGCCTTTGCCTATTTCTCTATTTACCCCTGCCCTTCTCCCTATTAACTTCTCTATCTTGGTGTTTACCTCACTAACTACCCTGTTTTTTTGGGGAGGGGCTGGGATTTCCCTACTTCTTTTCAGTGCCTCCCCCGTTGGCTAGTTTAAATGCTTGCCAATGAAGCATTTAAACCTATCACCTAGGATCCTGGTTCCCCTCCTGGACAGATGCAGACCATCGCACCAGTATAGGCCTATATCTCTCCAGGTGGACCCCCAGTCCCCAATGAAGCCAAAGCTCTGAGCTATTCACCAGTTTTTCAACCATTGATTGAATCTCATGGTGCGGAGCATCCTTACTTCACCCATGCCATAGACAGACAGCACCTCCAGAAGGTTACATGCATGCTACTTGTCTAAGGGCCCTCCCCAACTCCATAAACTCCACTTGCACTGCTCTGATCCCATTCCCAGCCAGGTCATATGTCCCTAGGTGGACAATAGAGTCCATCTCCTCCCCGTGCAGCTGCTCCCATGATCCTGAGGATTCACATCCTATCCCTCAAGCCATTGTGCTGGGCAGGCGCTTACCTCCCTCTTCCCTCCTCCCCCAGTTCTACCCCCTAACAATTGAGTCCCCACCAGCAGTTGTTTCCTTCCCCTGTGAGGTCCTGTGCCACCCTCTTGTGGGTCTCCTTTGTGGAGGTCCCAGCATCCTCCTTGGTCTCCTCTGTGTGTGCTTCCATAGAGGAACCACACTGTGCCATAATGGCATATGAATTGTGGAGAGGTACAACTGGAGGGATGCGCCTCTGTTCCTCCACCCTCACCCTCCCTGAGCTCACCATGGTCCAACTGCTCCTCTGTTTTGGCAACCTCTGAGTCAGCGGCCAGCCCTGGTGGTTCTGGGTGGAAGAGGAGGTCCCCAGATCCTGTTCAGCTCAACCTGGAGACGAGCAACCTCCTCCCTCAGCCCAGAGAGGTGCCTGCAGATGGGACAACACCGCATCCTCCAGAACTTCTCCCAGAAGACTGCCGCTCCACAGCCACTGCATTTCACCATTCCCATCATGTCTTATTTGTGGCCTCTCGACTGTTGTTTTGTATTCTTACTCTTTCCTCTCTCCGTTCACTTTTTTTCCCTCCCTTCTTTCCTACTGCCTTCATGCCTTTACAGCTCCTGCCATTGCTTTTCTGGGACAGGACATTCCTGTATTCCTCAGTAGTCTCCTTCTTACTTGTTCAGAGACAGACCTCCAGCAGCTTCGGGGTGAGGGAGAGCTATTCCTTTCCTTCTAGAATGGTGAGTCTTTTGTGCCTCTATGATCACTCCCTTCCTCCTCTCAAACAGGAAGTTCCTGTTGTCAGTCAAATCCAGTGCCTATAAATGTGGAACTGGCTGGGGGTGGTGGAGGGGATGAAGGGAGGGCTATATAGTACCAGTACAGGAGTTGCAGCAGCTGCCTCCTTCCTCTTGCTGCTCTCTGTCAAAAGCTAACTAGGGAAGTTTTAAATACAGACATCTGGCTTTCTGTTGCCTAAGTCACACCCCCTAATTTACAGCTCTTCTCTTCACCTAGCTAACAGCACAGATAACAGTTCCCTTCCCCCGACTCAGACAAAGCACACTAACTCTTGATTTTTTTGTTTGTTTTTTACCCTAATTGAAGGTCCCAGTAGTAGATTTCTAATTCTTTAGTCCCAGTAGAGGAGTTGCAGCAGCTGCCTCCTTCCTCTTGCTGCTCTCTATCAAAAGCTAACTAGGGAAGTTTTAAATACAGACACCTGGCTTCCTGAACGGCCGCGGTCCAGTTAGGTTTCAGTGTGCGGTCCGCGGTCTCATTTATTTATTTGGAAGTTTTTTTATTTATTTCTTTTGGTCGGCAGCCAAAAGTTACATTTTTTTTTCTCTTGGAAGTTGATTTTGTTTTTTGAAATCACTTACCACCGAGTCCGAGTGGCGGTTCAGTGTCGAGGGAAGACAGGGCTGCTCGGCGGTCCGGTGGAAGAGCGGTGGCTTGTGCATGTGAGACAAGAGAAACCAGGAGTGTGTTTTCCGTTATAAACACTGCTTTATAATGACAAATTATACCATGGTTTCCCTATGGGAAAAAGGCAAACTGGGCAGAATGGATGGGCCTTACGGTCCTTATCTGCCGTCAACTTCTATGTTTCTATGTTTCTGTGTAAAAGCAGTTATTATTACACAATAACACACACCCTGTCATGCCATATTGCTTAATTATTCCACAGTACAAACTTTAACAAGTCCTGAATAAACTTCTGAGGTACATTTTGCATTACTGGATCAATAGACATAAACTCTTTCACAGCTTTCACTCAATGCATATGACTAATGCATGTATATAACGAGTATATATTGCTTGTTAAACAATGATAACCTTCTAATCAAGCAAGCCCTTTCTAATTTTTTGATAACATCTTCACTGTCTCTAATAAAGATTGATGTTTTGTTAAGCATCTTCTTTAGGATGTGGTCCACAAATCTGGAGGTAGCCTCACTGAGTGACCCAGTGCCAGACACAATGGGTCACCCGGGAGCGGTCCCTCCCAGATGTGTGGACTTTAGAAAGGGTATATATCATAGGTGTGACTGGATGTGATGTAGTCAGAAACATTTTTTCCACCACATTAATGAATCCATTATCATAAGCCTTACCAGTTAACTCATCATGATCAGCTTTAAATGCCATGTGGGGTTAAAAGTCATTTTTATAACAATTTGTATCAGATAGTTGTCATCTGATTTCACTGACATATTTCACTGTGTCCTGGACCACAATTGTACCCCCTTGTCTGCTTTTTTGATAATAATTTGATCAAGGCTTTCATATCACTAGCAGACAGGTTCTGGTCTGATTGTGGCTTTTTCTATAAAATTTGTGTGATGCCACTATTAACTGCCTCTTCAAATTATTTAATGGTTGAATACTGGGGGTAACTGGATCAGAAGGTACAGACTTCTAGCTTTACAATTTCCGTCTTCAATTATTAACTCATGTCTGTCCTCCCCCTGTCTCTACATATTACTTGTTTCATCAACAACAGATGAAAGTAAATCCAAGTCAGTATCTTTTCCTAATCCATTTCCTGATTCAGTATGTGCACGCACCTCATTTGCATTCAACTTTGTTATAGCCACATTTAATTTGTTTTCAGAATCATTTACACCATCACAGTCTCTCACATTTACATACTCCTGTCACAAATTACTCAGGGCTAAAGACGTACTATTAGCACTATTAGCAATAGCAGCATTTTGTGACATATTCCTTTGTAAGTTCAAATAATCAATGTCATGTCCTGTAATTTCCAAATGTTCAGGATAGATGTTAAACACACTGTTCCTAAATGATACTTTAAATCAAGTTTTCTTAGGAGCTGGAAAATGTCAGCTCTTAAATTTACTTCATTCATATCACTCACAGGAACAAATGGTAATCCTTTTGATAACATAAACACCTGTTTCTACGATAGTTTCACTGAGGAGAGGTTTAGCACTGGTATAGTAGAAATGATCGCCTCCGAGTTTTCTGAGTGCTCATTCTGAAGCTGCCATCACTTCCTCCTCCCTGTCCTTGTTTTCCTTTTCATTTTCTGTTTGTTCCTTCTTGTTGTCTCACCTCCTGCTCTTCCCCACTGTCCTCTTTTTCTAAAAAAAAAGTTAACATATCCTCAGGTGGCATGGTGGATATGTCTTCACCTCAGCAGCAAAGGGTCAGAGGTTTGATTCCCAGTGAGGATATTTATTGGGGGGGAGGTAACTAACAACAACAAAAACAGAAAGGGACCTTGGGGGGGGTAAGTCATATCAGATGACCTAAAGGTAGACAAACAATGTGAGAGGGCAGTAAGGAGGGCTTGGGGATATTAGGATGCACAGGGAGAGGCATCACTAGTAGAAAACAGGTTGTTGTTATCCCTCTGTACAGATAGTTGGTGACACCCCCATCTGGAGCACTGCGTGCAGTTCTGGAGACCCCATCTCCGCAAGGACATAGAGAGGTTGGAGGCAATCTAGAAGACGGCAACTAAAATGGTGCAGTGTCTGCACCAGAAGCCATACGAACAGAGACTAATGGAGCTTAATATGTATACCATTGAGGAAATAAGGGAGAAGGGGGACATGATAGAAACTTTCAAGTACCTCAAAGGAATCAACAAAGTCCAGGAGGGTAGCATCTTTTAGAAAAAGAGATGCGCAAGAACAAGGGGGCACAATCTGAATATGGAGGGGGGACAGCTCAGGGGCAACATGAGGAAGTATTTTTTCATGAAGAGGGTCATGGACGCATGGAACTGCCTTCCTGAGGAGGTTGTGGGGTCAAAAACAGTGGGGGAATTCAAGAATGCATGAATGCATGGGACAGACATAAGGCAATTCTGGTGGGGGGTAGGAAGAAGTAGGCTGTTGGTTGACTAGCATCTGCAGGTAGGGAAATGGTCAGACTGGGTGGGCCAAGCAGTCCTTATCTGCCGTCAAAGTCTATGTTTCTATGTAACATGTCTTTGATCTCTATCTAATGTGAAATTATTCTGATGTTCCCTTAGGTTGCTGTTTCTTTTTCTGCTCTTCTCCTGTTTTAGGATCTACCCATACTCTGAGATCTTGTGGGGCGACTATTCCAAGAAAACACATTACTATAATCATAATAATTTTTATTTCGGCCTGCCTGGTGGTGCTGAGGGTTGAGGCGCTGGACGCCACACCTCGCAGCACACCACTGACCCGGGTTCGGGAGCGAGCTCAGGCCATTGGGGGTCAGCGGGGATGGGAAAGGATCGAGAGTCCTACGGACTGCTCTCCTTCCCCGGGGAGGGGGGTTTCCACCGGCCAATGCACTGGTGACCTCTGGTGGTGGCTGGAGGCAACACAGGGCATGGATGCAGATAGTGAGGGGACTGGGCTGCAGCGGATGTCTTTTGGGCATGCACAGGGTAGCGTGCATGCAATGAGCAGGATGTCATTACACGTCTGAGCCCAGGGGAGAAAAACCTAAGAAATACCCCTACCCCGGGGAGGCAACGGAACCTCCAGTGGACTGGGCCCACATGTCCAACGTCGGCCGGCAACTCCGACTTCACCATGGAGATCTCGGGCCTCTCCTAAGGGGTCCAGGAGAGCCAAGATCCTGAACCAGATTACGCGGTCAGAGGTGGCAGGTTCAGACGGGTGGTTATGAGCACCAGCGCTGAGTGAGGATTCCCGAGAGATGCCCCGACGGTAGGAGCACAAAAAAAAAAAATTTTATTTCTATTAAATTTTTATTTTTTCCTTTTTCACACATCTTGTTCATGCTTTTTAAGTTTATGCTGCACTATATCTATCAGTCCTTTATAGTCTTCTGTGGCAGCATATAGTTGTAACTTTTTTTTATTTTCAATTGTTGCTTGTGTCTTTTCATGTGAACGTTTGTCCTGCTCTATTATCATTTTTACTAATTCATTCTAGCAACATTCCAGAGCCCACATCCAACCATCTTTCAGATCTTCAAGTTCCCACTAGAGGGGGTTTTATACTCTCTCAGTCCTCAGGATATCCAATTACGAACATATGAACATACAAAACTGCCAGCAGATATAGGCCATATGGTCCATCAAGTTTGCTTGATTGTGCAGCTAGCCACCCAACTACACTGCAGCTGCCCTTCCCTCCCCTACCCACATAACAGTGACCCTCCCTCTCACTTTGTCCCATCCCCTCTTAAAACTGCCCACCGACTTACAGGAAATCACATTTTTGGGCAGCGTGTTCCACATAGACATCACCTTTTCTGTTAAAAAGTGCCTCCTCATTTCTTTCCTGAATCTTCCACCCTCCAATCTCAGACCATGCTCCCTAGTGTCCCTCCCTCCCCTTAACGTAAAATTCCCCTCAGTATCAGTATCAGTCTTGATTATACCCTTCATATATTTGAAGGTCTCTATCATATCCCCCATCTCTCCTCTCTTCCAGGGAATACATGTTCAGTTCCCTCAGCCTCTCCTCATAGGGTTTGTCTTCCAATCCCAGGATCATCCTTGTTGCTCTGTGCTGGATCCCCTCCAGTAATTTAACATCTTTCCTTAAGTATGGGCACCAGTACTGCACGCAGTACTCCAGGTACGGCCTCACCAATGACCTGTACAGAGGCAGGATCACCTCCACTCTCCTGGAGGCGATACCTCTAGCAATACACCCCAGCACCTTATTGGCTTTTGCTGTTGCTTTCCTGCACTGTGCTGAGTAGTTCATTTGCCCTGTTTTTATCACACCAAGATATTTCTCCTCCTCCTCCTCTGCAGTGGCTATTTGTACCCTTCCCAACTGATAACACCCCCGTGGGTTCCTTGCTCACATGTGCTTGACTTTGCACTTCTTTGCATTGAACCCCAGCTGCCATGTGTCTGACCAGCACTCAAGTTTAGCCAGAGAATGCTGCTATAGTTTTTACTGCAGCCCCTGCCATCCTACTGTGTCATTCCCCCCCAATCTTCATGTCATTCACAAAAAGGCTAATCTTGTTCTTAATGACATGCGAGATGTCAGTGATGAAAATGGCAAACAACAGCTGGCCCAATACCGAGCCCTGTGACACTAAGCTAGTCACAGCCCTTGGGGATGAGAGTTCCCCTCCCACCACCGCCCTCTGCTGCCTTCCCTGCAGCTGATTCTTGACCTAGTTTGCCATCTTTGTCCCTGATCCCTTGAATCCCAACTTGCTAATCAGCCCCCCATGTGGTACTGAATTGAAGGCCTTGCTGAAATTCAGATACAGGACATTCACTGCCTGGCCCTTGTCAAGTGCCCTTGTTACCCAGTCATAATAGTCAACCAGGTTGGTCTGGCAGGATCTGCCAGAGACAAACCCATGTTGCTTTCTGTCCTGGAGACCATTACCTTCTAGAAAGGTTACCAACCTCTCTATAAGGATCGTCTCCATTAACCTCCCCACAATGGAGGTAAGGCTTACTGGTCTATAGTTGCCTGGTTCATCCTTGGGTCTGCTTTTGTGGAGGAGCACCACATGAGCCATCCTCCAGTCCTGGGGTACCACCCTGTCCTCAGAGAGGTATTGAACAAGTCTGCCAATGGCTGTGCCAGGATCTCAGCCAACTCCTTCAATACCCCGTGGGTGAATGCCATCTGGGCCTGGTGCCTTATCCACCTGCAGTGCTCTTAGGCCTTCCAGTACTCTGCCTGCTGAGATTGCTGGCAGTATAGTCTAGAGGTTAGAGGAATGAGGTGTGAATGAGCTTGATACATCCAGCAGACCAGACCTGAGTTTGACTCTCACTACCTCCACTTGCATACTGTGTGACTCTGAGCAAGTCACTTAACTGCCCAGTGCTCCCAGGTCGCCCCTGAAAACAGGCACGTGTGCCTAGTGGGCCTTACCCAGTTACTAAAGACTAAAATAAAAATAAAAATAAAAATTACCCCATCTGTCATTCCTCCCCTCATGCTTACCCTTCCTAACCACTGATGCAGCAACCTGTCCTTTTCCTTAGTAAATACAGAACAGAAGTATTCATTGAGTGCTTCTGCCTGATCTGCCTCTTTCTCCTCCCACTCCGCATCTTTCCTGATCCTTACAATTTGATCTTTGCAATTCCTTCTGTTCCTCATGCATGGGGAAGGGGAGAGATATTTATAGTGCTCTGAACGATACATTATATGTATGCTTTTACTATAATATTCCAGGGTCACCCCATCCAACCAATGATTAATCTCCTGCACTGATAGTTTTTCATACTAATAAAAACCTGTTTTAACTCACTGTTCACTCGTTTATGAGCTAGTGTGTCTGAATTCAAATCGGTCAGTAAACTCTGTCGTTTTGTTCTCTCTGAAGTGGTGCCAAAGTTCTCTGAAGTTGTCCCTGTATAATCAGTGTATCCTGATGGTCCCCCCTCAAGGACTTTTGGCATCCTGCATTCTGGACACCCTTCCTTTGGTGACCATGTTCCACATGGTAATCCAGACTCTTACTGGATTACTGGTGACTCATTCAGCATTGCTTCCACTTTTCGGGTGTTGGAATCTGATCGGTTTTCCTTTTTAATCTAACTGCAACATTCTGAAACCCAATCACAAGTCACCTTAATTTGCAGGGCATAAATGTGGAGAGGATTTCTTTCTAACACTGAGCATGTCTAATGCTTTCACTTGCTGGGGTTCTGTGATCCAAACGCCTGCTCAGAGTTACACATTGAAAAAAAGGCACATGCCGACCTCTCCTAAAGGTGGCACCATATCAGGTGAAAAGGACTTGAATGGCAAAAAATAACAAATATGGTGCACACACCACAAAAACTATTAAACTATATTTCTAATTGCATGAGCTGAGATACCACGGCCAAACACCAGAAGGCTTTGTCATGGGGGCAGTGCTTAGTTACCAACCACATGTATAAATATCCCAGTGATTTACATTTCATTTCATTTATTTCATTTACATATTCATCAATATGATCGCATGTGCAGAAAGAACATTCATTTACAACAATTCATTAAAATAATGATACAAAGTGCCAATATTTCTTATTTGTTAATTTGCAAAAAAATACAAACATTAAAACAATTAAAATCAATGAGAGTACAGGACCAAGAACAGGATTTAAAAAAGGAAAACCTTGGGGGGGGGGGGAGGATGATATTTATATTGTTCTGAAAGTTGAAAAGGAGCATTCTAGTACTAAACCCATATTTGTACAATGGGCAAACAAAAAAAGATGAAATCCTGCATTTTGATTGGCCAGCACCTTTCCAGCTTTGTAAATCATTCAATATACCAACTGGGAACGGTGCCAGTCACCATACAACCGCATCATGATTTCCCTGTGAAATATCTCCGATCATATCAAACCTAGGACTGGCAAGCCACGAAATTAAATCCCCAATAGACCGCACGGGAGATTCAAATACTGAATACTGTTCTGAAATAACACACCCTTATGAGATACATACTATTCCAGCCCCGAAACCCACTCTAAGTAGGACAGAATGTTTGTTCTTAGTAAACTACACGTAAATGTGCCAAAATGTAACATACCTTACAAACGGAATTTCCGGCCACAGTGAGACCACAGCTTTCTCTCCTCTCACTCCTGGGTTAAGACAGTTGCTCACCAGCCTTTCCATTTGCCCCGCCAGTATCCATAAAATGTACTTCCACTGCAGTGAGGAAACCATGATCCCCATCTAGCCATCTTCCTCTGTGTGGCAAAAGACACTGGATCCTGGTTTCTAAAACAACCGCTTGCACCTGCTTCCGAAGCTGCAAACACGGCCTCCCCCCTCCCCCCCCATTCATCTGGGTCCAGTACACTAAAGATCAGAAGCAACATTCAGACACCTGGGTTTCCTGCCTACTGAAAGGCGGACACATGGTACCTCTAGCTCTCAGGCACTCTTACCAGCAACCATCTATAAAATGTGGTAATATAGAAAGAAATGGAAGCAAAAAAATAAATAAATGAAATTCTACTGTCTGTGTCAGTGCTGCTCACAACCTCAGCAACACTTATTGTGTGTCTGTGGTTCCCGCAGCCTGCAACTGATGAGGACTATTCTTTGCTGTGCAATAATAAATGTAATTAAAAAATATAATTTAAAATGAAAAAAAAATGTTCTTCCTTTTTTCTCACAGAAGTAGAGGGGGCCATTGTATAAGGCACAGGGTCATAATGTCATGGTTCAAACTGCCTAACACAAAAACAGCACATGCTCAACGGCTTGCACTCTAACAGCATTGGGACAAAATCCTGACGTGAACCAGAAGAGCACATGCTATTGGATTCTCTTGCTTTTTGCTGGGGTCTTTGCCCCCCATGCCCCATGACGTGGGGGCTTTGCTCCCACAGCTCCCAGACTTAATGTAATCAGCTCCGGGGGGGGGGTCATGAACTTCGGGGCAAGTGGAAAAGTTGGGAGGGACTGTTTAAAAAAAAAGCCATATAGTGGGATGACGGGAGAATCGAACCACAGCCCCATGTCCCCAATGCCACTGGATGCAGGTGCTCTAGCCACTCCACCATGGGAGCAGCTCAGCCAGGCACCACACCAGTGGTACAGCAACAGGGGCAGTGGTTTCTACCACACGTTGTAAAACCCCTGTCGCTGTAGAGCCATTAGCGCTTCTTGCAGCGTTGTGTTTCATGCATGGTTTTATCTGTGCTATCTTAACCCAGTACCATTGTATAATCACAATATGCCACTCCAGGGTGTGGGTATATGGTGGAGTTTACCTGCTTCTGGTGTGGATTTGGTCACTCGGCTGTGTCTCATGACCAAACCACACCAGGCGTGGTAAATCCCACCATATACCCACACCCTGTCATGGTATATTACTTAAAAATTGATTGTGTGGGTAGGTGTGAATTATGAGTTTCATCCTACAAGTTAATGAGGATGCATAGTAAAGTCAGTGTTCACTCTAAAGGTCGTTATCGCCTGGCACAACATTTCAGGAATTCCCTTGTTCTTGCTGTATAGGAAATGTGGGCAGCAAAGCTGGAATCCTCCCAGATGCTGGATCTGTGTTCCAAGTTTTCATTTCTTGGTTAGCCACAAAATCAGATTGCTTCATGTCAAATTAGTAGACCGACACACACTCAGTTCGCCTGAGGGCCTGGCTCCTCTCACAGCCCGAAGTGAAGGGTTTACTGATAGCCTTCTCAAAGTGACGCCCCTGGTTGCAATTCATTATTTTTCCCCAAATGTGTGTGCTCTAAGAAAACAATTTGATTTAGTAAACCGAACAGAGGGAATAGCTTTCTGGGATAGCTGCATTTTCAAATGTCCTGGTTGCAGTCAACTGTATGCTACTGTAATACCTTTTAAAGTCATGAACCCAATTTCAAAGACGACAAATGTTTCCAGTCTTTGAATGTGCACTTGGCTTTATTGCCAGTATGATTACCAAAGTGGGAGCAGGCTAACTTCCTAGCTCCTTACATTTCTGACAAGTTTGTGTGCTCTCGCTTATTTGAGGCTTACTTAACTGAAGGACACAGTGGCTTGGTTTGGCAATACTGCTGTCTACCCAAAATGTTTCCTGAAGGTAGGGTGGTTTGCTCACTTTCTTGTATACAGTACTTATACTTCACACCTCTTGCAGCAATTTCTCCTGGTGGCCACAGATGCATTTTAAACAGTTGCCACACTTTCTTTTTTTTCAGGGAATATCCTGCTGGCAGTCCCAGTTTCCCTGAATTTAATAACTATGCCTATTGCTTCCAGTACTGCAGCCTTTTCTTCCTACTATTGAATGGAAGTTGGTTTTATATAGCACCTTTCATGCAAACTGTATCCCAAAGTACTTTGCAAGCAATGAGAGGAAGGGGAGCGAATGCTGCTATCGTTTTTAATGCTGCAGATTCAAGGAGCACAGGGGTTGATATGGGAGAGAGAAAAAGAGGGGGAGGGAGAGAGACAGCTACATATACAGAGAGAGAGAGAGAGAGAGAGAGAGAGAGAGAGAGAGATTACAGAAAGACAATGCACGGGAAAGTTAAATGGCTTTAGAAAATAGGTAAAAGAAATGCTGCTCTGTGATTGGCTGATAGCATTCTCTATCCATAAATTTATCAAGCAACACCACTCATTAACACAAAAGAGTCAGCATGCTGCTCACACTTCCATGCTTGCTCACTACCTCCCACTTTGTTGCACTGACACTGCAATCCCGTTTCCACTCCTACTCATTTCTTCAGCTGTTAAGGTTGGCTGCTGTTTGCACCCTGAAGCACTCACACTCCTTTCCAGATCCAATTCCCCGCTCACGCTATGCTCACAATCTATGCGTGTGCAAATGGCTGGAGCTTTCTAGTGAACACACTTTACCAGAACCCCTTAGCATCAGCCTGCTTGTCTGTGGAAGCACTATTTTATTTTTTAAACATTTTAAAATACATCCTTGTGTATTAACTTTGTTATTTATTTTCTACTAGCAGTAGCACATATGATCCATTTTTTAAATGCAATAAGATCCTCCAGAGTGTTGAGTGTTGGGGGATACACACACTTCCAGGGGCTGTAAGAACCTTGGCCTGTTGTGTTGGGCCACACTGGTATCTCCAATGTCTTACACCCTGTTGGGACTCGTTGTTTACTGTTCATGGTCACACAGTGAGTAAGTGGAGGGTTGTGGGATTCAAATCTGGGTCTTCAGGTGCACAGCTCTGCAAACAACTGGGTTGAACTGCCTTCTGTGCAGCAATGGCATTAAAGGAGGTCTGTGTTGAACACTGAGGTCATTTTTCCTGTCAAAGCTGTTTTCAAATACTGGGTCACAGTCTATTATTGTACCATCTTCGGGCACTTACTAGTTAAGGTTTGGTTGCTAGGGGGTAACTAGGCAGAGAGAGAGAGAGAGCTAGTGGTGTTGCTGAGTCTGGGATGTGGTGCTGCCTGCTGACTGCAGGTGGGGCCCCTCTGTGAAGGGTATAAATAGCAGGGGATTTGGACACCAAGGGGGACCAGGGGGAGGACCAGGAGAGAGAGTCGGGGGGTTCGTCCCGCAAGTTTGTCTGGAGAGTCGTGACAGGGCCAGGCTGGTCCGCTTGCCACCATGGCACACCACCCTCAAAGACCCGTGATGTGAGAGCGATGGTTTTGGTGTGCAGAAAGGGGAGCATTGAAGGAAAGTGTAAGGGCCTGTTGGTGCATTTAGGAGCCAAAGCCTGGTGAGAAGAAATGAAAATGGAGGCCCACCATGTGAACTTCGGCACCTTGGTAGGGTGAGCACCCATAGGGTCTAAAGCCCTAAAAGAGAGAAATTGCCCATGGGTGAGTTCAGTTGTTGGGTCGCAATAGTTTACTTTGGGTGGGCCCGCTACGGCAGTAGGGCCTGGGGCATGGCTTAGAAGTGGCAGCCCTTGCCGTTCAGGGTGTAATGGTGGCAGTTACCCCTATTCCCAAGGTTGAAGGCTGCCGCAGAGTTGGGACCCATGGGATGAGCCACCTGTGGAGGTGGGGAAAGTCCATTTGGGGGAGTAATGTTTGGGACCCCAGCATGGTGGCAGTCCATTGGGTGATCTGTGTGGCACTGGCAGAAGTTGCCCCGATGACTCAATTCAGAGTTTGGAATTACTGCATGAGCGCAGCATGCTGTTAAGGACTGGGATCAGGTTCAAGGCACCCAAAACCACTAGAAAAAGGCCCAGCCACCAGCCAAGGCATTGGCGATTGAATGTCTGAAAGGGTTCTGGTGGTTCAGTACTTGCTTAAGAACATCAAATGAAAATGTACAGAAACAAGACCTTAAAGGAAAAGAGAGGTATGCTCCATAAGACAGACCCCTCGGGTGCAGAAAGAGTGTGACCAGGCAGATTGAAAGGAAATGGAAAGTGTTTAAAGGGTCTGGAGCAGTAGAAACATCTTGTGCTGTCATAAGCCCAGAGGAAAAGGATAGGAATGAAATGGCCTGAAGGGAGAGCAAAAGGAAAGGAATGTAACTGCCAGAGAGAGATGGCAAGTAATGGGATATGAGTTGCTAGAGTTATCAGTACCAAGCTACCTCAATTGGAGGCATATTTCAGCCCCAAAGTGCTGCCAGGAATTTTAGCCTTTTTGTCTGAAGGGAGGTCTGCATGAAATAAATAGCCTGTTAGCATAAGAGACTGTTGTAGTAGATTTCCCAGCTGTGTCTGTGGAAAAAAATGCACCGTATTTAATACCCCCTGCTCCATGGAGTGGTTGCTACTATTTTTTTTCCAAGTTCAATTAAATCATTTTGCATTTTGACCTTGGAGTGGACAATGAACTTAATAAAGGTGACTGTGCATGCTTGCTGGCTAACCCATTTTCTCCTGCTGCCTCCCGAACGTCCTAGCAGCAAATCTTGGGTCCCCAGTTACCGTGATCTCCAGTCACAACAAATCAACAAACTCAGGTAACGAGTGCTTCTATTCTAATTCTTTGGACTGTGATGCTTGGGTTGTGAAGTGCCCCTCACCCATTTATTACCATCTGGATACCCCTAGATGGGGAGGGGGGCTTACACTACTTTTTAGCAAGTTCCATGTTCGTTTCTGATTTACACACCGCTGGTAAGTACCACTTTGTAATGGCACAATGTAGTTTATGTCCTTGTTAAGTTCTTGCACTGTTTTCACAGTGCATCCCTGTTCTGCTACAGAACATAGTAGTTGAAAGAGATATAAAACTACATGATACAGTTCTAAAATGGCCCTTAACACCCGCATGCACATCAGAAATGTCTAATATAACATGCATTGGACACTGGTTTCTGGTTGTATTGACAAATGCTCACCTGAGCTGCCTGTATCCAAATTTGTATGTTACAATACTTGACGTGAAACCTTTGGAAATGAACACTGAGCTCAAAGGTTTACTGAATCACAAATAAAATAAAAAAAATAAATAAAGTAAAAATGTCCACAGAGTTAAGTAAAAGGTGAGTAAAGCTGGAACAGTAACAGATCTGGAACCAGCACTTGAAAGTAGTTTCCACAGGGCAAAATGACTTACAGGTTAAATGCACTTATTCAACTAGCGAATCTGATGTAATAACTCTTTGTGACTGTATGTTAAAGATGTGCAGTATCTACTGAAATAAGAGGACTGAAACTATTATATTTACAACATTTATGTTTACCTTTAAAGTTTTATAGCTTTTTTATTCTCCTGTTATTGGCCTTCTATTTCCACAGCTATAGCAGTTATTTCACAGTGTCTGAAAAAGCATCAGAGTCTCCCTAATTGACCTCACAATTACTTTGTTTTTGACATCATAGCCTACTGCGGGAAACTTCAATGAGTTCATGAATGAGAATATTGTGAGATCAGTTGGGGGCACCCATATGGCTTTTATACAGATTTCTAGAATAGAGTACCATGATGTGTTTTTAACCCTTGCATGAAAAACTGAGAACTGCTAGAAGATATACAGTATTTTGCTGGCCTGTCCGCACAGCAGTAGCGCTGCCACTTGCAATGCCAGCAATCTGGATTTGTGACTGAGCCTCAGTCATCGGGGGCTGGTCAAGAGGAGAAGGAGCAAGCATTCCAATGGATGCTCTCCTCCTCTGAGGAGGGAGGGCAGTCAGCCATGGCACAACATTGCACCTGAGTTACCACAGGTGGCAGTGCACATGGGCAGGCTCACACAGGGAGGGAAGGGAATCAGCAGCTGATGTGCTTTGCACATCTGTGCAACATAACTTGCATCACCTGATACTTGCAATCCCTCTGGGCTGGGGAACAAATGAGAAAAAATACTGGGCAGAGCTGGGTGAGGGGTCCAGCCCCTCACAGGCTCCACACTGTTGAAAGGGCCCTCTCCCATGTACCAGGTCCATTGTTGGCAGTGAGGGACTTCTGCCACCCCCCAAGGGATGTAGACCATGGGAGACATGTGAAGGATCAAGCTAAGCTCCTGAGAAGCTGGATGACAAAGCTGGGGTGTGTGGCACTAAGGAAAAAACAGATAAAAAAAGAAAATATACAGTATTTTAAGAAAACAGTAGCAGTTGAAACATTATATTTGTAAAACTACATACCTGCTCTTTAATGCTCATCAGTACTAAACTGTGTGGACTTTTGCATTTCCCAGGAAAAGTGCATTAATGCTAAACTTGTTATAGGTTATACCTTAATGTGAAACTAGTCAGTGTTTTGT
The DNA here is from genome assembly GCA_016271365.2 of Neoceratodus forsteri. Classification (NCBI taxonomy): domain Eukaryota; kingdom Metazoa; phylum Chordata; order Ceratodontiformes; family Ceratodontidae; genus Neoceratodus; species Neoceratodus forsteri. The sequence goes on along the minus strand of CM057456.1, from coordinate 1,636,733,291 downwards.
TGGAATGTTAGCAATTAAAAATCGGCAATTCACGGACAAGACCAAGAAGATATGGGTAAGAACAAATCTTACAGTGGACCCGTGTCATAACATTGCTGAGTGATCTAACGTTTCTTCCAGATGTTCAGCTAACCTAGTTTCACAGTAATCCCTACAGCTGAGAGGCCACCAGTTCTGGTAATTTTTGACTAATTACCTTGTTTATGTTATGTGTGAGGTCAGAGCAGTGTCCCATTTATAAACTTTTTATTTTACCTGCAGGCACGTTTTTTTTGTCACAAAGAATCTGTTCTTTAGCTATGGATGTTTTGCTATTAGTGAGCTGGATGGTGTATATTTTATGAAGTTATCAGAAATGGCAGTTTCTCGGTGACCTGGTAAAGGCATACTTACAATGGAAAGTGAAAAACAAAATGAAATAATAGGATATGTAATAAAGGTTAACCAAATAATTTTAATGAATAGTGCATTAGCCTGATACAATGGTGTGTTTTGTGAAGGCTTTAAGTGTCACTTAGGCATATCTGATGCACGGACATCATGCTCCCATTATCACTGTTGCAAATCCTAAAGAGATGTCCACCTAATTTTCCCTCCTCTTCCATTTACCCCCTCCCGTTTTTATTTGCCTATAGCCTTTCTGCTAATTAGTCTCAGGTGGAGCTAGCCCCAGAAAGAGGCTCTTGTTCTCTTTCTGATTCTAACACCGTGAGGTGATGGTATATACACGTCTGAATTAATCCATCTCCAACTCATTACCTTTGGCAAATAATGGCCTTCTCCTTGAGCTGAGGAGCTGCAGAGGTTCCAATTTTCTGCTCATCAGCTCCAGCCTCCTGTGGCTTCTCCTTTGAATTGTTCTAAGGACAAAGCCTGCAGAAATATACTAGCTAAAAAAGTGCCTTTCCATGCATTAGTCTTTATGTTTCATTCAATGCTGTGATTATGAACAATGAGCTTCCTGTGTGATACTCAGTTACACAAGTGAATCTGAAAACGCAAATTATCCAGTTTGTGAATTTTTAAGTTTTGAAATGTTGCAGTCATTATGCTGCTGTATATATTTGGCGATCTCTGTATTCACTGGTTACTGGATAAAAGTGAATTTAGGTTGTAGGTTCCTTTTTCCATCATAAGTCAAGCGAGGTGATGGTGCAGCAACAGTGTAAAACTATAATCATCTAGGGTAACATGAGGTCAGTCACAAGGAGAGCAATACATTTACTGATGCACAAAATATAATGGATGCACAAGCAGCCAGAGGTTAACACTGTTTACTAAAGCAATCATACTCAGAATTTGTCTGTGAATAGTTATTAACTTGAGTTAGTAGATAGTAGTCTTCATTTGTCAATCATTTTGTTTCATTTCCATTGTCTAAAAGTAGGTTTATTTGTTAACATTTCAGCCACCAGGATAAAACCTCTTAAAATGTAACATCTCTGGGGAGTTGGTTGGGAGCCATTAACTAGCAGACAAGGAAAATACACATGTATCTTAGATTATAAAATGGGTCACAAAAATCCTACTCTACAATGAGTGCAAACACTTTATATGGTCATGCATTTTTCTCCAATGACTGCATGCCTGTACCTCTTCAACACCCCCACCCCCCCATATATTAATTTTGTATCAGTTTATTAAATGAGGTAACACACTTCTGGGAGAGCAGTCACACTCTGATATATGCATGTCTTGGGTGCTTTGTAAGGCATGAGGCAAAGTCAAGTGCCTGCAGCCACCCAAAATGCAGACAAGGAACATAAACATACTGTACTTTAGAAGTAATTACAGCACAAATCATTCAGTAGGATGCAGTTCACATGCAGACATTACAGTGTTGTGATAGTGCTGCTATAGTTAGGGTCTTAGTAACTTTTATGTTTCTGCCCCATTTTGGCTAGTATACTTGTAACTCAGATATCCATGCACGGATTGGGCTGACATATTCAGAGATTGGTGCAGATATCAGTATCTACAAACCCTACCCAATTTTAACTCAATCCATTAATCCATTTTTAAAGCACAGTATTTGTAAAAAAAAAAATACTCAAATGTTGCTGTTCTTACAGACTTTTTGCAATCTCTACAGCCAAAACAACAAAACATTAAACCATAGTAATTGTCAGTCTAATTGTTTTGTTTTATGTTTCAAACAATTTTGTAGCTTTTGAATAGCTGGTGTTTTCAAATCAAAGCAGCATGGTGTAGTGCCCAGAGCACAGCCTCCAGAAGCAAGTGAGACAGGAGACCCGGGTTCAAATACCAACAAAGTCACTTACACACGGTGTGATTTCTAGCATGTAATTTAAACTTCTCTGCTTTAGTCCACACAAGCTGAATAACTGCTAAAAGCTGGAGCTGAATGAAAAGGAGATACTATAGAAGATGTCACTGAGTTAATACATTAACAGCCTCTAATTGTATGTACTATAACATGTGAGATATGTAGATCTGTAATTTCTACTCTGTGCTGTACTATAATAATGCTGAGTTAAAAAAGAAAAGAAAATGAGATGCTGCATCTCAGCTGGGCTATTCTGGGCTGGGTAAATAGATTGTAACAACAACTTAAAATCATATTCTTGACATGGGTAATGCAGCAACTGATAACATACCACATTTGCAGGATTCCTATTACTAGGCATGTAATGGTATTGGCTTTTTCTTATTACCCACGCTAGCCCAGCTGAGATGTAGCATCTCATTTGCAGTGAGGTCCTGCTTTTAGTCCTGTCTGTAGCTGGACAGACTGGAGAAATGAGAGGTTAACTGACTTGCCCAGGGAATGTTTTGCTCTATATGGAAATAAGAATGATACAAAGTGAAGCCCATCAGTTTAAGAGATCTTTGAGGTCTGTCTTTGCAGTCCAGTACAACTGTAACCATTAAACAGTTTTATCTGGTTTCTCTCTGTACATTACCTGTGACTTTTTATACAATGATCTGTATGGCTTTTGTTTCAAAACTATATGTAATTGTTTCTGCATTGAGCCTGACTTGACTGTTATAAGTTCTCTGGAACTACTCACTGTAATGTTTTTTATGACTATGTATTCGATGTGGGACCTTTGTAAATGAGCACTTGTGCTCAAAGGTAATCTCTGATGTTTTCAATAAATAAATAAACAAATAAATAATTAAAGTCAGTGTTCATTTTGAAGGTTATCGCCTGGGACACAAGGGTATGAAGAAATGAGATGTCAGGGAGCATGAATTGCCCTTCTAGATCATCCCACACTATTTTGGTGGTTAACATGTGCATACCTAATGTTTCTAACATTCATGAATTTATCCAGACCTCTTTTAAAGCTGACAAGTGTAATTGCAATGACTACAATTTCTGGCAATCCACTCCATGTATCCACCACTACTTTTTGTCTAAAAATATTTCCTCCTATTAGTCTTGAATAAATACCATTGTAACTGCAGTTTGTGACCTTGTGTTTTTCTCCTCTCAGTTTCTTTTGAAGTTTTAATGTTTCCATTAAGTCTGCATTATGAAAAGCTGTATACACTGTAGTCATGTCTATCTTCTCTCAAACGTGTACTTAGCTAAAGATTGTAACCTCTATTCATATGTTACATTACTTATGTTTTTAATCGTCTTAGTTGTTTTTCTTTGTGCCCTTTCTACTCTACCTATATCTAACAGTGATTTTATAGGGGAAGTATGACTGCTCTTAACCTACTACGTATATTTTTCTTGATGAAAGACTTAATCTTATTACACTGAATAATTACTGCATCATATTGCACTGTCATTGAGAACTTTTCATCTATTATTATAACTTAAGTCCCCTTTATGCTGTACTTGTTTTAACGAAATTCCATTCATGTTATGTATGTGTTTTGGATTATGTCTCTTCATGAGCATTACTGAACATTTGGCTGTGTCGATTTACATCTCAAAGGTTTATGCCTATATCACCATTTTATCTACGTTTCTCTGTAATGCCGTTGTTTGGTCAATACAATCCACCATACTATCAATTTTGGTGTCATCTGCAAATTTTGTAATGATGGTGTGTTCCTTTTACCAGGTCCATTATATAGATGTTAAAGAGTAAGGCCCAGCTATTCAAAGCTTTGCACCAAGTGCAAAGTGGTTGTGCCTGTGCATGGGTTTGCACTGAAATCCCATATTCAGAGGGTACCTTTTTGCACCCTAATATCGCTAGCACCTCAATGCAGAGATAATGTATGCAGTGTGTAAAGCTGGGGTGGTACCAAACATAATGGTGCAGTGTGATATTCAGCATAATCTGCGCTGCACAAATGGGTTTGTGCCAGTTACTTAGTGCTACACAGTCACAGCCTATAAAAGGGCCATCTGAAACTGGAGCAAACCCTAGATACAGACGGAGACACTGCAGACCACACTCCAAGAGGGTGCTCAGGGGAGCACATGTTGTGTACCTCATGCAGCAGTTCCTGGAGGAGGAGGAAAGGGCCAGTGCCCACCCTGGGCCCAGACATAGGCCGTGGAGGCACAACATTGCAAACAGACAGTACCATCCATGAGTCACATTTGAAGTTCTCAATGATGTTCAGATTGTGGGTCAGTACAGGCCCAACAGGCCCATGATCATCCAGCTGAGTGAGCTGCTGCATGACCAGCTCTGGACAGATGCCCAGCACAGCCATGCGATGTCTCTAGAGCTCAAGGTGACAGCTGCAATGTGCTTCCTGACCACCAGAACATTTCAGACACTGGTGGGGGACACCACCTTTATCTTGCGATCAGCCATTTTGTGCCTGTTGGGCCATTTTCAAGATGCCCTGCTGGACCATGCTGGGGAGTTCATCATATTCCCCACTACACCAGCAGAGTGAACAGTATCCATGCAGCAGTTCTATCAGTTGCACACCTACCATCTGTATTTGATGCCATTGGCTGCACCCATGTTGCCATCTGGACACCCATTGGTGATCGAGTCAAGGCCCATGTCAACAGGAAGGGGTACCACTCCATCAATTGCCAGGTGATGTGTGATGCAACAAGGCACATCACTGTCCTGGCATGGTACCCCAGCAGCACCCATGACATCTTCATTGGCATAACTCCATCCTGTGCCAGAGGTTTAAAGGTTGGGACATCCCTAGTGGCCACCTCATCTGTGAGTATACCCCAAAGGCCCACCTCCTCCCCATGTTGCACATGATGACTCTAACCAGTGCCCTTTACCTACATGGGGATTGTGTCTATCCCATGTTCTTGGTAGTGTCTATACCCTGCATTCATGGCTCCTCATGCTAGTTCTATGAGACAGGTCTGTTGCAGAGGACAGGTACAAATCGACACACAGTGCCATGCACTACATCATTGAGTATGTCTTTGGAATGCTAAAAATGTGTTTCCTTGATCATTCTAGTAGTGCATGACAGTACACCCCTTGAAAGGCCTGTGTCATATTCCTTGCCTGTTGTATACTACACAACATGGCAATCAAATGTGGGATATGCATGCCTTCACCAGACGAAAAACTTGCAGTGGATTCAGAGCCAGAGGATGAGGGGACACTGGAGTAATTTAACAGACATGACCCCAGAATGGCCAGGAGGGCCTAGGAGTACAGAACCTGATTTATAAGAGATATCTTCGGACATGGACGGTGAGTACAGACCACACAGGAGACTGTAATATGTTTACTCAATGTATTGTCATAGACTAATACCAGTACATACAGAGCATCATTCCAGGAAGAGGGGTAACAGAAGGGGGGCAGAAATTCATTGCAACCAGGAGCAGGGTAGTAAATAGGACACACAAACAATTTAAGTCCATGTTACAGAGGGTCCTAAAGGGGTGTCAACAGAGATACATATGATACAGGCAGGGGAGGCAAAAGGAGGGCTGATGGAAATACAGGCTTTCCAGGTGGGGGGGTAGCAAATAGGGTATACACAAAGACAGGCTCTGTCGGGGGGAGGCCATATAGGATGCATGCCTGTGAGTTTATCATCTCTTGGGTTGAGGTGGGATACACTCATGCTGCACTTGGGGCATTGGCCCACCAGTGCCACTGAGGAGTGCCATTAGCTGTGCAATCTACTGCAGTGTACCAACATCCTGCTAGGATTGTGCCCTGGGTCTGGCTTTTGTGCCATGGCATGCCTTCTGCCATGCAGTGGTGTGCCCCGTGTGCCCCGTGTCACCAGTGAGGTACCACAGGTGATTGGTAGTAGTGCTCACAGCCCTAGTTGTGACCCCATCAGTGTCGGTTAGGTCAGCATTGGCATATGCTCAGGACTATGTCTGTGTGGCTATCACTGGGTGGTTGGCATTGGCCACTGTAGTACTGGTACACCACCATGTCCTGTCACTGGAGCTCCTCATATGTGGCATGAGGTCAGAGGAAAGAGGCGCCCTTGGTGGGTGGTGCATGTAGTTTACCATGTGTTATTGACGCAGTTATGCAGACACAGTGGTGTCTAACTGACACAGTGATGACCAGTATATGATTACTCTACTGTACTGGGGCCAGCCATACTTTTGGACATGACTGGGCTTTGCAGGGCCAATGACCTACATGTGCTCTATATTGGGTCACTTTCTAGTTACGGTGGAACCAACATCCATCAGGATGGAGAGTGTCTCCAGGCTGCTCTACATCATTCACTGGTGTTTTAGTGACTGGGGAACAGTGGGTCAGGCACCCACCCATGTACACCACTGCTGCACTCACATTTTACAATGCCTGCTGTACACAGTGCTGCTTGCAGTCCTAGCCCTGTACAGCTGTGTTGTGTGCACTGTGTGTGTGTGGCCGAGCCCTACCCCTGCTGCCATCTGGGCTGGCTCATGGGTGTCTGTGTTGATCTTTGTGCTGGATGCCTGGTCAGTGGGCATGAGATGTGCGGTAGCAACTCCTTGCCATGTGGGCCATGACACTGCTTTTCAGGCTCTGGCTCGGTACAGCTGTTATATGTGCTGTGTTCATACTTCTGGCATGCCTGCCGGTGGTGTGTGTCCATTACACAGCTCAGGCTTGCTCCAATGCAGCATGGTACACCCACTGCATGTGCAGCCCTCTACTGTTTCTGGTATGCCAAGACTGGTCCATTGCAGCTGTATGGCTCCTGTAACCCACAAGTGACATTGTGGCCCATGTGTTGGTTAGTTGTACCTTGGTTGCACATGTTAGGCAACTCCTGAATCTCACGTCCTGTGTGCACAGCTGGTTGAGTTCACTGTATTTCTGTCCATAGGTACCTGGAGGACTGCCAGTTGTCAGGGGTGTAACGAGGATCAAGAGGGATGGGATGACCTACTGTGCATGCTGATCCGCCTACAGCGCGTCTTGTTCAGGCAGGTGGCAGACACAAACCAGACCGTCTGGGATCTAGCAGTGGCTATCTGGCAGCAACAACAGCCCCCCCCACCACCAATGGCAGGAAATCCTGATGTTAGACTGGCACCAGCAGGGAAATGGGTGTCCCTGTAGGATTCACAACCATTTATGGGGGTTGCCCCTGTTTTGTTTTCCTCACCCCCTTCTTTATGTGATGTTGTTGCTTTATTTCTGTACTGTACGACATGCCACTGGTTTGTTCCATTAGAGTTTATTTTTGATACATATCCTGCTATGTCTTGTGTCTGTCATTGGTGCCCTCTTAACCCACCCACAGCCACCCCCAGTGTGCAGCTCTGTACCCAGTGCTCTGGTTATGGCTGTGCCACTGCTTGGCCCCTTCTGTTTAGCACTATTCTTAGTGCTATTCAATGCTGTACTGCTGCATTGTGATGTGCTAGTGCTCATTGTTTGCACAGCACACAGCCCCCAGTATTAATAGCATTATGTGCTGGGGCAATACCTCGCAATATGGCACAGCAAGGGAGCAGCACAATTGTAGGCACAGCACAAACGTTGTGCTTGCACACACTTCTGAATATCTGGGCCTAAGGGACCTAACACCAATCCTTGAGGTGCTCCACTAGTCACTTTTCTGTTTTCGGATGTTACCCCATTTATTTTTGCATTTTGATGTCATTCCATTATCTAGTTCATTATCCATCTTATTAAATATCATGATAACTGTACTTCTTTCAATTTGTTTATTAGTTTTCTATGGGAGATAAGTGTCGAATGCTTTCCTCAAATTGAGGTAAATAATATCTACTGGTTGAGTATTGTCTAGAGCCTCGCTTTCCAGTTCAAAAAATTGAATGAGGTTAGTTTGACATGAGCTACCCTCTGAAAATTCATGCTGTACTGAATCTTTTGTGTTATTTATGTTCATATGGTCTATGATTCTACCTTTCACTGTTTTTTTCCTAGAATTTTACATACAGTCAATGTTAGGCATACAGGCCTGTAATATACTGGATCTGACTTACCACTCTTTTTGAACAACGGTATTACCAAAGCATTCTTCCCATCATTAGGGACTTCTTTCACAATGGAGTCATTAAATATGTTTTGTGAGGGATTTATTAGTAGATCACCTAGCTCTTTAAGCAATCTTGTGTGCACATTATCTAGATCAGGGGGCGATTGTGTAGACTATCAGACCATGGTAGCACCTCCACTATTAGCGTAGCGAACTGAAGGATGTTGTGACGTAGAGCTATGATGCACATGTCTACACAGCACATGGTGGTTCATAGATGTGAAAGCATACACTGTGAGGGATTTATCTCACTTGGGGCGTGCTCTGTCATTTTATTTTAATTTATTTGAGTTGGGGGCTTAGCCCCCCACATCCCTATGTTAAAAGAAATTGGGGGTGTGGGGGGCAGAGCCACCAAACTCAAACAAAATGACAAACCATAAATCAACAGCAAACATGCGGCACAAGTAGTGTAACACAACTGTAGGTTTCATTTAGTTTTTCTGAGTTTGGGGGCTTTGCTCTCATGTTAAAAAAGACACAGGGGTGTGGGGGTGAGACCCCCAACTCAAACAAAGTGACAAACCCTAAATCAACAGCAAACATGCAGCACAAGTAGTGCAACACAGCTGTAGTACACAACAGCAAGCACGCAACAGACCTACTCTGTATTCATTATAGTTTTGCGCTACGCTACTTACCTTGCTCTGATAATGTACACAATGGCAGATCAGGGGATTTGTTGATGTTAAGTTCCTTCAATAAGTCACTAAAGGGTTGTTTACATGGCTGCTTTTGAACTGGAGTATCTGGAGTGCATGGGTTGCTCCAGTGCACAAGCAGCCGTGTAGACACTTACCGATGCATAGTAAGTTGCTTACTGTTCCATTACAAGTTCTGCTGCTATCCTGGGAATACTAGGTGGAGTGGGTTGTGTAAGCAGCTATGTGGCAGGTTGTGATGCTTGCTCCAATGTAACTTGACAGTCTCGTTTCCCTCCCAGGATCCTCCACTGCCTCCCATGTTGACTGATGGACTCTCTCCCGAGTGACTTGCATTGGCACTGAGATGGATCATCTAGACAAACGTTTGATCATCCCTGGAGGTTGCAGCAAGTTGGGAGCACCACAGAAGTCGCAGCCCATCAGCCATGTAAACATGGCATAATTTCTGGTTTTGTTATTTCCTCTAGGTTCTGAACTGTATCACGTGTTCTGACCACCTCTACATCTTCCCCCTTTCCAAATACTAGAGAGAAATATTTATTACATTTATTCTTCCTTTGCCATGCACAGCTTACCATTTTGTTTTATTGGTCCCACCCTTGTATCTGCTTTTCTTTTTGTTTTACAGTATGAATAAAACGACTTGTAATTGTTTCTGGTTTCTTGCGCTAAGTTTTGTTCCATTTTTTACTTTTCCCTTCAAATTAGTTTTTCACATTATTTTTGTAATTAAATATATTTCTGAAGGTCTTCCATTTCCTCTATGTCAATATTTTTTATATGATTTATTTTTTTTTCTTTACAGTTTACCTGATCCCATTGTTTAGCCATCTTGGTTTATGTTTTTATTTCTGTATTTTTATATAAAAGGTATATTTCTAACCTCTTGCTCTGATATTTTATTTTTTTAATTGATTTTCTTTCTGCTGAACCCTACAATCATGAAAGTCATGTTTCCATTTCCAGTCCTTAAATTCTTCCTCATTTTTGGAAGTGTATTCTTTAATAGTTTCTGCATGTAATTATCCCCTTCTGTGTTATTGCATTTGTATGCTGGCCTTAAACTTTACTGTATTATGGATGCTGGCCCCTAATGGTGCCTTTACCACGCAATACCTAATTTCTGTATTCATGTTACTAACTACTACAGTATGTCAAGTATTGTTTTCCTCCTTGTTACACAGTATATATACTGATACAAGTTATTGCCCTGTAAAGTAGTAGTAAAATTTGAACTGGTTTTGTATGTAGGTATATCCTTCCCCCAGTAGTGAAGTTTGAACTGGCTTTGTACATAGGTATATCCTCCCCAATCTATGTCAGGATAGTTCAGATCTCCTATAAATATAAGAGTGCTCATATTAGCTGCCTTCTATTTCTCTTATAATTTCCATTTCCATCTCTTCATTTTATATGGTGGTCTATCATAGTTTCCCAAATTAAGTTTTCATCTTTTTGCTTTCTAGTTTTACTAATATACAGTAGTTTTGGTAATGGTGTTTTCTTCTCTGATGTTCTCAATTTCCATTGATGGTATAAGGTTCTTTACGTATAGTTCCACCCTACCACAGAGTTTGTCCTTCCTGGCTGTATGATACAGATTATAACATAAAGGATTGTGTATCAGCAATCATACACAACAAGGCAGTTGTATGATTGAGAGTATCTGTGGTAACCAGAGACCTCGAGAGCGCAGCTTGAGAGGTCCGTTACCATGGAAACCTCGAGATCTTACAACTGCCTTGTTTGTGTATGGTTGCTTATACACAATCTTTTATAGTGTATGGGCAACCAAAAGCAGCACTCCATGATCCCCCAAGCAAGTCTCCCAGAAAAAATAAGGCTTACTTCAGCAGCTGTATCAACACCGCTTACTTCCTTATTGCCATGGGCTTCAATTGCGCATGTGTAAATGAGCTTGATCTTGTTGCGCTGTACCAGTGACATACTGGAAAGAAAGACAACAAAATTGTGATGCACCAAGTGCAGCACAACAACACGGTCTCAGGCATGTATTTTCATGTGGAACAACGCTCTACCATACACTGTCTTCTAGTTGTCCACCCCAGTTGTTATTCTCATTCCAACAGGGTTCTGTGATTACCAATATGTCTATATCATTTATGTCTACTAATATTTCTAGCTCAGGTTGCTTTGTTAGCTAAACTTCTAGCATTCAATAAAACCCAATTCCAATGGTCCTTGTCCATTTTATCCTTAGTAGTGAGATTTGTACCTGCTTTTATAGGTATCTTGGTACTTGATTCTACTCTTTTGTTTGATTTTAACTTGGTTGCAGTATAAAATACACCTTCTGTTAAGGTGTAGGCCGTCTTCTGTATAAGTCATGTCTATTATTAAAGAGCACCTTTCGCTATGTTTAGAGAGCAATTTTAACAAACAGGAGGCTCCTTTACCTGAGGTGGAGTTCCTCCATTGCACCTTTAAAACATTATGTTTTGCCCCTAAGGATGAGAGGGATCATATTTTGCCCCTGAGTGGTTAGCTGCTTGATCCCTTCCACTTCCTTACTCTCCGATCTGCCCATTCCTGACCTTTTGACATTTGTAGGATACATGGGGCATGTTCTATGCCCATGAGCACATTATAAAGCTATTTTCCATTTATTTTTGACTTTGGGTACAAATCAAAGTCGATATTCAAGTAACAAGAACCTTGTTACTTGAATACTGATTTCAATTTGTACCAAAAATCAGGATAACATTTGGAAAATAGCTTTAAAATGATACTCCATAGACTTACATGAAGCACGCCCCCCCATGTTGGTCCTATAATGACTTCACAAAAATGACAGATCGCAGGCATGGATCAGAGAATCAGAAAGTGGAAAGGATAAAGCAGCTAGTCCCTTTGGTGCAAAATACAGTCCCTTCCTTACCTTAGGGGCTAAAACATAATGGCCCTATGCACACACCATACAGAGTGAGACACAGCTGAGTGGTATGGGCATGTGTACGCATCACATGTGTGCACACAACCTGTTGGCAGCATGCACGATGAGCGCAACACTGCATAGTGCCACAGCATGAGCTAGCATGCCGTCTGTGCTCTGTATATGTGGAGGCAGGACCACATAGCAGGCACGTACAGACAAACTGCTCTGGCATGGCAGCCAGGACAGGATTGTGGCACCCCCACCTGGTCATTGCACTGCCCCACACCAGCACCCCCACAACACAGACACAGACACACACACACACACACACACACAGACACACACACACACACACACACACACACATATGAGACAGTGACCACACACTGAAGTATGTAATAAATAATTTATTACTGAAACAGCCAACGGGCTGATGGACAGCCATGAAGTGCCATACACATGACATGTGACCAACATCATGCCCACAAAACTGTATCCGAGGGCAAACATGCATCTAGTGGCTGCAGCAATGGACCAACAGTTGCAAACACCTCCTGACACTTGGCAGTACAAGGTGAATGCCAGACAATTACTCCTGGATGGCACACTGAGCCACCACAGGGAATGCAGCTCAGTGTCCCCAAGCCCCTCATAATGTGGCTTTCCACCCTCTCCATCTGCCAGAAGTACTGGGACATCGGCCTCCTCCACGCCTGCTGATACAGCCCCCATGGGTAAACCACCATTATGTTGGCCACATCCTGCTGCTCCACATGCCTTAGGCCCAGCAGTGTTGGTATGCCTGACTCGTCCTGCATGGGGAATGGGAGGGGAAGACAAGAGGAAAGAATACGTTAGTTCACAGTGGCTGACAGACAGAGCACCTCCCTCCAAACAACACACACACACACACACACACACACACACACATGCCCTGTAATGGATACTCATTGGCTCATGTCCCTGCACATGCCACAGGGTCCCATAGCCACCGCTGTCACTGTACTCTTCCTCGGAGATACACCACAATTGCTGCAGATACCACTCCATGCCACACTACAGAATGCCACAGGCATGACTGCCATTTATGGTCTGAGTCACATGACACACAGTGCACATGCCACGCACTCCCTGCATGTGCCACCCACCATGGTATGGCTGGCTACGTGTGGCATATGATGCCCCCTTAAAGTGGCACACTGCCATGCACTGCCATAGCAGCATTCTGCCACTACTATGCCTAACATGTATGCACATGCCAGACATGTTCTCCACATCTGTGGGCTGTTGTTCCACATACCCCCCACCACACCGGACAGTGTGTGTGTGTGTGTGTGTGTGTGTGTGTGTGGGCGGTGTACCCTCCACTGCTGCAGCCAGCACTAGGACAACAGTGGCACAGCTGTGTGCATAGGAGTATTGCCTGCTGGGACTGACCATTGTGTCTTGGGCCTGAGTACGTCACCCATGCATTGGCATGCTGCACACACCAATGGCTGCACTGCCCACGATCTGGAACACATGACATGTCCCCAGTGTGTGTTGTACACCCACCACCACCATGGCCTGTCCACAGCATGGTGGCATGACTGCACAATGCAATGCAGCACCCATGGTCCGCATGCAGCACTGCCCGTGGCACTGCACAGCACACATGGCATCTCACATGCTCACAACATGCCATATGCCAGATGCACAGGACTTATGATATCTTTGAAGCACACAGCCACATTGTCAGGGTGTGTGATGTGTGATGGTGGGATGTGCCCCCGACTACTCCTCAACCTGTACCTGCAAAATGCAGTGCATGCCAGGGCCAGGCATCAGCAGCCACTGGAGTGCGTGCTCCAGCCACGTATGTCTGGCAATGGGCTATGGGACACGCATTGCATCGGCAGTTCTACCTGCTATGGGCCACGACAGAACAGTTTGTGTCCTTGTCCATGACCATGTTGTTCGCCGGACATGTTGTTCCATGGCCATGGATGTTGAGACGAAGGTCATGTGTGCCCTGGCCTACTATGCGTCTGGGTCATTCTAGCAGATTGTGTGTGATGGCATCAGCATCAGCCAGTTATCGGTGTCACGTGTGTTGGCACAGGTCACTGATGCACTGCTAGCACACACCAGGAAACACATATGCCTCTCACAGATGGACGTGGAGGGCTGTGCCACAAAGCAATTCTACACCCTGCATAGAATGCCAAACATTATTGGTGATGAAGCCTCTGAATTTGAGGTGAAGCGCTGGGTGTGGTATGATTTGTTCACTTGAGGTGACTAGCAGCCGATGGCACTAGCCCAATAAAGACATTAGATTATTGCATTACAAATTGCGCCTATTTTTCATTCTTCAGGAGTGCTACCAGTTTGAGTCTTTCCTCATCTCTAATGCGTGGATGGCACACACATCACTATCCTCATGCCCTCTGTCACCAAGCAGGTCTATCAGAACTAGAAGGCATTCCACAGTATGAACTGTCAAGTAGTGTACAACACATCCAGCATAGTCACAGATGTCTGTGTGAAATATCCAGGCTCGTGCCACTATGCCTACATTCTAGACGCTCTGGGCTGGGAACCATGCTCTGTTTTGGACAGCTGGATGGCTGACTGTTGGGTAGGTGGGGTGTTTTGGGGGTCCATGATGTTGGTATACACTGACCAACATGTCTCATCCCAGCAGGTGACAGCAGCTATCCACTATGGCCATATCTGATGATGCCCATCCTGGCACCAGCGACAGCAGTGAAGGAGGCAGACAACATGGCACACTGGTGAACAAGGTCCATCATGTAGAGGAGCATCAGAATGCCCAAGATGTGGTTCTGGTACCTGGACCACACAGGAGGACCATCATGCTTGCGCCGAGCCATGCGTGCTGTGTCTTCATCATGTGTGTGATGATGCGCAATATGGCCATGCGTCACGGGCTATTGCTGCTGGACTATCATTTGACAGATGTGCCACTGAAGCCACAAGGTGATGATCACTGCTGCGGTCAGGAAATGGCTGTGGGGTGGGAGGCCTGTGCCATGCTCATGAATGGGACATTCAGATGGTAGCAGAGCTGTGTGCTGGCAACGACGATGGACATCATCCATGATTGGGGGCTGAGGGTGCTGGTGGGTGGGCCCTGAAATGATGTGCGTTGGTCTGCACCCATCACTGTGGTGGTCCACATTGTCCTGTGTGTGCCCCATGATGACACTGGACTGAGGGTGAACAGTGGCAGCAGTGCCACAGCACTATGCATGCTCACATGCCACAGGCCATGGCTGGCATTTTGTTACAGGGCACATGTGCCGCTGAGAAGCCCCTGTACCATGGCAAGGTAGTCAACTGGACAGGGGCCCACTGTCAACATCAAGGTGCTGTCATGACCATCCCCGCCAACTTACTGCCCTGTGTCATTGTTGTGTACACCCCACTGCACTGCAGACCATGTGTGTGTTTGTGTGTGTGTGTCTGTGCATGTGTGTGTGTTGTGTGTGCCAGCATCACCCCTCTGCTGCACCCTTGCTCTGCTGTGCCTCCAGTTGTGTGCATCACTTTGTAGGCGAGCCATATGGTGATGCCTCCTGTCTCACTGTGGACCACGTCTTCCAGTACCATGCGGGTCCCAAGGTCCTCCTGCCTCAGTCCCAAGGCCTGGCATCCTGTGCCATTGGTGTTCCCACCGCCATCTGTGCATCCGTCAATACATCGGATGACGTCCCTGTGACACGCATGTCCCCCAGCTGGCTGCCTGCCGTGGATGTTTCCTGGGTATCACCAGCCACAGTGCCCTTTGTTGTCCTGCCCTCATTGGCTGTGTCATGTGCAACAATGGTGCCCTTGGTCTGGTGATCTTCACACATAGGGGAAACCCTAGGTGCCGATGTGCCACCAGTGGTGTACCCCTGCATGCCTGCACCGTGTTCGCACATTGGACTGGTGTTGGTATGCCATGGTGGCACTCTTCAGGTTGTCATGAGCTTCAGCATCCACTCCTGTGTGCAGAACACCCATACCATGTCACAGCCTATGGCATGGACCACGCCTGTGAGCTCTACAAGTGCCTCTGTGTGCCAATACTGTGCCTCCAGCCTGCCTAGCTCCAGCTGGCACAGCTCGCCATGCTGGGGGTCCAGGAGTATGTTGGCGAGTGCCTGCCTGATGCAGACAGTGGGTCTGTTGGACAGTCGCTCATCACTGCTGTCCATGGCTGTGCGCCGTGCAGTCTGCCCCACTATCCCATGAGGTGGCACATGCTGCCCATGCTTGGGCACTGTGTCACTGCCATCATGGTCCTGCAACCACTGGGCAGCTTGTTCACACTGCTGGCAGGTTCATGCACCCTCATGCACGTTCATGTTGTTCACCCATCTGGCTGCCACAGTGTCCCCGTCATTGGATTCGCAGGCATGGCTCATGTCCATGGCAGGTTCCTGCTGTACCTCCTCGGCTGCCTGTGATAGACCTGTCAGGGGAGAGGGGGTTCATTTATTGTACTGCAGTGTGTCCCGTGGCTGTGTCCCTGCTGTGCATCACCCCATCTCACCAGTGCTGTCGTCATCCCACACAGGTCCACGCCATGAGTCGCCGGCTGCTTGTGGCTGACCTCTGTCACTCACACTCATCATGAGTCTGCCACGCCAGGCATGCTCTGTTGGGACAAGGAATTACTGTTAGTCCCTCCACTATCCAGGTTCAATGGTGGTGCACATGGTGTGTGTGTGCACAACTTACCAGACAGTGTGTCCACGCCTCCACCTCCCATGTATGCTGATGGCAGTGATGGTGTCCACCACCATGTGTTCTACTGGTGTCAGCTGGCTGTCTGGGGTGGGTGACTTTCCACCCATGTCCCTCTGGGCATGTGTTCCTGAAGCCACCTTCCACTTCATGGCTGTGCATCAGTCCCTCCGCTTTTGTTTGATTGCTATCAGGGTATGGGCATCTGGCTCTGCGGCATTCATGGATGGTCTGGATATCCAGCCAGATCTGCGCCTTCACCTCGGTGGGGGTGGATAGGGCCACACACACCATATAGGCATGCATGGTTGGCACTGATCTCACTGACCATTGCCACCACCTGTACCCCTGTAAAGTTGGAGTACTGTGACTGGCCTCTGCTGCTGCCGTGGACCATCATGGGGGCCTGCCTTGCTGCCTGCCACTCATTCACAGGCACCACTTGGCTGTGACGCCATCTTCCTGGAGCCCCTTGATCTGCTATACTCACTCCACCTGGCCTACGCCTCATGTTTACTTCTGCATGTGCATGGGGTGGTATCTTTGTCCATATATGGTGGGATCATGGATGGGTCCATGTTGCCTGGGCCTGCCTGTGCGGCTCCACGCCACACTGTGTGCTGTCCATGGAATGCCCACTAGCGGTGCATGGATTGCTTTGTGCATGACATGCTGTTGGCTGGTCCTGCACACCACACATGTCCACACTGTGTGTACATTGATTTCCGCAATTTACTCCCATTCATGCATAGGGCCTAATGTCTTAAAATGCAATGGAAGAACTCCCATTCAGGTAAGGGAGCCTCCTGTTTGTTTTGTAGTGCACTGAGAAAGGTGCTCTTTAAAGGTGCTTCAATTCCTCGTGAAGAAAAATTTCATTCTTTCCCCAGTTCCTTAACCATTGATTTCATTTTGAACTGCTTTTGTTCTTCCCTGTCCTACCCTACATACTGGTAGAATTTCTGATATGATTACAGCATGGCTCTTATTTTTAGTTCATTTCCAATATCAGTGAAGTCCTGCTTTATGTTACATAGGCAGATTTGGGGGTCTAAGGGTGCTATAGCTCCCCCATCATGGAGCTCCTCTATTAGTAACACACTGTGCTGCATTCTTTATCAGTGTGCACTAATGCCTCCGTGAAAGCTGCCTGAGCCACACAGGATCTCATCTGTCCTCCAGCAGAGCTGGCCTTAGCTAGGTGCAAACTGTGCCCCTGCACCTTGGGGGCCCATGCTCATCTGTCCTCCAGCAGAGCTGGCCTTAGCTAGGTGCAAGCTGTGCCCCTGCACCTTGGGGGACCCTGCTTTTTTCCTTGAGGAAAAAATATTTTAAACATTTAAAAATGCCTAAATGTTGTTAGAGATGAAAATGTTTACCAGCAAATGAAAGTGGAAGACAACTGGCTCTGTTACTGTTACAAAGGAGGGGGGCAGCTTTGCTGCAGTGGAAAGTATAAAGTAAGTGTAAATGGCCATACTTCGCACCTCCCAGGTTGACTACTTTCACAAACAAAGGGCTATATTGGCAAGAGAACTTGTTTGTAACCTGGACATGTAGGTGAAACAAAGAATGATATGATAAAATATGTTTCAAACGTACGTGAGCACTCAAAATGGTTTAAAAACCTGACCAGCACAGAGCAAAACTGGCTTTCCTGATATGGACCCTGAAAACCTGATCGCAAGGTTAAAAAAATGACAGCTGGCAACCTTACTGGTGTCCTATGAGATAATCCTCTATATTCTCTCTCACTCACACCTCCAGAAAAGTTAAGTTGTTTAACTTGTTTGCAAATCAGAGTATCTGAGGTGTGAGTGCCCAGTGATGATGTCCTTGTCCTTACAGAAACGAATACAGCAGTAGTACCATACTTACTTAAGTTCATGCTCCAAGCTCAGTCATATTCACCAGTGGTGAAGTCAAATAATTCAATGCAGTCAATGGCACTAATTAAAAGATGCTGGTTAAACTAGCAAGGGAGCAGCTGCTGGGATTGGACAGGACATTAGTGTTCCATCAAACTGGGTGTGTAATAAATGTAGTACTAGTGTTATTCATTTCTAGAATGGGGAGCTTAAATTCATGACATTAAAATTATTTAAGGTCACTGCTAGTTTTATCCTATATGGCAATTTGATTTTGGTGTGGATTTGCAGAAGTGGGAGTTGGAGAGTAGTGCCCTCCTGTACCATGCTAGGAATGGTACAAAACTAATGCTGGGGCAGGTCTGGTCTCAGCAACAGCATGAAGCAGGAGAGGCAGAAACTTCAGCATGCACTGTATGTCTAATCTGTGTTGTCTTTTCAGTCAAGGTTGTACAGTGAGAATGAGCACAGAGGGAATTAATAGACATAGGGACTTTGAAGGTATTTTGCTGTATATTATGGCATGTGCAGGAATTTCTGCATGTTTGGAGAGCAACATTGCCAACAGAGGTTATAAGACCTTGTTTGGCTCATTGACAGGCAGTTACAAAACTGGAAAAAAGTGACAGAATCAAATATTTAGTTTGTGTAGTTCTGTGTGTTGAATGGTGGTGGTGGTGGTGGTGGTGGGGGGGTACAGATGTACCAAGCAAGTGCTGCTGTGAATAAAAATGCATTTTTATATTTGTTTAAAACTGTTTTTCTCTGCTTACTGACTTCTTGGGCCTATCAAAACAAGTATTTGACAATGCCGAATGTTTGCTTGCTGGTGCTGGCATTGGTAGTGTAGAAGTTACAGAGCTACATAATAGGAATGGCAGCGAAGTATTGAACTGAAGCCAACCCCACCACCACCCTGCAGAGAGTGGCAGACATTGGGGTGTGCCTTTGGGTCATCGGGCATAACGACCACGCCATTTCACCACACTCTACCCTGCAGACACTGACAAGTGTCACGGTGTGCCTTGGGGTCTTTGGCCCTTATGTGCACCCCATTCCATCAGGAAATATGGTGAGATGGGTGTGGTATAGGAGAATGGGGTGAAGTTTGAGTCTAGAGTCCGAGGCACACCTTGATGCCTCTCACTGGCTGCAGGGTGTGGTTGGGGGTGGAATGGTATGAGCATGACAGGCAAGAATCCCAAGTCACACCCCTGATGCCTGTCATACTCTACAGGGTGGGGCGTAGAGTCGGAAACCCTAAAGCCTCAGACATTCGTTGATATTTTCACTCCAAATTTTCAACATGGTTTTTTTGTGACTCCCACCTCATGAACAGTGGCAATATCAGTTTGTTAGCCGAAAACTGCTTTTGCACAGTGACTATGGCAATTGGCACCACAGGTGCAAAAACACATTCCGAACAGGATTTGAAAAATGACATCGGTACTGTTCATGGGGAGGTGTAAAAAATGGCAATGTTGAAAATCTGCTGTGAAAATTTAAAAAAAACTGGTGAAGTCATGAGCGTGCGTAGAAACTGTGCAACAGTGCAAACGTAACTAGTTTGGGGATTTTTTTACAGCAGATTGTTAACACAGGCATTTTGGGACCTCCAATCACGAACAGGTCAGTGTGATTTTCTTTATCTGTCCTGAACAATGATTTCCCACAGCGACCACGCATCTCTGCACTGAAAGTGTGAAAACACATTTCGGCCATGTTGTGGAAAATGACAGCTGTACTGTTCATAAGGATGTGTGGAAAAATACCACTGGTGAAAATCTGGACTGAAAATATTACAAATTCATGAACCCACGAGGTGCGTGAAAGCTAATGCTCACTTGTAACACAGTCATTTTATGGAGTTTTGTCACCAAAGTTTCAACATAGCCATTTTAAGACCTCTGCTCATGACCTGTGTCACTGTGATTTTCTTAATCTGTCCCAAACATTGTTTTCGCAGACAAGACTGTACCATTCTGGCGCTACATGTGCATAAACACGTTATGGGCGTAGATGTAAAATGACAACTGTACTGCTCATAAGGAGGTGTGGTAAAATGGCAATGTTGAAAATCTGGAGTGAAAATATTGAAAATTTGCGAACTTACGAGCGTGCATAGGAACTCTGCAACGCACGCCCGTAAAACAGTCATTTTTAGGAATTTTTTCACCAAATTTTCAAAATAGCCATTTTAAGACCTCTGCTCATGAACAGTGTCACTGTGATTTTCTTAATGTGTCCTGTATCTTGATTTCACACACCAACTGCGCCATTGTGCACTACATGGGCGGAAACATGTTTTGGGTGAGATATGAAAATGACAGCTATACTGCTCATAAGGAGGTATAGTAAATGGCAATGTTGAAAATCTGGAGTGAAAATATTGAAATTGGCGTGAACTTACGTAAAAGCGTGAGGAACTGCGCAACACATGTTCGTAAAAACAGTCATTTTAGATCTTTTTCACCAATTCCTCAACATAGCCATTTTAAGACCTCTGCTCATGAACAGTGTCACTGTGATTTTCTTAATGTGTCCCAGACATTGATTTCAAGACACCAACTGCCATTGTGCGCATATGGGCGGAAACACATTTTGGGTGAGATGTGAAATGACAGCTATACTGCCTATAAGAAGGTGTGGTAAAATGGCAATTTTGAAAATCTGGAGTGAAAATATTGAAAATTCTGAATCCTACGAATGCGGCATAGAACCGCGAATGCACGCTAGTAAACAGTATTTTAGGATGCCACCACCTCAAAATAGGCTTCTGAGAGCCCACCTATGAAAACTGGCAGTGTCATTTTGTTAATCATTCCAGAAAGGTGATTTCATGCAGTGGCTGCGAAATCACTCTTGGGCCCGAGTAACGCCATGACAGTGCAAGAATTCATGAGGAGGGTCCCAAAACCCCATGTTGAAAATTTGGTGAAAATTCAAAAAATGCCTGAGATATGCAACAAAGTTGAAAAACCCTATCTATTCCATTATATAGCTTATCGGCATTTCCTCAGTTCTGCAGTCAGCTTGGAAGAGTGCAGATGTGTTCCCAGTCCACCAAGATCGTCGCACTGACCGGAGGTAAGTAGGGTGGGGGGTGGGGAGGCAGGGTGCGAGTGGGTGGGTGTGGGTTGTGGGGGAGGAGACCGAGGGACTGTTTTTTTCTTTACAGGTTTTTTTTTTTGTAAAAGATGACGGGGATGTTTGCCATGCTGGGGGCCCCAGCATGGCAGAAGGATGGCTGGGGGTGGAGCCAATGGGGGATTGGGCACCTGTCGGCCATGGCATCTGTTGCCATGCTGGGGTGGGCTCCCAGCGTGGCACCCTGTACTCGGGAGACAGTGGAGCCGATGGGGGATTGGGCACCCTCGTTGGTGACAGCATGGGGGAGGAGAGACAGTGGAGCCGACGGGGATTGAGCACCCTGCCGCCATAACATTTTGCCATGCTGGGGTGGGCTCCCAGCATGGCACCTGGATGCTTTGGGGGGGCGTGGAGCCGACAGGGGATTGGGCACCCCCGTCGGCCGTACAGTGTGGGGGAGGCGCATGAGCACGCAGTGTGCATGCGTGCGCACTGTGTATGTGTGTGGGGGGGAGAGCTCTACTCAGTCAAGCAGAGCTCTCCCTTTCAACTGTATGCCACTGCATTTTCAGCTGTCATAGACAGCTGGAGCAGTGATTGGTGCTCTGTGACCGCTCTGCAAACACACTGACTGAATTGGAAGAGGCTGACACACCTCTGGGAAACTCATATGATGGCACTATGTTTCTTGCACATGCATGCAAGCAAACATAAAATGAGATGCCTCATACCATGGGGTTATCCTAGTAAGGACATTTTAAACAATAAAAATATTTTTTATTTAAAATGTATTCCTTTGTTCTATAGAATAAGATATGTTTTGCAAAAGTAGCAAGCAGACTTGAAATTATATTTTCAGAAACTAGATAGCAAGTGACTGTTCCCATATTCTATAGTTATTGTATTTTTTTTTTACTGAGATAAGGTTGGGGATACGTTAATCTGTACTGCAGGGCAAACTGGGATGGGTTGCTTTATGGTAGTGTCATAATGTGCTTGAGAGAGTGATATTTGTAAACTTGTTTACTTGGATTATCATTTAATTTGTCTGCAATTTGTCTTTATCACCAAGTCTCTTTCAACTTTTCTCATTTTCATGTGTTTCGGATGTGCTGCTGCCCAGCTGCAGTGTTTTGGTATTTTGTGGGGTTTTTTTGGGGGTGGGAGGGTATTTTGGGCAACATTCTGTCATGTGGACTGTGGGGACTCTGGGGATGGTGCTAGGGTGCAACTTAACAAAGCGTGGGGAGGGAGGAAATGAGTAGAAATTGCATTAGAAATACCCTCCAAAATGCACCAGAATGCACCAAAATGTCAAAAGATTTCGGGGGCCCAGGTGGTCTACCAGACCCCCGGCCTATTATTTTAATTTTTTATCTGACTTGAGCTCCCCCATCTATAGGACTCCTGGATCATATCTGTTCTCCATCCTATGTCATTGACTGCAACGTGTATGGCTATTGTGGCTTTCTCCTCACTGTCAGAAATTACTTTATTTAGTATTCATTTAAGATGTGAGGTTTTTGTCCTGTTAGACAAGTCACTACTACATTTTTCTTATCAGCCTCAAATAAGGCAGAATCAGTAAATCTGATGCTCGAGTCTCCTGTGATCCTTACTTGCTTTTTAAACACTGCCTTTTTGTTTGTTATTGATCCTACTGTGTGGGTGTAGTTCATTTCTGTTAGGCCATTAGCTACTGTCTGGGTCAGTAAAGGAGATCCCTTGTCTTATCATCTCATGTGATGCGCTGTCGGGAGTGATGGAGCTCAAGCTCTTATCAGTATGGTGGGGTTCTAATTCATCTGTTAAGATGGTGCTTAATACATCAAATGTGTTGTTCAAGTCGATCATAGGTCTTTCCGCTCGCCGTTCTTTACTTTTCATTCTCCCTATGTCCTTTACTAGGCAACATTCCTCATCTGACTGAATTTCAAAGTTATTCCTTTTTCTTTTCCCCAGTATTGCCACTTTCACTGACCTCCTGTTTGTATCATCTTCCACACTTAAGGAAGGCAGGTACAATACTATATTAATGCTTGTGCTGGTTCCATTACATTTTGCCACTAGTCTTGTATTTGAACAATTACTAGTCCAGTCTAACTTTCATTCCAAAATTTCTCACACTCTCTTATGAGGTGCATTTTTGCTAATCTTTCTTCCAACTCCTTTTTTCAGTTTAGTTAATTACCATATTATTGTACATTTACCACAACTAAATATGTTAAGTATAGTGCTGTTTTGGAAAATTATTGATATTTTGCATTGCATACACTGAATATCTATACAGCCATCCATAGTAATTATTGCTTTGTTTCCCATTTTCATCAAATTCTACCTGGAGCAGTTTACTCTATCTAGCTGCTAAAATGTAAGATACTAACATTTGATGTTTTAATATTTGCCAGTAGCAGGTCTCCCTAGTGAGGTCTGAGCCTGCAATTTAGTTATTTATTTAATTGTAATTTTTAACTAGGAAAGGCACACTAAACTGTGACAACTTGTTTCCAGGTGCATCCTGGTGTGTGTGTGTGTGTATGTGTGTGTGTGTGTGTGTGTGTTTTATTGATGGTGGACTGTTGGCCATGACACTGGGGAAATTCCCTACTCTGTTGTAGGGGAAGATGCTGAGACGCTGAACCTCTGACTGCAATGGCAGACGCTGGAAGGGAGCGGTTGAGAGAGACTGGTGTACCTGCAGGGGAGCTGATCTCTACCCCTGCAGATCCAGCAACAGAGATTTTACAACCTGCTTTGATATCTGCCAAAGTGGACACCCCAGTGGAAGATGACAACCAGGAAACAGAGGATTCTCACAATGAGGAGGCTTTCCTGCAACAGTTAACAGCAGCACAAAGAAAACATTTGTATGATGCACTATTAAAATTGGAGGTTTTACCTGACACTAATTAAAGTTCTGGGAAACAGTTTGTGGCGAGCACTATAGGAATGAAAGGGCTGGCAGCACAGAACATTTTGGCAGTCGGCGCAGTCTGATGCAGCTACATCAAAGAGGCCAATGCCCATACTGACAACGCCTGTGTCAGTGGATATGGAGCTTTCAACTGACAGATGTCAAATGAGAGATGCAACAGAGACAGTAAGTGGGACACAGAATTTAAGTAGTAATATTGAAATCCCTGAAACTGTTGTAGATGTCAATATTGCCAATGCTATTTCTCACAGAAAAGGGACAGTCAGCCTGAACAGCGGCCTGCAGGCAAGACGCCCCGGTCGTGTTGTATTGGAACAGAAAACGTTGCATCATAACCATTGTCAACAAATTGCTCTGAGTGGAGATATCCAGACTAGATCAGATTACTGTAAGTTACTGGTGGCTGCAATATTTAGAGACACAAAGCACATCTTCTTGACCTGGAAGGACACTACTTCTTTATTCAGCTGTGAGCTGTGTGAGAAACTCTATATTGCACTTGATATCTGCAACAATGTGCAGTTTTGTTCAATTCTATGGGAGGTGAAACTAACTACCCTTGGTAATTGCTTTTTATTTACATATTTATTTAGCGTTTAACCAAGAAGGGGCTTGCAAACTCTGTTTATCTTGTGAGTAACTTCAGAAGGATTTAAATACTGCATTTGGGTAAACCCTTTAGGTAGCTAGATTGTCTACTAGGATTTGACAGTTAAACTATTCTTTAAATTTACAGGTGGCTGAGGAGTTGAAAAAGGAGCTTGCAAACTCTGCTTATCTTGGAAGTAACTTCACAAGGGTTTGAATACTGCGTTTTGATTATCCCTTGGGGTAGCTGGATTGACTACTAGGATTTTGGGACAGAAACTATTTTAAAATAATTTACTGGTGCGTAGGAGTTTGTGATAGTTAAACTATTTTTAAATAAGTTACTGGAGGTTAGTTGAATTGCTATAAAGGGCAGTACTCACCAGGGTGGTGGAGCAGTGGTGTATTTGATTGTTTCTAACAGTCACCTGTGGTTGTGGACTACCCACCCCCCTTCCCCACCCCAACCCCCTCAGGCGTGGCATTTCCTTTATAGCTAAAGTTATGACATCACTTCCTCAACAGGTCTTGGGGCAGAACTGTCATATTCTTAATAACCCACCACAGTACATAAAGGGTAAGTACACACCACCAAAAAATAAATAAAAAATTATATATATTACATATTGTATATTATAAGGAGAAGGACATATGGGGAGTGGTGCAATGCACTGGCTGTGAGGCAGCAGTTTTCGGAGACATTCTGAAAACTGCACTGCTGTCCTATTTGCAGGCAACTGTCAGCTCTGAGGGAGGAGAATGCCCACCTCCGGGCTGAACTGGCAATGACTAAGAAGGCCTCCCCCACCCAAAGAGCACCACTGCCACAACCACTGCCTCAGAGGTTGCCAAGTATGAAGAGCAGTTGGACCACAGTGGGTTCTGGGAGGGTGCAGGTGGTGGAACAGAGGAGAAGCCCCCTAGTTGTACCTCTACACAAATTATACGCCAGTCTGGCAGAGCAAGGTTCCTCTATGATGGCACCCTCAGTGGAGACCAAGAAGAATGCTGAGGACATCCACAAGGAAGACCCACAAAAGGGTGGCAATGGACACCACAGGGGAAGGAAACAGCTTCTGATAGAGGACTCAGTTGTTAGGGGGTAGAACTAGGGAAGGGAGAGGAGAGGGAAGTAAAGTGCCTGCCTGGTGCCATGGCTTGGAGGGACAAGAAGAGAATCCTCACAATTGCAGAAGCAGCATCACAGGAGAGGGAACTAGATATCATTGTCCACCTTGGGACAAATTACCTAGCTAGGCATGGAATCAGTGCAGTGCAGGATGAATTTGTGGAGTTGGGAAGGGACCTCAGACAGGTAGCAAGCACAGTTACCTTCTCAGTGGTGCTGCCAGTCCATGGCAGGGGTGAGGCTAGGGTGCTGCACACCATGCAGTTTAATGAATGGTTGCAAAACTGGTGCAGAGAACAGGGCTTTGGCTTCATTGGGGACTGGGGCTACACCTAGAGAAATGAAGGTCTATACTGGCACGATGGTCTGCATCTGTCCACAAAGGAACCAAGCTCCTAAGTGACAGGTTTAAATGCTTCCTTGGCAAGCTTTTAAACTAGCCAAGGGGGGAGGTGCTGATAAGAGGCAGGAAATGTCAAGCCTCCCCACTACAAAACATGGCAGGTAGTAAGGTAAACACTGAGGTACAGAGCTCAACAGAGGGTAGGACAGGGGTAAATGGAAAAATAGACAAGGGCAATAAGAGCAGGGATGGGGAAAAAAGGATAAAGCCAACATTAAATGGAGGGCAATGAGTATCAATGCCCGTAGTCTGGTAAACAAGCTTCCTGAGCTAGTAGCCCTGATGGAAGATGAAAAATTGGATATTGTGGCAGTCACGGAAACATGGTACACAGAGAACCATGACTGGGATGTCAACATACCGGGGTTCACAGTCTACAGAAGGGACAGGGAGGGTAAAAGAGGAGGTGGAGTAGCTCTATACGTAAGGGAAGGGATGAAAGCTACAGAACTAAAAAGTAAAGGGGAAGGACAAGATGCACTCTGGGTCACCTTGGAGACAGGGAATGGCATCACAATCCACACAGGGGTTGTATACAGACCCCCGTCTCAAGGGGAGGAAACAGACAAGAAAATGATGGAGGACATTCTCAAAATGGCTGAAAAGGGGGAGATACTGTTGATGGGGGACCTGAATATGCCAGATGTTAACTGGATGACATGTACTGCAGTGACATCCAAGAACAGGGTTATTCTCGATGCCCTGCAGGGGGCAGGCCTTAGACAGCTAGTGTTGGAACCCACTCGGGAGGGAGCAATACTAGACCTGGTACTGTCAAATGGAGAGAGGATCACAAATTTAGAAGTCAGTAGACATCTGGGAACAAGTGACCACTGCACAGTGTGCTTCACAATAAGCACAAGCATGGAGACAAGCCATACAAAAACAAGTATACTGGACTATAGAAGGGCCAACTTTGGCAAAATGGGTGAATACCTGAGGAATGCACTAGCAAATGGCTAAAAAGAAGGGGTGGAAGAACAATGGAGAAAAATCAAAACTGCTATCATAGAGGCAACAAGCCTTTGTGTGAAACAAATAAAGAAAACAAAGTGGAGTAAAAAACCACTATGGTTCTCAAAAGAGGTGGCAGGGAAGGTTAAGGAGAAAAAGGCTGCATTCAAAAAGTATAAGGAATCACAGAAGGAGCACGACAGGGAACTGTATCAATTAAAGCAGAAAGAAGTGGTGAAGACAGTCAGAATAGCAAAGGCCCAAACCTAGGAAAAAATAGCCAACTCAGTTAAGAAGGGGGATAAAACCTTCTATAGGTACATTAGGGAGCATAAAAAGGTTAAGGGAGTAATAGTGAAGATTAATAAAGGAAAGGGGAGGTGGGCAGAGGGAGACAGTGAAAAGGCAGAGATACTGAATGAATACTTTTGCTCAGTATTCACAAAAGAAGATGAGGAGGAGTTACCTAAACCAGACAATAGAAGCACTCTGGGTAGGGGGGTTGACACCAGTCCATTTACAGAAGAAAGAGTCCTGAACAAACTCTTAAAACTCAAGGTGGACAAAGCAATGGGGCCTGATGGGATTCACCTCAGAATCCTAAAAGAACTAAGGGAGGACCTAGTGACACCACTGACCACACTTTTTAACAAATCGTGGGAGGATGGGGTGGTACTTGAGGACTGGAGGAGGGCAGATGTGATTCCTCTTCACAAAAGTGGGAGCAAGGCAGAAGCAGGAAACTACAGACCTGTACGTTTGACCTCAGTGGTAGGGAAAATGATGGAATCACTTCTGAAAGAAAGAATTGTTGAGTACCTAGAGGCCAGCGGGGCACAGGACCCAAAGCAGCATGGATTTACAGCAGGAAGGTCATGTCAGATGAATCTAATTGATTTCTTTGTTTGGGTGACCAAAGTAATAGACCAGGGAGGGGCTGTGGATATGGCCTACCTAGACTTTAGCAAGGCATTTGACACAGTCCCACACAAAAGACTAATAATCAAGTTAGCCAGCCTGGGAGTGGGTTCCAGGGTGGTAGCCTGGGTAGCAAACTGGCTGCACAACAGGACACAGAAGGTAATAGTGAATGGAACACATTCCAAAGAAAGGGGGGTTACTAGTGGAGTACCTCAGGGCTCAGTACTGGGTCCAGTCCTCTTTAACATCTTTATACGTGACATTGCAGAGGGTCTGGAGGGAAAGGTATGCCTCTTTGCAGATGACACAAAGATCTGTAATAGAGTTGATACACAAGGGGGGTAGAAAGGATGAGAAGGGACTTGGCAAGGTTGGAGGAATGGTCAGACATATGGCAACTTAGATTCAAAGCAAAGAAGTGCAAGTAATGCACCTGGGAAACAAAACCCAGGAGAAGAGTACAATAGCAGGGAGGTACTAACAATGACAAAATGGAAAGGGACTTGGGGGTAGTCATATCAGATGACCTAAAGGTGGGTAAGCAATGTGAGAAGTCAGTAAGGAGAGCCAAGGTGATACTGGGATGCATAGGACGGGGCATCACAAGTAGAAAAAGGGAAGTGGTTATCCCTCTGTACAGACAGTTGGTGAGACCCCATCTGGAATACTGTGTGCAGTTTTGGAGACCCCATCTACACAAGGACATAGACAGAATGGAAGCAGTCCAGAGGAGGGCAACTAAAATGGTGCAGGGTCTGCATCAGAAACCATATGAAGAGAGACTGAGAGAGCTTAATATGTATACCCTTGATGAAAGGAGGGACGGGGGACATGATAGAAACTTTAAGTACCTCAAGGGAATCAACAAAGTCCAAGAGGTAGCATCTTTCAGAAAATGAGATGTGTAAGAACAAGGGGCACATTTTAAAGATAGAGGGACGGCTCAGGGTATTGGAGGAAACTTTTTTCAAGGAGAGAGTGGTGGATGCATGGAACCACCTTCCTGGGAGGTTGTTGGGTCTAAAACAGTAGGGGAATTCAAAAATGCATGGGACAGACATAAGGCAATTGTAGTGGGGGGTTGCAGGAAGTAGGCTGCTGGTTAACTAGAATCTACAGCTTATCCAATAGGAAGGGAAATGGGCAGACTGGGTGGGCCAAGTGGTCCTTATCTGCCATCAAAGTCTATGTTTCTATGCAGTGTGGAAGTTGGACAAGGAGGGTGTATGGGTGGTGGATGGAGAAGCTGCTCCCATACCAGGAACCTCCCTGGACCCAGTACAGTACTTAGTGGACAGGGGGCTGTAACCATTAAACATGTCCTGTTTGAAACACCATTTGATACCGACCTGAATGCAGACTCTGTGATTCATGACCCACAGGCCAAATCAGTTCAGGAACAGCCTGAAACAACTGAAAGAAATGCCCTAAACAATACAGATGGGGAAGTGACAACTAATAGTGCTTCATGGAGGGACAGAATGGATACAGTGGCAGGAGAGGAAACCAGAGGTGTGACTGGGAGATGAGCATCACAAGTGTGGGCTGACTTTAGACAAAGGGATAGACAAATTCAAAATGCATTACTAGCCCAACGGAAAAATGCTGTATGCCTGCATTACCAAGATGGACTTGAGGTACATCCAGATAGGATTTATGTTGGACAAACTTTAATTAAAGAATCAATGAGATTTTTCTCTAATGAAATCTATGATTTGATTGATGTGGCTGGGGACAATAATTTTAATGTGAGTTTTAAAACACAGATGGGCCTGGACAGATTTTGAAGTACATATGAAAAAGTGAAATACTCTGCTCTGTAGCTCCCTTTCAAGGCTATCCCACTGACCAAGCTTGCAATCAAACAAATCACCATACTGTTCCGCAACGAGGGAGTTAATGTTCATGACATCACTCACTGGCTCACCCAAAGATGTGCTATTATAGGGCAGCCCACACCAATCTTGGATGAGGAATACATATGGATTGGGGGTTGGAAGTATAGGGTAAAATTGAAAGTCACAGCCTATGGCATTCAATACCTACCCAGCTCACTGTTTATAGGAAAGAACAGAGGCCATTGCTTTTACCAGGGACAACCGAAGATGTGCTTCAAATGCGGATCTGTGACGCACTTAAGTAATGTGTGTGACAGGATTAAATGTAATGTTTACCTTGACTATGGACACCATAGTTCTCAATGCACTAACAAGTTAAAATGTAATTTATTCGAGGAATCAGGACATGTCTACTGCACCTGCTGGTGGGCCACACACAGCAGACAAGATAGAGTGGATCAGGATGTCATACTCATGAATGCACAGAAAACTAGTATTGAGAAACAAAGGAAGGTGAGGGAAGTTCAGGAACAGGACAGAACTGCTGACAATGAAGCCCAGAATGCTGACCCTGTGTGCAGTCTGGAGGTGCCACCCTCCACCCCGCTCACCTCCTAAGCAGCAGACTGCTGACACTATGCCTTCTATAGATGACACTGGACATGGAAATGAGTAGGAGACACATCAGAGACCTGTACAACAAACTACTGAACAACTTGGGGGTACTCCGGTACACGGAACTGAAGACATGGACATCATGTCCCCCTGACATGACAACTGTCATATCCAAAAGAAGGCCTCTCAAGAAAAGCCAACAGGCGGACAAAATATCTAAAATGGCAATCTCAAGGAGCAGCATCCCCGTTGGGAATAAATATGATGTGTTACAAACCACAGGACACTGACCAGGATAACAACTCAGAAACATTTTCATTTTTTCGTCCCAACAAGGCCTGACTTTGGAATCAGAGGATAAACAATTGACACCTAAAGTACAGGAAGCAAGACAAAAACAAAAGCAGCTGGGACTCAGACCAAGGAGAAGTAGCAGGCTGGGCATGCATCCCCAAAAATAATTGTCCTAGTTGGGTTTTCTTTCTTTGATATTAAATGGATACTCCACACCTACTTAAAGTTGCCACATTGAATGTCAACAGTATTAAGAATAATAGAAGGAAAGTAGTGACTTTTCCATCATTAGAGATCAAAATCTAGACGTATGTTTTTGCAGGATTCTAGGCTCCAAACTAATGCTGGCATTACTACTGCTGCTAGATTATTGTGTTGGGGACCCTCTTTTATATGTTTGGCACAGATAGGTGTGATGGTGTGGGAATACTCTTCAATAACTATGACTTTTCAATAACCAAAGTGGTAGATATATATCCTGGGATAGTCTTATTGCTGGATTTCTTGTACAAAGCTTTAGCATGGAGAGTGATTAACATATACGCCCCTCAGACAAAAAAAGAAAGGGTGGATATGTTTAATTTGGTTAAACCTTATTTGATAACCACCAAAAATTTAATTTGGGCAGAAGATTTCAACTGTGTGTGTGCCTCTGTAGAAAAAAAGAGACCTGTATGAAAAAACAATACTGTGACTCAAATATGTTGAACAAAATTATTGAAGACACTTAACTTAGAGAAGCTTACAGAAGCATTCAGCCTACTGGGGGGGGGTATACTTTTTATAAAAGTACATTGGCCACACATATAGAATATTTATTTGTCTCCAACTCTAGAGCACATGTGATCCGGGTAGAAAATTCCGATCACCTTATGGCAATGATACAAGTCTATCCAACCACTCCCTGTGAAGGGATGTTAGAAACTCAATACTTCCTTACTGGACAACCAAGACACACAGTTGCAAATACAAGAATTCTTGTTAGCCAGAAAATCAGTAGCATGTTTGGATACTGACATTGGTAGATGGTGGGTGGGAACCAAAACAGAACTTAGGAAATTACTGCAACATATGGCGTTCAATGTAAACACAGGACAGTATAAGATATCTATCACCCTACAAGCACCGTTCTATAAAATGTTAAGTCTTGTTAATGCTGGCTACCATACATATGTCCCCAGATCTGCTCTTTAAAAGAAGAGATGGATGAGCCCAGTACTCTAGAGCTTCATCACTTTTACACGAACATAGAATTGCCACCCCAGGAAAGTCAGGAGTTGGAGATACAGTATGTATGAGAGCTGCAAGAAATGGAAAGAACAGAGGATGATTGATAGCCTATATACTCAGACCGTAAAGAGGTACATATGAAAGATGAAATACTGGCTACAGTTACAAACCATATGACATCACTATACCAGGCTCCTTGTATGATGACTGACTGCTTAGAGAGGGTTCTTCAGGAGATAGACATCCCAGACTTGCTTACTGACTTACAGCAGCAACTTGAGGAATCCATTACACCCCTGGAAGTGAAAGGGGCTAGTAAGTCTCCAAAAGCAATGCCACACCTGGACCTGATGGGATACAATCAGAATTCTATAAAAAATTCATAACCGAAATGACAGAGGTCTTGACGGTAGTATTCAACGGAATGTTAGCAGAAGATAATATAACACCACAGCTGGGACAATCTATACAGATTTTAATATATAAAAAGCTAGGTAGAAAAGACCTTTGAAATTGGCAATCTCTGAGTATGTTAAATACGGACATGAAAGTATTAATGAAAATATTGAATAACAGACTGGCAAAAGCTGACCCATTTTTAATAGAACAAAGACAGGCATGTACGGTACAGGGGAGGTCCATACAGGATAACTTGTTAACACTCAGAGAACTAGCTGTATTAGGGGTGCAACAGAAAATAAATGGGTACATCATAAGCCTGGACAAGGAGCAGGCGTTTGACAAAATATCACATATTTACTTGCAAAACGTTTTGGAAAAATATGGGTTACCAGCAACATCTGTGACATGGGTGATGCAGATTTATTAAATTGCAGCTACAAGGTCTCTTGTAAATGGACATCTAGGGCCACATATCAATATTTTTTTTGCTTAATAAATTTTTATTATTTTCAATATTAATACAATACAAGTCACAGGATCACAAGTATAATATGCATTATATTAAAAGAAATATAAAGAAAAAACAGTGTCTCAGGTACAGTGATGGAGACAGTTGGAAGTTAACTAACCTTCAGTACAAATACATAACGTACAGGTACATAACATGATATATATGTACAATTTAGGAGTAGCACCTACCAAGGCATAAGATGTACAAACCTTAACAGCATAGCAGAAACGAAACACTAATCCAGCCACCCTGGTGTGCCATTCTCTATCCTCAGCAGTAACAGAAGATAATATTAAAATACAAGGAAAACACAAGAACCAGGTAGCATTTCTAAAATGGAGCATGCACTGACATAACTAACTGAGCACTGCATGATATAAGCAGGCCATCATCACTAGCTGCCAGGGAGTATATAGTGTAGTGTCAACATTATCAGGGTATGTATATCAACCTATTCCGGCTATGGGTTTCAAGAAAGTGGTGAAGGGATTCCAGCAGGAGTAATAGGCAGGTAGTGTGTTAGCTATAACATGTGACATATGGTCCAGCGAGGCCATTTGGGTAAGGGACTGATACAACTCAGATAGAGAGGGGACCTCTGTGGTCCTCCAGTGGCACAGAATGAGACATTTAGCCTGGATGCTAAGCAAAGCAAGTCAACATCTATGCAGGGCAGGCAGTCGAGGTTCCTGTGGGGGAATTCCCAATAGCCAAAAAAAGTGGGTCCAGTCTGATCTGGGAGCCAGTGACGTGAGAGGCTAGCTGGCAAACTGCCTTCCAGAAGGGAGTGAGAAGGGGGCAGTACCACAATATATGGTATAAATCCCCCACCTGGGTCTGGCGCCTCCAACAAAGATTGTTATTTATAAGGTTAATTTTGTAAAGGAAATTTGGTGTCCTGTACTAATGGTGAAAGATTTTATTTTGTATGAGTTTACTCTGTATATCTGGATAGTTTACGTGTGCCAGCTTCCAACATAGTCGCCACTGGAGTCCTCAATATCAGTTTGCAATGCCTTTTCTCATTTATGCTTGCACTTCAAGGACTGAGAAGGGATACTCTCTTAACGCCAAGACATTTTACTAGCCTGCCTTTTAGGGAAGAGCAAGCCACTCTTCAAGTTTCTTGGGCTCGGGATGCCAGGGATGGAGCTTAGGTATGCAGATATGGAACTACAAAGCTGCAGATATCTTCAGAATTTGGCTCACCCAATCCTTTGTCAGTTCTTAGTTCTTGAAAGAACTGTAGACCCTGTCCCTTCTTGTCCAGGATAGCTATCCTAACCGCAGTTCCTTTTTGTTCTCAGTGGCTCCATAAAATAGGTTGGTTATCTACCAAAATAAGCTTATTGTTAAAAAGTGAGGTGTGAGAAATGGGTCTGGGATTCTCCCTAATCCTAGCATACAGCTTATTCCATATTTTAACTGCAGGGGCAATCATTGGATGGCTTGTCAGGATTTTAGGTAAAGGATTATGTATCAAAAGGGACAAGTTGTGTATTTATATCATGAATTGTTTCATATGGAGCCATTGAAGGAGTCCTGAGAAATTTTAGTGAACCATTTCAATGCTTGAGCTGTGAAGTAAACCCATTTATAGCCCTCTAGCCATGGAAAGCCCCAGACACCATCCTTCCAGTGGGACCATAATTTGTTTCTACTATAGCGAGGTTTCTTCTGTTCCCACAGGAAGTTTTTGACCACTCAGTGGTCTGATACCATTTGATGGGGAGGTCCAGAGGGATATGGGAGAGGGGATACAGAATCTTGGGGGCTGAAATCATTTTGAGGGCCTAGATTTTACCAGCAAAGGTAAGGTTAAGTGTCTTCCACCTATTGAGCTCGGTTTTAGGTCCACAATCAGCATTTTAAATTAAGGTCCTACATTTTGGAAAAATCTGGAGTGATGTGGACCCCAAGATAGACTAATGAGTTAGGTGACAGCGCTGGCCAAAGGGGGCTATCATGTTTTGTGTGCAGATGGGATTTAGGGGAAGCACTTTAGTCTTGGATTTGTTTATCTTCAACCCAGAATACCCTTCAAATTCAGATAATAGAGTAAGGAGGGTTGGAAGCGATGCATGGGCATCCATCATAGGCATCAGCAGATCATCTGAATACATGAGGGTAGTATATGCATGGTCACCGACTGGTATACCTTGGATATCAGGGTGCTGCTATATTGCGGCTGCCAATGGTTCTACTGCTAACACAAATTGGGGTACAGAGGGCAGCTCTGTCTGGTGCCTCTTCCCAGTTGAAAGGCCGCATACCGTACCATATTAGTTAGGATTCTGGCTGTAGGTTGGTGATATAGGGCTATGATCCAGTGCCTGAAGCATTCCCCAAATCCCAAATGCTATAAAACCAGGGTTAGATAATCCCACTCCAAGGAGTCAAAGGCCTTTTTAAAATCAATGGCCACTGCAGCTGCTGGAGTGGAAAATGTCCAAGCCTGATACATGACGTTAATCACTGAGTGAATATGATCTCTGCAATATTGTCCCTGGACAAAGCCCACTTGGGAAGGGTGAATAAGGGATGGAAGAAACAAATTGACTTTGGAGGCCATGATCTTCACAAAGATCTTGCTATCAGTGTTAATTAAGGATATAGATCGGTAGTTCAAGGGTAATATGGGTCTTTCCCTTAGGTAATACATTTATAAGCGCATCACAAAGAGTTGGGGGGGATATGTTGGAACTGAGTGTATCGTTAAACACAGAACAGAGGAGCAGGGAGATTTGAGGAGAAAGCAGCAGCCAGAATTCCACTGGAAACCCATCTCCTCCTGGGGCTTTACCTTTGTTCATGGCTTTTAGGGCAGCTTCAACTTCTACCTAAGAGATGGGCTAGTCAAGTGCCGCCACCTAAAGAGACAGCCTAGGCAGTTGAAGAGAGGGAGAGGAAAGCCGTAACCCTCTCTGAGTCCATGGATCTAGTGGAGGAGTATAATACAGAATAGAAGCTCTTCATTATTAAGTTGATCTGCTGTGGGTCAGTGCATGTCTTCCCTGCCTGCTCCCTTATCCCAGCTATATGCTGTTCAGCCTGCTACTTACACAGCATGTATGCTAAAACTTTATCTTCCTTTTCTCCTCCCTCCCAGTATTTATACTTTAATCTTAGGATGGCAATCTCAGCTTTGTGTGCCAACAGGTCATTAATCTGGAGCCCAAACTGTGTTATTTCTTTGCTCAATGGGGAATCCGATCGAAGCTTATGTGTTTGTTTAGCTTGGGAGTTCAAGGACTTTAGTTTTGCCTCTAAGGAAAGAAGAAGGTGTTCCCTGCACTTATGACGCTTGGACGCAAATCCAGTAATGGCCCCACATAGGGTAGCTTTCAAGGCCTCCCATACAGAGTCCTGAGAGGAGTCTGAGGATGAATTGTTAGTCAAATAAAGGGCAGTTTTGGTAGCAACCCAGGCCGGAATGTCTGGGTCCCGTAGAAGAAAGGGATCCAACTTCCAACTGGAAGATTTAGAAGAACTGGAGCCCCATAGTACATGTATCTGCACCAGGGAGTGGTCTGAAACAATCATAGACATGATCCTGGAGTCAACTGCACGCTGACTGATCTCAGGAGATACCAGCCAGCAGTCAAACCGACTGTAGAAACCATGCACAGGAGAAAAGAAGGAATAGTCCCTATATCTAGGATGAAAAAGTCTTCAAATATCAGTCAATCCCATATCTGTCATTGACTGCTGTAGGGATAACCGAGCCTTAGGATGCTGCTCATGGGACTGGAGCTGCGATCCAGTTGTGGTACTAAGGGGAGATTAAAGTCTTCCTCAGCAGCACTGGGACAGGCATCAGAGCCAAAGCACTAAGGGCTTGAGTCTAACCTCATGAAAGAAGGTGGGAGCATCTTCATTTGGCCCATACACATTGCCTAGAATAAAGGGGCCCTCTGGTGTGCCCATGAGGGCAAGGACCCATCTACCAGATGTGTCTTTTTTAAGTTGGATAAACTTCCACTTAAGCAAATTATGTAGGAGTATGACAACCCCTCTTTTTTGGTGGGAGCAGAGGATGAAAAGACTTGTCCCACCCATTCCCTAGCCAGCTGATCATGGTACTGCTTCTTTAGCTTGGTTTCCTGCAAGAACGCCAATGTAGCCGTCAGCCTCTTAAGATGTGACAACACCTGCTTACGCGTTACTGGGGTATTTAGCCCCTGCACGTTCCAGGTGTACCCAATAAGATCACCCATGATTTAAAATACAAAAGGACAGAAAAATAAAGGGAACTCATCATCAAAAATAGAAGCTGAGGGTTGAGCTCACGCCTTATGCAGGTAAACCTTCATAGACCTTTGCTGAGTGAGGTGCACAAACCATATACATAACAACCCAATGATACTAACATACGCTGCCTGGACCATAAACATCAAAAACAAATATTGAGAACAAATGGCCCAACAACACCAAAACTATTTACAACATCCACAACAATAGCAGATGAAAGACCAGCTAATTGGAAAAACATGGTAAGGCCAGCAAACGCATTGCCAAGGCCACCAAAATTTCTCTTATGGGGGGATAGAGCTAGTGCTCCATCAGGTGAAGATCAGATAAGAGATGCCATGGCCATCACTAGATTATCTGGTACACTGAGGGAATTGTCTTGGGGAGTCATGGGCATTCTTACAAGTGAGGCTGACAGGAATTAATCAGTTCTACAGGGGATCACCAAGGGGCTCATTATGCAAGGGCTGTAGTTTCCTTACTTCTTGCACAGAGCACTCCCTGCATATACCAGGAAACCGAGAGGTAAAGGCGAAAATGGACAGGCACAGATCAACACAGAAATAGGCCTGGTGCAGGGGAAGCACCACCCTATAGAGAAAGGGGAAATAATTCTCTCACTAATGCTTAGCGATGAGGATCAGGTCATAGCTAAACTGTCAGCCCAATTAGTGTAATACATGGTCCTCTGAAAAAAAAAAAACAGGGGCAAATAAAGCACGTACAAGCTTAGTGCATCCCCATTTACATTGGCTCAAATAACAACATTACCAAAGCGGCATTTGTTTCAAATTTTAGTAGCAGTTATCAGCAGCATTTAAAGCTACAGGACCATATCTCTGAAACGGAGGTAGCTGTCAATGTCACAGCATGTAGCAGCTGCAAATAGTCCCATATTTATTGTAAAAGTTTAAAATCCTTGAGGAACCCTTTTACCCATCAGGGTGCTCCACCTATAGAAAAAAGGATGGGGAGGGCATCTGTCCGGGGCTTCAAGCCTAAGAAGCCCTGAGTCTGCTTGGGTACCCCCCAACCCCTACAGCTGAAGAAACAACAGTTACTTATCTGGGCAATTCAAGTCAGGGTACCATCACCCGCAGGGGCTGGTGGTTCCTGAAAACTAGCTGCCGAGTCGGTCTTAGGTAGGGAAGGAGTTGATGTTGCTCCCTGTGAAGCCCTGGGTGCTAACTCCTATGAGATACCAGCTGCAGCTACCACAGCTTAGGATCGATGGTTGGAGAATGGGCTCCGATGGCCCAGTGGGGATTTTTTTAAGTTTACCCCACCTGATTGCAGGGAGGGCTCTTCCATATCTTGCAGCACCGTGAAATGGTTGGTGGAATGATAACACTGAAGTTCTCTGTCATCGTGCTCCATTCAGTTCTCTTTCTTATTCCTGTCAACTGGGCATTGCTGCCACTCATGATGGTAGGGAGTATGCCACTTCTTGGACCGAGGCCTTTGAACACCACTACTCGAGATATTTGGTGATTGCAAGGCAAGAAGAACCCCTTTCTGCTCCCCGATCTGATGAGTGGTACTCCCCAGTTGCAGAGCTGCCTTGGTCTCAAAAGTCTTCCGGGAAAGTTCTCCGGAGATAATCTATGACACTGTCTAGCATGGAAAACAGAAGAGGAGTTCCATTATGCACAATCCTCATGGTGGCTGGGTATCACACAGTGAAGGGTATCTTGTGATAGTGCAGAATTCTTCAGGCTTCTGTATAAGTTTTGTGATGTTCTGTGAGCTCCCGAGAGTAATCCTGAAATATTTGGATTCTTTGCCCATGCCAGGTGAGGGAACCTTTGTTCCTAGCTACCGCAGTGATTAAGTCCTTGTGCTGAAAATCAAGGAAATGGGCCAGTATAGGGTGTGGGCATTCACCAGGCCTAGGAGGGGGAGCAAGGGAGTGGTGGGCCCTCTCTATTTGTAGCGTAGTGTTGGGTGTGAGTTCCAGCAGTTGCGGGAGGGTATTTTATAGAAAAAACACCGCATCCTTTTGTTCAGAGCCCTCCGGAAAGCCAATAAATCATACATTATTATGATGGTTCCGGTTCTCCAAGTCATCTACTTTGTCTTGGAGAAGGCGGATTAATCGGGCCTGTTCTCTCACAGTTGCAGAAACCTCTTGGATGGTGGCATCATGAGCTGCAAAATGTAGCTCCATTTTGAAAAGTCTGGACTCAGTCGCTTGTAGGGTTTGTGTGTTTGCATTGACTGTTACAGTCATTAGAAACATTTGTGCAAGTAGCTGGCTGAACATTTCCTCCATTTTGGAAGACTCAGTACTTGCTGGTATAGAGGACACCA
This sequence comes from Neoceratodus forsteri, assembly GCA_016271365.2. Lineage (NCBI taxonomy): Eukaryota > Metazoa > Chordata > Ceratodontiformes > Ceratodontidae > Neoceratodus > Neoceratodus forsteri. The sequence continues at coordinate 1,636,693,260 of CM057456.1, read as the reverse complement.
GCTTGCAGGGTGAAAAGCTTCATAACAATGGAAAATGCAGCCAATCTACCACTCGGATGCCAAAAATAAAGCTGAGCTCAGAAGCAGGTAAGCCTCACTGCTGTACTGTCTACGAACAGGGTGCAGAAAATATACCCAGATGCCAGGATACGGAGGATTCTGTCCCACAGTGAGAGGAGCTAGGCACTTCAGCAGCCACTCTGGTACAGGGCTAGGCCACACCCCCCATATAACAATATTAATAAAGGAATCAGACGGGGTGTCCTATGAGCCCATTGTTATATGTGTTTTGTACAGACCCTTAGCTGAAACTGGTTCAACAAGACATGTCTATTGATAGTATATCTTTACCAATGCAAGGTGGAATAGGTAAAATTATGGCGTATGTCGGCGATGTGTGTCTACTGATGGCAAATCGAGCAGCAGCAGAAAATGCCCTAGACAAAGTATATCACTTCACCAAGAAGGGAGGAATAAAGATTAACTATGGGAAAAGTAGGGGCTACAGATTGAGTAAAAGAACAGAACCCATAGATGACATGGAGGAATTGTGATCTCTGATGACAATATTAACATATTAGGGTAACTTTTGGTAAAGGGGATGTAGCAACAGAAAATTGGATAAATAAAATCAATAACTGTAATAAGAAATTACAAAGATGGAAAACCTGGCAGCAAACCAAGAAAAAAGGTGATTCTGGTCAAAACATTTTGATGCTAACATTCACTTGTTTGTGTGCAATATATCCTCTGCCAACTCAATGAGATGTAAAGCTATTAAGTTTGGTCTTTCAAATGATCTGGGGTAGCTGACTGAACCCTATCAGAAGAGATGTGTTGTATTGGAATTATAGGAATGAGGCCTCTGTCTCCTCAATCCCATCAGCTATTTCTGTAGCATTTTTTCCACTCCAATATTTTTAAGTACCAGGCCCTAGGAATACAGGATTGGAAAACGTTGGCCTCCAGCTGGATGCAGCCCTTGTTGACCACTTGGCAAGTACCAAACCAAAGATTGAGGAAGGTAGCACCTTATCCTGAATATATGTTCTCAGTGATTGTGAAAATAAAACAATGGAAGTTGACTGTTCCCCAGATGATGGCCCTGAACAGACGCACCCTATATAACACTATTCAGGACTAAGTATATGCCTGCCCAGAAGAATATAAGGGAATACCTCCCAGTAGTCATGAAAAGATTGCCACTTACTTGACTGACAAAAACATACCCTTGAGGATGTGGGACGTGGTCTGGCTCAGTTGCCATGGGCAATTAGGAGTGAAGGGGAACTTCAAACATAAGAATCAGGAGGAAAGGATGTGTCCCAGACAAACCTATGGATTACAGGGGAAACTGTTGCATTTTTAGTAGACTGTGTCTATGCCGACCAGTTCTGGACCTTATTAATATCTATGTGAGGTAATGTGAACTGGAAATGTTTGACGATGTAAACATCATCACAGGGTTTGTGGAGCAGATGACACAGATTGACGTGGGTATGATGAGACTTATCCTGATATACATTAAGTTCTTCCTGTGGCAGACAAAATGTAAATTTGTGCTACAGCAGATTGATGCACTCCATTAGTGGTAGTTACACAAGTAGAGAAGGAGATATACAAACAGAGTTTGTATGATAAATCGACACTTACACCTGCAGTATGGAAAAAAAGATGGAAAGGGGTAATTGCTATGTTTCCTGGGGCATGACAAGCCTATTACCCATAACCATAAGATTATGAACCTATGTTATACCCCAAAATGAATGGGTAAGGGCCCTTAAGGAAAGTTTTAACTGTGACTGTATATTTTGTACTGCTTAGATGTATTTATAGTCAGACACAATGATGGTTTTTGAGTGCAATTCTACGGTAGTTGTCATTTATAATACTAAAATATTATGTTCTCATTAATGTGGAACATCATAGTTGTATATAGAATAATACAGAGTCAGCAGGTTGTCCACCTAATTAGAGTGAAGTGTAGCAGCTCACAGTTTGTAAAGGGTGCCAACAGAAGCTTCTGTTAACACCCTTGCAAACTGTGTGAGAGGCCTTTCGGCACCATGCAATTCTGCTTAAAATTGGACCAGCATAACATTCTGTGGTGATTTGCATATGCAGCCCATGATGCTTTGCATTGTGGGGGCATGTGTGATTTTGCATTTTCTTGAAACTTGGCTTCCCAGCCAAATACCCTTTGGGGTAACCCTTGCCTCAGTGTTTGCGCACAGAGGTTCTTTGTCTTTTATTTATAATACTAGATGTGTTAGTTTCTCACTGTATAATACTACATAGATTTGATGTATGACTTTCTGCTTATGATTTCTGAGTATTATGGATGTTTATGTTTACAGTATGTGTTATGGTTTTGTTTTGTTTCTGTACATAATAAAAATGCCCCAACTCTTGCCAGTAGGTGGAACAACTGCCTGTCAGTACGATGGCAAACAATAGACAAGATGGATTTGACCAAGACTTTCTGAGAGGCAAAATTCAGCAAATGGACTCCATATGGAAAGAAACCAGTAGGACTCCTACTGACTCCCAACCACCCAATTCCCAAGTAGTGGACAAAGATGCTTCCCTGGAAAGAAATGAGCCCTTAAGAACCCCGGTACACCCTTTGGCAGGTGGTCCCTACCCCTCTGAGATCAGAACCTCCTTCGACTCAAACTGGTCCCTCAAACCAACTGTTAGTGCATGGGCGGGCCTCTCTCTCTCCCCAGGTGACAGACGAAGGAGAATATATGCTCGTGAAACCTAGAGAGGTCATGTCTTCTCAACCTCTCCACCCCCAAAGAAACTTGAAATACAAACAGTACCCTGCATAAAATGAGGCAGGACTAGGCACCCCAATGTAAAGAACCACCTCCAGTTGCAGTGACACAGGTCAGAGGCACTTCAAACAAGAAAATCATGGGGAGGTACAGAGGAGGAGGAGGAGGAGGAAGAGGATTCAGAGGTGGTTTCCATCATCTCGTTTCATATCAAAGTGATCAGTCCTTGGATTGGGATGACTCTTGTCTGAGACCTCATCCTCACATAAGAAATATTTTATATAATTAATTATTTATTTATTTCTAGGGAAGTACCTTTGAGCCAAAGGCTCTTTTACAGAGGTTCCAAGGCCATAGTAATACATGGGCATAACATCATTTACAATGGTTACAAGTACATAAGCAGATACAAGGAGATTCCATGCCTAGAAAGACATGAGTACATCAGGTTACAGAGGTTACATAATTACAATAACAGGGATTACATAAGTAAAAATATACAGACACATAATTTAAAGCAGGCTAGGTTGACAGTTTGTTAAGTGAACAGCTTGAGAATCTACAGGATATAGAGCGAATCAGGTAGGGAACAGAGGATGATATAGTCTGTAAAATAATTAATTAATACTATATGCAAGGAGGCGAGAACTTGATGGGCAGCAAATCTTTTGTCTTAAGTGCTAAAGAGTATAGCCATAAAGGAGGGCTAGATAACTGGGGGGGGAAGTGCTGAGGCGGGGACCTGGAGCCTACTAGGGGAGTGTTAGTTAGCAAGAAGAGAGGAGAGGCAAGGGTGCAGTTTAGAATGAGGATAGCAGGAAGAGGAGGAAGAGTGTGGCAGAACTAGGCCTCAAACCAAGAATTCATGATGTGGGTCAATAGATTTTCTTTGTAATTTTATGATGCTTTGATCCCTTATAATTAACATGGTAAATATTAACAATATTAAATTGTTCAGTGCTGCAGTCCCTCCGGGAGGTCTTTTCCTCCAGGATGCCAGATTGAAAGTAAGGCTCAAATTCTGGTGAGCCCATCAATTGACTGGGGGCTATTTATTTTGCTCACCTGGCATAGATACATTTGATGGGGGGAGAATCATACTTAGGGAATCAGTGACAGCTATCTTGGCTTGTGGACATTCACCTGGGTAGAGACTTGATGAGAAAAGTGTCCAAGGACAGCCAGATATATTGAATACAAAGCCTTTATGCCTCTAAGACCGAAGCATCAAGAATCAACCTGTTCAAAGAGATGTTACTGTACTTGTGCACTGCAAGACATAATAGTTTTGGTGGGGATTTTAACTGTACACTCCATCAGAGTACTATGATATCATCACAAAGAATTATTTATTGTGATGCTAATCTTTTGAATGACATGACTCACGCAGCAGGGTTACAGTAAAAGATTCATATTACATGATACATGCCGGGGGACTAACCTATTATTGGGGTCAGCTAGTTACCTGGGCTGATTACTGTATATTTTCACATCAAGACCCCTAGTGATTTCATGGACCGGGGGTCTCTGCTACTGAAACCTCAGATCATATGTTGCTAAATTGTATGATAGCTCCTGGGATAACCCAAGGTAGGGGTAAGGAGGTCTGGAGATTACATGTGTCTGCTTTGATAAACCAAGTAGTGAAGAGTAAATGGCAAGAGTTACTGAAGGCATGGCTGTCAATCCAGTGTGCCTATGATTCAATTGATCTCTGGTGGGAAGATACTAAAAGTGACATTCAGTTTTTTTTTCAGAAACAGGCAGTGGCTAAGGGCTGATCAGAATATTTAAGATATTTAGACTTGCATACAGATCTTCGGCAACTCATTGACAAATCCCACAGGGGGGAGTTATTTTTCCCCTAGCCAAATTTGATTAGTTAAACAAGTGGTGCTTAATATATAAATACAACAGGGCTGCATCGCTCCAAAAAGAAATGTGCAGTCCATCTATGCCAGAGGTGTTATTGATCTTCCTATATAGAAAAAGGACTAGGTCTAATTTACAGAACTGGAGGCTGATTATCCTCTTAAATGTGGATCACAGGCTGCTTTAGAAAAGTTTGTTCAAAAGATTATCACAAAATATTGTATGTCTTGTTTCACCATACCAAACTTGCTCTGTGTCAGTGAGAACTATCCAGAACAATTTTGCAATGACCAGAGATATTTTTGAATGGGGTAACCTGGCAACATTGGATGGCTATGTCATGTCAATTGACCAAGAAAAAGCCTTTGATAGGTTTGCGCATGTTTTTTTGTTTCAGGTGCTTTCAGCTTATGGGATACCAGCTAAATTCTTTGATTGGCTTCAACTGCTGTATTATCATGCCCAGGTGAGACCAGCTGTATAGCTGGGAGCAGCCATATTGGGTTCAGGGAGGGAGCAGAAGGGATGTTAGCTCAGTCTGCTCCTCTATGGTCTGACAATTAACCCTTTATTGTCCTTGGGGTACATAACGAGATGCGAGAGTTAATTCTAAGGTTGGGTTGCCTGCCCATAAAGATGTTGGCAAAAGCTGATGATGATAGTTTGTTTTTGTGAGGTAAAGAATCTGGCCCTGTCCTTTAAAGTGTTCTGGATCATTATGCCAGCAATTTAGGTTCAAGAATTAACTATGATAAAAGTAGTGGAGTGGGTATTGATAAATACAATATATTTGATGGTCTGATAGCAAGCATTAAGGTTTCTAGCACCTTAATAAAACTTTTATGGGTACAATTTGGTTTGGGGGATATGGGCCAACAAAACTGGGAGGAAGCCATTCAAATAGACATGAGTAAGGTTCAGCAATGGAAGATCTGGAGACTCACCAAAAAGAAAAGGGTCTACCTGGTCATTGTCTGTTGGTTCCCAAATTTCTTTATATTAGTTATGTTTTTCTACCACCTCACACCCCCAGGTTAGAAACTACGTTGTATTGGTGTGTTCTTTCAGTTGTTATGGGGCAGTTACCTCAATCCAGTTAAGAAAGTAGACACATGTTTGAGTATTATGGAAGGAGGACTTGGGATGATATCCTGTTGTTTTCTTTTTCAGTATGTTTTTTTCTGTTGAAACTGTTATTGACTTAAAACAAGCAAAAACAAAACAGCAATCAGCATGAGCTGAAGTCAGACATAAAACAAACCAAAACACAACATCAGGACAAAGATGTATGGCACATCTTGCAAAAACAGGGAGAGAAACTAGTCCCACTATATAGGGAACGACATACAGAAAATGCCATTAAAGTGGAGGGAGAAAAGCCACATGTGAAGAACATTGCAACAAGCCTGACATACACTTTGTGCAAAAAAAACAAACAACCCACAACATAAACAAGAAGAACAAACATAGAGGGGAGAGAGCACCATTAGTGAGCTAATGGGCCAATAGACTGACAGCAAGCACAGCAACCAAACAGCAGGAGAAACAAAAAAAAGATGGGCAGTCAGGAAGTGCCACTAAAAGGCAGGAAAAGATATAAGGACATTCTGGAATGCAGCGGACCAAGAAAGATCAGGTAGACAACACACAGCCTGCCAAGATAAGACCCCATACACGATGAAAGGTAGAAAGGGTACCAAGTTTGTTTCTGTATGTTCTTGTATCGGAATCTTAAAACGGCACTAGGTCAGTAAGATCAGTACTGGGTTCCATTACTCGTTGAATGGTTAGATCCATTCAGAGTGGCCTTGGCATCAAATAAGCTCTGAATCCTGGGGGCAGGGACAGGAACTGGTATGCCTGTTTATATCTGACATGCTTTAATAAAGATCAGGCAGTGGGAGCTCTCCCCACTACTACTGGGGACACTTAAAGGGTATATGGCATGGTCTAGTCAGCCAACTATATAGGTAAAGATGAATTTAAATTTTGACCACAGGTGCAAGAGAACTGAATCTTTATGCAGCTGACAAACAAAAAGGTGCCTCCACATATGTGGGACATCCCTCTGTTTAAGTAGCCATGCATGTCTTGGGGTAAAGGACACCATGAAACATAAAAAGGTGGAAGAGAGTTACTGTATAAGGCCATGTTGTCTTGACATATAGTAGTTGAAACACAAGAGCATTTTATTTTCCTGTTCTTATATTAAGGCTTTTAGTAATATGCAGCCAACAATGGTCAGAACCAGATTGTCTATTTATTACATATGACATGCTGTTTCTGTCTATTTATTCTCAAGGATGGGAGCATTGAGAGAATAGCACTCTGGGAATTACATTCACAATATTTAAATATCACATTTGGCAGGCCCAATATGTGTTTTCCCCAGCAGAAAAAGGTATGGTATTATCATGACCTATTGGATCAGATTCTGCCAGCACTCTGGGCAGTTTGTCTTAAAGACAAAGCAGTGGTTTTGGCTGGCAAACTGATGGGGCTTTGGAAAAACTGTCTGATTCAACTAATTTTAAGATGGGCAGAGCAAGAAGGTGGGGTAGCCATACAGAAAGAGTATTGTTTCTCAGTATTTCTGTGTAGTTTCTTTTTTCTTTTAAGTCAAAGGGGAACAGTCAGCACCGTAGGCCCCACACTCAAGTATGGGTCTGGTCCCAATGTGCACATTGTGTACAAAAACATTTCGGTTCACTTACTGTTTACTGTAGTATAACTAAGTGATAACATTCAGTGAGTTAGGTACACAGAGCAATAACTAACTGGTGTGGGTCATTAAATGCCAGGGCTGCGGTCGAGGGTATTTAATGGAGCACCACCAGTTATTTGAGTATACTCCAACTCATTGAATGGTATCACTATTATACTTGTTGGAGTATTTTTTTTGGAAAATGTATTACATTGGTTCTGATGTCCTGACCCAGCCATCCGCTGGTCAGCTCTTGCATCAGTGTGTATGCTGCGAAGCACAGATAAACTCCTACGTCAGTGAGTTATGTTTTCTTCAAGCACTATGAGTTAAACACAGAATCTGATTCTCTGTTTCACTAAACTCGGCAAATTAAGTTTCATGCAAAAACAAGTGGTATATCAAATGGCGACTTGGTGGTTTGAAAAGTAAATCTGTGACTCTGGGCATGTGCATCTGAGTCGCAGATTAATTCCCATAGTGTCAAGTCACTTCATGATATTCCACTCATTTCTGCACAAACTTACTTTGCAAGTTCAGTGAAACACAAAGAATCACATTCTGTGTTTAACTCATACTGCTTGAAAAAGTAACTCGCTGATGTTGTCTACCGTGCTTCTGGGGCATATTTACTGATGCACGAGCTGGTAATGGGTGGTGGGCCAGAGGTTAGGACCAATGCAATAAAAACACAAACAAACAAAAAACTATTGTGCATTTCATGTGAATGTAACTAAATAGGATATCAGAAGGCATGACAAGGGAAGAGGCAACAGATTAGAATCAGGGGAAAAAGGCAGACAGAAGCTGACAGTGCCTCAAAGTTTAATTAACTGACTGTGGGTGGGGTTTATTTGAATAACCGACTCTGTGGGAGGGGTTAGTTGAATAACCAACTCTGTGAGAGGGATTTAAATGAATAACCGACTCTGGGGCTTTTTGGAGGTAGTTTGTGGGAGAATAACTGTCAGGTATTCTGCATAGTGATTGGCTTAGAGCAGATACCTCTCCTATAATACATTATATCAGACACATTTTATACACTTCTAGGTGACATTTTCTGTTACTATAAATCCCAGAATCCTGTGCAACTGACATCAGAGCAGTAGGCAGCATTGGGAGATTCAATAGCCTGCAGTGCAGGATTCTGGGACTTCCAGTAACAGAAGAAGTCAGCCAAGAAGTAAACAAAATTAGCTTGATACAATCTAGTATTCTACAATAAACAGTAAGTAAACCAAAATGTTTTTGCTCACAAACTGCGCATTGGAACCAGCTCCACAATTATGTATGGGGCCCTTTGTGGCGATTGTTCTCTTTTAATGCTTATGTGTTCTGTTATGATTTGTATGTTTTTTCTCATATCAGTGTCTAACTCATCTGACCGATACATGATGTGAATTGCATACTGTAATTTTGTTTAGCTGATTTCCTTTTACTAAAATGTCCACTACTCTTCATTGATAAGTGCCGTGGGATCCTTTACTTCCATCAGGACAGTGATCAGAGATGGGCAGAAGGGAACTTGTTTTAATTTCTTATCTGAAGGACGGCACCTCAACAGTGCAGTACCCCCTATACTGCACTACAGTGTCAGTTATGGGTATTGCCCCTCCCAGTTACCTGGTGTTGGGCTAGAACCTATGACCTTCTGATCTTCCAGCCCCAGCGGCAAGTGTGTTACCTTCTGATCCACTGACACTGTAATCTTGTGGATTCCAAGTTGGTGTTCCAACCACTAGACCATGCTGCCTCTCAATTCATAAACAATGTGCTGACAAGAATACTGAGACACAGAGTTCATCCCCAAAAGAAGATGTCCAGCACTGGGAGCCATCCTCAGAGCCAGAAAATGTCCCTGATGCACTGAACCTCAAGGCCAGCACTAGGAGCCTATCCCTGGTACCAGGAATGACCCACACTCTCTTAAACATTATGGTCAGCTTTGGGAGCCCATCCCCAGTGTTTTAAAGCTCCATCTCCTGTATTCCAAAGTTTGGCAATATGGCATCCATCTCCAGTGCTGGTCCAGAACAATGATTTGATACTTTTATTGACCAACATGAGTTATAAAATTTATCTGTTCTTTCAGGAAGTCAGGCAGTTTTTTTGGAAAAAACTGGAAAGGCCACAAAGCTCTGGAAGAAGGACCTGGTTGGTTCGAAAGCTAAAGCACTTTTGTTCTTTCTGTAACATCCATGTTGGTCCAATAAAAGGTATCAAATCATTTGTTTCTGGATCTGTTTTTTAAAAGGACCAATACGGCACCTGCAACATTTTTTTGCATCTCCAGTGCTGGGAAATTCTGTTATTCCCAAACATCAGTGTCACCAGTGGGAACCAACCCTTAATGAAAGCAAACAGTCTCATCCCGAACATCAAGGCCAGCACTGGAGCCCAATTCTGGTGCTAGAAACATTTCTCCTACACTGCAATCCTATGTCCAGCATTTGGAGCTCATTCCAAGTTCTAGTAAAAAGTCCCTGCATCTCCAAACATCAAGGCCAGCAACAAGAGTCCATCTCGGTGCCAGCAAATGTCCTCACTTCACCTCCTGAACATCAAGGCCAGCATCAGGGGTCCATCTCGGTGCCAGAAAATATCCTCACCTCACCTCCTGAACATCAAGACCAGCATCAGGAGTCCATCTCGGTGCCAGCAAATATCCTCACCTCACCTCCTGAACATCAAGGCCAGCATCAGGAGTCCATCTCGGTGCCAGCAAATACCCTTCCCTCACCTCCTTAACATCAAGGCCAGCATCAGGAGTCCATTTTGGTGCCAGCAAATACCCTCCCCTCACCTCCTTAACATCAAGGCCAGCATCAGGAGTCCATCTCGGTGCCAGCAAATACCCTCCCTTCACCTCCTTAACATCAAGGCCAGCATCAGGGGTCCATCTCAGAGCCAGCAAATATCCTCACCTTACCTCCTGAACATCAAGGCCAGCATCAGGAGTCACAGAACCAGTCAGGAAATCCAAAGTTGGCATTTAAGAGCTGATATCCTTAACAGTGCCTATTCTACCAAATCCTGCAGGTGGGTTGCTTTACAAAGCTACATGTTACCCAAAGAACTATGAAACTCAATTAACTTGCTTATAGAGGATTGTCACAGATTATGGGGCCTGCACTGAAAATCCTAACTTTGTATTTCTTTTTGCTGTTTGCACTATATTTTTGCAATAAACAGTTATGTGGTTATGAAGTACATGTGTCGATGTTTGGCTCCTTCAATGGGTGCTCTCACAAAGGGTTTGTTTAATTTTATTACAGATCATGCTTTGTGACAGTGAGACTATATCTGCTATTGCTGAAGCAATTAACTTAGTTTTGTGCACAATGATTCATGGTTTTCAGCTATTTCAATTTGTGAGGGAAGAGGAAAGAGAAAGAAAGAAAGAAAGAAAGAAAGAAAGAAAGAAAAAGAAAAATGTTTGATGCTATCAAATGCAACAAGGTGCAGAGCAACTTTTTAGGCAGCCTGGTACACTTAGCTACCAAACTGTTTGTACAAGAGGTGCTGGTTTGGTAATATGCAGGGTCATTGGAAAATTTCAGGAAAATATTATCAAAATGTGAAAATGTGTGAAAATGTAGGGATTTCCACAAATATTGACAGTGCTACATAAAAAGGCTTTCATTGTTTTCTTAATCATGGGTTTCTCAACATATGTACATGTGTGTCTGCCTGTCTGTCTTATGCTACTTTGTTTCTTTTTTTAAAAGTCTTTGTCAAGCTGTACTTTTGTATTGTTTGAGTGGCTTTCTGGCATGTTTTATTTTATATTAGTTTTATTAGATACTTTTGTCCTGAGACTAAGAGATCTGAAACTGCTGCTATGAAAGCAGATTCAGCTAAAAGCAACATGGCAACCTACTTATTTCTTTTGCTATATTCACAACCTTATTCTTCATCTATCAAGCATGTTTTACATGACATGAAATTACTATGGTTTTAATGCATGCAAGCATACAAACATACCATACATTTTTGTTTGCTTGCACTCGCAGGCATGAAGCAAACAGCTTCTCATAATAACAGGGTTTCAGAGGTGTTCACTGTTGGTCCCATGCAGCTGAAGCTACAGTGAGCACAGCAGTGACAGACCAATATGAAACCATGATGATCATGACTGTGTTTTCAGCTTGCTGTGTGGAAACTTTATGTAGTTCGAAAGAGCGAGCCGCTCCTATTCCTACCCATCAAGCAGAGAACACCCCCAAGTCAAGCTGACTCAGCTGCTCACCATCTGTCTCTCCATTACTGTAACTGTTAACATGCCTATACTGTGAGAAAAGTGCACACTCCCCCCCTTTTACAGTCCACCCCCTTCCTGTGTTGTTGGAACTGAGATGGTAAATCTGCTTCATGATCCATCCACTCCCTGCCCTGCTACTTGCATGCACCTCGAGTATATATCCCTTTGGGGTGGGACTGAGAGATGTGGCAACCTAATCAGTGCCCCTTCTGCTAAGAATGGGATCTTCATTGTTAACATACTGATACTGTGAGAAGAGCTCAATGTATGCCATTTGGCATGCTAAGATGGAGCTTTATTAATATCACTTTATCCTTTATCCTTCAGTAGCTTACCACTGCCTTCAAGAAAGCACTCTTTGTTATTTTTCCACAGGCTGTCTATTGAAGCTGGAACCAAAGCCAAAGCCCAGGTTGTTGGAGTTCCTGGAGTATGGGGAACCAGCAGAAGACTAACAGATGTTTGCAGTGCAGGAGCGGACTGGCGAGCAGAGTGGTGCTTCGTGGAGACCAGGGGCCAAATAGGAGTAAGCACAAAAGAGAAAGAGGAGAGAAAGATCTAAAAGGAACCAAAGCAGTGAAGAGCTGGCAGTACACTGAGTGATACTGAATAGTGGAGCTAGATCAGCGATGAAGACTGGGGACTGGAGGTTCAGGAAGGGGTCAAAGTCAAGCACAATACGGTGACACTGATTACGTGGGACTTGGAACAGTGAATATCAATCAATCAATCAAATCTTTATTTATCCAGGCGAACATCATTGAGCATAGCTCATTTGCAAGATGGACCTGGTAAGGTCAAGGTTCAATTTACATAAGGATATAGTACAATTCAATGTACACACGCTTTGAGGAGATATAAAAGGAGATTTAATTAATTTTATTTTTAGACTACCTAAAAAACAATGAGCAAACTGGAACATTAATAGACAACAAAAAAAACTTCTAGATAACTTTTAAATATTTTCCGTGATTTGCAAGTCCTGACTACAGATTGTATTTAATGAATTCCATCTATATTCTTGTTTAACGAATCTGATCTTAAATAAAAATACTCTATCTTAAGATCCTTTACAGTTTTTGAAAACAGAAAATAATATTTTAAACATTGCATTTTACATTTTCATGCAGATTTCATAGTCACATGACCCAGGGGCTTGATCAAAGTCAATGGCTGTGGTGGGAGGTAAACTTGTGATCTTAAGGTTCAGAAGCCTACAAACAGTATCACATCATTTTTTTTGTGGGGGTTATTTAAATAAAGTAAATGACTGTGGTGGGAGAACTGGTGATCTGTGGGATCACAGTTCTCTATATGTTGATTCACACTGACTTGTTTTTAAAGTTGGTGGGAGGCAAACATAAGATGAACTTGTTCACAGTTCTGCAATCAATAGCATAAACTGTCTTTTTTTATTTAGCTACAGTCAGTGGCTGTGGTGGTAGATGAACCATGGCTCTCCCGGATCATGTTTTTACATGTTAAGTCAACCTGATTTGTTGTGGCTTAAAAGTGAGCTCAATGGCTGTGGTGGGATGTGAACGAATGATCCCTTTCTACATAATTTTGCATCTAAATGGATCACAGTGTCATTTTTTATGTTTGCTTGCATGCATGTACAAGAAACATACTGCCATCATCCAAGTTTTCCAGAGGTGTGTCAGCCTCTTCCAATTCAGTCAGTGTGTTTGCAGGCACAGTCGCAGTTCGCCAATCACTTCCCCAGCTGTCTGTGACAGCTGAAAATGCAGTGGCATACAGTTGAAAGGGAGAGCTCCACTTCAATGAGCAGAGCTCCCCCCCCAACACGCACATACACATATTGCATGCTGACGCGCCCCCCCACACGCACATACAGTATAGCTGACAGGGTGCCCAATCCCCATCGGCTCCAGCCCCCAAAAACAGTAAAGAGCTGCCACCTTGGGAGTCCACCCCAGCGGGCAATATTGAGCATGACGGGGTGCCCAACCCCTGTCAGCTCCAGCCCCCAAACAGCCTTACAGCTGCCATGCTGGGAGCCCACCCCAACGAAAGCACTAGCCCATATGGCCGACGGGGCCCAATCCTGTCGGGCTCCAGCACCCTGCAACATCCTTTTTTTCTCAGCTGCCACGCTGGGAGCCCACCCCAGCATGGCAATCGTCCCACGCCGTCTGAATCATTAAAAACCCAAAAACTGTGAATAAAAAAGGTCCCTCACAGTCTTCCTGCCCCCACCTGCACCCACCCACTGCGACCCTGCCTCCCACAACCCCCACCCCATACTTACCTCTGGAGTCCGGCGGACGATCTTCGTGGACTGGAACACGTCTGCACTCTTCAAAGCCGACCGCTAACTGAGGAAATGCAGGTAAGCTGTATAATGTAGATAGGGTTTTCAACTTTGCTGCATATCTTGGGCATTTTTGGAATTTTGCCAAATTTTCAACATGGGGTTTTGGGACCTCTTCTCATGAATGCTGTCACTGTCATGGCGTTATTTGGGCCCGAAGGGTGATTTATGATCACTGTGGAAATCACCTTTCAGGACTGATTAACAAAACAACACTGCCAGTGTTCATAAGGTGGGCTCTCAAGAAGACTATTTTGAAAATTTGGTGAAAATTCAAAAGTGACTGTTTTACGAGTGTAAGGCTAGCAGTTCCTACGCACGCTCGTAAGTTATGAATTTTCAATATTTTCTACTCCAGAATTTCAAATTGCCATTTTACCACACCTTCTTATGAGCAGTACAGCTGTCATTTTCCACATCTCACCCAAAATGTGTTTCCGCAGATGTAGCGCACAATGGCGCAGTCGTTGTGTGAAATCAATGTACGGGACAAATTAAGAACATCACAGTGACACAGTTCATGAGCAGATGTCTTAAAATGGCTATGTTGAAAATTTGGTGAAAAAAGTCCTAAAAATGACTGTTTTACGAGCGTGCGTTGCGCAGTTCCTACACACGCTCGTAAGTTCACGAATTTTCAATATTTTCAATCCAGATTTTCAACATTTCCATTTTACCACACCTCCTTATGAGCAGTACAGCTGTCATTTTTCACATCTCACCCAAAATGTGTTTCTGCCCATGTAGTGCACAATGGCGCAGTCGGTGTGTGAAATTAATGTATGGGACACAGTAAGAAAATCACAGTGACACTGTTTATGAGCAGAGGTCTTAAAATGGCTATGTTGAAAATTTGGTGAAAAAATTCCTAAAAATGACTGTTTTACGAGCATGCGTTGCAGAGTTCCTACGCACGCCAGAAGTTCGAATTTTCAATATTTTCACTCCAGATTTTCAACATTGCTATTTTGCTTAACACCTCCTTATGAGCAGTACAGCTGTCATTTTTCACATCTCACCCATAATGTGTTTCTGCTCATGTAGCTACTAATGGCAGTCGGTGTGCGTAAATCAATGTATGGGACACATTAAGAAAAATCAAGCAGTGACACTGGTCATAAGCAGAGGTGTTAAATGGCTATGTTGAAAATTTGGTGAAAAATTCCTCAAAAATGACTGTTTTAGGGAGCGCATATTGCGCAGTTCCTACGCACGCTGGCAAGTTTATGAATTTGTATTATGTGCACACCAGATTTTTTAACAGTGCCATTTTACCGCACTTCCTTATGAGCAGTACAGCTACCATTTTTCACATCTCGCCTAAAATTTGTTTCCACACATGTAGCGATAATGGTACAGTCGGTAAAGAAACAATGTTTGGGACAGATTAAGAAAATCACAGTGACACTGGTCATGAGCGGAGGTCTTAAAATGGCTATGTTGAAAATTTGGTGACAAAACTCCATAAAATGACTGTGTTATGAGTGAGTATTATGCAGTTTCCATGCACCCTCATATGTTCATGAATTTGTAATATTTTCAGTCCAGATTTTCACCAGTGGCATTTTTCCACACCTCCTTACGAACAGTACGGCTGTCATTTTCCACAACATGGCCGAAATGTGTTTTCACACTTTCAGCGCAGAAATGCGTGGTCGCTGTGGAAAATCATTGTTCAGGATAGATAAAGAAAATCACACTGACACTGTTCATGATCGGAGGTCCCAAAATGCCTGTGTTAACAATCTGCTGTAAAAAAATCCCCAAACTAGTTACATTATGGGTGTGCGTTGCACAGTTTCTATGCATGCTCGTGACTTCACCAGTTTTTTTAAGATTTTCACACCAGATTTTCAACATTGCCATTTTTTACACCTCCCGTGAACAGTACAGCTGTCATTTTCACATCCTGTTCGAATGTGTTTTGCACCTGTGGTGCCAAATGCCATAGTCACTGTGCAAAAGCAGTTTTCGGCTAACAAACTGATATTGCCACTGTTCATGAGGTGGGGGTCACAAAAAAACATGTTGAAAATTTGGAGTGAAAATACCAATGAATGCCTAAGGCGTTAGGGTTTCCGACCATAATGCCCCACCCTGTAGAGAATGACAGGCATCGGGGTGTGACTTGGGATTCTTGCCTGTAATGCTCATACCATTCCACCCCACCACACCCTGCAGCCAGTGAAAGCATCAAGGTGCCTCAGACTCTTCGGCCCAAACGTCATCCCATTTCCTATACCGCACCCATCTCATCGTGATTTCCTGATGGAATGGGTGCGACAAGGCCAAAGACCCCAGCAGACACTGTGACACTTGTCAGTGTCTGCAGGGTAGGGTGTGGTGAAATTACCTGGTCGTTATGCCTGACGACCCAAAGGCACACCCCAATGCCTGTCACTCTCTGCAGGTGGTGTGGTTGGCTTCAGTTCAATACTTCTGCCATTCCTATTATTCAGCTCTGTAACTTCTACACTACCAATGCCAATGCCAGCAAGCAAACATTCGCATTGACAAATGCTTGTTATAACTGTGTCAGTGGATGAGGTGTGGAGGAAAATGTGATCCCTGGATCATAGTTCTGTAACAATACATCGCACAACATGGTGTTGGCTTAATTATTCTATTAATTGAATCTGTGTCGGCATTTGGATTTGATCTGGAAATCCTGTTGTTTATATTTCTGTACCTGTTAAATTACCCTGACTTGCTGATGATTAAAGTAAGCCAGTGGCTCTGGTGGGTGGGGGGGTTAACATGGTATCTCTTGTTACGCAGTTTTGTATCCAAAAGATCACACTGACTTTTCTCTTTTTATATTGTGACAGTGGCTGTTTTCAGGGTATAACCATGGGATTCCGTGGATCACAGTTATGAAAACACTAATTCACACGTCATGTTTTAATTTTTTTATGTAATTACTTATTATTAATTTATTCAGTGTTGGTGTTTGAATTTGATCTCGTGACATCATGATTTATATTTATTTACATGTTAAAAATCCCTGACATGTGGTTGCTTAAAGCAAGCAAGTGGCTCTGGTGGGATATGAACTTTTGATCACTTGTTACACAATAAAGTAACCAATATACCACATTGGCATTTTCTTTTTTCTGTTTTTTTTGTTTGTTTCTTTAAGTATGATATTTGCTATGGCGGATGGTGATTAAGAGTTAAATCTGGCCCAAAAAGGCAATTTTGCAGTCACTCTACAAAATCACCTTTTGGGCAGGATTTGAAAAACGTCACCTACTAGATTTATGAAGTATGGTCATAAAAAGACTAGATTGTCATGGGCTGGACCATCAAAGGACTCCTGCAGCAAGCATAAGGGCTTTGTTAGGTGGAAGGAGGTCCCGGTAGCTGGCAGCAAAAATGGGGGAACAAAAATAGATAGTGAAAAAAAAAAAAGACTGGGTTGAACATTTAGGGTAAAAATCATAAAAAACACCAGAGCTATGAAGGTATGTTAAGGTTTTTCAACGTTCACTCACTTTAGTAATTTTCAATATTTTTACCCCACTTTTTCGGCATAGCCATTTTTTCACACCACCTCATGAACACAACAGATGTCATGTTTCAAATCCTGCTTAAAATGTTTGTCACACCTGTGGCATGAAATGAATATTCAGTCAGTATTTTATAAATGACACCTGTCATGCTCAGAAGTGGGGGTCATAAAAAGACTATGTTAAAAATTTGGGTTCAAAATGTCAAGAAAAAGTTATGAAGAAAAACTGTGTGCAGGTCCAGTCTTTGGCCCAGAGAGTAGCGTAATGTGTTCCCATGCTGGTGATTCAAGTTCGGGGATGAGCTCAGGGAGACAGATGGGCAGCACGAAGATAGGGGCCAATACTTTTGAGCGCCACTGCTCCAAGCCTGGGAAGGTATTTTGCAGTGTTCTGTTACACTGGTTACGCCTTGTGATGGGCTGGGGAGTCTTCCCTCACAAGTGATTTCTGTGCATGTCATGGACTACTTTTGTAATTAATTACACATGTCATTAAACATGACCACCACTCGCAATTTCTAAAAATCTATTCCCTTGATCTCCCTCTCCTCTATTCAATGTACAGGCTAGATTCATACTCTAGATGTGCCTAGACGAGCCTGGGTCAGCGCTCTTTTACTAACCAGGCAGCCATGTGGCTAAATGAATTCCCTGCCAGCATAACCAGTCTACCCAAGATCTCGCAATTCAAACAGGCCCTCAGGGCTAATATTGTCCAGAACTCAGCTTGTCACTGCCTTGACCTGACCTGACCTGAACGGTGGTTGTATTAGTATTTCCTGAGAAATACTTGTTATTTGCTATTACTTGATTTTCACTCAAATGTGTTAATTACACTTCATGACATTATGTCACGCTGTTACCTTAATGTACTGCATATGGGTTATTTATATGTATTATAGTCTTCCATACTTATTATGTCTACCTTTGGTAACCAATAGTAGTCATGTAACGAGGCTCCGCTTGAGCTGACAAATACGAATTTGTATTGAATTTGCACTCTGTATTGTCTACTGTATTGCTCACATATGACGTGGAACCTTTGCAAATGAGCAGTTTGTGCTCAAAAGATGATTGTGATTATTTTCAATAAAAAAAAGATGTAGTTGCATGATGTGATCACATATTTTAATAGTAAATGCCACCACAATGTACCAATATATTTAATTTTTATATACCACCCGTGGCATGAGACTGGGACATTTTAAAAACTTCAGAATCCTGTATCTTGCTTCAGAAATGAAAAATACAAGAGACAAACATTACTACTCACTAACTCCATTGTAAACTCTCTCTTACTACAATACTGTTCTATCTTCACCATTATCTGCAACACAACCAAAACCTACCCGACACAACACACAAGCAAACAAGCAAACAAGGCAACTTGTTAAGGAACCCTCTCTTTGGGGGGCGGGGGGCAAACCTGGACCTGGTGCTGACAAACGGGGACAGTGTTGCCTGGGGACCAGTGATCACTGTACAGTGTGGCTCAATATAAGAAATGGATCAGAGTTGAGCCACACTAAGATGAGGGTCCTGGAGTTCAGGAGGGCCAATTTTAAGAAAATGGGAGAATGCCTCAGGGACACCCCTAGCAGGGATGGGGAAACTGAGGGAGTTAAGGAAAAAGGACAAACATAAGGGGACATTGAAAAGGCAACACATCTCTACGTCAGGCAGGTTAACAAAGGCAAAGAAAAGGAGACCACTATGGTTCTCTAGAGAAGTAGCGGAGAAAGTAAGGAAAAAAACCAAAACTAGCATTTAGAAGTTACAAGAGGACACAGAAGGAGGAGGATAGGGAGGGTTACCAGGAGAAGCAAAGAGAGAGAGGGAGAGCAGTTTGGAGTGTAAAGGCACAAATGGAGGACAATATTGCTCAGCCAGTAAAAATGGGGATAAAACCTTCTTTAGATGCAGTATATAAATGAGAAGGAAAGACCATAGGAGGATAGTAAGGCTAAAAAGGAGAAGGAGGGTTTGTAAGGAAGAAGCCCTAACAAAAGCAGACATGTTGAATGATTACTTTTGTTCAGTATTTACAGAGGAAGGGGGTAGGTGACAGGCCAAAGATAAAGAACAAGGCATTAAAGGAAGGCAGGTGGACACCAGTCCTTTTATAGAAGAGAGGGTCCTCAAGGAACTGGCACAATTAAAAGTAGTCAAGGCAATGGGACCTGACAGGGTGCACCTAGGATACTGAAGGAGCTCAAGGAGGTGCTGGATGTACCTCTGACAGCTCTGTTCAACTTATCACTAGAAGTAGAGGGGTTCAGGGGACTGCAGGAGGGCAGATGTGGCCCCACTACACGAAAGTGGAAATAGGGAGGAGGCAGAAAATTACAGACCTGTCAGCCTGACTTTGGTAGTAGGTAAAGTAATGGAATTGCTACTGAAGGAAAAGATTGGGGAATACCTTGTAAGCAGTGGATTACAGGATCTGAGGCAACTAGGTTTCACAGGGGGGTCTTGCCAGACAAACCTGATCAAGTTCTTTGACTAGGTGACCAGGAAACTGGATTGGGGAGGAATGGTAGATGTGACTTCCCTGGATTTCAGTAAGGCCTTCAACATGGTTCCACACAGAAGACTGATGAGCAAGCTGGGCAACCTAAGAGTGGGTCCAAAAGCAGTAAAATGGGTAAGAAGTTGGCTAAGCAAGAGGAGTCAGAGGGGGGTGGTGGTAAATCAGGTCCACTCTGGAGGAGGAAGGTGACCAATGGAGTGCCAAAGGGGTAAGTACTAGGCTTGGTCCTCTTTAATGTCTTTATCAATGATATTGTGGAAGGGCTGGAGGGGAACGTATGCCTGTTTGCAGATGACACAAAACTCTGCAACAAAGTGGACACACCGGGGTGGGGGAGGATGAACAAGGGATGATCTGAAAAAGCTGGAAAATGGTCAACAGAATGGCAGCTGGATTCAATGCAGAAAAGTGCAAAATCATGCACTTGGGACACAGAAAGCCAGAGGCAGTGCATCACTTGAGCAGGGAGGTATTAGCAACCACAAAATCAGAAAAGAAGCTGGGGTAATCATTTCTGATGACTTGAAGGTGGCCAAGCAGTGTGATAAGGCAGTGGGGAAGGCTAGCAGGATGCTTGGGTGCATGGGGAGTTACATCACCAGCAGAAAGAGGGAGGTAGTACCCAGAACTGGTTCAGAGCTATAGGCCAATATCTTTGCTGAATCAAGATGTCAAAATTCTCCCGAAGATACTGGCAGATAGACTAACCCTGGTTCTTCTGGATCTTGTGGGTATGTCTCAAGTGGGATTTATGAGAGGACGTGCATCTTCAGATCACCTGCGTACCCTCTCGCATGTCTTCTCGGAGTCCAGGGATGCCATATATCATGCGGGGTCGGTCTCCCTGGATGCCGAGAAGGCATTTGATCGGGTTAATTGGACTTTTCTATTTCAACCCCTCAAGGCATTTGGATTCCCAACCATGTTCATAGATTGGATCAGGGCAATTTACTGGTCTCCTACAGCAAGGATTTCAGGGAATGGGACCTTCTCCAAGTTTTTTACCCTGTGGTCAGGTATGAGGCAGGGGTGCCCTCTCTCTCCATTACTTTTTAGTATTTATCTGGAACCCCTTATTCAACATATTCTCAATACTGAAGGAATACAAGGTATTCCCATTAGGAATGAGGTAGCAAAAATAACAGCGTACGCTGTCGACCTCCTCTTACATTTGGCTAATCCGATAATATCTATCCTGAATATGCTAAGGGAGGTTAATAGATTTAGTAGTTTCTCGAATTACAAGTTAAATCCCAACAAAACATCCTTTTTCCCTCTTAACCATAAAGTCTTCAAGACCGACATTATTTCTCTGGGACTATGCTGGCCACCCCGGGCTATTAAATATTTAGGTATAAAATTAACGCGTAATCCTTCCTTGTGGTTTAAGGAAAATCTGGATCCTCTTTTGCAGGGGATTACTCAAGATCTAGAGATATGGGATAAACTCCCGTTATCTTTATGGGGCCGTATTAATATAATTAAGATGAATGTGTTTCCCCGTTTATTTTACCCTCTGTCGCATCTTAACTCATTTGTCCCCTTAAGTTGGTTTCAGAAAACACATAAACTCTTTACCAAGTTTATATGGTCGAGTAAGACCACTAGGCTGGCATACCATGAACTAGCCGCACCCAAAAATGAGGGGGCTGCGGATTCCTTACTTGCCCATCTACTACTGGGCTAGTCATTTGGCTAAATACCTGAGATAGGTAAGACCTGGCCCAGATAACATGAGCCCGGCTTGGCTTAAGTTTGAAATAGATTTTTTCCAATCTATGAACATGGACCCCCTGACTATGCTCTATCTAAAAATTTCTCAGTTGCAAGATATTAATAAATGTCCCACCCTCATGACTTCGCTAAGAGTACATTCGCAATTGTGCTTCTTTCTGTGTTACAATCAAAGTAAAGATCTCGCTCAATCCATTTGGAATTCCCTGGCTTTCACTATAAACAAACAGAAAATTTCCCATTCATGGATGCCTCATTTAGGAGAGGGGATAGTATCCTCATTTTTGGATGAAGTTGGAGAGTGGCTCTCATTCTCTCAGTTCATTTACAAGTTCAAAATTCCGGAGTCTCAGGTTTTTAAAGTGTTTCAATTGAGGCACTTGTTAACCATGGTTCTTGGGGCCACTCCACCCCATCCAGCGGCCTTTGCATTGGTATCTGAACTTTCTCCTTTTCTCATCTCCTCTGGTGTGATTTCTAAGATTTATCAAGTATTGTTCCGATGGAGGTTTGGATGCGGTGGTGGCCCCACCAACTTCTGGGTTTCATTTTTTCCCCAATATACTTTTAAATGGTCCATCCTCTGGATGTACTGTCATAAATATGTATCCCAAGATAGATTACGTCTCATGCAGTTTCACATCCTGCATAACTTATACTATACCCCAACTAAACTGGTGAAATGGGGCCTTCTTGATACCGATAGGTGTAATAAGTGTTCCAGGGTCACTTTTCATCTATTCTGGTTGTGTCCCGGATAGCATCATTATGGGAGCATATAAAAACCAATCTGGATCCTTTATTGGGTTTACAAGATTATTTTACACTGGATATTTGCCTGTTGGGGGATTTGTCTTCCATAAAGGTTAAAATCTGGAGATTTCACATATCCATGGTTGTGCTCTCGGCCAAAAAAATCATTCTTAGGTGTTGGAAGGAAAGGACCAGTCCAAAATATCAGGAGTGGCTCAATGAGATTTTAGCAAATATCTCTACGTACAGAGAAGGCTATTGCTAGCCTTCAAACAGAAATACATAGGTATAAGGTTATCTGGGATCCTTCACACTTTAATTACTGTGGCTATGAAGTAATGTGTAGTCGAGGTTACTACCTTAATTATTCTTGGTAAAGGTAGTTAGTGGGTGATAACAGTGCTAGAATGAACTGCTGTGCCGGGGAGGGAAGGGTTGGGGGCAGTTTGATTTGTCTTATGACTCCTATGTCAAAGTGTTCATTACTGCCTCCTGTAATGTGGAAAATGTGGTGAATAAACTTTGAATTGAACTGTGTCCAGTTCTGGAGGCCCCCTCTAGAAAGACATAGATAAGATGGAGGTGGTACAAGGGAGGGCTACCAAAGAGGTGCAGGGTCTACATCAAAAGCCCTATGAGGAAAGACTCAAGGAACTAAATATGTACTCTCAAGAAGAAAGGGGGGGGGGGTTGATAGAAATGCTCTAATACCTTGCAGGTATTATTAAGGTACAGGGAGGTAGCATTTTCCATAGAAAAAAAATGCTCCAGGACAAGGGGGTATGCTATGAAGCTGGAGTGGGAGGCTCAGAGGAGATGTGAGGAAATACTTATTTATGGAGAGGGTGGTGGATGCCCGGAGCAGCTTCACAGTACAGGTGGTGGGTACTAAAATGGTAACAGGATTCAAGCATACATGGGATAGACACAAAGGGACCTTAGAAGCAAGGCAAAAGGGAGAAGACCCGGAGGTCAAATAGGGTTTTCTGTGGAACAGTAGGAAAGGAATGAAGGGTAGACTAGGTGGGCCAAGAGGTCTTTATCTGCCAACAACCTCTATGTTTCTATATAACATTTGTCATTGACAAAAGCTTGTTTTGAATGTTAGTTCAAGAGAGTTGTATTGAATAATGTATGCTTTAATTTTGCATTGGCTGAAAAAATCAAACATCATAAGGAATGCTGTACCCTTTCTTTCATTTTTTCATTCACACTTATGTTGACACCTAAAACAATAATGTTATAATTATTACAAATAATCTGTCCCTTTACTGATTTTTTTTTTCAGCAAGAGGTATTAAATTTCATCATGCAACTCAAAACAAGCTTGGCAAGCCATGATTTATTTTGTGGTTCTAAATGTTGCGATAGCTCTCGTGTTCTGGGCAAAAAGATAAACATTTGATGTGCGATACAGAACTACCAAAGAACTTCTTAAAGGGGACATTTATGAATAGTGCCCATTATAGTTTAAAGGTAGCAGGAAATATATGTGAACGTGCTGCTGCTTGTAATGTTCCTATTTTCAGAAATGATATTTCTACCCTCAAAGGAACTGTACCTATATATATTTCTGCTGCAAACAGTGTGATTATCTTTTTCATAAAAAACATATTCATTATTGATATTCCCACTCACTCTTTTACATGGGACAAACCTAGCTTGGTCATTACACACTAGGTACAGAAAGTGAAAGTGCACTAATGCATAGAAGGAACTTGCTAACTGTGGGACAGCTGAAATGGCAGGATCAATCAGATAAGTGATAAAATGAATAAAACCCACTAAAACAGAAGTTTTAAACAATTCTTTTGGCAGGAAGATAAGGAGAAAAGCTTTTATTTTGTTTCTGTAGGTGTACAACTTTATGTTTGCCTGACTGAAGTGCAGGTGTCTGATCATTGTGGAGTAGTGTGTAGCCAATCACCAAAGACAAGAATTTTCACTGATTATCCTTTATCTATCTATCTATCTATCTATCTATCTATCTATCTATCTATCTATCTATCTATCTATCATCATATGGATGGGAAGTTTTCCTCATAGAAAAGGTCATCATTTATTTCCCTGTATACCTGTGACTAGTCTAGCAAATAAGTAAGTAATAAGCTATGACAGGGTGTGCATTAAGATTTTAATGCATGCCCCAGGGGCATGTTAAGGCACTTCCAGGCCAAAGGCCGAAGTGTCCTTATATCTTGGGAAGTGCATTAAAACTTTTAATGCACACCCTGGAGTGGCTTATCACACTTATAAAATGGGTCACATCATAACAGAATTAGTTTGATTTACTCTGATAGGATTAAAACTCATTTACTATTTTCAAAGAGTGTACAATACATTACCTCTACAACATCGAAAATCTGAAAAAAGTAGTCCCTATTAATGAATAAAATAGCATATCTCAGGAAAAAGTTAACTAGTACAGTACTTTGCAGTAAAAGTATTTATTAGTAGAGTTGGTTGAAAATAAATATTTTCTCTGTAACGTAAATTATCATATAAATGCACTGTAACAGCTGTACATTTATAAAACATAAGTAGTGTTTAAAACTTAATTTTCATTACACTGTAGTTACATACTTTCACTGAAGGCAACCTTCTCTACTTTTGTTTTTTACTTACGTGTTGTGGTCTAGTACATAAAAAGAAAACTGCTATAGGATTGAGGTGAAAGGTTAGTAAGAAAAAAACATTAAACCTGCCAAGTTTCCTTTTTTTGGTGGTGGGAGGAGGGTAGATTTCATCTGGAAACACCAATATATGATTAAAATGTACATGCTTTTATAAACATCAGCAATGTAGTTGAGCAGTCTGTATCTGCCTCTACCTATGTAACTTGTGTTTTTCCCACCTTTTCTCTTTGTTTATAAAGTATTACTATATTGCCTACTTTCTTTATCCTGTTTTTTTTTTTTTTTTTCCCAACATTCAAGACATAGAATGTTTATCATGGAATGTTTACCATGGAATACAGGGATTCAAAATTCTGTTCAGTTCCACTGATAGAATATTACTCTCTTAGAAAATGGGAGAATGGAAAAGTTCATCCTGATTGGCTGAACACGGCAATCAGCTGGTCGGGTATGAGACAACAGAGACTGGGAAATAACTAGTCCCAGTCTCTGTTGCCTCATATAGTTCTGATAGTAAAGGGCTGGAATGTTCAACAAAGCAACTGCTGCCATGTTGATAGTCTTAAACTGTCAGCCAATCTCCCCCCTTCCCGCCCACAGCAGACTCAAGAATTCACAATAAAAATGTAAAAGTTACCACAGCTGTGTAGAAAAGGAAGCTCGACTGCCAAATCAAACTGACTTTTGTGTGAGACTGACCTCCGGAGGCCCTACTGTGTATGAGAACAACGTTAATTTCATTGTTTTCTGTACCGCAAGATGGATGTCCATCTGCGATACGGACAAGGAAGAAAGTACCGCTGTTCTACTACACAGTTTTTCTACTAGAGCTAATGCCTTACGCCTTGCCTTCAAAGCAGGTTCCATTTTGCAACTAAGTTACTTCATTAGTAAGACAGTGCTTAGCTAGAGCTGCCCTCAGCATGTGCAGTTTGTATACTACTGTCTTCCCTTACCTAAAAATAAAGTTTGCCTCCTTGAAAGCCGCCTACCCACCCCACTGCTGGCAGGAAATGGAAAACCTACCTCTAGACTGCTCAGCATTGTATACATAGTGCGGCCACCAGCATTCGCGCTGGAACAGTTGTTTCAAATGCAAACGATCACCCAAAACCCACATCCTGGTCACACTTATCACCTCATTTAAAATGAAAAGAGTCAACTGAAATGGAGCACTCCAAACACACTGCTACCCCCTAGTAGTTCATTCTTCTTCCCCCAAGATGAACTGTTCTTCTGCTGTTACGGGAAAACCACTGCTTCCTATAAAATAATGCAAGTAGCCCACCACCTTTGAATCTAGGAAGAAGAGCCACATAAACCAACTGCTGCACGAAGATAGGTTTGCGAGGGGATCCGGAGGAGGGCCAGCAAACTTGAACAGCTGATTGGGGGAGGAGCAGGACCACATAAAATTGCTTGTAGTGCCTGCAAGTTTTGCTACATACCTGGTAAAATTCCAGCTGCGGGAGAAGCTCTGCTACCCGCTAAAAAGCTTCTGTGACTGTGAGACCATTAGCAGGAAGGCTCTGCTACCCGCATCTGAATGGCTGCGGGGGCAACAGAAGATGGAACAGCTCAGAAACAAATGAACTACTTTACTCAAAAAAGTTTTTTAACATTTATATTTCTCTTTTAAAGTTATTTACACTGTTATTTTATAGCCTAGTAAAATATACACAGGTGTCCATTTTCTGCTTTTCAATATTTGAGGAGGGAAGAAGCATACTGACCCTTCCAGGGAAGAGGTTATCTCCGCGCCCGTGCGCCGGGCCCCGCTGATGCCTCTTGGCAGTCCGGTATAGTTAATAACACTACCACCCTGTTGCATTATTGCCACTCAATATACTGTACACACAGACAACAAGGGCCTGTTTTAGAGCCAGAGATGCAATTATCTCACTGTCAGGGCAAGCAGAAGAGATTTCCTGATGAGCAGGTAAAGATAGAAGGAATTTTTCACTGTCAGTAAAAACAGTTGTAATGAACTCTATAAACAATACTTAATGCTTCTAATTTGTTTATGTGTGTAAGGAGAGTGTGATGTTCAGGTAAACAACATTTAATTCATTTGTTTTCTTTTTATTTAAGATAGTTTTATTTTTAGGGCCCAGCTGAAGTTTTTAACAGTGTAAAGGCAGCAGCCATGTTTATGATGGAAGATCAGTTCTGGTTGCAGGGGGACTGATAGAAGATAGTTCTGGTTGTAGGAGGATTAATTTGCTCACTGTGTGATGTGGTTTACGACCAGGATGACTGTGTGTATAGAGAGATTTAATGTACAGTCAGCTGATGTCTTTTGGCCAAAGTTTCTAGATTTTTCTTGCCATTTTATAAAAGTATATATCATCACTACAAAAGTCATAAATAACATCACAAGGTGGACAGCACAATGGGGTATGAAATTAAATACTGAAAAATGCTGCATTTTGTATCTGGGCAAACGGAACTCACAGCATAATTACACATTAAACAATAGTAACATTCAGAATAAAACAATGGAAAAAGGTTTAGGTATAACAGTAGATGACAAATAACAGTCTAAACATCAACAAACTAACATCATAGCTAAGTCAAACAGATCAATTCTGGCCATAAAAAGAAATATTAAAAGCAGGTCGCAAGAAGTTTTTTTAACACTATATCTGTTCTATGTCGGACCCCAAATGGACTATGGAAGTCATTTATGGAATCCCATACGAAAACAGAAATTAATAGATTGGAGAAAGTACAACGTAGATTTACTAAATCAATCAAAACAATAAAAACGCTTATGAGGAAAGGCTAGACAAACTGGGTCTTCATAGCTTAGACAAAGAAGAACAAGGGGTAACATAAATATTTTATTATGATATAATGAACGATCCCCAGTTCATAATCGAACTGTACATTGATTATAAATCTGACAGATCTGAGGTGAGAGGACACCCCATACAAGTTAAATTAAGCAAAGAATAAATCAAATGAAACAAAATTATTTTATACAGTTAGATCAGCTAACTCATGAAACAGGTTACCTGAGGAAGTGATTATAAGTACTAATAAAAATTTCAAAAGAAATGTAGATAGATATATAGCCGATGGGGAATATGACTTACTACACCTTGTCCTAAGGAGCTACCATTTGGGCATTGGCCTTTTTTTGCTCCTACATTCTAAGTGAAATTATAAGTGAAAAGTATATACCTGCACTAATAAAGCAATTATGGCTATATACCTATACTAATTAAGCTATGTACCCTACACTAATCAAACAATCAAAAGTATATAACTACACTAACAAAAGTATCTACTCTACATTAAGTCCAATGGGACAACACTAATAACACAATTAACACATCATTAGGAAGCTAGCCAAACCAATTAACACACTGCAAAAGAACCTGGAAAAAAGATACACAAAACCCTCCCAAACCCAGAAATCCCTCAAACTCCTACCTGCACTCACTACACACCATTCCCTCTTTGCTGCAAGACACCTTCAGGTGCCATAACATGATCACAAATGTGATTTCCATAACAATAAAAGGGGCTGGCAGTGTAGCCTAGAGGTTAGAGTAACAAGCTGTGAATGAGCTTGGTACATCCAGCAGACCTGGGTTTGATTCCCACAACCTCCACTTGTATATTGTGTTACTCTGAGCAAGTCACTGAACCACCCTGGTGTTCCCAGATCACCCTGAAAACTTGTGCCTAATGCACCTTACCTGGTCACCAAAAGAATAATAAAAATAATCATCCTACTATATTACATTCAATAAACAATGGGTAAGGGTGGAACACTTAGAAGTGTACCATCTCAGGGGCTAATTAGGACAATAAAGCCACTTACCCTAGGGCTCATGACCTTATAGTCCTAATTAGCCTCCTCAATGCATAGACATCCTTGTATACCACCCTTACCCATTATATATATATATATATATATATATATATATATATATATATATATATAGATAGATATAGATATATATTAGAGCAAAAAAACTCAGTTTAATGCATTAGTTAGTGTTGTTCCACAGTGACAAAAGTGAGGAAATTTGGTGTTGGGTTAAGCCCTTGGACCTCCCAACCCACCCCCCAAATGGTATCAGGGTGTGCGTTGGGGTCATCGGCCCTAACTCTCACCCCATCATATGTGTGAAGAAGCAGAGGTATAGGAGAATGGGGTGAGAGTTAGGACCGACGACCCTAACACGCAGCCCGATGCCCATTGGGGTGGGCTGGGGTCCAATGGGGCTTTCAACCTAACACCAAATTTCCTCACTTTTGTAGCTGTGGAACAACCCTAACTAACGCATTAAGCGGAGTTTTTTGCCTCTAATTTCCCTTCTTTTGATAATGATGACGAGAAATAGTGAAAGGGCCCCACGCTCCCACCATGTGATGTCTTGTGACATAGGAACAGGAACAGCAATGCAAACAGAAGCGGGAACAGTAGCGCACATGGTAATGCAAACTTAAATGGTAAAGGAAACGTTAATAGAAACGCAAGCGCAAAGTGACACCGAAGCGAACAGTGATGCAAACAGACATTGAAGTGCATACGAAAACGCAACTGGTAATGCAAACAGTGATGGCAGTGGTATTTTAAATGGAAATATTAAGTGTCACAGCAAAAAGAATGTGAAAGGGGACAGAAACGGAAATGCGAACGCAAGCGCACACGTAAACGTAAACTGTAACATGCACAGGCATGGTACCACAATTGTAAATGCAAATGATAAAGTTAACATGAAGAATTACGCTAAAGGAAAGAGAAACAGAAATGGGAACAGAAGGGCATACGGAAATGCAAACTAAAACATGCACAGGCACAGTATTGCAATTGTTAATGCAAATTGTAACGATAACAGCAACAATAACACCAAAGGAAAGTGAAATGCAAATGCAAGCGAGTACAGAAACGCAAACCATTATGTGCATGGTCATGGTACCACAATTGTAAATGCAAATGGTAACAGTAACAGCAAAAATAACGCCAAAGGAAACAGAAACTAAACAGAAATGCAAGCACGTACGGAAACACAAACCATAACGCACGTGCACAGTATCGCAATTGCAAATGAAACAGGTAATGGTAACAGTAACAATAATGCCAAATGACACAGAAACACAAACGCCAGTGCAAACGAAAACGAAACTATAACACACACGGTGGTGTAGACGTAACGGTGCCGCAAATGGTAATGGAAACGAAACTGAAATGCTAACTGGCACAGTAATGAAAGGCACACCCTTCTTTTCCTCAAAAATGCATTGGAAAACACAGTGAAAACAAAGAATGTATACATAACAATGGGCCTGGAGTAGAAAATGAGGACTTGGAATATTAAATTGTTTATATCTCAGGAACCGTACGACGTAGAAAAAAAATGTAAATTTCATATGAATGATGACTTTTCTGGCTAGCTTTATGCTTAGTCACCATTTGGGGGCTAAGCAGTTTTTGCACAAAGTCCGTATCTCACACCGTTTCGAGATACGGGCCCTGAAAGGTGCGACAGGCGCTATAATGTTATCCAATGGGAAAAGTGTCAACTTTGGAGTGCCATCACTGTGCTGCCCTGTAATATTTTTTTCACCAAACCACCAAAAAGCACATCAGTGGGATGTTGGCTTTCTTCCTTCCAAATTTCAGCCCAAAAGACCAAACCGTTATTTTGCAGCATGGTGGCAAAGGATTCCTGTAATGCAGCAGATGTTGTAATGTTATCCTATGGGAAGAAATGTCAAATTTGGAGTTCCGTAAACTTGACACCATGTA
Source organism: Neoceratodus forsteri (assembly GCA_016271365.2). Classification (NCBI taxonomy): domain Eukaryota; kingdom Metazoa; phylum Chordata; order Ceratodontiformes; family Ceratodontidae; genus Neoceratodus; species Neoceratodus forsteri. The sequence continues at coordinate 1,636,662,377 of CM057456.1, read as the reverse complement.
ATATTTTTTCACCAAAACAGTGAAAGGCACATCTGAGAGATGTTGGCTGCGTTCCTTCCAAATTTCAGCCCAAAAGACCAAACCGTTCTTTTGCAGCAGGGTGGCAAAGAATTGCTGTCAGTTTGCCATAGCCTGAACAAATACTGTCGAACTTTGTGAAAGCTTTTGAAAATTCATTCGACAGTGTCACAAGTGCGAAAGTACTTTTTCCAGAAATTTGAAAAACATTTCTGGGGTGTTTTACCCCAAAATAAAGACATGCCTAGCATCCTCAGGGTCCGACTAGGTGAATACAATAAGAATTAGGTTGCTAGAGGGTCCCAAATTTAAATGCCAAGCATTTTTCTGATCACCAACTGAAAACAAAATGGCAGATTTGTGAAAGTAAAAGGGCCATTTGCGAAAGTTAAAACTGCATTTGCGACACTTTCAAACTTTTTGTTAACTTTTCCCATTGACTTATAATGGGAACTTGTTTTTTGAATAACTTTTGAACCATTTAATATTTTCTCACGAAATCTTGGAAAGGCACACCAGGGCGCCTCGGCATAGGATTCTCTGAAGTTTTGACCCTGCTACAAACTGTCGACCTGCAAAGCATGAACAAAGAAATCACCCAAAAGCGTAAACGCGTGTGCAGATCACGCTTAATATCTCTGCAGCTGTATATCCGACTGGTACGAACGTTGGCAGATCCCAAGATGTGTGGTTCTTGATTATGCATTCCAAATTTCAGGCAAATCCATTGAATGCTGGCAAAGTTATTAAGTTGCAAAGTTTGACCCTTTAACCTTAAAAGGGCTCCTCAACCCTAACTATGGTAGCACTACTGTGCTGCTATATATATAACAAAGAGTTGAGGTAATAAACTTACAGATTTCCTAAGTATCAACTGGGAATAAGTCCTTTTGGTTTTTTTTGTTAAAAGAAGTAATTAGTTTCTAAGAGGATTACAATTAGGTGGTTGCGCATGTGTGTTAAAAAGAACCCAGAAAAACAGCTGAAATAACACATAGCCTTTTTTGTGTTAAAGTTTGACACAACAAAAATTTTAGGGTAAGATAACTTTTTAATTAGTGCCACTATAGTTAGGGTTGAGTAGGCAGTTTAAGGTTAAACCCCGATTTCTGTACTTTAATAACTTTGCAACCATTGAATGGATTTGCATGACAGTTTGCATGCATGGTCTCATGTGGTAGATCACTGGGTGTGCCAAGTTTGCTACTGGTTGGATGTGTGGAATCTGAGTTCTGAAAAGTGCAAAAAGTGAATTTTCATGTTTTCCCATTGGTTTTGCTGGGTTTTTGTCTGACACCTGTAGCACACAGATGGTTTGGAATTTTAGCCTGAAATTTTCAGGGTAGAAAGAGGCTGTCCCACAGATCTACCATTTGCTTATGTGGTGAAAAAATATTAATCTGTTCCAAAGTTATTTAATTTAGAAATTTTCAAAAATGGTTCTGAGCATGCTCAGTAAGCACTTCAAAATAGCTTCATAAAACAAAAAAAGAATCTTTTTTTGTTTTGACGTCATTCTTTTTTGTGAAGGGAAAATTCTTTTTCATTTACCGCCATCATGTTTTCCATTTTCCCCTTCAAATTCAAATTTCAAAAGCCATAAGAATGACATTTTGGACAGTGACCGACACATGTATCTTGCTTATCGGGACCCCATTAGCTGGATGCTGCACATAACTGTTGGAGAAATGCCCTTGAAATGTTATTTTTTTAAGACTATCAATCCTTTTTTTGTGACTCATGAAAAAAGATATATATTCTTTAAAAAAGAACATGTCAAGGGCATTTCTCCTACTGTTAAGTGCAGAATGCAGCTAATGAGGTCTCAATAACCAAGATACATGTGTTGGTCACTGGGGTATGTTTAAAATTTGTGGTAAAAATAAATAAAAATGGCAAGCTTATGCACATCCATTGAAATTTTGCTACATTTGCATGTAACTCTGGTAATTTTAAATATTTTGACCCCAAATTTTCAAGATAGCCATATTTTTACACCACCTCATGAATGTGACTGCTGCCATTTCTCAAATTCTTGCCAAACTGTGTGTTTTCACACCCGTGGCATGGAATGACGTGATCGTGCAGAATCACGTTTTGGCTGGGATTTGGAAATTTTCAGTGCCAGGTTCATGATGTGGGGTAATACAAAGGCTATGGTGACAATTTGGTTGTGGTTTCCTAAAATGGTAAGCACAGGACTCTTCACAGCAACATACATATATCGTCTATGGAGGGATGGAGCTGGGCCCTGCACTCCCATAGGCAAATAAGAATACAATTACCATCTCAAAAAGTAAGGATATTCATTGCTAAAAATAGCATTAATGCACTAGTTAGGATTAAACTGACAAAAGTAGGAAAATGTGGCATTAGGCTTTCCAACCCTACGCACACCCCACCCTGAATGCAGCAACGGCGTGGGGTGTGCCTTGAGGTTGTCAGCCTTAACACCCACCCCATTCTCATATCCTGTACCCATCTCAGCTTATTCACTCAAGGAAGGGGGTGAGTGTTAGGGTTGACAACCCCAAGGCACACCCCACACCTGTTGCTGCCTCCAAGGTGGGGGTGGGGTGTTAGGGTTGGAAAGCATAATGCCACATTTCCCTACTTGTGTCACTTAAACCCTAACTAATGCATTAACAAAGTTTTTTTTGCAATGACTATATATCTATATGAATTGCAAAAGACTATATTAATGCAGACATTAGAGTTTAAGAACATAAAGTGCACAAAGTAAGGTATTAAAACATTAGGGTTTGGAGTCTCAGGAGTACTGGCAAATCTTTGGTGTGGTGTTCTTTGGGATTCTCAACCCTAATGCCCCCCTCCACCCACTCACCCCCACCCATGTAAAATAATGTAAAAGTGTCAAGATAATAGGGATATTTTGCCTGGTGACAACAGTAACAACAAGATATGCTAGCTAGAACAAACAAGGTAGGGTGATCATAAAACAATACTTATCTGATGCAAGTGATCAGTGTCATAGCATGGTTGGTGTCCTATCACAGCGTGGTTGGTGTTTCATGAGTCCTGTAGACATAAAGTGAAAAATGGTTGGTATGAGTAATAAAAATTAGCAAACAACTGCACATTTCTTTTTTAAAATTTGTAGGGTGGGTGGGAGGTGATATACTGGTACCACCCCACTGACACAGCCTTGGGAACACACTTGGATCACTAGGGGGCTAGAGTGGGGAGGGAGAAAGTGGATTAGGTGTCTCTGGAACCACTCCCTAGTCCAAGGGTCTAGTCGCTCCACTCACAGAATGCTACCAGTTGGAGGCCTGCTGGTGGTGCAGCTTGAGTGGCTCACAATAGTTGCCCACCATCTGATGTCAGTGTGTGTATGCCTCCGGGCAGACATGCCATCAATATCATGTGTAGGGTTTGGCAAAGTGTGGTAGAAAATCTTAAAACTGAGGCTAGGACAGATGAAGCTGCCAGCTGCTGTGCACCCACACTACCAACAGGGCACAGTACCATCAAGCGGCATGACAGCCATCAGGGAGGTGGGGGTAGATGGCCCTCCCACACCTGGCCCCACCACAATGGGAATCCAGGGGGGCTACCAAAAGGTCCCTTGGGAGGTGTGTGATGGGGCTTCGCTGCTTGTGGAAGTAGGTGGCTTGTCAGTGGTGAGGGGCCTGAAGCTACTGGAGCATCATCCTGCCAGCTGTTGTCTTACCCATTTTCTGTGTGCGCCAAACTCTCTCAACATGCTGCATAGCCCTATCTGGCCTCAACACACAAGTCGCCTCTCTGTGAGGGAAGACTCCTGGCCCACCACAAGGTGTTGCCTGTGCAGCAGAACACTGTGCCATCAATCCCCATTCTTAGAGTAGTGCTGCATGGCTGTGCTGTCACCCCCAGCTTTGGCCAACCCAGCTGTCTCACTGAGCTCAATCCTGAACCCAGTTCACTGGCACAGGAATGCAACGTGCTAAGAGCTGGGCAAACATCTGACCCTGAACACAATGTTTCTTACAAACATATGAACATATGAAAATGCCAGCAGATTAGGCCATGAGGTCACAACTTGTTTTGTGACATTTTGACCCCACATTTTTGGCATACTCTTTTCATGATCCTCCTTCTGAATATGACAGGTATCATCTCTAAAATACTGGCAAAAATGTAATTTTATGCCGCAGGTGGGAAAACACATTTTGGGCAAGATTTGAAAAATGACAACTGTCACATTCTTGAGGGTAGGTAAAAAAGGGCTATGGAATAGATTTCTTTGACTGGGTGACCAAAGTAGTAGATCAGGGAGGGGCTGTGGACATGGCCTACCTAGACTTTAGCAAGGCATTTGACACAGTCCCACACAAAAGATTAATATACAAGTTAGCCAGCCTGGGAGTGGGTCCCAAGATGGTAGCCTGGGTAAAGAATTGGCTGGAGAACAGGATACAGAGGGTAATAGTAAATGAAGTCAACTCTGAAGAAAGGGGGGTTACTAGTGGGGTACCGTAGTGTTCAGTACTAGGACCGGTCCTCTTCAATGTCTTTATAAGCGACATTGCAGAGGGACTGGAAGGAAAAGTATGTTTCTTTTCAGATGACACAAAGATCTGCAACAGAGTTGATACACAAGGTGGGGTGGAAAGGATGAGAAGGGACTTGGCAAGGTTGGAGGAATGTTCAAATGTATGGCAGCTTAGAGTCAATGCTAAGAAGTGCAAAGTAATGCACCTGGGAAACAAAAACCAGGGAAGAGTACACAATGGGGATGAGATACTAACAACAACAAAAATGGAAAGGGACCTGGGGTAGTCATATCAGATGACCTAAAGGTGGGCAAATGTGAGAGGGCAGTAAGGAGGGCTGGGGATACTGGGATGCCTGGGAGAGGCATCACCAGTAGAAAACAAGAAGTTGTTATCCCTCTGTACAGACAGCTGGTGAGACCCCATCTGAGTACTGCATGCAGTTCTGGAGACCGAATCTCTGCAAAGACATAAACAGGATGGAGGCAGTCCAGAGGGACAACTTACATGGTACAGGGTCTGCACCGGAAGACATATGGAGAGACTTACAGAGCTTAATATGTATAGCCTCAGGGAAAGGAGGGAAGGGGACATGATAGAAACTTCAAGTACCTCAAGGAATCAACAAAGTCCAAGAAGTAGCATCTTTCAGAAAAAGAGGTGTGCAAGAACAAAGGGCACAATTTGAAGATGGGGGTGGCTCAGAGGTAATGTAAGGAAGTATTTTTTCACAGAGAGGGTTGTGGATGCATGGAATGGCCTTCTGGAGGAGGTTGTGGAGTCAAAACAGTGGTGGAATTCAAGAATGCATGGGACAGTCATAAGGCAATTCTAGGAGATGGGGATAGGAAGAAGTAGGCTGTTGGTTAACTAGGATCTGCAGCTTATCCATTAAGGAAATGGGCAGACAGGGTGGGCCAAGCGATCCTTATCTGCCAACAAATTCTATGTTTCTATGTAACAATGGGGGCAAATATAAAAATTACCAAAGTAATGAGTAAATATTAAAATGTTCCAATATTCCTTCATAACTTTGTTGTTTTGTGAAATTCTGACCCCAGAGTTTCAACATTGTCATTTTACAACTCCATCTTATAAACCAGGTAGGTGAAGTTTTTAAATTCTTTCAAAAGGTGATTTTGTGAGGCATCTATAAAATCTTGGGGATGATTTGAAAATCCCATCTATCTAGCTCATGAGGTGGGGTCAAAAAGGCCTTGTTGAAAATTTGGGGCAAGATATTTAAAATGACTGAGTCATGAGTAAAAGTTCAAAACACATTGAAAAGCCATTTATCCCACTTACATTGTATTCAATCAGTTCCAAGTTGGCTCCATAGTAGCAAAACACATCTTCTTTCCAGCAAGGATTATAGCATTGGACATTGTTAGGTAAGGGAGGGGAAACACAACACAAAAGACATCAATGGATGGCTTCTTTATCACAGGTTATATTAAAAAAAGAAAGAAAGGATGATGAGGACAGTTTTCTTTTTTGCAGGTACTGACAATGGGGTCTGGGCACCTCAGTGTAGATAAGGTCATCAGTGCCACTGGGGGTGGGCACCCCAGTGTCTCAACACATTGGTGGGGGGTCATAAACAATGGAGAGAGTGGCAGGCAGATCACTATAGTGGCATCAGGGGTGGGCACCCCAGAGTTACAAATTAGTGGGGAGGGGGATTTGGCAGTTTAACCATCACTGGGGGTTGGGTGCCCTTATGTAAATAATATAATACTAGAGTGGGAATTAGCACCTTCCACTGGTTACAGTAAGCATGGTGCAACCAAGGATACTAGCCGTGGTTTGTGTTAATTAAATTTAAAAAAATGTATGGGGTGAAGGGATAATGGTGGTCAGATTGATGACATGCCATCAGTTTTGTCTGTCTGCAAGCAGACTTTAATGGCTGCCGCAGCACCAACTAGGGAGGTAGGGAAGCATCAGCATGCATCAAAGTTCTGATATGGCAATGCCCCCTGAGAATGGTGGCATGGTGTGCTAAATGAAAGCATTATCACAACATGCTGTCAGGCTGTAAGAAACCATCTTGTGATGGTTTAGTTTGGCGAAACCATCACAAGCTGGTTTCTTAAAAATACAATTATCCTTAGAATGCTCTTTTCTGCTACAGAGCATGAGCAGAAATCATAACAGTGTTTTGTTGTTATTTCGCAAAGTACTTCACATTGGGCCAGCCTTGTGGTGTGGAAGGTTGAGGTGTTGAATGCATTACTTGCTCCAATGCTGGTGATCTGTGTTCTGGAGTGAACTAGGGTGACCAGCGGTTGGCCTGGGGGAGAGGATTGAAGGTCCAGAGGACTGCTCTCCTCTACTGGGGAAGTGAGGATCACATTTCTCCCACTGTGGACTGCCATCCAGTGGTGGTGAAACTGTACACGACTTCAAAGGGAGGGTGAGACAATTTGATGCAGGACATGTATGCCTCCACGCAGCATGTTCTGTCATCCATGCCATGGTAGGAACTTGAAGGGAAGAACAATGAAAAAGTGGTACAGGCTTCATGAAGCCTCAAAAACCTTCCTTATGGCTGTGCTGACACCAGACTGCCATCCTCTACTTCCAGATGGGTTCTTCTGGGAGGGGAGGATGGCCCCTCCTGTCTTAGCCCCGCAGCACGGGGGAATCCATGGAGGAATCCTGGGTAGACAGTTGGTTCTGGGGGGTGGTAACAGGTTTGGGGAGACAGGAATGGAGCTGATAGACTACCTGCAGCCACACTGGGAACAAAGCTTTATGGAAAAAAAACTTCACCTAGGAGAATAAAACTTATATAGGAACACACATTGGGCCAAATGCTATTGAACCTGGAAGGTACAGGACTGAAATTGGAACAGTGTTTTAGATATTGGTGAGCAAAAAAGTTTAAAAAATCAGAATTAAACCATTTTGCCCTTCTTTAACTTTGCTCCCATTAAAGCAGTCAAATGAAATTGACAGGATCAGGCACAAACTCTGTTCCTGCTGAATTTTGGCGAATTGGCAGAACAGGGCTAAGTTATTAGGATGCAAACACTGGGGTTTAACACAGAAATAATTATGTTATACTAATATATTTATTTATATTTACTGAAACTTGGTAACCAGAAAAGGCACACTGAGCCAAAACTCGTTTTCTGGTGTGAACTGTGGGAAGTGGATTGGGAAGAAAAGAAATCGTTGAAAGGCAAAAGACAATCAATGCAAAATGCAGTAATACAAACATACATGAATTACCAAGGATCTTAAAAGCAGTAAGCAGGCTATATCAAAGGTAATTAATAAGTCAGCCAGGAATTTATATAATTAAGCAATATAACAATCTAATGTATAATTTAAGCTCATCTATTTTTGTTCCATGTAGACTTCTAGCATTGGTCAGGAGAAACGACAATCCCTTTTTATTGTCAGATTTTTTATTTCTTTCTTTTGTTTTGTTTGTTATTGACTGTGTCTCATTTTCTTCTTTATTATCCACTATAAAGATTCCACTTGCCCTTTTTTTCAGTTTTAGTTTGGTTCAGTGCACTGTACATGGAACAACCAAGTATCCTTGATCCCTGCCTACTCAGGTGTAGCCCATCGTATCCATATAATAAATGGTTATTTTCAAACTTTTCCCAAGTTCTTATGCACCTTATATTATTGGTGAGGTGCCATTTATGTAGCCAATTGTTAAATCTTTTGATAGTTTTAGTTCTTGTATAACTTGCCCTAGGTACGGGAAGAACTTCAGATACTATAGGGGTTGCATTATGGTCTTGTAGGGTTTGTATTGCTGTTTTCATTTCTTTTGTTTCTCCTACCTCCTGTTTTCCAAAATTGTTCATTCCTACATGTAACAGCCAGTTTTAGGTTCTTGACATTTTGTAATATTGCAGGAAGTATTTGGGTAATGTCTTTTATTGTCCCCACTATAGCTGCAACTAGTTATGTTCTCTTTATTTCCCTAGTAGTGTATCTGTTGGTATACCTTATAATGGAGTCCCCAATATGAATATTTGCTCTGGTCCAGTATTAGTTGATACTGAAGAATTTATCGAACTGTTAAGCTGTTCAGTCTGTCTAATATATGTATTATTTGGCACTTCTAAATTAGTTACAGGTTCTTTCACCATGCTTTTGTGGTCTAGTTCTAATAAGGGTATGGTTTGGGGGCCAAGGTGTCAGTACTATCTGTTATGTTTCCTTATTTCTCCTTGGTTCATTATCAGGTCTTATTTGGGATGTAGAAAGGGCACCAGGAGATGTTGTACTATCTTCATCGGTTACTATACTAAGGTCAAAATTATTAAAAGAGGTAAATTAAAGACCTCAGCCTTTCTACCCCTTTTTTGATGGCCTTTATATTGTACATCAAACCAATCAACATCCCTATTTTCCTGTGTATCATTATCCCTGACACGTTTTCTGTAAGATGTTTCTTTAAACATAAACTGATATTTGATTCAAATTCCTGGCTAATCTCATCATTACATTTACTAGTATTTGGTCCTACTTCTTTGATAGATACGTTTAGGCATGCAATGGTATTTTGTTCTGCTTCTTGGTTAATTTGAGTTGGAATAGATAAACTTTGACATTTATTTGAAGTCTGGCCTGGTATTTCAAGAGATGCATTTTCAGTCACCTTACAATGGCCTAAACCTGTTTCCTCAATTTCTATTTTCTTTAATAAACCCTGCTGGCTAATTTCCAGTGCTTTTAATCTTGTGTTAAAAAGGTAGATTTCTATTTACATCTCCTTGTTTTGTTTACATTTCAGGCAGATAAAGGGCATTTCAAATACAGGTACATCAGAGAACAGATACATTTGCATCCTACACAAAGTAGTCCTATTTTAGTTTTAAGTATCTGATTTAAGTCCATGTTTCCTACTGTTTGCAGTGCACACAAACAAAGTGTAATCTGGGTGTACTTACTGTAGTTTACTAACCAGTATTCAAAATATTCTTTCTGAGGTTATTTTCTCCCTCCACACTCGCACAACATGCATAACACATGCAGATGCGCATGTCTCTGCGTGCGTCTCTGCACGTGAATGCGTGCGCCATGCATGTGCTCACCCTGCTCACAGCAGGGCAGCTTATAAGTCGTTATATGACCCAGAAGCAGTGCTAAAGGTCACAGACACCTTGTGATCTAAATGCACTATATTCGAGTAATAAAACCCTCAGGAGCTGTGCCACAACACTGCTACTTGTACAAATACACCCCAGTTCACTGCAACATTAAAATAATGCCCCAACTGGGTGTGTAGGTTCGCTAGGTCAGTGTTGAAACTACAGCACCCCTCTCCCTGCTTCCTGTGTCTGAAGCAGGGCTCACAGTATAGCTGTACTCATTAGAATAAAAGTTTAAAATATAGTCAGCACATATAACATTCAAGGTTCATTTTCAGGACAACACTCTTGTGTGAGTGGATTTAACACTCACCCACTCACAGCAGGACAGCTTATGAGTCGTTATATGACCTGGAAGCAGTGCTAAGAGCCACAGACACCTCATGATCTAAATACACTATATTTGAGTTATAAAACCTCAGGAGCTGTGCCACAACATTACTACTTGTACAAATACACCTAATTCACTGCAACATTAAAATAATGCCCCCAACTGGGTGTGTAGTTAGCTAGGTCAGCGTTGAAACTACAGCACCTCTTCTCTTCCTGTGTCTGGAGCAGGGCTCACTGCAATATAGCTGTACTACTTAGAATAAAAGTTTAAAATACAGTCAGCACATATAACATTCAAGGTTCATTTGTCAGGACAACACTCTTGTGTGAGTGGATTTAAACATGTTCCTCTGTTGTGTGAAAAAACCTTCTATGTCAAGCCATTGTGGAATATAAGATGAGTGTGACGTTCCAGAAGTGGGATGAGTCAGAGGAGAATCAGGAGCAATGTATGGCCAACTAGTACAGGTAAATATTGGAACTTTTAGATCCCTTCCTCCCTAGTTCTCATTAGCTTAACTAGTGATTTACGGGTGGCTTCCCTGCCAGAGAAAATGGGGAAAAAGCCTGTTAATCATGTAAACCAACTTTTTAGGAAAAGCTAAACCCAAATATAAGGAAAGGATATAGAATTGGGAAGAAATATCTATTTTGAGGATGTTCACACAGCCCTAGGGGACAAAGGAAGTAATGACTAGTGATTGAGATCCTCTGTGTTAGGAGAAGTAAGTTATATTTTTGAGGTTGGATGAGTCAGTACTAAGGTATTGACCCAAATATTTTAACTTGTCCTTTACCCAACATAACCCCAGATGCTCTACCATGATGCATTGGGTGGAAGTGTTAAAGGGCATGAGTTCTGTTTAGTGTAAGTTCAATTTATAATTAGAAAAAGAGCCAAATAAAGTAATGTTCAAGGCCTCTGGTAGCGGTGGCAGGAGATGTAATGTGTAAAGGATGTCATCCACATATACTGAAAGTTTGTACTGAAAGGGCCTATAACTATGCCCTGGACTTGTGGAGTGATTAATTTTTTCAAATTAAGGGCTCAAGATATAAATTAAATAAAAAGGAAATGGGGCACCCTGCGTGTACCTTGCTGTAAGGGAAAAGCTGCGGAAGTGCACGTGGTTACAAAGACATGGGCTGAGGGTTTAGTATATAGTATTTTGATCCAGGTTATGAATTCTCCCAGCAAGCCATATTTGGGGAGAAGATGAAGCAAGTAATCCCACAAAACCTGATCAAAGGCTTTCTCCACATCCAGAGAAGCCAACATGGTGAGCGTAGTGGAATTCCTGGATGCAGAGACAAGATGTAGGATTTTCTGAATATGATCAGCTGACAGCCTGCTGGAAACAAAACCCACCTGCTCCATGTTAAGGAGACATTCCCGCTCTACCTTCAATCTCATGGCCAATATATTAGCCAATATCTTAATAGCTACATTAATTAATGAAACTGGTCTATAATTAGCCACCAATAGGGGGTCCCGTCCAGGCTTGGGCAAGACCACTATTGTGGCACGCCATGAGAGAAGTATCTGTGAGACCTGTCTGGTGGAAGTATTGGAATAATTCCAGAAAGCATGAGGCTAGATGGTCCTTATATTTCTGGTAGAAATTGGTGGAGAATCCATCCGGATCAGGGATTTATCCAGGGTTGAAGTTTCTACAGCTGTCTTAACTTCCTCTAGAGTTAGAGGGCTTTCAACCAGCTTGTCTGCATCTCATTTAATCATGGTATGTCACGGTCCTGGGGAAAAGTATCCAGGCAGAAGGGTCCAGAGAGGTCGAGGAGCCATGTAAAGGAACTGTAGAAGGTCTGGAACTGATGGGCTATACCATTAGGTGAGGTGAGTAGACAGCCAGAGTCTGACCTGAGGGATGGAATAGTCCGGTCAGCCTGCTGGCTGTGCAAATGCAACACGAGGGAGCTTGACAGCCTTCTCCTCTTGATCGAAATACTGGGTTTTAGTCCTTAGAAGGAGATGTTCTGCTTTTTCATCTATAAGGGCATGATATTTGCTTATAGGGTTTCAAGATGCTCCCAACTCGATGAGGGGGGGGGGGATTTGAAAGCCTTCTCTCAGCTACCTGAATCTGTGACAAAACAGAAGCTGTAGCTTGAGTCATCTCCTACTTCCTTCTGGTAGCAAACCTGATAAATTCACCTCTAAGGGTGTATTTGAAGGAGCACAAAGGAAGTCCAGTTTAGGCATTGTGGCTGGTTAAGACAGAAGGATTTTGTAATGAATGACTGTACTTTGTCAACTATATCTGGACATATCAATAAGAAATTATTGAGGTGCCACATTATGTCTTTGTAACTGAGGGGCCAGATTTACCTGTAAAATGGCTGGGTGGTGATCGAAATGACCTTGGCACAATTACAGCAGGCTAGGACTCCTGGTAGAACTTTAGTACTTAGAAGGAAAAAGTCTATATGGGAAAGAATTATGTGGGATAGAGTGAAAGGAATACTCAGAAACATCCGGTCGTAAGCCTCAAGGATCCACTAGACCCAGGGTATCCATTACCTCCTTTAGGGCCAATTGGCTGGAGGTGAGGGTTGGGCCACTAGGGATCTATCTAGACAGTTGTCTAGAACTATGTTCCAGTCTCCCATGAGTATTATGGGAAGAAAGACCACTGGGATAGGATAGAGGGTATTTGGGAGAAGAAGAGGATCTTCAGAATTGGGGCCATAAACTGTTTCAGGATGATCTCCAGGTGTCCCAGTAAGGCCCTTAGAAATATAAATCTGCCCTGAGAATCAGCTACCTCTTGAAGAAGGCAAAATGGGACTGACCTGGAAACCACTATGGGGCTAAGAAATTTTCCGGCCGAAAATGCGTTATCTTGCACGTTTCCGAGATCCGACGGCCCTGAAAAGCGCGACGCCGTAATGTTATCCTATGGGAAAAAAGAAAAGTTGAGCACCATAACTTTGCCTCCCTGTAATGTTTTCACCAAACTACTGAAAGGCACATCTGTGGGCTGTTGGCTGTCTTCCTCAAATTTCAGGAAAAAAAGACCAAACCGTTATTTTGCAGCAGGGCTCAAATGATTTCTGTTAAGTGTCGAGCAGTAATGTTATCCTATGGAAAACGTCAATTTTGGAGTGCTGTAACTTTGCTGCCATGTGATATTTTTCACCAAACTACTGAAAAGGCACATCTTGTACTGTTGGCTGTCTTCCTCAAATTTCGAAACAAGACAAACCGTTATTTTGCAGCAGGTGCAAGAGTAGTCTATAATGCTTGAGGCACCGTAATGTTATCCTATGGGAAAAACTGTCAACTTTGGAGTGCCATAACTTTGCCGCTGTGTAATATTTTTCAATACAACACTGAAAGGCACATCTGTGAGATTCGGCTGCGTTCCTCAAATTTTAGCCCAAAACTCCCAACGGTTATTTTGCAGTGCAGTGCCAAAGAATTGCTGTCATTTTCCACAGACTAGAAAATTACTGTACAATTTATGACTTTCACAAAAATTTGCGACACTTTCGTGAGCACGAAAGTAATTTGCGAAAGTACTTTTTCCAGAAATTTGAAAAACATATTTCTGGGGTGTTTTACCACAAAATAAAGACATGGCAAGCATCCTCAGGGCCCGACTAGGTGAATACAAAAAAATTAGGTTGCTAGAGGGTCCCAAATTTAAATGCCAACCATTTTTCTGATCACCAACTGAAAACAAAATGGCCGATTTGCGAAAGTAACAGGCCCATTTGCGAAAGTAAAAATGCATTTGCGAAAGTGTTGAACTTTTTGTTAACTTTTCCCATTGACTTATAATGGGAAACTGTTTTTTGAATAACTTTTGAACCGTTTAATATTTTTCACGAAATCTTCAAAAGGCACATCAGGGACCCTGACTGCATGTTCCCTAATTTAAAACCAGTCCATAAAACCGTCGACCTGTAAATCCACAGAAGTCCAAAAAGCGTCATAGCCTGCGCACAGATCACCTTAATAACTCCGTGGCTGTGTATCTGACCAGTATGAAACAGCAGATCCCAAGGCCTATGGTTCTTGATCATAAATTCCAAATTTTAGGCAAATCCATCAAACAGTTGCAAAGTTATTAAGGTGCAAAGTTTTGGGGTTTAACATAGAAATGAAACCATCAACCTAACTATGGTAGCACTACCGTGCTACCATAATATATATATATATATATATATATATATATATATATATACCGTGCCACTATAGTTAGGGTTTAGTACCCCATTTGAGGTTAAAGTGTGAAATTTTGCACCTTAATAACTTTTCTACAGTATGATAGATTAGCCTGAAATATGACAGGCATGGAGCAGCTGCATAAATCTTGGGATCTGACAAGTTTCATACCAGTTGGATATACAGTTGCGGAGTTACAAAGCGGCATTCCGTAGCGCAGTTACGCTTTTTTGCGCATTCTTTGCTCATGTCTACAGTGCATATTTGCATGACTAATCTGAAAACTTCAGGAACAGAGACCAAGGATGCTAGGCATGTCTTTTGAGGTTAATCACCCCAGAAATATGTTTTGAAAATTTTGGGAAAAGTAGTATCGCAAAGTAGTGTCGCAACTGCAACACTTTTGTGATTTTATTTGCAAAAGTGTCGTGTTTTTGTGACACTACTTTGCGACACTATGACCAAAATAACAGGAATTCTTTGCCACCCTGCTGCAAAACACTGGTTTGCTCTATTGGGCTGAACTTTGGAGGTTTGGTGACAAAATATTGCAAGGATGCAAAGTTACGGTACTCCGAAGTTGACACTGTTTCCCATAGACTAACATTGCAGCATCTGCCACAACTTTTGGGGCCCGTATCTTGGAAAAATGCTTAGTACCCCTTAGGGGGCTAAGTGCAAAACTAGCCAGGAAAGTAATGAATAAAATGACATTTAATTTTTTTTTTCTATGTCGTATGGTTCCTGAGATATAAACAATTTAGTATTCCAAGTGCTCATTTTCTGTTCCGAGGCCCATTGTTATAGAAACATAGAAACATAGACTTTGTCGGCAGATAAGGACCGCTAGGCCCATCTAGTCTGCCCGTTTCCCTACCTACAGGATAGGCCGCAGATTCTAGTTAACCAACAGCCTATTTCTTCCTACCCCGCACAAGAATTGCCTTATGTCTGTCCCATGTATTCTTGAATTCTCCCACAGTTTTAGACCCCACAACCTCCTCAGAAAGGCTGTTCCATCCATCCACTACCCTCTCTGTGAAATAATACTTCCTCACATTGCCCCTGAACCGCCCTCCTTCTATCTTTAAATTGTGTCCCCTTGCTCTTGCAAGTTTCTTTTTCTGAAAGATGCTACCCTCTTGGACTTTGTTGATTCCACTGAGGTACTTAAAAGTTTCTATCATGTCCTCCCTCTCCCTTCTTTCCTCAAGGGTATACATATTAAGCTCCTTTAATCTCTCCTCATACAGCTTCTCTTGCAGACCCTGCACCATTTTAGTTGCCCTCCTCTGGACTACCTCTATCCTGTCTATGTCCTTACGGAGATGGGGTCTCCAGAACTGGACGCAGTACTCCAGATGGGGTCTCACCAACTGTCTGTACAGAGGGATAACAACTTCCTGTTTTCTGCTGCTGATGCCTCTCCCTATACATCCCAGTATACCCCCAGCCCTCCCTACTGCCTTCTCACATTGCTTGCTAACCCAAGGTCATCTGTATGATTACCCCAGGTCCCTTTCCTTTTTATGTTGCTTGCATGTGCAAAAACATAAATGCCATCAACGGAATTTGGAGGTGTGTCACCTCCTCCTCCAATTCAGTCAGCCAGCTGGCAGGCGCGGCCTGTAAGCCAATGTATTTGGAGCCGTCATGACCACGCTCAAAATGCAGTAACTCTGATTGAAAGAGAGATACGCTTCAGTGAGCAGAGATAGAAGCCCACTGAAGCATAGCTCCCCGCCTGGCGCTTGCCCCCACACCTACTGCATAGCCCAGCGGGTGCCCAATCCCGTTAGCTGACTTGCGTCCCCAGTTGTGGTGCCACGCTGGGAGCCCACCCAAGCGTGGCAATGAGAATCATGAGCCGGCCAGGGTGCCCAATCCCCCGTCAGCTGAGCCCAATGCCTTGTGCCCTGGGAGCCCACCCCAGTGTGGAAAACGGTCCGTAGTCTTTTTAATTTTAAACCTAAAACTAAAGCGGTCCAGCGGGCGTCCCGGACCCCTCCACAACCTGCACCCACCCACTGCGCACCAGCCTCCCCGCCCCCACCCCATACTTACCTCCGGACTCCGCGCGACAATCTTGTGCACGGGGAACGTCTGCACTCTTCAAAGCCGACGCGAACTGGTAAATGCCAGTAAGCTGTATAATGGGCTAGATAGGGGTTTCAACTTTATTACATATCTCAGGCATTTTTGGAATTTTACCAAATTTTCAACATGGGGTTTTGGGACCCTTCTCATGAATGATGTCACTGTCATGGCGTTATTCAGGCCCGAAGGGTGATTCGCGCAGTGACTGTGCAGTGACTGCGAAATCACCCTTGGCCTGAAGCCACCATGACAGTGACATCATTCATGAAGGATCCTACTGGTGGAATTCAAAATCAAAAACTGTTTCTGCGATGCGTTGGCAGTTCCTATGTGAGCTCGTGAAGTTGCGAATTTCAATATTTTCACTCCAGATTTTCAATATTGCCATTTTACCACACCTTCTTATGAGTAGTACAGCTGTCATTTTCACATCCTGCCCAAAAATGTTTCCGCCCATAGTAGCACAATAAGCGCAGTCGGTGTGCAAACTCAATGTATGGGACACATTAACTAAATCACAGTGACACTGTTCATGAGCAGAGGTCTTAAAATGGCTATGTTGAAAATTTGGTGAAAAATTCCTAAAATGACTGTCTTTACGAGCGCAGCGCGCAGTTCCGCGACGCAACAGAAGTTCGCAAATTTTCAATATTTGCACTCCAATGACTCCAAATACCTAAACAGCACATAGAAGCAAGCAACATTCGGCATTGACAAATGCTTGTTTGTTGTTGTTACTACCTCCCCACCCATTGTGTATTCTTCCCCTGGGTTCTTGTTTCCCAGGTGCATTATTCTGCACTTCTTTGCATTGAATCCTAGCTGCCATACTTCTGACCATTCCTCCAACCTTGCCAGGTCCTTTTCATCCTTTCCACGCCTCCTTGTGTATCAACCCTGTTGCAGCTCTTTGTGTCATCTGCAAAAGGCATACTTTTCCTTCCAGTCCCTCTGCAATGTCACTGATGAAGACATTAAAAGGACTGGACCCAATACTGAACCTCGGTCCCCTCTAGTAACCCTCTTTCTTCAGAGTGGACTCCATTTACAATTACCTTCTGTGTCCTGTTGTGCAGCCAATATTTTACCCATGCTACCACCATGGGACCCACTCCCAGGCTGGTTAATTTGACTATTAATCTTTGTGTGGGACTGTGTCAAATGCTTCTAAAGTCTAGGTAGACCATGTCCACAGCCCCTCCTGGTCTACTACTTTGGTAACCAGTCAAGAAATCTATAGATTCGTTTGACATGACCTTCCGCTGTGAACCCATGCTGCCTTGGGTCCTGTGCTCCACTGGCCTCTAGGTACTCAACTATTCTTTCCTTCAGAAGTGACTCCATCCTTTCCCTACCACAGAGGTCAGACTGACAGGTCTGTAGTTCCTGCCTCTGTCTTGGTCCCACTTTGTGAAGGGAATCATCCGCCTTCCTTATGCATACATTCTTTGTACTCACTGTGTTTCTCTATGGAGCTGTTGGGAAAACCAATGTGTGCACTTCTGTTACTATTACAGTTAGTGTTTCCACTTGTGTTTTCGTACACATTGCATTTAGCATTCCGATATCGCCACAGTGTCTTGTTATCCTTCTTTCGTTTTCATTTCAGCTTACGTTTGTGTTACTGTTACCATTTGTGTTTCACTACTGTTTCTGTTTGCGTGTCAATTTGCATGACTGTGTGCATTTCCATTTGCGTTTGCGGCTGCACTTCCGTTGCGTTTCTCTTTTGTTTGGCATCCGCATTGCTGTTACCATTACCATTTGCATTTCAATTGCATTACCGTCTGTGCACATTACAGTTTGTGTTTCCGTATCGCTTGCATTTCCATTTCTGTTTCCTTTGGCGTTATTGTTGCTGTTACTGTTAGCATTTGCGTTTCCAACTGCAGTACGGGGACTGTGCGCATTACCATTTGTGTTTCCGTACACGCTTGCGTTTCCATTTCCGTTTGCATTACAGTTCACTTTGCCATCATCGTTGCTGTTACTGTAACTGTTTGCGTTTCCAATTGCATTACCGTTAGTGTTTGCGTCTTCATCACTGTTTGTGTTTCTGTTGCCCTTAGCATTTGCGTTTTTGGTTGTGTTTCCATTGTTGATTGCATTACTGTTTCCTTCTACGGTGCCATAGCTTTAACCATTTGCATTTCTGTTTGCCTTTCTGTTACTGTTTACATTTCTTTTACAGTTTGTGTTTCTGTTGGCATTGCCGTTTACTTTACTGTTTTCGTTAACATTTGCTTTTCTGTTACCGTTACTGGTTGCATTACCTTTTGCATTACCATTTCTGTTTTCATTAATGTTTGTGCTTACATTTCTCTTACCGTTTGCGTTACCATTTTGTTTGCATCACCATGCGTTACCATTTGTGCTTGTGCTTGTGTTTGTGTTACAGTTACCATTACTATGTGACAAAAATCCGTCTCCACCACCACATTCTATTCACTATTTATAGTCCTCATTCTCAAAAGAAAATTCATGGCAAAAAAATCCATTTAATGCATCAGTTAGGGTTGTTCCAGTGACAAAAATAGAAATTCGATGTTAGAGTTGCCACCCCTTACCCCACCCCACCAACAGGCATCAGGGTATCGTTGGGGTCATCAGTCTAACTCTCACCCATTCTCCTACACTGCACCACCTCAGCTTGTTTACATAGGATGGGGTGAGGATTGGGAGCTTGACCCCAATGCACCCGATGCTCTTGGGGTGGGGTGGGTGCAAAGCAGGGGCAACCCTAACATCAATTTCCTCACTTTTATCACTGTGGAACAATTCTAACTGATGCATTAAATGGATTTTTTCCATGAATATATATATACACACACACACACTGTATATAGATCACATAATGGATTATAGTGAATTAGCATATTTATTTCCACTAGTGAGTAGTAAGATCGATAACTGATGAGTGGTGAAGCCAAAAGTTAGTTATTACTGCTGAATGTGGAGATAGTGTGAGATAAATGAGTTATTCGACTGCAACCATTATGTATTTGATATATATATACCACTCTATTTGTTATGTCTTTATTAGTGTCTTACCTTGTTTTAGCTTAAAACTGTCTTCTTTCCATTGTAAGTTCTCTATCTGGCCCATTGTTCTCAGTGTTCTATTTCCAGATTCTAAGTGGAAGTAACATGATCTAAGTGTAATAAATCATGTTCTAAGTAAAGTAAATTGTATTCTAAGTGAAAATAAATATTTATCCCAAATAACATGGTTTATTTGCCCAATTTATTGTCCACTGGTTGTGGGGTGTGTGTGTGTGTGTGTGTGTGTATATATCTATATCTATATATATATTTATAAATTTATGCAATGGGGTGAGATAAACAGAGTGTGATAAATCCATTTATCTGAGTAACTGTGTACATAAATTTCATTGTGCCTCGACTCTCCCATGACCACCAAGTCATTCAGCATTGGATGCTGACTAATAAGCTTGTCCTGAACAAAGAAAAGACTCAAACCATGACATTTGGTTCCCACACCAAACTCAAACTCTACTGACCTAAACTCAATGTCTCCTCTCCTAACGGCACATCTGTAGGGGCAGTTAACTCGATTAAATATCTCGGTATCACTCTTGACCCGACTCTCAATTTCGATCTTCATATTCAACAGACTTGCAAATTGGCAAACATGAATCTTGACATTGCCTACCGGACTAGCTATGTGCTCACACCATCTGCCAGTCTTGCCATTGCTCATGGTATACTCCTACTGTGTCTCGCCTATGGTGTCATAACCTATGTCTCTGCCGGTAAATCGAGTCTCCAAAAATGGGATGTTGCCTATAATTTCTTTTTATTCTTTTTCCCTCCAGTCACGGCTCATGGGAACTCTCTCAGGCAACCATATCCCTGTGCCTGCCCACCTGAGGTTCTCTGTGGTTTATGCCTTCTCTCCCGCCCTGCAGCCAGCACCCCCGTTTGACCCATCTGGGAGGGTAGCCAGACTCCTTACTCTCTTAACAAGGCAGACTCTGGCATGCAGGTGGGGCCCTGGTGGAGGAGTGGTGAGGCCAGCTGAGATGAACCAGGTGCTGGGCATGGAGGATAGGTGCCGTCGCCTATCCCAGCAGGTCAGGTTTTCCTTGTTCTGTGCATTCCCTCCCTGTGCATGCGCACCCCGATGCATGACTCACAGCAACCCTGACTGCATCGGACATGCTATTATGTGCTGCCCGTGCTTGTGCAGCACCCCGATCTCCACCAGGGGCTGCGGGCACGGGCACCCCAATGCCCTCCCTCCAGGGCAGGAAGCAGCCCACGGGTGCTCTATCAGTCCCTCCTGCCAACCCCGGTGTCTGAGCTCGCTCCTGAACTTGGCGCGGCGTGGTGTGGCATCCAGCGCCTCAACCCTCAGCGCCACCGGGCTGGCTTGATGTTACCAATAATAACATCTGTTGCTATACATCCTCCTCTCCTCGGCTGAAGCACCATTGCCTCCTCTACTCGGATCATGTCTGTCTTTCCCCTTCTGCATCTAGATCTTATGCTTATGGATTGAACTTTGATAACATTATCAGATCCCAAATTCCCAAGTCACTGGCAGGACTATTCCTAAATCACACATCCAGCTATGGTCTTCGCTCTGCTAATAATGCCCCAGTCCCATCCCCAGACACTGAATGTCCAAAGGTGCTAGTGCTTTTGCCTGTTGTGCCCCTTTTCTGAACTCCCTCCCTAAGTACTCACTCAGCATCATCCCATGCCTCCTTTAAAAATTGCTTGGCACTATCTTTTTGACTCCTGCCATTGCTCCTATTTCAAACCACCCTAGCCTTCATCTCCTCCCTATGTTTTCCTGCACCTATACACTTCTTGGTTTACTGACCTGTCCAAAGTATAGCTCTTTCTTCTTATCACCTGTTTATTAACTTTTATTACCTAGGGACTTTTATCCTTCACTAAGTCCCCATCCTCCTATCTTATCCAACACTCCTCTTTCAATTCCTATTTCTCCATTTCAACTTTACTTCTCCCACCTTATCCTGTACTGACTACCATAATGTCTCTGTCACCCAGTTTTAATCCTCCTGGATTCTATGGTAATGTTAGCACTTATGACCGGACCAAATTTTCATTTTGGTTTCTTGTAATTTTTACTTCTCTTTACTCTTATTTTATTTTATTCTTCCCTGTTTACATATTTTTACTAAGCTTGTTATTTAACTCTGTCCTATTTTTGTATTTCTACAATTGTATACTGTGATTTCATATATTGTAACCTGTTATCTGATAGTTTCTGTTTATGTACCCTCCCGGGTTGTGCCTGAAAGTAGTCATTGCTATGGCTAGTGCACCTACCCGGTCATCAAAAACTAAATAAATAAATGAATTGCATTTCCTCTTCACCTATTAGCTCTCACCAGAAAAAAACCCTACTGTTGAGCAACCTTACACTGTTGCTCACTGTATGACTCTTGTATTTTTGCTAATTGTATTCTACCCTCAGTGTAACTGTACTATGCATTACAGACTACTTAATATTGTGTATCATTTTACTGTTGAGCAACCTTAGACTGCTGTCCACTCTATGAATCTAGTATTATTGCTAATTGTATTCTACCCTCAATGTAACTATACTATGCATTAGAGACTACTTAAATATTGTGTACCATTTTACCTATTGTACCTGAAGCTCCCCTACTCTAGTTCTGTTCAAACCCTACCTTGTTTTGGTGTTATCCTCTCTCTGAATCCTGTATAATCCTGCATTGTTTGTTGTTGCTATCCATTACGTGTAATTTTTTCCTTGTTAACGCCCGGGTAGTGCCAGAAACTATGCAAATGTATGCCTAGTGCACACTACCTGGTCAACAAAAACTAACTAATTAACTAAATAAATAAACCCTCAAGATCAATTTTGTTTTATTGTTCATATCAGAGGGTATCTAAAGGCCATAATTTAAATCCTTATAACTCTGGAACTGTTTAATATTTTTTCACAAAATCTTTGAAAGTCACTACCTTGGCACAGGTGCTTCTACCTTGAATGTTTAGTGGAAAACTTCTGTACCATTTAGGCTATGCATGGTAGCAAAAAAAAAACAAGTGTGTTAAGTATAGGGAGAAAAAAGAAATCTTCACTTTTTCAAAAATCAGCATTCTAGAGCTTGGAAACTGCAAAAGATGCCAGCACAAAACTTTTCATGTCTTCAGACTCTGCCACCATCTTGACTGCACATGCTAATGTTTGGCTATTCTGTTGAATGCCACCAAAGCTATTAGGGTGCAAAAATTGGGTTTAACATTGAACACTCCACTCAATCCTAACTGTACTGGTGCTAATGCACCAGTATAATTTAATATATATATATATATATATATATATATATATATATATATATACTGGTGTATATAGGTCTATATATATATATATAAATCAAGCTCTTTTTTGCCTTTCAGCTGGCTTTACAGTACCCCTCAACCCCATCACTGACCTTGTCATGGACTTACTCACTTGCCAAGAACCCCAGAAATGATGGATGCCCTAGCATGTTGGTCATGTGTGGGCCTGAGGGGGTGCCAGAGCAATGGCAGACCCAAGCTTTTTACTCCCAACTTCTGTTTTAGTCCTGGGGGGTCTGCCAGCATGCAATAATGTGCACGGACATGTGCAGAGGCACGCATACATGCCTGGTGTCTGGTGGCTGCATTTCTGGCACACAATGGACACAAGAATGCACTCTGAAAATCACAAGAGACACAGAACGGTACATATAAACATGTGGAGGATGAAAATGTTATTAACAGAGTCCCACATTACTTAGTGACAATACAAAAAGAAAGAGAATGGTGAAGAACCAGAACGCTCAGCTCAGATGTGATTTTAATGAGATATCATGTCTCCTTTATGCACAATCTAGTATTTATTCTTGTTGAGGTATCTTATATGTAATGTAAATGAACATTTTTATTGTATGATCTGTTACTGCTTGTAATGATCTTTATATATGATCGAACAGTAAAGTTATACCTACCTACATATAAACATATTATAAATCATGTTGAGGAGTTCATTTTTTTAAATGCAACTTGAATTTAAAATAAGACTAATTTTTTAGAAAATTAGAAAAAAACGCTGTGTGATGAAATGGACCATGCAGACTGAACTTGGAACTGTAGAATTGTAGAACTGTTTGTGCGAGTCAACCTCTTGTGGAAAAAAAGAGTACTTGGAATATGTAGAAATAAGCAATCCTGATTGGTGAAGAATGAGGTTGTGATTTATAATAAGAAAACACTACAAACACAGTTTAAAGTTTCAACTCTTATTCTGGTACAGTTAATATGGATCATTTGGTGGTATTAATACAATTTCTGAAAAAAGGAACATTACAAGTTGCTGCACATCGGATATAATTTCCTGTCCCTCTTAACAGGCCACAGAAACTCTTTTAAAGCAGCAGTATTTGTGAGTCATGATAATTTTTTTTTATTATTATTAGTAATAATGTATTTCTGGCAAAAACATCACTATGCAAGTTTCGCTTCTCATTTTCTTTCATTCCTGAGCAAAGATACGTGATTTTAACATTTTTAAGAGGTCCTGCTTTCCTGCAGTGTTCACCATGAAAAAATTAAATATCTTCCATGGTGCAGTGTTGTTGACCATCAGAAGCATGCGCCATTACCATCGTAATTCACCCACAGGATAAAGTAAGTATTTACAGTCAACAGGTTCCCTCAAAGGAAGACATTTTTAAATATTGTGAGTAGGGTCATCTTTAATAACTCTAGTCACTGAACACAAAAATTGTTATAAAAGCAGTTCTTTAAATATGAGAGGAAATCAAAAGGTATTTATGAATCAAGGATGTCAGAAATAAGACTTTTGCAAAAAATAAAAAATAAATATGATGCTATTATTGCCTACTAACAAATACTGCTGCTGAAACTAAGAAGCTGAGTTTACCTGTAGCTGGCAGCAGCGTCCAGCATTTTCCATGACTAAGACTGCCCTATAGAGATACTACATTGCCACCATTTGTGTAACCTTGTAATTTTACATAGGGTGCTGCTTTGCCTGACTACCGTGTGTTCACCTTCACCCTTCATGACATCACAGGGTTCTAAAATAGTGGCAATGTAGTATCAGTATGGGGCATGTTTAGGCATCAATATCTCTGGACTATTGCCAGATACAGGTAAGACCAACAGCTCATTTAAAAAAGCTTGCTGTGTGCTGCAAATGATGATGGGCAGAAAGGCAGAGATTCAACAGGACAAAATGCACTAAGAAACTGATTTCTTAGTGTGAGCTTAGCTGCACTGAAAAGCACTCCTGTTAAGGGATGTAAATCACTGACTATTTCATTTATTTATTGTTTTTCTAGTTTACTAATTGTCTCACCTGGGCTTCTTGTTTGTGTGAGGAGTAGTATTGGCAAGTGACCAGAGGCAAGCAGAGAAAAGGGCAAACAGGAGCTGGAGTGTGGCATCAGTGTAGTGGGCAGGTTGAAGGACAGCCCACGTGTCAGTGGGCAGCAAGGTGGGGATTCAGCAGTGTAGAAGAGACTTACTTCAAATGTCCACTGCATGAGCATTCCAGCATGTGAGTGTCAGAAGAAGAGAATGTGTCATCTGTGTAGAAACACCTATGAGGCATGTGCCAGTAGTCTACATTTTGCCAGGGATTATACCGAAGACGGTGAGGGGTAATGCCAGAAAAAGTAAAAACACGGTAAGTTGGCCAACACTCTGTCTAGGGTAGGATGTTAAAGGGAGCAACTGAAATGGATTCAGGCAAGTAGAGGAAAAGCACAGGGCAGGGTGTTATTAAACTGTGGGAAGGAGTTATTGGTTATTGAGGAAGGGAAAACAACAGGCATTAAGTAGCACAGGCACAATGGGGAGATAGTCAGTTGCAGGGACTGTGGTGTGCTTATCTCCCAGGCTATGTTCAGGAGGGTGTGATGCTGCTTGGTATGTAACAGATTTGTGGAACTTCAGGCACAGCTGGTAGCAGCAACATATCCCTGTGGTGTCACTAGCTGAGCTGGTACTCACAGGCCCACCTCACACCCCAATCTCCAGAGGCCCGGGGGGGCTGGAGGGTTGTAGGAAAGGGAATGGTGTACAGGCAGCCACAAGAGAGTTATTCAAGCTCCCCAAATTCTGACTGCTAATTGCTTTGCACTACTGGAGGAAGCATTGCCACCTGGCCCCTTCGGGGGGAGGGGAGAGATAGGGGCTCTAAGCAGGTCAGGAAAGGTGAAAAAAATAACTTGGTGGCACCAGTGGAGAGACAGAAAGAAGGCAGCAAGGACTATCCTAGTAGTAGGGACTCTGTCCACAGAGGGAAGGAGAAGGTGTAGGGAGGAGGGAAGGGAGGAGGTGGTCAGATGCCTTCCAGTTGTATCTGTCATTTGAGATGTTCATAGGATTGGGAAGAAGGCAGAGGGAGGGGAGGGGAAGCTTAGGGTGCTGGTACACTTGGGTACAAACAATCTGGCAAACCAGCCTATGGGGATAGTCAAGCATAACATTTGAAGGCTGGTGAAAAGATTGAAGGCACACTCAGCTTTCCTTGCCTTTTCTTAGGTCCCCTTATGCGAGGTTGGGGAAAGGGGAAGGGAAAGGATAGTGTGAGGAAAAAGGAGACTGAAGAAATTATTGGATGGTTGAAAGGAAGGTGTCAGGAGGAGTACCATTCTGTGGGAGACTGTTGGGCGGAGTTTCTGGGAAAGGTGCCTCTTGAGGATGATGGCTTTACCCATAACAAGAGAAGGAACCAGCGGGCTTGAGCATAAGTTAGATGTCAACATAGGTGGACATTAAAACTGAGAGGAGAGACTGAGGCTGAGGAACCACAGAAGATGGAGAGCACAAGGAAACCCTAGCTAGGACTCATCCAGATATGGGAATTGGAGCTAGGAGCAGTCAGGAAGGAAGAAGCAAAGCAGGGGTCCATTACAGGTTAAGAAAGGGTGCCAGGGGAATCTATGGTGCTCCCATACACAATTGTCTTGTGAGTCTGTGTAAAAATGACTGGTGTCACAATATAGAAGTTTCTAGTACTCGTGTATACCATTGCCTTGTGCTGCTGTATGATGTGGTGGCTCTGTACACTGTTGCCTGGTGCTCCTGTAAACTATTGTCTGGGGTTCTGTATACCATTGTCTTGTGCCCCGTACACTATTTTCTGGTGCTCATATCTACTGGTGTACCTTCATACCATCATCTTTCTTTTCAGTCTTTATTTTTGGTAACTGGGTAAGGACCACTAGGCATGATGCCTGTTATTAGGGGTGACCTGGGAGCACTGGGGAGGTTAAGTGAGTTGCTCAGGGTCACACAGTATGCAAGCGGAGGTTGTGGGAATAAAACCTAGGTCTGCTGGATGTACCAAGCTCATTCACAGCTCATTACTCTTACTTCTAGGCTATAATGGTGCTCCCCATTGTCTGGTGCCAGTGCTGTATACAATTGCCTGGTGCTGCTGTATTGACTGATGCTTCAATGTACAATTGTCAGGTGTCCCTATTTTATTTTCTAGTGCTCTGCATACCATTGTCTGGTGCTTCTGTACACCACTGTTTGATGTACCTGTATATATTTGTCTGATGCCCCGTATAATAATAATAATAATAATAATACATTTTATTTCTAAAGCGCCTTTCAAATTTCCAAGGCGCTGTACAGACATAAGAAAACACAGATAAAACACAGATAAAAACTTCAATCTCAGAATAATACATCACAATCAATGATCTAAAAAGGCAGACTGATACAAATAAGTTTTTAAATCCCTCTTAAACTCCTCCATGGAGGTGCACTGCCACAACCGAAGGGGTAGAGAACTCCAGAGAGTGGGAGCAGCATAAGAGAAAGCTCTGCAACCAGATGAATTTAGGCTCACTCTTGGAATCTCTAGCAACCCCTCGTCGGCCGAGTGGAGTAATCGGCCTGGGCAGTAAGAAACCAGGAGATCTTTCAGATACGCTGGACCCTGATCATGTAGGGCTTTAAAAGTCAATAAACAGACTTTGAAGGTGATCCGCCACCTAACAGGAAGCCAGTGCAGATCGCGCAGCACCGGGGAGATGTGGCAAGCCTGCTTGTCCCAGTAAAAACCCGTGCTGCTGCATTTCTGCACTAGCTGGAGGCAGTGGATTTCAACCCCAAAGCCCAAAATACAGGGCATTGCAGTAGTCCAAGCGTAGGACACAAGGTGTGGACCAACGTTGAGTAGCGAGTCGGACGGAACAAGGTGTTCACTCTAGCAATATTCCTAAGGTGGTAAAGGAAGTCTTGGCGACGCTGACACTGTGACTGTAGTGTCAGCCTGTCATCTAAGATAACCCCTAGGTTACACACCCATTCAGAGGTTGGAGTGATACACCCCAAGAAAAATTCCTGAGGGTGCACCGCAGGCGACCTCTCTATCCGACAACCTGGATCCACAACCAAAACCTCTGTCTTTTCTGAGTTCAACTTCAGCCAACTAGAATCCATCCAATCCTGGATTTCTTTCAGGCAGTTGTTAAACACCGAGAGAGCTCCATCCTGGTCAGGGCCAAAAGACAGGTATAGCTGGGTATCATCTGCATAGCAATGAAACCTCAGCTTATACCGTCTTATAATGTCTCCGAGGGACAGCATATACACCGTAAATAACATGGGAGATAACACAGAACCCTGAGGCACCCACACAACAAAGGAATTGGGAAAGAAGAAAAATCCGGACACAACTCTTTGTGATCTCCCAGTGAGGAATGAGGTGAACCATCCAGGGCAGTTCCGACATTCCACAGATCTGCCTCAGGCGTGCTAACAACACCACATGATCCACGGTGTCAAAAGCTGAGAGAGATCAAGAAGAACTAGAATAGAACGTCTCTTCTGGTCTCGCCTCAAGAAGATCATTAACACCCGAACCAGTGCAGTCTCGGTGCTATGTCTTCTAAAACCGGATTGGAGGGGTTCGATATGTCATGAATGGTTAAATGGTTCTCCAATTGGACCGCCACTACTTTCTTAATCACCTTCCCAATGAAGGGTAGGTTAGAGATAGGTCTGTAGTTTGCAAAACAGTCTGTGTCCAAGGTAGCTTTCTTCAAGAGCGGTGTCACCGCTGCTTCTTTCAGGGAGCTAGGAAACTCACCCGAGTCCAGGGAGCACCAGACTATTTGCACAAGGATTGGACCGATGATGTCACAACAACACAATATTAGGGAAGTCGGTCCAGGATCCAAACTACAGCTCGTAGGGCGCATACCATGGATAATCCTCATGACGTCCACGAAATCAGATCTGCTGAAGGAACACCACGAAAACTGAGGCACTGTGAACTCACGCTGTTCAACCGCATCCCCCTTAGAAGCTGCAGGACGCAGATTCGCCCTGATATCAGCCACCTTATTAGCGAAGAAGCGAGTGAGCTCCTCTCACTCTAATTGCAAAAAAGCTCTCAGAACTTGTAGACAGGCTGGGTTGCACAGCCTGTCCACAGTTCAAAACAGCTGAGCCGTCAGTTCCTAGCAGCAGCAATCTCCCTGGACAGGAATTCTGCCTTCTTATGGAGATTGCAGATTGATAGACAGAGTAATGGTCCATCAATTTAAGGCGGTCAGTATCACTGGTGGATCTCGCCAACAGCGTTCTAATCTTAGCCCTGTCTCCGCATCTCCTCATAGGACAAGTTGAGGAAGGAAAAGGCAAGTAGTGTTTGCAGGGAAGTCACAGGGGAAAATGCAAGTCCCAGGAGGGGTGGGGTGAAGAGGAGGGAGGAACTAGAGGGCCCGGGGGGAGGCTGTTCCCACCTTAGTGTACTCACTTTGTCTGGTCTTCCTGTATATCACTGATTGATTGCACCTATACACCATTGTTTGGTGCTACTGTATACCAGTGTCTAATACTTCTGCATACATTTTTCCTGTAGACTTGTACAACATTGTCTGGCATACCAGTATACCATTGTCTGGTATTTCTGTAAACCATGTCTGGTATACTGGCATACTATTATATGACATTGTCTGGTTTGCCTGTATGTCATTGTCTATCATTATATTATTGTCTGGTGCTACTCCCCCTCTAGTTTCTCCCTTCTCTTCACCCCACCCCTCCTGGGACTTCCATTTTCCCCTGTGACTGCCCTGCAAACACTACTTGCTTTTTCCTTCCTTAACTTGTCCAAGTCCAGTCCTGGCAGGCTTGATCTTAAACTCCTCTACCTTTCAGCTCCTGCAATTGCATCCCCCAGCCACCTCCTTAACCACTCCGTCTCTCTTTGTGCTTTTTCTCAGTCCTGGAAGATTGCCAAAGTTCTTCCACTTCACAAAGGAGGGGGGAGGGCCCTCCCTCCTGGTAACTTCTGTCCTATCTCTGTCTTCCCTTCTCTTGCAAAGCTGTAAGAGAAACATGTCTATTCCAGACTTTCTGACTTTCTCTCTTCTTCCAAATTCCTGTACCCCAGTCAGACTGGCTTCCAGGGCACCATTCTACAATCTCCTCCCAGCTGCATATACGGACTCATTTTTATTGGGATGGATCAGGAGCCCATCACAGCAGCCATTTCATCAATCTTGCCAAAGCCTTTGATTTGGTGGGCCATCCACTTCTACTGGACAAGCTGAGTTCTGCTGGCCTCTGAGCTCCCCCTGTTGAATAGTTCTATTCCTACCTCACAGGCCATCAACAGTCAATACAGGTTGGATGCATCCTGTCACCTCCACTACACATCCAGGCTATGATCCCACAGGGAACAAACAGACAACAACACAAAGGGTCTGCTAGGAAAGTATGAAAACTTACTTTATGTTTTTTTTTTTATAAAGGTTTCTATCTCTCCTAGGGTAGACCAAGTAGCTACTCAGCCTCATGACTTTGTACCACCAACCGTCCCTTTCCTCCCATTGGTTGGAAGCGGTGTTTCCCCCACAGATTTCCCACTGCAGCGGGGTCAGAGGGGGAGGGCTGTTCTCACCTTAGTGTACTCACATACAGAATTTGCTCCCAATCAGAGTGGCAGGGACGGGTCACGGTGAAATGTCGAGAGCTTCACAAAGCCCTGGTCCCCATTTTACACTTTTCTGGTCCATCCCCTGCTACAGAGCCAGGATGTGCAGGTGGAGGTGCACATTTCCTACACTGCCGCAGCCACTCCCTTCTAGTCACTTGAGCCTTCACTACCACTGGGCTGCCACTCGGTGGCAGTCATGGGCTGAGACAACTGGCCACCTTACACTGGTAGAAGAGAGCTGCCCTGGGGGGCTCGATCTTCTACCGCCCACCGACCCCTGGCAACCTGTGCTTGCTCCCAAACATGGGTCACCGGCATGACAGGAAGTAAGGTGTTCAACGCTTTAGCCCTTCATGCCACCAGGCCAGCCTGAAAACTTACTTTGTTGATATGAAAAAAACTATAAACAGCATGTACAAACGACACTCAACACAAGGCTCCAGCGCTTCAGGGCACACTGACCCTTCTTCACAAAGCTATATTTAGTGACCCCACTGTTATCCACCATTTAAATATTCAACATGATTGTGCAAGTGACTTACCATTCAATTACTGTAGTAACATGCAAATAGTGTGCAAGGGTAGGTGCAACTTAAAGCCAGACAGTCCCCTTATTTCAACAGACAAATCATTAAGGCTTATATGTTTACACAATTTCACTTTCCTGATGTAATGAACATTGTCATAATGGATCTACTAATTAAAAAGCAATCTACACATCTAAACTTATGCATGATTAATCATCTATGAGGCAAGTTAAAGGGAACTCATGCAAGAGAAAATGGAAGAAAAGAGGGGGAAGCGAAAAAAGATTATAAGAAAAAGGTGCTTTAATAAGGAATGGGGAGGGAGTTGAGAGAAAATATTCCCCCTTTTTTCTTGTATTTTCACTTGTATGAGTTCCCTTTAACTTATTTATCAATAATAGATGATAGTCATGTATAAATTTAGATGTGTAGATTGCTTTTTAATTAATTAGCAGAACTGCTATGACAATATTCATTATGTTAGGGAAGCACAATTGTGTAAACAACAACCAAGTAATGAGCCCATGTAAAATTTTGTTGAGCATGCTTGTAACTTTGGTAATTTTCAATATTTTAACATAGAAACATAGAATTTGATGGCAGATAAGGACGCTTGGCCCACCAGTCTGCCCATTTCCTACCTAATGGATAAGCTGCAGATCCTAGTTAACCAGCAGCCTACTTCTTCCTACCCCAACCCCCTAAATTGCCTTATGACTGTCCCATGCATGCTTGAATTCCACCACTGTTTTTGACTCCACAGCCTCCTCAGGAAGGCCGTTCCATGCATCCACAACCCTCTCTGTGAAAAAATACTTCCCTAAATTACCTCTGAGCCACCCCTCCTCTATCTTTAAATTGTGCCCTCTTGTTCTTGCACACCTCTTTTTCTGAAAGATGCTACCCTCTTGGACTTTGTTGATTCCCTTGAGGTACTTGAAAGTTTCTATCATGTCCCCCCTCTCCCTCCTTTCCTCGAGGCTATACATATTAAGCTCCTTAAGTCTCACTTCATACGTCTTCCGGTGCAGACCCTGCACATTTTAGTTGCTCTCCTTTGGACAGCTTCCATCCTGTCTATGTCTTTGCGATTGGGTCTCAGAACTGCACGATACTCAGATGGGGTCTCACCAGCTGTCTGTACAGAGGATAATAACTTCTTGTTTTCTACTGGTGATGCCTCTCCCTATGCATCCCAGTATCCCCCCAGCCCTCCTTGCTGCCCTCTCACATTGCTTGCCCACCTTTAGGTCATCTGATATGACTACCCCCAGGTCCCTTTCCATTTTTGTAGTTGTTAGTATCTCACCCCCCATTGTGTACTCTTCCCCTGGGTTTTTGTTTCCCAGCTGCATTACCTTGCACTACTTAGCACTGAATCTAAGCTGCCATACATTTGACCATTCCTCTAACCTTGTCAAGTCCCTTCTCATCCTTTCCACCCAACCTTGTGCATCAACTCTGTTGCAGATCTTTGTGTCATCTGCAAAGAGACATACTTTTCCTTCCAGTCTCTCTGCAATGTCACTTATAAAGACATTGAAGAGGACCGGTCTTAATACTGAACCCTGCGGTACCCCACTAGTAACTCCCTTTCTTCAGAGTGGACTCCATTTACTGTTACTCTCTGTGTCCTATTCTCCAGCCAATTCTTTACCCAGGCTGTCATCTTGGGACCCACTCCCAGGCTGGCTAACTTGTATATTAATCTTTTGTGTGGGATTGTGTCAAATGCCTTGCTAAAGTCTAGGTAGGCCATGTCCACAGCCCCTCCCTGATCTACTACTTTGGTCACCAGTCAAAGAAATCTATCAGATTCATCTGGCATGACCTTCCCGCTGTGAATCCATGCTGCCTTGGGTCCTGTGCCCTCTGACCTCTAGATACTCGACAATTCTTTCCTTCAAAGTGATTCCATCATTTTCCCTATCACTGAGGTTAAACTAACAGGTCTATAGTTTCCTGCTTCTGCCTTGCTCCCACTTTTGTGAAGGAATCACATCTGCCCTCCTCCAGTCCTCGGGTACCACCCCAACCTCCCATGATTTGTTAAAGAGGGTAGTCAGTGGTGTCACTAGCTCTACCCTTAGTTCTTTTAAATTCTGGGATGAATCCCATCAGGCCCCATTGCTTTGTCCACCTTCAGTTTTAGAGTTCTTTCAGAACCCTTTCTTCTAATGGGCTGGTATCAACTTCTGTATCCAGAGTGTTACTACTGTTTGTTTTATGTACCTCCCTCTTCCTTTGTAAATACTGAGCAAAAATATTTGTTTAGTATCTCTGCCTTTTCACAGTCACCCTCTGCCCACCCTCCCTCCCTTTATTCAGTCACTTCACTACCAGTCTAGCATTGCTTGTAAAGCACTTTGGATGTATAAAAGCTATATAAATGCTGATTATTCTTCTTCCTCTTCTTCTTTATTAAGCCTCACTATCCCTCCCTTGGTCTTCCCTTCACTCCCGATGTACCTATAAAGGTTTATCCCCTTCTTAACTGAGTTGGCTATCTTTTCCTCGGTTTGGGCCTTTGCTGTTCTGACTGCCTTCCCAGCTTCCTTTGCTTTAACTGATACAGTTCTCTGTCCTGCTCCTTCTGTGATTCCTTGTACTTCCTGAATGCTTTCTTTTTCTCTTGAACCTTCACTGCCACTTTCTTTGAGAACCATAGTGGTTTCTTACATCATTTTGTTTTGTTTATTTGCTTCACACAAAGGCTTGTTACCTATATGATGGCAGTTTTTATTATTCCCCATTGTTCTTCCACCCCTCCTTCCTGCCCATTTGCTGGTGCATCCCTTAGGCACTCACTCATTTTGGCAAAGTCAGCCCTCCTAAAGTCCAGTACTTTTGCCTTTGTATGGCTTGACTCTATTGCTGTGTTTATTGTGAACCATACTGTTCGATGGTTGCTAGTTCCCAGATGGCTACCCACTTCTACGTCTGTGATCCTTTCTCCATCTCCATTTGAGAGAACCAGGTCTAAGATTGCTCCCTCTCAAATGGGCTCCAATACTAGTTGTCTAAGGCATGCTCCCTGTAGTGCATCTAGAATAACCCCACTCTTCAAAGTGGCTGCTGCAACTGCACTCCAGTTAACATCTGGCATATTCAGATCACCCATCAGCAATATCTCCCCTTTTTCTGCCATTCTAAGTATACTTTCTATCATTTCCTGTCCATTTCCTCCCCCTGAGAAGGGGGTCTGTGTCTAACCCTGTGCGGATTGTGGGTGCCATTGCCTGTCTCCAAATTTACCCACAGTGCTTCTTCTCCTCCATGTTTACCCTTTGTTCTGTTGCTTTGATTCCTTCCCTTATGTAAGAGCTACTCCTCCTCCTTTTTACCCTCACTGTCCCTCCTGTAGATAGTGTATCCTGTATGTTTACGTCCCAGTCATGGTTTGTGTGTACCATGTTTCTGTGACTGCCACAATATCAGATGTTCCTCCTCCATCAAGGCCACTAATTCAGGAAGCTTGTTACCCAGACTACGGGCATTGGTACTCATTGCTCTCCATTTTTTGATGACTTTACCTTCTGTTGCAGCATCCCCCACTGACCTTTCTACCTCGGTCTTTTTCTCATTTAGTACCCTGTTTTGTAGGGAGAGGCTGGGATTTTCCTGCTGCTTATCAGTGCCTCCTCCCTTGACTAGTTTAAAAGCTTGCCAATGAAGCATTTAAACCGATTGCTCAAAAGACTTGTTCCCTTCCTGGACAGATGCAGACCATCCTGCCAGTATAGGCTGGTGTCCTCAGGTGGAACCCTAGTCCCCAATGAAGCCAAAACCCTGTGCTCCACCCAGTTTTCAACCATTCATTAAACTGCATGGTGCAAAGTACCCTCGCCTCACCCATGCCATTGACAGGCAGCACCTCTGAGAAGGATACTGTGTGTGCTACTTGTCTTAGGCCTCCCAACTCTACAAAGTCCTCCTGCACTGCTCTAATCTCATGATGAGCCAAGTCATTTGTCCCTAGCTGGACAATGACGTCCAGCTCAGACTCCCATGCAGCTGTTCTCGTGATCCTGAGGATGCGCTTCCTGTCCCTCCAAGCCATGGCACCAGGCAGGCACCTTACTTCAGTTTTCCCTGCTCCCCCCAGTTCTATCCCCCTAATAATTGAGTCCCCCACCAGGAGCTGCTTCCTTTCCCTGTGGTGTCCTCTGCCTTCTTCCTGTGGACCTCCCTTGTGACAGTTGTCCTTAGCCTCCTTAGTCCCCTCTGTGGGTGCATCCATAGGGGAGCTATGCTCCCCCAGAATGGTGTATGGATTGTGGAGTGGAACAACTGACTGGGTGTGCCTCTGTTCCACCATCCTCACCCTCCCTGAGCCCACTGTGGTCCAACTGCTGTGCTTTCTTAGCAACCTCTGAGGTAGTGGTGGTGGCTCTGGTGCTTCCTGCATGGGGGAAGGTTCCCTTACTACTGTCTAGTGTGGCCTGAAGACGGGCAACTTCCTCCCTCAGGGCAAAGAGTTGTCTGCAAATAGGACAGCATCTCAGCCTCCAGAAAGACTCCCGGAAGACCCACATTTACAACACAGGCATATACTGTATTTACAGCACCTCATGAATGTGACTGCTGTCAGTTTTCAAATCCTGGCCAATATTTTTTTTTATATCCCGAAAGATGATTTCACGGTCCCTGCACAAAACCGCCTTTCAGCCAGGAGTTGAAGATGTTCTCTGCCCTTGTTAACAAGGTGAGTTCATAAGAAGGCTATGTTGGGAATTTGGTGTAAAAACATTTAAAAAAAAAAGCTATGAGCCTACATTTGATTTTTATGAACGCAAGCTTGTAATTTCGGTAATATTCAATATTTTACCCCAAATTTTCAACATAGCCATTTCTTTAGGGCACCTCATGAATGTGACAGCTGTCAGTTTTCAACTCCTGCTCAAAATGTGTTTTTGCATCCGGAAAGTTGATTTTGCAGTCCTTGGGCAAAAAAACATTGTTAAGCCAGGAGCTGAACATTTTGTCTGCCCATCTTCATGAGGCAGGGTCATAACAAGTCTATGTTGAAAATTTGGTGTAAAAATATTACAAACCAACACATTTATGAGCCTATCTTACATTTTGCAAATGCACGCTTGTAACTTTGGTAATTTACAATATTTTTACCCCAAATTCCTCAGCTGCAGCCCTGTCGGCTCTGGCAAGATTTTGTTTACTAAAGATGGCATTTGCTTACTATATTCCAGCATTTTCTGGCTTTGTTAGGAACAGTGAGTAGTAGTGAGTGCATGGTTTGTTTTGTTTTGGGGTACTACAGGGTTCCACCCTTGGTCCTATCCTCTTCTCCTTCTTTCTTAACCACATCCCCTCCACCTTTGCCAGCTTGCATATTCACATGTATGCAGATGACAGAGTCATCTTCACCTGTGGTCCCTCTACAGTAGCAGTGGAAGGCTTGCTCCAACCAAACTTCTACAATCTCCTGCGCTGGGTCCACTCCAACCAACTCCAGGTCAACACTAAACAAATAGTGTCCATGACTTTTGGCACCAGCTAGAAACTGGCTAAACTCCCCACTTTTCCTGTCTTCTCCACCTTGGATGGCATCTACCCTGAAGCAGTTTAGTCCTTTGAGTACCTTGATGTGTGACCTGACAGTAACTTGACATCTTTGCCTATGTTGATGCCATCCATGCCAAGCTCCTATCCAAACTTAGTGCCATGTACCACAGCAAGACTGTCTCCCACAGGTCCACGGGCAGCTTATTTACTAAATAGGCTCCTGGTCTCCACAATGTGGATATAGTCTATAACACTGCCCTTCAACTACCAGACGGACACCCTCTGTAACTCCTTTTGCTGTTTTGCTATAACCCTCCCCAAACTCACCACTGCTCCCTCTACTCCTCCCTCTCCATCCACCCCTTACCCTCATGTTGCCAGTCCCACTACACCTCCTTCATATCGACATACTGATTTGGGTCCCTTCCCTCATATCTTTTCTCACTCCTCCCTCCCATTCCCCCTGCCTTATGTTACCTGTGCTCCAGAGATCACTACACTTTCACCATTCCACATCCCTGATCATCTGCTGACATTCAGCCTTCTTCTTTCACCTTCCCACAATCTAAAACCTGCTCCGCTCCTCCCTCTGCCTCGCCATCTCCCCTGACTCCCTCAGGCACCACGTAAAACTCCTCTCCTCTCCTCTCCTCCCCCACCTGTTCTTTTCACTCCTTTCCCTGACCCACTCCTACTTGGAGCCCCAAATGGCCATGTTGTTAGGCCTCTTCCTGGGTTTTACCTCCGCCTAAATTTCAGGCTCCTGCCTCTCCACTTCTTCACTGTCATCATTCCCATGTGCAGGTCTCTCTTTCGTTATATTATTAGTATTCATGGTGCTTTGCTATTTTTATTTGCACCTGTAATGTATCACATTGTACTTTGAGTGCACTTTGTTTGTATCAATTAATGTTTATTGTGTTTATTCATGTATCCCCTCTTCCCTTTCCTCATGGGTTGCACCTGGTAACAAGCTTCAGCTCTATGTGCCTTTCCTGGTTTCCAATTTTCAAATAAACCAATCAATCAATCAATAAATGAATGAACAAATTCTGTATACAATTGTCTGGTGCTGCTGTATACCATTAGCAACTGTATACCATTAGCTGGTGCTTCAGTATACAGTTGTCTGGTGTCTCTGTTTATTATTTTCTGGTGCTCCCGTATACCACTATCTGATGTACAGTATCTATATTGTCTGGTGCCCTTGAATGCCATTATCTGGTCCCGCTGTATATCACTGACTGAGTTTCCTGTATGTCATTGTCTGGTATTTCTGTACACCATTACCTGGAGAGGGTGTGTCTGTATATCATTGTCTGGTGTACCTGTGTATCATTTTCTGGTGCTACTGTATACACTAGTTTGGTGCTACTGTATACCATTAGCTGACCCTTCAGTGTACAATTGTCTTGTGTCTCTGTTTGTTATTTTCTGGTGCTCCTGTATACCATTGTCTGGTGTACAAATACCATTGTCTGGTGTGCATGTTTTCCATTTTCTGTTTCCCTGTGCACCTTGTCTAATGCTTCCGTATACCTGTGTCTGTTGGCCCTATATCTAATTTTCTGATGCTCCTGTATACAATCATCTAGTATTAATGTATACTTTTGTTTAATGCTTTTGCATACCATTGTCTGATGCACATGTATTCTGTTGTCTGCTGCAGCTGTATCCCATTATCTTATGTTCAAATATTCCTTTGTGAGATGCGCCTATATGTAGAGCCCCATGAAATTCTTTTTATTTTTTATAATTTTTATTTTTATTTTTCTGGAATTTCTCACTATTTCTTTTTATTCATTGAAAATGTACTTTCATTTCTTGTTATCACATTTACATTCATAAAATACCTCAAAATGACCCCATATACCCACTAGAAATCACATTCTTAGTATACTACATTATATTAAGCAACGTTATGCTATGGACTTGAAAGGTTTTGTGAATCAGACAATTCCACTGCTGCTTCTTTGTGGACCATATCTGTGGTAACAACAGAGCCTAAATAACAACTGTTGCAAGCATTTATTTAGTTTTGCGAAAAAACAAAACAAAAAAAAAAACAATTTTTTTTACTTTTTCATGTATTTGTTTTGTTTTATTTCTTTCCTTTGAATTCCTTATTTTTCTTTTTAAAGAAAAACACAGGTCTCTACCCATGTACCATTGTCTGGTGTTCCTGTATATCACTGTCTGTTTTCTGTGTATCATTTTCTGATGCTCTTAGATTTATTTGTTTGTTTATTTTTTATTTAGTTATTTATTTTTATGTTTAAACAGGCTTGGTAAGTCTCATTAATGGAAGGACAATAACATATAATGAAGGTAAAACATTAAATACAACATATGAAGAGTTGTACATTTAGAAACAACCAGAAGAAGCCAAGAAGAACCAAGAAGAAGCCAGAAGGGAAGGAAGTAAACATATTCAATTCAGTGCTTTAGAGTAACTGGTATCTATTTTCCTTTAAACTTAGATTGTGGGCTTTTGTGACACTATACTTTCTTTGTTGTCTTTACTTATAATTGTTTTTGGGCTGTTGAAAATTTAAAACATAGTGGTAGTGTAATTCTGTGCTGTCTTTAATTGCTGCAAATTTTATCTTGGCTTGTCTGACTGCCCTGTAGTTGGGTGAAGGGTGTTAATTGTCTGGCCTCTGACCTCAGCTACGTGATAACTGGAGGTGGGGCTTAGTCAGAGTTAAAGTAGCAAGCAATTTTATTTTCTCAGAAGAAGCCAGAAGGGGAAGGAAGGAAACATATTCAATTCAGTGCTTTAGAGTAACTGGTAATTGCTATTTTTCTTTTAAACTTAGATTGTGGGCTTTTAGTGACACTATACTTTCTTTGTTGTCTTTAATTATAATTGTTTTTGGGCTGTTGAAAATTTAAAACATAGTGGTGGTGTAATTCTGTGCTGTCTTTAATTGCTGCAAATTTTATCTTGGCTTGTCTGACTGCCCTGTAGTTGGGTGAAGGGTGTTAATTGTCTGGCCTCTGACCTCAGCTACGTGATAACTGGAGGTGGGGCTTAGTCAGAGTTAAAGTAGCAAGCAGATTTTATTTTCTCAGAAGAAGCCAGAAGGGGAAGGAAGGAAACATATTCAATTCAGTGCTTTAGAGTAACTGGTAATTGCTATTTTTCTTTTAAACTTAGATTGTGGGCTTTTAATGACACTATACTTTCTTTGTTGTCTTTACTTATAATTGTTTTTGGGCTGTTGAAAATTTAAAACATAGCAGTGGTGTAATTCTGTGCTGTCTTTAATTGCTGCAAATTTTCGCCCCCCTTCCCTTCCCCCAACTCTTAATTATATGCCCTGTTAAACCTGATTGACAGGAGCTAAACACAGGGTATAGTAAGGGGTGTGAAGTAGGAGGGGCATAAGGGGGAAGAAGCCCACCCTCAGCACGACAAGTGTTTTGACTCATTTATTTATTTATTGGTTTCTTTTCTTTAAAAAAATTATTTGAGGATCAGTGGCAGGATTTTAGTACAGTAAATTAATAAAAAGGGAACTAGGAAGCTTCAGTAGCAGACAAGTAGTGGAATTGCAGTATAATGTGAGGTGGTGCAATGCAGTGGCTGTGGGTCAGCCATATTCAGGCAGACCTTCTGGACACTGAGGTGCTGCCCTATCTGCATGCATCTCTCGGACCTGTGGGATGAGGTAGCCAGACTCAGAGCGGAAGTAAACTGGGTCAGGAGTACCATCACCCCTATCCAGGGACCACCCAGTCCAATGCAACTGCCTCAAAGGACGCCGAGAGCGAGGAGCACTTGGATGACAGTGGGCTCAGGGAGGGTTACAGCAGCAGGCAGAGGCACATCCCAGATCCTATTCCACTCAAGAACTCATATGCCACACTGGCAAATGAGGACAACCAAATAAGTACCAGAGAAGTGGAAGGAAAGGATGTGAGTTAGCCAAGGAGGTGACCTCAGCGGGGAAAGCAGTGGACCCCAGAGGGAGGAGGAGTGAATCCTGGTGGGGACTCCATCATAAGAGGGATCAGCTAGGAACACAGGAGGGGAGGACAGGAGGTGAGGTGCCTACCAGGTGCCACGGCATGGAGGGATGGAAGGAAGATCCTGGGGATCACTGGGAAGGCAAGGCAGGAGGGTGAGCTGGATGTCATTATCCACCTAGGTACTAATGACCTGGCAAATGGGGGAGCCAAAGGAAGTTCAGGAAGAGTTTAGGAAACTGGGGAGGGTCTCAAGCAAGTAGCTACTTCTGTCACTTTCTCAGAGTACTACCTGTGAGAGGCAAGGAAAGCATAGGAGTGCATGCACCAGGAACTTTAACTCATAGTTGAAGAACTGGTGCTGTGAGGAAGGTTTGGATTCATTGGTGACTGAGGACCCACCTGGAGGGATGGAGGTTTGTTCAAGCCTGACGGCCTGCATACATCCTGGAGGGAATCAAGCACTCATTGATAAGTTTAAATGCTACATTGACAAGCATTTAAACTAGCAAAGGGGTGGCAGGCCAGCAAGGAAGGTACCTACTTGCTCACCCCACAGCTAGCAGTGGAACCAGTGAACCAGAGGGTGGCTATCTCTGCAAAGCAGTGTGCAAAGATGGAGATTAGTGTCCAAGGGTGGATAAGCAGAAAAGGGCAAAATTCAGCAGAAGGCAGACAGCAAGGAGAACCAGGGATAAATGACAACCA
This sequence comes from Neoceratodus forsteri, assembly GCA_016271365.2. Taxonomy (NCBI): domain Eukaryota; kingdom Metazoa; phylum Chordata; order Ceratodontiformes; family Ceratodontidae; genus Neoceratodus; species Neoceratodus forsteri. Next base: position 1,636,621,407 of record CM057456.1, on the reverse strand, counting down.
AGGAAGGGGCTGGAGTAGAACAATGAAATAGTCTAGGAGGTCAAATCATGAAAGCCATGTGTGCAAATGCCAGGAGCCTTAGCAACAAGATGGAAGATCTGAGGCTGTCATGGTACAGTCAGACCTGGACATTGTGGCCATCACTGAAACCTGGTGTAATGATAACCACGACTGGGAGATGGCCATACCTGGCTACAACATATTCAGAAGAGACAGAGCAGGCAGGAAGGGAGGAGGAGTGGCACTGTATGTGAAAAATGACATAAGGGCCACAGAGATCCTGGAGGAACAAAATGGGGAGAGATACTGTGGGTTAAGCTGGAAAGGAAAATGGGGCCAGCCATCCGCACAGGTGTGGTCTAAGACCACCAGCCCAGAGGAAAAACAGATAGGGAGCTGATGCTAGCCATCCAAGGATGGCAGACAAAGTGAATAGTACTGGTTGGAGACTTCCAATATTCAGGCGTGGACTGGAGCATCCCAGCAGCAGCATCAACTAGGAGCAGATTTATCCTGGACTCCTTCAGGTGCCTTCCTCAAGCAACTGGTCATGGAACCAACTCGACAGAAGGCAATACTGGACCTTGTGCTCACAAACAGGGACAGTGTGATGGGGTAACAGTGGGGAGCACCTGGGAAACAGTGACCACCAGTCATTGTGGTTTGAAATCACAGAAGAGCAGAACCAAACCACACAAAAACACGTATCCTGGATTTTAGGGGCAGACTTTGGGAAAATGGGAGATACTTGAAAGAGGCATTAAGGGAATGGGACAGGAATCAGGGTTGAGGAACAGTGGGCAGTATTTAAAATGGGGATTACAAGAACAACAGAATTATGCATTAAGCAGGTTAGCAAGAGGAAAAGGAAGAGAGACCATTATGGTTTCCAAAGAGGTAGCAAAAGAAAGTGAAAGCCAAAAGATTGCATTCAGGCAATACAAAAGACACAGGCAGAAGGGGATAGGGAGAAGTACCAGGAGAAGCAAAGGGAGGCAGGGGGTCAGTAAGGAAGCCAAAGCTCAGACAGAAGAACACATTGCAAAATCAGTGGGTGAGGGACAAAACCTTTTACAGGTACATAAGTGAAAAAAGAAAGACAAAGGAGGGATAGTGAGACTGAAGGGGAGGATGGGAGCGCATGGAAGATGACAACAGTAAAGCTGACATATTGAACAGGTATTTCTGCTCAGTCTTTACTGAGGAAGAGGAGGTAATGGGTCTGAAGGAGTACAAGGGGTGAGAATGGTGCAGAAATGGACACAAGTCCCTTTACACGAAAGGTCCTGAAGGAACTGGAAGTAATAAGAGTTGATAAAGCAATGGGGCCAGATGGGGTGCACCCCAGGATCCTTAAAGAACTAAGAGAGGTGGTGGCTGAACCTCTGGCTATCCTGTGTTGACAGTCACTGGAAACAGGGGAGGTACCCAAAGACTGGAGGACAGCAGATGTAGTCCCCTTATACAAAAGTGGGAACAAAGAGGAAGCAGGGAACTACAGACCAGTCAGCCTCACCTCGGTAGTGGGGAAGATCATGGAAGCACTACTGAAGGAGAGATTGGTGGAACATCTGGTTGTCAATGGACTACAGGACCCAAGGCAGCATGGTTTCACCAGGGGAGGTCATGTCAGACCAATCTCATTGAATTTTTGACTGGGTGACTAGGGAGGTGGATCAGGGAGGGCAGTGGACATGGCCTATTTGGACTTCAAGCAAGGCCTTTGACACTGTGCCACATAGAGACTATTACACAAACTGGGAATATGGGTGTGGGCAGGACAGTAGTGTGGTGGGTAGGTAACTGGCTGGGTGGCAGGACACAGAGGTGGTGGTAAATGGCTGTCACTCCACAGAGGGAAGAGTGACCAGTGGGGTACCACAGGGATCAGTGCTGGGACCGGTCCTATTCAACATCTTCATCAGTGACATTGCGCAGGACCTAGAAGGCAGAATATCACTGTTCGCTGATGACACAAAGCTCTGTAACAGAGTAGACACACCAGAGGGTGTAGACAGAATGAGAAGCGACCTGCAGAAACTTGAAGAATGATCAGGGGTTTGGCAGTTGAAATTCAATGCAAAGAAGTGCAAGATAATGCATATGGGGCACAAAAACCCTGGCACAATATATCAGTTGGGGGGTGAGGATATAGCATGCACCAAGCAGGAAAGGGATCTTGGGGTTGTCATCTCTGATGACCTCAAAGTAGGAAACAGTGTGACAAGGCAGCAGGTAAAGCAAATAGGATGCTGGGATGTATAGGCAGGGGCATCACCAGCAGGAAAAGGAGGTCATAATTCCGCTATACAAGACACTAGTGAGGCCCCACCTGGAGTACAGTGTACAGTTCTGGAGACCATACCTACGTAAGGACATAGACAGGGTAGAGAAGGTTCAGAGGAGGGCAACAAAGATGGTGCATGGATTGCATCACAAGTCCTATGAAGACAGGTTGAAGGAACTGAACATGTACTCCCTGGAGGAGAGGAGGGAGAGGGATATGATAGAGACATACAAGTATCTTACAGGGAGGAACAGGGTGCAGGAAAACACTATTTTAAGTGAAAAAGATGTTCCAGGACTAGAGGGCATGGGATGAAGTTGGAGGGAGGACGATTCAGAGGAAACATGAGAAAGAATTTCTTCACAGAACGGGTGGTGGACAAGTGGAACACCCTGCCAGAGGAAGTGGTGGGGGCTGAAACAATCATGGGATTTAAGAATGCATGGGATAGACATAAAGGAATTCTGGAGGTCAGGGGTAAGGGGCAACAGACTTTTAGGAAAACAAACTGAACTTACAAGCTCAAATGGGCAGACTGGGTGGGCCATAGGCCCTTATCTGCTGACACTGTCTATGTATCTATGTATCTGTAACTATGCTAGAAATGTTATCTGTACAGTATACCATTGTCTGGTGTCTCTGCATATCATTGTCAGGTGGTTCTACATACCATTGTCTTGTGTCCCTATATTCCATAGTCTGGTGCTCCTATGTTCCACTGCCTAGTGCCCTGTATGCTATTGTCTGATGTCTGTTTATAGCATTGTCCAATCATATCCTATTATATTATTGTATTAAGTTTCTTTATAACATGGGACAGATAAATCCTATACAGTAATTGGTGGAATCTGATCACATGACAATGCAGTGACTTAGCTCACTGCATGGCTGTGTAAACAAACGTCTGTATCATAGCAATGCAAGCATAATAATTAAAGAGTTATGGAGAACTATGGAATAAGAGTGTACTCACATTCTAAAAGATGAACAGAACAACCATACCATAACAACTTGGACAATGTCAGTTCACATTTTGAACCAATTTTATAAAGTGTTCTTCTTTCTTCTTAAATTTTCAGAACAAGAAGGTTTTATAATTGCAATAGCACTCCAAGACATATATTAAGCCTTACCAGTGTACTTCTTGGATGCTTGAAGGCACTTGGCTGTGTCTTGTGCCCCCAGTGTACCTGGGATGTGCAGCAATACTGCTTAATGCACAGATTGCCATGTTTTATTGCTTACTTAAACCATTGTCTGGTGCTTCTATATGAAATAGTTAGACAATAAGCCATCCAAATAACTGCAATAAAATAAATTATACAATGTCCAATATCCCAGCTCCTCCCATATATACCAGACTGTTACTGTTTCCTGCCTTTTTTGCACAATGAAAATAAAGTCTGACTCTCTCTAGCCTGAAATAGTGTTTTGACTAATGCTCCTGAATGTTGTGTTATACTATGTTATGTTATATTATATTTATTTGTTTGTTTGCTTTTTGTAACGAGATAGCCAAGAGCACTAGATGCTCAGATGCTCTCTGAAGGCATGAACTTGACATTAACACTATGCACAAAAACATTATAGCCAACCGAACATAATACTTCATAAGTAAATATTATTCTTCAAAGGAGGGATTTATAATTATTTGCATGTGCTTGTTATGTTTTTATTCAAGGGATGTTGAAGAGGGTGAAATGTGTTTCAAAAGTATGTAAACCTGAGCAGTATGCACTATTATTTACTGAAAAATATATCACATACCAGACACACCAAGCAAATTGGTTCAGCAACTGTAATATAATGTCCAAATTAAGTGTGTTTATAAAATAGTCTAAGACTCATGGGCTTTGATTGGCTGATACCCCTGGCAAGGTGGGCATCTATCAGACAATAGAGCCCTGGTAAAAAAGTACCAGTTCCAACTAACCTAATTATATTCCAAAATCCTTGTGCCAATAGAATTTTGAGTTTCACACTGCCGCCATGTTTTTTTTACCCACTTAACAAGCAAGAGCCTCCCTGCCTGACTGCGGTCAAAAACCATCCGCCTTGCCACTGCATAATTTCTCATCTCAATGTTACCACAGGTCACCTTTTGACATTTAAAATAAGGAACTGAATAATTCTACCTGTGTTTACAAGACTTTCAACAATTTATTTCCCTACATCTTGTGCTGGAAGTGCTTGTTCCTACCATTACTGCTCTGTTTTTCCAGACTGCGCTCAGCATTTGCTCCCAGTTTAGTCTGTGGCAATGAGAAACGTATTAAAAAAATACAGTCACTTTAATTGTAGTGGCATTAAAGTGCTGTCACCCTCATCACTAGTTCCTCTCTCAATCTAAAGAAATAAAAAGTAAGCAGCACATCCCCCTGGCACCCTGTCCTACCATTGTCTGGCCACCAACTTTCTTTAGGCACCGCGCCATACAGTTCAAACTGCCCCCCCTAACCAGGCTGTGCTCCATTCCACTACAATCTTCAGCCCTGCCTATTGGCCATAGTCAAATCATTCCCACAACATTAACTTATACATTTTTCCTGGACATTTTTGCAGAAATCAAAGTACCTCATTTTTTTGGGCAGTAGGAGAGTTCTTCAGCTGACTTCTATGTTCCCTGTCTACTCACGCCTGAGATGGACACTGCTGTTCTCACTCCACCACTGAGCTGCTTACTCCACACTCACAGTGTGGCAACAAAAAACATTTTTTCCTTTCAAAAACAATGTCTAGTGCTAGCACTATGGGGGATGGGGGACTGAAAAGTAATCAATAAAAATGGAAAGGGACACTGCAATCTAATAACAAGGGTCTCATAAGCATCAGCACCCTCTAGTGGCAATTCAACCAGTAAAGGGACTATTTTACAGATGCTGCTGTTTCTGTTCATTTTATTAGTATTTTACCCTCTTTTCCCTTATGAAATGATATTTATCAAAAAATGGCAGCCCATTTTCTAAGCGCAATAATACTCTCCAGGGTGGGTGGTATGGGCTATACTGGACCTTCGGGGCTATAGGGCCTTCCACCTTTGGTGCTGAGCCTCATTAAGCCATTGGATGGTCAGTATAGCCCAATACCTCCCACCTCATCAGGTAGTATTGCTTACTTTGCTATGGTGCTTAAGATCCTGTTTTGGAATAAAATCTGTGAAAGCTGATTCATATACTGCTTTGAGGATGACCGTGACTGAATGTTATGGGTTTGGGCCATGGAGGGGAGTACAGTTCATAGTCTGAAGGCCACGATGATCTGTAATTCAATTAATTCACTCATGCCAGAAGATTTCATTGTTGTAGTACTACTATAAAGCAAAAACCCACCTAGAGTTTACTTCTGTTTTTATTTTGAAATAACTTAATCATTGCTGTTTCAGCTGCACTGAGAATTTGAAAATTAGCAGTCCTTGACCAGTGAGATAATGACCACTAGTTCATTATTATGATTTGCTGGCACAGCTGCTGCTGGCCCACAAGATTCCAACAAGACACAAAGCACGCAGTTCCCTCTGTTCCTTTTTTTTCCATCAAAATCATGCATACCATTATTGAACAGTAATTGAAACATATGGTTCATTGAAACTGCACACCATGATCTGTGCTGAATTGCATTGTGAATTGTTCCAAGTGGGTAAGTCTGTGAAGGAAACCACCCACTGTGTAGGAACACACACAATTAACATTTGGAATGGTGAGAAGTTTAATTAAATAATTGTATGCTTCAGGACCAAAATGTGAGGAAAAATAAAATGACACCAGATCTAGCTGTTCAATGTTCCCAAATGTTCCTATCCAACACTTCAAATCTTCATGGCTATGATCAATGGTGAAGCATTTTTTCCATTATAATGCTCAAGTTCTTGTACAGTGCAATACTTTTAAATCAACATAGAACAGGTATACACATCATTATGAGTTGTAAATGTGCATCAGTAATATACATCACAGATGTAACATAATAGCTTCATTTGTTTACATAACAGAGCTACTTGCCAAAAGCGTGTGTCTTTGGCAGGAAAATGAAACATTAGCAATGCTAGTTTTTTTCATTAAGGTGGGCATAAGATGTGCATGGAACAGCAAACTCTTCTCCATGGAATTTGATGAAACAGCTTATGTGCAGTGGATAGGCACACAAATATGTACCATTTAGAAATGCTTTTAAATGCCAGATAGTCACTTTAAAAAGCAAGTTTTTAATTAGTATTTATATATGTCTGTTGAATAAAAATGCATGGAAACCATCATGGTTCTCATCTCATTTATTCTTGAATCACTCTTACATTTTTTTCTTTGCTGCTGAATGTAGTGCCAAATTGGTAGTCCGACTGGACTGAAGAAATCCTGTCTTCAGCGACATGCTACAATGCCTGAGCCTATGTGATGTCCACTCCAGAAAACAGATTCGGGCTGCATGTGCCAAAATGGTGTGTGACTGTGCTGTACTGAAGCCGTATATTTACACACTTGTTCATGTGTATGAAGTGTGATCAGCTATTCTGCAAGGACAGCACTCTCATAGAAGCGTGAGCTGCTGTTATCAGCAGAACAGCTGACTGCTGACATGGACTGCCATCAGTAAAGTCCCTTTGCTGCAATCTCGGATGCTGAGATTCCAATAAGGGTGCACAGCAATAAATTAAACTAATAACTCTAAATTCTGCATAAATTCCTATCATCATTACCTGAACTAAACAGCAAAGGCAAATTACTTGTCTGCCAGGTTTGTTGGCATTTAGTCAGACGGCGTGTTGATCGGAATAGATATTGAGAAGGGACTTTTTAATTTTCACAAACTATCCCCCCCCCCAAAAAAATAGAAACATTTTATTTTGCTTATTGTTAGTACTGAGTGCTGGGTTTATTCACAATTAAGAACAGTTTGTTTCTGCTTCAGTTGATATATTAACTAACATATGTGACATATCAAAGGACAGAGCACAAAATAAAGCTGTGTAAGGGAGGTGCTGTCTCAGTCTTGATTCTGTCACTCTCTTAAAAATATTTTTTTCTCTGACTTCAAGGCATGTGTGTAGCTCTGGCTTGCTCTTTTCTTAATAAATCACTGCATTTGCACAGAACTTTCTGTGATGAGGAGCATTATTTCTACTTGAGTGCTTTCATCCTGGTGTTGTTTCAGGCATCCACCACCCTTTTTGTGAAGAAATATTTCCTCGCATCCCTCTTAAATTACCCCCCAAGCTTCATAGCATGCCTTCATGTTATGGTGCTTCACCTCCTGTGAAAGAGACTCCCCTCCTGCACCTTTTTCACCCCTGTGAGGTACTTACAGGTCTCAATCATGTCTCCTCTTGCTCTCCTCTTCTCTAGGGAGTACATGTTGAGTGCTCACAGCCTCTCTTCATATGATCTCTCATTCGATCCCCACACTATTTCAGTAGTCCTCTTCTGAGCCACTTCCACAAAGTTGATGTCCTTGTGGAAGTGCGGCCTCCAGAACTAGACACAGTACTCCAGCTGGGGTCTCACAAGTATGCAATACAGAGGCAACATAACCTTCCTTCTTCTGCAGGAGATTACCCTCCTTATGCACCCCAGAATCTGGCTTGCCTTGCCTACTGCCCTGTCACACTGCCCTGCTGCCTTGAGATCATCAGATATGATCACCCCAAGTTCCCTCTCTTGCTTGGTATCTGTAAGTACCTCCCCATTTTATACACAGCTCCCAGGTTTCTCAGCCCTAGGTGCAAGACTGTGCATTTTCCATTGAAAATCCAACTGCCACTCCCTAGATCATTCCTCTAGTTTCCCTAGATCCCTTTGGATTCTTTCCACCCCTTCCTGGGTGTCCATCCTGTTTGCAGAGTTCTGTGTCATCTGCAAAGAGACACACCTTCCCCTCCAGTCTCTCATCAATGTTACTTATGACATTGAAGAGGACAGGGACCAGTCAGGATCCCTGTGATACTCCACTGGTCACTCTCCCATTCTCCAAGTGACTGCCATTTACCACCACCCTCTACCTCTTATCTTTCAACCAGTTAGATACCCAGCTCACCAACTTCTCCCCAACCCCCAGATTGCTATGTTTCTTTATCAGCCTCCTGTGTGGTACAGTGTCACAGGCTTTACTGAAGTCCAGATAGGCCACATCCACTGCCCTCCCTTGATCAACCTCCCTAGTTACCCAGTCAAAGAAATCTATGCGATGATGAACAATGAATATGATAGTGAGTCCACAGTTGAATCTGCACAGAGTAATGAAGATGAGTACTATTCAAGTCTGTTAGAAGACGAAGATGAATCAGGTGACAGTAAAGATAATTTGGAAAATTATATTGATTGGCTTGGCAGAGCCTTTTACAGGTTTGAATAACCAGCAAGACTGAATACTGAGTTTTCTAATAATAGTTCTCAGAAAGAATCACAGGAAGATATGCAGCAGCAAATGACAAGTACTGTCTTTCATAAGTCATCAATGAAACATTGTATTTTTAATGTGTCTAAATGTACCAGTTTGGTTACAAACGTGGTCTCCACCATCTGGCAGTTCACAATTGTGTGTATACTGTACTCACAGCTAATTAAAGTACTCACGTGATCATGAACTGTCAGTCAGCAGCTGGCCATGTAGGTAAGCAGATGGTCTGTGTCAGTCAGCTGAGGTGAAGGGTAGCTGGGGATATAGTGTGCAGGTCAATGGTGCGAGGATGATTCACTGAAGGGCAAGAAAACCCATTTTTTACAGAGTGCAAAGTCTAGGAATATTTATTTATTTGTTTCAGGAGTTTCACCAGGAAAAGGCATACTGAGCAGAGACTACTGCTTCCAGATGCATCCTTGTGGGGAAAGGGACAAGTAATAACGTATGAAGTCCATTGTCAACAATAGAATAACAAGTGAATAATTGGGTACACAGTTATGATGTCAAGTAAAAAGTGGTACAAGGAGCTAGATTCTAAAAAACATGACTAGAGAGAAGGGTGCATTATAAAAGAACAAACTTTAAGCTAAGTGCACAATTATGTTCAACAATTAGCGAGTAACAGTGTAGTACCCAGACTAAGAGCATCTCAAGTGGGATGTAGCTATACATTCTATCTGGTTACCATTGGATAAATGTATGAACAGAATAGCACAACACTATCTCTTTGCTGCTGCCCCAGCAGCTGCCAAAACGATGGTTAATATATAATGGAATGCTAATTTTCATTTTGTTTAGCTTTTCTAATTAACCAGGTGAAGGCCTGAAGTGCTACATTACTTCTGTAAATTTCATTTGTAGTTGTAAAACACAATAATGCATATATATATATATATATATATATACATATATATATATATAGAGAGAGAGAGAGAGAGCACCAAAATGTCTTTGAGCTATGTATTAGACAGTAACCAGTCTCAGGACAAAACGTGATATGGCAGACAATATATCTATGTCACTGTTTTACTCATTCTGTTTCTCCCACCCAATTGGAGCTACTTCATTTTAACACCCTAGACAACTCCTGTTTTGACACCATTAAGGGCTACTCCAGAGTCATGATTCCACCCCCAACAAACCTGCAACCCCTCCCCCCCTTCCCCAAGCAGTGTGGATCTTGTCCTTAATGCCAGAATTCAATACAGGAACAGGGAGTGGTGGAACGACTTTATCAGTCACTGTAATGCGGATGGCTGGGGAGCTTCATAATGTCAAACTCCCCTGGAGATTTTTTCCCCTTTGAGATCACTCCCACCTCCCTTTCTTAGGTCATCTTTACTATGTCTGACCTGTGGTAGCCCATCAGATCATGACCTGAAAACAGGTCTTGTGTGGTCACCCATATTGTTAAAGTTGCTCCACCACTCTCTAAAGGGGGCATTTGTATAAAGAAGTGAGCATCACATTCACCATGGAGTCTGAGCTTGCTTTTCAACAATAAGATTTATGGAAGGCTCCAGGGCCCAAATGCAGGGGACTCCTCCATGTGTGTACCTGATTGGCTATATTAAAGGGACAGACAGAGGGGGAATTCTCCAGTTTCTTTAGACTTCTGTCTGGATTATAGGGTAATCTATTTTTCAAAGACATTCCACTCCTTCTCTTACAGGCTGTTCTTGTCAGGTTTCTCTTTCTCCAAATATATGTTTTGGATGAGTGATTTGTGACTAGTTATATAGGAGGCAGGGGTCCACAAAACATTGCTTAATGTCCACAAGTGGCCACTTTCTGTTTGTGCACCAGTGCCTTACACCATGCCCTAGACTTCCCCTACCCTCCATGGTACTTCCTGCATCACTGGGCTGGGCTAACTCTCTGCACCATTTTAAAAATAAATGATATCTGCTGGTAGCTGCCAGATAGTCCCCACCCAACAGGTCAAGTACCCAGAGTCATGGTATTTTCTGACATGTGTGGTTAACAGGGCCTGTTTTATATGTTTAGAATGCAAATAGGGTCTGTCTCTTACTCTATAAAATGTTACATCATGCTGTTTGGGCAAAGGACTGTAAAGTAAAGCTGAACGGTTCCATGAGCCCAAACAGTGTGAAGTGATGTTCTTATACAGTAAGAGACAGACTCTAACATTATAAACCTATAATGAATCAATTGAAGTTAAATAAAAACATGTAACAAAAAAAATTTCATCAAAGTAACACATTTTTTTATTTCATAATGTAAGTGTTCCCTGTACTTTTCCAGCTGTTGTACAGTCCCAGAGATGAGAGTCATAAGGACTCTCCTGAATGCATGCATTCCCTCCACTTGTTTGTTGTGATGAGCTGGCTTTGTGTTTCTGAAATTTAATTCAGATATTTGTTTTTTCCTTTTGATTTACTTGCATGACTTTGAACCGAGATGCACCCGATGAGCACCTTGGCACTAAACATCAGTTCACCATTTACAGGGGTGAACAAGGTACAGTTGGGGAATCTCTATCAGAGGAGAAAAAGCACCAGAACACAGAGACATGCAATACAGCTGGGGAGTAGGAGTTTACGAGGGATGTGAGGAAAGACATCCTCACAGAAAGGGTGGTAGATGCCTAGAACAGCCTGCCAGAAGAGGCGGTTGGAGCAAAAAACAGTGGGGGGCTTTAAGCATGCATGGAATAAGCACACAGGCATAATAAGTAGATGAGAGGGAGGTGGGAGGGACATTGGTGACCAAATAGGGTCCACAGAGTCAGAATTGGCAGTGAAAGAGGGCAGACTGGATGGGCCCACTAGTCATTTTCTGTCAACAAATTCTATGTGTTTAAGTTTCTGTGTAACAGTATTGCCATTTGTGCCAGGAACTGAGTGAGCCTACCTTGCTGGGAAGAATGTAAATAATTTGTTTGTGCAGCAGGAGTGAGTGTGTTGAAGTGCCCAGCACGAGACTACAACTGTACGTGGACGAAGAGGTACAGGTGTTCTTCATTGCGATTGTTTGTAATTATTCAAATGGTTTATTATTATTTGCAACATATTTCATCCAAACCTGTTGCAAATAAAAAAAAAATTCCAACCCCATTGCCTGAAGCTGTGCATTTGGACTCCTTCTGTATGAGCATTTATGAGAAGTGTCCTTTCCTGATGAGCACTAGAATCAGATGCAGACTAATGCTTATCATGTCACATTTTAGGCATGTAAAGGAAATTAGCTTGGCAAGTTACTTGTTTTTTTTAAACGCAGGGCATATTGTGAAAGTATGATAAAATACTGTATATTCTTCATGCCTGGGAGATTGTGGTATGGAGAAAACCAGTCACACACATATGTTTTGGGCATGTAGTAATTTGGGAAAATGTTGGCAGGAGGAGCTCATAGGGGCTATAAAGGAGAATTTAGGAACAGAAATGTATTTTTTTAATCTTGTCACTGCAGCTAAGAATTACATCCATAGAAAATGGCTAAAACAATTCCCTCCTGAGGAGACAGTGGAATCAAAAACAGTAGGGGAATTCAATAATGCATGGGACAGACATAAGGGAATTCTAGTGGGAGGGTAGGAGGAAGTAAGCTGTTGGTTGACTAGGATCTGCAGCTTATCGATTAGGTAGGGAAATGGGCAGACTAGGTGGGCCAAGCGGTCCTTATCTGCCGTCAAATTCTATGTTTCTATGTTTCTCCAACCAAGGAGGAATGGTGGGATATGGTGCTTGCGATTTATCAGATGTAGAAACAGACACAAATTGAGAGATTGTAGATGACGTTTTTTTTGCCTTTCCTTTTCCATCCCAGGACAATGCACCATAACCCATTGCTATTTGCTGCAGTACCTTCCTCGAGCTTGTCCCCCAGGTGAGGCCCTGCCATTCAGCTCAAAAGAGAGCACACTGAGAGGACAAGCTAGTGCAGTTTTACAGTGGCCACCTCATGGCAACAGAAATCAAGGAAGTGCACACTTGTGAAGAAATAGTTCCAGCAGCCAGCAGAATTACTCACAGAAAGTTCCTTTAATTCAAAAAGGTACAAAAATGCAGGTACCCAGGTAATGCTACGGGTCAAAAGTCCCTTGATTAAGCAGAAGAGTTCAGCAAAGTGCTGGGCCATTTGATCATTACTTCCATCTGGCTATCTGTATTTTTGTGCCTCGATGAATTAAAGTAACTTCGGTGAGTACTTTTCAGTTTGCTGGCAATACTGCTCCATGAGTGCAAGTTTCCTTTTCTTCTAAAATCCTATGATCTGGTCACCTTTGTTAGTGGTTGAAAGTACCCAAGGCAGTCTCCAGGGCATGGAGTGGTCAGAAGGCCTATGATGGATGGGAGGGTGGGGTGGAGTATCATCTGCCCACTCACTGACCAACTGTTGTTAGTCTTTTGTCCCTGGAGCCAGCCTGCCTGACACTGGTATCTGTGTAATATAGTAACACAGTATTTGACAGGAGATAAGGACCACCTGGCCCACCTAGTCTGCCCATTTCCCTACCTACATAAGCTCCAGCTCCTAAATGATTCTGTAGCTTACCTTCTCTTTCCTACCACTACGTTTGTCTTCTGTCTATCCCATGCATTCTTGAATTCCCCTATTGTTTTTGCCTCTATGATCTCTGCAGGGAGGCACCACCCTTTCTGTGAAAAAATACTTCCTAATATTACCCCTGAGTCTCCCTCCCAGCCTTATACTGTGCCCCCTAGTTCTTGCACTTCTCTTTTTCTGAAAGATATTTCCCTCCTGAAACCTGTTTATCCCCTTGAGGTACTTGTATGTCTCTATCCTATCTCTCCTCTCCCTCCTTCTCTTAAGGGTATCTTCCCCTCCCACACACATTCAACTGACTACACCACTGCCTATGATCACTCAGGTAGTAGTAGATCAGCAGGAGTCACAGTCCATCTTCCCCATGAGAGGAGAGTGTCTTTTGTGATACTTGGTCCTCCTTCTGCCAACCCACTACAGCGTTCTGACTTCAGAGCAGGAAGTAACCCATTTTGCCTGCATGGTAAGTGATGCTTGTCACTGATGTGCTATCCAGTCAGCTGCAACTAATGCACTATCCAGTCAGCTGCAAGTAATGTACTATCCAGTCAGCTGCAGCTGATATACTATCCAGTCAGCTGCAACTGATGTGCTATACAGTCAGCTGCAACTGATGTGTTATCCAGTCAATGGCAACTGATGTGCTATCCAGTCAGCTGAAACTGATGTGCTATCCAGTCAGTTGCAACTGATATGTTATCCAGTCAGCTACAATTGATGTGCTATCCAGTCAGCTGAAACTGATGTGCTATCCAGTCAGTTGCAACTGATGTGCTATCCAGTCAGCTGCAACTAATGCACTATCTAGTCAGCTGCAATTGATGTGCTATCCAATCAGCTGCAACTGATGTATTATCCAGTCATCTCAGAGGCGTAGCTACAAGGGTGCAGGGGGGGCAGTCGCACCTGGGCCCATGAGGTTTGAGGGGTCCAAATCATAATTTTGATGTCTATTCAAAACCAGGGGGGCCCTATAACATACCCTTGCACCCAGGCCCTCTGGGAATTTGCTACGCTACTGAGTCAGCTACAACTGTTGCACTATCCAGTCAGCTGCAACTGATGTGCTATCCAGTCAGATGCAACTCATGCACTACCCGTGGTGTGACTCACTTGGTAGCACATCTGCCTCTAGGCCAGAAGGTTGTGGGCTCTGGCCCCACAACGGGATTGGGATCATATCTAAACACTGGCACCCGAGTGCAGTATTGGGGGGGGGGTGCTGTACTGTTGGGGTATGCTGTCCTTTGGATGAGAAGTTAAACCAAGGTCCCTTCTACCCATCCTGGTGCTGTCCTGGTGGGTGTCCAGGTGGAAGTAAAAGAACCCAAGGCACTCTTCGCAAAGAGTAAGGGACATTCCCGGTGTCCTGGCCAATATTCCCCTTCCCATAAAACCTATTCATGCAATTGTCCAAGGCTGTGTGTGGGTGCTGATGTGTGATATGGCTGCCACTACACATTCAGTCACTTCACTATCAGTCTAGAATTGCTTGTAAAGTGCTTTGGGATACAGTGTGTATGAAAAGCGCTATGTAAATGCTGATTCTTCTTCTTTCTAGTCAGCTGCAATGAATGTGTATCCAGTCAGCTGTAACTGATGTGCTATCCTGTCAGTTACAACTAATGCACTGTCTAGTCAGCTGCAGCAGATATGCTATACAGTCAGCTGCAGAAGGATGATGTTGACTCGGCTGACTACAAATGGATACTATGGGTGTTTTTTTTAGAAACAGACTGGTAGTAAAATAACCTATCCTAAATTATACCTGGAGACCCAGCCGACCTGGGATTGAAACTCACAGTCACCACTTGCAGACTGTGTGACTCTGTCACCCAGAGCAAGTCACATAACTTCCCTGTGCTCCCAAGACATGCCTGAGAATGAAACATAGAAACAAAGACTTTGGTGGTAGAAAAAGAATGCTAGGCCCTCCCATCTGCCCAGTTTTTTTTCCATGCCTATTCTTTCCAAGCAGACCATAACTGGTCTCTGGCAACTCTCTACCCCTTTTTTATGTACTAGTATTCCCCTGTGTCTATCCTATGCCTGTTTGGAACCCACCCTCTACTTTTTTGCCCCTACTACCTCATATGGCAGGCTGTTCCAGGTCTCCACCACTCTTTTACTGAAGTAGTATTTCTTCACATCCCTCTAAAATTCCCCCTTCTAGCTTTGTTTCATGCCCACTTATTCTGTTGAATTTTTTCTTTGAAACAGGCTCCCCACCTGTACCCTGTTAACTCCCATGAGGTACTTGTAGGTCTCTATCATGTTCCCTCTCTCCCTCTTCTCCTCCAGGGTGTACATATTGAGATTCTTATGATTTCTCATGCAACGCATGTATCATTTTAGTTTCCCTTCTCTGCACTGTCTCTACTCTGTCAGTGCCTTTTCTGAGATGTGGCCTCCAGATCTGGATACAATATTCCAGGTGTGGCCTCACCAATGATCTATATAGTGGTAATATCATGTCCCTCCTTCTGCTGGTGATGCCTCTCCCTATGCACCCCAGTAATCCACTGGCCCTTCCCACTGCTTTGTCACACTGCCCTGTGACTTTGAGGTCATCAGATATGTTAACCCCTAGGTTCCTTTCCTTCTTAGTGACTGACATTAATCCCCCCCTCCACTTCATAGTCAGCTTCTGGGTTTCTACGCCTGAGGTGCAAAATTTGACACATTTTGGCATTGAACCATAGCTGCCATACTCTTGACCACTCCTCAGATTTTCTAAGGTCCTTTATCATTTTCTCCACCCACTCCTGAGTATCCATACTGTTACAGATTTGTGTGATCTGTAAAAATGAGTTTCAGTTTAGAATGCCTTTCCTGGCCAAATAATTCTAAAAACAAATACCTGCAGGTACCAAAATCACTCCAAACTAAAGGATATGTTGGGTTATCTGATACTGTTGTGCCATGGTTTAATAACTATGTAACAGATAGGGTGCAAAAAGTCTCCCTTAATGGTGTTCATCCCTCTGGCATAGATTAACTTTGAGTTTTCCTCAGTGCTCAGTTTTAGAAACATAAAAATTGTCAGCAGATCCAGTCTGCCCATAGGCCCTACACATTGTATGTGGCCACTGACTCTATGTGATCAATGGCTTTTCATCACTCCTTCCCCTCTCAAGCTTCCCTTGTGCCTGTGCCAGGCATTCTTAAATCTCTCCACTGTGCTTGCCCCACTACCTCCTGTGGCAGACTATTCCAAGCGTCGACTACCCTTTCTGTGTAGAAAAACTTCCTCACATTACCTCTTAATCTACCTCCTTCCAGTTTCATATTGTGCCCCCTTGTTCTAGTACTTTTTCTACATTGGAAAAGGTCCCCCACCTGTACCTTGTTTATGCCCTTGAGGAACTTGAAAGTTTCAATCATGTCCCCCACCTGTGTCCTCTCCTCCAGTAAGTACATATAGAGCTCCCTTAGTCGCTCCTCATATGTTTTGTGGTGCAAGCCTGCATCATCTTTGTTGTCCTTCTCTGGATAGTCTCCACCTTATCTATGTCCTTGCACAGGTGTGGCCTCCAGAACTGTGTGCAGTACTCCTGGTGAGGCCTTACCAATGTTTTTTACAATGGCATCTCCACCTCCCGCCTCCTGCTAGTGATACCCCTGCCTATGCACCCCAGCATGCTACTGGCCCTCCCTGCTGCCTTTGTGCACTGCTTTGATACCTTAAGGTCATCAGAGATGATAACACCTAGGTCCCTTTCCTTGTTAGTCTCCCCAAAAAAAAGTTTTGGGCCCAGTTTTATGTACAGTCCAGCCCACTTAGCAGATAAGGACATGCTTATGTCAGACATCTGTGTATACTGGACAGGTACAGCCAAGCAAAAAACAAATTCTATACCATACATGTAAATGTGTGCGGACAGAGTGAACTGTACAACCCCTGTACAGCAGACATGGAGACTTGAGTCTGTTGCTCATTTCTTACCGCAGCATCTTTTTAGTCTCTCATTTTCGGTTGTCTGATAGCCTTTTTGTAGCTTTTTTATCAAAGCTCTGTCATTACTGCCATCACTGCCCTTTGGAAACATACTGAAAACATGGCTAGAAATGCTTGTGTCTGATGCTCCTGATGTCCAGACATCCCCGGCACATCATCGCTTGGTCAGCTGTTTTAATAATAGCTGCTAAAAAAGTTGATTTCTGTGTTTCTGTCTCTTACTGTTGTGTTGGCAATTAACAGCTGCCATGGCTTCTTGTCCTGGTCACTCTGGAAAGCAATCAGCACTAATGCTTGCAAGGAAAGTTGAGATCCTCACTGAGACTGACAAAATGCCTCGGGCGAGTGTTGTTGAGCTCTCCTTGCATTTCAGGATGCCAAAATCCACACTGCCCGATTTGTTTAAGGCTAAAGACAAGCCGTTGAATAAATGGCATCAAAATTCTAAGTCCAAAGCAAAAGAAGCTCAGAGCTGATAAAGTGCTGGTGCACAGGTACAAACATAGAAACAAAATTTGACAGCAGATAAGGACTGCTTGGCCCATCCAGTCTGGCTGTTTCTCCCTATCTACACTATTACTGCAGACCATGCCCAATCTACAGTTCTTTCTCACTTCCTCCTTCCTTTCCACTATGATTCCCTTGTGCTTATCCCATGCATTCTTGAACCCCACCCTCTACTTTTGCCCCCACCACCTCTGCTGGAAGGCTATTCTAGGAATCCACCACTCTTCCTGTGAAGAGGTACTTCCTCAAATCTCTCCTGAGTCTACCCCCCACCAGCTTCATAGAATGTTCCCTTATTCGTGAGCACCTTTTCTTCTGAAAAACGCTTCTCTGCTGTACCTTATTTACCCCCATGGTGTATATATAGGTCTTTATCATATCCCCCCTCCCTCCTCTGTTCAAGGGTGTGCATATTGAGGTCCTTTAGTCTCTTGTCATACAGCTTTTGGTGCAGACCCTGTACCATTTCAGTTGTCCTCCTGTGGACTGCCTCTACTCTGTCTATGTCCTTCTGGAGATGTGGACTCCAGAACTGGACACAGTACTCTAGGTGGTAGAGGCAACACCTCCTCTCTCTTTCTGTTGGTGATACCCTACTTATGCACCCCAGCATCCTATTCACCCTCCCTACTGCATTGTCACACTGCCTAGACACCTTTAGGTCATCTGCTATGATTACCTCCAGGTTTCTTTCCTGCTTGGTGGTCATCAATACCACTCCACCCATTTTGTACTCTGCCCCTGGGTTTCTGTGCCCTAAGTACATTATTTTGCACTTTTTGCATTGAAATCCAGCTGCCATACTCTTAACCACTCCTCTAGTTTTCTCAGGTCTCTGCTCATCCTTTCCACCCCCTCCTCTGGAGTGTCCACCCTATTGAAGATTTTGATGTCATTCACAAAGAAGCAGACCTTTCCTTTCAGCTCTTCTGCAATGTCGCATATAATGACATTTAAAAGAACTGGTCCCAGGACTGATCCATGAGGCACCTACTTGGTCACCCTCCCTTTCTTGGAGTGAACTCTGTTTACCACCACCCTCTGTCGCCTAACCCCTAACCAATTTTTTAGCCAGTTAACCACCTTTGGACCTACCCCTAAGCCACCCAGCTTGCTTACTAGTCTCCTATGTGGAACGGTGTTGAAAGCCGTACTGAAATCTAGGTAGGGCACATGTACCGTACCACCCTGATTTAACGCTTTTGTCACCCAGTCAAAGAAATCTATCAGATTCATCTGACATGGCCTCTCCCCTTTAAAACCATGCTGCTTTGAGTCTTGTAATCCACTGGATTCAAGATATTCAACAATCGTTTCCTTCTGCAGTGATTCCATGAACTATCCCACCACTGATGTCAGACTGACTGGCCTATAATTGTCAGCCTCCTCCCTGCTACTACTTTAAGGAGACAATATAGCGCATTGGTTTAAGGCTCTGAACTGCAAACCTGGAGACCGGGGTTTGAATGCCACAGCCCCCACTTGCATACTGTGTGACACTGAGCAAGTCACTTAACTTCCTTGTGCTCCAAGGTCACTCCTGGAAACAAGCTTTGGCTTAGTGTGCCTTTCCTGGTTAAACAATTTCCCCTTTCCTTGAGTAGTGGGACTACACCCACCATTCTCCAGTCCCCTGGAACCCCTCCTGTTTCAAGGGAGCTGTTAAATAGAACTGTCAGAGGTGCAGCCAATATCTCCCTGAACTCCTTCAGTACCCTTGGATGCACCCCATCTGGCCCCATTACTTTGTGCACCTTCAGATTAGCAAGTCCCTTTAGGACTCTTGCCTCCAAAACAGGACTAGTGTCCATCCCCTCCCTTCATAACTTCTGTTACTTTTTGTGGCACCTCCCCTTCTTCTTCCTCTGTCAGCAAGGAACAAACGTACTTGTTCAAGATGTCTGCCTTTTCCTGGTCCCTCTCTGCACAGTCTCCTTTTTAACCTTACAATCCAACCCCGGTCTTCCTCTTGTTACTTACGTACCTAAAAAATGCCTTGTCCCCTTTCATTACTTCCTGGGCTATTCTGTCTTCCGTTTGTGCCTTTGTGCTCCTTACTGCTTTCCCTGCTTCCCTCTGTTTCCCCCAATACCTCTCCCCATCCTCCTTCTTCTGCATCTCCTTATACCCTCTGAACACTACCCTTTCAGTCTTTATCTTTTCAGCCACTTATTTTGAGAACAATAGCGGTCTCTTTTTCTACTTGTTTTGCTCACTTATTTGATGCAGAAGTTTATTGCCTTTACTATGCCCCTTTTATCTTTTCCCACTGTTCCTTCACCCAACCCAGGCCATCCCCCCTGCCAGGTTATCCTTGAGGCATTCATGCATACCACAAGCATAACAAATTCAACGTTTCATGCCTGCAAGTGGCACTTTGTCAAGAGTGAATGTACAGAAATTATAGTGGTGCTTTTATACAGTAAAACTCTCATGCAAAATTTGCAGTCAATTAAAAATCATATAACCATTTCATTACAATCATTGAACTTCAAAGCTTCATCAATAAATGACTATGGTAACTAGGATATTTCAACTACACGTCTATTAAACAGGCTTGATGGTGCTCATTCAGACTAACAATTCGGAATGTGCTTGTATCATCTTCCGATGCTAGTTTTATGACATCACTGAAGTGGCCATATCTGATGTGGCACTTGTATCTTGGTTACAATCAAGTGCAGTAATCTGAGCGTGAAGAAACAAAAAGAGAAAATGAGCACATTTTATACAGAGCAATCCAAAACAATCAGGTGAATCATAACAGTTTCATTTGCAGCCCTGAGTTGCAAAGATCACTTTCAGACAGTTTTAAAAAAACAGCAGCAAATCCAACCTGTCACTAAGCTCTTTTCCTTTCGTGGCTCCTAACTTGTGAATCCACATCGATTCTTTTTGTAACCCTTTAAAACTAATGTCACCACAGCAGGGTTCTACTTATATTCTCTCAATGTCCATAAAAGAGAAATAATGACCCTTCCTTTGTTCTATCATGTGCACTGCCAGTGTGTTTTCCATGTCGCGTTTGGCAATGCAGTTTAGATGTTTCGCCACCCTGATCTTTAGTTTTTGATCAGTCTTTCCCACATAAAATCAGCCGCAAACACATTCTGGCAAATATTCTACATGTTTTGAATTACAGTTAATGAATTGGCAAACCTGGTACTCCATCCCCACGATATTTGCTCCAAATACAGTTACTACATATCATGTTTTTACAGAATTTACAATAATCACAGCTATGATTGCCTACAGGGGGAGGTGGCATCTATTGGGGCCTAATTTGTTGCCGTCTGGGTTTTTGATAGCTACTCACAACCATGTCTTTTATGTTAGTTCCTTTTTAATGTACAAAGTGGGAATGCTGTCCCGTACCATCTTAAAGGGACACATCTAACTCTAATACATGCCAGTATTTTCTCACTATATTTTCAGTGTTACTCGGTTGCGGGCTATAGGTGGAAACAACATTTTATTGGGTATTTGTGACATCAGCTCTCACTGTGGGAGCACTTGATACAGACTCAGTACCAGATATTAATTCCCTTTGTTCATTGTTATCTGCTTTTCCCCTAGAAGCCATACTACACTCCATAGTACTGTATATCCCATCTCAAGAAAATATGCAGTTAGAGTTTCTGCTTGTTTGTGATAATCCATATTATACAATGGCAAGAAAGAATCTTGGACTGTGATTGGTCAGTCTTGGGCTAGACCCATGGTGTTATCCCAGTACGACGCCACAGGTCTAGTCTCAGCCTCATTGTGAACCTGAAGATGAGCTTGAACACATTGAGCATCTTGAACTTGATTGTTTCATCTGCTCTTAAAAAACAAAAAATATTTTTCCATACAAAAACATCTTTAAAATTATTTTTTTTATTCTGTATAACAATGAGCCATTGTATAATAGGAATAATGAATTCCAGGGTGTGTGTCATTTGGGATAACACCACGCCTGGGGCATTGGACGCACTCGGCCTGCGGCCTCGTGCCCAACCCCCCAAGGCGTGGCATTATCCCAGCACGACTCCCACCCTGTCATGCGTTATTCCTTTATTAGCACTGCAGTTCTGTTTCAAGCAATAAAACTGGCTACGGGGTATATTCTGTACTAAATGTTTTGGGTGGCAGCTTGTATGATGTGGCATAGTTATGGTCCATTCTCTTTCTAAAAAGGCCAGTTTTTATACCTCCCTTACCATCTGTTTCAATGGGGAGGTCGAAATATTTTATTTTATTCAGAACAATTTTCAGTGTAAATCTCAAATTCTTATTCATACTTTCTAATAACCCTGCAAAGGACTGCAACTCTTCCAGCGTTCCAGCCAACACTAGCAACATGTCATCAGAAACAAAAACAAAGATGTAATTGAATGTTATGAAAAAACAGGTCACTGCTGCCATTATGGACATATTCGTCTTACCAAGTACCCAAATATATGTTGGCGTAATTAGGGCAAACGATGCCCTCACCACAGTTCCCTTAATTTGATGGCACTAATTTCCCAAAAACAGAAGACATTGGAAGTCAACATACTTTCAGTAAGGGACAACAAGATCTGTACTTGTTGTTCCGTATACATGTCCAGATTTAACAAAGGAGTCTTTAGGGCATAAATACCCTCATTGTGGGGAATGTTCATATAGAGGCTAGTAATAGAACCATAGAAACATAGACATAGTCAGCAGAAAAGGACCCCTTTGCCCATCCAGTCTGCCCTAAAAAGTGCCTACCTATTTGCCACTGCAGACCTTACTTGACCTGCGGCCTTACCCTTCCCCCCACCGCTACTATGGTCCCCCTGTGTTTATCCCATGTGTGCTTAAATCCTGATATCATTTTGGTACCTACCATCTCTTCTGGTAGTCTGTTCCAGGCATGCACCACCCTTTTCATGAAGAAGTACTTCCTCACATTCCCTCTGAGACTCCCTCTTCCAACTTCATATCATGCCTCCTTGTCCTTGAGCATCTCTTTCTGTGCAAAATGCCACTCTCCTGTACCTTACTGATACTCTTGAAGTATGTGTATGTTTCTATCATGTCTCCCTTTTCCCTTCTCTCCTCTAGAGAGTACATATTTAATTTCTTGAGTCTTTCCTCATAGTGCTTCTGATGCAGGCCAAGCATCATTTTAGTTGCTGTCCTCTGTACTGCCTCTACCTGATCTATGTTCTCCTTGAGATGGGGCCTCCAGAACTAGACACAGTATTCCAGGTGTGGCCTCACCATCGACCTATACAGGAGCAATACCACCCCACTCTTTCTACTTGTGATACCCCTCCCTATGCACCCCAGCATTCTACTAGCCTTTCCCACTGCCCCCAAACTGGTACGTTGCCCTTGGGTTCTTGTGCCCTATGTGCATAATTTTGCACTTTTTAGCATTGAAGCCTAGCTGCCATACCGTAGACTATTCTTCCATTTTTTTCAGGTCATTCCTCATTCTGTCTACCCCCCCAAGTGTGTCCACTCTGTTGCAGATGTTGCAGATTTGTGTGTCATCTTAGAACAGGCATACTGTCCCTTCCAGCACTTCTGTGACATTGCTAATGGAGACACTGAAGAGGACTGGTCCTAGAACTGACCCCTGTGGCACCCCACTGATTACCTGTCCTTTCTCCGTGTGTACCCCATTTACCACTACCCTCTGGCTTCTGTTACTCAGCCAATTTTGTACCTATTTTACTACCTTGGGCCAGCTCCCAGGCTTCCCAGCTTGCTTACCATTCTCTGTATGGAACGGTGTTTAAAGCCTTACTGAAATCTAGGTAGGCCACATCAACTGCCTCTCCCTGATCCACTTCCCGTGCCACCCAGTTGAAGAAATCAGTTAGGTTTGTCTGGCAAGATTTCCCCCTGTGAACCCATGCTGTCTTGGGTCTTGCAACCCACTGGTTTCAAGGTATTCTACAATCCTTTCCTTTAGTAGTGGTTCCATAAGTTTGTCCACCACTGACGTCAGGCTTACTAGTCTATAGTTCCCTGCCTCCTCATTATTTCCACTTTTGTAAAGTGGACCCACAACTGCCCTCCATCATTCCCTCGGTACCACGTCAGTACCACCCCTCTAACCAGTGATAGGTTGATCAGGGCTGTCAGAGGTGCAGTGAGCTCTTTCCTAAGTTCCCTCAATATCCTGGGGTGCATCCTGTCTGGCCCCATTGGCTTATCCACCTTTAGTTTCTCTAGACCTTTGAGGACTCTCTCCTCCATAAAAGGGCTAGTGTCTACCTCCCTTCCATTTATGCCCTTTTCCTCCATCTGTGGCCTCTCACCCACTCCCTCTTTCATAAATATTGAACAAAAGTACTTGTTCAATATGTCTGCCTTCTTGGGTCCTCTTCCACACTCCCCCACCCTTTTAGTCTTATTATCCCTAGCTTGCTCTTCCTTTTCCGCTATATACCTAAAGAATGTTTTTATCCCCTTTCTCACTGACTTGGCTATGGTCTCCTTTGTTTGTGCCTTAGTTGTCCTAACTGCTTTTGCTGCCTCCTTTAATTTCTCCTGATAACCCTTTCTGTCCACTTCCTTCTGTATTGCCTTGCACCTCTTGAATGCTAACCTCTTTTCCTTTACTTTCTCTGCTACTTCTTTGGAGAACCATAGTGGTTTCTTTTTTCTCCTGTTCTTTGCATTCTGCCTGACACAGAGGTTTGTTGCCTTCTCTGTGGCTTTCCTTATTTCTGCCCACTTCTCTCCTACACTGTACAGTTTCCCTGTCTCTGATAGTGTTTCCCGAGGCACTCTCCCATTTTCTTGAAATCAGCCCACTTGAATTTCAGGACCCTTATTTATTTTAGTGTGGTTTGTTTCCCACCCAGTACTAACCTTGCACCACACCGTGCAATGATCACTTGTCCCGAGGTGGCTCCCCACTGTGACGTCAATGACACTATCCCCATTTGACAGTACCAAGTCCACTATGCCCCCACCATGAGTGGATTCACTGACTAGTTGCCTGAGGAACAACCCCTGCGTACAATCTAGGATTTCCCCACTTCTACCAGTTGCTGCAGCGGGGATGCTCTAATCCACATCTGGCATATTGAAATCCCCTGCCAGCGATATCTCCCCTTTGTTAGACATCTCCCGGACTTCCTCCATCATTTTCTTATCTACTTCCTCCCTCTGTGCTGGAGGCCTGTAGATCACCACTGTTCGAATAAGAGCCCTCTTCCTTGTCTCCGGTGTAAACCACAGTACCTCAGCTTCTCCAGTATTATACTGTATGTATTTATGTGGCCTTTATGCTCTCTTTCACGTAAAGAGCCATCCCTCCTCCCTTTTTGCCTATCCTGTCCCTCCTGAATACAGCATACCTTGGTATGGCTGCATCCCAGTCCTGGTTGTCATTGTACCAGGGCTCCATAATTGCTACTATGTTCAGGTCTGCTACTGCCATGGTGACCTCTTGGTCTGCAACCTTGTTGCCCAGACTCTGAGCATTTGCACACATGGCTATCCAGATTTTACTGTCTCCTCCCTTCTTTTTGTCAATTTGCCCTCCCCTAATGCCTCCCTTATTTCTTTTCTCTCTTCTTTTCCCTCTCCTACCTGATATACTCCATGTATTTGGACTTTTTGGGATTTCTCATCCTTGGGATTCTTGATTTTGTTCCTGGTAGCATGTGGGCATGGACAGTCCCTGCCCTTCTGCCATAGTCTGCCCCCCCGGCTAGTTTAAATGCCTTCAAATGTAGCGTTTAAACTTTTCACTGAGGATCCCTGTTCTCCTCCTGGATGGATGCAGGCCTTTGCCTCTGAATAGGCCTCTATCCATCCAGGTGGCGCCCCAGTCCCTAATAATATCGAACATGACTAGTTGCCACCCATCCTCTATGTGAATATCCTCCAGCATTTTCAAAACATCTGTGGTGACCTTAAGATAAGAGCCAAACCCAGCTACCAATTACTGAATGTGGGCATCCACACACTTACCTAGTGACTCAGTTAGGGACCCTATACTTGATGCAATAGAATGGCCAGGGGGGAGTAACAGAAGCCCTTATGTATCTTTAGCAAAGTGTAGTTAGTAGCTCTGATAGGAGCCTTAACTGTCAGAAATTCAATGGTTTTATATATAATGGTATCCTCATTCACTGCTAACAAAATTACTGAATCAATTTATTTCTTGAGGGTTTCTGTAGGATCACCAGTAAGTTTGCAATCAAAATAATCATCTCTTAGTTGGCCCTTAACCTCTTCTTCGTACCAGTCAGAATTCATAGTTACTGTTTATCCACTTTTATTAGCTGGCTTTACTGTAATTAATGAGTTATCTTGTAAGCCATGAATGGTGTCCTGTTCAGCCTGTGGAGAGGGAGTACCAGGTTCGCCAACTCATTAACTGTAATTCAGAACAAGTAATATATCTGGTGAAATGTGTTTGTGGCTACTTTTATTTGGGAAATACAGATACAAAACTAAGGGTCATGGTGTGGGAATATCTAAATTGCATAGCCAAATGAGATATGGAAAATGCATTGGCAGTGCATGTGATGGAACATGGGCATTGAGAAGATATAAAAAGAACTCCACAGTGGTGACATTAATCTGAAAGTGTTACAAAAAGAATCAATGTGGATTCACAAGTTAGGAGCCACAAAGAAAGAGCTTTAATGACAGGCTGGAATTGCTACAGTTTTTTAAAACTGTCTGAAAGTGATCTTTGCAACTCTGGGCTGGATAAGACACTGTTGTATTTCATCTGATTGTTTCTGATTGCTCTGTATATAATGTACTCATTTTCTCTTTTTGTTTCTTCACGTTAAGATTACTGCAATTGATTGCAACCAAGGATACAAGTGCAACATCAGATATGGTCACTTCAGTGAAGTCATAAAACTAGCATCGGAAGATGATACAAACTTATTCAGAATTGATGGTCTGAATGAGCACCATCAAACCAGTTTAATTGATATGTAGTTTAAATATCCTGGTTACCATAGTCTTTTATTGATGAGGCTTTAAAGTTGAATGACTGTAATGAAAGGTTTGTGTGTTTTTGTAACTGACAACACATTTTGCATGAGACTATTTTGTATAAAAGCCAGCTATTATTTCCGTACATTTACTCATGACAAAGCACCATGCACAAGTGCGAAACATTGAATTTTTATGCTTGTGGTATCAACTTTTAACCTTTCTGGCCATGTGACAACATATAGGATAAAGTATGGGGTGTAGTGTGTTACGAGAGTGTAACACACACCCGATTAGTTGGATGGCACATAAACCTGAGGCATTTTTGAAAGCCATCCAACAATGAGGGTGTGTGTTAAATTCGAGTTTACACACTGCACCCCATACTTTGTTGTATGTTATTGAAGGGTTCCATTTTTTTCCTGAAATTCACACCGAACTGGTAAGTCGCACTTGGACGCTTTTCATCAACTCCCCCATTGTCATGTAAACCAGTTCCTGACACCGGAACATGGGTGAGGGCTTTTTTTTACTTGGACAGGAAACAACATAGCAGGAACTTTGCATGTTTAACTGCTCTAAGGGACACCAAAAGAACTTAGAATTCAATGTCTATTTTTTAATTTTGTTTTTGGTAATGTGAGAGTAGCGGAGAATGTTTCATATGGAGTGAACGGCAGTAAGCAGGTGAGTTTGTCTGAATAGTACTGTGTGAGGAAAAATGGACAGTGTGAAGCTCGAGCTGTGTTTGTTGTCTCGAGCACATTGCCATGGGAGGAAACTGCGTAAATGCCATAATACCTACTCAGGTATTACGGTACTTAATACATGGCTTTTCCCATTGAAAAAGACGGAACCCAGTAATTATAATAAAATAAATTGTTCGTCACCATAGAGCCTTACTTGGTGATTTATTGCTCGAGGTCCTTAGTGCAAGGTTTTTGTAACTGAGCATCAAAATTCTGACCCAGACAGAAAGAGGAAATGGGACAGACAGGAAGGGATGTCAAGAACACTTTACTCCAGTGATTCATAAACACCCAAGGCAGGGAGACTAAGATTAGTGGGTCTTTGCTCTTACAAAAGGCATCACAACTAGCTGCTGCAGTGGGTAGGCAAGACTTTGCATCACCATCACCATCAGCTCCCACCCACACACATGCTGTACCCACTACAGCACTATACTCATTTATATCAGCATATTAAAAAAAGAAGAAAATCCTGAGTACAAGAAAAAGACAAACAAAAAGAAAAATTAATAAATGACTCAATAAAAAGCAACACAGTTTACAGAACACACTGCCATGGATCACACTCTTAATGTGCTGTAGCGCACCACTAATGTTTAATGTGGCCAAAATCAGAAGGGCAGGAATGGCTTAACGTTACTGCAGACACCCATTATATTGGACATAAACCCCTTGCACCAATGTGTCTGTTATAAGCGGGTTCCACTATAGTATTTTTAAAAATGGTCTCCCTTTGTGTGTTTCCTTTTCTCAAATTCTTTTATGTATTGATGATCTTGTTTTGTACTTTAGAGGTCCCTACATTGATTCATTGTAATGTGCCCTCCAGAGAGATTTTGTCACATTCAGGGAGTGTTTGACAAAAAAATAGTTTACTGCTTAACATGTCTTAAATGAAATCAGTGCTTTCTGGAGCCAAGTCTATTTCATCTTTACCATTATCTTCTTTAGTGATTAAAGACAGTTGTAATAAAGATATTAAAATGGTTGAGTACTTTAAATAGTTGTGTTTTTATTTGGATAGGTATCTATTATTTAATATTCACATTGATTTTTTTAAATTGGCAAATGCATGTCTTGATTTACTTTATACATTAAAAGACTGTCCTTTAAATTCTGAAAAAATATTGGCACTCATATTTATCATTGATTGATTATTGACTGCGGTTGTAATTGTCTGCTTATGATATTTCACTTAAGCAGAGTAGGAAATTTATGCAATAATGTTTGCCTATTTGTTATATCTTGTCCTTGGCTTACACATAATTGGGTTTTGTATTCTTCACTGAGTTAGTTTTATTTTGATTTTCATTGTATTTATTTTAGGTTATGTGGTTTTTGAAAATTTCTGAAGGGTCCTGCCACATTTTCTTTCTAGAAGATACTGCTTAGATGGATAAAGCTATTTTGCAGACTGAATTTATATGATCCTCTAACAGAATAGGGTCAAACAGAACACCAGTATTTTCATATTTGAAACATTAACAAGTTTGCAACCTAAATCAGGAAAGCATAGTAACAAACATTTTGATAGGAGTCTTTTTGTTCAAACTTGTTGTGTACATGTTTTGTGTTGTCTATTTTTTTAAAATTATATTTCTTTATTATTTTATATAAAGGTAATATACCTAAGAGAATAGTACAAGGATTACACATTATGACCAATGACATAAACTGTATGGCAGCTGCAGTGTAACAATATACAACATTTTGCAGAAATCCCTGAATCTGGAAAAACAATCAAAAATCCCCCAACCTCCCTCACCCAGATCCCTTGGCCCCATCCCCTCCCCAGGATGTGCCTTCTATAAAGGAAAAAGAAAAAAAAAAAAAAGAGAAGGAAAAAGAAGAAATGGAGCTGATCCTGATACATATGAGATGCATAAAGGTGTATCAGCTGCCAAGGTAGCTAGAGGTGTACCCAACAGGACATTAATTCAAATAAAGAGCATATAATTTGCCCCATTTCTGCTCAAACAAAACCAGACAATTCTGAGAACTTGCTATTAACCTTTCAGTCTGAAAGCAGAGGGAAATTTCACTGATCCATTTTGCATATGAGATAACCAATTGGTCCATCCAATGCCTAAGCACCAATCTTTTAATGACCACCGAGATTAAAGCCATGTGGAATCTACGCTCTATCACCTGTATATTGGAAAACATCCCTAAGATACAAACTTCTATAGTAAATAAATCATCAAGGCCCAAAAGAGGGTCTAGGTTAGATTGGATGGACTGCCATAATGGAGCCACCTTCTCACAGTACCAGAAAATGTGTACCAGGTTCCCTTCCACTGTGCCACACCTTGTGCATAGAGTTGAAGATAATCTATTTAATTTAACCAGTTTAACTGGGGTGTAATACATGTTGTTCAATATATGGCATTGGGTGAGTCTATGTCTGTCTTGAGAGAGATACCGATATGTGTCTGCCCAAATCTGATCCCAATCTAGGAGGGTGTCTGGCAGAAGAGAGGACCAGCATTTGGAGCCAGTCAGGAGTCCGAATTTAGTGTCGTAGGAATGAATAAAGCTTAGAAATACTATGGGCCTTGGTTGCCTGCTCCTGTATCTGATTTAGGAAGGGTTTAATTTGAGGCGGTATGGATTGAGCTGAAGCTGGAAGCCACTAGGTGTCAGTAACTGAAAAACTTTAAAATGTGCTTCTGAGGAATATTATACTTGGTCAGAACCTCCCAGAGGTAGAAGACAGTTATTCAGGAATAAGTCATCCACACAGCAGTCTCTCAGCTGAGGAAGCCAGTCTAGAGAAAGCGGGAGACCACCAATCCTAATATTTAAATTAAGGGTAAGAGGTTGGGAAGTGTCTTTCCTGGGAGAGAGACTGAAAAAATGCCAGCATTGATTTAGCACCTTAATAGAAGTACCAATGATGCTCCCCTGTAAAAGTGGAGGCAAAGTGGATAGGCTATAATAGAGGAGTCGGGATGGGGGAAGGCCAAACTCGGTTAGAATCTTTTTCTCAAGTTGTACCCAAATTGGTAGATACTCATCCACCCTCTGGTCGTACCACCTCCCAATTTTCGCCATGTGGCTTGCCCAGTAATAGAGCATAAAGTTGGGAAGACGGAGCCCCCCCATCTCTTTGGGTAAAGTAAGTTTTAAAAAGGCTTTCCTGGGCTGTTTACCCTTCCAAATGAACTTGGAAATAGACCTGTGAAAGTGATGAAAATAGGACATCGGCAGATAAATGTTCATTAGGCTAAGTGGGTAGAAGACCCAAGGCAACACATTCATCTTGACAATATTAATATGACCCCACAGCGATAAAGGGAGGGCAGACCATCTCTGAAGGTCTTGTTGAATTTTAATCAATAGATTATCTAGGTTAAGCTTCCTGAAGAATTCAAGGTTTTTAGTAAGGAAAATGCCTAAATATTTGAGAGAGGAGGGGGCCCATTTCATACCAAACTGGGAGAAGTTGACCTGAAGCGTGTTTACGTTCAGTGGAAATATGACTGATTTAGCTAAATTCAGCTTGTAATTAGCCACTTGGCCAAACTGGGCAATAATGTGTAGTATAAGTGTTAGAGACACTTCAGGGTTAGTCAAGTGTAAAAGAATATCGTCAGCTTAGGCTGAGAGAACCAGAGACTGTTGCTGAATGAAACATCCTGTGACCAGTGGAGAGTTTTTGATACTGAGAAGGAGAGGCTCCAGATATAGATAAAACAGGAAAGGTGACAGGGGGAAGCCCTGCCGGGTGCCTGTAAATAGCGAGAATCAAGAAGAGAAAACCCCGTTACAATGAATTCTGGCAGTAGGGGATTGGTAGACCGATTTAATCCATTGAATAAAGACCTCCAGGAAGCCCATTCTCTCCCATATAATCCAGAGAAATTCCCAGTGGACTCTATCAAAGGCTTTCTCCGCATCTAATGATATCAGAGCCATAGAGACTTGAGAGTCCTGGGCGGCCTGAAAAATATGTGAGAAAGTACACAGGTGGTCTATAGAGGACCTTCCCTGCACAAACTCTACTTGTTCAGGACTCAAGAAGTTAAGCCAGACCCGTTTGAGTCTAAGGGATAGGATTTTCGTTAGGATTTTAATGTCGTAATTAAGAAGTGAGATAGGGCGGTAACTAGCAGGATCCATCTGGGATTTATCTGGTTTTAGTATCAAAACAATAGTGGCTTCCAGCAGGGAAGGGTCCAGAGTGTTAGCATTAAACATGTACTCAAATAATTTTGTGAGGAGAGGGGCAAGTTCCTTCCCAAACGCTTTATAGAAATTGGAGGGGAAGCCATCAGGTCCCGGAGCTTTGTATGGAGCAAATTCCTTGATCACCTCCTCCACTTCCGTTACCATGATAGGAGTAATCAGAGCTTCTTCTAGGTGAGTTTGGAGGATAGGAAGGGGCAGGCCCTCCAGAAACTGGTCCACAAGGGAATGAGAGAGGTGGAAGACACCACTGCCATAAAGTTCCTTATAAAATGACTCAAGAATTCATGAAATCTCCCTGGTAGAAGTTTTAAGGGAACCATCAGAAGATAATAATGAGGGAATCCATCTCGATCCCTCTACTTTCCTCAAACGTAGAGCTAGCATTTTACCCGATTTCTCCCCTTGATCGAGATAGAGGGCCTTTGTTTTAAGGAGAGCATACTCTGCCTTATCTCTTATCCAGTCTGAGTACTCATTTCTAAGTTTCATTAGGGTTTCTAGATCAGCTTGGGAAGAGGAGGAGGATAACTTATTCTCTACCAACCTAATTTGGTTCGACAATAACATGATCTTGGCCTCCCTCTGTTTTTTCCTCCTAGATGCGAGTTTAATAAATTCACCCCTGATGAAACATTTAAGGGAGCACCAAAGCAGATCCTCCCTCTCGATTGAACCTGTGTTGGTCTCCACAAATGAGGTGATTAGGGATCTAATATGGGAGACTATGCCCTTGTCCTTTAGAAGCTGGGTGTTTAGTTTCCAGGCGGTGTCTCTTTGCACCTGCGGGTTCGGAGAGACCAGAATCCACGCCACCGAGTGGTCTGACACAACTATGGGCTCAATACCAGACTGGAGTACTGTCGACAAAAGGTTATTGCTGACTAGTATTAGGTCAATTCTGGACCACGTCTTGTGTACTTGGGAATAATAAGAGAAGAGTTGTCTTGTGGGATTAAGTAGGCGCCAAGGGTTACACAGGCCTTGTAGGTCCATAAAGTTCCTCAAGGCTAGCTGTGAAGAGGAGAGTGGTTTCAGGGGTCTATAAGATTTATCCAAATCTTGTGAGGGAGCGATGTTCCAGTCCCCCCCGATTATTAACATTGAGGTTAAAAGTCCACTCAGCTTTTCAGCCATGGTCATGAGGAAATCTGGGTCCCCCCTACTGGGGCATAAATCGCCCCTAGTGTTAACTTCACATTATAGAGCGAACCTTTCACAATAATGAATCTACCTTCATGGTCCGATAAAAGCTCTTCTGCCAGAAAGGAATGTGCTTCTTAACCAGAATGGCCACCCCTACTAGAGGATGACCCCGAAGGCAAAACCTGGCGTAACCTTGGCGTGAAGCTCATTGACTTCTGATGAGAGCAAATGGGTTTTGCATCAGAGAATATCGACATTCAGTAAAGCACAGTTTTTGAAAACCTGGTACCTTTTAGTTAGGTCTCTGACACCTCTTACATTCCACGTAGCAATTTTAAGCGCTGTAACACTCATTGTCAACTATACAGTGCAGCAATGGAATATAAAAACATGAAAAGGTAGACCACCCTAGAAGGCACATCCTGCCCTCCCCCCCCAAAAAACCAACCACTGACCAAGTCCAACCCCACCATCCCCTCTCCCCTCCATACCAGTAAAGAAAACTGAAGCAGCGAAATTTCAGACATGGAATTACAGCCTTTACCAGGTCGTGAACTAAGAAAGAGACCCTCCCCTTCCCCTCCTCATCCCTCAAACTATATACAACTGTTCTCCTGACTGCCTCCTGAGAAAAAACTGAAAGTGATTTTACTTGGGTTGGGGAACAAAGTCCCAAAAGCCACCACCAGATGGGTGTACCAGGAAGTAATCATGAACCGGTACCCTGAGGAAGTGTCGGCTAGTAAGTGGCAGTAATCCCATCGTAAGCTCTGAGAACTTCCTGACTAAAGAAACCCCTATCTGGGCTGCTCTCCCCCTCTCCTTGGTGCGTTTATCAGTCCCACCAGAGAGTCTGAATAAATCCTACAAAAAGACCTGAGAGAATTGAGAACCTGACCAGAGTCTCAAGATTATCTAAACCTTAGCCATGCTATATTCTCATAATTTGAGAAGGAGTGTAATAATACACGTGGAATGTACTCAATAAATCTATTCGGAGATAGCCCCATTAACCTGGGTTCGGTGCGACCATATCTCACTAGAGAGTAAGAGCCCAACAGGGCCTCCTGGATTCCAGTCTTCACCATGAGAGAATAGCCCCTGACCAAATTGTTGACCGACTGGTTCATCACCTGCCTTCAACCTCCCGACTGCCATCTGAACCCCTTAACCCCTCAAGAGAGATAGCCAAACTATGTTACCCGCATAGGTTTTGAACTGAATAGGGTAGGGGATAAGAACCCTGAGACCCCACTGGCAGTGCTAAGAGTTGGAGTCAGCCCCCCCAGCCAAGGGGGCCAACTTCAGGCTTCGCTGCCATCAAAAACCATCGGCGTTAAAAACTATGTTCCCAAATGTAGGAGTGTGTTAGGCCACAGGCAGAGTCATACTGACGTCTTGCTAACCCCTTCCAAAATGCTCACAATAATGACCACAGTCCTCATTGTCTAATATCGGTGTAGCTCATCCCTTTTCTCAAAAGGCCTCCCCAACCCATCATCCACACCACACCAAATACCCAAGGATTTCCTAGTGACTGCTTCTGTCCAACTTGCTGTAAAGTTAGCGAACCTAATTACCTGAGCTGGGGAAGCACAGGAGGAACCGGGGAGCAATAGGTACTAGGGGACCAAAAGGTCCCACCGGTCCTACATCATGTGGAAACCACCTCCACTCCCCAAGTTCCCACCCCCAGCAAGCAGGCCCCATGAACCACCGCACAGACCGAGCCCACTCAACCCCCCAACAGTCCACTCCAAAGCCATTCCCCCCGCCACCAGAGAATCCAGACGAGAGAGAAGGGAGAAATCAAAAACAAAAGGTGAGAGTCCAAAAATGCAGCATGTAGCAAGAGGTAACTTCTTGGCACTGCCAAAGTGATTCAGCCCAGTTTAAACAGGTTAGGTAACTTGATTGAGAGATCTGCACCAAAGAATCCAGACGAGAGAGAAGAGAGAAATCAAAAACAAAAGGTGAGAGTCCAAAAGTGCAGCATGTAGCAAGAGGTAACTTCTTGGCACTGCCTCAGTGATTCAGCCCGGTTTAAACAGTTTAGGTAACTTGATTGAGAGATCTGATGCCGCCTTGTCTGGGGATTCGTAGGAGTATCAAGAACCATCAATGGCAACTTGTAGCTTGGCAGGGTAGTTCATTTTGTAGCGAATGCCCGCTGCGATCAGCTTGCTGACTGTAGAATGGAACGCTGAGCATTTTTGCCTCGTCTCGTAGGGAAGATCCTGAGTAATACGCAGCTTGGAACCACTCCATAGAAGTGCTTGTAATTCTCTTGCCTTTGATAATACATGCTGTTTTTCCAGAAAGCTTAGAAATTTAATAATGATAGGTCTTGGTGGGGCTCCAACGGCAGGTTTCGGTCTAAGAGAGCGATGAGCACGTTCAATATGGTATTGTGGATTAAGAGGGGAAGGCTCAACAACTTTGTTTAGAAACTTCTGGAGAAAGAGATTAATGTCAGGGCCCTCCTCGGACTCGGGGAGGCCCAGGATCACCAAGTTGTTCCTTCGGCTCCTTCTTTCTAAGTTCTCCGTTTTGAGTTGCAGTTTACTGATCTGTTGTCTGAGGTGAATGATCTCTGGGTCTATCTTTTCCCTCCAGGTCTCCAAAGAGGAAGTTCTGGCTTCCAAATCTCCCATTCTGGTGGTTAGGGCACTGAGGTCTCCCCTTAGTGATTTCAGCTCAGCAGAGATATCATCCAATGTTTCCTTAAAAGGTATTAGCTCTTGTATGAAATGGTCCTCGGTAAGAGGAGTTGGAGAAGTATTGGAAGGGGGTGATTTTACTGTGGGCCCCGAATTCTGGTTTTTAGATTTCTTTGAAGATTTCTCCGGCGTGGATGGTGGAGTGTGCTTCATATCAGCAGGCCTCATCTCCGCTTCCATCTCAATCTACCTCCAAGTGCATTAATATGCACAAAGCAAGATTCTGCCAAGTACCAAAGAGTGTTATCTATACTCCAAGTGTAGAATAGAACTTTAAATGTTGAATTTGGAGGCTGAAAATAGTTTAAAGATGGGTGGGTAATGGAGCTCTGCAAGAGCACGCTGCCTCTAGCTGCACTGAATCACGTGACCTGGTGTTGTCTATTTTTATGTATGTATTCCTTTTCCCTGTTATAATTCTGTATGTTGAGCTACCTTGGGTCCTCCTTAAAAATGGGCATTTTATGCTCTTGAAGCTTACTCGCCAAACAAATTTTGAAGAAAAAAAAGATCATTACTTCCATTTTATTTGGGTTTAGTTTGGGAACATTTACTGATAAAAATGTAAATTCTTCAAGAGAGGCAGCTAAGGACTGTCCCAGTGGTGCAGAGGGCAGAGCCACTAGGCATCTCATCAGCTGCCACACTGGTGACCTGCGTTTGGGAACAGACCAAGGCTGCTCAGGGGACAGCTGAGGAAGAAGGACTGAGCATCCATAGATAGCTTTCCTCCTTTGGGAAGAGGGGTCAGCATGACTCACTGCACCACTACAGCCCAGCAGAGGCTGGGTGATATGACAGGTGAGTGCTAGATACAGGGCACAGACTCGATCTTACCTGCTAGCGTGTGCGTGCTTTGCGAGCATCAGCAGCATTGATGGGCTGCAATGAGGGAAGCAGGAGAAATCCCAAAAAGAAATGTGCACCAGCAGTCACAAATGTCAGGGCTGGTTCCCTTGTGTTCCTCCCCGTGTGGATCCCTGCCAGTATAACGCTGAGGTAAATGGTGGATGGAACTGTTGGTGCCTGTAGAAACCTGAAGCAGGTGAAAAGCAGTGGCTGTGGGCCAAACAGCTATATTAAACAAATTAATAAATGAAAAAAATGTAGGCAGCTAAGTTCATAAAAGCATCATGTGACCATGAACCCACTGTAAAGCAAAGTTGAGTATTATCTCAATAAATATGATGATTCCAATGGCATTTCCAAATGATACTTCTGAGAGGCAGAAAATAACTATTGAACACAACAGGTGCAAGGATGGGATCCTGCTGGACTCCTGTCAAGACAGTTTTCATCCTAGACTGAAACAGATCAAGTTCTCCATAGAACTACTGTAAGATAAAAAGTAACAAGAAAACCAAGCAAGTGCAAAATTACTCAGACCCAGCAATCTGAGCCTATTTGACATGCCTGACTGGTCAACAGTGTTGAAAACGACCCAGCAAGACCAGAACTGTACAGAATCCTCAGTCACCGTTGATCTCAATTTCCCTGCTATGGTATAATCTAAAACCCAATTGAAAGTTCTCACACAAATTATGAGATTGAAGATACTCAGTTACCTACTCAACTATGACCTTCTCCAGGATCTTGGCTAGCATACAAAGGTTTAATACTGGATGACAATGTTGTGGTTTACCTTGGTGTTAAAATTAATATAAAGAACTGCACTGAACCTGTAAGACATTTTTTCCCAGTAGAAGCTGTTATTATTTTTTTTAATTTGAACTTAAATTTCAATTTGATGGCAGAAGGAGACTTAAGGTCTGTCAAGCCTGCCCTTACTGTACTACCTCACCCCACTGACCTACTGCCCTTGTGGGCTGTATCCCTCCTCCCGCTACCATACCCCTAAAAAAGTTGCTGCCCTTCAGAACTATGAGTCCCCTTGCCCTGTCCCAACCATGTTTAAATCCATTGAGGGCAGCTGCCCCACTACTTCTGCTGGCAGTCTGTTTCAAGGTTCCACCACCCTCTCAGTGAAGTAACTTCCGAAAGTTTCTCTGGACCCCCTACCAGCCTCCGGTCATGCCACCTATGACTAAATCCCTATTTCTTATGAATAGATCCTACTGTTCACCTTGTTTATTCCCCTGGAAATGTATGTTTCAGTCACATCCCTGTGCTTCCACCTGGCCTCCTGTGAGTACATATTTAGGGCCTCCAGTTGTTCCTCATAGGAGCTATCCAGCTGGTCCTGGATCATCTTGGTGACCCTCACTGTACCAACTGTAATCTGTCTATGTCCTTCCTCAGGTGAGGGCCCCAGAACTGGGCACAGTACTCCACATGAGGACTCACCACAACAGTGG
Organism: Neoceratodus forsteri; assembly: GCA_016271365.2. Taxonomy (NCBI): domain Eukaryota; kingdom Metazoa; phylum Chordata; order Ceratodontiformes; family Ceratodontidae; genus Neoceratodus; species Neoceratodus forsteri. The sequence continues at coordinate 1,636,583,686 of CM057456.1, read as the reverse complement.
CAGAATCACATTGCCTGTTATATCTGTGCTGATGGCCCATTGATAACCATGGTGGTTGTTTCTGATTTACACATTGGTGTTAAGCGCCATTTAGGATGGTATGATGTATTTTATGTCCCTCTCAACTACAGAGTTCTGTAGTAGAACACAGAAACATTGTACCAACAACAGAAAAGTGCTACGAATGGGCGAAACTACATCATACGGTTCTAAATGGTGCTTACTACCTATAAATCAGAAACAACAAGAAGGATAGCAAAACAGCCTGTAGAGATGAAAGAATAACAGAATTGGAACCAGTGTTTAAAAATAAGCTTCTACAGGGGAAAATGACTAACAAGTTCAGCGCAGTTCTTCAAAAATTGAGATTTTTCAAATGCTGATAAACTATACTATCTGAAAAATTGAGAAATTCACAAAAACAATATAGTGGACTAATATCAGGAGGCATTCAAAAAAATAACAAGGCAGGTAAAGGGTCTAGGGGACATGTGGCTTTGCTAAATTATGCCAAAAAACTTTAAACTGTAGAAAATGAAACTTCAATAGGTGTTAAATGGAAGGAAGATCTGATGTCCATCTCTTAATTGTTTTGTTTTATTTATTGATTATCCTTGTAAGTTTTTCTGTAAGTTACCCTTTTCAAATGTAATCAGCAAAACACAAATAGACATACACAATATTAATTATGTGTCTAATGTGCTTGATTAATTAACAGTTTGTACAAGGATGACTTAAAAACATTAACAGATGGGCTAGCCCCAACAAATAACGTAGATTGCTATACAGACCTGGACCAGCAAAACCGAATGACCTTTGTCCCTGTGAGACCCCTTTTAAAAGGGTTATGAAAGGGAATTTCTCCTCTGACCTTGTGTTCCCAACAACTCTAGATGGTGGAAAAATTGAAATAAGAAACAGCAGAAATAATTGATCTCATATCTGGTTGTATCTATCTTTAGCAGTAATAAACTGGGCCATTTCCTTGCATTTCTCCTTGATGGCTGTCGCACCTCATTAGAGAATGAGGGTAATGAGCCTGAGCTCCACACATAGAAGGTGCTCTTTCACATTCCAAACTGCGAACATATACTCTGTAAGGCTACAACACAAAAAAACAATTTTCCACAGCGTTCTCAGCTCATACCTCTGTTTTTGATGAGCAATACAAATGTTTGTGTTAGTGTCTCACATTTACATATGCCTCCTCACTTAAATGCCTGCTTTGGGACACAATATAGCCTAGAGGTAAGATAATGGAGCTGTGAACCCGGAGACAAAACAGACATACCATAGGTTATAATCCCCCAACTGTCATGTGCATATTGTGTAAACCTGAACAAGTCACTAACCTCCCTCTGCTCCCAGGTCACACCTAGAAATGAGCTTCATCTCAGTCTGCATTTCCCAGCCACATATCCTAGATTAATAAATTAAGGAAGAAAATCCCCAAAATAGCCATTAACCACCCCATTGATAATAGCATCCCTTGACCCCAAGTCTCATTAGGTGTATCATCTATGCCGATATTAAATCTTCAGGGAATTCTCTTGGTCCACTTCCACCACTGTCCCAGGCCATCTCATGTTGCTCCCAGTGCCTCACCCATTTTCAACTGGTTCTGCTGGCTAGTATGCACATGTATATTATGTACACTACAAGGCATAAGAGCAGAAGTGGGATCAAATGGCATGCAGCAAAGGGAGTCACTGCTTGGGAGTGGCCTGAAAATCTAATATCTGCCTGAAAGTACAATTTAGGAGACATGACTGCTGCTACAGGTCTGGTGCTGTTTGTGTAAGGATGCATGTGCTTTGTGACTGTCTCACACACACACACACACACGCATGCATGCACACGCACACACACACACAGACGTAGCATGATATGCTGCAGCCTTCCTCATGACATAAGACTGCAGTGTTTGTCATGGGGTGTATTTGTATTCCACATACTCTGTTATTTATGACATTAAAACATATTTCCAGCTTATAGATTGCACTTTAGCATTCAGTTTGGTGGGGTTCACGCAATGTTGCATGGATGTGGGTGGAGTTATGGTTCAAAAAACATTGGGCCACACATACTCATGCCATGTGGGAGTGCCTAGCACTATGACCATTCCTGGGTGCCCTAGAAGCAGACCTGGGGAGGTCTACTAAAGAACAGTTTCCCTAACTCGAGAGTTATGTCTGCTCTTTCAATTCCCCAGATGCCAAAGAGATCCTAACGCCCAGTAGTTACTAGGCATTTGCCTCACACCAACCTCCCAGCCATGTATTGAATTCTGCAATCCTCAACTTTCTTGCAGTACTAGCTCTTGGGACAGGTAGTACCTCTGAGAATGCTACTGTTTTCCCTACCCAACTGCAGATTCTCCCCAATTCTCTGAACCTTTCCTGTACCACATTCACCTCACACCCTGCAAGGTCATTGGTTCCCAAATGAACCACTATGTGTGGCTTCCCCTGTTCCTGTCCCACACACTGTGGTATGATTGTTCCCACCCTCCTTGCGGTCATGTCAGGCATGCACTCCATCTTCCTGTTATTCCTCCTAGTATGTTTGTTACCCAATTGTACTCTCTTAAGTATCGAGTCCCCAAGAATTACCACCCCCCCCTTGACCTCCTCTGCTATTCCCTCCCCGTTTTCCTTCTCCTATATATTCTCCTCCACTGTGGGTACCACCCAGAGCAACTCCTCTTCACTGTAACCCAGCTTCCTTATCCCCATGTTTACTCCTCAGCCTACCTTCCCCTGTGGTCTGGTCTTATCTCCCTCTGTACTCCCAACGTGGAGATTCTCTCAAATAGCCCATGCCTCCTCCTCCTTCCCCCTTCCTATGCTTATCTTGCCTGCCAGCCTTATTGTCTCTCCTACCTCCATGCCCCTGTTTCCTTTCCCTAACCCTGTCCCACACCCACTACCCTGCCCCTCTTACTAGGCTCTGCCTCCCCTTGCTTCCTGCTCTTCCCCCCTTCCCCCTGCTCATCCAAACCCTGCAATACTGTATGCCTGTTAGAGGTCTTCTTTTCCCTGCCCTCAATACTTTGTGCTACCCTTCCCGGCTCTTCCCTCGTCCCTCCTTGCCCTCACCCCTTCACTTCTCTGTGCCCCCTCCTCACCACCTTCCATTTCCCTCCACCCCGGGGCCCAGTGATGATGGTGTTCCCTGACTCCATTGAGCCTTCCTAGTTTCCTGCCCTGGTGCCATCACTGCGCTGGCTCGCAGATTTGACCACATCCCTCCTCTTCCCTGCCTCCTACCCAACTACCTCTCCTCCTCATTCCCAGTTCCCATCTCAACCTCCCTATTTCCTCCCTAAGCTGCCCCAAGCAACCTACACCAGACAGCCCCCTGCCCTCCACATTGCTCATAGGAAGATGGCTGCTCCAAACCTGTTACATCTGACTATCCTCCAGTGACCCCTCTGTATGCTCCATTTACTATCCCTGCTCCACCAACCTTCCTCCATGCTGCTTCTCCGCATCATCTCACTGCTAGGTTGCCACATCATTCCCTGTATCTATGCTAATAGATGCTTCTATACTTCCCTTAGCAGTTTACTCCCTATTTACCCTGTACCAGCATGGTCTGCAGCCTGTGGTCCTCCCGGCAGATGCCACCTAGTCAGATGCCACACTCCTGCTTTTCAGCACTCACACTTCAGGGTCACTCATGCTTGGCCCCCCCTTGTAAGATAAGTGGATCCAAGCCTCGCTATTGGCTGGTCCAAGTCACGTGACCACCCCATCCCCTCCTGTGTAGTCCCACCCTCCATCCCTCACTCAGTTTCCTTCCAGCCCAAGACAAAATGATTTGTTTGCAGTTTCACAGTTTAATCCCACAACACATATTGCCCGCTCAGTAAAAGCTACCACAATACTAAAAGAAAACACACAGACAAACAGCACAGAGCAAGTACTTCCTGCATCTCCTGCCTCCTCAGATCTTCAGCTCTAAGTGAGCCCAAGCAACTAAAATGGTTCCTTATAAATCACTCAATCCCAGCCCTGCTGATTGGCTGGTCACGTCATGTGGCCACCCCTCCCTTCCTGTCCCTCACTTAGCTTCCTCCTCCTCCCAGCCCAAGACAAAATCATTTGTTTTGCAGTTTCACAGTTTAAATCCCATAGCACATATTGCCCTCTCAGTAAAAGCTACCAATACTAAAAGAAAACACACAAACAAACAGCATAGAGCAAGACGCCCCTGTACCTCCTGCCTCCTTAGATCTTCAGCTGTAGTGTCAGTCTTGATCCCTGTGGATATGCTTTGTGATCCTGTGCCAATGAGTTGAGTTCATGGTTGAGCACAGTGACCCAGCTGGCTGGAGTGAGGTGGGGATTGCAGTGTTATGCAGCATCCTCCAGCCAAAGAATGAAAGGTGCAGGGTTGTCCGCTCAGGCCCAGGTACCATACAGTGAAGACAACTGTCCTCTTGGCATACGGCACTGCAGCTCTCCACCCAAGAGGGCAGAGTGCCTGTGCATTGGCTGACAGATGCACTCTTTTCCTGTGCATCTGTGATCTGCAGCTCCATGAAAGTGCAGGGACCACAGGCCCTGCACTTCTGTAGCCCACCAGACAGCCCTATGAATTCTTCACATCTGTCACTGCACTTCTGTTGGCAGACAGAGTCTTCCTTTGGCAGAGGGCATCTGCATCTATTCACACAGGTTGAGGATATGATTCCATTACTTCAGAAAGAAAGGAAATTCTTTGCAAAAAAATTTATTAATACACCAGTTGGGGTAACTTAACACCACAAAAATAGAGAAATGTGGCATTAGGGTTTCTAACCTAACTCCCACCCCCATCCCCTAGGTAAAAAGGATAAAACATTAGGGTTTTGAGTCTCCGGAGTCTTGGTGAATCAGAGCTGGGGTCTTCCTTAGGGTTGTCAACCCTAATGCCTACCCTGTTCCCTGAGCAAACAACATCACACATGATCTCCTTTCTACACACACACACACACACACACACACAGCCCTGCATGAAGAAAGTTACAACAAATTGTGTTGACAACATGTGGCAAGACGTACTTCTCTACCTTTGAAGAGTGTGTCACTATGAAGCAGTGGCTTGGAGCTGTACCTTGTGCTTTGGACTGGAAGTTATGGTCTGGGGGAGAGGTGAGCATTAAGGTTGACAACCTGAAGAAATACCCCCACCACTGATTTGCCAAGACTCCAGAGACCCAAAAGCCTATTTTTTTTTCCTTTTGCTGCTTGGGGGGTTATAATGGTTTCAGCAGCAGATCTAGAAATTATTCAGCGGGGTAGCAGTTTTTCAGTTACGCAGTTGCATATAGAAAAGCATGCACTAACAGATCAGTGAGTTACCTCACACTCCATGCCTGTGTACAACAGAACCAGCCACAGTGAAATGCAGTAACTTGCAGTAAATGGCATGTCACAAAATATTGCAGTAAAAAAAGGGTTTAATTGCCATTGAATTACACTGTTCCCTGTAGCCTATTGCAACATTTTTGTGATACACTGCAACATTACTAGGTTGCATCTTGGCTGGTGCCGCTGTATGCCTGTCTGTCTGAAGAAGTGTAGGCTCATAAGGCCTTCTGTCTACAGAAGGGCAGGCCACTATAGGGCCTGTGCTTCTGTAGCCACACATATTTATGCATATAGTAGAGCAACAAATAGCCCAAGCCCCCAATTTTTCCACTTTTTGCACTATCTGGATCTCAGAATTTAGACATGAGACAATCATGAAACTTGCCATATCAAGAGACCTTGCCTCCCATACTGTACATGCACAATTTCGTTCAATTCAGCTCAACAGGGACAAAGTTATGGTGCAAAGGTGGGGGTTTAACATTACACACCATACTCAACCCTAACTATAGAGGTGCTGATGTACCCATATATATAATATGTATTATATCTATTCTTAGCAAAAGACTTCATTACTGCACCAGTTAGGGTAACTTAATGCTATAGAAGTAGGGAAATGTGGCATTAGGGTTTCTAACCCTAACTCCCCCCCCCCAAAGCAGCAAAAGGACAACACCACACAAGCAACCACAGACAGCCATTATCAGGTAAGAAACAATATACAACTGTTTCCAGATGACACAAATAGAAATGGCTCTGATGTGTTACCTTTTGGATTTGTATCTGCCACTGCATATACACAAGCCACACAGGGACCTGTGCTTATGCAGTCACACCTGTGTGTGTATGTTGTACTGTGTGCATGAGTATATAACACTGCAGAAGTGCAGGGCCCCATGGGTGGCTGCCCTTCTGCAGACAGAAGGCCCCATGGGGTCTGCACCTCTGCAACCAGAGGTACAGTGGCACCAGCCAGGATGGAAGGTAATAATGCTGCAGTATATCACAAAAATGCTGCAGTAGGCTGCAGAAACCAGTCAAGCCAATCAAACCTTTTTTTACTGCAGTATTTGTGACATGCTATTTACTGCAAGTTACTGTGTTGCATTGTGGCTGGCTCCACTGTACACATGCATGTTGTATGAGGTACCTTGCTACATAGCATGATCTATTAGTGCATGCTTTCCTATATGCATCTGCATAACTGAAAAACTGCTACTCCCTTGAACAATTTCTAGATCTGCTGTTGAAACTATTATACCCACACTGCAACAGTACTTCAATCTACATAACTTCAGGCCTCTTAGGGAACTGCCCTTCTGAAGCCGGACATTGGCTTATTTATTTATTGAAATGTTTCACCAGGAAGACACACTGAGCAATAAGTTGCTCATCTTCCAGTACGACCTGGGGGAAGGGGAGCAATGGGGGAGTGAAATAATACATACATGCATACACTCACTAACTACAACAATACAAGCTACATAAGTCAACCCTGTGTCATTTTGCAAGGACATGTGAATGTACAGAAATTTCTATATTAAAATACAGACACATGATCATTACAGTGCTTGTTACATTAAGGAGGTGGGATACAGGAGGAATTTGCATGCGCTCACTAAATACAAACATTCAGGTTACATAGGCGCACACTGCAAACATTTGCAAGACATGTGAATGTACGGAGATTGTTACATTGATATTACATACAAATGCACATTCCAGTGATTTTAACATTTAGGTGCATTACTAGAGTAGGGATTAGCAAAGAATGAGGGGAAGGTTATGCTGTACAATAAGTTTAATTTAAGAGTAAGTGTATAGGAGCAAGTAGAGGTAGGGGAGGGTAGCAGAGACATGGACAAAGAAGGGGAAAGGAGTGAGGGGGTGAGGTGGAAGATGGAATGAGTGCATAGAGAGGAACAGTGGGGTATGGGAGAAATAGGGGAAGGGAGCAACCTAGTACCTGGGGTACCCTTTCAGGATGCTGTGAACCCTGCAAGGGGACTGAGAGGACTAGGATGTGATGAGAGGGGTGGGGATTAGAGGAAGGACTCAGGGCCTATTAAGGGTAGGGGAAGTGGGAAGAAGTGAGGTTTAAAGGCACAGATAAGAATGGGAAGGGAAGGGGGAGGTTCTAGGGAGTTCTGGGGAAGGGAAAAGGAGTGACATTTTGGTGTGTTGTAGCAGGAACAGTTGGGAGAGAGGTAGTTTTTAAGTGCAGAACTGGTGGAGTTCATTGAGGGTAGGGGAGTGGGAAGGAGTGATAGATTAGCAAGGACAGATGGGGTAGAGGGTAGAGGAAGAACTGGGAGGAGGTCTAGAGGAAAGGATAGGAAATTTAGGAGTTATAGAGGATAGAAGATGGAAGGGAATTTACGATAGGATGTAACAGGAACAGTTGGGTGAGAGGTAGTTGTGAAGTGCAGAATTGCTGGAGTAGTAGTAGTAGGAGGAGGAGGAGTGATGAATTTGATGAAGGAGAGAATTCCATAGTTTTGGTAGGTGATAGGAGAAGCTCATCTGGCTGATAAGGGTGGACCGGTAGGGGACAACCAATGTACGGTGGTCAGCTGATCTAAGGGAGTGGGATGAGGGCATAAGAGATGTAAATGAGGAGGAGAGGTAGGAAGGGAGTTCACCTAATCAGTGCTTGGAAGTGAATTTAGCAGTGGGAAAGGTGCCTATTTGTCAGAGAGGGGAAGGAAAGGCCTTGATACAGAATGCAGTGGTGTGTGCGAGAGGGAACATCGAGGGCAAAGAGGCAGAAGGAGTTGAATAGGGTGTCCAGTCTGGTCAGGGCAGACTCTGGAGCAGCACAATAGACTACATCGCAGTAGTTGAAAATGGAGAGGATCATCTTTTGGACAAGTTCTTGTCTAGCTGCAGGAGGGATGCAGCTGCAGTTCTGGAACAGGGTACTGAGTTTGGGGCGCAGTTTTTTTCTGGATGGCATCGATGTGTCCAGAGAAGCTTAGGTGTTGATCAAGCCAGACACCTAGGTATCTGAAGGAGGAAGTGTCTGCCAGTAAAGTCCCATCAAGGTTGTGGAAAGAGGGCAGGAAGGGGAGCCTAGAGAGTCTCTGCCTTGTGCCAAAGGTCATGGAGACTGTCTTTTTGGCATCGAGGAGTAGTTGATGGTTAGCAAACCAGAGCTGAACTTTGTCAAAGTCAAGCTGCATGGTGGATGTAACCATGGCTGGGCATGAACCAGAGGCATACAAGACCGTATCATCGTCGTACATATGTATGGCAGTGGAGGGGGAACAAACAGAAGGGAGGTCATTTAGAAAAATAGAAAATAAAAGGGGACCTAGCACGGAGCCCTGAGGGACTCTGGTGTTGATCGGGAAGGGGGGGTGAAATGGTATCACTGATTTTTATGGATTAGGATCTTTCAGTGAGGTAGGCCTTGAATCAGCTAGTGGCTGGGGGGGAAAGGCCAGCTGATGAGAGGGAATCAAGGAGGGGGGAGTGGGAGACAGTGTCAAAAGCCTTGACTAAGTCGACAAAGATGGCTGAGGTGATTTGGCCATTGTCCATACCTGTAAGGATAGAGTCAATGAGTCGGAGTAGGGAGGTGGTAGTGGAGTGGTTTTTCTTGAAACCAGACTGGAAAGGGGTGAAGAAGGAGGTGTCAGATAGGAAAGAGGTAAGCTGGGAGAGAACCAGGTGTACCTGTAACTTAACTGGGGTTGGGGGAAGAGAGATAGGGTGATAGTTACAAGGGGATGCAGGGTCACCGCCTTTGGGTTGGGGTGCGTACCACTGCATGTTTCCATGGGGAAGGAACTGAGGCTGTTGTGAATGATAGGTTTAGAATTAAAGAGAGGGGTAGGCAATGGCCAGTGCTGAGAGGAGTTTAGAGTCAAAACCATCAGGGGAGGAGCCTTTTGAAGGGTTGATAGTGAGCAGGGCTTTTAGAGTATTGTTTGGGGAGATATAAGTAAAGGAGAAAGGGGTGGGAGGAGAGGGTGGAAGGGAGGATACGGAAGGAGTGGGGGCAGATGGAAAGGTAGGAAGAGACTTTAAAAGCTTGTTTGTGCAGGTGATGTAATAGGAGTTGAATTTTGCAGCAACGGCACACTAATCACTACTAGTGCGCCATTTATTTTAAGCACAGGGTCAGGGGGATGGGGATAAAGGAGTAAAGAGGGCGTGGACCACCTTCTAGAACTTGGAGGGAGAATTTAAGTTTGTGTGGAAGACAGATTTAAAATACTCAGACTTGGCTAGCCTTGTAGCCCTGGTGCAGGCATTATGAAGCTTACGGAACAGTGCTAGGTCATTTGGGAGCTGAGTTGCTTTGTGTCGCTTCCAGGCACAATCCCTGGCCCTGTGGCAGGCCAATAGTTCAGGTGCAATCCAGGGTAGGTGGTTGTCCTGGACTCTGGTTTGTTTAAATGGTGCAAAGGTGTTCCAATCTTCCAAGAAAACGTCTTTAAAAAGTATTCAAAGGCTTTGTCAACCGAGGGGATGGAGGCAAAGGGAGACCAGTCAGAGTGGGCAAAGTTGTGCAGGAGTGGTTCGAGTTCAGCGGATTTAAAAGAAACATAGAAACATAGAATTTGATGGCAGATAACACCGCTTGGCCCACCTAGTCTGTCCATTTCCCTACCTAATGGATAAGATGCAGATCCTAGTTAACCAACAGTCTACTTCCTCCTACCCCCACTAGAATTGCCTTATGTCTGTCCCATGCATTCTTGAATTCACCCACTGTTTTTGACTCTACGACCTCCTCAGGAAGGCCATTCCATGCATCTACAACCCTCTCTGTGAAGAAATACTTCCTCACATTACCCATGAGCTGTCCCCCCTCTATCTTCAAATTGTGCCCCCTTGTTCTTGCATATCTGTTTTTCTGAAAGATGCTACCCTCTTAGACTTTGTTGATTCCCTTGAGGTATTTGAAAGTTTCTATCATGTTCCCCCTCTCCCTCCTTTCCTTGAGGCTATACATCTTAAGCTCCTTTAGTCTTTCTTCATATGTGTTCTGGTGCAGACCCTGCATGATTTTGATTGCCCTCCTCAGGACAGCCTCCACCCTGTCTATGTCTTTGCAGAGATGGGGTCTCCAGAACAGTACACAGTACTCCAGATGTGGTCTTACCAACTGTCTTTACAGAGGGCCAACAACTTCCTGTTTTCTACTGGTGATGCCTCTCCCTATGTATCCCAGTATCCCCCAGCCCTCCTTACTGCCTTCTCACATTGCTGGCCCATCTTTAGGTCATCTGATATGACTACCCACAGGTCCCTTTCCATTTTTGTTGTTGTCAGTATCTCATCCCCCATTGTGTACTCTTCCCCTGGGTTTTTGTTTCCCAGGTGCATTACTTTGCACTTCTTTGCGTTGAATCTAAGCTGCCATACATTTGTCAATTCCGCCAACCTTGCCAAGTCCCTTTTCATCCTTTTCACCCCACCCTGCATATCAACCCTATTGCAGATCTTTGTGTCATCTGCAACGAGACATACCTTCCCTTCCCATCCCTCTACAATGTCACTTATAAAGACATTAAAAAGGACAGTCCCCAGTACTGAACCCTGTGGCACCCCACCAGTAACCCCCCCTTCTTCACTGTGGACTCCATTTGCTATTACCCGCTGCGTCCTGTTGTCCAGCCAGTGTTTTATCCAGGCTACCACCCTGGGACCCACTACCAGGCTGGCAAATCTTTTTATTAATCTTTTGTGTGGGACTGTGTCAGTTGCCTTGCTAAAGTCTAGGTAGGCCATGTCCACAGCCCCTCCCTGGTCAACTACTTCGGTCATCCAGTCAAAGAAATCAATTAGATTTGTCTGACATGACCTTCCTGCTGTGAATCCATGCTGCCTTGGGTCCTGTGTCCCACTGGCCTCTAGGTACTCAACAATTCTTTCCTTCAGAAGTGATTCCATCATTTTCCCTACCACTGAGGTCAAACTGACAGGTCTGTAGTTTCCTGCCACTGTCTTGCTCCCACTTTTGTGAAGGGGAATCATATCTGCCCTCCTCCAGTCCTCAGGTAGCACACCATCCTCCCATGATTTATTAAAAAGGGTAGTCAGTGGTGTTACTAGTTCTTTCCTTAGTTCTTTTAGAATTCTGGAGTGAATCCCATCAGGCCCCATTGCTTTATCCACCTTCAGTTTTAAGAGTTCTTTCAGAACCCTTTCTTCTGTGAAAGGACTAATATCAACCCCCCTATCCAGAGTGCTTCTATTGACTGGATTAGGTATCTCCCCCTGCTTTTCAATTGTGAATATTGAGCAGAAGCATTTGTTCAATATCCCTGCTTTTTCACTGTTGCTCTTTGCCCAACCATCTTCCTCTTTATTTAGCCTCAGTATCCCTGCCTTAGTCTTTCTTTGCACCCTAATGTACCTATAAAAGGTGTTATCCCCCTTCTTAACCGAGTTGGGTTTCTTTTCCTCAGTTTGGGCCTTTGCTATTCTGACTGCCTTCCCCGCTTCCTTCTGCTTTAACTGGTACAGTTCTCTGTCCTGCTCCTTCTGTGTTTCCTTATACTTCCTGAATGCTATCTTTTTCTCCCTCACCTTCCCTGCCACTTCTTTTGAGAACCATAGTGGTTTCTTCTTTTGTTCTGATTTGTTTATTTGCTCCACACAAAGGATTGTTGCCTCTGTGATGGCGTGTTTGATGTTTCGCCATTGTTGCTCCACCCCACCTTCTTGCCTGTTTGCTAGTACTTTTCTGAGGCACTCTCCCATTTTGACAAAATCATCCCTTCTGAAGTCCAGTACCTTCACTTTTGTATGGCTTGACTCTATAGCTAAGTTTATCGTGAATCACACTGTTTGGTGGTCGCTTGTTCTCAGGTGGCTACTCACTTCAAGATCGGAAATCCTCTCTCTGTCCCCATTTGAGAGTACCAGGTCTAAGACTGCTCCCTCCCAAGAGGGTTCCAAAACTAGCTGTCTGAGGCATGCTCCCTGTAGGGCATCGAGAATGGCCCTGCTCTTGGATGTGGCTGCAGCAAAGGTGCTCCAGTTAACATCTGGCATATTCAGGGCCCCCATCAGCAATACCTCCCCTTTCTGTGCCATCCCGAGGATGTCTTTTATCATTTCCTTGTCCATTTCTTCCCTCTGAGAAGGGGGTCTGTATACAACCCCTGTGTGGATTGTGGTGCCATTTCCAGTCTCCAGGGTGACCCACAGTGCCTCCTCTCCTCCCTGTTTACCCTTTAGTTCTGTTGCTTTGATTCCTTCCCTTACATAGAGAGCTACTCCTCTTCCTCTTCTTCCCTCTCTGTCCCTCCTGTAGATTGTGTACCCTGGTATGTTGACATTCCAGTCATGGTTCTCTGTGTACCATGTTTCTGTGACTGCCATGATATTCAGGCATCCCTCTTCCATCAAGGCCACCATTTTGGGGAGCTTTTTACCTAGACTACGGGTATTGGTAGTCATTAGCCTCCATTTTATTATGGCTTTATTTTTTTTTGCCCCATCCCTGTCCTTACTGCCTTTATCTTTTTCTCCATTTACCCCTGCCCTTCTCCCTATCAACTGCCCTACCTTGGTGTTTATCTCCCTAACTACCCTGACTTTTTTGGCGGGAGGGGGCTAGGATTTCCCTTCTCCTTTTCAGTGCCTCCCCCTTTGGCTAGTTTAAATGCTTGCCAAAGAAGCATTTAAATCTATCACCTAGGATCCTGGTTCCCTTCCTGGATAGATGCAGACCATCGCACCTGTATAAGCCTGCATCCCTCCAGGTGGAGCCCCAGTCCCCAGTGAAGCCAAATCCCTGAGCTCTGCACCAGTTTTTCAAGCAGTCATTGAATCCTATGGTGTGAAGTACCCTAACCTCATCCATGCCATAGGCAGGTAGCACTTCTGAGAAAGTTACCGTGTGTGCTACTTGTCTAAGGCCCCTCCCCAACTCCATAAACTCCTGTTGCACTACTCTGATCCCATTCTCAGCCAGGCCATTTGTCTCTAGGTGGATAATGACATCCAGCTCTCTCCCCCTTGCAGCTGCTCCCACGATCCTAAGGATTCATTTCTTGTCCCTCCAAGCTATGGTGCCGGGCAGGCACCTTACCTCCCTTTCCCATCTCTCTCCCCCAGTTCTACCCCCCTAACAATTGAGTCCCCGACCAGGAGTTGTTTCCTTCCCCTGTGGGGTCCTGTGCCACCTTTCTGTGGGTCTTCATTGTAGAGGTTCCTAGCATCCTCCTTGGTCTCCACTGTGGGTGCCTCCATAGAGGAACCATGCTCCACCAGAGTGGCGAATGAATTGTGGAGAGGCACAACTGGAGGGATGCACCTCTGTTCCACCACCCTCACCCTCCCTGAGCCCACCGTGGTCCAACCACTCCTCTTTCTTGGCAACCTCTGAGGTAGTGGCAGTGGCCTGGGTGGTCCCTGGGTGGGGGAGCAGGTTTCCCGAATCCTTGCCAGGTCAGCATGGAGATGAACAACCTGTTTTATGCAGGTACTTTGGCCTGTGTGTTTTCCTGACTATGAATACTGGGTTGTGATCACTGAGTAAGTCAAGAAGGATGCCAGAGCTGATGATTCTGTGAGGGTGGGAGGTAAAGGCCCAGTCCAGGAGGGAGTGATTTTGTGTCTTATGGTTGGGGCAGGTGGGTTCAGAGATCAGCTGAGATAGGTTAAGGGTTCCAGTTTCATTTTGTGTTTTGGATGATTTGGGAGACAATCAATTTAAATTGAAGTCATCTAGAACGTACAGCTCACCAGAGTGGGAAAAGGTGGAGGTTTGGGTGACAGTAAATGCCAGCTATAAAGATAGGAAGAGTGAAGGGTAGGGATACTTGAATGGCAAGGGAGTCATGGGTAGCTGGGTTAGAGGAAGAGTATATAATGGAATAGCAGAGGGAGGAAGGAATGTAGATAGCCACCCTGCCACCCATGCCAGCTTGGTCTTGTCTTAGGATGGTGAAGGCAGGAATGCTGACTGAATTGTCTGGGATTGAGCTCTTAAGCCACGTTTGTGTGATTATTAATATGCCTGGTTTTAGAGTAACCACTAAAGCTTGAACGAGTTCTATTTTAGGCAGCAAACTGCGGATATTTAGATGTACAATCTTAAAGCCTTTTGGTAGTATTGAGGGGGCCGAGGGTGAAGCAGCGGCAGGTGAAGGCGTGCCAGGAATACAGGAAGCAGTCGGGCCAGGGTTTGGGTGAATGTCCCCTTAGGAGAGCTAAAGAAGAGCTAGAATTAGGAAGTATATCTTAGGGCATCAGGAATGTGAGGACCGTGAAGTCTGGTGATTTGAGGAGATGGGAGGGGAGGAGTGCAGGAGCAGGAGGTGGAAAACAGCATAGAAAGTGGGCACTCCTGCTAGAGAGGCATTAGGAATAGTAGAGAAATAGGACCAGATTTCAAAGGGGGAGGAGGGAGTAATGGCTAGGATGAAGATGGGGGTTTGGGGTATGAGGAAGGAGGAGTGGATAGATTTGGTTCTGATTGTGGGTTGTATATCTTACTCCTGTGGCTGAAGAGGTGTGCTTCTGCAAACAGAAGTAGTGTTGTAATTTTAGTATCTTGTGATTTTGTGGCACCTGCGCTTCTGCAGCCGAATGCCAGTGTATATGTCTTTACACCTACGGTTGCAGAAGCACAGGCCCTTCAAGCATGTGTATGCATTACAGTGTGCATGAGTACCACAGACTGCAGAATCACTGCTCCCATATGGGGCGTGTGCTTCTGCAGACAAAAGAACTCTTGTAATTTGGATATCATGGATCTGTATCTGTGGTTGCAGGGACCTGTGCTTCTGAACACAGAAGCAGTGTTGTGATCTGAATATAGTGGATTTGTATCTGCAGTGACAAGTGAATGTGTATGTCTTGTAGTGTGCATGCTGCAGATAAAACTCCACAATGGTAGCACATCAGGTAGCTTACAATCACCTATTGTAGCTCCTTAATTAATCTGCAGTTTCTTCTCTTCTCTACTCCGTAGTGTGAGTCCCCTGAGAGGGTGCTCACATGTCAGTGACTGCAGCTTCAGTTCTTTTCGTAGCCCATCCCCCAGGACCAAGACCACAAAGCAGGAGCGGACTCCTGAAGACTTCTCCTTGCCTCCGGTTCCTCTGCCCACCTCAGCCAGCTAAGTGTGAGGCCCCTGACAGGATGCTCACTCGTCGGCAGCTGCGGCTTCAGTCCTTTTTGCTACCCACCCATCCAGGACCAACACTGCAAAGCAGGAGCGGCCACCAAAGACTTCTCCTTGGCTCTGGTTCCTCTGCCAACCTCAACCAGCTAAGGAACGGTAGCTATTAGTGCTACTGATTTGAAAATTGGGTGCTTGGACTGACTTCCTAGGATTGACCCATTCTCCACTGTAGCTGCCACCTAATGGCCGGTGCTGAAGCCTACTCCTGTTCTATAGCTCTGCTGTCTCTGTAATCTGATGTATTTCAGCATTTTATGTTAAAATTACTACTCTGCATTTTTTAGAGCCAATTATCCTGTAAAATGCATAGCGTTTGCTCACTTTACTTGCTTAGCGAGTAGAATCTGCATCTTATCCTTAAAGTTGATACCTAATAATTATTGCCTTAAAGTTGTTAAGTTGTTAAACCTTTTTTTCTTTCTTTCTTGGATTTTCTTCTTATTTCCCTCCCCATTCTGCCTAAGTGCCCTACTAATTCCTGCCTTTGCTACTAACCAACCCCCCCGATTTAGGTGGCTATTGTTCTCTCAAACCTGTTTACATAGCGCTGCTACTGCTTAATATTTTTTCCTTTTTTTCACTGCATTTACTTCTGCTACCAACCTGCCCCGATTTAGGAGTCTCTTGTTCTCCTACCTTCTGCTGTCCTCCTGTCTACCTCTGTCTCCCATGCCCACCGATTGTAGCCTCTTAATTAATCTGCAGTTTCTTCTCTTCTCTTCTCTCCTCTGTAGTGTGAGGCCCCGGACAGGTTGCTCACTCGTAGGTGGCTGCAGCTTCAGTTCTTTTGGCCGCTCCCCCAGGACCATGACCACAAAGCAGGAGCGGCCACCTGAAGACTTCTCCTTGGCTCTGGTTCCTCTGCCCACCTCAACCAGCTAAGGTACGGTAGCCGTTGGCGCTACCAATTTGAAAATTGGGTGCCTGGGCTGACTCCCTAGGATTGGCCCATTCTTCTCTGCAACAGCCAGCTATTGGCTGGCGCTGAAGCCCACTCCTGTTTTATAGCTCTGCTCTCTCTGTAAATCTGATGTATTTCAGCATTTTATGTTAAAATTATTACTCTGCATTTTTTAGAGTCAATTATCTTATGAAATGCATAGCGTTTGCTTACTTTAGTTGCTTAGCGAATATAATCTGCTTCTAATCCTTAAAGTTGATACCTAATAATTATTGTTTTAAAGTTGTTAAGCTTTAAACCTCTTTTATTTCTTTGTTGGGTTTTCTTCTTATTTCCCTCAACATTCTACCCAAGTGCTCCACTAATTCCTGCCTTTGCTACCACCTTGCCCCCCAATTTAGCTGATTATTGTTCTCTTAAACCCATTTCCATAGAGCTGCTACTGCTTAATATTTTTTCTTTCTTTTCACTGCCTTTACCTCTGCTACCAACCTTCCCCTGATTTAAAAGTCTTTAGTTCTCCTACCTCCTGCTGTCCTCCTATCTCTCTCTTTCTTCCATGCCCACTGATTGTAGCCCCTTAATTAATCTGCAGTTTCTTCTCTTCTATCCTCACCCTGACAGGGTGCTCACTCATCAGTGGCTGAGGCTTCAGTTTTTTTTGCCACCCACCCCCCAGGACCAAGACCGCAAAGCAGGAGTGGCCACCCGAAGACTTCTCCTCGGCTCCGGTTTTACCTGTCCACTCCCAACCCGCCTGCCCTATCTGGGGATTTAGTTATATAAACTGCTGCTGCTCATGTGCCCTGAAATATACTAAGTGGCCACTTTTCTACTAGCTCGATATACTTTGCTACCGCTTGTTGAGGAAATTGCTGTACCTTCCACTACAATCTCTATCTCAGTCCATGCTAAGTACGTTTTTTGTGCAGCTTAAACACACTGTCTCTTAAGTCCTGTCTTAATTCTTTAGTATGGGCTGCCTCAGTTCCTTCATCCAGATACTTATTCTTTTAGTACTCCTCAAGCATGGCTCTATAAAGGAAAGCAAGCAACAGTTCCATCTCCAATCTACAATTACCCACAACATACATTATGAACCTTGCTTTATAATGGGCAACTTCTTTACCTTAACCAAAGGCTCATGGACCTATCACTTGCTTCTGGCACATCCGCAGGGCTAGCTATACTATAGGACATATGTTTCTTACCCTCTCCAGGCTCTTCCTATTAGCCTCACTGTACTACGATCCAACCCAAGGAGGCGATCCAGCCTCAAACGCTCTAGCAAGTTGAATTACAGGCCAGTTAAAGGTTGCCTAATCAGAATCATCTTATTACTGTTGCATATGTCTGGCAATGTACACTCCAATCCTGGCCCAGTAGGGTCTGCTTTCCCCAGGGGCCCGAGTAAGCCTGGATCCATCACGTAGGTGACTGTCAACATTTACAGCCTGTTAAGCAAGCTGGACAGCCTCCAAGTATGGATCTCTCAGCATAACCCTGATATCCTATCAGTTGCAGAAACTTGGCTTTCCTCAAAGATTCCTGATATAGCCGTTGCCATACCTGGATACACCATATTCTGTCAGGACAGGCTAATGAAGCGGGGAGGTGGCTGTGCCATCTATTTGAAGGAGATGCTTAAGGGGCATGCCTTACCTATGGCCAACCTTGGATACTCCATCCAGCCACTTGCCATTAAAGAGTTACTTGGTGCACATAATAAGGCACTTACAGTTTTATGGGTTTATGTCCCTCCCAAAGAAAACTCATCAGGCTTCCACAGCCTAATGGATTATATGTGTACTGGGAACCACAGTTCTGAAACCATAGTTCTGGGTGATCTTAATATCAACTGGCTTTCCCCAGACACTGGTCAATTCGAAGATGCTATCTCCTCACTCCACTTCTCGCAGGTCATTAGCTCCCCAACAAGGACTAACTACAAGACAGGGACAAGTACCCTTCTTGACTGGATGCTATCTAATCACCCCAATTGTATACCAGTGTAACAGTGCACCTGGATATGTTAAGTGACAACTCCCCTATTACATGCTGCTGAACTAATAAATTCCATAAACTCCCACACAAACTTTTTATAGCAGGGTCCTAAAACGTGGATATCTTGAGCCCCTAAAACAGCACCTGCATAACCTAAACTGGACACTGCTTGACAACACTGATGATATTAATCTTTCCTTGGAACACTTCATTAAGCACTTTAACACAGCCTGTGATATACATGCTCCTGTTAAAAAGATGAAAGTCTGAGGCACCATAAACCATGGATTACCCCTGATCTCATAAGTATGTTAAAACTCAGAGATATGGGCAAGCAATTAGATGTGTAAGAATATAAAAAGGCCAGGAACAAATGCACATGGACTAGCTGTCTCGAAAAAGCCAAATATTATCAGGAGGTGCTTGCTAATACCTTGGGCAACAGAAAGAACTTCTGGAATAACATAAAAGATGTTACTGGGAAACTTCCAAAGGTTGCACCATCTATGCTCAACATCGATGGAATCCCTACTCTGGAACCCCTAACTATAGCAAATACTTTTAACAACTCCTTCACTGACTTGAGCAGTGTCCTCCACCCAGCCTTTTTTGATTATAACACTCCAACCAGTACTCACTGTATGGATGACAACCTCCTAGCTCAAACCTTTTTACTTCAGAAAGGTTCCACTGAACTCAGCCAAGAAATATCTAAGCAAAGTACTAGGGAAATCTAGATGTAGTGGAGATTCATTAGACCTCAAGTTTATTGCACTTACCCTTTATGAAATACTAGAACCCCTTACAAAGATTCTTAACCTCTCGCCTGGCACTATTTCCCCAACTATAGAAGTCAGGCCTAGCAACCCCTGTACATAAAAATAGGGATTGGGCCTTACACGCAAATTATAGGCCAATATCTATTCTCTCTCCCTTATCTGAATAGCTCAAGGACATAGTTGTGGATCAGTTGGTGGACTACCTTGAAAAATACTTTATCCAATACCCGCAGCAACATGGATTCAGAAAAGGGCATAGCACCACTATGGCGCTCCTGGTGTTCATCAGTTTCATTCATCAATCCCTTGACCAAGGTAACTTAGTTGGTGCAGCATTCATAGACCTAACCAAGGCCTTTGATACTGTTCACCACCACCTTCTTCTTCAGCAAATGACTTCCATTGGTCTTTCCTCTGACTCGATGCTCTGGTTCAAGAATTATTTACAGGACTGCTCCCAGCAGGTGAAAATTGCTAATGTCACCGCTGACCAGCAGCTCGCCTGCTATGGAGTACTGCAGGTCTCTATACTAGGACCCCTTCTTTTCAGCATCTTTCTCAACAGCCTCCCAGGGACCTGCCACCAACAGATCCTCCTTTACACGGATGGTACCATCGTGTTTACTAGTAACCCTGACCCTAAGCAACTGGAACACCACCTGCAGAGTTGATTTGGAGAAGGAGAGGACTGGTTTTTCAAACAAAAGTGGTCCTGAACTACAAGAAAACTAAAGTCTTGATGTTCAGCAGCGCTCACAGTAAACACAAATCCCAACCCATTACCATCAGAAACTGCCTGAGCATCACCCTTGAACAAGTCCAACACTTCAAATATCTAGCAGTCACCCTGGACAGCAACCTATATTTCACCCAGCACATTGATAATGTCTCCAGAGCTGTCAACACCAGGATTGGATTACTTCACAGACACAAACACTGTCTGTTGCCTGAAGCCCTCAAAACAGCAATATTTAGTTCTGTCATAACCCTTGTGGACTACGGACTGGTAATATATGCTGCTGCCTCTACCTCATCTCTCCATAGAATAACAATGGCACTTAATAAGGTGTGCAGACTTCTCAAGGGTGCAGCATGCCTCACCCACACGTGATCTTTATGCCCAAACATGCTGGCTCCAGCGAAGTGGTAAGATGTAATATCATACCTGCCTGCTTGCTAAAAAAACACTTCTAAACCTCCTGCCACCTGGCACAGAAAGCCTATTAACCCCCCACTGTGGCTCTCAGCATACCCGAAGTTCAACCTACCAACTTCTCTATGTTCCTAGATGCTGGACAACCAAAGAACAGTGCTCATTTGCCTACAGAGCACCTGTATGGTTTAACGCACTTCACCAGGACATCTTGGCCACACCCAAACTGGGTCCATTCAAACACAAGCTCCATCAGCATCTTACGGCCAACAGCTCTTGTGACTGCTCCACCTAAAATACCTCTATTTATGGGTACATCCCACTCAAGCTCTCTCACTTTCTCACTATTTGAGAAGGACCAGTAACCTCTAGCTCATCCTCTACCCCACCAATCTAATCCCCTTCCCCTAAAACTGTTGCCCCTTCTCCCCACTGCTTCCTCTATCCTCCCCTCTGCTTGTACCCTGCTCTCACTAGCCCTATCTACTCTAGCTGGACAAGGCCTTTTGGCTACCTCCACTTTTCTTGGTTCTCTTGATTATCACCCTCTCCCTGCTTTACATTGTCCACCTTCCAATTTTTATAGTTTTTACTTGATGTTACAAAGTATGCCTCTATTGTTTGACTGCTTTTATTTGTAAAGTTGTTTTCTTCAACCTTTGTACATTTGTTTTCCCCTCCCCACTGATGTGGAGCCTTTGTAAAGGAGCCATGTTGTGCTCAAAGGTATTGTAATCCAAGATTGAATAAATAAATACAATGTGCATGAGTACCTTTGGCTACAGAAGCACTTCCCCCATAGGGGCCTGCATTTCTGTAGTTAAAAGAGCTCTTGGAATTTGGGTATTGTGGATTTGTTTCTGTGGTTACAGGGACCTGTGCTTCTGCACACAAACGTACAGTTGTGATTTGAGTATCATGGAGTTTTATCTGTAGCCATAAGTGAGTGTGTGTCTTGTGGTGTATGTACCACAGATACAAATCTACAAAGGTAGCACATCTTTGTTTCTGCTTTTCCGTCATCTGGAAACAGTTGTATGTTGTTTGTCTTACCTGATGATGGCTGACTGTGGTTGCTTGTGTGTCTTGTCCCTTTACTGCATGGGGTGGGTGTGGCATGTGGGGAGTTTAGAGTGGAAATCCTATGCCACATTTCCCTACTTTTGTGGCATTACGTTGAACCCTAACTGGTGCATCAACACAGTTTTTGCAACTAACAAAAAACTGTGTTAATGTGCCAGTTAGGGTTCAACCTAATGCTATAAAAGTAGGGAAATGTGGCATTAGGATTTCCAACCCTATCTCCTTATCCCCCGAATCAACAATAGGACAATACCACACAAGCAACCACAGACTGCCATCACCAGGTAAAACAAACAACATACAACTGTTTCCAGATTATGCAAATGCAGTAGCACTGATGTGCTACCTTCATGGATTTGTATCTTACATCCACATATAGACATCTGCAATACCCAAATTACAACAGTTCTTTTGTCTGCAGAAGTGCACTTTCCTATGGGGCCAGTGCTTCTATAGCCATAGGTTCTCATACAGATTTTAAGACATACACACACTTGGGCCTAGCTCCTGCAGCCACAAGTATAAGGCATACACACCGACCTCTGGCTCTAGAACCACAGGTGCCACAAAATCCATAATACCAACATTGCAACACTACTTCTTTCTGCAGAAGCACAGGATCCTGAGGGGCCTATGCCTTTTCAGCCACAGGTGTAAGGCATACACATTAACTTCTGGCTTCAGAAGGGCAGACTCCTCTGGGGTCTGAAGTTATGCACGTGGAAGTACTGTTGCAATGTGGGTATAATGGTTTGAGAAGTGGATCTAGAAGTTGTTCATGGGTGTAGCAATTTTTCAGTTACACAAATGCATATAGAAAAGCATGCAGTAATGGATCATGCTATCTTGCAAGGTACCTTGTACAGCATGCATGAATACAATGGAGCCAGCCACAATACAATGCAGTAACTTGCAGAAAATTACATGTCACAAAATACTGCAGTACAAAAGGGCTTAATTGCCATTGAATTACAATGTTCTCTGCAGCGCATATAAGCCCACCAACAATGATTATGATAGGTGATAAAATCTCCCTGGATCCCACAAATATTGCAAATGCTTTTAACCAATCATTTACAGATCTCAGCTCAGTTCTGCCATAAGGCAATAATGCTGACCCACATTAGCCCTAACAACAAACCTACCCCACCTAAATTCTATTTCAGGGCTGTAACAAGGAATGATACCATCAGAGTGATCAAGAGGGTATTAAGCAAAACTAGGGTGGGAAGTGATGGCCGTGATATGGCTCTGACAGCAGCAGCCCTGCCAGAAGTTGCTGAACCCCTAACCAAAATCTTTACTGTTTTGCTCTGCTACTCACAGTTCCCCAGCACATGGAAAATTGCACATGTAATACCAGTCCATAAAAATGGTGACCATGCTCTTGTATCAAATTATCAACCAATCTCTATCCTGTCCCCTATCTCCAAAGCCCTTGAGAGAATTGTGTCTTCTTAGCTTGTAGAATATCTCGACGAACATGACCTGCAGTGCTGCCAACAACATGGCTTCTGTAAATTACACAGCACAAATTCTGCACTGATCGAATTTACAAGTTTCATACATGAAGCACTGGACAAGGGGCACTTGGTGGGGTCTATCTTTATTGACCTCACCAAGGCTTTTGACCTTGTGGATCATAATCTTCTCCTCAACAAACTCAAGTGAACACTGTGGGTAAAACTGAATACAGTGCTCTTAGACTCCAGGCCTGTTACAGTAGGTGTGCCTCAAGGTTGCATACTAGGGCCCCTTCTGTTTAGTCTATTTATAAACCAGCTATCGGAATCTTGCCCAACCTCTAAAGTTTCAATGTATGCAGATGACACAGTTCTCTACTCTAGCTGCCCCTGTCAGGACTCCCTCATAAACGAACTGCAACAAAACTTTAGCAACTTTAGGTAAATGTTCACACACAATAAGCTCGTTCTCAACTGAAAAAAGACAAAAACTATGCTCTTCACCAGTCCCCAGCTGAGAAAAAAGACAAGCCCCTTTACAAGAAATAATAACGGAACCCTGCCTGAACAGGTACAAACATTCAAATATCTATTTGTGGTCATCGATGAATCCCTTTCTTTCACCCCCCACACTGACAGCACTACAAAAGCCGCCAACAGGAGACTAGGTGTTCTATACAGGCACCACATAAACCTAACCAAAGAGGCAAAGCGAGTTGCTGCCACCTACTCAATATTGCCCATTATAGACTATGGATTGGTGGTATAAGGGGCAGCCAATGACACCGCCCTGCACAGAATCTAGGTAACACTGAACGAGGCTTGCCAGTTCATGTTAGATGCAGACAGATACACTCACACCTGCAGTCTTTATGCTGGCACAGCTGGCTCCTGCTGTCCGAAAGAATAAGATATCAGGCATGCCTCTTGGGGGGGAAGGTCCCAACTTGGCCTCACCCCACCATCTTTACAAACCCTCTTCTGCCCCTCAAAAAACCTACACTCCACAAGAAGCACAGCCAGACAAGCCCTCACAGTACCCTTTAGGAAAACCAGCTCGGCCTGTCAGTTCTTTGCTGTCTGAGTGCCCAAATGGTTAAACCAACTGCCAGTGCATGCGCTAAGCATAAACAATATTGTACAGTTCAAGAGGAAGCTTCTCAGACTGCTTAACACAACAAGGCACTACAACTACTCAAGGTGACAGTTGGGGGGATTCACGTGATCACCACCCCCCTGCACTCCCCCCCATCCACTCTCTCCTTCCTTGACAAAGCTCTTTTGCTGCTATCCACCTTTCTGTCTCCCCAATGGGTTATATCACCAGCAACATAACTGAATACTGAGTTTATCCTAAAAATATACAGCCTTCTGGTTAACAATTACAACAGTGGCCTTGTGCAATACAAGACCGAACTGAAATGGCTTGCTAATAGTGTAAATACTGTCTATAGCTCTGTTCTAACCCCAAGTATTCTTCAATATCATTAACTCGAGTAGTCAGCCTCCTGGATTGCACTGCCCTGGAGATAAGTAGAACTTTATGCAAATAATGGAACATTAATTGCTTCATGCCACTATTCAAATCTGCTGCCCTGCCAACTGTAGGCATTCCAAGACTCTCAGATTTCTTTCTCCACCTGCCTAGTTGATCACCTCAGAGACTGTTCCTCAGCATTACTGAGAGAACTTAGTTTTTGTCAACAAAAACCGTGTCATTTTTATTTTATTTAATTTCTGCTGCCTGCTATAGTTTCTAGTTTATTTTAGTATCATTTAGTTTATTTTAGTTAGTTTTGCAGTTCCTCGTCAATTCTCTGTAACCGGTGAGGAATTGTCTTAGTCTTATTCACATTGGCGTTTAAATCACTATTTCTTTAGTTTGAATTGTAGTGATTGTTTATTTGCTGTCTGGTTTATTTGGGTAACTTTTTACTGGGATTTTGTTAGTTTCCTAGGTTGAGGAACTGACTGCAGGTTATTTACTTTTAAAAGTTGCGGTTACTCTCCGGTTTCTTCTCGGTGCATGAACCGATACAGGAAATTTTAGACTTCTTATTTAAGTTCTTAAGTTTACCATAACAATGACTGATAAGCCCCAGAAAAAGACTGGACCTACTGGATTTAAAAATTGTATTAAATGTCAGGAAATATTCGTTAAGGTAGACAAGCTCGAACTTTGCTTGTTTTGCCTGGGAGTTGAACATTTTGACGTTGAGTGTGAAATATGTAAGAGTTTTCCGGAGCAAACTGTGGAAAAATGTAAAAAACATTTCAAAGAAAGAACTTCCACAGGATTTGTTTCAGATCTGAAGGATCCGAATGTTGATAAATGTATGTCTAAAGATGTCTGTTCAAACGCCCCTGAAAAAGGCGAGACATCTGGACTGAAAAGGCTGGGAGAACCGGTAAAGGATTCACCTTCTTTAAAAGAGCTGGACAAGAAAAAGAACACTGGTTCCTTGGTTGATAAAGCAACAGGGCTCCCAGTTGTTCCAGGCAATATGCCAACTGCCGACCAGGTGGTGCAGGCTCTCCAAATACTGAAGACTTTGCAGACTGGTTTGACTCTGGTTAACCAGCAACCAGTTAGTCTTTCAGCACCTATGTCTATGTCCTCTGTAGAGGCTATGGATCTCTCCCAGGATGATTTTGGGGAGGAATGTGAGGATGAACTGATCAAACCCGAAATTTCTCCTGAAAATGGGTTCGATTCCCCCTCCCCCGGTGACTGAGGATTTTTCCTCACACTTTACTTTTGTGAGGCAAATGGTTGAAGCTCTGGACCTCACTCCTTATGAGCCTGAACAGAATGAGGAGGAGGTGCAATTTATGGCTATGATGGGGCTAACACCCACAGGAAAGGTGTTGTTGCCTATTTACAAATGCTTCAAGGAGCAAGTACTTAACATTCTTGAGACCCCAAACACCATTTTGCCTGTAGATAAGAAAGCTGACAAGAAATATCAGCTTGATCCATTGGGGGCGGAATTCCTACTCTCTCACCCAGACCCTGAGGCGGTGGTGCAAACAGCAGCCTGCAATAAGGCTAAAGTACCTCTGGCTACACATCCACCAGAGAAAGACTCCAGGAAACTGGATGGGATGGCAAAAAAAGGGTACCTGGCAGCCTCTCTGGGCATTAGGGAAGCTAATTACATGAGTTATGCAGCCCAATATCAGAAAATCCTATGGAACTCCATCATGGCCATTGCTGATAAGGTACCCCCAAGCCTGCAGGCTGACTTTGTGGAAACAGCCAGGTGTGGCCTGGAAGTCATGAAATATGAATTCCACATGGCTGTGGATGTGAATGACACTGCAGCCAGATGGATGGCTTTGTCCATAGCCCTCAGAAGATTTGCCTGACTTAGGGCAACCAATCTTACTCAAGATACTCAAAACAAAGCAATGGATTTCCTGGTGGAGAATAATATCCAGTTTGGACCCCAAACAGAGGACTATATGAAAAAAGTGGATGAATATAAGGCCACTTACAAAAGTAACTCTGCCAGAGAGAGGGCCTCTACTTCATACAGGCCTTATGGAAGGGGAGGTAGAGGTAGTGGTTACATCCGACCTTTCTACCAAGCACAAGCTACCTCTAGTTACACACAGAGAGGGTACTAGAGGGGCGGGGGTCACAGAGGATCCAGAAGGGGAGAGCAATCCCTTCAGACCTCCACACAGTTGAAGCAGAACATCTGATGTGTCAGAGTCGCCTCCTCTATTCCAGTCAGAGGCAGACTGACTCACTACTTCTAAAACTGGAAATCCATCACCACAGACAAGTGGGTATTGGAGGTGGTGGGTCAGGGACTGGTCCTCTGTTTCAAAACCTTTCCTAGTTTAAAACCAAGATTATTCAGGTGCACAGTTTCAGCAGAGAGGAAACTACTGGAAAAAGAGGTTTTCTCACTGTTGGAAGCAAAGGCAATAGAACCAGTTCCCTCCTCTCAAAGGGGAAGGGGTTTCTACTCCAATATTTCCTGACTTCAAAGAAAAATGGGGAGTGGAGACCCATATTGGATTTGAGATCCCTAAACAGGCATCTCATAAACCAAAGTTCCGGATGGTTACTTTGGCAATGATCTTACCCATATTGCAACAAGGAGACTGGCTGGCATCACTGGACCTAAAAGATGCCTACTTCCATATTCCAATAAGGGGATCCCACAGAAAGTACCTGAGGTTCAGACTAGCACCAGGACACTACCAGTTTGCAGCTCAGCCTTTTAGTCTGACTTCTGCCCCAAGGGTATTCACAAAGTGCCTGACAGCAGTGGTGGAACACCTGAGAAGATAGGATGTCTCGGTGTTCCCTTATCTGGATGACTGGTTAGTGGTGGGAAAAAACCCACAACAAGTAAGAGATGCCTTGAGTCTCACACAGGAGACACTGGAGTACCTGGATTCTTTGTGAACGTTCAAAAGTCTGTGTTGCAACCTGTTCAAGTACTGCAATTCATAGGAGCAGAACTGGACACTGTAAAAGGAAAGGCCTTCCTTCCCTAAGGCAGAGCAGACAGTATTGTGAGCATGGCAGGTTCTTTTGTCCAAAACAAATGAAGACCTGCAAGACATTTTCTACAACTGCTGGAACACATGGCTGCAGCTACAAGCACAGTGCAGGGATGTCGGTTCAAGATGGGAGACATCCAATTTCACTTAAGGGCCCACTGGTGCCAAAAGAGGGACCCTTTGTCAAAGTTGGTGCCAGTGACAGGGACCCTAATACAGGCCCTACAATGGTGGCAGGACAGAAGCAACTTGAGAGAAGGAGTACCATTCAAGATTCAGTCTCCTACTACGGTACTCACAACAGATGCTTCCCTGCTAGGTTGGGGGGCCCATCTAGAAGAACACATAGTGCATGGCACTTGGTCCCCCGTGGAGTCACTGCTACACATAAAACTTTTGGAGCTCAGGGCAGTGCTTCTAGCATTCCAATCTTTTGCATCTCTGATAAAGGGAAAGATGATACAGGTCAGAACAGACAATACCACTACCATGTACTACATCAACAAGCAGGGTGTGACAAGGTCCGACCTGCTGTGTACAGAAGCAATGAAAATCTGGGGCCTGGTGTAGTCTCTACAAGTGTTCCTGGTGACAGTGCACCTTCCAGGGAAAGACAATACCTTGGCGGATGCCTTAAGCAGAATCAGCCAGAAACATCATGAATGGTGTCTCAACAGACAGGTGCTGGAGATAGTGTTCAGGAGGTGGAGCACTCCAGAGATAGATCTTTTCACCTCAGAAGAGAATCATCAGTTGCCCAAATTTTGCTGCAGACCCACAGCCAAGGGGTCAGTTCCCGTGGATGACATGGTGCTGAATTGGACAGGGAAAACTCTGTATGCATTTCCTCCATTTCCCTTATTGCTCAGGGTCCTGATCAAGCTCAGGTCCCAGTCAGTCACAATGATTCTGATAGCTCCAGATTTGGCCAGGCAGCCATGGTACTCACTGCTGCTTTTTCTGTCTGTGGCTCAACCAATACACCTTCCTCACAGGCACAATCTACTGACATCCTCTCAGGGGATGATTCTATATCCGATCCTCAGGTCTCTCAGACTCAAAGCATGGCTCTTGAAGACCTAGAGTATGCTGATCTACACCTTTCAGAGGATGTCCTGCAGGTGCTAAGAGGTTCCAGGAAACCTTCAACTAGGAAAACCTATACTTTAAAATGGAAGAGGTTTTCTATCTGGTGTGCTTCAAAAGGGGTGGTTCCCACAGAGGCCGAGTTGTCAGTCTTGCTGAAATATTTGACATACTTAAATGCTCCGAGACTTCAGCCATCCACACTCAAAGTCCATTTGGCATCCATTTCTGCATATGTCAGCTGGTAAAGGGGTCTCCTTAGCAGCTAATCCTGGTTTTAGGAAATTCTGAAATATTTGACGTACTTAAATACTCTGAGACTTCAGCCATCCACACTCAAAGTTCATTTGGCATCCATTTCTGCATATGTCAGCTGGTAAAGGGGACTCCTTAGCAGCTAACCCTGTTTTTAGGAAATTCTTTAAAGGCCTGGCCCATGTGCATCCCCCTCACAGGGAGCCAGCTGCAGCCGGGAACCTGAATATCTGTATTGCCAAGCTCATAGATCCCCATTTGAGCCATTGGCCAGTGCCCATCTGAAATTTGTCACTTGGAAGACTGTCTTCCTTGCAGCCTTCACATCTGCAAGAAGAATAAGTGAGTTGCAAGCTCTGTGTCTGGAGCCAGACTACATTTCTTTACACAGAGACAAGGTGGTGCTCAGAACTAACAGGAAATTCCTTCCTAAAGTAGTTTCTGACTTTCATCTAAATCAATCTATTACTTTGCCAGTCTTCTTCACCGAGCATTCTAGCTCTGGGGAGTGTAAATTGCATAGTCTCGATGTAAAGGGAGCCCTGACCTATTACATTGAGCTTACAAAGGAGCACAGATAGGAAAAGCAACATTGGTTCCTGACCTATGGTGATGTGGGTAAAGGTAGGCCAGCTTCTAAAAGGATAATTGCATGCTGGAGTGTGGCATGCATACAGTTCTGTTACACTAAAGCTGGCAAGGAACCTCCAGTAGGCCTGAGGGCACATTCCACTAGGAGTACAGCTACTACAGCAGCAGCAGCAGCAGCAGCAGCTAGGGATATTCCCTTGTTGGAAATCTGCAAAGCAGCCACATGGAAATCTGTGCATACCTTTACAAAGCACTACAGTCTGGACATCCAGTCCAGGAGTGATGCCAGGTTTGGCACAGCAGTGCTGCAGAGTCTGTTTCCTAAGGTTCCACCAATTGACATTGTCAGGGATGTCCTCGACATCCCCAACAGCAATGGGAACAATGCCGACTGTCAGCATTGCTCCCATTGGGAAACAGTCTTTTTCTGTGGGGGGCCATGCCCCCTGCACCCCCCACAT
This sequence comes from Neoceratodus forsteri, assembly GCA_016271365.2. Taxonomy (NCBI): domain Eukaryota; kingdom Metazoa; phylum Chordata; order Ceratodontiformes; family Ceratodontidae; genus Neoceratodus; species Neoceratodus forsteri. The sequence goes on along the minus strand of CM057456.1, from coordinate 1,636,553,879 downwards.
TGGGGGCTGTGCCCCCACACCCCATCTCTAAATATACAACTCCAAGTCGGAGTTGTATTGAGGATGGGGGCAGAACACCCAGAGTGAGAGCGGCGATGTTCGGCGAGCCACCACAGAAACCTGGGGAGATTCATTTCTGTGGTGGACTTCACTGAGAAAATGTCGAGACTGTGATGGTACACCATTACCTAAATAGGGTTCTGGACCGTCCTCCAAAGATACTGCTTTATAGTCTGTTAATGATATTGAAAAATACCTGGGGTTAGAAGAAATAATTACTCACTGTAGTAATCTTCTTTCTTCCAGGGTATTCTTCAATATCATTAACTCTCCCACCCTACCTCCCCCCTTCCAGAACCTATCAGTATAGTATTACAAGTGTTACTGTATGTTGGTTGGCCTCTACTGGCACAAAATCTTTTGTAAACCAGTAGGCTCAGTTCTATTTCTCTGGTCTTTTTGGACATTACCAGTTGGCTCAGGGAAATAAAAAGAAAAGGGAGGTTTAATCTAGTTAAAATATTATTGTTACTTGTTATAGAGTGTTAGAATAGCATAGTATTAGACCTAGGCATAGGCTTAGTTGAAATCTGAGTGCCTTGGAATGCCTACAGTTGGTAGGGCAGAAGATTTGAATAGTGACACAAGCCAATTAATGTTCCATTATTTGCATAAAGTTCCATTTATCTCTGGGGCAATGCAATCCAGGAGGCTGACTGCTAGAGTTACTGATATTGAAGAATACCCTAGAAGAAAGAAGATTACTATGATGAGTAATATTTTCTTCTGATCCTTGTATGGCATTGACAAAGCACTGCCATGCAGCAATCACTTGCAATCATTGTAAACTGTACATATTTCCCTGCTTCTCCTGTTTGATAGTTTGTAATGTTTCCAATTTCCCATGATATGCTTTGATGACTGTACAATTTCTGTTGATGTGAAACCTTTGCAAATGAACTTGTAGCTCAAAGGTGTACTCCAAAAAAACAAACAAATAAAAAAATAAATAAGCATACTACATCATTTTTGTGATATACAGCAGCATTTCTACCTTGCTGGGGAACTAGGGAAAATGATGGAATCACTTCTGAAGGAAAGAATTGTTGAGTTCCTAGAGGCCAGTGGGGCACAGGACCCAAGGCAGCATGGATTCGCAGCGGGAAGGTTGTGTCAGACACATCTAATAGCTTTCTTTGACTGGGTGACCAAAGTAGTAGACCAGGGAGGGGCTGTGGACATGGCCTACCTAGACTTTAGCAAGGCATTTGACACAGTCCCACACAAAAGATTAATATACAAGTTAGCCAGCCTTAGAGTAGGTTTCAAGGTTGTAGCCTGGGTAAAAAACTGTCTGGACAACAGGACACAGAGGGTAATAGTAAACGGAGTCCACTCTGAAGAAAGGGGGTTTACTAACAGGGTACCACATGGTTCAGTACCGGGACTGGTCCTCTTTAATGTCTTTATAAGTGACATTGCAGAGGGACTGGAAGAAAAGTATGTCTATTTGCAGACGTCACAAAGATCTGCAACACGGCCGATACAGAAGTTGGGGTGGAAAGGATGAGAAGGGACTTTGCAAGGTTGGAGGAATGGTCAAATGCATGGCAGCTTAGATTCAACACAAAGAAGTGCAAAGTAATATGCATGGGAAACAAAAACCCAGGGGAAGAGTACACAATGGGGGGTGAGATACTAACAACAACAAAAATGGAAAGGGACCTGAGGTACTCATATCAGATGACCTAAAGGTTGGCAAGCAATGTGAGAAGGCAGTAAGGAGGGCTGGTGGGATACTAGGATGCTTTAGTGAGAGACATCACCAGTAGAAAACAGAAAGATGTTATTCCTGTGTACAGACAGTTGGTGAGATCCCATCTGGAGTACTGCATGCAGTTCTGGAGACCCCATCTCCACAAGGACATAGACAAGATGAAGGCTGTCCAGAGGAGGGCAACTAAAATGGTGCAGGGTCTGCACCAGAAGATATATGAAGAGAGATTAAAGGAGCTTAATATTTATACCCCTGAGGAAAGGGGGGGCATGATAGAAACTTTCAAGTTCCTCAAGGGAATCAGGAAAGTTCAAGAAGGTAGCATCTTTCAGAAAAAGAGATGTGCAAGAACAAGGGGGCACAATTTGAAGATAGAGGGGGGGTGGCTCAGAGGTAATGTGAGGAAGTATTTTTTCATGGAGTGGGTTGTGGATACATGGAATGGCCTTTCTGAGGAGGTAGTGGAGTTAGAAACAGTGGGGGAATTCAAGAATGCATGGGACAGACATAAGGCAATTCTAGTGGGGGGGTGTAGGAGGAATTAGGCTGTTGGTTAACTAGGATCTGCAGCTTATTCATTAGGTAGGGAAATGGGCAGACTAGGTGGGCCAAGCGGTCCTTTTTTTTCCATCAAATTCTATGTTTCAATGTTTCTGTGTTTGCATCCTAGCTGGTGCTGCTGTACCTCTGGCTGCAGAGGTGCAGGCCCCATGGGGCCTTCTGTGTACAGAAGGACAGGTACCATGGGGCCTGCACTTCTGCACCTACACCTACTGATGTATGCAGTGTGACATACACAGGTGTGGCTGCAAAAGCACAGTCCCCTGCATGTCCAGTGCTTATGCAGCCAAAGATACAAACTCACAAAGGTAGCAAATCAGTGCTACTGCATTTGTGTCATCTTGAAACAGCTGCATGTTGTTTGTCTTACCTGATGATAGCTGTCTGTGGTCGCTTGTGTGGTGTTGTCCTTTTGCTTCTTTGTGGAAGTGGGGGAGCTAGGTTTGAAAAGCCTAATGACATATTTCCCTACTTTTGTTGTGTTAAGTTGAACTCTAACTGGTGCATTAATGCAATTTTTAGCAAAGAATTTCCTTTCTTTTCGAGATAGTGGGACTGTATCCTTGTTTGCGCAGGCCCCTTAACAGATATGTCTGCCTGCACTTCCATGTGGCTAGAGATGCAGACATTCAGGCCCACTGGGCCTTGCACCAAGTGAGGATCCCTTCTGGCTGCAGAAAGTACTCTGAGCTTCCATGCAGCTACAGATGCGCAGGGCCCAAAGGGCCGTCTGCCAAATGTGGAATCCATCAGGCTTCGAAACCTCACCAAATATTTCAATGTTCACTGATAATTTAATTATTTTATGAAAGTTTAAACCAAAATTTAAACATAGTCTTCTATGACCCCACCTCCTTGAACCCGATGGGTGAAATTTTCAAATCTGTAAGTATAAAATTTCTTTTAAAGTTAGCGAAAACACTTTAGCCAGGATTTGAACAATGACAGCTGTCATGTTCATGAGGTGGTGTAAAAAAATGTCTATGTTGAAAATTTAGGTCAGAATTTTGAAAATTACCGAACTTATGAGCAAGCGTAGAAAAATTCCAATAGATGCTCATAACGTTGTTGTTTTTAAATATTTTGGCACCAGATTTTTAACACAGCCATGTTATGACCATACCTCATGAACCAGGTAAGTAAAAATTCTTGAATCCTAATGAAACTTTATTTTGTGCCACAAGTTTGAAACCACATTTTGGGCAGCTTTTGGAAAATGACAGTTGCCTTATTCATGAGGTGGTATAAAAAATGGCTATGTTGAAAATTTGAGGTCAGAATGTGGAAAATTACCACAGTTATGACTGTGCATTGAAAACTTTCAACATGGACTCATAACTTTGCTGTCTTTTCATATTTTTACCCCATGTTTTCAACATAGCTTTTTTATAACCCCACCTCATGAACAAAGGTGGAACAATTTGTCTAATCATGCCCAAAAGATGATTTCATGCAGCAACCCAAAAATCTCCTTCTGGGATGTATTTCAATAATTTCACCTCCCTTGTTCATAAGGTGGGGCCCAAAGAGGCCATGTTGAAATTTTGGTGTAAAAATGATCAACAATTTCAAAGTTATAAATAAGTGCAAACTCCATTGAAATACATTAAATCACACCTATCGTATGTTCTCATTTTGCAGTCACCGGTTCTAGGTGCAAGATGTGCCTTTGATCAGAGAGTGAATCTATGTCATGGGACTTGTTCAGGTTCATGAGGGTATGTGAGGGGGTGGGGTGGTGGGTGCTCAGTGGGGTGTTGGCATGAGGTGGTGGTGGGGTGCTGGGGGGTGAGATTGCTGATGGACTATTTTTTTTTCCAAATAACCAAAAAAGAAATCAATGAGGGACAGTTTTCTTTACTGTAGGGGGAGAGAAACTGACACTGGGGACTGGCACCCCAGTGTTGGGATGATTTTTGATGGCACTGTGGGTGGGCACCCTGGTGTCATCATCTATTTCTCTGGGGAAAAGACCTGGAGAGAAGAGGGTGGAAAGAAGTGGTACTGGGGTGGGCAGCCCAGTCTGCTATTTTTTTATTATAATAAGAAGGGGGTGGACAACCTGGAGGGAGGGGGCAAGAGACGCTATACCAGGGGTGGGCATCCTGGTCTGCTTAGTAGTTAAAAAAATATTGGGTGGGTGAGCAACCTTGAGGGAGAGAAAGAAGCAGGTTCAGGGGTGGGATGGATAGATAGATAGATAGATAGATAGATAGATAGATAGATAGATAGATAGACAGACAGTCAGACAGACAGACAGACAGACAGATGGATAGAAGGGGGGCAGAAGCCAACATTGGGGATTGGGCAACCTAGTGTCTGGATGATCTCTGCCAGCACACAGGATGGGAACCCTTGTGGGACTACATGTACTGAAGGAATGGGGTCAAATGACCTGCAGGGGATGGGGGGCCAAAAGAAATGGTAGATGGGGTGGGCACCCTGGTCTGCTTAACAAAAAGAAAATAGGTAGATAGATAATTAGATAGATAGATAGATAGATAGACAGACAGATAGACAGATGGAGAGAAAGACAGACAGAGACAGAAATATAGCAGGGGGTCAACAACTCACTGCTGCAATTGAAGCCAGCAGCATGACACCAGTTGTAGTTTCACATTTCAAGAATGTCCTGCTGTTCTCATACTCAGAGTGCAGGTGAAGGCATCATGGGACATGATCAGGTGAGTGAAGGTGTGAGGGTGTGTGGGGATGTGGAGTGGTGGGTGCTGATTGTTTGGTTGAGGTGGAGTAGGTGGTGATGCTGGGGGGAACATTGCTGATTGACTGTTTTCTTTTTTTCAGGTATTAAAAAAAGATCAATGAGGGATGGTGCTCTTTATTGTAGGGGGTCAGAAGCTGACACTGGGGATTGAACACCCAGTGTAAGGATGATCTTTGGTGGCACCGGGACTGGGCATCCTGTTGCCACCACCTATCTCTTCGGGGTGGGGAAGGAGGTGGAAAGAAGTAGTACTGGGGGTGGGTGCACCAGTTTGCTTAAAAAAGTAGCTAGATAGATGACTAGACAGACAGATATATAGATAGAGTGAGAGAGACAGACAGACAGATCAGGGGATTGGTGGTTCATTGTTGTAACTGAAGCCAGCAGCATGACTCCAGCAGTGACTTCACATTTTTTATTTATTGTACAATTTTAGGCCAGGAAAGACACACTAAGCTAATGCTTGTTTCCAGGTGTATCCTGGGAGCACAGAGAAGTTAATTGACTTGTTCATGGTCACGTACCATGCAAATGGTGGCTATGGGATTCAGACTCAGTTCTGGAACCAGATTTGCAGCTCAGTGCTTTTAACCACTATATTGCCTCACATTTTAAGAAAGTCCCACTGTTCTCATACTGAGAACATGGGTGAAGGTGGTGTAGGATATGGTCAGGTGAGTGAAGGTGTGAGGGTGTGTGGGGAGGTGGGGAGGTGGGTGCTGAGTGGGGAGTCAGGTGGGGTGGATGGGAGCAGATTGCCAATAGACCATTTTCTTTTTTCAGATATAAAAAAGATCAATGAGGGATGGTTTTGTTTATTGTAGGGGGACATAAACTGACACTGGGGATTAGGCATCCCAATGTTGGGATGATCTTTGGTGGCACTGAGGTATGGGCACCCTGGAACAGCAAACGATTTCTTTGATTGGGGTACATCCTGGATGGAAGGGGTGGAAAGAAGTGGTACTGGTGGTTGGCACCCCAGTCCACTATTATTTTATTATAATAAGAAGGGGGAGTGGGTGAACTGGAGGGAAGGGGGGGCAAGAGAAGCAGTACTGGGGGTGGGCACCCTGGTCCACTAAAGAAAAAGAAAAGATAGATAGATAGTAGGTGGACAGAAACCAGCATGGGATTGAGCACCCTACTATTGGGATGATCTTTGGCAGCACTGGGGGTAGGCACACAGTGCTGCCATGTATATTGAAGGAAGAAGGGCAGGCAACCTGCAAGGTACATGAGAAGATAAGTGGTACTGGAAGTGGCAACCCCGGTCTGCTTAACCAAAAAAACAAAAAAATAGCTAGCTAGATAGATAGACAGACAGATACATAGCTAGATAGACACATATACAGACAGATAGAATGAGAGATAGAGACAGGTCAGGGGATCGGCACTCACTACTGCAATTGAAGCTTGCAGCATGACTCTAGCTGCAGCTTCACATTTCAAAAAAGTCCTGCTGTTCTCATATTGAGAACATGGGTGAAGGTGTCATGGAATATGAACATGTGAGTGAAGGTGTGAGTGTGTGTGTGGTGTGGTGGGTGCTGAGTGTGGGGTTGGGGTGGGTAGGGTGCTGGGGCAGATCACCCATGGACCATTTTTTTAGGAATATAAAAAAAAGATCAAGAAGAGGTGGTTTTCTTTATTATAGGGGGAAAGAAGCCAACCTTGGGGATTGGGCACCCCAGTGTTGGGATGATCTTTGACTGCACTGTGGATGGGAACCCTGCTGTCTCCATCTAATTCTTTGGGGGGGAACCTGTAGGGAAGGGGGTGGATAGAAGTGGTATTGGTGGTGGGCACCCTGGTCTACTAATATTTTCCTATAATAAGAAGGGAGAGATGGTATTCTGCAGGGGAGGTGGGCAAGAGAAGCTTTACCAGTGTGGGCACCTGGTTGCTATTATTTTATTATAATAAGAAGGGAGAGCAAGTGACCTGGAAGGAGGGACAACAGACATGGTACTTAGGTTGGGTACCCTGGTCTACTTACTAGTCTAAAAAAACATTGGGAGGTGGGCAACCCAGAAGGGTGGGGGGGAAGAAGTTGTACTAGATACAGATAGATAGACTGACAAACAGACAGATGGACAGGCAGACAGACAGAAGGGGGACAGAAGCCAACACTGGGGACTGGTCACCCAGTGTGGAATGCCACCATGTATTTTGAAGGGACGGGGTGGATGATCTACAGGGAAGGGGGTCAAGAGAAGTGGTGCTGGGGTGGGCACCTCAGTCTGCTTAACAAAAAAAAGCTATCTCAATAACAGCTACACTGACAGACAGACACAGATAGATAGGCACACAGACAGACAGATAGAGTGAGAGAGACAGACACATGTTAGGGTATCAGTGGCTTACTGCTGTAATTGAAGCTAGCAGCAGGAGTTCAGCTGCAGCTTCACATTTCAAGAAAGTCCCATTGTTGTCATACTGAGAACATAGGTGAAGGTGTTGGGGAACATGATCAGGTGAGTGAAGGTGCAAGGGTGTGTGGAGAGGTGGGGTGGGTGTTAAGTGGGTGTCAGGGTGGGGGCATTCAGGGGGTCAGATCACTGAGGGACCAATTTATTTTTTCAGGTGTACAAAAAAAAAAGATCAATGTGGGATAGTTTTCTTCATTGTAGGGGGACAGAAGCCAACACTGGGGATTGAGCACCCCAGTCTTGGGATGATCTTTGGCAATACTGGGAGTGGGGCACAATGGTGCTGCCATCTATTTCTATAGGGGGATGACCTGGAGGAGACTGGGGTTGATAGAAGCGATACCAGGGGTGGGCACCCCGGTCTGCTATTATTTTGTTATAAGAAGGGGGAACAGATGACCTGGAGGAGAGGGGTGAACAAGAAGCAGTACTGGGCATGGGCACCCCAGTCTGCTTACTAGTTAAAAAGAACATCGGGAGGGCTTGGGTGACTTGAAAGGGAGGCGGGAGAAAGAAGTGGTACCATGGTGGGAACCCTGGTCTGCTAAAGAAAAAGAAAAGGTGGATCTAGATAGATAGATGGATAGATAGATAGATAGATAGATAGATAGACAGACAGACAGACAGACAAACAGGCATGTAGGCAGCCAGACAAGCAGATAGATTGATAGACAGACTGACAGACAGACATGCAGGTAGACAGATAGATAGATAAATAGATAGACAGACAGACAGATAAACATATAAGCAAGAGAGACAAAGACAGATTAGGGAATCAGCAGCCCACTTCTGTAATTGAAGCCAGCAGCACGACTCTAGCTGTGGCTTCACATTTCAAGAAAGTCCCACTGTTCTCATACTAAGAACATGGGTGAGGGTACTGTGGGACATGATCAAGTGAGTGAAGGTTTTGTGTGTGTGTGTGTGGTGTTGGGTGTTTGATACTGAGTGTGGGATTGGGGTGGGTAGGGTGCTGGGGCAGATCACCCATGGACCATTTTTTAGGAATATTAAAAAAAAAGATCAAGAAGAGGTGGTTTTCTTTATTATAGGGGGAAAGAAACCAACCTTGGGGATTGTGCACCCCAGTGTTGGGATGATCTTTGACTGCACTGTGGATGGGTAACCTGCTGTCTCCATCTATTTCTTTGGGGGGAGGACAACCTGTAGGGGAGGGGGTGGATAGAAGTGGTATTGGTGGTGGGCACTCTGGTCTGCTAATATTTTCCTATAATAAGAAGGGGGGAGCTGGTGTTCTGCAGAGGAGGTGGGCAAGAGAAGCTTTACCAGTGTGGGCACCTGGTTGCTATTATTTTATTATAATAAGAAGGGAGAGCAAGTGACCTGGAAGGAGGGATAACAGACATGGTACTTAGGTTGGGTACCCTGGTCTACTTACTAGTCTAAAAAAACATTGGGAGGTGGGCAACCCAGAAGGATGGGGGTGGGAAAGAAGTTGTACTAGATACAGATAGATAGACTGACAAACAGACAGATGGACAGACAGACAGAAGGGGGACAGAAGCCAACACTGGGGACTGGTCACCCAGTGTGGAATGCCACCATGTATTTTGAAGGGACGGGGTGGATGATCTACAGGGAAGGGGGTCAAGAGAAGTGGTGCTGGGGTGGGCACCTCAGTCTGCTTAACAAAAAAAGCTATCTCAATAACAGCTACACTGACAGACAGACACAGATAGATTGGCACACAGATAGACAGATAGAGTGAGAGAGACAGACACATGTCAGGGTATCAGTGGCTCACTGCTGTAATTGAAGCTAGCAGCAGGAGTTCAGCTGCAGCTTCACATTTCAAGAAAGTCCCATTGTTGTCATACTGAGAACATAGGTGAAGGTGTTGGGGAACATGATCAGGTGAGTGAAGGTGCAAGGGTGTGTGGAGAGGTGGGGTGGGTGTTAAGTGGGTGTCAGGGTGGGGGCATTCAGGGGGTCAGATCACTGAGGGACCAATTTATTTTTTCAGGTGTACAAAAAAAAAAGATCAATGTGGGATAGTTTTCTTCATTGTAGGGGGACGGAAGCCAGCACTGGGGATTGAGCACCCCAGTCTTGGGATGATCTTTGGCAATACTGGGAGTGGGGCACAGTGGTGCTGCCATCTATTTCTATAGGGGGATGACCTGGAGGAGACTGGGATTGATAGAAGCGATACCAGGGGTGGGCACCCCGGTCTGCTATTATTTTGTTATAAGAAGGGGGAACAGATGACCTGAAGGAGAGGGGTGAACAAGAAGCAGTACTGGGCATGGGCACCCCAGTCTGCTTACTAGTTAAAAAGAACATTGGAAGGGCTTGGGTGACTTGAAAGGGAGGTGGGAGAAAGAAGTGGTACCATGGTGGGAACCCCGGTCTGCTAAAGAAAAAGAAAAGGTGGATCTAGATAGATAGATGAATAGATAGATAGATAGACAGACAGACAAACAGGCATGTAGGCAGACAGACAAGCAGATAGATTGATAGATAGACTGACACGCAGGTAGATAGATAGATAGATAGATAGATAGATAGATAGATAGATAGATAGACAGACAGACAGACAGATAAACAGATAAGCAAGAGAGACAAAGACAGATTAGGGGATCGGCAGCCCACTTCTGTAATTGAAGCCAGCAGCACAACTCCAGCTGTGGCTTCACATTTCAAGAAAGTCCCACTGTTCTCATACTAAGAACATGGGTGAATGTAGGACATGATCAAGTGAGTGAAGGTGTGTGTGTGTGTGGTGTTGGGTGTTGGATGCTGTGTAGGGTGTCAGGGTGGGATTGGTGGGGGTGCTGGCGGCAGATCTCTGATGGACTGTTTTCTTTTTTTCAGATATATAAAAAAAGAGATCAGTGAGATACATTTTTTTTATTGTAGGGGGATAAGAAGCTGACCCTGGGGATTGGGTACCCCAGTGTCAGGATGATGACTGATGACACCGGCAGTGAGCACCCTTGTGCTGTCATCTATATTACCTGGAAAGGAGGGGGGAGAAAGAAGTGTTACCAGGGTGGTTACTCCAGTCCACTTAAGAAAATTAAAAAAAAAATGCACTGTTTATCAGATAGATACATAGATACAGTAGATGGATGGATAGATAGATAGATAGATAGATAGATAGATAGATAGATAGAGAGAGAGATAGTGAGAGAGAGAGAACGAGAGAGAGAGAGATACCCGACAGCTCTTTTGTAAGATCTCATGAAGGAAGATTGGTTCTTTTATATGATCTCATGGAAGAACTGTACAACAAAACTAAGTCCTACCATCTTCTTTCATGAGACACCTTCCTCTTTCGTGAATTTGTTTGTGACACATGAAAGAAGAAGGTCAGCTCACAAAAGAAGACAGTGGGACTTATTTTTTTCATTGTTCTTCCAAGAGCTTACCTCCTCTTTCGTGAGTCATGAAAAAACTCATGAAAGAAGGTCAGCTCACAAAAGAAGATAGTGGAACTTAATTTTTTTCATACTTCTTTTGTGAGCCAATCTTCTTTCATGAGTTCTTTCATGACACAAACAAAGAAGGTCAGCTCACGAAAGAACTACAGTATAGAAAAAGTAAGTCTCACCATCTTCTTTCATGAACTGAGAGTTTTCGTTCGTGAGACTGAGACCCCTCACTAAGACTTCTAGCTAGGATTTTAGGGATGTTCCAAAACCACATTTTGGGGTCTTTTTCCAAAAAATAAACACCAGAATATAGCTAAACATGTCCCTTTTAGCTAAATTCATGTTTGTGTCTCTCCAGGGCATTATTATTCTTATGGGTTTTTATTTTATTTTTTTTAAATGAAAAACAAGATGGGTGCCATATGGAAGAATTTTTCTCAGGAAAGAAGAATTTTAGCTCATGAAACAAGATTGTTCTTTCATGGGAAAAATAATTATTCCAAATTCTTCTTTTGTATCAAACATATGAATGAAACACCTTACTAAACATGCTCAGCTCCAAATGTTCAAATCCTTATAAGTTGGGAATGGATTAATATTTTTTCACCAAACCAGTGAAAGGCACTGTGCTAAGACATGCTCATTCTACCCTGAACATTTCAGAACAAAATTCCAAATTGTCTGGACTGTAGGTGAGAGCAAAAAAAAAGAAGCAAAAAAAAAAAAACAAACTCTTTGCAATATCTGTATCTCGGAATCTGAATATTTGCCTGACACAAAGCTTGCCAGATCAAGAGACCTTGACCCCCAGACTTCGCATGCAAGAATTCGTGCAATACTGCTGAACAGGGACGATGTTATTAAGGTACAAAGTTAGAGGGTTAACATTAAACACCATACTCAACCCTATCTATAGGGGTAGTACTGAGCTCCTATAATATGCCAATAGACAGAAAGAGTGCACTTGAGGAGACAGATATAGAAAAGGAGTTACTATAATACCCAGTAATCTGGGTTGAGGCATGGAATTAATTTTAGTCTTCTGAAGTGGGCATTAACAAATGTAAATTGATTAAAAAAAACAGTGTTCTATTTTATGTTATTAATGTTGTTATCTGATGAGATAATATTAAAGATTAATGAAATAGAACAAACCGTCCAAGCTCACCATTATATAGCAGGCAAGGGAGTGATACATCACAAAATGCCTGATCCTCAAAGACATCTCAGATATTCACGAATCGTGCATGTCTGGGGTGTGTTGACCTGCAACTGCAGGAAGCAGCATACCTGCCGGCACCCTTCCCCCAATGGCCATGCTCTACTGGTGCACAGCTGCACATGGGGGCAGGAAGGGGGGGTGCAGTGCTGTTCCAATCAGATGCTTCTGCTGGGCTGCCAGTGGATCCCTGCCTCCACTGGGTATAGGTGTTACCAGGATATGGCAATCCTCTAAGGACTGCTTTTCCCCAACAGAATGCCAAATAAGTTCAATCATTGTTTATTTATGCCAGAACTGCCCCCAACTCACTGTGGGAACTCTAAGGGATGGGTGATGGTGGTAGTGGTGGGAGGCCCCAAAGCATAGTTGTTGCTGGGCGGGGGCACGTAGTGACTACTGTAGCCTTAGAGCTCCATAGACTCCTTTCCTCCACTGGACCTCTGCACCACACAAACTTATCCATGAAAGGGGTGCATGTCTACCATTCCCCCTGGCCCACACCAGTCCCAACTGCCCAATCGGCTGGCACGTGGCTTGTGCCTGGGTGTGAAGGAAGCCTGCAGCTAGGGCTGCGATTGCATGGAGGTCCCTGCATGTGCAGAGTGGGACCTCTCCTTACCACAAGCCCATGTAAATATTCTTCTGTTGGTGTGCAATGGGTGGGTACTCTTTGTGGCTCAGACCCAAATATGTTAACAGAGTGACAGGAAAGAATGAACAGTTAATGTTTATTTTGTAATATAAGATGCACCTATACAATCTGCTGGCCGAAGTGTGTCTATATCATGTTCCATTTTCTAGTAGCTTTCTAGATTTTTAATTCTTGTTTTCACTTGTTCCCTTAATTCCCTCTGTCTACCACCCTGATGTTTGTGGTTGCCACAGCAGCCTTCTTCTCTGGACAGGAAGGAGGGTTAATAGGTTCCTCTCAGCCAACACCAATGCTGCATCATGAGCTAGTGATAGGAGGTGTACAAATGTCAGGCAGTCTGTGTTCTCCATTACTGGGTGCTGAGCACCTCCCTTCTGCAATGTGCTCTGCCCCCATCCAATTCCAGTATGGGATTCTGGAGATCACCTGTGACCGGCCACTGCAACACTGGGCCAGCTGGGGAGCATTCTTGTGAAGTGCAGCCGATCATGGCAAATTTTAGTTAAATCTGTAGCATGCAGGTATCCGTCTCCTATCCTGAAGGCAGAATTAGTTCAGGTTGGCCTTTTTACTACTGTACTGGATTTATTTCAAAGAAGGAACTAATAACAAAAAACAAGTTACAATAATCTGTAAACTTTTTTCAGGTTGTCTTAGATGACAAAAAAGGGTGGGGGAGGATTTCCAAAAGGGGCCAATACAGACCAAACACTTTTTTCCACCTACATCTGTCCGATTGTGCCACAAGTCAGGAGCATTATTTTCAAAGGCTGCTGAGGTGGGTTTTTTGCATCTATTGTTCATCCTTCTTGGATGACTGGATGGCAGCCTCAGCTCCTGCCAAGCTCCAGCTCCACCAGCGTAATTCTCCCCTGGGACTTACCTCACCTCGCTTCTGCCTCACTCCACGCCACTGGCATCTGTCTCCCCTGGGACTTACCTCACCTCACTTCTGCCCCACTCCCAAACCACTGGCATCCATCTCCCCTGGGACTTACCTCACCTCACTTCCTCCCCACTCCCACACCTCTGGCATCCATCTCCCTTGGGACTTACCTCACTTCTGCCCCACTCCCACACCACTGGCATCCATGTCCCCTGAGACTTACCTCACTTTGCTTCCTCCCACTCCCACACCACTGGTATCCATCTTCCCAGGGACTTACCTCACTTCGCTTCTGCTCCACTCCCACACCAGTGGTATCCATCTCCCCTGGGACTTACCTCACCTCACTTCCGCCCCACTCCCACACCACTGGCATCCGTCTCTCTTGGGACTTACCTCTCCTTGCTTCTGTACCACTCCCACATCACTGGCATCCATCTCCCCTGGGACTTACCTCACCTTGGTCTTCACTGAATATCCATGGCAGGGTGGAGAGGGGAGGGCCATCCTCTCCTCCAGGTACTTATCCAAATTGTGTTGAGACATCCAGGGTGATAGTTCGGGTCCATGGTGAGCAAGCAGGGCATCATGTGGCCCAAGATCCATTTTCCTTCTGTGTTTTTGACCCATGATCCTCCCATCACCCCATGATGGCAAGTGCAGTCTCTGTTGACCTCAACAGTAGCAGCGCACTTGGGACATGTATGCCTCCTGATGAGGCAGCATGCTCCCCAGCTTGCCCTGAATGACACTCCTGCACCAGCGCCTAGCTTTCTCCCTTCCCCCAGCTGGCTCACACTCCCTTTGGGAGCACTCCCCTGCCTGGCCGTCTGATCCCAGCAAACCCAGGCTTGCTTCTGAATCTGGGTCACCATTATGGAAGCAGAGGGCACTTCCACAGAGTCATCTGGCGGCCCTGGCTCCTGAGTTTTTGCAACAGTTTCTAGTTTGTGACACCTTTTTACACAAAAATGAAGCATACATCAAAAAATGGTGCGTGTGTCAAAACAAATGTTGCATGCATCACATTTTCAAAGCAAGCTCCATATTTTGCATCCAAATTACTAGGCCGTTTAATAGTTTAGTAGTATAACAGTGCAGATGGAGGTCTGCTTTGAAAATATGTGTAGAGGAATCTGGTATAAAAATCTTGTCCCATTATAATCTTTAGTTCCATGGATTCAAATGAAAGCACTTATAAGGTAAAAGTCGACAATAGGAGTCCGACACCCAAATGTCGGGATAGCTCCAACTTGCACTTTGTGTGCCAAAACATTTTTTTACATACTGCTGTACTGCAGTATTGTAGATAGTATCAGATTGATTCTGCTGATTTCTAAGCTGCCATTTGCTGTAACCAGAAATCTCAGAATCCCTTGCAGCTGACATCAGAGTAGAGCTGCCACAGTGGGAGATTCAGTAGCTTACAGTTCACGTTAGAGATGTTTTAAGCTCGGATCAGATGTTTGCTGGTCCTGTTGTTCTCCTGGGACTAAGAACAGTCCTCTGTGATTGTACTTAGCTCTGGTAGGACAGAGGGACCAGCAAACAAAAGATCAAAGCTTATTAAAATATTTAACATGCAGTGAATGCTATTTAATCTCCCGCTGCTGCAACCTTGTTCTGATGTCAACTGCAGGAGATTCTAGGATTTCAGGTTACAGCAAATGTCAGCTTGGAAGTCAGCAGAATCAGTCCGCTATAATCTATGCTACTACAGTAAACAGTAAGTAAAAATAAAAATGGTTTTGCATATAAAGTGCAAATTAGGACCAGCCCCATACTCATGTCAGACTCTGAGTACTGACTGTTTCCCCTTTAAACAACATAACAAGGGGCCCACACTGAGCAGACTAGATGGACCATCGTGCCTTCCTCTGCTGGCAGATTCATATGCTCATATTAACTAACCTTATCACCACACTTAGGCAACTGTAGCAGCTGAGGCTTAACTCTCCCTATACAAGATCAATATACTCAAATAAAAAAACATACGGGCATGTTGCTCCACATCTTAACTGTTCAAACAGGGTTGTATCACTATATGAAAAAAATGTATTTCACTCCTAAATTAAAATGAATGAAAGCACTTTTTATCTGTTTTACATACTGATCTGGTTATTATGGGACCTATCCACACAATATTGCTGCCATTGAGTCAGACAGGGAGAAACTGATGTGTGAATAGGGCCCTATGAGTTTTCCCTGCTCCCACCAATTTATGGTGGGCCCATTGCTCAGAATCAGCCGCCTCACTGGTTCCATGTGTAACCTTGGGAAGCCACTCCTCAAATTGTTGAGTACTTCTAAGGGATCTGGCCTTTTCTGAGAAAGAACTCCCCAAAGGGGAAATGTAATTCCATTTGACATGTTGTTTTAATTCTTCTTTGAATGGGAAAAATAAAGTTCCCTCTCTGTTGCTATCAAGGGGAAAGCTGTATTCCCTACAGTACCATTAGTCCTAAAAAACAAGTGCTCCTGAGTCTCCAGTGTCTCTGCCAGCAACATCAGCAGAAGCAATAGTAATCTGCACATGTGGATTTCCCACTGCGTTTCTCCTTCTTTGATTACTCTCTTTTGATCAAACAGAAGGAAATTAGAGTCAGTTGGTTATAAATCACTATGAGTTTATTTCTGCTGTAATGTCTTCGAAGATTCTGGGATGAGGATAACAGGGGCAAGGCTTATCCATTGGTAGGAATAAGGGTGCATGCCTCTGGAACATTTCCCTACCATTTATAATCTTCCTCTGATAGATTTCTACTGCTTCGTTCTGCAGTAGGCCATATCGTGGGTGGCACTCAAGTCATTACTGTTTCAAATTGCACTTTAACTTGTAGCATGTTAAGACGGAGCAAGAGCATTCCATTCTTAACCAAATGTATGTATAAATTAAAAGCACCATGAATACATATGGATTTTAGACCAGCATGTTTTAGGATTTTCTCTTCCAAGAACTCTGAAGTATTTAAAGAAACATGCAATAATTAACTGTTACGTAACTAGAAAGTATTCTGAAAACCTGCAGTAATGACTGTTTACCTAATCAGAAGGTAATAATCTGGAAACATGCAGTAATTACTGTTTACCTAATCAGAAGGTAATCCGGAAAGGTATCCTGTGATGTGGGCTAGCCTCAAGTGGGCACCTACCAAAATGGTGACCCCCTTCCGGAGCAGAAAGGACATGGCGAGGGTGTGAGGAAGGTGACAGGATGGGGGAGACTCACACATATAGTGACAGGATGTTGCAATATGTATGTGCGTGTGGGAGGGGCGTGAGTATGACAGAAGGGAGGGAGGGTTGGCCTGGCGTGGTTGGCATGGGGCTGCTGAGTTGACCCCATAGTGTGGTGGTGGGTGGCAGCCTAAAGCTGCAGTGGTTCTGGGTTCGGGTCCAGGTGCACCTACAATTTTGTGTGCCTGGCCTGAAATTTTGTTTTCCCCAGAATCTGCACACCCCCTGGACATGCACCCTCCTGGAGTTAAGAATCCTTTAGTAGGGGGTGCAGAGGCAAAGCTCCCACATTAACATTGAAATTCTAAGTCCCCAGTGCTGTTTTCCTGTGCACCAGGGATGTACATTGCCAAAAATTTATTTTTGGGGATGTACCCTAGCCATAATGACAGTCGCCTTTCGGCAGTCGCCATTATGACATAGATTTAGAACCATCTGGAAACATGCAGTAACTACTGTTTACCTAATCAGAAGGTAATCATCTGGAAACATGCTGTAAATACTGTTCACCTTTTTATTTATTTATTTATTGAATTGTTTCACCAGGAAAGATACACTGAGCAACTCAATGCTCATCTCACTGTACGTCCTAGGGCAAAAGGGGAGAGGGATGTACAGAGTGAGAATTCATAGATACATATAATTACAGAGGGTGAATACATACATACAATACTAAAATAGATTCAAGGCATTGGATACATGGTAGGCAAATGCAATAGTTACATTACGAGCGGTTTACAGGAGATGTCTACATACATACATACAAAATCAGTACAGGGTCAAAAGCATTGGATTCAAAGTAGACAAATGCATACAGTTACATTACAGGTGGTCCACAGGTGATGCAGAAGCTGCAAGGGTGAAAACATAAGAAACAATGACACCTTTTTAAGAGCTAGGCTATATAGGGCAGTATAAGTGCAGGTGGGGTAGGGGATAGAGAAAGAAGAGAACGAGGAGACAGCGAGAGAGAGAGAGAGAGAGAGAGAGGGAGGCAGGCGGGCAAGGAGGGGGTCAGGAGCAGCTGCAGCTAGGTGTAAGGTAATTGTGCAGAGCAGAGGTAAGAGAATAAAGGGAGGAGGAGTAGTAGCGGATTTGTGGAGGAAGTGCATTCCACATTTTAGGCAGGTGGTAAGAGAAGGCTTTTTGGCCAGAGGATGTAGCTCTGCAGGGGCCTGAGAGGGTACGTGTGTCAGCGTGGGATCTCAGGGAATAAAAGGAGGGAGTAGGGGTGCCAAGAGAGGAGGAGATATAGCAGGGGAGAGATCCAAGCCAGAATTTAGAGATGAACTTAGCACCATGTAGCGCACACCGGGAGTGGAGGGGAAGGAAGTTGAGGGAGAGGTAGAGATCACAATGATGGGTGCGGTGAGGGGCATCAAGAGCGAAATGACAGAAGGAATTGAAGAGAGAGTCCGGTCTGGATAGGTAGGACTGTGGGGCAACACCGTAGGCTATGTCGCAGTAGTCAAAAATGGGCATGATCATCTTCTGTACCAGCTCATGCCTGGTGGCAAGTGGGATGTAGCTATAGTTTCTGTAAAGGGCCCCAAGCTTGGGCCTTAGTTTTTTCAGAACAGCATCGATATGTACAGAGAAGTCATGGTATCTGTCCAGCCAGATGCCAAGATACCTGAAAGAGGGGGAGTCCTCAAGAACAGTCCCATCAAGGGTGTGAAAGGTGGGGAGGTGACTTAGCCTAGCAAGTCTCTGCCTTGTGCCAAAGGAAATGGAGACTGTCTTCTTGGGATTTAGAAAAAGTTGATGAGAACTAAACCAGAGTTGGACTTTAGTGAAGTTGGGCTGAAGCCTGGTAGTGACATCAGAGACAGAATTGCCAGAGGTAAACAACAGTGTATCATCAGCACACATGTGGATGCTGGATGCAGAGCAAACCAGGGGGAGGTCATTTAAAAAGATGGAGAACAGAATGGGGCCTAGCACTGAACCCTGGGGGACTCCAGTGGATATAGGCAAGGGGGGCGCAGAGAGGTAGCATCAGTTATTCTCACTGATTGCAACCCACTGGACAGGTAGGCACTGAACCAGCCTGGGGCAGAAGGGGATAGTCCAGCAGCTGAAAGGCTGTGTAGGAGGAGGGGGTGTGAGACAGTGTCAAAGGCTTTGGCCAGGTCAACAAAGATAGCCGAGGTAATGTGCCCTTTGTCAAAGCCTGAGAAGATGGTCTCTGTTAGCCTCAGCAGAGAGGTGGTGGTAGAGTGGGATTTCCTGAAACCAGACTGGAAGGGTATGAAGAAAGTTGAGTCAGACAGGAACGAGGAGAGTTGGTTGAGGGCTATGTGTTCTTGTAATCAGAATGTAATCTGGAAACACACAATAATTACTGTTTACCTATTCAGAAGTTAAACTGGAAACACACAGTAGTTACTGCTCACCTAATCAGAAGGCAATCAAGAGATACAACAACAAAAATGGAAAGGGACCTGGAGGTAGTCATATCAGATGACCTAAAGGTGGGCAAGCAATGTGAGAGGGCAGTAAGGAGGGCTGGAGGATACTGGATGTATAGGGAAAGGCATCAACAGTAGAAAACAAGAAGTTGTTATCCCTCTGTACAGACAGCTGGTGAGACCCCATCTGGAGTACTGCTTGCAGTTCTGGAGACCCAATCTCCACAAGGACATAGACAGGATGGAGGCAGTCCAGAGGAGGGCAACTAATATGGTGCAGGGTCTGCACCAGAAGACATATGAAGAGAGAGAGAGACTTAAGGAGCTTAATATGTATACCCCCGAGGAAAGGAGGGAGAGGGGGACATGATAGAAACTTTCAAGTACCTCAAGGGAATCAACAAAGTGCAAGAGGGTAGCATCTTTCAGAAAAAGAGGTGTGCAAGAACAAGGGGGCACAATTTGAAGATAGAAGGGGGAGTAGCTCAGAGGCAATGTGAGGAAGGCTTTTTTCATGGAGAGGGTTGTGGATGAATGGAACGGCCTTTCTGAGGAGGTGGAGGAATTCAAGAATGCATGGGACAGACATAAGGCAATTCTAGGGGGTGGGGGTAGGAGGAAGTAGGATCTGCAGCTTATCCATTAGGTAGGGAAATGGGCAGACTGGGTGGGCCAAGTGGTCCTTATCTGCTGTCAAATTCTATGTTTCTATACACAATAATTACTGTTTACCTAATCAGAAGGTAATCTGGAAATAATGCAGTCATTAGTGTTGACGTAATCCAAAGGTAATCTGGAGACACACAATAATTACTGTTTAACTAATCAGAAGGTAATCTGGGAACACACAATAATTACTGTTTACCATATCAGAAGGTAATCTGGAAACACACAATAATTACTGTTGACCTAATCAGAAGGTATTCTAGAAACACACAATAATTACTGTTTACCTAATCAGAAGGTAATCTGGAAAAATGCAGTAAATACTGTTTACCTAATCAGAAGGTAATTATCTGGAAACATGCAGTAATTACTGTTTACTGATGAGAAGGTAATATGGAAGCATGCTTTCATTACTTTTTACTTAATCAGAAGGTAATCTGAAAAAAATGCATGAATTACTGTTTCCCTAAAAGAATTTACTCTGGAAACATTCAAAAATGTTTACCTAATCAGAAGGTAATCTATAAATCTGCAGTACCCTACCACTCCTACTTCCCTGTGATCGCGTTCATCCTAGTCCCCTACTTTTCCTCCTCCTAAACTGTTCCTCCCCCTTCTTTCTCTACCATTAAGCCTGCTCCTTCCTGTGGGCTCGATCACTGCTTTTTGCAGGCAAGGTCCATAGCGCATGTTGGGCAACAACTTTACCCCCTTTCCCCTATTTCTCCTTTTACTGCACCCCCTCAGTCACTGCTAGATCACTGCCTTGTGCAGGCAGAGTCACCCAGCACACTGCTGGGGTACTTCCCGCTCACTATAGTTGACCTCTGCTACCCCTCCAACAACATCTCTCCCCCAACACCCCCTCTCTTGCATCACTATATATAATTAACTTTCATCGTTTATAACCTGTGTCCTACCAGTAGGGCTGTCCACCACCCTGCTAAAATAGGGATAACAGGACACTGTTGAATTTCAACTCCCCCCTTCCCCCCTTAGATACCCCCCACCTACAATACCTTTCTCTCCTCACCCTGCCACATTCTACCTCAACTCTCCTTCCTACCCCCCTTCCAGTTAATATAGCCTAATCACTGGCCTACCCCTACACTCAATTAAGCACTTATAACCTACCCCAATACCCTTCTTATATGCACTTTAGTCCACCCTGTTATCTCTGTTTGCATCAAAAATCATGTTCTGCCTGCATCTCTCCGTAAATTTCCTTTCCCTTTTTCCATTCTGCCCTCTGCAACTTTTGATTCCTTCCTTCCATTCTTCCTCTCTCTTCTCCAATCACTGTAAATCTTGAGTATCTATGTTACACTAATGGCTACCAATTGCTATTGTGTCACCTTACCATCTAGTGTTACATACTGTTGCCAAGTTATTATATGTGTTCCAGTGTTACCAACTGTCACCAACTGTTGCCAAATTGCTATATGTGTCTTCATATTTACTATAGTTGACTGTTGTATTGTTAGTCAAAGTGATCCACCTGTAATCCCTCCTGCTCTCATTGTATGCAAGTAAGCAAATTGTATTCCAACATTGTAACATTTGTCTGTATTCTATCCCATTGTTCCCTACCCCTAGGTCGTTCCGGAAAATGAACAACTTGTTACTCAGAGTGCCTTCCTGCTGAAACATTTCAATAAATAAAAGTAATTGCTATTTATTTTATCAGAAGGTAATCTGGAAACATGCAGGAATTACCATTTACCTTATCAGAAGGTAATCTAGAAAAAATGCAATATTTACTGCGCGCCTAATAAGAAGGTAATCTGGAAACATGCAGTAATTACTGTTTACCGAATCAGAAGGTAATCTGGAAACATGCAGTTATTAATGTTTAACTAATCAGAAGGTAATCTGGAAATATGCACTAATTACTGTTCACCTAGTCAGAAGGTAATCTGGAAAAATGAAATAATTACTGTTTACCTAATCAGAAGGTAATCTGGAAACATGCAGTAGTTACTGTTTACCTAATCAGAAGGTAATAATCTGGAAGCATGCAGCAATTACTGTTTACCTAATCAGAAGGTAATCTGGAGACACACAATAATTACTGTTTACCTAATCATAAGGTAATCCGAAAATAATGCAGTAATTACTGTTTACCTAGTCAGAAGGTAATCTGGAAAAAAATGCAACTGTCTCCCTAATTACATAGAAACATAGACTTTGACGGCAGATAAGGACCGCTTGGCCCATCTAGTCTGCCCATTTCCCTACCTACAGGATAGGCCGCAGATCCTAGTTAACCAACAGCCTGTTTCTTCCTACCCCCCACAAGAATTGCCTTATGTCTGTCCCATGCATTCTTGAATTCTCCCACAGTTTTAGACCCCACAATTACTGTTTACCTAATCAGACGGTAATAATCTGGAAAGATGCAATAATTATTGTTCATCTAATCAGACGATAATCTGGAGACACACAATAATTACTGTCTACCTAACTAGAAGGTAATCTGGAAGTAAAGCAGTAATTACTGTTCACCTAATCAGAAGGTATCTGGAGACACACAATAATTACTATTTACCTGATCAGAAAGCAACCTGGAAATACTGCAGTAATTAATGTTATCCTAATCCAAAGGTAATCTGGAGACACAATAATTACTGTTTACTTAATCAGAAGGTAATCTGGAAACACACAATAATTACTGTTTACCTAATCAGAAGGTAATCTGGAAACACACATTAATTACTGTTCACCACCAAATCAGAAGGTAACCTGAAAACACACAACAATTACTGTTTATCTAATCAGAAGGTAATCTGGAAATAATGCTGTAATTACTGTTCACCTAATCAGAAGGTAATCAGGAGACATACAATACTTACTATCTACCTAATCAGAAGGTAATCTGGAAACATGCAGTAATTACTGTTTACTGATGAGAGGGTAATCTGGAAGCATGCTTTCATTACTATATACCTTTTTTTTTCTAATTGTTTAACCAGGAGAGACACTAAGAAGCTGAAAGCTTGTTTACAGGTGCGACCTGGGAGCACAGGGAAGTTAAATGACTTGCTCAGGGTCACACAGTATGCAAGTGGGGCTGTTGGATTCAAACCCAGGTCTCCAGATTTGCAGCTCAGAGCCTTAAACCACTGTGCTATATTGCCTCTCTTAAACATTTCTTATCAGAAGGTAATCTGGAAAAATGCAGAAATTACTGTTGACCTAAAAGAAGGTAATCTGGAAATACTGAAGACATTTTACCTAATCAGAAAGGTGATCTGTAAATTTGCAGTACTTGCTATTTACTTTATCAGAAGGTAATCTGGAAACATGCAAGAATTACTGTTTACTTTATCAGAAGGCAATCTAGAAAAAATGCATTAATTACTGTTTAATAAAAAGGTAATCTGGAAACATGCACTAATTACTGTTTACCTAATCAGAAGGTAATCTGGAAAAATGCAGTAATTACTGTTTACCTAATCAGAAGGTAATTTGGAGACACAATAATTACTGTTTACCTAATCGGAAGGTAATCTGAAAGTAATGCAGTAATTACTGTTTACCTAGTCAGAAGGTAATCTGGAAACATGCAGTAATTGCTATTTACCTAATCAGAAGGTAATAATCTAGAAATGTGCAATCATTACTGTTCTCCTAATCAGAAGGTATTCTGGAAACACAGTAATTACTTTTTACCTAATCAGAAGGCAATCTGGAAAAATGCAATAACTACTGTTTACCTAATCAGAAGGTAATCTGGAAACACACACTAATTACTGCTTACATAATCAGAAGACAATCTGAAGACATACAGTAATTACTGTTTACCTAATCAGAAGGTAATTTGGAGACACGCAATAATTACTGTTTACCTAATCAGAAGGTAATCTGACAATAATGCAGCTATTGTGGGGGATAATCTCTGAGGCACTCCACCTTCTTTACACATGGGTTGTGTCCTCCTGATAGGTTGCTTGATCCACATTTGACTTCAAAGAAGTCCGACTCCTTTTCCCAGTGGCACAGCCCTTACAGGATCAGTTTGAATTGTGCATCTGTATAGGTTGCGGCACATTACAAACAGCTCCCAAACATTGCTTCATCTATCTTCTAGATAAAAGGTAAGGCCATCTGGTTTACAATATTCTATGCATTAGCAAGGCAGTGTTTCATTAGGATAACATAGACTTCTACAAAGTTGCTACATTGCAAAATATTATAAGACAACAGCATAGCTAGCTCAAGAATCATGGTAGCGGTCTACTGTGCTCACAGTGCTGCCTGTTATTAATTATGTTCCACAGCAAACAGCTACAGTGATGTAACTAGCAACCACTTCAGGCAGTAACTCTAGCTCACACTCTCATGCAGCTTGCCATAAAAAAGGAAGGAATCATGCTTTACTAAATCCCTTGGACTCTCTGCTAGCGAGTCTGAGATGCAATGTCCTGATCAAGCAAGCTTCTGGTAACCCTGCTATTGGTTCCAGTTACAGCCTGTACCCACTGTTGCTTATATAGTGGAATATGAACACCTTTTGGCTCCTACTAGCAGCCTTTGGCGTTATTCCTTTCTACATGACAGTATTTTCCTCTATAGATCAGGAGGACCCGAAATAACAAGAGAATCCACTCACTTGCCTCCAAGATTTTTGCTGGGATTGGTGTAGCTTGTGTTCTGCCAGAACTTTGTTTAGTCTTTTCCTTTTATAGCTCAAAATGTCAAATTGTTTGCTCCCAGCATGGCGATCTGCTTGCTCACAACATGGCGACTTGTTTGATCCCTACATGGAATTTTTTCACACCTTCCCCTTCTCTTGTGTATTGGAGAAGGTGAACGTCATAAATTCCTCCCTAACTCTGCTCCCTGTTGCTCCTACGGCCATACCAGCACCACTATGATGCACTCTAGGCGCAACTAAATCTTCCGCGCATGTGCAAGTCTCCCACTGACCGCAAATGCATGAATTTCAATATTCAGCTTCCCGGGCACCCCCCAAGCATGTTCCATGCATGCACGAGTCCCTAGCTCATCGTGTATGCGTGATTTTCTTTATTCAGCACCCTGGGAGCTCCCCTGACTCGTGCATGTGCAAATCACATCACCTGATGCATGCGCAAGTTAGGAAATTCTGATAGACACTCGTGGAGTCAACAATCATCCTATCCCTATCAGCAACCTTTATAATCAGTGTTTCCCTCTCACATCTCCTCTTATAAGAGTATTATTCTCATTAAGATACTAGATAGCCACTACTCTGTTGCCTTATGACTAGTCCCTTAGACGGTGGGAAGGGGGCACTACTGCATGAGAATCCTCTCACCATAACTCCTACTCCCAAGCAACTAAAAGGCATTAAGACTACTACTAGTAATAATCTCATTAATATATTTCCATTCTCACTGTATGTAGGGGATAGTACATACTGAATATCATAATTATACTGCCATTGATATTTTTCTATACCTAACTTCCCACATGTCTTATTATTCAACAGACATGGGGAAGACAAAAAGCTGCAGACTTTGCAACATCCCTATTTCAGCATCACAGCTAGGAAGGCTGTGTATCTCAAGCACAGAAGAACCTCCCTCCCCAGTGCAGGAGACACAAGATGAAGAAGCACCAGCAGGAAGTAGCGATCAGACACAAGACAATGTGGCTACTCCATCCGCTAATAGCACACACCAGCAGGCTATTGACACCAATACCATATTGCTTCAAAACCAACAAGTCCTAAAACTACAGCAACAGCTCATGTCTGTGATGTAGGACAAACTGACAGAGATCACAACAATCTAAGTCGCCTCTCACCCACACTCCCACACCTTGTACAGGATGAGATAACACTGTTAGTGCCCATACATCATCTGGTGCTACAAAAACGCATACTGATAATGACAACACCTCGGACAATGAAGAGGACACAGAAATAGACCCTCAATCCCTAACAGCAAAATGGTGTTTTCCAGATCAGACCCCCTCGTTAGTATGCAATATCATGACTACAGTAGGGTTTGAAATGCCAGCCTCATTACCATAATCAAAATTACTGCCCTCTCTACAGCCAACTCTAAAGACATCAGACACCTTCCCAGTTTGTGAAGTCATATCTGAACTGGTCACAAAAGAATGGGAGTCAGCTGACCCAGCTCGCATTCCCAAGAGGAGGTCATGGAACAAGATGTACCCACTAGATGCAGACACATTAAAATTATGGTACACTCCCCCAGTAATTGACCCTCAGATTGCCTCCTTCAACAAAAAGACAATACTCCCTACGGAATCTACGTCTGCCCTAAGGGACCCAGTAGATAAAAAGCTGGAGGACATTTTAAAGAAAAACTTTGAACTATCTGGTCTGTGTGCCAGGGTGGCCATCACAGCCATTTACGTCACCAGAGCACAACTTGAGTGGTTACAGGAGGCTCAAAAGAGCATAACACCTAAGTCACCTGAGGTGCTGCTACTCGATAATGCAATACTGTCCACAAAGTACCTAGCGGACATGGCCATTGATTCTCTAAAAATCAATGTTAAAGCAGCCATGCTACTCAACAGAGCAATAAGATGTATCTGGATGAAACTGTGGAACACAGACAGTGAAACAAAGTCACTATTATTCAAACTGCCCTGCAGAGGCAATCTGCTATTTGGAGAAGGTTTAAAGAAATACCTCAAGGGTAAAGAAGAGGGTAAGGCACTGGGCAAAGAGAGAGAGAGAGCAAATAATTCCACTTCTCTCCCAGCACACCCACACCTATGCAATCACTCCTTTCGTGATAAGCGCAGAAGAAGATACACATATAGAGGACAATACCAGCGACCATTATTTAACCCCTACTACACTAACACTAAATTCAGGGGAAGACGGTTATCCAACAGAGCCAGAGGCAACTATCAGAACTGCAGAAGGTCACACACAAACCAATGACTATCTGGTCTCAGGGCCATCACCAAACACGCCCGACACACCCATAGGTGCATGACTAACACTCTTCACGCCAGAGTGGTCCAGATCCACACAGGACAAATGGGTTCTAGAAATAATTCAAAGAGGCTATGCCATAGAATTTTCACAGATACCATGGCAAAACAGACTGATAACATCACCTGTGACCAAACATTGAATATCTCCATGCCAAATATGACAGATACTGCCACAACTTGCAAGAAACAAAGCCATCAGGACAGTACCCAGAGGGGAGTAAGGTCAAGGGGTATGCTCAATTCTGTTCACAGTACTGAAGAAGACAGGTGATCTCAGACTGGTTCTAGACCTAAAATACCTAAACAAAAGTGTTACATACAAACCATTCAAGATGGAGACCATGAGGTCAACACTAAGGGCCAGAAGACCAGGTGACATACTCACATTCATAGATTTAAAGGATGCTTACCTTCATATACCCATCAGACAATCACACCAAAAATACCAACGGTTCCACATATTAGGTCACCATTTCCAATACCAGGTACTGCCATTCAGACTAGCATCTGCCCCATGGGTCTTTACCAAAGTATCCATTGTGCTAGCCACAAAACTAAGAGAACAAGAAATCCAGGTCATACCGTACCTGGATGATTGGTTGATCAGAGCCAGATCAGAAACACAGTCCAAAAGAGAGAGACTGCAGTAGCCAAACAATGCCTACAAAGTCACAGATGGGAGATAAACATGGAAAAGAGTCAGTTGATACGCTAGCAAACAATAGAGCATTTGGGCAATCTGATAGACACTGCAGAAGGAACAGTAAAACCATCCAAAACAAAGAGTCTTAAATCTAATATTGGCAGTACACAAGCTACTACATAACCAACAAACTTTTATAGGGACAATATCACAAACCCTAGGTCAAATGTATCCTGCATAGATACCATTCCTTGGGCAAGATGGCAAATGAGATCACTACTGTCATTCCTCATTCAACAAGGACCAACTTACGATTTAGACTTTTCAAAAGTCATGTCAATTTCTTTAAGGGTTGCACAGTCATTGTCCTGGTGGTTAAACAGAGACAATCTTCTAAAGGGCATGCCTCTGGGCATACAACTAGACCACCAAATAGATACAGACGCAAGTCTGACAGGATGGGGGGCAACAACAGGTCGGGACATGGCTCAAGGAAAATGGTCCATACCAGAAACTAAATTACCCATAAACGTACTTGAGATAAGAGCAGTTTGCCTAGCACTCCTTCATTTCATAAAGTTAGTAAAAGGAAAGCACGTACTAATAAGACCAGACAACCAAGTCACGGTATCCTACATCAACAAACAGGGAGGAACCAAGAGCAGAGCAATGCAAAGAGAGGCAGAAAAACTCATTCCCTGGGCACAAAAGTTCCTAGCAAGCTTGTCGCCAATACACCTGGCAGGAAAATGAAACACCACCTCAAATTGGTTAAGCAGACAGTTAATACATCCAGGGGAATGGATGTTGCACAGACACATATTGCAGACCATCAACACATGCTGGGATCCAATAGAGATAGATCTAATGGCCTCCAACAAGAACAATTAGTGCCCTTAATTCTACTCCTGCTTCTGGGACCACAAATCAAATGGGGGTGGATGCGCTGTCAGCACCCTGGACATTTCAGATAGCTTACATTTTTCCTCCCATTCCAATAATCCCACAAGTGATAAAGAAAATACACAGAACCAGATCACGAGTAATGCTAATCACTTCATATTGGCCCAGGAGGGCTAGGTTCGCCACTGTGGTGGCAATGGCATTGGACCACCCTTGGACACTCCCATTCAGGCATGACATATTGACTCAGGGTCCCATATGTCACCCCAGCCCAGCCAATCTAAAACTAACAGCCTGGATTCTGAAAGGGAGAGATTGCTAACGGAAGTTTATCACCCTATAGTTATTAACACCATGGCCAATTCCAGAAGAAATTCCACTACATCTACCTATCAGAGGCACTGGAAAATTTTCTCATGAAGGTGCACATAAAATGACATAGACCCCATTAAGGCCACTATACCAAACATCTTGCTATTCCTACAGAGGGGTCTTGACATGGGTCTGGCCCCATCCTCTCTATGAGCACAAGTGGCAGCAATGGGAGCAGCAAGGGGCCCCATGGGGGGAACGACACCGGATATCACACTGGGACATCATTAGATTTCTAAAGGCTACAACAAACCTACATCCAAAAGCTCACCAATGGACCTCTCCATGGGGCATAAATCTGGTCCTTAAGGCTATGACAGAAAGACCATTCGAGCCACTGAAGTCGGTTGTGCTCAAATGGCTAACCCTAAAAACAGTATTTCTCCTGGCCATTTGTTCCACCAGACATATCAATGAGCTACAAGCACTATCATGCAGATCACCTTACTGGGTGTTCCATGCAGACAAGACTGATCTTAAAACTATCCCATCTTTCGTACCTAAGATAAACTCAAACTTCCACATAAATCAGTACATTGAGATTCCGGCTCAGTTGTCCACAGAGAAAGTAGCCTTAGACCCTAAACTTCAGCTATTGGCCATGAAAAGGGTGATGAGAGTATACATCAACAGGACAGTGGATATCCACAGCTCAGACAGACTTTTTAGGAACACACAAGGGTGTAAAAAAGGACAACCAGCCACAAAAGCCACCATAGCTAACTGGCTAAAATCAGCAATAACAGAGGCATATAAAGCTTCTAACCACACTCCACCAACAAATTTCAAGGCCTACTCTACTAGAGCAGTGGCCACTTCATGGGCAGAAAGGAACATGGCATCAGTTGAGGAGATTTGTGCGGCTGCCACTTGGGCCTCCCCACATACCTTCGCTAGACACTACAGACTAGACATATCATTAGAGTCTAGAGTGAACTTTGGGCATGCAGTTCTGCTAGCAGCAAAAACTGACACTAACTAAATGATTTAATGATATACGGCTTCCCACCCAGTTTACATGGTACTGCTTTTTACATCAAAACCCATGTGTAGGGAAGGCGGAGTGCCTCAGAGATTATCCCCTACAATGGTAGTTTACTCACCTGGTAAAGGTGATTATGGGGGGTATACATCTCTGAGGCACTCCACAACCAAACCCAGGTATACAGTCTCAAATGTATAATCTATTGAAGTATATATATTTAGTAGTGAAGTCATTTGATTAGTAGCATGTTATAATAGGAATTAAATCCCAGAAACCACAAACAACTTGCATTTCATGTCTAAATTTAATATATGAGTAACTCTGAAATGAAGGTGCTAACAACTGGTTAATTAGACTGCCTAACAAGCTAGAAATATTCACTCCATAGTAGGTACAGCATTGGAAGAATTCAAACTGATCCTTGAAGGACTTGAAGTGCCACTGGGAAAAGGGGTCAGACTTCTTTGAAGTCACATGTACATCAAGCAACCTATCAGGTGGACACAACCCGTGTGTAAGGAAAGTGGAGTGCCTCAGAGATGTATACTCCCACAATCACCTTTACCAGGTGAGTAAACTGCCATTGCTGTTTGCCAATCAGAAGCTAATCTGGAAGCATGCTATAATTACTGTTCTCCTAATCAAAAGGTAATCTGGAAACACACAGTAATTACCATTTACTTTATCAGAAAGTAATCTGGAAAAAATACAATACTTACTGTTTACCTAAACAGAAAGTGATCTGGAAACACGCAGTCATTACTGATTACCGATCAGAAGATAATCTGGAAACATGCATTAATTACTGTTTACCTAATCAGTAGGTTATCTGGAAACATACAAAAATTACCATTTACCTCATCAGAAGACAATCTGGAAACATGCAGTCATTACTGTTTACCAATCAGAAGGTAATCAGGAAACATACAGTAATTACTATTTACCGATGAGAAGGTAATCTGGAAGCATGCTTTCATTACTCTTTACCTTATCAGAAGGTAATCTGGAAAAAATGCATTCATTACTGTTTACCTAAAAGAAGGTAATCTGGCAACATTCAAAAATGTTTACCTAATCAAAAGGTAATCTGTAAATTTGCTGTAATTGCTATTTACTTTATCAGAAGGTGATCGGGAAATATGCATTAATTACTGTTTACCTAATCAGAAGGTAATCTGGAAACATGCATTAATTACTGTTGACCTAATCAGAAGATGATCTAGAAACATGCATTAATTACTATTTACTTAGTCAGAAGGTAACCTGGAAAAATGCAATAATTACTGCTTACCTAATCAGAAGGTAATCTGGAAACATGCACTTATTACTGCTTACCAAATCAGAAAGTAATCTGGAGACACACAATAATTACTGTTTACCTAGTCAGAAGGTAATCTGGAAACATGTAGTAATTGCTGTTTACCTAATCAGAAGGTAATAATCTGAAAACATGCAGCCATTACTGTTCCCCTAATTAAAAAGTAATCTGGAAACACACAGTAATTACTGTTTACCGAATCCAGAAGGTAATCTGGAAATAATGCAGTAATTACTGCTCACCTAATCAGAAGGCAATCTGGAAACACACAATAATTACTGTTTACCTAATCGGAAGGTAATATGGAAACACACAATAATTACTATTTACCCGATTAGAAGGTAATCTGGAAATAATACAATAATTACTGTTCACTTAATCAGAAAGTAATCTGGAAAAATGCAATAATTACTGTTTACCTAATCAGAAGCTAATCTGAAAACATGCACAAATTACTGCTTACCTAATCAGAAGGTAATTTGGAGACACACAATAATTACTGTTTACCTAATCAGAAGGTAATCTGGAGACTCACAATAATTACTGTTTACCTAATCAGAAGGTAATCTGAAAATAATGCAGTAATTATTGTTTATCTAATCAGAAGGTAATCTGGAAACATGCAGTAATTGCTGTTTACCTAATCAGAAGGTAATAATCTGGAAACATGCAGTCATTACTGTTCACCTAATCAGAAGGTAATCTGAAAATAATGCAATAATTACTGTTTACCTAATCAGAAGGTAATCTGAAAAAAAAATGCAGTAATTACTGTTCACCTAATCAGGAGGCAATTTGGAAACACACAATAATTGCTGCTTACCTAATTGGAAGGTAATCTGGAAACACACAATAATTACTATTTACCTAATTAGAAGGTAATCTAGAAATAATGCAGTAATTACTGCTCACTTAATCAGAAGGTAATCTGCAGACACACAATAATTACTGTTTACTTCATCAGAAGGTAATCTGGAAATATGCAGCTATTACTGTTTCCAGGTGAGGAGTTAATCTGGAAGCATTCTATAATTACTGTTCTCCTACTCAGAAGAGATCTAGTGATTACATTTAAAGGATGAGTATGAACTAAGTAGGTGGGTGCACCTTTTGGAAGTTTACAGTCCTACTCAAAAGGTAATCTGGAAGCATGCTATAATTCCTATTTACTTTGTCAGAAGGTTATCTGGAAAAAATACAATAATTACTGTTTACCTAAACAGAAGGTGATCTGGAAACACACAGTCATTAATGTTTACTGATCAGAAGGTAATCTGGAAACATGAATTAATTGCTCTTTACCTAATCAGAAGGTCATCTAGAAACATACAATAATTAACCATTTACCTAATTAGAAGGTAATCTGGAAACATACAGTCATTACTGTTTACTAATGACAAGGTAATCTGGAAACATGCGATAATTACTGTTTACAGAATCAGAAGGTAATCAAGAAATGCTGTAATTACTTATCTTCCTTAAGGACATCTCCTCTACCCGGCCACACTTTTGGAATTGTAAGCTGTTGGCATCAGGACCACTCACAAACGTTTTCTAGCTGGTGGCCATGCACGATGAGGTGCAATGTCAGCGCCTATAAAATCTGGGTAACCTCATTGCTCCATAATTCTTTTTTCCACTGTCAATGATTTATCTGACTTGCATTGGAAAAAATGTTGTTATTTATTATTTTCTACTTTACTAACTTTGTTGATGTTGTCCCTGTATGCCTCCTTTGAAAGAACCTTTATTTAAGTGTTGCAACAACATCTACAAAGAAGACACACTGTTTGTGTTTGCTATTTGAGCCTGTACTGCAAGGCCAAGGCCTGCAAGATCTGCCACGGATTCAACCAGACCACAAGGAGACACCGAAAGAAGATTCTGGAAACCATCATTGCCGTATAGCCATGAAAGCTCAAGCCAAGGCCATGGGCTCAAAGCTAGTTTCTCCCTTATGCATAGCCACCACCAGGAAGGATAATCCCAGGTGTTCAGCAACGCAGTTGTTGCCACAGTTGGCAAGGACTTCAGAGAAAGATAAAGACAAGGACACATTGTGATTGAAGCCCTCCTCTAGCAATCACCATGACCTTAGAGATAAAACTGCTTTTTTGGTGAGGTTGAGGTCTCCATTAAAGAGGAATAAATCTTCATCATCGTCCACTGTGACTACATCCCTCCTAACCATTATTGAGACACCAAGGACGGGGCCTGGCTCTGGCACTGCCATACCTACTATGGATAGTATGCAGCCTTGGTCTTTGGGTTCTATCCCATCAAGGCCAGTAGTTTTGCACCTTTTAATGGGCGCTGTCAACTCCCAGGTTGTGCTGACATTGTTCTCTGAATTATTACGTCACCTGTTACTGTCTGCCAGCGAAGATAATTGCTGTCCCATTGACTGGGCCTTCCCTATTGGTACTGTCATCAGTGTGATCCAAATGTACACCATTTATTCCCCCATCACAGCCACCATCACTGTTCCTGGCTCTGTCGATTGCTCCCATAGTCATTCCAGACTATAATGAGGTGGAATATAATCCAAATCTCCTTAATATGGAGGAGGATTTGGAGGATGAGGAGAGGGATGAAGATTTCTATGAAGGGGGTTTACTTACCACTTCCAGCCTCTCCTCATGTAGTGATGACTCTGTGGTCTATACCCCCAGGTCTCCTCCAGATGATCCCTCATTTCAGGCTTTGCTCAGACAAATCCAGGATGTCATGGGCTTTGAGGGTGAAGAAGAAGACTCCAGTAAAAGACATTTAATTGAGTTCTTGGATGTTACAGCTGCACCTTTTACTGTAGTGCCAGTGGTATATCCTCTATTAGAGGATGCTACATTTGCTGCCTGGCATAGGTCTAATACCTTGCCTGCAGTGCCTGAAATGGTAGCTGAACAGCACCCTGCTCCATCTGTTAGGCCTTAATATGCTTCTCGGCCTGAAACTGACTCAGTAGTTATCATGCTGCTCTTGATCACTCTAGAGCCACTAGACACCTGAGTACTTTGCCTCCTGACAAACAGTCAAGGAGGCTGGATATTAAGGGCAAATATTATTATGCCTATGCATCTCTAGGTCTAAGAATTGCTAACTACCAGGCCTACAAGATAAAGTATCAAAATGCCTGTGGGAATCTGCCATGTCCACTGTTCAGGCTTTGCCTGATAGTCCTGCAAAGGTTGAATTGCTTTATGCTGCTTCAGCAGGTATTGATACAGGAAAGCATCTGTGATGCTCTGCATATGATGCCTGTGGTGCTTCTGCCAGGGTTGCTGCCCCGGGCATCTGCATTTGGAGATATTCTTGGCTCAGAGTATCTGACTTTGCTACTGATGTACAACAGGCTGTGCTGAATGCATTTTTCAAGGGTGCCAAGCTGTTTGGGAACTGATGCTGAAAGTGCCCTCAGGGAGTTTGAATCATCCAAAATGACTTTACAGTCCATTAACTAACTGAACCCTCATCCTGTCAGGGAGTATGGTAGAGGCTAATTTTATTGACCAGTGTGGCTCATGGTGGCTGTAGCTACCATAAACATTCCCAAGGCTGTGAAGGTCTTTTCAGGCCACCTTACCCCTGGTGACCTTTCCAAAGCATCACGAGTGTTGGTCAAGGTGGCCCCATAGCCCCTGGTATTCTCTGGAATCTCTACCCCCCCTCCACTATTGCCTTCAGGAGTACAAGTGGGGGGGGAATCTCTTTTCAACTGTCAAAATGGAGGGAGATCACATCAGATAAGTGGGTTCTGGCAATAGTGGAAAAGGGTCATGCTCTGAAGTTGCTGTCCACCACTCCAGTTCATCCTCTGCCTCCTTTTCATTATCTTCTGGGTTTCTTGTCCCCTGTCCCTTCTGAGACAAAAAGTACAGTCACTAATATGCAAGAGAGCTATCAAACCCATCCCTCCCAAAGAAAAGAACAGCGGGTTCTATTCCAGATACTTCCTGGTTCCTAAATGGACAGGAGATCTGCATTCTGTACTGCACCTCAGATACTTAAACAAGTTCATTGAATACAGAAAGTTTCAAATGATGTCTGTTCAAGTTCTCAACCCCCTGCTGCAAAGTGGGGACTGGCTCTGTGCCTGGACATGAAGGATGTTTACCGTCATGTCAAGATTCAAAAATGCCACAGGCAGTACCTCCACTTTTTGCTGGAGGGCAACCATTATTGCTTCTGAGTCATACCCTTCGGCCTATCCCCAATGCGACAGGTATTTGCCAAATGTTTTGCAGTTGTGGCAGCAGCCCTCTGGAGTGAATGGCTTTATGTCTTCCCATATCTGGATGACTGGCTCCTGAAGGGCCCATTCAGGAAAGTGGTTCAGTACACATTGTCCAGAATGAAACAATTGTTCAAGGAACTGGGTGTTACAGTCAATATACTGAAATCAGTGCTAGTTCCCGTCAGTGCCTCTGATACATTGGTGTGGCGGTGGGCAGTGCACCTCTGCCTTCAGACAGAGCAGAGGCCATGGTTGTCCAGGCCCAGCAGGTGCACAGGAGTCATTATGTGTTTGCTCAGGCAATGCTCCATCTCCTGGGACTTACGGCCTCTGCCACAGTGACAGCCCCATTTGCTGTCCTCCATATGTGCATACCACAATGGACCCTTTGCATGCAGAGGGATCAACTGACGGATGGGGAGCTGGTTGATGCTCTAATTGAACACAAAATACAGAAGAATCTATCCCGTTGGATAGCTTCATGGCTGACCAACAGAAAACAGAGGGTCTGCATAAGGGGGTCATACTTAGAGTGGGCAAAGATAACTAGTGGGGTGCCCCATGGATCCATGCTGGGCCCTTGTTTGTTCAACATCTATATGTCTTCTATGACTACCAAGGTAAAAGTAAGGGAATCAGAATTCACTGATGATACCCGGATAGGGACAGTAGTAAATAACACAGAAAAAGCAAAATATTGCAGTCCATATTAGGGGAGCTGGAGGGATGGGCAAAGAAATATAAGTTATCATTTAACACTGATAAGTGCACTGTGATGCATCTCAGGAACAAAAATAAGAAGCTAAACTACATACTGAATGGAAAAACCCTGAGAGAAGTTGCAAATGATAGGGATCTTGGAATTAGAATAACTAACTACCTAAGTTTTAAACAGCATTGTAGTCAGGTGGTTAAAAAGCCAGCAGTATATTGAATTGCATTAATAGGCATATCAAGAGCAGAGAGAGGGAGTTGCTGGATCTGCTGTATACATCACTGGTGAGGCCACACAAGGAGTATTATGCCCAGTTTTGGTCACCAGGGGCCAAAACCGAGGTCAGAGCACTCAAAAGAGTACAGAGAAGGACAACACGCTTGATTGCATAAGTCAAAGACAGGGAATATGAAGAGAGGCTGGCGGAACTGGGGATGTACTCCCTGGAGTTCTGCAGGTTATGGGGGGGTTATGTGTTTGATTTATAATGCCCTCTCTGATGAGGGGCTATGGGAACAGCTAGGTATGGATATAAGGGTGCAAAGTTACTGCACAAGAGCCCACACAATACAAATAACCGGCGAGAGATAGGTCTAACAAAAGGAAACACTGGTTTAGTGTAAGAGTAGTGAGGGTGTGGAATGGACTACCAGTCGAGGTGGTGGCCAGTAAAACTATGTGGGAGTTTAAGAGCAAACTGGACAAGCACTTAGTATCAAATAACATTATGGGGTACAGCTAAGACAGTTTTGCGAGCTATATGGACTTCGGTCTTCTACGCTCAGTATCAACCTATGTAACCTATGTGACAGATGGTCCTCGTCATGACCCTGCTCTGCAATGCTCTGGTATGGTGGATGGACCACCTGTACCTGTTGTAGGCCATCCCATTCTTCTCCCTGACTCTACTGCAGAGCTTCACAATGGATGCCTAAGGCTCCAGCTGGGGCACCCATTTGGGTCTCTTTCAGACCCGAAGGTTGTGGACTGACCTGAATTCTGATCTCCACATCAATGTTCTGGAGATGAGGGCTGTTCTGCTTCCTCTTCAAGCCTTCAGAGAACATCTCAGTCCCAGTCCCTTATTGATAAGGACAGACAGTGTCAGTCAAATGCACTATATAAACAACGAAGGGGGAAGTCCCTCTGACCCCTTGTGCAGGGAAGCATTGAGAGAATGGTACTGGACAATGTCTCATGGCCTTCAGCTGTCAGACGTGTTTTCCCAGGCGTACACAAAATCTTTTCAGAAAGGCTAAGCCAGTCCAAGTTATGAGTACATGAAATGAGAACTGCTGACTTCCATGGTAAATGACCTCATTGCAAGGTGGGGTCATCCAGAGTTGTACCATTTCACATCACCACACAACACAAAATTGTCACATTTCTGCTCTCTTGATCCAGGACCTGGAGCTTTTTGGTGAAATGCCTTGTCCCTCTCCTGGAAAGGGAAGTTCCTGAATGCGTTCCCACCAATCCTTCTTATTCAGAGGGTTCTGTTCAAACTATGGGTAGAGCGTACTATCCTGATACTGGTGGCCCCCTTCTGGCCATACCAGATCTGGTTTCCCTTCTGTAGCATCTGGCAGTGAAGTCTCCTGTTCAGCTACCCCTTGTCAGGCTCTACTGTCTCAGAGCAGGGGATCTCTGGTCCATCTAGACTTATGGTCCCTGAATCTGCACACATGGCTCCTGAATATGTAGCCATTGCCCGGTTCGGGGTTCCCCCCAGGTGGTTGATGTCTTGCTTGCGGCTGGAAAGCCTTCCACAAGACACACCTGTACTCTGAAATAGAAACATTTCTCCATATAGTGTTCTTCCCATTTGGAGGAGCCATTTACATGTCCTGTCAATACTGTACTGGCCTAGCTTGTGTCTCTATCTGACTACAGTCTCCAGTACTCATCTATTTAGGTGCAGTTGACTGCCATTTCAGCTTTCCATATCCCTATTGATAGGTACATGGTGGCACAACTGAAAGTGTCCCATACATTCCTAAAAGGTAAATTGCACATGCAGCCCCCCATTCCTAAACTGATTTTGCCTTGGGACCTCAATTTCATCCTTGAGAAATTGACTCTAGCTCTGTTTGAGCCTGCTGTGACCTGTGATATGCGTTTTCTTTCATAGTCCTGTTTTTGGTCACCATACCTTCACCTCACAGAATTTCTGAGCTTTAGGCTCTGATGTGTGAGACTCCTTACCTGGTTTTCCACAAAGACAGGGTGTCCATACGAACCAGTCCATGTTTTCAACTGAAAGTGGTTTTGGATTTCACTTTAAATCAGACCATCAACCTTCCTGTGCATTATCCAGAGCATGCTTGATATCTGTAGCTCTCACAAAGGCTTTTGACTTGGTGGACCACCCGCTGCTTCTATGCAAGATGTCCACACTTGGTTTCTCTACCTCTGCAACTGCGTGGTTCCAACATTATCTCTTGGAGCATCAGCAATTCGTACAGATCCAAATTGTCAAGTCCTCCCTAGCCCACACCTGGATTGAAGTGCCTCTCAGGGATCGATATTGGGCCCTCTATTGTTCACCATCTTCATAAATTATCTCCCCCCGTTGTCCGGGACATGCTCTGCCCTGTTTTATGCTGATGATCTGGTACTCTACTCCAGCTCCTCAGACCTATCAGACATCAACCGGAACTTAAACCCAAACTTCAATACCCTACAACACTGGTTGAAGCAAAACAGACTTGTCCTCAACAATAAAAAGACTGTTGCTATGCTCTTCGGCTTAGGACCCAAAATCCAGGCCCGTTGCCAGCCTTTATGCATCACAGAACCCCATGGTGCCCCCCCCAACACTGTTCCATCCTTTAAATACCTCAGAGTCATCTTGGACCCAGCCCTGGACTATGACCTGCACCTAGCTATCACTATCAAAACAGTCTACATACAATTTGGTCTGGCGTATAAAGTTAGGCATAGCCTCACATCCACAGGGAGGCTGGCCATTGCACAGGGGGTCCTGAGACCTAAACTGGTTTATGGGTTGATTGTTTTTCTGGAGATCTCAGGAGGGCTTCTCCGCAAGTGGGACATCTGCTACAATAACATCTGTCGCTTTGCTCCATCAGTACCCAAGCACTCTCACTGCTGCTCACTCTACTCTGGCCTGGGCTGGCTAACCCCCACAGCCTTCCAGCAATACACTACTTTGTGCTTTATCAAAAACATCATCTCCTCTAAGAAACTGGTCAAGTTGGCTCTTCTGTTAAAACCTGGTAACTCTGCCTACCTCCTAAGATCTGCTGATAAATCCCTTCTTGCCCAACCAAAGTGCAAATCAAAAATGGGTGAAAACGCTTTCTCTGCCAGCACCCCTAAAGGATGAAATTCCCTTCTGCAGGCAGTCAGAAATTCCCTTACCCCCAGAGTTTCAAGCAGGAACTCCTTAAGGTTCTTGCTATTTCTGAACCTTGCTCCTGTGGTGGGTGTACTCACTCGCTTGCCTGTCCCTGTTAGCTACTTGACCTGGCACTTGTCCCCCATCCTGATCTCCCTCAGCATTTTGCCCTAATCCATGTAATTTCCCCTCACACTTACAACCAACTTTTGCAAAACTGTTGTAAATGCAATTGTACAGGGACCTGGTATCTGCTGTATCTTTGCTTTTGTCACTGTACTGTGTTACACTTTAAGCCTGTTTCTGGCTACAGTTTGTTGTTTACTGACTATATAATTTTGGCTAATTTGTACTGTTTGTTGTCACCTTATTTATCCATTGTACTTCACTGTTGTTTCCCCACCCATTGTATGTAACCTCCTGGGTCGTGCCTGAAAATAAGCAACCTTGCTGTTTAGCACACCTACCCAGTCAACAAAAACTAAACAAATAAATGCTAGTAGAGGTGAGACATTGATCTATGCACTTGATATACATAAGATGAATGTTACCTACCATGACAGTAGACCTTCGAGTGACTCTCCTCCATTGAGCCACATCATGGAATTGTAAGCCATTGGCATCAGGACCACCCTGGAGCATTTTGCAGGCTGGGCTGCTATGTCATTGTGCCTCATTGGAACTAGTACAATACTGGCATTCCCAGAATGCCTCAGTTACCCACCAGAGACAAGCACAGTGGATCACCAGACCAGTGGGGACCGAAGCAGCCAGGACCAAATTAGGCACACATGAGAAGATATAGAAACCTGAGTATGGATTCCATAAGGGCATCAGAGGAGAAAACAGCATGTGACAGCAGGCAGTATAGTCATCTGTCACCTGACAAGGGGGGGCAAGGTGAGAGGGAGAGCTGTGGCTCAGTGGAGGATTCTCTTGAAGATCTACTGTTACTGTAGGTAACTATTCCATCTTATTCGAGGATATCTCCCTCCACTGAGCCACATCCTGGAATGATTCCTAAGCAGTACCAAGCACTGAGGGAGAAGAGCAGGACCTACGGATCCTGAGTGAGGAGGCCTCATAAAACATTGAGGCCAAAGCCAGCACACCTACAAGATATGATATCCAGACTGCAGTGTTTCATAAATGTATGAACAGTACTCTAAGTGGCAGTAGCACAAATGTCAGCAGTGGACACATTCTGAAAACAAGCCATTTAAGTTACCCCACTTAAGGTGGAATGAGCTTGTACAGGACCAGGAAGCAGCTTACCATGTTTCTGGTAACAAAACATAATGCAATTGGCCAGCCATTTGGACAGGCCTTGTTTAGAAATCAGTGAGCCCACTATTCTGGGAGCAAACGCAATAAACAATTGAGAGGATTTTCTTGAACCCTTAGTATGATCCAGGTATCAATGCAGCAATAAACAGATATCTATTGACACAAACAATGCTTCCCGCTCTCTGTGAGAGAGAAAAAGTAAACAGGAAGGTCTATGGTTTGATTTAGTGTTTTTTCAGACAGAACCTTTGGAATAAAACAAAGATTGGTACATAATGTGACCCTATCCTTGTGAAAAATAATAAATGCAGGATCTACTACCAGAGCCTGTAACTTCAAGATGCATTTAACAGACATCATAGCCACTAGAAACAGTGTCTTCCAAGAGAGCAAGTGCATCTCATAAGTATCAAGAGGCTCAAAAGAAGCTGCAGTGAGGGTCTCTAATATCAAACTAAAGTCCCACACCAGAACCAGATCTCAGACCAGGGGTGCAAAAAGAAGATACCTTATAGGAATCTCCAGAAAACCTCTAATTGTATCACTATTTTACCCTCTGATAGGGCATGAAAGCTCAGCAAAGCTGCCATGTGGACCTTGATAAAGGAATACCCTAGTCCTGAGTCCTTGAGGGAGAGTAGGTAGTTCAGAATTTTAGTAATTGGACATGTAAAGGGATTCAGTGCATGCCCAGAATACCATACCATAAAATGTTTCCATTTTTGGGAATAAGTGTACTGGGTTGACAGCTTTCTAGCTGCCAACAGCACATCTGCCACTGCTAGAGAAATCATGAAGTGGGACAGCTTTATATTCTTGGAAGCCATATGTGAAGTTGCAGGGATCAAACATTTGGATGCACGAGAGCACCCTGCTCCTATGTCAGACATCTCGCTCTTAATGGGAGTGGGACAGGAGGTTCCACCCCCAATTGTTGGAGAAGTGGAAACCAAATTCGTCTGGGCCATGAGGTGTCACCAGAATCAAGGTGGCATGCCCAGCTCTCAGTTTCACCAGAACCCACAGTATAAGGGGGCATGGGGAAAAAGCATATAGAAACCCCCCTTTTCAAGAGAGGGACAATGTATCTTGCCAAAAAACTCCAGGCCCTGGATCAAGTGAGCAGAGCTGCAGTACTGTTGTGTTGAATGGAGACACAAACAGACCTATGTCTAGACAACCCCATTTTTTGAATAGGCCATCAACGATGAAGTCTGTGAGTTCCCATTCATGACAGAGCACACTGGATCAACTAAGGTGATCTGCAAGTGCCTTCAGGGTCCCCAGGAGGAACACCACTGTCAGAAATATGTCATGTTTCACTGTCCAGTGCCAAACTCTCATCACTTCTCTGCAGAGAGCGTATGAATATATTCAACCTTGTCGATTAATATAGCACATCACTGACATTGTCTATGTGAATAAACAGCTTAATTTCCCAGAATGGAGCAGAAAAGGTCTGTAGGTTGTGTAGAATAGCCCTTATCTCCATAGTGTTTCTGTAAGGCATCATATCAAGATGGCCCCATTGGCTCTGGGTTCTGAAAGGGCCAGATGACCCCCCCAATGCACCCCTGAGGTGTCTGTGGTCATAATCATCAGTGGGACTGGGCGTAGGAATGGCAAACTTTTCTCCAGGTTGGATCTGTTTAGGAAAAATGACCTGTATGAGGTGCTGCAACTCATCTGAGTGCTGAGCCCATTGTGCCCTGAGAAACCATTGTGGGGATCTCATATGGAGGCAGGCCAGTGGAACTATCAGGATGGCAGCAGCCATCCAGCCTATCGGTCTTAAGAGACAATAGGTTGACATATAATTGCTGGAGATCACCGCTGTGCCTGCGCTACTAGTGGTGTGACAGT
Source organism: Neoceratodus forsteri (assembly GCA_016271365.2). Lineage (NCBI taxonomy): Eukaryota > Metazoa > Chordata > Ceratodontiformes > Ceratodontidae > Neoceratodus > Neoceratodus forsteri. The sequence continues at coordinate 1,636,511,268 of CM057456.1, read as the reverse complement.
CTGAGGGCAGGAACACATGACCAAGACCCGTGTCTAGAATGGCTCCAATGTATTGGAGCCATTGCTAAGTGTAAGGACCAACTTCAGCTCACTGATCAATATGTACAGTTGGATGAACAGTTGTCTGGTCTGAAACAGTGTGTACACTATTGCATCCCATGACAGAGCCTTTAATAGCCAATCATCTGTATACGGGAAGACATAGAGACCCTCCCTGTGGAGGGATGCTACTGTCACAGCAAATACTTTAATGCAGTGCATAAGCTAAGGGGAAAAACATGAAACTAGTAGCAGGGATCATAGATACTTTCTGTGATATTTTCTGATCTTGACGCGAAGGTAAGCATCCTTTATGTCTAGCACGACCATCCAGTCCCTTTTTAAAAGGAGGAGTAACAGAGACTGCAGGGACATCATTCTGAACTTCTTGTATTCTATGTATACATTCGGGTCCCATAGGTCTAAGACAGACCATAAATTTCCTCTCCATTTTGAAACCAGAAAGCAATGGGAGAAAAAACCTTGATTTGCTTCTGCTGTCAGGGCCAGTTCCACAGCCATCTTGTGGAGGAGGGATTGAACCTCATCCAGCAGAAGGGCAAGATGTCCCCAAGGATACTGGTTTAGTAATGGGGGAGTAACTGGAGGAACAGTAAGGAGTTTTAGGGTATATTCTTACTGAACCTCCTCCAGAACCCAAGTATCTGTAGTAATTGCCCTCAATTTTTCTAGAAAGAGGGAGATATGGCTTCCCACCAAAACCTCTTGAGGCAGTGAGGCCTGAGGCAAGGAAAGGAAGTTGGAACATACTGGGGGTGGTGAGAGCACTGGTCATGGTCTGGCCTTTTGTAAGTCAGGCATGGGTACCAGGGGGCAGGTTTGTGGCCTGGGAAGTAGAGGGCTGAGGCCTCTATGATCCATTGTCAGAACCTTTGGAATAACCTATGCCAGGATGGGCACATGGTCTATTAAAAGAACCATGACCACTTCCCCTGGGTTTGGGGTTTAAAGTGTGCAGGGACCTGAGAGTCATTCTTGAAGTCTGTAGATCCCATAAAGTATATCCAACGTAATTTTCAAATAGGGGACAGGTACAGGGAAGGTTTCTGGAAGCAAAATCCAGTGCAACGAGAATATCCAGAACTGGGAAGGGAGAAGCCAGAGAGGGCGAGGGGGGCAGCAAGGTCAGCTCCCAGGGTGTTGGCCAAACAAACGAGCAGACAAGAAAAACCGTTAGGACTATTCTGCTGGCATTTCAGTATGTTAGTATTACTGATCACTGCATATCAGAGGAAGAAATAGCCACTCTAAGCCAGGAGTGTGAACTAATGCATATTCTTGAGGCAGCAGCCCTTGCAGCAGCATCAGAAGCAAAATAGGCTGATCTTAGGATATGCTTACCAACCACTTGGCCATTAGCAACTGTTTGCTGAGCCAATATTTTGTCCTGGTCCTCAGGCAATTTTTCAGCCACAGCGTCAATAGTCTTCAAAAGGCAAGTCTGATATTTAATCATATATACCTGATAGTCTGCAATCCTTATGCCTAGGGTAGCTGAGGCAAAAGTCGTCTTGCCCATGACTTTCAACTTCTGTGACTTCTTGTCAGGAAGCAGAAATCTCAAGAGTTTAGGTACTTTAGCTCTGTCATGAGCTGCTATTATTGACACATAGTCCATTTCGGGCTGTGATGACTAATATGGTTTAGCAGCAGGAGCAGCATATTGTTTATCCACCTTCCTGGAAATAGCAGGCAGTTGTGCAAGCCTATGACAGGCAGCCAACGTAGCATCCTCTAGAGCTGAGTGCACTGGAGGGATAATTACTGTATGAGAGGCTGGGACTTCCAAGACTCATAAAGATTTCTCTTGGAAGAATCCTCCTCCTCAGCTTGGACCCCAGCTTGGCCTGTACTTGTTTAAGGAAGGCCTAAAATGAGGCATCCTCAAGTGGAGATCTAGGTGTATTCACCACATTACCTTCAGAGCAGGAGCATAATGTGGAGCTTGATCCAACCATATCTATAATCTCCTGTTCTTCTTCCATAGCCTCCTCCTGTTTTTCATGTATTCTGGATTATATTCCAGCTCATTTTCAATGTCTACCATTATAGGTATAGGGTCAGCAGTATTGGGAGAAGTAGGAGGAAGCGCCAGCAATAGGTGTTCCATCAACGGCAGTCCATCTGAGTCCCACCTTGATGCAGTGGCAGAAAATGGAAATGCTGATGGGAAAACCATTGCTGGACCAGCCAGAGGTGTTGACAATGCAAGCGGTGACTGTGGTGTCATTATACACTGAAACAGCTCTGACACTGTTTGGTGGTTCAGATGACTGGAGAGTGGCAGATGTGGTTCTGCTCCATGGTTGGGGGAACAAGGAACAAACAGAAAACTACATACCTGTCAGTCTTACCTCTATTGTAGAGAAGCTGATGGAGTCACTGGTCAAAGAGTACCTCATGGGCTACTTGGAAAGCAACAGGCTCCAAGATAGTAAACAGCACAGATTTTTTATTTTATTTTTTTATTTAAACTTTTGTTAACCAGGTAAGTGTTTTGAGCCAAGGCCCTTTTTCAAACATGACCCGGGACCGTAAATACAGTCAAGGTGTTATACATAGGCAAAACAAGCACAGCATAATACAATATAATAAAAAAGTGACATGACAAGAGGTTTGCTGTAAACGCAAAGGAAGATTATTCCAGTGGGAAGGAACAGTAATAGAATAAGTGCGCACTCCCATATTTGTACATACATTAGGGACAGAGAGTTTAAGTAATCCATTAGAACATAGGGTCCTATCTACTTTCCTTAATCTAACATAGAAAATAGAGGGGAGTCAGATTCATGACAGGGAGGTCTTGTCAGACTAACCTGATAGTTTTCTTTGACTGGGTGATGAGACACTTGGATGGGGCCACGCTATGAATTTTCTCTACTTCATATTTAACAAGGCTTTCAACTCAGTGCCTCACAGACACTTGCTGAAGAAGACGGAGATTCTGGGTGTAGCTAAGGTCATAGTAAACTGGGTAGGAAACTAGCTAAAGGGGAGACAACAAAGGGTTGTGGTCAATGGGATCAAATCAGAAGAGAGGGAATTTATGCGCGGGAACAACAGGGATCTGTCCTGGGCCTGGTCCTCTTCAATAAGTTTATCTGTGACATTGTTGAAGGAATCTGAGGCAGGTTGTGTCTGTTTGTGGATGACACTAACATCTGTGGGAGGGTGGATAGTGATGAGGGAATCATGGAAATGCATAGGGACTTACAAAAGCTAGAGGGGTGGTCTGAGGTTTAGTACATGGAAATTCAATGCCAAGAAGTGCAAGGTAATGCACCTAGGTGACAGGAATGCCAGGACAAAATACTGGATGGCTGGGGTGAGACTTAACATTATGACTGAGGAATGGGACCTTGGAGTTATCATCAGTGACTCCCTCAAACAATCAAGTCAATGCAACAAGGCATATAGCAAAGGGAGTAGGATGCTGGGTTGTATTTGAAGAGGTATTGATAGCAGAAGGAAGAGATAATACTTTCCCAATATAGATCCTTAGTGAGGCCACACCTGGAGTACTGTGCCCAGTTCTGGAGTCTTCACTTCAGAAAAGACAGGAATATTCTGGAGACAGTGCAGTGCAGGGTGACAAAAATAATTCAGGGTTAACAGGGCAGGTCCTAGGAGGATTGCCTCAAGGCACTAAACATGTACTCATTGGAGACCAGACGGAAAGGGAAGATATGATAGAGACCTTTACATGCCTAAAAGGAATTAACAAGATGAACTGTGGGGAACTATTTAATTTGAATACTAGCTGATGGTCATGTGGACAAGAGTGAAAACTAACAGAAGGGAGGTTCAGAAGGGACCATAAGGAAGTATTATTTCATAGAAAAGGTGGTGGCATTATGAAACTACCAGCCAAAGTGGTAAGTCCAAAAACTGTTGGTGGTTTCAAGTACGGTTGGGACAGAATGAAGGGTATAGTGCCTGCTCAGGGAAGCAGAAACCGGGGAGGAGAATGGGGAAGGGGGGTTGGGGAGGGCTAGGACCCTGGAAGGACAGTAGGTCCCAGGGCTAAAAAGGGGACTTGGGCAGACTGGATGGAACATGGGTCTTTTTCTGACATAATTTTCTTTGTTTCTATGCATGTTCCAATGTACAATGCCTGTGTGTCAACAGAGCCCAAAGGGGTCATAGATGGCTGAGACATCAACAGGACTATAAATAGGCTGTGAGTCCCTGATTGGGGAGGATGAGCCAACACCGACCCTGATCTTGGCATCTGTAAGACATTTTTGGGGTCAGCAGGACTCACTGCCATAGCTGGGACCTCATCTTTTTCAAGTGACTTACACTGTCTATTATATGTCACAGTTGATACCTACCAATGTTGGGTACATCACAATAGAATACTAACACAATCACAGAGCAGGTTTAACAGTGCTGGTATCAAAACAGTCGTTTAAAGCACTGTACCCAGCAGTTGAAATCAAATATAAATAAATTATCATAAATACAGATCATTTAAATGTTGTAACTATTAAACTGATGTTTTATAAATTAAATATGCAATGATCTGACTTAAAATGTGCAGTTTATCATCATTTGTGAAGGGGCAGGACTTTCCTATCTCACTTGTGGCTCCGCCACTCATGAATTATGATCCTGCACCCTCTCCCATGAAGATAAATTGCATAGTTTGAGTTGGGCCACTGCATATTCCCTCTGTATTTCCTGCTATAAGGGTCTTATTTTCCAGCATGCATAATAGAATACATTTAGGGCCTGATCCACAAAATGTTTTTGGCCCTCCTGCACTTTCAAAGGGCCTGCAAAAGCAGCTGAGTGCCCCTCCACACATGTAGAGCACCCCGGGCACCCACAGCATGGGTTATGCCATCCCTTTGCAACTGCTCTCACTCTGCATGCACATCTACATGGGCAGCCAGGTGAGAGATGGGACAAGAATGCATTTACACATGAGTATTGAAAATGTATCCTATCCCATGAGGGACATGAAGGGTGACAGCATTACATCTGGGGTGGACCAGCAGTAATGCTTGCATTTCCTCCACACAAGCATTGCCTGAGTCCCCCTGGACTTACAAGGTCCCTTGTTACCCCAGTACCTTTCCTAACTGGCATGGGGGGAGGGGTTCTGAAGTAAACATGTTGGAAAACAATGTTCCTTTACTATTGTATCCCACAATCCTGTGCTCCATGCAGAGCATGGAATCCAGTCACACTACGGGATGGGCATCCAAATGGATGCCTGCAGTCTGGTCCTGCTCCCCCATGAGATAATCAATCAAAGGTGTCCTAGAAGGTTCTGTTCTTGGCTCTTTACTTTTTTCTCTATACGCAAAAGACCTGGGATGTTATATTGGAGGAGTAACTTGAAAACTATATGGTGATGGTGCAGCACTCTATGTCATTAGAGTTAATATCCCCACCACAGAGAAATATCTCCAAAGGTGACTCTGCAAGCTACACGTCTATTTCCATGACTCACAACTGTGATAAAATGTGGGTGGTGGTGGTGGTGGGGGGGGGGGGTGATCAATCCCATGCTGTTTAGACTTGCCTCCTTACTGAAGAGCTTGCCAGCTCTGACCCACAATGATTACCTCTGCAGATGGGATGACCCTAGAGGTTTTCAGTGAACATAAATACTAGGGTTTTGGATTGACCCACTGCTCACAGGGAACACCCAAACTGACAAACATAGTAAGAGTCTGGGTGACATTCCCCTCCATCAAGTACATGGATATCTTTCTCTGTGGTCTGTCTAGGAACAGCCTGGCCAAATTAGATGTGTTATACATCTGACTGGGTAAACTGGTCCTTGATTGCCCATGTGACACCCACCTCTGTAACTTGCATAGTGAAATAAACTGGCTGCACCTAGAAGATAGACGGAAACTGTACTTTATCCTGTTCTCACTTGAAGTGCTGAAAATGCAGAGCCCCTCATATCTCTCTTTTAAACCCGCATAATAGCCCTAAATAACAGCCCTATATGCTCTGCTGTTTTAATTGAGTTTGTGGTTCCCTACACTAGCACAGTCCAGAAGCCTTATACCTTTGGCCACAGATATCCGGCAACAACAAACTCACTACCAGCATTCCTCTGTAAAGCCAACTTCCCTGACCCTCCAGTCCAGAGTAATGATTTAGTTCTACTCTGAGACTTCCTGGCAAAAAGATTGTGCCATTTGAGTAGTGTAACATAAGTGACTGCATCTGCAGGTATTTGCTTTTACTCATTGTGTTTTCCAGTTGCTGCTGCTGCAGCTGCTACTACTGTACTTTGTACTATGCACTGCCACTAAATTATGTACTTATTCAGAAATGTCTTTGCAGGCAACATGATTATCTGCCATGTAAAGCCTGCCACACCAGGGCACAATTGTAAACAAGCCCTGTTCATGTACCTAATAATGACTGTGTAGGCAAAATCTTTGCCTCTCACTGGAAGCCTTCGTTGAAAGGTTAGCATTGTCATTGAGCCCCTGCTCAATGGATTTTGTCCTGACTAAAACTGAAGTGAATTCATATGACATGTCCTACCCTCTCCCCTTATGCTGTGCTCTGTGCATGGATCAGGAAGTTTAGGGGTCATAAATACCAACAAGTGCACCTGTATCCGTGAGTGTGGTGCTCTGCAGCCTGGATACACACAAATTGATCATGTTTGGGTCATGTTTGTGGATTGCGCCTTAAGTGCTGTGAAAATACCACAAAGGCACATAAGCAGCTATGCATACCTGTACTAGCTGACATGGCCTTCTTCAAAGCCCCCTGACTTCATCATGTGTAGTGGAGAGCTTTAAGACTGCCCTTAAAACCTGTCTATTTCAGCTGGCATTTGGTGCTGTTTTGTGACTATCTTATGGCATTGTGGTTTACTAACTTATCGTATTTTAATATTTTATTGCTGTAATTGTTGTTTTGTTGTGGCGTGCTCTGATACACTGTCAAAGAGTGCTATATAAATAAAGTTTATTATTATTATTATTAACACAGAAGTAATTTATGCAGAAACTCAGGGAAAGGGGTCTAGGGGTTTCATCTGTGACTGTGAGAATTCACTGTTTTGTCTATTCTTTGAAAGTTCCCTGAGGATAAAATTGAAAGTTCTAGGGATGTGGAACTTAATATCTGCCAGGAGATAGGTGTGAATGTTATTAATCTTTCACCTACTCATAAGGCTGAATGTTTGCTTTACAAATATGTCAAATAAAGAAGCATTCCCACCTTAGGTTGATGGCACTTTCAGCACAGTTGACGGGCTTCTGAATCTTGATTGTTTTGCTGGTAGGGAGCCTGTCTCCTTGGAGAGTTGCGACACAGTCAGAAAGTTCAAGTATAAGGTTATCTGCATCTGGGAATGCATTTACTCCTCTGCTAAGAGAAGTAATAGTAGTGCAACCTCTGGGTGTGATGTACAGTAGCAGTTTTGTCCTGGACAGAGTTCCTCTAGGTGGATGAGTGGGACATCTGGCAAGTAGTTGCTGGGTTGCGAAGCATCATCTGCATTCTTGATCCTTCTGTGATTCAGCTGCTCAAAGCTGAAATCAGTGCACTAGCTCCAGAGCTGGTAAACTATTATGAACATTTCATTATTCACATGAGGGCCTTTGGCTAGTGTGCCTGAAGGGAGCAGTGTTTAGGCCCCTGATCAAGAAGCTCTGATTAGATACTTCTGAGCCTGTCAACTTAAGATACATCTCCAACCTGCTTTTTGGTTAAGAGTGATGAGAGAGTGCTAGAAAATGGGCAAAGAAAATCCTGGGCCCTGATTGGCTGATAGCCCTGGCAAGGTGGGCGTCTATCAGACTACAGAGCCCGGGTATTAACAGTGCCAGTGTCAACCAACATAATTACCAATAGCAAGGTGCCAGTGGAATTTTCAATTTAAAATGCCTGCCATTTTTTTTGTCTTGCATAGCGAGACCCGACCACAGTCCTCCAGCTGTTCTCCCAATGTCTTCCATTCCTCTGTTTTACATTTTTAATCTCAGTAAAACAAAATGATTTTTTTAAAAGGTAGCTGATTGCCAAACCTGGATCCAACAGACTATCACAAACTCCCCCCCCCCACCACCGATACGCTCCAGTCCACCGCCACTCACGGAAAGGATTGCCACAAACATACTCTGTTTTTATCGAGTGGGGGGAAAAAACTAACTGAAACTGCAGTTCATTTTTGATGCAATAGGGTGTCACAGCACTACTACGTCTGTCTATCTCTTGCGACCTTGCTTTGCCGTGCTGGCCTCCCATTGTGCTCAACTGTCATTTCAACTTTAGTGCTAGTTTTGAAACAATACCAAAAAAAAAAAAAAAAACTCACAATCATTTAACATCACTAGTGCCAGCGCCTCCGTGCTTAGTGCTACTGCTACACAGCCCTTTCTGTTTTCTCCCTGACTTGTCCCATTCCAAACCCACCTAGCAGAACTAAAAATGTTTTTCTACATATATAAACAAATCAACTAACTTTTCTAATGTGACAGAGCACACATACCTCTCTGCCAGTCACACAGCAGCTCTCATCCCATCATTTACACTCCATCTCTGTTCCCTGATTTGCCTTGCTTCTGTTAGCTGCTAGTCTCCCAAAGCACAAATAAATAAATAAATGAAAGGAGGCTATCCCCCCCCCAAAAAAAAACAAAATAAAGAAAAACAAACTGTGTGTGAATGGTGGGGGGGATGGTTAGCAGAAGAAACTCTGTCAGACAGGTGACGAGCAATGGGAGACATAAAAAACAAGCCGCAGTGCCCCACTATTCACAAAGCAAGCAATAATACCTGACAGGGCAGGCGGTATTAGGCAATACCGGACCACCCAGGGGCGTATTAAGCTTATTGCCCCTGGAAGGTCTGGTATCATGGGTGTGGGCAGGCATACTCTAAGCACTCCATGGTGTGCAATTTTATTTAAGGGGGTAGCAAATAAGCTCTGACCTGCTTCCTTTTTCCATGAAAACTAATAAAGAAATTACTGAACCTTTCTGTAATTTTATTCATAGCAGTCGAAACTAGAAGGACTGGTCACTAATACTCTCTCTTTGCATCCCAAGGACAAAACAACTTTACAGGCTCTGGGCTGGTATGTGGGTGTCTTAACAAACAATGCATGCCATTTGTATTTACCCATGCATGGCAACAACCATTGTCATGAGATACAAATGTTGTATTTATTGTGCCAAATGAGGCAACAAACACGGTCCTGGTGTACATTTGTATATTGTCTGGCTACACCGGTGGGGGGGTAGCACAGCCTAACAAGGGGTGGGGTAGGGTAGCAGTGAGTCCACTTGGTGTGCAGATCCAAAATCCCTGGCTACACCCCTGTCTGTTATTGCTCATACCGCACACCCTGGAGGGTATTATTGTGCTTGGAAAATGGGCTAACTGTGGCAGTTTAATGTGGTATTTTTTAAAAAGTAAGAAAGTAAAAAGAAAAAAATTAAAGAGAAGTTTTAGTCATTTGATTGTAAAGTAGTCCCTCTTTTCTAATGTATTCCATGTCCTGTTGCCTAACGTTTCACAGAACTATTCCCTTGTATTTTTACTTTCCCTTCCTACTACTTCTGGAACAAGTACCCTGCACTGCAGAAAAGGAAAAAAAAAAGACAAGTGTTCTGTGCCATGGTTTTAAATAGTGTTTTTTTCAACCAGTATTTCAGCATCGGAACGTCGTGGTGGAGCTTGACCTTATTTGACCCTGAACATGAAAGCAGGAAGCGAGTTCTCTTTGCTTTGGGGATTTTAATAGTAGCTTTTTTTTTTAGTTTCCCAGTCCTCGCTAACTACGTTGATGATGACCCGGGCTCACTTCTTCCAGGTTTTTTTTTAGTTTTTCATTTTTAGTGGTTGTCAGTCCTTGCTGCTTGATGTGAGGACTGGGAGTGTGAAGAGGAGTGCCATTCGTTTTAGTGATGTAGTCTCTCCGTGGAAGATATGGAGCTGCAATGAAGACCAGAACTGTACGTGGACAGGAACCATTAGGTACTGCTGCCTATTTCTTCATTTAAGGATTGGAAGTTTGTTGTTCATTTTTTTTGGCAGCAGATCGGGAGAATGCTAGTCAAGAATGCTGTACCAGGAATTGGGGGGGGGGGTCGCTATCTGTCTCTGGGAAAATGGTGGCAATTTGAAATGTGAAAAAACAAAAAAACAAAAAAGTAGCCAGTAATAGATCCAGTGAAGGTTGTTGTGTAGTTCTGTTTGACAGTTGGCACTGAAATAGGGAGTGTTGGGGAGAGTATCTCTTGCTTAGCGAGACAAAAAAATGATGGAAATGTTAAATTAAATTAGGTGCTTTCAGCCAATCAGAAAGCAGGCTGGGCAGAAAGCTACCTCAATGAGTAAAGGGGCATTGGGGCTGGCACTTTTTATTTCCTTGTCGTCTATTAAAAGTTAATGTACCCCCCTGGCAGGGGTACCAGCCAACCAGAGACCAGGAAATAAAAAAAACATTTCCTAAAGCACTGTGGGGTTGGGGGAAGTTACCATGACAGCCAGCTACAAAGGCACAACTACATAGGCTGCATTAGGACAAAAGTCTCTAACTCAAAAAAAAAACTGCATTCAAATGAAGGTGGATGAACTTTTTTATTACAAAGCTAAATTTAAACTAACGTTTGATTAACATTTTTTTATTAAAGTCATTTTCTTTTACAGTGTCCATTTTCTAAGTGCAATAATACCCTCCAGGGTGGGTGATATTGTGCTATACTGGACCTTCCAGGGGCTATAAGGCACTCTGCCTGCAGTGTCGAGTCTCATTATGCCCCTGGGCGGTCTGGTGTAGCACGATACCGCCCACCCTGTCAAGTATTATTGCTTGCATTGTTGAGCAGACTGTGGGGCACGTGGAAAAAAATGATATCCTGGAACAATTCCAATCTGATTTCCATAGGTACCATAGTTAGTATGCAAATTGTGTGTGTCTCTCTCTTGAGGGGGTTACACTGGCAGCTGTTAGGGAACAGTCTGAGGGTGGTCATTGAAAGACATCTGTCATTTGAATATCAAGTGCCAACTGTTGTCATGGACTGCTTTTACCATCTTCTAAATTGTGGCCAGATTGGCCATATCTTGATTCTGCTGATTTAGGCTCACCAGTGCAGACTTTCTTCTCCTCGAGACTGGACTGCTGTAAGGCACTCTATAACAGTTTTCCAGGTAGTCCAATCCATTGTCTGCAGCTAGTTCAGAATGGTGTAGCAAGGCTTCTGACCTCCGCTAGGAGGTCACGCCATATCACACCATCACTTTGAACTGTGGGCAGGCTGTTGGCAGGCTGCCTGTTAAATGGTGGGTTGATTACAATGTTCTTTCACTTGCTTATAAAGTCCTGAATGAATTGGGTTCTCAGTACATCCCTTGAGGAAAGAAGGGAGAGGGGGGACATGATAGAAACTTTCAAGTACCTCAAGGGAATCAACAAAGTCCAAGAGGGTAGCATCTTTCAGAAAAAGAGATGTGTAAGAACAAGGGGGCACAATTTCAAGATAGAGGGGGGATGGCTCAAAGGTAATGTGAGGAAGTATTTTTTCACAGAGAGGGTTGTGGATGCATGGAACAGTCTCCCTGAGGAGGTTGTGGAGTCAAGAACAGTGGGGGAATTCAAGAATGCATGGGACAGACAGGAGGCAGTCCTAGTGGGGGGTAGGAGGAAGTAAGCTGTTGGTTATCTAGGATCTGCAGCTTATCTGTTAGGTAGGAAAATGGGCAGACTAGGTGGGCCAAGTGGCCCTTATCTGCCGTCAAATTCTATGTTTATATGTTTCTGATCTCCTAACCCCCTACACTTCCTACAGAGCAAAGAGGTCCATGGTCTACGGATTGTTATATGTGCCACCCTCCTGGAGGAAATCAGCTGGAGCAAGGTCTTTTGCAGCGGAAGCCCTGGTCCACTGGGACTCCTTGCCTGTGGATATTCACCTCTCTCTCACTTTAGATTTGAAAAAGCACAAGCTAATTCATCTGTTGTGTCTAGCTTTCTGAGACAGCAAATGATCCTGCAGTTTATTATTGCAGTGTTATTTCTGTTCAGTATTTATTGCTTTATTTTGCACTGTCAGCTTGTCTATTTGTGCATTCTGATCTTTATTGTTTTCTATTCCTCCCTCTTTGTTTGCTTTATTCTGTTAAATTGTATAAACACTTTCAGCTTTGGGAAGGTGCTCAATCAAATGAATCATAGAATCCTGCTGGCAGGAAAGGACAGACTGGCCCATCTAGTCTGCCTGAAAAATGCATCCCCCAACCCTCCTACCATTTACTTCTCTGTATTACCTTTCCCCTTCTGTTTAGGCCCATATAGGTGTGCCATGCTCTTTTGAACTTGTCTACTGTATTCACCCCTACAACCCATTCAGGTAATCTATTCCATGGATCTATCACCCTCTCTGAGAAATAATGCCCCCTTACATCACCCCAAAATCTATCCCCTTCCAGCTTGAAAGCATGGCCTCTGGTGGTTGTGTTTTTGATCAGCCTTAAGAGGCTACTTCCCCTCAATTTGTTGATTCCCTTCAGATACCTGAAGGTTTCCACCATATCCCCTCCTTTCCCTTCTTGTTTCCAGTGTATACAGACCTAATTATTCCAACCTTTCATCATATGGCCTCCCCTGCATCCCCAGGACAATTTTGGTTGCCCTCATCTGGGCCCTCTCCAGCCTATCCTTGTCTCCTTGCAAGTGTGGCCTCCAGAACTGCATGCCATACTCCAGCTGTGGTCTGACCAGTGCTTTGTAGAGTGGCATTATCACCTCCATCTTCCTACTCATGAAGCCTCTCCCTATACATGCCAGCATTCGTGTTGCTTTTCCTGCCGCCTGATCACACTGATACCTAACCTTTAGGCTATCTGAAATCCAAATCCCCAGGTCCTTTTCTAGCTTCATAACCTGCAGTGCCTCCCCCCAAGCTGGTATGTAGCCCTGGGGTTGCTTCGGCCTATGTGCATTATCTTACATTTTCTTGCATTGAATTGAAGCTGCCACCTTTCTGCCCACTCCTCCAGCTTGGCCAGATCTTGGCCCATTTTCTCCACCCCACTGGAGTGTTCACTCTGTCACAGACTTTCGTGTCATTCAAAGACAGATATACTTTCCCATGTAGATCCTCTGCTAAGTCCCCTGCATATACGTTAAACAGTATGGGTCCCAACACCGATCCCTGTGGAACCCCACTAGTCACCACTCATTCCCTGGAGTGCACCCCATTGACCACTACCCTCTGAGTCCTTCCCTCCAATCAATCTTCCACTCAGTTTGTTAGTTTGCATCCCATCCCTAAACTTCTTAGCTTGCTTACCAACCTCCTGTAGGAGATGGAGTCGAAAGCCTTCTTGAAATCCAGGTAGGCCATATCCACTGCCCCCCATCAGACACCTCTGTAGCACCCTTGAAGAAATCATTCAGGTTGGTCTGACATGACCTACCACCAGTGAATCCAAGCTGGCTGTCTTCAATGAGGCCCTCTTCCTCTAGGTTTCATACAAGTCTTTCTTTTATGAGGATTCCCATCAATTCCATCAACAAAAACTAATTAAATAAATAAAAATAAAAAATTTCCTGCCACAGAGTTAAGACTAATTGGGCAGTAGTTGCCTGGCTCATGCTTACCCCTCTTGTAAAGCGGCACCACCTTCACCCGATTCCAGTCCCCCGGGACCCTCCCTGCTTCAAGGGATAGATTGAACAGCTTTGCAAGACGTACTACCAGTTCATCCTTCAATTCCTTAAGTACTACTACTACTGGTGCTGCTGTTACTACTGCTCCTACCAATGCAGCTACTACTGCTGACAATACTGCTACTACTAGAACTAATGCTGTTTCCCCTGGAGACAGGTTCCAGGGCCACTATCCACAGCAGGGTAGTATACAGACCTCCAGTACAGGGAGAGGAGTTGAATAAGTCACTAGGGGAAGCCATTATCAGAATGGCAAGTAAAGGGGAAGTGCTGCTAGTCGGTGACTTCAGTGTGTCTGACATGGAGCGAAACCTTCCACCTGCAGCTTCAGGAAGGAGTTGGGCCATTCTTTTCTTCACTTCCTACAAGGGCATTTCTCAGGCAGCTAGTCAGAGAACCCCCCCATACGAACAGGGCAGTGTTGGAGCTGGTGCTAAAATATGGGGACAGATTTACAGACTCAGAGTAGGAAGTTCCCTGGGTACTAGTGATCACTGTATAGTGCGGTTTAACATAAGGATAGAAACAAAGGCAAACCACACCAGGATGAGGGTCCTGGACTTTAGAAGGGCAGATTTTAAAGAAATGGGGGATTGCCTCACAAACTGCCTCATGGAGAAGATTGCCTGGGAGGGATATAGACACAGTGGAGAAAAACAAGAAGGGCATAATTAAAGCAACCAATCTCTGCATGAAGGAAGTGAGTGATAGCAGAAGGAAAAAGGGACTGGTATGGTTCTCTAAGGAAGAGGCAAAGTTGGTGAAGGAAAAAAGGGGTGGCTTTCTGGTGGTATAAAGAAACACATAGGGAGATGACAGGGAGGTATACCTAGTAAAGCAGAGGGGAGCAGGCAAGATGGTAAAGGGAGGCCAGCCCAGTGGTGCTGAGGGTTGAGGCGCTGGACGCCACACTTCGCGCTACACTGGTGACCCAGTTTCAGGAGCGAGCTAGGGGTTGGCAGGGGGAGGGTTGAGGATTGAGCACCATTGTGGAGCTCTCCACCCTGGGAGGGAGGTGTAGGTCAGCCCAGCTTGCCAGCAGCCTCCAGTGGAGACAGGGGGCACTGCAGCAAGCTGGGCAGCACGTGATTAGCATGGCAGATGCAGGCAAGGTTGCTGTGCACCAGTGCATCAGGGTGTGCACCATATAAGGGGGGAGACCGTAGAACAAGGAAGAACACAGTCCTTGGGGTAGGCAATGGCACCAGCCTCCATGCCCACTGCCGGGACCATCCTGGCTGGCCTTTCAGGTTCCTCAACCAGAGACCCTCGCCCATGACTAGAGTCTATGTATGCAAGTGTACCCAGATAGGAGGGGTGGCCCCACCCCAGAGGGGTTAAGCCAGGGGTGCCAGCTGCGGTATGAGGGGAGGAAAAAGGAGGCTCAGACAGGTGGACTTCAAGCAGGGCAGGATCTGGCTGGATGCCTGAGAGAGGCTCCTCGGACCATGATCAGGAGGGAAATAGATTAAAGGACTCGTAAAGAAGTTATTCAAAATACAGCCTGCAAAAACCACAGCAGTGTAGGTTGTTGGCTTACCTGCAAAACTCTGTGCTCAGCTTACTTCCAAATGCTGTAGTTTATGAGTCGCTAGAGTGTAAATGTCATGGCACAATATAAACAAATCGCCATCGTCCCTCTTCTAGTTTCTCTAAGATGGCGAGTGCGTCGTAGGTGATGTGAATCTGAGCGACAGTGCTCTCGAGGTTAATATATGAGTATGGGGACCTTATAAATTACATTAGGAATATTATTAAAGAGTAGTTCTGCATAAAATCCTTTACTGTGCAGGTGTGAAAAGGTTGTCACACCTGCACTGTAAAGGATTTTATGCAGCAGTGCTCTTTTTAATAATATTTATATATGTAACTTATAAGGTCCCTATACTGCATATATTAACCTTCGGGTGCACTTTCGCTCAGATTACATCATCATGTACAGACGTCCCCACCATCTTAGGAAGCTAGAGGAGTGGCAGATTTCAATACAGATTGGGGGATTTGTTTATATTCTGCCATGATGTTTACAATCTAGCGACTCACAAATGAAAGCATTTAGAAGTAAACAGAGCACAGCGTCTGTGGTTTTCTGTGCCCCGATTATGACCCCTGTTTATGTTTCCTTTAAAAACAAGATGATAAAGGGAGCAAAGGCGCAGACAGAGGAAAGAATCACCAAAGGAGTCACTGGGGTGGGTGGGTAAGACTTTCTTCAGATACGTAAGTGAGAAGAGGAAAGCAAAGGGAGGGACAGTGAGGATTAGAAAGGCAGAGAGGAAAGCCTGCACAGAAGATGACCAATAAAAATTTGCCATCCTAAACAGGCACTTCTGCTCAGCCTTTGCAGTTTTAGCTATTTAATTTTATTTAAAAATTGATAACCAGGAAAAGCACCCTGATTTGAGGCTGTTTTCCAGATGTGGCCTGGGGCAGGGGGAAAAGGATTAGATCAGAATAGAATATTACAAAACATTTGGAAATGCAAAAAAACACAGTTAATCAACACCAAAGAACAAAACGTGATGAGGCAATGAACTTCAAAACTGCATTCTGTACAGAGCGTGCAAGAATGCTGAAAGTGTGCAGTGTATGATGGGTCACAGTGCTTCTAAGATGTGGAGGATAGGCCAATGGTGAAAGCACCATTAGAGGAGGGGGAATGCAACATCAGGGAACATCAGGAATGGGGTTGGGGGGTGGGAGAGAGGGACACAAGTCCATTTTCAGAGGAAAGAGTCCAGAAGGGATTTACGGTTCTGAAGGAGGGCAAAGCTACAGGACTGGATAGGATATACCCTAAAGTTCTAAATGAACTAAGCGAGGTGCTAGCTGCCCTACTGACAGCCTTATTCAATAGCTCACTGGGAACTGGTGTAGTTCTGGAGGACTGGAGAAGGTTTGACATGGTCCATCTACATAAGAGCAGCAGTAGGGAGGAGGCTAGCAACTATGGGCTGAACAGTCTTACTTCAATGGTGGAGAAATAAATGGAAACCCTGCTAAAGGAAAGACTGAAAGTATTTTGAGTACCATATGCTGCAAGACCACAGACAGCATGGACTCAGTGGGGAGGTCATGCCATATGAATCTGATAGATTTCTTTGACTGGGTGACCAGGGAAATAGACCAGTGGAGGGCAGTGGATATGATCTATCCAGACTTTATCAAGGCTTTAGACACTGCCATACAGGATTGTGATAAAGATACTGAGCAGCCTAGGGGTAGGCTCCCAAGTGGTGAATTGGGTTAGAAACTGGTTAACAGATAAGAGACAGAGGACGGTGATAAATTACACTCACTGATGGGAGAGTGACCAGCGTGGTGCCACAGGGCTCAGCGCTGGTACCAGTCCTCCTCTTTTACATCTTCATAAAATGACATGGCAGAAGAAATGTAAGGAAAGGTATACCTTTTTGTAGATGATCCAAAAATCTACAATAAGGTGGACACTCAGGAAGAGGTGGAGAGAATGAGCAAGGATCTTGGGAAACTCAGACTGATCAAGAATGTGGCTGTTGGGGTTCAACACCAAAAAGTGCAAAATCATGCACTTAGGGCACAGAAACCCAGGAGTTGAGTATAAGATTGGGGAGATGCTAACAGTCACTAAACAGGAAAGGAACCTTGGAGGTTATCATATCTGATGACCTCAAAGTGTCAGGGCAGTGTGACAAAGCAAATAGTTGGGCTAGTGGGATGCTGGGGTGCATAGGGCAGGGGGTATCACCAGCAGGATGAGGGACATGATGTTGCCCCTGTATCACTCACTGGTGAGACCCCACCTGGAGTACTGTGTCCAGTTTTGGATGCCACACCTCAGAAAGGACTTAGATAAGGTAAAGGCAGTGCAGATGAGGGCAAATAAAATGGTGCAGGTGTTGCACAAGAAAACCCATGAGGAGAGACTGTGGAATCTCAACATGTACATCCTGGAAGAGAGGAAGGCGAGGGCTGACATGCTAGAGACTTGCAAGTACCTCACAGGGGTGAACAAGATGTAGCAATGGAGTATCTTTCAAATGAGAAAAAGCACCAGGACCGGGAGGCATGCAATGAAACTACAGGGTGATGTTTAAGAGAGATTTGAGGAAGTATTTCTTTACTGAAAGGGTGGTAGATGCTGGAACATTCTGCCAGCAGCAGTGGTGGGACCAAAAACAGTGTTGGGCCTCAAGCACACATGGGATAGGGACTTCCGGTTGGGACACCCAGTTAATGGCAGCCAAAATAGTAAAAACAGTGCCAGTGGCTCAGCAGATAGCACACTCGCCTCTGAGGCTGGGAGATCAGAAGGATGTGGGTTCTATCCCCACACCAGGCACTTGGGTTAATATCCCAATACTGACACTGCAGTGCAGCATGAGGGTGGGGTGCTGCACTCCTGAGGTGCCATCTTTCGGATGAGAGGTTAAACCGAAGTCCCATCTGCCTGTTCTGGTGATAGTTCAGGTGGATGTTAAAGATCCCATGGCCCTTCTTGAAAAGCGTAGGGGAAATTTTTATTAAAACAACATCAAGCAACATAAATTCAAAAACATAACTTTAAAAAACAAAATCAAATAAAAAAATAAAAAACAGTGTTAAGTCACACAAATAATCATACAAGGAAAATGAAAAAATTGAAAAAAGAAAGTACATAACCAATTAATCAATAAGAACCAGAATTTGTAATGAACGCTTAACTCAAAGATATAGGTTGACACGAAGATCAATTATTTATATTTTATAAACAGGGAAAACCCTTTCCACCAAGTGGTAACCTTTTTAGATGTATGAATTGCTGTATCCAAAATATACACCTTTTCTATCACTACCTGTATCAGATTTCCCACTGTCTCATAAGGCATCCATCTTTGATATAACACCCACTGGCATCTAGCTTGCCAGAGATAACATTTTAAACAACAGCAAAAAAACATCAATGTATGCTTAGAATAAAAAGTTCCTAAATTATGGAATTGTCCCAAAACCAGGTTGTTATAATTCATGTTTCTTAACCATCTCATATTCCATTTTGTGGTGAAGTAATTCCAAAGAGATTTTGCATAAGAGTAATGAAATAAATAATGTTCCATGGTTTCCTCTTAATTTATACAAGCCTCATATGGGCAGCTTCTTTCAGATTTAGCTTTATATTTTGCATTGCCTCTAACGTTAATCCTCCCATAGACTACTAGCAATAAAAATTCCTACATATGAAATGTAATTCTAGGATTGCTCAGTTGTGCTAATACCCCCAAATTTTGGGAGGACAGACAGTTTTTAAAACAGGGTTCAGTCGGATCCACTAAAGACATAACCACTGTGTATAACTGAGGCCCTGTATTGTTAATAATTGCCTGTGTTGTTATACTCCATTTATATAATTTTTTTACAGCAGGGATAAACCATTGTGGGATAGAGATGTTATTAGTTAGTTTAGGTGGAGTGGTTTGCCATTTGGTAATAAACCCTGATAAGTTTATTTTAATCCAATTAGAATATATTGTTTTTTCAGGCTTCAAACTGCATTTTACAGAATGGGTAAAAAAATAAGGTATGAAAAAAGCCCACCGGATCTATCATACCTAGACCTCCTTTTTCCTTTTTGAGATATGTATATTGTTGTTTAATGGGGTTTAGTCTATTTCCCTATAGCATTTGAAAAAATATAGAAACATAGAAACATAGAATTTGACGGCAGATAAGGACCGCTTGGCCCACCCAGTCTGCCCATTTCCCCTACCTACTGGATAAGCTGCAGATCCTAGTTAACCAGTAGCCTACTTCTTCCTACCCCCACCCCCTAGAATGGCCTTATGACTGTCCCATGCATGCTTGAATTCCACCACTGTTTTTGAATATGCTATATAACTTTGTTTCCAACTGCGGCAGGGGTGGAAAAATCATAGCAATATATAAAATCATACGGATGAGAAATTGTTTAATGAGTTGAATCCATTTAAGCTTGGTTATCCTCCAATGCCTCCATCTTTGTACTTTAGCGTTTACCTTATCTAGTGCCGACTCCCAATTAAAAGAGGGGATATTTCGCGTTCCAAAATAAATGCCTAGTATTTTAGGGGGCTCTGAGAATATTGATATCCCTTCTATACATACCTGGTCCAGACAATTAGGTCCTATGAAAAGCCCTTTACATTTTAATATATTTAATTTAGAATTAGAAAGAACAGCATAATTAGTCATCGAATCTAGGAAAAGAGAGACTTGGGTATAATTTTTAAAAAATACGCAAACGTCATCTGCATAAGCAGTCATATGAAATACCATACTTTTGTCTGGGCCTTCAATACCCTTCCATTTAGGTATATCTGTTAAAAGGCATACCAAGGGGTCTAAAGAAAAGATATAGAGAACGGGGCTGAGGGGGCAACCTTGTTGTACTCCTGTTTGAAATGAAATTCCTTTCGTGATTTGATGTCTAATAATTGAATGTACTTCTGCTCCATAGTATAAAGATTTGAGCCAGTTTATTATTTGTATTGGAATGCCATATGCTTCCAAAGTTAAAAAAAGGAAGGGGTGCGAGACCCTGTCAAAGGCTTTATACTGGTCTACTGAGAGGATACATCCTTGTCCATTTTGTGCCATCACATATTCAATCAGGTCTCTAATAATCATTAAAGCTTGTTGTCTTTTTCTGTTTGGTAAACCACAAAATTGCCAAGGTGACAATACTGTTTTTGCACAATTTTTTATTCTGTTATTAAGAATGATAGCAAATATTTTATAATCAGTGTTCAGAAGTGTAATTGGTCTCCAGTTATCTATAGAAAATGTATCTCCAGATTTGAGCAACAAAATCAATAAACCTTCTGTAAACCAGAAGGGTATATAATGAGTGGTAAAAAAATTAAAAACCTTTTCTAAACACCAGGACAGTGGTCCTGAAAAGGTTTTATAAAATTCATTAGTCAAACCATCCGATCAAGGCGATGTACCATTTTTCAGAGTCTTAATGGCTTGCTCAATTTCACTAACCGTTATTGGCTGTATTACGCTGGCTTTACTTTTTGGTACTGTAGGAACTGATATTGAGTTTAAGAAGTGTTTTATAGTGGCTTCTGAAGGAGGTTGGGAAGGGACATGAGACAACATAAATTCCTTAATTACTTCATGTATCTCTGTGATAGAGGATACCATATCCCCTTTTCTGTTAATTAAAGATTCCAAAAAAGTGGAGTTCTTACATGTCTTAAAGATTTCAATTGGATCTTCATGAGGAGTTTTCATTGCCCCCTACTGTAGTAAACCATTCATAGTCTGAGCCCTATCATATTGATGTTGTATTAATTCTTCTTTAAGCTTCTTAATCAGATCCGTATAATCAAATCTAGAGGTATTAACTAAAGAATATAAATTTTGTAGCTGTTGCCTGAGTGTCAAATATGTTAGAAATTTAATGTTTTCCCTGGTTTTTCCTAGTTTCAGAAAGTAATGTTTGAAATCCCTTTTAGAATCTGCCGACCAGTCTCCTACCTCCTCATATAAAAAACAGACAGATAATCCGGCTGACAATATGGCCACTATTTGGTGTTGTACCCTTTGATCAGTCAGGATGGAGGAATTTAGTTTCCATCTAGGTCTGATATTTGGTTTACCTATACAAGTAGAAAAGGAACCAAGTAACAGCAGGTGGTCTGAAAAAGTTGTGACTGAAGTCTGAAAATGTATATTGGATAGGGTTTTGGAAATAAATATATAGTTAATAATGAAAGTAAATTTGTTTTTTTGAAAGGTAAATTTAGGTCCAGAAGTTTGCATTGTATTGCAATTTTAAAGATTTGCAGTTTCTATTAATTTCTGTAAAGCATTAGAATCACAGTATACTTTTTTCCCATGTGTTAATGTTGTGCTAGAAATGGGGTTCAAAGTACAATTAAAATCTCCACAAAGAAAAACTGTATATACAGTAAAGTAAGTAGATAAGGCTTGAGACTATTAAAAAGAGCTACCCGTTCTGATTTAATCTGTGAGCCATAGATGTTGATAAACCTGCAATTCAGCCTTTTCCATACCCCATCCAATATTAAAGCTCTCCTTGGGACCAGATCAATTAGTTTAACTAATTTGAAATCAAAAGAGTTAAATAAGAAACCTACACCATCCGCAGTTGCTGTTTCAAAGGACCAATAGGAGGGTCCCCACACCCATTCTCTTTGGAAGAACCTTGCCTGGTCACTGGTAAACATCCAGGTTTCTTGCAAAAATAGATGTCAATATGCTCTTCATGAATATAATTATAAACAACACTTCTTTTTCTACAATT
Source organism: Neoceratodus forsteri (assembly GCA_016271365.2). Taxonomy (NCBI): domain Eukaryota; kingdom Metazoa; phylum Chordata; order Ceratodontiformes; family Ceratodontidae; genus Neoceratodus; species Neoceratodus forsteri. Next base: position 1,636,489,270 of record CM057456.1, on the reverse strand, counting down.
TAACAAGCTATGAATGTTCAATGAACCTATACGTAAAGAAGCCATTCATATAATTCTTTTCAGGATTCAAGACTCTTTTTTCCTTTTTCTTTTCTTTATAATCAGATCTGCCTTGTGAGAGGATACTGTTTTCAGTTTTAGTAGATTGAGAGTCTGAATCTCCCAAATCCATCTCAGTATCCCCCCATTGGGTGGGTAAAATAGAAAAAGGATTTTTCAAATATATCTCTACTGAAGGTTGGGCCTGTCCCCCTTTCAGGTTCCTAGCCGATCTACATACTGGAACAGTAGAAAAAGAGGAAGGGGGATTAGAGGTAGAAGCTATAACTTCTACTGGGTCAGTATGACAGACAGGAAAGAGACATCTGTAGACATGACTACTAAGGGGGGGGTTTGCCTCAATATTTAAAGAAGGATCTGAGAATGAAGGAGGCAAAGGGGGGGTCCTCTGAGGGAGGTCTGATCAGAATGTCAGAAACTGAAGTAGGAGCCTGCCGGGAAGCAACAGAGTCTTGCGCATTCCGTATGAGAAGGTCGGGGATTACATAAGAAATTTATTTTTCACAGCCCATGAACATTCAGAGAAAACATGCCCCATTTCCTCACATAAATCACACCTAGTGAGATTTGCACATTGAAAAGCAATATGCCCGGTCTTACCACAATTATGACACCTGGGTTTATCACAAGAGCTAGAGAGGTGCGTTTTGGAACCACATTTGTAACAAGCCCGGGGTTGGCCTGCATAAAAGCAAAAGCCCCTATCCCTTCCCAGTAAGAATGAATTAGGAATGTGCTCAATTCTGGTCTCAGTTTGCCTCAATTTAACTTTATACCACCAGCCCCCAGTCCAAAACATTTCTGTGTCTAATATGGCCTCAAGAGGGCTCATCACATCACACTTCTGGCTAAGTCAGTAAGTTATATCTTCTACATGGACACCCTCATTCCGGAATATCACAGTAACATATTTTATCAATGGTTTGGTTAAAGGAATAACCAAAAAGGGGTCCATGTAGGAGAAAATTTCACTTGAGTGTACCTTTCCCAAAACAAATCCAACCCATAAGCTGATTGGAAACTAATAACAAAATTGTCCTCCCCAGAAATGTTGATAAATGCAAAAACTTCTTTTGGGGAGAATTTTAATGAGTCCTTTAATAGTAGTTTGCCCACATAGTGCCTGTCAGGTCGAACTTCCAAGCCTCCCATGTAGCGTATGCGCACCGCATTTCTCCTTGGGGCTGCTTCCTTCCGAATTTTAGAAAATAGTTCTGACAGGAGTGGCTTATTTGTATCTGTGGAGACTGGTGGATAATCTGTCCCAGGCATAGATACATCAGGCTTCAAGCCTTCAGCCATTTTTTGGTCAGCAGAGTTCTTATTTCCTGGTTGTGCTGTGTGATGTTCAAACACCAAGTCATTTTTAGCTGCTCCTATTTGTGGCCCCATGGGCAAAACGGGGTGCGAGACCTTATGTCACCATTCAGGGCAATTTTAAGTAAAGTTAAGCACGGGGTTCCAGTCTGGGGTGGGAATCCAAATACCCTGTTCATTCTGTGTCCAACCCACCTCACTTAATGCCTTCTGGGGAGACCAAGACTCTCCTGGGGTTATAGTTGGCAATACAGCTTCTACTGTCTCTGTTTTCAAATTTTGAGAAGACTCTGAACGTAAAGGTTCTGTCCCAAGCTTGTCTAAATTAGAGGAGGCTGCACTGTCAAAGTCTTTTTTAGCTGTCGTGAGAGTAATTCGCTTAGTTTTAAATTCCTCTCATAACCCAGGCTGTAAATCAGTCTCTCTGGAAAAAGAGAATTCTGTTAAACCTTTCTGTTGTGTGGAAGAAGTCTGATAAGACACTGCAGCGTCTTGATCTGTGGCGGTTGCTGCTATCACTGCAGCTCAAAAAACAAACCCAGCGGTTTTCGAGAGTTTGAAGTGTGAGAGCTCTCCGGGATTCATCTGACGTGCAGGCACCACACCTTTCACCGGTTCGGTCGTAAGTGTTTCACCTTCTGAACTACTGTGAGGTTGTACCGTAGTTTTAAAAGTTAAAGTTGTAGGATTCTCCAGCTCTCGGCACAAGTGATTAAAACCTTCTTTACTGCCAGCTGGATAAGCTAAATCCTTAGATATTTCAAGAGCGGTTTCTACAGAAGTAAGATTAACAATCTCTGTGTGTTTTTCAGCTGCCACGTCATCTTGGAATGCAGGCCTTTCGACAGGTGAGCCAGGAGTTTTGACATTTGGAGCGATTTCTTGCAGTCGGGCCAGTTTTCCAACCAAGCATTCTTTTTCTAGGAGATGCCTCTCTTTTTCTGTGGTTAGTAATTCTTGCAGAGATTTTTCATTTAGGTCACCATCAGGAAATTTCCGTATGGATATTTTAACTTCGGGCTGTTTTTCACTGAAATCATCAGTTGCAATTAATAGCTCCGAGTCTCCAGCTTGCTGTATATCAGTAAGAACATCCATAAAAACCTCAGAATCATCCAACTCATCCTGCTCAAAAGAAAGTCTCTCCCCTCCAACTGGGGAGTCCTGCTCTCCTGGTGTTCCACTCAAAGTGGCCATGGCTCACAGTCAGCAAGTCCCCCTACTGCAAGAGTAGGGGAATTTCCCAGGTGCCCAGGCCAAATTTCCCCCATTCACTAAAATACCACCAGCAGCTTAATCTGGTTCAAAGTCAGTTGACATTCATCTGTATCCTCCTTCCCCGGGTCGTGCCTGAAAATAGGCAGAATTTGTCTAGTGCACTTACCCGGGCAACAAAAACTAAATAAATGAATAAAACAATGCACTCTGCTGATCGACCTTAAAAATCCACGGGTATCCAGACATAAACCCATCATCCTGCTGACAAAAGAAGAATATCTGACTACCTGATGCCTCCGAAGCAGAGATAGAGGGGTAATTCCTCAAACCAGCAGAATAAAAGTTTAAAAATGCCAGCTTCACGTTGCAGCGAGGAGGCCCTGGAATCCACGAATCTTGCACCCAGACAAACAATGGAGGCATCTAAGGAGGAATCCGAATGTATGATTACATCCAGAGAACTTTGCCAAACTCTTAAATTAACCAAACCCTTCAGAGGTTAGAAGCAAAGGTTTCGGATCAATGCTCAGAAATTACTACATTAACCAATTGGACTGGGGAGATCGAGGAGGTTCTAATGGACTATACTACTACCACTGATATTCATAATAAAGCCCTTTTGGACCTTCCTTACCATTCTCAGAAACTTGAAGCCCGCCTTGAAGAATTAGAGAACAGAAATCGGAGGAACAACCTTTGGATACACAGGCTCCCCGAGGGCACTGAGACTGGCGCAATGGTTATTTTTATGGACTCTTCCCTGCATGAGATCCTAAATCTCCCCCAAGACAAAGCTCTTAATATTATCAGGGCTCACAGGTCATTGATCCCAAAACCTCAGGACTGCAAAGTGAAACCATGATCTATAGTTCTTGCTTTTCTGGATTATAGGGTTAAAGAGGAAATATTGCAGCTAGCATGGTCTAAAAAAGCAATTAATTTTGGGGACACACGTTTATACTTTGACCACGATTTTACATCACAGCTGCTGTCTCAAAGGAGAAAGGTACTCACAGTAGTTAAACAACTTCAACAGCAGAACATTAGGGCCTTTGCCGAATACCCGGCACACCTGAAGGTTCAACTGGCTGAAGGCCTGAAATGGTTCCCCGACTTATAAGCAGCAGAGGACTTTTTGAAACCATTGGGTATACAATTCTCGACCGAGGAGGTCAATCTCCCACAGTGCAGACAGTTGGAGTCCAGGGACTGGGTTTTCGCTGGAACTAAAAGGCAATGCACGAAAGGCAATATGGCCTCTTCTGCTATGTGGGACTCCCTACGTAGTCAGAAACATTTGAGAGGCCAGAACAATGAGCCAGGACAAACAGAATCCGAAATGGGCCAAGAAGGCTCCACGGAGGAAGCAACAAACTCTCAAACTACCTGAACAACGCCAGGTGCAGTATCTCTCTTAATAATTTGACTTTTTTTACTTTCCCCTCTCTGACTTTGCCAGGACACATGTTGTGGCCTTATCAGGGTGCTTAATGGGCTTCGGAGCACTGCCCCACCTGAAGCGGAGGACAGATTATTTTTCTTTCATTTTTATCTGGAACACTTAAAAACAGACAGTTAATTTGTTTAACTTTCTAGAATAAGGGGGAGATTTCTTAACAGGATGTACACACTATAAATATACCTTTGGAATTTTTAGAGCCCGTAAGTCAATAGTTGGGTGGGGGATGCAGACTTTCCTCGCTGTGGGGCTGCGGGGGTCTACGGGGCCTATTGGGGTCGCCGTGTTTGGGTGAGAAAGTCATATTCTGGAAATTTTGGGCGGCCACACAATTTTGGAAATGTCAGTGGGGTGATCTGGGCTAATGGCGTGGTTGAATATGGCACATAAATATGCTTAAGCAGTTGATTGTGAGGGACTTATTGGGTCTTTATTGGTGGTCCACCGGGAGGTGTCTTCGGGGCTGTGCTCTTTTCTGGGCAGACAGTTTCCTCTGCTTGGGGGGGGGGCTTGGCTGGAGGGCACACTAGAGGGATGCTGCTGAGGTTTGGTTCCTTAACATTTTTGAAGGTGCTTGGGCCATGCTTGCCTGGTCTCTCACTCCCTGATTAAAATTTAGCCAGTATGGTGAATGTGGGGCCTACTCTTATTGGTACCACAACATTTAACATTTTTTTGTTTGGCTTTCTTGCTTGGGCTCAGGAGGTGATCTGGGGCCTGCTGTGGGCCCTGCTCGCCGTTCTCCATGGGGGGGGAGGGACTGTGTTCCATGTTGCCCCCTCACTATGGACTGGGATACAGTTGATTCATTCAGTATTTAACATTTCTTAAAATAAGTATTGGGTTGATTGGCTAATAGCGTGTCATGTTAGTACCAGAAATAACTTGACTAAATAATATTTTCTCTTTTTTTTCTCTTTGAACAGTGTCCTACCAACAGGAGTGTTAAGGGTGGTTTAAGCTCCAGATTGTTTGAGCTGGTCTAACTGCTAGCACTCACTGCAAGGAGCTTAAAACATTTACCATCAGTGAAGCTCTAGGGGGGAGCCCTCCAGCTGGAGAGCAAGTGTATTCCAACCCTCTTAACCCTCCTCCTCCCATAGTGGGGGGATGAGTTTCGACAGAGATCCTTTCAGATTGGATCTTCTACCTAGTAAGTCATTTAAGGTTAATCAGATATGTTGTTGCCCTGCTGGCACTGATACCATTGTACAGTTAACATGTTCTAAGATGGAGAATTACTGCACTGCTCTGGGCGGGGGGGATGCATTTTGTGGGGGAGGAGTGGGGGACTGTGACACAGTTGGGTTCTTTTTTTATGACACTCACCATGGCTAATTCAGGTATGTTAGTATGCACATATAATGTAAACGGACTTACAGGTCCAGCTAAACGCAGTAAGATTCTGGACTTGATTAAGAAATCACCAGCAGATTATGTGCTTCTACAAGAAACTCACCTCTCTGAGAGGGAGCATAGCAAATTTCTGAAGCTGGGCTTTAGGGAGGTGACTGTCTCCTCATATAAAAAGGGTAGACGGAGAGGTACTATGGTGCTCATACCACATAAGTCTCATTTTGAAAAACTGGCTATAAAGGTGGATAAAGAGGGTAGGTATGCTCTCATGAAGGGCAAACTTGAGCGGCAATTAATGACACTTGCATCTGTGTATTTTCTGCCCGACACCTCTTATCAGGATTATAGATCCTTCCTCCTTCTACTTCATGAGTGGGGGGAGGGCATTTCAATCTGTGGGGGAGACCTAAACCTTACTCTTAATCCTGCTATCGATACAACCTCCCAGATTCCCAGAAAGTCACATCTGGTGGCATGGAAGGTTTAAAAGTTGTTAGGAGAATTGGGTATTCTTGATTTTGGGCGTCACCAACATTCTAGGCAGAGGGATGATACCTATTTCTCTACCACATATAATATCTACTCCAGATTGGATTATTTCCTGGTTCTAAGGGATGAGGTCTCTAGAGTCCAGGAGACTTGGGTTAGGGACTTCGTCCTCTTGGACCATGCCCCACTTCATATGCATTTGGATATGGGGGGATTCCGTAGAAACACTTTTTGGAGACTCAATGTCTACTTGCTCAAAGATAAGGCAGTTAAGGATCAGACTGTAGATACATACCAACGCTTTTTGGCAGAGAGCGAAGGACAGGGTACATCAAATACCACCCTTTGGGATACGGCCAAGGTTATTCTCCGAGGGAGGTTTATTCAGTTCACTGCTCAGAAAAAGAGAGAGAGAGAAGGGAAAAGGAAAACACTTACTGAACAAATCCATTCATTGGAGGAAATGCAAAAACAGAGGTTTACCAGGGCAAGAGCTCAGCAGTTTAAGACTCTCAAAGGGGAATTGGGAGTTATTGGACTATCAGGTAGAACAGAAATTGTTATTTTTAAGGCAGAAGTATTATGAAGGTGGTCCAGGGGCATTAAGATTATTAGCCAGTAGATTGAGTGCGCAAACTGCTAGGGCCACAATCATGAATTTATGGCACCCTGGATACCAGAAAGTGGTGTACAAAACGATTGAGATAGCCGAGACTTTTTGGGAGTTTTATGAACAATTATTTTATTTTATTTTCTTAGTTTTTGTTGACCAGGTAAGTGCACTAGACAAATTCTGCCTATTTTCAGGCACAACCTGGGGGAGGGGGATACAGATGAATGCCAACTGACCTTGAACCAAATTAAGCTGTTGGTGGTATTTTTAGTGAATGAGAGAAATTTGGCCAGGACACCGAGGAAATTCCCCTACTCTTTTCGATTAGTGCCATGGGATCTTTAACATCCACCTGAACTACCACCAATCCAAGGAGATGGGACCTCAGTTTAATGTCTCATCTGAAAGATAGCACCTCAGAAGTGCAGTACCCCTCTCATGCTGCATTACAGTGTCAGTACTGGGATATTAACCCAAGTGCCAGATGTGGGAACTGAACCCACAGCCCTTTGATCTCCCGGCCTCAGAGGCGAGTGTGCTACCTACTGAGCCACTGACACTGACAATGATATGAGAATTATATGAGAAAGGAACTCCACCTCCTGAAGGGAGAATAGGGACCTTCTTACAAAAACTGAAACTACCGATTCTGTCTCCAGACCAAGCCAAAGAGCTGATGCACCCACTAACAGTAGAGGAATTTAAGTTAGAAGTGGGGTCCTTGAAGACAGGGAAATGCCCTGGGACAGTCGGGCTCCTGGGAGAATTTTTTAAGGGTTTTAGGGATCACCTTCAACTTCTCATTTTGAAAGCATTTTCTGAGGTCGTGGGGGGGGAGGGGTTCGGCTCCACCCTCCTGGGCCACAGCACTGATATTGGTGATACCCAAGCCGGGGAAGGACCCTTCTAAATGTGCCTCTTATCACCCAGTCTCACTCCTAAACACTGACTATAAGATCCTTTCCTCCATTATGGCAAAAATAATTCAACATTACCTCCCCAGCTCATACAATTAGACCAGAATGGGTTTGTCCCTGGCAGATAGGCGCAAGACAATTTAAGAAGGGCAACCCACCTCATTGACCATATCAACAATTCTGGTACCCCAGCTTTATCAATGAGTCTTGACGCTGAAAAAGCATTTGACAGAGTTGATTGGAACTTTTAAGGAGCGATCCTTTCCTGGTTTGGGTTCCTGAGAGAATTTACACAACTTATAAGTACATGGTTTGACTCTCCAACTGCCTATGTTAGAGCAAATGGCCATATTTCCCAACCTCAGAAACTTGGTAGAGGCACGATACAGGGGTGTCCATTATCACCGCTGCTTTTCACATTATATATGTACAGCCTATTGCTCAATCTATCAGGGCGAATGGGAATATAAGGGGAATATGAATAGATGGGTTTGAACATAAGTTGGCCTTATATGCTGATGACGTGCTCATTATTTCACAGAGCCAAACTCCTCCCTCCCTGCCCTACCCTGTTCAGGCAGCTGGAGGAATATTTCTCCCTTTTGGGATATAAGCTGAACTGCAGTAAAACAGAGGTACTTAGTTGTAACTATATCCCCACCCTGGGTTTGTGGAGTAAATACCCTATGCAATGGGACCGATATCAGATGAGTTATTTAGGGATCACGACTGGTATGAGCAATCAGCAGTTGTGGGATCTTAACTACCCCCCTTTGATTACACAGTTAAGGAAGGATGTTCAGAGATGGACCTTCCTGCCATTGTCTATATATTCTAAGACCCAAGCATTGAAGATGAATGCCTTACCTAGGCTACTTTACTTATTTCAATGTGTACCATGTCTGGTTTCACAGAAAGATTTAAATATATGTCAGAACCTGTTTTTTAAATTCCTGTGGGCTAAAGACTGACCTAGGATACGTAGAGCTCTTCTCTATGCCCCTAAGACCCAAGGGGATTTGGCCTTTTCTAACTTGCAGGGCTATTGGGCAACAGCTCAAATGTGGGTGGAACTTTTATGGAGTAATCCAGGCTTCAATTCCCATTGGAAGAGGATGGATTTAGCAGTTAGGACTGAACCACCCCTCCAGGCCCTCCTGTTCCAGAGTGGTGCCAGATTTCCTGAGGTGTGCTATACAGGGATGAGGGCCATCCTAGAGGGATGGAGGTGAGGTGTAATTCAAGGACCCATTAGACACCAAATGTGAAAGTTTCACTGGTGGGTTTATGACCCTTTTTTTCTGGCAGCCGCTCTGGACCCCTGGTTTAAGAAATGGGCCAAGAAAGGATTCCACTCCCCCTATCAGGTCTTAATAACAGATAACCCTATTTCTTTTGAGGCAGCCAGACAGACATTTGGCCTACATTTAGGGGATAACTTGAGATTTTACCAAATCAGAGATTATGTCCATACCCATCAGAGAACTTGTGCTTGGGTGCAGGAGGACATTGTGGACTCACCTTTCTGAGGTATTTGGTCATCGGGGAGAGGCAGAGAAGCCATATCCCTACTGTATCAAAGATTCTTATTGGACATGTCCCTACCTACAGACCAACTTAAACACAAGTGGGAATCAGACTAGGGGATTACTCTCGTAGAGAAACAATGGGCTGGTATATGGCGAATTACATGGCAGATGACAGGGGCCCCACTTTGGTGTGAATATGGCTGGAGGGTGAGGTCCCAGTACTTCCGTGTCCAGGCACAGGTGGTGCATTATGCTCCAGTAGCTGGCTTGGCCCATTGAAGGGGGTGTAGCCATGATCCCACCTCCTAGGCCCATATCTTTTGGACATGCCAAGTCCTCAGGTGATATTGGAGGGAGATAGAGCATCATCTAAGTGGGATTTTTCAATTTCAGTCTCCTCTGGGACTGGAGCATCTTGTTTTGGGTTTATTTATTTTTATTTAGTTAGTTTTTGTTGACCAGGTAAGTGCACTAGACAGATCATGCCTATTTTCAGGCATGACCCGGGGGAGGGGGATACAGATGAATGCCAACTGACCTTGAACCAGATTAAGCTGTTGGTGGTATTTTTAGTGAATGAGGGAAATTTGGCCAGGACACCGGGGAAATTCCCCTACTGGCTGCCTAGTTGCCATCGGTAGGAGTCCAGCTGACGTCACGCTGCATGATGGCAGCATTTCTGCAACAGAATTCGGAGATGGAGGTCAGTGAAAGCACGGTATCTGAAGTTACTTTATGCAATGCATTACAGGACTCACCCAGTTTGCCCGCGAATGTTCCCTCGCTGGAAACAGCACCGGAGGAGAAACTGAGTGTCCCGGAGTTGGCTGGGGATATTCCAGCATGTGGGAGTTTGCTTGGCGAGGAGATAGTAGAGTCGGCAGTTTTAAACTCTAATCCGGCAAATTTTTCTACGATACCCTGAAATGCACTAGACACGAGCGCCTCAACGGAACGCATTTCTCGGGGAACTGAAGCTACAGGGACTGTTTCCGTGAACGGACTCCGAGCGTCACAAACTGTGCGACGGTGATTTGGATTACACGACGAGGCTCCACAGGACTTTTCTCTGGATTGGTCTGAAGATTCAGCTCTAACAGGAGCAGGCTGGTGAAAAACTGATTCTGGCCATTGGATTCCTGATTCTTCTTGGACTGCCTTTTCATCGGACTCTCAATCTTCAATGCGTGCCACCGATTCGGGGACACTGGGCCCAGGTATTTCTGCAAACACTCAAACATTGCACCTGAAAGCGCTGTAATTACTGAGGGTGGGAGAATAATTTGGCTTTTGAAACCAAATATCTCCTTCAATAATTCCACTGAGACTCATGGGGATAATGCTGCAATGATATTGCAGGAGGGGGGTAAAGGTTCCTAATCAAGACCTCCTATGTCAGAGCTGTTTAAAAATAAATTAGAGCAGACTCCGAGGCGTAATGCTGTTCGGATACGATATAAAGGCGGTCTCCCAGAGCATCCGGATAGGTATTATGTTTTTAAACAGCTTTTGAAAACTTCTATGGGTTTTTCCCCTTCTGATATTTATGCCTTAATTCATATTTCAGGTGAGGATTCATTTGACCTTAGTTTCCAGACTAATCTTCACTTAGAAAAATTTTGGGATAAATATGCTATTTACAAAACCACACCTGTATGGATTCCTTTTTTGCTGTCCCACTTACTAGGCCACAAATCCATTACATTACTATTATGTTTCGTAACGAAGGGGTAAATGTAAGTGATATTTATCATTGGTTACAGTCTAAATGTGACATTCTGAGTCCGCCTGAGGCCTTATTAGATTCTGAAGGTATATGGACTGGGGGCTGGAAATTTAAAGTGAAACTTTTTTTAGTCAACTCTGAAATTGTGCATCTTCCCAACAGTTTCTTTTTGGGTAAAGACAGGGGAGTCTGTTTTTATGGCGGTCAACCCAGAGCTTGCTACAAGTGTGGAGCCAAAACCCACATTAGTAGTGTCTGCGATGTACTAAAATGCCCCTTATGTGGAGGTTTTGGTCATTCTCTGGATATGTGCACTAACATCTTTCAGTGCAACCTCTGTGACGAGAAGGGTCATGCCTTTCATCAGTGCCCTTGGGCTCGCAAAAATTGTACTGAAAGCTGGGATCAGGACGATTTATTAAAAAAAAGCTCATGCAAAGAAACAAGGCCCTCCTGATAAAACTGCTTCTATGCCCCCAACCCCTCAGGCTGTAGATCATTTAGTCACTACTAAGACAGCAGGGACTAGTATAAAGGAACTCCATACTTTTTGTAGACAACCACATTACTCCCAAACCCCTCGCCTCCAGTAAACAGACTTCTGGCCTTTCCATGCCTCCCCCTTTTGAAACAGTCAAGAGCAGACGCCTTACTAGAGCCTCTGTAAAACAGCCTCCTATACTCCCATTACCTACAGAAAAATTTTTTCCCCCCTACAAGATGAACCTAGGGAGTCAGATCTTGAATCTGATACTTCTCACGTGTCAGAACTTATTACTGAAGATGAAGATAGCAAAGCAATGGAATTAGCGAAAGAAAAGAAAGGGAAAAAAGGAAAAAAAAAAAGGAAAGTTAGCCAAAAACATAGCTCTTGATACCTTAGTTTCCCATGACCACCTTAAAGCTAGCATCATACAACACATGTAGTATAAAAACATTTCAAAGACAATTACCCATTTTGATGTATTTGGGGTCTTTGAAACTTGACATAATTATTTTACAGGAGACTAGGGTGGCGTCTCTTTTTGAAACCAAACAGCTGCAAAGAAAATGGATTTGGGGACCTTCCTTTTGGACCTTTGGTCCAGATATTGCAGATGGTCTTGGAGTATTATTTGGGAACACGTCTTTTAAAATATCTAAAGTGATAGATGCTAGACCTGGTAGGTTGTTAATTTTAGATTTTTTCTTTGGGGAATATTCCTTCCACCTGATTAATTTGTATGCGCCTCAGACGAAGTTATCTCGGATAGAGATCTTCGAAGATGTTAAACCCTTTTTGTTAACTAGAAAGCATATATTATGGGGTGGAGATTTTAACTGCTCCCTAGACATTAATATAGGTAAACATCTTGGAAAAAAATATATTATGATACTAATTTCTTAATAAACTTATTAAAGACTCTGGTCTCCAAGATGTCTTTAGAAGTCTCACCCACAAGGCGGAGAAACATATTTCAGGCATACTTTGCAACTCGTATTGATATGATTTTTGTTTCTCAATATCTCTTTCCACAATCTTGCTCAGTTACACCTACTGAATTTTCTGATCATTTTATCTTAATTTGTAATCTCTCACTGACACATATTCCCCCTGTTTTTTCCTCTATAACTTGTCGGTGGAGATTAAACACCTCCTTTTTACAGGACGTAAACTCTTTCTTTAAATTAGAAGTTTTTTTTCAGCCAAATTTTCTACTATGGATCTATTTGACTTCTATGATTGGTGGATACAACTGAAGAGTGAAATTAAATCTTTGTTCATTAAGTGGGGCAAAATTAAGGCAAATTCAGATTATCTTCAATATCTATTATATAGAAATCAGTTGTACAAATTAATGTCCCTACCGCCTAAAGATCATTACTTAGTTCATTCCCAAATTATAAAAATAAAGAAATTAATGAAAGCCTTTCAATTCGATAGAGCTAAATCCCTAGATTTAGAATTTAAATATGGAATCAAAGTCCTATATCTGATCCTTTCCAGGCCTGTAAAACTCGTCTCACAAATACCTTAATGACAGGACTTGTTAATTCACAGGGGGAATTGATTACCACTGATATAGGTATGTTGTCTGTTATTCAGCAACATATACAAGAATATTTTTCGTCTTTAACAATGTTGCCTATAGAAACATCTCTGTTTCAAAAATTTCCCACTCTACCTAGACTTCCAGATGATCTTTTACAATCCCTAGTACATCCCATTACTTCTCATGAAGTTGTAGAGGTTATTAAAAAGTTAAAAACTGGAACTGCTCCAGGTTTGGATGGCATACCTAATGAGTTTTATAAAACTTGCTCTAAATATATGGAATTCTTTTGCCTCCAGTTTTAATTCTGTTTTAAATTCAATCTCAACTGGTAGACCTTTGTCCATTTCTCTTATGACCTTTTACACAAAAAGGTGATAAAGTTCGTATCTAATTGAGACCAATTAGTTTATTAAATACCGATTATAAGATTTTAACCAAAATTCTGCATAATCGCTAATACAGGCTGCAAAATTTGATTCATCCAGCACAAACTTGCTCTATACCAACTAGAACTATTCAACAGAACCTTTTTTAATAGGAGATCTTTTTTCCACTTCATCACAAAACTCTTTAGATCCCGGGATTATAGTAGCCCTTGATCAAGCCAAAGCTTTCGATACGGTCTGTCATTCCTATTTGCATTTTGTTTTAATTCATTATGGTATTCCAGAAACGTTTGTTAATTGGATAACCAAACTATATAGTCAGGCAGTTACTATACCAATTGTGAACGGGTTAATGGATACTGAAATTAAAATTTATAGAGGTGTACGGCAAGGTTGTCCTTTGAGCCCTCTTCTGTATACTTTTATTTTGGATCCAGTCATCAGAAGTATCGTTTCTGATCATCAGATTATAGGGCTTTCACCCTCCCCCTTGTTGGACAGAATGAAAGTTACAGCATTTGCAGATGATGTTACTTTATTATTGGCAAATGTTTCATCATTACAACGAGCATTACAAATTTTTGTTTTTTTGGGGGGGTTTTCAGGGGCATCCCTAAATATGGAGAAAAGTTTTATAATACCTTTACAACACACTCCCTTACTGGTTTCAAAATATTTTAATATACCTATATCACGTATTCCTCAAAAAATATTAGGGATATGGTTTGGAGTTGAAGATATGGCCCTCTATAATTGGGAACGTCAATTGGACATAGGAAAATTAAAAGTGAACCTTTGGAAAAGCTGGACTTTTAGCAAACTCAAAAGAGTAGCTATTATTAAACAATGTCTGTTACCCCTGTTCACATATATAAGTCAGAGTTTTCCTCCTCCTACATCTGTAGAAACTAGGTTATATAGCATTTTTTTCAGATGCTTTGGGGAAACAGACTTAACCCTGTTAAGAGGGACTACGCATACCTTCCGAAGAAAGATGGTGGTCTGCAAATGATTAACCCTGTCATTTTTTTCCATTCTCATTTTTTATTTTCTTCCTTTTCTTTCATTTGGACACAACCTTCATTACCATGGCAGTTCTGGGTCCAATCAATTTGGCATAAATATTTCTTTAAATGGTCATTATTCCCTCCAAAAATTATCTTCTCAGATTCTTTACCTAAGTATGGACTTCCCACCCTTAAGAAATTATATCAATGGAAGATACCACTACAAAAATTACTTTCCCTGTCTTGAAAATCTTTTTATACATATATTGTTTATGAAGTCCAGAAAATTACACTTTTATTTCCTAATTGTACTCCCACTAAAATGATTTTTGCCTTACATAAATTGACAGATTACAGAATCCCAGTGAAAACTTGGGATATTATTTGGATTTCAGCTCACGGGAGATTAGGCGTAAGAGGAAATATGAAATACAAACCTCTAGATGAAAGATATTGTGTAAGACCACAATGCATTAATGTAGGAGAAAGTCAACAGCATTTTTTTATAGATTGTGTGGATAGTAAGGCTTTTTGGTCTCAAGCAGCACTATACTGGAAGATGCCACATTTAAATTTAATAACCTATAATACTCTCATTTTAGGGGAATATACAGGGATTTGGAAGACTTATCATAAAAGTACTTTAAATGTTTTCTTTGCCTTATTACAGTTTTTTTATGGCAAGCTCGCTGTAAATTTGTGTTACAACAGCAACAGATATCTTATTCAGTAATAATTGAGTCTGTTCACAATGATTTACTTGCTATACATATGACTGATAAGAAGTTTTCTTCTAATGAAAAAATGACAAATTTATGGAAACACTTTCCTATTTCGTGAAGATTTATTGTTATGATTGTATGTAACACATCGCTTTTTGTTCTTCTTATGTATAACTATTTTTCATTGTATTCTCACTTCTAGTTTGCCCTTTTTCTTTGTGATGTTATGTTTTTCTCAATAAAAACTTCCCCTACTCTTTTCGATTAATGCCATTAACATATATTTAACATTCACCTGAACTACCACCAATCCAGGCAGATGGGACCTCAGTTTAATGTCTCATCTGAAAGACAGCACCTCAGAAGTGCAGCACCCCTCTCATGCTGCACTACAGTGTCAGTACTGGAATATTAACCCAAGTGCCAGAAGTGGGAACTTAACCCACAGCCCTCTGATCTCCCGGCCTCAGAGGCGAGTGTGCAACCTACTAAGCCACTGACACTGTTATGGCCTAGGGAGGTGAAGGGAAAAGAAGCAATATATTTATGGTCAGTTCTGACGATTGCTGCTCTTAAGGCCATTACTAGGAAATGGGCACAAAAGATGCCCACTATGTTGGAGGACTGGAGGGCTATTATGGAGAGTATTCATTTAATGGAGAGAATTACTTTTGGTCTTTGCCAGAAACCCCTTTATACCAGAATGGATGGGCCAGGTGGCTCTTGTAGGAGACCAATTTAGATGGAGATGCTTAGACTGTCACTCTTGGGTCACCCTCACTTCCCCCTCCCGCTATCTCAGCAATGCGTTGCATATTTTAAAGTTTCTCCATAGAGTTTGAATAATTAGAAAGACTTGTAAAGTTAACTGATAGATGTTTTAGCTTTGTCAAGTCTGCTTAATTGGATCATCATATGCTTTTGTCAGTAGAAAGCTATTTTATAGGTACACACTGTGATGTCATCAAGATTTATCTTATGTACCTATGCATGAGATGTACGATCAATATGTCTGGACATGATGTAACAAGCCTTTCGGGGCCTATCATAATAAAGGAAATATAAAAAAAAACCATACATGGGATAGACGTAGGGGTATACTAGAAAATAAGGAAGAGGAAGGGTTATCACAGACCAGTTAGGGTCTGTGGAGACAGGCTAGGCAGGAACATCTGAGCAGACTGAGTGGGCCAAGCAGTCCATTTCTGTCAACAAATTCTCTGTTTCTATGCTACTAGTGCTGCTGCTGCTGCTATTACTGCTACTACTGCTGCTGCTACTACTGCTGCTATTACTGCTACTACTGTTACTACTACTGATGCTATTACTGCTACTACTACTACTGCTGCTGCTACTACTGCTGCTATTACTGCTACTGCTGCTGCTGCTGCTACTACTGCTGCTATTACTGCTATAACTGCTGCTGCTGCTGCTACCACCACAGTGTTTTAGAAAAATGCTTATGTTTTATGAAAAAACTTTAGTTTTTTTAAGGCATTAAGAACTTAGATAATAGCCACTGTCATTTCCCCATTTCCCAAGGGCACACTTGGTGGGGCCCTACTATTTGTAGCCCCGATTGGCATCTGTTCTCCTCCATGCATTATAATTTTGTTGTACTGTACTTGCAGTGTCACTGTGTGTGATAAGTGAATATATTTCCCACCAAAAAATGAAAACCAGCACACACTAAATGTAGACAGGTGCACATGTTAACAACAAAAAGTTCAAAATGGTGATGGGATTACTAATAAAAGATAAATACATGCTCCAAAAGTCCAGTGCTAAAGTAACAAGATTGGAGTAGCAATATGCTATGGCGCTTTGAGGATAGACTTGCTGTTTACCAAGGGACCACACCATGCCTTTCACCCTACCTTTTAAACAAGTAAGGTAATGATACAGTTAGAGACATTTTTCAAGCCACTGATGCACTCACATTAAACAAGCAAAAAAAGTTTTCAGGAAATACTTGTCTCCCAACAAATTGTACTGTCTAAAGGGATATGACAAGGGAAATCACAGAGTTTGGAACTGTCTGATTTTGAAAGCAGCACAAGGGAAATCACAGAGTTTGGAACTGTCTGATTTTGAAAGCAGCACAAGGGAAATCACAGAGTTTGGAACTGTCTGATTTTGAAAGCAGCACAAGGGAAATCACAGAGTTTGGAACTGTCTGATTTTGAAAGCAGCACAAGGGAAATCACAGAGTTTGGAACTCAGTGCTTTGGCTTCTCAGAAGGACCTAGAAGGGGGACAAGATCAGATCTACAGTACAGTAGCTTCTTGTTGTTTTACATTGTTTCTTGTGGATTCTACTTGGTAGAAGGTTACTTCTTTTCTTTCTTACTACTAAGGGGCTAGCAGGGTATTGTTTGGGGCTGTTGGAATTTTTGAAACCTGTTTTGGTAGCTATAAGTGGGCTCATCTGTTTGATTCACTGTGTGGCAGGCTGCATTTGTAGAGACCTATTTCTTCTGTTTTAAAACATAATTGGTGTGATTTAACTGGGTCTGTTTCTTTGAATTGGAGACATATATCTAATTCCAAGCCTATTCTGATGTGTTGTTGGTGAAGCTGTTTGAATTGGAGTCCTGTTTCTTTGGGTAGCAAACCTATTTTGGGGGCTTTGCGTAGAATTGTGATTCATTGTTGCTGGCTTCACTAGCTGCAAAGTTTGAGTGCAGAGTGGGGGAAGGGTGCTAATGGTCTGACCAGAGGCCTTAGCTACCTGATTGTTTCTGGAAGACTTGGGCTGATCCCACCCTTGGTCCATTATTTCCTTTATACCAGGGGTTCTGACATCACTTCCTCAAACAGGCAAAGGATATGCACCTGTCATAGCAAAAGCAGACATCCAGGAAAGGAACAGCAGCAAGTGAAGAGGTGACTGCTCTCCCAGTGGAAGGGAAGTAAATGCAAATCTAGGAGCTTTCATTAATACTTCTTCGCACTGATATTGCATTGGGGAAAGGAGGAGTAGGAGTTTGAAGAAGGTTGTGCAATGGCTACTTAAAGTCTGTTTTTGAGTGGGGATAGGAAGGATAGGAATATAAAAAGCAGTTGCTCAATATATGTAAATGTGTGCAACAAAGGAGGTAAGGGAAATAAAGAAAATGTTTTCCACTGATAGAGGAGGGAGAGGGGAGACTTGGGGGAGTGTTTGGTATCCTGCATCTGGAAAGGTGGGGGGGTTGCTGGTGGGCAATGACAGCAATGGGTAGGGTGGTAGGCTGCAACAACGGCGGTGCATCAATCTTTCTAAAAATTGCCTGGAGTGTGGGAGGATGTTTAGTGTGCAACCACATAGAAAAACTTACAAAGGAGATTGAGGGTCTGCAGGAGGAACTAAGACAGGCAAGGCAGATTGAGGGTGGGTTTAGCCCAATACTGGAGGGAGGAAGAAGGGGAGATGAGGGAGGGTGATTTAAGCCAACAGTGGTGAGGAGATGGTCAGAAGAAGGGAAGCAGAGACAAGGGCCCAGGCCAGGAAGAACAATTGCCAGGGAAACCAGGTCAGGAGACAAAAGACAAATGGAAGGAGGAGATAGAGACTTGTGAGGGGGAGGCGAAGAAGTGGCAAAAGTCATGTGGGAAAGGAGAGAACAGGTTACTATGAAGAGAGAGGGAGTGGGTATTTGTGAAGGGCCTTCAGAAAATAGTTGTGCACTGCTAGAGAGGAAGAAGGTGGAGGAGGGAAATGATGAAATTAGAGGAGTAATTGATAAATGCCTGGACCAAACTGGAGTGGGGGGAAGTTCTTCTGGGAGAATTGCAACAGGGGTAAAAGGGGGAAATAATGTGCAGGAGGAAGAAGAGGAGCTGGAAATGAGAGAGGGAGATGAATGGAAGCAAGCAGGGAGTAAGAGGGGTGGAATCTTAGTGCTGGAGGACTCAATACTAAGAAGAGTTAGGTGGGGTAGCAAGGGGGGAGAGGCATAGTTGCATTTGGGTGGAGGCCATGCCAGGAATGACAGCAGAAAGGGTGGGACAATCTGTTCTGAAATATGCTAGAAGGGGTAGGGACAAGCCTCATTTAATTATACATCTTGGGACAAACGACCTGGCTGACAAGACAGTAGATACAGTCCAGAGGAGGCTTGAGGAACTAGCATAATTATGTGAGGGGGCAGGAAGATCAGTAACTTTTTCAGAGATACTTCCAGTGCCAAAAGCAAGCACAACAAGAAAGATGAGAATAGAGGAATTTAATGGATGGCTAAGAACCTGGTGTTGTGCTAAAGGGTATGGACTGTTGGGGGTGGGGAGGGACCTGGGAGGACAGTAGTCTCTATGCCAAGGACAGACTACACTTGAGTGAGGAGGGAAAGAAAGTGTTGAAACAGAGGATGGAGGAGTACATAGAGGAAGTTGGGAATTTAAACTAGGAGTGGGGGGTGGCAGTTGGGGAAGAGATATGCAGAGACCACAGGTTGGAAAACCATATGAGCTTACTCCCCATAACAGTGACAAAGGACAAATGGCAAGTACTGTTGGTGATGCTAGGAAAAGAGGGCAGGATGGGGGGGAAGGGTGGAAGGTGGTTACCCTTAATGCTAGGAGCCTTGGGAGGAAAACTGCAGAGTTACAGGTTCTCATGGCAGAGGGAGAGGTGGACATTGCAGTCATCACGGAAACATGGGCCACCCAATACAATGACTGGGACCTGTCTGTACCAGGGTACAGATTATTTCATAGGGACAGGGTGATTGGGAAAGGAAGGGGGGGTGGCACTATGTGTGAAGGAAGGACTGAAGTGTGTAAGGGAGGAAGGGGAGGATGGTAGTATGGAGTCACTTTGGATGCAAATCCAGGATTCCAAGAATAGGGATTCTTAGAATGGGAGTGGTGTACAGGCCACCATCTCAGATGGAGGAGTTAGGCAACTAGCAGGACAGATCAGGAGGACCTGCGAGAAGGGTAGTGTGGTGATTGTGGGGGACTTCAACATACCAGGAGTGGACTGGAGCACCCCAACAACCAGGAACAGAAGGGAGCAGGTACTGCTGGATGCCTTCCAGGACAGCTTCCTGCTGCAAATGGTCAGTGAACCAACCAGGTTAGGAAATACCCTTGACCTTATGCTGGCAAATGGGGACTTTTGTGAGAGAACTTACAGTGGAGGAACCGCTGTCAGGGAGTGACTACCGCTCAGTATGGCTCACATTGGATATGGGCAAGGAAGGAGTGGAATCTGGCACAATAGTGCTGGACTTCAGGAGGGCTGACTTTGGGAGGATGGGGGAAGTGGTAAAAGGGTACCTGGCCAGAATTCAGTCTAGTATGGACACCAACCAGAGGTGGGAGCTCATAAAGCTGGGGATAGTGGAGGCAACCAAAACCTGCTGCAAAGCCCAGAGCAAGAAGGCTAGTGCTAAGAAACTGATCTGGTTGAGCAAGGAGGTCATGGAAAAGGTAAGGAGGAAAAGAGCTGCCTTTAGGAAGTACAAGAAAACAGGGAGGGGGAGGACAGGGAGGAGTACTTGACAGAATCGAAGGAGATGACAAGGGCAGTAAGGGGAGCCAAAGCATCTACGGAACTCAGGCTGGCACAAGGCATTAAGAAGGGGGAGAAGGACTTCTTTAAGTACATCAGGGAGAAAAGGAGCTGTAAGGACCACATAGTAAGGATTAGGAAGGAGGGGGGTTGGGTGGAAGCAGGGTGCGATAAGGCAGAAGCACTAAATGAGTACTTCTGCTCAATATTTACTAAAGAGAAGAGGGGGGGTGACACCCAAGGTGGGAGAAATAGCAAAAGCAGGGGGAGAAGTGGTGACAGATGGGGAAATCATGGAGAGCAGAGTTCGAGAGGGTTTGGAGGCACTGAGGGTGGACAAGGCACCAGGCCCAGATGGCATCCACCCCAGGGTACTGAAGGAGCTGGCAGAGGTCCTTGCAAGACCTTTGGCAGACCTATTTAATGCCTCACTACATTCGGGGTGTGTACCTCAGGACTGGAGGATGGCTCATGTGGTGCCCTTCCACAAGAGTGGCCCCAAGGATGAACCGGGAAACTACAGACCAGTGAGCCTCACATCCATCGTGGGTAAGATAATGGAGACTATCCTGAAGGAAAGGCTGGTGGCCCTCCTAGAGGCCAAAGGACTACAGGACAGCAGACAGCATGGCTTCATACATGGCAGATCCTGCTAAACCAACCTGGTCGAGTTCTATGACTGGGTAACTAGGCAACTGGACAGGGGCCATGCAGTGGATGTCCTGTATCTGGACTTCAGTAAGGCATTTGACTCAGTGCCACATGAAAGGCTGGGAAGGAAGTTAGTAGGCACAGGGATGGGTGAAAAGCTGGTGAGATGGGTAGAAACTGGCTGCAGGGAAGGCAACAGAGGGTGGTGGTAGGTGGGGAGCTCTCACACCCAAGGGCAGTGACGAGCGGTGTTCCACAGGGCTCAGTGTTGGGACCAGTGTTGTTTGGGATATTCATTGCAGACATATCATGGGACATCAAGAGCAAGATCAGTCTGTTTGCTGATGATACCAAGGTAGGCACGGTGGTGGATGACCTAGGGGGATGGCAGGGGTTGCAGGATGATCTGGCAGAGCTTGAAACCTGGTCAGACACCTGGCAACTGGGCTTTAATGCCAAAATGTGCAAGGTGCTGCATTTTGGGATGAAGAACCCAAGGAGGAGTTACCAGCTAGGGGGAGTGCAGCTAGCCCAGACAGAGGAGGAGGAGAAGGATCTGGGTGTGCTCATTACAGGGTCAATGAACAACTCGGCACAATGTAGGAAGGCAGCTGCAAAGGCCAACAAAATGCTGGGTTGTATTGCAAAGGGTATATCCTCGAGGAGGGAGGAGGTGATTCTGCCACTGTATAGGTCATTAGTTAGACCACACCTGGAGTACTGCGTGCAGTACTGGTGTCTGTATCTGAAAAGGGACATTAGGTTACTGGTGGGGGTGCAGCGCAGAGTGACAAAGATGATCAAGGGGCTGGGGGACTTATCATATGAGAGGAGGTTGAAGGAGTTGAACATGTACTCACCGGAGGAGAGGAGAGACAGGGGTGACATGATTGAAACCTTTAAATACATGAAAGGAATAAACAAGACGGGTACAGAGGGGCTGTTCAAAGTAAGGGAGGGGAGGGCCACCAGGGGCCATGATATGAGACTGGAGCGAGGAAGGTTCAGGAGGGGAGATGAGGAGACACTTTTTTACAGAGAGGGTGGTGGCTGGGTGGAATGCGTTACCTGCTGAAGTGGTATGCAGTAGAACAGTGGACTGCTTCAAACGAGGATGGGACAGGACAAGGGGGAGGGTTAATGAAGGGAAAGGGTGGAAGGGAGGGGCAGCTGCAGAATAAGGGGTGCTAGCTGCACATTCGAGCAGACTTGATTGACCTCTAGGCCTTTATCTGCTGGCAAATTTCGTATGTTCGTATGATGGTGTTTAGCAAAGTTGTTGATTCTGTGGTCTTAGTGCATTGTAAAAAGCCAAGAAATACAGAAGCCAATAGAATGCTGTGACAGGTAACATGTAACCATGTGGCCTAGGCTATTTGAGAACATTCAAAATGGCAAGTCAGACTGGTTTCACAGCTCAGACACCTAAACTCCATTTTACATTTGTTTGAACAATACACAATTAAACAATTTCTTTTCTCGTTAAAGCAAAAATCTCTCATCAGTGATTTCCCTTTTTTATACAGCAGGAATAAGCGGCTTCTCCCTGATCCTCTCTGGGCCCTCCCTGCTTTTAAGGAGGCCTCCAGGCAGCCTTCCCCAACTCTGCCTGTCTCTGGCTTGTAGCATTATTCTCCCCCATATATTAAGCCATGTTTTTTTTTTAACTAACATTGAATGTTTCAACCCTTGTCGCTAGTGAAAATGGGCAGTATTGCTATGCTCATCAGCTAACAAGTATAAAAATTAAAAAATAAAATGAAAAAGTGAAAGCCACAAGTTCTTCAGAGCTCCCTTTCAGCTCTGTGTTCTGCAGTGTTAACTCTTCTCTCCCTGCAGTTTCCAACCCAAAATTAAAAAAAAAAAAAATATTTTATACTGGAGGTAGGTTAGTTTTATTCGGCAACTCAGCACACAGGTATTCCCAATAATCAGCTGCTCCCAATTATTCAATTAAGGGCTGACTGCAAGTTTGCAGGTCTCCTTGCACAGTAGTCTTCAAGGCCAACTTGTTAAATCCAAGTTTGTCTCCCATCAATGCTCCTGACAAGATCCCTCTGGTCCTGAAAGTGATGGGGAGGGAAAAGGGCAGACCTATCCTGTTCACATAACCACCCCGTTAGAACCATTCCCAGGGAAGACTTAGGAAAGGCCACCAGCACCATCCCCTCCTTGGAAGAAAAAGGGGCCTTGCTCTGTACTCTGCAGGCACCATGGGGTACTGTACTGCATTCCCATTGGCTGAAGCTTCCAAACCATAACACCTTGGGTATACAGAACCACCTGAGTGTGCAACACCTTGGGGATACAGAACCATCTGAGTGTGCAAAGCCTTGGGTATACAGAACCACCTGAGTGTGCCGTGCATTTGTCCAATTTATTTTGGCAAGTCTGCCAACTGTGCCCAGCCCATCTCTCCTCATTAAACTAGACTGCAGCATCTTATGTGGTCTATGCACCCGTATCCCCTCCATAATGAGGTTTACCACTCTGTTGGACAGTTGTCCATACAATATCGTATGTAGTGAGAACCCCCTGGATGTTGGAGGCACCTCCTGCATTATCCCCATCCAGTACAGTATTTTTTTGTCCCAAATATTCACATCTGTCATCATAAATGTACACAGCTTGCTCTTTACATGTTTTGGACATTGTTTCACTGAACCATCAATCTTACAATTTATTACAGCACACAGTTCCTTCATAACATGCATACCCCTATCAATCATAGTTTCTTTGTGCACTCTGCCATACTCAGTCTCGTCCCTTCTAAGGGATAAGTTTTTTCAGCATATCTTTTTAATGGGGTCCATGTGCTATTTTGAGAAACCATTTGGTCCTCTGCACAGAATGGGGCTCTTTTCACAATCTTTAGGCTACCCACATGGCATTTAGAACAAGAGGCACAATAGTCAGCGACCTCATTAACTAGTCCTTGCCTATAACATTGAGTGGGTATTTGCTCCAGGGTTTCCTTCCTTTCCAAACATTCTACACCAGGAAGCACAAAATCCAGCTTTAGCATTTCAGGTTGCACTAACCCAGGGACCACTGCTTAGCATTGTAAACCCCTGTCTGATTTACAGATACCACTCTAACTAGTATGTCCTATTTTCATTCAGCTCTGGGGAGACTGCTTGTCTGTGGCTTATTCATCACTTGACTCCCTGCTACTGGTACTTGCTGTGATGTCCCTTCAAGTGGTTTATCCATTTTTTGCAAAACAAGTGGGTTTTTAATACCCACCTGCTCTGACCTCTGGGAAGGTTGCTTAATCATCAGAAGAGGTGAACTTTTTTTCAGCATTTGTTGCAGTACCTCCCGCAGAGGTGATCTCTGTCTCCTTATTTGTAGCAGTGTTCTAAGCATGGTTCCTAACAAAGTCTGGTTTTACCTTTCCACAGGTCCCATGACACCCCCCCCCATCTTTCCAGAACTCAATATTTTCCCAGTGTGTTGTCTTTCTAACTTCACCTTGGCATTCTGCACTGGCTGTATCAATTCTGCTAGGTTTTCTAACCTTTCCCCTGTGTCCTGGTGAGACTTTACTTTCCTCTCAACCACTTTTACTTCTGACAGAAAGTTCCTGAGCTAACCACACCACTTCCTGTAGAGCACTGGTGTATTTATTTTTTTAAACTTTGTTTTTTAATGTTTTTTTCATTAGTATGAAACAATCCAATAGGACATACATTCCAGATCAATAAGGTAAATCATAAATAGTTATTACAATGAAGAAATCTGTACATTTTGTAATACAGTATAATAATATAAATGGTAAACATAGAGGATAGTGTATGGTCCACTATCCACAACAAGCATTTTTAGCCATCGAGAGGTTTGCCATGGTGACCGTTTAAGCCACGCGAGTGAAGCTCAAGAGGTGTTGGTTGCCATGGCAACCTTGGGATGGCTACTCACACTTGCTGTGGATAGTGGACCCTATACTGTCTTTTATATTATATGGTCCACATCCACAACAAAAAACAAGTCTCTTTTATTTAAAAAAACAGTTCAGTGTCCTTACTTTGCTATTTCATTTTCACCGCTGGTCTCTGCAGCACTCACTGCCATAGCCGTCTCTCACAGGACTGGAGGTTCGCGTGATGGGCATGTGCAAACGCATTCCAAGTGTTTGTGTTGCACTAGCTATGTAGCTAGTGCAGCACAACAAACTAGTTGATGTGGTTAGTGCAGCACTACAGCGTTGTTCCAGGGATGGATTTTGATCCCCAACAACGTTCCACCATACACCATAAACCTTTATAGCTTTTGAGTAAGTAAAAGGCATGACATTAGTATCCCTTTAGCTCTTTAACCTGTCTAACTATACACCGATGTTTCTTTCTGTCTGAGTACTCACTCAGGGTTTATCACAGCACAGATGTATTTATTTTTTAATTCAGCTATCCCTTCTCATTTTCATTGCACTTCCTCACGTAACTCATCTATGGTAACCCTCAGCATTTCAGTTTCCACTTGTGTGGTCTCCCTTTTGAGGGCAACTGTTGCAGCCTTGCTGCCTTCCCCTTTTCTGTTTGTTCCAATACTCTAAAACATGACATCTGAATGCCTCTTAACTCTTCTCATTTTTGCAGCAGATCCTCACTTACAGTAGTTCCTCTTCGACTAACCTGAGTATATCAATTTCTTTTGCGAACCTGACTATATAAAATTCTGTCTGCTTGGGCATCTGTATTGGAACCATGTAGCTGATACTTAAATACAGATCCTGAAGATCTCCAGAGTCTATTATATCAGCTCAGAGAGTGGGTCTCCCACCCTTTCCTCTTGCCTTTTCTGCCTACAAGATTGTCATGGTTTACCCTCAGTACCAAACTGTTCAGGGTCAAACTTTGGGAACATTTGTTCTAGCTCTTCCTCTTCAGTGCGAACCTCCTGAAAGGATTTTTCAAACATTTCAAAGTCACTCTCTATCTCTCTCTAGGGATACTTTCATTTCTGGGACTGTCTTTGCCTTGGGGAAACCCTTTATTTTCTGACTGAGTTTTCCTGGGCCTGTGTTCCTTCTTGACATCTAGGTCACTCCTTGCATGTCTGAGGACACCCTCACTAGTAATTTTAAGGTTCTGAAATCCATCCCCATTAAAAGGCACTTCACACCACATTCTACCTGATTGCCAATAATCACTTGATTAGACCCATCTACCTTCAGGTCCTTCATTTCACAATTCTCAAGGCAAGCACCATGTAAAGTGTTTCCAGTCACTTTCACACATTCCACATTATATGTTTTCACTGTAGGGGCAGTAAGGTATTTTTAAGATTCCCCTGAATACATGAGTCCCTTGTTTCTATCTCCATTTATCAGCCAGCCCATGAGAGATTCTTTCACTAAAGTCTGACCACCTCTCAAATCTAGTAGGGTCCCAATTGTTTTGTCCTCGGCCTGCATTTGAATAATATTGCTGTAGTCCACATCAGTGATTATGTTTTTATTTACAGCATGCCCTTTAGTGCCAGCCATCCTCGCGTAACTACTTTCTGTGTAATTCTGTACCTCAAAGTGTCTTTTACCACAGACATAAGAACATATATCCCCCACATTTCCAGTCCCCCTTCCACACTTGAGAGTACCAGAGGAAATATTTTCATCTGTTTTCTCCCTTTTACACATACTAACTTCACTTTTGATACCCTTCTCCCACTTTGGATCCTCAGGGACACTTTTTTGTGTTAACAACTTGGGGACTGGTTTTGTAGGTGACAGTGTTGCATTCTGCATAGTTACCTTCCCAAATGGGATAAAGACTGTGCATGCACTCTGACTTCTCTTCCCACATCAGAAACAAACCATCTTAACAGTTTCCCCCACATGTAGACAATATACTCTCAACTGTTTGGTTAACCCCTCCCCAACAGTGCCTCTTCACCATTTCCTTTGGTGGCTTCTCAGCTTGGATTTACCACTGTACAAGTTATTGGATTACAAGAAGTGCTTCCACTGCAGGATGCAGCACTGGTGGTTGTTTCTGTTCTTTCTGGGGCATGGACTCAAAGCACATCAGCCTTTCTTCCTTCTCTTCTCTGGACTTTGCCAGATGCTACTTCTTCGCATCTCCAAAAGTGCTACAAGTCTTATCCTCTTTGCCTTTACCCACTCAGGTCAGGAGAGCAACTCTAAAAAGAAAACAATGCACACAGCATAGTGCAGGCTGATTTTCACAACCACAAGGACTATTTCTCCTGTCCAAGTACTTTTACCAAATGCAGGGAGAATGCATGCATAACAATCAAAGAACTCTTTAGGTTTCAACCACTTCTATGTACCCTTACCAGCTCTTGACATTTATGTGCCAAACTGAAGTTCTGATCTTACACTCGAACCCTGGTCCTGCTGCTCACAATGTCTTCTCTGGCTGCCTTGGTGCCTTAATGCTGAACTTGTTCCCACTGAGAACTTGCCAGCTAGAACCTAAATCCCTAACCTCAGGGATGACTCCCCCCAAATTCTTTATTTTCACCAAACTGCTAGGGGCATCCAAATCCCTGTGTAAGAGGCAGAGTGTAACTGTGTGACCTAGGCCATTCTGGAGCATTCAAAATAACACGTCGGACAGGTGTTATTGTTCTAACACCTAAACCTTTTGTTTTACATGAGTTTGAACAGTGTAACAGGATGCCCCTGTTATGAATCTGCTGTAACAATTTTCTTTATATATTGATGTGCAAATCCCCCCCCCCCATTTCTCTCGCACTATTCTATCTGCTTACTTTTTCTTACTTTCCTTACTTTCTTGTCAGAGTGGCCAACCTGATAACATTTTCTCTTTACTTTTTCTGTCCCCTTTAATCCAGACCCCTTTTGCACATAGTAGCGCTAGATGCGTTTATAAAATAAAGTCAGATGCAAAGTCGCTATATATTTAAAACAGTACTGGTGCCCCATAGAAGTACTTCACCACAATAGTGCTTAAAAGAGCCTTGCAGTGAGCTCCCGACTGGGAGATTTCTAATAGCGCACATCACACTGTAAACAGAAGCTAGGCACTAAAAATGTAAAGCAGGAAGCCGCTCGACTCTCTGTAGTAAAGAAGAGTCGGCTTAAAAATCCTGCATCGGATCAGATTGACTCCATGGCTAGCTTTGGAGCAGAATGATGCTCCAAAGCACCTTGAATTGGTGCACGATGCAAACAGAAAAATTGGAGCAACAGGGTGCTCTGATCAAACCAGACTGCCGCAAGTGCGGCTGGAAATTGAATAATAAAATACTGAAAAGTAGGACACTAAAGGCAAATGTGTTAAAGAAGTCCCGTAGTGTCCACAAAAATGATTAATGTGCCCAGTTAAGTGATGCAGCATGAGAATGTTCTGACTGGGGCTGCCTGATAGAAATAAAGGCCAAAATTAAATGTAGCCCAAAGGCTGATATTTCAGTTGTCGGCTTTGTAAAATAAATACTGTCTTTTTGTTAGGGATTCAGTGAGACTTTTTGAGCCAACCAAAATGCCCCTAAATTCAGTATGATGGTGCAGTGAGGGCTAGAGAATTAGAGCCCTGACAGTAATTCAGTGCTTAATTTGCAAAGAAAGAGGTGCCAGGGCTCTGAGTCCAAATACCAAAGGCCGGCGGCCCCCAGAAGCTATGGGGTTTTAGATGCTCTGTGGTGAGTGTTGGGGGTTATATTGCAGATAAAACACATTTCTATGTCAGGCTCCCTGCCCCTGAATCCAGGGGAAGAATTTTTTTTTTTGAGGGTGGAGTCAGGGTCGGAGAACCTGGCTGACCGGGTGCTGGTAAAGGATCATGGGCACGCATGTACAAGTATATGCAATGGTAAAATCCTGTGAATTGGCTCCAATGCCAGGAGTCTGGAGGCTGGTAGACCCCCAGAAGTTCTTTGGTTTTAGATGCTCTGTAGTGAATTTGGGGTGTTATATTCCAGATAAAACACATTTCTGTGTCTGGTTCCCTACCCCTGAATCTGGGTAAGAATTGTTTTTGGGGTACCTGGTAGAGTCAATTATTGAAGAGTCTGGCTGACCACTGGTAAAGGACTGTGGGCTTGTATAAAGGGCAAGATGCTGTGAATTGACCCAAAGGCCAGGGATCTGGGGGTCGGTAGGCCCCCAGAAGCTCATTGAATTTAGATGTTCTGTGGTGAGTTTTGGCCAGGGTTATATTGCAGATAAAATGCATTTCTATTCTGTGTCAGGTTCCCTACCCCCTGAATCCAAGGGAAGAATTTTTCTTTTTGGGGGGGGACAAAGAATAGAAATGTGTTTTATCTGCGATATAACCCTGACCAACACTCACCACAGAGCATCTAAACTAATAGTTTATACATGCATCGCCCTAGACCCCTGCTCCTTAACAATTCAATATCTTGCCCTTTATACTCAGAGTTATGGTATTGGAGACTCTGGCTGACCTTACTAAGCAACAAAATGTACCACATAACATCTAGCATGGTAAAGAAGTAGAAGAATCAATTAAAACTGAAGCATGAAAAGGTTTTTATAGATAAAGGATCATGGGCATGAAGAAGCTATGGCAAGGTACTGTGATCCAAAGGCCATGGGTGTGGGGTCCAGAAGGCTCCAGAAGCTCTTGGGTTTTGGATGCTCTGTGGTGAGTTTTGGGGCTTTTATTGAAGATAAAACACACTTCTGTTACATTTTCTCTTATTGAAGATAAAGCACACTTCTGTTACAGGTTCCCTATTAAGGAACTTGTAACAGAAGTGTGCATTATCTTTAATAAAAGCTCCAAAACTCACCACACAGCACCCAAAACCCAAGAGCTTCTGGCCTACCTATAACATTATAACTATGCTCCTGCAATTAATTTGTTACAATGACAGGTTAGCTGGTCAAGTAAGAACATTTCATCATATGGCACTGACAGGGTTTAAGACTTATTGAACCCCAGGCTACCGTGCAGCATTCAATACCAGGCAAAATTGTACCCTGCTAGATGCCACGTGGTATATGTTGTTGCTTAATAAGGTGAGTGAGTCTCCAATATCCTGACTCCGTATAGATGAAAAAAAAATGTTCTCCTTGAAGTCAAGGGGAGGCTCCCTTTGACTCCTAGAGGAACATTTTTTTTCATCTAGATGGAGTCATGATATTGGAGACTCTCGCTCACCTTTTTAAGCAACAACATGGAGGTACTAAGGAACCTGTAACAGAAGTGCATTTTATCTTCAATAACAGCCACAATACTGAAAGCAGACCATCTAAAACCCAGGAGTTTCTGGGGGGGGGGGCATCAGAACAGGATATTAAAATGTTTAGCATTGCACCATCTGCCTTTTTTTTTTTTTAATTTTTCTAGAAGATTCTATTTAGTTACCTGCCCTATCAGATAAGTATAAACATTTTTTTAATCTGATGATTTATATGTGGTTTAAATCCAACCCTTGTTTCTTTGTGTCCTGTTTACATTTCTTGTTTTCCTTTTCAGACATTCCTCCGGAACAGTTTTGGTGACCAGTTAATCCCCAACTTGGACTGGCTAGGTAAGAGACACTACTGTTACAAAAGTTACCATGACATTTTGGGCAAGTATCCATCATGATGTAATGGATGGTGGCGGTAGCCCACCATTATTTTATGATGGATGCTTGCACAAAATGCTACAGTAATTTGGTGTGTGTGTGTGTGTGTGTGTGCGTGGTAATGTATGAATATAATGGAAGTATAGCACAAAGAAAAGAGTATATAAAGCACTGTTTCAGTGGCTGCTAGCCAAAATACAGTTTCTGTATTAAGCTACAAATACCATTAAGTAAGCATCCACATTGCTACACCAGTTTTGTAGGTTGCAGAAAGAAATTCTTGGTTTGGTTTGGTTGTTCTCTACTTATCAAGAAAAGACCATAGAAGTTCCATATTTCTCTGGTTATCCGCATGTTTTCTTTCCTTACTTTGTGTGTCACTGGCTGATCTGTGCCCTTTGGCAAGCAATGACTGAACATAAGGGATGGGATTGAATTTCTTCAATGGTGGGCTGACTAGATTGCGGAATAGTAATGATGAAATAGTTTCAATAAACATCGATGCTCATGTTGATGTGCATATGAGGTTAATGTGGGAAAAGCCTCACTCACACTCGGCACTGGAGATAGCAATAGTGCTCAGGGCTGTCAAGAGGTCCTTATACTGCTCCTGAATTGCTTTACCACCTGACTCCTTGTACACCCTGTATGCCTGAATGGTTTCACGAGTGGTACCAATATCAAAGAGACTCAATCTCGCTTTCTCCATACAGTTTAGGCAGCTCATCGGGCCAGTACTGCTTATACAACACTTTCATTTTGGTGCTATGAGTCTCATATCCAGTCTTGTCACTAGTGGTGCCTCCTATAGGCAGCATACGTTTTCATAAATTGTCTGCTAAGCTGCAGAAAAATTGTCCCGGGGGAATCTTCTTGTCACAAACATTTCCTTCATGCAGGAGGACACCCTGAAACATCCTTTCTCCTATGGCTTTCTCACACTGTGCTGAAAATTTGCCTTGTTTTTCTACCATTGCGTCAAATCACCACTATTTGCGGCAGATTGTACAATCGCCGATGTTGCAATTCAAGAGATAACTCTTGACAACTCCTGTAGGGCATCATACATAATTCCAAGGTTGCTGACAAACTGAGTAGATGACAATCGTTTGCTTAGAACAGAGTAGGTTTTGCCTGTTGTGCTGTCACGAGAAATGTCATTAGCTGCAGATGTGAAGTGCTTATAGAGAGCAGGGTAAGCATTCCTAACAGCCTCTACTGTTCTAAAGCTCAAAGCAACCCACCAGGTGTCTAACACTCAACTTATCTTGCAAAGCTGAATGTCAAGAGCTTCAGCGCATTCCTTCAGCTCTAATTTATTTTTCCCAGATGTGCAATAAAGAGAATATAGCTTATCTAGCAAACTTTTAAAGGGATTTGTAGCTCCAACATCTTGCATGACATCACCGACTGCAAGCTCTAGGCGATAAGCAGAGCAGTGCCATGCTATGATATTTGGAAAAATGTCTTGCAACCGCTTCATGACACCCATATTGCATCCAAACATCACTGAAGCTCCATCGCAAGCAACCGCTACCAGGCACTTGGCAAGGAAGTTTTCAGTTATGTTAATTTTTTTGAGCGCAGACAATAAACTGTTCACTATTCCCTCGGCAGTCAGATTCTGCAGCTCCACAAGGTCCAAAATAAATTAGCAGGAGACTCCATGCCAAGTAACATCAGTCGCACGTACACAATCAAAGTGCTGTTCTTGTTTAAAGCAGTAGCTTCATCAAGTAAAAGACTCACTTTAGAAGCAATCACTGTGATTTGGGCAAACAACTTTTTTCTTCATCTCTGAGGAAATGTGATGTTGAATATTAGAACATGCCACATTGGAATGCAAAATCCGCCCTATGTCTAGTCCATTCAACTGCTGACAGTCTATTTCTACTTCAAAACCATATGATGGCCAGTTACGCTTCACTTCTTTATAAGCAGTTCTGAAGATTCTGGCCATAGTAGCAATTTGAGCAGACTGTGCATTTGCAGCTAATGGCAGCAATGTGTCCTTCTTTGACTGCTCAACAATGCGAGAAGCTGCGACATGTGACTTAGTTTGTGCATGTTCTCCTATCTTTTTCTGTAGTGATTTCTGTTGCTTTATTTTATTGGTGCCATATGAAGTTACAGTAGTTTCAATCCATTCTTTTGCCAACTTCATTCCGGCAAATTTTTCAGGACCCAAGTTACTGACTTGCTGACACCCACTGCAACCGAGATTTGATCCGTTGATGACTAACCACCAGTACTGCACTGAAAATTTTTTTTTTATTTACTCTCCCATCCTGCAGGAAGTAAATCTTTGTTATGAGACACAACTTGTTCAGGGAATTCGTCTTCAGAACCAGAGCTCTGTGATTCAGAATCACTAGTAGCACAAATGCTTTCCGCAAAACTCTTCCCTTTTATCTCTTCATAATCATGAACTTGCTTTTCTTTTGTACCACTAAGGCCATGGACACATGTAATAGTGGCACCTGATACATCTTCTTATTATTCTTCATGGTTTTCATCACTCTCCTTTTTCTTCCGTTTAGTGGCTTGCTCAGCCTCATCCCTACTACCTCCTGACTTAGAAAAATATGACCAGATTTTCTTTTGACCGTGGGACATTTTTTCTAATTTATTTCTCAACTGTCACCGAAATGAATACAAAACTAACCTGCTGCCTGTCTTAGTTAGCCTTATTTCATTTATTTTTTTAGTTAGAGCACCAACAGAGACAGTCAGAAGAACACACACATTGATGTGCTGTGTGTAGGTGGAACTTGTGGGAATCAAACCGAAACTCACACTGTGACACACTTGCTTCTCTCTTTCTGTCTTCGTTAGTCTAGTTTTATTTTTTTACAGCCCCTGCCCCTTCAGACACAGTCACTAGAACACACACACTAATGTGCTGTATGAAGGTGGAACTTGTGGGAATCAAACCGAAGCTCACACAGTGACACACTTGCTTCTCTTTCTGTCTTTGTTAGACTAGTATTATTTTTTTAAAGGCCTTGCCACTTCAGACACAGTCACTAGAACATGCACACTAATGCGCTGTATGTAGGTAGAACTTATAGGAATCAAACCAAACTTTCAGAGACACTGTCAGCTCGCTCCCCTATTTTACACTTATCAATTTTTTCCTGTAGAGGAGCTACTGGTCAGGGGAAGGGGGAACCCACACAATCTGCTGGCTAAATGTGTTTTTATGTGGGTGGTGTGGTGGTTCCAACTGTCTGGATTTGCCCTGCACTGGCTGGCCTAGTCTGAGGCAGTCTTCTGTTCTGCCCCCCACTGCACTTCTTCACTCAAGGGAGAGCCTCTGTGAAAAATGTTGCCTTGCTTAAATAAATATCAGTCCTCCCCAGTCTCTCACTCAGCCCTGGCTACCAAGATTTATTGTTCATCTCTTGTCTTGAGAGTAGTACCCCTTGCTTACTTCTTTGTTTCCCGCTGCGCCACCCCCACACCTCCCTTGCATTCTCAAACCCTCACTAGGTTAACACACAAGGCCGCACCCACGCTCCCTGCCACAGGCTTCACAGACAATTCTAACCCCAAGCCCAATGACTCTCTGATCAATTTTCAATTTCCACCACGTGTATTTATTTAAATGTGCTTCTTTCTTGTGCAAATGTGCAGTCTCTCACTCTCCGACTCCGAGACTCCTCAGAACAATGACTGACTACACAGAGCCAAGCCGACTGACAATATGCAGCCACAAACCCACACACACTGCCTCAGGTCGGTGTGGCAAGTCTGCGCATGCTAACTCCTCCTCCCCTGATGTAAGGCAAGTGGCAAGGCAACAAGATGATCACCTGACCACAGAAGAGATGGTCAGGTGATCCTTCACACAGACAGTGGATGGAGCTTGGCTCAGACTCGGAGCAACTTAGCAAGCTCCTTGTGAGCGTGTGGTGTGCCACTGGCAATCAAAATTTAACCCCACCCCCCAACCCATAAGCAGCAAGGTCAGCTCGGGGTCCCGGAGCGAGCGCAGCTGCTGACTGCTGATGCTGACAGAGTGAGAGAGAGCGAGAGAGAGAGCGAGGACTAGGAGGAGGAGCCGAGGAGGACGAGTGATGAATCAGTGAGAGTGGACTGGAGGATGGACTGAACAAGGTGGAGCCAGGAGCCACTTGTCTCACACTAGTAAGTAGATTAATTCAGTTCCTCCTGGCAACCCCTCGGGCTGCTGCTACTCTGACAGCTGCTCCGTATTAAATTTCTAACTGCAGCCTGTTGACCTGTAGTGTGTGCAGCACTGTCAGAAAATACAGAAGACAGGAGCGAGAGGTGCCGGAGCTGAGCCCTGGCCTGAAAAGAGGTGCCGGGGCTGAGCCCTGGATAGCACCGGCTCAAATTAAGCACTGTGATTAAAAATAAGGAAAACCTTGTTGCGGACATTTTTCTTTATCATGCATATTTCCTGGTATCCTGAAGTTGACAAAGGAAAGAAGATATTTGGCCGGGATATTCAAAGGGCTTGTGGATTGTGGAACAGTGTTGTGCCATGTGCAACCCACTGCTGCGCCCCAGCATGATATTCAAAAATAGGATGTTGCACTGTGCAAATCCAGATGTGCTGGGGTGCACCAGTAATGTGTGCGGTGCAAGTGTGGGGGGCGTACCCATGCATATTCGACACATCCCAATATTCAGCCCGGGATGTGCGGTGCATATGCAGGCACACACCCGCCTTGCGCTGCACAGGGGAGTGCAAAGATCCACTGAAAAAAAAGGAGCAAGGCCTGGCGGCCCACAGGTGAACTGCCATATCGCAAGGTGCAACAGGGCAGCCACCAGCCGTGGATGGCCACCCGACCTCCAGAGCCACGGTCCGTCCTCATCCACCATCCCACCCACTCGTGGGCTCCAGTACGTAGAAACTCCCTGGTGGTCCAGGGGACCCAGTCCCTGGCTCCAATCATGGGCTTTGTAATAATAATGTCATCCCTGGTGGTCCAGTGGACCCACTCCCAAGCCTGATCATGGGCTTTGTAAATTTAAAACACCCTGGTGGTCTGGCAGTACCCCCTCCCCACCTGCCCACTCAGTCCCACCACCCCGCTCCCCCCCCGGTCAGTGGCAGGTGGCAGCTCCCCACAACACAATCCACCCGGCCGCCCTCTGACTGACAGCTTTCATTATGGCTGTACACCCATTGGTTCACAGTGTGGGCCAATGGGCATGCAAACCATACTGTACTACACAGACCTGATATGTGAATGACTTCCATTTACATATCAGGACTGTATTGTACAGTACGGTCCACATGCCCATTGGCCCATGCTGTGGACCAATGGGCATACAGCCATTATAGCGTTGTCAGTCAGCGGGCGGCTTGCAGGTGGGGAGCTGCTGCCTGCCGCTGACTGAGTGGGGGAGCAGGGTGGCAGAACTGAGTGGGTGGGTGGGGATGGGGTGACACTGGACCACCAGGGAGTTTTACATTTACAAAGCCCATGATCAGGCTTGAGAGCGGGCCCACTGGACCACCAGGGATGAAGTTATTATTACAAAGCCCACGATCAGGCTGGGAAGTGGGTCCACTGGACCACCAGGGATATAATTGTTGTTACAAAGCCCACAATCGGGCTGGGGGGCAGGTCCACTGGACCACCAGGGATAGATTTATTATTACAAAGCCTGTGAATGGGTGTTGGGGTGCGTTGCCACCGAGGAGCAGGGGGAGTGTCGGTCCCCAACGGCTGCAGCCTGGCAGGGCACCAGGCACAAGTCACCAGTGATCAGCATACCTGCATGCAAATGGGGCCATAATGACATGCAAATGGCCCCATTTATACCTTACATGAATACTGGCCCCATTTGCATACCTACCATTGAATATTGTGGTTCCTGCACCTAGCGCAACTGCACTTGCGCTGGCTTATCCCCCTGCTCCTCTCTTGCCACTTGTGCTGGCGCAGTGCCACTGTGCCATGCGCAATGGGGGTGGCCACAGTGCCATATTCAATGGTGCTGAGCCATGGCGCAGCACCACTGAATATCACCCAGTCCACGCCCTGGCGCATCCCAGTTGGGCTGCACCCAGGCTAGCGCCCCTGCCTGGCACAGTCTGAATATCCGGCCCAAGGAGTGCACCCTTATTCTTCTATTAACTTAGCCAATTCAGGGATACCTATGTTATTAACTTTTAATACAGGAAAGTATAGAGTGGTAATTACCTGGGTATGCAGTCAGGTTTTGCTATTGAGCTGGCAGTCCAAGAAATGGCTGCTTTTATAGAAGCCTAGAAAGTGAGGTCCTTCCTGGTGGGAGGATCTTATGACCCTCAATATGGAAAATCCTATCATCAAAGATATTACTGGTCCTATAGCCCAGATACTGGTAAGATATGAATAGTAGGGGAAAGTTTTCTGAGAAAATAACTGTATACCTGACTGTTTAAGGGTCCAGCTAAGGTGTTACCTGACTAAAAATGAATATATAAGTTAATGAGGAATCACATGACTTTGATGTCACCCCTAGCACTTCTATATAAACTCACCACTAGAGGCTACGTTTAGATAGGTGGGTCAGTAGTTGACTGACCACAGTGAAAGGAGGACTTGAGTGTGAAAGCTTACATGCTGTTCAAAACTGTTGGATTACAAAAGGAAGTTTCAGGAGTTAGTAAAAGAAAATATTTCCTGTATGCTGTGGTGTGAAGGACTAACACCCTTTTTCCTTTTTGTATATATTTATTATGTTGCTTTATTATTTTTTGGAAGAGAGTCAAAATAAATTGACAAATGCAAGTTTTGAGTTTTTTATGCACTTGATTACTGCCTTGTGTGTTTGCTATTATACCCATGCTTCTACAAACAGTACAAACTAAATTATTTATTTTCAAACTTAAAAAAAAATCTCTCATCAGTGTTTTCCCTTTCTTATACAGCAGGAATAAACTGCCTTTCCCTGATCCTGTCTGGCCACTAACTCTAAGGTCCCAATTCAGCCTATACTATATATTTCTTTCTTCATTCTTCAGCTTTCCCTGCTTTCATGCAAGCCTCCAGGCAGACTTCCCCAACTGGCTTGTAAGGTTTTTCTCCACCTATACATTCAGCCAAAATTTCTTCAGAGCTCCTCTTCAGCACTATGCAGCTCTGCAGGGTTATCTCTTCCCTCCCTGCATTTTCAATCTAGCTCCCCCCCCCCCCAAAAAAAACTCTTTCACACTGGAGGTATGTTGTTTTTAGTCAGCGCCTCAGCACACAGGTGTTCCCAATTATCGGCTGCTCCCAATTATCTAATTAAGGGATGACTGCAAGTTGCAGGTCTCCCTGCATAGTAGTCTTAAAGGCCAACTTATAGCTGTTTTTTACTGTATCATGCTGTTTCTCCAATGTTGCCATGTATGTATACTGTATGTTTTGTGCTCTCACGGGTCGTTCCTGAAAATAGGCATACTACTTGTCTAGTGTACTTACCCGGTAAACAAAAGCTAAATAAATAAACTTGCCAAACCCTTTGTCTCCAACCAGAGCTCCTAACAAAAACCCCTCTGGTTCTAAAAGTGGTGGGGAGGTTAAAGGGTAGACTGACCCTGTCACCAATGCTGTCACCAATCCAAATACCACAGTAAACATAAAATAACTTTAACAGTTGGAAATACATTAATCCCAATAAATGCCCAAGGCAAATGTAAAAAAAATATATATTTCAATTGAATGAAACAGAAAAAGTTAAAATATCCACATATTCTGACATAAAGGGGCGGGGAGAGAAAAAAAAAACCCAGAAACTTGAGAATCAGTTCAGGTACCACTGCTGTAAAATTACAGCGCAGAAAAACATTATCTATCTATCTATCTATCTATCTATCTATCTATCTATCTATCTATCTATCTATCTGTTAGATCATGCATGCAACATTTCAAGTTTGCAGCATTTTTTCAGGGTTGAAAAGCTGTTTAATATTAATCTAAAAGTGTTGCACCTTACTAACTTTGGAATCATTTAATAAAATTGCATGAAATGGCAATGGTCCTCAACAGTGATAAATTTTGTGATGGACACTCATTCAGATTCTAAGATCCAGATATTTTAAAAGCATACTTTTGGGGCTTTTTTTTGTGCTTGTGCCATTAGCAGAGTTGTTTTGGAATTTTGCTCCAAAATATCCAGGGTAGAATGTGTTTGGCCCATCGGTGTGCCTTTCAAAGGTTTCAAGAAAAAATCTTTAACTGGTTCTAGAGTTATAAGGTTTTGAAATTTAGCTTCGGAGCATACTCAGTAGGGCTTTTGAGTTAATCCTTCGATGCAACCAAAGAATTCTTCTTTAGTGAGACATTTTTAGGTTGCGGCTAAATGTGTTTTTGGGTTGTGAGAAAATATCTTTAGGTCGTGAGGGCTACTATCTCCTTTTTGTGTGTGAAAAAGTTGAAAAATGCATAAAAATGATGGATTTTCAAGATACTTAACCTATTTAAACAGAACTTCTTTAGCTATATTATGGTATTCATTTTTTTAAAAAATAGCCCAGAAACACCTTTTCTGTACACTCCAATAATCTTGGGTGCTCAGCTAGGTGAATGGTCTAATTTCTGGGTTGTGAGACGAGAATTCTTTGGTTGTGCAAAAAAAGTATGACCCAAGAATTTTTAGTTCACACATACTGTGCTTCCATACTGAGTTTCTGCTTGTTTTGTTCACTTATGCCTCTAGTTTAAACTAAATTAATTGTTTTAACTCTCTTTTTTTATGTAGCCCTTAAAGACATTCTAAGGTAATAGTTCCTACTGTTTTAAAACACCTATTTGTTTCATGGAGCTAAGGCTGGTTTGGGGAGAGCCTGAGATGTTGTCATCATGGTGGCAGGTGGCCTTCCAGTCTCCCTTGTCAGAGGGGGACCCTTAGATGTTGCAGATGGAGTAGCGGGTTGGCTCCTGGTCCCCCTTGTCCAGCTTCAGCCCAACAGCCCTTGTCTGTGACATATGTAACTGCCTGGCTGCTCATCCCTTTTCCCTCATCCAACCCCCAACCCTTGCCCCATGAAATAACCTCCTTCCCACCCTCTGATTCAACCAATCCCCAATCCAGCAGCCTTGTCCTGTGAAATAAATAAAAAACCACCCCGGCCCTCTGATCTGTCCAACCCCCAATCTAGCAGCCTTGCCCTGTGAAAAAAAATAACCCTCTGCTGCTCTACCCCTTCCAGTCCCCAACCCAGCAGTCTTGCCTTGTGAAATAAATACCCCCACTCTACCCTCTGCCCCACCAAACCTCTAATCCAGCAGCCTTGCCCTTTGTAATAAATAGTTCCTCCCTCTAGCTAAGCCCTGTACAACCCCCAACCCAACAGCCTTGCCTGCCGCCACCATAGGGCAATGCAGATGATGGTTGAAGTGCCAGAAAATTACTCTAGCCACTTTTTCTGTTGCATTGGAATACCACAGAATACTAGGGAGACCCAACCCCAGCTGGGTATGCAGTACAACTAACTGCTTCAAGTTTTCATGATCCCCTCTCTCCCATCAGTTGCTGTCACTATTAAAATACAATAAAAAAATACCTTCTATAAAATAAGTCCAGGACAAATGCATTTTTAAAACAAACAACCCCTTCTCTGTTGGCCCTCTGCCACATTCAACCCCAACCCAGCCGCCTTGGCCTGTGAAATAAATACCCCCCCCCGCCAGTTCTGCCTTCTGTCCTCATCCTCCTAAAACTACCAGCCTTGCCTGTGAAATAAACAACCCCCTCCCACTCTGCACTCTGCTCCGTTCAACCCCCAGACAAGACTCCTTGCCCCATCCTAGAGCAGAGCCACCCCCCCTCCCTGAATGATTTGGAGTGAAGGAGTACCTCTTGGTTTCAAATGGTCAGAGCCAGGCAGCAGATGTTGTGCTTGTGGTAGCATTTCGGGAATGGGTTGAGTTACACAAGAGATATTACTTCTTAATTTTACTGGTGCCAGTAGGGATTCCTACAGCAGCCAACATGATCAGATTTCTTCTTTCCCTCATGTCCTTCTCTGAATCCAAACTAAGGATAAGGTAGCTGGCTTTAAACTACAGTGGGGGGGGGGGGTAGATGAGAGGGAGACTTGAGCTAGCTCTAATACAGCAAAACCAATCTACTATGCTTCCTGTAACAGTTCATGTGAAAGGGTGCTTTTACTATAAAGAAAATCAATAACCCCTTTCTTTGAAGTGTACCTAAGCCAAGTCTGAGTTTTGTATTGATTTGCTATAAAAACTATGTTTCAGTCAGCCTTCCAGGGCTTTTACACGAAAGTCATCCAGGGCTAAAATAAACCAGCATGTCCCTTTTGGTGGCACATAGGATTTTTTCCTCTACATGAGTGGCCTAAAAAAACAAAGGGTGGGTTGAGTTATTGAGTGGAATTATCTGAAGCCCTGATAGGTGTACTTAGTGTGCTTTGTTTTAATTAATCCCCAGACTTTACCATCATTCTTAAGAACAAATTCAGCTTTCAGTGTGTGCCTGTGTGTGTGTGTGTGTGTGTGTGTGTGTTGGGGGGGGGGGTGACCTGCTTGTCTCTCCTATCACTATAGGCAGGAATGTTTTAAGCTCCAGACGGTTCTACTGTGGTTATGTCAAAGTCTTTAAGACCAAATCCCACCTTTATTTTCAATGTGTGTGGCTGCATTATGCTCATTTGTGTCAGACTCAATGCATGGCCTTGTAGAAATAATAACAAAATAATTGTTACTACTAGGTTAACTCTGCAGAGCACATTTTTACAGAGAAAATATGGTTTGACCTCCAGTGCAGTATATAACAAATTTGTTAGGACACACATTTGTGTCTTTCCCCTTATTGGCACATAAGCAGCACTAATTAACTTGGAATTAATCGGAAAGTTCCAGTGGAGGGTACAAAAAAGTAATCCACCCTCTGCCCAGTGCAGAGATTGTGACATTGGTGCCCTCATGGTAGGGAAAGTGTCTGAGGAACTGCTGGTAACGAATTGCATTGCAGCATAGTGGATTAACCTGCTTGTTGAGATCAGTGCCGAGTTGCAAAATAAGTGGAATAATGAATACATTGGTATGGAAAACACAACAAAGGATAGTCATGACAGGGAAAACATAAATAACCACATGGAAATGGAGTTCATTTAAAACCATGCTACTACATTTCACCTTTAAAGATGACAGGAAATGGTTTGTACATTAATAAGATTTAATTTTTTTATTTAGGTTTATCTGTTAATTTATGATATTATTTTGATATTTTAGCCAGTTTTCTGTGGCACTTGTCCGGTCTCTAATATCAGATTAGGTGTTTTTCTTTTCTTATCTGCATTTCACGATTGGAAATTCATTTATTCATAATCAGGGGCCAGCACTTCTGCGGACAGAAGCACGGTTGCTATCTGTGGCTGTATATTTCTTGCACTGTGAATGTCTAGCTATGGCTGCAAAAGCACTAGTGGTGAGTGCTTCTCAAGTACTGTTGTAATTTCAGTTTATTTATTTTCTCAACAGAAAAAAAAAAGAATTTCAATGCAAAAAACTGTGTCAATGCACCTATTAAACTTAATGCTACAAAAGCAGAAAAATATGATGTTACGTTTTCCAGCCTTAACTCCCTCCCCAAGCATCTAAAGGACAAAACCACACAAGCAACCACAAACAGCCATCATCAGGTAAGACAAACATATACAGTTGTTTCTAGATGACAGAAATGACATCCATTATCAGGGTCCAGTGCTTCTGCAGGGCTTCTGCAGCCATGGATACAAACGCACACTTGAGCACATGCACACCTACTTCTGGCTGCCAATACAAATCCACAATACCCAAAAAAATAAAAGTAGTTCTGTCTGTAAGCAGGGTTGTTTACTTATGTCACAAATACTGTAGTACTGATGTGCTACCTTTAAAAAATACATACAAAACAATGCACTTTAAAAAAAATGCTTCGTCAATGTTGTTTAGTAATGTAACAGTGTGCCTGTGCATTTTTTTCAGTGTGTATGTGTACCTACAGGGACCTGTGCTTCTGTAGACAGAAATAGTGTTGTAATTTGGGCATAGTTGATTTGTATGTGAAGCCAGAAGTAGTTCTATATGTCTTACAATGTTCATGTGTATCTGTGGCTGCAGACATGTGGATCCCATAGGGGCTTGTGCTTCTGCAGACATAAGTGCTTTTGTAATTTGTGTATTGTGGATTTGTATCTGCAGCAAGACATGTGTGTGTCTTACAGGCTGCAGAAGCACTGGCCTCAGAGGGACCTGTGCTTCTGCAGACAGTACGGTTGTAATTTGGGTATCGTGGATTTGTATCTGCAGCCAGAAGTTGATGTATATGTCTTACTTTGTGCTGCAGGTGTATCTGTAGCTGCAGAAGCACTGGGCATGCAGGCATAAGTAGTGTTGTGGTTTGAGAATTGGGGATTTTGATCTGCCGCCAGAAGTGGGTGTGTATGTGTTGACATGTGTGCATGTGTTTCCATGGCTGCAAAAGCACTGGACCTCAATGATGGATGTCTTTTGTGTCATTTGGAAATAGTTGTATGTTGTTTGTCTTAGCTGATGATGGCTGTCTTTGGTTGCTTGTGTGTTCTTGTCCTTTTGCTGATGGGGTAGTGAGGTTAGAAACCCTAATGCCATATGTCCCTACTTTTGTGTCGTTGTGTTGAACCCTAATTGGTGAATTAACATAGTTTTATGCAAGATGTATGTATATATATCTATATATTCCAAAAAGAGGTCAAATGGACTTGCAATAACAGCAAGTGTTGTTAAGAGAAAGATACATGAGCTTTAGATATACATGAAGAGCGCTGAAAAGGGATAGGGAAAGGAAAATGTGTGAAGTTAAAAGGGGACATACAGAGGAGCAACCATCCATAACACAGGGCAAATTAATTCAGAAGTGGCTATAAGCATAGCGAGGGCATAAGCAAAGATCTCTCAAAGTAAATAGGGAGCCCAATATACTGTACAATGGAAAAGAGAAAGGGAAAGTTAATTTGTGTATTCTGGAATTCCAAATAAAAGCTGCTTCTACAGGCCTGGTGCAAGTACTTATGTGGAGACAGGAAAACTTTGTCACTCACCACAGCACAAAAGTTAAGTCCAGTACCTTGTAAGTGGATAACTGTTTTTTTATTTGGGTGCAAAAAGAACAATAGGGGGTGCACAACACTGGAGCATAACCCCCCCAATGTTTTTGTCCCTTGCTAGAGAATGCTTTCATTGTGGAATCTCAGTGGATCTAGTACTGTATATATCATGGAGAACTAGTGT
Organism: Neoceratodus forsteri; assembly: GCA_016271365.2. NCBI lineage: Eukaryota > Metazoa > Chordata > Ceratodontiformes > Ceratodontidae > Neoceratodus > Neoceratodus forsteri. The sequence goes on along the minus strand of CM057456.1, from coordinate 1,636,445,533 downwards.
GTGTGTGTGTGTGGGGGGGGGTGACTCTGGTCCTGTGATGGAGCCATCCATTCCACAAAATTATTCCATGGTACATTGCCCATAGGTGGGAGTACATGGGAGGTGGGTGACCATTTGTTTTAGATCTGCTCTGAAACTGATGGCTTACCCAATGGGAGTGACCAGTACGTTTAAATGCATGGCAACAAAAGGTGGGCCAGCTACAGGTTGCATGGTCATTCTCATATAACATCTGCAGAGATACGGAAATGAATTCTTGCAGGAACTAGAGGGTTCATGGTCACAGTGGTGGTGGGATCACCCATACTTCCTGTGGTGGGGGATTTTAATATCTAGGTTGACAATGAAGCCTTCCTTTCTGGAATGCAGTTCATAGAAACACAAAAACATAGAATTTGACAGCAGATAAGGACCACTTGGCCCACCTGGTCTGTCAGTTTTCCCTACCTATTTCATATATCACAGATCCTAAATGATCTGCTGCTGACCCTCTCTTTCCTTCAGTTCCTTCAGTTGATGTTGTCACTGGGTCTTGTACAGACAGTTGCCACCAGTATTCACCAGTATGGCCATGCCTTGGACCAGGTTTTCTAGTTGGGTTTTGACCTTAGTAATGTCATGGTTGATCTGGTTACCAGCACAGATCATCATGCTGTGCATTTCCTGTCTGGAGTCCCCGGTTTAAAAACCTCCCTGGTGGAGATGGTTTGTTACTGCTCCATTCAAAATTTAGATTCTCAGAGTCTCTTGGCAATTCTGAACACTTGGGCATGGAGACAGCTTGTGTTGAGGGCACTAAGAAGGCTGTAATATGGCTCTTGCAGCTGTGTTTGACTCCCTGGCACCTCTCTGTATCTGCTCCTTGATTTTCTGCTGCAGATCACCATGGTTTGATGGTGATCTGAGTAGGCTGAAGACTAAAGGGAGAAGTCTAAGCATTTATTGGCAGAGGTCCAGGTCTGACAAGGATAAATTGGCACTAAGGGCTCACTATGATGAGTATCAGTGGGCAATCATTCTTAAAAAGTCAGTATTCCTGTCATGGATGATTGCTGCTGGAAAAAATTGACCAACTCAACTCTACAACACCATGGATAGGTGATTTTATTTATTTATTTATTAGAAGATTCAGATGATCCCTTGAACACAAGTTCTAATTTTACAAAGATTCCACATCTAATTACAAATGTTACAGGAAATGTTACAATAAAGATAAAGACAGAGTGAGCACATCACAGCAGAAGAAAAACACCCTCTCTAAGGGAACACCCAATGTTGTTTACAAAAATAGTACCCTCTACTTTGGATCCAGAGCCAAGCCAGGTGGCTGAGGCACTGTGGAGGATTCTTGGGAATGGTGTTGCTGTGATTTGAGTCCTACTTGTCTGGCAGGGATCAGCAGGTGGCACTGGGCTCATTCATCATTAGCAGTGCCGTGCTCTGTTGTGGTGTGCTCTACTGTGGCTGATTTTAAAATCTAATCTGTATACAGTCCTGCAGAGTCTTTTCAACAGAAAAATTTGACGAATTTAATTGGTTCTTTCTGGACAAAGTATTCTCTGTTTGGGCAGGGATCTCTTCAAGCAGCCTGTGTTCAGCTGGCAGTGTTTATTAGATGGTGGGCAGGGGCACTCCTTTTCTGTTGGAGTGGTTGAGAGTGTTGGAGTCCACTCTGAAGAACGGGGGGTTACTAGTGGGGTGCCACAGGGTTCAGTACTAGGACTGGTCCTCTTTAATGTCTTTATAAGTGACATTGCAGAGGGACTGGAAGGAAAAGTATGTCTCTTTGCAGATGACACAAAGATCTGCAACAGAGTTGATACACAAGGTGAGGTGGAAAGGATGAGAAGGGACTTGGCAAGGTTGGAGGAATGGTCAAATGTATGGCAGATTAGATTCAATGCTAAGAAGTGCAAAGTAATGCACCTGGAAAACAAAAACCCAGGTGAAGAGTACACAATGGGGGGTGAGATACTAACAACAACAAAATGGAAAAGGACCTGGGGGTAGTGTTGTCAGATGACCTAAAGGTGAAAGCAATGTGAGAGGCAGGTGAGTAGGACTGGTGGGATACTGGGATGCATGGGAGGCATCACCAGTAGAAAACAAGAAGTTGTTACCCCTCTGTACAGACAGCTGGTGAGACCCCATCTGGAGTACTGTGTGCAGTTCTGGAGACCCAATCTCAGCAAAGACATAGACAGGATGGAGGCAGTCCAGAGGAGGGCACCTAAAATGGTGCAGGGTCTGCACCAGAAGACATATCAAGAGAGATTTAAGGATCTTAATATGTATAGCCTCGAGGAGAGGAGGGAGAGGGGAGACATGATAGAAACTTTTAAATACCTCAAGGGACTCAAAAAAGCCCAAGAATGTAGCATCTTTCAGAAAAAGAGGTGTGCAAGAACAAGGGGGCACAATTTGAAGCTAGAGGGGGATGGCTCAGAGGTAATGTGAGGAAGTATTTTTTCATGGAGAGGGTTGTGGATGCATGGAACAGCCTTCCTGAGGAGGCTGTGGAGTCAAAAACAGTGACGGAATTCAAGAATGCATGGGACAGATGTAAGGCAATTCTAGGGGGTGGAGGTTGGAAGAAGTAGGCTATTGGTTAGCTAGGATCTGCAGCTTATCCATTAGGTAGGGAAATGGGCAGACTGGGTGGGCCAAGTGGTCCTTATCTGTCGTCAAATTCTATGTTTCTATGAGGTTTGGGCCAGTATTGGTGGACAAGGTCTTCCACATGGTCTCGGGACTGCACCCTACTTTCTGTACTTTGGATTCAAGGCCTGCCCAGCTTCGTTTGAGGTGTTTGGAGGGCCTTGGGTCCTATTTTTGTAAACATGGTTGGGTGTTCCCTTAGGGACGGTGTTTTTACTTCTGCACTGAAGAGGGAGGTGGTGAAAGCCCTCTACAAAAAGAAAAAAACATTTTGGACCCCAAAGAGCTCTCATATTACAAGCCTGTCTTGAACCATACCTTTTTGGAAAGGGGATTTGGAAGGTGGTAGTAGTGCAGCTGGAGCAATACCTGGAAAAATACAACATCTATGAGCCTCTTCACTCTGGTTTCTGGCCTCACTACAGTACTGATACTGCTCTGGTCATGGTGCACGACGATTTGTTTCTGGTGAGGGACAGTGGGCTTCATTCTATTTATTTATTTATTTAGTTTTTGTTGACTGGGTAAGTGCACTAGACAAATCCTGCCTATTTTCAGGAACAACCCGGGGAAGGGGGATACAGATGAATGCCAACTGACCTTGAACCAGATTAAGCTGTTGGTGGTATTTTTAGTGAATGAGGGAAATTTGGCCAGGACACTGGGGAAATTCCCCTACTCTTTTCAATAAGTGCCATGGGATCTTTAACAGCCACCTGAACTACTACCAATCCAGGCAGATGGGACCTCGGTTTAACGTCTCATCCAAAAGACGGCACCTCAGAAGTGCAGCACCCCTCTCATGCTGCACTACAGTGTCAGTACTGGGATATTAACCCAAGTGCCAGATGTGGGAACTGAACCCACAGCCCTCTGATCTCCCGGCCTCAGAGGCGAGTGTGCTACCTACTGAGCCACTGACACTGACATTCTATCCTTATCCTGCTTGACCTTTCCTTGGCATTTGACACAGTGGACCATGGGGTACTGTCAGTGTGACTGATGCACTATGTAGGGCTCTCAGGAATGGTATAGCTGTGGTTTGAGCCCTATTTGTCTGGCAGGGATCAGCAGGTAGCTCTGGTTCATACATCTCGAGCAGTACTGTGTGCTCTGCTGTGGTGTGCCCCAAGGGACGATCTTGGTCACTAGCTGGAATGAAGAAACAACCAGGTCCATTGCCATATAAAGACTAGGTTACCACCATATTGTAATAAAAGAAAGTGGGTTATGTGATTTTACTGCACTGATGGCATCTCAGTAGCTACCCTGAAAAAAAAAACTGCACCTCTGATCTCAGTCTCTGGATCAGTTTCTTGTGCTCCTGAAGCTAGAAGGGAGGGTTTCTTCTGACTTTTGATAGGTTCTGGTAGCACCTGCCTTGGGCCAGTAGTTAGTTTGAGATGGAGTGTTGCCTGGTAGTCTACTTAGAATGCTTGCATAACACATTGATTTATGCCTTTGCTGTTTTGGGAATGAAACCCACAGGCCGTTTATGATGCTGTGTTTGAAGCATATTTCCTAACTTCATATCTTACCTCTTGAGAATGAGTAACAGGGGGGCTATCAACCAGCAGCTATTTTACAACATTCTTTAACACACAGGCAATGGAATATTAGCTGTCTGTTTAACAGCATTGGGACTTTCATCAAACAGCAAATAATTCCTTTGGTTTGCCTTACACCACTGAAGCTGCTAAGTAAGGATACTGTTAAGGTAGGTATGACAACAGAATAGGAACAAGCACATAAAGGTGCTCTATTTGAAGTCAGAGTTCCCTCAAAGGAATGCAAGAATGCATGCAGGTGCTAATCAGAGTCCCAATGGAGCTGTCAGATGTTAACAACTAATCTGTAAATCTAAATAGGGACTAATTAGATAAGTTAATGACTAGTGTAAGATTAACTGATGTGTCAATTGCCTTTTCTTCAGTGCTATAGGTGTCAAAAAAAGATATTAGTGTTGAAAGGGTTTAGTTTTCATATTCAAAGATAGTGAGGTCTAATGGTTAGAGCACCAGCTTGCAAACCAGGGACAGATTTTCAAACATTTAAAAAAAATGTGCACAAGTGGCAGAATTGGTGTGTGTGTGGGCATCCCTTATGAAACCGCAAGTTTTTCTTTATGTGCATGATTTTCACATAGGTAGCCATTTTGTGACTGTGTACACCATTTATGGCAGCTTGCATGTAGATTCCATGTGCGGCGGCATCAGACTGCTACACCAGGCATAGCATTCCTCCGCAGCTGTTCTGACTGCTATTTCTGCCCATGCTCATGGAATGCTGAAGATAGCATTTATACAATAGGGGTGAGAGCTATTTCCCTCAGATAAATAAAGGATATGCAGGGGGTGACTGTGTGATAACTCATTTATCTGCTACAGTTGCTAGTGACTCCAAGTAATCTCATGAGTGGCAAAGCCACGAGTGACGGTTATGAAAGATCACTGGCAACTGTACCACATAAATGAGTTATCACACAGTCACCGCCCCTCCCATATTCCATTTATGCAACAGACTTTTTTTGGTTTATATCTGTTTTCATGAAAACTGAGATATTGACCATTAGCACTGCATAGCACACAATTTGTGTGATTTAGCATGGCATTTGCATGACTTACGCAATGTATTACATAGTAATTTGTGTGACTTTGCGCAAAGTAACTGTGGATAAATAAATTTATCTACACTGTGACTCAGATAAATGGGATTTATCACACAGTTTTTATTTGTACATCTGTAGCATAAATTCTTGTATTCTCACCCCAGTGGAATAAATTATAGCAGATATCAGCACAGTGATAATAAATTCCATTTACACAGACTGTGCTGATGTCATACTCACTTATCATCACTGTGTCTACGTTGTACTATGGAGCTCCTTTCTATCTGTTTGCCTGATCTACTTTTAAAGCCCAGATTTCCATATTAAATTAAGCTCACCTGAAAATCAGTCTGTGCCACCCAAATGCCACTGATTTCTCAAGCAATCCTCTACTCTGCTGTTTTGTATTCTGATAAGCAGTCCATGGCTTAGACCTGCTGAAAATAACACAGAAATGGATTATAAACTTCAAGTAATGGATCACCTACAGAGAAACACTAATGCACCACTATTCAATCTACTCCAAAGGATTAACAAACTAACTTTAAAAAAAGCACTACAAAGCTGTTAACCTTCAAGAATAAATTATTGAAATATGCATACAATTTCAAAATGACCGTGATCTGCTCCTGGACCCTGACACAGCCGATGACAACTTCTCCATCCCTAAAACACAGGACTCAAGAAAACGTTGACTACAAGTAATTTTCTTTTTTTTTTTTTTTGGCTGTCAAAATATTAGTGTACAACATGTTTTATTTCCCAAGTCAAATGATTCTGTGATGTTAAAGCAAAAGTAATCATTGTAAGCGAAAGCAAAGTTCAAAATCAAAAGTATTTGTAACAAGTGAAATGCATGTGCATCACTTATCGGCAACATAAACCAGACCGGACAGAGAAAGAAACTTAAAAAACAGTGTCATAAGCAGAACACTCACCCTGTACATAATGCAAACAAAAACCCCAAAACTTAAAAAACACACGTGGAAATGAGAAATAAAGGGTTTATCCACACACCCTCTGTCCCAGCTGTCAAGTCAAAGTCCTGCCCTCTAACAGACAACAGCCAATCACACACCACGCTGCCACAACAACTGACCAATCACAACTCACACACAGGAGATACAGCCAATGACATAGCAGAAACAGAGCCCATTCATTCCCATTCACACCATGGACCAATCAGACAGCACAGTAGCTCCCCATTCACCAAAACCAGCATTCTGAACTTAGCGGAGGAATACCACTCACACAGGAAAAAGCACTAAAAACATTAGATAGCACACATAAAATAAAGAGCCCTATTGTATAAATCGTACACATGATGTGCAGTCGTGGAATATGGGAAATATTTTCATGTGTGCACAGGACCTCTGGATACTATCACTTGTAACTCCGCTACGCTCCGCCACTCGGTCACTGTGCACTCATGAAAATATTTCCCATATTCCACTGCTGCCCATCATGTATCCCCTTTTTCTGCCACTGCAGAGATTTTATCTCCTCCAGCCATGTTGCTGAGACAACAGACTTACTGTACATTTATTTAGGTTTTATTGATCTGGTAAGCATAATAGATAAGTGCCTGCCTGTTTTTAGATATGATCTGAGAGATTGCAAAGGTGAAGAGAGGCATTAACATATAGTTTTAGCGTACAAACTACAACAAAATAGGAAACATTGGGACTACCACTAGTCTGAACACCATCTGTATGCCCAATATTTCCTGTTTCCTATTACTGCCCAGTCCTGCCTATTTACTGTGGAAAGTTTGAGCACTAGTGCCTCTTCACTCCTACTGTCATTCCTCCCCTTGTGATACTGTCTTTCCAAGCCCATGTATCTGTCCCACCCATGTTTGAATCCCCTCTCCCACTGATTTTGAACAGATCACTTCTTACATAGAAACATAGAATCTGTTGGCAGAAATGGACCGCCATGCTCATCTTCGACTGACTTGTGCTGTAACTCCTATGCCATCTTAGCTGACCTCCTCTGCACAGTCTCCATCCTGTCTATGTCCTTATGAAGGTGTGACCACCAGAACTTCATGCAGTACTCCTGATGAGTCCTCGCCAGTGTTTTGTACAGTGGAATCAGTACCTCCCTCCTTCGGCTTGTGATGCCCTTTCCCATACAACCCAACATCCCACTGGCCTTCCCTACCATTTTTGCTGCATGCATGATGGCCTTCAGGTCATCTGTGATAATGACCCCCAGATCTCTTTCCTCTTTGATGACTGACAGCAATTCTCCACTCATCTTGTAGCTCTTCCCTGGGTTCTACTCTCCACGTGCATGATTTTGCACTTCTTTGCATTAAAGCCCAGTTGCCACACCTCAGGCCATCTTTCCAACTTCTCTACGTCTTTTCTTATCTTTGCCATGCTCTCTGGTGTATCAGCTCTGTTACAGATCTTGGTATCATCTGCAAACAGGCAAATGTTCCCCTCCAGCCCTTTTGCAATGTCACTGATGAAGAAATTGAAGAGGACTGGCCCCAGAACTGACCCCTGAGGTATTCCACTGGTCACCTTCATTTCTTCTGACTGGGTTCCATTTACTACCACCCTCTGCTTCCTGTCCCTCAGCAAGTTGTTAACCCAGTTCACCACCTTGTGACCCAACCCCCGACAACCCAGCTTGTTGACCAACCTCCCATGTGGAATGGTATTGAAGACTTTGCTGAAATCTAGGTAGGTGATATCGACTGCTCCTGCTTGGTCCACTACCTTTGTCACCCAGTCAAAGAAATCAATTAGATTTGTTTGACAGGACCTTCCTGCTCTGAATCCATGTTGCACCTGATCCTGTGCTCCAGTGGATTCCAGGTGTTCCACTATTCGCTCCTTTTGGAGTGTCTCCATGATCTTACTCACCACTGACATGAGACTTACTGGCCTGTAGTTCCCTGCCTCCTCTTTGTTGCCACTCTTGTGAAGAGGGACCACATTTTCCCTCCTCCAGCCCTCAGGGACTACACCAGTATTTATGGACTCAGTGAACAGGACCACCAGTGGGGCTGCCAGCTCCCCTCTTAGTTCTTTCAGAATCCTGGGAGGCATGCCATCCGAACCCATGGCATTGTCCTCTATTAGCTTTGAAAGCTCTTTATGTACCCTCTCCTCTGTAAAAGGACTGGTGTCCACCTCCATCCCTCTATGCCTATGTTGTCTAATCTTGGTCCCTGTCCCTCCCCTTGCACTATGAAGACGTAGCAGAAATATTTGTTTAGAATTGACACCTTGTCTTGATCTTCTTCCATGGTCTCTCCCTTGACTCCTCTGAGTTTAGCGATCCACCCCCTGCACATCCTTCCCTCACTAATGTATCTGTAGAATGTGTTATATCCTTTCCTCACTGACTGAGCTAGTGCTTCCTCGGTTTCCTTCTTTGTGCTCCTTACAGTGTTTCCTGCCACTCTTAGACAATTCTGGTACCACTCCCTATCTTCATCATTTTGCATCCCCTTATATTTTCTGAAGGCCACCCTTTTGGCTCTTACCTTTTCTGCTACAGCCTTGGAGAACCAAAGTGGTCTTCTCCTTCTCTTCTCTCTACTTTTTACCTTAACACATTGTTTTGTGACCCCCTATAATGGTCTCTTTAATATGTGCCCATTGCTCCTCAACTCCACCTCCTGTGTTTTTCTGATCCAGGAATTCTTTAACCCTTTTTCCCATCTTGCAGAAGTCACCCTTGAAATCTAAGATCTTTGCATTTGTATGGCTAGACTACATCTCTGTGTTGAATTTGAATGCACCCCTCCACCACCCTTTCCAAGAAAAAATTATTTCTGACGTCCCTCTTAAATTTTCTGTTCACCAGCTTCATGTAGTTGGTACCGAATCTATATAGCACAACGTGAGCAGCGCGACAATAACTGAGCTGCTGATAGCACTTAACCTTGTGCAGCGACAGGGGTTTTACAGTGTGCGAGAATAACAACTACCCCTGTTGCTGTATGCTCAGATGGGGGAGTGTGTGTAGTGGCTTCCAGTGTGATGCCTGGTATTGCTGCTCCCATGGTGGAGCGGCTAGAGCACCAGCACCTGGCAGCATTGGAGACCTGGGGCCATGGTTCGGTTCCCCCCAGGTCTCAAGGTGTTGCCGCTTTTTTTTCTTTATTATTTAGTATGGGGGCATGGAGGGCAAAGCCTCCTACATCGGGGGTGTGGTGGGTGGAGCCCCCTGTAAAAAAGAAGGCAGTGCCATTATTTTCATTGGCGTGCACTGTTTCTGTTGTGGTCAATGTTTCTCCTGACCTTATTTTAGTGTACATTGTTGTGCCTGCAGCATTGTTTGTTTGCGTTGTGATTGATACGGCATTATGACCCCATGCCATATAGTTTCCCCTGTTGCTTGTGTTCCCACCAGTTTGAACAATTCCCTGCTATCCACCTTGTTTACCCCATGGAGGTATTGTATGCCTCAAACATGTCACCTCTGTGGAGATATTTTGCAGATCTCAGTAATGCCCCCTCTCTCTCTTTCTTCCAACTCCAGCATGTACATGTTTAGGTTCTTCAACCTCTGCTTGGAAATTCTTTCCTGCTCTCCCTGGATCATCTTGGTCACCCTCCTCTGTACCGCCCTCACTGTGTCTTTCCTCTTCTTTAAATGTGGTTAAAAAAAATTAAACACAGTATTCTAGGTGAGGACAAATCATTGACCAATATAGTGGTAGATGCATCTGTCTTCTCTGGCTGCTGATTCCCCTCCTCATGCATCCCAACATCATTTTTGCCCTTGCCACTTCCCTATTATATTGTGCTGTTGTTTATAGTCTATCAAAAATTATTACAAGAAGTCCCTCTCCTCTGCTGTGCTTTCCACTAGTACCTGCCCCATTCTGGATTCAGTGTTCATATTTTTTTCACCCAATATGAACATACAAATTCACTAACAGAAGAAGACCTAATGGTCTATTTAATCTGTTTGATGCAGACCCCATTACATTGTTTACAGTGAGTTCTGACTCCTCCCCTTTAACTCTTACACTCCTCTTGTCCTAGTCCCTCTTGAATTCATTGGTCATCTTCTGATTAACTACTTCTGCCAGCAATTCATTCTACCCTGACACCACTCACTCCATAAAGAAATTTCTTCTGAACTCCTTCTTGAACCTCTCCTTTGCTAGTCTGTAGTTGTGCTCCTTGCGTTTGTGTTCTCACTCAAGGTAAAGAGGTTCCCTAGTGCATCATCTTGTACTATTACTGTTAAATTTTAACTACCGTACTTCTGATCACCTCTGTAATCTACACAGACACTCATTTATCCATCCTCACTATCCACCCATCCACAGATTTTAGTATCATCTGCAAAGAGGCATATCTTGCCCGGTATTTCTACCCCAATGTTACAGATAAATATGATGAAGAGAACAGGAACAGTCTCAAGATCGATCTCTGTGACACATTGTTAAAAACCCCATTGACCCTCAATAATTTCCCATTAATTACCACCCTCTGGGTTCTGCCACTCAACCAATTTCACATCCATTTTGTGAATTTGTACCCCATCCCAGGGTTGTGCATCTTCTTTAGCAACTGTCCACGTGGGATGAAGTCAAAGGCTTTACTAAAGTCAAGGTACAGTATGTTTATCACTTGTCCCTGAGACCCTGATCCACCACTTTCATCACCCATTTGAAGAAATGAATCAGATTTGTCTGACACTACCTCACCCGAGAACCCATGTTATCTTTTGTCTTGAATTCCATTTCCCTCCAGGAAACTTACCAGCTTCCCCCTTATTATGCCCTCGAGCAGCTTACTGACAATAGACATTAGACTGACAGGTCTGTAGTTTCCAGGGTTATCCCTTCTCCCACTCCCATGCAGGGGAACTACATTCACTGTCCTCCAGTCCATGGATACTATTCCTGTCTTCAGTGATCTTTTGAATAGCTCAGCAGCTAATGGTTCAGCTAGGACCTGCCCCATCTCCTTTAGCACACCGGCATGCAGCTGACCCTGACCAATAGACTTATCAACCTTCAGTGTGGCTTAAGCCCTCTAGTAGCCTTTTCACTGAAACTGAATCCTTGCTGACACCCTCCCCCTTCCCCTTTTCTCTTTTTGGCAAGGTCAGACAATGGCCCCTTTTGCTCTACTGTCACTGTGAACACACTGAACAGAAATAATTGTTCAAGATGTAGAACCTTTCCTTTATCCATCCTGTATCCATCTCACCCATGTTTAAAGGAGAACTGTGCTGAACCTGCAAATCATGTTGCTCAGTAGAACTACGCCAAATCAGCAAGTCATGTTGCTCAGTAGAAGCTGTTTTTTTGTTCATCGTGTATGTACATGCAGTGAACAACTTGCTATGAATGTGGCTTTTGAGGGGTGTGACACTGTCAGTCCAATGCAGAGTGGTCTGCAAGGGGCTTGTCAGTTTCACACCATTCAGCAGCCAGGCTGGTCATGACAGTGTTCTGGCTTGCAGGGCAGAAACTTCATGTAGTTCAAAGAAAATAAAATAACTGACCCATCATAGGTCATCTCTTTCCTTTGATCTACATAAACCTGGTGAGCAAGCACAGCTCATCTGTCATGTTCAGCCTGCTGAAAATGGAAAACCATCCATTGATGTCTGTTGCTGCCACAGCCATAACTGTCCCCCTCCAATCCCAGGTGCCCAATCTCCCTGTGCTGGCTGCTAACCCCCCTGCCTCTTTTTACTTCTGCAAGACTGGGGAGCCCACTCCCGGAGCTGCCAAACATAACACTGACACTGGAGGTGCCCAGTGCCTCAGTGTCTCCACCTGAAATAAAGAAAACAGTCCCTCATAGTTTATTTTATTTAAATACACCCTGCAAAAAAGAAAACCATCCATCGATGTCAGTTGCTGCCCCACCACAACTGTCCACCCCCAAGCCCAACCCAAGCTAATCTTCCAGTGCGGGGTGCCCAATGCCCCAAACCGACTTGTAACCCGCACCCTACCCATTTTGGTTCTGCAACACCAAGAAGCCGTCCACCTGTGCTGCCAAATATAACATTGACACTGGGGTGCCCAATCTCCCAGTGTCACCACCTGAAATAAAGAAAACCATCTCTTGTAGTTTTTTAAATAAGCCCTCTAAAAAAGAAAACCGTCCATCAATGTCTGTTGCTGCTATTACTGTCCCCCAACCTGACCCTCCCAGTTTTACTTCTACTGCACTGGCGAGCCCATTCTCAGTGCAGTCAAACATAACACTGACACTGGGGGTGCCCAATTCCTCAGTGTCATGACCTGAAATAAAAAAAAGCATCCCTCATAGTTTTTTTAAAATAAACTCTGTAAAAAAGAAACTGTCCATCAATGTCTGCTGCGGCTGTTACTGTCCTCCCACGCAACCCTCCCACTCAGTACCCACCACCCCGCACCCCTCAAGCTCTTAAATACCTATCGCTGGTCCAATGCCATAATCCTCTCTGGACCACATGTGTGAAGTGGGGAAAAGTTGCTCCGCAAAATATTTCATGGATCTTCCCTGCTTCGTGGAGTGGATCGCTGTGCTAAGCCCAGCTTCACCCTCCTCGAACAAACTGCAAAATGCAGATTTGACAGCTCTGATGGTGGAGTTCAAACTTTGCATTTTGTGGAGTACTAGTGTTTTCCCCTCTAGGTGTCTAGTGGACCCCCCCCATCCCTGCCAATCACTGGCCCCAATAAAAAAAAAAAATAATCTAAATCTCTGATGGTGTCCAGTGGACCCCCACCTTGTTGATCACTGGGCCCCAATAAAAAAATAAATAAATACTGTAATCTTAAATCCCTGGTGTCTAGTGGGACCCCACCCCACTGATCACTGGTCCCAATAAAAATATATAATCTTAAATCCTTGGTGTGTGGGTACCTCACCCCATCAGATAGTGTCTCACTCTCATCCCCCGGTGAAGCACTGGCACAGCTTCAACTCACCTTTCCATGTCTCAGCAGTCTAACTGACCTTTCAGTGAATGAGCATGTGCTTGTATAAGCACACGCTCATTCATTGAGCAGTCAGTCAGGCTGCCGGCCACAGAGGTGAGTGGAGGGCAGTGCTAGTGGCCCATTCAGGGTCAGGTTGAGGGAAGTGGGGTGGGGGCACTACATGATGGGGTAGGGGTTCCACTAGACATCAGTGATTTAAGATTAATTTTTATTGGGGCCAGTGATAGGTGGGTTGGGGGGGTCCACTAGACACCAGGGATTAAGAGGATTTATTTTTTTATTGGGGCTGACAATTGGCAGGATGGAAGGTCCACTAGACACCAGGAATTATGATTATTTATTTTTTTATTGGGGCCAGCGATTGGCGGGGACGGGGATCCACTAGACACCAGGGAGCAGGGATTTAAGATAATTATTTTATTGGGGCCAGCAATCGGCTGGGGGGGGGGAGCACATTCACAATTTGTAACTTTCCCTTGCTTTTGTTTTTTTTTTTAAGTGCAATTTGCACATAACAAATTCCCAAAGCAAGGTGAAGTTACAAATGGTGAATTTTAAATCTACAGTCGCAATTCCACAAAATGCTACACGGAGGTGACTTTGGTGACTTCTTCAAAAGTTCAGTTATGAAGTAGGACTTCACAACATCTCTAGACACTGTCTTCATTCTTCAGTGTTGGACTCCATACTGAAGAAATCAGGTATGTGGTTCAATGTATTTCTATATGGTTTTGAACTTAATGGCATAATGTGGCCATTTGTGAATATTTTTGCCCCCAAGTTTCAATGTGCCTTGTTTAGGACCACACCTCATGAACAATGGCAATGAAAGTAGGCAAATCTGTCCTGATAGGTGATTTTGCGGTCACTGCATGATATCACCTTTCGAGCAGGAGATGAAAATTTTCTCTACCTTTGTTCATGAGATGGGGTCATAAGAAGGCTATGTTGAAAAGCTGTGGTAAAAATTTTAAAGAACAACAAAGTTTTGAGTCTACGTTGAAATTTGCAAATGCAGGCTCGTCACTTTGGTCATTTTCAATATTTTAACCCCAAATTTTCAACATAGCCATTTCTTCCTAGCACCTCATGAATGTAACAGCTGTCAGTTTTCCAATCCTGGCCAAAATGTGTTTTGTGTTACAAAAGGTGATTTTCCTGTCGCTGCGCAAAATCACCTTTCATGCAGGAGCAGAACATTTTCTCCACCCTTGTTCATGAGGTGGGGTAATAAGAAGGCTATGTTGAAATTTGGGGTAAAAATATTAAAAACAGCATAAGTTATCAGCTTATGTTGAAATTTATGAATGTAGGCTCATAACTTTGGTAAGTTTCTATATTTTGACCCAAAGTTTTCAACATAGCCATTTCTTGACAGCATCTTATGAATGTAAAAGCTGTCATTTTTCAAATCCTGCCCAAAATGTGTTTTCGCTCTTGAGGTATGAAATCACCTTTTGGGCAGGATTTGAAAATGTTCTCTGCCCTTGTTCATGAGGTGGGCTCATAAGAAGGCCATGTGGAAAAATTAGGGTAAAAATATGAGAAAATAAAGTTATGAGTCTATGTTGCAGTTTTTCAATGCACACTCATAACTGTGGTCATTTTCAATATTCTGACCTCAACTTTTCAACGTAGCCATTTTTTCATGCCACCTCATGAATGTTTGTTTGTTTATTATAAGGTTAATCCATAGAGCAAGCTAATTTACAATGGTAACCTTTAACAAAATCATAAACCTATAAGCATGATATACATATACATAAAAATAATGCAAAACATACATACATATCACATTTAGTAGTTATAATCACTAATTTGAAACAGACAGAATGTGACAGCAGGCATTTCAAAAATGACATTTCAGCCAGTGTTTTATAGATGACTCCTGTCATGCTCAGAAGGAGTGGTCAAAAAAAGATTATGTTGAAAATATGGGGTAAAAATGTGATAAACCAAGTTATGAGGAAACAAATTGTTCCAACATTACTAATAACTTTATTTTTTTTGCTGATTTGGCCCTTAATGTTCAGCATATTCCTTGTGTTACTCCAGCTCCTGAACATGGCAGGTTTCATTTTTCAAATCCCCTCCGAAACTTGTTTCCACAGTTGCACAGCGAAATCACCTTTCGGATGGGATTTTAAAAATTTCACCTGTCTTAATCCTAACGTCAGGTCATAAAAGACTATTGGACATTTTAAGTCAAAATGTGGGAGACCACTTAAAAGTTGATATTGCCTGTCAGCTGCCCTATCCTGGGTAATCACAGTCTAACAATGTGTTAAAGTAAGACACTACTGAAAATGAGACATGCTTCTCATCTGCTCTATATGTAGTAAAAATGTGTACAAGCAAGACAACTGCAATACCAGCGGCAAACATTCGGCATTGACAACTGCTTGTTTAAATATTATTTCTAATTCTGTCATTGTTCCATCTCTAAAGGCTTTTTAGTTATGCTGGTAAGTGTTTCTGATCTACACTCTGTTGTTAAATGTCATTTCAGAACTGTGTGATGTAGTTTATGTTAGTCTGAACCACACAAAAAGCTTGTAGAGATGGAACAGTAAAGAACTGGAACCATTATTTAAGAATCCGCTTCTCCTGGAGAAAATGGCTTATAGGTTCAATTCAGTTCTTCTTTAAAGCCCTCCACTGTTTTCAAACAGATCACCTCTTTCTGTGGCTTATTCAACCCATCCACCCTCCCTTAGGAGAAAAAACATACTTTCTGGTATCCAACTTCATTTTATCCCTTGCCAGTTTCAATGAGGTACCCTTGGTGCTTGTGTTCCCACTAGTTTGAACAATTCCCCCTCTATTCACCTTGTTTACCCCATGGAGGTATTGTATGCCTCAAATATGTCACCTGTCTCCGTTCTCATTTCAGCATGTGCATGTTTAGTTCTTTCACCCTCTCCTCATAAGTATTTTCCTGCTATCTCTAGATCATCTTGGTTAACCTGCTCTGTACTCCTTCCACTCTGTCTCTGTCCTTCTTCAAATGCAGTCTACAAAACTGCACATAGTTTTCAAGGTGAGGACAACTTGATAACCTGTATACAGTGGTAGAAGCACCTCTTTTCTTCTGCTGCTGATCCCTTTTCTATGCACCCAAGCATCCTATTTGTTCTTCCCACAGCCAATTACCCTCCTCCTACCTCTCATTCTCCTTCTTCAACCCGAATAGTCCCTCCTTAGTTTTTTTGCTTTTCTCATATGCAACATATAAACATGGGATATTTCAGCAGAAAAGGACCACTTGGCCCACCCAGTCTGCCCAGATGGTCCCTGCCTAATCTGTCTCTGCAGACCCTAACTGGTTTCTGGCAATCCTCACCCATCCATGCCTATTTACTAATATTCCCCAATGCCTATTCCTCATCATGCTTGAAGCCTCCCACTGTTTTTGTCTCCACCACTTCTGCTGGCAGTCTGTTCCATGGGTCTACCACCCTTTCAATGAAGTAGTACTTCCGTCCATCTCTTTTATACTCCCCCCCCCATACAGCATCATCACTCCCTCCAAAAGAAAGTCTTGTAGCCTTTCTTTCCCTCAGCTGTTTTCAGCTCTGCACCAGCCTTAGTCTCCCTCATGGTCCTGCTGGCCTCTTCCCTCTTGTTTTGAAACTCTACCCTTTTTTGCTTGAATGGTTTTGTATTTTTTAAATACCTTTCTCTTTGCCCTCTAACCTCTGCCACCTCACTTGTGAACTATGATGATTTCTTACCCATCTTACTCTTCTCTATTACCCTTACACAAAGATTTGTGATTTCTGATATCACATTTTTTTATCACTTCCCACTTTGCTTCCACCCTCCTGCTGCTCTTGTACTCCATCACAGTCAGGGGGTCTCCATGGCCTACCTGCCTGAATGTCTGCTAAACACCAACTTCTCCTTACCATTCCACCTATGTCTGGAGTGCCCGACTCCTTTTAGATCCTGGCATGGAACAACCTTCTTTCCTGCTACTCCTCCGACTGGAAATGACCTTGACATACCCAAACTTGCAGCCCCAGTTGTGGTCTGGGCTACACATTTGTATGTGACATTATCTGTCAGGAGCTGTGGAGTTAGTTACTAAATTCATCTCACACTATGATTCTAGTCTGATCTAAGATCCTTAAAATAGCTGTAATCATTGAATGAATTGGCCATAGCTTACAACTGTTTCATCCCCCACAAACAAGCTGGAATAAGTATTATGGGACCACTTGGGAAAACATTTGCTAATATATACCATTAATCTACAACTGGTTAATGTGACAAATCATCTAGTACAGAGGCATGCCTCTCAACCTTTTGTCACCCAAATTTGAGATACTGTCTCTCACAAAATGAACCAAATGGCGAACAGAACACAAAATCTATACTTTGAGACAGAAGCTCAGAATGCTGTAAAACCGTGTACAGTAGTTTCATGTTCATAAAGTTTGCTGTTCATTTTGCAATGTAGATTTCGATGAATTTTTGCTTTAACATCTGAGTGTAAAACATAGGGCAACACCAGGTGAGTCATTTAGGGGTCGTCAGGGGGGTCGCATTTGGGATTCCTATTAATTTTTTGAAACCCCTACATTCTGTTTGTGATCCTTGGACTGTGGTTGCCTGTGCTGGCTGGCTCCTGGCTCACATTTTTTATTCCTCTGTGTTTTGGTTTTTTAATTGTGGATGTGTGTTGCCTGTTGCCTGTGTTGCCTGATCCCCCTCCCCCTTCTTTAACTATCCCCAGCATCCAGTCTCCCTCCCATACCAGTGACAGTCCCAACCAATCACGTTGTTTTGCAGTTACATAATTGGGTGGTGTTGGCATGCTCCATTAAGGTGCCACAACTGCAGTTTCACACTTACATGTGAACGCTGAAGTAGGTGCTAGCCAGTTCAGTTGTCCAGTCCACTCAATAACTTCTTTCTTTTGAGGAGGAATGCAATTGGTAGGGTGGGTTGGGTGTCAAATAAAGAGTTGTCATTGTCATTGATCAGAGACTGAGGCCAGTTGTGGGGACAGAGAGTGAGGAGGGGGAGAGAGAGACAGAGATGGACGAGGCTTGAAAGTCAGGATTTGGGAGTCAGGATGGAGACAGACACAGTCATTGTTTCAGTCAGAACTACACTCTGGTGGTCAGTTGGTCTGGACAGGACAAGATCGAGGGAGCTAACAAACCCATTACCCTTACCACAGCACATATCACTGAAACTGTCTCTCTCTGACTGTAACATGGACTACTGAGGGAAAAGTTAACATGGAATCAATTCATACCCAAAACAAGATGAGTAAAGCTATAGTGAGTAAGGTTTGTAAGCCTCATTATGTACTATTAAAATATAACACTTAAATGCAAGAAAACAGAATTGGGCTGGCAATAAAGTGTAGATGTTAGAGCAATGAGCTATGAACGAGCTTCGTACATTCCATAGACTAAATTCCTACAACCTTCACTTGCATACTGCGTGACCCTGAGCAAGCCACTTAACCTCTTTGTGCTTTCATGAGGTACCTGGAAATGAGTTTGGACTCAGTTTTCTTTTTTGGCCAAAAATTGTAAAATAAAATAAAGAGTATTATAAAAATGTAAAACAGCAACAATATCAGAAGAATGGAACATGATTTCCAAGGCAAAAACAAAGGGATAGGCAAGCAAATACAGTAGTTCTGCACCCAGTACACTGCTGTTATGGAGAGATAAGTACTCAGAAACAGCACAAAATTAGTGAAGTGCTATCATATTTGAGTGCAGTATTCAAGTCACACAAACAAAAACAGGTGGATAGGAGCAGATGTAAACTATAAATTTATGGAGCTTTGATTTAATGGAGTAAAGTTATGTTGCAGAGTGAATAGAACATCACAGTCTGAAAATAATCTTTTTATTTTATTTGAAATTTGGTGGCCATGATAGGCATGTTTTCCAGATGCAACTGGGGGAAGGGTTATTAGTGGGAATGAACAGTAACAGATATAGGGACCAATTTTCAAAGTTGTCTGTTTCTGCAAGAATGTCTGGGGCCAGCAGGGTGCCATTTTCATAGAAGCAGCACATCCTGTCCAGCACACGCTGCATATATGAATACGGGGCCGTGCTGGCATGTGCGAAGTAACTATAGGTGGTGGAAACACAGCCCCTTGCTTGCAATAGACTCACAGAAGATGTGCTTGGGGACGGCTGGGGGCCATGCACTGGAGCAGGTGGCTAGGCTATGGGGTGGAGGGTTTAGGCAACGTACTGGACTGTGGGAACTGTAAGGACTCTGAGGAGGGGGCTATGATGCTACTGACTGGGCAATGGGAGGGTGTAACAGTGTAACAGTGTAGCAAATTTTGTTTCACATGACCCCCAAAATGCACCAGAATGCACCAAATGTAAAAAATGTTCTGGGGGCCTGAGCAGTCCTCAGACTCACGGCCTATAGTTTACATTTTCTAACCTGTAATCAATGGTCTTGCAGCCCTTATGGTTTTGGTGAAATCATGCCCCTGGGCAACACCCTCTCAAAATAGGGTAGTGGCCTTCTGAATGGTAAAATGGATGATAGACCCTCATAACTGGAGACAGTTGAGAGGCATACACCATGTTACATGCATAAGTAATTTCAATATAGGTTATGCAACCACATTGGACTCCTGGCCTGGGCCTGCAAATGGAAGGAATCACCCTCCTCTGGCATGGATCAATGCACCTAAAGCAGTTCTTTGAGGAATCACTATCTGGAAACTATAAGCCCTGTCCTATCTACTGACCAAGTTTTGCCTTTTGCAGTATGGAACAACCTAAGGTGGATGTGTCAGTGGAGGAAGAAAGACATTAGCCTTCTTCATACTAACCCATCTGCACTTCTGTGAGTGATATGAATTTGCTGGTCCACCACAAATGAATCAACCTGGACACCTCCTACTGCATTGTGGAGTAGAAATGCTGCAGGTGTTTTCTGTTATTGTGCAGATTCTCTTCGCCACCTGCAATAACATGGCTGCTGTCATTGGGGTTTACAAATACATACAAGGGCATAAAAAATGTAGACACCTTGAATCTGTATAAGCTAAAAGGAGCAATGTCACTAGGGATCACAACCTCAAATGGGGGAGTGTAATTTCAAGAAAGACACAAGAAAGTATTTCTTTATTGAAAGTTAAATGAAACAAGCTGCCCAAAGACTTAGTGAAAGTCAGACAATCTTGTGGTTCAAAACCCAATAGGATAGCTACAGAGGGTAATTACAAACAAGTGGAAGGTTGAAGGGAACAATGAGAACTTTGAATTGATCGAATAAGCTTACATAGGTAAAACAGGGCTGACTGGATTCTCATCTTTATCTGTCAGCCATCTATGTATCTGTGCATCATCCTATATCCAACAGTGCTGCAGAGATAGTGGTACACAGTTTTAATGGAAAACACTGAATAACCTGGAAAGCACCTCAGCTGCTGCAGAAATGCCTGATTAGGGCTTTTATCAATAAATTTTATTTTTAAAATACTCCTAAGAAGTTTTATTTTGATTTCAAAGAACTTCCCCGACATGTCATGGAGGTTGAGTCACCCACAGCCATCTTGCCTTCAGTAGGCAGTCTTTGGCACATGGATTATGCTAATGAGGGCTACCAACTAATGTCAGAGTTAGTAGCCCTCATTATCATAACCTGCATGCTAGAAGCCACTTACAGGTATTTTTAAATGTTTATTTTATTGATAAAAGCCCTAACTGGGTGCTTCTGCAACAGCTGCTGCACTTTCCAGGTTAACCGGTCTTTTCCTTTAATGTCGCACTACAAAGGAAAGTAATTTGGAATTATATGGCTCATTTCATACCCACTGTAAAGCCTTTTACAAGCCATTAACAGCTGCACTAGCCAATAGGTGCACATGAAAAGGTTATACAAGGTTGACAGCAGTTAACCACAGAGAAATAAATCTTTGTGAGGAAACTGCAGCATTGAATATCCATTTTTGTTATTCAGCTTACAAAATAACCTTATGCTACTACTGGTAAAACTCCAGAAGGATTGTTCTTGCAAAGACAGGTTTGCACCTGTTTCCCTCTGTTTAAACCCAACCTCACAATAAACAATTACAGCAGAACAGTGCTGAGGCTTAGGTGAGGTGTGTTGCAACCAGAAGTGTGTTCCTGAACTGGAAATGTTAGCTCAGAATTATTGGGGATAGAAAGATAGGTAGAAAGTAATTCCTGGAATTATAAGAAGATGATTTGGTGACTGTATTATTCAGCCTTTATTGATTTACAGGGTAAGTGTAGAAAAACTCAAATGTTAGAAAATCTACATGTACAGTATATGATTCTGGATCAAATGTAGAGTGTGTCTACACTGACTGAAACACACTAGTGGGCTGAGGTGGTAAGAACTAGGGGTGTGTGAGTAATGGATAGTATGTCCCGAATACCATGAATGATAGGCTATTTGTTATTCGAGGAAAAAAAAAAGAATAATTGATGCTATTCAAGGCTATTCAGCCTTGTGCTATTCAGCTAGAGGTCAAGATCTCCTGAGACTTCCTGTCCAATCAGAGGCCACTTTGGAAGCTCACTGAAGGCAGCTCAAGTGACCCAGCACTCAGAGAAAACACAGGAAAGAGAAACAAATCTGCGGCCAGATATTCAAAAATGGGTGCAAGCACGGCACAAAGATTTGCACCATGCCTGTGCTTGCACCCAACCCAGAAGCTGCTATAGTCTGTCGGATAGCAGACTGTCTGTATCTGACTGACTATCAGTCCATGTCGATGCAGCACTAAGTCAAACTGCACTGCCCTGTCATAGAACTGGGCTATATCCAGCCCATAGGTAATTGTGTCAGTGTCAGTGGCTCAGTAGGTAGCACACTCACCTCTGTAGGTAGCACACTCACCTCTGAGGCTGGGAGATCAGGGGGCTGTGGGTTCAGTTCCCACATCTGGCATTTGGGTTAATATCCCAGTACTGACACTATAGTGCAGCATGAAAGGGGTGCTGCACTTCAGAGGTGCTATCTTTCAGATGCGACGTTAAACCAAGGTCCCATCTGCCTGGATTGGTGGTAGTTCAGGTGGATGTTAAAGATCCCATGGCACTTCGCGAAAAGAGCAGGGGAATTTCCCTGGTGTCCTGGCCAAATTCCCTCATTCATTAAAAATACCACCAGCAGCTTAATCTGGTTCAAGGTCAGTTGGCATTCATCTGTATCCCCCTTCCCTGGGTTGTGCCTGAAAATAGGCAGGATCTGTCTAGTGCATCTACCCAGTCAACAAAAACTAAATAAAATAAAAATAAATAAATTGTGTCTGGGAATGGACAGCACCTGGAGCCATATCGCTATATTCAGCCACACCATGCAAATTGAGTCCATCGGGAATGCAAGGAACTAAGGGGCCATTTGCATGCCCATTATGGGACCATTGGCATTGTGAGTGGTGGCCCTTTTACACTCAACCTGTGGGCACTGGCCACATCAACCCTGGTGTCTACTGGCCACCCCCCATCACCCATATCATATATTTGACATGTATCCCAGGTGTCTAGTAAAACACAGAAACATAGAATTTGATGGCAGGTAAGGACAGCTTGGCCTACCCAGTCTGCCCTTTTTTTCCCTACCTACATTGTTACCACAGACCATACTTGATCTGCAGCTCCTTCTCCCCCCCCCTTCCTCTCCACTATGATTTCCTTGTGCCTGTCCCATATATTCTTGAACCCTGCCACTGTCTTTGCCCCCACCACCTCACTAGAAGATTGTTCCAGGAATCCACCACTCTTTCTGTGAAGAAGTGCATCCTAACATGTCTCCTGAATTTACCCACCTCCAGCTTCACAGCATGTCCCCTTGTTCCTGAGCACATTTTCTTCTGAAAAATACTTCCCACCTGTACCTTATTTACCCTGTGAGGTACTTATTAACTGGTCATATTAACTGCTTTCCTTTCCCCTTCTACTCCTGGCTTTATCTTTGCTTACGCTCCACTGCTACTCTATCAAATCTCTCCTCCCCCCCATATCAGTTGTAGACTGTTGTTTGTTCTAGCTGCCAAAATACTGTATATGTATTGCACACACCAGTCATCATGTTTCATTTATCAGTATGCGACCTGTAAGTCGCTTCCCTGTCTCATATCAATGTTTACCAACTGCGGTCACCCTATGTGGTACCCTTGTATGTATATCCAGCCTGTATCATGTAACGTTTATTTCATGTATATACTGTTATTACCTATCTGTGTTTGTACTTTAAGTGTTTATGTCACAGGACCTCCTTGTGAATGAGCTTGCTCAATGGAGTTTTCCTGCAATAAACTTGAACTTGAACTTGAACTTAAAGGTCTCTAGCATACCACCTCTACCTCCTTTCTTCCAGAGAGTACATATTGAGGTCCATGAGTCTTTTCTCATAGGGATTTTGATGCAGACCCTGCACCATTTTAGTTGCCCACCTATGAACAGCCTCCACTCTGTCTATGTCTTTCTGGAGACTTGTCTCCAGAACTGCACACAGTACTCAAGGTGGGATCTTACCAGAGATCTATACAGAGGTAACACCACCTCCTTTTTTCTGCTAGTGATACCCCTCCTTATGCACCCCAGCATCCCACTAGCTCTTCCAACTGCCTTGTTGCATTGCTTGGCAATGTTTAGGTAATCTGATATGATTGCCCCCAGGTCTCTTTCCTGCTTGGCAGTTGTCAATACCACTTCATCCATTTTGTACTCTGCCCCTGGGTTTCAGTGCCTGAAGTGCATTATTTTTCACTTTTTCACATTGAAATCCAACTGCCATACCCTTGACCACTCCTCTAGTTTTCTCAGGTCTCTGCTCATCCTTTGCACCCCCTCTCTGTAATGTCCACCTTATTGCAGATTTTGGTGTCATCTGCAAAGAGGCAGACCTTCATTTCCAGCTCCTCTGCAATGTCACTTATAAAGATATTAAAAGAGGACTGGTCCCAGCACTGATCCCTGAGGCACCCTACTGGTCACCCTCCCTTCTTTGGAGTGAACTCCATTTACCACCACCCTCTGTTGCCTAACCCCTAACCAATGTCTTATCCAGTATACCACTTTTGGACCAACTCCTAAGCTACCCAGCTTGCTTACTAGTCTCCTATGTGGAACAGTGTCAAACGCCTTACTGAAATTTAGGTAGGCCACATCCTCCACTCCACCATGATCTAGGTCCTTGGTCACCAGTCAAAGAAATCTATCAGATTTGTTTGACATGGCTGGCACCCTGTGAAGCCATACTGCCTCGGGTCTTGTAACCCACTGGTTCAAGATTTTACGCAGTCCTTTCTTCCAGCAGTGATTCCATTAACTTTCACATCACCGATGTCAGGGTAACTGGCCTATAATTGCCAGCCTCCTCCCTGCTTCCACTTTCATGTAGTGGGCCTACATCTGCCCTCCTACAGTCCTCTGGAACCACTCCTGTTTCCAGTGAGCTGTTAATAGAACTGTCAAAGGTGTAGTCAGTATTTCCCTGAGCTCCCCCAATACCCATGGATGCACCCCCTCTGACTGCTTTGCTTTGTCCACCTTCAGATTAACAAGTTCCTTCAGGACTCTCACCTCCAAAAGAGGACTAGTGTCCACCTCCCTCCCTCCAAAGCTTTTGTTAGTATTTTGTGGCTCGTTACCTTCTTCTTCCTTGGTGTATACTGACCAAAAGTATTTGTTCAGGATGTCTGCCTTTTCCAGGTTCCCCCCTGCACAATCTCCCTCCTTCCCTCTTTAACCTTACAATCCCACCCCTGGTCCTTCTCTCTTCACCTACATACCTAAAAAAATACGTTGTTCCCTATCATTACCTTCTGGGCTATTCTCTCTTCGGTTTGCACCTTTGCACTCCCTACTGCTTTCCCTGCATCCCTCTGTTTCCCATGATTGTCATAGTGAGTGACTATGTTTCATAATAATAGGTGCTATGCATGAAGGTGCAGAGGAGCTACACGCCACGTAACTCAGGCATGTAGCCACCCCACACCCAGTGTGCCCCACATGGGATGCACAAATGGGGGGGCATGCAGACCCACCACATCCGATTCCCCACATCCATGAACTACACTGCACTGGGGTCATTCTGGTGGTGTGCCTGCACTATGCAGTATTCACTAAACTGCGTAGTGCTGGCCACATGGGTGCAGAGGGTGGTGTAGGGTATGCCATAGTAGACCCTGCTGTAACCCTCTGCCTGCCCCCAGGGACTCCAATCACTGTATGCCGGGGGACCTGGACAGTGCTCTCCATGCTGCTACTGCTCACTAGGTGGCCGGAGAGGGCAGGGGCAGTGGGACGGGTGAATGCCCGCTGCGGCATTGGGATGCTGCGGTGGGGTCTGTAGCACATGCCCACCTATGGGGGCTCGGGGGTATGGGGTATGGCTGCATTGTGGGTGGGGCTCATTTGTTGAGGTTGGCATGTGGGCCAGAGGTGGGTTCTGATGCTGGGGTCCTGTAGTGTGCTGGGAGGGTGCCATGTGCCATGGCTGGGTCAGTGAACTGACTGGCCACAAGACCCATGCCACGCGGGTCTGGGTGCCTGCAGTAGGCATGCACAACCGCAGACCTGCGCATCACAGTGTTAGGGATCCACTGTTGGACCCAAGATGGGCATCCCATTGGATGCCCGCCCGGTCTGTGATTCCGTCCCCCCGGCCACCCTGCAGAGTCCTGGGTACCGGGGGGGAGGAGTTGTGGACAGGTGGCTGGCATTCGTGGCTGCCAGTATTGGTGCATCTGTCCACAGGTGCAAAGTGCTGTGGGCGGGGTATGTGACTTTTCCTTGTATCCCGCCCACTTTGTGCATAGCACCCAATATGATTAAAATTTAATATCAGACATCTTCCTGTGAGACACCTGGTCTCTGGTCCCTACACAGCATCTTGTGCAACTGTGAGTGCACTGCTGTATAGATGCTAGTTGTTAGAGTGGGACTAGTCAGCTGGCTCCCATCGCTTCTGGGCACGGAGCTGCCATTTTGTTCTGCATGTGTGTGTGTATGTGTGTGCACAGTGTGCACTCAAGAATGACATTGTTCTAAGTTTGTGACTTTGTGCCTAAGAAAACATTTTAAATAGAATTTTTTTTTCAGAGAATTTATTTACTAGTCAGACTTGACTAGAGAGTGAAACTTGTCAGCTCACTGGCATTGCTGCAGTGAGTGAGTGAGTGCTATATTTCATAATAATGTACAGATAATTTAAATTTGAGGAATAGAGCTGAGGCAGGCAGAGGACATACTAGAAAATGCCATTAAGGCATATGCAGCATAGGCACAGGCCTAGGGCCTCTGCCTCCCAGGAGGGTCCCAGCAATCTCTAACACATATTTACATATATCCTTTTCTTGCTGCTGAGCTGCATTTTTATAGTTGATGTGTCTGCGCACCAAACATTTTGTGACCAGTGAAAAGGGATTTCGGAGGTGTGTCACTCCTGAGCCCATTGCAGTTCAGAATAGCAGGGACTTGGTAGTCTAGAATAATGACCACGCACTGTGATTGTGTCGCCATTCTCTGCTTGCTGGGTGGAAACTTTGTGTACTTCGAAGGACCAAAGCTGCTCCAATCAGAGAGGACTTCAGTCCTTTGATTTGCATGAAGCTGCATCAGTAAACAGCTGAGCAGCTTTCAATGTTAGGAGCCTGTCTTTGAAATCATAACTCCAGCGTGCTAATGAGCATGCCCGAAGCCATGGCGTAAGAAATTCCTCCCATTGCCCTATCCAAAACTTATTTGTTTTTCCCGGGTGTCTAGTAGCACTCCCCACCTGACCCTTCCTCTCAGACCACCCAACACTGTGTCACCGCCTCGCAGTTTTTTTTATATAGCCTTTAATAAAGGACACCATCCATTAATGTCTGTTGCTGGTGCCCTTGTAACTGTCCCCCTCACCTGGCCGTCCCTCTCAGCACCCACGCCCCCAAACATAACACTGACACGGGGTGTGCCCAATCCCCCAGTGTCACCGCCCTGTATGTTTTTTATATTATTATAGCCTGCAACAAAGAAAAACATTCATCAATGTCTGTTGCTGGCGCCATGTAACTGTTCCCCCACCCTACCTTTCCTCTCAGCACCCCCCCAACAAGCATAACACTGACACTGGGGTGCCTAATCCTCCAGTGTTATCACCTGAAAGATAGAAACCATCCTCGCCATCTTTTTTGTAAAACCCGAAATAAGAAAACCATCCAAGAATGACTGTTGCTCGTTAGTCCCCTCATCTGACCCTCCCACTCAGCAACCCCCTTCCCAAAGTCTTATACCATTGGGGGTCCAATGTTATAATCTTCGGATCAAGACGACCATTTTTCAAAGTCACCGACTGAGGGGAAAGGTAGGGCTCTTTCATGTTGAACTTTTATTTTTGCTAAATTAAGAGTTTTTGATCCCACTTTGATGATCAATTGAAATTGGCAAATCTGTCCGGAAAGGTGACTTTGTGGTCACTGTGCAAAATCACTTTTCTGTCCCTGTTCATGAGCATGAGATGGGGTCATAATAATAATAATAATAATCTTTATTTATTTTGTGCCTTTCAATTATCAAGGCACATTACAAAACAAAACAGCAGATAAAAACATATGCACAGTAAGACCCAAATTCTAATATTAATCACAATATGCTTTGCTACATAAGCAGTTGTTCAATGGCTGTTTAACCCCCCCCCCCGCTGTCGCACACTCCCACAGCTGACGGGGTAGAGAATTTGAAAGGACTGGCGCCATGTACATAAATGCACAGGCCTCTGAATATTTCAAAGCTACCCTTGAATCTATAGCAACCCCTTATAGCTAAACGGATACGGTTGTTCGCAGTAAGGAGAGTTTTTGTATATGGCAAGACTATGTTGGAAACTTTGGTGTGAAAATATTAAAAAACCACAAAGTTATGAGTCTACATCAAAATTTGAGAATTCAGGCTCATAACTTTGGTCATTTTCAATATTTTGAACCCAAATTTTCAGCCTAGTCATTTCTTCACAGCACCTCATGAATGTGACAGCTGCCATTTTTCAAATCCTGGCCAAAATGTGTTTTCACATCTTGAAAGGAGATTTTGCAGTTGCTGCATGAAATCACCTTTTGGGCAGGAGTTGAACATTTTCTCTGTACTTGTTCATGAGGTGGGGTCACAAGAAGGCTATGTTGAAAATCTGGGCCAAAAACAACAAAGTAATGTGACTATGTTAAAATGTACAAATGCATGCTTGTAACTTTGATCATTTTCATTTTGATCCCCAATTTTCAGCATAGTGGTTTTTTTACAACACCTCATGTATGTGAGAGCTGTCATTTTTCAAATCCTGGCCAAAATGTGTTTTCATGACTGTGGCACGGAATGATGTTTCGGTGGCGCGGAATGATGTTTTTACAGAGAATCGAAAATTTTCATCTACCAGGTTCATTAGGCAGTGCAATAAGCAGGCTATGCTGAAAATTTGGTGTATAAATACAGTAAAATGCCTAGGTTATGACTGAGCATTACACTATTTCAGCATTTTCTCATAACTTCACTAATGTTCAAATATTTTGACTTCAGCTTTTCAAAATAGCAGTTTTTCCATACCAACTCATAAATGTGATGTGTCATTTTTAAAATCCTGGACGAGATGTGTTTTGGTGAGAAATGACATTTTGGAAAATGCACTGTAATTGTTACATGTCATCTCTATAAAGCAAATCCTAAAACAAGTATCTTTAAAATTTGGGGTCACAATTGCAAAAAAACTAATGATTTAACAGGCATCAAACATTCGGCATTGACAAATGCTTCTTTTTTTTGTAAAAACTCAGCCACTGAGTAATCTGAGGAAGGCAGACGCTGAACTGTGACATGAGTCTCACCACTCTGATTAGGAGTTAAGTGCAGCTGATGATAGCTCAGGGGGCCCGGCCACAGGCCCATTTCCTCTGTTTGTCTCTCACCCCCATTTAGAATCCCCACTTAGAATCTAAGTCTTACTCCTAAATATAAAAAATGAACAGTGCAATTCAATGTGTATGCTTTATATTTAACCCCACTCTGAAAATTAAGAAATCTACAATGCATTTCAATGTTACAGTTAAAAATTATACTCTTTTTTTAATACCCTCACCTCACTCATATTGAAGTTCTGACCTTGATATAGCTCTGTTTTCAGGGTAAACAAATGGACATACAGTATTTCCAGATTCCCATCAGTAAATCTTGCCATTTATTGATCCTGGCTTTCTTTTCAATAACAGAAAGGTATGGGCCTTGGAATGATTTCTTCCAACAATCACTCTTTTTGCAATATAATCTCTAAAATTCATGACTCCTCTAGTAAACCACCAACTTAACTCTCACACCACCCAGGACCTAACATCTTTTTGAGATGGGTCCCTACTCAACCCAACAAAACTCCTACATCCGGGTTCATACTACCTGACAGGGCAAAATGGTATTTCATACCCAAAAATGATTTTTACCAGGTGAATTAGTAATTATTGTAACTACATGATCTAAACTAAGACTATTTTTATTTTTTTCATACTGATATTAGTTTCATTAATTTTGAAGCATTTTAATTAGGTTATTTATTATTTATGCCACCTTTTAGGGACAGTAAGAACATTTTTTTTCAAATTTCAGTAACTGATATGCAGTGGCAAAGAGGAGCAGTCAAGGCAAAGGGGCACAGTTGTGGCGAAGGGGCACAGTTGTGGTGAGGGGGGCCCCAGATTTCTCTTGGGTCTAGGACCCCAGGTTCTCTTAATCTGACCTTGGAAAATGCAGTTGGTCTGGCAACCCCAGCAGCAGTATGTGGAGAGCAATAGGAAGCAGTAAGTGATAGTGAGCTTACTACAGAGCGATGCTCACGGCACATTCACCACATACAATTATTTGTAACCCTGTCAAAGCCTGTTACATCCAGCACCAGTATGGCATCAGATGACACAAGACAAAAAAGGTACCATTTGAACTACTAGTAGTGCTGCTAGGAGGACCTTATGATGTACTCACAACGGTTGTGGGGTACGTTACACATAAGCATACCTGAGCTGCAGTGCACCACAGCAGCTATCTAGCACACATGGCATACTATGCACAAAGCATTGTTTCAAATTATCTGCCCTACCCCCACCCGTACAGTAGTGCGGGGGCATGGCGGGGTGGCTTGACAATCGTTGGCAGCCATCCAATCAGATGGTCTGTCATTAGACTAGCTCCCTCACTCTATACAGAGTGGGGGATTGTGGGATATAGGCAGTCTTCCCAGGACCACTGTATCACTTAAAGGGACTGGCTGTTCTACCCATGTGCACCACCATAACCTCAGCCCTCCTGGTATGCACTGATGGCCTGAGGTAGCAGAGTGGGGGTGATAGCGTGATGTCCACTGCCCCATGTGACTCCTGGCAGGGGGGTGCATATGTGGCTACTGTAGGGTCCCTGCCTGAATAGCCGGTGCCCCCTCCATTGATGCTCTGCACCACATATCTAAGTTCATGCATGGCATGTAGCCATGCCCTGCCCCAGCTACCCTCCCTGCAGTGCCTTACATGTATCCAGGTGCCTGGATCAGGGTGAGAGTGTGGATGAGGCACATATTCCCATCAAGAATGTATGGGTGTCTGATGCTATCCTTGCTGTGTGGCCAAGGACAGTAACAAAGCCTAGGTGCCATGTATATTTGGTGCATAGGCTCTTTGGATGGAGCCCAATGTCATTAACTGCCACTGATACCACCGATGTTAATCTGTAATCGTCATCCCTTGCCACTGACACCAGCACCACCAGCACCTCATCCTTAGTAACCACCACTTCTCTGATCCACCAGTCATCCATTGCAACCACTAGCATCCTAACTTTTCTGCAACAGTGTCTCTACCAGTCACTTCTTCCACTGTGATCCAGATCACTCATGCCACTGTGACCCAGACCAGTCCTACCACTGTGACTCAGACCTCTCCTGCCACTGTGACTGATACCATTTCTACTGCTGTGACCCAGATCACTCTTGCCACAGTGACCATGGCAACCACCAGTACTGCTTCAGTGACACTGGCTCCTACTACCACTGTGGTCAGCCAGTTGCACAACAATTTCCAGTACTGTGCCCACTCCAACTCTAACACATCTTATTTCTCAGCCTGTCTCCACTACTGTAGAAGTTGATAGCGTGGATGAGGAGGAACACTCGTCCATGTTTGGGTACTTTCTGCCAGCACAGGAATTGCTCACTGACACATCATCTGAGGAGGCTACCCTAAGTAGCTTTGATGATGAAGCAGAGTATGAGGAGTACCTTGAGAGCCATACAGCAAGAAAGTCAGGTGGCAAAAAAAACTCAACCTCTTGAGATCACACTGGCAGGAGAAAGAAGGATATGCCCCCCCCCCAAAAAAAAACACCTGGCAAGATACCCTTCATTACTTGCTTCAGCAGGCTCCTTCCCAGACTGAAGAGCCAAATGGAGCAAGTGCAGGGGCACCAGTCATGCCAGGAGTAAACCAGCAGCAGCAGCAGGTCCAAAAAAGAAAGGCTAGTATGGGCCAAAAGAGATGTGCTGATACTGGGGATGACACTAGCTGACTGAGTGATGTCAGGAGCAATAAGAGCATGGTATGGGTGTATTTCATGTTACTAAAAGAAGATGACAGAAAGGCAGTATGAGCACTGTGCAGCACCATGACCTGCAGGGGAAAATTTCTAGCAAATTTAACATACACCTCCTTAATGAGCCACCTAGTAGTAAAGCATTCCAAAGTTTTTAAAGTGTCAGCGTCTATGCCTGTGACTCCATCAGACCCATCCAGGATGAAAAAAATGCTTATGCTATCACTCCTTCCCCCTGCAGCACCAAGGAGTCCACACACCTCCAGAACTCCTGCCAGGCACCAGTCCCCTGCTATTTCCAAACCATCTGGCAACTGTGGAACAACCCCCCCCCCACACACACACATTCAATGCAAATTGTAGAAGCATTCCAGGCCATAACCAATTACCAGTGTTCTCATTTAACAGCTCAGCACATCACACAACTCACAGGTGAAATGTTGGTGTTGGATTTGCAAGCCATTTCTGTTGTGGAAGACACTGGATTCTGGTTACTCGTGCAGCTCTTGCAGCCACAGTACCAGATCCCATCATGGTCCGCATTTTAATGGACAGTGGTGCCACAGATATATGAGGGTGTGAGAATGGCAATTTCCACACTACTTTCAGAGGCTTTGGTGAAGGTTTTCCACTGCACCTCTGACACCTGGAGCAGTACAATCCCCATGCATGCATCTCTCTCCTTGTTGCTGATTCGTCACTGTCTCCCTTCATCTCTACACAATTTGGCTGTTATTCCAGGTCTGCGCTTCTAAATGTGGGGCTAATGGAGAAAGATCACACATCACCGAACATTCTGTCATTCATTCATTCATTCATTCATGTGGTCTTGTACCGTAATCTACATGTTGTTTTTTTCACCACATATAACAAGACAAATATGGGACATTCAGCTATGAGAATTTCATCATCATTCATCATTTTGGCCACACCTTGAATCTAGTGGTCACACTTGCGCTACTTCACAGTTCTGAAGCTAATAAGACTGTCTCCACAGCATGCTCCATCTGTGTTCATGTCCATCATTTTGTTAAAGTGACTAATCAACTAAGGGAAGGGCAACAACACCTTGGTCTGTCTCAATATTGCTTGATACAAGATGTAAGTACCAGATGGAAATGATCATACCTGATGCTGTGAAACTGACAAAAAGCTGGTACATGTAACAGATCCTTATAAATATGTTCTTATTATTTCAGTTTTGCTCAGCACCATGTACTCAAAAAATAAAGTGCAGTTACAAACAACAATGCAAATAGATGCACTAGCTCAGTTTGTCAACAATTCTTTGTATGTATCAATATGTTCTATGATTTCCTCTAAGGGTGGAGTTGAACACACTGCTCCAACATTAAATAGGTCATTTTATGTCATGTGACCCTAATGCGGCACGGATTGCTGCATTCTTTTTAATTAATATCTAATGGCTAGAATTGCTCCATTGTAATTAATTTGCCATGCTTTGTTGGGGAACCACAAGGCTTCAAACTTCAGAGCATGGTTTTTTTTTCAATTCTATTTTATGCACTCAGCCAGAGCATCTCTCGGAGGTGCCCGCTCAACCGAAGCCTCTACTCCACACCGAAGATCACCCTCCCTGGGGACCCACACCATGTACCTTCCAGCCCCCTGGATCACCCCCCGGGGAAGGGACTACCCACCTACCTGGCATCCTTCCTGTGATTAGGGGGTCAGTCCTGGATGGGACCCAAGGGGAACCAGAGCAGAGATGGTCTAGCGCTGGGGATGTGGGCTTCATCCCCGAAGCCCTCATCACCTCTCCGGTCCATCAAGAGTTTTTTCCATGATGGTTTTCCCCTGGAGCATGGACGTGCCATGACAACCATGGCACTGGCATGCTGATGTCAGCTGCCACTCCACCCCCTCGTCTGTTTGCACCGCATGTTCCTGGCACTGCCCCTGTTACCACCAGGAGCCACCTAGGAGCGCTGCAAGGCCCGGATCCCTCCCTGGGGAGGAAGAGCAGCCCTCTGGACACTCAATCCCTTCCCTCCCCTGTTGAACCACAGCGGCCCGAGTCCATTCTGTTCCAAAGATAAATCCACACAAGAAAAGATGCAGATGCAGTAGGCGAATACAAACACTTTAATGATACAATGCCATAAGAAGAGCTACAGATACCCCTCCCATCTGCCAAACATTTTCGTGCATGACTGAGCTTTTTCAAAGCACCTTCGATTGCTGTCTATAATCAGAAAAATGTTTGACACACATTATATCACATCTGTTTAAATACGCTCTTCAGCATTCCAGCGAAATACAGGTTGGTAATACTTTCTGACATTCCACTTTCATATTGAAATCTTAAAAAATATTGCAAGATTTCTATTTGATAGCAAGAAGTGGACTAAGCGAATGCAGTACTGGTATGTAATATTAGAGCGATCAACTAAAATCTACTATACCATAGATGCAAATTTCACCTACACTGGGTAACATATGTTTAATCCATTCAAAGACGAAACATTGCAAGAACCATCACTCAGTTTCAAGTTAATATTAAGGCCCATACCTAGGCTCTCCTGTTTATGTAAAGGTGATTTAGTCCATGAGATGACCGCCATTTGGTCATCTATTGTTACTTAAAAAAAAATTATTTTCTCTTGTCAATCCATATAGCAACCTTTTTTATATCTCTTACGGTGCTCAGAGCACCAGCATTGTGGCAATAGGCAATCAGGGTGCAAATGTGGGATTTGCCACCCCCTCTCCGAGGTCCACTCCCCCGGAGTAGGAATATGTAAGTGATGGGGGTGTGAGGGGCACAGCCCCCTGCAAACACAGTGATCAGTGACATTGCTGATTGGCACCCTAATTGCCCGGTGCTGGAACTCTGGTGCATTCTGAGAGTGGAACCATTTGCATTTAACTGCAAAAGCATGCAAAAAACATTTAACCCCTAGTGCATTTACACTACGTTAATGTTTTAATACATTCTCCCTCTGTTTATAATGAAAGGAATGGTCCCATTCCAGAAGATATTATTTGTAGTCACACTAAATCTTTATAGCTTAATAAGCATTATCATTGTATATAGGTGACTGGTGTAAAGTTAAAACAATCTGATCAAATTACATACCTCATTATTAAAACTGTCCTGTATAAATTCAAACTACATCTCAATTTTCAGATTTAAGGTTTTGCCTGCATGTAAGTGTCCCATAATTATTCCCATACACTTTTATAAAGTGCTTTCTTGAAAAGAATACAGTTAAAAAAGTATAGCCAATATATTGCCAAAAAAATATACCAGTCCAAATGCTTTAGGTTCAACTCACCATCACAGGCAACTATTTCCCTGGCAGCTGTCAGAATATACTGTGCAGAACGCTTGCAGTGTAACTGTTAAGTGTTGCCAGGCTAGGGGGCAGGATAAGCATCTTCCAATCCCATCCGCAAATGTCCAACATCAGAAAGGCATCATCACATCTGGGTGTCCACCCCTCAGAGGATGCCAGCCATTGCTCTGCATTATACAATGGCAAAAAATTTCCTGAACTCTGATTGGTCAGACTGGGACTGGACCCGTAATGTTATCCCAGTACAACATCACGGGTTTAGTCCCAGCACACACATGGCCGCATCAAATGTCAAAAAAATCACTCCGATGGCCATTTACAAGTAGCCCACACTTGGCATGTCAGAAGTGAAGTTTGCCAGTACTGTGATTCATCATTTTTTTTTAAATCCAACCTTCTCAAAAGCTTACAAACTCACCAAAACCCCTAACAAATGGCACAAGATAAAGCCCCACAAAACCAAACACAATTATTCCTGTGATCTCTTCAACAAACAAAAAACAAAACAATGTCACATGAAGCTGCCAGTGCGATCGGCTTCACTGTTCGCAGTCGGTGCTCTGCCTACAATGCTACGAGTCCGTGTACTTGCTCATTACTCCATTCACTCGCTTTTTCTGCAATTTTTTCTCGCTATAAACTCACCATCTAGAAGCCAAAATGAGACAGGAAACAGATGAACAGGATACAGGGGCTCAATGTGAATGACAACCGCAAACTTAAAATGAAAACTGCCTTCAACAGCATTCAACAACCGCAAACTTTAAATCCAAACTGCCTTCAACAGCATTGCTCACACTTCACCTCAAAAGAGTGAGCGCGCGTACATTACAGAAGCATACTGTGCTTCACTTGCTTACTCGATTGCCGTTTTCAGTTGCTTTTTCTATTAAAACCCTGTACCGGGAGAAGAATTAACACAGCAGCGAGGATGAGAACTGGGGGGGGAGGGGGACGTGGACTGCCAGATCAGAGAAGCCATGGAACGGAAAAAGAAAAAGCTGCAATTCTGAGACCATTTTGTGTGTGTGTGTGGGCAATCTACAACTTCAAGGGGACAAAAGCGGGAAACGGAGATAAACAACAGAGACACGCAATATAACTACAAAACCGAAAGTGCACAGTCCTAATGAGTGTGTCTCTGTGTGTGTGGTGGTGGGGGCGCGAAGTCAAGAATCAAATGCAGCACCACCACCTAATGATAAAACAATAGAACTGCACTACTTTTCCATTATGTATTCCTACTCAATGGAAAAACGTAATAAAACACATTTTTAAACATATTTTCAATCTATTTTTATTAAATTTGCAAAAGCGAGCCATTGTAATAGCAATAATGCTATCAGACAGGTGGTGTTGTGTTGGGATACCATCACTTCTGGGGTGATCACGCACCGGCCTCTGGCCTCATGCCTAATCACCCCAGGCGTGACGTTATCCCAGCACAACACACACCCTGTCATGCATTATTGCTTAATTAAACAATGGCAAAAAATTTCCTGAACTCTGATTGGTCAGACTGGGACTGGACCCGTGATGTTATCCCAGTACAACATCACGGATCTAGTCCCAGCACACACATGGCCGCATCAAATTTCAAAAAAATCACTGCGATGGCCATTTACAAGTTGCCCACACTTGGCATGTCAGAAGTGAAGTTTGCCAGTACTGTACTTCATCATTTTTTTTAAATCCAACCTTCTCAAAAGCTTACAAACTCACCAAAACCCCTAACAAATGGCACAAGATAAAGCCCCACAAAACCTAACACAATTATTCCCGTGATCTCTTCAACAAATAAAAAAACAAAACAATGTCACATGAAGCCGCCATTGAGATCGGCTTCACTGTTCACAGTCGGTGCTCTACCTACAATGCTACGAGTCCGTGTACTTGCTCATTACTCCATTCACTCGCTTTTTCTGCAATTTTCTCTCGCTATAAACTCACCATCTAGAAGCCAAAATGAGACAGGAAACAGATGAACAGGATACAGGGGCTCAATGTGGACGACGACCGCAAACTTAAAATGAAAACTGCCTTCAACAGCATTCGACGACCGCAAACTTTAAATCCAAACTGCCTTCAACAGCATTGCCCACACTTCACCTCAAAAGAGTGAGCGCGCGTACATTACAGAAGCATACTGTGCTTCAATTGCTTACTCGATTGCCGTTTTCAGTTGCTTTTTCTATTAAAAAACCCTGTACCGGGAGAAGAATTAACACAGCAGCAACGATGAGAACGGGGGGGGGACTGCCAGATCAGAGAAGCTATGAAACGGAAAAAGAAAAGCTGCAATTTGAGACCATTTGTGTGTGTGTGGCAATCTACAACTTCAAGGGGACAAAAGCGGGAACGGAGATAAATAACAGAGACACGAATATAACTAAAAACCGAGAAGTGCACAGTCCTAATGAGTGTGTCTCTGTGTGTGTGGTGTGCATGGGGGCGTTAAGTCAAGAATCAAATGCAGCACCACCACCTAATGATAAAACAATAGAACTGCACTACTTTTTCACTATGTATTCCTACTCAATGGAAAAAATCAGTAATAAAACACATTTTAAACATATTTTCAATCTATTTTTATTAAATTTTACAAACGAGCTATTAGAAGATAGAATGATACTAGGTGGGGTTGTGTTGGGATAACATCACTCTGGGTATTGTCGACTGCCCGCGTGCTCGCGCTCAATCACCCCAGGCGTGATGTTATCCCAGCACAACACACACCCTGTCGTGCATTATTGCTTAAATGGCATACTGTGCACAATGTAAAAGGGCCAAATGGGGTGAATTTTGGCGACTATTGTGCATGCTTTCTGCCCCTGAAGACAGCCACTGTTAAATGCATCCACTTGAAGTAGTGACTGTGCCACAGTCCATGGACAACCCAGAAGTGGAGATGCATACAAATTAGATAAACATATTAATGAAGGTACTATCTAAAATGTTTACAAGCCACTCTTGGGAATGCCCCTGATTCATAAAGCACAGCTGCAGTCCACTCTATAGGACCTCATAACAGAAACAGCCATGTGCATATAATTTTATTTAATGCCTAGAATATAAACAGCAACCATGGTTAAAGGGATTTACTTTCTGAATCATATTCAAAAATGTCAAAAGGTTGGGGGGGGGTCACCCCACATGTCTGTTCTCCATACTGTTGCATCACTATAATCAGATTTAAGGCAGAAAAGCTGTAATTCATATTTAATAAAGGTATGTGAGGATCAGGTAATTCCTATCTTATCCTTGTCTACCTCCATTGGCAGAAGCCTGCATCTACTCTGACATACATGCAAAAAGGAATCAGGAAGATTATGGGGGTCAGCCTATAAGTTTGTTGTAAATAAAGTTGCATGGCTATAATACCTTTTAAGGCAGAAATGATGTAATCCAGAGTAAAACAAAGCATATGAGGACCAAGTGGTTCCCTATTGCATATATGCCACCATGAACACAGGCTGCTGCCAACACAGGCAATAAATTCCTGCACTATAACAGTAGCCCGCATATTTCTAAACTCATATTGGCATCAAACCAACAATTTGTGGTGTTGTTTATACACTAAAAATATGACATTGGGGTTTTGGCAAGGGGGTTAACTTTCTAAACTGTGTTTAAGATACAGGAAGATTACCAGTGGTCAGCCCACATACTTAAACATATGAATAAGCAGGAGTGTCAGCTGCTGATCATAACAGTAGACAACTTTTTGGATACAACAGTAGCCTGCACAATCTGCAGAACTAATGTTAACATTACAGGATATAACCCAACAAAAATACCAGCTATGCCAATAAACATACTTCTGTAGTTCAATTAGGGACAAAAATAGGAAGGGAGAGATTTTAATATAAAAGAAAGAAGGATTTGTTTTCATTAATTGCTGGTCTCACGTTCATGCCAAGGGATCCAAGGGTGGGTATTGGATGTGCTGGTCCTCACAGACACTCCCAAGATTAAAACTTATCAAATTCTATTGACATGAGGTGTCATCGGAGGGTATCACAGGGTAGGATAGAGGAGGTCACAGGGTGATGGTGAAGTATTTTCATGAAGTGTGGAGGAGCTATATCCACCAGCAGGCCAACCAGTTCTTCTCCTCATTCTTGTCTAATTTGTCACTGACTGTATTAAATGTATATATCTAAAAATCTCCTGTCTCTCCAAAGTCTTGTTCTTATCTCCCCCTTGAGCTGGGGGATCTATTTTCTGAATTGTCCAAAAGTGGTGAGAGGCCATGGTGTGTCCCATCTGGGCAAATGTTGTGCCATGGGGGACCCTTCATGTCTACTGTAGTTCATACGGAACTCTTGTGTCCACTTATCCTAAATATCAAGGGTCTGTTTGTCTTGCCTACATAGTGCTTTGAGCATGGGCAAGTCAAAATATATATGACATGGTTCGAAT
This sequence comes from Neoceratodus forsteri, assembly GCA_016271365.2. Lineage (NCBI taxonomy): Eukaryota > Metazoa > Chordata > Ceratodontiformes > Ceratodontidae > Neoceratodus > Neoceratodus forsteri. The sequence continues at coordinate 1,636,406,026 of CM057456.1, read as the reverse complement.
CATAATTCAGAAATGATTTAATAGGGTACTTTGTGTTTCCATTAGGGTGCACAATTTCTTTTTTCTTAGATGTGTTACCATAATGGCTGCATCTCCCACATGGGTTCATGGCTGGTTCCAGAAGTTCTAAAAGCAACTGTCCACCCGAGGCTTCTGGTCCCTTCTGTTTTGGATGCTATTATAGGTCTATTCTTAAATTCAGGTATCTCCAAGTGAAATGTCCCAGTGAGAACTGATTATCCTTCTAATGGGTTCTCTCAGTACTGAGAATTTCAAATACAGCATTACTCTGTTTTTTCAACCTTTGCTGTGTGGTTCTCTCCATGTCCTCTTTTCGCTTTGGCTACTGCTTGGTTAATTGTTCTCCTGCTGTATCCTCTGGATCAAAACCTCTCTGCCATGTTTTGAAATTTATGTTCTCTTTCTTGTTCATTACTACAATTTCTATCTAAATGTTACATCTGTAATGGCCTTCTGAACCTAGAGGCCATTATGGCAGAGGCTGTCCTGGACATTGCTGTCTTTACCGAGTCATGGTGCAATGTGAACCATGACTGGGATATAGCCACACCAGGTTATACTCTGTTCAGGAAGGACAGGGTGGGAAAGTAAGGGGGAGGAGTGGCTCTCTATGTGAGGGATAGCATAAAAGCAACAGAGATACAGGGAATATGGAGGATTGGAGGTACTGTAGGTCACCCTAAAAATGGGCAATGGAGCCGCTATTCGCAGTGGTATGATCTACAGATCTCCAGCATGGGGAAGGGGAGTGGTGTTGGATAAGATTCTGGTGGAAGCCATCCAAAAGATAGCAAATAAGGGGAGGTGTTGCTGGCGGGGAACTTCAATCTGCTGGATGTAGATTGGAGCACCCCAGCTTCAGCTTCAGCTAGGAGCAGGGATAGCCCAGACTCCCTGCAGGGGGTGTTCCTCAGGCAGCTAGTAAAAGAGCCCTCTTGTGTGGGAGCAATACTGGATATACTGGACCTTGAACTCTCCAACTGGGATGGGGTTGCAGACATCACAGTGGGTGGTCACCTGGGGACCAGAGATCACATATGGTGTGGTTCAGTGTAAGTACAATGGCAGAATTGAACTACACAAAGGCAAGGATCCTGGACTTCAGGAGGGCTGATTTTAAAAAGATGGCAGAATGCGTCAGGGATGCCATAATGGAGGGGCAGAGGGCTTGGGGGGAGTGGAGGAACAGTGAGCTGAACTAAAAGAGGGGATAGTATAGGCAACAAACCTCTGCATTAGGCAAGAAAGCAAAAGCAAGAGAGAAAAAAGAGACTGCTATGGTTCTCAAAAGAGGTGGCCAGAAAGGTTAGGGCAAAAAAGTTAGCATGTCAGTGACTAAGTAGGTAGCAAACTCGCCTCTGAGGCCGGGAGATCAGAGGGCTGTGGGTTCAGTTCCCACATCTGGCACTTGGGCTAATATCCCAATACTGACACTGTAGTGCAGCATGAGGGGGGTGCTGCACTTCTGAGGTGCCATCTTTTGGATGAGACATTAAACCGAGGTCCCATCTGCCTGGATTGGTGGTAGTTCAGATGGATGTTAAAGATCCTATGGCACTTATCAAAAAAGAGTAAGGGCATTTTTTATTATAACATCAAAAACAAATAATTACAAACAGTTTTAAGTCACACAAAATAATATACAAATCATAAGGTAAGTAAAATCAAATAAGTATTGCAGTCATATGTTATCAGATTATTGTGAAAATAACTATGTATAAACCAACCCCCTACTAAAGGAGTAGGGGAATTTTTTTATTTTTCATATCATCAAAAAATTGTATAGACAGATCAAAAGTACATCATACAATGCCATAGAAAAAAAAAACAGAAAGAAAACCCAAAAAGGTGTTACTGCATACAGTAAAAATGAAACTTAAATAAGCAAATCATCCAGGAAAAAAATTCATAAACACAAAAGATTATTTGAGTCCTACTTAAACCCAAACTTGATGCAGTACTAAATATACAACCCTTCCCCTCCCCTCCCTACCAAAAGAGTAGGGGAATTTTCCCAGTAATAATCAAAGCAATACAAAACAATGTTAACACACACAAAAGAATATTGAAAAGAGAACCACAAGCAAATAAGTATTACATTCATACTATGTCAAGAAGATTATGTAATTAATATACAGAAGCCAAAACTGGAACAAAATTACTAATCCCCCACGTTAATTATAAACATTACAGAAATTCAAAAGTGAACCACCACTTAGTCCATATTCCCTGTTCCAATTGTTGGAATCCTGCCTCCTTTAACCAATGTAAATCATCAATTATTATATGGAATAATTCATATTCTGTAATATGGCGCTGTTGTAAAACCAAACGACAATGAATAATCCAAATCAAATAAACAAAATGTGCACACACAATCCACAGTGTGCTGTCATGTGGCTGTTTCACCAATGTAGGAATGCCATAAAACAATAATGTCTGGTCAGGGGGTATTGGCATATTCCCTTTCCAACGATTCTTGACAATATCCCAAAAACGTATTATATATGGCTAAGTAAAATATAAAGGCTGCATCATTTCTAATTGTGAGTTACAACCTTCTCTGGGACAATATCAATCTTGCAAAGGATATGTTTTTGATTATTTTTCACATTTACCTTTAAATGCAAGCCCAACCATACAGTATCCCACATTTGTTCTGGTATCCTAACATCCATAACATACAGCGATATAAAATCCTGATCTATTTGTGAAAAGCCTGAAAAGGGGTGTTCTGCATAATGTACTGACAATATATCTACATATAGTTGTTTTTTAGTAAGACGAAGAACTGTTGTATAGCCAATACCCCATGTAATTATCCCATCAAATACACGTTCCCATCTCTTCAACATTTATTTTTGTGTTGAAACTTATTCCCTTTCCATTCAAGAAATACCCCCTGAAGAATCTAAAAACTCCTGTCACCCCATCCACATGCAACACCCTTCATTAAGGAAAGTAAATTAGAATATAAAAAAATTGTAAAAAACAAAACAAAACAAGGAATGCACCATATTTACTCCCCCCACCTTCAAGTCTTTATATAATATTTTCCTTTTGATTGGGCTCAATCTGCTCCCCCCAAAACAAGAGAAAAAACACCCCATCAAAGTAACCTCCAGCTGTTTCTGAACCAGAAAAACTGCACTGAAGTACAAAAAAAAAAACAGAATTAAATAAGTTCTAATTAAGTATACCCGCTTTTTTTAGACAATTTCCAATGATTTCATCTACCCACAAGTTCCTTACCTTTAGAAAGAGCTTTTTCCCAATTATAATATGCCATATCAATGCCTCCATAATAAATTCCTAAGACCTTAACTGGCTATGTTTCTACACAACATCCTCCCAATATACCCCGTGCTTTCTGTAAATCGTGTAAATTAATTCATTTTGTTTTTTCAAGATTAAGACTAGCCCTCGTAATTCTCCCTACCTCCTGCATAAGGTTTTGAGCTATTTCAAAAGACTTACCATCCTTAATTAATAGACACAAATCATCGGCATATGTAATCTTTTTTTTTTTTAGTTGTTTAACTAGGATTAGCACACTAAGCTGAAAGCTTTTTTACAGGCGTGACCTGGGAGCACAGGGAAGTTAAGTGACTTGCTCATATTTGACTGGGTAAGCACCCCAGCAAAGCCATAAATACTGGGTGAATGCTGTAGAAGTCTCAATATTGGATTAATCACAAAAACGTAAAGAAGGGGACTAAGGGGGCATCCCTGTCACACCCCCCTCCTAATCTGATACTTGGACCCACAATTACCATTATCATAGGGAATGACATACGCTAACTCATAACAGAGTTTTAACCAATCTATAAATTGTGCTGGAATTCCATAAGAAGCCAAGCACTGCCACAAAAAAGAATGTGACACTCTATCAAAAGCTTTGGCTTCGTCTAAACTTACCAGGAATCCCGGCTGGTCTCCCTCTACTGCCCCCTCTACTACTTCCCTAAGGAATAATAATGCTTCCATTATCCTCCTTCCAGGCACCGAACAAAATTGTTGTGGACTGATCAACTCACCCATTACACGTCAATCTATTCCCCAGTAGTTTTGCAAACAGTTTAAAATCTGTATTAAGCAGCGTAATGGGGCACCAATTATTAATATCTGTTGAATCCCTAGTTTTATATAAAAAAAACATAAGCCCCTCATACATAGGCATTGGTAAGTACCTATCTTCAAGAAAAAAATTATATAAAGCCAAACATTCTAAAGGAATAATCTCCCACAAAATGTTATATACAGTATCTCCCTTGGAAGTCCATCTGAACGAGGAGAAATCCCATTTCTTAATTCCTGTATTGCATTTTTCAGTTCCAAAGTCGAAAAAGGGGCCATCATTAGATCAACCCACCTCGAGTCTGCTGCTGCTAAAATTTGAGAAGCATAGGGTGACTCCTCTACTGGAGACCCAAACAAATGCCCCACATGTTGCTCAAGTAACGCCATTATTGCTGTATTTTCTGTCACTACAGGACCCTGAGGGGCACTTAACCCCATAATCCGAGCCTTCTCCTGTCTCTGGTGACTACTCACATAAGGATTTACTCTCACCATCTTCCCTTGAGTACCATACGTTTGCTCTTTTTGAACAGAGCGGAGACGATCATATTGATAACGTCTCATTTCAGTCTTAACCTTATTTATATCCACTCCCAAATCAATTTTCTCCATACTTTGTCTAGTCAGTAATGATTCCAATGTACCTCATAGTGACAAATATTTCTGATAAGAATCTGAGGCTTTAGTTTTCCCCTGGTATTTCAAAAAATTTATCATCAGATCTTTTAAATCCTCCCACCAACCATTAATAGTATCATACAAAAGAGGGTAGTGGCTTTATCAGTCACAAGGGATTTAAACTCACTCAATGTAACCAGATCCTCCAATAAAGAGATACTCAACCTCCAGAAACCCCGGCCTGTCTCCCGAGGAGGAGGGATTGCAATATGAGCCCCGATAAGAGTATGGTCTGAAGTCTCTATTGGGATATTATGGGATTGGAAAACAGGCAGTGCCTGTTTCAAAAACAGAAAGTCTATCCTAGAAGACAAAACTCCCTTAAAAAATGTTGGAGTCACTGCCCGCTTCCCACTCCCCAAAGCATCTTTCAAACCTGCATGTTTAAGCACTAGTTTAAAATTTTTTTTATCGCAATATTGTTTCCCTCCCTCACTACGCTGTGAAAAGTTTATATTAAAATTGCCTCCCCAAAAGATCTGTCTACTTGTGTGTAAATAGGGTTGCACCTTGGACAATAGTTCAGTTCTCAAGGCCTTTGTTTGGGGACCATACATATTCACTAGTCTACTGGGAAAGGAATTAATTATTACATCTAAGAGGAAGGCTCTACCTGGATCAATGTCCACCAAACGCAGCACTGAAACAGCTGATGAACGGAAACAAAAGCCCACCCCACAACACAGTTCTGCTCCCAATGACCAAAACGAAGCACCCCATTTCCAGTCTTTAGTTGCCTGTGCCATCTCTGTGATTGTATGTAAATGCATATCCTGCAACATAAATACATCAAAATCTAACTGTTGCAACACACCAAAGGTAGTCAAACGCTTATATTCAGACTTAATACTGTTAACATTTAAACTGGCAACCTTCAACTGATTAGGCTCAGGGAGGGGGGTTTAAGGGACTTAGCACTAGACCTAGTCATTCTCTACTGAGGTTCTACTGTCTTTTTCTTGAAAGGGCTGAAACAGGTGACACAGGTACCTGTTGTGAGGTGGGAATATCACCCAAATCGAAGGGACTTTCCATGTCCACTTGTTCTCCCCACATTGAAAACATGGAGAAACAATTGGTCAAAGGCAGGGGGGACAGGGGTAAACCCATCTGAGGCAAACTAGAACCAGCAGCTGACTGGGAAGGAGAAGGGAAATCAGTAGCTGAAAGTCTACCACCTTGTCCATCTATTACTTCTGGGTGCGTTTCCAAAGCTGAACTTTCAGGAGGAATCATAACAGAAGGGGACAACACTATTTTAGGGGAACCTTGTGGGGTAACAAAGGGCGTCTCTATAGCTTCCATAACTGAAACTGAATCAACAACACCAAGTGGTGGAGAACAGGGCCTCCGAACCTCAGGGGGACCTCCTACAGATCTTTGATCTCCCACCCTAGAGCTGGAAATTCCATCCCGTTCTCTACTCCATGCCTGGTTGGGAAAAAAGGGGCTTCATCAGCCCTGGGGGGTTGTCTGCAAGGTTGTCTCGCCTGAAAAAGAATGTGTTCAAGATCAGAAGCGTCTGATGAATTATGTGCAGCCCAAGGACACTCCTGAAAAGCATGCTCATCATCATCACCACATAAATTACATATTGGGGGAGCTGAACAGTGTGCCGTGGAGTGACCAAGCATTCCACAATGAAAACACTTTATACTGTCGCAATCATTGTTTAAATGCATCAGAGAGCTGCATCTGTAGCAACTCTTTGGTTGTCCAGCATAAAACAGTATGCCTCTATCCCGGCCTAAAAAAAATGAGCTTGGTAAATGTATACCACTTTCTGTCTGCTTTAGTTGTACTCGAAAATGCCATCCCCTAGTCCAGAAACTATTATCATCCATAATAGGCTGGGGATGGTCAAAGATAGTGCACCGTTTTTCTAACCAAAAAATGATATTCATCACATCAGCTCCTTCATTTCAAAATAATACAGTAATAGTTTTAATCATAGGCTTAGTAATGGGTATTACTGTAAAATCATGCCAAACTTCCATATTCTTACGTTCATAATATAGCTTCCAAAATTTGTCTAGCAAAGCCGTTGAGCAGAAACTGACATCATAAACACGATCCCTAGGAGCATGTATAAACACACATACTTCGGAAGGAAGAAACCCCAAAGAATCTTTAATCAATGTTTTCCCAATCAAAAAGCCTGTCCGGGGGGATTGGAGTTGACCCTTTGTACTGTAGTTGGACTAAGAATTTCCATTTTGCTGCTATAGGTGGTTTATGGAACAGTTCTGCATAGAACCCCGGCCTGACTTTGTCCTGCTGGAGAGGTACACTCTCCATTATCACCAAGTTCTGTCACGCAGCCGGGGACCCCAGTCCTTGTCCTACTAAATCCACCCTTACCTGTCCATGCAAAGTGGCCTGCGGGTGTTCATCAAGGTCCTGCTCTGCTACAGAGCATGAACTCTGTTCTTGTAAAAACCGAGCTGTGAAGACCACGTCTGGTGTAGTACGCTGGTCTCCAGCCTCCACTTTGTCCCGTGTAGCTGTAACCATAGCAGCGGGTAGTTGAGACTGGGGATCAAGCACCATCTCAGGCAGCAACTGAGAATGATTGTGACTTAAAATTCCTTTGGTCTGGTTAAGAAGAGCCTTTGGGGAACCTGAAGAGGAATTAAAGGATCAGGTATCCATTCAGTCCCATTAAATATCCAACCTGTTTGTTGCAGCGTTGTATCGGGGCCCATTCCTCAGAGTCTACAGTTGCTATTCCAGCTGTTATATTCTCATCCAAAACTTTCTCCTGAGTGTCTTTTAATTCCTGAAAGTGTGTAGGTAACAAATCTACTGGAAAACATTTACTTGTACCTTGCAAAGGACTTACTCCCGACCGTTTCCTTTTCTTTTTCTCCTCATCCAATTTAGATCTACTGATAACAAATTCCTGTTCAACTGCTGAAATCAATGCCAAAAGCTGTTGTTTTTTTATTTTCCATTTCCAATTGCAGTTGTTCCTCTTCATCTTCCATAAAAGCTACCTCATCAGATGATATTGAAGGTTCTGTAGGATTATCCATAACAATGTAATGCATCTGTTCCAGAACTCCATGAAAATCCTCCGCATTCAGCTCTAAAGGATCTATCGGAGTTCCTGAAGCCTGACCATCTTCTTCTCCATCTCAAGGTCTACTGAGATCCTCCATCTCTCCTGCTGCACACCAGTGTCCTCTGCAGCAAGAGTAGGGAATTTTTTCCAGTGTCCTGGCCAAATTTCTCCCATTCACTAAAATACCACAATAGCTTAATCTGGTTCAGTTTCAGTTGCTTACCATCTGTATCCCCCCTCCCCCTGGTTGCCCCTGAAAAAGAGACTTCTAGGCCCAGTGGGCTTACTGGGTCAACAAAATTCAATAAATAAATAAATAAATTCAGGAGGTAATAGGAAACACATAGGGAGAAGGAGGACAAAGAGATGTATCAGGAGAAATAGAGGCAGGCAGGGAAAACTATTAGGAATGCAAAGGTGCACACAGAGGAGAAATTAGCCCAGGCAGTAAAGAAAGAGGACAATACTTTTTTCAGGTTTATAAGTGAAAAAAGAAAGACCAGGGGAGGGATAGGGATTTAGATCAAGGTGGAGCGGTGGATGTGACCTACCTAGATTTCAGTAAGGTCTTCGACACTGTTTCACATAGGAGACCTGTAAACAAGCTGGGCATTCTAGGAGTGGGTCCAAAGGTAGTAAACTGGTAAGAAATTGGTTAGGGGACAGGAGACATAGGTTGGTCTTAAACAGATTTCACTTCGAGGAAGGGAGGGTGACCAGCGGGGTGCCACCGGGATCAGTACTGGGACTGGTTCTCTTTAATATCTTTATTAGTGACATTGCAAAAGGGCTACAATGGATGATATGCCTCATTGCAGATAACACTAAAATCTGCAATAGGATAGATACTCCAGGTGTGTGTGTGGAAAAAATGAATAGAGATAAAAGAAAACTAGAGGAGTGGTCAAGGATGTGGCAGCTAAGTTTTAGTGCAAAGAAGTGTAAAATTATGCATTTGGGGCACAGAAACCCAAGGGTGGAGTACAACATGGGAGAGTGGTATTAATGACCACCAAACAGGAAAGAGACCTGGGGGTAATCATATTTGATGACCTAAAGGTAGTCAGACAGTGTGACAAGGCAGTGGAGAGAGCTAGTGGAATGCTAGGATGCATAGGGAGGGGTATAACCAGCAGAAAGAGAGGGGTGGTGTCATTATTAAATAGATCACTGATGAGACCTGACCTAGAGTACTGTGTCCAAGTCTGCTGACCACATCTCCAGAAGGACATAGATAGGGTAGAAGCAGTCCAGAGGAGGGTGACGAAAATGGTGCAGGGTCTGCATCAAAAACCGTATGAGGAGAGACTAAAGGACCTCAATATGTACACCCTGGAGGAAAGAAGGAAGAAGGGGGATATGGTAGAGACTTTAAAATACCTCATGGGGATAAATAATGTTCAAGAGGGAAGCATTTTTCAGAAAAAAAGATACTCAAGAACAAGGGGTCATGCTATGAAGCTGGAGGGGGCTAGACTCAGGCAGGATGTGAGGAAGCACTTTTTCACAGAAAGAGTGGTGGATGCCTGGAACAGCTTCCCAGCATAGGTAACAGAATTCAAGAATGCATGAGAGAGGCACAAGGGAACCTTAGTGGTAAGGAAAGGGGGGATAAAGCCAAAGATCATTTAGGGTCTGCAGTGTGGCAGCAGGTAAGGAAAATGGGCAGACTAGGTGGGCCAAGCAGTGTTATCTGTCATCAAATTCTATGTTTCATGGTTTCTGTTTGTGAATAGGATATGCTTTCCTTCAGTCTTTTTGGATGGTAGCTACCTGTGTGTAACAGGGTGTTTCTATCTGTCTCTTTCCTGTGAATTCTATTCTCAGATTTATCATCGTGTTTGTAGATAAGCAAATCCAAAAATGGGACTGCCTGGTCACAAGCAACCATGGTAAATTTTAAATTGTCCATTACAAACGTTTACATATTCATAGAATTTTTGTAATTCCTCAGGTGTTCCAATCCAAAAGATCAATAAATCATCAATGTATTGTTTGTAACATGATTTTCTGAAAGAATGACTTATACATGGGGTTTAAAAGTAATTGTGTCTCAAACAGATCCACATATAGGTTGGCATAGGTGGGTGCCATGGTGCTGCCATTGGCAGTTGCCTTTTTTTGTTTGTAATACTGCCTTTCAAAGCAAAAGTAATGTTACCCAGTGTAGGTAAAATTTGGATATATGGTATAGTAGATTTTAACTGATCGCTCTAATATTATATTCCAGTACTGCATTCACATAGTCCACTCTTTGCTATCAAACAGAAATCTTGTGACATTTTTAAGATTTCAATATGAAATAGTAGAATGTCAGAGTGTATTACCAACCTGTATTTCCCTGGAATGCTAAAGAGCATATTTAAACAGATGTGATATAATGTGTGCCAAACATTTTTCTGATTATGTTATTATTGATTTATATTTTTGAATTGTAATGTATATCCTTTTATATGTGCAATTGTAATGTATATCCTTTTGTATGTGCAATTGCACTGTATAGCCTTTCGTATGTGCAATTGTAATGTATATCCTTTTGTATGTGCAATTATAATGTGTATCCTTTTGTATGAGCCATCAGCATGGCCTGGATCGTGCCTGAAAACAGTCCATGGGATTAGTGCACCTACCCAGCAAGCAAATAAATAAATGAAATATATAAATACATAGATCTTCTACCCTGAAGAAGCCCATGTAGGGTAAAATGTTAGGCTTTGTTGTGTGGATCTTAGCCAGATATGTTTTGCAAATAAATTAAAATGGAACTGATGCTTATTGGTGTGGCTGGTCTCTATAAATTTGACTTGCTAATGGAGAGAGACCACATGTCCCTGAACATCCTGGCATTCATTCAAGAGATGCTGCAGTCTTGGACAGTTGATACCAATCTTCATGGTGTTTGCTTCATCACAGATAACAGGCAAATATGGTGAAAGCAATTGGTGATAGGAATTACATCAGCATTCATCACTTTGCCCACCCATTGAATCTAGTGGTCACATCTGCGCTGCTTCAAAGTTCTGAGGCTAACTTTTCATAGCATGTTCCTTCTGTGGCCATTGTTATCATTCTGTAAAGGTAACTAACCAACTGAGAGAAGAGCAACAATGCCTTGGTCTGTCTCAACATCACTTGATACAGAATGTGAGTACCAGATGGAATTCATCATACCTGATGCTGTCTAGACTGCCAGAACAGAAACCTGCACTTCATAACATGTCAACTGAGTATGACATTGGGGGAGTCCAAGGCCACCATGAGTAGTCACTGATTGATACCATGGTAAGAGTACTTGGGCCACTGGAGAGAAGACCCATGATCTAAGTGCATCCACTGTCACTCTGAGTCAAGTGATCCCAGCAGTGCATATCCTGAAAACGTCTATAGAGAAATATGCGGAGGAACACAAGGAGATTCCAGATGGGGCAGCTGTACTCACTAAGTACCTACAAGCTGAACTGGAGGCAAGGTGTATAAAAGTGCTGGATAGTTGCAGCCGAATTTTTGCAACCATGCTGGATCCCCAGTTTAACTCAACAAAACAGAAGGGGCACTCAAAGGTGGACTCCTAGCCTGTTTATTTCCTCACTTGCTACTTCATTTGATGGAATTGTTGGATTTTACTCAGCATATTTGGGCTGCCACGCATGTGGAGGAGCCACACATTGGACCTTGTGTTTACTGCCAGGATGGTTGCTGACAGCCCCTAGACTGATATTGTGGTCTGGTTTGATCAGTATGCCATATCTTTGGGGTTGATGGCCCTTTGATGTCTTTCTACCCCTTTGGAGATTATCCACAATAGAGCTTGGGGTAGACTAAGTACGACATTTTTTGGGAATCTGTGGACATCTCTGATGTTATTGCTGCTTCCATTAGAAGCATCACTGAGGCAGTGGAGATTTACTTTATAATAACCTGCCTTCTGTTGATGCTCTAGTACCAGTCTGTCATCATTCTTTGCCAAGGAAGAGAAGTGCATCATGGTTTAATGATGGGCTGTGTTTCTTAGAGCAAGGGGTCAGAGGTTAGTGTGTAAGTGCAGGAAATCTGGTCTGGATTTTGATGGCCTTGTTCTGGTTGATTATTATACAGATTACCAGGTGGTGATGATAGCCATTAGAAGAACTTTTTTCTCAAGCATCATTACAGCTGAGAGAAACAGACCCGCCACCCTCTTTAGAGTAGTTGATGGTATCCTCCATCTTAAATCCCTCACCCAAACTTTGGGAGAGATTACTCAGGAGAGGTGTGATGGGTTTGCAAAATTCTTCTCAGCCAAGACTGTGGTTATTCGGGCCAAGGTTTCCTCCATGGTGGCTTTGCTCAATTGCAATGGTCAAGAGTCAGGGTCAGTGGAAACTCGGGTCATCTGGGATAAGTTTGCTGTACTGATTTGATGGAGATTCACCAGGTGCTCTCTGAGTCCCACTACACAAAAGTGGTAGCAGAGAGGAGGCTGGCAATTATAGGCCAATCAGCCTGATATTAATGGTGGAAAAGTTAATGAAATCACTGCTGAAGGAAAGGATTGTGGAATATCTTGAATCCCGTGGATTACAGGACCCGAGGCAGCATAGTTTCACAGGGGGGAGGTCATGTCAAATGAATCTGATAGATTTCTTTGACTGGGTGGCAAAGGAACTAGATCAGGGTGGAGTGGTGGGAATGGCCTACCTAGATTTCAGTAAAATGTTCAACATCGTTCCACATAGCAGACTAGTACACAAGCTGATTAGCTTAGAAGTGGGTCCAAAGTTGGTAAACTGGATAAGAAATTGGTTAGGGGATAGGAGACAGAGGGTGGTGATAAATGGAGTTCACTCCAAGGAAGGGAGGGTGACTAGTGGGATGCCTCAGGGACCAGTGCTGGACCAATCCTCTTTAATGTCTTTATGAGTGATATTGCAGAAGAGCTTGAAGGGAAGGTCTGTCTGTTTACGAATAACATCAACATCTGCAATAGAGTGGACACATGGACACTTCGGGGAAGGGGGTGGAAGGGATGAGCATAGGCCTTAGACAACTAGAGAAGTGGTCAAGGGTATGGCAGTTGGGTTTCAATGAGAAAAAACTGCAAAATAATGCACTTAGGGTACTGAAACCCAGGAGTGGAGTACAAAATGGGTACAGTGGTATTGACAACCGCCAAGCAGGAAAGAGACCAGGATAATCATACTGGATGATCTAAAGGTGACCAGGCAGTGTGACAAGGCAGTAGGGAGGGTGAGTGGGATGTTGGGATGCATAAGGAGGGTATCACCAACAGAAAAAGGGAGATGGTGTTGCCTCTGTATGGATTGCTGGTAAGACCCCACCTAGAGTATTGGGTGCAGTTCTGGAGACTACATCTCTGCAAGGACATAGGCAGAGTGGAGACAGTCCAGAGGAGGGCAATTAAAATGGTGCAGGGTTTGCATCAAAAGTCCTATGAGGGTAGACTAAAGGATCTCAATATGTACATCCTGGAATGGAGGAGGGAGAGAGGAGATATGATAGAGATCTATAAATACCCCACAGAGGTAAATAAGTTACAGGAGGGTAGTATTTTTCAGAAGAAAAGGTACTCAAGAACAATGGGACATGCTATGAAGCTGGAGGGCAGTAGATTCAGGAGAGATGTGAGGAAGTACTTCTTCACAGCAAGAGTGGTAGATTCCTGGAACAGCCTTCCAGTGGAGATGGTGGGGTTAAAAACAGTGGTAGAGTTCAAGAATGTATGGGATAAGCACAAGTGAATCATAGTGGGAAGGAAGGGAGAGGGAGAAAGAGCTGTAGATTGGGCATGGCCTGCAGTACTAGTGTAGGTAGGGAGAAATGGGCAGACTGGATGAGCCGAGTGGTCCTTGTCTGCCATCAAATTCTATGTTTGTATGTTTCTGAGCATTGCCTCGGCCAATGTGTGCTGGATCCTTTTTTCATCTCTCAATTAAGACTAGAGAGGTGGTAACCAGACTGAGGGTGAGGCGCATGTCCAAGATGGCAGACTGAGCATGCACGCAGTGAGCAACTCCACGTGTAGCAGGCTGTCAGCTTCTGCTAAATGGGCTAATATGTTATTCTAAATTTTTACCAGGAATTCTTTGTTCATCCCTGTTTGTTTCTGCTTTTACACCTAACTCTTCATTTGCTTCTTGACTCCAGTGGAATATCCCCATAGGATGTCTAAAAAATTCAGACTCCTGAAGAACATCACAGAGAGGGATCTTGCTGAAACGCTTTGTTTTTCACACCACAGAATATTTTACTCGGCTACCGAGGCTTTATCTCCTGAGAGACAAGAGGTAAGCAGCAATACTTTACAATTTGAGCAACCTGTTTTAGAGGATCCCCATCAAGCTGCCAACCCCCCCCCCCCAAGAAATGGCTATTCTCAAACTGGGTGCAGCTGCTGCAACTACAGGCAAAACGCAAACTAAGTCCCCTCACCATGGTTCAATGGAACCCTTTCTAATCTCCTTTACTACAACCACTTTGGCTAAGTGGAACAAAGTTGTCTTTCAGAGGTCTGTCTTTGTTCAGCAACAATAGCAGATAAAAAAAATAAACAATGAAGCATCATCAGTAATGGGAGAGCTGCAACTGGATAGCTTGCTAAATCTTTCCCAACCAGGTGAAAGGGAGACTGACTTAGCTCTGCTTCATACAACTTCTTTAAACCTGAATCCAAGGATGAGGGAATCAGAAGGTGAATTTGATGAATTCCAGGATCTCAATGAAGACAATCTGGCCACAAGTCAAGATGTAGCTGTAAAAATGTGCCTGGCTGTGCTAATAAGTTTATTCCAGTCGAGAAGGAACATGCACCTGTGCAAGGCACTAACGATACTGCTGATTCCATGCCAGCTGTAGCTCCTGATACAGAAGGGGAAGATAGCTTCATTCACAAGGCAACAGCTCACTCTATGAGCCACACCCTTCCCCAATATTAGGAGTGGTTACAATGGGTTCTAATGCTAGTATACAAACCAAAGAACAGTTGGGCTTTAAAAATCCTTCTGAGGATCAGTTTTCTGTTCAATTGAACTCAAAGTGAGATAGAGGGGGTATACCCCTTATGCAAGCTAATATCCACACAGTAACCCTCTAGGAGGATTCTGGAAACTCAATATATATATTAAAAATGCATTTAGCTCAGGAGGCAATGCTAATGGAAATTCAACAAGGATTTCAGAAAAGGAATCTATCTTTTGACTCTATAAAGGATTCCATTGTTTCACATGACTCCAAGATGGACTGTCTTGCAAAAAGAGTAAACAAGTTGGAATCAAGAATGTGAGATGATGAAGATCAGTTAACTCCTCTTCAAAATACTGTAGAACAACATTAGAAGGAATTACAGGAATTACAACAGAAAATTGATGGCCTAGAATACAGATCTCGAAGAGGCAACATCAAAATAGGAAATGTATCTGAAGGCAGAGAGGGTGCAAATCCTATAACAATTTTTTGAGGAGCTTTCGACAAAGACCCTGGAAAAAATATCTAAAAGAGAAGGTGGAGCTTGACCAAGCCCAAAGAAGCTTTTCCTCTTGGAGAGACAATCCCCAATTTGTATTTGTTAGACCTCACCATTATCAAATAAAAGAAGAACTTCTGAGAAAAGCCAGGACTGAGAAACGGATACATGTTAGAGGCAAGCATCTTCAACTGTTCCCAGATCTCCCCCTCCACTGTCTATGCAAGAAGAAAAACATTCAATAACATCAGAAATACACTTCGGGATAAAGGCATCCCCCACACCCTGTTATATCCAGCTTGATTGTGGGTGTTTCTTAATGGGAAGCAACTGGTATTCAATAATGTAAGAGAGGCTGATCACTTTCTCAAAATGTATTTCTTCCACACAGATTGCCACAGATATGGACATAACCCAGATGCCGGGGGTGCATCCTCTGCTATAACACAAGACATTATTCCCCGAGGGGGGTGTATGCTCCATTTTCTCAGCCTTCTGAAGGCTAAACTATAACTAAGATATCCTTATGACCTGACTATAACACAGAAGTTAAAACTCACATTAATTCAAGAAAAATTGGGGGAAAGCAGAAAACAAAGTTAAGGAAAGGAAAAACAAACAAAAAAGGAATATATATATTACCTGATTTAGAAATTGAATATATCTGCACCTATCTTTTATTCAGAGGAGCACACTTACTAATTAAATAACCTGCTGGGTTCTCTCATAGCACTGGCTCACTTTTATGCACACACTCAGATCACTGACTATCTTCACAGACTGTCTGGGAGGGAGGGTTGACTCATCAAAAAGCATGGGTCTAAGGGTTAGCACTTTTGGTAAGAGTAGTTTACTTAAGGGGAATAGGGATGCTAGAGTAAAATGCTTGCAGGCAAAACTACACCATGTATCCATGCAAGCTGGTTTAATGTTTTCAATACCAAACTGGTAATGTGCTACATAAAAACCATAATTATAATAGTATTAAATAGTAAACTCTGATGGCAACACAACTTAAATGCTTATGCTGGAATGTAAAGGGCACCAAAGAAGGGTTAAAAATCAGAAAAAATATGCAATATGCTAATCAGATTCAGGCAAACTGTATATTACTACAAGACACTCATTTCAAAGGTAATGATTTGAAATTTATTTATTTGTTTATTTAAGAGTTTAACCAGGCAGGCATACTGAGCGGAGAACCACTCGTTTCCAGATGCGACCTGGGGAGAACAGGGAAGGGGACATAGGGGAAGGACAGTAATACATATAATTTCTGTACAATTGAGGAGGCACTATATGAGAGACTATATAGTAGGTAGCTAGGGCAGACATGTAACTTCTATACAAAACTAAAACAAACACAGTGAAATAACCATTATATAGTACTGAAATGTACTCAGCTACAGATTTACAGAACTAGAGAGGGAGAAAAGAAGGGAGCGAGCACAGTGTGTACCTTGCCAGAGCTTAATTTGTTATAAAATGCTAGAGTAGACCAACAGGAGTTTGGGCCTGCTATTAATTAGGCTGGGAGCAAGAGCAGACCATGAGAAAATATTCGAGGAGGCGGGTGTTGAGGTTTCTATGATTGGAGGAGTGGCGGATATCTGCTGGGAGGTCATTCCAGAGTTTTGGTAAATGGTAACTAAGCGCCGCCTGACCCATAGAGGTGCACATAAGAGGAATTTGGAAGAGCCTAGTATCTGAGTGACATAGCGAGTAAGCCGATGGGGGTAGAGAAGTTAAGGAAGAAACCAGGTATGGAGGGAGGGAGGGTATGGGACCAGTATTTAGCAGCGACTCTGGAGCAGTGGATTAGTCTGCGGGCCGAGAGTGAGGGAAGGGCCAGGGAGCTGTATAGTTCTCAGTGGTGTGTCAGTTTTGGACATTCCAGTATGAAACGGCAGAAGGAGTGAAAGAGTGTGTCCAGGCTGGCCAGAGTTGATGGTGAGGCAGTGCCATAGACCACATCCCTGTAGTCAAATATCGGGAGTATCATTTTTTGTATGAGTTCACACCTGACCAGGATGGACATGCAGCCTTTGTTACGATAGAGGGCCCCAAGTTTAGGATGCAGTTTTTTGTGAAGGGATTCTACATGAATTGAGAAATCTATGTATTGGTTGAGCCAAACGCCTAGACAGCGGAACGAGGTGCAGGATTCTAAGGGAGAAAGATCCAGGGTTTGGAAAGGGAGGTGATTGGAGAGCTGGGAGAGCTGCGGTTGCGAGCCAAAAGTTAGTGAGACTGTCTTTTTTGTGTTTAGGAATAGCTGGTTTGATCTAAGCCAGTGTTGTACAGCATTGAAATCCTGCTGAAGTTGGTCATGTACTGTTGCCACAGAGGGGCCAGTGTTGTATAACACGGTATCATCCATGTACATTTGGATGGCTGAGTGGGAGCAGACTAGTGGGAGTTCATTTAGGAATACTGAGAAGAGGATTGGGCCCAAGACTGATCCTTGTGGGACACCCGTAGCGATGGGGAGCAGGGTAGATATGTGGGGGCCAATTTTCACCGCTTGGTGTCTGCCACACAAGTAAGCCTGAAACCAGTTAGTGGCATGGTTGGAGAGGCCGGCAGCCTTTAGTTTGTCTATAAGGAGTGTGTGGGAGACGGTATCAAAGGCTTTGGCCAGATCGATAAAAATGGCCGAGGTGATAAGTCCTTTATCCACACCTGAGAGGATATAATTTGTTACTCTTAGTAGGAAGGTTATTGTGGAATGTGATTTTCGGAAACCTGATTGGTATGGGGTGAAGAAGGAGGAATAAACTACTGTAAGTGTTGGGAGAACTGAGCAAGTGCAAATTGTTCTTGTATTTTTGCCAGAGTTGGGAGAAGGGAGATGGGGCGGTAATTCCCTGGAGAGGAGAGGTCGCCCCCCTTTGGCAGTGGGATGACGGTTACCAGCTTCCAGTTGGTGGGTATTGTAGATGTCGAGAAGGAGAGGTTGAGCAAGTTGGCTAACGGAGCGGCTATCGCGGGGGCTGATAGCTGTAGTAGTCTGGAGTCCATGCCAGAGGGGCAATTGCCCTTGTTAGGGTTTAGGTTACACAGTGCTTGGTAGACTTCAGCTGGGGAGACAGGACAGAAGGAGAAGGAGAGGGGGAGGAGGTGGATCATAATTAGGTGCGATGGTTATCTTGGGTGGGGAAGGGGGGGAAGGGGGGGACACTATATACCAGGGAAGCTGCACTGTTGGTGAAGAAGGTGTTGAATGCTGTGGCTACTTCATGTGGGTCAGTGATGGCTGAGCTGCTGATTGACAGTGCTGGGGTAGGTGGTTGTACAGGCGGGGATAGGAAGGATTTGATGGTTTTCCAGAAATGGGTTGGGTGGTTAAGATTTGCACAAAGTGCCAATGCGAAGTATTTCTGTTTGGCTAGGTGAATCGACTTAGTGCAGGAGTTATGAAGGGCATGATAAATTAGTAGGGCTTGGTGGGAGCTAGTTGATTTGTACTTTTTCCAGGCCAGGTCCCTGGAGCGGCATTGGCTGATGATATCGGCGGATATCCAGGGCAGGTGGGAACCCCTAACTCTGGTTCTTCTTAGCAGTGCATGTTGGTCCCAGACACTCAGGAAGCTATTTTTGAAACTGTCTAGTACAGCGTCTATCGTAGGGGCCTGAGGGATGAAGGACCAGTCAACCATAGCCAGGTCCGATAGGAGTGGTGTTAGAGATAGTGACTTGAAAGATCTGGCTAGCAGGGTCTGGGAGGGAGGTTTGAGGGGTTTATGCACTTTTCTGACTAAGTAGACCATGTGGTGATCACTTAGGGTGTCGGGGAGTAGGCCTGCTCCTATCGACCTATGGGGGTGTGTGGTCAGTGCCAGTCCAGGAGGGAGTGGTTGTGCATTTTTAGGTTTAGCCTGTTGGGTTGGGAAATTTGTTGTGCGAGGTTCAGGGCATTTACTTTGGAGTGCAGCTTGGCACAGTCTGTTGCAAGCCAGTTGTGATTGAAGTCTCCTAGGACATAGAGCTCGCCTGTTGTGGTGGAGGATTTTAATTTGGCCAGGTGGTCTAGTATACTAGGTGTTGGGGTTTAAGGGGTGCAGCAGACTCCAGCTATAAACACCGGGTTGGAGTATGGTAGTGTTATTTTGACAGTTAGGGACTCAATTTGAGGTGAGGGTGTAGGGAGGTGTACCGGGGTGAACTGGTGCTTGGCAGAAATGAACAAGGCGAGACCACCCCCCCCTTTTTTTCCCATATGGTCTTGCCTAATTAGGGAGTATCCTGGAATGGCAACAGTGGAGTCTGGGTGATGGGATTAGAGCCACGTCTCAGAAAGTATCAGGATGTCAGGGCACAGTGTTAGGACTGATAGTTGTAGTTCTGGGGTTTTGTTAAGGATACTGCAAATGTTTAGGTGCAGTATTCTCAGGCCCTTTGGTAGAGCCAGGGGGGTTGGTGTTTTGGGAGGGGTAGGACCGGGGTTAGGTTCTACATTCCCAGCTAGTAACAGGAGCAGTGTAGTAAGATGAACAAATTTATACCGAGTAGCTCTGGTCTTGTGATTGCAGTTGAGAGAGCAAGGTGCTGTAATCTTTTCTAGAGGTCATGATATACTTGCCCCTTACTTACATAATCCCAGAGGGGTTGCTTTTATATTTAAAATTGCCTTAATATTGACATTATACACAAGAAAATCAATAAAAATGGGCAATATGTTATGGCCATTTTAAAAGCTTCTGTTGACGGCTTTACTTTGTGCAGTATTTATGCCCCCAATGAAGATGATACCAACATCCTCACTGACTTTTTTAATCTCCTTAACAAATCTCCCAAAACCTTATATTATGGAGGGGAGGGTACTTCAATCTCACATTATACAATCATGACAGATCAAGTGGCAGGGAAGGTTAAGGAGAAAAAGGCTGCATTCGAAAAGTATAAGGAATCACAGAAGGAGCACGACAGAGAACTGTATCAATTAAAGCAGAAAGAAGTAGGAAAAGCAGTCAGAATAGCAAAGGCACAAACCGAGGAAAAAATTGCCAACTCGGTCAAAAAGGGGGATAAAACCTTTTATAGGTACATTAGGGAGCATAGAAAGGTTAAGGGAGGGATAGTGAAGATTAATAAAGGAGAGGGGAGGTCGGCAGAGGGAGACAGTGAAAAGGCAGAGATACTGAATGAATACTTTTGCTCAGTATTCACCAAAGAAGATGAGGAGCAGATACCTAAACCAGACAATAGAAGCACTCTGGGTAGGGGTGTTGACACCAGTCCATTCACAGAAGAAAGAGTACTGAAAGAACTCCTAAAACCCAAGGTGGACAAAGCAATGGGGCCTGACGGGATTCACCCCAGAATCCTAAAAGAACTAAGGGAGGACCTAGTGGCACCACTGACCACACTTTTTAACAAATCATGGCAGGATGGGGTGGTACCTGAGGACTGGAGGAGGGCAGATGAGATTCCCCTTTACAAAAGTGGAAGAAAGGCAGAAGCAGGAAACTACAGACCTGTAAGTTTGACCTCAGTGGTAGGGAAAATGATGGAATCACTTCTGAAAGAAAGAATTGTTGAGTACCTAGAGGCCAGCGGGGCACAGGACCCAAAGCAGCATGGATTTACAGCAGGAAGGTCATGTCAGATGAATCTAATTGATTTCTTTGACTGGGTGACCAAAGTAATAGACCAGGGAGGGGCTGTGGATATGGCCTACCTAGACTTTAGCAAGGCATTTGACACAGTCCCACACAAAAGATTAATAATCAAGTTAGCCAGCCTGGGAGTGGGTCCCAGGGTGGTAGCCTGGGTAGTGAACTGGCTGCACAACAGGACACAGAAGGTAATAGTGAATGGAACACATTCCGAAGAAAGGGGGGTTACTAGTGGAGTACCTCAAGGCTCAGTACTGGGTCCAATCCTCTTTAACATTTTTATAAGTGACATTGCAAAGGGTCTGAAGGGAAAGATATGCCTCTTTGCAGATGACACAAAGATCTGTAACAGAGTTGATACACAAGGGGGGGTAGAAAGGACGAGAAGGGACTTGGCAAGGTTGGAGGAATGGTCAGACATATGGCAACTTAGATTCAATGCAAAGAAGTGCAAAGTAATGCATCTGAGAAACAAAAACCCAGGAGAAGAGTACACATTAGCAGGGGAGGAACTAACGACAACAAAAAATGGAAAGGGACCTGGGGGTAGTCATATCAGATGACCTAAGGGTGGGTAAGCAATGTGAAAAGTCGGTAAGGAGAGCCAGGGGGATACTTGGATGCATAGGAAGGGGCATCACAAGTAGAAAAAGGGAAGTGGTTATCCCTCTGTACAGACAGTTGGTGAGACCCCATCTGGAGTACTGTGTGCAGTTTTGGAGACCTCATCTACGCAAGGACATAGACAGTATGGAAGCAGTCCAGAGGAGGGCAACTAAAATGGTGCAGGGTCTACATCAGAAACCATATGAGGAGAGACTGTGAGAGCTTAATATGTATACCCTTGATGAAAGGAGGGACAGGGGGGACATGATTGAAATGTTCAAGTACCTCAAGGGAATCAACAAAGTCCAGGAGGGTAGCATCTTTCAGAAAAAGAGATGTGTAAGAACAAGGGGGCACAGTTTAAAGATAGAGGGCGGACGGCTCAGGGGTAATGTGAGGAAATTCTTTTTCACAGAGAGAGTGGTGGATACATGGAACAGCCTTCCTGAGGAGGTTGTTGGGTCTAAAACAGTGGGGGAATTCAAACATGCATGGGACAGACACAAAGCATTTATAGTGGGGGGTTGCAGGAAACAGGCTGTTAGTTAACTAGAATCTGCAGCTTATCCAGTAGGTAGGGAAATGGGCAGACTGGGTGGGCCAAGTGGTCCTTATCTGCCATCAAAGTCTATGTTTCTATGTTTCTATGTTTCTATGGCCTACAATACCCTAAAGCTGGCTCAGTAAAGATTATTAAAGGATTCATGGAACAGCTGAAATTAGCAGATCCATTCCGATATAAATATCCAACTTGGAAAACAATTATCTTCTTTTCTAATGTGCATAACTCCTCATCCAGAATTGATTTCTTTTTAGTATTAGAAGAGTTTCTGTATAGTATTAATAACATAAAATATGGTGCAATCTAGATTTTGGACCATTCTCCATTGTTCTTTTCAAAATTGTTTACTACAGAAAGCAATCAGAGAGATCATTACCGGAGATTTGATAATATGCTATCGAGAGATGAGATATTTTTTAACATAAACTTAGAGACATCATAACGGAATTTCTCAACATCAATAACACAGGAAACACTACACTCTCAATTGTGTGGGAAGCATTAAAAGCCATTTTAGGAGGCTGGATAATTTCTTATTCTGCATTCAAAAAAATTAACAACCCAACAATCAGAAAGAATAAACTCTCTAGAACACGCTCTATTAGTAGTGAAAGCAGCATTAATAATGCTGGCTTTAAATCACATTAAATTAAAACTTTGAAAATCAGGAAGAAGTACAATAAGGTGATAACATATAATGCAGAGAAAGCTCTTGAAAGATCTAGATCAAATTATTATTTATTTTCAGATAAGCCAGATAAACTATTGGCATATCAAATTCAACGTGAACAGAACTGCCATCAATAACATAATGTTAGACATGGGAGAAACTACAAATTCTTATTTAAAAATAAACCATATGTTTTGAACTACTTTGCTAACTTATATGCCTCTGACATGCGTCCAGAACAACAATGTATTAATAACTTCTTGAATAGTTTGCCTACAAAATCACTGAGTGAAATTGAGAAAGACACAGTAAATAAACCTACTGACCTCCAAGAAATTCTACTCACTATACAAGATTCAAAAAATAGCAAGGCCCCAGTCCCAGATGGCTTCACTATAGAATTCTATAAATCATTTTGAGACATTATTTTCCCCCTTCATCTAGAGCTTTTTCAGGATATCGAAATAAGAGGTAGCTTACCTTCCACCATGAGGGAAGTGATAATTACTATGTTATTAAAAAAGGATAAAGATTCTCTAAATTATGGCTCTTATAGACCCATTTCTTTAATGAATGTTGATTATAAAATTATTACTAAAATATTAGCGAACAGACTTGGAGGACTTAATCATACTGTAATTAATTCTGACCAGACTGGCTTCATTTCAGGTCAATGTCTCTCATCTAATATTAGAAAGACCCTAGACATCACTGAATTAGCTAAGGAAAAGAACATTGTCATTTTATCATTAGACACCAAAAAGGCATTCAATTGTGTGCACTGGTCTCTCTTAAGAGCATATCTGGCTAAGATGAATATATGGGATCAGTTTCTGAATTGGATTACTATGATATATGATAACCCTATTGCAAGAGTTAAAACTAATGGTAATATATCTGACCCCATTTAGTTACATAGAGGAGTGAGACAAGACTGTCCCCTCTCACCTCTTCTGTTTGCCATGTTCACTGAAAATCTGGCAATAGCAATTAGACAGAACAAATATATAAAAGGAGTAAAAGTAAATGGAGAGAACTGTGTTAACTTATAAACTTATATGCAGACAATATGTCAATATATCTGGATAACCCCAAGCTTACAAACTAATATCTGTGTGAAATAATACATTTTTTCAGTAGCCTATCAGGGTATAAAGTTAACTGGGGGAACTCAGAATGTTTGTAGCGAAACTTGGATGTAAATAAACCCCCCACCCTTACCTATTTAAGGGTATAACAATAAAAAAAGAAATAAAATAACTGGGAGTAACGCTTTCTGAGGATCTAAATAGAATTTTCCAGTTTCAATTACCCACAAATAATGGACAATATTAAAACGGATTTGGAAAAATTGGTTAAGTTGCCATTGACAATGCTAGGCAGATTAAATATATTAAAAATGAATGTTCCATCCAGAATTTTGTTTCTCTTCCAGACATTTTCCTCTCATCTTAGATAGGAATTTTTTCACAAAAATAGACAAGATGATCAGACAAGTCTTATGGCAAGGCAAGAAACCCAGAATTTTCTTGGAAAAACTCTATCCAGTTTTATCACATGGAGGGGTAGGTCTACCAAACTTTAGACTATATTATATAGCCTCCCAATTAGAACAAACTTTATACTGGCTTCCAAGGTCAGATCACACAAACTCCCCCACCTAACTGGTCTCATATAGAGAAACATTTCACACCATTCAAGATCTTATTATTGACACATACACTATATGTAAATTTCGATAATAATAATCTACATAAAAATGGATTAAACACCACTAAAACTACCTCTAAACTATGAAAAAAGAGGTTCATTCTCTTTTAGGAATAAAAGCATTCCCATCACTTTTTTCTCCACTTCAATCAAATAGTTATTTTACATTTTCTTGCAAAAATAAAATATTTCAAAACTGGTGAAATAAAGGATTGGTTTCCCTGGGCCAATGTTTCCAAAATGGTATTTTAAGACCATTTGACTATCTTAGCGATTAATCTGATCTTCTGACAAGGAGCTTCTTTGCTTATCTACAAGTGAGGGATCATGTCCAGAAACATCTACCAGCTGAAGGCATACTATTGGCATCCCCTCTGGAACTATTATTAAATAATAATACTGGCACACATAAAATGCTGTTAAAAATTTACAAACTCTTTTAGAAGCCCAAAAGCCTAATTTGATGCAATTACCACACTCCTGGCAGAAGGACCTTGCACAAGATAGCCATGCTGATATATGGAAAGAAATTATGGGAGCTCCAGAATCAGTTTGTAGGAACAGCAAGTTAAGGCAAAATTCAATGAAATATAGTTCATATTCTTTATTTCACACTCAGAAAAAATGCATAAATGTAACCCTAATTTATCAGACCTCTGTCTTCACTGCAGTGAAGAAAAGGGCACATTAATAAATGCATTTATTTCTTTCCACTTACTGAAACCTTACTGGGATAAAGTTAGAGAAATCATATATAAAATTTTAGAAAGGAATGTATCCTTTGACCCAGGGATTCTAATGCTTGGCTTAGTTGCCCCCCTACATATCAACTTGGAAATGGGTTTCTTTACATTATTAGCACTAGGTGTAGCCAGAAAAGTTATATTATTACATTGAAGGGATCCCTCTCACCCAATTACAATGAATAGTTGAACTTATTGACAGAATGCACTAACATAGAAAGGATTTTCTATACTAAAGAAGGGAAGGAAGATACCTTTTTTAAGATATGGCACCCTTTCACTTCATATATTCAAAACAGGAACTAAACCAGTCCATAGACACAGTTAGGGTATAAAATAACTTTAGGCATAATGTTAGGGACTGCTTTCCCTCACTTGTACAATGATGCACTATGATACAATACATGGCTAATACCTCATTGCCTGAAAGTGGGTGTCTGAGTATAAAAAAAAAAGACTGGAGAGGTGATGATTGATCCAGGCCTCATTGAAGTTGTTAATGCCTCTCTGAGAGAGGGAGTGTTTCCTACTGTCTTGAAAGAGGCAGAGATTCGACCACACCTAAGGAAGGCTACTTTAAATCTGGATGATTTTGTGTGTTTTAGACCTACCTCTAATTTACCATTTTTTGGTAAAGTTATTAAGAATGTGGTGGTGGCATGGCTTACGGAGTATCTGGAGGAATTCTCCTTCTATGAACCATTCCAATCTGGTTTCTCTGCTCCTTGGGATGAATTATGGAGAGGTTTCTTTTCTGGTCCTTTTGGATTTGTCATCTGCGTTTGATGCGGTGGAATGTGAGGAGTTGCTGGAGTGTATGAGAAGGTTTGTTGAGGCAGAAGCGACTGCCTTTGACTGGTTCTGATCCTTCCTTAGTGATTGCCATCAGTCAGTGGTTCTGGGGAAATTTTGATCTTATCCCTCTATGGATGACTGTGGTATTCCTCAGAGTTCCAGTTTATCTCCTCTTCTGTTTGCAGTGTTTATGCTGCTGTTTGGAAAGGTGATCCTTAAGTATAACTTGGGTTTTCATTGCTATGTAGATGATACCCAGCTATGTCTTTCATTTCAAGTCGGACAGGGCTCTTCAGCCAGTGTGCTTGAGAATGCTCTATTGTAGATCAATGGGTGGATTGCCCATAGTGGGCTGAACCTTAATCCTGGAAAGACCAAGTTTTTGCTGGTGGGATTGCATCATCTGATGTTTTCTATTTTGGAGTGTCTGGATCTTCCCAGATATGGGGGAGATAAACTCCAGGCTAACTCTTGCACCTTGGGTGTCAGCTGTGGTCAGGAATGCTTCTATCATTTAACAAATATAGCTGGATTTCATCCTTATCTTGCCCAAGATGATCAGCTAACACTAGTGCATACTTTTGTCATCTCACACCTCAACTCCTGCAATGCGCTGTACCAGGGCCTTCCAGAAGGTTAGATCCACTGTTTCCAGCTGGTGCAGAATGCAGCAGCTAGACTTATTACATTGGTAAATGGGTGTGATCATATCACACCAGCACTGCACTCTCTGCTTTGGCTTCCTGTGAAATGGTGGATTGCCTTTAAAATTATTTTACTTAGTTTTAAGGCATTTAACAGACTGTGACCCCAGAACCTTGGGAGCTTCTTGTAACCCGCTCTGAAGTCTGTGAGTTATGTTCTATGGTGCTGGTTTGTTGTTGGATCCAAAATCAAGATTAAAGTCTTCCGGCAACACAGCATTCTCTGTACAGCCCCTTTGCTATGGAATGTTTTACCCATGGACAGCCGTGCTGCCCTATCTGTCACCATTTTTAAAAGTAAACTCAAGACCTGGCCGTTTACTCAAGCTTCTGTGGGAGACTGAAGTAGTTATGGTTTTCACATTGATCTGTAATGTAATTATGTGATGCTATTTTATTTATTACTATTATGTGAATGTGAATAATGAAGGAGAACTAATAGCTGATGATAAGGAAGTATCTGACATGTTAAATCAGTATTTTGTGTAATTTTTTAAAACAAAGTTGGATATGGTAGTGGTGGAGGGGATTAACATAGGGAATCTGCCATTGATTATAAATATAGAGGATATTAAAGGCAGACTGCAATGTCTAGATCCAAATACCTGTAAGTCTCCTGGGCCTGATGGAGTCCATCCAAAAGTGTTGAGTGAACTAGTTGGTGAATTGGCAGGGCCCGTAGCAAGGATTTTTCAGGCATCACTAATGTAAATAGTGGGCAGGTGGTCAAAAGCTGGAGAGAGGCATCTGTGGTTACCATTTATAATTAGGGACATAGAGAGGAGTGTGGTAATTACCAGTCTGTCAGCTTGATATCCATTCTGGGCAAGGTACTGGAAGAGATATTAAAGGAGAAGACAGAGGACCATGTTAAAAGTATGGAAGCATACCATAAGAAACAGCATGGGTTTACGAGTGGCAGATCCTGCTAGATGAACTTGCATCAGTTTTATGATGGAGTAAGCAGGGCTCTTGACCAGGGAATTCCTGCTGACGTGGTCATTTTGGACTTCAGCAGGGCATTTGATAAGGTGCCTGGCAGTATAACAGTATAGCCTAGATGTTTGAGTAACGAGCTGTGAATGAGCTTGGTACATCCAGCAGACCTGGAATTGATTCCCTCAACCTCCACTTGAATTCTGTGTGACTCTAAGCATGTTTCTTAAAGAGCAAGTGTTTAGTAAGGATGCATATCTTAAAGAATAAAGATTTTGGGCCTTTAGATGCCTCTCTAATCATTTTGCGGGATACCACAGGGTTCAGTATTGGGTCCGGTCCTTTTCAATGTCTTTATAAGTGACATTGCTGAGGGGCTGGAAGGAAAAGTATGCCACTTTGCAAATGACACAAAGATCTGCAACAGGGTTGATACATGGGGGGAAGGGGGTGGAAAGGATGAGAAAGGACTTGGCAAGGTTGGAGGAATGGTCAAAAGTATGGCAGCTTAGATTCAATGTGAAGAAATCCAAAGTAATGCACCTGGGAAACAAAAATGCAGGGGAAGAGTACACAATGGGGGGAAGGTAGTAACAACACCAAAAATGGAAAGGTACCTGGGGGTAGTCATATCAGATGACCTAAAGGTAAGCAAGCAATGTGAGAAGGCAGTAGGGATGGCTGGGGGAGGTACTAGGATGTAAAGGAAAAGGCATCACCAGTAGAAAACAGGAAGTTGTTATCCCTCTGTACAGACAGTTGGTGAGACCCTATCTGGAGTACTGCATCCAGTTCTGGAGACCTCATCTTTGCAAGGACTTAGACAGGATGGTGGCAGCCCAGAGGAGGGCAACTAAAATGGTGCAGGGTCTGCAACAGAAGCCATACAAAGAGAGCCTAAAGGAGCTTAATATGTACACCCTAGAGGAAAGGAGGGAGAAGTGGGACATGATAGAAACTTTTAAGTACCTCAAGGGAATCAACAAAGTCCAAGAGGGTAGCATCTTTCAGAAAAAGAGATGAGCAAGACCAAGGGGACACAATTTGAAGATAGAGTGGGACTGTAGCAATGGAGGGAAGTATTTTTCATAGAGAGGGTGGTAGACACATGGAATGGTCTTCCTGAGGAGGTTGTGGGGTTACAAACAGTGGGGGAATTCAAGAATGCATGGGACAGACATTGTTTGGGCCGGTGACATATGAGGTAGCCATGATGCAGCTTGCTGACATCACTCTCCACCTTGGTAGATGACTTTCTGGCGATGATAAATCCAGGTAACTCCCAGGGGTACATGGGATACACTACAAGATCATAGTGGAGCTAACAGAGAAATTGGTAAGGCTGCATACAGTAAATCTTTTGTTAGTCTGTCTGGACAAGTATGGTGCTGGAGGACTGGAAAGTGCCCAGTGTAGTACCTGTCTTCAGGAAGGAGTAAAGTTGCACCTAGGCAATTACTGTTCAGTCAGCCTGACATTATTCTGGTCCTGGAACCCATTATCAAAGATAGAATGGTAGCACACTTGCTTGATGCCAAGGTTCTTGCCCTCCCCATGTGCCAAATCAAACTGACCACTGTCTTGAGGGGGTGACCAGGAAAGTGGACACAGGCAGGGCCTTAACTGCAGTCCATCTGAATTTCAGCAAGGCCTTTGGCACTGTGGCATATGAGAGGCTTCTTGGTAAAGTACACCAGTGCGGTATGCTTGAGACTGCATCTGCCAGAGATCAGTTCTGGGGCCGCTGTGGAAGCATTTTCATCAGCGATCTGGAAGCTGAGATCTCCAGCAGGCTAATTAAGTTCATTGATGACACTAAGCTGGACAAGGTGGTGGACTCCCTTGAGAATGGGGACAGTCTGTGACTGGTCTGACTCAGGAATCTTGGTTTCAGTGAAGTCAAATGTAAGATGCTACACTTGCAAATGAAAGAAGTAGGGCCTTCGCACTTCGTGAGTGACCCTGCAGCTTCATCATCACACAGACTGTGCCATACCTGTACCTGAATCGTGAGTGGCCTTGCAGTTTTATCATCACACACACTGTGCCATACCTGTACCTGGCTTTTTGAGTGGCCCTGCAGTTTTATCATCACACACACTGTGCCATACCTGTACCTGGCTTTTTGAGTGACCTTGTAGTTTTATCATCACACACACTGTGCCATACCTGTACCTGACTTTTTGAGTGGCCCTGCAGCTCACTCATGAAGCAGTTGCATCGTGACACACATGATGCCAGACCAGTGTTGGACTTTGTGAATGAGCCTGCTGGCTGCTTGCATAGCAGCTGTCATGAAAGAAAAGCTGCCTCTCACAAGAACAGGTGTGCAGGTCAAGAAAATGGCCCAGTGTCTGTGACACTGAAAAACCTAATTTCATTAATAATTTAAAAAAATATTGTTTTTTTCTTTAAAAAACAACACTTGAAATGCCGACCTGACACCCTACACATTTTAGAGTTCAGCTTCATATGTTTTTGTTGTATTAATGCAGTTTCTCTTACTTCACACACTTTTGTGACCACTAACAGTCAAAGTCCCAGCACATACACAGTCCTTGTTTTTGAGACAGTTTTTTTTTTGGGGGGGAGGGGTGTCAGTCACTGATAACTGTCATTATGCAAATTTATTTTTTAAATTTGAGTGTCAAAGGGCTTTCCTCTCCTCTTTCCTCATGACCCTGTTGGGATTTGACATGTTGCAGGCTTCAAATACAGCTGGGTAGGCATAGGGGAATGATCCAGACCAGGGAGGGGAGTGAGGGTGCACAGAGGAATAGCACAAACCAGAGGAGGGAGGGCGGTCAGTCAATGGAAAGGGATGAATGGCCTGTGGAGTAGGTTACTGAAATACAGTCAGGGCCATCAGTAGAATAGCTCTGGTGAAGCATTAGGCTAGGTGCAGGTGCTGATGCAGGCAGCCATTGGGTAGACTTGATGGGCCACTGGGCCTTTTTCTGCTGTCAACATCTATGTTTCTATGTTTCTGAAAAACTGTATTATTGCAGGGGGCTGCACAAAAGTTTCACCAGGAAAGACATACTGAGCTGCTAACAGTTCATGTCAAGATGCGTTCTGGGGGTACGGGATGTTGAAAATAACATACAACCAATACAATGTATCAGGGAGCATAATCAAAAATTGAAGACAGATCATTACAAAGATAGGTGTAATAGAACAACAACAAAAATTGAGATAATTTAGGTGATGCAACTAATCTTATAGAACAATGAACAGGTAATGAAGGAATCAGATTGCCAGGGCAATACTAGTAGGTTGGGGGGGAGGAAGAAAGTCATGGACAATTACAGGAGGCAAAAGAATAGTAATGAAGGAGAGATTTTAAGGAGAAAGCAGAAGAAGTGGAGTGAACTGACAAGGGAATGGACGACCAGAGTTTAGTAAAGTGGTATAAGAAAGCAGACTGACCAACAGTAGATTTCATAGAAGAAATAGTAAGGGGATGGAAAGTATTATTGCGTAGAGGGTAGTAGCAAGCTGAGGGAGAGGATAAGAGGGATGTCAGGTAGTAGGGGAGGGAACCAAACCAGAATTTAGATATAAAGGAGGCACAATGGAAAAGGCACCTGACATCAAGACAGGGAAGTGAAAGGACAGAGTACAGTAAGCAATGGTGGGTACGTGGTGAACAATCTAGAGCAAAATGACAAAGAGAGTGAAAGAGGGGTCCAGTCTGGCAAGGGAGGATTTGAGAGCTCCACGATAGACCATGTCATCATAATCAAAAATGGGGAGAATCATCTAGAAAACAATCTCTCGGCAGACGGGAAGCAGGATACTCGCTTTGTTCCTGTACAGTGCAACAAGCTTGGGGTGAATCTTTTAGTGTATGGCATCAGTATGAACCAAGAAATCAAGATGATAGTTGAATATAGAAAAGAGAATAGGACCTAGGACAGACCCTTGAGGGACTCCTGATCAGATAAGGAGTGGTGATGAAACAGAGCTACCTATCCTGACAGCTTGAGACCTTCCCTCAAGGTAAGAGTGAAACCACCTGACTGCAGAGTCAGCGAAACTCACTGCTTTATGCTTGTCCAGAAGGAGGGGATGTGCCACTGTGTCAAAAGCTTTAGCAAGATCAACAAAAATGGCAGCCGTGATCAGACCTTGATTCATACCTGTGAGTATGGAGTCAGTGAGTTGAAGTAGGGATAAAAATAGTCATAAAAAGATTATGTTGAAACTTGGGATCAAAATGTGAAAAAACAACTAAGAAAGAACTATGAAATGTTGACTTGTTCCAGCGTCTACTCATCAGCTTATTTTTGTAGATTTTGGTCCCTAATGTTCAATATATATCTTGTGTTACCCCACCTCCTGAACATGACAAATGTAATTTTTCAAATCCCTTCCGAAATAGGTTTTTGCAGTCGCTCTGCAAAATCACCTTTCAGGTGGGAATTAACGAATTCCACCTGTCTTGATCATAATGTCAGGTCATAGAAAGACTGTGTTGGAAATTTGGGGTTAAAATGTGGGAGCCCACTGGAAATTTGATATTGCCTGTTAGCTGGCCTATCCTGGGTAAATGCAGTCTAGAAATGAGCAAAATCAGGACACCACTGAAAATGGGATACTGCATCTCATCTGGTCTCACCTGAGTAAATATTTTGTAAATATATGTAAAAGCAGAACCCGGGTATTGCAGAGGTCTGACTGAACTGTGCATCTATGCTGCTCTGTCTTTGGAGAAATAGATTGTAAAAGCTGGACCCCACTGAAAATGTAACTTGCCTTTCAGCTGGGCTAGCCTGGGTAAATACATTATAAAACTGGATAAAGGCAGGGCCCCATCAAAAACAACATATTGCATCTTGGCTGTGCTATCCTGGGTAAATACAGTATAAAAGTGTGTCAAAGTAGGACCTCATTGAGAATGAGGTATTGCATCTCATCTGGTCTGTCCTGGGTAAATATGTAATGAAAATGTGTAAAAGCAGGACCCTGGTACTGCACAGCCCCCACTGAACTGTGCATCTGTGCTGCTCTGTCCTGGGAAAAATACGTTGTAAAAGCTGGACAACACTGAAAATGTAACTTGCCTTTCAGCTGGGCTCTCCTGGGTAAATACATTATAAAATTGGGTAAAAGCAGGGCCCCACTGAAAACGAGATATTGCATCCCGGTTGTGCTGTCCTGCGTAAATACAGAGTAAAAACTGAAAAAAAGTAGGATCCCATTGAAAACAAGATAGCATCTGAGTGGTGCTGTCTTTGGTAAATAGCTTGGCAGAAGACAACAGGAGAAAGGACTGCTGTGTGACTGAACTTCTCTGCTGGGACTAAAGTAGAAGAACTTTTGCATTTGGACCTTTAATTTAGGGTAAAAAAACTAACATACAAAAACAAAAAAAAAAAAGTGTGTGTTTGGGTTAACTGAACTGAATGGGTAAGTGAAAAGTCATCTAGGTGTAAATCTCAGGTGACTGAAAGGACTTAACTGCTGTGAGGTTTAAATTACTTGTAGAAAGATCTGGTAAGTAGGGGAGTGGCTTAGCTAGAAGGAAGCTACATTTAAAGACTGCTTTTAGAAAGATCTCTGCTAATAGCTTGGCAGAAGACAACAGGAAAAGGACTGCTGTGTGACTGAACTTCTACTGGGACTATATTGCCTCCTTCCCTCCCTCCACCCCCCCCACCGAAAGCTAGTTCTATTTTTATAGGCACAGGATTTGACTGACAACAGGAACCTCCTGTTTAGGGCAGGAAGTGAGTGATCACAGAACCACCAAGGACCCACCATCCTAGAAGGGCAAGAGAAGCTCTCCGGCCCCCTCTAGCTGCTGGAGGTCTGTCTCTGAACAAGTAAGTGGTCTACTGAGAAATATAGGATATTCTTGTCTCAGAACAGGACAATCAGGAGCTTAAAGGGCACACAGGTAGAAAGTAATGAGAGAGAGAAAAAAAAACAGAGGAAAGAGGATTGCAAACAGTTAAGGGGCCAGAAATAAGACATGATTGGAGTGGTAGCAGTGGCTGTGGAGCAGCAGTCTCTCGGAGATGTTCTGGAGGATGCAGTGTTGTCCCATCTGCAGGCACCTCTCTGGGCTGAGGGAGGAGGTTGCTCATCTCCAGGCTGAGTTGGCCAGGATCTGTGGGACCTCCTTCCATCCAGGGACCACCAGTGCCACTGCTGCTGCCTCAGAGGTTGCCAAGAAAGAGGAGCCGTTGGACCACAGTGGCTCAGGGAGGGTGAGGGTAGTGGAACAGAGGCACATCCTCCAGTTGTACCTCCACAATTCCTATGCCATTCTGGCAAAGTGTGGTTCCTCTATGGAGGCACCTACAGTGGAGACCAAGGAGGATGCTGGGAACCTCCATGAAGGAGACCCACAGGAGGGTGGCAGGGACCCGCAGGGAAGGAAACAACTCCTGGTGGGGGACTCATTGTTAGAAGGTAGAACTGGGCAAGGAAGGGAGAGGGGGTAAGGTGCCTGCCTGGCGCCATGGCTTGAGGAACAGGAGCGAATCCTCAGGATTGCTGGAGCAGCTGCACAGGAGGGAGCCGGATGTCATTGTCCACCTAGGGACAAATGACCTGGCTAAGAAAGGGATTAGAGAAGCGCAGGAAGAGTTTGTGAATTGGGGAGGCGCTTTAGTCAAGTAGCACGCACGGTAACCTTTTCGGAGGTGCTACCCATCTATGGCATAGAGAGGCTAGGTGTTCCATACCATGGATTCAATCAGTGGTTGAAAACTGTGTGGAGCTCAGGATTTGGCCATTGGGGACTGGGGGTCCACCTGGAGTGATGCAAGCCTCATACTGGCATGATGGGCTGCATCTGTCCCGGAGGAACCAGGATCCTAGGTGATAGGTTTAAATGCTTCATTGGCAAGCTTTTAAACTAGCCAAGGGGGGAGGCACTGGAACGGAGCAGGAAAATCCTAGCCCCCCCAAACAATCACGGTAGTAAGTGTGGCAAGCACCAACATGGAGGTGTCGATAGGGAGAAGGGCAGGGGTAAATGGAGAAAGTGACAAAGGCAAGAAGGACAGGGATGGGACAAAAGGGGGTAAGGCCATCAGGAAATGGAGAGTAATGAGTACCAATGCCCGTAGTCTGGGCAACAAGCTCCCTGAGCTGGTGGCCTTAATGGAAGAGGGATGCCTGGATATTGTAGCAGTCACAGAAACATGGTACACAGAGAACCATGACTGGGATGTTAACATACCAGGCACATAATTTACAGGAGAGACAGGCAGGGGAGAAGAGGGGAGGAGTAGCTCTATGTAAAGGAAGGGATAAAAAGCAACTGAACAAAAGAGTAAACAGGAGGAGAGAAGGCACTGTGGGTCACCTTGAGACTGGAAAGGGCACCACAATCCGCACAGGGTTGTGTACAGACCCCCATGTCAGGGGAAGAAATGGACAAGGATATGATGGAAGGCATTCTTAGAATGGCAGAGAAAGGGAGATACTGTTGATGGGAGACCTGAATATGCCAGATGTTAACTGGAGCACATTTGCTGCAGCCACATCCAAGAGCAGGGCCATTCTTGACGCCCTACAGGTGGCAGGCATTAGACAGCTAGTTTCGAACCCACTGTGAGGGAGCAATCTTAGACCTCGTACTCAAACGGGGCAGTGAGAGGATCTCAGATCTAGAAGTGGGTTGCCATCTGGGGACAAGTGACCATCAAACAGTGTGGTTCATGTTAAACTCAGCTTGGAGTCAAGCCATACAAAAGTGAGGGTACTGGACTTTAGGAGGGCTGACTTTGGCAAGATGGGAGAGTGCCTCAGAAAAGCACTAGCAAACAGGCTAGAAGGAGGTGTGAGCAACAATGGGGAACTATCAAACTGCCATCACAGAGGCAACAAGCCTTTGTGTGGAGCAAATAAACAAATCAAAACGAAAGAAAAGCCACTATGGTTCTCAAGAGAGGTGGCTGTGAAAGTCAGGAAGAAAAGATAGCATTCCGGAGTATAAGGAAACACAGAAGGAGCAGGACAGAGAGCTGTACCAGTTAAGGCAGAAAGAAGCAGGAGGGAAGTCAGAATAGCAAAGGCCCAAACTGAGGAAAAGATAGCCAACCTAGTTAAGAAGGGGGATAAACCTTTTATAGGTACATCAGCGAGCAGAGAAAGACAAAGGAGGGATAGTGAGGCTGAATAGAATGAACGTGGGGTGGGCAGAGGGGACAGTGAAAGCAGGAATACTGAACTAATATTTCTGCTCAGTATTCAAAAAGAGGAGGGGAAGTGCCTAATCCAATTAACAGAAGCACTATTGATAGGGGAGTCGATCCCAGTCCTTTCACAGAAGAAAGGGTTCTGCAAGAACTCCAAACTGAAGGTGGACAAAGCAATGGGTCCTGATGGAATTCACCCAGAATTCTAAAAGAATTAAGGAAGGAACTAGTGAAACCACTGGCTACTCTTTTAATAAATCATGGAGGATGGTTGGTACCCAAGGACTGGAGGAAGGCAGATGTGATTCCCTTCACAAAAGTGGGACCAAGACAGAGGCAGGAAACTACAGACCTGTCAGTCTGACCTCTGTGGTAGAGAAAGTGATGGAGTCACTTGAAATAAAGAATAATTGAGTACCTAGAGGTCAGTGGAGCACAGGATCCAAGGCAGCATGGGTTCACAGCGGAAGGTCAGTGTCAGACTTAATCTAATAGATTTTGACTCAGTGACCAAAGTGGTAGACCAGGAGGCTGTGACATGGCCTACCTAGACTTTAGCAAGGCATTTGACACAGTCCCACACAAAAGATTATTAGTCAAATTAACCAGCCTGGGAGTGGGTCCCAGGGTGGTAGCCTGGGTAAAACATTGGCTGGACAACAGACACAGAAGGTAATTGTAAATGGAGTCCACTCTGAAGAAAGGGCGGTTACTAGTGGGCACCGAGGGTTCAGTATTGGGTCCAGTCCTTTTAATGTCTTCATCAGTGACATTGCAGAGGGACTGAAGGAAATGTATGCCTTTTGCAGATGACACAAAGATCTGCAACAGGGTTGATACACAAGGAGTGTGAAAGGATGAAAAGGACTTGGCAAGGTTGGAGGAATGGTCAGACGTATGGCAGCTAGGATTCAATGCAAAAGTGCAAATAATGCACCTGGGAAACAAGAACCCAGGGAAGAATACACAATGGGTGGGGAGGTAGTAACAACAACAAAACAGGAAAGGGACCTGGGGGTAATCATATCAGATGACCTTAAGGTTAGCAAGCAATGTGAGAAGGCAGTAGGAAGGGCCGGGGGTATACTGGGATGTAGAGGGAGAGGCATCAGCAGCAGAAAACAGGAAGTTGTTATCCCTCTGTACAGACAGTTGGTGAGACCCCATCTGGAATACTGTGTCCAGTTCTGGAGACCCCATCTCCGCAAGGACATAGACAGGATAGAGGCAGTCCAGAGGAGGGCAACTAAAATGGTGCAGGGTCTGCAAGAGAAGCCGTATGAGGAGAGACTAAAGGAGCTTAATATGTATACCCTTGAGGAAAGAAGGGAGAGGGGGGACATGATAGAAACTTTCAAGTACCTCAAGGGAATCAACAAAGTCCAAGAGGGTAGCATCTTTCAGAAAAAGAGACTTGCAAGAACAAGGGGACACAATTTAAAGATAGAAGGAGGGCAGATCAGGGGCAATGTGAGGAAGTATTATTTCACAGAGAGGGTAGTGGATGCATGGAACAGCCTTCCTGAGGAAGTTGTGGGGTCTAAAACTGTGGGAGAATTCAAGAATGCATGGGACAGACATAAGGCAATTCTTGTGGGGGGCAGGAAGATATAGGCTGTTGGTTAACTTGGATCTGCGGCCTATCCTGTAGGTAGGGAAATGGGCAGACTAGATGGGCCTAGCGGTCCTTATCTGCCGTCAAAGTCTATGTTTCTATGTTTCTATGTTTGTATGTTAAATACAGTACAAAGATGTGTTAAAGCAGGAGCCCACTGAAAATGTGGAGTCCCTCAAGGTTTTATACTTGGCCCCTTGCTCTCTTCCTTTTTTATCAACGATATTCCTTCCTCTTCTACTTGCTGTCAGACCATAATGAATGCCGATGACCTGGTCCTCTTCACTGCCTCTAGGTCAGTAAATGACCTCAGTGATCAACTTTCAGCCTCCTTTCAACATATACAATCTTGGCTCTCCACAAACTATCTTATCCTTAATCTATCCAAGACTCAGGCCTTGCTCTTTGGATCTCCTAGAAAAGTCCATACAGAGTCCTCCCATCTGTAGGTCCGAGGGCTTGAGGGGTCTGTCATTACAAATATTGACTCCTTCAAATACCTGGGAGTGACACTTGACCCTCCTCTTCACTTCACCTTGCATATCAATGAGGTTTGTAAGCAGGTTAACTCGAAGTTTGGAGTCGCATACAGAGTGCATCACTCCCATACCCCTGCTACCAGAATTTCCGTAGCCCATGGTGTCCTGTTCCTTGGACTCAAATATGCTGTATCGGTCCTTTCCCATGTCAAAGAAAGTGCTCTCCATAAATGGGATGTCACATCAGCAGTATCTGCAGATTTGCCCTGTGAACTCTGCTCCTCACCCACCACTGTCTGCTCTACTCTTCCTTGAACTAGCTATCTCCAAATGACTTAAGCTCCTACACTCTTGGATGTTTCATTGACTCATTAACCCGACAATCTCGACCTAACTCGCTTAGAGCTATGTTAAACAGGGGTGTAGGCAGGGATTTCAGATCTGCACACCAAGTGGACTCAATGTTACCCCTCTCACACTTGTTGGGGTGTGCTACCTCCACCAGGGTGTAGCCACACAATACACAAATGTACACCAGGACTGTGTTTGTTGCCTCATTTGGCACAATAAGTACAACTTTTGTATCTCATGACAATGGTTGTTGCCATGCATGGGTAAATACAAATGCCATTCATTGCTCCCCAAAACACCTACATACCAGCCCAGAGCCTGCAAAATTATATTGTCCTTGGGATGCAAAGACAGTATTAGTGACCAGTCCTTCTAGTTTCGACTCCTATGAATAAAATTACAGAAAGGTTCAGCATTTTCTTTGTTAGTTTTCATGGATAAAGGAAGCAGTTCAGAGCCTATTTGCTACCCCCTAAAATAAAATTGCACACCATGGAGTACTTGGAGTATGCCTGGCTACACCCATGATGTTAAACCCTGTTGCTTACTCTTGCTCCCTGAGGCTTCTGCCCTCTCCTGCTGTCTGTCTCTGCTCAACTAAGATGGGTGAGCATGCTTTCTCCCACTTCGCCCATATTCTGGAACTCCCTACCCCCATATTAAGTGTTTCATATCTCACAGCACTTTCAAGAAAGCATTTTTCCTTACCTGAGTGCACTTGGTGCCTGCAATTACTCAATTCTTCTCTGGGCTTCCCTTTTTTTTTAATGCCTACTTCGTCCATACCATACTACTGTTTTGGTGTACTACATGACATGTCTCTGTTTTAAGTTACATACTCCTATGTGGATGTTGTACTTTTACTGTAACCGTGTTTCTGACCTTCCCTGCATAGGGTCGTCATTTGTTGTATTTGATTTACCTTTTGTGCTCCCTGCATCAATTGCTCCATTGTATTTTGTACTCTCCTGGGTCATGCTTGAAAATAGGAAGGCTAATTGCCTAACGCACTTACAGTGGCATGAAAAAGTATTTGCCCCCTTCCTGATTTTCTCTATTATTGCATATTAGTCACACTGGATGTTTTCAGGTCTTTAGAGAAAATGTAATATTAGATAAAGGGAACCTGAGTGAACAAATAACACTTGTTTTTTTTTTTTAATTTCACTTATTTAATGAAAAAAAGTTAACCAACACCAACTGGAACTGTGTGAAAAAGTAATTGCCCCTACACTTAATAACTGGTTACGCCACATTTAGCTGCAATGACTGCAACCAAACACTTCCTATAATTCCATATCAGTCTTTCACATCGCTGTGGAGAATTTTTAACCCCTCTTCTCCTCGTAGAACTGCTTTAATTCAGTAACATTTGGTAGGTTTTCGAGCATGAACTGCTCGTTTCAGGTCCTGCCACAGCATCTCTATTGGGTTTAAGTCTGACTTGACTAGGCCACTCCAAAACTTTAATTTTACTTCTTTTTAGCCATTCTGATGTGGACTTTCTTTTGTGTTTTGGATCATTGTCTTGCTGCATGACCCAACTCGCTTCAGCTTCAGCTGACGGAAGGATGACCGAACATTCTCCTTAAGAATTTTCTGGTACAGAGCAGAATTCATGGTTCCCTTTAATTATGGCAAGTCATCCAGGTCCTTAGGCAGCAGCATCCCCTCACCATCACACCACCACCATGTTTGACTGTTGGTATGGTGTTCTTACTGTGGAATGCTGTGTTTGCTTTGCGGGACATTATGGGATCCATGTCATCCAAAAGTTCCACTTTGGACTCATCTGTCCATAGAACATTTTCCCAAAAGGCTTGTGGATCATCCAGGTGCTTCTTGGCAAATGAGAGACGAGCGTTTATGTTCTTCTTGGTTAGCAGTGGTTTCCGCCTTGCTACTCTCACATGAAGCCCATTTTGCCTAGTCTCTTTCTGATTGTGGAGTCATGAACACTGACCTTAGCTGAGGCAAGAGAAGCCTGCAGTTCTTTTGGATGTTGTTTTAGGATCCTTTGAGACTTCCTGGATGATTTTCGCTGCGCCCTTGGAGTAATTTTGGCAGGCCTCACTCTGGGAAGATTCACTACTGTTCCAAGTGTTCTCCATTTGAGATTATGGCTCTACTGTGGTTCGATAGGGTCCCAGAGCCTTAGAAATAGCTTTGTAACCCTTTCCAGACTGATAGAGGCAACAAATTATTTTCTGATCTTTTCAGGAACTTCCTTTGATCATGGCATAATGTGCTTGTTGAATCTTTGTGCTGGCAACGTGACTCTGATGGTAAGGGTCAAAATAAGGGTGGTTTAGATTGAGTAGGCTGGCTGTAATCAAGCCTGGCTGTGTTCAATCAGCTGACTCTAATTATCCCTTTAATTGGGTTGATTTAACTAGGGGCAATTACTTTTTCACACAGTGCCAGTTGGTGTTGGTTAACTTTTTTCATTAAATAAATGAAATAAGTAAAAAAAAAAAAGTGTTATTTGTTCACTCAGGTTCCCTTTATCTAATATTATATTTTGTCTAAAGACCTGAAAACATCCAGTGTGACAAATATGCAATAATAGAGAAAATCAGGAAGGGGGCAAATACTTTTTCACGCCACTGTACCTCATTACCAAAAACGAATAAATAAATAACTAAATAAAATCAGGACCACATTGCAGATGACACATTACATCTTATGTGGTCTATCCTGGGTAAATATACAATAAGAATGTGTACAAGCAAGACCCGGTACAACAGCAATACCAGTGGCAAACAAACATATGAAATTTGCCAGCAGATAAAGGCCTAGAGGTCTATCAAATCTGCTCGAATGTGCAGCTAGCACCCCTTATTCTGCAGCTGCCCCTCCCTTCCACCCTTCCCCTTCATTGACACTCCTCCATGTCCTGTCCCATCCCCTTTTGAAGCAGTCCACTGTTCTACTGGATACCACTACTGCAGGTAATGCATTCCACCCAGCAACCACCCTCTCTGTAAAAAAGTGTCTCCTCATCTCCCTCCTGAACCTTCCTCCTTCCAGTCTCATATCATGGCCCCTGGTGTTCCTCCCCTCCCTTACTTTTGAACAGCCCCTCTGTACCTGTCTTGTTTATTCCTTTCATGTACTTAAAGGTTTCAATCATGTCCCCGCCCCTCCTCTCCTCCAGTGAGTACATGTTCAACTCCCTCAAGTCTCCTCTCATATGATAAATTCCCCAGCCCCTTGACCATCTTTGTTGCCCTGCGCTGCACCCCCCTCCAGTAACTTAATGTCCCTCTTCAGATATGGGTGCCAGTACTGCACGCAGTACACCAGGTGCGTTCTAACTAATGACCTATACAGTGGCAGAATCACCTCCTCCCTCCTCGAGGATATACGCCTTGCAATACAACCCGCCATTTTATTGGCCTTTGCAGCTGCCTTCCCACATTGTGCCAAGTTATTCATTGACCCTGTAATGAGCACCTCCAAATCCTTCTCCTCCTCTGTCTGGGCTAGCTGCACTCCCCCAGCTGGTAATTCCTTCTTGGGTTCTTCATCCCAAAATGCAGCACCTTGCACTTTTTGGCATTAAACCCCAGTTGCCAGGTGTCTGACCAGGTTTCAAACTTTGTCAGATCATCCTGCAACCCCTGCCATCCCCCTAGGTCATCCACCACCACTCCTACCTTGGTATCATCAGCAAACAGACTGATCTTGCTCTCGATGTCCCATAATACGTCTGCAATGAATATCCTAAACAACACTGGTGCCAACACTGAGCCCTGTGGAACACCGCTCGTCACTACGCTTGGGTGTGAGAGCTCCCCACTCACCACCATCCTCTGTTGCCTTCCCTGAAGCCAGTTTCCTACCCATCTCACCAGCTTTGCACCTGCCCCTGTGCCTACTAACTTACTTCCCAGACTTCCATGCGGCACCGAGTCGAATGCCTTACTGAAGTCCAGATACAGGACATCCACTGCATGGCCCCTGTCCAGTTGCCTAGTTACCCAGTTATAGAACTCCACCAGGTTGGTTTGGCAGGATCTGCGCTGTATGAAGCCATACTGTCTGCTGTCCTGTAGTCCTTTTGCCTCTAGGGGGGCCACCAGCCTCTTCTTCAGGATAGTCTTCATTAGCTTACCCATGATGGATGTGAGGCTCACTGGTCTGTAGTTTCCCGGTTCATCCTTGGGGCCACTCTTGTGAAGGGGCACCACATGAGCCATCCTTCAGTCCTGAGCTACACACCCCGAATGTAGTGAGGCATTAAATAGGTCTGACAAAGGTCCTGCAAGGACATTTGCCAGCTCCTTTAGTACCCTGGGGTGGATGCCATCCAGGCCTGGCGCCTTGTCCACCCTCAGTGCCTTCAAACCCTCCCAAACTCTGCCCTCCATGATTTCACCATCTGTCACCCCTTCCCCCCCTGTTTCTGCCATTTCTCCCCCCTTGGGTGTCACCCCCCTCTTCTCTTTAGTAAATACTGAGCAGAAGTACTCATTTAGTGCTTCTGCCTTATCGCACCCTGCTTCCACCCAACCCCCCTCCTTCCTGATCCTTACTATGTGATCCTTACAGCTCCTTTTCTCCCTGATGTACCTAAAGAAGTCCATCTCCCCCTTCTTAATGCCTTGTGCCAGCCTGAGTTCTGTAGATGCTTTGGCTCCCCTTACTGCCCTTGTCACCTCCTTCGATTCTGTCAAGTACTCCTCCCTGTCCTCCCCCCTCCCTGTTTTCTTGTACTTCCTAAAGGTTGCTCTTTTCCTCCTTACCTTTTCCATGACCTCCTTGCTCAACCAGCTTGGTTTCTTAGCCCTAGCATTCTTGCTCTAGGCCTTGCAGCAGGTTTTGGTTGCCTCCACTATCCCTAGCTTTATGAGCTCCCACCTCTGGTTAGTGTCCATACTAGATTGAATTCTGGCCAGGTACCCTTTTACCACTTCCCCCATCCTCCCAAAGTTGGCCCTCCTGAAGTCCAGCACTATTGTGACAGATTCCACTCCTTCCTATCCAATGCGAGCCATTCTGAGTGGTGGTCACTCCCTGACAGCGGTTCCTCCACTGTAAGTTCTCTCACAAAGTCCCCATTTGCCAGCACAAGGTCAAGGGTATCCCCTAACCTGGTTGGTTCACTGACCATTTGCAGCCGGAAGCTGTCCTGGAAGACATCCAGCAGTACCTGCTCCCTTCTGTTCTTGGTTGTTGGGGTACTCCAGTCCACTCCTGGCATGTTGAAGTCCCCCACAATCACCACACTTCCCTTCTCACAAGTCCTCCTGATCTGTCCCACTAGTTCCCTGTCTAACTCCTCCATCTGAGATGGTGGCCTGTACACCACTCCCATTCTAAGAATCCTATTCTTGGAATCCTGGATTTGCATCCAAAGTGACTCCATATTACCCTCCTCCCCTTCCTCCCTTGCACACTTCAGTCTTTCCTTCACATATAGTGCCACCCCCCCTCCTTCCCCAATCACCCTGTCCCTACGAAATAACCTGTACCCTGGTACAGACAGGTCCCAGTCATTGTATTGGGTGGCCCATGTTTCTGTGATGGCTGCAATGTCCACCTCTCCCTCTGCCATGAGCACCTGTAACTCTGCAATTTTCCTCCCAAGGCTCCTAGCATTAAGGGTAACCACCTTCCACTCTTCCCCTCACTCCCATCCTGCCCTTCTTTACTAGCATCACCAATAGTACTTGCCATTTGTCCATTGTCACTGTTACGGGAGGTAAGCTCATATGGTTTCCCAACCTGTGGTCTCTGCATAGCTCTTGCCCAATTGCCACCCCCCCACTCCTAGTTAAAATTCCCAACTTCCTCTATATACTCCTCCATCCTCTGTTTCAACACTTTCTTCCCTCCTCACCAAGTGTAGTCTGTCCTTGGCATAGAGACTACTGTCCTCCCAGGTCCCTCCCCACCCCCCAAGAGCCCATACCCTTTAGCACAACTCTAGGTTCTTAGCCATCCATTAAATTCCTCTAGTCTCAGCTTTCTTGTTGTGCTTGCCTTGGGCACTGGAAGTATCTCTGAAAAGGTTACTGATCTTCCTGCCCCCTCACATAATTGAGTAATTCCTCAAACCTCATCTAGACTATATCTACTGTCTTGTCAGCCAGGTCGTTCATCCCAAGATGTATAATTAAATGAAGCTTGTCCCTACTCCTTCTAGCATATTTCAGAACAGGTTGTCCCACCCTTTACACTGTCATTCCTTGCATGGCCTCCACCCAAGTGCGACTATGCCTCTCCCCCTTGCTACCCCACCTGACTCCTCTTAGTATTGCGTCCCCCAGCACTAAGATTCCACCACTCTTACTCCCTGCTTGGTTCCATTCATCTCCCTCTCTCATTTCCAGCTCCTCTTCTTCCTCCTGCACATTATTTCCCCCTTTTGCCCCTGTTGCAATTCTCCCAGCAAAACTTCCCCCTGCTCCGGTTTGGTCCAGGCAATTATCAATTACCTCTAATTTTACAATTTCCTCCTCCACCTTCTTCCTCTCTAGCAGTGCAAAACTATTTTCTGAAGACCCTTCACAAATGCCTGCTCCCTCTCTCTTCATAGTAACCTGTTCTCTCCTTTCCACGCCATGACTTTTGCCACTTCTTTGCCTCCCCTCACAAGTCCCTATCTCCTCCTTCCATTTGTCTTTTGTCTCCTGACCTGGTTTCCCTGGCAACTGTTCTTCCTAGCCTGGGCTCCTTTGTCTCTGCTTCCCTTCTTCTGACC
The DNA here is from genome assembly GCA_016271365.2 of Neoceratodus forsteri. Lineage (NCBI taxonomy): Eukaryota > Metazoa > Chordata > Ceratodontiformes > Ceratodontidae > Neoceratodus > Neoceratodus forsteri. The sequence goes on along the minus strand of CM057456.1, from coordinate 1,636,361,070 downwards.
CTCTCCTCACCACTGTTGGCTTAAATCACCCTCCCTCATCTCCCCTTCTTTCTCCTTCCAGTATTGGGCTAAACCCACCCCAATCTGCCTTGCCTGTCTTAGTTCCTCCTGCAGACCCTCAATCTCCTTTCTAACTTTCTCTATGTGGTTGCACACTAAACATCCTCCCACACTCCAGGCAATTTTTAGAAAGACTGGTGCACCGCAGTTGTTGCAGCCTACCACCCTACCCATTGCTGTCGTTGCCCACCAGCGACCCCCCACCCTTCCAGATGCAGGATACCAAACACTCCCCCAAGTCTCCCCTCTCCCCCCTCTATCAGTGCAAAACATTATTTTCTTTATTTCCCTTACCCCCTTTGTTGTACACATTTAGATAGACTGAGCAACTGCTTTTTATATTCCTATCCTTCCTATCCACTCTCAAAAAGAGACTTTAAGTAGCTATTGCACGGGGGGGGAGGGGGCAGAATATGCCTTGTATTGTTATCATGCTGTGAATGTGTCACTAATTCTGTCCCCTGTACTGTGGAAAACTTGTTAATAAAGTTTGAATTGAACAAAAAAGTAGCTATTGCACAACCTTCTTCAAACTCCTACTCCTCCTTTCTCCAATGCAATAGTAATGCAAAGAAGTAACAATGAAAGCTCCTAGATTTGCAGTTACTTCCCTTCGACTGAGACAGCAGTCACCTCTTCACTTGCTGCTGTTCCTTTCTTGGATGTCTGCTTCTGCTATGACAGGTGCATATCCTTTGCCCGTTTGAGGAAGTGATGTCAGAACCCCTGGCATAAAGGAAATAATGGACATGGGGCAGGTGGGCTGAGGGGTTTGGGAGGTGGGACCAGCCCAAGTCTTTCAAAAACAATCAGGTAGCTGAGGCCCCTGGTCAAACCATTAGCACCCTTCCCCCACTCTGCACTAAACTTTGCAGCTAGTGAAGCCAGCAAAAATGAATCACAATTCTACTCAAAGTCCCCAAAATAGGTTTGCTACCAAAAGAAACAGGACTCCAATTCAAACAGCTTCACCAACAACACATCAAAATAGGCTTGAAATTAGAAGATAATAGGTCTCCAATTCAAAGAAACAGCCCCAGTTAAATCACACCAAATAGGTTTTAAATCAGAAGAAATAGGCCTCTACAGATGCAGCCTGCTACACAGTGAAACATCAAACAAATGAGCCCACTTATAGCTACCAAAACAGGTTTCAAAATTCCAACATCCCCAAACAATACCCTGCTGGCCCCTTATAAGTAGTAAGAAAGAAAATAAATAACCACCTATCAAGTAGAATCCACAAGAACAAATGTAAAAACAACAACAAGAAGCTACTGTACTGTAACCGATCTGATCCTGTCCCCTTCTAGTTCCTTTGGCATTGATAAATGCTTGCTTTTATGTGCATGTGTAATGGATTGCCTGCAGAGAAAAGTGCACCAAAGAAAACTGTCAAAATATGTTATTTTAATGTGCCATGTGACTGACTGTTTGTAGAGCAGAAACAGGTCTAGTTCTAGTACAGTAGAATCTTCTTAATAGAGACAGCTGGGTTCAAAATCAATTCATCCCCATTAAGCGACAGAAGCCCATTAATTTCGTAATAGACTAGTTTAACCACAGTTGACTTCTTTATTGTTTCATTATGACTTGCTTATGAATGCATTAAAATAATTAAAAATGTATGTGTGTTTTCATAGAGTCATAGACATGTGTCAGCAGAAAAGGACCTTCCTTGCCCATCGAGTCTGCCCATTCCCCCATCTACTTGCCCTCCCTCCAAGATTTTAGTTGAGATAATTTTAGTATAGTACTTCTATTTAAAAATAATTGATTAGAGTTTCTTTAACTTTCACATCATCAGCAAGTCAGAGTTAATTGCATTTGGTTGGAGTAGTAGCAGTAGTAGCTATGGTTTTCATGTGATCTATGGTGAGTCATTTAGCCCCTAACTGGCCACTACAAACATTACGAATCAGGTGTGAATTGTCCCAATTAAAAAGAATCATAGACCCCACTAACCACTTAAATTACCACTGTGCTAATAGGAAGTTAAACTGTTCCAAGGAAATGGTCCTTTGAACTCAACACCCCCTATTATCAGCATCCTTGTTAAATGGATTCTACTATACTAGTTTTTCTTTACACTTTTAGTGGGGGAAAAGACACTTCTAACAGTTCTGTGAAGCCCTGAAAAGTACCACAAAAAAGTGAAAAAAATGCCCCGCTTCAGCTTGGGATTTAGAAACAGAGCAAAAACTGTCAAAAGGGGTGATCATATTGGATGACCTAAAGGAGGCCAGGCAATGTGTAAGGCAGCTGGGAAGGTTAGTGGGATACTGGGGTGCATAGGGAGGGTATCACCAGCAGAAAGAGGGAGGTGGTATTACCTCTGTAGAGAACACTAATAGGACCCCACCTGGAATACCGTGTCCAGTTCTGGACACCACATCTCCTGAATGACATAGGCAGAGTGGAGGCGGTCCAGAAGAGGACAAATAAAATGGTGCAGGGTCTGCATTAAAAGCCCTATGAGGACAGACTTAATGACCCAAATAAGTACACTCTGGAAGAGAAGAAGGACAGGGAGGATATGATAGAGACCCTTAAATACCTTATGGGGTAAATAATGTACAGGAGATAAATATTTTTCTGAAAAGAAATGCTCAAGGACAAGGGGGCATGATAAGAAGCTGGAGGGGAGTTGATTCAGGAGAGATGTCAGGAAGTACTTCTTCACAGAAAGAGTGGTGGATTCCTGGATCAGTCTTCAAGCAGAGGTGGTGGGGACATACACAGTGGTGGGTTCAAGAATGCATGAGGTAGGCATAAGGGAATCTTAGCGAAAGGGAAGGGGGTATGAAAATGGTTTGGAGATCATGTAGGATCTGTGGCGATACTATAGGCAGGGAAAAATGGGCAGACTAGGTGGGCCAAGCGGTCCTTCTCTTCCGGCAAATTCTGTTTCAATGTTTCTGATTGCTGCTTTTTGGCTGCTTCCACTTCACTGTTGACTGCAAAAACTATATCTTTACTGATCCAAAGGAGGCTGACAATTATATACAGCATCTGGAAACTTGTCACTGTACTACAGAAGGGGAGGCAGAAGCAACGAAAGGGGAGGCATGAAGGTGCAATGCTGCTTGAACTTTTAATAATGGTAAGTATTTTAAAGATTTCTCTAGGGGCCAGCTGACATAGACAACATAAGCTGTAGATGCACTGGCTTAATTTATAATATTTCTGTGACTGACTCAAAAGGAAGGAAGAATGTTCTGAGACATAGAAACATAGAAATTGTCAGCAGATAAGGACCGCTAGGCCCATCCAGTCTGCCCATAGGCCCTATACATTGTATGTGGCCACTGACCCTATGTACTAACATACTAAAATGCCAGCAGAATAGGCATAACAGTCTTTTGAGTCTGCTCAACTTTCAGCACCCACATTCAGGGCCAACTTTGGTGTCCTCCCCTCCTGATCAAAGGCTTTTCATCACTCCCTCCCCTCTCAAGCTTCCCTTGTGCCTGTCCCAGGCATTCTTAAACCTCTCCACTGTGCTTGCCCCACTACCTCATGTGGCAGACTATTCCAAACATTGACTGTCCTTTCTGTGTAGAAAAATGTCCTCACATTACCTCTTAATCTACCCCATTTCCAATTTCATATTGTGCCCTCTTGTTCTAGTACTTTTTCTACATTGGAAAAGGTCCCCCACCTGCACCTTGTTTATGCCCTTGAGGTACTTGAAAGTTACAATCATGTCTCCCCACTGTCTCCTTTCCTCCAGTGAGTACTTAGTGAGGTTCCTTAGTCTCTCCTCATATGTTTTGTGATGCAATCCCTTCACCATCTTTGTTGCCCTTCTCTGGATAGTCTCCACCCTTTCTATGTCCTTGCGCAGGTGTGGTCTCCAGAACTGCACACAGTACTCCAGGTGAGGTCTTACCAATGTTTTATATGATGGCATCACCACCTCCCACCTTCTGCTAGTGATACCCCTGCCTATGCACCCCAGCATGCCACTGGCCCTCCCTGCTGCCTTTGCGCACTGCTTTGATACCTTAAGGTTATCAGAGATGATAATCCCTAGGTCCCTTTCCTCTTTGGTGACAGTCAACTCCTCCCCCCCAACCTGTAGCTCTCCCCAGGGTTCCCTCTACCCAGGTGCATTATTTTGCACTTCTTTTTTTTTCCATATTTGATTCCCTCTGGTTGCTGGTCCTGGGGCATCCCCCAGGCAAAGACAGATGATTCTGCCCTGTCTGAGACCTCCCTTACCACCAGGTCCCCTCGGAACCCCGACCTAGCACTCGAACCATCTTAAGTCCCCTCAGGCTTTTGCCCCCCAGGGTGGGGCCAACCCGCTCCTACCTTAGGCGCTCCCTCAAATCTGATCTGGTGGTCGGGTGCAGGTTGGAGGATATCAGGACCTGGGTGGGTGGGATCCGGCAGTGGGCGAGGGGCTGACGTGCCATTGTCTGTCCAGGAGCCAGGGTTTTTCCTTGTACTGGCTCAGGATGTGACCCCTGGGAAGGTGTGGACATGCAATGATGCTCAGTGTGAGTTTGGCACACTCCCGCAATCTGCTCATGAGAATCTGCCATCGCCTCCTCCCTGTGTGAGCACGATCCTGGCTTCGGTGCTCCCAGTCTCCACTGGGAGTCACTACTGTGGTGGGATCGTGAGCCCACCCTCCCCAGGAGAGGAGAGCTGTCCTCTGGGTGCTCGATCCTTTCCTCCCCAGCCTACCCCCAGCAACCCAAGCTTGCTCCGAAATATGGGTCACTGGCATGGTGTGAGGTGTAGCATCCAGCATCTCGACCCTCAGTACCACTGGTCCGATCTTATTTTGCACTTCTTTGCACTGAACCTCAGTTGCCACATCTCTGACCATCTTTCAAGCTTCTCCATGCCCCTCTTCATTTTCTGCACCCCTTCTGGAATATCCACCCTGTTGCAGATCTTGGTGTCATCTGCAAACAGGAAGACCTTTTCTTCCAGCCCCTCTGCAATGTTACTAATGAAGACATTGAACAGGACTGGTCCTAGTACTGATCCCTGTGGCACCCCAGTGGTCACCTCCCTCTCCCCAGATTGTACCCCATTTACTACCACACTCTGTCTCCTGTCTGTTAACCTGTTCCTAACCCAGTTCACCACCTTGTCTTCCGTGCTCAAACTACCCATCTTGTTAATCAGCCTTCTATGTGGGACAGTGTTGAAAGCTTTGCTGAAATCTAGGTAGGCGATGTCTACCACTCTTCCCTGATTTATTTCCCTGGTCACCTAATGAAAAAAATGTATTAGATTCATTTGACATGCACATGAACTTCCTGCTGTGAATCCGTGTTGCCTCAGATCCTGAGCACCACTGGATTCCATATGTGCCACTATCCTTTCTTTCAGCAGTGTCTCCATGATCTTTCCCACCACAGAGGAGAGGCTGACTGGCCTATAGTTCCCCACCTTCTCTTCCCTACTGCCACTTTTGTGCAGTGGGACTACATGTGCCCTCCTCCTGTCCCCTGGAATGACACCTGTGTTGTGTAACTCTGTGAACAGGGCCGCCAGAGGTGCTGCTAGTTCCCTTTGCAGCTCCTTTAATATCCTCGGGTAGATGCCATCTAGCCCCATGGCCTTATCCACCTTCAGCTTTGTGAGTTCTTCCAGAACTCTCTCCACTGTGAATGGACTGGTGTCCTCTTGTCCCCCACCCCATTGCCTCTGCAACCCAACTGTGGTCATTGACCCTCCCGCATCCTTAGTGAATACTGAGCACCTTCTGGACTGGCTGAAGGACTTGATATAAAATACATTGCTGTTTAAATGTTCCAATGTTCCAGTTGCATACCAGTTTGATAAACAATGTTTGAATGGATCCTCTTACATGTTGTGGGGGAGAATGAACTGCCTGGCTCCAGTAAGTTCATATGAAATGGTTTACTGGGGTAGTTAATTCAGTCATAACTCGCTATCTGTCATATGAAAGTACAAATCTGTGAATACAATGTGAAGCACTGTCTGGCCATATGGTGGGTAAGATGGTGTCCATGTGCAATGGTGACAAGCATTGCAGGGTGCCTATCCTGCACCATCCGAACATCACCTAGGATCCAGAGCTGGTGTATAGGGCAACATTTGGGGGTTACTAAGATCCAAATTGCTAACTGCTGGGAGAGATTATTCTCGAGGGTGCTTGGGGCTTTCCACACTCTGGTAGCTTAGTGAGAGCTGTCCTGGTAAATCCGATAGCAAGGAGACTTAGTGTTAATCACCTTCTTTTAGACTTGTGGCTAGCTCCAACACAGCATAACGAGATTCAATTAATCTATGTATGTAGGACCTCTGACAATTTTTTGTTTTCTATAGTGATGTATACCCTATCACTTCATGAACTGGCTAAGAATAGTCTTTGTATTTTACTGTTGACAAGAAGCTAGCACAGTTTAAAGGGACACTGCCAGCTCTTTACTTACTGTGCTGATGCCAAAGCACAGTCACATTTTCTAAATGGTGCTGAAACACCAAAAAGCTCATGCACTCATCATTATACCTGAGTTCAGCTAAATGCAGTTTTTAATAGTATAAAGAAAGCTGAACTCAGGAAAACATCTGTTGTTTAGAAATGTGCTAAAAGTTAGGGAAATCACAGTTTGAAAGTTGAGCTGTGATACTGGGCATTTACATACAGTAGTCTTGTGAACATATGAAATTTGCCAGCAGATAAAGGCCAGTTGGTCTATCAAGTCTGCTCGATTTTGCAGCTAGCCACCCTATTTAGCAGCTGCCCTCCCTCCTCCTTCCCTCCCATCACCTTCCTCTTACCCTGTCCCATCCCCTTTTAAAGGAAAACTACACCCAAAACTTGAAAATATATATGCTGTGCAGAGTCTTAATTTGTATGTGAAGTTCTAGTGTTTCCTTCCCTCTGACTGGTATTAGGAGTTTTTCCTAAATTAGCCTGCTAGCTTTAGGGTAGTTTTACGACCCTTGGAAATCTCCATATCAAATAGGTTTATTGCATTTCTTTGTCCTACAATGCACCTTGTTTCATGTAATGGTGATGTAGCAGAGACCCTAAATCCAGCAGAAAGCACTGCATTACAATCAGTTCACAACAATAGAGATGGCTATATTTTAAAATCTGTAGAATTCAGCTTGGTGACCACCCTCATCTTAAAGGTTTTACTGTCCTGAAAAACTTTGCTGGTGGTAATTTTTGTGCAGCTTGTAAAGCTTCCAAGATATATAGTTTGTTTGGCATGTGAGTACTGAATGTTGGGTCTCTCTTACATCACAGTCACGTGAGACAAGATGCACTGTGGGAACAAGATATACAATTACACTATCAGGTATGAAGATCCCAAGGGGTCGTAAAACTAGCATAAAGCCAGCAAGCTAATTTGGGAAAAACTCCTAATACCAGTCAGAGTGAAGGAAACACTAGAACTTCACATACAAATTAAAACACTCTGTACAACATATATTTTTTCAAGTTTTGGGTGTAGTTTTCCTTTAAAGCAGCAAACTGTTCTGCAGGATACCACCTCTGCCGGCAGTGCCTTCGACTTGGCCACCACCCTCTCTGTAAAAAAGTGTCTTCTCATCCACCTCCTGAATCTACCCCTCCAATCTCATAGCATGGCCTCTGGCATCCTTTCCTTCCCTTATTTTGGAATATCTCCTCTGTTCCAGACCTGTTTGTACCTTTCATGTACTTGAGGGTCTCAATCATGTCCCCCATCCCTCCTCTTCTCCACCGAGTACATGTTCAGTTCCCTCAATCTGCTCTCAGATGGTAAATCCTCCAATCTGTGGCTTATCTTTGTTGCCTTGCATTGCACCCCCTCCAGTAACTTAATGTCTTTCTTCAGGTACAGGCACCAGTACTGCATGCAGTACTCCATGTGCGGCCTAACCAGCGATCTATACAAAGGCAGAATTACCTCCTCCCTACTTGATGATATGCCCCTGGCAATACAACCCAGCATTTTATTGACCTTTGTAGTCGCTTTCCTACATTGAGCTAAATTGTTCATTGAACCCATTATGAGTACCCCCAGATCCTTTTCTTCCTCAGTCTCAGCAAGCTGCACCCCACCCAGCTGGTAGGTCCTTTTTTGCTTTTTTTGCCCCAAAATGTAGCACCTTGCACTTTTTTGTGTTGAACACCAATTGCCAGGTGTCCAACCAGGTGTCCAGCCTTGTCAGATCCTCCTGCAGCCCCTGCCAACCACCTAGGTCATCCATCACTGTCCCCATCTTGGTATCATCCACAAACGGACTGATCTTGCTCCTGATATCCAAAGAAATGTCTGCTGTGAATATCCCAGATAACACTGGTCCCAACATAGAGCCCTGTGGAACTCCACTTGTCACCACCGTAGATGATGAGAGCTCCCCATCCACCACCAACCTCTGTTACCTACCATTTAGTCAGTTCCCTATCCAACCCACCATCTTAGCACCTGCCTCATGCCTTCCAGCTTACTTCCTAGCCTCCCATATGGCACAGAATCGAATGCCTTGCTGAAGTCCAGATACAGGACATCCACTGCATAGCCCTTGTCCAACTGACTAGTTACCCAGTCATAATATTCTACCACGCTGGTCTAACAGGACCTGCCAGTGACAAAATCATGCTATCTGCTGTCCTGCATCCCATTGATCTCCAGATGAGACACCAGCCTCTCCTTCAGGATTGTCTCCATCAGCTTCCCCATATGCATACGTGCATGCTTAATATCACGGCTTGACTTTCAGACCATGATTTCCCTAACTTTTAGCATTTATTTCTAAACAACAGACACTTTCCCAAGTTCTGTTGTCTTTATACTATTAAAAACTGTGTTTATCTGAACTTGGGTATAATAATGAATGCAGCAGTCTTCCAGAGCTTCAGTGCCATTTAGAAATGTGACTGTGCTTTTGCCTGGAGTGCAGTAAATAAGAGTCGACCAAGAGGATTTCGCTTTTGACTTTTTCAAAGAAGAATTTACGTTTGATACTATGTTCATTTCTGAAACACCAGTTACTTTGCTAAGTTCCCATCTTAGATACATTGATATATAGACTCCATTGGCAGATAAGGGCCTATGGCCCACCCAATCTGCCCATTTGAGCTTATAAGTTCACTTTTTGTTTTTCTAGAAGTCTGTTGCCCTTACCCCGACCTCCAGAATTCCCTTATGTCTATCCCATGCATTCTTAAATCCCATGATTGTTTCGGCCCCCACCACTTCCTCTGGCAGGGTGTTCCACTTGTCCATCACTCTTTCTGTGAAGAAAGTCTTCCTCATGTTTCCTCTGAATCACCCTCCCTCCAACTTCCTCCTATGTCTTCTAGTCCTGGAACATATTTTTTGCTGGAAAATAGTGTATTCCTGCACCCTGTTCCTCCCTGTAAGATACTTGTATGTCTCTATCACATCCGCTTTCTCCCTTCTCTCCTCCAGGAAGTACATATTCAAGTCCTTCAGCCTGTCCTCTTAGCACTTGTGATGCAATCCCTGTACCATCTTTGTTGCCCTCCTCTGAACCTTCTCTACTCTGTCTCTGTCCTTACATAGGTAAGATCTCCTGAACTGTACACTGTACTCCATGTGGGGCTTCACTAGTGTCTTGTATAGTGGAATTATGACCTCCCTTTTCCTGCTGGAGATGCCCCTGCCTATGCATCCCAGCATCCTATTTGCTTTGCCTGCTGCCTTGTCACACTGTTTCTCTACCTTAAGGTCATCAGAGATGATAATCCTAAAGTCCCTTTCCTGCTCAATGAATGCTATATCCTCATCCCCCAACTGATATGTTGTCCCAGGGTTTTTGTATTCCATATGCATTATCTTGTACTTCTTTGCATTGAATTTCAACTGCCAAACCCCTGACTATTCTTCAAGCTTCTGCAGGTCCTTCTTCATTCTGTCTACACTTTCTGGTGTGTCCACACTGTTACAGATCTTCATGTCATCAGCAAACAGGGAAATTCTGCCTTCTAGGTCCGGTGCAATACCATTGATGAAGATGTTGAATAGAACTGGTCCCAGCACTGATCCCTGTAGTACCCCACTGGTCACTTGTCCCTCTGTGGAGTGACAGCCATTTACCACCACCCTCTGTGTCCTGCTGCCCAGCCAATTACCTACCCACCACACTACTGTCCTGCCCACTCCCATATTCCCCAGTTTGTTTAATAGCCTTCTATGTGGCACAGTGTCAAAGGCCTTGCTGAAGTCCAGATAGGCCACATCCACTGCCCTTCCCTGATCCACCTCCCTTGTCACCCAGTCAAAATATTCAATGAGGTTGGTCTGGCATGACCTCCCACTTGTGAAACCATGCTGCCTTGGGTTTTGTAGTCCATTGGTAATCAGATGTTCCACCCATCTCTCCTTCAGTAGTGCTTCCATGATCTTCCCCACTACCAAGGTCAGGCTGTCTGGTCTGTAGTTTCCTGCTTCCTCTTTGTTCCCACTTTTGCATAAGGGACTACACCTGCTATCCTCCAGTCTTTGGGTGCCTCCCCTGTTTCCAGTGATCAACTAAACACGATTGCCAGAGGTTCAATCACCACCTCTCTCAGTTCCTTTAGGACCCTGGGGTGCAGTCCATCTGGCCCCATTGCTTTATCTATTCTTATTCCTTCCAGTTCCTTTAGGACCCTTTCCCATGTAAAAGGACTTGCATTCATTCCTGCACCATTCCCACCCCTTGTACTCCCTTCAGACCTATCATGCTCCTCTTCCTCAGTAAAGACTGGGCAGAAATATTTGTTCAGTATGCCAGCTTTATTGTTGTCATCCTCCACGTGGCCCCCATCCTCCCCCTTCAGTCTCACTATCCCTCCCTTTGCCCTTCTTTTTTCACTTATGTAGCTGTAAAAGGCTTTGTCACCTCTACCTACTGATTTTGCAATATGCTCTTCTGTCTGAGCTTTGGCTTCCCTTACTGACCTCCCTGCCTCCCATTGCTTCTCCTGGTACTTCTTCCTATCCCCTTCTGCCTGCGTCTTTTTGTATTGCCTGAATGCAATCTTTTTTGGCATTCACTTTCTCCGCTACCTTCTTTGAAAACCATAATGGCCTCCTCTTCCTTTTCCCCTTGCTAACCTGCTTAATGCATAAGTCTGTTGGTCTTGTAATCCCTGTTTTAAATATTGCCCACTGTTCCTCAACCCCTGATTCCATCTCCATTCCCATTAATGCCTCTTCCAAGCATCTCTTCATTTTCCCAAAGTCTGCCCCCCTAAAATCCAGGATACTTGTTTTTGTGTGGTTTGGTTCTGCTCCTTCTATGATTTCAAACCACAGTGACTGTTCCCCAGCTGCACCCTCACTTTTACCATCATCATACTTTCCCCGTTTGTGAGCACGAGGTCCAGTATTGCCTTCTGCCGAGTTGGTTCCATGACCAATTGTTTGAGGAATGCACCTTGACGGGAGTTCAGAATAAATCTGCTCCTGGTTGATGCTGCTGCTGGGAGGCTCCAGTCCACGTCTGGAATATTGAAGTCTCCAACCAGTACCACCTCACCCTTGTCTGCTGGCTAGCATCAGCTCCCTGTCTGTTTCTTCCTCCTGGGCTGGTGTTCTGTAGACCACCCCTGTGTGAATTGCTGATCCCAGTTCCCTTTCCAGCTTAACCCACAGTATCTCTCCCCCATTTTGTTCTTCCTGGATCTCTGTGGCCTTTACTCCATCTTTCACATGAAGTGCCACTCCTCCTCCCTTCCTGCCTGCCCTGTCTCTTCTGAATATGTTGTAGCCGGGTATGGCCATCTCCCAGTCATGGTTATCATTACACCAGGTATCTGTGATGGCCACAATGTCCAGGTCTGACTGCACCATGGCAGTCTCCAGATCCTCCATCCTGTTGCTAAGGCTCCTGGCACTCGCACATGTGGCTTTCCATGATGTGAACTCCCTGGACTGTTTAGCTGTTCTACTCCAGCCCCCTCCCTGGTTGTCCTTTATCCCTGGTTCTCCCTGCTGTCTGCCTGTCTGTTTAATTTTGCCCCCTTTCTGCCTACCCACCCCTTGAGTGCTTATCTCCATCTTTTGCACAATGCTTTATAGAGATATCTACTCCTCCCATTCACTGGTTCCACTGCTAGCTGTGGGGGGTGGTCAATTAGGTACCCTTCTTGCTGGCCTGCCACCCCCCTGGCTAGTTTAGACACTTGTTCATGTAGCATTTAAACTTATCATTGAGTGATTGGATTCCCCTCCAGGACAGATGCAGGCCATCAGGCTTGAACAAGCCCCCATCACTCCAGGTGGGTCCCCAGTCACCAATGAATCCAAACCCTTCCTCACAACACCAGTTCTTCAACCATGAGTTAAAGCTACTGGTGCATGTATCCCTATGCTCTCCCATGCCTCTCACAGGTAGTACTTCTGAGATGGTGACAGAAGTAGCTACTTGTTTGAGACCCTTCCCCAATTTCCTAAACTCTTCCTGAACTTCCTTAGGCTCCTCATTTGCCAGGTCATTAGTACCTAGGTGGATAATGACATCCAGCTCATCCTCCCATCTTGCCTTCCCAGCAATCCCCAGGATCTTCCTCCCATGCCTCCATGCCATGGCACTTGGTAGGCACCTCACATCCCAGTCCTCCCCTGTCCTGTGTTCCTAGCTGGATCCCTCTTACAATAGAGTCCCCCACCTGGATTCATTTCTGCCTCCTCTGGGATCCATTGCTCTCCCCACTGAGGTCACCTTCTTGGTTGACCTCCACATCCTTCCCTTCCAATTCTCTGGGTACCTCTGTTTGGTTGTCCCCATTGGCTAGTGCAGCATATGAGTTCTGGAGTGGAATAGGATTTGGCATGTGCCTCTGCTTGACTGCCTTAACCCTCCCCAAGCCCGCCATCTTCCAAGTGTTCCTCGTTCTTGGCATCCTTTGAGGCAGTGGCATTGGACTGGGTGGTCTCTGGATAGGGTCAAAGGTACTCTTGACCCAGTTTACTTCTGTTCTGAGTCTGGCTACCTCATCCCACAGTCCAGAGAGATGCCTGCAGATAGGGCAACACCTCAGCCTCCAGAAGGTCTGCCTGACTATGACTGCCCTGCATCCACTGCATTGCACCTGTCTACTCCCCACATTATACTGCTATTCCAGTACTTTACTGTTACTGAAACTGTCCTTCTAGTTCTCTCTTTATTAATTTACTATCCTGAAAATCCTACCACTGATCCTCAGATACTTTTGTTTAAAGAAGGAAAACAAACTAAAAAACAAACAAACAAATAAAAGAGTCAAAACACTTGTGTCGAGGGCGGGCTTCCACCCCATTATGCCCCTCCTACTCCACAATCCCTGTTATTCCCTGTGCTTAGCTCCTGTCAGTCAGATTTAACAGGGCATATAATTGAGTGGGGGTGGGTCAGGGGAGTAAGGGTGGGTGAAAATTTGCAGCATGTAAAGACAGCAAAACAGCACCACTACAAGCACACCAAACTAGGTTTCAAATTTTCAACATCCTCAAAACAATTCTAAGTAAAGACAGCATCTTAGTGCAGTTTTACAAAAATGATTTACCTCAGCTGTGTAGAATTTCCAAAACTCGAGTGTACCGGAGCTTTGGCTTTACCTTAATATGATAACTTGTGACAGCATCAGCATCGGTCTTGAGGTGACACAGTACATTCTTATTATGGTGTCAGCAAAATTTTTTATTGTGGTGCTGTTATGTAGCAGTTGTAACTGTTAAATTGTTACTGCAATTTAGTACTAGTGTGAGTACAGTCATGTGCATACATCTCCCATAAGCACTTGTCGTGCTAATGCATCCTGTGTTTCAGGCCATCAAGTTAAAAAGTTTCCGGAATGCATGAAGATGAGTGGGTATCTTGCTACTCGCAGTGCAGTCAGATGTCAGGCAATGCCTGAACAGAACCACCGGAGCAGGGTATAACATTACTCTCTGCTGTATTTTTCACTGATAAACTAAAGTTATAGAAGACAGGGGAGAACTGGTGTAATCAATATTCATTATTTGAGATAGCTGGGGCAGGAGTGAGACAGGATGGCTGTGAAACAAACCAGCACTGGGGTGTGTGATGATTTCTGAAGAACAGAAGCATTTTGCACTCTTTATTAAGTGATATAACTGCTTATACCTAAAGTCAGGTATGGATACTATAATATATTCATACATGGGGTTGCTTCCAAACAGCAGTCAATCAATTTTTTTCAGCACGTTTGGGGTATCAGTATTGTTGTGAATATTGTTACCTATAAAATGGGTGCAAACTATATCACGTCAGCTGTTCTCTGTTTAGTGCACAGTACTGCTCATATGTGTATGCTGTTTCTTTCAAGAAGAAAGTCATTATGTGCTAGTTATGCAGTTACACTCAAATCATTATGACTTTTTTATGTTGCGGCTGATGCTTAGTGGGGAAATGTCATGCATGTTTGTAAAGAATGTTCAGCTTGTCTCTGTGTGTATTGATTTAAGAACCATGTCCTTTGTATTACAAAATGTGTGTAGAAAGCAGTGCTGACACAAGTGTTCATTGGGTAATAATTACAAGGTAAAACTGTCATCTTGTCCACCGTGGACACAAATTTTTGTAACTGTTTAACATTAAGTTCTTGAAGGAAATAAACAAGGTAGATTGTGGAGAAATTTTCAGCAGGACTGGTAAATCAAGAACAAGGGGCCGTGAGGGGAAACTGGCAGGGGGGAAGATTTAGGAGGGATGTGAGAAAGTTTTATTTTACTGAAAGAGTGTTGAGCAGAGGAGGTGGAACAGCCTACCAGCACAGGCAATGGGTGCAATAACCACTAACAGTTTCAAAAATGGATGGGATGGAGAAAAAGGCTTAATAGTTGAAAAGGGGAAAGTAGTGAGGCAAGGGGCTGGGGCGGAGAGGAGGGCACTAAACTCGACTAGACATTAGGTCCCAGGGCAGGATAAGGTAAAACAGAATGGACTGGATTGATTAATAGCTTTTTTCTGCCACCAGTTTCTATGTTACTATTTTTCAGTTAACACCTCCAATAATGCAGCACCCCTATGCCACAAGTTACTGCACTGCAGTACCAGTACTGAGTATGATGAGCCTAAACCTGGTCTGGGATTAGAGCACATATACTTCTGGCTCAGAAGTGAGTACTTTCAACTGAGAAATAGAATACATACATACATACAAAAAGTACATACACACATGCAAACATATAACTGTTATTTTGAAGATATGGGGTTCTGAAAATTGTGATTTTATATGGGAAGGTTGAGAACAATTTCTGTACAGCCTCAGGACTATTTTGTTTTCAGAAATCAAAATATTAGGCAGTAATTAAGCAATAATGCCCAACAGGGTATGTGTCGTGCTGGGATAACATCACACCTCAGGTGGTTGGGCACGAGGCCACAGGCCGAGTGCGTCCAGTAACTGAGGCGTGACATTATCCCGAATGTCACACACCCTGGAGGGCATTATTGCAATTATACAATGGCGCATTGTTACACAGAAAAAAAAATCATTTTAAAGATGTTTTTGTGTGGAAAAATATTTTTGTTTTTCAAGAGAAAATGAAACAATCCAGCATATTGATATCCGGCATATTGATATCAAGCAGATGGTCACCTGCAGGTTCACAGTAAGGCAGAGATTAGACCCGTGATGTTGTGCTGGGATAACATCACGGGTCTAGTTCCAGACTGACCAATCAGAGTCCAGGATTTTTTCTTGCCATTGTATAATGCTTGCTTTTCTATTTCTGAGGTACTGTAGGAAGATCACTCTGTGTGTGGCAAGAGTTCTACAAATTTGTGCAAGAATTTTGTTGGGAATTCATTTACAGTTGTATTAAAATGTGTTGCATTTAGGATTACATTTAGTGGGATTAATTTTTTTTTTTTTATTTGGTTGTTTAACCAGGTATAGCACACTAAGCTGAAAGCTTTTTTACAGGAGCGACCTGGGAGCACAAGGAGGTTAAGTGACTTGCTCAGGGTCACACACTATGCAAGTGGAAGCTGTGGGATTTAAACCCAGGTCTGGTCTGCTGGATGTCACCAAATTTGCAACTCAGAGGCTTAGACCACTGTGCTATACTGCCTCTCAAATTGCAACTACACAAGCTTGAAGGTGACAACAACATGACCTTTGAAAAAAAAAACAGGCAGATTTTACATAAATATCAAATCTACAGTTTCTGCCCTGTGCTTTGACTGTACTAGCTGCAGAATAAGATGAGGTAAGCAATAAGACACAGCAGGGTGTGAGTTCCTATTCCTGAACTGCATGCCCATGTGCACTGCGAGATATGAGATGCTTGCACTAAGTGGAACTTAGATCTTGTGACCTACCTGGCAACTCCTTGGAAGTGGGGTTCAGGAACAGGAACCCACACCATGAAGTGTCTTATTACATGTATAAAATGGGTTACCACATACAACTTTAAATACATTAAAAAACATTGTTAGCCTTAAAGCTTTTTTTTATTAAAAGCATTTATGCATGCTCCACCAGGGGACACTAAGATGGGTTGCATGGGAGTTTGTTAATTTTTTTTGGGGGGGGGACTGGTATTTAACTTGTTTGCATGTCTGAGAATGGGCAGAGAACATCAATTTCTCAGTATAACTGCAGTACCATGTACTCTTCACTGGGCGATAGGAAGCAAGAGCCAGAAGTGAGACTCAGCAGTATAAGGCAGGTGGGTGAGTGATTAAGCGAAACTGAAATCTCAGTGAGCATTTCAGTGCACTGCTGAATGGGTGGGATGCAGCAAGAGCTGTCCAAACATAACATGCATCAAGGCTTTCAAACTTGCTGACCCACCAGTTCCATTTTTTTAATTCTGCTCACACCCTCCCTCTCACTACACAAATAGCTATGATACTTCTGTGGTAACTTTAATTTAATTTCATTTATTTTGAAATTGCAGGTAAGTACTCTGGAATTTACATTCCATTTTCAGGTACGACCTGAAGTCAAATAAAGGTACAACATACAAATATACGTATTTTAATAATATAAAAAATACAGAAATAACAGTAATACAATACATTAATTTACATACACATCCATCCAGACTTTTAAAATGATTAAAAGCTGCCATGTTGAAGGCATTAACAGATGTAGATTGCTTAACATTGAGAGGTAAACTGATAGAGACACTAGTCAAGGGAGATCTTGTGACCTACCTGGCAAGACATGGGATCCAAATAGCAAACAGCATGAGTTCATGGCAGGGAAGTCTTGTCAGACCAACGGGATGGTATTCTTTAACTGGTTAATAAGGCCAGTAGATAAAAGTCTGGCAGTAGATCTACTCTATTTCAAGTTCAGCAGAGCATTCGACTTGGTGCTACACAGGAGGCTGCTGCAGATGTTGGATGGCATGGGCATAAGGAAGGAGCTAGTATAATGGATGGGAAACTGCTTAAGAGGGAGACAACAGAGGGTGGTGGTTAATGGAGTCAAATCAGGGGATAGGGAGGTCATTAGTGGAGTACCACAGGGGTCAGGACTGGCACCTGTCCTTTTCATGTGTTTATCAGTGACAAAGGGAAAGGTGTATAAGGCAAGATGTGTCTCTTTCCAGATGACACAAAGCTTTAAGTGTAAGATGATGCACATATGGAAGGAAGCCTTAAGAGAGAATACCAGATGAAGGTCAGGCTGGCCACTACTTGAAGAATGGGAACAGGGAGTCATCATAAGTATCTGCCTGAAACAAACCAGTCAGTGCAATAAGACCTACAGCAAGGCAGCCAGAATGTTGGGGTGCATTAGGAAAGGGTTTGATAGTATGAGGATGGAGGTGATATTGCCACTACCTATAGGTCACTGGTGAGGCCCTATCTGGAATTACAGTCCCATCTAAGAAAAAAACAGGGTTGGACTGGAGTCAGTACAGTGAAGGCTAACCAAAATGATTCAGGGTTAACAGGGCAGATCCTATGAGGAACAGCTAGAGGTCCTGAACATGTACTTGCTGGAGGCCAGAAGTGAGAGGGGCAACACGACAGAGACCTTCAAGTTCCTGAGATGAATAAGAAAGGTGAACTGTGAGGCACTATTCAACAGTATGATGGAGATGTGTGTGTGTGTGTGTGTGTGTGTGTGTGTGTGTGTGTGTGTGAAAAACACCACTTGGACAGTAGGTCATGGAGTAAGGTGGGGCAAACCTAGTAAGGTAGACTGGAAGAACTAGTAGTCTTTTTCATCTGACAATATCTATGTACTATGTTTCTAACATAGACTACAATAGCCTGCTTCTCTCCAGCTGCATTGCTTGGCCCTAGATAAACCTCATTTAATCCACATTCTAGGCAGACAAATTTGCGCAAGCTACCATACTGGTCAGTAAAGCATTCCCCACCTCTCCCACTGCCCTAACTTTGGAGTTCCCAATGATTACTGTCTTTCTGTCTCTTTCTCCAACCATTCCCTTCCTCCACCTTGGCAGGTAGGGTGTCCTGGTGCCTGGCCTATTCCAAGCAGCCCCCGTTTATTTATTTTATTGACCCAATATGCCCACTGAGACTAGAAGTCCCTTGTTCAGGGGTGACCGGCGGGAATACAGATGGCAACCAACTGGAATTGAACCAGATTAAGCCATTGGTTGTATTTTTAGTGAAAGGGTGAAATTTGGCCAGGACACCGGGGAAATTCCCCTCCTCTTTTTCTAGAAGTGCCATGGAATCTTTAACATCCACCTGAACTACCACCAGAACAGGCAGACAGTACCTCAGTTTAACGTTTCATCTGAAAGACAGCACCTCAGGAGTGTAGCACCCCCCTCATGCTGCACTACAGTGTCAGTATTGGGATTGATCCAAGTGCCTGGTGTGGGGATAGAACCCACAGCCTTCTGATCTTCCAGCCTTAGAGGTGAGTGTGCAACCTGCTGAGCCACTGACACTGACAGTTGAATGTTGACCCTTATCATCCTGGTCAGCCAGAGGCTGATACTTGTTGTTGGTGGCTGGCAATTTTTCTACCTTGTGACCATGCTGAGGTTATTCTCTCCTTGCAGTTTTGCGATTGATGTCTGTTTGGGTCACTATAGTTTTCATATCACTTGACCATTGTCTTAAATGCTTGTAGCCTTCTCATGGCTCTGAGGGATTTTTAATCCAGTCATTTCTTTCTGCCCTTGTCTTGCTCTTCCCCTTGACCTTTCTGTTTGAGGGAGGGACACATCTGTTTTACTTGACCATTACAATGTATACTCAAATGTTCAAGTTGCCAAGAAAAAAGCATTTGATTGTGCTGCGCACATTAAAAATAGGGTTCAGGAGAATTAATCACTCCTGAGGTGCTGTCTTTCAGATGAGATGTTAAACCAAGGTCCCATCTGCCTGTTCTGGTGGTAGTTTAGGTGGATGTTAGAGATCCCATGGCACTTCTCGAAAAGAGTAGGGGAATGTTTTATTAGAAAGAAAAAATAAGCATAGAACAAATACAAGCAAATATAATAGGTACAAGTCAAAACAAACCAATACAAGACAGGATCATATTGATTCATTAACAAAAAGATCCTTCTCTAAGAGAATGCAGTCACAAACCATATTACATTTTTCAAATTATTTTGGAAAACAGAAGAGGATACAATTGTCTTTTCAGTATCATAAATAGACTGCAAATTTTGTACTAGTTGAGTTAAGATTTGAACGGTAGTGTAAGTTTTCTGTTGTAAAAGAAAGGCACACCTAGCATGCCATAAGTAAAATCTGTACAATGCAAAAGTAAAGTGTAATGTGGTTGGGTAATAGTGCTTTAATGCAGGGGGGAATACCCCATAGACTAGAATGTCATAGGTGAGGGTCGTGAGTGCCTTTTCTTTCCATTTGTGAAGTAGAAGAATCCATAAAGAATGACTTAAGGGACATTCTAGAAAAAAATGGTGCATGGTTTCAAGCACATTGGGACAAGTGTCCCAAGGGCACATCCTGTCTTCCACAGCTTTCTGCTTTAAGTTATTTCTGATTCCTAGCCTGCCATGGCAAGCCAGCCAAGTGACGTCCCACAGGAGGATAGGGATCCTAGAGTCTGTTAGCTGTGAAAAAACTGTTGCCTGGTCCAAATTATTTCCAAAAGTATCCAACAAAAGGGGGAGAGGGGTCCAAGAAATGCGTCCTTAGGACAGATTGATGCAACCATTTCCTAGTAGAAACTGTTATGGTGTTGAGTGACAACCCCCATTGTCATATTTTAAGGAAAGTAGGAACTAAATAATAAGGAAGCTTGTACTTTCTAAAGTTCCTGGGGATCTCCAGAGGGGTTGCTGCCAGATTTGGCATAGTGGAATTGTGAAAAAATACATCATGAAATACCAGGAGGGCTGGGGCTAAAAAGAAGTGCTATATTCAATTTTATAAATAGGCAAAGAAAAAAAAAAACAATTGGATTAAGCATTCTAACCTCACCACGGCAATAATCAGGATATGTGTAGGTTCTTTTGATGGGGTTGAGGCAGCTGCCCCAAAATCCTTGAAAGAAGATGTTATTCACCCTTGCTTCCAAGGAAAACAGGACTGAGAAGACTGAGGCTAAATGGAGAAATAGGAGGAGTATTAATGTTTTTAGCAGCATCACTCTTTTTCGTTTGGCTATAATATGGCCTTTCCAGGAAGAGACTATGTATGAGGCCCTGTCCAAGGTGATATTCCAGTTGTAAGAGGCACCATCAGTGCTACCAAAAGCCAACCCTAAAATTCTGACTGGAGAAAAAACCAAGGGAATACCTGCTATTTGTGTAAATGAATCTGGGGTTGCTGAGATTGGAATATGAGTATCACAGCTTTTGTTATAGTTCAGTCTAGAACCCCATACTGCCTCAAAGGTCCTGATAAGAGATGTAAGATCAGCCTCTTGAAGTGAAGGAGTGGTGCAGATGCATAAATCATCTGCTTATGCAGATACAGGAGGAACTACATGACCTGAAGAAAGCATAACTCTTGGGAGGGTTGGGTGTTGTAAAAACATTCTGAGTGAAGGAGCAATCTGAAAGACATAAAGGAGCGGAGTAAGGGGGCAACCCTGTCTAACTCCTTTTCAGCCCAGAAAGGGAGGCAAGGTGACCCATTAATGTGTGGCTGAATCCAAGCCATGTTATATACTAAGTAATCTGATCCAAGAGACAAACTGTTGTGGGATATGATAATGTAATAATGTTTGAAATAGATACCCGTAATCCACATGATCAAAGGCATTCTCTTGGTCTAGTGAAATTAAAAATGAAGGTGCCTCTAGGGTACTGAAGACAGAAATATTCCTACACAAGGATAAGTTAGAAATTATTGACCTGTGTGGAACAGCACATGTCTGTACTTCAGATATTACTTGCGTTTCTATGGGTGTAAGTCTTTTAAGCAGAATAGATGCAAAAATCATATAATCAACATTCAGGAGGCTGAGAGGCCTCCAATTTCGAATGTCAAACCTATTTCCCTTTTTAAACAATGGAATCATAATAGCATCAGGAAAATGGAGGCATAGAATTGGAGTTTATAATACTATTTAAAAAACTATAGTCTAGAAGGAAGAAAAAATGCTGAAAATTGCTTGTAGAGCTCAACAATAAGCCCGTCATGTCCAGGAGAGGTACACTCTTTCTAACAGCTTATGGCTTGCTGAGTTTCTTCCAGAGATATAGGTTTAATTAGGCTGTTCAGCTGGTCTGCAGGGACCATAGGGATAGAGATATCTGAAAAACAATCTGTAGTGGGGGATGCTGTTGAGACAGATCCAAACATATTTTCTAAATAAGAGCGTGCTTTTTTCTTTACGTCAGGTAAAGTATTATAAATAGCAGTAGATTCTGGGTCAGACAGTTGTTGTTTGTGTGTGGCTGCTACCCTATCTGTGCAGCTTTTGTAGATGTCCAATGAGGGTTTAGAGCCCTGGGTGCCATACTGCGCTTCCATTTTTAGACAGAGCGCCCTGTTATCCTGATACTTCTCCATCTCTACTTTTAATGCTTTTATTTGCTGTGAACAGTCAGAGTTGGTTTCATGTGCTCTGAAAATTGTGTCAAGAAGGTTCTGTCTCAGTGCCAAGTACTTTAAGTAGGAATCTTGAGTTCAAGTTTTTGGCCTGTCTAAAAAAAATGGATTTTGAATCCTTTTTTGTGTCTTCCCACCAGGTTAATGGTGAGTGGTAAGCCTCCATAACAGAAAGTCGGGCCCTCAGGAGTTCCTGACAGGCAGCGGAGATGCCAGGTTCAGATAGTAGGGAACAATTCAGTTTCCGGCGGGAATGGGGTGTGTTAGGGAAGGGTCCATTAGAGGGGAAAACATAGTAAAGAGACAGCTAAATGATCTGAGGTTTCACATGGGAGTACTTCTGCTTGCTTCACCAACATATTCTGAGAGACAAAAATATAGTCTATATGTGTGGCAAAGGGGACCCTGTGGTATATTTTTGTGCCAATGTGGTGTACCATGCAGTACCCATCAGTGAGTGCAGCAGTTTTGCTAACAGTATGTAAAGTGGCCATGTCTCCAAATATTTTCTGTGTAGAGCCTCCTTTATCTGCGATAGTGAGCTCGCAGTTGAAATCCCCTCCCATGTAAACATGCCGGCTGATATATAGATATGGCTGCAGTAACTTGAATAGTTCTGTCTTGGATGCCATACTTTGCAGTGCATAGACATTAATTATTCTGAGTTTTAACTGTTCATATTTACAGTCTAATAACAGTGCCCATGCAGGGAAAATGTCCACAAGCCTAGTGATTTGAAAATTAAACCCTGAAAATAAAACCACAAGCCCGTCACATCTGTCTTCTCTAGAGAACCATAAGGAGCATCCTTTTGTCCATCTGGCTTTGGCCTAAGAAAGCTCAAATCTAGTTTTTAATTAGGTATCCTGGAGTAGGTGTATATCGTGATGTAAAATCAGTCAAGTATTGCATGGTAGTCACTTGCTTTCTAAAGGATTTCATGTTGCAAACATTAAGTGTGAGACAACACATTGCAGCGCCAGAATACATAAGGAGAGAAAAGAAAGGGAAAAAAAGGAAAGATAATCTCATGTCTAAGTTACCGCAACCTGTGCACCAGTGGTCCCTTTAGAGGGGGAAGGATCATGTTGTGAGTCTGAAGAATAATCCATTCCAGAGGAGGAGGAGGCAAATGAGGAATCAGAGTCCCCCTCCTCTTCCTCTGTGTCCTTCCATTGTCTTCTTTTTGCCATAGCCTGGTATCTGTTCCTAGTAAGGATGCTTTATTTGCCTTTCTTTTCCCTTTCCCCTGTCTGGGGGGGGGGGGCTACCACAAAAGGAGCAACATCCTGGGTGGGGGTGGCATGGCTTTCTGATAAGACTTCTGGGTGTGTCAGGGACTGTAGTAGGTAAGGGAAGTCCTTGTGTTTCTAATGCAGCAGGAGGAGAAGAGGGACCTAAGCTAGTAGCAAGATTGGAGGCATCTGCAGCTGAGGGTTCAGTGGGAGGGGATAAGGTAGCAGTGGGGGTGGCATCCTTATGGCGAAGGGTCTGGACCTGAGAATCCATGATCAAAGTAACCTGATCCGGGGGGGGGGGAGTGAGCCACCCTATTATGATCTGTCCAAGGACATTGTTTGTAGGAGTGCCTAGATTCATCACACAGGTTGCATATTATGGGGTTTGAGCATCTCAAACTTACATGCTCGTATGCTAGGCAAAGATTACATCTGGGTTTGTGGCAAGTGCTGCTTAAATGGGTTCTTGCCCCACATTTATGGCATGTGCAGGGCTGGTCTGCGTAAAAATATAATCCACAGTCCCTACCTATATGGAAACTACCAGGCAACTGAGAGATACCCCTATCAGACTGTTTTAACTGCACTTTAACTTTCCATCCCCCGTCCAGACTAGATCCTTGTCCAAAATAGGACAAGGGGACTATATATCGCAGCTTTGCTTCAGCCAGTATTGGATGCCCGCTATGCTCACCCCCTCACTCCTGAAAAGCAGGGTGATAGTCTTAATGGTAGGCTTAGTGAGGGGGATGACCTGAAAGGAGGCCCAAAGAGGCAGTGACTTAACCTGTTCATATTTGTTCCAAAATTTCTCCAATGTGTACACATTCTTAAAACTAATATCATATATAGATTCACCTTGTACATGTATAAAGGCAAAAAGTTCAGAAGCTCCAATCCCTAAAGCATCCTGGTGCATACTATGTAAGACTGTTCTCCGATCAAGAGCAGTATTAATGTCCCCCCAAAATTTCAGGTGAATGGCATTCCTGTGCTGTGCAGGTTCACCTAGATTCTGAAATAAATCACTGAGTCTGAATGTTGAGTTAGTTGCAGGCTCACCTTCGGGTTGGGGGGCTGAAGTGGCAGTTTTAGCTAAATATGCAGGTTTGCCCTTGGAAGATGTTTGTTCTGCTTGTTTTTTTTGTGTTTTGTTGGGACTCATAATACAGTCAGTATCCATGGTAATGTGCGCCGGCTGACTTGTTTTGGGAGCTCCCACCGGATAGCTGCGATCCCTTGATGTTGAGGCTGCAGCATCATCTTTTTCAATCCGCTTACTGTGTACATCTGAGGAAGAGTGTCTAGAGAGAAAACAAGCATCGCTAATAATACCTTGGGTGCTGAACAGCCCGGGTGAGGTTCAAGGGGTTCCAGTGAACATTTGTTTCCGGTCAGTCACATGGAGAGCAGCTTCTGGGGACCAAACACAGTCCAAGGGTAAGTCAGTGCAGTGGCTGTCTCTTAGATGCAATGAAGAAGGAGGAACAGTTAATGCTTGTGCCTTTGAGGCTTTGTTTTCATTTGGGACACTGGAGAAATGTACTGTACTGTTGTTAGAGGTGGATGCAGAATAAGTAGCGTTAGGGATTTCATTCTGTGAGGTAGCATCTTCTTGCATTAGTTGCATTAAGAAGGATTTATTCTTGTTAAATACCTGTCATAGCTGTTCCTCGGAAACTGTATCGGGACATGTAATATCTGTATCTGATGCTTGTAGTTCTGGGTTCAAGTTCGCCCTCCGGGATTTTGGGGAATGTAGTTCTAGTACTTGTGAGACAATACTTTCAGCAAATAACAGCCTGTTGTCCCTTGAAGTAGTAGGAATAGCCGGTGAAGCTGTGAAGACAGGGGCTGAAGCTTGAGAAGTAGAGAGCATTCCATCATTACCTCTTCCTCCATCATCTTGGATGGCAGCCATCTTGGAGATGACTGATAGGGGCTCCCCCTACAGCAGAGTAGGGGAATTTTTTATTAATAAAACATCAAAAAACAAATCATAAATCAGTGTTAAATCAGACTCAAAATAAAACAAGGATATAGAGTGAAAACAAAACCAAAACAGGACAGAATATGTGTTATAAACATTTACAAGTCATAATGACTAGTAGTCTTTTTGAATACTTACTTTCTAACTCTGTCTGTATCCTTTACATGATAAGAGACTCACTCCATCTTTAGTGCTAAACGCCTGTTCATCTTACCAAAAGAAAGAAACATTTGTTAAAAAAAAAATCTCAAACCAAAACATGTTACATCACACAACGCCAAAACATTACAGAAAAACAGAAACAAATCAATACAGATTGATCATTACTCATGCTTAGCATCTAACTTCTGAACTAATCATATCTTATTTACCTGTCACAAACACCCACGTCCTCCAATTCCCTTTATGTTTCACCCTCTTTCTCTACATTCATACAGTACAGTCTAGCTGCATTACCACCTCACTATCCATTCTCATATTCTAATGTGTTAAATTCCCTCCCTCACACATCATACTGTACTTATCTAAATTCAGGGAATAGTACTGGGTCCTCATACAATTTCATATTATCCCACTATGGTTTCCAGAACTTCATTTAAATTTAATAAAACAAGTTAATCGTTTCCACCATTTCCTCACCACATTCCCAGGGTTGTTAATTAAATTTTTTTTTATAAACTGTAAACATTGCCTGTTCCAGTAACAGACTTAACACCTATGGTATGCCATCCATTTTTGTTGCAAGACCATTGTCATCTTGCCTGCCACACGTAATATTTCACACAACAAAAGAACACCATCAGTGTACCATAATGGTATTTGCTCAACAAGTGAGGACAGTTTCCTAATACCAAGGACTCATGAGATACTTGTGCAAGCCATGCCAACTTCCATTTTGTAGCTAAACAGAGCCATAATGGTTTAGCGTATGAACAATCAAAAAGGAAATGTTTGATTTTTTCCACTATGTTTTAACACCCAGGGCAAGGGCAATTTCTTTCCACTAGTGCTTTATGTTTCACATTGCCCCTAAAGTATAACCACCTGTACATCGTTAACCACAGAACCTCCCACATGTTTTGAGGTATCCTTTTATTATTTAACTGTTTCAACACACCTACCCTCAAACTGTCCGGGCAATTCTTAAAGTCTGCTACCCTGAGGTGAATTTTTCCCATGATTTCTGTATATGGTTGTCATCTAGAGGCCAGAATAATCTGTTCTTTAGTCACTTCCCACTTAAATAGCTTCCACATGACCCCTTTTAGGAACTCTGGTATTTGCATCCTTACAGTTACTCTTGGGGGAGCTGGCCCCATCCACCCATTCATAAACCCTATTATATTTCGAATGAACCATCCTTGTTGCAGACTCTGCCTGCTATTCAGGGCCATTTTAAAATTTTGAGAGAGAAATAAGGATAGTACAAAGGTGACGGGTCTGCAATTCTCAAACCCCCTTCCCTCTTGGACAGATATATAAAAAAACATCTCTTTATCGGGTTAAGCCTATTTCCCCAGATCATTTGGAGAAAACTTGAATACAGCCTAGCTTCTAAGTTACAAGGCAGAGGAAAAATCTTTGCAACTTACAATATTAATGGGATTATGAATTGTTTCAATGCTGCAATTCTGTTCAATTTGGACAGTTTCCATGACTTCCATCTATTCACCTTTGCTTCTACAGTAGTCAGGACCAAATCCCAGTTCTCATTTGGCAGGTTTTTTGATGAGAAAAAAAGGCCCTAAAATTTTCCTCCAGTCACTTGAAACATTAATTTGATTAATGCATATGGATCTTCCTACTATGTCCCCCAAAAACAAACCTGAACTTTTCTCCAAATTTAATTTAGAATTCGATACTGAAGAATATTAATGGAAGATGTCAATCACAGGTGGAATTTGATTAACATTAGCCACAAACACACAAATGCCATCCACATATGACTGAACTTGTACCTGCTCAAGCCCCCACGGATCATCCAACCCTTGCCACCCCAGAGATCCCTGTAACATCCACCCTAAGGGGTCTGAAGAAAATATATACAATAAAGGACTTAACGGGCATCCTTGTCTGACACCTGTCTTCATAACCAGGCCTTGTGTAATAGATCTATCAATTATTGGGCACACTAGAGCCTGGTCATATAATAATTTAATTTTATCTATGAAACCCTTAGGGGACTCATAATGTGCCAACACCTGAAATAAAAAAGGGTGACCAACCCGATCATACACCTTGCTCTGATCTAAAGATAGGATACAACTTCTCCCATTCTTCCCTTCAAAAAAGGTTACTATGTCTCTAATTAAAAATAAAGCTTGCTGAATTTTCCTATCTGGCAATCCGCAAAATTGCACAGGATGAATTAATTTTGCTGCT
Source organism: Neoceratodus forsteri (assembly GCA_016271365.2). Taxonomy (NCBI): domain Eukaryota; kingdom Metazoa; phylum Chordata; order Ceratodontiformes; family Ceratodontidae; genus Neoceratodus; species Neoceratodus forsteri. The sequence continues at coordinate 1,636,333,485 of CM057456.1, read as the reverse complement.
GCTCGTCTAAGCCTAACTTGCAATACCTGGGACAAGATTTTAAAATCTGAGTTCAATATTAAAATAGGCCTCCAATTATTAATGTCATACCTATCTCCTGATTTAAACAAAAATATTAACAGCCCAGAAGAAAACTCTTCTGGAACCCCCGCTAACATTTCTTTAAAAACATCTGGGAATAATTTATATAATTGATAAGATAACCCAGTAGGTCCAGGGGATGTTCCTACTTTTAACTGAGATATGACTGCCTCGATCTCTTCTATTGTGATGGGTAAATCTAACCCTGCTACCGCAGAACTATGCAATTCTATCTTCAAAGAATTTAAAAACTCTTAGATTTTAGTCTCTGAAGGTTCTGCTTCTGGGGTGTATGAAAAAAATGCTGTTTAATTTATCCCTGAATTTTGTCTTTATCCATTATCAGGTTACCCCCTTCGTCTCTTACCATCTTAAAATCCATCTTATGCCTCCTATTTTTGAATGCTTCAAAGGGATCATGCAACGGTGTTTTCTGGGTTCCATACTCCATTTCTGCTTTTAAAATTTTTGCTCTATCATACAGTAGTAACCTCATCTCAGATTTTAAATTTTCTATCTGAAGATAATAACCCTCCCCAAGGTTGAGTGCAACCCATACAAGTATTGCAATTGTGACCTTAGTTTTAAATATTGAAAAAATATAGTTTTCTCTGTTGCCCTCCCATTTCTCATTAACCACTGTGCAATCTCCTATTTTGTTTCTAGCCACCATACAGCCAGATTATCACACACACACACACACACACACACACACACACACACACACAGAAGTCCTAGCCCACATAAGAGATTTCAACTCTTCTTTAACCTTCATTTCCAACAACATGGCTGAGTTTAAACTCCATCGCTTTTTTGTATGGGTTAATACAGAAGGTTGATCAAGATAATTTAAGAAATAAATGGTCAGAGAATTCAGAAGGCCACACCGTAAGGCATGGAGCTGAAAAATGTTTTGAAATTAATAAGTGATCAATTGTGGAAGTCAGTGTGCCTTTTTTAAATGTAAATGTAGGACCTTGGGAAAGATAGTCAGCACATACCACCATTTCTGCTTGTGAGACACATTTGTATAATGCATTGGAATCTCAATATATCTTTCTATTGCAGCCCCTGGTCCCATCCTGTGGTAGCCCACAGTTAAAATCTCCCCCCAGTACCACAAAGGATGTTTTATACAAAAAGGGTTGGAATTTTTTATCAATTCAACTCTTTCCGCTTTTGATTGAGGTCCATAAACATTGATAAATCTATATGGCATCTTGTTCCAAAGCCCATCCAAAAGTAACAATCTACCCAGAATGAGATCAACCAGTCTAGTTAGTTTGAAGGCATATGCATTAAGCAAAATGGCTACCCAATCAGCCCTATTGGCTCTGAAGGACCAGTACGATGGACCCCAGTGCCATTCTGTCTTGAAACTCCTGACCTGTTCAGGGGACCACATCCAGGTTTCCTGAATAAAACACATCTCCAGACCCTGTTGCACCACATAATGGAAAAGGCATCTCGTTTTTGATAATTCAGCAGACTATGGCAGTTACAAGATCCTATCTGAACCTTACCAACACGTGTTTAAACTGCTTAAGGTCCTTTTTTCCTTTTTTCTTCTTTTTCCCTTTGTACTCAGTAAACTCCTGACCTTCCATTTCCCCTGATTGAGAAGGTATAGACTCAGCAACCTCCATATCCAATTCCTCTTCCACCCACACCAAGGGGTTAAAGGGATTAGAAACTTCCACTTCTACTCACTCGACCTGCGTGGCCACAACCTTAAAGTTCCTTGTTACCTGTCTCTGGGGTAAAGGGGCCATCTCCCAATGTTTCACCTCAGACATGCCTCCTATTCTCTTACCTTCAGTATAACAAACTGGTAGTAGACCCAACCAGTGCATTTCTTGAGATTTCAAATTTCTCTTTTTGGCTCAGTTTTAACTTTTATCACTTCCTCCACTGGTATGCTATTCCCCAACCCAGGGGGACCATCTGAATCAGGTCATCTTCCTTTCCTTCTTCAGATGGTTTGGGAGGGGTTATTTCAACAGATTCTTGTGCTTTCTTAAGCAATAGCTCTGGACTGATCACCGTGGCCTTATTCTTGGCTGCCCATGGGCATTCCGAGAAGGTGTGAGCAGACTCTTCACACAGATCACATCTTGTCATGTTTTTACATTGGATCCTAATGTGCCCTACCTCTCCACAATAATCACACCTTGGGGCATCACATGTGCTTGATAGATGGGTATGAGGCCCACACTTGTAGCAGGTTCACGGCTGCCCTGAATAGAAGCACATGCCCCTGTCCCTACCTAGCAAAAAGGAATTTGGTATGTGCTCAATTTCGTTTTCCACCTGCCTCAACTTCACTTTATATTTCCACCCTCCTGTCCAGAACTGTTCAGAATCTAATAAAGCTTCGGGTGAACTTAAAACCTCACACTTCTGTGCCAACCAATATGTTATGTCTTTGACATGAACCCCTTCATCACAAAACATGATTGTCACAAACTTTATGAGGGGCTTCGTCAAAGGGATTACCAAAAATGGGGACCACAGAGGAGAACATTTAAGCAAATTATAACGTTGCCAAAATAAATTCAACAAATAAGATGAATGAAAACTTATGTCATAATTATCCTCTCCCGAAATGTTGATAAAAGCAAATACTTCCTGTGGAGAAAAATAAAGGGATTCTTTAAGTAATAACTTTCCCAAATATTGCCTGTCAGGCCTTATCTCTCTAGGCCTCCCTTATATCGAATCTTAACAGTGTTACGCCTCGGCGATGCTTCCTTTTTGGATTTTGTGAATAAATCTGATAATAAATGTCACTGAGGAGAGGGAGGTCCCTCTTCATGATTCCCTTCCATGTGTACAGGTTCTTTATGGACAACCATCCCCGAGGAGACCTGCTCTTTTCCCTCATCCCCTGGTTCAGGTCCCGATTCCTTTACAGTATCCTTTTCTTTTTGTACTTTCGCATTTCCCCTTTCAACACCTCCTTCCCTGCGCCCATCACCCAAAATTTAATTGATGTTTTCCTGTACATCCAATGCTTGAAGATCCTTTTGATCGACAGCCTGCCATTCCGGGCTCATTTGAGACAAGGGGTCATTCCACTCTGGATCAGGGAGCCATTGGCCACTCTCAAATTTTGTCCAGCCTGCTTCCTTTAATGCTTTCTCTGGGGACCATACAAGAAGTGGGTCCGCTGAAATGGGCTGTACTGCAAAGGCCCTTGTAATAGCCGCTGCAGTAGACAGGGGTCGTTGTACACCATCCCTATCTGGCTTCCCCCTCCTTCCATTTCATGGGTAGGCCATGATGTAACATTGGAATCCAAATTTCTATTAGCTAAAGGTAGTGCAGCCCTTTTGTTTTTCTTCTCTTCTTCTGCTTTATTCAGCCCTTGATGTCTGGCCAAAAATGAAAAGACAGTTGCCGCCTCTTGTGGTATGCATTTACTCTGATATACCATTGAGTCAATGTTTTTCTCTTTAAGCTCTTCACTCTCATTTAGGGACCCCCCACAATCATTAACCTCTACTACTTCGACCTGCTTCCCTGAGCCTTTCCCTTCCAAGTCACAAGGATTTTCATTCATATCCTTACTCGCTTTTTACTTTCCATGCTGTTTAGATTACATTCAGCTTCAACCCCCACCAGTTTAATTGCTTGCTCACTTGGCTTTTGGCACTCACTATGAGTGATTGAACTGCCAGCTGTAAGATTTAACAATTTGCCAACATCTTTTATATCCATAGACAGTACCTGGTGGGGATCAGACTGTTCCAGCACTGCTCTCTCGATTCCTGATGCTGCGTCACAGACCACTGTGTCAGTACGACGACACCCAGTGTCATTCAAGGCCTCCGTTTGTAATTTTGCAATTTCTGCATATAGGAGTGCCTTACACTTTGTGTGTCGATGCTCCTTGTCCTGTAGTTCCTGCAACATATTCAACTGTAACTCCGTATGGGATTCTGATTTATTTAGAATTGTACTTGTATTCTCCATGTCCAACACACTTAAACCCTCAGTTGAGAGAAACACATCTTCTCCTTTTTCACCATCGGTAATCTCCGATTCCACAGGTTTTAGTATACCAGCCTCTTGGTTCGCATTGCCATGTGAAGAGGCTAGTTCCCCTGCCTCTACAACATCTCATTCCATCCACTGCTACACCAGAACTGCCCATCTTAGCGATGGACAAGGGTTCCCCCTACAGCTCAGTAGGGGAATTTCCCTGGTGCCCTGGCCAGATTCCCCCATTCACTAAAATTACCACCAACAGCTTAAAATCTGGTTCAGTTTCAGTTGGCATCCATCTGTACCCTCCCAGGACGAGGCTGAAAATAGGTAAAAAATTGTCTAGTCCTCCTTTCCTTCCCAGTCAACAAAAACTAAATAAAATAAATCAGGTTAAAAACACAAACACAGTAGTTGTCAGTGTGATAGTGTAAGCTGGGGGAAGGTAGCTGATAATTATCCTTGCAGTTAGCTGGGTCAGGAGGCTAGCTGTGATTTGGGGGAATGTGGCTTAGGCAGAAGTGAAGCAGTTGTCTGTATTTAGACTCCCCTAACCTTCATACAAGAGCACTATAAAAGAACTACCTCTTAACATGCCCAGCACATTTGTGTCCCAGTGAGTGAGAGAAACAGTGAAGGAGAGGAACAGGAGTAAGACTGGCATCTTATGCATTTGCAGGCATCCACAGGTAACAGCAGGCATGCAGGGAACTCTGCCAGTCCAGTAAGGTAATGTAGACTACCTGTGTACTGGTTGCTGCCTGTTTAAAAAGGTATATTGTCAGTGGGATGAGGTAAACAATGATGTATGGTAGGGAGGGTAAAACCTACAAAAGTCAAGATAAGGACAACTGAAACACACAGTAGGGTGGGAAAAGAGGCAACACCGTATCTATGGTAGGAGGAGAAAGTCAGTATAGGAAGCAAACTATTCTAAATTACCAAGGGATTAAAATAAGGGAATTGAAGGAAAATCCTATCTAGAGTAAGGTGTGGAACACAAACTCAGAAGAAGAAAGGTAAAAGGAAGTCAAGAAGGGGGTTATTGAGAAGGGAAACCTAAAGGCAAGAGAAAGGCAAAGAAGAAAAAAGTCAGGAGGGTAAACTTATCATCAGGCATGGGAATGGTGCAGTATAATAGGAGTGAGGCCACAATCTTGAGAGATGCGTTCTGGATACTGAGGTGTTGCCCCATATGCAGGCACCTCTCTAGGCTGAGAGCAGAGGTCACTGAACTCCAGGCTGAACTGGCATGAGTACTGGGCATCACCTGTTTGCCGTTGCCTCCTCAAAGGATTCCAGCAAGGAAGCAGAGCAGTTGGACCATGGTGGGCTCCAGGAGGGTGAGTGAAGAAAGGAGGGAGTGAACCCCTCAGACCTTACTGCTGTGCAATTTCTTTGCTATTTGGGCAGGACAGGGAAGCCAAGAGGAGGCACATAAGAGAGGAGTTGGGGGTTCTCAAGGGAGCAGGCCCCAAAGAGCATGGAAGAGTCCCCCAGCCAAGAAGGAGGCAGTTGTTTGTGGGGGACTCCACAGTCAGGGGGACTGAGTTGGGGGCAGGGGAGGGGCGGGACAGAGTAGTAAAGTGCTTTCCAGGCACCTCAGTGGGGAGGACTGGAGGGTGGATTTTGGAGATCGCCTGGGAAGATGGTGTTGAGAAGGAGCTGGAGGTTGTTGCCCACTTGGGGATGAATAATCTGGCAATGGAAGTTGTAGGTTTAGTGCAGGATAGGTTTAGTTATCTGGGGAGGGGCATGAAGCAAGTAGCTTACACAGAGTCCTTCACTGAGGTGCTACCTGTGCACAGTGAGGTGAAAGTTAGGAAACTCCACACCAGTTCCTTCAACAACCGGTTGAAGGCATGGTGCAGGGAGGAGTGCTTTGGCTATATCAGGAACTGGGATCACACCTGGGGAATGGAGAGCTGTACAAGGGAGACAGATTCCACCCATCCAGGAGGGGAAATGCAGTCCTGAGTAGAAGGTTCAAATGCTACTTTGACAAACATTTAAACCAGAAAATGGGGAGGCAGAAAGATTGAGGAAGGCAGAGATTGCCCCCATGAGACTAGTGCAACAGGGAAGGTTAACCCCCGGAGAATAAATTCCCTGGAGGTTGATGGAAACAAAGAGAAGGGCAGGGCAGGCAAGTCTGGAGGAAGAAATTCAGTTGACAGAGAGGGGAAGGAAGGAAAGCAGTAAGGACAATGTAACAGGAGAGGGCAGGATCACAGTAACAGAGGGGGCAGGGGAGAAGGAATGAGGGGAGGCAGGTTAGAAGGAGAAAGGGATGAAGAGATTGGAGAGCCACGTGTGCTAATGTAAGGAATCTGGGAAAAAAAATTCCTGACTTTTAAGCAATCATTAGAGAGGCTGGTAGCCATAACAGAATCATGGTGCATGGACAACCACAGCTGGGAATTCTCCATCCGCGGCTACACCATGTTCCAGAAGGACAGGTCAGGCAGAGGGGTTGTTTTATATGTGAAGGAGGGTGTAAGGGCCACTGAGATACAGGGGCAACAGAGGGACAAAAAGTATTAGAAGTATTATGGGTCAGCCTAGGGATGAGATCGGGGACCATTATTTGTATGCGGGTAGTGTACAGGCCTATGACACAGGGGGAAGATTTAGACAGAACTCTGGGGGAAGCATTATTTGTATGCGGGTAGTGTACAGGCCTATGACACAGGGGGAAGATTTAGACAGAACTCTGGGGGAAGCAATTTGCAAATGGCCAGCAGGGGGGAAGTTTTGATTATGGGGGACCTGCCAGATGTAGACTGGGGCATTCTTGTGATAGCTGCATCAAGAGTCAGGGCCATCCTTGACTCCATACAAGCAGTATTTCTCAGGCAGCTGGTTTTGGAAACCACTAGGCACCGGGCGGTGCTGGACCTGGTACTTATAAACAAAGACAAGCATTGTTGACATCACTGTGGTTAGTTCCCTGTGTACAAGTGACCATTGTACTGTGTGATTTGGCATACAAAAAGGACAGGTGAAAACAAAATGCACACTAAGATGAGGGTCCTGGACTTCAGGAGGGCAGATATTAAAGAAATGTGAAACTGCCTCAGATAATGCGTTTAAGGTGGAAAGGCATGGGAGAGTGGAGCCTCAATGGAGAAAAACTAAGGAGGGTATAGCCCAGACGGCATACGGTCAATTCATCGCGGTCGAATTAGTCGCAGTCCAATCGTAGCACCTATCTCGTCGAAATGTAATATTGTCGCCGGTACAACAGGTAGCAGGCACAATGTAGCGACCGCAACCAGATACCAGCAACATTCTGTCCGCTGATGTACGGTGACAATATGAGTAAAGAGGAGTTGCATTCCTGCTTACTGTTGATGATCGATAGAGCTTCACAGACCAATGATGGCAGAGCTGCTCCAGCTGCTTTTAGACTTGCCTCTGAGTCCTGCAGTCTCAGGCACTGCTGACTGCTGGTCCCCTGGAAAGCACAGCTATAGAGCTGTATATCAAGCTGTGCTGCACTCATCTAGTCAAGAGTTCTCTGCTGGAGTGTTATGCAGACTGCCATTTGCTGCTGTTGCGAATTTGTGCCTCTCACTTCAAGCACTGCAAGTCTGTTGCTTTGTTCCAATCAAGACAAACTCAAGTTCCAAGGGTCAGTGCTACTTAAAACTCAGCAGAGAAACACTCAACAGAAGTAGTAGTACTCAGGCAATATTCACCATTTATTCCTGAGAAATTCAGCTTACAGTAAGTCGAGCAATTCTCCCAGTGTAAAAGGCCCCTAGTGCCTCAGCAAACTGTCTTCCATGGTAGCCAGGTAGAGTCAAGTTATGGATAAAAAACATCTAATCAAACAGAAAACCATACACTTAGGACCTTTCCAAAGAGTCTTACACTGCCTCAAAACATTGTGTGCTTTGTCAAGCAGGCACAAAACACATGAAAGAGTGGGTACATCAGCCCGGTGCCTGTGGCTGCATTTTGTATAATTTTATTTTTTTCTTACTTGAGTGCCTGTTTCTCTGTTCGATGAGGTGAGTGGGCACTGGCTGTTAGTATACGTGACTAGGTGTCCATGGTAACTGTTGGTGCGGTCAGCTGGGTCGGGCTGGATGCTGTGACTATTTGTCCAAGTACCTTTTTTTTATGGCGACCTAACTACATATCTACGAGTTGAAGCATCGACCAAATGAATGGCTTTTATTTGTCCCTGTGATGAAATGTCCATGTTATTTTGACCATGACATTTTGTCCGGGGACCAATCGACCATACACGGATCACCCCTGTCCAAATATTGGCTCAGTTTCCCAACTTGAGGGTAACCCTCAGCACCTCTGCCCTCTCCTGAATTCCCTGTATTTCTGTTGCTTTTATGCTTTCCTTCACATAAAGTGCAAAACCAAGCATAAAAACAAAATGTAATGGGATTCAGTAAAGGTTCACCCAGGGAACAAGAGTGCACCCATGCCAAGGAAGTGTGTGTGTGTGCATTTGGGGTATGAGTGAACCATAAAAAACACAGAAAAGCACAGGGAAGGGAATTTAATCTTTCTTGCAGGTGCTGCAATTTTGAATCTCCTGTTTTTATGTTTACTAGGTTTTGAGTCCCCTTTTTAGTTTTTAAACATGCTATAATCTTCCTAAATAAAATTTGACAGAAAAGAAAAACAATACTGATCACCACAGTTGCTTCATGTTAATAATTGGGCCATAGAAGGAAAATACCAGGTAGAATATCCATTTGCTAATAAATTTACAAAATAGTTCCACAAAAGAAATAAAAAGAGAAGCCCTTGTCCTTAAGGAATAATTAAATACTCGTATGGTAAATCTGACAGTTTGGTCCATTAACTGAAATAATAAAAGAAATAAAGTTGTCTGGGTATGGTTTGAACCCTAGAATTATTGTACAGTCTAAAAAGATCAACACAGAGCAAAATGTGTTCTCTTGATGCTAAAAGAAGTTTTTAATGTGAATATAACTTCTTCAAGAAAGCTATACTTTCTTTGGACTTGTTTTATATATTGCTTGTGAGGCTCTAGTTGTATTTGATTCTTATTTTGGCATTAATCACTATGGTTTCTGCAAAGGTGACAACTAGAGATTTCCTTGTGAGTGTACCCCTTTTCTGTCCTTATAATTATCCTGTAGTTTCTTTCTTGCAATATAAGTTTTAATCCTTCAGGCCTCTGACCAGCTTCCATTGGCTCCAGTCCTCCCAGTCCCATCATCCACCTTATCTGGGGCTTGCCTCTCTCTCTGGTAATCCCCCTGCTCTATGGTATCTCACCATGATGACACTGTCGGGGCTGGCCTGGCTCCTCTGGAGCACAATCCAGATTGTTTGGAGTAGGCTCCTAGTTGGTGGTAGGGGGTCTGCAGAGAACTACAGCTGCACAGCATGATTGGGTATCTTCCTTCTTATTTCATCCCCAGAGCCACCAATTGTACAGTGACGCTCCGTGTGTACATGCAGAGGCATGCACTTGTGTCACAGCATCCCAAGGTGGGCCTTCATGAGTAGACGCTCTTGCTGTGCTACCACATGCCAGATGGCCAGCAGGCTGTGTAGCAACATGTCCCCCTCTCCCCGAGAGAGGATAACTCTCCATGGGATGCTCCATCCTCTCTCCTCCAGCTGGTCCACATGTGTCTCAAGTCCACTCACAAACTTGGATTGCCAGTATAGCATTGCTAGTGATACAATCTTGCTACCAGACAAGCTTCTTATAGTAGTTTCTTGCAATATAATTATTCAGATGTGTTCATTGAATGGTTGCTGACATATTGTAGAGTGATGTTCTGTGCTAAGCAATCTGGGGTGAGAGGGAAAGAATAAAAATAGTTATAATCGGTGCACTGCCATTTCTCTATCGATTCACTATTTGTTGTCTGCTTCTTGATAATGTATCATATGACCTTTGTTTACAGGTGTGATCAGGTCACCATGGATGTCAATACCCCTGCCGGGTGGACTCAAACAAGGCTGATGGGCCTGGGTTCTGATTTTCATGATTGAAGGGTTCATATCCAGATTTTTTAAGTTTGTGTTTTGTGCAGTGCTTCCACACTGAATAAAGTTTTAGTGGGCCTGGTGTCAGTGCAGTGCAACCGCGAGGATGCAGTATCTACCCAGTTCCCCAAAGTGTCCCCCTACGCATGTAAAATCACAGTGCAACCTTGAATTCAACAAAACCATAATTAGTGACTTACACTAACAATATGATTACAAGACAAAATGTAAAATATCAACAAAATATATTTATTGGAGGATATTCATGGGAGTTGGGGAATACAAAGCAAAACTGGTTTTAAAAGAATCTCATGAACTGAATATGCAGAGGCTGAAATTAAGTGCCTAATTAGGCCTGGCCTGTAAAACATTTTAAAACAGTAACTGTGCCCACCCCTACCAGGAAAGACAATGCAGTATCAGATAAGACTGTAACCTTTAGTATTACTAGCCCACTTGTACTGGGGGCACTACCCACTGGTACCAGTTTTGGCTCTGCAATGCTGGTTTGACAACTATGTTGTCAACTGCCATCACAAGTGATGGATTTATGTCGACCGCAAGTTGCGGTCGACATAAATCTGGCAGGAGACCCTGGTCTTCTAACCCCCTGAACTTAAGGACTGCAACTCAGAGTCAGAACTGGTTCAGGTAGGGGGTGCAGGACTGGGAGACGGAGTGCTGGGATCTTGGGCGGACCATTGCAGTGAACTGAGATGTTGATGGTATTGGCGTGTTCACTGTAATGGTGTCAGGATACAGTCGGCATACCCCCAGTTTTAACCGTTAGAACTTAAAGGGAGCTCCTGGTGCTTCACTTGCTTACCCATCTGTAGGAATGGTGCAGGCCCCATGACAATGCAGCTGGTTGGCTGGCAATAGTGCACTTTAAAACAAACAGTACAGTAAAACCCAAAATCCCACAGGCCATGCAATTGCTTAAATGGCATGACCTCCAAATGAGGTAATTGTAATGCCAGGCCCATTGGTCAAATCTGTAGATCTGTTGGCAACTCTGTACAAACATCTCCAGCTGCAGATCAAACTGTGAGAGTACTCACAGTTTTGGTGTACCAATTTCCCTGTCAGCTGGGCTCCTTATCCTGTTCCTCTGCAGGTGCAGTTTCTCTCAGGTTGATGATTCAGTTGTTACAGTTGGGGGGGGGGCTCAAGAATTCTTCAAGTCTCGGGTGCCTCTAGATGGAAATCAGACTCTCTATGTTCACAGTCTGGACCTTCAGGCTCCCCACTCTTCTTCTTCTGCAGGGAAAACCAGACTTAGGAGCAGGGATCACATGCTTCACATCACATCTACTGTAGGCTTCAGAACCCTAGTGTGGAGAACTAGCTAGTACCTGGCAATAGCACTAACCAGCCTTCTTCCAGACTGTCTGTTGGATCAATGTAGATATTTCTCTCGATGCAGGCTTTCTCACGCAGTCTCAGGTGCTCAAAAGCTGGAAGCTGAGGCATGCAGTTACCTCATTTTCTCTCAAGGCAGATCACAGCCTCTTTGGAAATTGTCATCCTGGCACTTTCAGTAGATACACAGTTCAGTTGTGGAGATCTTTGAAGTTGCTCCTGAATTACTTGGCTGTAGAAGCCCAGGCAGGCTTCTCTTGATGGCTCTGGATGGCAGCACTTGCTCTTCCTTCATCTTGGAGAGCTTACTGCCAACTCCCCCCTCCCTTCTGTAATTGCCCTCAACATTTTCTGTGAGGAAAGGCAGCTTACGATTGACACACAGGACTGTTAGTCTACATAATTAGTATACTGAATGTGCACTCAATTCCCTATTGGGTAGCAGAAAGGACACCAAGAACAGAGCACAGTCATTCTCCCGTAATGCTCTTGGCATTGGGTGCCACGAACCCTGACCTCTGATTGGTTGGCAGCAAGATCAGAGGTCAGCAAAACTGTGACTGTTCATCTTGAGGAAGCAGTGCTTCATCTTTAAGTTTCTTTCATGGGCAACTGCCCTGGTTGTTACTGTTGCTGATGCTCTGGTACTGTATAGCACACAATGTGCTTTCCTGTCTGGTTACTAGTTTGTGTAGATTATGACTTTCTGCTCCCCATCAGGAACTCCATTAGCTGTCCTCCCTTACAGAACAGTGTCCCTCTCTATGGAGGCAGCTGGCAGCCACTATATCCTTAAAGGTGCAGAGATACCAAACACATGGTTGCTCCTTCCTCTACCTCCTAGTGTATCCATGTTCCCTGATGGCTGCTGGCATCCCTTGGACTTGAACACACTAGAGGAGTGTCCTTCTGTGTTGGCCGCAGTTACAGTAGTGAAGTTTAGGTGGGTGTGCTTAGCACTCATGGAATATTCAATCGGTTGTCAACTCACACATTTCATGCAGCAGTGCAGTGATCTCCGAGGAGGACGCAGCTCAGTTATCAAGGAATTGCTCCTCTGGTCCCCTACCAGGCAGCAGTTCCTGGGGCTGGATAGCAAAAGATGATGGCAGGTCTGTGGGGCAGAAGGAGTCCAGGTAAGCTCCCACAATTTGGGGGTGAGGTTACACTCTCCCTTCCTAAATACTTAATGTCTGCATCAAGTTCATCAACAGAGTCCATTTGTAACAATAAACAGTGTACAACACTGCAGACAGGTAGCATGCACAGTCAATCTAGACAGTTGTTTCCTGACTGGAGGGGGCATACAGTACATCCTAGTCTAGACAAATACATCTAGAAATGAAAAGCCTTTTGTATTAACAAAAACAGCTATCATGACAGTAACCTTCAGCAGTTCCCCAGGAATGAGTAATTCCATATGTTTGAGCAAATAGTGTAACATTGATCAATACAGTACCAGCATTGTTCAACCCCCTTTTTTACCCTTTATGGTAACTTGATCAATAATGTATTATTTTTTTTTTAAATCTTACGGAACATGCCTGTTTCCAGATCAGCTGTGCGTGAGACAGTCTTCAAAGAATATGAGTCTCTCGTGCAGAGAAAGTGAGTGCTCCAATTGGTTGGGAGTGCTCTCTATAATGTGTTTCCCTGGCAGTCCCAACTTAAGTTTCTTAATAGAACATGGTCTCCTGACAGAAGTTCATGTGAAAGACTCTGTAAGGTAGTGGTAGCACTCAAAGCAATGAACAACAATTGGTGAATCCTTATAAGACCTTTTTATTTAAAGGTATTTCAATAGCAATTTCAAAGCTCACAACACTTAAGTCAAAGCTGCGCTGCAGACCCCAGCACTTTGACTCTGGGTGTGTCTTCCTCAGGGAGTGGGGTATATACAGAACAGTTGACTTTTTATACCATTTTGTACAGGATTATGTGATAATATCACCTTAGTAACATAAACATAAACAAATCATTTTCACAATGATCCTTATACAGAAAGCTAAAATATAATATATCAAAACAAATTAATTATTTAAACATTTTACTGTGACTTCAATTCCACTTAAGGTGTATTAATTAACTGGAAGCTGCACCCTGCACTAAACCCACTATAATTGAACTGTAATGAAGATGATCACAAGAAAAAGTAAGAAAAAACTCTTCCTTAAAAAGTAACGAATTAGCAGAAATGTCCAAATTGGTTGCTTAAATGTATATCTTTATCATGACACTTGTTTGCTGCTCTTTCCTCTTCCTTTAAAATTTTCAAAAATATATATTTATTTTTATTAACTCATTTCTCCTCTCCTCTCCTCTCCTTCTGTTTTCCTTCCAGGTGCACCTGAGAGGTCCGACATAAAGGGCCAATGTAGGTTTGTTTGGAAGCACTGCGTGTGCTGCGGGGGTTTGGTGCCAGCATTAGGAAGGGCTGGGTTGCAGGGGGAGTGAAGACAAGGCAAAAGTTTTCCACAGGTAGACAGGACTGGTAAGAGATCCTACCTTTTAGGTGGAGCAAGTTGGACAGCTTGTAGAGGTCACATGTATGTGTTAGTCTATCTGCACCAGTTATAGGCCTACATGCCTTATTCAGCATGATTGAGATATGTTTTAAGGAAGAGTCAGTAGTGGAGCTGCAGATTACTAATCCATAGTCTATAGTAGACAGGATAGAGGTAGTTACAATATCTTCAGAGCCTCAGGGGTCATGCAATGGCAGTGTTGGTAAAGGACCCCTAGCCTAGAGTTAACTGTCTTCGAGATTTGGTTAACATGAAGGCTGTAAGACAGGGAGCTATCAAGCATGATCTCAAGGTATTTGAAATCATGAACTTGCTCAAGTGTTTGGTTTAGGTTGTTCATAATACGTACATACAAAATTGCCAGCAGAAACAGACCACCTGGTCTATTGAGTCTGCGTAAGTGTGCAGCTAGCACCTCATCTCGCAGCTGCCCCTCCACCCCTCTCTACCCAGTATCCCTTCCCCATTCCCTGTCCCAATCCCTCTTGAAACTGCCCACCATTTTATAGGACACTATCTTGTCTGGTAAGGTGTTCCATATCCACCACTCTTTCAGTGAAAAAATGTCTCCTCTTCTCCCTCCTAAATCTTCTCCCTCTCCAATCTCAGTCCATGCCCTCTTATGTCCCTCCCCTTTCTCATCTGGAAAATCCCTTCTGTGTTGATCTTATTTACCCCATTTAGATACTTAACGGTCTCGATCATATCCCCCCATCCCTCCTCCCCTCCAATAGTAAGGTTAGCTGTTTTATGTTTGTTTTGAGGGCTTGAGAAGAGACCTTTGTTTTTTTACAATTCATAACTAACTTATGCTAACCAAATCAGTTCTTGACCAGACTAAAATTGGATTGCAGATCACCAGAGAGAGTGAGCGGGTCTTTATGGCTTGAAAAAAGGGCAGCATCTTCAGCATAATATATCATGTTATTATTACAGCCTTTTGGGAGGTTATTGATGAAGAGGCTAAATAGGAGGAGGCCAAGGATTGATCCTTGTTGGACTCCTGATCTCACTGGGAGGCTACTGGAGAGGGTATCATGAATTTTCACTTACTGTGTTCTACACTTAAGGTAGCTACTGAAACAGCAAGTAACCTTGTTTGGGCAGTGAGGGACTGAATAAGGAGTTGGTGATTGACGGTATTGAAAGCCTTTGTAATGTCAAGGAATAATGCACCAAGTATGTTAGCATTGTCCAGGGCATTGTGAATGTGATCAGTAAGCTCAAGGAGGGCAGTTGTTGTGCTATGGGCTTTTCTGTTGTTTGCTGGTTTTTCCACTTCCTTTAAAATTTGCAAGGATGTCCTACAGTTTACAAGCATTGCCTTGAAATTGTTATGCTGTTGGGCCACAGGGGCCCAATTTTTATCTTTTTCTTACTTTTTCCTATGATCCTCTTCCTTACAGTTTAATTATATTGGGTTTAGTGCAGGGTGCAGCTTCCAGTTATTAATACACCTTAAGTGGAATTGATGTCACAGTAAAATGTCTAATTAATTTGTTTTGATATATTATATTTTAGTTTTCTGTATAAGGGTTATTGTGAAAATTATTTGTTTATGTTTATGTTACTAAGGAGATACTGTATTATGATATGATCCTGCACAAAATAGCATACAAAGTCACCTGTTCTGTATATGCCCCACCCCCTGAAGAAGACTCACCCAGAGTCGAAGTGCTGGGATCTGCAGCACAGCTTTGATTTAAGTGTTGTTAGCTTTGAAACTGCTGTTGAAATACCTTTAAATAAAAAGGTCTTATAAGGATTCACCATCTGCTGTTCATTGCTTTGAGTGCTACCACTACCTTACAGAATCTTTGTGTGTGTTTTGGGTAGGCCACCCTTTATTTGGACAGCACCTACCCTTACAGTTGGTCACGGTAAGTTCCCCTTTTGGAACCAGCAGTTCATGTGCCATTACTCTTTTGTTGCACCTGTCTTTATTGGCTTTGTTATGCTTTGCTTCGGCATCCAAGGCCAAGGTGAAGGTAGCATTTAACTGGTCTTTCAGTCTTTGTACCTATGGCAGGAAATTATGTGGTCTAGCTCCATCGACAGAGACGCCAAAATACAAGTCCATAGGAAATCTGGTTTCCCTGCCAAACATCAGGCAATACAAAGAAAATCCAGTGCAGTTATACACATGGACTAGTGCACTGGCTTGTTGACTCCACTTGCTCTTTTCCTTTTGGTCCAATGTACCTAGCATGTTTGACAGGGTTCAGTTAAACCACTCCAGCTCAGGATCACCTTGAGGGTGATACAATGTAGTTTTAGACTTGGTAATTCCCCAGAGGGATAGCATTTCTTTCACTAGGCAGGTTTCGACATCTCGACCTTGATCCAAATGGATCCACTGTGGGGCTCCATAGTGTACAAAGAACTTTTCTACTAGGACTTTTGTGACAGCTGTTGTCTTCTAACCCTTTATCAGATAGGCTTGGGCATGCCTTGAGAAGTGATCTGTTACTACTAAGATGTTTACAATGTTCTTGGAATCTGGTTCTAAGCTGAGAAAGTTGATGCATATCAGTTCCATGGGTGCACTTGTAACTATGTTTACTGGAGGAGCTGCCCTCTGTGGCAGAGTTTTGCATCTCACACATCTGTTGTAGTTTTTGTAGTATTATTCCACATCACTCCCCATACATGGCCAATAGAAACGAGCACAGGCAAGGTTCAAAGTTCACTCACTTCCAAGGTGTGCTATGTCATTGTGCAGGGCATGCAAAAGAACTTTTTTGAATTTTGAAGACCAACTGCAGCTTGGGAAACACTGTGATCCTTGGATTTCTTGGTATAGTAAGTTGTCTTTAATTTCTAACTTGGGCTCCTCCTCCAGTAGCAACTTGGTGTCAGGATCAGTGATACGAACTTGAGTGGTATCACCCCTTTTCTTCAGGGTAAAGACAATGGGCCTGATTTTCAAAGAACCCTTAAAGTGATGTAAGTTGCATTGCTCCAGGGCAGCAGCAAACTTCAGGTCCAACAGGGACCCTAGGCCCAATTTTTTAAAAATCAGGGTCCTGGCACCAAACACCCCTGGTTTGCCACAAATTGACTGCTATGCCAAACAGTTGGCACACATGCAGGAATTGCTGCAGGGATCCATCCCCCCAAACAGTGCAACACTAGAGGGCTGGGATGGTTTGGGGGGTGAAGCTGCTGGACAGGAGGGGGCAAGGGGCAGAAGGGGCATGGGAGATGGCATGGGGGAGTTGCTGGGTCAGCTGACACCCAGTGGGGTGCATTTGCATTGTAATGTATTATGTATGTACAGTATACTGATCTTCCCTGGTGGTCTGGTGAACCCCCCAATCCCTGATGTCCATGAGAAATATTGATGTATGTTCCCTGGTGGTCTAGCAGACCCCCTGATTCCCTGTCTCACCCAAAATTATTTATATAACATTCCCTGGTAGTCTAGTGGGTCTCCCACCTCAGCAGGCAGTGCCCAACCACCCTGTTCCCCCCCCGTCCCTTCCATGGGCTGGAGACCAGCACAGCCCTCTACTCTCCACCACAGCTGGCCACTAACTGAGCTGTGGTGGAGTTTAGAGAGTTGTGCCATCATCATTCTCTGCCGTCATCTATGTTTCTATATAGTTACTTACACTAATGATGTGCTCATGAGGCAAAATGTAAAATATCAACAAAATATATCTGTTGGAGGATATTCACAAGGGAGGGGAAATACAAAGCAAAATTGTTTTTAAAAGAATTCCATGAACTGGATATGCTGGGCTGAAATTAAGTGCCTGACTAGGCTTGGCCTGTAAAACAATTTAAAACAGTAACAGTGCCCACCTCCCACCAGGCAAGACAATGCAGCAGCAGATAAGACTGTATCCTTTTTGTACTACCAGCCCGTGTGATACTGGGGACACTACCCACTGGTACCAGTTTTAACCCTTATACCTTAAAGGGAGCTCCTGGTACTTTACTAGGTAGCCAGCTGTAGGAACGGTGCAAGTCTAGTGACATTGTAGCTGGCTGGCTAGCAGTGGTGCACATTAAAACAAGTAGCAATTCCTGGCCTGTTGGTCAAATCTGTAGATTTGGTGGCAACTCTGTATAAACATCGCTAGTTGCATGGCAAACCCTGAGAGTACTCATGGTTTTGGTGTACCAAGTTCCCTGTCAGCTGGGCTCCTTCTCCTCTTCCTCTGCAGGTAAAGTTCCTCTCTGTTTAACAGTTCAGTTGTTGCAGTTGGGGGGCTGTTCCAAGATGCTTCAGGACTCAGGTGCCTTTTAAAACAGGCTTTCTGTGTCTGCAGTTGTCTGGACCTCTCGGGCTCATCCCTCTTCCTCCTCTGCAGAGCAGATCAGTCTAAGGAGCAGGAGCCTTATATTTTACACCCATGTCCAGACTTTAGAACCCTAGTGTGGAAAATTAGCTAGTACCTGGCAAGAGTACTAGACGGCCTTCTCCCAGACTGTCTCCTGGATCAATACAGATATTTCTTTCAATATAGGCTTTCTCACACAGTCTCTGTACTTCTTCACTGAAAGAGTGGTGGTTTCCTGGAACAGTCTTCCAGCAGAGGTGGTGGGGGTGAAAACAGTGGTGGGGTTCAATAATTCATGTGCTAGGCATAAGGGAATCTTAGGGAAAGAGAAGGGAGGGTGAATGGGCCAGATATCAAGTAGGACCTGTGGTGATACTATAGGCAGGGAAAAATAAGCAAACTAGCTGGGCCAAGTGGTCCTTATCTGCCAACAAATTCTATGTTTCTATGTTTCTGGTGGTCACAGGCTGGCATCTACGGAGTGTGGTTACCTCTCAGGGCAGGTCGCAGTCTGTTTGGAAAATGCTGTCCTGACATGTTTGGTAGACACACAGTTCAGTCTCTGTATCTCACAAGTTGCGGAAACCTTTGAAGTCATTCCCTGATTACTTGGCTGTGGAAGCCCAGGCAGGGTTCCCTGGATGATTCTTATTTATTTATTTATTTATTTATTTATTTATTGAAATTTTGGATAACACCTTTGAGAACAAGCTAATTTCATAGGTTCCACATCAGATGAACAATACATATTGGGAAAGTGTGGGACAGAGAATAAACAAATCAAGGAATTATACAAGACATTACAAGAGTGTATAACTAGAGAAGTTCCAGTACATGTGGCATTGTACAATGTATGCCATGGCGCATATTTGATAAAAACCTGGAATTCAAAGGGTCATATTAGAGGGATTGGGGTCTTATGAAATAACCATTTACAGGAAAATTAGAACAGACAGCCTAATATCTAATAATCAACAAGGTAAGTGATAGCATCAGCCCAGGGGCCTCGTTAGAGGTGACAAGGTATGGGACAAAGCATTTTAAAGTGAACAAGGGAGCTCAGGAGATATAACAGGGGAAGGGGATAGAGGGAAGTCATAGAAGGGTGTGGGGAGAGAGTGGAAGGGATCAAGAGGAAATGTGAAGGAGAATGATTAGCAACTTAGAACAGTTATTTACATGTTGAGAACAGTTATGCATAAGGTCAGGATAGCATAAGGTTAGAATAAGTGCCAGTCACAAGAAGGACGGTTATTGGAAGCAGTCACAACTGGCATCAGCAACTATCTGTTGCTTAAGTTTAACCTTGAAGGAGCCCAAGGTGGATGCTGAAGTGATGTCATGGTGCAGTGAGTTCATCCATAGTGGGGAACGGTAGGCAAAGGACCTTTGTCCCAGAGAGGTGTGACAGCAGGGTATATTAAAAATTTGGCTAGTAGAGCTTCTGGTGCAACAACGGTTGATAGTGTGGGTAATAAGCTTTTGCACTCCTGGGGACATTTTGCCTAAGCTTACTTTTTTGGACAGTAAACGGGTTTGGTACATGAACCTACCTTTGAATCTGAGCCAGTTAGCCTGAGTGTACATGTCGCAGGTATGGGACAGACGGGCTGAGCCGTTAAGGAGCCGGCATGCTTTGTTGAGTGAAACTATGATGCGGCGAAGAGTTATTTCAGTAGTTGATCCATAGATTGGTAAGCTGTAATCAGTAAGGTTTCTGGCTTGTGATTCTGACTAGCAGTACTCACCCTTCTCTCTCTCTCCAAGCACTTACTGCTGACTCCTCCCTTCTGTAACTGCCTTCAGCATTTTCTGGGGGAAGGGCAGCTTATGATTGGCATGCAGAGCTGTCAATCTGTAGAATTAGTATGTAGAATGTTCAGTTGATACCCTATTAGCTAGCAGAAATTGCACCAAGCTCACAGCACAGTCATTCTCCCATAATGCTCTTGGTATCGGGTGCCAAGATCCCGGACCTTTGATTGGTTGGCAGTGAAATCAGGGGTTGGTAAGATGGTGGCTGTTCATCTTGTGAAAACAGTGCTTCATCTTTAAGTTTCTTTCTTGGACAACTACCTTTGCTGTTAGTATTGCTGACCCCCTGGTAATGTAGTACACACTGTGCTTTGCTGTTCACTTGCTAGTTTGTGTGGATTAGAGCCTTCTGCTCCCAACAGGGAGTTCTTTTAGCTGTTCCCCCTTGTAGAGCAGTGTCCCTGTCTGTGAAGGCGGCTGACAGTCACACATCGATTCTTCCTTCCTCCACCTACTAATGTCTCTGTGCCCCCTGATGGCTGATGTTGTTCTTGTGGTTGGAGCACAGTAGGGAAGCATCCTACTGTGTTGGTTGTGGTCATGGCAGTGAAGTTTTGGTGGGTTCACTTAGTGCTGATGCAACATTCAAGCTGCTGTCAGCCTGCACATTTGAGCAGGTGGCTGCTCGAATGTGCATACATTCCATGTGGCAGTATGGCGACTGCCAGGGAGGAAGCAGCATGGCAATCCAGAAACCCCTCCTCCTGTCACCCACCAGGCTGCAGTCCCAGGGTAGAAAAGCAGAGGGTGATGGAAGGCAGTCTTTGGGGCAGAAGGAGTCCAGGTAAGCACCCACAATTTGGTGGTGGAGGGGTTACACTGGTACAAATTTGCCAGTTCCTTTAGAGTAGTTATAATGATGGTTCTGCTGACCTTGGCGGAGGCATAGAATCATGCTAGTGGCTACGTCTGAGAACTGCCATCCTAGAGAATTTGGGCTGACACATGGTAAGTGAACAACGTTTAGGATGTTTCAGTGAACTGCAGCACCTTGACTTATTTGTATTTGCACAACTTTTTGCATTCCAGTTAAAGGAGTCCTCAGAGTGTATAAGTGTCCTCTGTGGTTCTACTTCAATAAAGACAAAGATGCCCAAGACCTAATATAAAACTTTATATATATTTTCAGCAATATTATAGATCTTCAATGAAAAAGAAAACCAAAACAGGCATCAGCCCATTTGTGGGATACCTTTTGAACTTTAATAGTTTGTTTATAACTCTAGTTTCTTTTTTTCCTGGGCTGCCAAAAATGTTGGCAACTGTAATTCATTTTCTAAAGGAAGGATGTGTCTAATTAAGTGCTGCTGGTATTTTTATTGAGTGATATTTTAGTGCTGTATACAAGATAATATGTTTAAATCTTGTTCTACTATGAGGATTAATGGATTGCACTAGGTTTGAAAATTTGGGGCCCGACCAACAAAGATAGAAACAAAAACATAGAAAGATAAGTGAGGAAAAAGACTTGGAGTCCATCCACCATGCCCTGGAACAGTACCTAGAGCTACTCTAAGATGGCTCCTCCCTCTATATCCCCCCCCCCAATCTCTATCCTGGTCCTTCTCACCCTCCCTTTACAATAATCTAGCTATTTTAAATTCCAGCAATGGTTTTGGTATTGTCTACTGCACTGGGTAGGCTATTCCCCTTATGCACTACCCTCTTCATGAAAAAGTACTTCCTTACATGTTTTCTGAATTCCCTCCTCAATGAGTTTAAATTTGTACTCTCAGGTGGATGATTCTGGTGGAACAGCTTTGTGTGGTCCACCTTGTTATGCCACTGCAAGTATTTCTATGAGCCTATCACATCTCCCTTTTCCCTCCTGTCCTCCAGGGAGTACATATTGAGGCCCTTTAACTTATCCTCAGAAGATGAGAACAAAAAGACATGGTGCTGCATCAGCATGTTGGCTGAAAACAAAACAAAACAAAAAGGTAATATTAAATTAACGCTGAAAAATGAAAATAGAATCAATGTTTTGAACATAGGTCTTCCAATGCTATCAAGGCATAACTGTTTTTTTTAATTGGTTTGTAGTGGTTTATAATTAAAATGTTTTTCATTAGTAATCTGAGAGTTTTGATTTGCAAATATATACCTTAATATCTGTGTCACAGTTTTTGGTTTTGCAGTATTTCCCCCTTTCTCTTGGCTTTCTCATAATTTCCTAACCTTTCTTTTGACTTTCTTTATCTCCATCTCTGCCTATGAGCATCCTTTGGTGCTTTATGTAACTCTTTCCTCCTCATCCCTGTGTCTTTCGAGTTCTCTCAGTTCTCTTGGATAGCCAATAGTTTTCAGGTATCGCTCCCTTTATTTTATGTATCTCAGTTGCTCTCCCTTACAACCAGCTCCCTATCCATCTGGTCAGTCCTTCCTCTAGCTCCAGGTCTTCTGCTTTTTATGTGATACAGAATCAAAGGCATTGCTGAAGTCCAGGTAGAGGATGTCTACTGTCTGGTCACAGTCCCCTGTCCTTGTCACAGAACTGAGGAAATTTATTAAATTTGTCTAATATAACTTATCCCTCGCAATCCCATGCTGTCTTATATCACAGCTCACGTTCCTTGAGAAATTCTCAAGAAGGGATACCCAAAGACAGTCTCTGTGTAGCCTGAAAGGCTGTGTTCTGTACGTTTCTTGTTGGTTCAATAAAAGGTATCAAATCACACACTTTGTTCATCTTGAGGGATTCCACTATCGGTTTCTTGAATATGGTTTCTAGCAGTTAACCTATAATGGTAGTCAGGCTCACTGGCTTGTAGTTCCCTGGATTCTCTGTGTCTCCATCCTTGGGGAGATGTACCATGTCTATAACCCTCCAATCCAGTGAAACGTCCCTCATTTCCAGGAACTTATTTAACAGGTTTCCTAGGCTAGCCATGAAGGCCAATATTTCTCATCTCCCTAAGTGTTCTTGGATGTAAATCAGCCCAGGGGATTTGTGTATTTTAAGGTTTAGATTCCCTTTAAGAACCTATTAACCAATATTATCCCAA
Source organism: Neoceratodus forsteri (assembly GCA_016271365.2). Taxonomy (NCBI): domain Eukaryota; kingdom Metazoa; phylum Chordata; order Ceratodontiformes; family Ceratodontidae; genus Neoceratodus; species Neoceratodus forsteri. Next base: position 1,636,310,424 of record CM057456.1, on the reverse strand, counting down.
CTTCTAGTCTTTGTTCCTTGGGATTCCTGGATATCATTTCACTGTTGGGTAGGGACCAGAGATCTCGACTGCAAACACAGAATTGAAATATTAATTCAGAATATCATCATTTCCCATTTCATCCTCCCAATCCTTTATCATTCTCTTAATGCTTTTTCCTTTTTCCTCTGATGTACCTAAAGAAAGGCAGAAAGCAAAACAAAAGGGTAAAATGAAATGCACACTGAAAATTGAACATAGAGTTATCATCTATGTCTTGAACATTAGTCTTCTTCAGGAATTATCTATAAAGAGAAAATAAACTAAGATAAACTGGTGGAGAGGTAAGGAAGAATTAGGGATCTATCTATCTATCTGGAAGAAAAATAGGTGGGCAGTATGTTCACCTACAGAATGATAGCCCCTGCTTATATTTTAAATAATCTTGTACTACATTTAAAAAATGTATATTTATTATATTGTGATTGTCTATATACTTCTTGTACTGTTATCATTGTATGTTGTACTATTCTGACTGAGGATGCCTATGAAAATATTCCCATGCACTCATAAGCCTTCCTGTCCCAAAAAACTTAAAACTTACATCTTAGAGAAAAAGTGATAATAGGCAAGATAAGGTTAGAAGCTGGAAAATAAAATGAAGTTGATAGGGGACGGAAGAGACAATAGTGTATATGAAAGAAAAGGAGTTAATGAGTTAAGGAGTCCTCAAGTGGGTCTAAAATACTTGGCATAGTTAGAAGACAGAAACCAGGAGAAAATGAAAACTGATTTGTACACATATCACAAATTCCTGTATGAGTATGCTCATAAATACCTAGTTTGCAGATACACATACACACAGACACACACACACACAAACACACACCATGCATGCAAGAGGCAAATATTGTAGCACTTTATTTTAGCTGTCACTAACTATACTGTAACTACTGTATAACTATACTGTAACTGCAGTGTAACTACAGTGCAGTTACATGTAACTACTATGTAATTGTTATGTACTCTCACATTTGCAAATTATGCAGTTACACAATTTACCTTAACAAATAGTTACACTTGCAACTACTACTGTCTTTATTTAAGCATGAATTCATTCAGATAAGTGCAACTACGCATAAAATTAGTGTTGCAAAGTGAAACAACAAATCTTTTGTGCAACCACCACTGTACGTATTCTGGCATTATGTAATTTGTCCTTACAAGGGTAACCACATGTGTAATAGCTAGTGCAAATTTTAGCAAATCTACTGTATAATTACCATGTTATCTCTTTTGCATTATTAAATTTGTTCTGACAAGTGTAACTATATATGTGTGCTGGTCGGGTGCATTGATTCAACAGTTAATGGCTATCTCACATATTTAAAAGGTAACGCATAAATGGAATAGTAACTAAGATATGATTTAAATGTTGCTTCAGTTGGCTACACCTAAACGCATTGACTGATAACTCTGCAGATGATGTTCTTCAAACTCTGTATATCAGTTCCTCAAAAATATGCAGGTTAATAAACATGCAAGCTAATAGTGCTAATTGATTTGTAATTTATACACTAAAGAGTTTCATTGGCATAATTACTATTTGGCTTTGTAACAGTGTTGTGGTTAAGAAATAATGGCATTGTTTCCAAAGTTAATGCCTATCAAACATGTATTTGCAGGGTAAGATTACTGAAACTGACCCTTAGAGTGTGAGCAGAATGATAACTAAAATAACACAATTTAACTAATATAAACTTACATTTATTAACTATCAATTATGTAAGTTGTACTTTCACATTGAGACATATTTATTTTATTTATTAATTTATTTTTATACTGGAAAGTGTGTGAGCAAAAATGCTCATTTTCACAAACATCCAGTGATACATAAATTCGATGATGTAGAGAAAAAGGTAAAAACAATATTTGTAATATATGCTAAAGCGGAGTACTTTAGATCTTCCCTCCAATCTAACCTTAATAGCCCCTTCAAATTCTGTATGGTCATATAATCACTCTTCTCACCCCCAGTGGCCAGGCCTCACCTCTCCTTAGTGTAAACAACTCCACACTCTCGGATCCTATCCCAGTTGCTGCGGAGTTTAACTTATATTTCTCCACCTGCGCTTCCTCGCTCCTTTCCTCCTTACCCCCCTTGTCACCATCTCCACCACCTACAGGGCAAAAGCTACCTCAAAATACAGGTATTTTCTCCTTCAGGGAAATCTCTCTGGATGAAGCTAAAGAAGCCCTGCTAACATTAAGCCCCTCAAATGGGAATTCCCCGGATGGACTAGACCCCAAACTTCTGTTCCTCTTGGCCTCTGCATAGCCACCCCTATTGCCTACCTCCTAAATTTATCCTTGGCCACTGCATCTGTCCCTCTGTCCTGGAAGCACGCCATTGTCATCCCTGTCCACAAAGGGGGTGCCTCCTCCTTCACCTCAAACTATCGGCCAATCTCCCTCCTCCCTGCTCTGGTGAAGCTGCAAGAACACTTTGTGCTTAGCCAGCTAACCTCCTATCTCACTGACTCAAATTTCTTCATACACTACCAGTCCGGATTCAGGAAAGATCACTTCACTGCCTCCTGTTTACTAAGGCTCACTGATACCATCCAATCTGGAATGGACAGAGATCTCATCACTTATGCCATTTTCATCGATCTGGCCAAGGCCTTCGATACAGTCTCCCACACTCTGTTACTATCTAGCCTCTCTGACTCTGGCCTCTTCACATCTGCTACTGCCTGGTTCAGTACCTATCTTACAGACCACACTCATTCTGTCCTCTCCCCATGTCCACTGGTGTCCCCCAAGGATCAGTGCTTGGGCCTATCCTAGTCTCTATTTTTCTAAACAAGCTGCCCCAAACTTGTTCTGCCTCCTCGATCCACATGTATGCTGACGATACTGTCCTATTTTCTTTTGGCTCCTCCCCAGCCTCAGTTGCCTCTACCCTCCAGGCGGATTTTAACAAAGTCCAGCTCTGGTTCAACTCTCACCAGTTCTCTCTAAATGCTAAAAAAACTGTAACTATGACTTTTGGTACATCCCAATGACTAGCCAGGCTTCCCTCCCTCTCACTTTTCCACACCGTTGATGGGTCAGAGCTGGAGGATGTCACCTCCTTCCAGTATCTTGGAGTTTGGCTTGACCGCCACCTCACCTTCACAGTCTATGCTGACTCTATACTAACAAAACTCTGCCCCAAGCTCAGAGCTTTATATCGGAACTGTTCTAGCCTCCCCTATCCGGTCTGTCGTGAGCCTATCCAGAAGATGATACTTCCCTCCTTTGATTATTGTGATACTGTTTACAGTGCAGCCCACAAGTCAGTTTTATCCAAACTGGATACCCTTTTTAATGTTTTCTGCCTGTTCGCTCTTGACACTTCTCCTCGCACCCACCGCTGCGAGCTATACTGCTCCCTTGCTCTCCCTTCCCTTGAGAACCACTGCCTAATACACTGTGCCAAGTTTATCTCGAAGAACTGGTTTGGTACCCTCCCAGTGTATCTGACCTCCATACTATCACCCCCTCTGGCACCCACCTATGCTCTGAGGCCCCTAGACTCCTGTTAGTCCCCAGACATCAGACCCAAGCTGGCCAGGCCACCTTCTCTCACCACTTCCCTCAACTCTGGAACTCTTTCGCCTCTGAAATTCGCCACTCTTCCTCTGTCCCCTCACTATCCTATGCTCTTGCCAACCACTGCTCAGTAAACTGCTCCTGCAGCTAACTCTCCAATCTTTCTACCTCAGACATGCCTATATTTTTTCTCCCAGTAGGCCCAATGGTGCTACTTTGCTAACCACACCCAACTACTGCACTTGATCCCAACTTTTGAGCTAGCTAGCTTGCACTTACCCCTATCTCATTATATACCACAACGCAATACCTTAGCAGAATTTCCTCATTGTAACTGTTACTCTCGACTATTAGGATATATGTATTAATCCACACTCACCTATTCCTGTCAAACATATGCAGCTGTATTATCTAATTATATGTTTTCAAGGTATAAAGCATGACTTCCCCATGTAATTGCTACTATACTATAAGTAAGGGTAAATTATTATCTACGCCCAATTATTTCTGTCAAATGTTTTCAACTGTATTGTAATTGTATGTATATATGTCAGGACCTGGACTACCCTTGTTCTCTTCCCCACTGTACCCTTCCCCCCAGGTCGCACCGGGAGACGAGCAGTTCTTGCTCAGTGTGCTTTTCCTGGTGAAACAATTTCAATAAATAAATATTTACAGTGGGGAACAGTGCATATGACAGGATCATCTAGATTAAAAAACAGAGAGCACACAACAATAGAGCCTATATATATAAACTCTAAGGTAACTCAAGGGGTTGGCAGATATTCAGGGGCTTGCCTACTGGGGCAGGCACAAGTGGTGGATTGAAGGAGGTGGTCCTTGATAGAGGAGGTGAAAGAGCCAATTAAACTACAGGCCTGAGGTTCAGGGGGCAGTTTATTGTATGTGATGGAGTTCTGCGCATGCTCGGTGTGGTAAAAAGGGGTGTTGAAGATATGACAGGTGACCCTGTCTTGTACTGCATTTGGGAATTGAAAAGGGAAAAAAAGGGAGTTAATGCTGATTGGCAGCAGGTTATGGTGAGCTTTGTGTAGGAAAGAGAGCATTTTAAGTTGGAACCTGCCTGTAAGGGTGAGCCAGTTGAGTGAGGCATAGAGGGTACAATAATGGGTCATTCAGGGGAGGCCAGTCACGAAGCATGCAATATTATTGTATGTAGTCCTGAGTTTAGAGAAAAGGGGGGATGTGTTGGGGGGGTATACAATAGATACATAATCAAGGAGGGGCAGGAGAAGGGAGCAGTTGAGGCAAAGTCTGGAGACGGGGATAAGGAACTTTCTAATTCAGTATAAGAGACCTAGCCTCATATGGATTTTTTGATGAGTTCGGTAATATAGATGTTGTAGGTCGGGTGAGGGCCTAACTACAGTTCAAGGTATTTAAATTCATAGACTTGTTCTATAATATTATTAAGATTGTCTGAGAGGGATCGGCCCATGACTGGGGCTTTTCTTGGGCCAGAGAAGATCATAAACGTGGTCTTCTAGGAGTTGAGAACCATGCTTTTGGCAGCAAACCAAGAGTGTATCTTGCTGAAGTCAGCCTGCAAATGAATGAACATTGTGTCCAAGTTAGTGTCGCTGCAGTAGAGGGCTGCTTCATCACCATAAAGGACTAGTTAGGTAGTTTGGCAGATGGAAGGGAGGTTATTGATGAAGAGTGAGAACAGGAGGGGGCCCAGGATGGAGCCATGGGGTACCCCATATTTAAATGGACATTCAGCAGAAAACTTACCATTGATATTAGTTTTCTGAGATCTGCTAGAGAGGTAGACATCAGCCTAATGAACTTACCACTCAATACACATATACTCTTAAACTGTTAATTGATTTGCAACTCCATTGTTTATTTCATATGAGTTATCGAGCCAAATAAGGCAGTGGCCCATGTGCAGCTCGCCCTTAACTCAAAGGGAATAGCCAAACACAGCACGTGAAATAAAGTGTCTCATCCCCTTTTAAAAGTAGTCATATTTTCACTGCCCATCACCTCCAATGACAACTGAATCCATAAATCCACCACTCTCTGGGTGAACCATGCTACTCTTTTCCTCATGTGATATAATTCCCCCTTTAGTTGGAGCTCATGTGATCATGTGGTATGGCAACTGAACTTAAATTCTAGTCCTAGGCAGTCCCACAAGCCATTGTTGTGAAGGCTCTAAAAACCAGACACATGTCCCCTCTCAACTGTCTATACTCAAGTGAGAATAACCCCAGTGCTCCTAGCCTATCTCTGTATACTAAGGTTCATACTAAGGTTGCATAAGACAGTCAAGGAGGCTAAAAAGCCCATTTAAAGGATGTCCCCACAATTCAGTGGAGGTAACAAAGGTCACCAGCTGTCATATGTTTATCCAACCTGTTCTTAAAAATAATGACTAAATCTGCCTGCACAACATATGCCGGTAACTTATTCCAATATTCTATTGCCCTATATACAAACCCATATTTTCTTAAATTAGTTCTGCACCTTTCACTCACTAACTGTTGATCATGTTTTCTCCAGTTAAATATTTTTTTCCCTATATTGCAAACCTAATTCAGTTCTCAAACTATCCTGGTGCAAAACTTTATAAAGAAACAGTAAATCACCCCTCATCCCTCTATTTGGCAAGGACCGTAGTCTCATTGATTTTAATCTGGTTTCATACAGTTGGTTCCTGTGACCTGATACTATTTTAGTTAGAATTCTTTGAGGACGTTTCAGCAAAACCCTATCCTTTTTCAAGCAAGGACTCCAAAGTGAGGAACAGTAGTCCAAAGTTGGTCTGACATATGATTTAAACACTTTAATGAGCACATCTGCATTCCTAGTATGAAAACTTCTTCTAATACAATTTACCACATGCATAGATCTATTAGCTGTAATTCTACAGTGTGTTCCATTTTTCATATCCTGTTGGATATATATACCAAGATCTTTCTCACAGTTGGAAGATCTTATTTTACTACCCTGAATATAATGATTCTGTTTTATATTACCCTTTCCCATATTCTGCATTACACTTTTATTGGCATTAAAACTCATAAAGTTATTTTTGACCCACTCCTCAATGTTTAATAAATCCTGTCCAAACCTCAATCTATCCTCAGAAGTATCAACTACCCCATCCCCACTTTAACATCATCCACAAATTTAACTAACTTATTTTCACTATTTAATTTCAGATCACTCATAAATATACCAAACAACAATGGTCCCATCACCGAGCCCTGTGGCACCCCACTCTCCATCCTTACTGCCTCCAATAAGTATCCCTGAACTCTCACCCCTGGATCCTATCCACCAGCCAATGCTCAATCCAACTCACCAGTCCTACATCCACTCCCATATCCAATAGCTTTAATAACGGCAATCCATGAGGGACCTTATCAAAGGTCCTGCCGAAATCCAGCATTATCATATCGATATTGGATTTAGGAGGCAGTATAGTGCAGTGGTCTAAGGCTCTGAGCTGCAAATCTGGTGACATCCAGCAGACCAGACCTGGGTTTGAATCCCACAGCTTCCACTTGCATACTGTGTGACCCTGAGCAAGTCACTTAACCTCCTTGTGCTCCCAGGTTGCTCCTGTAAAAAAGCTTTCAGCTTAGTGTGCTATACCTGGTTAAACAACTAAATAAAAAAAAAATATTCCTCCCCAATCTAACTTGCTAGTGACCCAATGATAAAAACAGACTATATTGGTATCTCGGCTGTCTGACTAACTTAATCATCCTTGTAGCCCATCTTTGTACTCCTTCCAGCAGTGAAATGTCTGCTTTGGCATAAGGGGATGAAAATTGTGCACAGTACTCCAGGTGAGGCCACACCAGAGAGGTATACAGTGGCATCAGCACCCTCCTGTCCCTACTCATATTATGCCTTGATACACATCCCAGTACATCTCCAGCTGTTTTTAGCCAGAGCATTGCAGTTCAGATCAGCTTAAGGCTCCTAGTTATTACCACCCCCACGTCCCTTTCTCCTGATGTTTCTCTTAGTATGTGGCCTCCAACAGAGTACCATGCCTGAGCATTTGATTTTCCTAAGTGCGTAAAAGCACACTTGTCCAAATTAAACTCCAGCTGATGCTCCCTTGCTCACTGCTCCAGCCTTGTCAGTTCTGACTGCAGCCCTTCTAGGTCTCTGGTGCTCTGTACCACAGATCCCACTTTTGTGTTGCTGGCAAATTTCGACAACCAAACGCCTTCCCCACACTTCATAGATGTTATGCATATATTGAAAAGGCTGGGTCCCAGCACAGAGCCCTGTTGTACACTACTCGTCACCTCTGCCCAGTCTGACTTGTGTCCTCTCAAGATGACCTGCTGTCTTCTGTATGTGAGCCAAGAACTGACCCACGTCATGATGTTCCTATGTATTTCTAACCTCAGCAAGGCATCAACAAGCTCCTTGTTCAGCACCTTGTTGAATGCCTTGCTGAAGTCCAAAAAGATCACATCAACAGGCAATACCAGGTTGAGTGCTCTACTCACCCCTTCATAGAATTGGAGTAGGTTTGTCTGACAGGACCTGCCAGTTGGAAACCCATGCTGTAACTCATCACATTCATCTGTTTTTATAAGACGTTCCTCAGTCCTTTCTTTATGGATCTCCTCCAACACCGTATCCAAAACAGATGTCAAACTGACAGGTATGTAGCAAAAAAATGTCATTTGCAGAATTACTTATTGGCTTTTTAACAATGTTGTAGTTATTAAGAAATGTGCAGCTTCTATGGCATTGTTCCAACAGTTAATGCTGATCCAACATGTATTTGCAAAGTAAGTATGCAGAAACTGACACTTACAATGGAAAAAGAAAGAGAATGAAGATATGACTACAATGTAACTGATGGTAACTCCTATACAATTACATTTATCAAATGTCAATGCTGTGGTTGTGATGTATGTTCTCCTTCATAAATCAGTCCCCCATGAACTTAGTGCTTAATACATACAATCTAATATGCTTTGTTAATTGATTTGCAACTACGTTGTTTACTTATAAAATCAAAATTGATTATTTACACAATTACTTATTAGCTTTGTAACAGTGTTGTAGTTATTAGGAAATGTGCAGCTTCTGTTGCATTGTTTCCACAGTTAATGCCTATCTAAAATGTATTTGCAAGGTAAGTCCACAGAAACCAACACTTGAAGCGTAAGAAGAAGTGTAACTAAGGTAAGACTACAATGTAACTGGTGGTAACCACTATGTACTTACATTTATCAAATGTCAATTCTGTAGTTGTGATGTACGTTCTTCAAAAATCAAGCCCTCATGAACTTACTGCTTAATGAATGTGCAATCTAAAATTAACTGATATGCAACTACCTTGTTTACTTGTACAGTAAAAAGAGTTCCTTTACATAACTACTTAGTGGTTTTGTAACAGTGTTGTAGTTACTAGGAAATGTGCAGCTTCTGTGGCATTGTTTCCAGAGTTAATCCCTATTTTACAGGTATTTGCAAGGTAAGCGCACAGGAACTGACACTTAAAGTATAAGAAGTGTAACTAAGGTAGGGCTACAATTCACTTACATTTATCAACTGTCAGTGCTGTTATGTGTGATATACTTTCACATTGGGACATCTGTCTCATCTGTCTCATGAACTTACGCTTAATACAAATGCAGTCTAATACTGTTAACTGCATAGCTGTTCATTTGCAGGATTACTTACTGGCTTTGTAACAGCGCTGTAGTTATTCAGAAATGTACTACTCCTGTGGAACTGTTTCCACAGTTAATGCCATTCTAACATTTATTTGCAAGGTAAGCGTATGTGAACTGACATGTAAAGTGTAAGATGAAAAGTAGCCAAGTTATGACTTCAGTGTAACTGGTGGTATAAGTCCCATCTGCTGACCTCAAGCACATGCCACTGTCATGGCTCTTAAAGCTCCTAAGGTATTCCCCTCCTCTCCAACTCCCATCTCCTAGCTTAACCTTCCTACTACCTGCCTTATACAGACTGCTCGCCAGAGGCCACGTGTAACCCCTGAATAAACTATATGCAAAATACTACCAATTGTTTACATGTCATGATGATAACCATGCCTGTACCCATGCCTGCATCCACTGCTTTTATTTTACCATGCCCGTAAGCCATGCCTGTATCCACTGCTTTTATTTTACCATGCCTGTAACCATGCCTGTATCCACTATTTTTCTTTACTGTAACCACCTCAAATGATGTAACTCAGAATGCCTCAAATGTTACTTATGTTCTTGTTCATTCTTATAACTTGTATTGTTATCCTGGGTCACCCCTGAAAAAGGGACCTTCGGGGCTCAGTGCGCCTACCCGGTCACCAAAATGTATTAAATAAATAAATCTACTTTAAACTTACAGTTATCAAATGTCGATGCTGTAGTTGTGATGTATGTTCTCCTTCAGAAATTAGTCCCCCATGAGCTTACTGCTTAATACACATTTGACCTAATATTGTTAATTGATATGAAACTACATTGCTTTCTTATGCAATAATAATCATTCATTTGCATAATTACTTATTGGCTTTTTAACAGTACTGTAGTTATTAGGAAATGTGTAGCTTCTGTGGCATTGTTTCCACAGTTAATACTATCTATCATGTATTTACAAGGTAAGCGCACAGGAACTGGCACTGTACTTTCACATCAGGACATCCACCTCTCATGAACTTATCACTGAATGCACATTCAGTCTAATATTGCTAATCAATATGCAGGTACATTGCTTATTTATACAGTAAAAATCACCCATTTGCATACAGTGCTCCCTCACTATAGTGAATCCCCAGCTACTATGAACGGGGTGTTTGGCTCCTGACAGTAAACCGCAATCACTGCTGCATCACTGCTCAACTACAGTGTAGTTTTAACATCAGTAATTGCTTCTGACTCAAGATCCACTAAATTATCAGTAAGTGTAGAACTAGCTATATTACTAAAAAATCATTAAATCAGGCTTAAATGTCAGTTACTGCAGAATGCAGATAACACCCCTTCAGTAGTATCAAGCAAAGTTCTGCTTTTCCACCTGCTCCACCAGCTGTGGTTCTCCTCTTCCGACTGCACACTCCCTCACTATTGCTCACTCCCTTACCTGATGGCAGTGTTGTCTGTTGATTTAATTTGCTTTGTAGTTCCTTAGTTCTCCACTTAGACCTGTTGCTTGTAATGTACAACCTGGCATGCAGATGCTGCCGTAGAAAAAAAATTACCAGAAGTCAGTGCTCAGTCGGGGAGGCCAGTGGGAACAATGAAGCCACAGAAACCAAAGGAATTAAATAAACTTTTTAAATAAAATAAAGAATGAATACAAACTAACATACAACAGATCAATAAGTAATAGTCATCAGTAGAGGTAGTGTGCAGTTGGGTGTTGAACAGAACAGCAGTCGGGGGAGCAGACAGAATACAAGAATGGAATTGCTGTTTTATTTGCAGACTTGCTCACTGTAATTTATATAGAAACAATGCCCTGTATTATTCTCACAAAATCATGAAAAAATGAAGTGGATTGAGTTAGAGAGGCATGCTGCCACACAGAGTGCTGTTTGCAGCACATTACTGTGGTGCTACAAGTGTTCTATAAGTGTTCTGCTTATCTGAGTCAGTGCCCCTCTATGTAATGAACAGACAGCTATAATGAACATGTGTTATGGCTTCCTCTCTGTTTGTTATAGAGAGGGAGCACTGTAATTACAGTGGTCGGATTTCATAAAAAAGGATGGCATTACTTGAGGACCCAGCTCTGTGGAAGTGGAGCCAAGATCCCTCCCTGGTCAGGGAAGGGATCTTATCCAAGGCAGAGGACAAGGGGTCTCAATATCTTGCTTACTCCGAGGCAGACACAGTGTCCTAGTTACTTTTCTGAACAGTATTCCCCAAGGCAGAGGAGGAATCCTGGACTTTGCCCTGCTTGTCCTTGTCACATGAGGTACAGAACAACTCTACCACTGTGGAGCAGAACCTAACATGGTACTTCATACACTTGGAGGCTTCAGACCTAGTGTCCTTCACAGATGCTTTAGTTTAACCTACATAATGGCAAACAGCCTGAGGCAAAATGTGAAGGTGTGACTCGAGGCTGTGAAAAACAGGCAGGGAGCTATAGGAGGGGTCCTTAATGTCTATTCCTGATGCAGATGTGTGTATTCTCACAGTAGTTCCTTGTAGCCCCAGATAGATCCTTGCATACAAATAAGGAAAAAAATAGACTCACAGTGGCTACTCATAAAGCAGTAAGGTGACTAAAAGTCCTACCCCCTGAAGAATGTTAGATCGAGAAGAAAATGCCAGAAACTGAAACCATTGCTGTTTGCAGTCCTAGAACATTTTTTATTATTCTTTGGTAACCACATAAGGTCCATTAGGCACAAGGTCTGATTTTAGGGGCAACCCGGGGGCATTGGTGAGGTTAAATGACTTGCTCAGGGGCACGCAGTATGCGAGTGGAGGTTGTGCGTATCAAAACCAGGTCTGATGGATGTGCCAAGCTTATTCACAGTTTGTTACTCTAACTTCTTGCACTGCACTCTGGGTAGCCATGGGAGACACTCTGCAGCTGTAGCAGGAGGTGTAGAGTGAGAAAGCACTCCAGGATCACCAAACATTTGCCTCTGTGCCCTTCTAATGCATGTGTGGCCAGGTGCAACTTGGCCACCACTCTATAGAGTGCACACGAGGCCACCACACTAATAGTGAAAGCACAGCCATGCTTAAGACAGTTGCCATGCATCCAGCACTGCTGCAAATGCACAGACTTAGGCACCAGGGCCTACCACCCAACAGTTGCTGAATCTTGGTGGTGACCAGACTCTGGGGCACCCCCTTTCCATCCAGCACAGGCAATTGCCCAGTGCCTCCGCAGACCAAGTGGGGAACTGTGCCTCCTGGCACCAAGGGAGATGTGCTGTAGCAGCTCATCTCACCCTGCAGCCCTGGGCTCCTCTGTTAGTATCCTTACCAGCTCTCTGTGTTGAATGGAGACCCTGATGTCTTTTGTTGCTGGCGACTGCATGATAATGATGAAAATCCTAAAAAACATAAGCTGATAAAGAAAAAACTCCCTGCTAGTCAGGGAACTGTTTTCAGCTTACAAGACAGATGGAAAATACTGAGGGTTAAAGGGCATGTCCTTATACTCATTGTTTTTTATTTTATTTTATTTTTAACAGTCAGTTCCGGTGCACTTACCTTGCCAATACATGTTAGATAGACATTAACTGTGTAAAAGATGCCACAGAAGCAGTACAGTTCTTAACGATTACAAGATTGTTACAAATCCAGTAAGTAATTTGGTAAACAAATGATTTTTACTCTATAAGTAAACAATGCAGTTGCATATTGAGTAACATTATTAGATTGCATGTGTATTAAGTGGTAGGTTCATGAGAGACTGCTGTCCCATTGTTAAACTACATTACACGTACAGCACTGACAGTTAATAATTTTAAGTGTAGTTACCTGCAGTTACATTGTAGTTCTACCTTAGTTCTGCTTCTTCTTACACTTTATTTAAAGTATCGGGGGCAGATTTTCAAATGTTTGTGCAGGGCTTGCATCCCGCCCTGTGCCACAGGACTTTAACTTTCGCGGTGTGCCAACCCTCTTTGCTGCAGCTGCACCCGATTTTCAAAGCTCAGGTGCAGCTGCAATGTTTTACGCGGTTTACAGCAGCTTGTGCCAATGCTCTGGCTCAGGCACCATGTAATAGCCTCCTGGGGGTGGCGCACACTAGACCACAAAACCGTGGTCTAAGGAGGGGCACTCACGCAAAGGAATGGAAACTCCCAATCATTGACAGGGGACTGCTGCGAGCTCCGTGTGTCATTTGTTTGGCTTACCAGGGGCTTGCAGCATCCTCGAAGCTCTGAAAATCCGGCCTTCAGTTTTCACATAGTTACCTTGTAAATACATGCTAGATAAGCAGTAACTGTGGAAACAATGCCGCAGAAGTTGCACGTTCCTTGAGAACTACAGCATTCTTATAGAGATAATACGTAATTATGTAAGTGAATGAGTTTTACTGTATAAGTAAACAATGTAGTAGCAGATCAATTAACAATATTAGAGTGGATGTTTATGAAGCAGTTAATTCATGAGAGACTGATTTCTGAAGGAGAATGTACATCACAACTACAACACTGACATTTGATAACTGTAAGTGTATAGTAGTTACAGTACCAGCAGTTACAGTGTAGTCATAACTTAGTTTCCCTTCTTCTTAAATTTTGTCAGTTTCTGCATTTCTACCTTGTAGATATGTTAGGTAGTCATTAACTGTGGAAACAATGCCACAAAAGCTGTACATTTCTTAAAGGGGCACTGTCAGCTATGCCCCTTTGTTTTTAGCCAGATCTGGAAAGTGCGCCTCTTGACACACACCTATTAGTGATTTATTGTAAAATGCCCCATGTGTAAGAAAGTTAAGCCTTTTTATCATTTTTTGCAGTTTTGGCCACAATATCTTTTCAGTCAGCCCGCCAGTAATTGACCCGCATCCCTGAAGCACATACAGGTCAGGAACGCGGGTCTGCCAGGAGAGCATCATGAAGTGTGAATTGTTAACATACCAACACTAAAAGCAGGATAAACTGGTCCCCTATGTTGTAAGAAAATTATGCTGGTATCTCCCATGACATACTGAGCAGTGCAAGTAGTACAAATTACTTTTTCAGTCATAAGGGCTGTGGGCGGAGCCTACATCCGTTTTGCGACAGCTCTGTAGCTCTGAAAATGGCCAATTACAGAATCCCTTCCATTGGACTTTTGAAAGCATCCTTCTGAAAGCCCAACAGAGCTTAAACCTCTCTGCCATGATCAGCCTATGGAATAACAACCACACTATTTTGGCTGTTACTTCCACATTCCAATGTGTGAACGGTGCATGTGCATGACTCGGGTGCATGCGTAGTTCAGTGATGCCGCCATGTTGCAAAATGCCATTCACTATTTTGTGCTCCCCTCCCCAAGTCATGCCCAGCATCTCATGTCACACACTGGGAGCCCACCCCAGTGTGCATAATTTTTTTTTTCTGTAAATTAGAAATCGGTCCCTCATCACGTTTCTTTTTTCCTGGTGCCCCCTGCCCAAGTCATGCCTGACATCGGGGTGCCCAGTACCCAGTGCCCAGTGCACTTCCAAAATATCACCAAGTTACACCTGGGCATTGAATAATTTCTATGCATATGGGTAACTTTCGTCACTTGGTGGCTCTTCACAGCCCTATCAGCTCTGTCTAGAGTTTGTTTTTCTTTGGTCAGCATCCTGAAAATCCTGTTGAAGAAAACAAACAGAAAGATCACTGACATTTGGGTCACTGGAAGTAAAATGGGACACAGTGTGGTTATCAGTGTTTCCATTCCTGACTGCTCAGTAGTGTTCAACCAGATGTCTACTAGTCTCTCCAATGTAAATAACTGTACATTTCCTGCAAATAATACAACAGCACATTTCTGGGAATGAAAGAGAATGCCTTAGGGATGCAAAACATGCCTGTCTGACCTTGGATTTCAGTGAGATCATAGGTGAATTTACTGGTATAATAGATTTTTTGTAAGCCGTGGTACCTGCTAGGATAGAATGGTTGTGGTTATGAAGGCAGCTACTTATGAGGAGATGCTGAAAGTTGGGTGGTCAGCAGAATGAGGCAATGGATGGCTCTGTGAAGGAAGTTTGGATATGTGGGACAGTTTGCAGAAGTGAAAAGTTCCTTGTGATGGTCCTGTGAAGAGAAAGATCCTTGGAATAAGTCAAAGTTGCTGCATGAGAAACTTTCCACCAGGAGGGTTCGTGTTGTGAGGCATGTTGTTGACTTGGGAGAGTATGTTGTCCACTGTGTGCTCTGTGTATCCCTTGTTAATAATAATAATAATAATAATAATAATAAAAACATGCATAATTTGAGCTTACTTGTCAAAATCATTATATTCACTGTATAAACTGCAATGTTTTACAATCTGAGAATTTAGCAAACCACTAACATGTTTGGGATGGAAGGAGCTGTGGAGGAGAAGGCTGTTTGAGTCAGTTTGTAATAATAAAGTATTTCTTCAAACAGAAGTGGATGATGGAATCTACAGGATGTGAAGTCCTCTGGCACAGTCAAGAGATATTTATATGCTGCAGCTGCTAATTTTTCTTGTATTCAACATTTTATTTTTCAAAACTTTTTTTTTACATTTCACAATTTAAGAGAGTATATCTACTGTGATGACATGGCAACTTGGCAATAGGGGGTGGGTGAGAGAACATTGCAGTTCTGAACTTCAGCACAGTCCTCATGTCCACAAGAAAGGTTCATTTTACATACAAGGGGGCACAATTTGAAGATGGGGGGGATGGCTCAGAGGTAATGTAAGGAAGTATTTTTTCACAGAGAGGGTGGTGGATGCATGGAACGGCCTTCCAGAGGAGGTTGTGGAGTCAAAAACAGTGGTTGAATTCAAGCATGCATGGGACAGCCATAAGGCAATTCTAGGGGTTGGGGGTAGAAAGAAGTAGGCTGCTGGTTAACTAGGATCTGTAGCTTATTCATTAGGTAGGGAAATGGGCAGACTGGGTGGGCCAAGCGGTCCTTATCTGCTGTCAAATTCTATATGGGGCAGTTACAGGATGGCAAGTATGGATGATTGCTTGACAGCTGGACAAGCAAAAAAGAAAATGAAACAAGCATTTGTCAATGCTGAACGTTTGCTTGCTGGTATTGGCATTGGTACTGCATGAGTTAGAGAGATGTATAATAGTGAAGTGAAGGCAGTGAAGTATTGATCTAACACCAATCCCCACCCCCACCCTACAGAAACTGACAGGCATTGGGGTGTGCCTTCATCGGCCATAATGCTAATGCCATTCCACCTCACCCCACCCTGCAGACACTGACAGGTGTCACGGTGAGCCTTGGGGTCTTCAGCCCTTATGCTCACCCCATTCCATAAGGAAATAAGCTGAGATGGGTGCAGTATAGGAGAATGGGGTGAATGTTAGGGCCGATGACCCCAAGGCACACCTCAATGCCTCAGTGGCTGCAGGGTGGGAGTGGGGGTGGAATAGCATGAGCATTATGGCCAATGCAGTCATTTTTTAGAGTTTTTTTCACCAAACTTGCAACATAGACTTTTTGGGACCCCACCTCATGAATAGTGGCACTGTCATTTCATTAATCAGTCCCGAAAGGTGATTCCGCACAGCAACCATGAAATCACCTTTCACAATGAAATGACAGTGTCAGTGGTCATGAGGTGGGGTCCCAAGAACCCCACACTGAAAATTTTGGGCCGAAACTCCAAAAAATGGCAGAGATACCAACCTAAGTTGAAACCCCCCATTGATTGCCATTATATAGCTTACCGTGATTTTCTTCAGTTTGTGGTTGGCTTTTGAAGAGTGCAGACGTGTTCCCAGTCCACAGACGATCACTGCTTCCGACCTCTGGAGTGGTGGGGTGGGGGGATGTGGGGTGCGCAGTGGGAGGGTGCAAGTTTGGGGAGGGGGCCAGCGGGAATGGAGAGGGACCGTTTCTTTTTTTTCAGGTTTAAAAAAAAAACACACAATTGGACTTTATTTTTTACAGGTAAAACCAAAATGGATTTTGGCACACTGGGGTGGGCTCCCAGTGTGCCAGACTACTGGAGGGAGGGGAGGGATCAATGCTGACCCATTGATTGGGCACTCCAAAGTTGGCTGACAAAAAAGGAGCATGGGGGTGTCCGACACTGGGTGTGGGTATCCCAGTGTCAGAAAAACATCATTAATTTGGCACACTGGTGTGGGCTCCCAATGTGCCACAATAGTGGGGGGGGGGGCATGCTGACCCAGGATTTGGGCACCCCGTTGTTGGCAAAATATATGTTCGGGTTTGGGGGGACATGCCAACATGGGGATTCGGCACCTCGATGTCGGCTTTGGAGGGAGTGTCTGGTGGGTGGCAGGAGCCACCAATTATGTGTGGCAGGGCTAATCTACTTATTTCACCAGGAAAGACACACTGAACAAATGAATTGCTCATAAGTCCAGCCATGCGCATTACTGTGCACTGTAATGCGCATTACTGAATCTGCCTGGTTGCCGGGAAGGGTGGGGAGGAATCTGCCACCGCAATGATGAAACTGTCCATGATTGGAGTGGCAGATTTCTTGCAAGTCCAGTGCTTGCTCTGAAACTGCCATTGTCAGCAGTTTTCCTGTTGATTGGTGGCTGAGGGACGAGCTCCTGAAAATGTTGGCTGGATTGACCAAACACTGCCACACCACTACAATACTCTACTCTCCTGAAAATGTTTCTTGTGCACTACATGCACAGGCAAACATAATAAAAAATGAATTCAAAAAAGGTTTTTTTATTTGAAACAATTTTCATGCCTAAACAATCCAACAATTAACAAGATCAATCAATACAAGAAATTCCCAATCAAGATGTCTATTGTGGTCTGGCTGCCAGCGTTGCTGTTTCTGGAGGGCAGTCTACTAATTGGTAGCCCCTGACCACCAGTTGAAGGTCATGTGACTTACCAACAACTTGGATGTGCTTAGAGTTTGCTACATGTAAAAAAAAGTGCTTCATTGTGACATCAAATTGCCAAAATGCTGAAGAGAAACCAAGTTTCCCTGGTGAAGAGAAGAGGCAGCAGTGTAAGACTGCATAGTAGAGGATTAAGAAATAGCAGACATGCTGAACAGGTACTTCTACTCAGTCTTCACAGTGGAGGGGGGGGGCACCAGGTATAAGCAAGAACAAGGGGGGGGGGGCTGGTGGAAACAAGTTCATTTTCAGAGCAAAGAGTCCTGAAGGGCCTTGCAACTCTGAATGTGGACAAGGTTAGATGGCATACACTCATGAGTACCAAAGGAACTCAGAGAGGTGCTAGCTGCCCCACTGACAGCCATATTTGACAACTCACTGGAAAACAGGCGTGGATTCAGATGATTGGAGGAGAGCATATGTGGTCCCTCTCCATAAGAGCAGCAGGGAGGAGACTAGCAACTATAGGCCGGTCAGTCTCACATTAATGGTGAAAAAATTTATGGAAACCCTGTTAAAGGAAAGGGTGATACAGTATCTTGAATCCAATAGGCTACAAGACTAAAGGCATGTATTTGTGTGGGAAGAGGTCATGCCAGATGAATCTGATTAATTTCTTCAACTGGATGATCCGGGAAATAGATCAGGGGAGGGCAGTGGACATGGCCTATCTGGACTCTAGCAAGGCCTTTGACATTGTGCCACACAGGAGACTGATAAAGAAATTGAGCAGTCTAAGGGTGGGATCCAAAGTGGTGAACTGGGTAAAGAACTGGTTAATGGAATGGCAGGTGGTTAACAGCATTCACTCTAATGAGGGGAGAGTGACCAGTGGGTTGCCACTAGGACCATCCCTCTTCGATATCATCATAAATGACATTGCAAAAGAACTAGATGGGAAGGTATGTTTTTTTTGCAGATGACACCAAAATCAGTAATATGGTGGCACTCAATACAGGGTAGATAGAATGTGTTGGGACCGACCTCAAGAAACTCAAGGAGTAATGAAGATCTTGTCAGTTGGGGTTCAATGCCAAATAATGCAAAATCATGTTACTAGGGCATAGGAACCCCGGAGGTGAGTATAAGATGGGGGGCACTGAAGCAGGAAAGGGATCTTGGGGTTATCATAGCTGATTACCTCAAAGTGGAAGACAAGTGTGAAAAAGTAGTGGGTTGGGCCAGTGGGGTGCTGGGATGCATAGGGAGAGGTATCCCAAGCAGGAGGAAGGAGGTGGTGTTGCCACTGCATCGCTCACTTGTGAGAGCTCACCTGATGTATTGTGTCCAGTTCTGCAGGCTGCATCTCAGAAAGGACATAGACATAGTGGAGGCAGTCCAGATAAGGGCAACTAAAATGGTGCAGAGATTGTGACAAAAGCCCTGCAAGTAGAGACTGAGGGATCTCGACATGTACACCCTGGAAGAGAGCAGAGCGAGAAGGGACATGGTAAAGACCTACAAGTCCCTCATGGAGGTGAACAGGGTGCAGGAGGGAAGTCTCTTTCAAATGAGAAAGTACACCGGCTCTAGAGGGAATGTGATGAAGCTTGGGGGGGGGCAGTTTAAGAGGGCTATGAGGAAGTACTACTTCACTGAAATAGAGGTGGACACCTGGAACAAACTGCCAGCGGAAGCTGTGGAGGTGAAAACAGTAGGGGGCTTCAAGCATCCATGGGGTAGACATAGGGGAATATCAGTAAATAGGCTGGAGGCTCACCAGAGACCAATTAGGGTCTGTGGAGACAGACTAGGCAGGGACCATCTGGGCAGACTGGATGGGCCAAATGGCCCTATTCTGCAGACAAATTCCATGTTTCTTTGTTTCTTCTGACCTGCTTCTCTGGTGTCCAAAACACTGGATTTTATCATGTTCATTGAATGCAAATTCAGCATCTGCTCATCCTTATTTCAGCCATTCATTTCATTGATACCACCATACACTCCTCCTCCTCTGGTGACAGCTCTATTTTCTTTTTGGGTTGAGGTTTCCTATCTAAGATATTCTTGGTTTAAAGGGACCTTGTTCCAGTGGCATCTGTAGGAGTGGAACCTTCCTCAAGGGGGTTTCTGAGCCTTCATCGCACCCCAGAATGGTGATAGTCCCTGTAGCAGGGACAAGAGCACATATGCTAAGGTTACATTCTATGCTGTACATTTTACGTACTAGCTGCCTTACAGATTACCTCAGTACCTACCATTCCACTGCCACTTATCTGCTTCTCTACATCATCCCATGCACCAAACATTATCAGTCATTCCCCATGCAGCTTAAGAATTTCAACACAGGGAGCCTGATGGTCCATCAAATTTTGCATTACTGGTGGTCAGACCCTGTGGTGCACTTCGACTTATAGAATGGGTAGGAAAAATAAGCAAACTTAAATGGTTAAAACAGATCGCAAAGATACATAGATACTTATTGTAGATATATAGACACTGTTAGCAGATAAGGACATATGGCCCACCCAGTCTGCCCATTTGAGCTTATAAGTTCCCTTATGTTTTTCTAGAAGTCTGTTGCCCCTTACCCCAGATCTCCAGAATTCCCTTATGTCTATTTCCACAATTGGATTTCTTTTGTCTATCCCGTGCATTCTTAAATACTGTGATTGTTTCAACACCCACCACTTCCTCTGGCAGGGTGTTCCACTTGTCCACCACCCTTTCTGTGAAGAAAGTCTTCCTCATGTTTCTTCTGAATCACCCTCCCTCCAACTTCATCCCATGCCTTCTAGTACAGGAACTTCCTTTTTGATGGAAAATAGTGTATTCCTGCACCCTGTTCCTCCCTGTAAGGTACTTGTATGTCTCTATCATTATCTCCTCTCTTCCTCCTCTCCTCCAGGGAGTACATATTCAAGTTCTTCAGCCTGTCCTCATAGGACTTGTGATGCAATCCTTGTACCATCTCTGTTGCCCTCTTCTGAACCTTTACCCTGTCATGACCGTGCATTAACGTAGCACAATGCATGGTCAGCTTGGTATCTAGCCTCATCACAAATCCCTACAGCACCAAATGAATTTAAAAAGAATGACTTGGAAGAAATTATTTTCTTCACGAAAACTGCATTGCCTAATGTCTGCTGACCTCACTTTTTAATTCCGCTACAACCCTGCTTCCACTTGCTGACACTTGCATATGAACACAACCTTCAAGCCTTGTGTTAATAGTTAAAATAATTATCTGGCTGTGTAAATTTCTCCTAGAAATTTCTCCTGCTGCCTGACTCATTACACCACTCTCTCTATCCTGGCCACAGCATGACTGTTCACTACACTGTCCAGTTTCCTGCCATGGTCTCCTCTCTCATCTTCCTGACCCAATAGCTACTTGTCCTCACCCGTTTCTAATGCTTCTCCTCTTATGACTTCATTCTATAAGAGTTTTGCTAATATGTATATACACCTTTACTCTCTTTAGGTATAGTAACTGTCCTGTGTATGTTAATTCACACAATGTTGTATATGCTTGTGAAACCTCAAGTTACCACTGTACCAACTAATCTCCTGACATAAAGTCCTTGTTATCTACCATTATACTTTTATTGTGCATTATTACTGCCCAGTAACAAAAACCTAAAAAATGAATGTTACGTTCCTCTTTTACGTAATCAATGTTCTTATTTGTTTTGGTATTTATATGTTTAAGCTATATTTCTGTACACAGGAATTTTAACTGCAAATACCTCTGTAATGCAATGTATTATATGTGAAAAGTTTATATTCCCCGGGTTGCCGCTGAAAAAGTGACAACCAACTTTGTCTCAGTGGGCCTACCCAGTCATCAAAATTCAAATAAATAGTTCTGTGCTTTAATTAATCTAGTGCTTTGCTAATGCTATTACCTCTCTCCCTTGCATGGCACTTCTGTTTTTCCTGCAGCTCTCCTTATTACAGTATGCACTCAGATATCTCTATCATCTTGGCAAGTATATTGCTAAAGTAAATAACTTAAAATGGATCCACTCCATTCTTTCCTCTCATGCCTCACAGTAACAGTGTGATGGGGGGTGGCAGTGGTGGGAACAGAACTAGCACTGCAGCATTCCTATTGTCTGTAGCTGTCCCTCTCCCTCAGCATACAGCGAAACTTGTGAAGCTCTCTCCCTTTTCCAGTTTTTACCTTTACTCTTTTCTGCATTACACTGTGTCTCTCTTAAACAGGAGCAGCAGAGGTAGTAGGAGACGTAACTCACTTCAGTGTGTCAGCTTGCCGGTCGCTGAGGAGGTCACGAGGGCCTGGACTGGATGCCCTCCACCCACCCCTCAATAGCAGCAGCAGCTTGCCGGTCGCTGAGGAGGTCGCAAGGGCCTGGACTGGATGCCTTCCCCCATCCCCCCTGATAGCAGAAGGTACTGTTACCGGAGCAGACATCACATAGAAAAAGCTCCATCTGGACTCCTGCTAGACTGTCAGCTTGCCAGTCACCGAGGAGGTCATGAGGGCCTGGACTGGATGCCCTCACCCCACCCCCTGATAGCATTAGCAACTTGCCGGTCACCGAGGAGGTCGCGAGATCCTGGACTGGATGCCCTCCCTCCACACCCCGATAGCAGCAGCAGCCTGCTGGTCACCAAGGAGGTCATGAGGGCCTGGATTGGACGCCCTCCTCCTACCCCCCGATAGCAGCAGCAGCTTGCCATTCACCGAGGAGGTCAGAAGGGCCTGGACTGGATGCGCTCCCCTCATCTCCCCGATAGCAACAGGTACTATTACTGTAGCAGATGCCACATGGAAAAAGCTCCATCTGTACTCCTGCTAGACTGTCAGCTTGCCGGTTGCCGAGGAGGTCATGAGGGCCTGGACTGAATGCCCTACCCCAACCCCCCCGATAGCAGAAGCAGCTTGCCGGTTGCCAAGGAGGTCGTGAGGGCCTGGACTGGATGCCCTTCCCTCACCCCCCGATAGCAGCAGGTACTATTACCGGAGCAGACATCACGCGGAAAAAGCTCCATCTGGACTCCTGCTAGAATGTCAGCTTGCCAGTCACTGAGGAGGTCATGAGGTCCTGGACTGGACGCCCTCACCCCACCCCCTGATAGCAGCAATATCTTGCCGGTCTCCAAGGAGCTCGCGAGGGCCTGGACTGGATGCCCTCCCCAACCCCCCGATAGCAGCAGCAGCTTGCCAGTCACTGTGGAGGTCGTGAGGGCCTAGACTGGACTCCCTCCTCCCACCCCCGCTAGCAGCAGCATCAGCTTGCTGGTTGCTGAGGAGGTCTTGAGGCCTGGACTGGACACCTCCCCACCCCGATGGTAGCAGCTACTATTACCGGAGAAGACTCCACGTGGAAAAAGCTCCATCTGGACTCCTGCTAGACTGTGTGTCAGCTTGCTGGTCGTAAGGGCCTGGACTGGATGCCTTCCCCTCACCCCCTGATAGCAGCAGGTACTATTACCAGAGCAGACATCATGCGGAAAAAGCTCCATCTGGACTCTTGCTAGACTGTCAGCTTGCCAGTCACTGAGGAGGTCACGAGGGCCTGGACTGGACGCCCTCACCCCACCCCCAATAGCAGCAACAGCTTGCCGGTCACCAAGGAGGTCGTGCGGGCCTGGACTGGATGCCCCCCCACCCCCGATAGCAGTAGGTACTATTACCGGAGCAGAGGCCACACAGAAAAAGCTCCATCTGGACTCCTGCTAGGCTGTGTGTGGCCCCGCCGATGCTTTCATGTTGGCTCCCCACCACCCCCACCACCACCCTTGGTCAGCACTCCCTTTTATAGAGTATCAGGAATTCAGAGACAGGTGAGTGAACCAATCAGCCTACTTTCCCATTGGCAACCTATATCCTTCAGCCACTAGAGGGTTTTGAGACAGTCTCTACAACCCCTGCCTGTCATTTGATCCTCTGCATCTGATTCTCTATCTCAATATGCTTCTCTTAACCCTCTCTCTGACCTCTCTGTTCCCCCTGTACTGCACTCTACCTATAACACAGACTACTACTTAGCTACCTGTCAGCCACCCACTATTGGGACCCCGGCTTTCCTCTCTACAAACAATCCTAATGTCTACTGCCGTAGTCGCACCCCCCCAATGTGCTCACCACTACCACTTTAAACACCACCACCAAATGCCCCCACCACAGACACCCCACATGCACCTCCGACCCTTCTCCTGGATAGCCCCCTCCTACTCAACCTCCCAATTCCTACATTCTTAACCATGAAGGGGCATCTTGCCCACAAATCCTGCCGACTCAATAAATTGACCTGGCACCCTGTCCTCAGGTGCCTTCTCCTCCTTCTCCTTATCATGTCTGGTAACATACACCCTCACCCCTGACCTCACGCTCCTGCTACACCAGCACACTCCCCTCCTGGAGACTGCGCATCACTCCCTTAAGGTCTGCAGCCTATTAAAAAAGTGAGACTCTTTCCAGGGCTGGATCCTGCAACATCAGCCCGACGTCATTGCCGTGGGTGAAACCTAGCTCTCTCCCATGATTCTGGACTCGTCAGTAACCCTATCTGAATTCAAAATTCACCGAGCTGACCATAAGGTTAAGCGTGGGGGAGGCTGCGCTATTTACACTAAGGCCACCCTACATGGAGAACTACTTCCACCACCTCAGTTGGAACCAGGACCCCAGGTCCTCACACTAAAACTCTCCCTGGGACACTCACAAACCCCCTTCTCATCACTGCTGTATACATACCTCCCAGGGAACAGAAGGTGACTTTCCACTCAGTACTGTCCTACCAGGCCACCCTCCCATCCCACATGGAAAAGATCTTACTTGGAGACTTCAGTATTAATTGGCTACGTAAAGCTGCCACACCTTTCATCGATGAGGCCTCTGCCTACGACCTAATGCAAGTAGTCACATCCCCCACCCATCTGAATCAGAGCACAGGGTCTTCCTCGCTGTTGGACCTGGTCTTTACCAACCGACCTCACAAAGTCACTAGCACTTCCGTCCTACCAAATGTCCTTAGTGACCACTCGCCAGTGCTCTGCACCTGGTCCTGCTAAGCCCCTAAATCTTCTCTCACAATAATACATCTTCACCAAATTGGACCTGGCACTCTGGCCCTCCTTAGAGCACAACTCTGTACTATGGACTGGTCCCTCGTAATGAATACCCTGGACCATGACAAAGCCCTTGACCTCTTCATTCATTCCTTCAATACTATATGAGACAAGTTTGCTCCACTCACTAAAAGGAAGGTCAAAGGGAACCCCCCACCTTGGATCACGAGCCACCTCCTGGCACTGATGTGGACTAGAGACTCTCTTTGGCACCTCTCCAATGAGTCCCACTTGTCCACCGACAGACAGAAGTATAGGGAGGCCCAAAATAAATGCACGTGGGCTCTGCACAGAGCTAAAGCTGAATATTTTAAGTCCTCCCTTTCTGCCACCTGGGGCTCAGGGCAGCATTTCTGGAACAACATTAGGAATATCTGTGGCAAAGTCCCAAACACTGTTCCCAACCAGATCCTAGTTGAGTGTCTGACCACAGATCCTACACTTATAGCAATAGCCTTCAACGACATTTTCACTAACCTCAGCCAGGTTCTACCACCTAATTTCTTTGACCCACCATCAACTTGCCCACCTCACCCCACAGAAGCCCCCCCTTCCATCTACGCCGCATTACTCCAAAGGCTGCAGAGCCGTACCTAAGAAAAGCCCTCAGCTGCTCCGGCTATAGCAGTGACTTCCTAAACCTGAAATTCTTAAGACTCACTTTACAGGAGGTACTTTACCCCCTCACTCACATTCTAAATCAATCCTTGTGCTGGGGTAAGTTCCCCTCCTGGTGGAAATCTGCCTCCGTTACACCAGTATTTAAAGGCGGAGACAGTACCAGCACCAACAACTATTGCCCCATCTCCATCCTCCTTCCCCTCTCCAAGGCCCTAGAGTGGATTGTCTCTGATCAGCTCACCAACCACCTCAACAAATACAACCTTCTCTGCAAACAGCAACATGGCTTCTGCAAAGGGCACAGTACCACTACTGCCCTCCTGGAGTTCACTGCCCATATTCACTCCACCTTAGACAGGGGCCACATCACTGGTGCTGTCTTCATTGATCTCACTAAGGCATTTGACACATCAACCACTCCCTCTTACTAACCACACTTTCCAACATTGGTTTTTCCCGGGACACCCTCGGCTGGTTCACTGACTACCTCATGTACCATTCCCAGCAGGTCAAAATAGGTAACACCTTGTCCAGTAGATGGCCCATTCTCTCCAGCGTCTCTCAGGGGTCCATCCTCAGGCTACTGCTGTTCTCCCTCTTCCTTAACTCCTTCCCTCCGTCCTGCTCAAACAACCTGCTACTTTACGCAGATGATGCTGTCCTATACACCACCAATTCGGACCCCCTTAAACTCCATCACTCCCTTCAAACCTCCTTTAATGATGTTGAAAACTGGTTCTCCACACAGCGCCTCCTACTGAACTATAAGAAGATGAAAGTTATGGTCTTCTCCACCCCCAGACCTCGCAGAGAGATCACTGGCCCCCCTCTACTAACTAGCAACCAATCCCATCTTGAACTAGTGGACTCTTTTAAATACCTGGGCATCACCTTAGACCCAGCAATAAACTTCCAGCAGCATATAAACCTACTAGCCACCACCTTCAACATTTGTTTTGGGATACTGCGCTGGTACAAACATTGTCTCACTCAAGATGCCCTTAAGCTCGCTGTCTCTTCTTTGGTCCTCTCCCAACTTGACTATGGCTTACTTATCTATAGCGCAGTGAGCACCTCAGCCCTATCCATACTACGCCTGGCCCTTAATAAAGCCTGCTGCCTTACCCTGGGTTGTGACCATCTCACCCACACTTGCTCGCTGTACAATAACATTAACTGGCTTAACCTCGAAAATGGAATCAGGTACCACGCCTGCCTCATAGCAAAAAAGGTTAACTTTGGCCTCGCCCTCCCTCCCGGCTCACACCTCTAATCCACTCAGCCCCAGCACTTAAACACACCCAAAGCTCAGTTAAACAACTCCTCACAGTACCCCACTGCTGCACCTCTCAGTTCCAAAGGTCATTTAGCTACAGAGCGCCCTCTTGGATGAATGGCCAACCCACCTCCCTTGCTAACAAAAAATGAATTGGCACCTTCAAAACTCAGCTTAAGAAACACCTCCAGTCCTCTAATTACTGTGATTGTCACTGATTACCCTCCCTTCCCTGACTAAGGCCTCTGGCTGGCTAATTTTCCAAACCCTGTTGAGTCTCCAGCCTAAATCTGTCAATTTCAGCTGGATTGTTGAGTAGTATTAATGTATTGTTTAAGAACTGTGCTTACTATTCCAAGTTTCAAACTGTTAGCCTTTCCCTACTCTATGTTCATTGCTTACTCTGTGCCTTGGTGAAAGTGAATTGCCATGTAATGTCTGTTATGTATCTGATTTCTGTGACATGGAACCTTTGTAAAGGAGTCTCTGACTCAAAGGTATTTTCTGAAAACTCAATAAATAAATAAATAATTGCAGAGTCAGACTTTGCTATTTTACACATTCCAGTTCTGGACATATTTTATTTAAGAACAATTCTGTTTAAACTGCTAGAGTTAAAAAAAAAAGAAAGAAAACAAATAACTGCTCCAAAGCAGCCCGCTCTATATGTCTCTCTGTAACAGCTGGAGATTAAAAAACACAAGTTGGGACAAATACCTAAAGCAAAACCAATATGCCATCTAGTTGCAGAAGGCAGATGAACTACTTTTTCAAATTTTACATATTTTAACATAATTTTTACAATTCCTAAACACATTCAAATAAAATAAACCCATTTTATAACCGCAATAAGACACTATGGATGGGCATTGTGCTGAGATAATGACACTTCCAGGGGCTGAGGGCATTTGGTCTGTAGCCTCATGCATCACTATGCCCCTGGCATGTGGTTGTCACAATGCACACCCTGTCATGTCTTATTGCTGATGTCTGACACCCATTTCTGGCCACTTGTCACTAGGGAACTATATGCAGGTAACAACTTCATGAGGTCAAGTATCATGTTGTTAAGACTTCAAAATGGCTGCCATATAGAAAACTCTCACCACACAGAGCTCCTGGTCTACTAGCCAAATAAAGCAACAAAGTCTACTAATCCATCTCCATCTTGGTGTGCAAATGAGGCAGAGAGGCTAAAAATACCAGCAAGCAACAAAAGACAGAGCAGATGCCTCTCAAGTCAAAAGCAGCACAAGCTGCAGCTGCAATGCAGTCAGCTACAAGTGGAGCTGCTGGCAGAGCTGGGGATGGGCGTCAAGAAGTAATGGAGAGCAAGCAGGGAGAACTGCTGTCTGAAATGAAGAAGGGGTTCTCCTCTATCAACGAAAAGTTATCAACCATAAAGTTCACAGTCACTCAGCTTACCAACAAAACTGCAGATCTCAACCTTCACATGGAACAAATGGAACATAGCATCAGCTATAATGAGGACAACTTGGGCCCCCTCAACATACTCACCACGTGGCATGAGACAGTGATCTCAGCACTACAAAACAAGAGCAACCAACTGGAAAATCAGAGTCGGTATGAGAATATGAAAATTCTGGAATTGCCAAAGGGATTAAAAGGGGAGCATCCTGGGAAGTTTTTTGCTACCCTCTGTGACCCTGTCCCATTTGTTTTGGAGAAAGGATTTAAGTGCAGGGATCTGTATTCTTTCCTTTTCTCTCTTCTCTGTCTGGTTGCGCAACCTCCTTGGCGACTGGCAATCAAATTTTCCTATGAGACTTCCGACTTGGTCAACCTGAACAGTCTCGCAATTATTTGCCTCTCACTGTCTCTCTGTTTTCTCTTGCTGTCTGTTTTCCTCCCTTGCATCTCTAAATCTGGTAATATAAGAATATGTGCAAATCAATATATGGAAGTGAAATTGATAATGGAATCACTTTTGTTTAGAAAATATAGTGTTACTGTTGAAATGTATATATATCAATTTATGATTTGAGATAACTGTAGAAAAGTAGAGCTTACTTGAGTACAAATGTCTCAGCCTTTTGCAGCTGCTATGGGGACTTCAGAATGCTCACTGTTCTAGCAGATCCTGCCGAAAATTGATGAGAACAGAATGTTTTGCAAAGACAGGATGATTGGTAAGGATGAGGGTTGAAAAGCCTTATTAAATAGCTAAGCTGCAATTGCAGAGACAGTTTTTTTGTTTTGGAAGAACAAGAGAGATTTTTACCAGAAAGATTTATTTTCTGCCTCTGTACATAGTTATTCTGAACAGGTTTTTTTTTTTATGTTACTGCAACTACAAATAAACAGTTTTATGGAATTTTACAACTGCTCCTGGTTTTCCCTATGCTTCCTGACCTGTGCCTCAACAACACCCTCTTCACTGAATTTCTCAAGGGCTTTAAATGCAAAATGGAGAATGACAGGGTGCACACAGCCTTGCAAGCATGTCCAGCCTCAACTAACAAGCCACAATTTGTACTTGTTAAACTCTACAATTATTCCATTAAAGAATGGGTTTTGCACAAGCAGATGAAAGATGGGGAACACAGGATAAGTCTCACAACCTACAGTTGTTCCCTGACGTAAGTGCAGAGCTGTTTGCTAAATGGAAAGACTTTGCCAAAGTAAAAGAAAAACTAAAATGAAAGAACAACCCATTTGCACTTGTAATGTCGGCCAAATTAAGAATAGCACAAAATGGAAAGCAGAATTATTTTACTGATCCTAAGAGAACCAAAGAAAATGTCAATGTTTTGCCCTGAGTTTATACAGGGTATGTTGTTAGCCTTTGTTTGACTTTTAAAAGGGTCTGGTGGCACCAGAGATGGGAAGACTGGGGTTTGGATCCAGTTCCCACTCTGCTTATGCCTGAGGTGCTGAGTTCTCCATTCAGAGGCTGAACTTTCACGTAAGGGCTATTGAGCAGAACTGGACTGAATTTGTCAAAGTGTGGTTCACTTTGATGGCTCAGCTAATACTACTTCTTAAAGTTGCCAGGGCACCTAAGTAGATTCCCTAATTGTGATTTGAACTTCACGGCTTTCTTTTAAAGACAGAAAGATGTGGAATAGTAGTGTATTGTCATCTTCCCATCAACTACAGAAAGCAATGTCTGCTAGTGGTGCCATGCTCAGTGACTAACACTTCCTGCCATCACTCTACAGTCATGGTGGTCAGACAGCTGCTTGGTGGTGCTTTTTAAGATGGCCAAGACTTGTAGCCATTATAATTGACTTACCCTTTTATTTGCAGGCATTCTTCTTCCCCCAGGTGATCTGCACACAATGGGAACATGCTCAGGGGGGAGAAACTGAATTGTTTCCTACATGCAGAACTGTGGGGCTAATTTGCCTATGTGACTTTGTTGGCTGTGTGGATGGGGAAGAAGCAGATTTTAATAAAAGTGTCAGCATGGCATATGATTGCTGGCAATAAGGTCTGTGGGTGGAAGGGGGGTTATAAGCTGGATATATGGGCTCTACTGAATCATTGTGCAGCATGTGGAAGGTGCACCCAAAAAGGGAGAAGGGTAGACAGAGGAACTTCTGCTGAAACCACAAATCACTATAAGGGGCTGCAGAATAATATATCAGCATATTTCTCTGCTACTTTTCTGAACCCTGTTCAGCCTCTGGGTGAAACATGGACTGTGGCCTGTTTCGCGGGATGTCAGACTGCAGAATGCCTTAAAGCTTTTTTGTTGCACAGCTTACAATGGGGGGACTATGGCAGGGCATATACAGTATACTTCACCTTCATGCCAAGGAGCAGCTTTATAATAGAATACTTCAGAGCTTCTTGAAGTCTTCAGCTTTAGTCCCTATGGCTTAAAGAGACTGGTCACACTTACAGTACTTTACTTAGCTCTCACTCTAAGAGCAGAGGCTATTTTCACTTAAGCATTTGGTCTAACAATGACAGTTAGTTTGTGTTATGCTTTCAGATCACACTTACTAGCTAAGGAACTGCCACCCCATGTTTAGGCAGTCCCTACCAGGACCAAGATCAGTTTGTTCGGATTATTGTTGTCATCTAATAATATTGATTTTTGTTATTTCATTGCACTCTACACCAGGAGTGTAGCAGGCATTTCAGATTTGTACACCTGCCTGCCACACTCATACCCCCTTCCCCACTTTTGTTCATGCCTGTCCCCTCACAACTCGAATCCAAGGTTTCTGGCTCCAATCAGATGATTCCCACACTAGACCTGCTGTCTTTTCTGTGCTGCTAGTGTGGTGCTCACTGCCTGCTGATAAACGCCACTAACTGCACTGAGTCCAACACTATGGCAGAAATTTATTCTTTCTCCCCCTGCAGGTAGGCAGATTTGCTCCACTTGCTACTCCCATGAAGTCTTCATTCTTTTAAGTGGCTCTGAGTCTGTTCTTCCATCTGTTGCTCCTCAGTTCTTTTATTGCTTCTCTCGCTCCCAGTACAACTAAACTAATAGTATGGCTTCTAACTTTGCTGGGGAATTTAAACTTGCCACTCAAGACTTACCACACCCCCTACCAGATGGCACAGCCAATCACTATGAGACCTTCAGCTTCAGCATCTGCAGTCCACTCTTGTCACCCCCCCAAAACAAAGCTGAAAGAGAAAAGAAAAACCCTACGAAGCCAAACAAAGGAATTTAAATGTGATGGACTAGAGAGGACAGAGCAATGCTGGCCAGCTTGTTTGCTACCTCCTGCTACTGAACTTGGTATGCCATGGCTTACTTGGAGTATCAGTAGCTACACCCTTATTCTACACTATTTCACTGGGTAAAGTTGTTGTCTGACCAGATAGGGGACTCCCCCTGCCTGAAAGGAACATGGCTTGAGTACTGCAAAACAGTTTTAAATTTGACAAATGGATGAACTTACCACTGCTATGATGAGGAATGAGAAGGGCCTCAACCACCCCATCAAACATAAGAAGATAATTATCTCAAAAAAGAGATGGTTCAGGTAGCCCTTTTACAAGAAGCCCCTCCGAATAAACATGAGCATAAGAAACTGATAAACTGATTAGAGTATGGATGGGGCAGCCTTCTATTCCTCTTATATCAGTCAAGCTAGATGAGTAGTGATCTTGATAAAGGAAAGCTTCCTTTTTAAGGTGCTTAAAACATTCAGTGATGCTACAGGCAGATGGGTACCGGTACAAGGGTTATTATACAATCAACCAATTGCATCACTGAACATCTATGCACTTAATTATGATGGTTAGGTTTTTTTTTCAGGACCTCATCTTACTACTCAGTCAAACACAGGGGCCAGTTATATGGGGTGGTGGCTTCAATATGATTCTCAATGACACATTTGACAGGTCCTCAACTCACTCATATCAGTTGAACAAAGCAGCTAGGGTCCTACAGCAACAAATGATAAATATGGGCTTAGTAGATATTTGGAGAGTCCTACACCTCTCCAGTACATCAAACATACATGAGAATTGATTATCTCATTCTCTGAAAATCTTTGATGAGTGAGGTGTTACAGGGAGATTATCTCCCCATTCTCGGATCATGCACCATTGATGCTAAGCATCCATCTAGGGCAGTGGCTGTCAACTGGGGGTCTGCGGCCCAAAAGGGGTCCGTGAATGCATGCTCAGGGGTCCATGGAACAGGCAGTGAAACTTAAATTGCGGTACTGCTTTTTTTTATTAAGATTAGTGTAACAGTGAGTTGACATCAACAAGCTGCTAGATTCTAGCAGCTAAAACACCCTCTTTGCAATGTTCCTGGTCTGATTATCAAGGCACGAGCAGCACAAGCTGCATGAGTCCTGCTGATAAGAAATTATCCCCAGATTACTGTCCTGATAGCTCTCCTCATTGTTCTTACCTGTTCCCACAGTAACTGTATGGTGGTCTGTGTGCTCTGTCTGCTTTCAATCTTTGTAGCTACCAGTCATTGCTCCTCTCGCACCTTGCTTAAACTAATCTCTTCTCATAGGCAGGGGTGTAGCCAGGCATTTCAGATTTGTACACCAACCTGCCAAACCGCTACCCCCCTCCCCCACTGTTGTTCATTTCTGCCCCCCATGAATCGAGTCTAAGGCTCCTGGGTCCAATCAGATGATTCCCACTCTAGACCTGCTGTCTATGCTGCCAATGTGGTGCTCACTGCCCGCTGGTAAATGCCACTGACTGCACCATGAGTCCAACATTATGGCAGACATTTCTCTCTCTCCCCCTCCCCACAGGTAGTCAGATTCTCTCTACTTGCCACTACACATAAAGTCTTCATTCTTTTAGCTGGCTCTGAGTCTGTTCTTCCATCTGATGCTCCTCGGTTCTTCTACTGCTTCTCTTGCTTCCAGTACAACTGAACCAATAGTATGGCTTCTAACTTTACTAGGGTTTTTAAACTCTTTTCCAGTCCTGCCACATCCCCTTTCAGATGCCGCAGCCAATCACTATGCAGGCAGACCATGCAGACCTAATTGAGACCTTCAGCTTCAAAGTCCATGGTACACTCTGCCAACCCCCCCAAAACAAAACTGAAAGAGAAAAGAAAAAGTCTGCGAAGCCAAACAAAGGAATTTAAATTCGATGGACTAGAGAGGGCAGAGCAATGCTGGCCAGCTTGTTTGCTACCCCCTTCTACTAAACTTGGTATGCCATGGCTTACTTGGAGTATCAGTAGCTATGCCCTTGCTCATAGGTCCCATAGTTCTAACAAAAAAATAAAAATAAAAGCTGTCATTTGTTCTCACGCTCGCGCTCACTTCTTTTCTGTTTTCCCATGGACTCATGGAATCACGGACATTCTTATTCACGAATTGACTTGGTAAGCTGGAGTGTCTCTATTAAAGTTTTATATAAACAGCAGCACTGAAACACATATCAAAAAAATAACAGCAGTACTATGTGCCAGCTCGTGTTGGATGCCCCACCACAGTAACATGAAAGCAGGGAAAGAATAAAGACATATAAAGAAGCAACCGCATGTGATATATTCAAGGATACTTAGGGCAAGCAATAACTACTGTTAGGTGGTTTTGTTTATTTTTTAGTAGCTGTGCCAGTTGACTGCATATTAAAGCTTTGACAGAATAAAGTTTTTTCCCAGTCAGTTGAATGCTCACCCCCACCCCTACATATGAAGCAGTGGAAGACAGTGGCATACAATGGTGCTAGGTTAATGCTTATTTTAATGTCCACTACTATTAAGTCCTTTTTGTACTATATATTTTAATTTTTTTTATTATTTTCATATGTATTAATAAAAAACAAAAATGTTTATATAACAATTGCATGTTGTTATTTTTGTGTTTTACAAGGGTGAGGTGGCAGTATAAATGCTGTAAAAACACTAAGCATGGTACAATATCTACAGACATTTTTTGTTAGGGGGAACTCCAACACGGCTGGCAGGTGTCCGGGGGTCCCCAGATCAAAAAAGGTTGACGGCTAATGATCTAGGGAATGAAAGGAACAGGAGGGCCCAGATATGGAGACTAAGCCCCCTTTTAGTAAATAATGAGGATTTCTTGACCCAACTCAGGTGAGAAATCAAAAAATTTGGGGGATGAATAAAGTGACAGTTCATGACATAGGAATAGTATTGGACACCTTTTAAAAAGGCCCTAATCGGGGTAGAGCCATTGTCTACTTTGCTAAGCTGAAGAAGGAGAATAAGGCTCTGATAGAGGACTTACAGGTAAAAATAGCAGAGATGAAAAGGAACAGAGTATGATGCTTGCAAATATTACTCCCTAACCTGATAAAGGATGGCCTATAATGAAGCTGCATTAGCTGCCATCTCATATCTAAAGGCAAGATTTTACAAATCAAGGAATAAATGTGTAAAGATGTTAGCCTACCAGCTTAAGAAAGAAGAAGTAGAAAGGCATATTGACAGTATTATAACAAGTAAAGGGGAGTGGCTGCTGCAATGGAGAGAAATCAGTGATGAATTTGTGTGATTCTACTCGGATCTCTACATATCTGGGCATGACAACCCCAGCAACAACCCCTTTAGACCTCCTTATAATTTTTATAAAAGGTTGCATCAAATAACAGAGCAAAATAAAGAAAAACTGGAGGGGTCATTCACTAAATATGAGATATTAGTAGCCATGACTGGGCTTGCTTCAGGTAATGCACCAGGGCCAGATGGGTGTCCCATAGAGCTGTATAGGAAAATAGCAGCAGACATACTGCGACCCTTGGTTGCTACCTTATAGGTTGCGAGGAAGGAAGGGAGGCTACCTAAATCATCCAAGAGGTGAGGATCTCTGTTCTCCCTAAACCCTCTAAACCCAGATACTAGGTTTCATCATACCACCCCATATCACTGTTAAATGCAGATTTCAAGGTATATGCCAAGATATTCACAACAAGAGTAAAAATAATACTCCCTCAGATGATCTCAGCAGACCAATCTGGCTTCATATGGGGTAAGGGCCACATGTGAATTTCAGAACCGTAGTTCACATTCTGGACAGGGTACAGTAGGATAGTATGGCATGCCTGGTGAGGTTCTCAATTGATGCTGAAAAGGCTTTTGATTGGATAGAGCGGGACCACCTCTGGCACACCATGAGGTACACTGGTTTTGGGCCAAAATTTACACAATTAGTGTAGGCCATACTATATATGATAACCCCACAGTTGCAATACACATGAATGGATGAGTCTTTGAGCAGATACCACTGAGCAAGGGCACCTGTCAGTAATGTCCCCTGTCTCTACTTCTCTTTGATATTGCAGTGGAACCCCTCTCATTAGCAATTAAGACACATGTAGATATCACTGGAATTGGTACAGGTCCTATTACTGAGCCAGTTGCATTGTATACGGATGATCTGTTAGTGTAATTCACCTTGAGAAATCTCTGCCCACCCTAGGGGAGGTTCTTGAAACATTTAGAGTTAGAACTCAATATAAAATAAACATATCTAAATCTATAGTGATGCCCCTATTTACCTGCAACCATCATGATTTACAATCTTCACTGCCTTTCAAATGGACAACAGAGGGGTTCCGATATCTAGAGATGAATATAACTAAAAAGATTCAGGACCTTTCTGAAGCCAACTTTCCACCATTACTGACCAGTACAAAAGTCTTACTTGTCAAATGGAAGACCTTCTTACTATCCATAGTGGGTAGATCAAATGTGTTAAAAATTGACTATTTTGTCCAGGTTTTTGTATTTTTTTCGAGTTCTGCTGGTTTATGTGCTGCCAAAATTCTTTAAGTAACTGAAAGTGTGTTACACAGATTGGCTGTGGTCTAATAAGACCCCAAGGGTCAACTTTGATCAACTCACTCTGCTGCCTGGGGAAGATTTTATGTGATAAGGGTGAGTAATGTTTCTTGCCAACTACAAAGACCAACACAAAAACTGCCTGGCGTCAAAAGAGTGACTAACATTATAACGGCCATCACAAATAGCAACAGTCACTTACTGCATTACAAAAACAAGCCATAATATGTATTTTTATGAAGGGGGCTATGCCCCCCACACCCCCCCTTTGTGAGGTGCAAGCCCATCTGTACCCACCAAACTAAATATAATCAACTCCATGGGGGGGCATGGATGTAAGGGATGGGAACAAAAAAAATCCACAAAATTTTGGTTCCTAGTGCCAGACCCAAACCTGGGTCTGCTGGCTTCAGGGGTAGTAGGTCAGGCCACTATGCTAAATGGCTAGCTTAGCAGGGCTTGGCCAAACAACATCCCATATCCTGCTGTAGTGAATGTAGCTCCTGGCTACACTCACCCTATAGGATATAGTGATCTGTTTCACCAGTCGCTGTAACTACGAGCGGTATTATTGAGTGGCTCATATTGAGCCACTCAATAATACTCTCTCATATCACTGTACACCCCTGGGGTTGGGGGCAGGGTATTCCCCACTTTAAAAATAATATTGGGTGGCTCAGCTGGCAGGGATCAGGGGCTAGTATGAAGCTGGTTGTGCTGATAAGAGGATTCATTCAGAAAGAAGCTTACAGAGCATGACAGGCTAACATATTTACTGTACTCCTCGAATGGAAAGAACTAAAAAGTGGCAAATTGGATCACAGTACATCGCCTATGAACCTGCCATAAAATCCACATATTAATGGGCGTGAACTCATGTTATACTAATTTAAAACCAATTTGGTGGAATCAGTTACTCCCTGAATGCTTAAAAGGCCCATGCTGTCAAAAATGGGAACAAAAATTAATATACCTGCTGTATCATCTTTTTGAGAACGGGAAATTCAAATAATTTCAGGAAATGGTAGGGATGTATGGTATTCTGAAAACCCACTCCTTTAAGTATGTGCAAATCAGCCATTATTTAACAATGAGCCTGAGCCTCATGCTACCATTACAGGAACCCTCTGGCATAGCCAGCATTTTATATAACGCACATGATACTAGAGGGTTAATCTCCAAATTATATCAGTATACACTACTGAGGATCCCAGGCAAGCATGTTAATCTTAGAGACAAATGGCAATCTATATTCTGTTGGCACCCTTTGCAGACTGTGTGAGAGGCCTTTCAGCACCATTCATTTATGCTTAAAGTTGAACCATCATAATATTCTGTGGCAATTTGCATGTATAGCCCAAGATGCTTTGCAATACAGGGGTTTTGTGATTTTGTATTTCTTTGAAACTTGGCTTCCCAACCAATGCCCTTTGGGGTAGCCCACGCCTCACTGCTTGCACACGAAGGTTCTTAATCTATATTAAAGGCTAAGACTACAGAGGAAGACTGGGCAGATACTGTGTGGGAGGGGTGAAGAACCCCTGTACAATGTAAATTTAAACTGATTAACTATCTAATAATCCAGCAAGCTTATTGCACCCAAAATGAGTTGCCCACATTTTTTGCTGAATTATGATGGTATATGCCTCCAGTGTAAACACCAAATGGGATCTGATACATATGATGGTCACCTGCTCAAAATTGACTGGATACTGGCAAGAAATAGAAGGAACGCTCTCACAAGTGGTCTCCACCCTCATAAAGCTAGGTCCTTGAATGATACTGTTGGGAGACTTAAAGAATATAGAGGGTATCTGAGATGGGCAAAGAAAATTCCTATATATTGCCATTATATGTAGAAAGCTAGGAATTCTCACAAACTGCAAAAGTGCAGACTGCCCTCTAAACCAAGTATGGCTCAATCAATTGCAGACAGCACAGTCATGGAAAAACTGGTGTACAGAAACAGGGGTAACATGACTGCTTACGATAAGTGCCGGTTAGCCTTTGAAAAATGTTTGATCTGGGGAAATCATGCAATCCAGGCCAGAGTAGCATAAGCCCCCAAGTGTGTGTGTGTGGGGGGGGAGGGGAATCATAGAAACAAAGAAGCATAGACTTTGACAGCAGATAAGGACCGCTTGGCTCACCTAGTGTGCCCATTTCCCTACCTACTGGATTAGCTACAGATCCTAGTTAACCAACAGGCTATTTCTTCCTACCCCCACAAGAATTGCCTTATGTCTGTTCCATGCATTCTTGAATTTCCCCACTGTTTTTGACCCCACAACCTCCTCAGGAAGGCCATTCCATGCATCCACCACTCTCTCTCTGTGAAAAAATACTTCCTCACATTGCCCCTGAGCCGTCCCCCATCTATCTTCAAATTGTATCCCCTTGTTCTTGCATACATCTTTTTCTGAAAGATGCTACCCTCTTGGACTTTGTTGATTCCCTTGAGGTACTTAAACGTCTCTATCATGCCCCCCCCGCCTTTCCTCAAGGGTATACATATTAAGCTCCTTTAGTCTTTCCAATTCAGAATCATCCAATCAACTGAAGCTTGTTCCCTTTGTAAAACTTTCAGTATTTAGAGTACAATTCAGTAATGATCATTTGGAGTTTTAGTTCAGCTGCTATTTACTGTTAGGACCTTCTAATGTAATATTAAATATGCTTTTATATTGTATGGTCGAATGCGGTTGTGAATGGAAAGCTGTACACCACAGAAAGTCATTCTGCTTCAGTAGTGATGTCCTCACAAAGGCAGAACAACTTTTCGCTCTGCATTAGTGAGGATGTCATAATGTAACTACCCCCATCAGCGCTGTTCATAGGACAGGGGAGGTTGACCCGTTGCATGCATGAGTTGGAAAAAGCTCAGACTGAAGACAAGAGCCATTTCCTGGCCTCAAACGCTGACAACAAAGGACTAAAAAGTAAGCAGTCTCATATTTTTGGGTACCATACACTGTAGATACATAGATACATAGATACATAGACAGTGTCGGCAGATAAGGGCCTATGGCCCACCCAGTCTGCCCATTTGAGCTTGTAAGTTCAGTTTGTTTTCCTAGAAGTCTGTTGCCCCTTACCCCGACCTCTAGAATTCCTTTATGTCTATCCCATGCATTCTTAAATCCCGTGATTGTTTCAGCCCCCACCACTTCCTCTGGCAGGGTGTTCCACTTGTCCACCACCCGTTCTGTGAAGAAATTCTTTCTCATGTTTCCTCTGTATCGTCCTCCCTCCAACTTCATCCCATGCCCTCTAGTCCTGGAACATCTTTTTCATTTAAAAATAGTGTTTTCTTGCACCCTGTTCCTCCCTGTAAGATACTTGTATGTCTCTATCATATCACCTCTCTCCCTCCTCTCCTCCAGGGAGTACATGTTCAGTTCCTTCAACCTGTCTTCATAGGAATTGTGATGCAATCCATGCACCATCTTTGTTGCCCTCCTCTGAACCTTCTCTACCCTGTCTATGTCCTTACGTAGGTATGGTCTCCAGAACTGTACACTGTGCTCCAGGTGGGGCCTCACTAGTGTCTTGTATAGCGGAATTATGACCTCCTTTTCCTGCTGGTGATGCCCCGCCTATACATCCCAGCATCCTATTTGCTTTACCTGCTGCCTTGTCACACTGTTTCCCTACCTTGAGGTCATCAGAGATGACAACCCCAAGATCCCTTTCCTGCTTGGTGCATGCTATATCCTCACCCCCAACTGATATATTGTGCCAGGGTTTTGTGCCCCATATGCATTATCTTGCACTTCTTTGCATTGAATTTCAACTGCCAAACCCTGACCATTCTTCAAGTTTCTGCAGGTCGCTTCTCATTCTGTCTACACCCTCTGGTGTGTCTACTCTGTTACAGAGCTTTGTGTCATCAGTGAACAGTGAAATTCTGCCTTCTAGATCCTGCTCAATGTCACTGATGAAGATGTTGAATAGGACCGGTCCCAGCACTGATCCCTGTGGTACCCCTCTGGTCACTCTTCCCTCTGTGGAGTGACAGCCATTTACCACCACCCTCTGTGTCCTGCCACCCAGCCAGTAGAGAAAAGTGTATGGGAGCCTTAATACTCAACCGTGTTATTCTCTTACCTCGTGGTTTCCATGACTACAGGGACCTCTGGAGCTTCACTTTTGAGGTCCGCTTCATCATGGAAACCACTCAGTAAGAGAATAGTGTGGTTGTGTATGGGCTGATATACACTATCCTAAATGTAGCTCATAGTTACTCTGCATAGCAGCATCAGTTTTGTCATTTGTAATGGGATGAATACAGAAAATGCTAGAAGTTTAATGTTCTCCAGTAAACTCTATGAACATACTGGACTATGTCTTGAATTATAACTATGTGTATGCAGAACAAAATGAATAAATTATTCCTGAAAAAAATATATCATGTTGATTTTGCCATGTTGCTTAAATCAAAATGTGCATGATTTAAAAAGCTCCATTGCTCATGTAACTCTTAGTTAATTATGAGCTGTAGTGTTTTATGTCCATACCACTGTAAATCAGAAATATGTGGTACATACTATGCCTTTTGGACATTGAAACAAGGGAAAGGGGAAATTGTTTAACCAAGAAAAGCACACTAAGATGAAACTTGTTTCCAGATGCAAACTGGGAGCACAAGGAAGTTAGGTGACTTGCTCAGGGTCACACAGTATGCAAGTGGGGGTTGTGGGATTCAAACCCAGGTCTCCAGGTTTGCAGCTCAGAGTCCTAAACCTCTGTGCTATACTGCCACAGTAATAAATTAAAAAAGGCATGTGCCTAGCCCCCCCCAACACACACACACGTGAATGCACACACACAAAATGTAGGGCTTAAACATTTGACAGGTATGCAGTGAGAGATAAACAAGTTGTGCAGACAGATGACTCAAAACAATATTTAGCATTTGCTGTTTCTAATAGCTACACAGTACCCATTTCTTCCCTTGTACCAGTAATTTCTGATGCTCCTATCTTTTGGGATGGAGTGCTGTTTCAAATGCACACAAACGTTGCAGAATGTGTTACAAGGCCAGGGCTTATTGGGGAGGGGCTTAATTTCCAAATCAGATCCTCAATTCTGATTCTAATTTAGTATATAGAAATGCTCACGGACTCTTTGATACAGCCACGGCTAGTCAAAACAGCTGAATCAGCAACATTCAGTTCAAGACAGTTGATTTGTTCAGATTCACCATAGCACTCACAGTACTGGTTGTTTTCATCCATGTCCCCCAATTCTTTCTCATATCTGTATTGTCTGTCTATTTTCTCATCCTTCACAGTACTCTCTTATTGAAAGCTGGTTCCCCAATCCTTTCTCTATTCTTTCTCTTGCTTTCCAGGCTCTAATTATGAAGCAGCTTCAAATAAACACAATTTTAAACAAGAAAAAAACTGTTCTAGTCCCTCTCAACAATGGGCTGAATTTTTCTCTCCATTCTTATTTTGTTCTCATTC
This sequence comes from Neoceratodus forsteri, assembly GCA_016271365.2. Classification (NCBI taxonomy): domain Eukaryota; kingdom Metazoa; phylum Chordata; order Ceratodontiformes; family Ceratodontidae; genus Neoceratodus; species Neoceratodus forsteri. Next base: position 1,636,268,696 of record CM057456.1, on the reverse strand, counting down.
AGCCAGAGTGCTTTAGATTTTGGCCAGGCCTGAGATTTCAGGGAGCCGTAATTGTGTCTCATTAATTCGTACAGTAATGTAGGGAAACTATAAGGAGCAAGCAATTAGTGGTCTGTGCAATGAATAGAGCAGTTAATCAGCAGACAAAGGATGGGTCTCAGGACCCATTAGGCTGAAAGGAAGTGTTGCCATTGTCAGAGGCACTAGGAATGCATCTAGAAATATCTTATTGTAGGGCTGTTTGAAGGGGTAAGGCTGCAGGTTGTTTTTGCCTTTACCAGATGCTTTGCCTTTTCCATGTTGTTGTTCCTAAATGTTTAAAAGCCTAATTTATGTGTTCAGCTACACAGCTCTCTTTAATGTACTTGATACTGTCTGTTTACCTATTTCATGATTTACAATAATTCGACTGGCACTGTATAACTCTGTTGATATGGACTGAGGATATTTTTGAACTTTTAATTGGCTCACTCCTCTGTGAGTGTGCAGGTAAGGTGTAGTGAAGCTAAACTCATTTTAGAGAAGTGCCATACTTCTGAGGATCATACAACGGTAACAGCATGTCTCCCTTTACATGGCTACATACTAAATTGTGGTTTCTGTGAATGACTGAACCTTCATTTGGTTTTTGTTTAATTTGGATTTAGAACTTATAAAAAGGTAGGGGTTTGTGACACTGGAACACAAAGTCCTCTGTTTATCTATAAAGTGACAGCTAGAATATAACACAGCTGACTTGAAGTGTGGTCTTCCCCCACTCTGGTTCATCAATACACCATAACCCTTACTCAGAGGGTGACCATTTATCCATTTATCACTAAATTGTGGCTTCACAAATATGGGGAAAAAAAAAGAGACAAAATATTGGGCATGCCATCAAGTCAGGAAGAAAATTATTTTTCAGTCTGTGCAAGCCAGTGTTCTAGTGTTTGCATAGTTCACCATTAATCAAGCCTAGTATAAGATTAACTTGTGCTTTAAACTCTCCTTGTATAAAGTGGGGCAGCACAACTCTAATGTGGAACAGAGGTATTCCAAGTGTTTAAATGAGGGCTATGGAGTTCCAAATGAGGGAAGGCAGATTTGAGTGGTATGCCAAGGGGACTATTTTACTAGGTAAGAGGCCAATTTGTTCTCAAAATTCATTCAAACCTGGGATCCTTTTGTACAAGGGCTTTTGGTTGCACTAAATCCAGTTGGATTTTATGTGATGGTTTTGTGATATAGGTTACTGTCCAATCGAAACTGAGCAGAGACCACCAAACTCACTGCATTCTTCAGAGACCGTTTTCTGGGAGTGAAAATCTCAGGCCTTTTCTACTATATCATCATGTCCCTCACTGAGGGCTGCTATAAAACTGGGTAATTTAACAAGCTGCTGGTACCACAGGGAAAACTCTGAAACACACATGGACACACAGTCTATGCCTCACATATTTTCTGTAGTCCGCTTTTCCTTGAGGTTATCACTAAGGACAGCTGCATGAAACGTACAACAGAGCAGGAGCCCTTGAAACAGGTTATAATGATTGGCCCGGGTGCACTGAGATTTGCAGAAGTAGCTGAGTTTATTTTCACATACTGTGCTAGAAAATTGTGCTACACATGGTGAATATCCCAGTTATAGACTGAATGTGCCACAGACCGGGTGCCCCGGCACTTCCCTCACCTTGAGCTTCAACAGAGACCCCTGTATGTGGGTCTCCACCTTCTGATAAATAAACCTGGATACTTTCACAAATTTCAGTGCACCCTCCTAAACATTTTTACCTGTTTTGAATGCACCTACTCTGTTAAACATAGAAAATGATGGCAGAAGGAGACCGAGGGTCCATCGAGTCTTCCCATAAAATACCCAGGACCTAGTGTCAAACAGGGCACTTAACCACCCTCACCTTTGTTATCTGTGCCCGTACTCTATCTCACCTGTGCTTGAAACCCTCCATGGTCCTTGCACCCACCACCTCTGCTGGCAGACTGTTCCATGGTTCCACCACCCTTTCTGAGAAATAGGTTTTTCTCAAATTCCTTCTGAAGCGCCCACCCTGCAGCTTCCACTCATGCCCGCATGTTGTTGTGTAGGTGCTCCTGGTGAACAGCATTGTGTGGGACACTTGATTTATGCTTTTCAGGAACTTAAAAGTTTCAGTCATACCCCCCTCCCGGCCTCCAGTGAGTACATGTTCAGTGCTCTTAGCCATTCCTCAAAGGGGACCCTCTGAAGGCCATGTATCATCTTCATCACTCTTCTCTGCACAGTCTCTATCCTGTTCTTGTTCTTTCTTAGGTGAGGGCCCCAAAACTGGACACAGTACTCTAGGTGTGGTCTCACCAGGGAATGATAAAGGGAGAGGATCACCTCCTGCTCCTGCTATTTATTCCCCTTGCTATACACCCCAACATCCTGTTTGCTTTGCTGTATGCTTTGTTACACCAGTTTGACTGTTTCAGACTATCACAAATGATGACTCCCAGGTCTCAGTCTTATGAGGTAGTACTAATTTTAACCCTGTTTAACTAATACTCTGTCCATGGGTTACCTTTCCCTAGATGCATTATTTTGCATTTCTTTGCATTAAACTTCAGCTGCCACACATCTGACCAACTTTCAGTCCTGATGAGGTTTGCCTCTAGCTCCTTAACACCCTCTGCACTGTCTACCCTACTGTTAAGCTGTTGTATGTGTTTCCCATTTTGACTGGCTGCTCACCAACTGTACCGGGTCCAGACACCACAAGAATAGTCCTTTTTACGCTCTACAGTTGCATGAAAGTAGAATCTTTATCATGCTACTTTCAGTACACTATACTACTGTATTTTGTGTGATGCTGAATACAGTAGTTCCCTGAATAGATAAACATAATGAACCCTTAAGGGCAAATACACAGTTGCAGTGGAGGGTGGTGGACTTTTGAGGAGTAAAGAGACTCCCCATTCCACCACTCCTGAAAACTGCTATACACAAAGTCTTGACCACTTCAAGATACTCCAGGGGTTCACGAGGCTTGCCTACCCCTCCTGCAACCCTGCCCATGCCCGTGTTTTGCCTCCAACTGCTCTGAGAATCAAACCATCCCTCCCAATAATGGACCCTCTCTCCATCTGCTCCTCAACCAACAGGAGCAGTGCTGCTACCTGTTGGGCAGGTCAAGTTTCACTGTTTATTTCTAAAAGCACAATTCCAAATTGATCAAAGCGCTTGTACAATAAGATAAAAACAGAATACATAAAATAAGTAAAAACACTAAATAAATAGCCAAATAACTAATACTATCCATGCTAATCAAAATCTGGAAAAGATTGATTAAAAAGATGAACTTTAAGGGCAGATTTAAAACACTCGATAGTAACCCACAAACTCATACAAAGACCTGGCATGGTGATGCTTCCTAACACTCTTCCTGGCCACTTCGGGACACTCCAGGGAGTTGCAAAGGCTGCCTTCCCCTCCCACAACCCTTCCCATAACAGCATTATGCCTCCAGCTGATCCAGGAATTGACCCATCCCTCCTGACCCACACTCCAGCTGCTCCTCAGCCAATAGGTGCAGCGCTACTACCTCGTGAGTAGGTCAAGTGTAGCCCGTGAACTCAAACAAAGACTCACCATGCTCTAACTGTCTTCCATGCTTCCCAACCACTTCAAGGTACTCCAGGGAGTCAAGAAGATTGTCTACCCCTCCTGTAACCATCCCCACATCAGAGCTTTGCCTCCAGCTGCTCTGGGGATTGAGTCATCCCAAATGACAATAGACCCTCCCTCCAGCCACTTTTCAGCCAATAGGAGTGGTGCTGCTACCTTGTAGGTGGATGAAGTTTAGCCTGCAAACTCAATGACCTGGCATTGTCTTGCTGCCTTCTACTCTTCCCAACCACTTCAGGACACTTCTGGGGGAGGTAAGGATTGCCTACCCCTCTTGCGACACTCTCCATGCCAGCATTTCACCTCCAGCTACCCCACAAATCGAGCTGTCCCTCTTGATCAAGGACCTTCCCTCCAGCCACTCCTCAGTCAATAGATGTGGTGCTGCTACCTTGTGGGTGGATCTCCCTTACCTCCTCAAATTCTGTCAGTTACCTAGCAGTCATTTTTGCTAAGAACCACAGTACAAAGGGTGTCTGCTGTGGGTGTCAACTGTGAGTTAGTCGTTGGCTGACCACTCTGCTCCACAGTAGGCAGACTAATGCTCCATAGACAGTGACTTTGGACTTGAGGTCTGTGAGTTTTCAGTCATAGATTATTTTCTTTACCGTTGTTACATATCCTATGTTGTGCGTGACCTGCTTTCAACTGGTTGTATACAGTAGGTACTGCTGACTACACCCTATATGAATGGCCCTTATTCCTGTACAAAGTTAGTGGAGTGCACTGCTAGATTTGGGTGTTCATAGGCTTGCCTGCTTACATCCTATGTGGGTGGCCCTGTATGACCACTATGTTTAGGTATATTGCCTTCGTTCTATGTGGGTAGACCTTACAATCAATATTGAATATTCATTACTGCCCTATATCGCTATTGGTTATGGAGTAATACAGTCAAACTGCATTTATTGTTGCCTATTGTTCCCTAGGGTTTTTACTGACTTGTTGCTACTCTGACTTGGGTTGTTCTTAAGGTAATTTGACTGGTGTGACATCTTGTTTCACAAGCTGTTGAAAATTTATCATCTTGTCAGAGAAGGAGTAGTTCTGCTGGCTGTGCATGTCATTACTATCTACTTTACAGGCCCAGGGCCTTGCAGCACTCCTAAGTACTATAATGCTCCAGACGACAGGCCCAGGGCCTTGCAGCACTCCTAAGTATTATAATGCTCCAGACGACAAGCACAGGGCCTTGCAGCACTCCTAAGTACTGTAATGCCCTGGAGGACAGGCCCAGGGCCTTGCAGCACTCCTAAGTACTATAATGCCCTAGAGGACAGGCCCAGGGCCTTGCAGCACTCCTAAGTACTGGAATGCCCCAGAGGACAGGCCCAGGGCCTTGCAGCACTCCTAAGTACTATAATGCCCCAGAGGACAGGCCCAGGGCCTTGCAGCACTCCTAAGTACTGGAATGCCCCAGAGGACAGGCCCAGGGCCTTGCAGCACTCCTAAGTACTGTAATGCCTCGGAGGACAGGCCCAGGGCCTTGTATCACTCCTAAGTACTATAATGCCCCAGAGGACAGGCCCAGGGCCTTGCAGCACTCCTAAGCACTATAATGCCCCGAAGTACTTTAGTTTCTCATATCTGACTGCTTCAATTGTATGGTTCCCAAACCTCATCTATCTGCTCAAGAAAAGAGATCTGGTAATCCTGACCCAGTTTGCGAAATGTAGACTGCACTGCTCACTAATACCTCTAAATTGGCTTCCTCTGTCATATCCGTATTGAATCCCAACCCTATTGACTGTGATTACTGGTGATGTTGAACCTAATCTCACCCCGCCCATGCAACTTTCCCAGCCTGGCATGATGCCAAAGGCCTAAAAATAGCACAACTTAATGTCCACAGTATTATGTCTAATTTGGCCGAGCTCACTGCCTGAGTTGGATACTATAGCCCTGGCATAATGGGCCTAACTGAGACCTGGCTCAAGCCTACTGTGCCAGATGCTGCCTGTGCCCTGCCTGGCTTTAACCTCATCAGGTCTGACTGTCCTGGATCTAAGCATTGAAAAAGCTTTCCGTTATACCACAGAAGTCACCTGAATGTCTCCTGATCCAGCAGGCTCTTCTCTTATCTTCAGTTTGTGAGTTTTTACATGTATTACTGCTGCTGGGTGGTACTAAGAAAATACATCAGGTCTGTATTTATCACCCTCTCTCAGGGGGCCTATAAGGGTTAATTTATCTTGGAGGCTGTTGGTGCTAAGGTTGGCTCATGTGAGCTGCTAATTATGGGTGACCTAAACCTGAAATGGGTGGGGAGCAATGTTAAATGTTATCAGTCACCCTTAGAGGGGCTTGGTATGAGCAACTTATCTCTTCTCCTACCAGACTCTCCACTAATGGAAGTCAACACTCTCTCCTAGACAGGGTCCTCTCAAAGAGAGAAAAGCAGATCCCCCTATATAGGACCTTCCTGGATGCCATCTCTGATCACACTCCCTCTTACTGTGTATGGAAGGTGAGTTTGCCCAAAGTTCCTCCCAAGGTCACCTTCTTCCATGACCTATCCAAATTGGATGATTGCTCCTTCATCGTTAACCTTGCCCACGCTAACTGGTCCTGTGTATTGATGGAGGCTGATGTGTCTGTTGCTCTCTCCAATTTCCTTTCCATCTTCTCTGCCCTGCAGGGCAAACATGCCCTTTTCATGAAAAGGAGAGTATGGGGCACAGTTATAGAGTGGCTGCACAGTGATCTGCTAACAGTGATGAAATCTAGGGATAAAACCTGGACTATAAGTCCACCCATGCTATGGCTGACTTCCTTGAATATAGAAAACTTAAGAACGTCAGCAAGAAAGTCATACATCAGGCTAAAAATGAGTACTGCAGGTCCATCCTCCTTGCAACTGCTAGCCAGGGAGCCCTGCAGTTTCTGGTAGAATGTCAAAAATGTGGTTGGTGGCATTGCTTTGCAATACACAAATGAATTCCTCCTAGATGAGGTAAATTATAATAACCCTCTTACGATAGCCAATGCATTCCATGGGCAGTTCTCTGGTTTATCTTCCCTCACTTCTTCATTCACTAGTGTCACTCTGCAGTGCCCACCTGCACCTCCCATTCACTCCCACTCTTCTACTTGCAAACAATCTCAGTAACTGACATGACCAGACTTCTAAGGGGATTCTCCCTATTTACCAGTTCTGGCTTTGACGACATGGAGCCTAAGCTTATACACTAAGGTGCTCATCTTCTTGCCCCTCCATAGCCCACATATTCAACCTCCCCCTAGTTACTGGGGTTACTGTCCCAGATGTGTGGACGGTGGCTAGGGAAGTCCTCATTTTTAAGCAAGGAGACCTATTATCAGTGATCAGCAAGGTTCTCTGAATACCGTTACTCTCATAACGCATTGGCCCTGCAGCAGCATGGCTTCTGAAAGGGGTATACCACCTCCACTGTTCTTACTGCTGTTACCTCTGTCATTAGGGCTGCTATGTACTGTAGAAACATTTTGGGGACAATTTTTGTTGACCTCTCAAAATCTTATGACACGGTGGACCATAAGCCTCTTTGTTTCATGCTTTGCTCCTCTGAACTGTCTTCCCATGCTGTTGCCTAGTTTTGTAATTACCTTCATGGTAATCAACAGCTAGTTAAATTTAACAGGGGTGATGCCTGAACTTACATCCTTGAAGCTCTGGGTCACTCAGGGCTCCATCCTAGGGCCTCTTCTTTTTTCCCTATTCATAAATGAGCTTTCTAAGAAATCTGCTCTCTGTACCTTCATTTTGTATGAGGATGACTGTGTGTTGCTAACCAGTGCATACAATATTAGAACTGTTAATTTACAGCTAAATGATGACTTCCATCATATCCAGCCTTGGATGACAGTAGTTGGTCCGCAATGTGAAGAAGACACAGGCAATACTCTTTGATTCTTTGGTTCTCCTGGTAAAACCAAGTTCTGCCCTGAGCCCTTTTATTTTATTTATTTATCAAGTCTAGGATTACAAATACCTTTGAGCCATGGCTCTTTTACAAAGGTTCCATGTCAGAGAAATACAAATTATGGGGAACATCAAGACAGGCATTACAACAATGTGGACATTGCAAACAGAGTACAGATTAATACAGTTCAAGGGTAGCATTGTAACAAGGCAGCCAGCGGCATTTGTCAGAGAAAATAGACAACAGATAAGAAGTGCCAGAGTCATAGGGAGAGGGAAGAGGGTAGGGGGGAGAAGGAATGTAAGAAGGGTGGCAAGAGGGTGAAAAGTGCAGCATTGGGTATACCAAGATGTGAGGGTAGAATCCAGTGGGGGGGGGGGGGGACAACTAGAGCAGAAAGGGAAGTGAGAAACAAGGTTAAGTTGAGCAGTCACAGGAGCTGTTGGTAGTGAGATAGTGTCAGAGCCTAGTTTTAAACATACCAATAGTTGGGGCAGAGGAGATGGTTGGGCTGAGGCCATTGAACCAGAGTGGTGCTTGATAAGCAAAAGAGCATTGTCGCTGTGAAGTGTGACAGTGGGGGACTTTCAGTAGCTGTAGCGTGGATCTCCTAAGGCACGGTTTGTTAATTCGGTGTTGTAACAGAGTTGAGACCCCAGAAGGTGCAAGGCCAAGGTAGATTTTTTTGACCATGGAGCAGGTGAGAAACTTTATGTGGTTTGATAGCTGGAGCCAGCCAGTCTGAGTGTACAGGTCACATGTGTGGGTGAGATGGTGAGCACCAGTGATGAGCCGACATACTTTATTTAAGGCAGTTGAGAGGCATCTAAGGGTTGTGGTTGTGGCCGAGCCATAAATGATGAGACCATAGTCTATTACAGAGATCACAGAGCTCAGGACTGCAACCTTCAAAGCTTGTGGCGTGAGGTGTGGTCTGTGTTTGTAGAGGAGACCAAGCCATGTATTAGCAGCTCTAGCTACATTATCTACATGAAGTCCATAGGAGAGATCAGGGTCAAGCTGAATCCCTAAGTATTTGAAGGACACCACCTGATCTAGAGTGTTGCCCTGGGTGGTGGAGATAGCCAAGTGGTGTAGCTTGTGTGGGTTATGAGAGCTGCAGAAGAGCATAGATTTGGTTTTCTTGTCATTGAGGACCAGTTTATGATTAAGAAACCATGACTCTACAGAACTGAAACCAAGTTGAAGGTTGTGTTGAAGAGTTGCAGGATCTTTGTGATTGGAGAATACAACAGCATCATTGGCATATAGTATGATCTGCTCAGAGCAGTGGTAAGGGAGGGAGTTTAAGAAAAGGCTAAAAAGGAGGGGTCCCAGTATGGATCCCTGTGGGACACCCGAGCGAACAGGCAGGGTGTTAGAAAGAGCGTCAGCAATTTTTTCTCTCTGTGACCGGTTTTCTAAGTAGCTTTTAAACCAGAGAGAAGAGTCAGGTGATAGCCCGGCATTCAGTAGTTGGTGTATTAGTAGTCCATGGTGTACTGTATTGAAGGCCTTGGAGATAGGCCATGAACGCGTGGGAAGGCCGTTGTCAAAGGATTTGTGCAAAGCTCCAGTGAACTCAAGAAGGGCTGTGGTGGTGCTGTGACCTTTCCAGAAGCCGTGTTGTTGTGGACAAGGTATATTGTATTTATCCAAGTGGTCGGTAAGTTGATCAGCCACGATGCACTCAAGTGCCTTAGAGAGTGGGGGCAGTATGGAGATAGGGCGATAATTTGAGTGAATCGTCTTGTCCCCACTTTTATGGACAGGTGTCACGGTGGCTATTTTCCATAGGTCTGGGAATTTTCCACAGCTGAGAGAGGTTTAGGATTTTTGTTAATGGATGAATTACCTCATCGAGGGTGAGCAACAGAAGCTTAAGGTCCAGGGTGTCACTACTAGATCTAGATTTAGAGATAGCTGCAGTAATATAGCGGAGAGCTTCATTCAGCCTTACCTTCCTGAAGTAGAAGAGGGGATGGTTAGACTGAGGGGCTGAGGTATTTGGGGAGTAGGCCCTGCTTTTGAAAAAGTCATGGGGTAGGACAGCACTAAGGTCTGAAAAAGCCGTGTTAAAGATGTTTGCGATCACCTTGGGGTCAAGGGTTGAGGATCCATCAACCATTAACATGGCCTGAGAGGTTTTTGGCTGCTTCCCTGTGACATCCTTGATATTGTCCAAGAAAGCATGCCCATTTCCCCATGTATTGGTGAGAGCATCTTTGTAATAGGTGGATTTCATTAGCCGTATGGCTTTTCTGCAGGCATTTCGTGCTTGTTTGTAATTTTGGATGTCCAGTTGTTTGCCAGTGGCCCTGGCAACTGCCCAGAGGTGATCCCTTAGTTTCAGCTGTGAGAGAAGAGCCATGGTGACCCATGGGTTGAGAGAGATTTTGTTTGCACCTTTAGCAGGGGCAAAGAGGTCGAGCTTTGTTGAAAATTGAGATGAAGTGATCAAGAGCCAAGTTAACGTCTGTTGCTTCATAGATTGGTAGCCAGTCTTGTAGAAGCAGGTGTTGCTTGAGATGTGGAAGTTTTCCACGAGGAAGGACTCTGCTAGCGATAATTTTGGGAGGGGGCTTAAGGAATTTGTTAGACCATGCACACATGACTGGGGAGTGGTCACTGAGTGAGTCTGGGAGAATGGTCGTACGAGAAATCCTTGTGGGGTGACTGGTGAGGACCCAATCCAAGAGGGTACTGGTGCCAATCTTGTAGTTAATCCTAGTAGGGGAGTTCACCATTTGCTTGAGGTTAGCAGCTGAGATGGAGTCTTTATAGGCACTGGCACTCGATGCTAACCAGTTTATGTTGAAATCCCCTAGTAGAATAAGTTCAGCTTCAGAAGGATGAGAGTTGATAAAGTTTAGGACGTCATTGAATCCATGTTTAGGGTCCCTGGGCAGGATGTATACAGAGACAATAGTCAGGGCTTTATGGTTGGGACCTAGGACGATTTTTATTGGCAGAATCTGGGCTGAGGCAGAAAGTGATGGAGTTGCTACAGGGTGCCAAGACAGGGAGTCTTTGATATAGATTGCGCAACCACCACCTTTTTTGGATATCCGGTCCAGCCTGTGGACATTGTAGCCATGTATTGTTACTGCTGAGTCAGGAACTTTAGGTGTCAGCCAAGTTTCCACCACTGCAAGGATGTCAAGGTTGTGTTGGCACATGAAGGCTTGGAATGCATCCAGCTTTGGTAGTAGGCTGCAGATATTAATAGTTGCAAGGATAAGGGCACCTGGAGTTTGTGTGTGCCTGAGCTTCTGGGCCAGGATTGGGATGGGCCGTGCCTGAGATGAGGAGAGGAAGAGTAGGAGTTTAAGGAGCAGAGTCACAGCTCTTTGAGAGATAGTTTTGGTTGTTGTTTCCTGGAGTAGAAGTTGCAAGGTTCAGGCGGTGTCCCATATGGACTGCAAGGTGGTACAGTGTAGAGAGGTGGCACACTTATTGAGAGTAGTAGTCGGGTTAAGTAACCAGGAATATCCAATCGGTGTGCCAAGCACAAGACTCGAGTAGAAGTGGAGAGTTCCCTTGGAGTAGCAGTGGAAACCAGAGTAGAGGGTGGCGGGGGTGGGGTGGGGGTGGGGGTGGCTAGGACCAGGGAGAGAGAAGAGGGGGGCCAGGGCAAGGAGAAGGAGGAGAGGCGAGAAAAAGGCAGAGAGAGCCCACATGACTTACGTACTAGATAAAGAGATAGAGATATAGCCCTCTAGTGGTGAGAGGATATCATCTGCTAATGGAAAAAAGCTCTAAATTCACTTCTAATATCAACTCAGAACTTAAAATGACTGTAAGGATTAAACAAATTATTAAACCCTAGCACATAAATTCAACTAGAGACACAGAGGGAGATACAGTAGTTAGAGGTGTGTTCGCTTGGTTCCCTTGGTAGTCTCCACCACTGAGAGGTCTTCCATTACCACTGTACTCTCCTTCATGTACCTTGGAGTGACCCTGGACCCTCAGGTAGACCTCTCCTTGCGTATCTCAAATGTGTGTAGAGTAGTAAACTGCAAACTGAGTCTGGTCTATATGACCAAACATATCTTCACCTCTAAGACTCGTGTTGCCCTTGTTAGGTGGGAGGGTGCTCCTCCCTAGTCATAATTATGGGTTTATCACTTATGAAAATGTGGCTAGGACTTCAGTCTGTGATTGGGATGTAGCTTATAATAACATCTGTAGGTTTGCACTGTTGGCTGGAGAGAATGAAGTAAGTGCTTCAGCTGGGACTTACTTCTTTCTCTCCTCTCTTAGTATGTGTTCTATAAATATGCACACCTCCTCATGTGTGATTACTCTGTTGGCTGCCCACCTCACACACACCTGTGAACTTTATAGCAAACTGGACTGGTTATCCCCTGCAAACAGTCACTCTTTTACCCTGGGTTGTTTTGTTGACAAGACTGTCCGAACTGCTACTCCAACTATCCTGACAGACCAACTGAAAACACCTATTCAGAACTACAGTACCAACTCCAGTCCACTGACCAGTCCCTGTTGGTCATTCCTAAGACCCATACCACATACCAGTCCTTCATGGCTTGGGCACTGAGGCTCATGAACTCCTTCCATCTCAGGCTTGTGGGGCTGCCTCCCATTTGCATTTCAAGAAGCTCCACTGGGATTTCTTGAAGGCCAACTCAGCCTGCTCATGCATGTAACCATAGGGTATATATCCTATGGACTGGAGGTCCTTGTCATTTCCATCCCATAGTGCTTGTCCTACTTAAAGTGGCTTACTGTTCATGCTCGAGAGGGGTTAGTTATCTTGCATACCATGCTTTGAACTGCTTTGTAATTGTACCTGATCAAGTATATGAACTGGTTTGCATTCAGTGTTATTGTAATTTCAACTATCTACTTATATAATTGCCAATCTGCTATTCTGCAGCTTGTAAATATCACTGTATTGTTGTTGTAAAGTTTTCTATTGCCTTGTAATTCTCCTGGGTTGCACCTGAAAATAGACACTGTGATTGTCATGTGTACATACCTGGTCAATAAATACTAATAAATAAATACAATTGACCCCCTCTCTTGTTTTATAAATGCACACGAGCACACACATAGAAACATAGAATTTGATGGCAGATAAGGACTGCTTGGCCCACCCAGTCTGCCCATTTTCCTACCTAACAGATAAGCTGCAGATCCTAGTTAACCAACAGCTTACTTCATCCTACCTTCCACTAGGACGGCCTTATGTCTGTCCCATGCATTCTTGAATCCCCCCACTGTTCTTGACTCCACAACCTCCTCAGGAAGGCTGTTCCATGCAGCCACAACCCTCTCTGTGAAAAAATATTTCTTCACATTACCTCTGAGCCGTCCCCCCATTATCTTCAAATTGTGCCCCCTTGTTCTTGCACATCTCTTTTTCTGAAATATGCTACCCTCTTGGACTTTGTTAATTCCCTTGAGGTACTTGAAAGTTTCTATTATGTCCTCTCTCTCTCTCTCTCTCCCTTCTTTCCTCAAGGGTATACATATTAAGCTCCTTTAGTCTTTCTCTGTATGTCTTCTGGTGCAGACCCTGCACCATTTTGATTGCCCTCCTCTGGACAGCCTCCACTCTGTCTATGTCTTTGCAGAGATGGGGTCTCCAGAACTGCACACAGTACTCCAGATGGGGTCTCACCAACTGTCTGTACAGAGGGATAACAACTTCCTGTTTTCTACTATTGATGCCTCTTCCTATGCATCCCAGTATCCCCTCAGCCTTCCTTACTGCCTTCTCACATTGCTTGCCCACATTTAGGTCATCTGATATAATTACCCCCAGGTCCCGTTCCATTTTTATTGTTTTCAGTATCTCACCCCCCATTGTGTACTCTTCCCCTGGGTTTTTGTTTCCCATGTGCATTACCTTGCACTTCTTTGCATTGAATCTGAGCTGCCAAACATTTGACCATTCCTCCAACCTTGCCAAGACTCTTCTCATCCTTTCCACTCCATCTTGTGTATCAACCCTGTTGCAGATCTTTGTGTCATCTGCAAAGAGACATACTTTTTCTTCCAGTTCCTCTGCAATGTCACTTATAAAGACATTAAAAAGGACCGGTCCCAGTACTGAACCCTGTGGTACCCCGCTAGTAACTCTCCTTTCTTCACTGTGTACTCCATTTACCACTACTCTTTGCGTCCTGTTGTCTAGCCAATTTTTTATCCCAGCTACCACCTTGGGGCCCACTCCAAGGCTGGCTAACTTGTGTATTAATCTTTTGTGTGGGACTGTATCAAATGCCTTGCTAAAATCTAGGTAGGCCATGTCCACAGCCCCTCCCTGGTCTACTACTTTGGTCATCCAGTCAAAGAAATCTATTAGATTTGTCTGACACGACCTTCCCATTGTGAATCCATGCTGCCATGGGTCCTGTGCCCCACTGGCCTCTAGGTACTCAACAATACTTTCCTTCAGAAGTGATTCCATCATTTTCCCTACCACTGAGGTCAAACTAACTGGTCTGTAGTTTCCTGCCTCTGTCCTGCTCCCACTTTTGTGAAGAGGAATCACATCTGCCCTTCTCCAGTCCTCAGGTACCACCCCATCCTCCCAAGATTTGTTAAAGAGAATAGTCAGCGGTGTCACTAGTTCTACCCTTAGTTCTTTTAGAATTCTTGGGTGAATCCCCCATCAGGCCCCATTGCTTTGTCCACCTTCAATTTTATTAGTTCTTTCAGAACCCTTTCACACACACACGCACATTTATATATATTGTATATATTATAGGTGCACAGTAATGCCCCTATAATAGGGTCCAAAGGCCTGTTCTATGTTAAACCCCAAATTTTGCACTTTAATAACTTTGCAACCATTCGACCGATCCACATGACATTTCGTATGTGCCACCGGGGACCAAAGTTCTCTTGATGTAGCAGAAAAAGAGATGTGCAAGAACAAGGGGACACAATTTAAAGATAGAGGGGGGTGGTTCTGGGGCAATGTGAGGAAGTATTTTTTTCACAGAGAGGGTAGTGGATGCATGGAACAGCCTTCCTGAGGAGGTTGTGGGGTCTAAAACTGTGGGAGAATTCAAGAATGCATGGGACAGACATAAGGCAATTCCTGTGGGGGCTAGGAAGAAATAGGCTGTTGGTTAACTAGGATCTGCGGCCTATCCTGTAGGTAGGAAAATGGGCAGACTAGGTGGGCCAAGTGATCCTTATCTGCCGTAAAAGTGTATGTTTCTATGTTAGCAAGTTTCGGTCTGGCTGGATGTGCGGTTGCGGAGATGCAGAATATCAACAAATGTGAAAGTAACCATTTTTATGCAAATTCTTTGTCACACCATTTCTCAGAAATGGCTTGAGGGGTTGGTCTGAAACGTTTAGGGTATTTCGAGCTTGGTTCGCAGATGTGCCTTTTAAAGGTTTGATGAAAAAACATTAATCAGTTCAAAATGTATTAAACTTTAAATTTTCCCATTATTTCCTATGGGAAAAATTAGACGTGCAGTGCAAGAGTACTTTTTGCTGCTGCGAAAGCAGCATTTGCTTTCGCAAATGCAAAATGTAGTTTTGAGATTTTGCCATCTTATTTTCCGTTAGCGATGTGGAAAAACTTAAAAATCTTAAAAAACACTGCCCGTTGGTAAACACCAACACTTGTGTTTAGGCAAGGCAAGGCAAACGTTATTTTAAGGCACCCAATCCGGGAGGCTCTGGGTGTAGTACAATACAATCAGAACAATTTTTAAAATAATACATATAGAACAGGTTTACAAGCAGTCTTAAAACAGTATAAAACCCATTTAAGACATAACAGCAGCAAAATATGTTCACAGAGGCCAGGTGATGCATATGGTCTCATCAGGGAAGGCCAGGTGGAACAGGTGACCCTTAAGCCTGCACTTAAACTGTTTGATCGTCGAAGCCTCCCGGACAACAGATGGTAATGCATTTCATAGAGTCAGTACAGCGACACTGAATGTCCTGTCACCCGAGGTCTTGAGATGAATCCTATGAACATCCAGGAAGCCCTTGGTCAAACAGCTGAGGGAGCAGACTGAAGTGGTTGATATTAGGAGCTCCACCTGATAGCCAGGACCCAGACCATATAGAGCCTTGTGGGTGAGCAAGCCCACCTTGAAGAGGGCTCTCCACCTGATAGGTAGCCAGTGCAGAGCTTGCAGGACAGGGGTTACATGACTGGACCTGGGCAGGTCAGTCAGCAATCGGGCCACTGCGTTCTGCACCAGCTGTAACCAGTGGAGGCTCCCGCCAGTGACCCCGAAGTAAAGAGAGTTACAGTAGTCAAGCCTCGAGGTGACAAAAGCATGTGCTAGTGTCAGCAGTTCATTGGGAGGAATGAGGGGCTTAATCCTGGCAATGTTCCTCAAGTGATAAAAATCACTCTTGACAACAGACAACAACTGAGCCTCAAGTGTCAGTCTGTTGTCTAGGATCATGCCAAGATGTTGCACCCTTGGAGAGGCTATGAACGGAGCAGACCCCAGAATAAGTCCTGTGTCTGGGCCGTGAGCACTCTCATCACATCCATGACTTGGCTCGATCACCATCACCTCTGTCTTATCTGGGTTCAGCCAAAACCAACTGGAGGACATCCAATGATTGATTTTGACCAGGCAGATGTTAAACATGTCCACAGCATTTGGTGTTCCAGGTGCAAAAGACAAATACAGTTGTGTATAATCTGCATAGCAGTGAAACTCCACACTATATTGCCAAATGATCTCATCTAGGGGCAGCATAAACATTGCAAACAACATTGGTGACAAGATCAATCCCTGTGGCACTGCACACGACAGATGTTTTGGGCAGGAGGAGAAATTCCCCACCACTACCCGCTGCACCCTATCAGTGAGGTAGGACTCAAACCAGTTGATGACAATACTGGCGAGTCCACAGTACTCACAAAGACAATCGAGAAGTATGAAGTGATCAGCAGTGTCGAATGCTGAAGAGAGATCAAGGACAACCAGAACTGACTGTTCTATGCTATCTCTAGTCCTAAGTAGGTCATTGTGCACTCTGACTAGTGCCATTTCGCTGCTGTCTCTGGCCTTGAAACCTGAATGGAATGGCTCATACATGTCAAAGGACACAAGGTGATCCTTGAGCTGTTGCACCACAAGCTTCTCCACAACCTTACTCAAAAGAGTAGGTTGGAGATAGGATGATAATTCTCCAGGCTGTCCGGGTCGAGAGATGTTTTCTTCTAGAAGGGTCTCACCAAGGCCTCTTTCAAGGCCATTGGAAAAATATCCTCTGACATTGAGCACCAGGCAATCCTGGTGAACACCAGGCCGACAGCCTTGACACATCTCATCCAGAAATGCATCAGGGCTGGGTCTAGTTCACAGTATGTGTGTGTTAGCTCTGAGATCACCCTAATGACCGAGGCCACGTCCACAGGTTTGAACTCATCCCAAACTGCCGGAGTGCCTCTACTCCTCTCAGCTCGCTACTGTGAGGCAAAACTTGCCTCACTTACAGAATCCCCACACGGATAGAGGCCACCCTGTCAGAAAAGAACAGAGCAAACTCATCACATAAAGTGAATGAAAAAGCTTTTTTTAGCTGTAGTCAGACAGGGTGAAGTAGCCAGTCTACAGTCTGAAATAGCTGAGCTGGTCTGTTCTCACCTGTGGCAATTTCCCTGGACAGAAATTCTGCCTTCTTACATAGAAACATAGAAATCGATGCCAGATAAGAATCGCAAGGCCCATCCAGTCTGCCCATTTCTTCTACCTTATGCATGTGCCATAGTCCTTTACTCTGTCAATGGCCTATCTATTCATACTCATCCGTATTGCTCACTTATGCCTATCCCATGCCTGTTTCAAGCTCTGCACTGTATTTATATCCACCACTTCCTAAGGTAAGCCATTCCATGCATCCACCACCCTTTCTGTGAAAAAGAACTTCCTCACATTGCCCCTTAATTGGCCTCCCTTTAATCTCATATTGTGTCCTCTTGTCCTGTTATTTTTCTTATATTTAAACGTTAGACTCTTTCACCTTGTTGATGCCCTTAAGATGTTTGAACGTTTCGATCATATCACCTCTCTCCCCCCTTTGCTCTAGGGTATACATATTGAGCTCTGTTAATCTGTCCTCATATGTTTTCTGATGCAGTCCCTGCACCATTTTGGTCACCCTTCTCTGGACTGCCTCTATTTTGTTAATGCCCTTGTGCAGGTGCAGCCTCCAGTACTTCATGCAGTACTCCAGATGGGCCTAACCAGTGTCTTATAAAGAGGGATTATTATCTCTCTCTTACAACTTGTGATACGCCTACTAATACACCCCAACATCCCTCTAGCCTTACCTATACTGCTTTAGTGGTCTGCTTGGATGATTTCAAGTCATCTGTGATGATGATGCCCAAGTCTCTTTCTTCCCTTGTGATTGCCAGCAAGTCCCCTCCCAGCCTATAGGTAGTGTCAGGGTTTCTCTTCCCTATATGCATGATCTTGCACTTCTTTGTGTTAAACCCCAGTTGCAACTCTTCTGACCATTTTACATAGAAACATAGAAGTTGATGGCAGATAAGGACCGCAAGGCCCATCCAGTCTGCCCATTTCTTTTTCTACCTTATGAATGTGCCATAGGCCTTTGCTCTGTTAATGGCCTGTCTAGTCATACTCATCTGTATTGCTCCCTTATGCCTATCCCATGCCTGTTTGAAGCCCTGCACTGTATTCATATCCACCACTTCCTGAGGTAGGCCATTCCATGCATCCACCACCTTTCTGTGAAAAAGAACATCCTCACATTACCCCTTAATCGGCCTCCCTCTAATCTCATGCTATGTCCTTTTGTCCCGCTATTTTTCTTATATTTAAACATGTTAGACTCTTTCACCTTGTTAATGCCCTTAAGGTGTTTGAATGTTTCAATCATATCACCCCTCTCCCTCCTTTGCTCTAGGGTATACATATTGAGTTCAGTTAATCTGTCCTCATATGTTTTCTAATGCAGTCCCTGCACCATTTTGGTTGCCCTTCTCTGGACTGCCTCAATTTGGTTAATGTCCTTCGAAGGTGTGGCCTCAGTACACATGCAGTACTCCAGATGGGGCCTAACCAGTGTCTTGTAAAGAGGGATTATTACCTCTCTCTTCTGACTTGTGATACCCCTACTAATACACCCAACATCTCTCTAGCCTTACCTACTGCTTTAGAGGTCAGCTTGGATGATTTCAGGTCATCAGTGATGATGACGCCCAAGTCTCTTTCTTCCTTTGTGACTGCCAGCAACTCTCCTCCCATCCTATAGGTGGCTTCAGGGTTTCTTTTCCCTATGTGCATGATCTTGCACTTCTTTGCATTAAACCCCAGTTGCCACTCTTCCGACCATTTTGCTAGTTTATCCAGATCTCTTCTCATTCTGTCCACCCCATCTGGATCATCTACTCTGTTGCAGATCTTGGTGCCATCTGCAAACAGACAAACCTTACCCTCCAGCCCATCTGCAATGTCACTGATGAAGATATTGAAGAGGACTGGCCCCAGGACTGATCCCTGATGTACCCCACTTGTGACTTGCATCTCTTCTGACTGTATACCGTTTAGCACCACTCTCTGTTTTCTGCCCGTCATCCAGTTTGCAACACAGTTGATAAACCTCTGATCCACCCCGAGCCTACCCAACTTATTAATCCATCTTCTATGTGGAGCAGTATCAAACGCTTTGCTGAAGTCAAGGTAGGCAACATCGACTGCTCCCCCTTAGTCTACCACTCTGGTTACCCAGTCAAAGAAATCTATGAGATTGGTTTGACAGGACCTTCCTGTTGTAAACCCATGCTGTCTTGGATCCTGTGTTCCTATGGATTCCAGGTGTTGTACTATCTTTTCCTTAAGTAATGTCTTCATAATCTTGCCCACTACTGAGGTAACACTGACTGGTCTGTAAATCCCTGCCTTATGCTTAATTGCCCCCTGGTACTCATTGTAATGAGTACTCAAGGACAGTTTGTCCTCATCTGATAGGGTCTTCTGCCAGCAGTGCTCCAACTTCTGACCCCGATCTTCATCACCTTGAGATCTCTATCAAACCAAGGAGATCTCAAGTGAGAAGATCTGGGTCATATATGGACTGGAGCGATGGTGTTAAGTGCTTCAGATACCACCCTGTTATAGGTGGCCACTGCTTCACCAATGCCAGTTGCACATGCGGTGTCCACTGTAGATAGATCAGTCATCACCAGCAGTCCCTCTGGGGACAGCCCTCTTAAACAGCGATAACTGACCATCTCAATAGGGGAGGGACTTCCAGGGGGGCCCCAAAGTTGGATTCCACCATGCAGTGATCAGACCAACTGACCTGATCAATCTTGAGGCAATCAACCTCAAAACCCAGCTGGAACACCAGGTCAAGCATGTGACAGTGGAGGTGGGTCACAGAAGTAACTGCTTGTGCTAGGCCCAGTCATGACATCAGCTAGAGGGGCCCTCTAGAATCAGATTATGTGCTTACTTTTGCCCAAAAGTGTCCAGAATTATGTTTATTTTAATTATACTGTTTTTGCTTTTGCAAATTGCAGCACTATTGTGGCAATTTGCAAAAGTGCTTATGCGAAACTACCACGAATTGTGGCACTGTTTTGTGAAAAACCAGGGGTTATGCCACAAATTGCAGCACTGTTTTGTGAAACAACCTGGGTATTGCCACAATTTGTGGCACTACTTTTCCATATATGTCTGTTTCTTTGTCACTTTATTGCAAACAAAGGGTTTGCATTTATGGGCTGAAATTGTCTGGGTTCCAAGGGCTTGCCTCACAGATGTGCCTTTTGCTGGTTTAATGAGAACATTTTCATGTGCTACATAGTTATAACAGTTTAACATTTCATAATTTCCCATAGGATAATATTGTAATGGTTAGGGTCCCTTTTGGCAGCTATATTTTGAAAGCGCTTCAAAATACGGACCTGCTGTGACTCATAGCTTAGTATACATATAGGTGTACTAAGCTGTTATGCATGTTTGAGACTTGTCTACAGCTGCAGGGAAAATGTTAATGAATGGGGCTATGGTGACTGTGATACCATGCATTCACAATGTGACATCTGTACTGCTTTATGTACATGTAAATGATAGACACTTACTGGGCCCTGTGCTCCCACATGGACATATAACATTTTGAAATTATGGCAGCATAGGGCCTGAAGGGCCCTGTGCTCCCACAGGGAAATGAGGGTTCATTACTTTCTCTATAAACATATGGATAGATAAGAGCGCAGGGCCCAGAGGACCCTGTGCTTCCACACACAAATGAGAGACAATTACAATATGCATGCATGGAAGCACAGGGCCCAGAGCACATATGGGTGTCATTCTAGACTGATGGCAACACAGGGCTCTGGAGGTCCCTGTGCTCCCATAATGAACTAAGGCTATGGTTATACTTTCTCAAAAAGTAAGGACATTCTATGCAAAAACTTCATTAATGCACCATTAGGGTTCCAGATTCAAAAGTTAGGAAATTAGATCTTAGGGTTCCCAACCCTAAGACTCAACCCCACCCCACCCTCGGCTTCTAACCCTAAGACCCTACCCCCACCCTGCATGCGGTAACAGATCTTCATTTCAGGGTACTGATCTATCAGTATCGCACTCATGGCTTGACCACTCATGAGATATCAACAGACCAATTCCCTCTCATGATGATAAAAATTATATCTTAAAATATCCCATGTTATATCCCCTGTTTATGCAACACCTGTATATTAAAGGACACATATGTGTGATATTTGTCCTTCCCTGGGACCTAGAGTGAGAATACTGAAATTCTGAATTTAGACATTCTTCCAGAGAAGAATGACTAAAGCTATAATAGATTTGGCAACATAAATCTTACAGGGAAAGGATGGAATCATTGGGCTTATATTCATTGTCCTATCATAGATTTAGAAGTGATATTTGTATGCTTTTTAGAGCTCTGGTTGATCCCTTATTGCGGGAGGAATTGGGAATTAAATTTAATATGAACCGTGTCAGTTCTAGGAAGCATCACAAACAACTTTTTCTGTCAAGATGGAAGTTGAAATTAAGAAAGCATTGGTTTAGTCAAAGGGTTGTGACATCCTGGAACAATCTACCTGCATTGATAGTGGAGAGTCCTAATATGAATACCTTCAAAGCAAGATTGGATGTTGAGTTTAGAGACAGGATTTATGAATTTTAATCAACATAAATGGGACTGGGCAAGCTAATAGGATGTGTAGTCCATAACTGCTTGTATTTTTTCCTATGATTCCTATGATAGGTGCCCAGATGTATTTCACTGTAGGTCCCCATTGACTGGAGCGATCAGCATGAGCAGCACAATCAGAATGCAGCTGCCTGCTTGTGCACCGGCTTCCACTTTCAATTTAATTTTGTCTGCAACACCAAACGGGAACTTTTATTTTCTCCTCCGATTTCTCACACTGACAAGATCCCTCCTCAAAAACATTCATTTCACCACAAAACACTGTGTGTAGCAAGTAAGTCTGTTCCCCTGACACCCAAACCAGCACCCAACCGCATTCTCTCCTCCTTACCTTCTTCTCCATACCCGAGAGCATGCCTCCCCTCCGACTGCCAGTCCCATAGCCTCCTTACTGGCAATGACCACTCCTTCCCTGGCCTCTCCATAGCCACAGGCCACTCCCTCCTTTGACTCCAACCACTAGTGCAAAGTCCAGAACTCAGAATGCATCATAGACACATGCAAGTGTTGCATGCATACAAAACTGCTAAGCATCCACTCAGCCATCTGAAAATCATGCTCAGTCACCCTGACAATTAAAAAAATTACAAGAAAACACGGACTAAATACTGAAGCAACACACAAAGTATGAAATGTGCCATGGTCCCACCTTAAACATTGTCGATATTTCCCCTCGTGCAGTTTGACCTTTGACATCTCTCATGGGTTCACCACTCATGATGTCATAAGGTCAAATTGCACTCTGGAGAAATATCGGCAATATTTAAAGTAGGGCCATGGCATGTTTTTTTTTATATAGACATAGCTACATATAGACACAAAATCGAAAATCATGCAGTGGCATGAGGCCCCTGACTTCTGCCCTTATCTTGTATGAAATAATAAAATTACTTTGGTGTGACTTGCTCCCTCATAGCAAACGGCTTCTTAGTGTCCCAGTGTCCTTATAACAAAAGTTCATGCTTACTCCAGAAAATCAAAAACATCAAAATGTGAGTTTATCTATTCCACTCTGAACCTGAAAACCTCCTGGATGAGAGGTGCTTGTTATATAAAATTCACTTAGAAATCTGGGGATGATTTATTAATAACACACATTGCACTTGGGAAACTCTTAGCCCATCTAAGCCTTATGCAAATGCAACTTTTACACATGTCAACCGCATTGTTGATTTGGTAAAAAAAATCTTTATTTCAAATAAATAGAATGGAATTAACATTGCTGAGCATGCCTTTTGAAACAAAACAGTGACATGCTAATTAACTTGTGTCTGTGGATGCATCAGCTGTGCAGTCTTTCTTACTTTAAAAAAAAATAAAAGCAGATATATGCAGTCTATCTTGTAATAACTTCTCCGTGGTTTTATCTTTCCTCCCGGGTAATCAGAACAGCAGCCAACATTAGAAAAATGAAGTCTCTCAGGCACTGAATTAGGGATTCAATTATTTCCATATAATTAGCCTGATTTGGTTAAATATTTAAAACTTTCTCAGCAGTCAGGAAAAGAACAGTAGTTTCTGAGTGATCAGACCTGCAAATGACTTACATGCTTACTGAGAAAATCCTTATTATCAAGTAACAAAAAGAGATCAAGCCCAGTTCCCTCTCTCGTCTGTTTGGATATTATACTCCCAAAGGGGTTAACTGTTCTGCAGCTCTAGCATTTCTGTTCACTTGGAATTGACAAAGGTAAGCAGCAGCTTTCTACTGGACTTTCCAGTGGATTATGCAGATATGTTAAAACATAGGATCAGGATCTTGAGCACATGATGTGCTAGTATATGTAGCCCATCCCCTGAATGCTGAGTACTTACAGATCTCACCTCACAAGGGGAATTGGGCAGGGTTTACAATTGTGTCTAGGCACTGGGTCTAACAGGGGGTCCCTTAAAGCTGCTAGAAACTGCAGTAACTATATACACACTACAAAGGGCATTGCCCACCAGGGGCAGGAGAGCACAGGTAACATTAATTGGCCACATGACATGTACTTTATTCCCCAAGGGGGACACATGTATTTACAGTTATGCAATACGCTTGAGGCATGCACCAAAGTTCCCTGAATTATAGTGTGCCCTCTACACAGAACTCATGGCGTTCTACAACTATTTGCAAGCTGTTCCACATAGCCTAGTTGCTTTCACATAGTGCTGGGCATTTGGCCATAATCTTACAGTGACCCACCCTCTGGTGCACTTGGGATCTGTGGTTACTCTCTCTCCTGGAGGCCTGATGTTACTTGGGTACCTCTTGTAAGGCTTTCCTGCAACTACTCTTTGCTCCAGCATTACTGTGGAGCAAATTTTCTTGAGTCTTCTGGGGCACAGACGCATTTTATAATAAGGTTAGCTCTGCACTCGAATGCAGCTCCTCGGTGGATGTGATATTTTGGACTTCATAACGGCGTTCCACAGAATTCCTCATGAAGAACTAATTAACACCTTGAGTGAATTAGGGTTGGACAGCAACGTCATCATTTGGGCTGTGTCATGATTGATGGATAGAAAGCAACAGGTGACTCTAAGGGGCATTAAATCTGAGTGGGCAAGTGTGACTAGTGGGGTTCCCCAGGGCTCAGTGCTTGGCCCAGGCCTATTTAATTTGTAAATATCTTCTATGAGGTGCACTGGAGAAACTTGGGTTGCAAAATTTGCAGATGATACCGGAACTGGTATGAATGCAAATACTAAAGATACAGAGAAGATTAGCAGAACTTGAAAAATGGGCTGAATTACCTGGGTTGGATTTAACACTAATAAGTGCTCCGTTATGCATTTCAGGAGGAACAACATAAAGGCACAATACTACCTGAGTGAAAAACATGCTGAAGGTGGTGTCACAAGAAAGAGATCTGGGTGTTATAATAACCAACAACCTAAGTTTCACAACCCACTGTCATGGCATTAAACAAAAAGCAAATGTGGTCCTTAATAGTATTATTAGACACATTTTTATTTTATTTAGTTATTTATTTATTTATTGAAATGTTTCACCAATAAGGGCACACTGAATAAGTTGCTCATCTCACGGTGCATCATGGGGGGAAGTGTACGGTGGGGGGTTATAACCATACAGTCAACAGTAATACAATATAACCATACAGCATTTAGCTGAATACAATTACACAAAAAAGGCATATGCAGTGTACAGGAGCTGAAGAACACAAGAGAGTAAACTTGATATACAGTAAAAGTGCAACCAGGGAAATGAGCTCCCCCAAACAAAAGTCACACTTGTTTACAAAGTAAGTGCCACTGTTGGGATATCACTTAAGCAGAGGAATGTAGCAGGAATCCAGCTAACACGGCAGGCAGGGACACCTTGGGCACTGTGCTGGGGTTGGCAGCAGTCCAGTAACAATTTGGAGTACAGTAGGAAGGGGGGAACTTTGGGGAGACCACAGTTAAGATAAGTTTAGTCACAGGTACAATTTACCAAGAGGAAATTATGTAGGTCTGTAGTGATGGAGTAAGGGGAGGATGAGTGGTGGATTTGGAGGGGAAGAGAGTTCCATAGTTTAGGGAAGTGGCGCGAGAAGGCCATCTGCCCTTCAGTGGTCAGCCGATGAGGGACTGCCATTAGGAGGGAGTCAAAGGATCTAAGGGCAGGAGCAGGAGCAGGAGGGGGGGGAAGGGAGAGAAGAGAGGAAACCAGATAGGAAGGGAGAGTGCCAAACCAAAATTTAGATGCAAATTTTGCATAACGAAGGTGGTGTTGATTTTCTAATAATGGAAAGGCCAGGGAGTGGTAGAGGTTGCAGTGGTGAGTGAGAAGTGAAGCATCCAAAACAAAAGAAGAAGAAATTAAAGAGAGTGTCCAATCTGGGTAAGGAACACTTGGAAGTAGCACTGTAGACTACATCACAGTAGTCAAAAATAGGTAGGATCATCTTCTGAACAAGTTCACATCTGGCCAGCAGTAGGAGGCTACTGTGGTTCCTGTATAGGGCACCAAGCTTGGGGCGCAGCTTTTTCAGGATTACGTCAACATAACCAGAGAAGGTGAGGTGTTGGTCAGGCCACACCCCCAAGGTACCTAAAGGAAGTGGTGTCCTCAAGGACTGTCCCATCAAGAGTATGGAAGGATGGGAGGGAGGGGAGCCTGGAGAGTCTCTACCTAGTGCCAAAGGTCACTGAGACTGTCTTCTTGTGATTGAGTGAGAGTTGATGGGAGCTAAACCAGAGCTGAACCTTACTGAAGTCATGCTGGAGTCTGGTAGCTACATTAGCAGGAGTCTGGCCAGAGGTGAAGAGGACTGTCTTGTCAGCATACATATGTATGGAGGTGGATAAGCAGACTGAGGGAAGGTCATTGAGAAATATAGAGAAGAGAAGCGGAGAGGGCCCAGCACGGACCCCTGTGGGACACCAGTGCTAATGGTGAATGGGAGGGACATGGAGTCAGCTATTCTGACTGACTGAGTTCTGCCTAGTAGGTAGGCACTGAACCATTTGGTGGCAGAGTCAAATAAACCTGGCTGCAGCAGAGAGGGTATTGAGGGTATTGCAGCAGAGAGTAGGGAGTGGGAGATGATGTCGAAAGCCTTCACTAGGTCGACAAAAATGGCAGAAGTAATTTGGACACAATCCATCCCTGAGAGGATGGAGTTGGTGAGCCTAATCAGGGAGGCAGTGGTGGAATGGTTCTTCTGAAACCCAGATTGTAATGGGGTGAAAAAGTTAGAGTCAGCAAGGTAGGAAGAGAGTTGAGAGAGGACCAGATGTTCTTGAAGCTTAGCAAGGGTAGGAAGGAGAGAGATGGGGCAATAGCTTGCAGGTGAAGTAGGGTCCCCACCCTTTGGAAGGGGAAGAATGACAGCATGCTTCCACACAGGTGGAATGGAAGCAGTTTTGAAGGAAAGGTTAAAAAGGTCAGACAGTAGCTGGCCCGGTGGTGCTGAGGGTTGAGGCGCTGGTCACCTTACCTCGCACTATGCCAGTGACCCAGGTTCAGGAACAAGCATGGGCCACTGGGGGTCAACGGGGGCAGAGGAGGATCGCATATCCGAAGGACTACTCTCCTTCTCTGGGAAGGGGGACCACAGCAGTCAGTGTCGACTGGCCCTTGGTGGTGTCTGGGGGACAGCATATTGATGCTTAGAAAGGGGAGGAGAGGAGACAGACGCTTGGAGGAGTGTGTGCAGATGCGTGCATGCTCTCTCCATAGGGTGTCACTGCACACCTCCTCTCCTAAGGGGAGAAAAAGAGAAAATAGAGTCCTGGGCATGGCAAGATGACAGCCTATCCCCGCAGGCCCCACTCTCGCAAATAGCGGTAACCTCTGCACCAGATCCGTTCCAGTGGGTTGAGGTATCCCCTCTGCCCTGACATTAGGGGCAAGCCATGGAGGACAACAAAAAAATAGGCCGCGAGTGAGGGAATGAGGTTGGGGGATCAGGCATGAAGAAGTGCCACCCGGTACAAGGAGAAAGAAATTAATTGCAAAAAAAAAAAAAGGTTGGACAGCAGAACAGAGATAGCAGGAGCAGATAGAATGATCAGTTTAGGGTCCAGACCATCAGGTGACTTACCATTAGGGGTGCTGAGTGTATACAATGTAGCCAGGATGTCAGTGTGTGAAATTTTAGTGAAGGAGAAGGCACTTGGCAGAGACGGTGAGCAGGGAGAGGTGGGGGGGACATTAGGCTGAGGAGAGGGGAAGGTGGACAGGAGCGCAGAAGCACATTAGGTAAAATAGGAATTAAATTCAGTTGCAACCTTGAGGTGGTCTGACAAGAGATTATTGTTTATGTTGAGTAGAGGTGTGGGGATGGATTTGGGGGATGCATGACCTTCTAGAATTTGGAGTGATTGTTAATATTAGATCGAAAGGTGGAACAGAAGTACTCAGCTTTTGCTAGGCGAGTAGCTTTTGTGCACATGTTGCACAAGGTGCAGTAGGTATTGTAGTCGATAGGGAGCTTGGAAACTTTATGATTTTTCCAAGCTAGATCCTGGGCTTTTTGACATGCCAAGAGGTCAGGGGTTATCCAAGGGTGGTGATTGCCTCTGACCCTTGTGCGTCGCCGTGGGGCATGCTTGTCCCAGATCTTCAGAAATATTCCATGAAAGTAGGCATAAGCATCATCAATAGAAATAGATGTGGTTATAGGTACCCAATTAGCATGGGCCAGGTCATGAAGAGGGGGTGAGATTCAAGGATTTATACAAGTGGAATTGTAAGATTTTGGGGGGGGGGTCTTTAGCCCTGTGTATTTTGCGTATCATGAAGGTCATGTGGTAGTCACTCAATGCATCAGGTAGTAAGTCAGATTTGATGACTCTATGGGGATGAGATGTGAGGGCCCAGTCAATTAGAGAGTGATTGCCAGATTTAACGTTTACCTGGGTTGGCTCCAAAATGAGTTGCGATAAGTTGTGGGCAGTGATGTCATTCTGGGCTTTGTTGAGGGAGGAGGGAGATAACCAGTTTTGGTTGAAATCGCCCATTATGTATAGTTCGCCAGATGTGGTATGGGAAACTATGTTGCTGATGAGTTCATTGATAGTGGAAGAGGGAAGCCCTGGGAGAAAATAGATGCCAGCAATATACTGTATATGGGCACACTAGTACAAGCAGAGACGGGGAAGTGATAGTCCCCTTATTTTTATCACTGGTCAGGCCAATCTCGAGTACTGCATCCAATTTTGGGCACCAGGCACAAAGACTCAAATAAAAGCACTAGAGGGGATACAACAGAAGGCAACTAGGGTGGTTAGGGATCTAAGAGGCCTTAGTTATGGTAACAGGTTACAAGAACTGACACTGTTTACATTGAAGTACTGAAGAATGCAGGGAGACTTATGTCTAGCCTTCAGAGCTTTTACAAATCATGACCTCTGGGACTGTTTAAGTTTTAATTTCCAGGATCAGCACCACAATATGAGATCTCATAATCTGCAACTCAAAGGAGACCTTTGTCATTCCAAAAAATGTGCTTGTTGGTTTAACCAAAGAGTAGTAGCCTTATGGAACTCACCGCCAATTGAGATAGTGGGTAGTAAGGATTTGAATAATTTTAAGAACAAATTAGATTGCTACTTTAGAAATAGAAAAATAACTGGATACTTTGGTTAAGTGTGAGCACAATAGGCTCTTGTCTTCTTGCTCTGTAATACCTATGATATGATACCTTAATGGGTCATGCTTGGCACAGGTGTGTGAACCCCCACAATTGCAGTAATTTTGATGACTGCTGATGGAGGATTTCCACACGACTTCCCCATGATGCCATACAAATGGCCTACACTGCCTTCTTCCATCACATGGAAAACTGGAGTGGGTTCTCATAAATCTTTGGATGATCTTCTATAGGGAGTTCCCTACTTCTCCAACTACATTCTACTCCATGTGCAGAGAGACCATAGGGCCGGTGGACTCTCCATTCTCTGTATGCCTACTCACTCATTCTCTCTGTTCTCATGTATCATATTTTTACTTCACTAGATCTTTCTTTGGGATGTTCTTTCTCTTTCGAAGCTTTCTTGGACTTTCTTGTCTCTCTCTCTCTCTCTCGGTCAGGGCTCAGCTCAGGAACTCAGAACAGAAGTCTAAGTATATGCACACCTCTTCTCCTTTATTAGGGGTGGGAGGGGTAAGCGGCAACTAACAGCAGTCCTGCCGCTGAGCACATGTGCAGGGCATGCACAGTGACTCAGCAGATCAGCACTGCTGTAGGAAGGGAGCATGGGATATTCCAGGACTCAGGGCTCTAGTGTCATTCTTTAACTCTTTAGTAACTGAGCTCAGACAGGCAGAGGGTAAGAGTCTGTTTACACACTCCACTCATTAACCCTTGTAGTCCCCCGTAAGGCCACTTATACACTAATAAAAAATAAATGGGAAAGGGATGCAAGCCTGCCCTAGTGCTCCTGCAAGGGCAAGAGAATATTCAGGAGACATACTTCCTGGAGTTGTGCTTTGGGGTAATTCTGGATAGGATTAAAGGCCCCATTACCTTGGTTCTTGGCCACAATACCTAGGGTATCCAATGAACTGTTTCAGCCTCTAGGTGGTGGCTTGTCTTCTTATTACAATTTCTGCCTTATACTTCATACATTTGGATACCATGTAAAAAGCATTACTATATGTTCAGCCGAAACTTTGTACAACAGTCTTATGGGACAAGTCTACTCTATTGTCCTCCGCAGTGCTTACTGTCCATCTTCATCATTGTTTGATCTTCCTTGGACAGTGAAAGAGAAAGCAACCTAGACCTGGACATAGACACTTATATTAACTTAGCCTTGTAAAAGAAATTCATTACATAACCATTTTTGTTCTATTTTTCCATTTCTACCTAGGAGGGAAGCAGGCATGTTAACATGCATCTGCATTCCTCTTGTTCAACATATCACTTTCCCACATAACTATTTCCCTTCTCCATGGTCTTCTACTATGTCATCTTCTTTCTTTCCAGCAAAATCAATCATACAAGATACATGGCTTGACTCTAAAATATTCATTTGTATAAAATAAAAGGAGTCAAAACTTGGCGAGACAGAGGTACAACACAGATGTTTTTCACTGTTGAGGGAAGAGTATGGCTCACAACAGGTGGGGTCTCCCTTAGAAGATCCAAAGTCTTAGCCCAAGGTTTTCTCCGTAGTGCTACCTGCTGAATGCATGAACGTGCATAAAAAGTCATAATGCACCATTTATTGTCTTCCTTTTCCTCCACTATGACATCTGGAACTGGGAATACTGCCTTCCACCAACAAGGCGATGGACACAGGAGCATCTGAGTTAATGGATCCCTCTTGACTTGAGTTTTGGTCATGCTTTACCCCTCCTAGCAGGGGAACAACAGAATATGGAACATCACACTGCAGCATTCTCAATCATGTGGATACTGATGGCACCACTGTAGCAACCAGGCGGTTCTCACTACACCCAATTCAAGCACAGTGGTGAGGACCTGTATTACTTATTGTGGTTCTGGCTGGCCAGGGCATGGCAATGTAATGTCCATTTTGCAACCCTTCCATGTCAATATATTTATTCATGTCTTTGTATATGAAAGTCAGTATAGATAATGTTGTGCATCCTGATGCTACACCCTGTCTCCCAGGTCTTTACAACACTTTCTGCTCTCTTGTCAGTCTCCATACATTGCTGACACTCAATCATGTCCTGCAAGTGAATACTTGGTTTGTTGCAGAAGGACTCAGTCTTTGGCACCCTGCCAGAACAAATCAGACATAAATGTGGAGCAGTACCCATATTTGGTCTCTGCTTTCCCTTTGACCACCTGGCCAGTTTGGTCTGTTTGTAATTTTCACCCTTACCTGCAGCAGGCAAATGTTATCCATCACTTAGCCATTTTCTTTTTCATAATGTCAGATTCAGTAAAGGGGAGGGCATGGCAATGGCTAACTCCTCTGCCACGGACCATCGGTAGGGGCAGAGGCAATTGCCACTCCAACAGGCTCAGAAAGCTTGCTTGTCATTTCCTACAAAATTACTTGAGGCTCCTCTTCATCATCCCACTCCATCTAAGGTGGCTCCTCTGCTTCTAGGGATCTAAAGGGGCTATCTCCAGTGGGGAGGAAGCAACAGGGGGCTCAGGACTGCCACCTGGGAGACTGTGCTGTGGGCAGTCAACCACTCCAGTAAGACTGATTTCACCAGTTTCATGTCGGTTCATGTGGGATTGAGGAAGATCCCGACTGAGGGCCACATACTTGAGACATCATCCAAGGTTAGCAACCTCTCTTCCACATCTAAAGCCTTTCAGAAGGGACAACAGACCCAGACTGCGGCACTTAAAAGCCAAACAAGTGCCCCTGCTGTATCTCTGAGACCCTATATCACTAACCCAATCTTCAGGTGCAACACTGTCTCTGGAGCCCCACCACCTATCCAGCTGGGTAATGGCAATGTCCTTTGTGGTTCTTTCTCTCCTTACACATGGGGCTTCCACCCCTAGGGTGGGAGCCGGGGTGGGAGTCATTTGCACTGATATGAGCAATCATAGAGTTGGGGTATAGGCCTGTGGGGCCCCCTGGGATATGGCAATACTGCAGGTTCTTCCCCTTGCTGATGGGTAGTCACACTGTAAGAAGGTATCTGGGCATCAAAGCCTTTCAATAATAGTTAATTCTGGCAGAGGAAGTTAAAGGCTGTTGCCCCAGGTTGTCTAATTTTGCATAGGCCACATAAGGGGTGCCACCCCCATCTTTCACAGTGGAGCAGCACACATAATGCCCTCTGCCAGGTGGGTAGCACAGATTGCTGAGCAACCCCCTCCTTGATCCATGTGGTTTTGGTGGCAGAGGTCTGATCTCTTTTTTCCTTGTCAGTTTCTCTTCTTCCTCTTGCTCCATGAGGGAATATTCAGGACTCAAGGTTCTGGTTTCACCAGTGAACTCTTCAGTAACTGGGCATGAACAGGCGGGGGATAAGAACTTGGTTACGTATATTTAGAGCCATCTCCACAAAACTACTATTATTACCTGTTCACTTTAAATAGAATAAATATACATATAGTATATACACATATGAAAATAGATGCAAATGTTTCATGAGTTGTGACTGGAGCACATTTGCTTGGCTACTCCTGTGTAACACAATACACCCACAGTTGAAGCAGACATGTCATAATATCAAAGTTTTTTGGTAGGTGTTTAGAGAGAAACATTTAGAGAGTTAGATCAAAGGTTGCTCTTGTCCCTGCCCCATTTACCCTCACACTGCCAGTACTGAAAATGGGAAAAATTCACTGGGTGAGCCCACCCTCTTTTGATGAAGGTTCAAACACACCTGACAGGGTTCTGGGGACACCTTTCCTCATTATATGCTGCATTTGTACACTTTATTTAGTCAGCTGTGTGGCTTTTGGGGTACACAAGAGCAGCCGTTTCCCATTTTGCTCCTGCAACTGAGTCAGACTTCTAATTTCACTCCTGGATATGTGTGACTCTGGGTTCCCCCCTCCATTTTCACCACTGCATGCTGTAATTATTATTACTGATACTGTTTGCTGCCAAGAACTTATATGCCCTAGCTAAGAGTTACTTCTGTTGAACTTGCAGTATTTTTGTAGGAGAAGGAGCAATCAGAAACTGACCAATAAAACCTGCCTAAGGAAGTTTTAGCAACTAAGGTAGAGCATGCAGGTATTATAGAAATAGCTCTAATGCACTATATTTAAACCTTCCACCTACAACACTTCAGGATTGCAGGTGACTAAGGTTAATGAATGACATAACCAAAGTACATTCAGATGCAGGGTCTGTTTACTAGGAAGAAGGGAAATAGCCGGCCATTCCAAGTGAAATTCAAAACAGTTCCTTTTTCTTTTTCTTTTCGGTTTTCAATCTGATCCTCATTAAGCCAATGTTTTGCCTATTAAAGGCTTTTTCAGGGTAGAGGATCTATATTTAAACATATGTAAAATGTGTTTTTAATATGTAGTTATAATTTCTTCATAATTTGCTTTCAACAAAAAATATTCTGTGTTATACTTCACTCACACCACTAGGTGGCACATGTGTATCTTATATCTTGCCCCCTAAATGTGGGTTAAATGGACTATCAAGTGTTATCCCTTACCTGGCCTCTAGCACTGGTAAAAACGAAGTCCTCCTCTTGGGTGATCTAAACCTGGACTGGCTTGGCAATAAATCAGACTCATTTGAACCCCTGCTCGGCAAGATCTATCTGACCCATGACCCAGTTTATCTCATGCCCCACAAGGTTAATGTCTAGGAACAACCACAATTCCCTCATCAGCTGTATCCTTATGAATAGAAAGGATGGGATTATTTCTGCTGGTATTTTGACAGACTCCATTCCTTAGCATTCACCTATCTTCTGCATCTGGAAAGCCCATACTCCATCTAGTCCTCCCAAAGAAATTGTGTTTCATGATTTTTCTAAACATAACCCTAATGACCTTTCTGCTGACATCCAATGTATAGACTGGTCTCCTTTGTATAACACATCTGACATTGATAATGCACTAAACTATTTTGTTTCTAAGATCCCAGGCTTGCAGGACAAGCATATCCCTCTGATGAGGCATAGGGTCTGAGGAAGTGTCACTAGATGGTTACATGGTGACCTACTTGCATCACTCAAAACTAGAGACAAATGCTGGTCTAATTTCAAAGTTTCATAGTTAACCTATCATTGGCCAGATTATAGAAAGCTTAGGACTGAATGCAAAAAGCAATACAGGTTGCTAAAAGTAGCTATTGTAAATAGCTTCTCCAGTCCTCTGTAGGCGACTCTTGCAGGTTCTGGAGTCATATCAAGGGTTTCATGGGTAAATGTGTTAACCAAAAAGTATTTGACATGATAATGGATTATACAAATGTTAACAATGCTGTGACTATTGCAAATACATTTAATTCACGTTTCTCTGACCTGACCAAGTACGCCACTCGTGGGATATCAAGAGTTCAATGGCACCTCATGGAGATATTTCTGTTATCTTACTCTCACCCATGTCATATCCCATATCTATCCCCAGTGCAGCATGGTTTCAGGCATCAACAGCTCTCATCCAGTTTCTGATAATGTCAAAGTGGCTATAGATAGGAACATGTACACGGGAGCTGTTTTTTGACCTTACTAAGGCCTTTGACCATATGAACCACCCCCTAGTCAAAACCAAATTGTCTCCTCTTGGTTTTTCATCTCCAGCTATTACCTTGTTTTTGAACTACCTAAGTGATTGACAGCAGTTTGTCAAATTCAACCAATTCCAAACCTGACCTCTCCACCATTAATACTGATGTTCCTCGTGACTACATTCTGGGCCCACTGCTTTTTACCCTTTTTACCAATAACTTGTCAAGGCCACAGCATCCCGCTGCACCCTGCTTTATGCAGATGGTATGGTGCTTTATACCATCTCTAAGAGCATTACTGATATTAACGTGCAACTTAATACAGATTTTGGTAGTGTTCAGTCTTGGCTAGTTCATGACAGGCTTCTCCTGAACTAAAAAATGAAATAAAAAGATTCCATGCTCTCTGGTTCAGCACTAAAGCTAAGGGTTTGTTCCCCTGCCTTGGATGTCCACTGCTCTGATGGGTTTCTGCTCACTGCTGTTGATTCCTTCAGATACTGATAAATCTCCCTCTTTACATATCCAGCCTCTTTAAATCAACACCTTGCACATACTCATTAAGGAACTATGATTATATCTCACTTGATACCCCCACCCCGGCTAAAATCTCGTTTTGGTACCGTATCCATTAGCCACGCCTTACCAACCTTGTGGAACTCCCTCCAAAATATATTAAAACTGACTCAGCTTGTTAGATTATCTGCCTTTCAATCTCTTCTAAAACCTCTGTTGAAGGAAAACTGACAGTACTACACCTAGGGTCCCCCCCTTTTGATATTTTATATGGCACTTACCACTCTATTTTCCCTGACTCTCCCTGCTCCCATTGTTTCTTTTGTTTTGCACTCCTGTCTGTCTATGCCCTGCTACGCCCTGAGCCTCTCTCCCTTACATCTTTTCCCACCCATTATCCTACTTATCTTTGACTATGCCTACCTCACCTTATGGATTTTTTTTTTATTATATTTATTTATTTGAGATAATCAGAAAGACCTTTGAGTCAAAGACTCATTTACAAAGGTTCCACGTCATACATAAAGAACAGGGAAACAATACATGTTTAACAGGATGTTAGCACATAACATAGATCATACGCAGTAATGGAAAACAATTATTTCTTTTCAACACATGGTGGTACATTTGTTTCAGAGGGTGAGCTACCCTTCTAGGGTAGGAATAATTTAGCTGTGTGTTTTATTACGTAGGCTCACTTATGGTCTGATATATTTTTATGAGGTGAGCAAATGTATCATAACTAAATGGCACACCAGCTACAACAGCATCTGCTGCTTTTCCCCATCTGTGCCCAGGCTAACTGCCCACTGATTTAGGATAATGCTCTACCTTCCCCCTTACTTCCTTCCATTCCAATCGTATTATGCAGTTAGCTACTTGCACTTATGTAGATATGTAAAAACCTGAGTAATCTGACTGTACCTTGTTATGTATTACCCACTGTATTGCATGAACTATTGTATAAATCTGTAGTGTTTTCCTTTTATGTATACTATGTGTGTGTCCCCAGGACCATCTTGCAAATGAGTATCTCAATGGTGTATTTGCTGGTTAAAAATAAAAAATAAAATGGAATACCTTGTTTTGACTCTTGACCCTGCCCTTGACTTTGTCTCCATATCTAATGCCTGCAAGACTTTTAATTTGAAGCATGGACTTGCCCATAAAGTCAGACAAGCCTCAACTCCTGCTGCCAGGCTTGCTATTGCACAAGGTGTTTTATTGTGTGGGCTCACTTATGGTCTGATATATTTTTATGAGGTGAGCAAATGTATCATAACTAAATGGAACACCAGCTACAACAGCATCTGCTGCTTTTCCCCATCTGTGCCCAGGCTAACTGCCCACTGCTGTCTTTACTTGAGCCTGCAATGGCTTTCCCGAACCTCATGTTGGCTATATGTCTTTGGGTGTACCATAGACAAGAACAAATAAACCTGCTGCTCTAGCTGATATGTTCATTACAACTGACCAGGTTTATTCCCTGAGATCTAATAATCTGTTGCTTCTGACAGTGTCCAAATGCACCACAAATGTGAGTGAGCAAACTTTTTTCATCTTTGCCCCTAAGCTCTGGAACTCACTTTCACTCAGTCTTAGGGTCTCTCTCAGACAAATTTAGCATTCAAGAATGAACTCTGTAAGTTCCTACTGAACTCTGGTAAGTGCTCTTGTACCTGCTGCTTTGTACCAGTACTAGTCTGTGCCTTTTGTTTGTGTTTTATTTGTACTCTGTATGTACTCTGCTCTTGCTCTTAAGTTTCTGGATTACAGAATTGTTTGACTTCTACTAATGATGTATGTAAGATTTATTCTGTACCCTTGTGCCACTGTGCTACTGTTAGTTTTGTTGTCCTGGTCATGCCTGAAAATAGGCATTGTACTGTCTAGTGCAATTACCTGGTAAACAAAAGCTGAATAAATAGACACATACATACATACATAGACACATACATACATACATAAATACGTACACACATACACACATGCATACATAAATAAATAAATACATTTCAACCTTCTGCACACACAGCGGTATAGACAAGGTTGAACTTATGGAGATGTTTGATCTAGTGTGCTCCGGCAGGTTGTGCGGACATGCCCTGAAGTTGAGACATGCTAAATTCTGGGTACAATTAAAAAGACACTTCTTCTCCTAGATGGTGATGAACCTGTGGAACAGCTGCTCAGTTGAGATAGTGGACATGAAGGCAGTATAGTCTTCCAGTGTAAAACTGGACACGTTTCAGTTTACCAAGGGGAGTGGTAAAGTGGGAATGAAATCCCTGGAAATCAGGACTTGTTGCACAACATACTGATTCCTCCCTGCTTATAAAAAAATTACCATGCTACTGTGTTGCTATGTCACTCAACACTCCCTTTGTGTGACAGCTTCCTTATTACGTAATTAAGGAAATGGGATTATACAGTGTTGCTTAATAGAACGCTTACAGATGCTGACAATTAAATAACTGGTGTTCAAGTTTAGTGTTTAAGACTTCTCATACACCAAGAAAGGACAATATTGTGATCTGGTGGATGCACTGATTCCAGGGACTGTTTTCAGGTATGACCAGGGCCATAAAGATGGCACAAAGTAAAAAGAAAAACAGGTACAAAAGATACAGGGAACAGCAAGTAGTTATAATACATGAGTGAAACAATAAGCGATATAAAAGAAATGGTACAGAATTGAGCAAAAACTGGATATAGAGTGGTCTCGGTGCAAGCAGTTACAGTGCAATGAGGTTTAAGTGGCAGCATAGTGCACAACATATTTATCTAAAGTGACAACAGTTTCCAGAGCCAAATGTCAAAGAGCAACAATTTCCTGAGGCACTTGGGCACTATGGTTGACCTTGGATGAGATCTGTCTGTCATCTGGGAGGCATTTACAGGTGAAGGTAGCAGTGAGGGAAGGCTTGTAGTGGGATTTAAATAGGGGATGTGAACCCAGGGTCCATAGTGGAGCAGATAGGCTGTTCCAAAGATGCAAGCCAGCTGAAGACAAGGCCTTCTGGCCCATACACGTGGTGACTTGTGGGCACTCTAATAATAGGTGGGAGGAGGTTCAGAGGCCTTGATGGTAGAACTTTGGCCTGTGTTGGGGGGTGAGGGGAGACACCTCCTTTTCTCTGATGGCTTTGTCAATTAGGCAACCTAGGAGGTAGTCCCAGCTGGTCTGAAGGGGGAGCCATTCTAGGGCCTGGTAGAGGGAGTACTGATGCGTGCAGTAAGGTGCCATCAAGGCAAACATTCAGATGCTGTTGTAGGTTGTGTTTAGTCTGGACAGGCCAGAGGATGAGATTTGCATGTAGATGGCAACAATCCAGCATGGGGAGTAAGTTGCCCATGGCAATGGTGAATCTGATTTCTGGGGTTATAAAATCCCTGAACTTGTGTCCAACTCCTATTCTCTGGTTCGTGCAACAGACCGCAAGTCCAGTGTGATCAGAAAAAGTCAAGACAGGACTGAGGGTGACTCCCAGGTATTTGAAGGAAGTCACTAACTCAAGAAGTGAACTGTAAAGGGATTGGATGTGAAGAGATGTAGCATCACCAGTCCACCTTGCTAGTCTGGGTTTTGCTCTGAACAGCATGGCCTTAATCTTCCAGCATTTACAAAGAGTCTGTTGACAAAGAACCATTGCTGAGTGGCACCAAAATTGCCCATGAGTGTGAATGAAAGCTCAGCAAAGGTCTTAGTACTGTGGTGGTGGATAAGGACATAGGTGTGCAGGAGTGAGTTGCATGTGATGCTGTCTTTGGGAAGGAAGTTGAAGAACAAAGAAAACAAGATGGATCTGAGCACAGATCCTTGGAAGATCCTGGTATGGGTCTCCTGGGCAGTGGAGACTGCACCCCTGTGCAGACTGCTTGGTTTCACCCAATGAAGTAGTCACGAAACCAAGCTGTGGACTGGCAAAGAACCCAATGCTGCTCAGCTTACTTAGCAAGATGTTGTTGTCTACTAGGTCAAAGGAATTGATGAGATCCACAAAGATGGCACCGGTGAGTTTGCCTTCATCCATGCTTCTGAAAACATGGTTAGTGTAGCAAGCCAGGGCAGGGATGGTGCTGTGATCCTTCCTAAACCATATTGTTCGGGATAGAGGAGGCTGTACTTAGACACATGGTTTGAGAATTGCTGGTACACAGCCTTTTTGAGGATTTTACTTAGGTGGTAGAAGATGGAGATGGGGCAGTAATTGTCAACTAGTGAAGGATCACTGGATTTAAAATTGGGGATGGCTCTGGCTTGCTTCCAGGGCAGGGGGGTATGGAGGAGGAGGTAAGGGAAAGGTTAAATACCATAGTCAGAGATTTGGCAGTAATGTGGGCTACAAGTTTTAGGACTCTTGGGCAATCTATTGCTGCTGGTACCACTCTGGTTGGGAGGGTCATGAGGAGCTTACAGGTTTCTTGGGAGAAGAGATGGCTTTAAAGTGAAAGGATGGAACACTAGGGTTGTCCGTGACCTGGCCAGTAGGACACTGGACAGGGTCATTTGGGGAAAGTTTAGTGAGGTAGTCAGGCAGATCAGTGAATCTGGTGTTGAAGACTTCAGCAACCTTGGATGGATCTGTTAAGGATCCTACCTCTGTTAAAAGTTTAGTGGCAGTCTGTTTGGTCCCAGGTGAGATAAGGCAGTTAACTGCCGACCAGAAATTTTTGGGGTCACCAAGGTTGTGGGATTGGAGATTTCTGAGGTACTCAGCCTTGCATGATTTGATCTTTTATTTGCAGAGGTTACCAAGGCATCTGTACTCATTACAAAGGGAGGGAAGGATTTATGTACTACCCATTTGGCATCTTTTTCCTTCATCTTCTTAAGGAGGTCCTTGGAGAGCCATCTTGTGTTACCACCCCATACTCTCTGAGTGGTTAGGGTTAGGTGGAAGTGCCTGTCCAGGACTGCAATCAGGGCTGCAGTAAGGAAATCCAAAGCTGAATTGACATCTGGTATTGGGTGTAGGACTGGTCAGTTGACTGCCCTAATAGCCGAGATCAGGCGAGGAGCATCATATTTTGAGAAGTCTGTAAAAGTCAAAAATTTGGGGGAAGTGTGGGGGTTGGATTACCTGATTTAAAAGATTGGGGAGTAGCTGTTGATAGAGTCAGATGGAACTCTGGTATGAAGGACCCTGTCCTCTCAATTTGTCAGTATCCAGTCCAGGAGGCCGGCTGTTTAGATGGGTGGGGGTGGTAATGAGTTGGGTGAGACTGAGTTGTTTTAACAGTTTGCAAAGTTCTGTTTGGGTGCTGGGCAGCCAATTCAGATTAAAGTCTCCCAGCATAATGGTCTCTCTAGGAGTGGAGAGGTGACCTGTACAATTTAGCAAGTGGGTCAAGCTACATATATTACCTTTGGGGGGAGTGTAGCCACAACAGATGTGAATCTTTTTGGCACACCCAAAAGACGTTTCTGTAATGATCCATTCACTATCTGATGAACTGCAGGAGGTTAGGGTGTCACTCAGGGGATCTTTGAAATATAAGTACTCCACCACCCTTTTTGGTCCCTGGTTGGAGCTGCCTTAAAAGGATGAAACTACTCAGTCAGCAGTTTGAGTCTGTGGTGGTAGACTTCAGCCAGGTTTCGGTGATGCCTATGACACCTGGGTTATATAGGGAAAGCCATGCCTCTAACTCTGTGAATTTGGACAGAAAGCTGAAAATATTGATATGAATGATTCTTAGGCCATGCCTGTTCAACCAAATGGAGTTGGTGTGAGTAAGAAGGGAGGTGACTGGGCCTGAGTTGCTTTCAACATCTCTCGCTAGAAGTAGCAACAGTAAGGGGATGAAATGCCTGAGGCTACAGGAGGTGGGTAGGGGGAACCAAGAAGGGGTTAATGAGGTAATGAAAACACCCAGGAGGCAAGTCTCTCTCTTCTTCAGGAAGACCAGGAGAAGTGTGTGTATGTGTGTGTGTGTGTGGGGGGGGGGAGGTTACAGCAAGACTTCCAGAACCCTAGCAGGGGCAGGAGCAAGGCGTGGCTATTGGTGAAGGAGAACTGAGAGAGGGCAGTTTGGTTACTAGCCAGGATGTGAGCACAGGACTGAGATATCATGAAGGGTTCTGATAAGAGGGAGTTCTTTGGCAGGATTGCCTCTAGGAGGTTCATTGTACCTGGTGAGTGTGACCAGAACATGAAGAAGTAGAAACACACTATGCATATGTGTGTGTGTGTGTGTGTGTGTGTGTGTGTGTGTGTGTGTGTGTGTGTGTGTGTGTGTGTGTGGGGGGGTGTCAGTAGTTCACTAAGCTACAGTATCACCACCTCCTGAAAGGGCATTAGCTGCTTAATATAGGTTCGGAATAATAGAATGGGGCTAGCCTGGATGGAAATGCTGAAATAAATCCAGTACAATATCTGACCTGAACCCAGCAGCTTTAAGCAATTACTGGCACAGATTAAGTGAGAAACCTGAAAATGGGCAGACTCTAAATAGGGTGTGGGCTGGACACTGCAATCAATCTGGGCAAAAAAACAGAAATGATCTCAAATACAATACGTAATCAAAACCCAGCAGCTATATGCAATTACCAGTAGACATTAATTGTGAGAACCTGAAAGTGGGCAGACTTAAAATAGAGTGTTTGCTGGACACTGCAATAGATCTGGACAAAAGGTAGAAATAATCTCAGTGCAATACTTAACTAGAACACAGCAGTTATAGGCAAGCATCAGCAAAAATTAAGTGAGAAAACCTGAGAGTAGGCAGTAGGCAGACCCTAAATAGGTTGTCAGCTGGATATTAAAGTGGACAGATCCTAAACAGGGTGTTGACTGGACACTGTAATAAATCTGGGCAACGAGAATAAATTATCACATTGCAATATTTAGGCAGAATGCAGCAGCTGCAAGCAAGTACCAGCAAAAATTAAGTGAGAAACCTGAAAATAGGCAGACCCTAAATAGAATATTGGCTGGATAGTACAGGAATTCAGGTTAGTTTACAGTATGGACTTAGGTCTTCTTTGCTCTGAAATAACCTATGTATATATGTAACTGTGAAACAAACATAGTAGTGCAAGTCATGTTAATGACTACAGTCTTCTTGTGGGATATAAGGCAGTGATTAGTTAATGAGAGTATCTTGCCTGCTTGACTAG
Organism: Neoceratodus forsteri; assembly: GCA_016271365.2. NCBI lineage: Eukaryota > Metazoa > Chordata > Ceratodontiformes > Ceratodontidae > Neoceratodus > Neoceratodus forsteri. Next base: position 1,636,226,743 of record CM057456.1, on the reverse strand, counting down.
GGCACAGAGAGTCCATTAGGCTTGTTGTGAGACAATGGAAGTAACACAACTGGCCACCGGCAGCCTCTCCTAGCTGACTCCCTGGCAGACACTTCAAAGTCCTTTGCACTATGGTCCTTAGCACAGAAGGACCACTTAAAGGTGGAGGCCTGAAAAAGTGGGTCTGCTGTGCTTTGATTGGCTGGGTGACTGGGAGGAGGTGTGGCTCTCAAGCTCCCAATGGAGCCTGTCCTGAGACACTGGAGGTGACTGGTGTGGGGGAAGGGGGAGTTTCTTTCCAGCAGGACCCCCTCACAACCCCTTGAAGCTCCTGTGACACTGCTGTACTGGTGAAGGTCAGTGTGGGTCTTTGTTTCAGAGCCCAAGTCTCCAAAGCCTTCTTTATTCTGCTTCAGTTGTGTTTTGATTGTGTGGGTGGGTGGCTGGGAGGAGATTCATACACAGCTCTTGAACTTGGCCTGGGGCACTGGAAGTGATGTAGTTTCAGTCCAGCAGGACCCCCTCATGACCCCTTGAAGCTCCTGTGATGCTGCTGAACTGGTGAGGGTTGGCATGGGTCTTTGTTTCAGAACCTGAGTCTCTGAAGACTTCGTTGTGCCACCTCTGCCACGTTTTGATTCTTGGGTTATCATAACTGATAATAAGATGTATTCATTTACATAGAAACATAGAAACATGACAGTGACAGCAAAAAAAGACCAAAGGTCTATCCAGCCTGCCCAAGTTCTCTATTTAGCCCTGGGTCCTACTGTTCATCCAAGGTCCTGGCCCTCTCCATCCTCCTTCCATTCTTTTCCTTGATTCTAACAACCTGAGTAAACACTGTATCCTTCACTCTGTGCCAGCCATGCTTAAAATCACTAACAATTTTTGCAACCACCATCTCAGCTGGCAGCCTGTTACACGGCTCTACCACCCTTTCTGTAAAATAGTACTTCATAGTACTAGTAATAGTAATAGTAATAGTACTGCAGCCTTCAGAAGCAAAGAAGAAGATTCAACCTATTAAGTGGCCATGATATTGTTTTATGCTTGTTAGTTTGGTTAAAAGAAATACATAAAGTGTACATGACAGGAGAAAATATTGGAAAAAATACTGACTTTTTTTAATTGTTGTTTTTCACAGATTTATTTCTGGTTGCTGTAGAATATTCTTCAGTTTAAATGCTGGAAAATCTCTCAAAGAGGCAGAAGATATGATTCTTAGTGCCTCAGAAGGAGTAGCTACAATTTAGAACTATGGCTATGTTTGCTCTTCTAACATGAGTTGAGAGAGACAGAGCTTTATTTGCCACCTAAAATAGACTTTCTTAGGGTTTGCAGAGGTAAAGTTCAGATCTTACATTTTTTTGTTTTAAATACTAGTATTTAAAATGCCTGTAATCATTTGATCAATTGTATTCATATGAGACCGGCAGACACTGCAACAGCTCACAATGCCCTTGTGTGTAGAATACTCTGGCCTCATGCCTTTAGTTTAGTGGTAGCCATATGTCCCAGTAAATCTTAAGCTGTATCTGGATATACATCAGAAAATCCTGTTGAAATGAAGGGGGAATCCTGTGAAATACATAGATATATCTGGATACATGGAGACATATAAAGTGTACATGGGATAGTCATGGAGCAATTCTGGTGGGCGGTAGGAGGAAGTAAGCTATTGGTTAACTAGAATCTGTAGCTTATCCATTAGGTGGGGAGATGGGCAGACTAGGTGGTCCAAGCGGTCCTTATCTGCTGTCAAATTCTATGTTTCTACTTTCGCATGTCCCTCCTGAACCACCCTCCTGTTAGTTTCTACTCATGACCATGTGACCAAGAGTTGGTATTCAAGTTAAGTAGTTAAATAAAAAATACTTATTTCAAAAGTTTTACCTGGAAAAGAATACTGAGCCAGTAACATCTCATTTTCAGATGTGTCCTGGAGGAATGGAGAACAGTACAATGCAGTAATTACATTAATACAACAAGGCATAGCTTTATTATTTATTAATGATTATAAATGAGTAAATGATCTTCATGAAGGTGATAACATCATGATTTTACATTAATACTTTTTTTTGTTCACGGAAGTAACAGATCAACATGCCAAGAATGGACATTTCAGGAACCCATGGTTGTCGGCAAATAGAAAAATTCTGTAACATGTAAAACCTGTTCATACCTTTCCATTCTGTCAGTTTAAGGAGTTATACAGTAGGTTATGTTCTATTTGTTTAAATTTCATTTGTTTATAAGCACTTCTAAAGTATCAGAGTGCTCCACTCTGCTTATAAGCACACATAAAGTAGCAGAGTGCTATACGAGTTCTACAAAATCACTAAACAATAGGATACAAGTAAATAACATGATTGGAATATGTAAAAGTATTGCCGAAAATTACTGGTGACTGTGCAGCCTTGCAGTTCTTTTTTTTAGTTCACTGCTCTTCAGGTAATAAAAATAAAGCAACGTGCCCCCCCACTCCAATTAGAAAACTATTTTAAATAAGGGAAAAAAGAATGAATAAACAAACAAAATGCTGCAATTAGTGTCTCCTAAAATTAAATAGTCTGGTCCTATTTATAGGCAATAGTAATTGTTTTGCATGTAATTAGTGAGAATAATTAACACATCCCTGCTAACAAATAGCTTGATTGGTGCTTTGCAAACAGAACTAATTGTTGTGCTAACAGAGCTATTGTGTTGGGGGATTGTCTGACACATCCCTTATTTGCACCAAAGCCTACTTTAGACCCTATGAGCTGTAAACAAACAGGACAAAAAGATTGCTCCTTCCATCTGCTTCTCAGAGATGTGCAGACCACCAAGGGACTTGTTTGTCAAAACATGTAAAACAATTTGTAATCTTTAACATATGTTATTAGCAAACTGATTTGTTTAAGCACTCAAAGAACAAGTGTGGATGGAACTATACCGAGTAATTTAGTTATTCTAGGTTAGATGTAAATTTAGGTTTTCCAGTCTCTGTACTTTAAAAGGCATTTACTTGAAGTGTTACATACTGGTATAGTTTTGTGAAAACAGTTTGAAAGGAGTCCAAAGCAGATTAACCAGAAACTCATTAGTAAAAAAATGGTTGGGACTTTTAGATTTCTTTTCTACTTGTTCATTTAATAAGCTTTGTAGAGTTGTGCACATGTTTTTATTCCAGATAAATCCTATGAATTGCATTGGTTTGGGGTCCAAGTGTAAAATAAATTACTTGTTCCATTACATTTTTACCAGCAAAATGTGTGTTTTTCATTTCTGCAAATGGGTTGTCAGAAACAAATCATAAGTACCAATGGTATCAAACTGTACAAATGCATACTGTGAAGTAGCAGGAAGTGAGGCGACTGACCTAATGGTTTATAGAGTTGAAACATAGAATTTGTTGGCAGAAAAGGACCGCTTGGCCCACCCAGTTTGTCCAGATGTTCCCTGCCTATTTTAGTCTCTGCAGACTCTACCTGATCTCCTGCAACCCCCCAACCCACATCTATCTAATATTCCCCATGACTATCCCATGCATGCTTGAATGACTCCACTGCTTACACTCCCACTACCTGTGCTCTTAGACTGTTCCAGGCATCCACCACTCTTCAGTGAAGTAGTATGTCCTCACATCCCTCTTAAACTCCCCCCTTACAACTTCATTGCATGCCCTCTTATCCTGGTGTGCTTTCTCATTTGAAATTTGAAACAGAAGGTTTATTTATTTATGACTTTGGTAACCAGGTAGGTTCACTGTTCCCAGGGACCATTTTCAGGCATGACCCAGGCCACATACAGTGGCACAGAGTAAGACACAAATAACAATGCATAGAACAGTAGACAGTCTGACAAATAATGAAAGATTACAATAGTACACAAGATACAAGGCAGCAAAATATATAAATCCACATGATACGAGATGGCGTAGTACTAAATCTGATGTGCATGTACATAAAGAGAAATATATATATATATATATATATATATATATTTATAAAATGGGTAGGGAGATTGTTGTTGTTTTATTGGATGATGAGCATCACATGACCGTGCGTATATGAACACGACCGCTTACCTGCACTTTTACCCCCAAAACAATTTTGACATTTTATAAGATAGATAAACCACTCTGGGGTGTCACGGTCACGCTCTGATGCTCATGCCTTGGGCGGTTGGCGCGCCAGCCTTGCGTCCTGCGTGCGTCTGACGCACACCAAAAGCGTGTATCAGGCAGACCCTACACCTCAGAAAGTATATCTAATACATATATATATATATATATATATACCTGAAATCGATATCTGACAAGTTGCATAGAAGATAATCAATGTTCCTCAGGAGTAACATGAAAAGGATAAAGTGGGGCTAGTAGAGGGAAGTAGAGAGGAAGGGGTGTGAGAGGAAGGTGAATTGGAGGATTTACAAAGGGAATTGCATAAGCAAGAAACTCTTGTGGTAAGGGCAGGTGGAAAATGAAGAACTACTAAGGAAAGCAGTGGCAGTGGAAAGTCTCCAGGAGCCAATCTTTGAGGCAAGATTTGAACTGGCAGTGGGTGTGAATGGAGCGGAGCTTGGCAGGCAGTTTATTCCACAGCATAGGGGCTGCCACTGACAAGGCTCTACCGCCCATATTGTTGGATACACTGGGAACATTCAGAGTAGGAATGCTGTTTGAGCGGAGGCCATGGTGTAAAGTTCAGACCTTGAGGAGGGCTGCAAGGGGAGATTCCTGGCCAGTACGGGTGGAGGAATCCACCATGCAGCAAAGGGCAAGGTGAAAGTGGCCTTGCAGTGGAAGCCATCCTAGTGAATTGTAAAGGACACAGTGGTGTGTAGTGAAAGGGGCCAGCAAGGTGAAACAACAGGCACTGTTGTAGGCAGAAGAGAGCTTGGCCATAAGGGTTGTGGATGTCATCGCATAGATGGGGGAGCAGTAGTCCAAGATTGGGAGGAGATTCCCCCTGGACGATGGCAAGTTGGGCCTCCAGGGTCAGGTATTGTCAGAATCAGTAGGCAGCACTGAATTTTTGGGGAAACCTTCAAACTAATGAGTTGATGTGCTCGGAGAAAGAGAGGGATGGGTCAAGTAGAACACCTAGGTATCTGAAAGTATTGACATCTTCAAGGGCTTGGCCATCAGGGGAGATGATGTTGGGAGGCGGCGAATTTTAACACAGAAACATAGAATTTGATGGCAGATGAGGACCGCTTGGCCCACCCAGTCTGCCCATTTCCCTATCTACTGGATAAGCTGCAGATCCTAGTTAACCAGCAGCCTACTTCTTCCTACCCCAACCCCCTAGAATTGCCTTATGGCTGTCCCATGCATGCTTGACTTCCACCACTGATTTTGACTCCACAACCTCCTCCGGAAGGCCGTTCCATGCATCCACAACCCTCTCTGTGAAAACATACTTCCTTAAATTACCTCTGAGCCGCCCCTCTATCTTCAAATTGTACCCTCTTGTTCTTGCACACCTCTTTTTTTGAAAGATGCTACCCTCTTGGACTTTGTTGATTCCCTTGAGGTACTTGAATGTTTCTATCATGTCCCCCCCTCCCTTCTTTCCTCGAGCCTATACATATTAAGCTCCTTTTGTCTCTCTTCATATGTCTTCCGGTGCAGACCCTGCACCATTTTAGTTGCCCTCCTCTGGACATATTCCATCCTGTCTATGTCTTTGCAGAGATTGGGTCTCCAGAACTGCACACAGTACTCCAGATGGGGTCTCACCAGCTGTCTGTACAGAGGGATAATAACTTCCTGTTTTCTACTAGTGATGCCTCTCCCTATGCATCCCAGTATCCCCCCAGCCCTCCTTGCTGCCCTCTCACATTGCTTGCCCACCTTTAGGTCATCTGATACGACTACCCCAGGTCCCTTTCCATTTTGTTGTTGTTAGTATCTCACCCCATTGTGTACTCTTCCCTGGGTTTTGTTTCCCAAGTGCATTACCTTGCACTTCTTAGCGTGAATCTAAGATGCCATACATTTGACCATTCCTCTAACCTTGCCAAGTCCCTTCTCATCCTTTCCACCCCACCCTGTGCATCAACTCTGTTGCAGATCTTTGTGTCATCTGCAAAGAACACACTTTCCTTCCAGTCCTTCTGCAATGTAGCTTATAAAGACATTGAGGACGGTCCTATCACTGAACCCTGCGGTGCCCACTACTAACCCCTTTTTCAGAGTGGACTCCATTTACTATTACTCTCTGTCTCCTATTCTCCAGCCAATTCTTTACCCAGGCTGTCATCTTGGGACCCACTCCCAGGCTGGCTAACTTGTATATTAATCTTTTGTGGGGACTGTCAAATGCCTTGCTAAAGTCTAGGTAGGCCTTGTCCACAGCCCTCCTGATTACTACTTTGGTCACACAGTCAAAAAATCTATCAGATTCATCTGGCATGACCTTACGCTGTGAATCCATGCTGCCTAGGGTTCTGTGCCCTCTGGCCTCTAGATACTCAACAATTCTTTCCTTCAGAAGTGATTCCATCATTTCCCTATCACTGAGGTTAAACTAACAGGTCTGTAGTTTCCTGCTTCTGCCTTGCCCCACTTTTGTGAAGGGAATCACATCTGCCCTCCTCCAGTCTTGGGTACCACCCATCCACCCATGATTTGTTAAAAGGGTAGTCAGTGGTGTCACTAGTTCTACCTTAGTTCTTTTAGAATTCTGGGATGAATCCCATCAGGCCCCATTGCTTTGTCCACCTTCAGTTTTAGAGTTCTTTCAGAACCCTTTCTTCTGTAAATGGTCTGGTATCAACTTCTGTATCCAGAGTGTTTCTACTGTTTGTTTATGTATCTCCCCTCTTCATTTGTAAATACTGAGCAAAATATTTGTTTAGTATCTCTGCCTTTTCACAGTCTCCCTCTGCCCACCCTCCTCCCTTTATTAAGCCTCACTATTCCTCCCTTGGTCTTCCTTCGCTCCTGATGTACCTATAAAGGTTTTATTCCCTTCTTAACTGAGTTGGCTATCTTTCTCCTCGGTTTGGGCCTTTGCTGTTCTGACTGCTTTCCCAGCCTCCTTTTGCTTTAACTGATACAGTTCTCTGTCCTGCTCCTTCTGCGATTCCTTGTATTTCCTGAATGCTTTCCTTTTCTCTTGAACCTTCACTGCCACTTCCTTTGAGAACCATAGTGGTTTCTTACATCATTTGTTTTGTTTATTTGCTTCACTAAAGGCTCGTTACCTCTGTGATGGCAGTTTTTATTATTCCCCATTGTTCTTCCACCCCTCCTTCCTGCCCATTTGCTAGTGCATTCCTTAGGCACTCACCCATTTTGGCAAAGTCAGCCCTCCTAAAGTCCAGTACTTTTGTCTTTGTGTGGCTTGACTCTATTGCTGTGTTTATTGTGAACCATACTGTTCGATGGTCGCTAGTTCCCAGATGGCTACCCACTTCTACATCTGTGATCCTCTCTCCATCTCCATTTGAGAGAATCAAGTCTAATATTGCTCCCTCTTGAGTGGGCTCCAGTACTAGTTGTCTAAGGCATGCCCCCTGTAGGGCATCTAGAATAACTCCACTCTTCGAAGTGGCAGCTGCAACTGCACTCCAGTTAACATCTGGCATATTCAGATCACCCATCAGCAATATCTCCACTTTTTCTGCCATTCTAAGTATACTTTCTATCATTTCCTTGTCCATTTCCTCCCCCTGAGAAGGGGGTCTGTATACAACCCCTGTGCGGATTGTGGTGCCATTGCCTATCTCCAAATTTACCCACAGTGCTTCTTCTTCTCCCTGTTTACCCTTTTGTTCTGTTGCTTTTATTCCTTCCCTTATGTAAAGAGCTACTCCTCCTCCTCTTTTACCCTCCCTGTCCCTCCTGTAGATTGTGTATCCTGGTATGTTTACGTCCCAGTCATGGTTTGTGTGTACCATGTTTCTGTGACTGCCACGATATCCAGATGTTCTTCCTCCATCAAGGCCACTAATTCAGGAAGCTTGTTACCCAGACTACGGGTATTGGTACTCATTGCTCTCCATTTTTTGATAGCTTTACCTTCTGTTGCAGCATCCCCCACTGACCGTTCTACCTCGGTCTTTTTCTCATTTAGTACCCTGTTTTGTAGGGAGAGGCTGGGATTTTCCTGATGCTTGTCAGTGCCTCCCCCTTTGACTAGTTTAAAAGCTTGCCAATGAAGCATTTAAACCAATTGCTCAAAAGACTTGTTCCCTTCCTGGACAGATGCAGACCATCCTGCCAGTATAGGCTGGTGTCCCGCCAGGTGGAACCCCAGTCCCCAATGAAGCCAAATCCCTGTGCTCCGCACCATTTTTTCAACCATTCATTAAACTGCATGGTGTTAATTACCCTCACCTCCCCCATGCCTTTGACAGGCAGTACCTCTGAGAAGGATATTGTGTGTGCTACTTGTCTTAGGCCCTTCCCCAACTCTGCTATGTCCTCCTGCACTGCTCTAATCTCATGATGAGCCAAGTCATTTGTCCCTAGGTGGACAATTATGTCCAGCTCAGACTCCCTTGCAGCTGTTCTCGTGATTCTGAGGATGCGCTTCCTGTCCCTCCAAGCCATGGCACCAGGCAGGCACCTTACTTCAGTTTTCCCAGCTCCCTCCAGTTCTATAGCCTAATAATTGAGTCCCCCACCAGGAGCTGCTTCCTTTCCCTGTGGTGTCCTCTGCCTCCTTCCTGTGGGCCTCCCTTGTGACAGTTGTCATCAGTCTTCTCTGCGGGTGCATCCATAGGGGAGCTATGCTCCTCCAGAATGGTGTATGGATTGTGGCGTGGAACAATTGACTGGGTGTGCCTCTGTTCCACCATCCTCACCCTCCCTGAGCCCACTGTAGTCCAACTGCTGTGCTTTCTTTGCAACCTCTGAGGTAGTGGTGGTGGTGCTAGTGCTCCCTGGATGGGGGAGGTTCCCTTCCTACTGTCCAGTGTGGCCTGGGGGGAAAGTTTCCTTACTACTGTCCAGTGCAGCTTGAAGACGGGCAACTTCCTCCCTCAGGGCAGATAGTTGTCTGCAAATAGGGCAGCATCTCAGCCTCCAGAAAGACTCCCGGAAGACTGCTGCCCCACAGCCATTACATTGAATTACATTACATTGAATTTTGGATTTGGACAGGAAGGGCTTGGATCAGAACAGCATAGATTTTGTTTTTTAGCATTAACCAGGAGGAGGTCATCAGCAAACCAATTGTGGGCTGCTGCATAGTTTTGAGTTAGAACAGAGGAAATGCGGGCAGGGGATTTATCGTTGTAGAAAAGAACAAGGTCATCAGCATAGAGGAGAGAGTGTCATCTGAGACTGTCTGAGGGAAGGAAGTTAATAAATAAAGAGAATAAAAGGGATCCAGGAATAGAGCCCTGAGGGACACACATCGAGATGAGCAGCGTGGGGAAGCAGGCAGGACCAATACTCACAAATTGGGAACGATCAGTGAGGTAGTTCCTGAACAAGGAAGTAACCTCCTAGGGACAGCCAAGTCAACATAGTTTGGAAAGGAGGAGGAGGTTATGGTTGACCATGTTGAAGGCTTTGGATAGGTCTATGAAGACTGCGCCGGTGGCGTTACCATGATCCATGTTTATGAGGATGTGGTTGGGCAATAGTGAGAGGGCAGTAGTGGTGGAATAGTTCTTGTGGAAGCCATGCTGTTAGCTACACAAGACATTGAATTTGCCCAGGTGCTCAGTCAGCTAGTGGTGAATAGCCTTCTTGAGTAGTTTGCTAAGGTGGGGGAGGATGAATATTGGACTGTAGTTGTCTGTGGATAGAGGGTCACTGGCTTTGAAGATGGGAATCACCCTGGCAGTCTTCCAAAGGTCAGACATGGAGGAGGTGGAAAGGGCAAGATTAAAGATACAAGTGAGTGGTTCGATGATGGATGGGGAGATAAGCCTTAGGAAGACTGGAGATAGTCCATCAGCCCCAGGGGATCCATGATTTGGGAGACTTTTGAGGAGCTTAGTGGTGTTAGCAGTTGAGAGAGCTTTGAAATAAAATGGGGGGATTTGGGGATGGGTGGTAGGCCCGGCGGAGGTCGACAGGGGGTTTAAATGGGGGGTCGAGCAATTTGACTGGCCATTTGGGAGCTTACTTAGATATATGGATAGATCAGAGAATTTGTCATTGAAAACCCTGGCCACATCCAGTGAGTCCATAATGAGGTAATCCGGGAAGTTTACTTGCAGGGCTGCCTTACTGGATTGGGGGTTTAGGAGGGAGCCAATGGATTCCCAGAATTTCCTAGGGTCTCTAAAGTTAGCCTGTTGGAGATTATTGAACTGAGTCTGTTTCAGGGATTTGGCCAGATGTTTGCATAGATTCCTCCAGTGCCTGTAGACATCCCAGAGGACAGGGAATAAGGATTCCTTGTAGGTGGACCAAACACAATCCCTATCCTTCATAAGGGTGAGGAGGTTTTTTGGGACCCAACGCAAGCAACTACCCCTGACCCTTCTTGTAGTGACAGGAAAGTGAATGTCCTGTAGGGCCATAAGGGTCTGTGTAAATAGGGTTACAGCCGGGGTCACATCAGAAAGTGAGTATAGAGCAGACCAGTCCAGGGACCAAGCCTCCTCAAGGAGGTGTGTGGTGTTGGAACTACAGACGTTTCAGAAGGACGGGTGTTTGGGAGGGTAATGTTTAAATTTTGATAACCAGAGAAGATACATAGGGGAGTGGTCACTAATGGAGTCCGCCATGGTACCAGCATGAAGTACATAATCATCCCTGTTTGTGATCATCCAGTCCAAAAGGTTCTCAGTGACGGTGCATGGGTTTTGTCTGGTGGGGAGCATGACAGTCTGGACAAGGCTGTGTTATTTTAGGTGGGAAGCATAGTCTAACTGGTAGATACTTAGCCAGTTTAAATTGAAATCACAGAGGAGAATAGAGTCTCTTTGAGGGAATCAGGAGCTCAGACCTGAGAGGAAGCTGGTTAGACCCTCAGTGCCAGCAGTGGGGGGTTATAGCAACAACCTATGTAGAGTTCTTATGGGTGCTCATGGTTAGTTCTGTGAGGAACCATTCACTAGGGAAGGTTGGATCAGAGCAGAGGACAATGTTGTCTGAGAGGGGTTCCATGATGAACAGTGCAACACCACCTCCCTTTTTCTTCCCTGACCTATCGAGGCGCAGGGAGGAATACCCAGGTAGTTCATATGTGGTGGTGACAAGGTGAGGCTTTTGCCAAGTTTCATAAAGTCGCAGAATGTGGGGCTTGTATAGCATAATCCAAGCCTCCAGATCAGGGAACTTGGAGGGAAGACTGCATATGTTGATGTGAGTAATCTTCAGACCTTGGGCATTAGCCCAGATGCTGGAGGTGTGGGTGATGTGGGAGTTGGGAGGACCAGGGTTGCATTCAACATCTCTGGCTAGGAAGAGGAGGGATAGCAGGAGTATATAGGGCAGAGGGACAGTAATGGAACAGGAGAGAACAGGTAGGAGGGGGCAGACGGCGCTCCTGATCAGAGAGAAAGGAGAGGGTGATAGGTCCGAGGAGGATAGTTCCATGGGAGTGAGGGGAGGAGTGTAGCAGGGTGGAGTGGGTGACAGAGAGGAAGGCAAAGTGCACTTGGTCATGGGCTAGCACAATAGCATAGGATTCCATCAGCACCAGCAGAGAGGGCAATGAGACAGCGAGCAGAGTGAGCTGTAGTAGATTCATAGCGACAGGAAAAAGCTGGCAGGAATAAAAAATGGGCTGCAGGGTAGTGCAAGTCAACCCAAGACACTTGCTAACCAATTTAGTAGTTTAAGGGAGAGACTACAGGAGAAACTGCATTAAAATAGGGGAGTAAGATACTTAAATATGTAGGTTTCAGAATATTGTCCCAGCCGTTCACCATTCACAAACATTGAATTTATATAAGCAGTAAAGCTTAGCTGCTGAAATAGTTATTTATCAACAAGGAGTGCAATTCTAATTAAAAGTTCATTAGCCTCGGCTCCTTAGCCTCGGCTACAGAAGGGCGCACCTCGGCCCTAGAGCTCTCCAACCGATGACATTGAGGCTCCCTGACTGAAAGCCTCGGCCACAGGAGGGCGCGCCTCGGCCCTGGAGCTCCCCCACCAACGACTTTGAGGCTCCCTGAAAAAAAGCCTTTGCTACAGGAGGGCGAACCTCGGCCCTGGAGCTCCCCCACCAATGACTTTGAGGCTCCCTGACTGAAAGTCTCAGCTACAGAAGGGTGTACCTCGGCCCTGGAGCTCCCCCACTGATGACTTTGAGGCCCTCTGACCAAAAGGTAACCTCATCAAGTGAACTGCAATGCACAGCCTTGCCTCCCTTTGTCTTGATTTTTGAAATTGGTGCTGTTTTTCCTCCTGGACTTTCTGCCCATTTTTTCAAACAACTGAAATGCCTGCAAGGACACACGGAGCCACTCCGGTTGTTGCCTAAATATAATCAGTGTATTTAGTGCGAAATAGGCGTGTGTGCATGGACCTTATACTCTGTGCATCAACCAGGGCACTGTACTGTTGAAAGTGGCGCCAAACCTGAAATTAAATTTTCCCTAACCTGCCTATCGGCCACTAAATTGCATAGGAAGCCTCAAACAGTAAATTAATGCAGCTGAAAAGGCTGCTACTGAGCCAGGAGTGTAATCTAAATTCTGCTCCCTGATTATTTCGAACTCTTGCAAACAGATTTTATTAGCTGATCCCCTTATGAAATGCTACAATTTCAAGTTGCTTCCCTCGCTCTGCAATTATATTTTGAAGTAGCCGCTTAAACTGTATTCTGTTCTATAGCGCTAGTTCGGCTGAGGTGGAGACTGCTATTTAAATTTGATAAATTGCTCCCAGAAACGTGTAGTCTCTAATGCCTGCAACTCAGGAGGGAGACTTGATTTTTCAGCTGTAGGAGCTGCTCCGAGCTTGCCGGGTGCCAAGTGCCTAAGAATTTCGCCACATATAGTCAATAGCATACAAGTACAGAACAACTGCACTCCAAATACAGATTGTTCAGTCCTGCTTTCCATGCAGTCACTTCTGACTGCTCCCCACCACACCCTACTCCCACCCTTTGCGGCTCCAACAATATAGCAGAGAATGCAGAGCCCCTGACATGCCCCAGCCAAAACTTAACTATCTCCTCACTTTGCCATTAGCAGGCTATATTTTCTGACAGCTAGAGGGTGCCTGAAATTTGTACCATTTCACTCAAAGCTCCCAAATCTAACCCTGCAAGCTAAATTAATCCTGTACTCCTCTCTCTTGAGACCTTTTTCCCAAACATCCCACTTCTAATGACACTCTCAATAAATTTCAATATGGCCATTAAACCATGTGCTACTTTTCTCCTAGTCTCTATTTTTCTTAACCTTTTATCAGTCCAACTCTTATACTACCTCCCAAGGAAACCACATTGTTGCATCCACACTGTTGACCCCAAGCTCTCCACTGTGCAAATGCCTTTTCAATGGCCATGAAACACCTTCCCACTTCTCATTCCCCATAAGCTCATCTACCACCTAACCTACTCTCTGCATAAATCCTCGGTGATTAACATTACCCTGCCCACCTCTTTCACCCATCGTAAGTTATGGTACCTCCTATTCCTAGCCTTACTATTAGCAGGGGATAGTGAGCTAAACCCGGGGCCCATAATTAACCTTCCTACAAATAATACAACATGGCATGACACCAAGGGGCTCCGCATTGCACACATGAATATTAGGAGCCTCCTTCACAATTTAGCTGAAGTTGAGGCATGGGTTGCTCAAAACCACCCCGATATCCTTTGCCTGTCTGAGACATGGCTAAAACCCTCCACCGCTGATCCCCTCTGCACACTGCCCAACTATAATCTCATCAGACAAGACAGACCCTCATCAAAACGTGGAGGTGGTGTTGCCATCTTCTATAAACAACATCTGCTGCTATTCCAAAATGTCCTACCTACCCTATCTCACTGAGAAGCACTCCATGCAACATTACAACTAGGCTCAAAGAAATTATACATAAAATGTCCCTATAACCCCCTGTTGGGGGTAGTAAGAGTCTTGAAGAACTCCTCTCGCAAGTAGACAGCACCACTGGCCATAACAAGGTCCTCATACTGGAAGACTTAAACCTTAACTGGACTAGCAAATCCAATCAGTCCTCTGTTTTGTTTTGTTTTTTTGTTTTGTTGAATTTTGTTGACCCGGTAAGCCCACTGGGCCTAGAAGTCCCTTTTTCAGGGGTGACCGGGGGGGGGGTACAGATGGTAAGCAATTGAATTTGAACTTGATTAAGCTGTTGGTGGCATTTTTAGTGAACGAGGGAAATTTGGCAAGGACACCGAGGAAATTCCCCTACTCTGTAGGCGTGTGGCGCTATCCGTCTGTCTGCAGAGATGGAGGACCTCAGTCTGCAGGAGGTAGTGGAAGAGGATGGATGCGGGCTGAGGGCCCAGGAGCTTTCTGTGGAAGAAAATATGTTGGAAGGTAAAAGTCAGACTGAATATAATAACCGAGCAGAGATTATGGACACACCAGACTCTGCAGTACGAATGGATTTGGATATATCTGCAGAATTGCAACTACAAGCAGAACTGGATATAAAGAAACTTCATTTACTAGAATTGATAAATACAGCAGAGAGAGATTTCCATACTTGCCAGATGAAATTGGATGCAGAACGTAACAAATGGAAACGTTCTCCTACTAGCCCTTTCAAGAATGGAGGAAAACGTTTTGAGTATCAAGATGGCAATATTGCTAATGATCCACAAAATATGGCAGAACTAAGTGGAGAAGGTACACAGGATGATTCCTTTGAGCAAATCTGTACATTGTCTACATGGTCCCCAGGAGATGCTTTAAAACAAGCGGGATGGAAGTGGGTAGGAGATAAATGGATTCCGGACCCTTTGCTTCCCACTCCTGGTAGCGCTGCTCTAGAGTTAACAGAACCAAATTCATTTACTGCTGTCTCTAGGCTAGCTGTGGCTAGTCAAAAGTCTAAGTCTTTGGATGGCATCAATGTGAATGTGCAGCATCAGGGAGAGGCTACTGAATGTTTTGATGCGTAAGACGCCGGTGGCAACCTGGAGCTATTGAATTCTTCACTGGACTTTCGCCCCTCCACAGCTCCTTCTGAGACTGAGTTAAGTATCGAAGAGAATGAGACTGTATGTCATGCAAGTGCTGTGAATAAGAGTATGGATTTTCATAAGTCTGCGAGTGCCGAGAAACCTGAAGGAATGGGGGCTAAAACTTATGCAGGATTGTTTAGGAAACTGGCAGAGACTGCGAAACGTAGATTTTTGGTAAGACTGAGATACCGAGGTAAAGCCCCAATATCACCAGACAGACTTTGGGTGGGGAAGACTTTATTAATTGATTCTATGGGGTTTTCCCCAGCTGAGGTATATGCTTTTATACACCCTCCTGGTGAACACAATTATGGTGTTAGCTTCTGTTCTGTTATTTCTTTAGATAAATTTTGGAGGCTGTATTATGATTTAAAAGATCACGAAGACTGGAGGGATTTCCAGGCTATTCCGATTACGAAACCGACAGTCAAAACGGTTACCATTCTTTTTCAAAATGAAGGGGTGAACATTGCAAATATTCTCTTTTGGTTGGAAAAGAGATGCTCTATACAAGACAAACCAAAGCCTATCATGGATGGGAATGTTTTTTGGACAGGAGGTTGGACGATACGTGTCCAACTAAAACAAGATGATACAGGCATTCAACATTTACCAAGTTCCTTTTTTTGGGGGAGGGATAGGGGTATAATTTTTTATGCTGGCCAGCCCAAAAGCTGCTTTAAGCGTGGGTCATTGTCTCATTTAAACACTTCTTGTGATCAGATTAGATGTTTTCAATGTGGCATGCTAGGGCATTCAGTGGCAGAATGTGTAGCGCCCCCAGTTTGTAATCTCTGCAATGAAGTAAACCATTTTTTTTCAGATTGTCCATGGAGAAGCACAGATACAGATGACTCCTCGGACCAGGAATATTTTCTAACTCAAGCAAGGCCTTCCTATCTAGATAAAGAAGGGACTACAGCAGAGAATTTTTTTAGAGGGCGATGAAGAGGTAGGGTTGGGGGGGATTAAATGAGGATGGTAGACAGATTAAAACTCTTGTGGCTAACAACTTGATATGACCTTCTGCTCCTTTTCCTGTGGTACAGTACACAGAGCAGACGGTGACTCTACCCTTAGAACCTCCTCAGGGTTTACACAGGGAAGAAAAAGAAACACCATTTGTGACACCACAGGGGTCCTCACAAAGGTCATCCATTTTGCTGGATACTGATTCTTGTATTTTGACAAGTGATACTGAATTTAATAAGAAGGGGGTACTAACAGACCTGTAGGACTCTAATGAATGTTTTCCGATGACTGTTAGTGAAGGTAGGGAGAGCAGTAATATACCTGTTTCTCCATTACCTTTAGGGAATAGATTTTCTGTTCTTGCAACATGGGGAGAACAAGTAGAGGCAGTCCATCCTATGATTGATTCTATACATGAAGTAGATGCCCCCCCGATAGCATTACACCACCCAGAACAAGCATTAGTAAGCAAACCACCAGAAGCTAGGAAAAGGGTGACCAGATCGAGCATTAAAATCCTCAAACCCCCGCCTTGAAACCTTTTACATTATCAATTGCTTCACTAAACGTGAATAGCTTGAAATCACATATAAAACGCCAAACGACTTTTGGAATTCTTTTCCATTTAAGGTATGATGTATTTCTATTACAAGATACGCGATTGAATTCAGTATTTGAAACATCCAGGGCCATCAGAGAATGGTATTGGGTTAAGTCCTTCTGGTCCTTTGGGGAAGAAAAGTGTAGTGGTGTAGGAATATGCTTCACGATTCCTGATGTTAAATGCTTGCATTTGGTAGATATCGAACCTGGAAGGGCGTTGTTGGTGGATGTAATTATAAAAAGTTTTCCGTGTAGATTGATTTCTATTTATGGCCCTCAGATGAAGGCCCTTAGAACTGAATTATTGAAAAAAATTCAACCTTATTTGTACACAAGTAGACAATTGTTTTTTTTACGGGGATTTTAACATAAATTTCCAGCAAAGAAATGAAACGGGGAAACAATACTGTGATAAAACATGTTTAAAATCCATTCTTTCTTTAGCAGGCCTGAGTGATTCCCATCAAACAGGCTGACAAAAAGCGAAACCTACCTTTTTTAAAGGAGGTTTAACGTCTCGAATCGATTTTATTTTTGTTAAAAAAGTATTGTTAATTTCTAGCCTACTTTATGTACCAATAGAATCTTTGGACCATATTTTGATCGGCATTAAGATAGATACTGCCCTCTGTAGGATGAAGGGACCTGGGTTTTGGAAATTAAACGCTTCATTATTAAGCATACCAGAAGTTTTAAAGGATTTAGAAGTAATTATTCGAGACCAAATTACTACGATAGATTTGCACGATAATAAGGTTAGTTGGTGGGAAGCTTTTAAGTTATATTTGATTAGATATTTTCAGGCAAAGGGCAGATTGAATGCTGATATGAAGCAGGAGGAATACATATCCCTTCGGCATTCTTTGCAATCTCTTATTTCGACACAAATTGTACATGGAGTTGATTTATCTATAGATATCGCACGAATAAAGCAAGATATGTTTCAGCATCAATATGATCGAATGGATTCATTAATTAGGGAACAATCCTTTGGGACACAAGGGAAAGCTGCACAGGTTAATCCCTTTTTAGTCTGTAAAGCACAGATAGATAACAGACTTTTTTCTAACTTAAAAAATGTGGACAATACGTTGCTTACTGATAATGTTGGTATTATGGATTTTTTAAATCAACATATCAAAAATAGCTTTAGGGAACGAGCTCCGGACTCTGGATATGCATCTCAGCTTTTAACAGCAGCAGACCTCCTTTCTTTAGAATTGGATGTACAGAAAACGATGGTAGAGGCATTTACAGAGGGGGAACTAGAGAGAGCAATTACGTCTCTTAAAAATGAGATTTCCCCTGGCTCAGATGGTTTGCCAGGTGAATTATATAAAATTCTTTGGAAATTGAGGCCTAAAGAGTTATTAGCTTTGTATAATACTTTCATTTCAGAAATGATTTTACCAATTCAAATGTATGAGGGGTTGTTAATATATTTATTTAAGAAAGGGGATCACTCAGTTATAGGAAATTGGAGGCCTTTGATGTTATTGAACGTAGACTTTAAGATTTTTTCTAACCTTTTAGGGAATAGGTTAACCATAGTGATGTCGGACTTAGTAAGTGATTTTCAATATTGTGCAGTTCCGGGGAGAAGTATTTATGATGCTTTGATTTATATTAGGGAAATTATGACGATGGGGACAGGGGTCTCAGGTGGTTTGGCAGGTTATTTAGTAAGCCTTGATCAAGCTAAGGCCTTCGACGAGGTGTCACAAGAATATTTGTGGGACTGTTTGAAGGCTTTTGGTATTCCATCTATTTTTGTACAATGGGTATAGTTGTGTTATGCTTTAGCATATATGATTCCATTAGAAGACGGGTGGAAGGGAGGTAAACATAGGATACTGAAAGGAGTCAGACAGGGATGCCCACTCAGTCCCCTTCTATACGTTCTTGCTCTTGATCCTTTATTACGAATTATTAATAGATCTCCCCAGATAAAAGTCATTCAGTTTAAAGGCACATATCAGACCAAAATCATCGTTTATGCAGATGATTTGTGTCTTCTTTTACCCGATGAAGCCTCCATTACGACAGCTTGCAAGACTATTATGGAATTAGTGAAAATGATGGGTGCACGGATTAATAATTTAAAAACAAAATGCCTCAGTATTTCTGGATTTCCAGATTCTCCAACCAGAGTGTGAGATTTTTTGATTGAACAAACACCATGCAAAATCTTGGGTATTTATTTTGGAGGCAGGGATAGTGCAATGCATAATTGGACTATGGCTTTACAGGAAGGTGCTTCTAAAGTAACAAATTGGAATAGAACTAAACTGTCAAAGAAGAAAAGAGTGTATCTTATTAAAACATGTTTAATACCTGTTTTCTTGTTTCTAAGCAACGTTTATCTTATCCCAAAAGCCATGGAGACTTTGTTAATGAGATGTTTTTTTTGTGGGGTATGGGGTAGCCGACTTGAATCCAATTAAACGTAATATTTTGTATTTAGATACAAAAGATGGGGGTTTGGGAATGGTTAATCCCGTCCTTTTTTTCTTCTCGATTTTTTTATATTCAAATTTGATTCCTATAATTAGAGAGACTGATAAGATTTGGGGCTCGTTAATTCATGGGCAATTAAAAGGTATATTGTTGAAATGGAAACAGGCATTATTTATGCATAAAAATAAAAGAAGACCTCTTTTGCTGGAGAGATGGTGTGAGGTTTTCGATAAGATAAAGTGTTGGAATATCGGTTGGGATGCTGTTTTGGGTATTTCTAGGAAGGTACTGTACAAACATGTTTTGAAGCAATTATTTTTTGACAATCCTTTTTTAAAACTTTCTCAGAAGGTACGTTTAGATATATCTAGATACATTATTAACCCTCGCATCCCTCTGCATATGTGGGATATTACATGGTTGGGTATTCATGGGAAAATAAACATACGGAGTAACCAGAAACACAAGACTGTGCGAGAGCGATATTGCCCGAGGGAAAAATGTGTATTAGTTTTGGAAACCATGGATCATCTGTATTTTAATTGTTATTACGCTATGGAATTTTGGGATATAGTAAAACATCGTTGGAAGGATGGTCTGATAATTCCACCTTCACGTGAGAGCCTATATTATGGCTCCTTTGAGGAAGGAAAACCCGAGGGTAATTACAGTACACTGCAAATAATACATACCTTTTTTTTTATATTGGATCTGGATTAGCAGCTGTAAGTTATTGTTGCAACAGCAGGAAATTCATCCAATTAATTTAGTGTCTAGTCGAAACCGAAATAGGAAATTGAAGTTTTTAGAGAAGTCTAGATTTTCACAGTCCTACTGGGACACTTTATGGAACTCATTTGATTGTATAAAATGAAAGGTATAGAAATAAGGGGATGAAGATAGGGACGCTTAACTTTCTTTTCGGATAGATTTGTTATGAATTATGCATAATGTTTTGGATATTTTTTGTTGCAATTTCCTTGCTTGTTATTTGTTTTGTTTCCCATTTAAAAAAAAGGGGGTTATTGTATGAATTAATATGTATTTATGTGTTTTGTCTTTTTCTTTTTTATGGCTTTATTTGCTGTAAGATTGATTTGTATATATCTTGTTATGATTTTTAGATCTTAATAAAAATTCCCCTACTCTTTTCGATAAGTGCCATGGGATCTTTAACATCCACCTGAACTACCACCGATCCAGGCAGATGGGACTCCGGTTTAACATCTCATCCTAAAGACGGCACCTCAGAAGTGCAGCACCCCTCTCATGCTGCACTACAGTGTCAGTATTGGGATATTAACCCAAGTGACAGATGTGGGAACTGAACCCACAGCGTTCTGATCTCCCAGCCTCAGAGGCGAGTGTGCTACCTACTGAGCCACTGACACTACCTACTGAGCCACTGACACACCTTGGTACAAGGTCACAACCTTCACCAGCTGATCTCTGACCCAACCAGGATTATGGCTCCCCCTCGGATAAGCACTCTTATTGACTGGGTCCTTACAAACCGCCCTGACAGCATAATAAGTGCAGGTACCCTTCTGGATGTAATCAGCGATCACTCCCCAATCTATTGCATCTGGTGCTCTACCAGTAAACCATCTCTGCCTCTAAAACTCATTACTTTCCACAATCTAGCCAACTTCAATCCAACACAGTTTACACACGACCTCTCACTGATTGATTGGGCTCCCATATACACCTCAACTAATGCCCAGGCAGCCTTAGACTTCTTGCTTGCCCACTTCTGTCCACTCCAAGACACCCATGCTCCATGTGTCACTTGTCGTTTTTGTGGAACCCAGACAAAGTGGCTAACCAAAGACCTACTAACCCAAATAAGGGCCAGGGACAAAGCCTGGTGGCATTTTAAATCTACAGGGACTCAAACAGACTATAACCACTACCGTTCTCTGAGAAACGCTTGTAAAAGAAACATTTTCTTAGCTAAAAACTCTTTCTGCAGGGACCTGCTAACAAAAGCCTCTGGGGACTCTAAGAAATTCTGGTCCACCATAAAAACTCTCCTGGGTTCCAATCTCAGAACCCACACAAGTGACATGCTGTTAAATGGCATACATTGCAACAACCCGGTAACTATAGCCAACTCTTTCAATCGCCATTTCTCAGATCTAACAAACTACCTGACCTCCTTCCCTTCTGCACACACTGCTTCACCCCCTAGTGATACCAAACCTCCACTCTTGCACCCCCCTTTCAGGTTTTGGAGCATTGCAAAAGGAGAAGTACTAAAACTGCTGCTCTCCATTCCTGATAATACCAGCCTGGGGTCGGATGGTCTTGAGCCCAGGCTCCTGAAAGCTGCTGCCCCTTTCATAGCCTCTCCTCTAACCAAAATCTTCAACCTGTCTCTATGCTGTGGTACAGTTCCAAATATCTAGAAAATAGCTAAAGTCACCCCAATTCTTAAAAAGGGTGATCTTAAAGAAATCAAAAACTACCGTCCCATCGCAATACTCTCTGTACTAAGCAAAATCCTTGAAAAACTTGTTGCCACCAAATCCATAGAATACCTCCAGAAATATAACCTTGTTTCTAGCTTACAGCATGGCTTCTGCAAAGGTCACAGCACTTCCACTGCCCTACTTAAACTAACAAACAACATCTATACCTCCATGGACTTGGGCCGCCTGACAGGTGTAATTTTCATCGACCTAACTAAGACTTTCAACCTGGTCAACCATACCCTTCTTCTTGCAAAACTACTCTCCTTTGGTTTCTCCTCAGATACCATGGCCTGGTTCGAAAGCTACCCGTCGGACAGAAAACAAGCTGTAGTTTTCAACTCAGCCATATCTGATCTTTCATCTATCCATGTTGGAGTACCCCAGGGCTCCATACTCAGCCCTTTACTTTTCTCTATATTCATTGATGACACCCCATTAATTGCACCGAACTGCTCATCTTTGCTCTATGCTGATGACCTAGTTATCTACCACAGTGCTAGAACTGCCACAGACTTAAATCACCCTATTGCCTTGGACTTTGTGAATATTCAGTCCTGGCTCACTGAGAACAAACTTTTTCTCAACTCTAGCAAGACATGCTCCATGCTCTTTGGCTCGACTGCTACATTCAGATCAAATCACAATCCCCTTACAATCTCGTGTGTGGACGGCTCCCCACTGATTAACACCAAATCCTTTAAATACTGTATCATGGTGTTACTCGCGATGAATCTCTTGACTTTGACCTCCACATTACAACTATCTGTAAGTCTGTCAATGCTAAGATAGGAAGTGCCTATCGTACTAGCTATGCCCTCACCCCTTCAGCCAGACTAGCTGTGGCACAAGGCTTCCTTCTCCCAGCCCTAGCATACTGCTCAGTTATCTACCTATCTGCCTCAAAGTCCTCCCTCCATAAATGGGACACCACCTACAATAGCATCTGCCGCAATGCCTCTGCATCAGCACATTACAAACACCATTGCCAGCTCTATGCTGACCTAAAATGGCTGTGCCTCTCTGCCCACTGTCTCCAGTCTTTTGTCTCATTAATTGACTGTGTTGCCAGGACAGGCCTCCCCCTATCCCTTGCCTCCCTTCTGGAATCACAACCTCTCGCCTGTGGGCTATGATCGACTGACAAAGCCCTTTTGCACATTCCAAGATGTAGATCCAACATGTGCGCATGTGCTTTCTCTTTCATGGCTCCTAAACACTGGAACTCTATACCCACTTCTATCCGTCAAGCGACCACCCATGCTAGCTTTAAAAAACTTCACCATGAACATCTGCATATCGCTAACCCCTGCACTTGCTTTAACCCACCTTGAACCTTTACTTTCTCCTTGCCCTCTGTTTCTTTCTCTAGATCAACAGTTCTTAGACTTTGTCATAGTGAGCCTCCCCAAATCCATGGAAAAGTTTTCAGCCTCCTCAAAAACTGAAATAATCTTAGGCCTCCCCAAAGAAAATTAACATACTGTACTTTGCACAGTACACCATGAATAAGTTGAAACCCCTTTGAGTACTTGGCTCTCATTCAGTTCTTTGTCTTTCACTGATGTGGAACCTTTGAAAAAGAGCACCTGTGCTCAAAGGTGTTATCTGACTAACAAATAAAACAAAATAAATGTTATTCAGCTTACTGTAACCCCCCCTCCCCCCACACACACAGGCCAGCCTACTTGCTCCACTATTTTGATTCTTGAACCGTTGTTACCCCTTGTTGCAGTACCTTCATGGGGTCAGACTACTTTCTCTGTTTCCTCTCTATCTGGAATAACCTTTCTACATACCTCGCTCCACCCCCCTTTCTCTGCTCTTATGCAACTTGTTAGGGATTACTTTGCTCCTTCCTACTATTGCTTTTAGCACTTCTATGCTCCGCCCTTGTATTTGGGCTGTTCTGCCATCACTCTACAAATTGATCAATTACACCACTCATTATTAATTTATTCTTCATATTTGTTTGCACTATTGTTCATTTTGTATTGCTTGACTGCTTTGCAGTTACCTTTTGAACTGTATTCACTCCCTACCCTTCTCCGGGTACACCTGAAATAAGCCTTGATTCCTTCACCTTCTCTTGTCAATGATTTGTAAATAAATACATAAATTTCACCTACTATTATCCTCTTTCAGTTCGCTTCATCCTTTCAAACAAAATATATAAAACTCAAAATTTAAATACAGTACTTTTTCAGACTTGCTTGAGCCTCCCCTGGAACAGGTCGGGGCCTCCCCAGGGAGGCTGGCCTCACCATTTGAGTACCCTTGCTCTAGATAATTCACTTCTTTGACACCTCTTCCCCACCTCTGTCATGTCCTATCATGTCCTCTCTCTCATCACCTCCCTCACTTTCTCTCCTTCCTACCAGTCTCCCTTCCTCGCCCCTGCTCATTAACCACTCAGTTTGGCACTTATTGTACTGTTTTGTATGCTCTCTCTTGCAATGCCTGTTTCCTTTCTGTTTTGATTTTCCTGTGTTTACTTGTTCCAACCTGTATTATAATCTGCATAATACTGTAACATTTTTGTTCATTATCTTTTGTTGAAGTTATTGTCTCTCCATACCCTAAGTATTGTTGTTTTACTCTGAACTGTGCTGCTTTCATGTGCTGCGTCACATGTATTTTGTATGTATTTAAACTGTTTTCTCCCAGGTCATGCCTGAAAATAGGCATTCTTATGCCTAGTGCACTTACCCGGTTACCAAAAGCAAAACAAATAATAAATAAATTCGTTTCTGTGAAAAGAAAAATTAGGTAGAATGTAAAGTCTGCTACCCATAATGGAGGGTTCCCTGCCCAAGAGCTACCTGATGCCAATGCTATCTTTTAACCCACTTCTTGAACCCAACCTACATGACGTATTTATTTATTCATTGACTGGAAAAAGAGAAAACAAAAATAAAAAAGGTCTAGTACCTTTTATTTGACTATCAGAAATCTATATCATACAAACTTTTGAGGCCGTATATGCCCCTTCTTCAGGTACTGTGAAAATAAAGCTAAATGTAGAGGATTCTATACAGAAAACTCAAAGTGAATTACTATAATAAATTCTTGTACTTGAGTTGTAAATAAGCATTCTGCTTATGAGCGTGCCACTTTTGTTGTCAAGGAAGTTCTCCTGGCAAGACAGCCATAAATACATTGATGCATGTTATACATAGACAACAAGGGTGGTCTTTGACAAACTAGGTTAGAAATACAGAAAAAATAGAAAATGTCAGCAGAAAAAGTTTGCTTGGCCCACCCAGTCTACCCAGAGTTTCATTTATTTATTTATTTAGTGCTTCACCAGGAAGGCATACTGAGCAGAATTGCTCATTTCCAGATGCATCCTGGGGGGAAGGGGAAAATGGGGAGTACAAATACAAAGTCATATGGGGCCCGATATTCATACTTGCACCTGGCAATAGTGCAAGTGGTGGCACAGTGCAGGAGGAACTAAGAGATACATTCAAAAGAGATGAGCCATGGCGCATCTCTTCTGAATATATCAACTAATGTATGCTGCACAAATACAGTGCGCTGCTGCATCCCCCCAGACAGGTCTGAATACCAGGAATGGGAAATGCGCCAGTGCATCAGAGATACACCGTGCACAAATTTCCTAATATTCAGACACCAATATGCAAATGGGGCCATAATGCATGTAAGGTGCAAATGGGGCCATTTGCATGTCATTATGGCCCAATTTGCATGCATTGTGCAGGACTGGCCAGTGAAATGCACCTGTCGCCCTGCACAGCATGCGGTCCCAGTACCAGGGACCACAGTAGTACCCCTTCCCCATCCCGTAGCACCAATCGCTGCATGAATCTATCTGTAATATCCCTGGTAGTCTAGTGGTACACCCCCATCCCATCCCATCCCAACCCTCCGATCACTAAAATAAATAAATATACTATCTCTGGTAGTCTAGTGGAACCCCCCCTCCCCATCCTGACCCTCTGATCACTGAAATAAATACATTTACTATCCCTGGTAGTCTAGTGGAACCCCCTCCCTGCCTGAATTCCCAATCCCTATGAAAATGGTCATTACTACTCACTGGTAGCCTAGTGTTACCCTCCCCCCACCCACACAGGACCCCAGCCCACCCAGCCCCCCATCATTGGCAGGCAGCATGCCCACCCGCATACCTCCGCGGCTGCTTGTCGAATGACAGCTTACAGTATGAGCTGCAAGCTCATTGGTTCACACTGTGGAACAATGGGCCTGCAGTGCATACTGTAACAGTCATTTAGGGTTGCCACCTGTCAGGTTTTTAACTGGCGATCAGGCTTTCAGGGTCCCTATCAGGTAATCTGGTTTTGCTCTGTGCTGGTCATACTGTAAGCTGTCATTCAGTGAGCAGCCGCGGAGGTATGTTGGTGGGCATGCATCTGCCGATGGTGGAGGGGGAGCTGGGTGGGCTGCTGATCCTGTGTGGGTGAGGGGGTGAGGGTACCACTAGACTGCCAGGGAGTAATAATGGCCGTTTTCATGGTGATCAGGGATTTGGGCAGGAAGGGGGTACCACTGGACTACCAGGGAGTGAATATTAATTCCTTTTCCACTAGACTACCAGGGATATTAAACATATTTATTTTGGCAATTGGAGGGTAGGGATGGGGATGGGGTACCACTGGACCACCAGGGCAGTTATATTAAATATAATCACGGCGATCGGATGTATGGGAGGGGGGAAACACTGGACTACCAGGGTTATTACATATATTTATTTTCAATGATTGTGGATTCAGGTGGGAAGGGGGGAACCACTGGACTACCAGGAACTCTTGTGTGTGCTTGTGCATGGTGTTGGGGAGGTGGGGTAGCCACCCGCAGCAGGCAGCTGCTGTGTTGCGCACTGTACTACAGTGGCCCACCTGTGGGTGCCTAGCACTTGAGCCATTTTTTAATGGCTCAGCTATAAGCCCAGGTATGCAACATATCTCTGGGTTGTGCCAGCAGATGTACCACACATCCTGGACTGAATATTGGGATGTGCCGCATATGCATGGGCACGCCCCCTGGAGATGTGCCGCATACATTGTCTTTGCATCCTGGTGCATCAGGAATTGCATTGCACAATTCCCTCTTTTGAATATTGCCCCAGGGTGCATTTCTGAGGTTGCACTGGTGCAACTCAATTGTGCCAGGTGCAACCCCTTTGAATGTCTAGGCCATGAAGTGCAAAGTCACAATCACAAGAATTCATTGAGGATACGTGAAAAGTAGCAGGTACACCTAATACATTGTATACTGTCAAATGTACATACAATTTGCAAAATATTTGCATCATAGATACACAGGTAGAATCTAAACAAGGCAGTATGAGTGCAAAAATCAGAGCATGAAGTCAGCAACTTAGGATAGTAGTAGATTGGGCTAGAAATGGAATGGCCAAGTTAAGGTCTGCCCTGCCTATTCTGTGTCCACAAACCCTATCTGGTATTTGTTGACCTTCCCCATTTTATTGCCTATTCACCAATATTACCTATTGCCTGTAGCATGCATGGTTGAAGCCCCACCCCACTGTTTTTGCTCCCACCACCTCTGCTGGCAGACTGTTCCAGGCATCCAGCACTCTTTCAGTGAAGTAGTACTTCCTCACATCCCTCTTAAACGTTCCCCCTTCCAGCTTCATTGCATGATCTCTTGTCCTGGTGCACTTCTTCATTTAAAATAGACTCCTTCCGGTACCCTGTTCACCTATGTGAGGTACTTGTAAGTCTCTATCATAACCCCACTCTCTTGTCTCTTCCGGGGTGTACATGTTGAGATCCCTTGGTCTCTCATTGTAGGGCTTTTAAATCAGGTTATACATTCACTTGGAGACTCTTTTCCCAGGGTGGAATGTGACAGCAGGGATGCCTATAAATCATTAGATGATTATAGTGAAAGAGCCTCCTTAAAAACAGACTGTGTTGGCTAAACAATAATTATCTGTCATCAAATTCTATGTTTCTATGTAGACAACACTGTGTTCATTAAAATCGTAAATTGAGGTACTTCCGTTGTAAGTAAACTTTTTGCTTATGAGTGTGACAGTTCTATTGCTAAGAAAGTTATCTTAGCAAGAGAGCTATAAATAAGTTGATGCACGTATAGACAACAAGGATAGCCTTTGAAGAACTAGGTTATAAATCCACTTGGAGATGCAGACTCCTTTCCTAGGGTGGAATGTGACAGCAGGATATCTATAAAGTGTTAGATAGTTGTATTGATAGAGCATCCACAAAATCAGGCTTTTAGAAAAGCATTATTTGTTAGTCACTAGTTTATTTATTTTTTATTTAGTTATTTGAAATTACTCTAACCAGCTGACTGTTGTGATCCTCCCTGAGACCCCCATGAAAACAAGATGCGGCATGTCATGGGGTCATCCCAGTTGGAGTTATTTCATTCTGAACCGATGGGACCATAGCCGGGGGGGGGGGGGTTGCCTTATATAGTGCTATAGTGAGAGCCATTTGGAGCTTTTGGAATGGATGATCCACAGACGGCACGGGGTCATAATGTCGCTTGACACAATACCGCAGCAATATACCACACTGCCAATACAGTGGGATATATTGCCAGTTGTATTTCTCTATGTTTTGTGGGGGGGCTCTGCCTCCTGCACCTTGACCTCCCCCCCAACTAAAATAATCAACTGGGGGGGGGGGTTGTACACGTAAATCACGTAAAGTGCAAAATAAAGAAAAATTCCATGCATTTCGGACCGGGATTCAATACCCGGTCTACAGACGCACTGCCTCCATTGCTGCCTGTGGCTCATCCTATCGAGCCATGGCAGCTGCTCGGTGGACCCTCCTCGCAGCAGAGGACTTATCCTCTGTGAGGGAACAGAGACAGGGTGCACAACCATGCATAAACCATTTAGAGGTTTTGCACCCTGTTGCTATTCCCACCCACGCTGTCTCTGTTGAGCAGTTTAGACATGCGCCGTTCTACATACAGTGAACTGACCCAGTAGGCAGAAAGACTTGTTAGAGGCTGGGTAATGAGCAAGTTGGTCCCATATAAATTGTCTGTTGATGTGGGCTAGGCAGGCTAAAAGCTTGGGGGGGCAGTGATGATGAGTTCAGGCAAAGCAGTGCCCTGATAGCCTCCCTGCAGCTAATGTTCTCTGGATGGTTATATTCATGATTGAAAATTAGTATGTGCTTCAGGCTAGTTCAGCAGGAAGTTCTGCAGTTCTTTATTTCTCTGGTGAGTCATGTTTATCTCTGTGAGTGATGGGGAGGGTTGCTGACACTATTAGTAGCATCTTGGTAAAGCTAGCAGACAGTAAAGGCCACTCTCATATCACAGATGCATTAATCGATGAGTTGTGAGTGACTGGTACTGTCAGTCTGCATCTCTATGATATTACAGACAGCACCATATCAGACCCTCTCACAAGGACACAAGGGGTAGGTCATGTTCCTGAAGGATTTATTGCTGATCCAGCCCTATCTATAAACTTCAGTATCTTCAGTTGCTAGCATGCCCCCCCCCCCCACCGATTAAAGATCAAGGCTCGAGAGGGGGACACTTGCCCTACAAGACAAAGAGCATGGGGGAGGCAGGTAAGGAAGGGGGCTTTCCTGCTTTCAGACTGTTGGAGGCCTGTCTTCACCCACTGGATTCTGACAGTACTATCAGTGGGCAAAAACAAGTCCCTGTTACTGAGGCCACAGTGCCCAAAATATCCTTGTGCCACATTCTCTCACTTTTGAGGCTGAAACTGGAAGCCATTTTTTTGTTCATACAAAAACAGAGCCGCACTTTAAGGAGTTAAACACGGTGCTCTCCTGGCAGCCAGCCAACTTAACAAAGAACAAGCATTTGTCAATGCCAAACGTTTGATGCTTGTTAAACATTTTTTTTTTATTTCGACTCTAACTTTTGAGGATACTTGCTTTAGGATTTGTCTTATAGAAATTACATGTACCATTTATAGTATACTGGCTGAAGTGTCATTTCGCACCAGAGGTTTGAAAACACTTCTTGTCCAGGATTTTAAAAATGGCACATGTCATGTTTATGAGGTGGTGTGGAAAAATGGCTATGTTGAAAGTTTGGAGTCAAATTATTGAAAATGAGTGAACTTATGAGTGAATGCTATAATAATGTAATGTTCTGTTATAACCTGGGTATTTTAACGTATTTGTACACCAGATTTTCAGTATAGCCTTCTGATTAACCCACCTAATGATCACAGTAGGTGAAAATGTTCAAATTTCCAACAAAACTTCATTTCAAGCCACCAAAACATCATTGCCCAATTGGACCCACAATAACTGTACACACACACACTAGGTGTTTTTCATTCTCCTCCTCTGGGAGTTCCCTGTGTAGCAGGGAGAACATGCCAATATACTCTCCCCTCCATATTTTCTCCCTCACATTGTCTGATAAATGGTCCTCTAAGGGATCCTCCAATCCTGCATATGCCCATTTGTTGTCGTTGGGCACTGGGGCACTGGGAGTTGGTGGAGTGGGACTCAGCTGAGGTGCCGTCAAGGCCCCAGAGGACCCCGCTGCCCCACTTGGACCTTTCCCTTGGTCAATGGCATTTTTCCCTTGCTCTCTCAGTGGGGTCAAAGCAGTGGGGCCCCCACTGACACCACCTTGGGTGATACCCCCCTGTCCAGACTCATGTTGTTTTTTGCCCTACAACTACCTGTTGCCCTGGGCTTGCTCTTGGAGCTACAGGAGGTGATGTTCCCATGGGGGGTATTGGAGGTGGAGAAGCCCTAATTAGTGTTACAGGAGACACTCCTGCCCCCCCTCTTGTCCCATCCCTTGTTGCATTGTGATCCTGGGTTCCGTCTGATGTGGGGTTCCCCACCATCCCCAAGGGTTCTGGCTCTCGGGGCCACCTACTCCAGAAGGGTATGCTGGCCAGAGGGGAGGGTCTTGTGCCCAAAGGGGGCCCCATGGAAAGGGTGCCCATGGAGACAAGACAAGACATATTTAACATCCCCACCAGCTGCTGTATATTTTCATTAAAAACAGTACTGTTACCCGGTCCAGTTGGCTCCCTCTTTAAAAAAATATTTTCTG
This sequence comes from Neoceratodus forsteri, assembly GCA_016271365.2. Taxonomy (NCBI): domain Eukaryota; kingdom Metazoa; phylum Chordata; order Ceratodontiformes; family Ceratodontidae; genus Neoceratodus; species Neoceratodus forsteri. The sequence goes on along the minus strand of CM057456.1, from coordinate 1,636,196,139 downwards.
TGGTGGGGAGCCAAATTAAACCACTTTCTCTATATGTAAATGAATTGTCAGATATCTGTTTCCTTGGGCCTCTTACATGCGACCCTCCATCCTCTTAGTAAGTAGGGTTAACCCTGTATTAACTATGGGAATGTATGCCACCCCCCTTACTAGGGAAAGCTACCAGGAGGATCTATATCAATGCATCCCTGGTTCAAATGTCTATTGCTTTGCCAGCTTATTTCCTAAAATTGCAGATGGGCAGTTTTTTTTTTAATTAAAATTCTCCATTGATTAAGTGTTTCTATTATCTTCTGTTTCTAAAGTGGATTTTAAAATCACTGAGTGGTTTGTAGCTCAGTGGGATTAATTATGTTGGCTTGAAGCAAGAACTTTGCCTGATTTAAATTCAGCCTGGTGTAACTTTATTTGCTAAACTTTATACTCCACGTAGAATCCTCTTGCTGATGCACTTACATTAGTTGCTGCACTAAAATTAAAGCAGCTTTTAGGGAGAAACTTTTCTAGACAAATTTTATTTTGACCTGTATATACAGCAAAGGGAATTAAGGGGCATATGTTGCTTAGCACAGCTACCAATCTCCAGGTCCCTATAACACTGGGGCCTGCCACGTGGCCGATTGCTGAAGCTTACAAAAATTTGGCTGAAACACAGCCTGAATCAGGGTAAAGCAGTGAACAAAACGGCCCTTCCCCACCAGCCATGGGAGCCACGAGGCTCATAATTAACAAAAGGCCCGACTGAGAAAGAAAAACCCAACGCAGAAGCTGCCACACAGCCAGAGCACTGGGCCCCAATATGTGCCACGGAAAGCAACAAAGGGACTGACCCATCCAGAAAACTTACATAAAAAAGGCTGAAATGCAGCTAGAATCAGGGTAGAGCCATGGAAAAAAACTGCCCATCCACCAAGCCATAGGAGCCACGTGGCTCCTAATCTAACAACAGCCAGACAGGGTGGAGGCCTTAGAAGGGGGGAGGGTCAAGTAACTCCAAGCCAAGAAGCCGCAACATGGCCAGACCACCAAGCCGACTCGGGAAGAATCAGGGGGACCGACCCATCCAGAAACCGAAATGAGGCTGAAACCTAGCTGGAATTGGGGCAGAGCAATAAAACAATTTATTTGGTCCATCAACCTGGCTGCAGGAGCAGCGTGGCTCTGAAATTAACAAAAATCGGCAGGTGGAAAAATGAGCCACTCCCCGCCAGGAAAGGAATAAGCCCATATCTGCAGGTTACTCTGCACTCATGCGCACAGGCTTGCCTGAATCAGAGCTGCCCTCGCACCCACAGAGCTAAACAAGTGGCCAGGCCTGATAACATAACAAAAAGGCACATTCCTGTATGGTAGATAATGTCTAGATGTCCGAAGGTCAAGGGCAAGTCCGAAGAAGGGGAATCCTTCTCTGCACTGCCTTAAAACCCCCAATGCCCCTCCCCAGAAACTTGGGCCGCACCACCCCAGCGTGTGGGGCTCTTTATGATTGGCCTGTTCTGAGAAGCTATTCTGGGCCACCGTTCACCAGGGGCATGGTGGCCCAGCTACCAGGTATACCCACCTCCAGTTTGGTGGGCCATGTGCAAAGCTACCCCCCACAGTGAGAGGCCAGGAGGGGTCATTCCCCACCACAGGTATGAAAACACATTTTGGCCAGGATTTGAAAAATGAAAGCTATCACATTCATGAGGTGCCAAAAAGAAATGGCTATGTTGAAAATTTGGGGTAAAAATATTGAAAATTACCAATGTTACCAGCCTGCATTCACAAATTTCAATGCAGGCTCATAAACATTGTTTTTTTTATATTTTTACAGATTTTTTAATATATTTTTTGAGACTTCAATTATGAACAAGGGCAGAGAAATGTTTCAACATCTGCCCTGAAAGGTGATTTCACACAGTGACCATAAAAATCACCTTTGGGACAGAGTTGCCTAATTTCACTGCAATTGTTCATGAGGTGGGGTCCCAAAAAAGGCATGTTGTAAATTTTGAACAAAAATATTCAGAAATGGCCAAGTTATTTGTTTATATATTTATTTTATTTAAGTCTTTGTTTACCGGGTAAGTGCACTGATCCAAGGACTGTTTTCAGGCACGACCCGGGCCACAAACAATGGCACAGAATAAATGATTTGCGATATTATACAAGCCAAATACTGTAGTAGTAGCAGGTTACAGGCAATACAGATAAATTATAAGGAAACCGTACATGACAGAGTAAGCAGCGGTTCATCGAGATAATGCATGATGTACAGTTACAAGTTTCAAAACAGAGTATCCAAAAACTGTGGTATCAGCAGTAAATACTAAATTGAGACATGGCAAACAAAACCTAGAAGGGTAAACAGTTTGCAAGCAGAACAATACCTAGGTGTAGGTGAAATGAAGAGAACATGGGGAGATAAGTGAAGGTAGGGAACAACAGAGTCAGTTTAGACTCATCCACTGAGTGCACTAGGTACTGAGGTAGCGAGTGACAGGGTGAGATTCCTTGGAGGGGTCTATTGTAGGGGAGGGAGAGAAAGTTGTGAAATTAAGTGCCAGTGCAGTCATAGGTGCACACCAAGCTGCTAAGTAATTAGGTAATAGGGAGGGGGGGAAAGAGAATAGGAAGACAAGGCAAGGCATCTAGGGAAAAGAGCAGGAGAGGGGGAGGTGGAGGCAAAGGGGACATAAAGTAACAGGAGTAGGGATGGGGGGTGACAGATCAAGTACGTAAGGGAGAGGAAGGAAAAGGGAAAGACAAAAGGATCCCCCCAAAAAGGGGTGGGGTGGAGTGATGGGGGCAGAGGTAACTGCACCCCAGAGTGGGAAGGTCACCTGAGGGAGCATCAGCAGGTGGATCACAGAAGTAACCAGGTTCTGAGATTGGATTTGAAGGAGTGGTGCAAGGCGGCCGTGCGGATAACTGGTGGGAGGCTGTTCCATAGATATGGTGTGGCAACCAATCAAGTTTTTCTCCCCACACCAGTGGAGACTCTGGGGACTTCCAACGGGGGGACCAAAGTATTACACAGACACCTAGGGACAGTGCATGCCTTAAGGAGAGAAGCATACAGGGACACAATACCATCATGTAATGTGCCATCAATGGTACTACCAGGGGCATAGTCGAAATGACATTTGAGCGAGGGCCAGCCTGCGATTTGCATAGGTCTCAGTGATTGGTAGAGAAGGGGGCCATCAGCATGATGTGGCAGGCACTATTATAGACTGAGTTAAGTCTGAGGTGAAGGGTCGCAGACAGTGAAGAGGAGAAAATTGGAGAGCAGTAGTCAAGGATGGCGAGTAGGTTTCCACAGGCAATAGCATTTCGGGCAGTAGGGGTAAGATAGTTCTTTATGTGATACGTGGCCCCAAGTTTTTGGTTGATTTTGTGTACTACAGTGTTTGTGTACACAGTGAATTAAAGGGATGGGTCTAGGGTTACACCCAGGCATTTGAAATCAGAGACTACCTGCAGTGGAGGTTCATTTGGGGAGAGCACCGAAAGGGAGGAGTTGGATTTAACAGCATTAACTAGGTAGGGTTTGGATCCAAGGAGCATTGCCATGGTTTTCTTCTCATTCACCAGGAGCATGTTAGATATGAACCAGTTGTGGACGTGGCCATAATTTTGGGACAGCACTAACTAACTAACTAACTAACTAACTAACTAACTAACTTTAAAACCCAATTGAAATGCATTGAATTGCATAACTGATTTCCTCAGTTTGTGACTGGCTTTGAAGAGTGAAAACATGTCTGCAGTTTAGAGAGGATTACAGTATTGGACCCTGGTGGGTAAGTAAGGGCTTGGGAGGGGCTGGAGAATGGGACAAGGTGAGGGGGGTAATTGGGAAGGGGGGCCGGGGCAGCTGACACTCAAGCAGACTTGATAGACCAGGTGGCCTATTTCTGCTGGCAAATTCATATGTTTGTAGTTCGGTCAAAGAATGGTGATTTATTTAAGATGGGAAATTCCCTAGTGTTATTAAGGGACTGATAGGTGATTGCAGGAAAGAAAGGTGTTTTATTATGATTGCTTGACATATACGTAATACAGTAGGTAGCAGCTTGAGACAGGAAACTTGTTTTATTTATTCATTTGAAAAATATGTTATCAGGTAAGCAAGTAAAGCCCAAATGGGCTAGTTTCCAATTGGGACCTGGGGGGAGGGGAACAGGGTTCATTAAAAAATACTAAATACAAACAATACAGGTTAAGCAAACAAACAGTACATACAGTAAAGATAACCTTGTACAGAGTTAGAATGTACAGAAGATGTGAGCAGCCAATGCCAAAATACAAAGGGGTCTGCCAAGTAATAGTACAAAAGCATATACTTAAAGTGTCTGTTTTAAGGGGGAAGTCATTGGTCAAGTCTGCTTGCTGGCTGGGGAGAAGATTTCTGTAAGTTTTGCTATTGTTTTTAAACTACAGGAGAGAAGGATTAGTTAATTCTACTTGCTGTTGCGGGAGTTAATGTATAGAGGTGGACTCTAGTAGAACCTAGAAAAAGAGGAGCAACAGTAGGCAGGAGGGAGGAGGAAACACACAATAAGGCAAAGGGAGGAGGGATCATGTTTGCTGTACTAGCAACACATGGGAAAGAGGAGGAGATTACACAAGGTATAGTACTCACAAAGAGAAGGGAGAGAGGGGCATTACTAGTGGAAAGACTGAGTATGGCATGGCAGGGGGAGGGATAATACTCGGAGAGGTGAGGAGGGAGCGGAAGGTTGGCAGTCAAACAGGAGAAGGAGGAGGAGTCTCAATTGAGAAGGGCAGGATGGAAGACACTGGGACTCACTGTAAAAGCACCATCTTGAGTGGCCCCAGAAATGAGAACCTGGGTGGGGGGTGGTGACGGGAACAAGGAAAGAGGAGGGAGGTGTACTAGTGTTGGGGGACTCCATACTCAAGGGGATCAGATGGGGCAGCAAGGGGGGAGAGGCACAGTCATATATGGGTGGAGTCCATACCAGGATTAAAGGCAGACAAGGCAGGACAGGCAATCCTAAGGTGAGTAAGGAGGGGTAGGAGGAAACCACACATTGTGGTACATGTGCAGACAAATGACCTAGCGGGGGGAAATGAAGGTAACAAAGGAGAGGATTGAGGAAGCTGGAAGGTTGTGCAAGGAGACTGGTGAGTCTATGGCATTCTCTGAAGTGCTCCCAGTACCCTGCTCAAGCACAGTGAGAAAGGAGAGGATTAGGGAGTTGAACACATGGTTGGTAGAATGGTGTCAAACTAAGGGATATGGGGTTGTGGGTGGCTGGGCAGTACCTGGGATAATAACAATCTGTTTGCAAGGGATAGTCTGCACCTTGGTGGGGCAGGGAAGGAGGTATTAAAGCAAAGACTGGGGAGTTATATTGTGACAAAGGTGGATTTAAACTAGATGGGGGGTGGCAAGTGGACAGCAGGTAGGCAGGGATCTGATAGAGTGGAGTCATAGCCTAACCCCCAGGCTAGCAGGGAAGGACTCAAGGCGGGTGAAAAAGGAGGGAGTAGAAGGAAGGAAATGGTGGCCAATGAAGGGAAGGGGGCAAGATGGAGGGTGGTCTCGCTAAATGCAAGAAGCTTAGGCAACAAATCTGCTGAGCTACAGGGACTCTTAGCAGTGTGGAGGGTGGATATTGTAGCTGTCACAGAAACGTGGGCAATTGAGCACGGGGACTGGGATCTGGCAATCCCAGGATACAAAGTATACAGAAAGGACCGTAAGGAAGGGAGGGGCAGTGTGGTGGCAGTCTATGTGAGGGACGGGATCAAATGCACAAGGGACGAGGGGGAAGAAAGGAGAACAGAGACAATCTGGCTGCAGCTCCTAGACTCAAGGGGTAGGAAACTGAGGTTTGAGGTGGTATACATGCCACCGTCCCAGTTTGAGGAGCTTGACAGGGAACTAGCAGGACAAATCAGAAAGGTATGTAGAGCTGGCCCGGTGGCATTGAGGGCTGAGGTGCAGGACACCTTATCTCAAGCCAGGCCGGTGACCCGTGTTCAGGAACGAGCATAGGTCATTGGGGGTTGGTGGGGAGGAGAAGGATCGAGCATCTGTTGGACTGCTCTCCTTCTCCAGAGTGGGGGGACATTAGCTGGCGGCACTCCACTGGCCCCTAGCGGCTGCTGGGGGGCAGTGTGCCGACACTATAGCCGAAGGGGAGGAGATGGGGGCAGACACTTGGTGAAAATGCGTGCGGAAGTGTGCACGCTCTCACCGCAGGCGTCATTGCACGCCCTGCCTCCACACAAGGGGAGAAAAGTGGAAAAAACAACTCCAGCAAAATGAAGTGGTCCCCGCAGCACCGCCTCTGAGAAGGCACCTCCCTGGCATGGATCTGTTTGGGGTGGGTTGATTCACTCCCCACCACCCTGCCATGAAGGGTAAGTCGTGGGGTGCACAAGGGAGGGAGGGAGTCTAACCTACGGGGCTGCACTGGGGGACAACTGAAGGCAGGCTTGCAAGCTGGGAGCTCTGGAAGAAATAATACACCAAAAAAAAAAATATTTTTTAAATGAAAGGTATGTAGAAAAGGGAAGGTGGTCATTATGGGGGATTTCAAGTTGCCGCGGGTTGACTGGAGCATTCCAGTCACCTCCAGTGCTAGGGAGCAAGTGCTCCTGGACGCAATCAAGGAGGGTCTCCTGACACAGTTGGTTAGTGTACCTACTAGGCTAAAGAACACTTTAGATCTGGTGTTTTCGAATGGGTAGGCAGTAAGGGAAATAAAGGTGGAGGACCCACTAGCCGACAGCGATCACCAAATGGTGTGGTTTAATATCACAATGTGCGGGGAGCCAGATAAATCAGTTAATCAGGTAGTAAACTTCAGGGGGGGCAGACTTTGGGAGGATGCAGGAAGCACTGAAAGGGAAACTAGAGGGCATAAGGCAGGAGATGGATACAGAGCAGAAATGGGATATTATTAAAAGGGGGATTACAGAGACAACAGAAGCGTGCACTAAGACCCAGAGTAAGAAGAGCACAGCAAGAAAACCATGCTGGTTGAACGGTGAGGTAGTGGAGGTGGTGAGAGCAAAATGAGAGGTGCACCAGAGGTATAGAAGGAAAGGGAAGAAAGTGGACAGGGAGGAGTATGCAAGACGGTCCAGGGAGGTGACTAGAAAAGTGAGAGAAGTCAAGGCCCAGAGGGAGCTGAGATTAGCGCAGGGAATTAATGGGGGTTGGGGGGAGAAAGACTTTTTCAGATACATCGGGGGAAAAGGAAGAGCAAGCAGACAATAGTGAGGATAAAAAGGGGTGGAGAGTGGAGGGAATATGGTGAGGAGCAGGCAGAAGCACTGAATGAATACTTTTGCTCAGTGTTCACTAAAGAAAAGGGGGGACTGCTACCACCATGGGCTGGGAGCATGGGGACAGGGGGAGAGGAGGCAACAGATGGAAGAATTGAGGCAAGTAGAGTCCTAGAGGGACTGAGGGCACTGAAGGTAGACAAGGCACCAGGGCCGGATGGTATCCACCCCAGGGTGCTGAGGGAGATGGCGGAGGTGTTTGATGGAGCCCCTGGCAGATCTATACAACACCTCACTGGAGTCGGGATGTGTGCCACTGGATGGGAGGATGGCACATGTAGTACCATTACACAAGAGCAGACCAAGGGATGAACTAGGTAATTATCACCCAGTAAATCTCACCTCCATAGTGTGCAAACTCATGGAGACAATACTAAAGGAAAGACTGGTGTTGTACCTGGAGGACAATGGCCTCCAGGATGTGAAGCAGCATGGGTTTGTTTCAGGGGAAGTCTTGTCAGACCAACCTGATACAACATTATGACTGGGTGACAGGTGAGCTGGATAAGGGTCATGCGGTGGATGTTCTTTACTTGGACTTCAGCAAGGCCTTTGATTCTGTGCCTCATGGGTGGCTTGGGGGGAAGCTAACTGGTGTAGGGGTAGGAGCAAAAATGATGAACTGGATTACAAGCTGGCTGAGTGGGAGGCTGCAATGGGTGGTGGTGAGAGGGGAGAGCTCTCAACTCCAAGGCCAGTGACGAGTGGGGAGCCACAGGGCTCTGTGTTGGGGCCAGTATTGTTTGGGCTCTTCATATCAGACATTGCACATGGGGTGGTGAGCAAGATAAGTCTGTTCGCTGATGACACCAAAATTGGAGCAGTGATGAATGGAGAGGAGGGATGGAAACAGCTGCAGGGGAACCCAAGCAAGCTAGAGGAGTGGTCAGAGAGGTGGCAGCTGGGGTTCAATGCAAAGAAGTGTAAGGTTATGCACATTGGAGTGAAGAACCCAAGGAGAGAATACTGTCTGGGAGGGGTTAAGCTGGGGATCACTGAGGAGGAGAAGGACCTAGGGGTAATGATAACAGGGACCATGGACAACACTGCCCAGTGTAGGAGAGAAGCTGCAAAAGCGAACAAAATGCTGGGGTGCATAGCGAGGGTTTCTTCATCCAGGCGAAGAGAGGTGATCTTGCCCCTCTGCAGGTCGCTGGTAAGGCCGCACTTAGAGTATTGTATGCAGTTTTTGAGGCCATACCTAAAGAGTGATATCAGGCTACAGGAGGGTTGCAGAGGAGGGCAACAAAGATGATATGTGGAATGGAAGGGACAGACTATGACAGTGGGCTGAGAGACCTGAATATGTACATCCTGGAGGATAGAAGGGACAGGGAGGACATGATAGAGACATTCAAGTATCAGAGGGGAATCAATAAGTATGGGGCAGATGGGGTCTTTAAGTTAAGGAGGGGGAGTGTCACCAAGGGGCATGTGCTAAGAATAGAGGAGGGAAGATTTTGGAAGGAAATGAGAAGACACTATTTCACAGAGAGGGTGGTAGCAAAATGGAATGCCCTACCAGAATGGGTGGTATCATGTAAATCTGTGAACAGTTTCAGAAGGGCATGGGACAGGGAACAGGGGGAGTGAGGGTGGGGGAGGTAGGGGGTAGCAGTGGGATGACAAATGGGAGGGACGTGGGGCAGCTGCAAACTAGAGGTGCTAGCTGCACACTTGAGCAGACTAAGACCGGGTGGTCTGTTTCTGCTGGCACATTCGTATGTTCATATGTTCGTATATTTCCATCCTTTCTGTACCTCTGTTTTTCATATCTTGGTAAACATGTTCATATTTTAGATCTGGAATAGAAGATTTTAACTAGGGCTGACTTCACTTCTGACAGATTGTATGTAGCTTTAGTTCTGTTGTCATGCTATTGACGATTCTCTCACCCACTCAGATATGTTGTACACTCTTATTTTCTACTCTTCATTCAAAATATGAGGTCACTTTAATGATGGTTGTTGCTTTGCTTGCCACAAGCAGATCACTCAATGGCCTGCTTCATGAGTTACTTTCCCCTGGTTCAAGAATTCACATCAACATGTACAATATACTGTGCACTGTAGTTAATAATATAGAGAATAAAGTATGGGGTGGTGTGTGTAATGAGATTTTACACACACCCAAGGGGTTGCATGCCCTTTGCTCTCGGGGTTAATCCAAGCATCCGACCCTGAGGGTGTGTGTAAAATTCGAGTTTACACACACCACCCCATATTTTATTTTATATAATTGCTAGGTTAGGCTTTTTCGCCACAGCCAATTATATAAATTAAATGGTCTGGTGCAGCTGCAGTCTGGATGATGTTTAGCCGAGTCCTTGGTCGCTTAGCAGCAGTTTACTTTTTCTTGTTTTGTTGTCCCCTTTACGGTGTGATTTTTGTCAGAACGTTTTTTTTTTTTAAATAGTTACTTATTGCCTAGAGAGAGTGGTGGCGACACAGTTTCGACCGACGAAGAAATCTGGTAGCAAGCGGTGAAAACCCGGAAGAGCTGTAGGTTGGGCATGAGCATAGCGAGGGGAAACCATGCATGTGTTTGTCGTTATAAATGCTCCTTTATAAGGACAAATTACGCCATGGTTTCCTATGGGAAAATGTCTAACCCAGTTATTATAAAAATGATAAAGGATTAATTTCTGAAACATGTCAGGCATTCAATATGCAATGCATTTTTGTTAGCACTGAATAAAACGGCACCTTTTGCACTTTAATGGACTGAGGAGCAACGTCTTTTGTTTCCATGACCAAAGGGGGTGAATGCCAGATATTTTGCAAGTCTGTATTACCAAGTTATCATGAGTACCCCAGCCTAGTATGGCTTCTGTCAGAACTGCTTTAATAATAAGAAGCAATTAATAGAATTGGCTAATAAGCTGATATTTTTCCAACCCACTCACTTCCCTAAGGGCTTGACATACTGAAACATTTAGAGAGAAATTATGTGGAACAACAATTGGGTAATGGTCATTTTCCTGCTTTGTCTTCAAACCTTTATATGCTTTACCAACTAGTTTAAACCCAGACTGAACAATGTTCCAGGTCAAATACGACCTGTACAATTACTGTATTTGCAAAATACATCTAACTGTATGGGTTTCTTTTACTTATTTTGCATTGTATTTATGTCTCTTAGTGTTTCAACTACTGTTCTTGTGTTGTCCAGAGGTGTGGCTGAAAACAGTGATGTGGTTCACTTTACCTGGGTAAACAAATAAAAATAGACTGGTGGGTTACCTCTTCAGGTGAGATAGTTCTTGCTTATCAAGGTTCCATTTGTGAAATTAAGAATTATCCATATAGCACAATCACGAGAGCCCCTGCAATTTTTATTTATTTTCAATTTGTTTTGCCTTTGGTACACTTCACATACAGTTTGTATCACAATAGCAAGATGTGGCTACTTTTACTGAGTTCTGTTTGTTGAAATTGCTTTCATCTAGGGGTGAGTGAAAGTGCGGATTTCCGCCATCGTGGAAGTTCCACAAAATTGTGAAAATTTAGTGAATTTTCCACTCTTTCACCCGTGGCAGAATTCCAAACTTTCACCAAATAACTGTGGATTTCCACCTAATACTGCAGCATTTAATTATGAACTGCAGACATTTTACATCACATGTGAAAATAAAGTCTCTTGCTTAGTATTTTGCCATATATCATGTAATTATCCACAGTTTGCATTACTTCTGCTGTTTTTTTCCTGCAGTTCAATACATTAACCAGCATTTCTTACATTTATTCCACAGTTTTTCAGTGGAATTTCCGTAAAAGTTGGTAAAAATGATTTTTGAACTTCCATGGAAGTGAAAATCCTACTTTTGCTGAAATTCTGCTGGCGGAAATTTTTTTCGCACACCCCTACTTTCATCTAGAGGCAGGCAGCATCGATTCAGCCCAACTGGGGGCTGATTTTTCTCTATCCATTTAGTGGAGCTTCGTATGTGCCCTTTGCACTAAGGTACAGTTATGCTGTAGAAAAATTGAACCACTCTTTTTTTTCAAAATGAAGTGTTGATAAAGTGGACAAAGTGGATAAACTCTATACTGGAGGTAAATTTGGTTTTCATTTCTGCCCACTTGCTGTGCCTCTTGACATAATTGGACTTTAGTAAAGCTAAACAGTTAGTTTGGAAACAAGTAAAAGTTGTAATGTTGTGCAAAACAGATCTGGGGCACATCTTGTTTATTATAATAACTGAATGGGTTAGAAGAACCAGAACTTGGAGATCAGTAGAACTAGTGATACAAATCAACGTTATTATCAATGAGTGTTTTGGCACACTGAGCAGCAGGTAAACTCATTCATAAACGAGTTGGAATTTTTCAAACTGTAGCAGATAAACAATGATAATATCTGCAGTCCTGAGCTTGGCAGTGTTATTCTTTAAGCAAATGAGTCCTCTAACTCAGTTATTTTGCTGTTTTAAAACTGAAGCCATGACTTCGGGTATGCACACATGCCTGAAGTCACAGCTTCAGTTTTCAAACTGCAAAATAACTGGGTTACAGTGCTTGTTTGCTTAAAGAGTAACACCACCAAGCTCAGGACTGCAGATATCAGCAGCAGCATTCCAACTCATTTATGAATGAGTTTACCTGTGGTTTAGTTTGCTAAAACACTCATGGACACAAGGGGGTATCGTCTGGTGGTCTTCCCAGTGGACTGCTCAAGTTTTGATTTTGCACCAGAAAAAGTATACAATTATTCTGCAACTGCTGTTGGCATGGAGGCATTTTTGTGGGGTTAGCATGCCAACAGGAAACATACTACAGTGTATGTAGTAAAATGAAGAAAAGCAGACAGTATCCCTTTAAAACCTGCCTGGCTGACAAGCTCCTGATGTTGAAAGCCAATCAGCTGCTTTCTGACCGTCTGGCTACATGCAGATCAAAGGACCAAAGCCCTCTCTGATTGGAATGGTTCGGTCCTTTGCAGTACATGAAGTTCCCGCCCAGCAAACATCAACTGGTGTCACCATCACAGTGCATGGTTATTGATCTAGACTGCCGAGCCCCTGCTATTTTGAACTGCAGTGACCTCGGCAGTGACCTCCCCCCTTAAAATCCCTTTTCAGTGAAGGTAAAATGTTATGGGTGTATGCACATCAAACATAAAAACAAAAGGAAAGCATTCACCTGGACAGAACACACAGATATTTGTTGATAAGAGGATCTGTGCAAAGCACAGAAAATGTTATTTCTCCTTCAGAGGTATATGCCCACGACAGCAGTAGTGCTTACATCAAGCATTACTATAATTTTTTTGTTAATAAAATGTTTCATGCCCCCCCTGTTGAAGCTTTTCTGAGTGAAACACTGGGTTTTGAGTGGTAGTAGTGGCTTTTTGTAGTACTATGCTTGAAACTCCCCTCATACACACATTTGCCAGTTTTTCCTTATTTTATTTTAAAAAAACAAACACATCCACCCTCAGCTACTCAGTAACTACCCACTGAACCCCCAAAGAAGATTGTGTATGGCTAATTAAGCAATAATGCACGACAGGGTGTGTGTTGTGCTGGGATAATGTCACGCCTGGGGTGATTAGGCACGAGGCCGCAGGCTGAGTGTGACTAATCACCCCAGAAGTGACGTTATCCCAGCACAACACACACCCTGGAGTGCATTATTGCTATTATACAATGGCTCTTTGTTTTTATATTAAATAAAAAGTAGAAAAAAATATATATTTGTGTTTTTTTTAATCATTTTTGGTGTATGGAAGTATCTGTTTTAAAAAAAAGTGCGCAGTTTTTCTTTTGGACACTAGATGGTACTGTCAGTATTGATCTGGCCAGTGGGTGGAGCTGTAGCATTGTAATTATAGCTTTACTTTGCAGTACTCAGTCCTTGCAGTAACCTGTGCCTTGTTGGTTTTTGTGGTAGTCAGCTGTATTATTGTTAAACCACTGCGTTTTTCCCTTCTATGTTTTCATTTTTTATTTTGTTTCTGTTTGTGATGCTGTTTACGGTGGCTTCTTCATCCCCCCCCCCCCGGGCAGATCTGACTTGCGTACTGCAAATGCTGGTGCCGTTGTCACACTGTGCATTGTTGCAGATATTAATTCTGTAGCCCGGGAATCACCCACTGCTCCCGCTTTGAAACTGGATTGGATATGTGAGGGAGTGAAGAAATTATTTCTTTTGCGTTGTTAGTGTTGCAGATTAATTCTCAAGCCCCCGAACCGCCCGTTTGCTCCCGCTTTATTTGGTGGCTGATTGTTCCGGCAGAGGTTTTGGCGGGACAGCTGTAACAAGTTGGAAATAGAGTGGATATGTGTGTGTGAAAAAAATTATTTCTTTTGCGCTGCCACAGTGTTCTGTTCCTGTAGTGTTTTCTTGCTTTACTACAGTCATGGTGTGTTTGAGAGGAAAAAAGTGAAGATGTGATGTATCTATTTTGAGTTTAAGAAAGCGCTGTGTCAGACGGTTACTGTGTTTGGGTCAGGAAATGAGTGACGAGTGTTGAGGGCTATTGCATTAATGGCAGGTTAGTTTGTATAAAATATGTCTTAAAATGCGAAGCTAGATAGGAAAGGTATACTGTGCTACTGTTAAAGTGGACAGTTTTAATTCGTGGTGGGTGTGTTGGACTTTTTAGTGCCTGTTGGAAGGAGTGATTTATTAAAAAAAAAAAACGAGCAAGTACTGGCAAAAGCCACAGCAGCCATGGCAAGTGTGGGCAACTTGGACATGGGCTGTGGCATGATTCGCATAACATTTGATACGGTCTTGTGTGTGCTGGGACTAGACTCGTGATGTTGTACTGGGATAACATCACAGGTCCAGTCTCAGACTGACCAATCAGAGCACAGTATTTTTTTTTGCCATTGTATAATAAAGATTATTGCAAATTTCTCTTACTTTTTTTAAACTGTCCAGCACCAGACAATGACTCCTCTCTCTGTAACTTCTTCCATCTGACCAGATCAATTAATGCATCCAAAGGAAAATAGTTATAAAAAGAAGCGTTGCTTCACAGTGCTAGAAGACTTAAATAAGTACATTTAATTTACAATAAACTGTATATACTAAGCGTGCACAGTATTTATTGGGGATCAAGTGCATGGTTACTGAGCAGGTGGGTGTAGTTGGGCTTGCAATGAACAATTAATAAAACTAATAAATTTGTACTGGGGCAGTGCTGGGCTCAAGCTTTCAAAATCATAGACACCTATACTATAAAAAATAATGTATGCCTAGATATGTACAGTCAAGGCTGCAATTTAATCTTAGGTTTCTGATGACATCAGAGATCTCTCAGTCTTTGTTCCTGAATATGTTACTCTGGAGGATACCTCCTCCTTTAGGTATCTCTGGGTCTGGCTAGACCAGCACCTAAACTTCACTGAACATGGACGCCATCCTGAAAAAGCTGTGCCCTGAATTAGGTGCCCTTTACAGGAACTGAAGCTGCCTACCTCTACAGGCCAGGCAGGAGATTGTCTAGAAAATGATACTACCCATCTTTGACTACTGTGATGTAGTCTACAGTGCTGCACTGAAGTCATCCTTAACCAGACTGGACACCCTTTTCAATGCTTTCTGTCGTTTCACTCTGGATGCCCCTTCCTTTATCCACCATTACGATCTATATCGCTGTCTAGCATTTCCTTCCCTGGAAAACCACCATCTAGTCCACTGCATAAAATTTCTCTGAATTCTGGTTTGATACACTTTCCCCTTACTTTGCCTCCTCACTGTCTTCCGGCCCCACTGTTCCTCTCTACCTCAGATCCAGTGACTCCCACACCCTAGCTATACCATGATGCACCACCTCTATAGGCCAATTGTTGTTCTCTTATAGGTTCTGTAAGCTCTGGAACTCAATGCCTCATCAAATTAAGCACTCCTCCTCCCTACTTAACCTCCCACCTCAACTTTCTCTCTCTATCATACAGCTGCTCCTAACTTCCCCTCTGGCTCCTCACTCCTCCAAATTTCCTCTCTGGCTTCCCCATCCCCTTTCCCAGCCTAGCTCTTAATGTGAGGAGAAACCAAAGGAACCAATGTACTTTATTGCACTTCCTTGTCTGCATTGTATGTATTAGTCTGCTGTGCAGTTAAGTTGCTCCTCTTGCATCAAATCCCAATGTTTATCAAATGCTGCTGATACATTGTTTTTTCACTCTGTTGCTTCTCTGTTTTATATTACTTTTGGAAATGTTTTGTTGAGTATTGTACAGTATATATACTTTTCTATAATACTGCATGGAGTTGTGCTTTTGATTACTGAACTCCTATGTTCCCCTTCCCCAAGGACGCCACGTGAGACAACAGTTTTATATTGTTTAGTGTGCATTTCCTGGTGAAACTTTTCAATAAATAAACAAATAAATAAATATGTGACATCAAAGCTAATTAGGGGGACACATGTTAAGAGCCTGTTGGACTGCTCAAGTTCAGCATTCCAAAATCTAAAACAATTAATGGCACTCAGTTGTTCAGTTATATGTGTGCTTCTATGGGAATTCTTTACGTACTCAGTTTGCAATTCGTTAGGAAAGCCACTTTCAAGTAAACAAATATGTGTTTGGTTTCAAGATAATCATTAAATTATGTCCTTCTTGTATGGCTTCATTTGATAACTTTAATTGTTGTTTATTTATTGTACAGATTATTTTGTACTGATATCTTTTGATGTTTTGTACTATAGTTATTGACTCAAATGGAAACGAGCTCTGCTCATTGATTCTTCTTTTTTATCTAGCTTTTTGCTTCCCATTGCCACCTCCCTCCTTACTTCGGCAATGGGGAGACATAGGTATTTTCTTGGGTTTTGTTCCCACCTATCTCAGGACCCTAGAACACTGTCAAATGTGCCCATGGAAGTGAGCACGCACCCTGTGGCTCCGGTACTGGCCCCTTCCACCCACCCGGCCTAACTCCAAATCTCTCATTGGGCTTGGCGCTACCACCAAGCCTCCAATCAGAGGCAGTCAAGAGCCTGGGAGATACCAGATCCCTCCCGGCAGCTCAATCCAGCTTCGCGCCTTCCCTCCCCCAGCCAACTCATGATAACCCAAGCTCACTCCTGAATTCAAGTTGCTTGCGTGACTTGAGGTGTGGCATCCAGTGCCTCAACCCTCAGCGCTGCTTGGCCAGCCTCATTGATTCTTCTGAATAATAGAATGAGTAAAATGAGTAAAAATGAGCACTCAGATTGTACTGCCAGAGGTGAACTTTTTGGAGTGGCACAAGATGGACAAAAGTCAAAAAATGGTTAGATAGTATTATGCAAAACAAGAGATCCAGGCACAACATCTGCCATGAATCATATCTAAGGCTGATGTGTGCTTAGAAGTGCTTTATTTCATGATAGTTACCACAGTCAATACTGACTGGCCACCTGACTTTGCACTTAGCAACTCTGAAATTTCTCAAGGGTGCTGTCCACTAGTGGTGAGATCCTAGTTATGCAGCCAGGAATTAAAGTGACAGCACTAAATACAGTTCAAAGTGTAAAAAGTGCTAATCTGCAAATTGTGCTAAGACAGACCTGAAGTGCAATAAACAGAGTACTACAGTCGTGTAGTACACATTGAAACATAGCTTGTTTCTTTTTTTCAAACTATTTTGAACATTTTTACAAAAAGGATTTTTTTTTTTAAATCTATTTCTTAAAAGTGTGTAGCATCAGCTCTGTACATAATTTCCTGGGCTGGATTGTTTTTGCAGCTGTAGATATCGGCAACATAAAAAAAAAAAAAAAAAAAATTCAAGCCTTATGATATTGGCGTGTACCAATACATCTATAAAATAATTACGCTTATGAAACAGGAGTCCAATGCATAGACCACAGCAATAGTACAATGATTGTAGTTTGCATACTTATTAATTTCATATACTGTATAACATAATTGAGGGCCACTTTGTTGATGTTGCACACAAAATGGAAACAGGAACTGGAGCTGTGCAACTGACCATGGATCTACACTGTCATCCGAGATCTCCTTGATCCTAACTGGATTTTGTCCCGGGAAGATGGCCCTCCATCCGCTGGCCCTGCCATGGTAGGTGGTGGTGAAGGGAAGAATGTATCCTGCCACTATTCTACTACTGCCAAAGAGAATGAAGGCCTGGATGTGTGGGTTGGTGCAGAGTCTTAGCGACTTCATCAATCAGTGGACAGACAAACCTTCACTTATATTGCTGTCCCAGAAACTGAGAGAGAGACAGAAAATAGGAGAATTAGGTGATAGTCATCTTGATCTAGTGAGATCCCTGATGGGTGAGATACTGGTTCTCACATAGCAGTGGAAGATCCGGTGTAGGACTGGAACCAGGAGTATCCTTGGGGCTCATTCCTGCCACCAATACCTTGTGTAAAGTAGTTTGGGAATCAGGCTGAAAGCCTACAAATGCCTCATGTTAAGGTCTGAACCATTTCCACAACTGCACGGTCTTTGTTTTTCTTGTTTTCACTGAGCAATGTTACTGTTGATTTAAAGTACACTGCCCTCAGCTGCACCTTCTACAGACCTACACCAATTCAACAGCTGGGTACCCAGCAACTTGTAAGAAGCTTTCTTTAGTAAAAAGTGGTAAGACACTGGTACTGCCCAGGAAAGGGTAGCCTCTCCAGTACAGGAGAGAGATCATATTTGCAGTACTGTGTACTATGGTGTGGGCATGGGCAAGGTGTCAGGGCTGTTGCCTGGTTGGGTCTTGTTAGTGACATCCCAGGAAAGTGTTTAATTTGGCTATGCCTGCACAGGGTGTGGAAGGGTGGTGACTGTTTTAAGCCGAGCCTATGGAGGGCCCTATTGCAGTGATACTACCTCATATTGAACTAATCCACTCTTTGTCCCCTTAGAGTTTATTTTTTTATTTATTTGCTTTTGGTACCCGGGTGGGTGCACTAGACATAGAGATGCCTATTTTCAGGCACGACCCGGGAGCATACAAGCGAGAAACAATACATGAGCAGTACAATGTGACGCAGCAAAAGGAAGAGGTAGACAATGGGATTGTCTGCGATACAAACAAAATTGGCAACTAGATGATATACAGAGTTAGATAATGTCATTACAGCCCAAAATAAGTTTGTGTTTTGTTTGAAACTATTATTATATTAGTCTGCATGTGCTATAAGTGCATGTTATTTGAGGGAACTGCCTGCCATTACTTGGGGTCAGCAGGAGGGGTGACCACAGTGGGGAGGTACAGCATCCCAGGGGGTTGTACTGAAATGTCACCAGGCCCACATAAATATTTCTCTGAGTGAAGGCACCACACTAATTCTGCTCTATAGATACTTCCTTACTTGTGAAGTAGAAAGCAAACTCAGGAGCCACTGAAACATGTACGATGACCTAGTAGTGACGTAAGATAGTGACATCTCTTACTCGTAAGTCAATTGGGAGGATGCCCACAGTACAGGTGACAAACATAAATATAGCCTTTGTAATATACAATTGTATTTTTACACATCATCCCTTACTTATCCACATACCAATTATAAACTTGAACTTTTTTGCACTATTTTTCTCAAATACTGTTTGAGCAAGTGCTGTCTCTGTTTAAGTACTTTTTTTAAAATTCAGCTTTATTCAGTGACAATATAGACTATATGGTACATATCTTGCAACATCATGTGTAAATATCATACACAACAAAGCATTCTTACAATGTCTCTGGTGTATTTCTCCTGCATTTTCATTGCTTTATTAACATATAGCCATGGGCTATCTGCCCTCACAGGACATCCCTGTATTGATTAGCTGCCTCTGGAATTTAACCTAGCCAGAGAGTGACATGAATGCATTTTAACCTTAAAACCCTAATATAAAGGCATAAAACCCAACTTTCAGAACAGGATTTGCAGCTTCATATTTTACTAGTGCTATTAGTATAAAAGCGTGAGATCTCAGTGAGAGTATGGGAAGTAGATTGCAACAGAGATTTACTGACCAGGGGCTAGCAGGGGGTACCTGAAAACATTCCCATCAGACTAACAGTGAGGGATCCTTCTCATGGGATTGCCAATTCTGTACAGTAAGCTGTCTAGACCTGCCATGTGGCAATAGATTTATCCCTGGACTGTCATAAATCTAATGTAATTCTTTCAATTACACATATAGCATTCGCCCAATCCATCCATGTCAGAACTGTTAGAATGTTACTAGTTATCCAGTTAGTGGTAATACTTTTAATTGCTGCCAGCCACATACTTTGCATGAATTACTTTCTTGTTTGATAACCAGTCTTTGGTAATGGGATCCCCCAGGTTCATAATTTGAAATGTTAGTGGAATACCTAGCACCAATACCTTGATAAGCTCTGTAAAGTGTGTATATATGCCCAGAATGGCCTGATTATGGGACAGTCCCAAAATATCTGAAACTGTCTTCCCCTCTGCCTGCAGCTCCCCCTCCAGATCAGTCTGAATTCGTACAGACAAAATATCTGTTTTATTGTGGGCATATGAAAGAAGTGGATTATCAGTTCAGAAGTGCATTGTACCAGAACAATGCTCACCTCAAAGTGTCTTTTTGCATTTATAAAATGGACATAATGAGAAAATTAAAAAAAGCCAGCTTTTTTAAAATTAAAACCATGTATTTTCTTTTGTTAAAAGTAACTAGTAAAAAGTAACCTCTCACCAGCTGTCACGCATCTATCTAGCTATCCACACATGCAACACATTGTATGTTTGTTTATGTTGGAATGCAGGAATTAAAACTTCTGCAGAATTCTACTGGCCTCTGTTCCCCTCTCCCCATATAAATACACACAACAGAAGGCCTCAATAAAGCCAAGGATTCGATTGTACATGAAACAGGGCAAGCATTGAGGATTTTCCTGGTAGGCAGGTAAGGATAGATGTGAGAGGGGGGGCTCAGTGGTCAGAAAAGAAGCTCAAAAAAATTAAACTGGGTGTGCTACTTTATTTTAATTTATGTAGATGCACAAGGGAGTTAATATAAAGAAAAATAACATTTAATCAGTTTGTTCTTTTTATTTTAAGCAAGTTTTATTTTTAGGGTGTAAGAGCTGTGGAACGACTGTTCCACAAGAAAGCTAAACTGGGTACCCTATTTACTAGGAGGTCACCTGGTGGGAAGTTTGGAGCTGGAGACCTGCCAGGAGCAGGGGTGTAGCTAGACAATATACAAATGTACACCAGGACCATGTTTGTTGCCTTATTTGACACAATAAATACAACTTTTGTATCTCATGACAATGGTTGTTGCCATGCATGGGTAAATACAGATGCCATGCATTGCTCCCTAAGACACCCACATACCAGCCACAAGCCTGTAAAGTTGTTTTGTCCTTGGCATACAAAGACAGTATTAGTGACTACTAGTTTCAACTCCTATGAATAAAATTACAGAAAGGTTCAGCATTTTCTTTGTTAGTTTTCATGGAAAAAGGAAGCAGTTCAGAGCCTATTTGCTGCCCCCGTTAAATAAAATTGCATGCCATGGAGTACTTGGAGTATGCCTGGCTACACCCATGTCCAGGAGGAAGGGTATTCCCTGCAATAAAATGAAAAGAAAAGCTGTGAGCATGTTATTATTAGCTGGTGGAGTATTTGTTTATTTATTGAATTTTGTTAACTGGGTGAATCCGCTGGGCCTCAGAGAGTCCCTTTTTCAGGGGTGACCCGAAATTAATTACAAATATTAAACAACAGGGTTACAGTTACAGAGAAGGTTCTGATAATGGAGAGAACATAGGATACAGGTTACATGACAGAGATATCGTAGTGCTTAACAATAAACACATGTTTGGACATCATTATACTTAGTAATTAAGTACGCTGGGGGGACAGAGAGTGATTGCCTATCCCCTTGCATACAAGTACACACTTAGATACTAACATTTAAAGCTATAGCCTGTCACCCTACTGTAATGGCAATTATGTGTGCATCAGTGTTAGCCTAGGGCTAGTAAAGAGGTTGCCCCAGGTAGTGGCATAGCCCTGGTGGTCTAGTGTATTTGGGGCCAGCCTGGGTCAAAATCAGCAAAATGTTTATTTTTTTATTTTAAAATAAGCTTGTGCCTGGTTTAATTTAATGTACCATCTGCTGCAGAGTTAATGTAATGCAGAAGGGCAGCTATGCGACACCGAGGCACCAAGAGCAAGAGAATGAGTGAGGGAGAGAGCCAAGCCACAGCTTCAGAGCTTTGCACTATCGTGCTGAGTGGAATTCCCTTGCAACAGCCAAGGAGCAGCTGTGTGAAAATGCAGTTTTGGACATGGACTAGGCTAAGGCCTGCTAAAACAGTGCAAAGCCAGGAGTGAGATTGGGGAGGAGGGCACCGCCTGCTGGCAGGAGGCCAGATATTCTTTTAAAAAAGTAGTTGGTAGGCGGCAAGCACCAGGAATTGTCTTTAGGGACTTGCTGCTATTGATTTAATTAATAAAATAAAGGAGGCATGCAGAATGAAGTGGGAATGGGCTTCCACATGTCACATAACCGCAAGCTAGGCACCATATTAGAGAGGTAGGAAGGCTGCTCAGTGAGAGAGAATACGTTGAAACACCTCAAGGAAAATACACACAATAACTGATTAATTTCATAAATAAATGCCACAAGGGGCTAGCTTACAGTCCAGTAAACACAGGCATATACATTTTATACCACAAAACCTTATAGTTTTTAAAAATGGAGCATTTGTAGCACACTAGTGCAGAGAGAAATGTAGCATCAATTTATGCTCCCTTTTCAGACTACCAGGAATGTTTAGCTGAACTTACCAAGGGCCTTGTTAATTTACAATCAAATAATATTATACAGTTTTGATGGGGGATTTTAATGTAATAATAAACCCAAAATTGGATAAATTCTCTTAATCGATATATTACAATAGACTGCATACTAAATTACTAAAACATTTTTGAATCAGCATAAAATAATTGATACATGGAAATCTTTATACCCTACAAAAAGAGAATACTTTCATCATGATCGGTAGAACAAGGGTTTTTTCAGAATCAATTATATTTTTGTGTCAAAATCAATATTCTAAAATATAGAAATAATGGAGCATAAACCCATAATTATATCAGACCATACATTATTAGTGGCAGATATAACACTGAGGACTATAAATAGAAGGAAATACAGCTTATGGAGAATGAATAATGACATTTTATTGGATAATGAGTTTCAAAATTGGGATAGACAAATTCTGAAAATATAATTATATGGAGGTGCAAGAAATAACTGCTCTATGGAATGTATTTAAAGCGGTATTACATGGAATTATAATATCCCACCAGGTTTTTCTAAATAAAAAGATTAAACAAACAGAACAGGAACTGGATAAGGAAATAATAATTCTAGACCAAAAAGTTAGGCAAGATTATGACACCTTTTATAAGCAATGGTCAGAAGCTAGATTAAGAAAAAACAAACTTATAAGCAAACAGGTTTTAGTAATATTAAGAAACTCAAAAGAGCACGATATATATATATAGAAAAAGCAGGAACACTTTTGGCCAATCAACTCAAGAAACAAAAAGAGGCAATGTTTATAACAGTTCTTGAGAATGATGAGGGTGCACAGTTTTTTAAAGATGAAGAGATGGGAGAGCTAGTAATAGAGGAATACAAGAAAATTTACCAAAAAAAAAAAAATACTGTACAAATGATGATGAAATAAAGGGATCTATAACAAAGGGTATCTTTAATAAATGTCCATGCAATGAATCTAACTTCAGTGTGCAAGAAATTATAGACACAATCAAACTGCTTCCTAAAAATAAGAGTCCTAGTTTGGATGGACTAACTGCTGAGTTTTATTAGACATATATTACTCAACTGGCTCCATGGATGTTAGCTATAATAAATGAATTAAATGAGGGACAAATGGATGAACCCATATCTATGCAGGAATCCAGAACTATTTTATTATTAAAGGAAGGAAAAGATCCCAAAAAGGACATGGACTATAAAATAATAAAATTAACAGTTGACAGGATTAAGTAAAATATATCTACAGTTATAAATAATGAAGAATATGGTTTTGTGCAGGGACTAATGATTTTCCAAGCAATGAGAATGGTTCAAACTATGATGCATTACACTAAAAATGAAGAGGAACCTTTTCATGTAGTAGCTATCGATGCCACAAAGGCTTTTGATGTTTTAAATTGAAAATTTACAGTAGCTTGTCTTCAAGCTTGGACAGGAAGATACTTGTGTCTTTAATTACTATAATAATTATGTTATATAAGAGTACTACAGTTAGATTTTCAATGAACAGCTATTTGTCTAAAGCCATGGAGATGAAAAACAGAGTCAGACAGGGGAGTCCTTTGTCCCCCATTTTATACACATTATCACTTGAGCCTTTTTCTTAACAGATTTTATAGAGATAAGAGACAAGAGATGGAGGACCATACAAATCTCATACAACAATACATTACATCCAGGACAGTGTTGTAAGATTACCCCAATAAGGTGCCACAATCATTAAAACCAGTCCATATAATGATTCATTACGCAAAACAAGAATGATAGGAAAACAGACAAACATACAGGTGGGGTCAGTGGGTATATTTCACCTCAAAGATATTCACAGGTTAGGACCAATGTGGACCAAATGGTTAGTATCAAATTTGCCTGAATAATGCGGACACAGGTAACATCCAGGCACCGTACCAGGTGACAGCTGGGGAGATCCACCAGGGCGTGGGCAGAAGCCCACTCAAGGGATATGACGATGTAATAAGTGGGACATACAAAGATCTATGAAAGCAGACGTAATGCTAGGACGGTAATTTGTTGTCCTTAATTGCAGCGATTAGTGGTACCCATAACTCCTTGAAAGCTTTTTGTCTTCCCAAGGCAGTCCAGAGGAGGGCAACTAAAATGGTGCAGGGTCTACAAGAGAAGCCGTACGAGGAGAAACTAAAGGAGCTTAATATGTATACCCTTGAGGAAAGAAGGGAGAGGGGGGACAGGATAAAAACTTTTAAGTACCTCAGTGGAATCAACAAAGTCCAAAGAGGTAGCATCTTTCAGAAAAAGAGACATGCAAGAACAAGGGACTATTTAAAGATGGGGGGGCGGTTCAGGGGCAATGTGAGGAAGTATTTTTTCACAGAGAGGGTAGTGGATGCATGGAACAGCCTTCCTGAGGAGGTTGTGGGGTCTAAAACTGTGGGAGAATTCAAGAATGCATGGGACAGACATAAGGCAATTCTTGTGGGGGGTAGGAAGAAATAGCGTGTTGGTTAACTAGGATCTGCGGCCTATCCTGTAGGTAGAGAAATGGGCAGACTAGGTGGGCCAAGCGGTCCTTATCTGCCGTCAAAGTCTATGTTTCTATGGCATTCAGTTGTAACCTTTCAATAGCCATGCAGGCCTTCATGTTATTGGCCCATTGCTGTATCAGCAGGGGAGTAGCAGCCATCCAAGACTGGGCCACCATCTTCCTGGCATTGATTAAGGCCAGTGACCAAAGTAGCCCCCCACCTCCACCCCCCGGGTGGTCTGGGTCTGCCCCAAACAAAATCTCTGCAGGGCTATTAGGAGGGTGGAACCCTAACCCCAGACCTCAGACATAATGGAATGCATTTCATGCCAGAAAGGTGCAACGCTACTGCAAAGAAGGGCAAGGTGAGTAAAGTCCCCTGGGGTGCCTGTGCACTTAGGGCACACACTGGATTTAGTAGGGTCTAGCTGCTGTAATCTGACTGGCATGAAGTATGCCTGGTGGAAAAAACATTAATTGTACCTGTTGCAGCTTATTACTTCTTAAGGACTGTGTCAAATGCTTTCAGGCAGCTGTCCATAGGCGGGAGTCTATCTCATATCCCAGGGCAGCCTGCCACCTGCACCTAATTCTTTGTAGCCCATCCTATTCCCCCCCCATGAAGCGATTGATAAGACATAGATAACGCCCTTCTACCTGGTTAGGGGTTGAAAAGACCCTCCTCAAATGGGGAGGGGGGCATATCCATCCTCTGCACCCTGTGTAGTCCCAATATCCACTCCTCACTCTCAAATAGATAAAGAAATCTCCCTTAGGGACACCCCATTTCTCACATAAATGTTGAAAGCTGACCAGAGTGTAAAATGTTCCCCCATGTACAACTGTTCCACCCAATTCAGACCCCGATGTTGCCAGTCCAGAAGTCTCTGGACCATTGCCACAGTGTGCTGACCCTTAAGCTACACAGCATCCAATAAGAGGGTGTGCCTAGTGGGAGCTGGTTGTCTGCCAACAAGGGAATGGACAGCCTGCCAGCCCCGGAGTGTGGTAGTCAGGACTGGATTGGGGAGAGTGGTCATAGTTCCCTTCCAAAGGATCTATGCCAGTAAAGCCCCCTTTAGACTTCTTACACATTCTCTCTCTTCCATGGCAAGCCACCCTCCCCCTTCCCCACCACCACCCATAGAAAGCACAGCTAACTGGAAGGCAAGATAATACCAATGGAAATTAGTGAGGTTAAAGCCCCACACCTCTGAGGTAACTGGAGAATTGCCCAGATGACAGGCAGACATGCAGACTTGCCACGCCACATAAATCTATGTAGTATGGCATTGACACACCTGAAGTGGGTGGGGGGAACCCTAATAGGAAGGGACTGATACAGATATAAACATCTGGGTAACACCATCATCTAAACCACTCCTGCTCTACCCATCAGCAGCAAGGGAAGAGCTGTCCATCGTTTGCAATACCCAGCAAATTTTGTGGACTAGTGGCTTGAAGTTCAAGACATACAGGGCTCCCACTTTATCCGAAATAAAGATTCCCAAGTATTTTATTTTTGAGATTAACTGTAATCCACTTAGTTGCGCTATCAGTGCCTGCCTATCCAGGACTCCAGCTGGAAGTACCTCACACTTAGACCAATTAACCCTGTGTCCTGATACAGCACCATACTCAGTCGAGACCTTGTTGACCTGAGGCAGATCCTCAGCAGGGTGCTGTAGGTACAGCAGGAGGTCATCAGCGTACATACTATTTTATGTTCCAAACCACCTCCTCTGTAGACTCTGATACCTTCACAAGCTCTGATTGTCACTGCCAGTGGTTCCAACAACATTATATGTATAGCAAGGGGGATAGAGGGCAGCCCTGCCTGGTGCCCTGCTCCAGGGTGAAACAAGGAGAGAGGTGGCCATTGACTGTCACCTGTACGAGAGGTTGTGTATGCAGAGCTCAAACCCATGAAATAAATGAGTGGCTAAAGCCTAGCCTCTCCAAGGCTGAGAATAGGTACTCCCACTCCGCCCAGTTAAACGCCTTCTCTGCATCAAGTGCCAGGACTGCTGCGCCATGTTTATTTTTTAAACTTCCCCTAGTTGTGAACAACATTAAGGGTTCTCTGAATGTTGTGCTTACCCTGTCTTCCCTTTACAAACCCTGTCTGGTCTAGGTGTATAAGGTGAGGCAGTAAAGGATCCAATCTAGTAGCCAGCACCTTAGCTAAGATTTTATAGTCAGCTGTCAAGAGGGAGATGGGTCGATACAAAGCACACCAGGAGGGGTCCTTGCCTGGCTTCGGGGGACTGTTATAATTGTAGACTGGGTGGAGGGGGCAAGCAAACCAATCTCTAGACTCTCCTGAATCATATCTGTGAGGGCGGCCAATCAACAACTCCTGAAAGCATTGGAAGAAATCCACCGGTAAGCCATCAGGCCCTGGGGCCTTGCCTCCCTTAAGGGTTCTAATAGCTTCACTGATCTCCTCTCTGGACAGCACAGTATCCAGACCATCAGCCTGTTTCTGACCTAAAGACTTTATAGGGGTCCCATCCAGAAAGGATTCAATCCTTCCAGTGGTGGGAGAGACTTCTGAGGTGTATAGCATTTTGTAGAAATCTCCAAAGGCATCACCAATTTCTTCCGGGCCCTCTACTAGGTGCCCAGCCGAATTAGGCACATGATGCACCACCCTTTCCCCCTCCCTCCTGTGGAGTTGTCTGGCTAAGAACTTTACAGCTCTGTCACCCTCAAAATATGCACCACCCTGAGCAAGCAGGACTGCCCGTTCGATTCTAGCACTGCTAATAATATTATATTTCCACTTCAGTTTTTGAATAATATGGTATAGGGCCTGGGTTAGGTTTGTTTTATGCGACTATTCATATGGTTCAATCTTGGACCAGAGTTCCTCCACCTTCTGCATAGTGGTGTGAGCTTTATGGGCTGCAAAAGAAATAGATTGACCCATAATGTAGGCATTTAGGGCTTCCCACCTCGTCCTGTGGGATGTGTCATCCTTCCATTGAAAGCCAGGAACTCTGGAATACACCACTCCATCACTTCCACATAGTTTTGATCCTTCAGGAGAAGGGGGCCCAACCTCCACAACCTGCCTGCTGGACTGTCCCCCCCAGTGAGAGTTCCACCATCAAGGAAGCATGATCCGATAGAAGGATAGGGGAGTAGTTTGCCTTTGTCAAGGCTGGGAGAAGCACAGGGCTAATTAGTACTCTATTCAGCCTTGCATAGGAATTGTGGGCATGGAAATAAAAGCTGTAGTATTGTCCAGAGGGGAATAGGTGCCACCAGGCATCCACCACATCCACCTCCACCTTCATTACCCCCAAGGCCCATGCATTACTAGAAATGGAGGTTGGGTTTGTGCAGTATCTGTCCAAATACATATCCAGCACTCAGTTATAGTCAACCTCTAGGATCCAGCAGCCCAGCCAGGCTACTAGGTCAAGTGTTAATTTTTGAAAAAATTGGAGGTCCTCAATGTTTGAGGCATAGACAAACCCACATTAAACATGCCCAGGCTAGAGTATTCAATCCTGGTGAGAGCGTAACAGCCTGCTTGATCCACACATCTCTCCAACACAACTGCCTGGGTACCCTGGGCAAACACACCTTCGATGAAAAGGGGGCAGAGATCCAGATCTCCCCAGGGCCACCTCAGTTTTTAATCCCTCTTCTCAGGACATATGGGTCTCCTGCACCATGACAGTTTGCCACTTGGCCCTTTTTACCTTAGTAATAAACTTTTTCCATTTGATCACATAAATTTTCAACTCATTGATATTCCATGTGGCCACTCTTAAGGTAATATTAACCAGGCCACATGACTGCCAGACCAGCCACCCACTGAGCCCCCTCAAGCATCCATTCAGGCTGATAAATTGAGCTGCTTGTCCAGGAACATCTCTACATCTCTTACTGTTTTTAACTATAATAGCTATAACCTTCCCCCCTGTCAAATAAGACAGAACTACCCCAACAAGGCATGGGGGAGATGTCCCCAGAGTGGCCAGCTAACACAGACACAGAATGCTTAGAACTCCAGAGACAACTCCCCACACAGCCCCAGGACCCACCTAGAGCCCCCCTCCTCTCCAAGCCAACTATCCCTCCCTCTCTTACCCCTCTCCCCTTCGGGGCCAAACAGGTGCCCATGAACAAGTATAATAACACTAACAGTAGTCCCCTCATCCTCCCAGAAGGACCAACAAGGGTCCAACATAAGTTCCCTTGCAAATCTTTAGTGGACATTGTGACTATTAATTATCTTATGTAGCACTCTGTGTAACAAATTAAAAATTCTATAGGAGTACCCGGCCAGCCAAAACAAACATGCAGGGTAAACAAACAGTATAACTTTCAAACATGAGATAATCGATGGCAAAAAAGTCTAGCATAGTGTTGTTCAAAAGAGTAAGGGCAAAAGAAAAATGAAAATAAAAT
The DNA here is from genome assembly GCA_016271365.2 of Neoceratodus forsteri. Lineage (NCBI taxonomy): Eukaryota > Metazoa > Chordata > Ceratodontiformes > Ceratodontidae > Neoceratodus > Neoceratodus forsteri. The sequence goes on along the minus strand of CM057456.1, from coordinate 1,636,167,184 downwards.
CGGGTTCCTTAAAGATGAAACTAGAAGGTGGCTAATTTCCACGAGGGTATCATAGAACCTCACCCCCCTAGCCAGAGTCCCAGTAATGCTACAAGCAAGTCTGGAGTAAATAAACGTGGGTTTAATTGCCCACTGAGCTGATGAGCTACCCCCCACTGGTGAAGCATCCAAATCCATTGGGGGGCCTTACCACAAGTCCGTCTACACCACAATGGCCAGTTGACAGGCAGTGCCAAGTCCGTAGAGTAAGCACACACAGTGGTTCAGGTTTACTGGACCGCCCTCGCTGGAACCCTGATCCCCTGACTAGGTTGAGGGTACACCACCACACTGAGACCAGCCATACAAGATTGTTGAGACCTGTACTGCCCCAGGGACTGACCAGTTCAACACTTCTAGACCCTGTGAGGAGGAGAAAGTTGGGATCCAAGAGGCAGCCACAATGCCAGAGATCCAAAGATGACACCAATCGAGTCCTGTAAGGCCAACTGCAGGGGATAGCCACCCCTGTTGGTAGCCTGGTCCCCAGATAAGGTCAAGAGCAACTAGACAGACAGGCCCCATCACTACAGGCATTTCCCCTGACATCCACATCATGCGAGAAGGATTCCCATCTCCCAGCCATCCCACTCCTAAACCCAAAGGGTGGATCTGCACATGGGAAGACCTTCAGCTACCAGAAAAGGGTTAATCCAAAACAGACTACTGTTTAATTAGGTCTTGTCTCAGCCTGCCACTAAGCATTTCAAGAACCCCTCAGGTCAGTAATTAATAATCATGGGCAGAAAATAAAAGGAACCCATATTCTCCCACCGGGAGACTGACTGAAACAAAGATAGCACTTACAGTTAGTGATCCTTTGATATTGGATCTCTAGGTGAGTAATTTTCACCCTCCCTCCTGGATTCCTCCTCTACCCATCTGATGGCCACTTGAGGGCAAGAGAAGAAGCATGGTGTGCTATCTGGACGGTCAATTTTTAGCTTAGCAGGATAGAGAAAAGCAAAGGTCCATCCCATCCAGTGAAATTTGGCCTTGATCTCCCCAAATTTTTGTCTTTTCAACTGCAGCTCCCTACTCTAATCCTGAAACACATAGACCTTCCTATTGCCAACCGATATAGGGCCTGCCTCCTTAGCTCATTTCAGGATAGCCTCCTTATCTATATGCCTCAGATACTTAATGAGGCAGTGTCTAGGTCTGGAGTTGGCAGGAGGCTTCAGACCCACCCTGTGCACACATTCCACCTCACAAGCAGCTAGAGTCAGGGGTAGGTTCAAATTCTCCACCAGCCAGGGTGTGTAGTTCTTTCTCCAGGTCTCTCCCCTCGTACCCTCTGGGAGCCCAACAATTCTCAAACTGAAGCATTGTGACCTACTTTCCTGGTCATCCACTCTCTCTGCAAGGTCTTCCACTAATTTCCTCAGCACTTGCTTCTCCCTCGTGACTTCCAAGAGGGAGTCTATCAGCTGTCCGACCCGCTGCTCTAACTCGGTGAGTTGTGAAGAGTGAGCCGCTGTGTTCTCCGACAGTCCAGCAACCACAGATTGAATATGTGAGATTTGTGAGGTGTTATTTTCAAATCCCACCTTCATGTCATGCTGGATAAGGCTAAGCATGGCCGGGATCAAAGCAATAGATTGCTCAAACTCCATAAGGCCATCCAGCACCATGTCTACCTCCCACGGTTTCGCACCTTCCTCCGGGACATGTCTTTGCTCCTTTGGCGGTTCTGCCGAGCCAAATGGTAGTTTAGATTGCCAATTTTTACTTTTCCTGGATGCCACCGACTTTCCCCGCATTCATTCACTGCTTAGCAATGCAATTTGTAGGGGAAACTCCTATTTCACATTGAAACACCAGAGTGCTCGCAGGAGCTGGGCTAAGCTGTGTCCACCTTGTACAGCTTCAGGCCACACACCCCCTACAGTACCTCTTTGCTGGAGGGCTTGAGCCTTTCTTAAATAATATTAAGGCCAAAAAGGCAATTGAAGGGCTAGTCTCTCAAGATATAAATAGAAAAACTAATATATTTATGAATGATATTGTACTTTTTATTAAAAATATAAATTGTACAATGCCAGTTTTCTTGGAGGAAGTAAGTAATTATGCCAAAGTGTCTAGATATAATTTAAATCAGTCCAAGTTGATCATTTTGGCAGTAAACAAACCATAATACAGTTTATCAGATGATATAACTCAAAATGTTTAAATAAGTGGGAAGTTAAAATACTTGGGTATTACCATCTGCAGCAAGCAGGAGGAAATGGTTAAAATAAATTATAATGCTGCTAAGGATAAAGTGAGAGATATTCTGGGAAATTGGGAAAAATTATCCTTATCTTTAACTGGGAGGATAGAAACTATAAAAATGATGGCCATGCCTCACACTTTATATGCTATCCAAACTATTATAGGTTGCCCTCCTCTATCATGGTATGACTATGTTAAAATAATTTTTTTTATACTTCATTTTTATTAAGTCATTTTCTATTTTTTCCCCAGATACAAGAAGAATACATTCCAAATAGCAACATTGCAATGTCAGTACAGAGAGGTTTGCACATTACAATTGAAGTTATCACCAACCGATATCAAAAATGATACCTAACTTAGTATAACATACATAGCCGAAATCAATATTTAGCTGGCTGGATCAGCTGTCATTAAATCAATTAAGGTTCTAATGTTTGTAAATTAAGCTGTAATACAGCCCTTAGTGAACAAATATAAAACTGTATCATAAACTGTAACTTTTTCAAATAAATGGTGAATTAAAAGGAAAATAAAAATATAATGAAAACTGTGTCAGCTGTCTTTTTCTTTTATTATTTAAAAGGGATGTTTTTCAATTCAAAGGGGAGTTGAGTCCAAGTCAAGAAGGCACCTAGGGAATGGATCTTATTGAAGTTTAATTCAATCTCCTCAGGGTGTAAGGAGAGGGTGGAGATAATGGGGGGGGGTGGAATTTGCCTAAGTTTTGGGGGTAGCTCTCAGATCCCATCTAGTCCACCAATTTTGGTAGGCTGCAGCCCTATTTTGCAAATTATGAGTTATTTGCTCAAAATTCTGGATTAAATTTATTATACCGAGCCAATCTTCTATCATGGGAGGATTAGGTTGTAACTATTTTTTTGTTATGGCCTTATAGGTCGCCACCAGAAGGGTGGACCACAGATTTTGGGTGTTCTTTCCTTTTATATCTCTAGGGGGAAAACCAAATAAAATATTCTCTGGACTGAGTTGGGCCTGTAGGTTGAGTATATTCGTAACTTGCTCAGAGATTAAGCGCCAGAAAGTCTGAATTTTCAGGCATAGTAGAAAAATGTGGGTGTAAGAGGCTTCAGTGGTGCCACATAATCTCCTACAGTCAGATGTGGTTCCTGGAGTATGCCTAGTGAGACATTTAGGCACCAGAAAGTATCTGGTATAAACTTTCCAAACATACTCCTGCCACCCTGGGGAAAGTGTTGTGGACCAGGTCATATGCCATATTTTAGGCCAGATTGTCTGAAGTAGGGGGGAGCCCCAAGTCCTGCTCCCATCAGCTTTTTAATGCATCTAAGACATGGGCTTGTTATAAAAGTAAAAATGTATATATCTTAGAAATTGCATGGTCACTTTCAGTGGAGGTCCATATCTGGATAAAGGGGAGTTGTCCTCAAAGCTTTGGCCTTTAGCAGTTTGTATTCTAAATTATGAGTTTATGAAATCCCTGATTTGGAGATAATAAATGAAATCATTTGAATTCCATGAAAATTTAGTTTGAGCTTCTGTAAAGGATAGAACAGCATTTTGATGAATTAATTGCCATGGGGCCCAAAGGCCTTGAGTCATCGGATTGGTATACCAGGCAAATATCCCAGCAGGAATGAAATCTGGATTAGTAAGAAGCCATTCATATTTCCAATTATGAGTGGTGTTTCTTCTTTGGGAATAGCCTCTCTTCCAGCCCTCTAGGATTGACATAGAACTGTCTGGCAGTGCTGTTAGCTGTTTTTTCAAATGGGGATGGAGAATAGGGCTGCTGCAGGGGGAAGTGTTTGAAATCTGGAGAGATCCATCTGCTTCCAGTGTGCTGTGTAGAACGGGTTCCCTCAGAGGAGGGCAAGCCTCAACTGTGAGGAATTCCAGTAGTATTGCTAGTTCGGGAGTGCTATCCCCCCTCGTTCTTTGAGTTGCATTAGGAGGTGGGACTTAAGCCTCGGTTTCCTGCCTTGCCATAAAAAGTCCGAAAGGGCACATTGCCATTGAGAAAGGGACTTGATGGGGACCCCACATGGGACACATTGAAATAAATATAATAGCCTTGGAAGAGCATTCATTTTAATAGCTTGGTTTCTAGCATAAAAGGACAAAGAGAGAACAGTCCATCTCCGTATGTCTGTTTTAAGGTTCTTCATGGGGAGGGAGTAATTTAGTTTGAACAGGAGTTTCAAGTCAATAGGAATTTTGATACCTAGATATTTTAGATCTGTTAGATCCCATTTAAACTAAAATGTGTCTAATTTGTGGTGGTAGGATATAGTTGTAGGCTAGTACTTCAGTTTTGGAGGTATTTAATGAGTACTTTGCTAAATTGGAAAATTGCCTGAGTTTTTGAAACAGGTGGGGAAGGGAGGTGTCTGGGTTGGAGAGGTAGCCCAAAACATAATCTGCAAACAAAGCTAATTTATGTTCTGTGCTGCCAAATTGTATTCCATTGAGATTTTTATCTTGTCTAATGAATTGGGCTAGGGGTTCAATGTAAAAGGCAAATAATAAGGGTAAGATTGCTCATCCCTGCCTGGTTACTCTACGAAGTGGGAATTTTTGAGATATATGGCCATTAGAATTAATGTATCCTTGTGGGTTTTGGTAGAATTTGAATAGAATATTTATAAATTGGTCAGGGAAACCGAAGGAAACTAATACCTCTCTCAGATAGGGCCATTAAACCATATCAAATGCCTTTTCAGCATCAAGGCTGACCAGAAGAGAGGGGACTTTTTGTTTAGTTATATGTTCAATAAAATATCTACTGCATCTAATATAATCTTGTGATTGATGACCTAAAATGAAGCCACTTTGGTCCTGGTGAATGATAGTTGGGGCTATAGGGTTAAGTCTATGTGAAAGTATTGCAGCCATAATTTTATAGTCCATATTGAGGACAGATATAGGGTGGTAGGAACCAGGCAGGGAGGGATCTTTACTGGGTTTGGAAATTACTGAGATTATTGAATAATGCCAAGATGGGGGGATGGGTTTTTTTTCGGAAAGACACCTGAGAAAAAAAGTCTGTTAAGTATAGGGGAGAGTTCTTGTTTAAAGGTTTTGTAGAATTCCACTGGCAGACCATCATTTCTGGGGCATTTATTTGTTTTAAGGTTTCCTATTTCCATGGCTAACTCTTGGGTAGTTATTGGGGCCACCAAAGTTTCCGCTAAGGTTTTCACAAGAGTTTTGATAGGTTAAGGGAGCCAAGAAAGTCTTTAATTTGGGATATGGGGGGGTGTTGGGGGTTGCATAAAGCTAGGAGTTATATTTAACAAAGATATCTGAGATCTGGGATATTGAGTGTTGTAGAGGCCTTTTAGGGGAGGGTCTAAGGCCTGGTATTTGGGCTTTTGCCCACTGGACTCACAAACACCCTAACAATTTCAGGGCCCGTGGGCCTCTTTCTTAATATTTTTGCCTCAGAAATAAAAGCTTTTGTTCTACATACTAATCTAAAAGATTGTTGAGTTCCTGTTTCAGGCTTTTGAGTTTTTTAGAAAGTTCAGAAGAGGGCCTTACTTTTTGTTGTTCTTCCAGGTTTGTATTTGTATTAATAATTCAGATCTCTTTTTCTCTCTCATTTCCTTTTTCCTAGCAGAATTTTGATAAACTTATCCCTACATATGGCTTTAAGTGTATCCCAAACTATAGAAATATGCACCTCCGATGTGTCATCGTCTAGTAGGGCTTGCTTTATCAGATCTTGTATTTAACATATAGTCTTTTTGTCTCTAAGTAAGACATATTTAGTCTCCAAACTGTGCTTTTTTGAGAGTGATCAGTTTAAATTTTGAGAAATATAGGAGCATGATCCGATAAAACAAAGTCACCAGTCCAGAACTTTTGAGCAATCTGCATATGTTCTTGGGACATTAAGAAATAGTCAATGGCAGAACAATTTTGATGGGCTTGTGAGAAGAAAGTGCAGTGTTTACTTGTGCCATTGAGATACCTCCATGTGTCTGCGAAGCCAAGTTCCTTCAGCAGCCTGGACAAATCTCTGGTCCTCTTTTCAATTTTATGTCAGGTAGTTCCCTATTCAAATGCTAGGCTAAGGTTTAAATTAAAGTCTCCCCCACAAATGAATGGTCCCTTTGTCCACTGTGCTAACATAAGAAAAAAGGATCTATAACTAGGGAAATCAGTATTGGGGGGAGTACAGAGAGGCTAGGGTAATAGGTTTCCCATTAAGTTTACCTTTCGCAAGGGTATATCATCCTTCTTTGTCAATTAATTTGTCTGAACAAACAAATGGGGTCTTTGGGGGAATCATAATAGTTGTGCCCCTTCTTCTGCCCCCTTTATAGGAGGAGGCATATACTTGGCTGAATCCTAAGCACTCAGATTTTTGGTGCTCCTCATTAGAAAAGTGGGTCTCCTGGAGCATGACGAAATCTGCTCTGGAGTGTTTCAAGAAGGACAGAATCTTCGAGCACTTAATTGGACTTAAAAGTCCATGTGCATTATAGGTACAGAATATATAAGGCATCATAATCTATATAATACATACCTCCCAGGTCTGTATTTGTGAATGTTTATCACATCTGAGGTAATCTTGATTAATATCTCTACTTACACTTCCAAAAATAACTTATAGCAGTCCACATTCATTACAATTTGGTTTAGTTGACAGATAAAAATTGGAACAAAAGGGGAGTAAAGGTGCTAAATACTGAGCACATTTGGAATCAGAGGGGGATTTTCCCTCCAATAATTCTGGTAATTCTCTCCTCCCCTTTACAAAACCTATTCTCTCAAAAGAAAAGCATATTGCTAAATTTTACTTTTACACAGATCAACTTGCTGGCCACATCCCCATCTTGCCACCAATTATACTTTGGCCTAATGTCACTTTGACCGAAGAAGAGACCCTCCTGCTCAGGAGGAATATCCCTTTCTTCTACCCACCTACACTTGTAATAAGGTGGGTGCAAAGGTCACTTCATATAGTAGACCTCCTACCTTGGAAGTGCATCTATGTAGATATGTTATGTTAAAATAATTTTTGAGAAATTTTTGAGGAGAGGTGGGAAGCCACAAATTTCTTGGAGTCAGTTAACCTCCTACAAGAAAATTGGGGTTACAGTTACCCAGACCCCATTTATTATGAAGTAGCTTTCTTGATAACATTATGGTGAGAAAAGGATTTTGAGCAAAATAGGGAAATTCTAGGAGAAGAGCTTTTTTGGCTACAAAAAGAAAAGAGGAGAAGTTACTTTTGGCTGAGGGAGAGTAAAAAGAAAGGTGTTGTCCCTCCTCTCTTCAGTGCCATTGGGAGTAGAAGTAGATAAGAGATTATTAGACTTACCCAGAAAGATATGATACCTTGGTTATATATTTAAATTTGTCAGACAGGAGACTGTTGGGCCCAGGAGGATAGACATTTAAGAGAAGGATTAAAAGAAGGAGGTTTAACTAGATGGTATCATTTATCAAATGAGGAGGGAACATTTATATCCTGTGTTGCTTTAAAGCAACTAATTCCTCAGAATTATAAATGTAATTTCTTAGAATATTTAAAGTTAGGTACTGTAAGAAAGTTTCTCTTGTAAGGAATACCATGACAAAAAACATACACATAATATTTCTAGAATACTATATCAACAACATAAAATGGTGCTGAATTAGAGAGACAAACTCCTTTAAAAAATGTATTTTCAAATATGTAACCCGGACCAAGAGATTTGGGACAAAATAAATAATAAATGGCTAGCTGAAACAGGAGTAACTTATAAATGGGCAGACTAGGTGGGCCAAGCAGTCCTTATCTACCATCAAAGTTTATGTTTCTATGTTATACTAGTCAAAAATGCAAGAATTTGAGAGCTAAGATCCATAAGGACTATGTTTACTCTAAAAATAGTACTATTCAAAAAAAGATCATAGGGCTTATTATACCCCTGAAATATTAAGCCATTTTAGTAAGAATGGCACAAATAAATGTTGCCATTTGTGTGGCCAATAAGCTGACCTATTTCTTTGTTTATGGGATTGCCCTAAAATTAAACCTTTTTGGGAAATGACAGCTAAATGGTTAATAGAGATAATAGGGATAAAGATTAATAACTCATTTTCAGTCATGATATTGAATGATTTAGAAGGGTTGGGGTTAGATTCGACCTTAAAGAAAGTATTCTTTGCAGGTACTATGAGTACAAAGAGACATATACTGGGCAACTGGAATGCTCAAATAATAGAGTTTTTATCTAAAAATAAATGGTGGTTTCAAGTGAGGGAAGCAATTCTTTTCAAAAACATATGGCAGGAGATGTCAGGCAATTACAAAAAGGATATTAGTAAATTAAATAATAGAGATAATTTTATTCCACTGTGGGAACTTAATTAAGTTCCTGAAGGGGGGGGAGGAGAGTTTCATTTATATGTATTTATATTTGTATTTATATTTACCCTTATGACTACATTTATATGTGAAGGGTTAATTGTAAATGTATGAAAATAATGTATTGAATATTTAAATACTTGTCTTATTGTCAATGTTTTGTTTGTACTAAGTAAAATAATGAAATTGTTTATAAAAAAAACTAGTGCAGAGTGAAATGAGTCCGCATAAGTTAAAGTGCATTAAACATGTAGCTTTTCCTAAATTGCACTGCCAAGGCATTTTAAGTCTGATTTGTATCACACTTGGCAGTTTTGTAGAGTAAGGTGTGCTCTAACAGGGAAATTGTTTTATTAAAATAAAGTTTCAGGAAGATGGGGTTGCTTGCTAACCTGGAAAGGTAGAGTAGCAGAGCTCAGGGTTCATACTGCAGAGAGGCAAAGAGGAGGAGGAGCCATGAGAGGGTGTGTACTCTTGGGCAGGAGGTGTCACTAAAGCCCGTGGGACAGCCCCAGGGAGGAGTTAAACCTCACACAAATTAATATTTAAATTGTCTAGCTCCAGACTTAAGGAATGAAGTCATTTAAAGGGGGAATGACTTTTTCTGGTGGTATTTTAGTGAGGAAAGTTATACAGTAAGCTTTTTTCTCAAGGTGAGAAAATTTAAGCTTTAGAGACTCCAGGTTCTCATTAATCAATTTCTTAGAAAAATACACCAGAGAAAGCTAGGAAGGGGAGCTTTCATATGAGAAAGTGTGAACGTGCTTAAACTTTAATTTACTGTGATTTATTTATGCTTAATGTTATGTATTAATTACACTGAAATCCAGGCTGCCATAGCACAGCAACCTCGGAATTTTCAGGACGGCAGTTGAGATTCAAAAACTAGGATTCCACTGTGGCTTATACTGCTGCAGAATTCCAAGCTGGAATTCAGTTTGATTGGTGGTGAGGGTTGGAACATGGTTTTGTCCACTTAGTGATCAGGATTTTGTGAAATAGAATGTTAAAAAGGTATAAAAAGAGCTACACAGCTCATTTTCAGGGAGTTTGAGCAAGGAGTGTGACCTGAAGGGACCAGACCTGTCCAACCTACTAAGGCGTACCAGTTTGATAGGTCCTGGTGGACTAGTCCTCAGTTAAGTGATGCAGTCTAGAGGGGGTCACCTGCATCTCAGTGTTATAGATAGTAGGGCAGTCAGTGAGAGCAAGGACATAATAGATTAGCTTGCTGCTTTAAGTACCTGTTTTCCACAAGTGTCTTCAGCTTCATCCAGCAAGAATTTCAACTGCTTCAAGCAACCAGGTCATCTCCAAGGATCAACAGCACCAGCTCCACTGCTGACTCCTGAGGTCGACAACACTATTTTCTCCAGTTGTTAAGGGAAGAGGTACAGTAACTTTTATTTCCATCTTGGGACTAGTTCAAGAAGAACACTCATTTGCATTTTGAAATTCTGGAATTCTTCTTGCATCTAGGGCTACTGTCCAGCTATTGAAGGACTGAACTTAAAGACTGGGAGGACACACTTTGAGGCAGATGAGAGACTTGACTGGTGGATGCAGATGGTGGACCACTGGGAGAAACGGTTGCAGCAGGAGTAGCAAGGTTTTTGCTTTATTTTGAACAGGTATGCCACTGTTGCCACATTAAAGAAAAGCATTGCTGCAACACTTTCCAGACCGACTTTGGCATCCTCACAGCAAGAAGAACCCGAAAAGTGGGAACATTTATTCTTAGGGAAAAAGCTTGGCCTCTGTGCACCTCATCACTGGGAGTGGAGTGCTACTAGTGGAAGCAGACCTTCAGCTTGGAGAAAGCTCCAGTGAAGCCTGCGGGGGCCTATTGGCCTGCTTTTCATTTCCCACTTGAGATGGACTTTCATGTTATAAAGTTAAAAGTATAGAAGTTTGCTTTTTTCCTTGGCATAATATATTCTTTATTCTCTCCTATACTCTAGTAAAGCCACCAATAGCTACAATAGCTACAATTAGCTACATATAGCACATACAACTAAAATAATATTAATATACTTTTTTAAATATAGTTCTTCAGTTAGAAAACAAGGTAGTGTGTCTATAAAACACAAGACATGGAAGTCAAGTACCTGTAGCGTTTGGTGTGCTTTTTGCTTTTGTTCTGTTGGACTGTGCACAGAGGTTTGCTGGATTTACTGGATAAAATTAGGACAAAAGAAGGCAAAGGGACCATCTAGATTGTCCTACCCACAACAGTGGGATATTAATCAGATCTCTGGGCTAATAACCAGAGATCGAGCCTAGTTTTAAAGGTGTCAAAATATACAGAGTCTACAATAGTTGGTGGTAAAGAATTCCAATATTTTGCCGCCCTTACATTAAACAAGTTATTGTATTTTTTATTATTGGCCCACTCTACTTTTAATTGCTTGGTGTGTAATCTTCCCACAATTCTTTTTTCAGCAAATGCTAATCCACATATGTTAAACAATTTGGAATTATGAACTAACTTATACATTAGAAGTAAATCTCCCCTTTCTCTTCTCAGTGTTAGTGGATAAAGACTTGTCTGTTGTAACCTGGTCTCATAACACTTATTTTTTAATCTGAGAATGGATTTAATTAGTCTTCTTTGTATTTGTTCAAGACGATTTATATCATTTTTTAAATAAGGACTCCAGAAGGGAGAACCATAATCCAAGTGGGGTCTAACGTATGCTCTATATAGTGGTATTAAATTGTGTTCTGATTTACTAATAAATGTTTTTTTGATTTGTCTCATTACAATATTGGCAGATCTAACCACTTTACTACAATGATCACCTGATGACAGTTTTTTGTTTATTAAAATGCCAAGATCTCTTTCACAGCTGGATGATTCCAACAGCTGCTTATTTAGATAGTAATTGTAAAATGGATTATTCCTACCGAAATGCAAAATCTTACATTTGTTGATGTTAAATAGCATTAAGTTTTTATTAGCCCATTGTGCAATTGTATACAGATCTTGTTCAAGTGTTTTGAAATTTTCTCGGGTGTCAACTCTTCCACCAAGTTTTGTGTCGTCAGCAAATTTTGATAAATAGTTATTAGATTTTATGACCATATCATGAATAAAAAAGTTAAACAGAACTGGACCCAAAATGGATCCCTGCAGGACCCCACTTGTGACAACTCCAGGAGCTGATAGAACTCCATTTATTCTAACCGATTGGGTGTGATTAAACAGCCATTCTGATATCCAATTTACTAAACAAAATGGGATTTTAAAATTATGTAGTTTGTTTATTAATAAGGAATGTGATATACGGTCAAAAGCTTTGCTAAAATCTAACAGCAATACATCAGTAGATACATTACTATCCAACAGTTTAGTAATATGATATAAGATTTGTTGTACATGAGAAGCCTGATTTGAATCCGTGCTGAGACAAATCATGAATATTCAATTTTTCCAGTGCATTTTCGAATCTACCTTTAATTAATCGTTCCACAGTTTTCCCCAAAATGGAGGTTAAACTAATTGGGTGATAGTTTTGAACATTAGACTTTAGCCCTTTTTTGTAAATAGGCATAACCAAAGCAGTATGCCATGCATCAGGTATTTTACAATCCAATAATGATTTATTAAATAATATTTAAAGAGTAGTAATTGAATCAAGTGTTTCAAGAAGAAATATAGCATTGATATTATCAGGTCCCAAACTAGTTGATCTTTTAATTTTAGATAGTGAATTTTTTATTTCTTTTAACTGAAATAACGGAATACAGGAATCATTACTATTGATATTGGTTACAAGATTGCTTGATTGATCAAAGACTGAACAGAAATACCTATTGAACTAGTCTGCCACATCTTTATTTGAGGTTATGGTAATTCCATCATTACAGAGAGGTCCTATATTTCTGTTATTAACTCTATTTCCATTAATATAGGAGAATAGGGATTTCAGGTTATTTTTTGAATGAGCCAATTTAAACTCTAGTTTTAATTTAGCAGATTTTATTGATTTTTTTAGTGTAGCCAAAGCAGTTTTGTATTTATCTCTCAAAGATGAACTAGGATTAGATTTTAATATCTTGAATAAATGTTCCTTGATTTTAATTTATTTGTTAATAGTGTTATTGAACCAGGCAGGAATTTTACCTTTTTTATTGCATTTTGACTGTAAAGGAATATATTTATCCTCAAGAGAATGAATAATATTTATTAAACATGTATACATTTCATTTACTCCTTTATCTTTAAATAGTTTAAACCAATCAATTCTTGCTAATTCCTGATTGATCCTAGTAAAATTTGCTTTATTGTAATTCCTGCATTGGAAGTTATTATTAATTTTGAAAGTTTGTAATTGAGTACTGACGAATATAGAATTATGATCGCTATTGCCAATAGGTGATATAATGTTAGTCCCTGAGATGTTAAAACCTTCATTTACAATTACAAGGTCCAGTATATTATTGTCACATGTAGGCTGATTTACCATTTGGTCCAAACCTAAATCAGTAATTGTATTCATAAATAACCTTTCATGGTTATTATTACTTATATTCAAGTTCCAATCCATATCAGGCATGTTGAAATCCCCAAAGATTAGAATATCATTTTTTTGAGATTGTTCTGATATTAAGTTTAATAATTCAGTAGTATATTGGATATCTGCTGAGGGTGGTCTATAGCACACTCTTATGTTCATTTTGGGATGGTCGATTGGTTGAATAGAAATCCATACTGAGTCAGTCAGAGTGTTTGATGGAATGTCATACACGGAAATATCTTCTCTAACAAAGAGACATACACCACCACCTTTGCTGTCTATTCTGTCCTTATGATAAAGTTTGTAATTTGTAATATTTCTAGTCCAGAGAGAAGATTGATCCCGCCAAGCTCCGGTAACGGCAGTAATACTTAAGTCTAGTTGAATACATTTTGTTGAAATTTCTGCCATTTTTAAGGAATTTAGAGATCTTTCATTAAAGGATAGAAAGTTAAGTGTTTTCCCAGTACTAGTATTATTTTCTGTGTTAAGAGAATTAGGAATGCTCCAATTCTCCTCCAAGTTATTTAGTTTAAATGTTTATTAATAACAGTACCTATTGTTTTGCCCAATAAGGCACTTCCCCTCCTTTTGAGGTGCAATCCATCCCAACTAAAGAGGGATTCCCTGCCATCAAAGTTCTCCCAGTGTGGGGTATAGCATATGCCTTGTTTGAAGCACCATTTCCTTAACTGTTCATTAATTTCCTTAATTTGGCAGGTTTTATTATCAGTTGCCCTGGAAACTGGTAGTATTTCTGAAAAACATATGGTACATCCCTTTTCTACAAGTAGGTTGTTTAGAGTCACAAAGTCTTTTTCAATCTGTAGGGAACTGTTTTGATTTATGTCATTGGTGCCTACATGGATAATGACCAAGGGGGTTATTCTCAGCATCCATAAGTATAACATTGAACATTTTGGTAATGTCACCAATCTTTGCTCCCCTAAAACTGGAGCATGTTCTTGTAGCCTTATCTGGATTACAGATTGCCCTGTCCAGGTGTTTAATAATACAGTCTCCAAATACATAGACTTGACATGTAGAATTCTGAGAGTTTGATTCAGTAATGTCCATAGGTGGAGCTAAGGTCCTAGTGACAGTAGGGGGTGAGTCAAGTATATGATGGTCAGTGATTAAGGAGCCTGAACACTCATTTGATAATAAAGTACAGTTAATATTTGGTTGAGGTAAAGACTAATCATTTACTATTATTGGGGTTTCTGTACTGATTGACACCAGCTTAGGCCTACATTTAGAGTTTGTAGAATCACCTATTGTTTCACTAATAGATGGCTGTAAATCAATAAGCATGGTGTTAAAACTTTCATTGTCCCTTGTTAACATATGATTACCTAAGTGGTCTTGGCTGTCTTCAATTAAGCAATTATTATCAGATAGATTGGAAAGTGATGAAAAAGAATTTAGAATAGGTTAACAAAATTGGTCAGCTTTACACCTTTTTTTGCAAGCCCTTGCACTAGTTACCACTGACCATTCAGAGTCATCCTCTCTATTACATTTCTTATTTTGCAAATTAGTAGTATTTGCTTTCATCGTCACATTCTTCATAGCTATTGGTTACTTTCAGTATTGCTATTATGACATTCATCTTTATTCGAGGTTATGTTCAAGGGTAAGCAGGTGGATGAGTGGAAGGATATCATATTACCCATAGTTTCAGGGAAGGGGGCTTTGTAATGCTTTGAAATGTTCACACATGGTCAGTTGGCTTTCCTCTAGCTGTTGTAATCTAACTGAAAACATTTCAATATCTTCTAGCAGCTGTTTATTATCAAGGCATTTTCACATTATAGTCATCTGCTGAAGTTGTTGTAGATTTCAACAAGAGATACATATTGCATGATTTACATATAATCCCAAGTTCACCATCCAAAGTCATAATAGTGGGGCAATCATTCCCTAGTTGTGAGCTGATATTAGCTGCTATTAAAGAATCCATGATAAAGTTTTCCACTCAAATTGCCCAAATTGTATGAAAGTAACCTCTCCTCACCCTCAAAAACACCACCAAACACGCTAAACATGCACTGATGCGCGTGTCTTTGCGTGCATCTTCTCACATGTCGCCACGTGCTCGCCTTGCTCATGCTCACCCTGCTCGCAGCACAGCACTTTATATAGCTCTGTTTTCCCTGGAAGTACCAAACATCTGAGTGCTCTTTAAAAATGTAGTGGCGCGAAAGCGCTACAACACAGGCTAAATTAGGTTACTGTGAACACCAGCAAAACAGTCAAAGAAATAAAAATAAAATAAAATTATCCCCTTAGATTTGTGGTCCTTAGCTGTGCTAACATGAGCCAAAAAGCTCCTCTGCCTGCCACTCGCTATTTGCAGGGCTCAAGTGTGATAGTTTAAGCTTGTAAAATGCACAAAGTTTGCAAGTAGAGTGAAGAAAAACACACTCAATGTAGCGCTTGTTCTATTAGTTGTGGTTGCTGCTGCAGAGCGCTTTATATAACTCTGTTTTCCCCGGAAGTACCAAACAGCTAAGTGCTCTTTAAAAATGTAGTGGCGCAAAAGCGCTACAACACAGGCTAAATTAGGTTACTGTGAACACCAGCAAAACAGTTAAAGAAATAAAAGTAAAATAAAATTATCCCCCGAGATTTGTGGTCCTTAGCTGTGCTAACATGAGCCACAAAGCTTCTCTACCTGCCACTCTCTATTTGCAGGACTCAAGTGTGTTAGTTTTAGCTTGTAAAATGCATGAAGTTTGCAAGTAGAGTGAAAGAAAAACACACTCAATGCAGCGCTTGTTGGGTCCGAATCGCTGGAAAGTGAGTGTGGAGCGTGGTCACCTCCATGACTCGGTGAGCTCTTGGGGTTGCTCTGAAGGATTTTGATAGCTTTGGTTGTTTTGATACATTTCTTTTTTATTTTACCCTATTTTATCCTATTTTTGTAAAAAAGAGAGTTTTTTAGACCGAATACGTCCTGGTTTGGAGGTCCTGCGCTGATAGGCCATTAGAGATCAGGTGACCATAGGCATAAAAGGAGCATGCGCTAGATCCCGTTCGCAGCTTGCACTCAGCTCATTCATCTTGTAGCAGCAGTGGAAGGAACTAGAGCGCTGGTTGAGACTTGGTAGAGACCTGAATGCCTGCTTACTATTAAGCATTGAGATCTATAACATCATTTTAAGCCCATCTGTTTGCTTGTCTATTTGCTTTATTTTTGAATTGCGGTCTGCCAGTAGGATCTGGACTTGAGTTCAGTTACTCAGTATTTAGAACTGAGCCTACTAAATTCACTGGTAACCGCGATAGCAAGTGAAGATAGTACTTGCAAGACTTAAGGGCTTCAGATGGTTTAACTAAATGTTAAACAAAAGGAAAAGTAAGTAAAATAAATAAAGAAAACTAACAGAGGGTTAAGTGGGGATTGATAGGTTTCCTTTTTTAGAAAAGATTACAAAAGGATTCTGAGCTTCCCATGTATAAATGTACTAGAATTTTATATATTATATTTTATAATAGATCAACAGTATTTTAAAAATATATGTAAAACTAAAAGATAGAAAATAGAAATTAGCAACTATTAGATAGGGAAAGTGAATACGATTAGAACTAGATTGTGTTATTCATCTTTTTATTATTATTTTTTATTTTAGTGCCACATGTGGAAGGAAATAGAAGGGAGAACATAATAGTGTTGCAAAAAAGGAAATATCCAAGAGAGAACTGTTTTTTCTTTGTGGTTGGAGAAATCGGGGTGAGTTCTGAGATGAGAGAACCCTGGGCATCCACATGAGCAAGAAATCACTATCCAAGCACTATCCAAAAGCAGGAAGTCCCCACTTGGAAGTGATTATACACTGTGTGTGTGCACAGACTTTATAGAAGGAACCCAGGACATTTTATCTGCTCTTTCTATATTTAAGGACTTGAAGGACTGGAAGGAATGTGAGAAAATGATTTTACATTGTGAGATTTGGCATACATTTGTCACATTAGTGTCTTAAAAGTAATTTATCGCTATTTTAAGCTCCCAAGTATGATTATCTTATTGGCTTATTGATCTAATTAAATGATAGATTAATTAACTGACTGGACCTTTATCCTGAATATTTATCTTAGTTAATTAATACTTTAAGGTGTTGCTTTATTTATAGATTTAAATTATAGCCTCTCAAGTGGGAGAGAATTGGTATTGATTAAGTAGTTAATAATTGCCAATAACTGGTTATTGTCTATTTATATTTGCTTGTATCTGTCTCTTAGTCATGCCAGTAGAAACTAGAAGCAGTAAAAGTGTGCCATTAGGGGAAGATATGAATAATTGTAATAAAACAAAACAACAGAAGATGAAACATAAAAAGAGAGAGCAGAAGGGGGAGAAACAGAGAATGGTGATACTGATATAATGGAAATTAAGCAACAAAAAGTCAACTTACTGGGACATTTGGTGGATAAGTCTATTAAAGAAGAACCTTACAAGACCATGACAGAGTTGGGGAGTGCTGAAATTACATTTAAAGTATGTGATGAGGAAGTTAAAAAAAAAGAGCTTAAGACAAAAATTAATCCAGCTGTCTATATGGGAGGCTTTGGGGAAACAAACTATGAAAGAACCATAGAAGATCAGGAGGTGATCAGAGCAAAATTATCTTATTAAAAATTCAGATTTTAGCACTCCAAATGCTGTAATGGTCACAGGAAATGATAAAGAAAAGGGGATACATTATCCCAACTTCTATGATAACAGCTTATTAGGAGTGGTTAACTTGGAAGTAGTTAGAACAGTAAAAAGTATAAAAGAAACAGTTAAATTGAATAAAAGAATTGAAGAAAAGATTAAAGAAATGTGATAAATGCGACAATGGGGGCAAGATCAGAATACTGTGGGCTGTGGCCTAGAAATACAATCTAACCCAAAACAGGTTAAAGATACAAAGGTTAAGATTGAAGTTGATGATACTGAATTGGAAAGATCATTGAGAGATAGTACACCTTTAATGAGTTCTATTGATATTGCTACTCCTCCATTAGAAACATTAACAAGAGAGTGCATAAATGCATTAAGAGATCTGTTTTTGGCTAATGCTATGATATATGAATGATTAGTAATGATGAGAAAAGATCTGTCCTTTTTAAAAGGGATATGTATTGAAAATAAAAACAATTTAGATTGGATAATGAAGAAAGAAGATAGAATAGGAAGGGATTATTCAACAACTGCAAAAATGGAAGAGATAGGGGAGAAGGTAACTTCTATATCTTACCCATACTCCTCCTCAATGCCAAATATTTATGGTTAAAAAAAAATAATGTCACTACAGGATCTGAATCTGAATTAACGATGCTACCTGATGGTTATAATGACCAGAATAGTGTAATAATGGAACAACAGGCAAGAAACCCAGTTAAATGAGAAAAGGGAATTAGCAACAATAAAAAATGAAAGAAAAACAGAATGTTGTTCTTAGGAATTTAAGTATTCAAAGTATTCAAGGGTATAGCACAGATAAGCTAAATTCTGTAGAGCTGTCCGATACACCAGAGGAGAATATAGTAGAATTGATAGAAGAAAGCATAGTAAAACTGGAACAGGGAAACACAAAAGAAAGGGGATTGTTATTAAAGAAGAGGGAGATGAAAAACAACTTTTTCCAAAATAAGAAGGAAACAACTGAGTAGCCCTCATCTTGGGCAAATGATTTAAAAAGTGACTTAGAATTAAAGATGAAGGATCAGAAAATGGACCAGAAAAACAAGGAGATAGAAGCAGAAGGGAAAAAATGAGTCTAAATCTAAAGATGTTGGATCGGAGAAACAAGTTATTAAGGGGAAAAAAGGAAAGGAATGGATACATGTAGAGGGAATAAAGAAGGAGAAGAAGATAAGGCCAATAAAATAAAACATAAAAAGAGAAGATCAAGAAATATTAAGTATTTATGTAGATTAGGGAAGGGAATTAACAACAAGGCAGAGGAAAATAAAAAAATAAACAAGAAAGAAAGCAGAATAAAGAAATAAATAAGAATATTAAACAAGAGGATAAAAAAGAGGAAAAGAGGATGATTCTATGGAAGAAATATTAATTGATCAAGAAGGAAAGGGAAGATTGCAAAATAAACCATTTAGTATTCAAACTGAAAAGGAACAGGAGAGTAAACTTAGAGCAATATTAAAAAGGACTCTAGACACAGATTATGTGTTGCCAATTTATAATGTTAACATAATGCTGGATGAAACCGAAATTAAATTGAATGCACATCTGAAACAATTCTTTGGCACCATTTTTTATAAAAACAAGAGACAGGACAGTATGTTGGATAAATTGAGAATTATAAGACTGATTGAGAATTTAGACAGGGTGCTATTATTATCAGATCAATATTGTGTTTTAAAAGTGATTGAAAATCAGAAACGGAAATTAAAGGAGTTAGGATTTGGGATAGAGAGCATTACAAACATAAGAACGCTTTCCCCCTGAATACTATGAGGAACAAGTATTAAGTAAAAACAAAGACAAGCAATATATGATATATATATATGGAATAGGAAATGTTTTAATCAAAACACAATTTAACATCAGAACAAAAATTGTAGATTTATTACAAAATCTACTCAAAGACAAAAATCTGCTTACAATGATTGCTAAAGTAAGGAGATGGGAGAAGGATGGACAAGTGACCATTTGGTTAAAAAATTAGCAAGATTATCTGAGTATCATGTCTTATGCAGTGAAGTTGGATAGGTTTGATATACACATGAATGGAGAAGAAAAAGTTACATTAAAAACTAGTCAGAAAGAAATATATAGTAGGAATTGGACACATTTAGTAAAGACAGCAGATAGATATCAAGTGCTGCAAGAAATGAATGATTGACAGAGTAGGAGTAGTAGAACTAATAGCCCCAAAACAGAACAACTTCAGAGCTATAATTTATCATAGAATGTAACAGGATTAAAAGAGAGAGATTAGTAGACCCTTCATTTATGGACTATGTAATGACATTTGATTACATCTGTATTCAGGAAACCTGGTTTGATCAAGAAATTTTTATAAATGGATATAAAACTTTTTATAAGAATGCAAGAAGTAATAGGAAATATGGTAAATTATCTGGTGGATTGATTTTATGCTGTAAAATAATAAAGCAAATTGACTACAAAAAAATGGAGACAGGGACAGACCACATATTAGTGGTTAGAATGACAATAAAGGACAAGATAATATAGATTACAAATGTATACCTTCCCCCACAAGGATCAAATTATGTTGATGAGGATGTAGTAAAGAAGTTAGGAAACTTAACTGAACTCTATACCTTAGGAGATCCACTTTGTGGAATTGTGTTAGTAGGGGATTTAAATGCCAGGGTGGGTTATGGCCTGGAGCCCTCTGAGGAAATATTCTGGGCCTGTGCAGCTCGGGACATAATACATCTCAGGATGAAATGAAGAACAGCAGACTTAAAGGTATGTGAAAGAGGGAAACAGCTTATAAGAGTAATGAATAATAAAGCAATGCTACTTATTAATGGGAGAACAAATAGGGATCCAAATGGGGCCTATACTTATATGGGCTCAAGGGGTGCTTCCATAATAGATCATTGCTGGTGTACGATAAATGTTACATATTTAATAATAGATATGCACATTGGAAGTAGGGCTGAAAGTAAACATTGCCTTTTAGAACTTAATATGAACATAAGGGTATTTAATAAGATCAATAAAAATGATACACAATTAATATGAGTGAAAAAAGAAGTTAAATGGGGCTTAATAGAAAATTATAAATCTATACAGATTTTATAAGATCTAGGGATTAGAGAAGAAATTACAAATGTTATTAACAACGAGAAAATGGGTAGTAATACTGAGGTTTTTGAATCAATAATGAGTAGCATCTCCAAAAATTTAGTTCAAGTAACAGAAAGTAAAGTTAAAAAGGGAAGTAAATGGTAATATTAAGAATGTAAAATAAGTAAACAAGGGATAAATAAAATGGTTAGAAGATTACATAAGAACCAGAATAATGGGGAGAGAAAAAAACTTAATAAGATGAGAAAGGAATATAAAAAAAATGTTGAAATTAAAGAAAGATAAGTACCAATTAACCCTATGGGCAGAATTTGAAAAATCCATCTGGGAAAAAAATAATATAAAGTTTTGGAGGTTGGTTACATATGGCTGGGAATAATATTCAAAGGAGACAGAAAATGTTATTGATTCCAGAACCTGGGATTTAGACTATAAAAAGTTATTTTATGACATAAATGTATTAGAGGAGAAATTGGAATGGATCATTTCTAATGATACGATTACCGATACAGAGATAAAGCAAGTAATAAAACTTTTGAAACGCCATATGGCTCCAAGTCCTGATGGAGTCCCTCAGGATATATTTAAAGATGATCCAGAGTTGTGGACTCCATTCTTAAAAATGTTGTATAATTTTATATTATGAACAGGTGATATACCACAATCATGGAAGAATAATATTATTGTACCAATTTATAAAAAGGGTGATAGATTGTACTCAGATAATTATAGGCCAATAAGTCTACTGGACACATCTCAAAAATGTTCACAGACATTTTACAGGAGAAAGTAACGAATTGGATCAATAAGAAAGCTCTAATAGATGAAGCGCAGGCAGGTTTCATGCCTAAACCTTCAACTATAGACCAATGTTTTGTTTTGACTCATTTAATTTATAAATACACTTATATTAAAAAACAAAGTCTGTTCTGTGTGTTTATAGATTTAAAAGCGGCATTTGATAGGGTAAATAGAAAAAAAATTAGGTGAAGTTTTGGATGAGTATGGAATGGATCCTATAATGATTAATATTCTGAAATCCTTGTATAATAATAACGATACTGTAGTAAGATATAATAAGAAAGGTGATAAAACAAGTATGTTTCCATCAAATGTAGGTTTGAGACAAGGTTGCGTCCTTTCCCCAATTTTGTTTAATATATTTTTGAATAGTGTACTGGAAGGTATGTATGATTCTAAGCTGCACATGCCCAGACTGGGCTCTAGGCCACACCCATACCTGGCTTATGCTGATGATGTGGTCCTTATTTCAACTAGTTATTTGGGAATACAAAGAAGTTTGAATAAAATATATGAAAGGTGCAGGAATGCATCTTTGGAAATTAATTTCCAAAAAGACAAAATATATGATTTTTAACAAACAGTTGGTCCATTAGGGGAAGGTATTCACATTAAAGTGTAATAATCAAAAAATAGAATTAATAAAAACATTCAATTATCTGGGAATAGTTTTTAGTTTCAATTTGAAATGGCAAGAACATATTAAATCTATAAAGGACAAAATTAAAAGGTTTTGTCCAGCGGTAGAAACATTTTCATATAAATATGGAGGACAATCTGTGAAAAGTTGCTTAGGAGTTATAAATGTGAAATTAAAATCACAGTTGTTATATGGAGCAGAAATTTGGGGATACACTAAAATACAAGGTCTAGAGGTCATTATGAATAAATCTTATAAAAGGTTATTAGGGCTTCCCGGCAGAGTTTCATCTAGCCTAGTTAGACTAGAGTTGGGTCAACCAACAATCAAACAATGTATAGAACAAAGATTGTGTTTATATCAGATGAAGGTTTATAATACGGAGGATAAAGGGTTACCTATAATAGTGTTAGAAGAATCTTTGAGTTATAAGGAAAAAGGTTTTACATTGCCTAGTATGTATACAGTGGAACATTTTAATTAGACCACATGGATTGCTGGATTGCATCACGGAATGTACTAGGGGACCAATAAATATCATAAAGGACCAAATAAGAACTAGAATTCAGGACATACATTTTGAATTGGAATTAAATTTGGTTAAAAACTGTAAACTTAGTGCTTGGTTAAGAGTAAATATGAAAAGGTCTAGGCGGATAGAGTATTGTTTATTTAAGATATCAGACCCCCAAAATAGGAAGGCACTCTCTAAATTAAGATTTGGTTATATAAACAGTCAGACTTTAAGAACATTTTATAAAGAAAAAGAATCAAATGTGTGTGTCTGTAACACTGGTGATGACAATCCAATACAATTGCTTATTTTATGCCCATTGTATAAGTATGAAAGGAAACAGATATTGGGTGCTGTTCTAAAAGATCTAGATATGGAACCTTGCTACCAATTTAATTGTATGTTAAAATCACTTATAACACTGTGACAAAAAACTGAGCAAGCTGATTGGCTGAAAGAGATGTACAGGAGTATAATTATGAAAGCATAATGACACTCCAGTGCTTCTTTCATAGCCAAAAGCCTAAGCACAATCAGCAGCATAAAATCAGTACACTGCACTCTACTTCTGAGCCTGACAGTAGCTGTCAACTCTGGGGAAAAATGTATGAAATGACAGAATTACCTTGCTCACAAAGCAGACTGCCGGCTGGATTTAATCTGGAAAATTGGCTAGCACAACAAGAAGATGCTCCTGAGCAACCTGCTTCACAGATGTCAACAACTGTAAGTCGCCATGCTGAAAATGACAAAGAGCAGTTAGATCAGCTTGAGAAAGAGAAAGACGAGCAAATACCATGAAACAAACATCATGGGCAATAACTGTTTTTGATGACTGGATAAAACAAAAACAAATTAAAGTCAATTTAAAAACCGTGATCCTAGAGACACTTAATGAAATATTGAGAGAGTTTTATGCGACTGTCTGGACATCAAAAGGTGATCAATATGGGCTGTCAAGCTACAGCTGCCTTATAGCAGCACTCAATCATCACCTACGATCACCAGAGATTGCACGCAACATAAACATAATTTCAGACAAAACATTCAACTCATTAAACAATGTTTTTGTTGCTATGATTAAGAAGTACCAAAAATCTGGCTGAGATACAACACAGCACTATCCCAGAATCTCCAACTCAGACATGGTTTTACTATGAAATTCTCCTGCTCTTTCACCCAACTCAGCACCAGGCCTGGTGTGCAAGGTCTGGTTTGACCTACAGCTCCACTTAGCTCAAAGAGGGAGGGAAGGGCAAAGGCAGCTAACAAAAGAAAGTTTCATTGTCAACTGTGACAAAAACGGCAGGAAATACATATCATTAAGTTTTAACGAAAAACCAAAAAACCACAAGGACATAAATGAAAGAAACAAAGAAAGTCTCAGAGGGTTCATATCTGAAAGACCGTCGGACCCTCTGTGCCCAGTAAAAAGTTTCCTGAAGTATGTCCAAAAAATACCTTATGATGCTAAGGCTTTCTTTTTACATCCCAGGTGCTTACCACAACCTTTCCTTGACAGCCAAACAGTGTGGTACAGTAGAGAGCCGATGGGAGTAAACTACCTTGTGGCAATGCTCCCACGACTCTCAGAAGAGGCATCACTTAGCCGCCATTATATAAACCACTCACTTAGGAGTACAGCAGTACATCTCCTAAGTGAGGCAGGTCTTGAATCAAGGGAGATCATGGCCATGACTGGCCATCGAAGCGAGAGCAGCCTACAAAGCTATTGGAGTGCATCGATGGAAAACCGACATACCTGGAGCAACATTCTCGGTGGACACAAGAGCAATGACCAGTACCAGCCACATCCCAGCAACACTACTGTGCCTAACCACAATTCAATTGGCAATTTCGGCAAAGGAAATGACATTAGCCCAAAAATAAAACAACCGATGGAAACTGCAGCAGCAGTTTCAACACAGTTTGCAGCTCCAGTCAACAAAGTAGCAAACCCAGCAGCCACGAGCACCACTACAGAAATAGTGGAGATCACTGCAGAAAATGAAATCCAGCATCCGAAGAACAGTACAACTGTGCAAAACTGTACCTTCACTTTTATTAAAACCACATAAAATGTTTGCCTCCTCTGTTTAACTTTGAATAGTGAAAGGGCTCCTTTGCGCTCTTCAGTAAGTCCCTACTACAGTAGCTCCATTGAGCTCCATTAACTAGAGGCTCCGTTGAGCTGGGACTATTTAATCATTAATAAATTCAGCTTTTTTCAGCTCTACAGTTGTTGTTTTCCATTTATTTATCACAATTAGTTTTAGTTTTTTGTCACTGTGTTATAAGTGCCGTAAGACACGATAGGGTGTGCAAATATGCTTTCATAATTGCACTTAGCTCTTGGGTGTTTAACAGCACTCGGCGCAAGCGCCTCTTGCTGAACAACACTCTCGAACCATGCAATTATGAAAGCATATTTGCACACCCTGTCGTGTCTTATTGCATACACAATATATTGTGGCTTGAGAAAGTGGCTAAATGATGTAGAATTATAGAGAGAAAACAGAAACATGTGGTAAAAGACAGCTAGAAATGTATTTATGATTTTAAGTAATTCTGTATATTTATTGACATTTAAGGATAATATTAGAATTGTACAAAATTGTTAATATGTGTGAAGTCTAATTTATGATGTACTACTTGTAAAGACAAATTTTATTTTGGTCATACAACAAACTAATCTGAATCTGACTGGGAGGGGCAAGTATACGGTGAACACTGTTGAGTAAATGCTATGTGATGCAAAGTACTGTGATTGTGAGATATGTAGCATTTAAGTGCTAGAGTGTTTAAGTAATTTAAAGTTAAAAGTTATTGTGTTAGATACCAGGAAAGAGTATCTGGTAGTAAGGGATGAGTGGGTAGACTGAAGTGGGTGTAGGCCTAGTAGCCACTGCATGCCCTTAAGCAAAGTAATTTGAATGTGCAGCGACTGAGGCTCAATGTGTGGCCTATTCCTGGGTTAAGTTTTAAATATTTGGTAGTGAGGAGTGAGTGGGCTGATTGAGATGGGTAATGGCCTAGTAGCCACTGCACACCCTTAAGGTTAAGTAATTTGTATGTGTAGCAACTGAGGCCCAAGGTATGGCTTAGTGCTGGGTGGAGTTTTAAGTAATTGGAGGACTGGTGGGTGTTGCATTAGCCTGCAGTCTCCAGGGGGTTTGGGTTCAGACCTCTGAGAATATAAAAGTTTTATTGCTGAAGTTATTTGTTCAATGCAATGTTCATGCAAAGAGAATGGGTTGCTAATGCTTAAAGCTATTGTTTTGTTTCATGCTAACCATGCCTATAAGTTGGCAAATCAGTTTAGTAAAGCTTATCTTAATTTTCACTTTGAAATTGTGTCAGAGTTGTGCTTTGAAGTTGACCGAGTCTCACATATCTGTGGTCTCTTGGGTCAGTCCGGTGCAGCCCTTCTCTCTCTCTCTCTTTCTCACACACAGATCCTGCAGCTATTTGATTGGGGAGGTAATTCTAAAGGTCCCTGAGTCTTCCCAAATCAGTGGTTGTGGGTGGGAAGAGAGGCAAAGAACCTACTGGTGCTGCAAACCTGATTACTCTCTGTGTAGCTGCTGCATTTACTTGGTGTGTGTATAGGTAATGACCCCCGTGTGTTACAAGGGCTAAGGTGATTTTTTTAGTGAGTAAAGGTGACAACCATGTTTGTAATGGCAGTCTGGAATTATGAAATAAGTATTGATATTGTAAGTGTCTGTGTCTTGATTGCCAGCACTATTTTTACCTGTGCATTGTGCTCTCTCAGCACATGGGTCCTAGCCAATCAGGATATAATATTTTTCCTAACCATTTTACACCAGTTGGTAGCATATCAGCAACCTTTAGAGTTATATACGTATCATGAAGTTCATAATAATAAAATAGCAACAAATTTAACATTTTATTGACAAAATTAAAAATACCAATAAATTAATGTATGATTTTCATGACTGTCAGACATAAAATCAGTTTTAAACCTTTTATGTTACTTATGTTTCCTATGGGTCAACATTTTAAATGAGTTATGCTCAGGCAAAACTAATTTCCTTCCTTCCTTCCTTCCTTCCTTCCTTCCTTCCTTCCTTCCTTCCTCCCTCCCTCCCACAGTACAATGCAGTAATGACATCAATAGGACAAGGCATGGAATGCCACCCTTAAAAACAGCAGCTGTGTGGTGAAATTACAGCATGCATGATGTAATGTACAATAGCACACAAAAAAGAAGGTATCAAATATTACACTTAAGAAAACCAAAAAAGTTCCTTTCAGCAAATAAACAAATACACGGGACAGGAATGACAGTATAAAAACATTAACTATGCATGGTAACCCCAATGAAAGTGCATAGTATATAAATGCTAGGAATCTGTGTTACCCTATGGTTGATTCAAGATAGAGACTTAAGCTGACCCAGAGACAAACAGGTTGAAGATTCCCACAAGGTGTCAGATGCAGTCACAGGTGCATGCCGTAAGTGCATGTAGGAGAGCTTTAAAAGTTGAAGGAGAAGCAGCAGAGCAAATAGCAAGAGTAAGCTGAACATGAGCTAGGGGAATCTGAAAGTGAAGGCAGACTGGCCAGCTGATGCATTTGCAGTGGAAGTGGGGAGAGAGCAGCGAGTGACAGAGTTACAGAGAGCAAGTGGAGGTTGAGCAACCACCCAAACAATGCTAAGTGCACCAAGCAGAGATTTACAGCAGCCAGCCCATACAGATTGCCAGTCCTAAATACTCCACATGTGAAATTACAACAGCAGTAGATGTATTTTAATATAAGTTCACATTGGATGTACACTGTCACTATGAATGAGTAACTTAAATAAGTGAATGTGGAAAATCCCAGCTCCATGCTCTGATGAAGCCTCCTGCAAGGCAACGAGCCAGAGAGTAAGGTATCCAACTTGCACCTTGCTCAAATAAAGGAGTAAGAATTCATCTTTTTGAGCTCTGTGATGTCCTCCATAGTCTTTATTTGCAGTTCTAATTTTATCATGCCACCCGCCTGTGTACAGGTTATAGTAAGTGGGGGTAAAGGAGTTGGTGAGCAGGGTGCTGAGATGGGAGAACAGTACCGTACCAGAGTTTTGAGATAAGAGATGTGCAGTGGTGAAGCAACTGCTTTTAAGTGAGGGGAAAAGAGAGGGAGGTGTACCAAATGGGAACAGTGTTGCTCCCTAAATATACATCTACCTAGTCTATTATATGCTAAACTAGCTAGTCTCTCCAGTAGTCTTCAATCGACCCCTATCGATTGGTCCCTCCAAGTCCATATACAGCTTTGCAAGTACTTGAATGTTGACTGTATATGGGATACTTCCCAACCAATTTTGTATAATCTGAATTTCAAAACTGCTAGTCACCTTATCACAGAGGTTTCTCCCTTCAGTCCCCTTTAACTTCAGTAGCTCAAGTATTACAGGACGGTCGTCTTGTTTACTTTCCAACTATTAGGGTGACCCATGGGCTGTCAAATCAAACTGTTTGAAATATCTACAATTATCACACATCCTCTCTACCCACATCAGTTTGCGTCCATGTTCGGAGGTGGGAAGGAGTGACCTAATTGCATTATCACAAGATGTTGTTGTCCCACATGTTACTTCAGCAATATACAAACAATTGTTATCGCTCAATCAAAATAGGTTATTTGGAATCTGTTTTTTATTAGCAGGAAAACATACAGTTGATATGGACTCCTGGGGATTGGTGGAAAATTTGAGTGAACCTTTATAAATTTATTAAAGGAAAACTGTGGATTTGTAAAGCAATAGTTGTTCCCTTATGCCCATAAGTTAGTAATTGAAATCCACAGTTTTTTTATGACATTTTTCAACTCACCCTTGTCAAATGTGCAGATTAATCACATCGGGATTAGGCCACGCATCCAATGTGCCAGATGCCATGCTTCTTGTTTATTTTCAGTGCGACCGCTCATTAGGGGTTTTGAGGTGAACAGCCTGCTGACAGCTGTAAGCTTGTTGGAGACCATTAAGAAGGGGGTGCAGGAAGCTACTAGGTTCTGTGCAAAGGCAAGGCATGAGCAATGTAGGGACAGTAAGTCGTGTTGGTGGACCCGTGAGGTAAAGGAGGCAGTGATGGAACAAAAGGCTGCATACAAGTGCTTAAAGTGCTCAGGGGGTGAAAGGGAGCGGGGACAGTATGAGTTACTTGCCAGGAGGTTCACCAGGATGGTAAGGGATGCCAAGGCAAGGATTGTGAAAAAACAGGTCATGGATATCTGGAGGGGGGGAAATGGGTTCTATAGCTACATAGGGGAGAAAAGAAAAACAAGGGCACACAGCAGAATTAGGACTGGGGAGGGATGGGATCAGGAAGCAGGGGAACAAGCATCGGTGAAAAATGAGTACTTTGCCTTGGTCTTTACCGGGGCAGGAGAGGGATCCCTCCATCCTGATGGGTTGTAAGGTGAGCCCAGGGAATCTGGAGGGCAGCTGGAATCTGAAGGACTGGAAGAGGCTTGGGTAGGGGATGGGCCGAATCTACAGGTGGTTGTGAGACTGCATGAGGAGATGGCCTGGGAGGGTGAAATCAAAGTGGATAGGGTGAGGGAGGCCCTCCAGTCAATAACAACGGACAACGCACTGGGACCGGATGGGCTGTATCCCAGGGTTATGAAGGAACTTACAGATGTGCTGGCAGCTGCACTGGCTACACTCTTCAACATCTGTCTTCAGCTAGGATGGGTGCCTCAAGATTGAAGGGAGGGAGGGAGGCCCATGTAGTGCCTATCCATAAAGAGGGGGTCAAGAGAGGAGATGGGCAGTTACAGTCCGGTTAGCCTAGTGTCTGTGGTGGGCAAGGTGATGGGGGTCATTATAAATGACAGGCTTGGGAGGCAGCTGGAAGGGTTGGGCCACCTGGATGACAGTCAGTATGTTTTTCTTCTGGGGAGATCATGCCACACCAACCTTGTTGAGTTTTAACACTGAGTGATGGCTACCCTGAACTGACATAGGCCATAGAGTCCTCCATCAGGACCTCAGCAAGGCGTTTGATTCAGTGCCCCAAAATGGCCTGCTAACAAAGCTGTGGGGGATGGTGGTTGGGGTGCAGTTGCTCAGGTTGGTGTTACACGGGCTTAGGGGGCGAATACAGACATTGGTGGTTGCTGGGATAGTCTCCTCCCCCAGAAGGGTCATCAGCGGGTTCCCCCAGGGTTTGGTCCTTTGGCCACTCATGTTCAATGTGTAGGTCTCTCACATAGGAGGGGGTGTTAGGAGTAGGATGAGTCTCTTTGTGGATGACTCAAAACTGAGCAGTGACGGACGGGGATGAGGGGAGAGAGGCCTACAGGGGGACCTGGATACCCTGTTGTGGTGGTCCAGAAAGTGGGGATTGAAGTTCAATATAGAGAAATGTAATGGCCTTCATCTTGGTGTCAGAAACCCGGGCCATGCATACACCCTGGGGTGTGGTCACAGTGAAAGCACCATCGGGTGACAGGGACCTAAGGGTGGTGGACGTCAAAATGAATAACACTGAGAACTGTCTTAGAGTCACAGCAAAATCAAAAAAGATACTGTGCAGCATAGCCAGGGAGATTACCTCCAGGAGGAGGGAGGGAGGTGATCCTCCCTCATAATAATGTCCTGGTCATGCCGCATCTTGACTGTTGTGTACAGTTCTGAGGATCTCACCTTAAGAAAGGCATATCACTGCTTGAGAGTGTCCAGGGGAGGGCAAACAGGATGATTGAGGGCATGGAGGGTGGGCTCTATGACGGAAGACTGGAGTAGCTGAAGCTACACGCATTGGAAGAGAGCCGAGAGGAGGTACAGGGTGGACATGATAGAGATCTTCAAGTATGTAATGGTGATAAATAAGGGTGTAGCCAAGGAGGTGTTTTCGCTTAAGAAGGGGGAGGACAATGGGGGGTCATAAGTGGAAGCTGGAGGGGGGAATTACAGGGTGGACTGCAGGAGACAGTAATTCACTGAGAGAGTGGTGGAACCATGGAACACACTGCACAGGGTTATGATGGAAGACAGAACAGTGGAGGGATTCAAGAAGGGCTGGGACAGGTACAGGGTGAAACTTAAACCAGGGAAGACCATCTCTGGGATTGGGGGGGGAGTAGCGAGCACCCAGCATGGGGATGGCAACTAAGCAAACACGAGACACCGCCAGGCCTAGTGTGCTGGCTTTTAATAGGTTAGTATGTTAGTATTAAGTGCAAAATGTGCCTATTCGCGGATGACAACAAGTGCTCTGGGAGAGTGGACACAGCTGAAGGGATACAGGACCTGCAGGAAGCTTTGTAAAAGCTGGGGAGGTGGTCCAGGATCTGGCAGCTTGGCTTCAATGCCAAGAAATGTAAAGTTATGCATTCTGGAGGAAAGAGTACCAGGACAGAGTACTACCTGTGCTTAGTCCAAGTATCCACATGAGAGGAGTATAATGACCTGATACTGATGATCAGTAGTGACTGGAAACCTACATGCAGTGCAGGAAACCGTCAGCAAAGGTGAACAAGATGATGGGATGCATATCGATGGGGATTAATAGCACAGAGTAGCTTATACTGCCTTTGTACCGGTCACTGGTAATGCCGCATTTAGAGTACTGAGTTCAGTATTGGTGCTCACACCTCATAAAGTACATTTACCTTCTGGAGAAGGTCCAAAACAGGGCTACAAAGATGACAGCTGGTAAGCAGGGTAAGGCATGCAATGATACGTTGAGGGCACTGAACATGTACTCTCTTGAAGCCAGTAGAGAGAGAGAGAGAGGGGACATGATTGCAACATTCAAGTACTTGACAGAGATAAGTAAGGTTGATAAGGGCAATCTCCTTAAACTGAGAGGAAACCAGAACATGACGGGGACACAGTCTCAAGCTGCAGGGTGTGAGGTTTAGAAGGGAGGTTAGGAAGCACTTCTTCACATACAGGGTGGAAGACACTTGCACTGCACTGCATGAAGAGGTCATCTAATTGAAGACAGTGGCCAGCTTTAAGAGAGGCTGGAATAGGCATAGGGGGAAAGTAAGGATCATGGGTAGGGAGGATTGGACAACTGTGCAGGGAGTGCAGGGACATTGGCTCAAGCTGTGGACCCTGCAACACGAGCGTACTTAGTACACAAAATGGCCTTCTTCTGATGGCTTCTTCATTAGTATGTTGGTATGACACACTGCTGCTCACCCTCCATACCTCTGATCTAGGGGCATAGCCGGAATGGTGGATGGAGGGAACTGGGGTAAACTGTTCAGGGTCAATGATGGTAAGATAGGTGCCAGAGACACAGCAGAAGGGGGCACAGGGTGTAGGGTAGAGTTGTGGAAGATGGTGACAGAGAGTATGTTTGTGGAGGTGGTTCAGGATACAGAGGAAGGTATGGTGATGCACGGGGGAGTAGATTGAGTTATTCACAGGCATGTTAAAGTGGAGTATACTAACATGTATTGAGAAAAAGGATGCATGGATGTCTGAGACATGGGGACGGTCTCACTGCTCGGTGATCCCATACTGATAATGATCAGATGGTGTATTAAAGGATACCTAAACAACATTTTGACAACAAACTATTCAAAAATCTGACTCCGTAGGTGACTAAAGGAAAGGCTGCTGTACTCATTAAGGCTAAAACTACATAGATATAATTTACCTAAATGTGGTTCCAGAGCATTTGAATATTGTAAAATCAGCCTTCTAATTTAAAAAAAACTGTCTTAACTGCTTCCTAAAATGGCCGCCAAATGTGTTACGTGATGACATCATTTGAGCCAAAGTCAGAAATATATATAGCTCTCTACAGTGCTAACTAGTTATTTTTTCCCTTTGTATAGAATTGTTTCACCCAAAAGGTCAAAACCATGTGCATTATTTTGTATAATACACATTAGGCTATGGTTCTGTTCATTTTGTTTGTTTTAACATGCTGAAATTGTGTTTTAATCCAACCGACTTTCTCTGTGCAAACCACAGTGCAGTACAAATTTTGAATAACCTGGTGGTCTAGTGGTTATGGTGGATCCAAGATGCTACAGTGGGGGTGCTGGGGTGGTGTGCATGCTTAATATGCACTTTTTAACATTTTTATTAAATCTTTATATTTTCTGCTATTCTTTTCTAGTACGTTTTTGACAGAACCTACAAATGTAATCCATAGTTTGAATGTAAACATTTGTACAATCAATAAATCAGATTTCTTCAACAAAGTGAAATGCAGACGCAGCACGCAAGTACACTACTATGTGTGTGTGGGGAGGGGCAGCCACACCCTTTACCACCCCCTAGAGCCACCACTTTTTTTGTAGCAAAGTTCTTGTTCAGTCCAATGTTATAGTTCATACTTTCTCAAAACTCAAATATATGCCTGTCTTGTCTTCTTTTTCAATGGGTAATAATAATAGTAATAAGAATCAGCACTTATATAGTGGTTTTCATACACATTGTATCCCAAAGTGCTTTACAAGCAATACTAGACTGGTAGTGAAGTGACTGAACATGTAGTTGCAGCCATTTCGTACATTAATATCCACACACAGCATTGGACGATTGCATGAACTGGTTTTATGGGAGGGGGAATGTTGGCCAGGACAACGGGGTCAGGTAGTGATCAAGGTGCTGGCAGCCCACATCTTATTTCTCACAGTAATCTGCTCATATTTCTCTCCTCTGACTTCCTCCTTCCCTGAATACAGCAGTACCTTGTAAGAGTGGTCTTCTCAGTCCCCCTCTGGTATTCATTGGTCACAATTCCTCCTCACACCAAAAACTGGTGAGCTCATCACCCTTCTGCATCATGAATGCAAGTAGTAGAGTCCCCGTTTTGTTTTGACATATCAAATATAAACATATCTTTCCAGTGAGTCAGACTGATAGCAACAGGGAACAAGGGGAATGATGGTCTTTCCTATCCTTAAAAGATCTAGGCTACCTTTGATTAGGCACTGCTAAGTGATGGGTGTGCACATCATTATGCACGTCATTTAATAGTGCCTAATCATAGGTGGCTTAGATCTTACATGGGTAGGAAAGCCTATTTTTCCACTTGTGCAATGCAGCTTATCAGCCTGGCTTACTAGAAGATCATGTTTATTGTTAATATGTAAAATAACATGGGAGACTGTACTAACCACATTCATGATGCAGAAAGGTAGTGAACTCACCAGTTTTTGGTGTGGCGTGCAGGTGAGAAGAATGAATGCTAGAGAGGGACTGAAGAGGCCATTCCAGCAGGGTATAGCTATATTTAGGTTAGTTGAAGACATGAAGGAGGACGTTGAACAGATCACTGTGAGATCTGAAATGTGGGGCTGCCAACATCGTGATCACTACCAGACTGTGGATGAGAGTAGACAGTGATGACAAAAACTCAGAGTGGCAGGGCTGCACCTAAACTGTTACTTGAATTCATTGTAGGGAGATTACCCTTGGGGGGGGGTTGACGTTTGTTAGGACAGTATTGAGGGAATTGTATATTACTCATTCAAGATTTGGAAGAGTGGTAGCCAGCCAACTTGAACTGTGGAGTAGAGCACAGAAAAGTACTGGAGAAGAATTGCTGGGAACTGTTCTACGGGGTTCTTCAGATCACAGGTAAAGGAGTTGACTGACAGTGGAAGTCGGGTGGATTTGCTCAAGGTATTAGTATGCCTCTCCTGCTAACATTATCATTACCCATTCTAAGTGCAGCCCTTATGAGGGCATGAACAGCAGTTTTTTCTGATGGGTCATGATGCTTATTGCTTGGCCTTCCAGGAAGACCTAGTTGTTGGTTAATGAGGTGGGAAGAAACACAACAGGGGAACTGTACATACTACCATCACTGTGCAGAAGGGTGGTGATCCACTCAATGTTTACTGTGGGAGTAGAAGTCAAACACTGAGAATGTGGACTGGAGAGTGAAATCTGAGGTATAATAATTCTCTTCATGAGGCCGTAAGCACATATGCGGCACCAGGCAGAACTGTATGGATGGTGGGGTGTTCAACAGAAGGTAGGCTAGGTGCAGGGGGTTCACATGGAAAAAGATGTGGATTAACAAGACAGCATGGGCTCTGGAACTGAACCAGACCAGTACTTTGCTCTGTGACCCTGAGCAAGTCATTACTTTTCCTTGTGCTCCCAAGCCACACCTGTAAACAAGCTTTCAGCTTAGTGTGTCTCTCCTGGCTAACAAAAAACAAAATTCAGTGCATCACATAACCACTAGATCATCAGGTAATTGAAGTGTTGTACTGTAATGTAGTTTGCCAAGGAAAAAGTCAGCTGGATTGCAAAACATTTTCCACAAGTTAAAGTAAACTAAATTAATAAAATCATAGCCTAACATGTGTACTGATCAAAATAATCCACGAGTTAATACACGGTGTTGATCATTCTGGTAGAACAATTCAAAACAAAGAGGGAAAGAAGAACTAGTAAGCACTATAGAAATATATGTGGGTCTCTGTCTTTGGCTCAGATGATGTCATTATGACTCATCATTTAACAGACTTGGCAGCCATCTTAGGGAGAAACCAAGGCTGTTTTTTGAAAGTGAAAGGCTGGTGTTTACATTTTTCAAAAGCTATGAAACTGCATTTATATTATTTACATAAATACAGTTTTAGCATAAATGTAAACAGCAGCTTCTACTTTACCTTGTTATGAAGCCAGATTTTGGAGTTTGCGGTTTAAAAAAAAACTGCTTGTTTAGGTACCCTTTAAGCGGGAAAGACATAGTCAAATCTAGCTTGAGTCCATACCTGGGTTACCTAAGGACAGGGTGGTGCTGTGTCTTCTTAAATGCGCAGGTCGGGGTAGAAAGGTACCGCATGTTGTGGCACATGTTAGTACGAACGACCTTGCGGTGGCAACGGTTCAAGTGGTAAGGGACATGTTCGAGGAACTGGGAAGGCTGTGTGAGATGTGGGGGGGGGGATCTGTGGCCTACTTGGTGGTACTCCCAGTATCCGGCGTGAGTACAGCAGTGAAAGGAAGGTTAGGAGACTTTAATACTTGGCTGGGTGAATGTGGTCACTCAAAAGGATACAGGTTAGTGGGTGGCTGGGGTATAACCTGGAACCGGAATGACCTGTACGTCGAGGACACGTTACAGGACAGCAAGGTGGGGAAGGGGGTACTAAAGCAGATGATAAAGGAGTACTTGGGAACAAACATGGATTTAAACAGGGGGTGGGTTGATTAGACAGGTGGTATAGAAGGGGCCAGAGAAGCACCACACTATTTTTGTTTTTACTTTATTTTTATCCTCCTACCTGCTACTCTGTATCCCTCAATCGTAACTCACACACTGCATCTTCACTCAGCGACCTTGGCCAATGCAAGCCCCTCCCTTACCAATAGCTTATCAGACAGCACTGCCAACACCAAGGTTCCACCAGGAGATGGCAGTAACGAGGCAGGGTTAGCTTGCAACCCTCCCTGGAGAAGGAGAGCAGCCGTTGGGCGCTTGAGCCTTCTACCCCATGTCCAACCCCCGGCTTCCTGAGTCCATTCACGAACCCGGGTGGCCAGCATAGTGTGATTTGTGTAGTCAAGAGCTTCAACCCTCTGCACCACTGGGCCTGCATACACCACTTCTTAATGGGAAAGGCATGGGGGAGGGGTAGATGGGGGGAAGGCTGGGCTGGGGAAAGGAGCAGGTTGGAGCGTTGTATCTCTGAACGGGAGAAGCCTTGGAAACAAGTCAGCAGAGTCACAGGTCCCTTTGCACTTTCGTGGTTGTATAAAGCCATAATCTATCCCCCTTTTCACCTCCCTGGACCTCCATAGCAAGGTGTACCATGGCACTTCTGTTGTCCCAGTCATGGTTGATGGCCTGCAGTTCTGTTGCCGGAGATGGACACCGAATAGTCAATCCAGACAGCGGCAAGAATTGTCATTACACAAGTGCTAAACAATGTAAGTGCATGAATTTTTCCTGAATGCTTGCTCATGTATCTGTTGTGTCTAACATTGTCTTCATCTGTAGTGACTAACAACTGTATGTACCAGTCCTCACATTAGTTCCTGTCCACTGCCTATGTGACAAACTGATAGTGTATGTCTTTCAAAGGGGAATGTGTAACACCTGGACAGATTTTACAAGGAGCAGTGTGAGCATGCACCGCCATGACTCCTATTAGCACACAATAAAAGAGAAGTGTGTCAGTAAATAACATTGCATGGTTTTCATGTCATGCTCATAATCCCTGCACGCACAACTCAACATCACAGTTACGCATTTTCTTCATTTCATTCTGTCACTGTAATGATATGTGTATGTGTTGTAACAGTGTCCCTCCTTCACACACAGATCCAGAGAACCCCATAGGATGTCTAAATGAGGATGCAGCACTTTCAATACGGTGTGTGTCAAATCGGGCTGAAGGTCGGTTGTCATTTGCCGAGTACAACAAGGTATATAAAGTTCATGTCATTATTACACTGTCTGCTGACATAGGCCATTTCCAAGCCAGCGGACCTGTGCAGTAACAAATGTTCTTTTACTTTTTCACAGCGTTAAGAGGATTGCTAATTCAACAGCCTCAGCAGAGTGTTATCCAGTTGCATCTTTTGTGGCACTGTCTTCACAAGTTCCAGAAATGGTTTTGGTGTTAACGCAGTATGAACCCTTCATGCAGGACTTCGCATGTCAGTGGCCAGAATCTTCAGAGTCTGTATTTAAGGACCATGGCTACTCTAGATCTTATTCTGCATCACACTGTCCAGAGTATGGGGACAGTGCTAGCAACCCATGCCCCACTGATGCTCATTCTTGTGAAGCTGCCACAACTTCGATTCCATGCCCAGCATTAACCTCAGCACCGATGAAAAAGCATACAGTGACTGTGCAGGAGGAACAATCCTTGTCATTCATGTCCACTGAAACAACCACAGTTGGTGACACAGAAGTGCCCATGTTTTCACCAGGTTCAGTTGATGAATATGAAGATGAGAGTGAGGCGTCTATGTCTGAGGATGACTCATTTTACAGGCCTGAAACAACATTGGTAACTGAACAAAAGTACGTGGTGTTCCTCTCATGCCTATTTCAACTTTTCCAGATGCTGCTGTGTCAAATTTGCAAACTTCCACTTCTGCTCACCAAGACGTACAACCGTGGCACAATGATTGTATTTGATTTCTGTTGCACCAACATGCACAACTTCACTTGCAGGTCACAGCCCATGGTTGGCAAAATGTGTGCGGGAAATTTGCTGTTGAGTGGGTGCATCCTCTTCAGCGGAAACACATATACCAGAATTTTTCAACTTCTGAAGTTCCTTCAGGTGCCCTTGATGTCTTAGTCACAGTTTGGAGAGGTGCAGAAAAAGTATCTATTTCCTGTGGTTAATCACATCTGGCATCCACAAAAGGCAGCTAACTGGTCCTGTTTGGCAGACAAGGAACTAACTGTCATGGGTGATGGCAGGTGCAATTCCCCAGGACATTCTGCAAAGTACTGCACATATACAATTAAGGACTGTGACTCCTGGAAGGTTCTGGAATCGCACTTAATACAGGTGTCCGAGGTGTCAAGCTCTAATGTGATGGAGAAGGAAGGTTTTTATAAGAGCCATGATCATCATAGGAAGCACAGGAAGATACTGAGCTGAGTGGACTTGCGTCCTATATGCTCGCCACTATCTTCTAATTTCTAATCTGGTGCATATACCCGTCCCATTTAGATTTAAACCTTTTTGCCATTTATATAAATAAAATTGATTCAACCCTTACCAAGTCCTCAGTACATCTCTTTGCTGATGACACTGTACTGTATGTCAGCAACCCTTCACCTAAAGTTGCTCATGAAATCCTACAAGCAGAATTCTCCCTGTTACAACATCAGCTTCTCAAGAAAAAGCTTCTGCTAAATGCAAAGAAAACCAAAGCAATGATGTTCACAACCCAAAACTCCACCAACACATCCTCTTCAATCAGTCTCCCCCAGATATGCACTATACTTGGGAGAAAATCTGGAGTATGTTGAAAATTTCAAATACCTAGGTGTGTGGATTGACAACAGACTTGACTTTACTCAGCATCTAGAACAACTACTGAAAAAGCTTCGCCTAAGGCTTGGCCTCCTCTACAGATTAAAACCCTTCCTTAATAGAGATTCAAAGATGAGATTAGTCCAGGCCATCTTTCTATCAGTCATTGACTACGCAGACTTCCTCTATAGTCACTGCCCCACTCCCTACCTTCAAAAGTTGGATACCTTATACCATAGAGCAATAAGGTTCATTACAGACCTGCCATAATACTCACCATTGTTCTTCTATGATGCAGTTGGATGGGTTTCCTTCATGTCAGGAGGAGCAGAAATGCAGCTCTATGGATCTACAGAGCTTTATCAAAAAACACCCAAGATATATCCTGGACTGCTTCAACCTGACCACTCCCAGCTCCTATGCCCTAAGAAGCAACAATATCATCCTGCTCAAATTGCCCAAAGTCAACACAAAATAGGGAGGCAGCAATCAGCTATTCTCTAGCCATAGCATGGAACACCCTACAAAAATCCCTAAAACTGTCCATTATCATTCCATTTACATCCTTCAAGCAGCACTGTACAGCCTTCTTCACAGAGAAATGCAGTTGCTACCGCTAGAGATAGAATAGTCATCCCACAAAACCATATTCCAATCACATATGCATATTCCTTCCAGCCAGACACCGCCAGTATATGGCACCCAATATTCCCTTCACCATCCTTGTACTCATTATGTGAGTGACTGTCATGGCCCTCATTGTGATATATATGTACTGTACATATTGTAGATCTTAGTTTAACTTTCTCTTGCCAAGCTTTAACATGTGAATTCTCTGTATATTATTGTGTTATAAATAACATTTTCTTTTCTCTGTATGTATAACTGTCTCATAAGTATGTGATGTAATTGCCGTGCACCAACTCGAACCTTGACCTTATCAGGTCCATCTTGTAAATGAGCCTTGTTCAATGATGATCACCTGAATAAATAAAGATTTGATTGATTGATTGATTGATTGATTAAACTCTGCAATAGACTGACTAGACACAACCTCCAGCGGCAATGCATTCCAAGCATGCACCACCCTTTGATTAAACCACCATGTAGTTCGCACTTTATTACTTTTAGACGCTGTTAACTGAATTGGGTGGGACCTAGTTTTGTACATACTACTGTTTAATTTTAGCCCTGTGGCATCCCAAAGATCATCATTTTGCCAAGCGCTATAAACCAAGCACATATCTCCTCGCTTTCTGCGCTCCTCCAAAGAGTACATGTTCAACTCCGACAATCTAGTCACATAATTCTTTCCTGTCATATCACAAATAACTCTTGTTGCTCTTTTCTGGACCTGCTCCAACAGAATTATATCCTGTTTTTTAAAGGGTGACCACACCTGTGCTCCATATTCTATAATGGGCCTTACCAAGGATACATACAGGGGCAAAACAACCGTCCTACTTCTAGATGATATGTGCCTCAATATGCAATTCAAGATTCTGTTTCCTTTTTGGGCTATATTCTGACAATGTGATGAAAATGTCATATTACTAGAGCCTGTTATACCCAAATCTCTTTCCTCATGTGTTATTTTGAGTGGTATATTTCCTAATTTATAGGGTAATTAAGGATTTCTATTGCCCAAATGCATAATGAAGCATTTATCTAGATTTAATGCCAGTTTGAATTTATTAGACCATGTAGCAATATTATCTATTGCATCTTGTAAGTTTGAAGTGTTTATTCTAATATTTACTTCTGATCCAACCCTACAAACATCAGCAAATTTTTGAAACCATACAGATTTTTGTTTTATTTGAAGTGATAATACATAAAGATTGAAGAGACAGGGACCCAAGACTGATCCCTGAGGCACCCCACTAGTCACACCCAAACTGTCGGACAATTCCCCTCTAATACTCACACGCTGATTCTGATCATGTAACCAATTCTGAACCCAATTTATTATGTAAGGGTTTATACTCAGATTACTCATTTGCTGTATTAGTTCATAGTGCGGCAGTGGGTCAAACGCCTTTGAAAAATCAAGGAACAGCACATCGACGGGGATACCCTTGTCCAGTCTATCTATAACAAGATTATAGAAGGCCAACATATTCATCTGGCATGACCTACCCTTTACAAAGTCGTGCTGAAATTCATCTGTAAGATGATTTGTTTCTAGATATTCATGTATTCTATCCTTTAGCACCCCTTCTAGGATCTTTGAGGGTATGGCAGTAAGGCTTAATAGGTCTGTAGTTAGCAGGATCCATCTTATTTGCCTTCTTATAAATTGGGACCACAACTGCTGATCTCCAGCATTCGAGTACCTCACCTGTATTCAGGGACTGCTGAAAAATGTATGTTAAGGGGGTGCTATTGTCTCGGCTAACTCCCTAAGTACTCTTGGATGAAGTCCATCAGGTCCAGGGGATTTAGTAGGATCTAATTTGTCTAGTCGTTCTTTAATTTTTGTATAGGTTATTGTTATACTTTCATTTAGGTCAGGAACAAAACTTTTAATATGTTGTGAAAGTTTATCATTAGAAAAAACAGTTGAAAAATAATTATTTGCAATATCTGCCATTTCTTTATTATCAGATGTGCAATCACCATTTAGTTTTTTTAATGGACCTATAATATTTGAGTTTCCTTTTATATTGCTAATATAAGCATAGAAGGCCTTTGGATTTCCCTCTACCCTACTAACCAAGCTTGATTCATAGTCAATTTTAGCCCTCTTAGTATGTTTTTTAATTTGATTTGTTAGTTGTCTGTATTGATTTCTAGTTTTGAATGATCTATTTGTTTTCCACTTTTTATAAAGTTTATGTTTTTTGTTAATTAATAATCCACCACTGTACTTTATTATTTCTCCCGGTATACTTTTGTTTTATGGGAATATTTTCCAATTCTTGCTGTTTAATTTTTGTGTAAAATATATCCCATATTTCATTCAAGGGTCTGACTCCAAACTCGTTTCTCCATTCCCATTTTGAGAGATTTATATTCATTTTTACAAAGTTTGCTTTTGCGAAATCATAGATAGCGGTTTTACCCCTTTGAATTGATACTGGTTCAGCCAATTTAAATTCCACCATGAAGTGATCGCTTGTTCCTAAAGCAACAGAGGTCTTACACTCACACAAAGTGTCACCCATATTTGTCAAAACTATATCCAATAAGTGTTCACCCCTAGTTGGCTCTACTACACACTGGACTAAGCCTATTTGATCACAAACAATTTGAAACTCTCTCAAAAAGTGTTACCACATAAGATGTTCCCCAATCTATTCCTGGTAGGTTTAGATCACCTAAAATTAATAGCCTATCTGTTGGATCTAGAGTCAACATGTGATCTAGCAAGCTTTTATTATGTTGTGAAGTGGATGATGGAGCTCTGTAAATTAAGCCTAAAATGATTTTTGGAGCATGTATTGGTAATAGTTTGATCCATACTTGATCCACCATATCCAAGGAGGGTACCATTAATTCTGATTTTATGCTATCTATTATATTCAAGGCCACCCTTCCCCCTTTCCTGTATGTTCTGGACCTCCTATATAGCGTGTAACCATCAATATCCTGACCCCAATTGTCATTATCGTCCCA
Source organism: Neoceratodus forsteri (assembly GCA_016271365.2). Lineage (NCBI taxonomy): Eukaryota > Metazoa > Chordata > Ceratodontiformes > Ceratodontidae > Neoceratodus > Neoceratodus forsteri. The sequence goes on along the minus strand of CM057456.1, from coordinate 1,636,124,740 downwards.
CCACGTTTCCATCACAGCAGCTATACATATATTGTTAGTAGCCAGAATATCTCTAAATTCACCCATTTTATTTTTTAGGCTCCTAGCATTTACTAACAATCAATTCCAAAAATCAGATTCATTAGATTTATTTTTCATGTTTTTACTTCTACGTGAATTTGTGCTGACAGAGCCCCCATCCCCCCTTACATTTAGTTTAAATTAATCCTTGTGGCTTCTTTAAATCTCTTAGCTAAATAATGACTCCCCACCCTCTCCAGATGTAGTCCATCATACTTAAACAGGCTTGGATTATTAAATGCTGATGAATTATCCAAAAATTCAGCCCCTTCTTTCTTACACAAGTCTCTCAACCATCTGTTTAGAGTATTTATTTTGGAAGTTTTGGCTAAATGAAAACCAAACACCGGTAGTATGCTGGATATTATTACGGAACCCCCTTTTTGTTTAATTTTCCGCAAAGTTATCTGAAAATCCAAAAAAATATCCTGTAAATTGCGATTTGGAATATCATTTATTCCAACATGCAGTAAAACCAGAGGATTTGTGGTATTTTCCATTAGCCCATCCAGAAGTATAATTATGTCCTGTGTCTTTACTCCTGGCAACATGCTCACTGTAGTGAGATCATTATGTCCTTTGCATATCATGGTATCCATGCCCCTTATCAAGGAGTCTCCTATAACCAGCAAATCGCTGTTTAATGACTTTGTTACACTATTTTCCTGGATTAATGTCTGTATATTTGAAACATGGACATCATCAGTAGTAGGTTCTACAGAATCCACAGTTTGTAAAGGTGAAAACCTGTTTTGTAATGTAATAGGTGCACTATTGTAAATCTGACCCCCTCTTTTCTTGATTTTAACTTTAGATACATTTGCCCATCCTTCTGTTTCCTGTTCTAAATCTAAGTTTGTTTTTGATTGAACTACATCATATGTAGAATCACTTTCCTGTTCTTTATTACTTATTTTAGATACCATAGAATCTATGAATGTTTCCAGACTTACAATTTCCTCATTCTCAGATTTAGTTTCTAATAAACGTGTAATTTCCTCTTTCAGCATTTCCACCATTTTACACTTGTCACATATAAATACATTTGTTTGTATCCCTTCAGTGTACATTTGACACTCAGTACACATTTTGAATTGGCCTTCCATTTCTTTAAACAATTTTGTGAATCAAATATCCACTTATGAGCAGAATGTGTATCCCAGCACCCAGCCACCCCAGCGGACACAGCAGACACGCGAACATACGTGTCTCTGTACTCGTCTCTGTCTTGGCACCCGGCGCTCGCTCCGCTTGCTACAGCAGGCTTTTGTACTTAGTAGACCCCGGAAGTGATGACGTGCCTCCCCAGAGAATGACTCGCTCCTGCTAGATCTAGTAATTAAGTTTTAAAAACACACACAAGCCCCACTCATTCGTAGGATCTTGTGGTGACAGAAACCCCCAACCAAATTAAAGTAAGTCTCTCACAAGAAACGTTTTGAAATTAAAATATGTAGCCCAACTTAGTACTGCTGTTTGCTAAAGAATCCTTTTTACACACTGTTTCTCTCTCGCCCTGCTCGCTACAGCAGGCTTTTGTACTGAGTAGACCCCGGAAGTGATGACGTGCCTCCCCAGAGAACGACTCGTTCCTGCTAGATCTAGTAATTAAATTTTAAAAGCACATACAATCCCCACTCATTCGTAGAGTCCTGTGGTGACAGAAAACCCCAACCAAATTAAAGTAAGTCTCTCACAAGAAACGTTTTTAAATTAAAATATGTAGCCCAACTTAGTACTGCTGTTTGATAAAGAATCCTTTTTACACACTGTTTCTCTCTCCTACACACTGTTTCTCTCTCTGATGAGTCTTTTAGATGGTGATCTGAAAATTAAGGTAATTGCCACAGACAGACATTCGCAAATTTTATGTCACATGGTAAAATGTTTCCGGCTGTCGAACATCAATATTATGTGTGGCACATCGCGAGGTTGATTATAAAAAGCTTTGTGCTAAGTCAAGACAGAAACACTGTGAGGCATTGACACAGTGGATAAGATCCATAATGAATCATCTTTGGTGGTGTGGTGTGACTTGTGGTGGTAACGGAGTAGTACTATGCAAAAAGTGGATATATATGTCCTTGATCATACTGCCAACAACCATTCATGGACATTCAGGCTAGAGTTTCATGCATGCGCACACCAACCATTGTCCACAGAGGATGTGGAAACTATGGTATGGCTTGTGAAGGGGGAAACTGCATATGATGCTCTGCGTGCAGTAGTTATGGACTCTCAGCTCTTGAAGGACATGCAAAAGATGACAAACTTCTGTCACACTGGAAGCTAATTAACAAATACTGCCCCAAAAGACAGCACTTTTCATACATGGGCATGCAGTGTCGCACTCAGATAACCTTGCTTGATTACAGTGAGAACAACAACTTCAAGCAGGCAGTTATCAAGCATGGAGAACTGCAAGGCCAACTGCGGCATCATTTTTCTTTTTCAAAAAACAGCAAGCACTGGGTTGCAAAACCAGTTCCAGAACATAAAACATTTCACTTTGTAGATGATTTGTTGCAGTCGGTGTTAGATTTGAAACAGGGATGACTACAGAACATGTTTCCTCTCCATGTACCAAACATACCAAGGAACATTGCACCTGTGGAGCGACCCCCCTAAGGAACAACTGCTCGAGAAGCACTACACCCATTTCAAGCATCAAGGGGACACTTAACATGTGATTTAACTGCAGTTAAAGGTCAGGTGAATGAAATCAGAACAATTCCATGGAAGGTTTCTTGTTATTGTTACAGTTGAAATTATATTCTGCCAGCACTGTCAGTGACAAATGTATCCCTGATTCATAGTTCATGGTACTAATGACTCTGAAATACTGTTGTGCCATCATAGCACCATATGTGATATGATCAGTTGTTGGATGACATGTTTATACAGTGCATTGTGTTATTAGCATGGCCGGCGTATATGGTTGACACCGTTATCTTCATAGACATGCTTTCTTTGCCCTATTTAAATGGTGTGTAGACTAGTAACACACACACATACATACACACATACACACACACACGTGTGCCATAACCTGAAGTCCACTTAAAAACATGTCGGGTTCCACTGCATGTTAAGCATTGCACATAATGAATGAACTGATGCACACAGAGATCAACATTACCATGTACAGGTTTTCTGTGGTGGGGCTTCAAGAACCAGATTCCGTACAACAGTCCAAGTGATGTTAACTATGTGGACTGCACATTGAATGATGCGCATTCCTAAACGTGCGCAAATGATTTGGTGGCTTAGGTCTGATAACACGATGTACTGATTGATTTTGTTGCCATTGAACATTGTTTTTCTTTCCACAATGTCACTGCTTTTAAGTCACTTGCAGAGGTCTCAACCAACAAGTGTTCACAGTGAAATACCATGTCTGCACAGCGAGGGTGATGGACACTGACAATTGTTACCCTTTCATCAAGCCTTGGCACAGCTACAGAGAGATCTAGTATTACAGATGTGTAGGGTTCGTTTCGGTCTTCCCTGCCCATGAGCATTATACAGCACTTCTTGGTCCCAAACTACACTTACTGGTCTCTGGTGAGTAGTGTTGTGGAAACAGGTTGTCAGTACCATGATACAACAACCCCCCCCCATGTGTAGACCATGGCAAGTATTTCCTTAGTTTGAAAACAGTTACAGTTTGATGTTTACTCACCTGTTCGGTATCCTATGCATGTAAATGCTGCAAAGTGTTGGCCATGGTAATCACACCTGTTGAAACTCAGCTGTCCCTTTTTCCTTCCTGGCGTGAACTGTAGCGCAATGTGAGAACAGTCACACATCTTGCTGCTTGAGACAGTCATTGTCTGTGACAAAGAAGTACTTTAGTTAGTGTCTCAAAAGTGTTGCCAAATCGACATTCATTTTGTAACTTGTTTTGAATAATGTGACAGGTGTGTCATCGCACAGTTTTGTTATTGCCCTGTGGCAGTAACGCTGACAGTTAGTTCTACATAATTTTTCATGTATAGTCTGTGTTGACGTTCTTCATTCCCACACCTTCTTCTTGGTTTATGAAATGATTATACGAAGTAGCTGTACATAATTTTTAACGTTTCATTTTCTTGAAGAGAGACGAAGTAGACAGTAGTCCTTTGCAGTAACGTTCTTTTTTTGATGGGTCATTGCTTCAGGTTGTGTTTACTGTTCATCAAGTAAATATTTGTACATGTGACATATGTTGCCATAATTATTTCAAGTCCTTGAAGGTGAATAAGTTTTCCTACTGATGTAACCATTGACACATTCCTGCTTACATTGCAGGTGTCTGTGCTGTCCTCCACCTGTGGTCAAGTCGCAACATAGACAAACAGTGATAACAGGCCTGTATGAGTATGTAGTCATATATTGACACAAGCAACATCAGCCTCACACACCATCAGGTTCACTGTCATGTGCCACCGTCCCTGGCAGTGTCATTAGCAATGTTTTCTATTTCGAGAGACACATCAGTCATCTGGCACTACTGTGCCGGAGCAATTGACATTTATCTGCATACCTGGAATGAAGACTGAGTTGTCTTTCATAATGGACAACATGGCCAGTGTGGTGAAAAGGGGGTGTCGTTGTTCCTTGAAATAAATGATTGGTAGGGGTATTTCAACATGAAAGTGTTGTGTCAGTCTTTCGCAGGGAGATTAGTTTAGCCTGATTACTTTAGAAGCCTTCCCAGAGTAAACTGATGATCATTGCATTACTTTTGAAATTATTCCAGTGTTCCCAGGCATCATACTAGCATACTAAAATGCCAGAATAATAGGCCTAATAGTCTTTCGTGTCTGCTCGTTTGGTCAGCCCCCACCCTGGGAGCTGACCTTGCTGCCCCCTCTCCCTCTCTGGCTTCTCCCTTCCCAGTCCTGGATATTCTTGCTGCACTGGAGCTTGCTTCCAGAACCCTTCCCCTGTACCTGTCTCACCCCCTCTTGAACCCCTCCACTGTCTCTGCCTCCACCAGCCCCCTGGGCAGTGCATTCCATGGCTCCACCACCATCTCAGTGAAGTAGCACCTCCTCCTTTCTCCCCTGAATCTGCCCCCCTCCAGCTTCCACCCATGCCCTCTAGTTGCCCTTCTTCCTTCCTTCAGAGCACCCTGACTGCTCCTCCCTATTTACCCCCTTCATGTACCTGAAGACCTCTATCATGTCTCCCTGGTCCCTTCTTTCTTCCAGTGTGTACATATTTAGCTCTTCGAGCCTCTCCTTCTGGAGGTGATCCCCTAGCAATGCATCCAAGCATCCTGTTGGCCTTTGTTGCTGCCGTCCTACAAATCTCCGAGTTGTTCATCTTGACAACTACCACCACCCCTAGGTCCCTCTCAGCCATCGAGACTTGTAGTATCCCCCCCCCCCAGGGTGTACACTTGGCCTGGGTTTCTAGGTCCCAGGTGCAGTACCTTGCATTTCTCTGCATTGAACCTCAGCTTCCACTTTCTAGACCACCTTTCCAGAGCCTCCAGGTCCCCCTGTAGGGCCACCCTACCCTCCTTCCCATCCACCACTGCCCCCAGTTTTGAGTCATCCAAAAAGAGACTCATCTCACTCCTAATACCCTTCCTTATGTCAGAGACATAGGCGTTGAACAGGAGGGGCCCAAGGACCTATCTCTGAGGGACCCCACTAATGACATTCCTTGGGGATGAGACTATCCCACCAACCACGACCCTCTAGGTCCAGTCCTGGAGCCAATTGCCTATCCATCTGATCATCTGGTTGCCCACCCCTGTTTCTCCCAGCTTATCCAATAGGCCCCCATGAGGAACAGAGTCAATGCCTTGCTGAAGTCAAGAAAGAGGACATCCACTGGTCTACCCAGGTCCAAGGCACTTGTCACCCAGTCATAGAACTCCACAAGGTTTGTCTGATGCGATTTCCCCAGGATGAATCCATGCTGTCTATCATCCAGGCATCCCAATTTTTCCAGGTTCCCCCCCAGTCTCTCCTTGACAATGCCCTCCATCACCTTGCCCACCACTGATGTCAGGCTGACGGGCCTGTAGTTCCCTGCCACCTCCCTTGATTCCCCCTTTGTGGATAGGCACTATATGCACCACCTTCCAGTCCTGGGGCACCCACCCTGTCCTCAGAGAGATGCTGAACAGCTCCACCAGGGGTTTCGCCAGGACATCCGCCAGTTCCTTCAGCACTCTGGGATGTAATTTATCCGGCACTGGTGCTTTCTCCATCTTAAGAGACCTGAGGGCTTCCCTCACTCTCTCTGCCATGATTTCCACCTCTGCTACCTAGTCCCCCTGCTTTGCCTTCCCCCCACCTGCCAGTGATGCCCTACCCTCTCCCCAGACCTGCTGATCGGTAAGGGTCCCTTCCCTTCCTCAGTTTCACCATCTCCTCCCATGTATGATGCAGCACCCCCATTTTCCTTTGTGAAAACTGAGTCGAAGTACTCATTTAATATCTCAGCCTGCTCCGCCGGGTCTTGTGCCCATCCCTCCCATTTTAATCCTGCCAATCTGCCCCTTCACCCTTCATTTTTCCCCAATTATCTAAAGAACTCCTGTGTAAACACTGAGGCAAGGGTTACCCCAAAGGGCATTTGGCTGGGAAGCCAAGTTTCAAGAAAATACAAATCACACATGCCCCACAATGCAAAGCATCATGGGCTACATGCAAATCACCACAGAATGTTATGCTGGTCCAACTTTAAGCAGAATTGCATGGTGCGAAGGCCCTCTCCACAGTTTGCAAAGGTGCTAACAGAAGACATAGACACGTGTTTCGTCCTACCAGGACTCATCAGTATGCCTCGCCTGTTTGACACCCCAGTGGAATGGACCAGCTACCCCTAAGGCAGTGTGCCTGGGATATATTGTGGTGAACCCATTAAAATAAAAAACTATTTAAAAGACAAAGAACCTCTGTGCGTAAACAGTTTTAAAGAACTCCTTGTTCCCTTTCCTAATTTCCCAGGCCAGGTCCTGCTCCTTCCTTGCCTTAGCTGCCCTCACCACCCTAGTGGCCCTTCTGGCCATCAGCTCGTACTCCCCTTGATCCCTTTCACTCCTTGAGCACTTGAATTGCCTATAGGCTGCCTTCTTTCCCCTCACCACCTCCTGAACCTCCCTGGTCCACCAGCAGGGTTTTCGGGCCCTAACGCATTTTTGTCTTACTCTTCCGCAGGTGTTGGTAGCATCCTGCACCCCCCCCTCATGATGATTTCCCACCTACTGTCGGCGTCATCAAGACAAGAAGTCATCATAAAATTTTGGAAGAAATAACATGATCTGACCTGAATGTCCAATGGTTCCAGGATAACTTAAAACCAATTCAATTATTCTATGCTCATGGTAGGATCATCTATCCTGAGGATTTCTAGGACCAGATATTCAAAACTTTGTCTGGTGGGCAAAATGATTGAGCCCTGTTAGCCTGGGGTTTGCGCTCATGCACAATATTCAAAGGGGACTTTCGCGTGTGCTAGCAGGGTTGGTGCACACAAAATGTATGTGGTGGACAGAGGGAGGAGTGGGGACAGGAGCACCCATGCAACGCAATGTTCATCGTAGTGTGGCACAAAAAGCATTGTGTGGGCCACTGTGCACAGCACTGTTACCACATGCAAAACCATGACTTGCTCCAGGCAACCCTAGTGGCCTCTGGAGCCACTGCAGCCAACAACCAAGTTGGGGGAGCAGACTCACCCCTTGGCATCTAGTGGCACCCCTGACCACCAATTGCCGTCACCAGTAAAGTAAAAAAATGTCCCTAATGTCTAGTGGTCCCCCACCCTGATCACCGGCCTGGTAAATGTAAAAACTTTCCCTGCCATCCATTGGCACCACACACATGTTCTACAGTCACTGTCCATATAATCCCTTTACATGTACTTGGTGTCCAGTATCCCCCCCATCCTCCAGTTGCCGTTCTCGTAAGAGCAGAAATATTCCATGGTGGTCCGTGGTTCCCTCAAGTCACCAGCAGTACCAGTGAAATCATTCCTGTGCCTAGTGGTCCCTCCTGACCTCTGATCGCCAGCCCCAATGTCATGTAAATCATTCCTGGTGCCTAGTGGCCCCCCCTGCCCTCCGATCACCTGCTCTGTATATGAAAAAGTATTCCCTGATGTCTAGTGGCACCCCCCCCAGCCTCCGATCACCAGCTCCATATATGAAAAATTATTCCCAGGCATCTAGTGGCACCGCACCAACAAACTCAGCCTGCCACCCCCCCTTACAATAAGTGCCGGTGCTGCAGATTCCATATGGCGACCATCACAGCCCTTGTCTCACCTCCACGGCTGGCCACCGTATGGAAAAACAGCACATGGACAATGTACAGGGCGCGCATCCTCTGTATTTTGCAGGGAGCGCAGTCTGTGTGCAGATGCACGCTTCCTGTCTTTCCATATGGCAGCTGGCCGAGGAGGTGAGCGGAGGGCTGTGCCAGTCACCTTATGGGATCTATGGCATGGTAAGAGTTTTTTTGGCAGGGTGTATTGTTTGTTGCCAGCGGAGCGAGGGGGGGGCGTGCCACTAGGTGCCAGGGAATAGATTTTCATATATAGTGCTGGAGATCGGGGGGGGCACTAGCACCAGGTAATAAGTCTACATGTCATGGGATGGGGGTGCCACTAGATGCCAGGGAATGGTGGGTGGAGGTCAATGAAAAAAATGTGGTGGCAAGAGTTGCCTGAAAATGTTGCCATTTACTAGCCATGAAAAAGATAGGGGACAAAAATAGTAAATGTAAAAAAAAAAAAAAAAAAAAACAGAAGTGAAGACCAGCTTCATTGCCCCAAGCAGTATTAACACTGCTCCAGCACACTACTAGTAACCTGAGTGTGTGCCCCGGGCTCAGGGCAGCAGAAGAGGAGGCTGTCAAGGGCACAAAAAAGCATCCTGTGGAAGGCTCCCTTCCAATTCAGTGGAACACTGCTCCAGTGGTGACTCGTGGTGGTGGCATGATAGCAGTGCACTAGGCAGCATAGGAGGTGATGTGCTGCCGAGCACCCCCAAGATGTCATAGTGGGTTTGCTCATAATCTGATTTGATCAGTTGATACCACACCTTACTGGACAGGTGAATGACATATTTGTTTTTGTCTTTTTTGGTTGTTTTGCTGTTTCTCTGGACCTCTTCCCTCTCCAGGCACCCCACCACTTTGGGTACAGTACCCCCTGTAGTGCAGGACCCATTTACCACTCACAGTTTACATAGAAACAGAATTTGAAGGCAGATAAGGACTGCTTGGCCCATCCAGTCTGCCCATTTCCCTACCTACTGGATAAGCTGCAGATCCAACGTTTCCAGATTCCTGGTTCCTCTGATGACTCCCAGCATTGGAGTAGCCAATCATGGGGGGGAGGGGGAATTGTCCTGCCGCAGTCGGGGGAGAAAGTACCTTGGTAGGGCTGGGACTGCATGGCTGCACTGAAAGAACAATAATCAGCATGACTAGTCAGAGGCCATTGTTCCTTGTTCTAGTCCCACCCCCTCCTACCACCCATGAGACTGCACAAATTTCATACTGCTCTTGTGTATGTCTGTTGGTGGCACGTGGTCACATGTTTGGAAAATGGCACCAACCCACTATCCAAATGCTAGTAGATTTTGTATTGGGCTTGTAACATTTTCCATTGACTACTCCTGCTGGCTTGAATTGGAATATCGGTAGAACTGTTTATCTTCCTAGCTACTAGCCCTGCGGGCTTGTGGCTGCAAAACTTAATTTCAACCCCTGTGCAGTGTCCCACTCTTCGCTGAAAGGCAAGTTTATTCAATGATGCTCCTTATAACTCCTCATTGGTCTCTGTTCCTGTCATTCATGACTCGGGACATGAACCAGGGCCAACATTGGTGATTTAATTATTTTATTTTTTGGTGACCTATTCAGTAAGACTTTAGAGTTATGATTTTTAAAGAGCAGCTGACACAATCAGGGCAGGTAGCTCACACTGTGTAGTTCCCTGCCCTAGGATCCTTTTCAGTTATCAATTACTATTTTCTGCTCTGTGGTGTTAAAAATGATTTCCCTTGTAAACCCCATCTCATAACTTCCGTGTATGAGCCAGGCGAGCGTTGCAGCCCCCCCTCCCTTTGCTGGCATGTTTACATGTATGGGGCTAACACGTTATTGAGCTCCATACATGTAAACATGCCAGCAAATATAATCTTGGCGCATTTAGGCAGCCCCACTTCCCTGATTCCATTCTATACTATATAGACAGTGCTGCAGCCCCGTTCCCAACCCTGCATCCTAATTATGTTATTTTCAGAGGTTGCAGAGCTCGGCAGTCGCCTGTCTCATACACAGAAGTTACGAGCCGGGTTTTACAAGGGAAATATTTTTAAAACCACAGAGTAGAAATTTTTTTTATTATTATTTATTTATTGAAGAGAATCGGAATTACAATCCTTTGAGTCTTAGACTCCTTTGCAAAGGCTCCATGTCAGTACAGAAAACATAAACATAACATTACTTGTATTTTACATAGGTCACATGGTACACTAAATACAGTGTGTCAAGGATCCTGAAATAGATTTTTGGTCTTAGCTGTGACCACAGGGTAGATTACAGATTCGGGGGGTCCTAATTGAACCCTGAGTCAGCTTTATATATACATTGTGGTAGAAGGACCTGGGGATGCAGTAAAGGTGTAAGTTTAGGTCTTTTATCCCTACCATTATGGATTTTCTACATTAGATGGCGCTATATAGTCTTCTAGAAAAGGGCTCCCTCTTGTGTTTTGGAGATGGTTGAGGCATTACGGATGTAGTCACAGGTAGCTGATGCAAGGAGGTGGTTCTTGAGGCCAGATTTAAATAGGCCAAGACTAGGGGCTAGGGAGATAGAGACGCATAGGCTATTTAGCCAGAGGGGATCCCGGTATCAGAAAGATCTGTGACCTAGGGAGGTCCTGGAGTGGGGGACTAGGAGAGAGGTGCCAGTGGTGCATCTGGGGGCCCTCCTGTGTGGAATTGTCTGAATGAGGCGGTGGAGGCCTTTAGGTGCTAGATGCAAGAGTATTTTTTGGCTTGGAGGGTAGTGTGGTACTTAAGCCTATCTTCGAGTGTGAGCCAGTCCGCACATTGGTAAAGCTCACACATGTGGGTGTTTCTATCACTCCCAGTGACCAGCCTACAGGCTTTATTGAGAACTATGTTGATGCTGCGTAGGGCTGTTTGGTCAGCATCTCCATAAATCAGAATGCCATAGTCGACCAATGATAGAACATAGGAAGTTACAGCGATATTTAGGGCCTGAGGGGGCAGGCAATGCTTATGTCTGTGTAGGATCCCCAATCTAGTGTTTACAGTGGATGAAAGGTGTTGGAAGTGTGTGTGTGGTAGGTAGGGAAGGTGTCCAGAGTGACACCCTGGTATTTGAAGCTAGAGACCTGTTCAAGAAGGAGACCCTGGGAATTTGAGATGAGTAGCGGAGCACTCCTGAGTGGGCTTTGGCGATGGGCAAAAATCATCAATTTTGTCTTGTTGTAGTTGAGTGCTAGGTGATGCTCATAGACCCAGGATTCTATTTCTCTAAAAAAGCCTTGCAGGGCTGATTGAAAGGAGTCAGGATGGGGGTGCTTCCAGAGCAGTACTGCATTGTCTGCATAGAGCAAGAGCTTTCCATTGCATGATTGAGGGAGGGAATTTAGGAATAGGATGAAGAGCAATGGGATGAGAATGGACCCTGGGGGGACGCCCTATTGGACCGATCTTTCAGAGGACAAGGTGGTGCTAATTTTGACCTGTTGCATATGGCCAGAGAAATAGTCTTTGAACCAGGATGTGGCCTCAGGGGGGAAATGTAGGGAAGGAAGGGTGTGGAGCAGAAGTGCATGACTGACAGTATCGAATGCTTTGGTCAAGTCACTGTAGATTGCTTCTGCTATGGATCCCTGGTCCATGGCCTCATGAATGTATGAGGTAAATTCCAGGAGGGCAGTGGTGGTGCTGTGCCCCCTTCGGAACCCGTGTTGTTCATGGTAGAGCAGTGAGCATTTTGTTAGGTAGTCGTTAATCTGGTCAGACACAATTTTTTCTAGTGCCTTTGTGGGGGGAGGATCAAGATGGGTCAGTAATTACTAATTTATAGCTGAAAAAAGCTCCTAGGGCAAGCAACTTACATATATAAGTTGTCTGCCTGGAGTACAAAAGACATGACAGTTGGTCTTTAATTCCCAAATACTAGCAGTAATAGTGACTTCATTATTAATCAGGATTGAATAAAGAATACTTTCTACAATAGGAGTGTGCGAGTAATGAATATTATAAAGTGGGTATTGCTCAGTTCTGGCTTCTGATTGGTCAGAACACTATCACATGGGACTACATTAAAATAACACATACCCTGCTGGAGAACACCACATGGGTGCATTACCTGAGAACACAGCCTGTCGGAGTCAAGAAGGTAACCATCTACCAACATAATCTCCACCACAAGCCTTTAGGCTATGATTACAGTGCTTGCAACCACACCCGAGTAGTGCTGAGCTTCAGGCACAACCAAACACAATGCCACCCATGACATGCCAGGCTTACCAGCCAGTGGTAGCGTACGCTGGCCTGTATGTCAGCAGCAGGTCATAAATGCACAGCCGAATCAAACCCACTGCAGCACCTGAGCATTACCATGCATGGTACAGATCTATGTGGGGCAACCAACCTGGATGTCAACCAGCACTACAGAAACACGATCGCCAACAGGAACGCTCCAGAGCACCCATCAGCAGGACCCATGCCAGCAAAACCATGAGAAGAGAGCAGCAGAAACTTGTGTTACAGATACAGATAGCCCTCATTACCTGCTATCACACCACTCTCTATCTGCTGTGCACTCTAAGGACAGCAAGTGCCCTTCCCCTACTCTGTACGCTGTGCACAGCACAGTAACACAGTACATAGAAACTGAGACCATTTGTAAACACATTTTCTAAGTGGAGTAAAGTAATTCCATTGAGGGGGATTATGCTAGTTAGTTAATGTATCTCAGGATTGAGAATGTTCCTTGCCCTTTATGCTCGGGACCTCAGCCCACCCCTCGGTACATTAACATAGCATAATCACCCTTCTGTCATGCCTTTTCCTCACTTTTAATTGCCCGATACTTTACCACAAATAATAGGGTATTACTCAGGTCCAAGTACTGAGTATTATTCTCTAATCACGTGTTTTCAGGGAAAATATTCAGGACACTTAAAGAAATTAAAAAAAAAAAAAGCTATATCCGTCTCCAGCTGCCGAGAGCCACTCTCACAGCCACCCACTCTCAACCGCAGATTTCTCACTCTGAGACAGAAGCAAGTTGTTTTTTAATTATCATTTGCGCCATCCCACTGCTTAGCCCAGCCCTCCAAATCCCCAGAATGCTATTACTGTAATCCTGGGCCCCCGTCTAACCTCCAGTCTATGATTTGGGGGGCCAGTAGTGGGAAATTTCAGCTTGCCAGTCATCCCCCACTGGAGCATGCTATCCATTTCAGTCACTGATGCAGTGTAAAGGTATGTGCAACCTGGAAGGGGGCCAGAGCTGTTTGTACCACTCCAACCTTCCTTCCTAGTTCCACAAACAGTTATGCTGTATCATGATGAACAGAGACTGAAATAATGGCACACTACATGGAGTGGGAAATGACTGGACAAGGCAGATTTTCTTAATTTTGCGCCCCCCCCCCATTATGGATGGGGTGAGAAGGGGGCCTGGTATAAAAATAATGTAATTTTAAATGATGTTATTGGTTTCTGGAAGACTTCATGAACCTAGTTATTCTGCGTTGCAGGAAGTCATGAGCTCAGGATGCATGTACCCTAGCCCTTCGTGCCCCACTGATATATCTTATGCCTTTTATTCAATGAAAATGTTAGTTAGGTGTGATAAGCTGTATGTGCTTTTCATGAGACAGTCCCTTTTCTTTTATGTGGGTATTACCTGAAAAAGGGACTGTCATGACTCAGTGGGCACAATTGTTTAGTAAAAATCATTAAAGAAATGTGAAATCACAATTGTGATACCATTTCAGTGCATAGTGAAAAGTTTTCAGTGACCAGTCAGGCATGGGGGACATAAGCTAATGTGAAGTGCATACAGCTTGTCACAGCTAACATTTGCATGGAATAAAACACATAGGATATCTCAGTGGCACACGAAGGGTTAGGGTTCATGCATGCTGGGCTCATGACTTCCTGCAACACAGAATAACTTGACCTCCTGCATGACTATGGCCACTGAATTCTGTGATAAGTAAAAAAATTAAACAGTGCCCAATGACTCGGTTATCACACTATGTCGTGGTCATTGGAATATGTATTTTTTAGTTTGGACTGTGTAGTGACAGTACTGAGGCACAAACAAAGCATTCCAAAATGTCATGATGAAATTGTTTATTGCTGTTATGTTCATGCTAATGCACTGCATATGGTGTGCACCGAACAACACTGCCCATGATAAACATACACCATTATTGAACTCTTAGCTTTGCATGCGCGGCACTGAACGTGTGAGCGAGCGTCCCGCGTGTATGAGAGGTCAACACAACAAGCATTCGGTTTGTGTAATGGCGCCGCATGTTACAGCTAATTGAGGATACACTAAGCAGAAAGCAATGCTAGCGACTAGAAAACTGAGGAAGGAACAGGATTACTGTTCCAGCTACTTGAAAGGGAACTTCATTGGCAAGGTAACTGTTTACAGTGAGGTTCAGAAATGTATATGCGGACGCTGTGAGAAACGTTTGAATTTTGCTACATACACACTTCCCGGGCAGTGGAACAAAAACTTCGCTCACAGCGTTCATCTCATTAGCATATCCTGAGCTCGGAAAGAGCGGCACTGAAGCTCCACATGGAAGGTCCAGTGCAAGAATTAAACTAACAAAAAAAAACTGATCATGGCACAACTGGGGACAGCTTAGCACTTATAGCCACAGTAAAAATACCCTGAGCAAACTGGGCTGCAGCACAAAACACTTATCCAAGGTTTTCCTTTAAACAAGACAGGTATTGCTTACTGCTGATTAAAATTCTGCTTAATCTGTATTTTACTCCCCAGAGGCTACACCAGATGAGTAAATCAACCAACCCCCCTGCCTTAGATGTGGGAAAGAGCAGTGAACGCTCTTTCACATTCTATGGGCATGCAAAAAGGCAGCCCTTTTGTGATCCAACCTTCAACAACTCTTAGACCCCTTGTTAGGCTTAACAGATGCCTTTACACTGCATATGTGTATGGCAGGCTTTTATCATAGATGCCTGCTGGGTCCTCAGAGGAGATAAATGTTTCTAATTGCTACCATTGCAAAAATGGTTATTCTAAGGTTCTGGACTGATGGCACAATTCCGTTGAGTGGCATGGCATAACGAGATTTTGGGTGCCCCTAGTATTAAAAAGCATATTGCTACTATGTCTCAACAACATCACTCTTATCATAACCCTCTACATGCTCTATTATCTACTATGTGATACAGACAGCTTACCAGTTATAATCTTTTGTTCACTAAGCTTGTGTTGTCTGGGTTTAATCATTTTAGTTTTCATTATAGATGTGTCAGTTTTGGGCTGGACCATTACTTTGTGGCTCTCTGGCAAAGGGGAGGGATAATCTGTTTTTTTGTGGAGATTGTTGCTTTCTTACATCTTTGGTATAAGTAGCTATTTCAGTGTTTGTCTTTTTGACTGGACAGAGTTATACTTTTCTTTGTTTTTGTCTCTCTTCTGTTTGATGTAATGTTCTGATCTTTACTTTTTCAATGACGTACACTAAATTAAAAAAAGAGAGAGGGAGGCGTACAGGGTACAATTACAAGTACAAAATGGGGACAGTGAAGGGAGAAGCAACCGAAGGGGTGAAAAAGGGGATCCAATCTGGCAAGGATTGATTTGGGTGCCACACTCAACATAACATCCCCTTAATCGAAAACTGGAAGGATCATCTCCATTACATTCTCTCTATGGTTGGGGAGTGGGGTGCACACTTTGTTTCTATAAAGCACACCAAGTTTAGGGTAGAGTTACTGATGAATGGCATCTGTGGGACAGAAGAAATTGAGATGGCACTCCAGCCATACCCCAGGGTACTTGAAGGAAGTAATGTCAGCAAGTTTCATGCCATCTTGGGTCTTCAAACTGAGGGGCACTGGAGCCTGGACAGCCACTGCATGGTACCAAACATCACAGATACCATTTTCTTGGCACTGATCATGAGCCGATTACAGCTGAACCAATGCTGGATGTTGTTAAAATCATGGCAGAGCCGAATCATCACATCAGAGGGGCCTGAAGCAAAGATTTGCAGTATCATCAGCATACATAAGTATGTTTGAGGAGACACACACCTTGGAAAAATTGTTGAGGATAATCGAGAACAGTATAGGACCAGAAACAGAACCTTGGAGATCTCTGAACTGATTGGGGGGATGCTTCCCTTAATGCTTACAGCTTGAGGTCCAACAAGTAGGTATAAGCTGAACCATCTATCTAAGTAATCATAGAGTCTTGTGCACTTAAAGTTTTTTCCAGGAAGTTGGGATGGGAGTCTGCATAGAAGGTTTTGCCTAGATCGACAAAGATGGCAGAGGTGATCAGGTTCTGTTCCATAATCTTTAAGATGGAATCAGTGAGCCAGAGGAGAGAGGAGAGGAAACAGTGTAGTGAGACTTCTTTAATCCAGACAGGAAAGGGAGTTAGGAAGAATGAAGAATCCAGGAAGGGGGACATTTGAAAATAACTAAGTGAAGATGCCAGCTTTCAACCCTTGTTTTTCTTAGAAAAGAAAACGGCATGGGAATCCTAGACAGTCATAAAATTAATATAGAGTTTTGAGAGGGCAGCATTTATGTCAGAGGCCATTAAGATTAAAGAACAGTTTGTGTTTGCCAGGTCAGTATGTAGGGCCAACTGATCTATGGATTGAAAAGACTGGACTTGGATATTCCTTGGGGTTGGGGGTTGCTTTAGTAAGATGGATCTTTCACACGCAGTAGACAATATAGTGATCATTAATGGCATTAGGGAATGTTCTTCCACGATACAGTGGAGGTGGGAGGTGAAGATCCAGTCAATCAGGTAGAGGTTACAGGATGAGGAGTTCAGCCTAGTGAGCCCAGAGGTAAGCTAGTTAAGTTGTAATGGTTTAACATTTTGGATTGGTTCTTTGGAGGATTGGGATAGCCAGTTGGAGATAAAGTCATCCAGAACTAGAAGTTCCCCTGCTGAGAACAGGGAGGTGGTGGAAGAGAGGAGAGGAGAGCAGCAATAGAGTCAGGGCTGGAGCCAGGGCAGCATTAGATACCAACAATGAAGATAGGAACAGAGAAAGGGAGTGTAAGCTTGAGGAGCAGAACCTCGTGTAAAGCAGGGACAGAGGAGTAGAGTACAACCTCAAATCAAAGGTGTGTGGAGATGCAAATTGCAATCCCCATCTCCTACCTTGATTTTGCATAGTCACTGAATAGCCAGAATCACTAACCTTGAAGTACAACTACAATTTAGAGATGACCAGAGTGTCCAGCTGGAGATTCAACAACAACAGATTCAGCAGATCCAGATTTTGAAGGAGGCTACTGATGTGTAAGTGGGTGACCCTCAGCCCTTTAGGGAAAGGGGAAAGAGCTGGGAAGGGGGGCCTTGATTGAGTTCAACATATCTACCTAGAAGAAACAGGGAGATAATGAGTCTGAGAGAATCCTTGAGCTGGTAGTGAGAGGGGTGGGGGGGAGAGGAGTAAGGGCGAGGAGGCGTACTGTGAGAAGATGCATCCTGAACAGGCACTTCTGCTCAGTCTTTACAGTGAAGGGGGAACAGACCACCAGGGAGCAGCAGGAACAAAGGGGGGTAGACACAAGTCCATTTTCAGAGGAAAAGATCCTGAAGGGACTTGCAGCTCTGAAAATGAACAAGGTTATGGAACCAAATGGGATGCACCCAAGGGTACTAAAGTAACTCAGGAAGGTGCTAACTGCCCCACTTGACAGCCTTATTAAACAGCTCTCTGGAAGCAGGTGTAGTTCTGGTGGACTGAAGGAGAGTAAACATGGTCCTTTTACATATGAGTGGCAGCAGGGTGGAGGCTAGTAACTACAGTTGTTTGATCTTTAAGGGCTCCAGAACCTTGTCTGTTCTCTCACTTTCAAACCCTGCCAGAGCCAAATACTCACTGTGTGATCCCAGGTAAATCACTTTATCACCCAGTGCCCCTGTGGAAATGTTTAGAAGTGGGAGCCCACTGGAAACTAGATGTTTCATCGCAGCTGGGCTATCCTGGATAAATAAATGGTAAAATTAATTTATTCCAAGGTGTACTACTACCAGTGTGTGATCAGTAGCCCAGGTGCCGTAAACCAAGGAGCTGCTACCCCTGCCTGTTGACCTGCAGACAGGTTAAGGGGTCTGGGTCCTCCTACGATGGTACCTGGGGGTTCTATCCTAGAAGAAGAATAAAAATAGTGCAGTGCCTCCACCCAGAGTAGATTGCAGTGAGCCAGATATGTAGCTGGTACAACCCCCTGGGATAGAAACATAGACTTTGACGGCCGATAAGGACCGCTTGGCCCACCCAGTCTTCCCATTTTCCTACCTATTGGATAAGTTGCAGATCCTAGTTAACCAACAGCCTAATTCTTCCTACCCCCCACTAGAATTGCCTTATGTCTGTCCCATGCATTCTTTAATTCCCCCACTGTTTTTGATCCCACAACCTCCTCAGGAAGGCTGTTGCATGCACCCACCACCCTCTCCATGAAAAAATACTTCCTCACATAGTCCCTGAGCCATTCCCCCTCTATCTTCAAATTGTGCCCCCTTGTTCTTGCAAATCTCTTTTTCTGAAAGATGCTACCCTCTTGGACTTTGTTGATTCCCTTGAGGTACTTAAAATATTTCTATCATGTCCCCCCTCTCTGCTTTCCTCAAGGGAATACATATTAAGCTCCTTTAGTCTCTCTTCGTATGGCTTCTGGTGCAGACCCTGCACCATTTTAGTTGCCCTCCTCTGGACTGCCTCCGTCCTGTGTATGTCCTTGTGGAGATTTGGTCTCCAGAACTGCACACAGTTGCAACTGGATGCTGTGCCTACCCACCTCCCCTTCCAACCACCCAACACACTGGATGCCAAACAGTTTCCCAATACCATGTACAACATATACTTTATAGTTGATTCCCACAAAACACCTTTCATACAGCAGCTCCAAACAACAAAACACAGCTTTACTGGGGGGAAAGGCTAGGATAAGGGTTACCTGGGACCGGGATAGCTGTGGAAGAAAAGAATGGTTAGGGAATTTGCTATGAATGGTTATCAACATATGGGCCTGTAGGCCAAAACACTCCAGTTGCCTTTTCCCACTGGTACCAGTGTTACCCTGTTTCCATTTTGGGTACCCAGGAACTGCAGGCCTGCTCAGTGCCATGGGTTGGCTGGTTTTTGGGGCCATAGAAACAGATTAGCTGGATGTGACAACTAAGCAAACACTCTCCCTGATTACCAGGGCAAGCCCTGGGTACTCACAGTCTTGAAGATCTGAAGAGTTCCTGTTGCAGAGGGCTTCCACCAGTCTGGATTCAGAGGGGGGCTCAGTTCAAAAGAGGGCAGAACCAAAGGGGAAGCAGAAAATGTCTGGAAGACCTGGGTTTGATTGAAGGTCTAGCCGCTTGTCCCCTTGATTGAAGGCCTGGCCGCTTGTCACCTTCAGTCTATTCAGGCCCATTGCAGAGCTAAGGCGCAAGGCCCACCAACTACAGGAAGCCCAGACCTGGGAGTGAATTATCAGCCCAGCTCCCTCACAGGTCGCAGGTGCCCTAGCACCCTAGCATGCACCAGTGACCCCTGTAGCCAGTAGATCCCACTTGATGAGGGTTGACGAATTCCCCACCTGGCTCTGATGTGCAGCTGACAAACCCCTTAGATCTACCTCCTTCTCTCAGCAGAAACAGCTCCAGTGGGCAGCCAGACAACTTCATAGTCTCTTACTTTGCCAATGCCGTTTTGCAACAGAATTCCACAGTCCAGTTCAACAGTTCTTTTCCACAACTGGAATACAGCAGCAACCCCAGGTTCCTGAATAGACACCTGCTCACTTTCCTTTTTGTCCTTTCAGCCTCACAGACTCAAACGGCAACCACCTTTTGTTTTGGCTGGCACACAGCTCTAATCAGTCTCTCTGCTTCCTGAACAGTCTTCACTTTTACTTGGCTTGCATCCAGTTTCCAGCAAGGCTTCTTCCTAGCAAATAGTCTCTCTCCAGTCCCAACACTGCTGCAGGATGCTGCAGCAAAAAATCTCCTCCAACACAACAACCTTAGTTGGCTGCCTGAATCTCTAGTCACAACAGCACAGTTCCTCTCAGACAGCTGAGTTCTTCACCTTTATTCCCCAAACAAACTCCGGTTTAAGACCTGTGAAAGACTTCACAAGTACTCACTTCTCACAGCTCTGCTCCCTCTCGACTCAATCAGAGCCCAGAAGAGACTCCCCCAAACTGCTCAAAGTCTCTAGAGTTGTCCAGGGATTCCTGCCTCTGATTGGCTGCCCAACGTTATCAATCACTTTCATAAGCCTTCTTGGATTGTCAACTGGGGAGGTCTCTTGGCACCTGACAATAGTTCACTCCTCCTCCCATGAGTCCTCTCAACAGTCTTTTTGGCATCCAGTTACATGACTGGCTGCATTTTAGGAGTCATAGTGTCTTAAATATGGCTGCGCAGCACCCCATTCACTGCAGTCTATATAGTGCCGCAGATAGTCAGTCCCGTTACAGCCAAAGAAAACTCTTATTCATTAACAACCTTATAGTGCAAAAGCAGCCTCCTTCCCATATTACCTGACTGCAAGATCTTTTAATTTTAGTGGTCCTCCAGCCTGTTGCTAGCACTGTAATACTTTACCTCCAGGCGCTAGGCAGGCTCCCATTCATTTATATTTATAAGGGGCTATTTAACATTCATGAGCCCTGAAAACTGCCCTTGTTCAAATTTAAATTTTTCAAGAGAAAGAGACCTCTCACTGGCCTCATACTGGTCACTGGTCCGCAATTAGACTAATAGGGGCACTGAGACCGTGAAATACCTTCGGGCTTGACCTCAAAATGTTGGTCTGCAAATCAAAGTGCTCCTTGGAGCATGCACGAACTGTCTGTTAGCACAGAAGTGCAAAATAAAACAGCAGCATCTTGCATTCATCTCTTTAAGCCCAAATTGGGCTAAAATCAAACACAGGGACTATTCAGGGGGACAGTAATGGAATCAGGCTGTGCTGTGCACAAATGAGGGAGATGCGGGACATTAAAGTAAGCCACCCAAATGGGGGGGAGGTATTACAGATCTTTATGGTCTCCAGAATGCTGTCTGTTCTCTCACTTGGCTTTTGACTGGGACAGCCATTCACCAGCACCAGGCAGCACTCTGAAAAATGTGGGGTTAATTTAAAACTACTAAAGAGCTTGTACTCACTGCGTGCTTTTTGTATCCACAGTAGGGTGTAGTGGTGCATCATTTTCAACCTCTCAGCCAGCTGGGACCCACGGGACATTTGCACACTAATCAGGGCTTACCAGGTGTTGGGGTGGGGTTAAAATCAGCTGTAAAGTACACTGGAGTGTGCTATTAACTGGGAGAGTCAATCACCAGCTCCAGACAGCGCTCTCTAAAATGGGATGGGGCGTTGATTTAAAACTACAAAAGAGCTCGTACTCATCGTGTGCTTTTTGTATCTATAGCAGGATGCATTAGCACACCATTTTCAGCGTCTCAGCTGACTGGGGACCACGTGATCCTGAAACACCAATCGGGGTTTACCAGGAAGGTACTGAAGGAGGATAAAAGGCTCCACTTCTAATATGTCTCAGAGAGTGACCGGAACAGCAAAGGAGTGGAATAGGTGTCCGACTGGCATCTTAGGCATCAGCATGTGTCAGCAGAAGGAAGCTTAGAAGCAGGGATCTGCTGGCCAACTAAGGGGAGGCATCTGTTCACTCCTGTTGTGGGAAGGGCAGAAGGTAAAAGTTAGGCCCAACCTGGGAATAGGAGCAAGACCCTATCTAGGGTAGAAGTATAAGGGGATTTAAAGTAGGTACAGGGAAAACAGATAGCAGAAAAAAAAGGTGTTCTCAGGGGTAAGGATACATAAGTACAGTATTTCTAGATATATAGGGAAGAGTAAGAACTGGGAATGCTGGGACTGGTGCAGTAATTGTGGAGTGGCAGTTTTCAGAGTCTTTCTGGAGACTGCAGTGCTGCCCCTTCTGCACTCACTTGCTAGACTCCAGGCTGAGTTGGCTAGGATTTGGGGGACATTTTCCCCCACCCAGGGGCCAACAAGTCTGCTACTGTCACATCAGTGGATGCCAGGGAGCAAGAGCAGTTGGACTATGGTGAGCTCTGGGAGGGTGGGGTTGGTGGGTCAGAGGCACAGTCCTCAACTGGTGCAACTATGCAATTCCTATGCTGCTCTAGCAAGGTGCGATTGCCAGGAGGTAGTGGCCAGGGAGGATGTGGGGGTCCTCCATAGTGGAGAATCCAAGTAGGGTGGAAGAAGACCCCAGAGGAGAAGGAGGAAGCAACTTCTAGTGGGGGACTTAATTGTGAGGGTGATAGATTTGAGACTAGGAAGGCAGGAAGAGGGAGGTTAGGTTAGATGCCTAAATGGAGACACAGCCCAGAGGAGTGGGAAGTGGATCCTGGGGATCACTAAGGCAGCAAATTATTGTACAATTAAAATATTTGGTGCCCTTTTATTTTCCCAATAATCTCACCCACCAAAGCAGTGCTTTATACAGTTATCATTCACTATATTATGGGCCCGATTTTCAACTGAGGTAGTTTGACGCAAGGTGCCTGTGCCAAAGGTGTATGATGCAAGTGGCACCTTGCATGAAACTTTGCGGCAATCCTGATTTTCCAATGCAGCCTGCGTTGAAATCAGGATGCCCTGTGCCCAACCCATCCTGCACTACTCCTGCAGCAAAAGCACCCTTGCACCAGGTCACAAGGGTGCTTGCACCACAATGGGGCTAAAACATCCCCTTTTTTTGAATTTCACAAGCCCCACTGTGGACACAACAGGGGGCTCTGCTTAGACCAGCTAGGAGGTAGTCTAAGAGTTGTGAGCCAATAGGGGATGATCATGCCACGAGGGACCTGCCAAGAGGGGGCTCATTGCAGATGGAGCACGGGGGGGTGCCCTAGGGGGTGTAGGGAAGCAGGAGGAATTTCAAGGTTGTAATCTGGCATCCCACTGGGGTGCAGTGTAATATGTCATTCAGCCAATGAACTGGCGGTCTGTGGAGAGTTGGCAAGGAGGGAAACAGACCTGGCCCCAGGTGGGCACTGCTGTGGCACCTGCTCCAGAGGTGTCATGAGCCACAGGCATGTAGAGGAGAGATGGCCTGCGACAATGCAGGGAGGGCTGAGTGCCAGAGGACTGCAGTGGTGCCAAGGGAACATTCCGCTCTACCACTGGTCACTCTCACCCAGCAGTCAATGCATCCCACGTACATGCCTTTGGCATGTGGCACCTCTGGGGCAGGTGCCATGGCAGTCCCCACCTGAGGTCAAGTCTGTTTCTCTCCCTGCCAACCCTCCATGGACCACCAGTCCATCAGCTACATGGCATACCACACCACACCCCGCTTTAAAAATATTTTTGACATTTCAATAGTGGTAAGAAGGTCCATGTTCTTATCTTCTGATACTGACTGACAAGAGTGTACATTATCTGCTTCATTACCTCCAGCCAGTCATTAGCTGCCATGAGAGAATTAACACACTTTATTTACTTGCAATTTTTCCAAAACAATCTCCAAATTTCATATATGTCTTTTACACTGTGTTGTTTGAAGAATAAATCTTAATTAAAGGACACATGGAGTGCCAAATTACAACCTTGAACTTCCTCCTGCTCCCCCATGCCCCCTAGGGCAACCCCCTTTGCTCTGTCTGCCTCTGGCCCCCTTCTGGCATGCATGGTGAACACCCCACCATTGCAGCCACTCTACTGTTGCACCAGGTTGGGGGCTAATCCCTGCGTCCATTCCCGCAGATGTGCCACATTCTTGGCACAAGCTTGTGGCTGTGGCAACTTCTGGGTTTTTGGCACAGGGACACCCTCCTTTTATAAAATTGGGTGCAGGGTCCCTGACGCACACGGAGTTTGCTGCAGCCCTACAGTGATGCACTTTGCGTCTCTCTAACGGCTGTTTGAAAATTGGCCCTATGTTTTATATTTATTACAAGTGATAGTCAACTGTAAATGACAGGTATGATTTTGCTGAGGGTTTCTGGAGACCTTATAAATGATGACAGCAAATCTTGCATAAATTGTTAGCCTCCAGAACCCAGAGGTTGAACTATACCTGTTCAATTTGTAGTCTGAATATATTTTATTGTATAAAATACAGTACAGCCCCTTTAAATGCATAGCCTAAATGCACTGTAGGTCAAATACATCTGTATATTCCTTTATCAGGTTTATTTTTCTATCAGATACTCATTTAAGAGAAAGTCCAAAACTACTGCATTTTCAAAAATTATTCCACAGAAAATTATTCATTCAGCAGTTCTTTTAAGAGACCAGAAAACCATTATATGCTGCCATTCTGGACATAGGTGTTTTATTTATTTAACAGGCTTGTCCCTTTATCGGGAATTCACGAAAGATGGATTCCATATATTTAAAATGTACTATTAAATCAGTGCACAGTAAAAGTATTCCATTAACTGGAATTCATTAAGCGGTTTCACCATTTGTTGGTTATTCGTCAGCTTTGTACTCATTTGTTGAAACTCAGGCAGACATGGAAAATGAAAGCTATTTCCCCTCCCTCAAGCTCCCCACATATTTGCATAGCATCTCCCAACCCACCAAAAGTATTTTGTTTAAAAATCTTATCCTTATTCTCGCTTTCTCTCTGCTCTTTAAAATCGCTTCTGCACTGTGATTTAGCACAATGTTGCAACAGTTTCACAAAGGACCTGAACGTGGATGTAAGTGTTATTACCCAGTTGTAGTTACCAAACCCAGATTTGGAAGCCAAATGTGTGGAAGGCAATCTGATATACTTCATACTAGCCCAAAAGCAAATCTTAATCCCAGTGTAGTGTACTGAACATACATCCCACAATGTCATCAATTTCACAGGACAGACAGATAACAAAAAACCCAGATGAGCCATTCAAGAGGTTTTATTTTAAACAACACATACTTGAAAATAAAAAGATGGTATTCAGTGTATGCAATTAACATATAATTAAGCAACAGTCTCCTTCAAATATATTTGTACCAGCACACTCTCGTTAGAAGAACATCACATTGCTAACAGTTTTTTTTGCTTCCCTGAAAAGGGGAAGGGGTGCTGTAAATGTATGTTTTTTAACAGTTCCTTTCTAGCTGATACCCTCAGTACAACAGTCCCAGTTTCAACTTAGCATATAACCAGTCCAGATGATAACAGTTTATACGGTTCTCAACAAAACATGCACACACATTAGTGATTCAAAAGAAACAGAGCCCCCCAGGTAAAATCTCATTCCTAGCTCTTTTATTCTCTTGCCAAAGATGAGACATTGGCTAGGCAATTTTTTTGGCAAGGACTCAGTCTTATACAAACATTTATTTTTACTTGGCCCACGGTGGGGTATTGTTTGCTGGCATTGTCGTCCTCAATGTTCTGATCCATTGTACATCTTTGGAGCTGGTGGGAGTAATGTTACTGAACGACTTATCGCTTTGTGATTTTGAGACATGAAAAATGACACAGCATTTTACATGTTGTTGTCTTTCTCCTGAGGTCCTGTAACTTTGAGTTGCTGCACAAAAACTTGTTGCTCACAGATGATGTGATGATGGTATCAGATGTTGAGAATACCATCTTGTAACACAGCATAAATATAAGACTAAAATAACTGTCTAAGACTGGGTAACAGCATCAGGTGATCACAAATCAACCATGGATTGATGCCACAGTAGAACTTTGGTTGCTTGTGCAATACCAGTATGAATCACAATAAAATGCAAAGCACTGTTCTCAAAATAATCCATGCTTGTTCCAGCAATTCTTTGCTCAAGTACAGTTCCCATGGCAGCCCAACAGATGGCTGTCAAACAGCTCTGTGCTGCTAGCATCAATTCATAGCCATTGTAAAACAGCAGAATTCCCTGATTTTGCCACCCACCCACCCAGTGGATCACCATTCACAAATGAAGCACAGAAGGAGAGCAATTCATTATTTTAATGTCAACTTTTGTGTATGTGGAGTAGTGGCATCACTACCTTGGTAAATACACACAATGGTAAAGATGAACCTGCACCTTCTATAACAGAAAGCAAAAATAATAAAGACAGTGAGATAAACAAAGCAATATCAAAGAAAGAGGCTGCTTCTATGGGTGAAAAGAAAAATAAAGAAAGTGAGAAAAGCAAAAGGAAATCAGAGAAAGAGAGTAACACTACTAGTCAAAACAAGTATTTGAAAGGTGAGAGCAGAAAACGTTATGTTGTTCTATCTTCTGCTGAGCTAGATAATTTAGAGAGGAAAAAAAAGTGAAGGTACCGTAATACTCATAAAAATAGTACTTGGTCTATTAAATTTTTTTCAGATTGGCTCAATTCAGTACATCTGGAAACTGATCTGCAAATCCTGGGCTGTAAAACAGTGCTGTGCTGCTAGCATTGTTTCACAGCCATCTGTTGGCCTGCCAAGGGAACTGCAGGAACAAAACATGAAGTTCTACCCTAGTACACTCCCATCATGCAGTGCAACCCCTATCTTGTAATACACACACATGAAAATCAGAGAACCTAGCGTAGAAAGTTAACTGCAAGTTTTTGAAAAAATGTAAAATATGTTTTGATGTTAAGAAGCTTAAAACTTGTAATGAAAGCTATGTTTGCAAAAGTTAAAAAGCAGCCACGATATTTCCAATAGGTGTTTTCCAATTGTTTTGTACTGTGTGTACAACATGTTTAACAGTTCGGTATAAAGCATGCCAAACCTAAATCAGTCTGTCTGTTCTAATTTATATAGTGAACATTAGTCATACAATCTTTGCCATGTTACAAGTACATTAATAGTTTGTGAGTATATTGGTTCATTTGTGGCATTAATCTATGGTTGGCAGGTTGGAACCAACCGGCCCAGCCATGGATTAATGCCACAGTAGAACCATGCTCTGTCATGGTTTAATGCTTACTTGATGGTGCTGGTTGTTCAAAACACCATAGTTGGTGGCATTGTTGGATGTTAAAAGTACCACAGTTGATGGCATTGTCGTTGAAAAATACCACATCTCTTGATGGCAATAGCTTTTGGGCAATACTATCTTGATGGTATTGTTGTTCAGACATACCATAATCTCTCTCAAGAAATGGTTGTACTTGTATACAATACATTTTACAGTGCAAACATTTTTTGCCTCACGTCATCAGACATTAAGATGGCTAAATTGAATTTTGCTTATAGTTCAGTTAGGAACATTTGATAATCATGTTTTCACCAAAGTCAACAAAACATAGTTTGAACCTTGTCCTAATTCATTACATTTTAACACACAGTGGTTTTGTAACAAGGAACACTAGGGGCATTAGTGTTTCAAAAACCTCCACAGAGCTAAATTAATAATACCTATGATATACTTGTTTACACATACTCAGTGCCACTTATTTGGTCTGTTCCTAAACAATGTTAGAAATGACATTGAATCTTACACTAGAGTTTGAAAAAACTAGACAGCCATTTCAATCTACAGAAATGACAGGCTCACAGTTGGCCTAGTGGCATCCTACCTTTTCCCATGCTGGTGACCTGAGTTTGGGAATGGACTTGGGTCATCAGGGGTCAGCCAGACAGGAGAGAATGGAGTGTCTGGGGGACTGCTCTCCTCTCCCTAGGGTAGGTGGCTGCTGATTCCACCATGTGATTGCAACCAGGTGGAGGCCTGTTGGTAAAATGGCCAAGGGCGACACATTTGGGTAGGTGCTGCAGGACTTCTGTGGAGTGGAGTGGTGTGCCATCCTCAAATAAGGTGCAATGTGTGCACTCCAGCTTCAGAAAGAGAACATGAACAGAAAATGGGAGGACATGCTAAATGAAGCCTGGCCCATCCCTCCGTAGCCCACTCCATCAGGCCATGACCAGAGACCTCCGATTTCTTTTTTTTTTTGCAATTAAGTAAGCTTTATTGAATTTTTTAACAAGAACAATAAATAAAAATAGCAATGGTAATATAACCATAGGCCAAAGAAACAATTAAACAAGAGAAGTGACAATTCTAAATTCGAATAAGTGAACAAAGGAACAGAAAAAAAAACAACATATAACATAAACAAAACCCCAACTGCACACCCAAAAAAACCTCCCCCAACCCCCCATATCACTGGACCATGCAAAACTCTCTTCCAAAAACAAGAGAAAAAAAGTAGTAATAGAAGATATTCCTCCAAGCAAACATTACACACAAGAACATTCCCTTACCTCCACATGCTAAAAGGTACAAAGGATGGCAAAACACTAACCGACTTTCAAATGCGAAGGATATAAAAATTTCCAACAGGATTTGCAAATATGCTGGGTGTGATAGGCACTAGCTATCGAATAGTCAGCATTTAAAGCATTCAACATTTATTTGTACCATTTGATACAAGTACTATAGGAGGAGAGGAGTCTTTCCAAAGCCACAATATCAGAAGTTTAGCCACTTCCAAAATTAAAGCCATACAAGCTTTCCTCCTCACATCCATGGAGGTCTCATAGGCACCCAAAGCACATATCTCCACAGTAAAATAATCCTGAAAGCCTCGACAGGGGTCCAAGGCCTGTTGAATGGAATCTTAAAAGGGCAGAATCCGAGGGCAGCACCAAAATATGTTAAATAATGTGCCTTCCTCTCTGGAACAAAAAGAACACAAAGGGGAGGAAAGTTTGCCTGTATGGTATAATTTCTGAGGAGGAAAATATAAATTGAGAAGAACATTAAATTGTAACAATCTGAGATGATCTTGTTTCACAAACTTACATAAGTCGGTCCTAATACGTGTCCAATAATCAATAGGTTTTACAAGATTTAATGCATTCGCCCCCAAAAAAGTGATAAGGGAAGTCCTAGCCCATTGGGATGAGGACAGAGCCTTATAGAGGTGGGAAATGGAATGAGACAAGTGGGAGGCAGCACACAGCCGTTAAAAAGCCCAGCTGCATTTGACCAAGGGGGGGGGGTAGCCCAAAAAACTAGGGGAACATAACCAGGTACCGGTGGTGGTAGAAACTAGCTATAGGAAACGATGACAGGCTGACAAGCCACCCAACAAAAACTGACAGTTCTGTCACTGGCCCGCCGCGGAGGTGTGAGGTGGGCTGTGCTGGTCACTGGCTCTGCTTCGGGATGGGGGAGTGGGGTGGTGGGCACTACCTGCTGGGGTGGGGGCCAGCATACCGCCAGGGCAGGGACACTATTATTCAATATTAGTACTGGCACCAGTGGGGTTCAGGAAGGGGGGCATGGGGAATATTAAATATTACAAGAACTGGCACCAGTGGCGCTCAAGGAGGGGGGCATGCAGATATTAAATATTACTAGAACCAGCAAAAGCAGGTTTGGGAGGGAGCATGGGAAATACTAAATATTATAAGAACTGGCAACAGCAGGGTTCGGGGAGGGGGGCATAGGGAATATTAAATATAAGAACTGGCAACAGCAGGGTTCGTGGAGGGGGGCATGGGGAATTTTAAATATTATTAGAACCGGCACCAGCATGGTTTGGGAAGGGGGCATGGGAACTATTTGATACTATTCATGTGTGTAATGTTGGGGATCAGGGAGGGGGCTGCTAGTCCACCAGGGTCTAGAGTGGTGCAGAGCAGCCCTGTGGCTTGTGGCAAACACTCCCAGTGCACCGTCTGTTTGGAGTCATCTATTTGGCACCTGGTCACCATTGCCTCAAGTTGCGGGACTTTGCCACTAGGATCCTACCCAATAAAGAATTGGGTGCAGTGTTCTGTACACTCGGCTCCGGCACAAGCTGCTGTTTTCTGCAGCTTGTGCTAATCCAAGCCCGATTTGAGAATCGAGCCCATATATATTTTTGCAAATGAAACAGCAAAAGTAAAGAAAATTAAGTTAAAAACACTTTTTTAAGATTTTTTTAATTAAATACTTTAGATGTGGGGTTAGTGTGGGTTTGTGAAGATGGGTGGAACATTTTGGGAAAACTATAAATTTAGCTGAGTAAGTGAAACAGTGAGTAGTCAACATCAGAATTTTAATACTGAACTAAACTCAAATACACGTGGTGCATGTTTTAAAACACTGGTTGCCATTGATGACTGTATGCTCACCCCCTGCCTCAAGGGTTTTAATAAGGTTAAGGGGTCTAGGTCATTTAATTCTTTGGGGGGATCCAGTTGCCAATAAGAATTTGTTATGCACCATGCTTACACCCAGAGAAAACAAATGAGCTAGATGGCAGTGCAGTACTCTCCCCTGGGAAGCAATACTAATCTGCTGTGTGCCATGTTGGTACACCCATCTAGCTTCTAGGGCAGTCCTAGAGTACACTCAATGGACACATAGTCATTTTCTGCCCGTAAGGTTTCTATGTGTTTTTTTGGGTATCATCTTTTTATTGATTTTCAGATAAAAAAAAAACAAGTACATCAACACAAATGACCACAAACAGGGTCAATACAACAATAAAGGAATAATGCAAGACAGTGTGTGTGTCGTGCTGGGATAATGTTACGCCTTGGGTAGTTGGACATGGGGTCGCATGCTGAGTGCATCCAACACCTGAGAAGTGATGTTATCCCAGCATGACACATACTCTGGAGTGCATTATTCCTATTATAAAATGGCTTGCTTGTGAAAAGAAAGAAAAAGAAAAAAAAAGTAATTCACATTTTTTTAATATATTTTTTTCAATATGTGGGAATACTCAGAGGAAAAGTGCTTCTGCTTATCTTGGCCACTAGGTGGCGCTCCTACAGTTATTGTGGCTCTCACCCTCTAAGCAGACTACTCTTCCTCTGAAACCTTCTATCCATTGTGTGCACACCTGTTCTCTGTCCTAGTAGCCCCTGTGCCTTCAGCCTGTTTCAGTGTCTCTTTCCCATTTCTCATTTTACTTGTTTTGTTCAGTGAGAACCCAAGAAACAGCAGCTGTCCCTGTTTCATGAAGCTAATCGCCCTCCCCACCCTGTCGGAACATCGTAGTGGCACTTGGGGTATGCATGTTCTTTTCCCGGTATAGCTGCTTTGCATTTTGCATCAGGAGAAGAAAGAGAAAAAAAAGAAAATCTGTGAATTGTAGAGAAAGCAGTGTGTGGTAACAGAAGCACGCGGTCAGGTCAGTCAGTTTGGGGTGGGTGGGGGAGCTGAAAAGTGAAGCCGATATTCGAAGCATGTGGTCAGGTCAGTCAGTTTGGGGCAGGCAGGGAGAGCTGAAAAGTGAAGCTGATGGCAGTGACCATGTTATTGGAACATGCAGCTTCATTCAGATTTCTTTTCTTCTGTAAGTGAAAGGTGCTGCAAAATAAGTATCATCTGTGAATGTTAGGAGCAGGGTCAATCTTATGCTCTGCCGAGTGGGGATCAATGAACAACTCAGTAGCCGACTGGGAACATGAAACCGTGCTGATGGCTTCACTTTTACTTATTTAAATTTATGAGCACCTGAAGGGAATATGGTGGGATTGTTTGGTGGACAAGTGAGACAGATATTTTTATTAGTCTGAGTGGGAGGGAAAGATTTTTTTTTTTAATTGAAAGTATTGGGAAACTCCGACCATGGAAGGCATGTGTGAAAAAGTTGTACATGGCCAGTGGATTAATTCTTTCAACATTTGATGCGATCATGCTTGTGCTGGGACTAGATCCATGATGTTACATTGGGATAACATCACGGGTCCAGCCCCAGACTCACCATTCAGAGCCGAGAATTCTTTTTTTCTATTGTATACTCATGTAACCCCCCTGCAAATGGGGGTTCCCAAAAAACTTCCAGGAGCTTGCTTGAATGCTCCAAGCCTGAATGGTGTTTGGCATTTAAGCCATTTATCAGTGAGTGTTTTTAGAGCCTCTGGTACTGTCTCTTTAAGAGCTGTCTGCTTGCAGACATAATTAGTTTGTATGGGGGGACTGTGTGCTTTCTGAGTACCACTCGAGCTGCTGCCAATTCACTTCATTTTTGCAGTCACTAGGAGTGCAAAGGGAACCTATCTGAAAGATGTAACTGTTTGCCAGAAATTATTTAGAGTAATAATGAAATTACAGTTTGTCTAACCTGCTTTCTTTGCAGTCAGAACTGTGTCTGCTAGTTCCCATTCCAGTTTTGAACTGCTGAACTGGACCAATCGGTGTGGGGTAAGCTAGCTCTAAAATGGTGCCTTGGACGAATCAGAACTTGACTCATAATCTGAGCCAGCCACAAGAGGATTGTATGGGCAGTGACTTGGGAGATGTAGTTTAGACTTCAGTGCCTTTTTGGACCAACAGCAGCAGTCTATTGTGAGTGACAGCCAATCCAGTCAAGAACTGGGAGGAACTCAAAGGAAGTGCCGTTTTGTCGGTTGGAGTTTCAGTTGAGCTTTGGCAGTGAAGAAGGAAGGAGCCCTGTGCTTTTCAGTGTGCAGTTTTAGTCAAAAACGTGTGTAAGGCCCAGAGTTCGGTCTGCAGCTTGTGTAACAGCTTGTTAGGACTGAATCCGTCCTGTGAAAAGAATCAAAGGATCTCTGAAGAGTAGAAACCAGGCTCACCCTGTGAAGACTGGAGGAATTGCTGAAAATTGCACTCGGTCTGTCAGGAACTGAATCTGCTGTGTGTTCTCCGGGTATTGTGCAGTAGTGCGATCGGATACAGATGCAGCCTGCCTGGTATAGTGCTTTCTTTATATGGATGTGTGAAGAGGTTTGTGTACCTCAAGTGAGCCCTGCTGACATTGAAGGACCCTATCTTATTTGGAGGTCGTGAGTACTAATTCAGGGTCGCTCCCTGTTGAATTGCCACATTAAATCCAAATGGAATTACTGTACTGCTGACTGTTTAATTCTCCTTTTCTCTGTGAATGGGCCCCTACCAGCTGCCATGGTTTGGACTAGCCACTAGGGCTTGGGTACCCAGGGACAGTAACTGATAGGGATAGGCCTGTGCACAGAGCCATAGGTAGATTATTAGAGTGATAAGCTAATTAACCTGATTTCCCCCTGTCATTGTTATATCCCCCTAAATAAATCAGAGCTGCTTATTTCAGCAAAGTTATACTGCTTGAGGTATTTGTCTATGTTAAAGTACTGTACTGTGATTGTTGCACTGTATCTCATTTCACAGGAGGTCCCAGTGCCGGAACCAGACCTGGGGGTAAGTGTATACTGTGAATTTAATTCTGATATATTGTGTGGGCCACTAGTGGGAAGAAAGGGGGTTGCAGTGTCCCAGAGGCTGTGACCAAGTTAGTTTAACTATTGCAAACCCTGACCTCTGGGTGAGGCACCCGTTTGGATCCAGGCCCCTCAACCTGTTAGTGGCCAAATCAGGCAGGGTAGTAGCCCTGGGATAGCGCCATCTAGAGGTACATCTTGAGGCTCACCGCTGGGATTGTGTGTCCTCTAGTGGCCATATTTACGAACCACTGTTAAGAAAAAATGGGTACCCGACAGAAGTGGCTGTGCACCGCTGGTGGAGTGGTGTACTGGGGAGGAGATTGACCCCAAAATGCTATGCTTATCCTGGACATCCCCTGGGTATCAATACGGACACTGTGGGAGTACTTTCCAAGGTGGAAGGTTTACAAAACCCTGTGGTGGTGGGTCGGCATGCTAATCTGCTCACCCACACTTTCCTGGCCTAGTAGAGTTTAAGGATCCCATAGATAGCTCCAAAGTGCCACAGACCATTACCCCAGAGGGCCCTCACTGCTTGGAGAGTGATAACTAAGGACAGTAAAGACCCGGGGAATCAGCCCCACCACTATCTGAAACCTTTGAGGAGAAATTTGCTGAATGGTTGCTGGGAGAGGAAAACTGTGGAGGACTTGAAGAAACTATTCTGCCACCTGGGGTGTTCCTCCCCAACACCCTCTCCTGCTCCAGTGCCCATAATGGTGGCTGAACCAATGCAGACTCCCTATTTCTGCACCTGCCATTAGTCACGACTCTTACCGAAGGTTGAGGATCTCTCTGGCACCTCCCCACCCCCAAGGAGGATGACTGGGAGACCTGGATAGACTATGTTGCCCCCAAGTGCTAGAATGGCAATGCTCGAAGCTTAAAGTTTAAAGAGGGTAGTGAGAGCTTCCGGAGGTCCTGCCCCGGCTACCATCCGTGTTAAACGGGCCAACCCTGAAGCGACTGCACAGGCTTATCTTGAGGCCTTGAGAATGTATGGAGCCCAGATTCTGATGAGGACCTATGGTGGAGAGTAAGAAATGCACAACAGTACCAAGGGAGTTGTTGTCTGTGTATGTCTCTCGGCTGGAAAAATTGTTGCAAGAATGCCTCAGAAAGGGTAGTTTGCCAGCGATTGAACTGGACCGAACCAGACTGGACAGAATCCTTAAGTCTGCCCCTTCTCAGAACTGCTGTTGCTTCAGTTATGCCTGGAAAATCGACTGGAATCCCCACTCCTATGATGAGTTAATGAGAGAAATTGAGGAGTTGAGAAAGGCACACCGGAGGTACCTGCACCAACAGCTGTGGCTACGACCAGTGACTGAGGGTGACCCATCAAGTGAAGTTCAGGGCAGAGGTTGACAGTCAATGAGTGCTCTGACAAGGAAAAGATATGCCACAATGGGCGAACTGTTGAGAGATCCGGGAATTCAAAACAGTCCTTTATGAAGGCCACGCCTGCAAGTACGGTCCTGACCTATATCCGACTGCATTCGTTATGGGGTGGGGTACCCACCCATGTATCTCCTGCTGATAACAGCTCCAAACTCAATTCCCTGACCATGGAAGTGGAGAACTGACGTAGATGTCTCCAAATGCTTATCATGCTGCAGACAGAGATGGCACCCAGGTTTCAGTTAGTAATACCCCGCCCTGGCTCCCAGTGGCGCCCGGCCAGCTCAAACTCCAGAAAGTATGTTTTGCTATAATTGTGGGAAAGATGGGCACATGAAAGGGAATGCCAGTCCCAAAAGACACTGACAAAGTTGCATATAGGCTACAAGGAGAGCTTGGAGAAGAAATCAGTGGTTAAGAGGTGCACGACATGATCCCAGTGAGGACACCAAAATGCTAATTCACGCCTTTTGTGGCAAGGTCAGTTGCCCAGGCCCCCACTACCGCCTCTCCAGACTGGTCCAGAATAGTGGGTCCCTCCATGGAGACCACTGTAAAGGTGAATGGAGTGTCTACAAGAGCTGTATTAGACAGTGGCTCCCAAGTGACAATTATGTTCCAGGATTGGTATCAGAAGCATTTGTCAGGCGTGCACTTACAACCATTAGAAGGACTGCATGTATGGGGTTAAGTGAGAAGGCCTACCCTATTCCGGTATATCCGACTTGGCTGTCTTTCCCCACCTCCATGGCTGGAGTGGCCGAACAAGTAGAGACCCTAGCCTTAGTGTGTCCCCCTCACTGGACTGTATGATGGTGTCCCTTGTTGATTGGAACAAATGCTCATATGTTCAGAAGGCTGGCACAGTTGTGTTAATGAAAACAGGGTCAAAGACTAGTAGAGCTTTAAGAGTTCCGCTTTAATTAAGAAGGCCTATGAGGCACAGAGAGATGCTGAAAAAACAGAACCAGAGAACCGGTTGGAATTGTATGGAAGAAGGATCCTGAGTCTCTGATCCTGAAGCAAAATGCCCAGTGTACCTTACAGGGAGAGGTCCGCATCAGAAAGGATGTTAAGAATAAAATATTAATGTTGGATGCACCAGGCGATGGAAAATTGCCAGAGGGACTGCTGGTCAAGCCTAGTATTTTGCCCGCTAGAGCCCATGCTTATGCCAGAAGGGTAATGGTCCAAGTTCATAATGTGTCTGAAAGAGACATTCGAGTAAACAGAGGTTGCATCCTGGCTAATGTGCATTGTGCAGACACTGCAGTGCTACCCAGCAGCAAGAGTTCAAGGAAGAATGACAGAGTAACGCCTGACTTGTTTGATTTCGGACTCCGCTGCCAGCTGAATGGAAAGTGAGGATCAGTGAGAAGCTTGCCCAGAGAGACCAGGTGTTTTCTTTAAAGGAATGGGATGTAGGATCGTGCAAGGAGCTGAGCACAATATCCGGCTGCATGACGAAAGACCATTTCGTGAGAGGTCTCGACGCCTGGCACCTGCTGACATAGATGATGTGAGACGGCATCTGCAAGAGATGTTAGCTGCTGGTGTAATACAAGAATCCAGAAGCCCTTATGCTTCCCCATTGTGGTAGTGAGGAAAAAGAATGGAACAGTAAGGATGTGTGTGGATTATCCTTTGTAAACGGCGGACTATCCCTGATCAGTACACAATGCCCGCATTCAGGATGCTTTGGACTGCCTAAACGGGAGCAAGTGGTTCTCTGTGCTGGATCTCCGCAGTGGGTACTACCAGATCCCGATGGCCCCAGAGGACCGTGGAGAAGACGGCCTTTATCTGTCCGCTTGGCTTCTATGAATTCATGAGGATGCCTCAAGGATTTCAGGTGCCCCAGCCACTTTTCAACGATTGATGGAGCGTGCAGTGGGGGACATGAACTTACTAGAGTGCCTGGTATACCTAGATGATGTTATTGTGTTTGGCAGCTCACTGGAGGAACATGAGAGCAGATTATTTAAGGTATTGGACCGACTGGAGGACTTTGGCCTTAAACTGTCCATTGATAAGTGTCAATTTTTCAAACATCAGTAA
The DNA here is from genome assembly GCA_016271365.2 of Neoceratodus forsteri. Lineage (NCBI taxonomy): Eukaryota > Metazoa > Chordata > Ceratodontiformes > Ceratodontidae > Neoceratodus > Neoceratodus forsteri. Next base: position 1,636,087,883 of record CM057456.1, on the reverse strand, counting down.
AGTATGTGGGACACATAGTATCCACCGAGGGAATAGAGACCGACCCAAGTAAAGTTGAGGCCTTGACCACCTGGCCACAGCCCAAAATCTAAAAGAACTGCAAAGATTCCTGGGATTCTGTGGTTATATCGGCCCTTCATCAAGGACTATTCAAGAGTGATCCGCCCTTTACTTAACCTTACTCAAGGGTATCCCCAACCCACAAAATACCAAAAGTCAACGCCCTCAAGACTGAAAGAGTGTATTTTCATCCGAGTGAAGTATTTGGGGCCCGCTGGACTCCTGATTTGAGACTGCTTTCATGAGATCATATATCAACTACCCATGCTCCAGTGCTGGCCTATGCCGATCCAAGAAAACTCACGTCCTGCACACTGATGCTAGCTTGCAAGGGTTGGGGCTGTGTTGTACCAAGAGCACGAGAATGGCCTGAGACCAGTGGCCTTTGCCAGTAGAAGCCTGACCCCATCCGAAAAGAACTATCCCGTGCATAAGTTAGAGTTCCTAGCTTTGAAGTGGGCTATTGTTGACCAATTCCATGAGTACTTGTATGGGGCTAAAATACTAGTAAAACTGACAATAATCCTTTGACCTATGTGCAGACCTCAGCTAAGTTGGATGCCACTGGCCATAGGTGGCTTTCTGCATTATCTACATATGACTATGCTCTCGAATACCCGAGCAGGTCTGAACCACATAGATGCTGATGCTCTCCCGAGGCCTGTTCCCCAGAATGATTGGGTCCGATTGCAGAATCTGACATTCGGGCACTCTGCCGAAGTTTGACAGGGAGGAACAAATGTCCACGGACGCAGTGGACTGCATGGTGGATTGCTTGGGAGCCACTGAGAATTGCATACCTGTTGCTTATTGCCACTTTTCTGCAATAGACATTGGTGCACTGCCTCAGCTGGACAATGACAGTATTCAGCGGGCTCAACCGCGATCCCATGATCAAAGCAGCTTTAGAAGCCCTCTATGCAGGAAAAGATGTGTCCAAATTACGCCCACTGATTTGAGAACTGCACTGTTATACAAAGAAGGTCCTAAGTTGAAACTGATCAATAAACTGTTATACAGAGAAACAGTAGACAGAGGGGACAAGTAGACAAACAACAACTAGTGCTGCCCACTGCCTTCGAGACTCAGTACTGAGGTCCTTGCACAACCACATGGGGCACCTTGGTATAGACAGAACACTTGACTTGGTGAGATCCAGATTCTATTGGCCTAAGATGGGGGCTGATGTGAGCAACACATTCGAACTTGTAGTCGCTGCTTACAGAGGAAAGCTTTGCCTCTAGAGGGCTGCCCCTTGTTAACATCACCACCAGTGCACCCATGGAGCTGGTCTGTATTGATTTTCTGAGTTTGGAGTCAGATCAAAGAAATATCAGTAATGTGTTGGTGGTCACTGACCATTTCAGAGATATGCCCAAGCTTTCCCACCAAAGACCAGAAAGCATCCTGTGGCCAAAGTACTTGTAAAACTTTTTGTTCACTATGGGGCTCCACAAAGAATCCATTCTGATCAAGGGAGAGACTTTGAGAGTCGTCTGATCAAAGAGATGCTTCTCTGTGGGGAGTCGAAGTCCAGAACCACTCCTTACCACCCCCAGGGGACCCACAGCCTGAACGTTTCAACCGCACTTTGCTAGATATGCTAGGCACCCTGCACCCAAAGGACAAGCCTAGATGGAGCCAACAAATTAGCACCTGGTACATGCTTATAACTGCACCAAAAGTGATGCCACTGGATTCTCCCCTACCGCCTGATGTTTGGAAGAGAAGCTCGACTACCAGTAGATGTGTGTTTTGGGTCTCTCCTGATGGGGTTCAAGCTGACAACTATTTACAGTATGTGCAAAAGTTAAAGGCCCAGCTAACTCATGCACTAAACTGGCTTAAACCATGGCTGCCAAAAGAAATCTGGCCAACAAAGAAAGGTATGATAAAAAGGTGAAAGCACAGGAACTCCAGGAGGGAGATCGGGTATTGCTAAGAAATCTGGGACTGCATGGCAAGCACAAGATTGCTGACAGATGGCACCATCTCCCTCACATTGTAGTGGGCAAACTAGATGATCTGCCAGTGTACAAAGTAAGGCCTGAGAATAATTCAAAGATGTAAAAACAATGCATAGAAATCATTTACTGCCCATTGGACAAATCTTAATTGAGTCTGAGCCCTAGAAGATGCCCCTGGACCAGTGACTAGAGCTGCTGCTAAGAAAAGATCAAGAAAGTCTGCACCTACAGAAGCAAAGTTAAAGTGTTCCTCCACAAGTCCCAGTTGAGCATGACTGTCAGTCCATATCGGAAGAAAGTGAGAGTGACTTTGAATACTATCCTTCTTACTGAACTGAGTCAATTGTTTGGGGCAATCCCTAGTCAATACTGGAGACAAAGCTGGGCCTTCTGGACTGTCTAAGCCCCAGCTTCATCCCTGGAGCCAATGCTCCCAGAAAGTGAAGTGCAAAGCATCAGATCAGATGAAATGGAATCATTGTGCATGGTTGAACTGTTTGAGCTTTCAGGGAGGAAAATGATAGATTGGGGCAGACTGGTGATACACCCGAACAAGAAGAGTATTTTGAGTGCCTGACAGTCCACTGCCAGTGTCCGAAAGCTTCCATGACAGCCAAATGTTGTGGACTCAGAAACTGTAACTCCTGGAGCTGAAAGTGCCCCAAGTTCTAGCCTCTCTACCCCATGGAGACTCCCTGACAAGTGAGGACAATGCTGAAAATGAGGCTCAGAGTGCAGAGACTATAACAGTTCCCCTAGAAAGACTGGTCGAGCTGTAAAGCCTGTGGTGCACCTCAGTTATGATTCACTTGGGAGGCCTGTGGATTTGCCTCTCAATGTTGTCCATAAAGGAGTGTATGTGTCCCCAAGCTCATTGCCCAAACTGAGCATCAGTGCTAACTCCAAGTTACTTGTGTTGCCCTCTAAGTATGGTGCCCTTGCCCAATCCAGCCCCAAGGTAACTGATAGGGAAGGGCCCCCTCTCTTCAGGTTTCATGTACAAGAGGTAATAACTTGAGTTATGGTACAATGTGTATGTAATACTGTGTAAAGAGTGATGTACTGCAATGTTTCAGAAATGTGTTCTTGGTAAAATGATATATTGACTGATGATTATATGCGAGCCTAATGCAAATGTATATGGTTGCAGTTGAAACTTATGGTGACTGCAGACGCGGACGTCAAGCTTTCCCAAGCCAGGAAGGGTGTAACCCCTGCAAATGGGGTTCCCAAAAGACTTCAGGAGCTTGTTGAATGCTCCAAGCCTGAATGGTGTTTGGCATTTAAGCCATTTATCAGTGAGTGTTTTAGAGCCTCTGGTACTGTCTCTTTAGAGCTGTCTGCTTGCAGACATAATTAATTTGTATGGGGGACTGTGTGCTTCTCTGAGTACCACTCGAGCTGCTGCAATTCACTTCATTTTGCAGTCACTAGGAGTGCAAAGGAACCTATCTGAAAGATGTAACTGTTTGCCAGAAATTATTTAGAGTAATAATGAAATTACAGTTTGTCTAACCTGCTTTCTTTGCAGTCAGAACTGTGTCTGCTAGTTCCCCATTCTAGTTTTGAACTGCTGAACTGGACCAATCGGTGTGGGGTAAGCTAGCTCTAAAATGGTGCCTTGGACGAATCAGAACTTGGACTCATAATCTGAGCCAGCCACAAGAGGATTATATGGGCAGTGACTCTGGGAAATGTAGTTTAGACTTCAGTGCTTTTTTGGACTAACAGCAGCAGTCTATTGTGAGTGACAGCCAATCCAGTCAAGAACTGGGAGGAACTCAAAGGAAGTGCTCGGTTTGTCGGTTGGAGTTTCAGTTGAGCTTTGGCAGTGAAGAAGGAAGGAGCCCTGTGCTTTTTCAGTGTGCAGTTTTAGTCAAACGTGTGTAAGGCCCAGAGTTCCGGTCTGCAGCTTGTGTAACAGCTTGTTAGGACTGAATCCGTCCTGTGAAAAGAATCAAAGGATCTCTGAAGAGTAGAAACCAGGCTCACCCTGTAGAAGACTGGAGGAATTGCTGAAAATTGCACTGGGTCTGTCAGGAACTGAATCTGCTGTGTGTTCTCCGGTATTGTGCAGTAATGAGATCGGGATACAGATGCAGCCTGCCTGGTATAGTGCTTTCTTTTATATGGATGTGTGAAGAGGTTTGTGTACCTCAAGTGAGCCCTGCTGACATTGAAGGACCCTATCTTATTTGGAGGTCGTGAGTACTAATTCAGGGTCGCTCCCTGTTGAATTGCCACATTAAATCCAAATGGAATTACTGTACTGCTGACTGTTTAATTCTCCTTTTCTCTGTGTGAATGGGCCCCTACCAGCTGCCACGGTTTGGACTAGCCACTAGGGCTTGGGTACCCAGGGACAGTAACTGATAGGGATAGGCCTGCACAGAGCCATAGGTAGATTATTAGAGTGATAAGCTAATTAACCTGATTTCCCTGTCATTGTTATATCCCCTAAATAAATCAGAGCTGCTTGTTTCAGCAAAGTTATACTGCCTGAGGTATTTGTCTATGTTAAAGTACTGTACTGTGATTGTTGCACTGTATCTCATTTCACAGGAGGTCCCAGTGCTGGAACCAGACCTGGGGGTAAGTGTATACTGTGAATTTAATTCTGATATATTGTGTGGGCCACTAGTGGGAAGAAAGGGGGGTTGCAGTGTCCCAGAGGGCTGTGACCAAGTTAGTTTAACTATTGCAAACCCTGACCTCTGGGTGGAGGCACCCGCCATTGGATCCAGGCCCCTCAACCTGTTAGTGGCAAATCAGGCAGGGGTAGTAGCCCCTGGGATAGCGCCATCTAGGGGTTACACTCAAATACAAGAAAGTCACAATCAAACAGCGATAAGTCCATCGTAGCATCCATATTTAATATTGGATGGGTGGCAGGTGAAAGAATCGGATGTACATAATAAATTGATGTATACAAACTGTAAATAAGAAAAGGAGAGAAGACACACTTCACAATATTATAACACAATAATAAGTAAGTGGGCATTCCATGGGAGCAAGGGACCATATGTGTAACACTAGATGGGTGGGAAAGATATCCAGGAGAAGGATGGATGCAACAATCCTGAAGTCTGCTACCCTCTCCTCCCAAACAAGGAGGAAGGACTAAGCCATCCTCTCCCTTAAGGCCTGGGCCTCTGCTGGTGCCAATGAGGATAAGAAGAGTTCCCCAGTTTTGGCAAAACGGTCCTCCCTCTCCTTCAAGATGAAAGGCAGATGCTCCATCACCAGGACCTGCCCCATCAAATTCTTCCAGACCTGGGTCAAGGGCACTAGGCACAAAACCCATGTGTTCAATATGCAGTGCCCTGCCAGAATCAGCAGCACCCTGATCCAGTGAGGAAGTATCTCCCATCCCTCCTCTCCACAGCCTTCCATGTCAAACAGCATGGAGACTGGTGTCACAGCCAATGTGCATCCTGCCATAGCCGAAATCTTATCAGCAATAGCTTCTCAGATGGCCAGCAGCACCAGGCACTCCCAAAAGTAGTGCAAATACGTGCAAACGTCAGTCCATCATCTACCAGAAAGGGGGGAAATCGCTGGATGGTATTTATGCACAGTCTGGGGGGGGGGGTAGTAGAGATGATGTATAAACTTAAACTGCGACTCTTTCTGTAACCCCTAGGTGGCGCTATCTCAAGGGCTACTACCCCTGCCTGCTTAACTACTGACAGGTTGAGGGGCCTAGGTACAATTGCTAGAGCCTCCACCCATAGGTCAGGGTTTGCAGTAGTTAAACTAACTTGGTCACAGCCCTCTGGGACACTGTAACCCCCCTTTCTTCCCACCAGTGACCCACATAATGCAGTAGGAATATCTTCACAATGTACACTTACCCCCAGGACTGGCTCTGTCGACTGGACTCTGGGGACTCCCTGTAAAACAAGATGATACAGTGCAAAAACCACAGTACAATACTTTAACATAAATGAATACCTCAGCCAGTGTAACTCTGCTGAAACCAACAGATCTGATTTATTTAAGGAGCTGTAACAAGGAAGGGGGAAATCAGGTTAATTAGGTTAAGCACATTAATAATCACAGTACTGTGTGCATCTTCAGAGTCCCAAATTGTCACTTTCACTGGGTACCCAGGATGGGGGGGGGTGACTAGCCAGGATCGGTACAGCTGGTTGGGGCCCTGTGATGGAAAAAACACTTGCACAATACCCAATTGTAATCTGGAGCCGGAGGGCTCAGTTCATGAAGAAATGAAAAAAGCAACAATTAGATGACACACTTGCGATTCGATAAACAGATGGCAGGGAGCTACCCTGCTTTGTACTCACAAACTCAGTGCTGGGAACTGGATAGAAGGCAGATTGTCCTGGATTGCCAGGAGGAGCAGACCATGTGGTCAAGGTCCTTGTGACTGGACCCCACTGCAGTTTAGAGCAAATAGATGTAGTCTGGATTAAGCTGGGGTTTACTTCCAGCTTCATGCACTCTATGTACTGTACAGGGGATTGGAAACACGATTCCCCACAAGCACTACACACATTTATATGTAAAAGGAAAGTACTATACCAGGCAGGCTGCTTCTTGATCCCGACCGCAATTACTGCACAATAGCTGGGAGAACACATAGCAGCTTCAGTTCCTGACAGACCGAGCGTGATTCAGCAATTTCTCCAGTCTTCTACAGGGTGAGCCTGGTTTCTACTCTTCAGATCTCCTTTCTTCTCCTACAGGTCAGATTCAGTCCGAACAGGTGCTTGCACAGGCTGCAGACCAAAAACTCAGGGCCTTACACGCACTTCCCGCGCTAACTATACACCGAAGAAGCACAGAGCTCCTTGTCTCTTCACTGCCAAAACTGATCTAACTTCTCCAGTCCCAGAGCAGTGCATTTCCTTTAGCTCCACACTATTCTGTTGGCTGGTCCGGCTGTCACTCACAGTAAACTCCCCCTGTTGGTGGAAAAATGCGCCAAGGTCAAAACTACATTTCCCAGAGTCACTGCCCTTATAATCCCCTTACAGCAGGCTCCAGAGGAGAGTCCAAGTTCTGATTCGCCCAGAGCAGGCTCCATTTTAAAGGATCCCACCATGATTGGTCCAATTCAGCAGTTCAGAACCAACATGAGGGAGCTACTCTGCACTGTCCTTGCTAGAAGAAAGCAGGTTAAATCAAACTGCATTTTCATTATTACTCTAATAGGTTACAAGCAAACAATTGCATCTTTGAAGAGTGCTACTTCTGCCCACTTAGCGATGGCAGAAATGAAGCGATTTGGCAGTAGCTCGAGCAGGACTCAAGCAGGGAAACACACAGACCCCCATCCAAATTAATTATGTCTGCAGGCAGACAGCTCTTAAAGAGACAGTACCAGAGGCTCTAAAAGCTTAAACGCCAAACACCATTCAGGCTTGGAACATTCAAGCAAGCTCCTGGAAGACTTCTGGGAACCCCATTTGCAGGGGGGGTTACATTTCTATTTGTTGCAGATCAAGATACCCAAATGGGATTGTAGCAATAGCCCCCGATCCTCATCCCAAATAGTGATGCCTAAGTCCTGTTCCCAGAGTGACGTACTCTTTAGTGTAAGATCCAGCACACATTGTCTATCCTGCTTTGGCACTTTCCTTATAAGTCCCCTGGGATCTCTCTGAGTGGCATAGATCAGCTGTTCAATTGGGGCCAACGCAGACACCTCTGCCGGATCTCTATTCAATCGCCTCCAGTAGGCCTTAACCTGTAAGTGGCAAATAAAGTGTGCATGTGACAGGCCCGTATCCCTCTGCAGGTCTGCAAAGGAATGCAATCCCTCCTGGCTATGAAGATTACCCAGACATTCAACTCCCTGAGTCTCCCATTCCTTATACCATCTGTCAGAGAGACTGGGGAGAAAAAAGGACTCTCCACTACTAGAATCAAGAGTGTTTCATTTTCAAGTGTGCCCCATCGATGTTTAATACAACCCCAGGCCTCCAGGACCCATACCAAAGCAGTCCAACATGAAAGAGAGGCTCACCCAAGGTCAGGGCAGGAGAACAGAAAGAGGCAGCGCACCATTAGCAACACATGCAGCACCGTATTCTGCTCCCCCCCACACTTACCTGGATCAGCCGGTCCATCTTTAACAAACATATGCTTCCTTTGGTCGAAAAACAAACAGAACTGCTGAGTCTTGAAATGGAGTAGCTGAAAGTACTGCAGATACACGGACAAAAATCCAGTCACTCTGTCTTCTTTGTGATGTCCCGCTGAACCAGAACATTCCCCTACCTTAGGGGAACAACTGTAGATTTCGATGTTTTTGTGTTTCCAGCACAATGCTGTGACAATTAAGCAATAATGCACGACAGAGTATGTGTTGTGCTGGGATAACATCACACCTCGGGTGGTTGGGTGCCCCAAGAAGTGACATTATCCCAGCATGACACACAACCAGGAGTGCATTATTGCTATTATACAATGGCTGATTTGTAACTAAAATAGAAAAAAATACTTACAAAATTATTTTTATTTGATTTGATGTGTATGCAAAAAAAAGTCCACAGTTTTTCTCTTTGCCACTAGGTGGTGGTGCTGCATGAATGATGCTGTCTGCAGAGGTACACAGCCTTCTCTTCTTCACTTCTGAGTGTGATTCCTCAGCTGGACTCTTTGGGTAACTCAATGATGTGCATCTGCACTTTTTAGAAGCCAGCCCATTGTGAGCGGGGGACTGAGAAGCCAATCAACTTCTCAGCTTCAATTTACTTTTTAAACAAAAAATAAATAAATTTAAACAGTGGCTGTTTCTAAGTGCAGCTATGAATACTGAAAAGCACCCTGCTGAACCATCCTCGCACTTGCAGGATCGTGGTATGGATCTGGAACTGAATGCCACTGTTTCAACTTTCTTTTAAATTACACTGAAATGGACTGAGGAGAAGCAAATAAAGTAATATTCTTTCTAAGACACTCTTTAGAAATGTGTTTGTCAATTGTTGAGGCTTCGTCTTCCTGGTAGCATTTTCTCCCCAAATTGTGCGGTTTCGGTGAACCACATGACTGGTAGTTACAGTCTGCACAGTTCACTCAAGCTGCTTGGTTCGGGGAAAAAACTGTCATGAAAATGAAATTGTTTTTTAAGATGAACTATGCTATTTCTTCAGAATGTCAGAGCAACAACTAGAATTGTTGTTTTTTGGGGGGGGGGTGTTATTAAGCCCTGATGGCTATAGTGTGTGGTAATGTTTGGCTTCTGTGTGCTTCAAAAGCTGTGCCATGATTTGTGAGTCTGTTATGGGGTCATTTGTGGCCAGGCCTTCATACAGTGATGTTGTACTGGGATAACATCACTGTTGAAGAACGGCACCGACCAATCAGAGCCCAGGAAATTTTCCTTGCCAATGTATAATCCCCAGCAACCAACATAACACTTTCTAAAAAACATAAGTGCTCAGACAGATATTGCAGACAAAATAACAAGGGGTTTTATTGGGGACAACAGTAACTGGGATCTGGAAATGAAAACAGGTTTAAAGCAGAATGCAGTAATAACTAACAAAATTAATAATAATCACTGTGCCTCGTGGCTGACTATAGCTTGCTCACCTCAACACAGTGCTTGGCCCAGTTGTACTGTTGGGCTACTACTTCAATCTGCACTGGTACCAATATGCACCCTTAGTTCTTAAGGACCTCCCAGAGAAGCCTGGGTACCCAAGCATTAAATCGATGTAGGCCTGCTGACATTGCATATTCTTGGCTCACATTGGCATGCTGTGAAACAATAAGGCAAAGGGTCCAATTCGTAATCCTGGCCAAATTGCCTAGTCCTTTTAACAATTAAGGTGCCCAGCTGTGGTCCTATCTTACTAAACAAGTTGGAGTGTCGCAGGACCCAAAAACTCTGATCAGTTATTCATGGTTCTCCAAGCTATGATGCCATTACCCCTGGTCGTGGTCCCGGCTGGGTTTAACGGTTCTGGCCCATGGCCCTCACATACCTAGAATAGCTCCCTCAGCTCTCCTCTGCCAGCCAGTCTGTCAGGAGCCTCTTGTAGATCCATTGGGCTCTCCCTCTGTTGGGCTTTAGGTGAGACTGGTGAATGGTGACTGACAAGCTCACTGTATGTATGCAGTGCAATCCCCAAGGCAGCATTTTCCTTGCAGTGCGACTTCTGGGTATGGTGTTGTGTGGTGGCTTCCACACCTCTCTGTTTCCAGGTGCTTGCTTTATGCCCCTTTGCCTGTCCCTAGGCACAAGTGTTTCCTTTTCCCTGAGACTCAGTTGCAGGGTAGCTCCCCTTGCACACTGAATCACTCAGTTACTGCAGCAGTGGTTGATTACAGATGTCCCATTTGAAGCAGCCCCCTCCTTCTTGGCTGTAGAAGTAGAAGTCTTCCTCTGAAGTATCTGTACAGTAGTTTTCTCACCCACTCACACAGATGGTAGGTCTGTCTCTGAGCTGAATCTCACAAAACTGCATGCAGACTGACTGTGTGCTGGAAAGTTCCTTGTTCAAGACGTGAGGTAACAGCCCTCCCATTGGACAAAACGTCTTGTCAGATACTTTAGAGTAGAGATGTTGCAAAGTTTTAATTCTCTAGTGAACTTCCTGTTTAGTAGGAAATTTGCCATTTGTGACTTAGCCTTGCAACTTTGCTTGTAACTTCTCATTAATGGGGTACACAAAGGCGAAGATGGGTCAAAATAACTTCCACCAACTATTCCTGTGCAAAATGAAACAGTTCCTGGTGTCTAGTAGCCCCTCCTTCCAGCCGATCACCAGCCTGTTGCATAAAATAAACTTTCCCTAGTGTCTAGTGGTCCAGCCCCCCGCTGATCGCTGGCCTATTGTATACAATAAGATTTCTCTGGTGTCTAGTGGCCCCCTCCCATTGATTGCCAGCCCGTTATATAAAATAAACTTTCCCTGGTGTACAGTGGTCCCCCCAACGATCTATGATCCATTGTACACAATAAAATTTCCGTAATGTCTAGTGGTTCCTCTCCACCACTGACTGCCAGCTCTTTGTACAAAATAAACTTTCCCTGGTGTCTAGTGGTCCCCCTGGTGATTGCTGGCTCAATGTATATAATAAAGTTTCCCTGGTGTCTAGTTGTCCCACCCCAATCAATTTCTGGCCTGTTGTATAAAATAAACTTTCTCAGGTGTTTAATGGTTCCCCCCCCCCCCCGGTGATCGCCAGTCCATTGTACAAAATACGCTTTCCATGGTGTCTAGTGGTCCCCCACACTGATCACCAGTCCATTGCAAAAATATCCTTTCCTGGTGTCTAGTGTCCCCAGTGCTGATCCCCGGCCCATTTGAAACATACACTTCCCTGGTGCTAGTGGTCCTTCCCCCCAACTGTACCCATGCCCAGTGTTCCAATAATATTCCCTGGTGTCCAGTGGTCCCCCCATCCTGATCCCCTGTAAAATAAAGGTACACCATTCTCTGGTGTCTAGCAGACCCCCTCTCCCTATCCCCAATCCCCTGTAACACAGAGCTAAACCATTCCCTGGTCTCTAGTGGACTCCCAACCCAGCAGGTAGTGCACCATCACCTCACCCCCCCAGCCTAACCCCAAGCTGGTGACTGGTGCAGACCTCTGCTCTCCATCACAGTCGGCCACCGACTGAGCTGTCAATGAGCGTGTACTGTAAGAGTACATGCTCATTGACAGCTCAGTTGGCAGCTGGCCATGGTGGAGAGCAGAGGGCCATGCTGGTTGCTGGCTCAGAATCGGGATGGGAGAGTGGGGTGGTGGGGCACTACCTCTCTGGGAGGAGGGGCTGGGGGGCCACTAGACACCAGGGAATGGTGTAACTTTATTTTACAGGGGATTGGGATGGGGGAACCACTGTACACCATGGAATATTATTGGAACATTGGACATCAGTGCAGGTGGGGGGGGAGGGACCACTATCAATAGGGAAAATGTACGTTTCACAACAGACCGGTGATTGGTGAAAGGGAACAATAGACACCAGGGAAAGGATATTTTTTACAAGGGACCAGGAATCAGTGGGGGAGGGGGGAACCACTTGACACCAGGGAACATTTTTATTTTATACAACAGGCTGGTGATCGGTGTGGGGGAGGGACTGCTAGACACCATGGAGATTTTATTGTATACAACGGGTCAGCGATCAGTGGAGGGGGGGGACCACTAGACATCAGGGCAATGTTATTTTATACAATCGGCTGGTGACTGGCGGGGGGGAGGCACTAGATACCAGGGAATGAATGTTGCAAACTTTGCCTCTGTGTCAAACTCTGTGTGTGGAGTTGCCAACTTCACAGTCCATGGAGTTTCCAGTTTTCCATGAATTTGGACTTTGCACAGCGGATTAACTTCATGAAATGAGGTGACTCACAAATTAAGCTATGGAGTGAAATTCGCACATTATTACTGGAGAGGTGCTATCCAGCTGTCTCTCAATGGCTGATTGGTTAACTATGTCCCAGATCAATCAATGAGTACTGCTGGAGTCTGTAAGCCCTTCTGGCTCTCGTTCTGGCACTGGGCACCCTGCTTGGTTGCAGGCCAGCCTCTGATCTCTGTTGCCATGCTGAGATGCATCAGCGGTGACAAAGATGGTGGCTACTTTCTGTTCTAATCACCAAGTTCAATAAAGTTCTTTTTTAGAGGGCTTCAGCCCTCAGAACACGCTTCACTATATTTAGCTTTTGTTTACCTGGTAAGCGCACTAGATAATGAATGCCAATTTTCAGGTATGACACCTATGGCAGGGTTTGTGCAGATGCACTGTGCCTTCCAGTTCAGTCGGCTGGCTAACTGAAGACATCCCTGTTTCTATAGATGCTGTCTGGCCTTCTCCATTAGGAGCAGTGAAAGCAGCCTCTATGGTATGGCAGACACCAAAGAAAAGCACTCCTCTTCAGCTCCTTCTTGGTCCCTGACCAGCAGTCCATGTCCTGGGGCCTAGAGGGAACACTACTGCAGCAATGCTGATCTGTGGTTCCATGCAGCCAGTTAAGGTAAACACCATCAATGGAGGTGGCGGTTTCATATGGCAAAATAGTCCCCACACTAACAAGTCTATGGGTCGGCATACTTTAGACTGCATTTTATCCATTTTGGAAGTGGTGCAGGGTACTAGAGCTGTGTGGAATGAGAAAATGCTGAATTTGTGGAATTGCAACAGAATTTTGAAGGTCATGCCTCAGCTGTTTATTGAGCTAGAGCTATGAAAGCGGGCATGTTTTCTTGTTGACAGGTGCTCTAATGGTGTGCCAAATATCATGATATTAGAACACATCATCTCAAAATTATAGGTGCTCAGAGTCTGTCATTTTATTTTTTGTGGCAAATTTCATGAACATTTTTATCTGGACATGACTCAGGCACCTTTGGAGCTAGAAATCTTAAAGTAGGTACATATAGAGCCGGCACAGTGGCACAGAGGGCTGAGGCACTGGATGCCTTACCTCGTGCCACACCAGTGACCTGGGCTCTGGAAGATAACTCTCCTCTCCCAGGGTGGTTGTCACACCCTCATAGTCCCACTGCTGCCAGGTGGAGGTCTGGTGGTCAGCGTAGGCAGAGGGGATGACACATAGTGGGAGGGCACCTTGAGACGCGGCATGCACGTGCCTCCACATGCGCACCCATGTCTGAGGTACGGGGATGGGTTATGGGGAGAAAACGGGAAACAAACGCTACAAAAACTATATCTATATATATATATATACGCAACGTATATACTTGCATATAAGTTGACTCACATATAAGTTGGGGGATATAACTGAGTGTTGTAACTAGGACACTTTCTCATTGACCTTCGCATAAGTCGGTACCCTAAAATCACCCCCTAACAAAGAAAACCAGAGCATGTCTCTTGATTGAACATTTATTTTTTTTTAAAGTATGAAAAAAAAAGATAAATAAATAAGAATTTCCAGGTGTCTGTGCTTCCATCATTCAAGTATGGTTATGCAGGCAGGGCTGATCATCTCTTGTTGATGCTGGCAGCTGCAAAAAAAAAAATATAAGCATGAGAAGTACTGAAGAGAAAAAGAAAATACAATAAAGCCAAAATTCAGAGGTATGTACCGAACTTCATTCAAAACCAAAAGAACTTGTCATCGGTTTCATCATCTGAGTTAAACAGAAGATGGAGCTGAACCTCTGACAAAAGCATATCATCATACATGTCTTCTAGCTCATTTAATGGTATGTCCTCCTCTTCTGCGTGATTGCTGTCTGTATTTTTTTTCAGGTGCCCCCTCAGTGTTGGCGATCAGGTCCTCATACAAAAGGTGGTCCTCTGTTCAATCCATGGCATTAGAAATTCCACACTTCTTGAACAATTTTGTTACTGCTTCAGTAGTTATAGCATACCAGGCATCCTTCACCCACTGACAAACCAGACTGAGACTTGGGCTTTTTTATGATACCCCCAGCAGTGAACTGTTTCTCCCCAGTTATCATCCACATTCTCTACATTTCTCTCATTTTTTACTTGAATGGTTTGTTCAAACTGACATTGAGTGGCTGTAGTAAAGCTGTGCAGCCACTGGGTATCACTGCTTGACATGTCATTTGCTTTCTTAAGTTAGTTTCAACAGAGTCAATGAGGTGCCCTCGGTTTCAGTTTTGTACCATCTGCCAGGCACCCCAACACTACTGTAAAATAAGACTATTCAGCCCCACAAGTTCGCACAGTCACAGTTTTTCCCCTTTTAAATAAACTGTCCTGTTCGATGGCAGGTCAAAACTTACAGTGATCCCGTCCATATTCCTGATTGCCAGAAATGGGAAGCTATGCTTTTTGCGCTCCTTAAGAACAAAAGTGTGAAACTGTCAGCCTTGACATTGACATCTGCCAGTTGCTTCTGTGCTATCTGAGTGCATTGTTTAAGTGCTAGTCCATGCCTCCTCATAAAGCGTGTGCACCAACCAGCTAAGGCATGAAAAGTTTTCCCTGCCTGTAATCCTTCATTCTTGTCCAGCGCTAGTGCTTGCAGGTGAATTACTGTCCGATTGACAATGTACCCCTGCAGACGCAACACTTGAACCCAGCTTCTCAGTTTCTCTTCAATGGCAGACACAGAGGAAGGGTTCAGCTTCATTCATTTCACTGTCTTCTCGACTGCCAGTAACTCGTCCTTTTTTACTCGCCAGTCATGGACCAACTTTTCATTGATGCCGTAGTGTCTTTACATGGCAGAATTCGAATGGGACTCAGCAAAAGAGATAACATTTAGTTTGAATTCGGTGTTGTGTGTGCTTCTCTTCCATTTCTGAGTGAACATGTTGCCGCAGTGCTCAGCAGGGGGAAACAGAGGGATAAGTTAGGTTGTGCACTCGGATCAGTAGATAAATTAGGTGCGAGGAGTACGGGCTTGAAAATTAGTGCTTTTTTCCTTCTTCTTTTTAATTCTGTATTTTTGGCCCCTGTTTCCAATTACTGCTGGACCATCTGCCTGGTCACTGACTCTGGTTGTGGCCTACTCATATTAGCCATCCTCCTTAGACCCCTGGCTTGCCCCCCAGGGCAGAGTCATGGCACTCCGGGCCAAGGGCACCATGAACATGGGATCGGTGGGAGTCAGCCTGAGAGCCAATGCAGCTGGAGCGGGCATCATTAAGGTGGTGGAAGCAGAGTGTTTTCTTCCCCCTTTGTCCCTCCCAGGAGGCGGGGATGTGAAATAATGTCCTGTATCTGCCCCCCTGAAATATGTTAAGTGCCAGTAGCTGCAGAGCCCCTGACCTCTGCCAGGGGTCCATCAAGTGCCAGATGGAATCCCCACCCTCCCCCCAGAGAAGGAGAGCAGTCCATGGGACACTCCATCCTTCTCCCTCAGCTGGCCCTCCAGTGACCCGAGTCCATTCCCGAACCCAGGTCGCCGATGCTGCAAGTGGAAATCCAAAAATTGCACCAGCGGCCAGCTTGAAAATTAGTGCTTAATGCAGACACACCTGAGAACAATCAAGAGGTGTGACATTCAAGGGGGCCAGATATGTATGCGCTACAGAATTCCACTAATTAGGTGTGAAAGAAAGTTCTGTGGGGTAATTAAGTGTGAACAGTCATAATGGGCATGCATTGTGTGTCTGATCAACTTTATTCACTACGATTACCACTGTTGATTTTATTGCTCATTGTGGAGGATTCTCATATAAGTCGGTGCTGCTTCTTGAGCATCAAAAAAAGGATCAAAAACATGAATTATGTGCAAGTAGATATGGTATATAAAAAGTAGGTACATATAGAAATGTAGTAATAACATGTATACCTGCAAAATGTTATTGTATTTTGATGAATGCTTTCAAAATTATACTAAAATAACTAAAATCTAAATGTTGGCAAAATGTTTGGCTACCTATAGCACAGCCTCCTTTAAAGCTTAAGACTTAAAACTTGGTGCACATACTCATGTTGTATATGTCTTGAAATCCTAAAACCGTGGAGAAATCTGGATAAGAAATTTTAAAATTAGATGGAAAAAAATGAAAATTTAATTTTATTTAAATGTTTGACCACCCACAACTCACCCCCTTTCAATCTAGGACTCTGAAATTTGGTACACTTTTGAAAGTCATTAGTTTCAATATGCCTGAAAAAAATTGTATAATTTGGATATTTACTTTGAAAACTAGACCAAAATAACTAAAATTGAAAAGTTGGTAAAATTCTGTGGATTTTGTGAAATGTATTAATTTGGTCACAACTCAGTCTTCTATTGAGCTAGAGATCTGGAATTTGGCATGTTTACTTATTGTTAGGAGTTCTAATGTTGTGCCAGATACCATGACATAAAGATGCATTGTCTCAAAATGATAGGTGCCTAAAGTATGTCATTTTATTTTTTGCTGGAAATTTCATGAAAATGTTCATCTGCATGTAACTCAAGCACCTTTGGAACTAGAAATCTGTAACTGGGTACTTATATAAATGTAGTAATGACCTATAGGATAGTACCCTTTAAACCATGAGACTTAACAACTTGGTGCACATACCCATGTTACATGCTTCTCTAAATCCTGAAACTGTGGAGAAATTTGGATTTAAAATTTGATGGAAATAACTCAAAATTAAATTCTGATTGGCAGTCCCACTGGCAGAGCAGTAGCACTAGTGCTCATGATGTCAGCAACCTGGGCTCGGGACCATGCTTGGGGAGTTGGAGGGCCAGCCAGGAGGAAGAGGCTTGAGCATCCATTGACTGCTCACCTTCTCGGGGGAGGGAGGGGGATGAGGCTCAGTGCTTGACTGGCTCCTGGTGGAGACCAGAGGTACAGGAAGTACCTAGTCACATGAATGGGAGGGGCTATGACGGACATTGGCTTCTCTGCCTTGACATCTGGGCACAGATCACACCTCACAATACACCGGAAAAATAGCTCCCTGCACATGGGAAGATGGACCACCCAACACAGATTCTCCAACTCCCCTACCTGTCCTGATGGTGTCCCGACAAAACAAAGAAGCATGGGATATAGAGCCCCAGTTTGTCCCTGCCTGGGGGGAACAACCAAGGCTCCATGGAAGACCACCACGGGCTCCAGGTAAGGGGGGAAGAGGAGGGCAGATGCCTTGGTGACTCCTGATGATGAGGAGTGTAGGAGGCGGGGGGAACATAAAAAGAAAGTAAAAAAAAATTACATTTTGATTAAATGTTTGGCCACTCATAACTCAGCTCCCTTTCAATCTAGTTCTCTGACATTTGGTACACATATGATGGCCATTGGTACTTGTATACCGTTATTATTTATTTTATTTAAATTTTGGTGACCAGGTAGGCCCACTGAAACTGAAATAGTACCTTTTTCAGGGGCAACCCGGAATTAATTACATATATCTATAAACATAACAAAATACATACATGTAATTTCACAATTAACAGTCAATATAGACATACTGACCCAGTCAAGGATACAGTGGCAGGTTAATTACAATCAACATCAACAGAAGAAGTACTATTATACATGAGACAGTCACAGTCAGATTGATGTCCCAATGAGGTTTGATATCATTTAGATGCATACTTTAAACACTAGACTAAAATAACTTACATTTAACATTTGGCAAAATTCTGTGGAATTGTTTTGTGCAAATTTTGCAAAATTCTGCATAATCGCAATGGTAATTCTGCAGGTATTCCACTGGTGGAATATTATATTCCACACAGCTCTACAGGGTACACATTTAGAAGGGGTAAAATGTACTAATTTGTGAGGTGGTTGGTGTTCAAATTTTAGGATAAGTACAAGGTTCAGATTTTTGAATTGGTATTGTGTGTCAGTTTTGAGAGGTGCTAAACATTTTGGGAAGGTAGTGGAAAACACTTTGGAGGATCCCAGGAATTTGAAAGGCTATGGGGCATACTTTTCAGGCAAAATAAAGAGAGCAAACTTTGAGTGAGATGCAGAACATAAAAAAATGGAGGGGGTGCAAGGTACACAATATAGAAAGATTGCAGGGCACAAAATTCTGTAGGTGTTCCGAGCACATTTTAGAAAGAGATTGGGTAAAAAAAATAAGCAAGGGTGGTGTTGCAAATATGGGGATGGGCATGGGACCTGAAATTTAGGAGAGGTGAAGGGTGCGTATTTCAGGAGTGATGAGTGTGTGACAAAATCTAGGGGTGGGATGTAGAGTGAAAATTTTGGGCAGGGTGAGGAGTACAAAATTTAGGAAGGATATAAGCTACAAATTTCATGAGGAGTGTGGGCCACAACTTTTGTTTGGGGTGTGGCATTCAAGAGTATGCAGCTCAAACTTGGGGGCATGGTGTACAAATTGGGGTAGGTGTGTGGGGAAAACAATTCAGAATGGGTACGTGGTCCATATATTGGACAGGCTACAGGGCAGAAAATTCAGGAGAGTAATGGGGTGCAAATGTTATAAGGAGTGTGAGCTCAAATTTTGTGAGAAGGAACTAATAGGAGATTCTTTTAACTTACTTTCTGAAATGTTTTAGTGCCCCTATTTAAGCTGAATCAGATTACTGCTTAACTAACAAGGCCCTTGTTAGTTGAGCAGTGGGTTTGATGCAACTTAAATAGGCAACTATTACATTTAAAAAAGCGAGTTAAAAGAAGCCCATCTTACTTCCTATGATGCATGCCCCTGTACTCTCCCTCTATAGATATCATAAAATGGGGTGCAGGTACGTGGAGCTTGAACCAGGAAGGGGGAGGGATCCTGTGGCAAGCTCCAGAGAGCAAAATTACAATTCCTTTCTCTTTAAAACATCAGCAAATAAATGTTATTTATCTGGCAGCAATAAAATCTGTTCAAGAGTAACCCTGCTTCAGGGGCTTTGAGGGAGATTTCAAACCAGTGTGCTTGGTTCTCTTTAAGCGGTGACATGTAGTAGCAAAAACATACTATTTTTATTTTAAAAAAAGTTGTTCAGAGTGACTTATTATAATGCGAAATATTTCTTTTTTATTGTTTCCCCTTCTTTAATCACTGGAATACATAACATTTTGATTACACCATTTTAGTCACTGGCGTCTAATAATTTTTATTCTTAGCTCTTTATGGACATTTTTTAAAATGTATAATTATTATTGTGGTGCAGTAGTACCACTATAGTTAGGGCTGAGCTGGGAGTTCTATGTTAAACCCCAAACTTTGCACTTTAATAGCTTTACAACCATTCAACAGATTTGCATGAAATTATGCATGCATGGTTACAGGGAAAGATCTCTGGATGTGCCAACTTTTGTTACGGTCAGATGTGTGGATTCTGAGATGCAGACAGCGAATAAAAAAGCGAATAAAAAAAAAATTCATTTTTCTGTTTTTGTATGTGATCACATAGCTCCCAGAAATTTGGAATTTTGCTCTGAAAATTTCAGGGTAGAAAGGGCTTGGCATGGCCAGCCCACTGGTGCAGCGGTAGTGCTACTGCTAGCAATGCCAGTGACCAAGGTTCAGGAATGAGCCCGGGAGCTGGAGGGCCATCCAAGGAGGGGAAGCTTGAGCATCTGATGGACAGCTCGCTTCTCCTGGGAGGGAGGAGGTAGCAGGCTAGTGCTGGTCTGACCTCTGGTAGAGGCCAGAGGTGCAGCAGCCCAATGCC
Organism: Neoceratodus forsteri; assembly: GCA_016271365.2. Taxonomy (NCBI): domain Eukaryota; kingdom Metazoa; phylum Chordata; order Ceratodontiformes; family Ceratodontidae; genus Neoceratodus; species Neoceratodus forsteri. Next base: position 1,636,067,833 of record CM057456.1, on the reverse strand, counting down.
TCACATGGGGGGAGTGTGGTAGGACATTGGCGCACGTGCCTTGATGTCACAGCACAACCACTACTCCGGGTACAAAAAGGGAAAAATGGAGCCAACTGAAGCTCCTCCAGCAGAAGTGGCACTCTTCACCACTCCACTTGCGAGGCCACAATGGGGGGCTCAACAAAACAAGAAGGATTTGAAGGTCCCTCCACCCCAACCCCACCTGGGGGGGGGCATGGCCAAGGCTACATGGGAGCACCTGAACGGTGGATCGCAGTTGAGGTGGGTCGGGGGATGCTGGTAGGATCCAGGGGGTAAAAATGCAAGTAAAAAAAAAACAAGAAAGGGCTTGGCACACACTGATGCCTTTCACTGGTTTTGATGAAAAAAATATTAATCCATTCCAACGTTATACAAATTTGAAATTTCAGTTCTGAGCATGCTCAGTAGGATCTTTTGAATGGCTGCTTGGAAACAAAAAAAGAATTTGATCCATACAAAAAATATTCTTTTTTGTATGGGGGTAATCCTTTTTCATATGGCCACCATCTTGTTTCCATTAAAAAAAATGTTTTGAAAACTCATAAAAATGATATACTGCAGAGACACCAACACATGTATCCTGCTAATCAGGACCCTGTTAGGTGGATTCTGGTTATGTTTTGCACAAATGACCCAGGACTGTGTCTTTTATGCATTTTAAAATCTTTTTTGTGACTCGATTGCTTTTTTATATGGCCATATGAAGAAGGAATTAGGCCACATGAAAAAGGATCCCTTCATACAAACAACAATAATTTGAACTTAGTTTTTTTCTGATTCTTTTTCTGTATGAAAGCATTCTTTTTTGCATGAATGAAAAAAATTCATGGAAAAGGATCACTTCATATGAAAAAAAGAATTTGAACTTAGTTTTTTTTAGATTCTTTTTGTATGAAGGCATCTTTTTTTGCATGAATGAAAAAACCTTACAAAAAAGGATCCTTTCATTACGAAAAAATAATCCGAAAAAAATAAGTCCAGATTCTTTTTTCGTATGAAGGTATCCTTTTTTGTGAGGTAGTCTTATTCATATGAAAATGAATCTGTTCATAGGAAAAAAGAATTTGGACTTAGTGTTTTTATCAGCATTTCACATTCAACAAGCCATAATTTCCTCGATACTTAGACTTAAGGGACAATCTATACATGAAAACAAAGGTCTTAATGAGTACTATAAGAATAACACATAACCCACTCCCCAAGAAATTTAGGGGCCATATAAAAACATATAAAAATAAAGAAATCTAAATTCCCATAGGATAACACTGGAACTTTAACACGCCATACAACCAAGCAAATAAATTGATTTTGGGGTGCAATGGAAGCACAGGGCCCACATCCCTGTGCTTCCACACAACATGGCTGTATGCATTTATAGAGGGACGTGTTCATGCAGGTCCCAAAAGGACCTGTGTTAATGAGGATATTATTTTACTATCTCAAAATTAAGGAAATTCTTTGCAAAAAACTTCATTAATGCACCATGGTGGTAGGATTCCCGACCCGAACACCCCACCCCCACCCTGCAGGCAGCCAAAGGAAAAACCAGTATGGTTTCACCTCTCCTGAGTCTTCATAAATCAGGCCTGGGGTGTTCTGTGGGGTTGTCAACTCTAACACTAATGTCATTCTCATATACTCTGCACATCTCAGCTTCTTTACTGATGGAATGGGTGAGTGTTAGGGTTGACAACCCAAAGGAATACCCCAGGCCTGATTTGCAAAGACTCAGGACAAGTGAAACCATAATCTTTTTTCCTTTGGCTGCCTGCAGGGTGGGGGTAGGGTGTTGAGGTTGGGAACCCTAACACCACATTTCCTTACTTTTTGTTGCTTTAATCTGAACCCTAACTGGTGCATTAACAACATTTTTTTGCAAAGAATATAAATATACACTGACCAAAATAATTGCTGTTATACTAAAACATTAAATATCCATCTTTTTAATGAGGAGGAAGACTGTATTTTGACTATCATTATATCCCACTGCTTTCCACAGAATATTGTGACTGAGATCTTGGGGATTCTAGATAGAAACATAGAAACATAGATTCTGATGGCAGATAAGGACCGCTTGGCCCACCCAGTCTGCCCATTTCCCTACCTAATGGATAAGCTGCAGATCCTAGTTAACCAGCAGCCTACTTCTTCCTACCCCCACCCCCTAGAATTGCCTCATGACTGTCCCATGCATGCTTGAATTCCACCACTGTTTTTGACTCCACAACCTCCTCCAGAAGGCCGTTCCATGCATCCACACCCTTTCTGTGAAAAAATACTTCCTGAAAGAGAGAGAGAGAGAGAGGGAGAGCATTTCAACATTATTCTAAATTAATAAAGATAATTTCATTACAAACCTCACAGATATATACACATTTTTTAAATGTAAGTACCATTTTTTAATTACAGGTAAATATAATATTGGGCCCATTAGGGCCAGCCTTAGGGTATGTGGCGCCTCTAGGCAAACTTGCAAATGGTGCCCCACCCCCGGCAGGCCTGTTACCTGTATTTTTCCGGGGGGATTCTTTTAGTAAGTGATAAAGATGTGTTGCACACGTAGTATGCTAAAAATGTTTGTAAAAAGCTGGGGGTCTTGGCCTCCAGAAGCTCTGGGGGTTTTGGTGCATCTTAAGACTTACATTGAAGATAAAACAAAGTTCTGTTATCTTTCAATGGCATCTTATACTCTAAAGTGGGTGGGGGGAGGGAATTACTTCACAAAGAAAATATTTATGAAAAAATGTCACAAACCCAAACACTGAAAAACCTGTACCTCAACAACACATTTTTGTCTTTTAACAAAACAATTCAATTGCAAAAGACTACATTCTTTAATCCCAGCTAGATTCAGCAGGCTAGTTAGTGCTCATTTCTGTTTACTGAAATGCAACTGCAACTTGCCTGGAAGAGCTTACATTTTGTTTTGTTTTGGGCCAAGTTTGTCACACGTAATAAAACTTTCTGACAGCAACCACACCAGGAAAAAACCTTTTATTTTTCCTTGCCCCTTTCTACCAGTTAGGCACTGATACAGCACCTTGCAGTTGGATCTTGCCACATGGCACAGGTGGCTTTAATTTATTTTACACAACATAGTACTACATAATCATCTTACATTGCACAGCATTTCCACCATGGGGGAACCAGGGCAAATCACGACTGGGGTTGAGGGTCCACAGTGGTATCCTGTAAAAAGGGTAACTGCACAACACTGAAGGAAACAAACGCTGACAGGAAAACTGCGAGACAAAAACAGCAACTGAGCTAAATGATGATTGCAGAAATGGTGACCTATGGATTTCTCATCCTCCCAAGTTTCGCCTCTGGAGTTGATTATAATTGTAGTAAAAGTGGGCAAAGCCTCCATATAAATGCACTGTAATGATGTTGCCATTTCGGCAATCGCTATATAGTGTGGGTCCCTCTTTGTTTCCTTGCTGTTTTCCCATCACCGTTTTTTCCTTGCCCTTATGTATTTGCCATAATCACATAGAACCTCCACAGTCCAGGAAGTTCAGGAACAAGAAACAAAATGCCAGGAAATCACAATATTTTTTTAAGCTCAGCTAAATGGCTGCATCACATCAGAATCATCACTCAGTCTGTCACTGACCTTGCTAGACAAAATGGTCCTCCTCTTGCCAAACTGTTGCTCTGCTGGTCTGGCTGTCCCTTAGGAAACAACATGACTGCTACCACACCAGGATCACATACACTCAGGGGATGCCCCTGACTCCAAAAATGGGCAGTTGCTTATTTTTTCTCTGGCCTGATCCTGGGATGTAAATCTCCTCCTCTGGGATGCCGGGAAGGGGGTGGACCACCTGTCTCCTTCACACAGCCAAATCCGAGCTGTTCCTGTTGCCTGGGCCTGCTCTGCTGTGCTCCCCCAGCTCACTGGCTGTTGCTCACTCTCTCTGCAGTCACTGGCCTGCAGGCCCTATTCAGGGATGGTAATGGGTACTTTTACTTTACTCCCGCCATTCCAGACTCCACTCTCAAGGGGCTCTCTCGACTTTTCTGACTGTCTCCCAGGCATTTCATCACAAAGCCCCACCCAATGGTGATAAGAAACCACTTCCCAACTGTGAATCCATGATGGTCCACTGCTGTCCATCCGCCCTGCATGCTAACCCCTCGGACCTTGTCCTCTCCCAGAGCCTATCTGGACTTGGCAAGTCTTGGCTGCTGCTGGTTCCCATCCCTGTTGTGTACAGCTAGTTCGCTCTGATGCCTTCAGCAGCACAGCACTTCTGTGCCCTCCTCCCAAGCAGCTCCCCCTGTCCTACACACTGACCTCAAGTCCTCTTTGGGGTTTGTCTCTTTTCTTTCACAAGTCTAAAACCAAACTCAGCACTTCCTTGCCATTCATTAACACAGCTTCTCAATCCCTTACTGCCTGATGGCTGTCTGCACACACACCATCAAAACTGATTATGCCAAGTGCCAGCCACTCCCAGTCTGCACCACTCTGTGCATGCACTCCAGCTGCCCTGGTGCCAAACATAAAACAGACAGCAGAAGAGATCCAACAGAAACAAGAGTGACTCTTTTATGGGTTGATCAGGCAGGCAGGTACACAACGATGAATCTGATGGACAAGTAGCCCCCTCCCACCAATGAGACCAGATTTGGCCATGTTAATTTTCAGTCCATCCAGGTCAGTTGCAAAAAAAAAATTATTAAAAAATGGAACTTTGTTTGATGGTGATGGCATCCTTACTGAATGGCACCCTAGGCGGCCGCCTAGTTTACCTATCCTTAAGGCCGGCTATGGGTCCCATATTCGAAGGTTGAGGTTAGCGCATTGAAAAGACCCTTTTGCTAGAACTATTTTGTGTGATTTTCAAAAAGGTGGTATATTCATACAAGTGCAGAGCACACTGTAAGTGTGCAAAACATGTTGAATATACCCCAGAGTACAGCACAAAGCAAGACACTAGGGGCAGCATTTTCAATGATGGAGCAAAGCGCAGGGCAACTGGTGAGCAAAGTTGCCTGGCATGCACAGAGTAATGTAATAAAATAGGTGCAGAGCAACATTTGCTCATGCAAAGGAAGTGTGTTCCATTATACCATCATGGGAGTGCAGGGCAATGAAGGAGCAAGATGCCTCCAAAGATCCCTGCTGGCCTAGGTAGGATGGACATCTATGGGAAGGCATAGGCAAGCCTCACAGTCACAGAAGCAAACAAGTGCTTGCACAGGGCACAGCTGTTTGCTCCTGAGACACTCAGCCCTATAATGGAACCATAATATGCAAAGGACCACTTTGCCCATGGATGGGGCAAAGAGGACATTTGCATATCATTTTTTTATTTTATTTTAGTCTTTGGTAACCGGGCAAGGCCCTCTTGGCACAAATGCCTGCTTTCAGGGGTGAACTGGGAGCACTGGGCGGTTAAGTGACTTGCTCAGAGTCACACAGTATGCAAGTGGAGGTTGTGAGAATCAAACCCAGGTCTGGTCTGTTGGATGTACCAAGCTCGTTCACAGCTCATTACTCTAACCTGTAGGCTATACTGCCAGCCCTAACCTCATTACAATATGAGGAGCAAACATATGCTCCTCTAAACTGGTTTTGGCCAGGTAGGTACTTCACATTGCAGCCTGTGGTTGACAGTGGTACTGGTTCAACAAGAAAACACATACCACCATACATCTCACCTTTCCCTCATTATGAGGGCTGGCCCACACTGACAGCCATAAAAGTGCTCCATCCTCCATCTGTTCCACATGGGAAAGGCGCTGCCCACGCAAAGTAGGTGCTGTCAATGCAGATAGCACAACATTTATCATAGACCATGTATCACAGAACTTAATAAAATATCACTATGTCAAACCAAAGCTAAACTGAGAGAATGCTCTAGACAGCAGTTTAAAGGGGGCAGGAAATGCATGCTAATTGGCAATCGTTTATAAAGGTCCTATTCTCAGAAATGATATTCATTCCCCTAAATTACCCATATTTAACTGTACCTGAATAAAAAGTGATACGAAAGATTGTATTTTACATTGTCTTGTTTTATGGACAGCATTCTGTTACAGTTCTCTTCATGGAACCAGTAATTTAAAGTTTTTACTATGTCATGGTTTGTGTACAGAATGCTAATTATCAGCTGCTGGCTTATTAGAACTATACTTAGAGTTCTGTGCACAAACCATGACATAGCTAAAACTCCAAATTACTGGTTAAGACCAAAAACAATGCAAAATACAGTTTTTTGTATAATGTTTTATTCAGGTACAGACTGTTAAATATGGATAATGTAGGGGAATGTATACTATTTCTGAGAATAAACACGTTATAAACAGCTGCCAATTAAAAAATGATTTCCTGTTCTCTTTAAATTAAAAGGAAATTGTTTTACTTTCAGCAACAAACAAAAAACAAAGAGCTTATATTCAGCTTTACAAAAATGGCCCCTGTAGTTCAGCCTCTGGCTTTTTCAAAATCAAGAGGAAACCTCTTTGTTTTCCCTTGTTTACCCTCCCCTTTTTGTGGCTGAGGTATTACTTGTTAATACGCCACCTCCAACACTTTTTCTCCCCTTGAGGAACTGCCAGCAATTAGAGCATGCAGGACTCTGATGTCTTAATATAGTAGCAATAGTAAAATGTGTTCATGATTTGCAAAATACCATGGACATGGTCAACTCCAGTTGAGTGAGAAACTCATTTACAATGGGTACCATTAACACATACATATATATTAACATTTACAAACACATGTAAATAGAAACAACAATATTATAGTGCAAGTCTCAGTTACAATAATGTTCAATACATACAGTGAAAAAAAGACTACCATAGATCTTTGAATTAAAGCCGAGGCTTATAATCACAAAAATATATTTGGCGGTGCAGCTTATTTTCGAGGGCGGCTATTATTAGCTATTGCCAGTTTTCAGGTCCTGTCTGTAACAGCCTATCAGCCTAGCAGCTGACAACTGATTGCCACCTGCTTAGCACTCAAACCTGTTTTACATCACCTAGTTAAAAAGAGAAATGAGAGAGAGCTGAGAGGTCTGAGCTGCGAGCCTTTAGACTTCTAACAGGCTACTGCTCATTGAGCGGAAAAAGAAGGCAATTGCCCATTTATAGTAGCAGAGTCTATTCAGTGTGTTCACACTGTTTTATTTTAGGTAATCATACCTTATTTTATAGTAGAATGCTGAATAAAAGAATAAATTTTGTCCAGTGCTCAAGTCTCTAATCTTTTCTTTCTTCTGGTAACTTCAGGCAACTTCTTGATACGGGACCGACAAGACAGAACACCAAACAGTTTGCAATGCAGCTGATTTAATGTTTAATTTTGTTTCATTTGTGTAGTATTTTATGGTACTACTGGGAGATTTTAAGTAGCAGATAGTATTATGGATGTCATCTAACCATTGAGGAGGTAAGAATTAACTTTAAAATACTCAGTTTCACACATGGCACAATATAAAGCATTGTGGTGAGAATACCATATACTGCAAGGCACCGAATGCACCTAATGTAAGCCGTGGTTATTAACTGAGGGTGGCTTTTGTTACAATATTTTGGTTTTTGGTGCAGCTTGTATTAGAGGGCAGCTATTAATCAAAGATATACAGCAATTTAAAGTTTAAAGTCGACACACACAATATTTAACCAACATCATGATCAGGGCAACATATTTGTGGTTTAGAGCTTTCTTGCACTAGCCTATTTCTTATACTGTTAAAATATACAGGTTTTGCATTTGCTTTACGATGACTTGGCAAAGAATTCCACAAAACTGGCACTCTGTTAAAAAGGAGGCTCTGCCCACATTTGTTCTTGTGGGCTGTACATAGAATTCAATGCCCATTGATGATCTTAAGTTTGGTCTACTTACTGTAGTTACCTTTTTTCCCTATGTAATTTGGCAGTAGTTTTGTATAGGCTTTAGCCATCATGCCTAACATATGCAGTTTTCTACAATGTTCCAGTCTTACCCAAGTCAAATCCCTATAAAGAAAACAGTGATGTCTTTTATGTGGGGCGTTTAACACATATCTAGCTAACCTAATGTATAAAATATCTAATTTATACAACTCTGTACCTGCTGCTCCCCCATATATAATATTCCTGTAATCTATACTATGCAAAAGCATGGCCACCACAATTCTAGCTTTAGCTTCTATAGGCAATTCTATTTCAACACGATATAGTGCCCCAAAGGGTCTTGTACAGAGGAACTATTACTTTCCTCCTTCGGCTTGTGATTCCCCTTCCAGTACATCCCAACATCTCACTGGCCTTTCACATCACGTTTGCTGCAGGGTTTCCTGAACCTGAGTGAATGAACTTCCAGTGGCATATGGTATCACATCAGCTGCATAAAGATGGTACTTTATGTATGGTCCATATATCTGTAATGCGTTCAAGTAGATATTAAACAATAGTGGTCCTAAAATGGACCTTTGTGGAACTCATAGCTTTAATGGCACATAGTTGGAACTATAAGAATTTACAGTAACTTGTTTCATTCTGTCTGTTAGGTAATCTGTCTGGCAACCCAGTCTTAATGGGGCCAACTCTGAAGCAAGAGGGGTTTGGTTCAAATCCCCTCCGAGACCCTGCCAAAACCTGTGCTGCTGTAGGGCTATGATGGCCCTGATGACTGTAGGAAACATGGCGGATATTTACTCTGTCACAGTAGTTCTAGGTAGAAGGCCATTACCAGCTTGTTTTGGCTTTTCTGTGTCCCTTCTCATTCAGTGCACTGTTAAAAGACATGTTTTTCATTCGTATTGCCAATGTTAACAGGCACTTTGCACATCCAAACCTATTTCCATTATGTGTCTGCACATGGTATGCATGACTTCACCTTTTGTTTGCCCATGCAAAACTATTGCCTTTGTACAAAAGTGCAAATTGTTTGCTATGTGCAATTACATACCTTCCCTTATATGCTTGCCCTGTGGGTACAAAGCTGATCACAGTGGAGTTCACACTGTGTAAACACACTGTTGACCCTCCCCAGTCACTGTCTGAAAGGTCAGACTCAAATCAAGGGAAGATAAACAACAATCTTACGAAACAAAAAACAAATTCAATTCCATTCAGAGAAGCTAAACACAAAACAGGCAGAAACATCACAGAAGCCAGAGATCAGCAGGGATGGTGAGCATTGTGCATCAATACCCTAGTCTTGCAAATAAAATCCCTGATCTCACAGCCACGATGGCTGATTCGCAACTGGATTTAGCAGTGGTAACTGAAACATGGTTCACTGAGAACCACACCTGGGACGTCATTATCCTAGACTACACCCTCTTCAGGAGGGACCGCAAGGTGAAGAAAGGGGGTGGGGGGAGTTGCTCCATATGTCAGAAACGACAACAAAGCCATAGAAATTCAGACTACTCCCTGGGAAGTTGAAGCCCTGTGGATCACCCTTGGATCTAGGGGAAAAGCCCCAGTCTGAGATGACATAGTCTATAGACTCCCAACACAAAACAACGACACAGATATAAAACTACTAGAGACCATCTCGACTATGGCTGACAAAGGAGATCTAGTACTATTTGAAGACTTCAATCAACCTGACATAGACTGGACATCCGACTCAGCTTCATCTCAGAGAAGCCGAGAATTCATGCTAGCACTAAAGGGAGTGGGCCTGGTGCAACTAGTAATATCTCCCATCAGAGAAGAAGCAATACTAGACCTCATGCTTTTAAACAACAATAGAATCTTGGACATTCACATAGGAACATATCTAGGATTCAGCGACCACAGCTCAGTCTGGATCACCATCAGAAAATACAAGGAAACCAGTCATATGAAACTGAAGATCCTTGACTTTAGAAAGGCCAACTTCACCAAAATGAAGGAAATGGCTAAACCATTGCTTGCACAAAATACAGGAGGAAACATAGAAGTAAGATGGAGGATGATGAAAGACGCACTAGCTACAGTAACATCACAATGCACATAGCTGATCAATAAAACAAAAAGGAAGAAAAATCCACTCTGGTTCACAAGGAAAGTAGCGTCAAAAATCAAAGACAAAAAATGAGCATTTCAGAAATTCAAGGAAACAAAGAAGGATGGAGATAAGGAAGAATATAGTATCAAACCCAGAGAAGCTGGAAAAGAAATCAGAAGAGCAAAGGCCCAAGGGGAGAAGAGATTGGTACAGGGGCCAAAAATGGTGATAAAACATTTTACAGATACTGTATATCAGAGAAAGAAGAAAAACTAAGGGGGGGGGATCATCTATCTGACTATCAAGGAAGGACTACACACAGAAGTGACAAGGAAAAAGCAGAGATCCTAAATAACTTCTTCTGCTCAGTCTTCACAAGAGAAGATCACGGAAGTGGACCAACACTAAAAAAAGGCAGACAGACCCACAGAAGGGGCAGACACAAGTCCATTTACTACAGAAAGAGTACTGAAGGAACTGAAGAAGCTAAAAACAGATAAAGCAATGGGTCCAGATGGGATACACCTGAGAATACTTACAGAGCTAGCGGAGGAACTCGCTGCACCACTGGCATCATTGTTCAATGACTCCCTAATGAGTGGTGACATACCACATGACTGGAAAGAGGCCATGGGGTTCCCCCTTCACAAAAGTGGGAGCAAGAAGGAGGTAGGGAACTACTGCCTAGTTAGTCTAACCTCAGTGGTGGGGAAACTGTTGGAAGCTCTTCTTAAAGAACAGATTGTGGAATACCTAAACATCAGCTGGAAATTGGACCCTAAGCAGCATGGATTCACGGCAAGATGGTCATGCCAGACGAATATGATTGATTTCTTTGATTGGGCAACCAAAACAGTGGACCAAGGTGGGGCTGTGGATGTCTTATATTTAAATTTTAGTAAGACCTTTGATTCTGTCCCTCATAGAAATCTGGTTAACAACCAGAGCACACAGGTGTAGGGCCTGAAATTGTCAGATGGGTAAAAAAATTATCTCGGGGACAGGACACAGAGAGTTCTGGTCAACGGAACAATGTCTAAAGAGGGCAAGTTGATCAGTGAGGTGGCACAGGGATAAGTTTTGGGGCCGATCCCCTTAAATATATTTATCACCAACCTCACTGAAGGTCTGGAGGGGAAGGTATGCCTGTTTGCAGATGATATGAAGATCTGCAACTGGGTGGCCACACAGGAAGGTACCATGAAAATGGAGTCTGACCTCATAAAATTGGAAGAATGGTCCATCAACTGGCAGTTGAAATTCAAAGCCAAGAAGTGTAAAGTAATGCACCTCAGAAAACACAACCCAAAGGTGGCATACACCCTTGGTGGGGAACAGATTACTGAGACCAAGATGGAATGGGACCTGGGGTAACAATATCAGATGATTAGAGAGTAGGAAGGCAGTGAGAAAAAACAACTCATAAAGCCAACAACATCCTGGAATGTATAGGCAGGGACATTTCAAGTAGAAAACATGGCCCGGGTGGTGCTGACAGTTGAGGTGCTGGACGCCACACCTCGCTCCACACCGGCGACTCAGGTTCGGGAATGAGTCTGGGTTGTCGTGGGTCAGCAGGGGAGGACTAGGATTGAGCATCTGATGACTGCTCTCCTAGTCCTGGGGAGATAGGGTGGGCATACACCGCGCTCTGCTGGTCCCTGGGGATGCCCGGTGGTACTGCAGTCACGCAGGTGCCGGGGGGGGGGAGCATGGCAGACGTCTACATATTAGTGTGCTGACATCCTTGCACATCCGTGCTTCCATCGGGGGTAAAACTGGGGGAAAATGGCAGCACAGATCCGCAGCAGCTTGATAGCTGCTGTTCCACCGACCGACGATGCCCGGAATGGCATGTGCCGGTAATGGTTCCTCGCCGGCTGCGGGGGCTATGGGGGGGCCCCCTTCTCAGGCAGAGATGCATCTGCCATCTGGGCTAGTGGAGCTTTGGGGTCAGAGGTGGAAGGAGCGGTGGCTGGATAAAAAAGAGCAGGACTGTGGCTGGTAAGGAAAAAATGTTAAATCATAAAAAAAAAAAAAAATAGTAGAACGCATGAAGTAATCATCCCACTACACAGGTCCCCGGGGAGGCCACATCTGGAGTACCACGTACAGTTTTGGAAATCTCACTTAAAGAAGGACATTGACTACCTAGAGGCAGTACAAAGGAGGGCTACAAAGATGGTGCAGGATCTGCATCATAAGCCATATGAAAACAGACTAAAACAACTGCAGTTGTACTCACTGGAACAAAGGAGGGACAGAGGAGATATGATAGAAACCTTTAAATACTTACAGGGAATAAACTTGGTACAGAGGGAAGACCTGTTCCTTCTAAATAATACGGCATGCAGCTCAAGGAAGGTAGGTTCAAAAGCAACAGAAGGAAGCTTTTCTTTACGGAACAGGTGGTGGACCCCTGGAATAGTCTGCCACAAGAAGTACTGGAGTCTAAGATAGTTAGGGAGTTCAAATTAGCATGGGACAGGTGCTGTGGAGGCCGACAAGAAAATAATTAGTGGGGAGGAGGGAGCAAAAAAGGGCAGACTAGATGGATCAATAGGTCCCCTTCTGCCTTCACCTTTCTTATGTTCCTATGTTCTTTGCACTGTGCAAAACATTCCATTATACTGCCTTAACTCATTACCTCCTGGGCAGCCATTTTGTGTCAGGTAAACAATGGATAGTTCGGACTTCATATGGAGCTATTGGAGATAATGAGATTTGCTCTGCCACAAAGTACAACTTCCTGCTGGTCAGTGAAGGGTGGTATGACAATGGGTAGAGAAAAGACAGTCCAGGCATAAAGTATCTGTTAGTGCTTCCCAAACATTTTAGCACTTTTGCCCAAATGTGTTATATTCAAACCTTCCTATGCAAATGAGCCCATTCCTCATTCAAGCTGCAAAGCTGTTATTACCAGCTTCTTATTTCATCTTATATCTCATTATCAGGGCTTTGCTCCTTTGACTTCCAGGATGCTGGGTTAGAACCAGTGTTGACAGATAGGTATTGGAGCTACAGTATATAGTACAACACAGTACTATGCAGCACTGTATCACTGGCACCTTTGTGTTGCAGTTGGATTTCAGTTCATACCTGTGAATCATTTATGATTGTCAGTCATGCTGCATGACTGAGATACCAAATCCCCATGACATATGCACATCAGAATGTGCAAAATACAGCAGAGCTAGCCATAGTGCAATGGAATAATTGCAGTAAATGAAATGTCACAAAATGCTGCAATAAAAAAGGGCCCCAATGCCACTGAATTACACTGTTTCCTGCAGCATACTGCAGCATTTTGTGATATAATGCAGCATTACTGCATTTCATCCTGGCTGGCACTGCTGTAATTTTTCCAACCACTGGTCACACAAACGTCCTACTTGCAGCAAGTGTTCTCCCATATGAACTTACATCTGTGTTATTCATTGCATTCTGAGCCTCACTATTCATGTTTGGGCTGTTTGAAAGCATCTTTATTGTTTGCTAAATTAAAACATGCCTTTTAAATGTGGCAATGTGTGCAGCACTAAACTAGAAACACATAAGTTGACGGCAGGTAAGGATCATAAGGCCCATCCAGTTTGTCAATGTTTTCTGCCTTATGAATGTGCCATAGGCCTTTACTCTGTCAATGGCCTATTTATTCATACTCATCTGTATTACTCCCTTATGCCTATCCCATGCCTGTTTGAAGCCCTGCACTGTATTCGTATCCACCACTTCCTGAAGTAGGCTGTTCCAGGCATCCACTGTCCTTTCTATGAGAAAGAACTTCCTCACATTACCCCTTAATCGGCCTCCCTCTAATCTCATGATGTGTCATCTTGTCCTGCTATTTTTCTTACATTGAAACATGTTAGACTCTTTCACCTTGTTAATGCCCATAAGATGTTTGAATGTTTCAATCATATCACCGCTCTACCTCCTTTGCTCGATGGTATACATATTGAGCTCTGTTAATCTGTCCTCATATGTTTTTCTGATGCAGTCCCTGCATCATTTTGCCCTTCTCTGGACTGCCTCCATTTTGTTAAAGTCCTTGTGCAGGTGCAGCGTCCAGTACTGCATGTAGTACTCCAGATGGGGCCTAACCAGTGTCTTGTAAAGAGGGATTATTATCTCCCTCTTACGACTTGTGATACCCCTACTAATACACCCCAACATCCCTCTAGCCTTACCTACTGCTTTAGAGGTCTGCTTGGATAATTTCCGGTCATCTGTGATGATGATGCCCAAGCCTTTTTCTTCCCTTGTGATTGCCAGCAACTCCCCTCCCAACCTATAGGTAGCTTCAGGGTTTCTCTTCCCTATGTGCATGATCTTGCAGGTCTTCGCATTAAACCACAGTTGCCACTCTTCCGACCATTTTGCCAGTTTTTTCAGATCTCTTCTCACTCTACCCATCCCATCTGGATCATCTACTCTGTTGCAGATCTTGGTGTCATCTGAAATTGCAAACAGGCAAACCTTACCCTCCAGTCCATCTGCAATGTCACTGATGAAGATATTGAAGAGGACTGGCCCCAGGACTGATCCCTGAGGTACCCCACTTGTGACTTGCATCTCTTCTGACTGCATATCATTTACCACCACTCTGTTTTCTGATCGCCAACCACTTTGCCACCCAGTTGACCAACTTCTGATGCACCCTGAGCCTCCCCAGCTTATTAATCAATCTTCTATGTGGAACAGTATTGAAAGCTTTGCTGAAGTCAAGGTAGGTGATATCAACTGCACCCACTTGGTCCACCACTCTGGCTATCCACTCAAAGAATTCTATGAGATTAATCTGACAGGACCTTCCTGTTGTAAATCCATACTGTCTTGGATCCTGTGCTCCTATGGATTCCAGGTGTTGCACTATCCTTTCCTTAAGGAGTGCCTCCATAATCTTACCCACTACTGAGGTAAGACTGACTGGTCTGTAGTTCCCTGCCTCCTACCTGTTGCCACTCTTGTGGAGTGGGATCACATGAGCCCTTCTCCAGTCTTCTGGGAACTTTTCTGTGCTCAGAGACTCACTAAACAGTTCTGTTAATGGCTCTGCTAGTTCCACCCTTAGCTCCTTTAGTACTTTGGGATGTGTGCCATCTGGTCCCATTGCTTTGTCCACTCTGAGTTTAGTGAGCTTTTGTAGGACCCTTTCTTTTGTGAAGGGACTTGTGCACACCTCCTTCCCCCCTGTGTCCATGGTGCTGAGCTGTGGGCCCTGCCCTACCTTCTCCTCAGTAAATACTGAGCAGAAGTATCTATTTAGGATAGATGCTCTTCCTTGGTCCTGTTCCGCACACTCCCCTTTATCCCCTTTAATCTTAGCAATACCACCGCTGGACTTTCTCCTTTCTCTAATGTATCTATTGAAAGTCTTGTCCCCTTCTTTTACTGTTCATACTAGTGTTTCCTTGGTTTGGGCCTTTGCCTGCCTTTCTGCCTTCCCTGCTTCCCTTAGGGAAGTTTGGTATGCCTCCCTAGCTTCGTCCCGCTGCATTGCCTTATATTTCCTGAAGGCCAACATTTTGACTCTGATCTTTTCTGCTACTGTTTTTGAAAACCAAAGTGTTTTTCTCCTTATTTTGCTCTTGCTTTTCTCCCTAACACAATGGGATGTTGCTTCAAGTATTGCATCCTGAATGCTTTCCCACTTTGCCTGTACCTCCTCATCTGTATTTCTTCCTGCCAGGGCTAGCTTAACTCTGTTGGCCATCTTATCAAAGTCAGCTCCTCTGAAGTCAAATATTTTTGCCTTGGAATGGGATGATGTAGTTCTAGTGGCCAAATTGAACCATACCATGTGATGGTCACTGGCCCCCAGGTGATCTTCTACCTGGAGTTCTGTGATCCTTTTCTTTTAGTCAGTACTAGATCCAGGATAGCCCTGTCTCTTGTGGGTTATTGTACCAATTGTTTGAGGCCCTTTCCTGCAGGGAATCCACTATGTGTCTCGTTCTGGCGGATATTCCTACTGGTATTGACCAATCTGTATCTGGCATGTTGAAGTCTCCCATTATTCAAACCTCCCCTTTAGCTGCCATGCTTTGTATATCTTCTAACAGTAATGTGTCTATGTCTTCCCCCTGGTCTGGAGGCCTGTAGACAACCCCAGTTCATATGGCTGTCCCATTTCCTGCTTCCAGGGTGACCCACAGTTCTTCTGGCTTCTTATGTGTAAATTTCTGTAGCTTTGATATTTTCATTGCCATAAAGGGCCACTCCCCCCCCTCCTTTTTGCACCTCAGTCTGTTCTGAACAGTACATAGCTGGGTACTGAAGCCTCCCAGGTGTAGTTACTGGTGAACCATGTCTCGCTGATGGCTACTATGTCCAGTTTAGCTTCTGTCATTGTTGCCTCCAGGTCTGGAATCATGTTTCCCAGACTGCAGGCATTTGTGTACATGATGTTTCATTGGCCAGATTTCGGTGCATTAGTTGAGGGGTGAGGTCCGGCTTTTCCCCTGCATGTTGTATGGGGAGCCAGACCCTTTTCCTTACCTGGTGATGCAAATGAACTACACATTTGCTGAACTCCTGTTTGATCACTAGGTGAGGGGAGAAGGGTGTTCTTCCTGTTTGATGTATTGGGTGCTGCACCCCTTACCCCATTTGCTAGTTTAAATTCCAGCAAAATTCCTAATGAGGAGATCCAAGAAAAACCTCAATATTGAAGGATACCTGCATGATCTAGCTCACTCTCCAAGCTGGCAAGAGTTTTATCTTGCACACTCTGTGGAAAAAGCACATCAGGTGCTAAACAGCATAATATTAAGTGCCCTTAACACCCATGCCCCAATCACTAGTGTTCGAATAAAGAACAAATCTTGCCGTTGGTTTTCAGCTGACCTCAAATCTGCACTGTTGGAGAGAGACAAACTATGGAAGTTGGCAAGAAAAACCAAGAACCCAAATGACTGGGTGTTATTTAGGAAAGCTAGGAATAGCTGCACCAAGAAAGTAAGGGATGCAAAGGCTGCCTTTTATTTGGCTGAACTTGACTCCTCCTATCACAATCCTGCTAGGTTCTGGGGCACCATCAAAGGTATTGTAGGGCAGGATTCTGGCACCTCTCTACCAACTCAATTGCACCACAATAATGGCTCAATTTCTGGCAAAATGGAAGTTCTGGATGCTTTCAATAACCACTTCACAACTGCTGGCCTTGCCTTTGACACCTCTCCAGCTAATCTGCTGCGTGCACAACTAAGCTCCCAGTACACTGGTGCTCAGAGAGCTGATTCTTCCTTCTCCTTCAAACCTGTCCTGTTGAAGCAAGTAGAGAATCTTTTATGGCAGTTGGATATTAAAAAAAGTGCAGGGGCAGACTCTCTTGACCCCTACTTTCTAAAGATTGCATTTCATGTACTTGCAGTTTCCCTAACACATTTCTTTAACCTATCTTTAACCTCTGGTTCTATTCCTACAGTGTGGAAGACAGCCCAAGTGGTTCCCCTTCTAAAATCAGGGGACCCTATGGACCTTAATAACTACAGGCCCATTTCCATTCTTCCAGTGCTATCCAAGATGCTAGAGAAAATAGTGAGCATCCAGCTAAGAGAATATCTTGATGATGCTAACCTCTTGAATCCAGCTCAATCTGGGTTTAGGGCCAGGCACAGCACTATCTCTGCACTGGCCAAAGTTACAAATGACTGGCAAACTGAATTAGGTAAAAAGAATAGTGTCTGTGCAGTATTTCTTGACCTAAGCAAGGCATTCGACACTGTGGACCACGAGCTGCTACTCTCTTCCTTGCATTCCATTGGCCTAGATCCACCCTCCCTTAGATGGTTCAGTTGTTACCTTATGGATAGGTCACAGCAGGTGAAAGCTGAAGGTGATCTATCCCCATTAAAACCACTGCTAAGAGGAATTCCACAAGGATCTATCCTGGGCCCTATCCTTTTTGCCATCTACATTAATCATATTGACTCAAATCTCACCAAAGCCACTGTCCACCTCTTTGCTGATGACACTGTTTTGTATGTCAGCAACCCATCACCTGCAGTTGCCCGTGAAATTTTACAAGCAGAATTCTCCTTGCTGCAGTATCAACTACTTGAGAAAAAAATGCAAAGAAAACTAAAGCAATGCTTTTTTCCAATCAAAGCTCCACCAGCACCTCCTCACTAAGCAGTCTCCCCCAGCTATGCACTATCCTTGGAGGAAATCTGGAGTATGTAGAAAAATTCAAATACTTAGGTGTGTGGATTGATAGCAGACTTGACTTCACACATCATATTGAAGAACTGCTGAAAAAACTTCGCCAAAGGCTTGGCCTATTCTATAGAATAAAACACTTCCTAACCAGAGACTCAAAGATGAGGTTAGTCTAGGCCACTTTTCTTTCAGTTGTTGACTATGCAGACTTCCTTTATAGTCACTGCCCCATCTCCTACCTAAGCAAGCTGGATACCCTGTACCATAGAGTGATAAGATTCATAACAGATCTTCCATCTAACACTCATCATTGCTCTCTCTATGCTGCAGTTGGATGGGTTTCCCTACATCTCAGAAGGAACAGAAATGCAGCACTATGGATCTACAGAGCATTGTCTAAAAAACTTCCAAATTATATTCTAGACTGCTTCACCCAGACCATAGCTAGCTCCTATGCCCTAAGAAGCAACAACCTCATCATGCTCAAAATACCTAAAGTCAACACCCGGCTAGGGAGGGCGGCAATCAGCTATTCTCTAGCTATGGCATGGAATACTCTACAGAAATCCCTAAAGCTGTCCAATCTTATACCTGTAGCATCCTTTAAACAGCTTTGCACAGGTTTCTTCGCAGAGAAATGCAACTGCTACCACAAGAGCTAGTCTTGCAATTTCACAACCCCCCCTTCCAGACATCTACCATATATGGCCCCTCTCTGGCTCAATGCGTTACCACACTCACTTTCACAGATCCACAGCATCTCTCAATTTAAAACAGGCCTCAAAGCTCACCTCCTTGAAAGAGCCATATGTGACTGCGGCTAACTCTGCTCACCCAGATGAACGCCCTCCTTCCCCCTACTCTTGACTCAGGGTCTCACAAGGCCCCAAGTAACTCACCAAATCCCTGCCTGGGTAACCCAAGATTGCGGCCTAACTTCCTTACCAGTCATTAAGTTTTGCCTGGAATGCTCCTGTGATTTTGTTATGTATATTCTGTCTGTTTCAAGTATGTTCTCTACTGTATCTGTCTTCCCTCCACCCTTTGTAACCGACGTGGAGCCTTTGCAAAAGAGTCTGTGACTCAAAGGTTTGTAATTCCGATTGTTTCCAATAAATAAAATAAAATAAATAAATGGCATAATTTTGCTCCACAGTTCTCCCTCCCAGGTAGCACCCTTTTTATAGTACCCCAGTTCCATTGAACTCTACCTAACTACCTACTACCTACCTAATCCTTCTCCCACTAATTACTGGCCCTTACATCATTCCTAAATGCTCTCCATTCATCCTAGTATTCATTATGCTGTGTGTATGCCTTGACTCCTCTATTGGGATATGTATATACTTTATCTATTAGTATCATTTTCCTATAACCTACCTTGTCATGTAAGTCTTAATCAACTTCTTACCCTTGATCATTGTATCTATAAGTGTTTTTTTTCTGTATCTGTTATGCATATATAAGTGCATTGATGTATCTGTTGTACCAGCTATTGAACCTTGACCTTATCAGGTCCATCTTGTAAATGAGACTTGCTCAATGATGTTCGCCTGAATAAATAAAGATTTGATTAATTGATTGATTGAAATATTCTGCAAAGACATCAAACTTCTGCCCCAATGCCCTGACTCCCTCCTCAGTCAGATGCAGTCCATCTAATTTAAAGAACTTTCGCCCCAAGACTCTTGCCAGTTATTTACAAAGTTGTATTCTTTTTCCTGGCAGCAGCCCTTGAACCACATGTTTAGCTCCCCTATCTCCCCTTCTCTGACCTTCTGTCCATCTGAATCCCTCTCCCAGACCGGCAGAATCTCAGAGAAGGAGATGCCAGATGAAATGGATGACAGTTTGTCTCCCAGACTGGTCAGGTGTTCCTTGGTCTCCACAACTCACCGGCTGGTGAGATCGTTAGTCCCTATGTGTACCAGGATGTCAATGTTTTCTCCTGCTTCCTGCATGATTTTGGCAATGCAGTCAGTGTCTCTCCATATTGATGTACCTGGGAGACATCTGACCATTACTCCTGTCTGCAGGTAGGTATCAATTCACCGAATCATGAAGTCTCCTACGATCAGAAGTGTTTTGAATTTCCTTTTTGCTTTTTTTGTTTTGGTCCCTGTTTTGGGCAGGTTTTGTAGCCATAATTCTTGTGCTGCAGTGTCCTGCTCTGCAGTGTCCTCTGCCCCTTTGTTTGATTTCAGAGATAGAGGCAGATACCTGTTTGTAATTTTTATACGGTTTGTGGAGGTGATACGTTGGTGAGCATTGAGTGATGGGGCACCAGATTTGCCCCTCCTAATCAGCTGCCAACCTCCCGGACCAACTACCCTCTGTGGTCAAGGTGCTTCAGATGGATGTTGGGGAAATGGTGGGAGGATCTTGTAATATATTTCCCCCTGAATATGCGATTTGAGGCATGCAGTCTCTGCCCATGCTGCCCAGAGCTGATCCCTTAGATCTCCGATGGTCCAGCATGTATGACAGTGTCCTAAATCCTGTATAACTGCCCTTTTGAAAAGTGTCACACAGCACTTGCAGTTAATAATATCTAGTCCAGTTGAGTAGCTGAGTTTATAACCTGGTCCGAGTAATTAGAAGTAAAATGAAAGCAAAAGTTGATATTTTTTATACCTTTTTTTTTGTGTGTTTGTTTTTGCATAACTTTTAATAACAAGTTAAATTGATTGTGCCCTATAAGTGAGGTCACTGTGTGGATATTCCTCTGATCCTCCCCTTCCTGCTTTGCTACAGGAAATGTTATGACTGTGCTGCTCTCTAAAAGGAATGTAGCAGGGGGTGGTTGGGGATGGGGGCAGGTGGTTGGGCTCTGTCCCTGCCAAAAAAAAAAAGAATCAAGGACGAAAGAAACAAGGAGGTAAGAGCAGAAACAATCAACGAAAAACAAATGTAGTCACTATCCCTCAGCTGGTATCTCGTATGTGCTCCTGTAAGCCCTGAAAGCTTGGCCTAATGATAGATTAAACTGCAAAACCTGTAAGCACCACCTGTAACAATTTCACAGAAAATGTACCCTGCAAAAACACTTTGCTACAGAGAAAGATAAAGCACTAAAAAGTAACAAAACCTGTAAGCACAACCTGCAGATCACTTTAACAGAAGATGTACCTTGCAAAAAAAATCTGAATCAGAGAAGATTACAGCAGTAATCTCTAAGCACAAAACAGTAACAAATATGTAGGCACACCCTGTAACAATGCAGCAGAAAGTATACCCTGCAACAATAAGTATACCCTGCAACAGCAATTTGAATCAGAGAACAATAAAGCAGTAGAATTTAAGCAAAAAATAGTAACACACAGTAAATCTGCCTAGCCAAAAGAAGCCTTAATTTTTTTCCTTGCTCTGATAATGTTGTTCCTTGCTCTGTCCTTACAAACAAACCTAGAAGAAAAGAGCTCAGGTGAAGCTAGGTGCCTTTGCCAGCAAACCTAGTCTTCCACTACCCTTAGTGCCTTCACAATGCTTCAACTAATAGCTTAGCACGCTGTATGCAGGCCCACCAACCCATTTGCATGTGCACAATTTTTAATGTTGTGCCACCAGGCAAACTGAAGCTTTCACTAAGGGCAGACCCAAGTTATGTCCAGACTCAAGGCACAAACCTAGCTTGCAATGTGCAGAGTCATTTTATGCAGTATTAAAGTTTGGAATGTGTAGCCAATAGAGTATTAAACTTTGTTAGTGCTTCCAGTATACATTTGTGCTCCTCCAAATTTATTTTTGAAAAAGAGCAGCTCTGATTTTTTTTTCAAAGACTCAAATAAAGATGGCTACTCATGCCAGCTAGCCAGGTCAGGTAAAACTTTAGAGCCTGGCTAGATAGTGTGCTGGGTACAGAGTTCAGCATCCAGTTGTAGCATACAGTTCATTCTTCCATATGTTTATTTTTCAGTATTTAAAATTAGGTGACAGAGATGGGCATGTTGAGTTGGAGCTTGTTTCCATGTGTGACCTGGGAAGGGGATACAGCAGAGAGTGATACAGCAATAACAAATATAATGACAATGGGTGCATATACAGGAACAATAAAAGAGCACGGTGCAGGTAATAAATTCCAGAAAAAACAAATGCAATGTAAAAGTTGCACAAAAATACATATGTTACAGGGGTAGAAAGGATGAGAACTAGGGGGGTGAGCACTCTATGAATGTCGATGCTTGTTACAGAATCATGGTGGCATAACAATACAAAATTACAGAAGATGCTGTGTTCTAGCTATGCAGTAGGGTAAGAGCAAAATGGATAAGAAGGGAGGGGAAGGGGTTGTTGCAATGCTGGAGAGCAGAGAACAATGATGAGCCGCAGGTGCTTGCTTTTCAGAGGTGTGCTACTAAGAGTTGTTTGATAGAGTGCAGGGTGGATGAGAAATGGATGGGGATAGGAAGGTTGTTCCACAGTGTTGGGTGTGTAGCACATAGAAATCCCTTGTTCCCTAGCTATTGCACATAAAATAGAGGAAAGAAACAAACAAAATTGTTTACAAAGTCACAATTTTGCATATTCAGATTATTAATGTCTGTGTAGAGTTATTTATTTTGGTTTGGGAGAATTAGTGGCAGATTGTCAAAATTTGTAAGTTTTATTTAATTTTTATGTTGCTTGCACGCATGTGCAAGAAACATAGTGCCATCATCCGAGTTTTCGGAGGTGTGTCAGCCCATCTTCCAATGCAGTCAGTGTGTTTGCAGGCACGGCCCCAGTTCCCTATCACTGCTGCAGCTGTCTATGACAAGCTGAAAATGCAGTGGCATACAGTTGAAAGGGAGAGCTCCGCTTGAGTGAGCAGAGCTCTCCCCACCACTTGCTGCACGCACATGCGCGCACTGCGTGCTCATCGCCTTCCCCTCACTGTACAGCCGACGGGGTGCCCAATCCCCGTGGCTCACGCTCCCAAAGCATCCAGGTGCCACACTGGGGCCCACCCCAGCATGACAAAATCATGTTATGGCCGACAGAGGTGCAATCCCCGTCAGCTCCACTGCTCTCTCCCCAATACTGTCGCCGGCCAGGGTGCCCAATCCCTGTCGGCTCCACTGTCTTCCCCCAGTACAGGGTGCCACGCTGGAGCCCACTCCAGCATGGCAACAGATGCCATGGCCGACGGGGTGTTCAACCCCCGCCGGCTCCATGCCTCACCAGCCATCCTTCTGCTATGCTGGGAGCCCACCCCACTGTGGCAAACGGTCCCACATAGTCTCCCTGTCCCCCACAACCCACACCCACCACTGCGCAGACCCTGCCTCCCACACCCCCACCCAATACTTACCTCTGAGTCTGGCGATGATCTTCGTGGACCGGAACACGCCTGCACTTTCAAAGCCGACCGCTAACTGAGGAAATGCCGGTAAGCTGTATAATGGGATAGATAGGGTTTTTTCAACTTTGTTGCATATCTCAGGCATTTTTGGAATTTTTCACCAAATTTTCAACACTGGGTTTGGGACCCCTCCTCGTGAATTCTTGCACTGTCATGATTACTCGGGCCCCGGGTGTTTGCAGCCTCGTGAAATCACCTTTCAAGAATGATTAATGAAATGACACTGCCAGTGTTCATAAGGTGGGCTCTCAAAAGCCTATTTTGAAAACTTGGTGAAAAATTCTAAAATGACTGTTTTATGAGTGTGCATTGCGAGTTCCTATGCATGCTCGTAAGTTCGCTAATTTTCAATATTTTCACCCAGATTTTCAAATTGCCATTTTACCACACCTCCTTATGAGCAGTACAGCTATCATTTTTACATCTCACCCAAAATGTGTTTTCCGCCATGTAGCGCTTCAATACGCAGTCGGTAATGAAATCAATGTATGGGACACATTAAGAAAATCACAGTGACACTGTTCATGAGCAGAGGTCTTAAAATGGCTATGTTGAAAATTTGGTGAAAAAATTTCTAAAAATGATTGTTTTACGAGCGTGCATTAAGCAGTTCCTACGCACGCTCGTAAGTTCGCGAATTTTCATTATTTGCACTCCAATGACTTCCAAATTCCTAAACAGCACATAGAAGCAAGCAACATTCGGCATTGACAAATCCTTGTTTATCCTGGTCTTCCAGCTATTTGTCATCCAGCAACCCAGGGAGCTGTACTCATTTTTCTAAAAGCAGAAACGTGTCTTTAAATGTGAAAAAACAGCAAAATACATTTTATGGTACCAATCATCATTAAACCAGTAGGGGCAAGTGAAAAAGATCCATGTAGCTTACAGAGGAGGAGGACCCCTCACACACACACACACACACACACACACACACACACACACACACACACACACATTAACTTTCACATACAGCAACTTTGTTTTGGAATGGCAGCTTATGAACAGTCTTGGAAAGTTGCCAAGGTTTTACTTCTCCACAAAGGGGGCAATCCTACCTCACATGGTAACTTATAGCCTATCTCCCTCCTCCCATCCCTTATAGAGCTACAGGAGAAGCTTGTCTACTCCAGGCTTGCTGACTTCCTCTGCTCCTCCAACTTCCTCTCCTTCTTCCAGTCTGGTTTTTGGAAGCACCACTCCACCGTTCCTCCTTGCTGTGCATCACTGACTCCATCCTCATAGTGGTGGATCAGCTGGAGCTGTGAAGGCCTGCTTCAGGAAGACTTCCACAATGTATTGCGTTGATTCCATGCCAACCAACTTCAGGTCAACACTAAAAAAAACAGAGTCCAGGACCTTTGGCACCAACCAGAAACTGGCCAGGCTCTTACCCCTACCCATTTTCTCCATGTTGGATGGCACCCCTCTTTTTTTTTTTTTTTTTATGGGCTGACTTTCGATTGGTCTGCCATCCCTACCACCTCACCTCACCTCATCCCTGGGGCTTAACTGATGCCATCTGAGTGCTCCTGGATTACCTTCCAAGGTGGTGCCATTGGGAGCCTCCTGCGCTACTCCCCGAATAGTGTCATGCGAAGATCCATTGGCGGAGTGCCTTGGCCAGCTCTGTGGGGCTCAGTATGGAAGATAGACATCCACCATGCCTCAGCCATGTTTTTTCCCCATTTTGTTGGAAGCTGTGGTGTGTAATGACATATAGGTACAACACATTGACATCTGGCACACCTCCCGGAACCTGCAAGCCTCGGCTGCGACACCCGTGGCCTCTGTCAGGGGTTGGTCAAGCACCGAATGCTATCCCACCATCCCCCTGGAAGAGGAGAGCAGTTCATTGGATGCTCGATCCTCCTACCCCCAGCCAGCCCTCCAGCTCCCAGGCTTGCATATGAACCCAGGCTGCCAGCATCACAGGCAGAAATCTAACCACTGTACTGGTGGGCCAGCCATGATGGCACCCCTTGAGAAGAAGTCCCCACCTTCTAGATAGCAGGCTGAACTTCTCTGACTACACTGATGTCATCCATGCCAAGCTACACCCCAAACCCAATGCCCTGTACCACAATAAGGACTGCCTTTCTCCCATATCCACTGGGAGCTGGTCACCAAGATGGTTTCCCGGTCTTTGACTATGTGGATGTGATCTATGGCACTGCCCCCTCTTCTCCTCTCACCAGACTGCATACCAGCTTCAAAGCCTTATGCCAATTTACCTCCAACTCACCCTCCCATACATATAACTGCTCCCTCTACTTCACCATTTCCATTCTCCCTCTCTCCCATGATGCCAGTCCCACTGTGCTTCTCTCATTTCTGCATACTAGTTTGGTTCATTCCCTTCTTACTTATCCTCAATCCTGTCTCCCATCCCTTCCCCTCCTACTCCTCCTCCTCACAAGGGATAGTCACACCTTCTCTTTTCCCCACCCTCACTCCTCTGCTGGGCAGTTTGCCTTCTTCTATTGTATCCCTTCCCTCTGGAACCTGTTTGCCTTATCCATCTGCCTCTCCACCTCACTCCATACCCTTAGATACCAGGTAAGGCTTCTCTCTGCTCCCACCCGCTCATGTCAACCCTCCACATGATCATTCCCTCCACTCCTGACCTTTCTTCCTGCTAAGACCCTCCACCCTTCCCGTCAGGATTTTGGCTCTTATTAACCAAAACTGCCTGGTTTACTCATCTACACTGCCATTGCACTTTTCACAGGCACCGTGCACTTCATGTAACTACTATCTTTGGTGTATGCCGCCCAGTGTGCTAATCTTATTGTCCATTTGCTTGTGGCATTTTCAGCTGCTTGTTCATTATTCTGTTATTGCACTTTATAATTTATCACTGCAACTGTATTCTGTTTGGTTTGATGTACTTTTGTATTCTGCATTCCCCTTTCCTCCTCCCACGGTTCGCACCTGGAAGTGAGATTCGTCTCAGTGTGCCTTTCCCAAGCACCAGTTTTTAAATAAATAAAAAAAATAATGAAGTTATATATTTTTTGTGAGGTTGCAGATTATCTGGGCTTTATTGACCACAGATCTTTAACAAAGTACTGGTCTTACAATATATATATATATATATATATATATATATATAGATATATTTGTGGAAATAATTTTTCCATGTATTATAGGTCTATGTGATGATTTTAAATTGTATTTTTGGTACAGTAAGCAACATTTCCTTATTGTAAAAACAGGAATTTGACATTAGATGATTGACTTTTAAGTATTTAATTTTTGCCCTGTAAAATGTTGTGTGTATTTTAAATCAACACTTTGCCATTATCTCTTAAAGTGGTACTATTTTAATCATTTATTCATAGGCACATTGCCAAGAAATATTTTCATTTGAGAATAACTGAGTGATTTAATGGTTGTCACACAGTGATTGTGCAGAAAAACTCTGACAACATCCCAAGCCTACTTCCAAAACAGTGGGGCAGAAAAATAATGTGCTGTATCTCACATACCCTAAATTATTTAAACACCCAGAGCCTCATGTTTCCAGCTGGAATTCCATATTATTGTATTACAATATTGCTGCATAACAATGCTCATGTTCTTTGTTTGCTGTGGCTCTCTTTGTTGGCTTGCTTTGATTACTGTTTGGATGTACTTGCCTTTACAGTATTTCTTTCCCATATATATTTTAGCTTGTAAGTAACTATTTGTGCGGGACTGTTAACCGGTTGACTGCTGCTGTCTTCCCTGGGACTCCACCCCATGAAATCTCATGGGGTTATCCCAGTTGGAGTAATTTCAAATAAATATATACATACATAGATATGTGTGTGTGTATATATATATATATAGAGAGAGAGAGAGAATAGTAGATGGGCAAGTATGCACAACCGGTGTGTTGTGCCACTGAGGGGTTCTGATTCCCTATGACCTCGAGGAAGCCCGGCTCGAGAAGGTCCATGAAATCAGAGCCCTGAAGTGGCATATTGTATTACTGTTGGGCACAATACGTTCATCCATTATTTTTTTATAGTGTATGGTGCCCCTACAATAATTTAAGTGAGCATTTAATTTTTACCCCGTAAAGGAATTCTTTCTACTACGGTTTAATCTGGTATTCGTCAGGTTGCTAAGGTTAGTGCTGTGGTTGTTAGGGACCAAGCGTCCCTACGTCTGTAGCGTGGTCTGTCATTGGCTGTCAGTTCCCTTTGGGCAGGGATTCCAGGAAAAAAAAATATGGTGGACGTATCTCTCACTAAGTGAGAGGAGCGTGAGTGAAATGATTCACCTGTTAATGTGAATACTTTTAAATATCTGGTTGATCCTATATTTTTTTTAAATAGTTTAAAGTATCTGGTCAATCCTGCCTTTTTTCGTGGTGCCCTGTTCGTCATCAGTTCGGTGGATGATCGTGCCTCTGGCTCCGAGTTTTTCTGTGTCTGGTCCAGTTTTAAAATGAGCAGAGTGCGTGCAGCCTCTAGAGGCTTTCAAAATGTTGTTGTAGTACAGTGTGGTAATGATCATCCATGACCTTTGAACTGTAGTACTACAACATTTTGAAAGTCACTGAATTCCATACACACAATACACTAAATCTCTCATATATATATATATATATATATATATATATATATATATATATATATATATATATATATAGTGTGTGTATATATACATATTCATTGCAAAAAACTCCATTAATGCCTCAGTTAGAGTTTTTATTACAGCAAGAAAAGACTGGAAATGCAGACCCTACCACCCATCCCCCACACCCCCACCCTCCACACACCAACAGGCATTGGGGTGTGTCTTAGGGTCATCAGGCCTAACTTTCACCCCATTCCATGTGTAAACAAGCTGAGATGTTACAGTATAGGAGAATGGGGTGAGAGTTAGGCCAGACGATCCCAAGACACACCCCGGTGCCTGTTGGTGTGTGGAGGGTGAGGGTGTGGGGGATGGTAGTAGAGTTGGTAACCCTAACACTGAATTTCCAGTTTGCTGTAACAGAAACCCTAACTGATGCATTAACAGAGTTTTTTGCAATGAAGTTCCCTTCTTTTTGAGATAGTATAATGGTATCCTTATTTTACTGTGGGAGCGCAAGGTCCTTTGGACCCTGCGCTCCAATTCCTCCATAGATGTGCATATGTATATAGGTGTGGAAGCGCATGACTCTCTGGGCCCTGTACTTCATTGTGTCCAACATCAGTGACCCAAGTGTCAGCATAGCCATTTTATTACCCCATCTCATGTACCCAGATACAGAGAAATTGTGGAATGCAAGGCAAAACGTAATTATGCACAACTGCAATGCCAGTCTGCGTCACAGATGCAAAAAGACATTTTGGGCAGGATGTGAAAAAGGGCAGCTGTACTGTTTATGCAGTGGTGTGATAAAATGGCTATGTTGAAAATGTGGCGGCAAAGTACTAAACATACCAAAGTTATATGCAAGTATAGAATAAATTCAACGGATGCACATAAGTCGGGCATTTTCAGGAATTTTCTAATCAGATTTTTAAAATGGCTTTTTGGGGACCCCTCCTCATGAACACTGGCACTGTGATTTTGTTAATCCATCCCAAAAGTTGATTTCACACAGCGACTGTGCCATTCTATGCCACAGGTATAAAAACATGTTTTGGGCAGGATGTGAAAAATAACAGCTGTACTGTTCATGAGGAGGTTTGAAAAAATGGCAATGTTGAAAATCTGGAGTGAAAATATAAAAAAAATGGTGAAGTTGTAAGTGTGCATAGAAAGTGCGCAACACATGCTTGTAACATGGATGCTTTTTGGATTTTTTGCACCAAATTTTCAACATGGGCCTTTTGGGACTTTCCCTGATGATCACTGGTGCTGTCATTTTGTTGGCCAGTCCCGAAAGGTAATTCTGCGCAATAACCTTTCGGGACCAAGTAATGAGAAGACAGTGGCAGTGTTCATGGGGGGGGGGGTGTTACAAAAAGCCCGTGTCGAAACTTTGGTGCAAGCGTGTTGAAAAATGCCTGAGATATCAACATAAGTTCAAAACACCATAGACAGTCATTATACGGCATTTACCTTGATTCTTCAGTTCGTGATTCGGCTTTGAAGAGTGCAGACATGTCCTGGTCCAGAGAAGATCACAGTCGCTGACCCCTGGAAGTAAGTTTGGGGTAAGAGGGATGCGAGGAGGTGGGTGCTCAGAGGGAGGGTGGGAATGGGGGAGGTGTGCGGGGAGGCATGAGGACCATTTTCTTTTAGTCAGGATCTTTTTTAAATGAAAGACATTGGGGAACTGTTTTCTTTATTTCAGGCATCATTTAAATAATTAAACATTTTGGGATACTGGGGGTGGGCTCCCCAGTGTCTTACAGTGACAGTGATGGAGGAGGGCATGATATAATTGGGGACACTGGGAGTGGACTCCCAAGTGTCCCGCTTTGGTGAAGGGCTACTGCTGACATGGGGATTGGGCTACCATTGTCAGATATGGAGTTTTTTCTCTTGGGGCACTGACAGTGCACTCCCCAGTGTCCTACTGTGGTGGGGGAGTCGTCTAGTGCCAACATGGAGATTGGGCACCCCGATGTCAGCATAAAAATGTATTTTTTAAATAATCCTATTTTTGGCTCACGACACAGGATCCTACGACTTATCTTGGCATATGAAGTAGGATCCTAGGTTGTACTACGCCAATATGAACTAGGAATGAAATGATTAAATAAAGCACATTTTACGGGCACATTTCATCCAGTAAAGTGCAGAATGCACCGACAGGGGTCTCAGTAAACAAGCTACATGTGTTGGTTCCTCCCCAGAATATCATTTTGGGAGGTTTCCAATTTTTTTTTTCAGGCAAAACTGAGAACAAGATGGTGGCCACATAAAGTAGGAATTTTCCCATGCAAAGCAGGATTCCTACTTTGTTTCATACAGCTGTCTTGAAGTACTTACTCAGCATGCTCAGAAACATTTTTTTCAAATTTCTAAATTGCTATAATTTGAAAACTACTTATTATATTTTCACCAGACTAGCAAAAGGCACATCTGTGAGGTAGTCCCTTTCTGCCCTGAGAATGTCAGATCCCAAAACTAAACCCTCTGGGCTGTAGGCAAGTTCAAAATAAATCACAGCAAAAGTTAATGATCAAAGACAATTTTTTCACCTCTCCATAACTCGAAGGCTGCACAAACGACCAGAATGTAACTTGCCACATCAAGAAAGTGGTGCTGACTGAAATCCGATCCCTTTCACAACCCCTCCCTGCTCTTGTCTTCCTGACCTCCCGCTCTCATTAGCCTAACCCTTGTCTGCCACCAGCCCCCATCCAGCTGCTTCCAACCCCCACCTTTCCCACTACTTAAATTCTGCTTTTCCATTCCCTCCTCAGATTCTGGTAGGCCCACTTAGGGTGCTCCTGCTTTGTGGCTTTGCTTCACTATTGCTACTGACCTCAAGCACCGAGGAAGCCTTGAACTGGCTCCCCCTTCCAGGTCTCTGCAAGGACTGTCCTCCTGAAAACCAGATGGGCACTCCACCAGCATAGCTGCAATCCGCTCCTGCTACTGCCGCCCACCTGGGGAAGCCCTGAATCGGCTTTCCCCACTGAAGGGCTGCCCCAATCTTGAACTATGATAACAGCCTCTCAGAGCCTATCTCTTTTTTGAATCTCTGGACTTTCAGGTTCTTCCCGTCAGTGACAGCTGATTGGCTGGTTTGTCCACTGGGGCTTACCGGATTGGACCATGGCTCTCCCACTGTCTGCTGATTGGCCCAATTACTATCCTCCTCAAGCTCTACTGCTGTTTGCTGTCTAAGTTCAACTGTTTCAAGATAGCACCAGAAATGCTAGTCTGCTAACCTGAAAGTGAACATGTATATTGATTCCAAATACTGAATTGTTAGCTTGCAAAGTTAAATATTTACAAATTGTATCTAACATCTGAAAAGCTCTCTGCTTAACAAGTAGCTAACTCAGTGGCAGCCACTCGGTGCTTATGTTGAATTGTTTTTAGGGTTTAAGCAAACAGTCCCTGGTCTAAGTTCTAGCTGGCAGCAGCTGCTCGGCACTTATCGCTGTCTTGAAACTGCTTGCTATACTTTAATCTGCCTCTAAATTTCTCCTGCCTGATCCTCTACTCACTCTGCAGACTCCCAAACTGCTCAGGCCTCTGCCTCATGGAAAGCAGCACTGACTGAAATCCAGCCCCTTTCATAACCCCTCCCTGCTCTTGTCTTCCTGACCTCCTGCTCTCATTAGCCTTATCCCTGTTTGCCACCAGCTCCCGTCCAGTTGCTTCCAACCCCTCGCCTTTCCCGCTACTTAAATTCTGCTTTTCCATTCCCTCCCCAGATTCTGGTAGGCCCACTTAGGGTGCTCCTGTGGTGTGATTTTCCTCCACTACTGCCGCCGACCTCAAGCATCGAGGGAAGCCTTGAACAGGCTCCCCCTTCCAGGACTCTGCAAGGACTCTCCTCCTGAAAACTGGATGGGCAGTCCTCCAGAGTGGCTGCAATCTGCTTCTGCCACTGCTGACCACCCGGGGATGCCCTGACTCAGCTTTCCCCACTGAAGGACTGCTCTACTCTTTGTTCCCGTCAGCGCTGCGTGCCAACTCCCGACCTGCCCACCCTGTCTGAATATTTACTTAAATACTGTCCTGTGGTCACATGACCGCTCTTGACATTTACTAAGTGTCTGAATTCCCATTGGCACCTTATACACCACTGCCACTAGAGGGAGTTCAGCATCTAGAGCTCAATCCTGTGGATTTGCGCTCTCCAACAAGCTGCAAACAACTGAAAGCTACGCAACAAACCACAAAAAGTCATAACTATGGCCTACTGCCTCAGTTCTCTACCAAATTCTCTGTATTGGAATTCTGAGAGCATTACAATGTCTCTTATGACCATTGGGACCATAAGGGGCATCATTCTGTTCACTCTAACTTCCCTCGCAGGACCCTCATGTAGACCATACCCTCAATCCGTCCAACTCAACAATCATGTGTTAGTGCTAAATGTGTATGGTACCATCACACCCCCTTACCCTGGGGCTTCACGCAACACCCAGCATGGCCTCCTAGGTCCTGGTAACAAGTTTACCAACCAAAAGATCCCTCCATGGTGACACTCTTACCTGGGTTTGTTGTACACTATCGCACTATGAAAGAGCAGGCACCCAGCAAAAAAAAACAGGCATGAAATAATAAACTCTTATTGGACCATCTTTTCTCATCTGCTGCTTCTCCTACTCCTGCTATCAGGCAATGTGCACCTGAACCCCGGCCCGCCACCCTGCCAGGACAGTCTACCACCTAAGCGAACAGGGCTTACTTTTGCCTCGATAAATATCTGCAGCTTACTTCCCAAGATGGACAAGCTGAAAGTGTGGATTACCCGGTATAACCCTGATGTTCTTTCCATGGTAGAATCATGGCAGTCACCCAAGATACCTGATTCTGCCATCATATTGCCTGGATACACCTTGTTCAGGCAGGACTGCCTCTCAAAAGAGGTGGTGGATGTGTCATGTACACAAGGGATTCTCTTCAGGGGCATGTCCTACTCACCCCGCAATTGTAGTGATAACCTGCAAGTCCTGGCCATGAAACTGCTACTGGGATCACATAACAGGGCTCTTACATTACTCTCCATTTACATCCCGCCTAAACTAACCACGACTGGCACCTGCAACCTGATGGACTATATTAGTACCCTGAGCCTAAATTCTGAAATCATGTTGCTAGGAGATTTCAGTGTCAACTGGCTCTCCCCTGCTGCTGCCTCAGTCAAGGATGCCTTATCAGCCATCTACTTCTCCCAAATGGTTGAGACACCAACCAGAGTAAGTTACAAAACTGGGACCAGCACTCTCCCTGACTGGGTACTCTCTAACTGGCCTGCTCATATCACTGATACTACAGTTCTCCCTGATTTGTTGAGTGACCAGTCCCCTGTTAAATGCACTTGGACCAGCAATTTCTGAAAACCAGCTTCCAGAACTATAACTAACTGTGTACTACTAAAAGGGCACCTTGCACTGCTAAAAGCGGACCTGCAGTGCATAGACTGGTCAGACCTTTATGAAGCCAATGATGTGGATACAGCCCTCGACCTCTTCATAACAAAATTTAACACCATCTGTGATAGACATGCCCTTATAAAGATAAGAAAAATAAAAGGACGCCAAAGAGGGCATGGTCTAGCTGCTAAGGAAGATGGCAGTCTAACTCCAAAGCTCTCCCTGGACCTCAGCCCATCTGCGCTTGGACACTGCGATCCCATGGAGTCTCCCCTATAATCTAATGGCTTTATGCATGGGTAACAACCCTCTTGCTGGGCAGCGAGTCCTTTTCAGAAGATTCCGGCGCAATCGCACCATTTCAGTGGCTCTGTGACCTGGCTCTACTACGACGAACCTAGGCTTGGGCTGCATAGGCCGCACATTTCCACACTGCAGGCAGACTCGACCGCGTACTTGATTGTGCCTCTGTTCCCCTCCCCAGGTCTAGGCTGCAAAATCAGGTGCCTCCTTCTACTTCACCAACCATTATTTAAGATGGAACAACCAGTGGCAGTCGGTGAATCCTTACAGCATATCACCAAACTTTTGGAAACACTAATTAATGGGGTGGACGACATTAGTCTATCCCTGTCTGGTACTGTCAGCGATGTTCAGCTTTTGCAAGATAGACATGGCAGGGCAGATGGCCAAGGCTTGTGAAACCCAGCAAGCTCAAGTTTGGAACTGTCTCCAGCAACACGAAGAGTGGCTTGCCACACTCTGGGAGATGGCAGAGGTTCACGAAAACCGGAGTTGCCGCAACAACCTGCGGATCATGGGGTTTCCAGAGGGAGCAGAAGAGCACTCAATGGAGCATTTTTTAAACGAAAACCTTCCCCACACATTAGGGGATCGATGGAGGGGGGCCAATTGAGGTAGAAAGGGTCCACAGGGTCTCTGCCCAGACAAGTAAGCACTCTAACATACCTAGACCTATAGTGGCATACCTGGTTAGATACACCACTAAAGAGAGAATTCTCCATGTGGCAAGAGACTTAGGAGAACTTTCCTGGCAAGGCTCTACAATAGCAATATACAGGGATTTCACACAAGAAACAGCAGCAAAGCAGAGGGAATTTGGGACAATTAAAAGATTCCTTTACCAACATGATTTCAAATTTAAATTCAAAAATCTTACTAGATTATGTGTCATTAAGGAAGGCCATGAGCTCACTGCGGATCACCCTGGGGACATTGAGCACTGGATTGCTAAACTCTGGCCAGGCCTTAAATGCCCAACTACAAATCCCAGAAGGCTCTGGGAGCCCCCCTCTAGTGGCCCCTCTTGGTAGGAACCTTTTCTCTTCTTATGGTTCCCCAGTAGCTGGTTTAGTAGCCGGACAGGTCCCACACCAAAATGGTCCCCCATCGAAGTCTGCACCTCAGCCTGTGTGTTTTAATGGCAATGCACCAACGCTAACTGAAAAGATCTCCAACACGCAGTCTTCTCTCCCACAGTGGGGATCTAACTCACTGGCCAAGGTTATGTAGAGACCCAGGAGTGGCCCACATCACTCGCCATCTAACTCCTCAGCAGCATCATCCGCAAAGGTCTCTAAAGAGGATCTTTCTCCCACACTCCCTCTGTTGACCACTGGATCTCAGGACATGGACACTGAACAACCGACAGATTGGGTTGATCTACTGGAGATATCCCTGGTTGAACTGGTGGACATTCTTTCTCCTGCATGCTTGGGCTTGATTAGTTATGCAGCTGCCATCATGAAAATACCCCCGGATACTGGATGTACCCCTCGGGACCCCCCCAAGATGGTCGAAGGTTATACGCTGGGAATTGCTGAAACTTGATTGTTTAACCTTACAATAATGTTTTGCTATAAAATGGAGCCATGGTTACTATTCCTCCCCCGCTCCCCCACTTCAGGGAATAGGGAGGACCCTGAGTACCTACTGACTCCCCCTCTTAACTTGGGAAAGACCATGTCAACACTCACGCTGTAATATGGGCCAATATATGCAATATAATGCGTCTGCAGTGGAAATTCTGGGTGACTTTAGCCTCTCTCTGCTTCAATAGCCCCCTCCCCCATCCTTGAGGCATGCCAGATATGAGTGCAGTGACTAAACCCCAGTGCTTTGGCCCATAGGACCAGTGTAACCCCCTCTTGAGGCAATGCTTCAACTCCTGACTAGTTACTGGCAAGTGGGTTTACCCACTTCCACCCCTCCCCTTTTCCTTCCCCTTGCCCCTCCATCCCCCCTCCCTTCATGAGGTTTGGGTCATCTGACCCTTGGTTTTGGGCGGGTCCGGGATGAGTGGGTTTGATGTTTTCATCCATATAAGACCCACCCGAAGTGTGTATTGGAGAGACCACAGTTGTAGGGTTTATATAGATATTTATATTTATATATTCCCTCATTTGCTTTGACCTCCAGTCACACGCTATTATTGTTGTAGTGTCTGTTTTTGACACATTGATATGGCATCGCTACTGGGCTATCGCCCGCTTTGCAATCAAACTACTACGTTTATATATTGACTGGTTCTTTCTGTGCTCTTTATTTCCAGAGTGGTTGCTGTAACCTTCTCTTTAATATAGGATACGCAGTCCAAAGGCCACAGGTGATGCTTACACCTTCCTTAATGTT
Organism: Neoceratodus forsteri; assembly: GCA_016271365.2. Taxonomy (NCBI): domain Eukaryota; kingdom Metazoa; phylum Chordata; order Ceratodontiformes; family Ceratodontidae; genus Neoceratodus; species Neoceratodus forsteri. The sequence goes on along the minus strand of CM057456.1, from coordinate 1,636,031,715 downwards.
AATGGGTGCATTTGCAGTCCTATCTGTTTTCAACTTTCTGGTGACCCTGGGACCCGGTAATACCTTCTCTAGCCTTACCATGAGAAATTCTTTAAGTACCTCCTCTTATCTCTTGTGTGAGAAGATGCCTATTATCCCTGCTACCCCCCAAGGATATCGTTGGGTATCCTGGAATGTGAAAGGGTTAAACCACCCGATTAAATGCACCAAAGTCCTACAGTATTTAAAGTCCTTACGAGCAGATATTGCCCTTCTTCAGGAAACCCATCTACTATCTAAATGTACTAACTGATTAAAACAATTCTGGGTGGGAGAAGTACTGGCCAGCTCCTCCACTGCCAAGTCAAAGGAGGTAGCCATCCTTATCCGACGGGCCTCTCCGTGGGTGGTACAAGATGTCAAAAAAGACGCCCACGGCCGCTGGTTGGTGGTGAAGTTATCTTCCCCTACAAATACTATCTTGCTAGGCAACATATATGCCCCCAATATCTAACACACCAATTTTTTTCCCCCGCGATCAGTCAAGCCCTGTCAGACCTACAGCCAGAAGGGCCTCCGCTCCCTGTAATCTTAGGTGGGGACTTCAATGAAGTGGGTGATATATTTTCAGATAAATCTCACCCAACCCTGCATGCTAACCCCAAAGTTCGGCACTCTCTCCAGGATATGATAGAGGAATGGGCTCTCACAGATATATGGCATAGAGACCATCCCTCTGGCAGAGATTTCTCCTTTTACTCTGTTCCACACAAATCTCACATTTGTATAGACTTCTGGCTGGCCATTGAATTAGCAACTAGATGGCTCTCTCACTCTGATATAGACTTGATTTTAATATTGGACTATGCCCCTGTCTCATTAACGTTCACCCCATTAGAATATCGCTCACATGGCACTCATTGGCGCTGTAATCCACTTCTGTTTTGGGACCCAGATTTTCGCAATCACATAGTGAAGGCGACTAAAGATTATTTTTCTCTGAATGTGGATTGTGGGGTATCCCTAGGAACTGTCTGGGAAGAATTTAAAGCAGTATTGAGAGGGCAAATCATTACCTTTTCAGCTGCTCGGGACCGCAAGCGTAAAGCGACTTTGACCCAGCTCCAAGAAGAACTAACAACCTTGGAGCATTGTTTCAAATCCACCCCCCGAATGTCCCCAGATGGTGCTTTGCAGTGGCAAATAGTTGATCTTAAATACACAATAAATACCATATTACATCAGAAAACTGAATGGTACCTCTTAAGATTGAAACAAGCCTTTTGGGCTGGGGGAGAACGAGCTGGGAAATTACTTGCCTTTCATCTGCGTAAGCAGCAAGTAGCTACATGGATACATGCCCTCTGTAATATCTCAGGTTCCATAGTGACTAATCCCAACCAGATAAACACCACGATGCAGCAGTTTTACCCATCTCTCTACCAATCTCGATCTACCAATACTAACCAAAATCTATGGGATCGTTTCGCTAAATTTTGTCAACAAACTCATTTGCCGACTCTTACCCCTGAACAGGTAATGCAGTTGGAGTCACTTGTGTCCTGCGAAGAACTTCAATTGGCACTTTCACAGATAGCACGAGGGAAAGCCTCTGGTCCCGATGGTATGTCTGTGGAGCTCTACCAGGCCCTTGGCCAGGAGATTATTCAACCATTGCAGTGGGCTCTACACTCTGCTCATACCTCTGGATCTCTCCCCCATGCTATGAAGGAGGCAATAATCTCTTTGCTACTGAAAAAATCAACCGATCTCCTGGACTCTGCCAACTTCCGTTCAATATCTCTCCTGTCAGTAGACACAAAAATCCTAGCCAAAGCATTGGCATCCAGACTAACCTCCATTCTACCCTCGATAATACATCTCACACTGACGGGCTTCATGCAGGGCAAGTCGGGACTGGATAATACCAGACTCCTCCTCAATCTTAAATGGTTCGCCTCTAAAGCCCCCTCCCTGTAGTAGCTTTAGCTATAGATTTCTCTAAAGCATTTGACTCTATAGAATGGGATTATCTATATGAAGTTTTGGTTAGATATGGATTTGGTACCTCTTTTATGCAGTTGATGCGTACCCTTTATTGTTGTCCCATGGCTCGTATACTTACTAATAGTGAAATTTCCCTTCCATCTGTCTTGCATCAGGGTACTAAGCAAGGCTGCCCGCTATCCCCCCTACTTTTTCTCATAGCCCTAGACACCCTGATCAGGACCTTCATCGCCTCCTCACAAATCCAGGGTATTGTAGTAGCCAACAGGTCCTATCTGGTATCGGCCTACGCCGACAACCTACTTCTCACCCTCTCTAACCCCCAACAAACTTTACCGTATGTACTTCAAATTTTGGATGACTTTGGGGTACTCTCAGGGCTTAATATTAACCAGAAAAAAACTATGTTGGCCCCTCTAAATAGGCATTGTACACAGACCTGTATCCAGGGAACCAATCTGGCTTGGGCGAATATGGCATTCAATTACCTTGGTGTCTCTATACCAACAGCCTGGAATGCACTGGAATCTGCAAATTTTTCTCCACTGTTAACACAGCTAATGGTAGAAGTAGAGAGATGGTGAAAGCTGCTGCTTTCCTTACCAGGAAAGATGGCAGCTGTCTGAATGCTCTTGCTTCCTCGGTTCCTGTACTTTCTAAACAATTTCCCCATCCCCCTCTTGCCCAAGCTCTTCAACTCCTTAGCAAAATTGATGGCCAGCTTCCTTTGGAACTCTAAACCACCTCGGTGGAGTAAATACAAGCTGAGAGCACACTGGTCCCAAGGAGGACTCAATGCTCCCTGGTTTCTTGGCTATCACTTATCCTGAACAGCAGCGCAGGCTACTAAATGGTTTGTGCCCCAATCTGTGGATCCTCCATTGTGGGTCCAATTTGAAACTGATCTGGTGGGCACAGTCCCCCTCTATACCCTTCTCACTTTACGGTTCAGCCTGCCTCAGTCGCTCCCCCACACTATACTATGTACAGCCCGCTCATGGAAACAGTTCATGGCTAAGTCCCATCTACCTAAACAATCCTGAAACCGCCTATACAATATGCCCCTTTATGGCAGAACGATCTTATCCAGATTGATGGGGTACCTATATATTGGGCCTCCTGGCACAGAGCTGGAATTCAGCATGTACAAGACCTCTCTCCCTCAGGCACATATCCCTTGCTTCCCTTTGCGTAATTGCAAAGGCAATTTTCTCTACCACATAAAGATTTCTGGAGGTACTTGCAAATTTGAAGTGCTCTACAGCCCTTCCTTCTTAGGCATCAGGGTGCTCCCACATGGGAGTGGATAACCAGCCTACACCATCTCCCCACTACTAAAGGGATTATGGGTCGTTTCTATAGCTCTTGGAGAGATTCACAACCCCTTGCAACTATTTCCTGTAAAAAGAAATGGGAAATGTACTCTGGCTCCCCCATTACTGATGCTCAGTGGAAGTCTTATCTTAAAACTATACACAGGACTTATAGCGATACTAATAGTCGCTTTCTGCAGCTAAAAATCTTATTGCTATGGCACCGTACACCAGTAGTTCCTTATGCCCGTGGTCTACTTGGCCATAACAAATGTTGGTGCTGCTCCCAGGTGGAGGCATACATCTTCCACATTCTATGGTCCTGTCCTAATTTGACAACTTTTTGGAAAATGGTTGCCTCAGATATTTCCTTGGTGCTTAACCACACCATTGTTCTTACTGATGCAAAATTATTCATGGGGGATACTACTTCTTTGGGCCAACTACCTAAACCTTTTAAAGATTGGACTTTGGTGGCTATCTTAGAGGCTAAACATCTTCTCTTTATGCACTGGCGTCAGCCCGTTATCCCCACTCGTACTGCCTGGCATGCAGCTTTGGCCAAACTCTCTATGTTTGAAAGATTATCTCACCTCCAAAAGGGAAATCTCCATTCCTACTACCAGAAATGGGAACCTTACCTTCATTCTCCCTTTTGTAAAATTCCATCACCACCTTCCAACCCTCCTATGTAAAGGGTCACCTATAAGTTCCCTACTCACCCTTTAACTTGAACCATAGATGGACTGGATATCTAGTATAAGATGTAAGCATCTGTCTGTGCGAATTACTATTCATACTTTCTTATGCCTTTACTATCTCTCCTAGTATGTACTACATGTTTACGATAACCGACTGCAGATATCTAGGATAAAGTGATTCTTCAGACTTATAGTCAAACATATTACTCATTAAGGATAGACTTTGTCACCAATTTACTTCTTTCCTGAGATTTAATGATACTTAGAGAATGGTTGGCTGTACTGCTCATTTTCTATTTTCAATTACTTATAAAACAAACTCTCAGTAAAATATTATATGATAAAAAAAAGAAAAATAAAAGGACACTGATACCACTGGATTACCCTGGACCTCTTGGATCAGTTCAATGCTAGAGACCATCTATGGCAAAAAGCGCGAGTGCATGGTACCCCCGCTAACATCCAACAATACAAAAAAGCCAGAAATGAGTGCACAAAAGCCATCCACTCGCCAAAAGCATCTTCTATAAAGGAGCCCTCTCCAGCTCCTGGAATAACAGCAGATTGTTCTGGGCCAGCCTCAATGACATTACTGGTTAGGATCCAAAACCGTCCCATCAATGCTCATGATTGATGGCGTACCTTCCTTGGACCATCTTCACATAGCCAATGCACTAAACAACGCACTGACAGACCTAAGCAGTGTGCTACCGACAGACTATTTCAAACCCCAACCCTGACTGATCTCACCGGGATACATGAACTATCTTCTAACCACCTGCTATTCTACTTTAAAGAAGTCCCTGATGCTGAAGCCAGAAAATACCTGGAAAAGACACTGGGGAAATCAAGACACAGCGGGAACACCCTGGACCGAAATTTGTTAACCTGATCTTGGCAGAAGCCCTTGGCCCACTCATTAAAATAATCAACCTGTCCCTCTGCCTCTCACAGTTCCCCCAAAGATGGGAATCTGCAACAGTAACCCCTGTGCACAAAGATGGGGACCAGACTCTGCACACTAACTAATGACCGATCTCCATACTCGCTGCACTCTCCAAAGCTCTTGAGCAGATTGTGGCAGATCAGCTTGCTGAGCATCTGAACCAATACCAACTCCTCTATCCTGAACAGCACAGGTTTCAATCCAGACACAGTACCATCACGGCCTTATTGGAATTCACTGGTTTCATCCACCACTCATTAGACCAAGGTCTTTTGGTAGGGGCAACACTCATCGACCTACCAAAAGCATTTGATACGGTGGACCATTCACTCCTCCTGGAGCAGCTGTCTGCCACTGGACTTGCTCCAGAAACCATGAACTGGTTCAACAGCTACCTACACAACCACTCCCAACAGGTCAGGATCGGGGACGTTGCCTCAGACTGCAGACCAATTCATTCTGGGATACCACAGGGGTCAATTCTGGGACCTCTACTATTCAGCTTATTCCTAAACAAACTGCCAGCCTCCTGCTCATGCTGAATGCTCCTCTATGCAGATGACACAGTCATATTCACCAGCAATCTTCACCCCAAACTTCTAATGGCAGATCTCCAAAGGGGGTTTTCATCCATGGAAAGATGGTTTAAGAGGCACAGACTAGTCATGAACTAAAAAAAACAAAGACTATGGTGTACTCCTGCTTCCAAAGCAAACACAAAGCCTTTCCTCTAGCAATCATGAAAGACAGCAGAGACACTCTGGAACTCGTCCAGCATTTCAGGTACCTGGGCATCACAATTGACTCCACACTGTCCTATGCCCAACACATAGACAATACAGCAAGGGTGATCACTTCAAGAATTCACTAAAATACCACCAACAGCTTAATCTGGTTAAAAGTCAGTTGGCTTTCATCTGCATCACCCTTCCCTGGGTAGTGCCTGAAAATAGGCAGTATTTGTCTAGTGCACTTACGCGGTCAACAAAAATGAAATAAATGAATAAAGAATAGGGATACTCTACTATCACAAGCACTGTTTAACATATGGAGCGCTGAACCTGTCCGTCAACAGTTCAATTGTCACCTTCATTGAGCATGGACTGGCTATTTACAGGTCAGCAACTGACACGGCCTTCCACTGCATCTCTCTTGCACTAAACAAGGCCCCCCATCTTCTCATAGGTGCTGCAAGACTCACACACACCTGTAATCTCTATACCCAGACAGGTTGCCTCCAACTGAAGGACAGAATCAGATACCAAACTTGCCTCCTCTCCAAGAAAGGCTCTCTAAATCTATTACTTGCAGGGGTCCAGAACCTCCTAACCTTGCACATGAGCACTCGACTCACAAGAAGCATCACCACTCAAATCTACAATGTACCTAGATGACGCACTGCCTTTGGCCAACGTACTTTCTGCTACCGTGCTCCCCTCTGGACCAATGTACTACCACCTGACATTACCAGTGCTGCAACTATTGGCTCGTTCAAACACAAACTTCATCAGCACCTTACTAAAACCAGCAACTGTGTCTGCTACCATAAATTCCCCTCTATTAGCTGTACTCACCTACTAGCACTTAACCTCAATGCCAACACTACCTGCTGGTGTAACTAAACCCCAGCACTTCTGGTCACCACCCTACCTCCCTCCCTGGCACCTCCACCACTCCTCCCTAAATAGGGTTTTCTCTTCCACTCCCTCTCCTCCCACTGTCCTACCCTATGCATATTCTGTCTGCTATCCACTATGATGTTACTAAATTTCCAGACACTGGCAAACTTGAATACTGCCTAAGCTGTTTTAATTCGTGTGTACTTTATTGTAACTTTGTACCAAATGTAAACTCCTCACCTGCTGCACCTTATTGTTTTTTGTAAACTGATATGGAACCTATAAATGAGCATCTGCTCACTGGTGTAATCCAAGTTCTTAATAAATAAATAAAATAAATAAATGCCACACAGAATGGTGCATACTGAATTTTGTGCAAATCCATTGAACTGTTGCAAAGTTATTAAAGTGCAAAATTTTGAGTTTAACATTGAACTGCCTACTCAACCCTAACTATAGGGGTGTATATACAGTATGTATCTATAGTATATATATTATGCTAGCACGGTAGTGCTACCATAGTTAGGGTTGAGGAGCCATTTACATGTTAAACCCAAAATTTTGCACCTTAATAACTTTGCAACTGTTTGACAGATTTGCCTGAAATTTGGAATACATGATCAAGACCCATACGCCTTGGGATTTGCCAAGTTTCATACCAGTCGGATGCACAGCTCCGGAGTTATTTGTTTATTTATTTATTTATTAGCTTTTGGTAACCGGGTAAGTGTGCTAGGCAACAGACCTGCCTATTTTCAGGCACGACCCGGGAGAGCACAGAACATTGGTTACAATATGCAGAAATGCACAGACATAATATAGGTGTACAGGAGCAAAACAAGATATACATTGGGTAGCACAGTAATAGTTACATAAGGGTACATTTAGGCATAGATCATAATAAGGATATAAAATAAAGCAATTAGGGTAACCATAAGACAGCTGAGGACAGTAAAGACATCAAGGTTCATAGCCACCTAGACAAGCATATTGCATGGGAGAACATTAGTGTAGTACTCAGGGTCAGACCTGACAGCCTGCAGTGGGACAAAGCAAATTAAGAGCATTTGCATTGGCCAGAGGCTAGAAGGTGGGTGAACAGCGAGTTTTTGAATTCTCGATGGGAGGCTGAAGTTTTCACCATAAGGGGGAGTGAGTTCCAGAATTTGGAGCAAAATAGGCAAATGCCTGTTCACCCATTTTTGTCATGCAAGGTCTAGTGGAGAGCATGGGGACAGAGGAAGACCTGAGGGTATGGGTGTGTGAGGCAGGAGTCAGGAGGTTGGCAAGATAGACAGGGCAGGGAGGTCTAGACAGGGAGTTGATAAAGCAGCCCAGGGAGTAGGCTCGAATATCCTTAGGTGACAGCCAATTTAAGCCAGCGTAAAGGAGACAATGATGGGTAAGACGTGGGGCAGTTAAGGCGAATCTACAGATGTTGTTGTAGACAGTGTCCCATTTGTGGAGTGTAGCAGAGTTTGCAGCAAAGAGGAGGGCAGAGCATATTGAGCTGGGGTAAGAGAATACCTCCGCAACAGAAAGTCTAGCAGAAGGAGTGAGGGAGTGGCGCGCGATAAGCTCCGCCAATTTTAGCATTGACGGCACGGCACACCATATTGACATGTTGAGACAGGTCAAGTGTGGGATCCAAAGTGACTCCAAGGTACTTGAAGGACTCAGTGTTTAAGATGAAGGAGTCATCAAGGAGTTGAACCCGGAGCCTGTTCGCAGGGGCAGACAGTTTCTTAGAGGATCCGAATAGCATAGCACAGGTTTTTTCTAGGTTCAGGACTTGGTGGTTGCTAGAGAGCCAGGTCTGCAGGAATTGGAAGTCATTAGTGAGCGTGAAGTTGATGGCAGCAACTGATTTTGACCCAGAGTAGAGAACAAGGTCATCTGCGTACCTAAGAGTGCAGCTATCCCGGGACATGGTGGGAATATCATTTAGGAAGAGGGAGAAGAGTAGAGGTCCAAGAGTGGATCCCTGGGGAACTCCACGGGAGATGTTTAGGGGGGAATAAAGGGCCTTGTGAAATGCTACTGCCTGAGTTCGATTGTCAAGATAGCTATGGATCCAGGAGAGGGCTTGGTCAGATGCTCCAATGGATTGGAGTTTCTTTAGCATGAGAGGATGATTACTATGTCGAAGGCTTTGAGACAGGTCGATAAAGAGCCCCAGTGAGTAGGCCATGGTTCATATTATTTCTGATGTCATTTGTGTTGTGTAAGTGCAGAGGTGGTACTGTGACCGGCCGGAAACCATGTTGGCAGGGGTTTGAAGATTAAACATGTCAAGGTGAGCAGCAAGCTGGCGGTGGACTATTTTTCAAGCAGCTTACTGAGAGTGGGCAGAAGAGATATAGGGCGGTAGTTGGACATGAGTTTGACATCGCCTTTTGTGTATAGGGATGGTTCTGGCAGTTTTCCAGGTGGATGGGACAGTAGACGTGTGAATCGAGAGGTTAAAAGCCAGGTGATAGGTCTGGTCAGCCAAGGTGCATACTGCTTAAGTATGCCAGGATGGATGCCCTCAGGCCTGACCCCGCATGCCGGAAGGGAGTTAAGTAGCTTGCGAACTTCAAGGTATGTGGTTGGAGCCAGAAATGAAAGGGAGGGGTGGGGAGGGCGAGGAGGAGAAGAGGGACAGTCAGGTTGTGGGCTAGTTAGAGTAGCGACTGGTGGAGAAGAAAAAAGGGCATTGAAGGCGTTGGCAATGGTGTCATGGTTGGTGCAGTGAACACCTTGAATGTTCATGTCAGCTGCATTCTGTTGCTTGTCATTGCCGAGAATGTCCTTAATTTTGGACCAGTACCTGCGCGGATTTGTAGAGGATGTTATTAGTAGGTTCCTATAGTAGGTGCTTTTGGCAATACGAATTTATCTTTTGCAGTTGTTACGTAAAGCACGATAGTCTTCAAAGTCTGCACGGAGGTGGGAGATCTTCCACCTGGACCAAAGTTTGTCCCTAGATTTGAGAAGTTGAAGCAGGGGGCGTGTTAGCCACTTGGTTACTTTCCCTGCCATCCTACGTGTGGTGACCGGTATGTGAAGGTTTTGAAGAGAGAGGAGGACGGAGTTGAAATATTCTGTGGCTATGTTAATGTCCTCTGTTTGGTAGAGAGGGGACCAGTCAACCTGGTTAAGATCAGTTAAGAAGTCCTCATGACTTAGGTGGGAGAGATTAGGAAAGGTTACAGTTTTAGCAGGGAGGGGAGGAATGACAGTGTTCCAGACACAGTAGATGGGATAGTGGTCACTAATTGTGTCAGGTAGCACACCGGCTGAGGCAACATATTCCGTCCTGTTAGTAAGTATCCAGTCAAGGAGGGTGGCACAGTTGCCTCACGTGAGACCCTTGTGGGTTCATGTATGAGCTGGGATAGATTTGCCTTGCTAGCTAAGGAGGATAGGTTAGCTGAGTTTTTCTCGGACCAGTCAAGGTTAAAATCACCAAGGCAGATAATGTCATTCTTGCCTGTAACTGTAGGCAGAAACCCTAGGAGTTCAGTGATGCCTTGTGTAGCATTTTTTGGGGGGATATAAGTACAAAAAATATGGAGTTTCTTTATACCCCCAAGAAGCAGTAGGGAGTACAGGATTTCACAGTTTGGTAGGAGGGGGTCCTGCAGAAGGGTAATGTTTAGGTGAGTTTTGAAGCAGAGGGCAAGGCCACCTCCTCTTTTAGTGCCAGGGCGGTCGATATGAAGCATGCTGTAACCAGGAAAGTGGCACTGAGAGTCAGGCACTGTGGGCTTAAGCCAGGTTTCTGTGATGGCGAGGACGTCCGGGACGTTAGTATAGATCCAAGCCTGGAGGTCAGGGAGGTTGGCCATAAGGCTCCTAGCATTCAGGTGGGCGAAAGTTAGTCCATCGGTTTTAGGTAGAGTGGTGGCCGGGGGCAAGGTTATGACAGGATGCAGAGATGGACCAAGGTTGATCTCAATGTCGCCGGATAGTATAAGAGATAGGGTTAGTAACCATAGCGGGGTGATGAGGTACACCCTGATAGACATGCAGAGTGGCGGCTTCAGATGAAGGTGAAGGTATCTGACTATTGGACTAATACGCTTGCTGATGAGAGCAGAGGGGGGTAGAGGTAGTGGAGTGGCAGTAGCAAGCATGTTGGAGTAGTAGAAGTCAAACTGAGTATAAGTATTGGCAGAAGCTGTTGATGTGTTCAAGCAGGAAAGCTCAAAGAGGATAGGAAGGCAAAGTATTCCCATGAGGAGTGCTAGGAGGGGAGGAGGGGACATTTTTGACTAGAGAAAGGAGTGAGGTAGAGAGGAAAGAGACAGCAGAGGGCTCCTTTAATATAAATCACCAAGTGAAAGCAGCTACTAGAGAGCAGTAAAATGTGACAAGTGAGGTATTGGGAGCAAACTGCTCGAACTTTAATCAAGCTCCCTCTAGTGGCAAAACAATATAAGGAGCTAATGGAGAAGTTGGGTGTTAAAAATAAATAAATAAATAAATAAAATACCGACAGCAGCAAAATATTGCGAGGGCAGAGGCTATTTAAGTAATACCAGCGAAGGGTGGGGGGATTTCAGATAGAACTCAGGTCCTGGGCTTGCAGTGACTCTAAGCTTTTAAATACAGTTACAGGCAAATACAAATAGTTTTAGCTGGTTCGTTTTAAAACTTTCAAAATCAGGCACAAAAGTAACAGTTCTGCTCCGTTTGAGCCTGGGCAGCAACTCGAGGTGCTACTCTGGCTGGGATTCATGCGCTGAGCAGGGGAGCTTGTGGCCGTTTCAGAAAAGGCGCCAGATGGCCAACGGTGGTGGCAGCAGCCTGGATCAAGGTAGAATTACCTGGTGTGTCTCGGGTTCGGGGCTTCTGCGGGCAGGGAGGGCTTCAGGGCAGGCCCTCGTGACCTCCGGTCTCCTCGGGAGGGGTGGTCTCTGTGGGAGAATGGAGAGAGAGGGGGGATTAAATATGCAGTACAGGCAAAAAGAATTAACTTGCTGGGGGCGGGCTGGTAGTGGGTGTGGGGAGAAGAGCAAATGGGCTGTGGGCTATCAGGTTACTATTGTGATTCAAAAAAGAAAGGCTTAAGGTGGTTACTAGCAGGGCAAACTGAAATTCTGCAAGATGGAAATGCACTTTAGAAGTTAACAAACAGTCCCCAAATTAGTTTTTCACAGGGGGCTATTTCAGTTATAACTGGAAAAATGCACTTTACAAATTAACAAACAGTCCCCAGTGAGATTTGCATGGGGGGGATTTCAGATAGAACTCAGGTCCTGGGCTTGCAGTGACTCTAAGCTTTTAAATACAGTTACAGGCAAATACAAATAGTTTTAGCTATTAAGCATGATCTGCACGTGCGTTTATGCTTTTTCTGGAATTCTACGGTCGCGCCTATAGGTCGTGACGGTTTATGTGACCGGCCCAAAATCTTCAGGGAATGTGCAGCCAGGGTCCCCGATGTGCCTTTTGAAGATTTCGTGAAAAAATATTAAACGGTTCAAAAGTTATTCAAATAACAATTTCCCATTATAAGCCAATGGGAAAAGTTAAAACGTTCGACAGTGTCGCAAATGCATTTTTACTGTCTCAAAAGGCCCTTTTACTGTCACAAATCCGCCATTTTGTTTTCAGTTAGTGATCAGAAAAATGCTTGGCATTTAAAATTGAGACCCTCTAGCAACCTAATTCTTTTGTATTCACCTAGTCGGGCCCTGAGGATGCTAGCCATGTCTTTATTTTGGGTAAAACACCCCAGAAATATGTTTTTCAGATTTCTGGAAAAAGTACTTTCGCAAAGTAGTGTCGTACTCACGAAAGTGTCGCAAATTTTTGTGAAAGCTTTCACAAATCACGACACTACTTTGCGACACTATGCCCAAAATAACAGTAATTCTTTGGCATCCCGCTGTAAAAGAACAGTTTGGAGTTTTGGGCTGAAATTTGGAGGGAACGCAGCCAACATCTCAAAGATGTGCCTTTCAGTGTTTTGTTGAAAATATATTACATGGTGGCAAAGTTATGGTACTCCAAAGTTGACACTTTTTCCCATAGGATAACATTACGGCATACGACGCATTGCAGCAATCGTTTGGCACCCTGCTGCAAAATAACGGTTTGGTTTTTTGAGCTGAAATTTGTGGGGAACACAGCCAACATCCCACAGATGTGCCTTTCAGTGGTTTGGTGAAACAATATTATGGGGAGGCAAAGTTATGGCACTCCGAACTTCTGTTTTTTTCCCATAGGATAACATTACAGCATTCGCCGCGCCTTTCAGGGCCCGTATCTCAAAAACGGTTCGAGATACAGACTTTACGTCAAAAAAATCCTTAGCTCCCTACCATAAAACTAACCAGGAAAGTGGTAATTTATATGACTTTTACATTTTTTTTCTATGTCGTACGGTTACTGAGATATAAGCAATTTACTATTCTAAGTCCTCATTTTTGTGTTCCGAGAGTCATTATTTTGCATACATTCTTTGTACTCACTGTCTTTCTCTATACAGCTTTTGGGGAAAACCAGCCTATGCGCTTGCATCACTGTTACCATTACCATTTCCGCTTGCGGTTCCGTACCTGTTTCACTTACCGTTCATGTTTATGCCACCATTTGCGTTACACTTTGCGTTTTCATTTGCGGTTGCGTTTGAGTTGTTTTTAACATTTCTGTCTACAGTACTGTTTCTCTTTGCATCACCATGCGGATTACGATTTGCGTTTGCGGGCTCAATCGCTCCCGCCGCCGCATTGCATTCACTATTTCTCATTATCATTCTCAAAAAGAAGGGAAATTAGAGGCAAAAAACTCAGTTTAATGCATCAGTTAGGGTTGTTCCCAGCGACAAGCGAGGAAATTGATGTTAGAGTGAAACCCCCTTTGTACCCCTCAGCCCCAACTGGAATGAAGTGCGCATTGGGAGTCATCAGTCTAACTGTCACCCCATCTCCCTATTCCTCAGCTTCTTTCCTCATGTGATGGGGTGACAGTTAGGGCCAACAACCCCAATGCACACCTCGATTCCAGTTGGGGGGTGGGCTGGAGGGGTGCAAAGGGGATTTCAACCCTAACATCGAATTTCCTCGCTTTTGTCGCTGTGGAACAACCCTAACTGATGCATTAAACAGAGTTTTTTGCCTCTAATTTATATAGATATATATATGTATCTTGTATGTATAGTTAAGGTCAAGTGCAAACTTCAATGTTAAAGCCAAATTTCTGAACCTTAATAACTTTGGAACTGTTCAATGGATTTGCATGACATTTGATATGCATAATCTCAAGGGGTAGGTCTTTTAACATGGTGAATGTTGTATGACTACATTGAATGGTTCAAATGTTATTAAAGCTCACAAATCCCTAAATTTACCAAGTTTTTGCCATTTCTTTGTCCACCTTTATCTCAGAAATGGTTTTAGGTTGTGGTCTGAAATTTTCAAGGTAGAAAGTCTTTGCCTCACAGATGTGCCCTTTGAAGGTTTGGTGGACAAATATATAATTGGTTCAAAAGTTATTAATTTTTTTAATTTCCCATTATTTCCTATAGGAAAAATGTATATGTCAGGCACAAAAGTACTTTTACCATCGCAGGAGCTAGAATTTGCACGCACAGGGTCACAGTGTTTTCACAGAAGGCTCCTGTGTCTTCCATCTTGTTTTCCAGTTAGCGAGAGAACAAAAGTAAAGAAAACACATTAAAATGAATGGAATTAAAAATAGAACATCAGAAATTAGCTAAATGGGACCCATTTAGCCACATTCTGATGTTTCTTTATATTGTGTCAAGAAACACCTTTTCTGGCCACCCAAAATCCTAGGTGCCTAGCTTAGCAAGAGGACCATTTCCCCCGCATTTTCTGTATGAGAACAGTGGGATTTTTTTGACTTCTGCAGCCGCAGCTGGAACTCGTGCTGCCAGCTGCAGTGTCATCTGTGAGCAGCTGTTTCCTGGAGTGCTGTGCAAAAATATATGGTGGTTGCCTGCAACCTTGTATTACCCTGTATGCGCAAATACACTGGGTTGTCTTTTTCCTGGTGTCTAGTGGCACCCCCTACCCTCTACTCACTGTCCCTAGTTGGACTGGCACCCCCCTGATATCTTTCCCTGGTGTCTAGTGACACCCCTTCCTCCATTCCCATTATTTATTTATTTAGCTGATCTGACACCAGAATGCCCACATGTCAGATGCCCTCACCCCCACAGCCTGTTCTGTATTTTATCTGCAGACATCAGGGAGCCCAATCCCTGTGTCTTTCAGAAGACCCCCCAGCAGTGTATTGACATGGAATTTGTTTCCTATACTATTTGTTGTTTGTGCTGAATGTATTTATTATGTTTGTGTGGGTCACACCTGTAAAAGGACTTAATGTCCAGTTGTGCTTACCCGTTAAACAAATAAAGAAAGAAAGAAAGTGTGGGACACTGGGGAGCCCACTCCCAGTGTCATGAAGATTTATTTAGTTTCATAACCTGTAAAGTAGAAAACCATCCCCTGACATCTTTTCTTAGCCTGAAAAAAAGGAAGACAATCCCTTGTCATCCATACCATTCCCCTCCCCCATCCCAACCCTCCCATGAGCACCCATCACCCCACACCCCCTGCCCTATACTTATCACCAAAAGTCGACCACTGTCATCTTCTGTGGACTGGGATATATCTGCACTCTTCAAAGCTGAACTGCAAACTAAGGAATCAAGGTAAGTGCCGTAAAACATATTTCAATGGCACTTTGAACTTATGATCATAACTTTGCCATTTTAAGGGACTTTATCACCAAATTTTCAACATGGTCTTTTTGTGATCCCACCTCATGAACACTAGTACTGTCATTTTGTTAAATGGGCCCAGAAGGTGATCTTGAGGTCACTGTGTGAAATCATCTTTTGGGACCGATTAACGAAATGACACTGTCAGTGTTCATGAGGTGGGGACCCAAAAGGCTCAAGTTGAAAGTTTGGTGAAAAATTCCTAAAAATGGCCAAGTTATGGACATTTGTTGAAATGTTTGCACGCATGCTCATAACTTTGGTAATTCTTACTATTTTAACTCCAAATTTTCCACATAGCCATTTTTTCACACCACCTCATGAACACTACAGCTGTCATTTTTCACATCTTACCCAAAATGTGTTTTTGCACCTATGGCACAGATTGGCATTTTGGCATGGATTTGAAAATTTTCACCTATGGAATTTATGAGGTGGGTCATAAGAAGACTATGTTCAAAATTTGGGGTCAAAATATGAAAAAATGCCAAAGTTATGACCATTCATTGTAATTTCAGTACGCCCACTTGTAACTTTGGCAATTGTAAATATTTTGACCCCAGATTTTCAACATAGCCTTCTAATTACCTGACCTCATGAATGTCACAGCTGCCATTTTTCAAATCCTGCCTAAAATGTGTTTTCACACCCGTGGCATGGCATGGCATTCCAGTTGTGCAGAATTACATTTTGGCGTGAATTTGAACATTTTCTGTACTGGGGTACATGAGGTAGTGTAATAAGATGGCTATGCTGATAATTTGGTCATGCATTTATGCAGGGATGGGTGTACAGCATCCGAAGGACCCTGCACTCCCACAATAAAATAAGGAAAATCACAGAGGCCCTGCACTCTCACTGTGACATAAGGACAGTTATGGATGGTGGGAGTGTAGGGCCATTTCACAGGGACATAAGGATACAAGTAAGCTATCTGAAAAGGTAAGGAAATTCATTACAAAAAACCTTTGTTAATGCATCAGCTAGGACTGTTAGTAAAGCTACAAAAGCAGGGAAATGTGGCTTTAGGGTTTCCAACCCTAATGCCCCACCCTCACCCTGCAGACACCGACAGGCATCGGGGATGTGCCTTGGGGTCGTCGGCCCTAACGCTCACCCCATTCTCCTATACTGTACCCATCTCAGCTTATTTACTTATGGAATGGGGTGCGCATTAGGGCTGATGACCCCAAGGCACACCCCTGATGCCTGTCAGCGTCTGCAAGGTAGGTGGGCGGGCATTAGAGTTAGAAAACCCTCACCCATTTCCCTGCTTTTGTCACTTTACTAACAACCTAACTGATGCATTAACAACGTTTTTGCAATTAATATATAATATTTTATATATATATATATATATATATATATATATATATATATATATGTATATTTATTAAGACTACCCCAAAAACTTAAACTGCATGGTAAGAAGAAAACTACCCAAGTTACTGTATGTTATGATGAAATGTATTTTTATACAGGTGGATACATGTTCGGACCACCCAAGTCCTGTTTTCAAGACTATTCCTGTTAAAATATCTTGGTACCACTGTAGTTTGTAAGAACAAAATAGAATTACCAAGACAACTCTTTAAAAAAAGGGAAAGCCATGCCAACTATTCAATAAAAAGCAAAGGACCTAAGACTTTATATACAGATTCCCTGATGCCACTGAAATGATTAGATAATCAGGTATTAAAATCCATACTACTGAATTTTTCCAAATGTGAGAAATGCAAGGGCTTGTGTTTTCCCTAGGTGATGAAAGCATAGAAAATTGGGATCATCTGTTAAAAACTGCATATAATTTAGACTAGAGAGACATAGATTTTGTTGAGATATTAACAGTTGTGACATAAAATCGGTAACTCTTTTGCAAATGTAGTCACAGAAATCACAGTAGAAACCCACAAGGCATTGGCTCCCTGGACTCAAAGAGAAAAATGCCCAGTAGAAAGAATAAACAGAATTTAATACATTACTTCCCGATGAATGCTGGAGGCCGATTAGGATTTGTGCTCTTTATACTGGAAATATAGAATTCTTGAGAGAGTTTGCTTAGAAAGTTACAACATGATTTTTCTAAATAGCTATTATATATGCACTATGAAATCAGAAATTTGTTGTGCAAGATAGCACTATATACTATTGTTCCTTTAGATTATGTTTATTGATTTTGCAAGAAACAACTTACAATACATTCCACAGGTGGATAACACACTGACATTTGTCACAAAGAATTGATCTCTTACAAAGTATAGAAGAGAGGGCACCGTCCCATCATGTACAACATTGGGGGATTCACTAATTAACTAGTTTAGTAATTTAAAGTTCAATAAATGCATACAGCCCATGAAATCTGCAGAGGTTAAAATACAGGAGTGGCATATTTATGTCTGTCTATCTATATGTATGCATGTATGTATGTATGTATGTCTAAGGCTAAGGCTGACCACTATAGAACCACTCTAACCACAACCTGGGGATCAGGTTGTAATTTCTGGCAAAATATGAAATCCCGCGGTATGGCAACTCCTGCCCCACCCCCATCACAACTCACTGTGAATGGGCCCATCACCACTGACAAAAAGATGATTGCTGACACCTTCAACACCTCGTTCTCGGATCCGAGTGCTGTCCTCCTCCCAACTTAACTTCTTCTCCCACTCCACCTTCCCCCCTGGCACACCCCCCTTTTGTTTCTGGGTGCTCACCCCCATGATATCAAACCGTACCTCCTCAAAGCCCTAAACAGCTCCCACAGTAGCAGTGACTCAATTGACCTCAAGCTACTTCACCTGGTACTAGATGAAGTTCTCTCCCACCTCATCAACCTTTCACTCAGACTTGGTAAAGTCCCCTCCACTTGGAAAACAGGTATTATTACCCCCATCCACAAGTCTGGAGACCATCTCTCCCCTGGGAACTACAGCCCCATCTCCATCCTCCCTCCCCCTCCTCTCTCTAAAGCCTTAGAATGCATCACCTTGGACCAGCTTACTGAGCATCTTGCCAAGTATGATCTCCTATCTCCAAAACAATATGGCTTCTGGCAAGGCCACAACACCACCACCAGCGCCCTCCTAGAATTTTCCAGTCACATCCACTCAGCCCTTGACAATGGTCGACTGGCAGGTGCTATCTTCCTGGACCTATCAAAAACCTTCAACACTGTTAATCATAACCTCCTAATCTCCACCCTTGCTCACCTTGGCCTGTCCCAGGAAGCCAACACCTGGTTTGCAGACTACCCTATGGGTTGCTCCCAGATGGTCAAAATCTGCTCCACCCTCTCTTGTCCCCTTCCTGTCCACTCAGGCATTCCTCAGGGGTCCATTCTAGGACCCCTTCTATTCACCCTCTTTTTGAATACCCTACCCAAGGCCTGTCCTGGAATATCCTACTCTACACTGACAATGCCATCCTCTTTACCTCCCACGTTAACCCCACCTCCCTGGAACACTCCCTCCAGGCCACCTTCACAGTTGCTGAATCCTGGTTTTCCAGGCATAAGCTTGTCTTGAACCAAAAAAAGTCAAAGGTCATGCTCCTTGCTCATCACCAGCATAAACTAAAGCACTCCCCCCTCCATGTCCACACCTCCCTCTCTCTCTCTCCCCCTCTTGAACAAGTCTACTCCTTCAAGTATCTTGGTGTTATCTTTGATCCCTCCCTCAACTTCCATGATCACATCCCCTTTCTCTGCACCTCTGCCAACTCCCATATCAGCCTGCTATATCGGCATCGAAACTGCCTACCTCCAGATGCCCTACAACTTGCCTCTCTTCCTCTGTCCTGTCTATCATTGACTACGGCATCTTAATCTATGGGGCCGCTGATAACACTGCCCTCCACCGAGTCAAGGTTGCCCTGAACAAGGCCTGCCGTCTCTCCATGGACTGTCCCAGAACCACCCACATCTGCACCTTGTACAGCCAATCAAACTGGCTTGATTTCGAGGGCAGATTACAATACCACACCTGCCTCCTGTCACCTGTGGCAGCCACTAAGTCCACTCGCAGCTCACTCAAACCAAGGTTCCAAGTACCTCACCGAAAAACCTCCCTAGGCCAATGCTCCTTCCCCTACCGTGCCCCCACCTGGCTCAACTCCCTCCCTCCCACCATCTCCCTTGAACCCAGGATTGGCCAATTTAAATCTCTACTTTGGGCCCACCTCACCTCGTCCTGCACCTGTAACTGCCCCTAGGCACCCCTTGACAATGAACTATGTCCTGCCAATCACATTGACACAGGTCTCTGCCCAAATCTTACTAACTACAATGCCTACTGAAGAATCAGTGCCATGTACATATGTTATGGATAGTCGGTGTAATTAGACATGTTCTCTATTTTCTGTATCAACGTACCTGTATATATACCTAATGCAATGATTGCTCAACTGTGCTATCACTACTCTGTACAATTTTGACTGTTTGTTCATGTACTACTTTTGTATTGTCAATTGAAGTGGGGCCTTTGAAAATGAGTCTCTGACTCAAAGGACTGTAATTCTGAATTCACTAATAAATAAATAAAATAATATAAGGTCAGATGTAACACTAGCTCCCTCATGGCCACCCATTGCTTCATAAGCAGGGATGAAATAAACATTTTATGCAAATACATGCCAGTTTATAAGGGCACTTTCAGCAAGTGTGATTTGCTGCCATTATAGCCATCCTTTTATTTAACTCACAGCATTTAAAACCCACCGTTTGACAGGATCACAAGGATCACATTGTAAACAAGTTGTACAGGTAAACTGAGATATCTATCACATTAAAATGTATTTAAATAAAGAGATAATAAATATTTAGAAAATGTGATGATGTGATAAGCAATATTCTGGGAAATACTTGAGAGACTGGTTTTGAAAAAACTGACCACACATATTTTGACCATTTACTCCAGTAAGCAGGGGGAATACTGTGAAAATCTGGAGTAGGATATAAGGGAGATTTTAGGAATAACAATCTTTTGCTGTGATCTTTTTTTCACAAGATGGACTGCTTCAAATACAGAAATATCTATTAGGGCTCACAATGACAGGATCAAAATCCAGAAGGGGTGGATGTTTTTTATGCCCCAGGAAGAATCTGGTTATTGTAGGGAGACATTGAATATTATGTTAGGGTCATCTGTGTTGCCAGAGGGCGCATCAGCTGCAGGGTGGCACCAAACAAGATTCATTAGTGTTGCTGGTTCCTGTTCTTGCCATGCAAGGGACTGGATGCTGGACCCACCAGCCCAAAGGCTTGCAATCTGGAGGGCTCATATGAGGTGAATAGGATGGAGGGTGAGATATGGCAGGGAGTGGTCCAGTTGGTAGCAGAGGCAGGAAAGTGTAATAATATCCAGAACCTTGCCTCATCAATGTCCTCAGACTTGAGTAAGGTAGTTTTGTCTGTGCCAGTAGTGGAGACACTGTGTCTGTGGGGAGATATGTGGCCATAACAGGTCTCATCATGGCTGCATGGTATGTGGAGAGACCTAACACAAGGGGACTCTGAAGCCAGTGTGGATACCATGCATGGCTGATAATCCTCCCTTCCCAGTTGTCATGGGAAGGGTACAAGTGGATAGACTCTGCCCACAGCCAGAGCTGGGTCCTTTTTATGTTTCTTCAGAGGCATAAAAAAGTGTACCTGGGAGACTGGTTAGTTAATAATTTGGAGAGTCAGTATTCCAGGTGCCTCTATAAGAGCTAAATGATACCCAGGCAGAGGACCTTTCTGTGGTTGTAGTTAAAATGACCCTGAAGGAGGAAAAGTCATTTAAGTTGGAAGGTTCATTGTATTGTCTGACATGACTGTGCACCTCCTGAAGGGGGACCTCTCTGGTGTACTGTGTGTGACTGGTTGGAGGTAGGCAGCTGTTGGTCCTGAGGCTCAAGATGTTTCTGATACAGGAAAAGAAGATGAAAAAGAGGCCCCCACTAAAGGTGCATGCTGACAAAGGATGTGGATGAAAACTTCTGGGTGTTCCCCAGGAGGTTCTACTGCAAAGAAAGTTTAAAGACTAGCCATGAGGATCATGAAGTGACCAAGCTATAGCTTAAACCTAGAGTAAAAATAAGACATACATCCTGAAACTGATGATGGACATCATCACAGAAAACCATGACCACTAGACACGAGTGAAAGTTTGAGTAGATCGTGGTTAAATGTTTATCCCCATTGGAGTGGTATTCACTTGCTTTCCAAGTGCAACTGGGTTACCCAGCAGTGGAGAATGGTTCAGAATTTGTGGAATCATGCAGTGATCTACACTCAGCCTTATGGAAATCATAAAGTTTTCAGCCTCTAGGTGTAGCTACCTGGCAGATGAATAGTGAGTAAGCGTGACACGGCTTACTATTATTAACATTTCAGATGAAAAAACTGCATGCATCACATGACCAGGTCACATAAACCGATGCATAACCTTCTTAGTACAGGAATAAGCCTGGCATGTCGGAGACCCAGTCAGGTCAAGATGGTTGAGCGTCTTGATGCTTACCTCCTCAGATATGGGGAAGAGTATGGTCTCCACGGCAACACCGCCACCTGGGTAACTATAGGTGGAGGTGCAGCTGGAGTTATGGATTGAGGGAGGGAGATTTTGGTGGTGACACCACACATCTGCCAAGGGGCCTCCCAATATCAGGGGTTGGACAGTTAAAAGCAGAAAATGCCTGACCAAACACAGGATGTTGTCTACCACTTGCCCCCTAACTGATTCCTTGCCTCGCCGACCGACAGTTCAGCTCTGCCCAGGGAAGTAAGGCCTGGCCCCCCAGCAGCCTTTCCCATAGGGAGTAATCAATGGGGGAACTGCAAGGTCATGGTAAGTCCAGAGATGGTCGGTGATGGGGCTGGGTGGTGCAGCTGGACCGATGGAGGCCAGTCAGGATGGAAGGGGATAAACAGAAAAAAAAACTCCAGCGCTCAGACAAAACAGGGTCCAAAATAACAAGTTACAAATGGAGATTGTAATAAAAAAATAAAGCTTAAGAAACAGACCTTGCATACATAAACCTAACATTGGGCTTGTCTGTCTTGTTGTAGTCCTCTGCATTGTACTATCTCTCTGTCACTGGCTGTAAGACAAAAAAAAGCAAATTATGAAAAATAAAACCAAACAGGCATATTTTATATACATAATCGTAAATATATCTACATAAAGAAATCTTTTAGGTGTAGTACCAACACTCACCTCTCCTTTTAACAAATTCCAGGACCCAAAAATAGCCCCAGCCATGCTAAATGTTGAGAATGTCCCTACTTTGGACCCTCTGCTCATCGCTAACTCTCTAAACTTCGCCGTCTCAGATCTCAGTAGTGTGCTCCCAAACTTCTTCAATATCCCTGCTCTAGGGGTCAACGAGAAGACCCAAACACGACCAAACCAGCCACTCTTCAATTTCAAACTGGCCTCCAAAGCTGCTGCTAAAAAATACCTTGAAAAAGCCCTCTGCAAATCAAGGCACAGTGGGGATTCTCTGAACTTAGGATTTGTTTGGCTAACACTAGACGAAGTACTTAGTTCAGTGACAAAGATAATTAATCTATCCCTCTGCTACTCCAAGTTCTTCCAAATCTGGAAGGCTGCCATGGTCACCCCAGTACACAAAGGTGGTGACTGGTCTCTTTAAAACAACTACAGACTGATCTCTATACTCCCTCCACTCTCCAAGGCCCTTGAAAGGATTGTGGCTGACCAGCTGGCGGAGTACTTCAATCAATATCAGCTCCTATGCCCAGAACAGCATTGTTTCCGAGCCAGCCATAGCACCATCATGGCTCTCCTGGACTTTACCGGATTCTTACATAGTGCTCTTGACAAAGGGTACATTGTAGGGGCAGCATTTATTGATCTATCAAAGGCATTTGACAGGGTCCATCATGCCCTCCTCCTTGAACAGCTCTTGGACATAGGGCTAGCCCTAGAAACCATAGCATGGTTTTGTAGCTACCGTAGCCTGTGATCACAGCAAGTAAAAATTGGGGGCATCCTATCAAAAAGTCAACCAGTGAGATCAGGGGTACCAAAAGGATCAATACTCAGTCTGTTACTCTTCAGTGCCTTCCTAAACAACCTCCCGGCTGCTTGCAACAGTCACATGCTCCTCTATACAGATGATGAGGTGATCTTTACTAGCAACCTCGACCCTGCACTGCTGGAATACAACCTCCAGAGTGGCTTCGTAGCTGCTGAAAAATGGTTCAAAGAGCAAAAACTGGTCATGATCATGAACTATAAAAAGACCAAGACCATGCTCTTTGCCACAGCCCAAAACAAGTTAAAAGGCTATCCCCTGGCAATTCAGAATGACTCCGGTAACACCCTGGAACTAGTCCCCCATTTCAAGTACCTGGGAATCACACTGGACACTGTCCTGTCTTTCAGACAGCACATTGACATCACGGCCAAAACCTTTAACACCAGGATCATTATCCTCTACAGGCACAGACATTGCTTAACCTATGAAGCTCTGAACTTGGCAATTAACAGTTCACTCATCACCTTGAGTGACTATGGCCTAGCTGTCTAAGGCTCCGCTACTGACACAGCGCTCCAACGTCTTTCAACAGCCTTTAACAAAGCCTACCACCTGCTCACTAATGCCCCAAAACTCACCCACACCTATGAGCTTTATGCGCGATTGGGCTGTCTTCAATTGAAGGACAGAATACTTTATCAAACCTGCCTACTCACAAAAAAGGTCTCACTAAACTTACTTCCTCAAGGAGTTCTGACCCTTCTGTCACCACCGATACATGTCCGGCACACCAGAAGCTCGACTACACAAGTTTTCCATGTGCCCAGGTGCCGCACAACTATGGCCCAGTGACTCTTTGCTCACCAGGCCCCTCTGTGGACAAATGGTCTACCACCTGACATAGCCGGAGCCACAACTCTTGGTTCCTTTAAGCGCAAACTCCGTCAGCACCTCACAGACAATAGTATCTGTAGGTGCCCCGTTAGTCTGCACCTGTAGCTTTAGTCTGCCACAGTACTTCCAACTCCTAACCTGCCAAGTTAAGTCTTTGACCAAGCACTTGCCTACCACCCCTTTTGCCCTAGCATTTGCCTCCCATCCCCTACCCCTTTAGCTCTTTTCTTTCTCTCTGCCCTTCCTATCCCAGCTCCCATTGCCCCTCCCTACTTCACCCTAACAGTCTGCCTCTCTCTATTCTGCAGGATGCTGGCATGCCATGTACTATGCCTTAGCACAATTTGTGCAACTGTTTGTCATTACTACCCATGTACTGTTGAATTTGTTTTGTATTCTGTATATATAATTACTGTAACTTTATTGTGTCTTCTTGTGTTAATGTATCTGATGCGGAACCTGTCAATGAGCATCCACTCACAGGTGTCATCCAAGATTTCAATAAATGAAAAAACAGTAAATAAATATATGACCTTCTGTTATGCCATCTTTATTTTTTGTGCAAAATGCCACTGTGCAAACAGACAAACTTCAGGATGGACCACATTTTTTTCACATAATGGTAGTGTCTTGTTTTGTAGTAATCAAAACAAAGGGTTCTTTAGATTTGTTTAACAACTTTATTCCAGCATAATTGTACTGCATGCAGAGGAGCTAACTGTTCTTTGTAGCTATGCAGTCAGGCCGTCTCCCTTGGCATCCTGCTTCTCACATGCCCAGTAACTCTCTACTTGTGACTTACAACACTGCCACATTTGCATTTTTTGACATTCATACCTTTACTTGTATCTTATCAACACACACCCCTTTTTCTAATAAAAAAAAACATATACAGGTAGTTTTTTTAACAGACAATGGATTACATTTCACTTTTGTTCATGCCCTTTAAATAAAATTTAGGCTAAAACTGTTTTTTCATAAGAAAATATTTGCTTTCACATTATATTTTAACATGATTCAATAAGATTCCTTGACTTTTTTAATAGCCTACTACATCTCAATCTACGCATTGTTCAGTACTCTTAGCACTAACAGTTTCATTAAACATGCACAGTTCAGTATTGTCTTTTGATATTTCAGAAAAGTCATGTAAAGTCCTGTCTGTAGAATGAGAATTGTTTTCCTGTTCATGGTCATCACTTGTAGGCATTTCACTTTCAGTATACAGTATTGTTTTTCTGATACGTTCATGGGTCTTTCAGGTAAATGCACTGGTTCTGTAGGTAAAATCACTGGTGGTACAGGAAAGTGCACTGATTTTGCAGGCACTGGCATCTAATGTCTCCTGTTTGGTCTAATCAGATGTCCACTTTCAGTAAGTACCATATAGTATCTTGTAGACACAAGTCTCTGAACCATTGCCAATTCTCCCCAGCAACCATCACTTCTCACTCAAACTGTTTCTCCAGTTTGCAGCGGTCTGTGATACTTTGCTGTTTTGTCACATGTAGCACATTGTTTCTTAAATTGCAATCTTTTTTCTCAGTACACATTTATTTTTCCTTTTTAACATTCTACTGTTAACTTAGGTAATCGGGTATGAATCTGGTGTCCTGCAAGCAATTCAGCAGGTGATTTGCCACATTCTAATGGTGTTGCTCTGTAGTTCAGCAAAAGCAATTGATGGATCAACGTTTGCATCACTATCTTTTTTCAGTAAAGTCTTAATGATTTTCGTTCCACATTCTGCTAACCCATTTCCTTGTGGATATGCAGAACTTGAGGTGATATGACTGAAACCATAATGTTTTGTAAAAGCTTTAAATTCTGCACATGCAAACTGAGGTCCATTATCAGTCCTTACCATCTGTGGTATGCCAAATCTTGCAAAAATTACTTCAAGCTCTTGTATCACTTGGCTGAATGTAGGTGCCTGAATTTTAACAACTCCTGGGTAACAAGAAAATGCATCAATCACAGCCATGCAATCTCTGCCTTCTAGAGTAAATTAATCTATGCCTACTTTTTCCCAAACTGTGGCATTTTCTGAGTTTGAAATCACATCTTTAGTGATCCCAGGTTAATACACAACATCTCTTGCTCTGTGTTTACCATTTTCAATACTCATATGACCTTCATGAATTTTATGTAGCATTTCCTTTCTCAGTGTACTAGGAATGACAAGTCTATCACTTTTCAGCAGTACTCCATCAACCATAGATAGATCAGCCTGAAGTGACACATATCTGTGTGGAATATACTGTCCTTTCCATCCACTATGCATAGCTTTCACTACTGCTAGCAAAATCTCATCAGTTGCAGTTTCAGATTGTAATCTTAGCCACATCCATTCTGAGACAGCTCTTGAGTTTTTTATTCTGTTTATGTGAGCACCCACTTTTGTTTTCAAGTGTTGATCATTGATTCTGTGAGTTTCATCCCAGGTTCTTGACAAAGCATCAGCCACAATCAGACAATTTCCCAGTGTATATTATAGCTGGTAATCATACTTCTGTAGTTTGATTGAAAGTCTTTGTATCTGTGGTGGAGTATGCCATAAATCTCTTTTTGAAATAGTGATTAGCAGTTTATAATCTGTTTCAATCACAATGGGAGTTCCATAAATATAATTGTGAAATGCACCACATCCAAATGAGATGCCCAACATCTGTTTTTCTGTTTGAGCATATTTGTATTCTGTTTTAGTGAATGCTCTTGATGCATAGGCAACAGATATCCAGTTTTTATTTCTGAGTTTTAAAAGAACAGCTCCCAAGCCATCCTTCAAGGCATCCATGGAAACTTTTGTCAGACAAGTGATATCAAAATATTGCAAAGTTGGTGCTGTTGTCAAAAGTCTTTTTATTTCTTTGAATTCTTGGTCATATAATTCAGTCCACAACCATTCACTTGACTTCACCAGTAGTTTTCTCAGGTTACATGTCTTATCAGCTATGTTGTTGATGA
This sequence comes from Neoceratodus forsteri, assembly GCA_016271365.2. Taxonomy (NCBI): domain Eukaryota; kingdom Metazoa; phylum Chordata; order Ceratodontiformes; family Ceratodontidae; genus Neoceratodus; species Neoceratodus forsteri. The sequence continues at coordinate 1,636,004,566 of CM057456.1, read as the reverse complement.
ACTTTCCAAGGCAGTGTACCATTTTCCAGAAAATAATTTAACTCTTTTGGATCCAATCGCAAATACAGCGATCCATCTTTTTCCTCTACGATCACCAAAGAGTAAACCCAGGGTGTTGGTTCTTCCACCTTTTCTTATTGCATTCATTTCTTTTAAATGCTGCAGTTCTTTTTTCAGTCTATCTCTCAGCACAACAGGTACTCTTCAGGAAGCATGTATCACTGGCGCTGCATTCTCAAGAATTGTGATCTGTTGTGTACTTGGTAACTTGCCCAGTCCCTTAAAGCATCCCTGTCTTCAGACATAATCTTGTTAATGGGAGGCATTTCATTTTCTATTGTAAATAATTTTGTCTATCAGACCCAACATCTGATTGGTTTTGATCCCCCAAATTGGCTTTTTGTCTCCTGAGACAATGACAAACTTGTGTTTACTGACCTTGTCTTTATGCCTCAGGCACAGCGTACAGTATCCTACTGGAGGGTATACTTAGTCCACTGTATGCCTTTACAACAACAGTCTGTTTTTTGAGCTGTGCTCTTTTTGGTATCCGATGCCACAGACAAGCTGACAGTACATTTATTTTTGCACCAGTATTGATCAAGCACTGAACTTTCAAGCCATTAGGATCTATTTGAATAGTCTATTCCTTTCTCTCCAAGAAGTCTTGGGGGGTTGTTGATATGGGCAGACTGGATGGGCCTAGGGGTCCTTTTCTGCTGGCAGCTTTCTATGATTCTATGATTCTATTGCCTCTATAGGCAAATCATTTTTACTGCTTAAATCTTGCATTTTGGCAACAGGATGTACAGCTTTTTTCTGTCTATAACATCTAGCAAAATGATAATTTTTTTCACATGATCTGAATTGATGACCAAAACCTGGATAGTTTCTGTAGGCTTGTTCTTTTCCAGACTTACTGCATACTTTGCTTGCAGACTTTCTTCACGTGGTTGCAGTCCTTCCTTTCACAATTTTTTTTAAGTCTTAGCTTATGAAATGCATAGGACACTTTTGCACTTGTTTCTGTGCTGTATGCACTGCTGCTACATCTGTTTCACCTCTTTTTACTATAGTACTGTTAACTCATTCAGTCCTCAGGAGCTGTTTGTGAGTTCCACCCCTTGTGCCCTGTATACCTTTAACACTGCATCCTGGAGGTTTCAGAGTAAAATCAAGCCAAAATGAGCTTGCCACAAACAAATGCGAATAGCTCATGAACCGTAGGTGCTACACACAAAGTATGAGTGGCAAAATTGTTCAGCACTAAATCACCGTTCTAATGGTACTATGCACTTAATTATAATCAATTCAGTTTTTTAACAACATTTGAAATAGCAGAAACATTGTTTTCTATCAATAAAAATGGCAAATTAAACCATTTTTAGTGTGTTAATGTGACATATCAACACAAAATTTAACATCCATACAGTATATGTTGTTACCAGAGTAATTTTGTACTCAAAAGCAAATTTTATTATATACAACACTGATGTTTTACCCATTTTCTTCAAGGTGGTTAGGTGAGGCTTGATGCAGATTGTCAGGCATACAGGCTATACCATAAACAAATGTAAATAACTCCTAAAGTATACATGACACACACATAGTGTCAGTGTCAGACTTGTTCAGTGGTAAATTATCTTTCCAACGGTCCTATGCTGTCAACTCTACTCCCTATGGTTTTTTATTTATAGTAGCCGACATTACAAAAAAGGGTTCTTTTCTCAGGTAAATGAAGCTAGGTCAAAACATTTTTGCGGGAAACATGTACCTGACCAACACCATACCATAAACAAATGTAAATAACTCCTAAAGTATACATGACACACACATAGTGTCAGTGTCAAACTTGTTCAGTGGTACATTATCTTTCCAACAGTCCTATGCTGTCAACTCTACTCCCTACGTTTTTTTATTTATATTAGCAGACATTACAAAAAAGGGTTCTTTTCTCAGGTAAACGAAGCCAGGTCAAAAAATTTTTGTGGGAAATATGTACCTGACCAACACCATACCATAAACAAATGTAAATAACTCCTAAAGTGCACATGACACACACATAGTGTCAGTGTCAAACTTGTTCAGTGTAAATTATCTTTCCAACAGTCCTATGCTGTCAACTCTACTCCCTACGGTTTTTTATTTATGTAGCTGACATTACAAAAAAGGGTTCTTTTCTCAGGTAAACGAAGCCAGGTCAAAACATTTTTGTGGGAAATATGTACCTGATCAACACCATACCAAAGTTCAGCGCTAAATTACATTTCTAATGGTATTATTTACCTAGTTATAATCAATGTGTTTGATATTCTATCTGCAATATTTATGTGCTCTTTTACATAAAAACTAAGGTTGCATATCAACACAAACTTCACTATCCTGACCTGACCCCCCAAAAACATTTAGTATACTAATCTGGTACTAAACACCAATCCTTCTGATGTATTGCATGTGTTTCGATTCTTTTTAGCCAGCCATAAAAACCACTCTAGCAACGTATGCAAACACCTGCTGAACTCTAACAAATACCCACCAAGTACAAAGAAAGTCACAGTATCAAAACACTAATAACCACAATGAACATGTGCAACATAGCAGCAGCACAAATATGGTCAGGTGCACGGCAGCACAATGTCACGCAATACTCTCCTGTATCGATAATGAGCACTGTTGCCCACTTTGTGAGCATAACAACATGTACAACCATGTGCACGGTGGCACCCATGGCATTCTGGCACGGCAGCCACAAGTTGTAGCATTTAGAATACAGAAGGTCAACAACATTACTAACATCACAATTATTTTTTTTTTTCAGATGGTGTACCATAATGATCTGCACTGAAGAAATTACAACATTCTTACCATATTGGATTGTTGCACATCCTCGACCTTCATGCCTCTGTCATATGTACTTCTGTAAATACATCATTTCCAACCTCTGTTTGTTGTGTCATTCTGTAAATAAAGTAGTTCCACCCTGTCCTGTTAGATTCCTTCAGTAAAAAGACAAAGCTCCAACCTCTCATCTGTTGTGTGTGTCATATTTTTATAAATTCCCATGTCCATGTCTCCTCTGCTTGACCACCCTCTGCTGTTCCTGTTGCCCTAGGTGTCACAGGCTGCACTGCATCTCAATTGCAGTCACAACATGCTTCACTTAGAAACATAGAAACATAGAAGTTGACGGCAGATAAGGAACGCAAGGCCCATCCAGTCTGCCCATTTCTTTTTCTACCTTATAAATGTGCCTTCGGCCTTTGCTCTGTCAGTGACCTATCTATTCATAGTCATTTGTATTGCTCCCTTATGCCTATCCCATGCCTGTTTGAAGCCCTGCACTGTATTCATAGCCACCACTTCTTGTGGTAAGCCATTCCATGCATCCACCACCCTTTCTGTGAAAAAGAATTTCCTCACATTCCCCCCTTAATCGGCCTCCCTCTAATCTCATGCTGTGTCCTCTTGTCCTGCTATTTTTCTTATATTTAAACATGTTAGACTCTTTCACCTTGTTTATGCCCTTAAGGTGTTTGAATACCTCGATCATATCACCTCTCTCCTCCTTTGCTCAAGGGTATACATATTGAGCTCCATTAATCTGTCCTCATATGTCTTCTGATGCAGTCCCTGCACCATTTGTTGCCTTCTCTGGACTGCCTCAATTTGTTAATGTCCTTGTGAAGGTGTGGCCTCAATACTGCACGCAGTACTCCAGATGGGGCCTAACCAGTGTCTTGTACAGAGGATTATTACCTCCCTCTTACAACTTAGGATACTCCCTACTATCACCCTAACACCCCCTAGCCTTACCTACTGCTTTAGAGGTCTGCTTGATGATTTTAGGTCATCAGTGATGATGATGCCCAAGTCTCTTTCTTCCTTTGTGACTGCTAGCAACTCCCTCCCAGCCTATAGGTGGCTTCAGGGTTTCTCTTCCCTATGTGCATGATTTTGCACTTCTTTGCATTAAATCCAGTTGCCACTCTTCTGACCATTCTGCTAGTTTATCCAGATCTCTTCTCATTCTGCCCACCCCATCTGGATCATCTACTCTGTTGCAGATCTTGGTGTCATCTGCAAACAGACAAACCTTACCCTCTAGTCCATCTGCAAGGTCACTAATGAAGATGTTGAAGAGGACTGGCCCCAGGACTGATCCCTGAGGTACCCCACTTGTGACTTGCATCTCTTCTGACTGTATACCATTTACCACCACTCTCTGTTTTCTGCCCGTCAACCAGTTTGCCACCCAGTTGACCAACTTCTGACCCACCCCGAGACTACCCAGCTTATTTATCAATCTTCTATGTGGAACAGTGTCAAAAGCTTTGCTGAAGTCAAGGTAGGCGACATCAACTGCTCCCCCTTGGTCCACCACTCTGGTTACCCAGTCAAAGAAATCTATGAGATTAGTTTGACAGGACCTTCCTTTTGTAAACCCATGCTGTCTTGGATCCTGTGCCCCTATGGATTCCAGGTGTTGCACTATCCTTTCCTTAAGGAGTGCCTCCATAATCTTGCCCACTACTGAGGTAAGACTGACTGGTCTGTAGTTCCCCGCCTCCTCCCTGCTACCACTCTTGTGAAGCGGGATCACATGAGCCCTTCTCCAGTCTTCTGGGACCTCTCCTGTGCTCAGAGACTCACTAAACAATTCTGCTAATGGCTCTGCTAGTTCCTCCTTTAGCTCCTTAAGTACCCTGGGATGTATGCCATCAGGTCCCATTGCCTTATCCACCCTGAGCTTAGCAAGCTCTTGTAGGGACCCTTTCTTTGTGAAGGGAGTAGTGCTCACCTCCCTCCCCTGTGTCCATGATGCTGAGCTGTGGGCCCTGTCCTACCTTCTCTTCAGTAAATACTGAGCAAAAGTATCTATTTAGGAAAGATGCCTTTACAGGGTCCTCCTCCTCACATGCTCCTTTTCTCCATTAAGCTTAGCAATACCCTCTGGACTTTCTCCTTTCACTAATGTATCTACTAGAAAGTCTTGTCACCTTCTTTTACTGTTCGTGCTAGTGTTTCCTCAGTTTGGGACTTTGCCTGCCTTACTGCCTTACCTGCTTCCCTAGGGAAGTTTGGTATCCTCCTATCTTCATCCCGCTGTGTTCCCTTATATTTCCTGAAGGCCAGCCTTTTGGCTCTGACCTTTTCTGCTACTGTATTTGAGAACCAAAGTGGTTTCTTCTTCTTTGCACTTCCTTTCTGTCTAACACAATGGGATGTTGCTTCAAGTATTGCATCCTTAATGCTTGCCCACTTTGCCCTGTACCCCTCACCTGTGTTTCTTTTTGCCAGGGCTAGCTTAACTCTGTAGGCCATCTTATCAAAGTCAGCTCCTCTGAAGTCCCATATTTTTGCCTTGGAATGGGATGATTTAGATGTAGTAGCCAAACTGAACCATACCATGTGATGGTCACTGGCCCCCAGGTGACCTTCTACCTGGAGATCTGTGATCCCTTCTTTGTTAGTCAGTACTAGATCTAGGATAGCCCTGTCTCTTGTGGGTTGCTGTACCAGTTGTTTGAGGCCCTCCCCTGCAGGGAATCCACATGAGTCTAGTTCTGGCAGATGTTCCTGCTGGTATTGACCAATCTGTATCTGGCATGTTGAAGTCTCCCATTATCAGAACCTCCCTTTAGCTGTCATGTTTTGTATATCTTCTAACAGTAATGTATCTATGTCCTCCTCTGGTCTGGGGGCCTGTAGACAACCCCAGTTCTTATGGCTGTCCCATTTCCTGTTTCCAGGGTGACCACAGTTCTTCTGGCTCCTTATGTGTATTCTGAATTTCTGTAGCTTTGATATTTTCATTAACATACAGGGCCACTCCTCCCCCCCTTTTTGCACCTTGGTCTCTTCTGAACAATACATAGCCAGGTACTGAAGTCTCCCAAGTGTGGTTACTGGTAAACCATGTCTCACTAATTGCTACTATGTCCAGTTTAGCCTCTGACCTTATTGCCTGCAGGTCTGGGATCTTATTTCCCAGGCTGTGAGCATTTGTGTACATGATTTTCCATTGGCCAGATTTTGGTGTGTTAGTTGTTAGGTGAAGTTTGGCATTACCCCTGTGCATCGTATGGGGAGACAAACCTTTTTTCTTACCTGGTGATGCAAATGAATGGCAAACATGCTGAATTCCTGTCTGACCACTAGCTGAGGGGGGAGGGGTGTTCTTCCCATTCGACGTATGGGGTGCTGCACCCCTCTCCCCATTTGCTAGTTTAAATATTCTGCAAAGACATCAAACTTCTGCCCCATGCACTGACCCTCTTTAGTCAGATGCAGTCCATCAAATTTAAAGAACTTTCGCTCCCAGAACTGTTGCCAGTTCCCTACAAATCTGTTTCCTTTTCCTGGCACCAGTCCTTGAGCCACGTGTTTAGCTCCCCTATCTCCCTTCTCTGACCTTCCGTCCATCTGCTCCCTCTCCCAGACTGGCAGGATCTCAGAGAAGAGATGCCAGATGAAATAGATGATAGTTTGTCACCCAGCCTGGTCAGGTGTTCCTTGGTTCTCACAACTGACCGGCTGGCGAGATCATTAGTCCTGCGTGTACTAGGACATCAATGTTTTCTCCTGCCTTGTGAACAATTTTAGTAATGCGGTCAGTGTTTCTCCATGCTGATGTACTGGAGACATCTGACCATCACCCCTGGCTGGAGATGGGTATCAACTCCCCGAATCATGGAGTCTCCTATGATCAGAAGTTTTTTGGATTTCCTTTGTGCTTGTTTAGTTTTGGTTCCTGATTTGGGTGAGTTTTGTTGTGCTAGCTCCTGTGCCACAGTGTCCTGCTCTGCAGTGTCTTCTGCCTCTTTATTTGATTTCAGAGATAGAGGCAGATACCTGTTTGTAGTGTTTATATGGTTTTTGGAGGTAATGTGTTTGAGAGCAGAGAGTGATGGGGCACCTGATTTGCTCCTCCTAACCACCTGCCAACCTCCTGGACCAACTACCCTCTGCGGTCGAGGTTTTTCTGTTGGATGCTGGGGAAATGGCGGGTGGTTCTTATAATGTATTTCCTCTTCAATATGAAATTTGAGGCGTGCAATCTCTGCCCATGCTGCCCGGAGCTGAGCCCTAAGATCTCAAAGGCTCAACATGTTGGACAGTGTCCTAAATCCTGTAAGACTGTCCTTCTGAAAATTGTTCCACAGTACCTGCAGTTAATGAAATTCATTCCAAATAAGTTGCTGGGTTTGTAACCTAGTCAGAGTAATTAGAAGGAAAAAAAGGAAAAAATGCAAGTAATGGTTTAATTGTGCTTTGTTTAACTTGTTATAACAAGTTAAATTACTAGTGCCCTGTAAATGATATCACTGTGGAGGCCCCACTGATCCACCCTTCCTGCTCTGCCACAGGATATGTCACAACTGTGGTACCCTATAAAAGGAGTGTAGCGTGGGTGGTTGGGATGGGGTGGTGGCTGGGCCCTTCCCTGCTTAAAAAGAAGAACCACGGACAAAAGAACAAGGAGGTAAGAGCAGAAACAATCAGTCAACAACAAATGCAGTAACCCTGAAAGCTTATCCTAATGTTAGATAAAACTGTAAAACCTGTAAAGCACCACCTGTAATAATTTCAGAGAGATATACCCTGTAAGAAACACTTTGCTCCAGAGAAAAATAAAGCAGTAACAGAAGATGTACCTTGCAAAAGACAATTTGAATCAGAAGATTACAGCAGTAATCTGTTAGCACACACCTGTAGGCACACCTTGTAGAAGAAGGTATACCAGCAACAACAATTTGAATCAGAGAAAAATAAAGCAATGAAATGTTAGCAACAAACAGTAGCAACCCTGTGAGTAAAAATAAAAACACCACCACACAGTAAATCTGCTTAGCCAAACTAAGTCTTAATCCTTCTCCCTTGCTCTGGTAAGTTTCTCTACTCTGCCTTTCAAGCAGTCTTAGAAGGAAAGAGCTCAGGTGAAGCTAGGTGCCTTGGCCAGCAAACCAAGTCTTCTGCTCTTCCATCTCCCACATGCATGACTTGGCTTCAAAAGAAACAGTGCATCCAATGTGGCTGGCAAATGAAAAAAAAATACTGCGCTAAAACCTCCTCTCCACGTAAACGGAAAGAGGTACTGGAGGAAAGAACAACAGGCACACCAGATTTGTCACGTGTCACTTTGTATATCTGACATTTTTCTCGTATCCCTCTTGATCAGAGTTGTCTAGTTTGCTAACTTCTTCCAACAGCAGTTCACACTCTGGCAGCTGACACATTGTCATCAGTATTCCACCATACCACATCATCATTGTGATCTCACCACTGCTGCCCATGGATCCACCGAGTGGCTGAGTCACTGTGTCACTATGCTCACACATGATGTAGTGGGTGGCCAATCACAGAGAGTCTGCTACCTGGCTGAGAGCTGCTACACTCATCACACATTACAGCTGGTGACAGAAAATCCAACTTGACCAAAGGGAGGAGAAACTTTCTCAGATATAACAAGGTAACGGTCGACTCCCAATGTAATGCCACATTTCAGACCTCCATTAGCTCTTTCGTTTGTCCCCCTTGGTCTGGTGAGTGAAACAACCACCCCCCCAACGCCAATTCCATCCTGTTCTCTGCATGCAGTCTCTCCTCCTCCACTCAGTTCTTCACTTTTCTTGTTAGACACCACGCTCCCAATCCTTTCTGGCCTTTATGTTCAACTCATCCCCTGTCTTTCACTCACCAGACCTCTTTTAGCTCAGTATTTTGCATTTTTATTCTGCACAGCCCCTGCAACGACAGGCATGGCACTGTTTTTTTTTGGGGTTTGTATTTCTATTTTATTTTAGCTCCTGAACACCAACGGAACAAACCCAGTCACACCCAATATTCAAGACAACCCGCTCGCGCCACTATACATCTTTCTTTCTATCAATCCGTAACCACCCATTTATCAACAATTTTTGTGGACTCATTCTTTGTTTTTATCGTGCGATTTTTACCAGACCTGCCTTCCTAACTGCAAACCCTTTCCTTGGCAGTTTCTCACTTGTGGCATGACATCATTCAACACAGCTGCTCTGTGCCTCAGCTGTTCCTGTTCTCCTAGATGTCACCCACTGCCTACATGCGTCTCTGGTCCGTCCACGACAGATGCTTGTGTCACAGCCCACACTGCGTCTAGATTGCAGTCACAACATGCTTCACTTGGTGTCTTCTGCTCTTCCAACTCCCACATGCGTGACTTGGCTTCAAAAGAAACAGTGCATCCAATGTGGCTGGCAAATGAAAAAAAAATACTGAGCTAAAACCTCCTCTCCACATAAATGGAAAGAGGTACTGGAGGAAAGAACAACAGGCACACCAGATTTGTCACATGTCACTTTGTATATCTGACATTTTTCTCGTATCCCTCTTGATCAGAGTTGTCTAGTTTGCTAACTTCTTCCAACAGCAGTTCACACTTTGGCATCTGACACATCGTCATCAGTATTCCACCATACCACATCATCATTGTGATCTCACCACTGCTGCCTGTGGATCCGCTGAGTGGCTGAGTCACTGTGTCACTATGCTCACACATGATGTAGTGGGTGGCCAATCACAGAGAGTCTGCTGCCTGGCTGAGAGCTGCTACACTCATCACACATTACAGCCGGTGACAGAAAATCCAAATTCACCAAAGGGAGGAGAAACTTTCTCAGATATAACAAGGTAACGGTCGACTCCCAATGTAATGCCACATTTCAGACCTCCATTAGCTCTTTCATTTGTCCCCCTTGGTCTGGTGAGTGAAACAACCACCCCCCCAATGCCAATTCTGTCCTGTTCTCTGCATGCAGTCTTTCCTCCTCCACTCAGTTCTTTACTTTTCTTGTTAGACACCATGCTCCCAATCCTTTCTGGCCTTTATGTTCAACCTGTCCCCTGTCTTTCACTCACCAGACCTCTTTTAGCTCAGTATTTTGCATTTTTATTTTGCACAGCCCCTGCAACGACAGGCATGGCACTTTTTTTTTTTGGTTTGTGTTTCTATTTTTTTTTAGCTCCTGAACACCGATGGGACAAACCCAGCCACACCCAATACTCACGACAACCTGCTTGTGCCACTGTATATCTTTCTTTCTTTCTTTCTATCAATCCGCAACCACCCACCCTTACTCTCACGTAACCCCACCATGCGACACTGTTCTGCCATTGCTTTTACCTTTTGTCCCCTTCACTCATGAGACGTCTTTTAGCACAGTCTTTTGGTTTTTTCAATGGGGAAGCAAAGTCAATGACTGGCATGTCACTGTGTTCTCCTGTCTCCAGTATGCACACTAATTTATTGGTTTATGGTCATCACGCAAGTCATCTTCATTTGTCCTGTCAGCCTATTCTCATGCCACTTTCAACATGGCATCAGTTCACCTGTAGTTGTGGTACTCCAGAAAGCAGTCAATGCAGAGGTGGACGTTGCAAGTCCGACATATGAACCCTGGCTCAGCATGCCTCTTCTTCAGTGCACAGTTTCTGCACCTAGCCTTCTTTGCTTTCAGCGGATAGTGAGGTCCATCAGAACTCGGGTCCTGCTCAAGTCCTGCAACTGTGGCACTCCATTTCCTGTTGTTGTACCCTGCTAGCAACAGTTCTGAGAGAAGAATGTGAAAACCGAGCTGTGTGTGCTTGTTCACCTTTCCTTTCTTTGACTGCTGCACATGGTTCACAGTCTCTCGATAGAGGGTAAAGGCATTGGCTAGTGCCATGTCCCACAGGATCCAAAAGAGGTATAGCCACCACTTCTTTGACCTTATTGTGCTGGAGTACTGCACTCAAAGCTGATCTGCGATGTCCACTCCATTCGTATGCATGTTGTACTGTTGCAGCACAGTTGGACACGGAATAGAGGCAAGAGTCCCATCTCTCTGTCTCTGGGACACAGATGTCGATGGCAGTGTTGGGTCATTGTTCGTTGACAGAAGGAAAACAGGATTGTTGTCCTTCCAAGCAGTGGCGACAAGTGCTCCATTCTGAAGGTGTTCATAATGGCCTCTATCTTTCCTCCGCATTGCAACTTTATTGAATTGCTTTGGCCATCCCGTCCTGTTTGTTTCTCACTGTGCCACATGAGTACAGGCCATCTGTTAGAAGTTCCTTTGCCAAGCGCACGGAAGTGAAGTAATTGTCATAGTACACATGGTACTTTTTGCCACGCAGATCTGTTGTCAAGTTTTTACTACCCTTTCACCAAGGCCCATTTCAACAGCTCCAGGAACCTTTCCTGTGTACACCTGAAAGTCAGAGACAAAACCATTATGGGCATCTGCTAGAACCCACACCCTGATCCCATAACGCTGTGGCTTGTTTGGCATGTACTGCCGGAATGACAGACATCCTCTGTATCCAACCATAGCCTCATCAACAGACACTTCATGATGAAGATGGTACTGCTCTTTGCATGCTGCACGAACTTGGTCCAGCACTGGACGAACATGATGTAGTTTGTCATGGTTTGGGGATCCTCAGGGTGCATTCTGTGTGTTGTCATTGGCATGAAAATACTGGTGAATTTTCTCATAACGCTCTCAAGTCATGACTTGTGCAATCGGAATATGTCCATAAAGATGATTTTTCCCCCCAGTACATGAGGTAATATGGCACCTTTACCACAGACATGTATATCCGAATGCCAAGAAAGGCTTTTATGTCACCTGCTGTTACTGGACTCCATCGTGTGTCCACCTTCTGTGCCTCCACCTGCTTCCGTTCACTGTATCGATTGGTCTTCTCTGCAAGCAGTTCATACAGTGACGGAGGAAACACCAGGTTCATAAAGTCCAGTTTTTCTTCTCCTCACTCAGTAGTGTCACAGGCCCTACAAGCTCCTTGAAACCATCTATGTGCACGGTCTGCAATTGACTATCTCAAACGTCATCATGATAGTCATCAAGACTCGTAGTTGGGTCTTCAGCATCCATATAAATCGGTCGGAGGAAAGGCATCTGCAGTGTGGATAAAGGGCGATCATCTTCACTGTCACTAAAGTGCCTGTCACGCCGTAGAGTTGTGAGTAGCTTCTCAACTGCCTCCCTCTCGGTTGACTGCAGCTTCTGCCATAGCGTATCAAGTGGCTTATCATCATCATCATCAGCATCTTCAGCATCATCAGCATCGTCGCTAGCAGTAGACTTCCTTTGGTGCACTAGCATTGCTAGAGGTCTCTCATCCTCTTCACTTTCAATTGAGTGCCACTGCCGTCTTTGCATCGAGCGAGTTTGCTTCTCCTGTTCCTTCACAGTGGACTGCCTCTGGCCCCGTAGCATTGCAAGTGGGACATTGTCATCTTCACTGAAGTCACTGTCCTGATTCATTGGCATTAACTCAACTTGTATATCAGAATCATCGAATCCCATGAACTCCTCATCACTGTCACTGCAGCTGTCGAAAAGGCCGTTGTCTATGATCGTAACCATTTCTGCTTTGGCGGTTCTCTGTAGTGGTACACTTTATGCGGTGTCTCAAGGTGTTCTGGGTCTCACGCCGTTTCACGTCGCTCTGGGTTTCACATCGCTCTGGGTCTCATGCTGTCTCACTATGCTCCACGCCGTCCCACGTCGCTCTGGGTCTCACAATGCCTCACCCCTACATGTGGTCTTCTCAAGCTGTTCTGTTGTGTCTAGAACAGAAACACAACCATACATTTGTACTGAAGACAACAGCTGCACGGCACATTAACTTCTCAACCAACTACAGTATATGCATAAAGAAGAATGAACACTCTGCCAAGGGAATGTAAACCTTTTCCTGTCAGGAAAAGTACATGCTATCTGATTGCAGACACCAACATACTCAACTACTGAACAAAAAATACACACAACACCCGTTACGAGACCACTGAGACGTACACACAGCACTATAAAAACAGAAACAAATGAGCATCTGTATCCACTGTCCCTATATTAACGCTTAGTCTATAAAACATAAAAATAAAAAATGTACCGCCCACTCGATACCTGGAATGGTAACTCCAGGTGCAGATTTTGCAGTTCCCGTGGTGATGGGGGAATTGTTTCCATTGCCTTACATAGCAGCTGTGGGTTCACACCCCACTACGACACCAAGCACATTAGCAAAATATATTTTTTTGGGCATGCACAGCTCCGACACCCCCTGCCATGCCCAACACCACAGACACACAGCATTACATCAAAACAGACATTCCCAGCTGCTGGGGGTTCAGATCCCACACTCAAGACACCAAGCCTAGAAATAGAAATGTTGACTTCAGCCATCTTTAGGTCCACCCCCACCCTCCTGTCCATGGCATCTGAGCCACACAGCAGAGCAAGGACTGTTTTGTGTAAGATGGTGCCAGGTATCGTCGGCAGAGGGAGCCTGGACACAAGGAAATGGTTTCCATATTTTCGCGCCCGATATCGGAGAGTGTGGGGAGTGACTGGACACTGGTGATTGCTTTTGTTTTTTCTGGGGCTGGGCATGGGGGGGAAACATGCCCAACTCTCCAATACCCAGCACCAGTATACAGAAAGCATTCCCTGGCATCACGGGGTTCCCTCCTTACCCTCTGATTCCCCACACAAAAATACCGACAAAAATAAACCTGGTCTCCAGTGGTATGTTCCCATCCTCCGAGAGCTGGCACCATGATAGCAAAACCCTTCCCCGAAGGTCCCCCCTCCCCCCACCCTCTGGTTCACACAGAAACCTGCCCTCTGGCAAACATATGGAAGTCTTACCTGGAGAGGGTTCTGGAAGCTGGAAGGTCAACAGCTCCTCTATAGTGGAGATGCAGGAACAAAAACTGCAGACAGCAAAAAACGAAAAATCAGAGCGGCAAGAGTGGGTTGTGGGTCGCAAACAGCAAAAAGGAGCAGGACGAGTGGCTGGTACAGTCCACCATTCTGACCACAGCATGTCCTGAAAAATGCTTCCACCATGTTGATCCTTATTTTACAAGCATTAATGCGAACACAGAATTAATACAAAAAGCATGTGCAGCAGTTGGAGATTATAGAGATTAGTTAGGCAAGCTGTAACTTTGTTGTCGGCTCCCAACACCTAAAACCACTAAAGCACTTGAAGTTAGAGGCCATAAAACACATAACACATAAAAATAATAATAATTGGTGGAGAGAGTGACAGCACCTAACTAGAAAGCCATGTAACACAAATATGAATACACAGGGACAGTGGCCATCTATGTGTAAAACACAACTCATTCATAGTCTAATAAAAATACTGCACTGCCAATGTAAATCCTAATAGCAGACTAGCAGACTAGCGTGTATATGTGCTGTAATGAGATGGTGCTGAGTCAAACGGCTGGAATGTAAGGCAGCACAACAGCGTGGTAGCAAGGGCGAAAATTCAGGAGGAGAGAACGTTGGGGGGGGGGCTGCCGGCAGACAAGAGGACCACAGCAGGTGGGCAGAGGAGCTTAGTGTAGGGTCCATGAGGGCAGCAGAACAGGCGGTGGATTACCACTGTACTGAACAATGCAGGCTGTGACCCAGACGATTGGGCATGGAGACGGGTGGGTAGGGCGATGGTCGACTGCCAAAGGGGGTGACACAGAGTGCAGCAACAGATAGCCGACTGGCAATGCAAAATGCCACAGAAGGGAAAGCCACTACATCGCTGCTCTCTGAAGACATTGAAGACACTGAGCCATAACACACCCAGTCACACCACCACAACACACCGCTACAACGGCACTTGCTGCAGGACAGTCAACCGCAAGCAGGAGTAAGCAAATCCCTACTAATGATAATCCAAATACCCAAAATACCAAATACCAAATACCAAAAAATAAAACCGGCAAAAGCGAGAGAGATGAGAGGACTTTCTCCACCACCCTCAGTCACAAACTCCTTGGCAACGCCGTTCTCTCTCATTCAGAGCCGTGCAAAGACATATAGCGTTACAAATAAAAACACAAAAGCAGCCCAGCATAAAGAAATGTATGCTCTGCATTGCGATGTAAGTTCTTACCTGGACAGCAGTGAAGATAAGGCTTTTTTTTCGCCAACAGCCGAACAGACAAACGCTCGTTTACAGCCGCTTACAAATGGAGGCTCCCGACGTGATTTTCTCCGTTTTTTCAAATGGGAGCTACCAGTTTGCCAGCCAACCAATGGAGGGCTTACATGTGTAGTACATGTAGAGATACATAAATAAGTCCTCCAATGATTGGCTGGGTAAATATTAAGGATTAAAATGCTGACGTCCCCAGACGTGCTCTGGCCTGGGAGGCAGTAAATGGAGTACGTCTGGAGTCGCTATTGACCTGAGGCACAATTAGTTTAGGCGCCCTCTACAGATGTTTCTCGGCCTGAATGAGTTAATTAATCAGTTCCAGCTGCATCTGAGTTTGCTCAGTGGCCTGGAAAATCTGAACAACTTTTTCTGTTGTAAGCTCACAGTCTCTTAGTAAATGTTCTTTCAGTTTTTCATCATAGCAACCCATAACAATTTAGTCTTGTATCAAAGAACTGCAAAGAGCACCAAAATTACAAGACTGAGCATTTAGTTTCAAGTTAGTCACAAATTCTTCTATAGTTTCTTGCTTCTTCTGCATTCAGGATCTAAATATATACGACCATAAAGACACAAGTCTTATTTTTTCTGGGCACACAGTAAGCTTCAAACTGCACCATTACAGTATCCTAATCCTCACTAGCAACTGTAGACAATTGAAAAGTATTGTATATATGTAGAGCTTCTGAGCCTGCCACAGTCAATAATAATGCTACTTTTTGTGAGCTCTCTTTCTCATCTGCCCCAGTTGCTTTTAAATACAAATTAAAATGTTGCATGAAACATTTCCATGTTTTTTTCCAAATTGCCCACAGATCTAATCTCTGGTGGTGGTCTTAGTTGCTCCATTTCAACATACTCCAATATTGATAAGCCCAGCAAGCAAAATCTGCATTGACTTGATCCTTTAGGCAAAATGTTACTTTTTCACAAGATTTCACTTTCTTGGTGTTTTTCTTCATATGCTCAGAAAAAATCCTGAAACCATTCCTGGTACCATGTCTTGTTTTGTAGTAATCAAAACAAAGGATTCTTTACATTTGTTTAATAACACTTTATTTTAGCATAACTTGTACTGCATACAGAAGAGCTAACTGTTCTTTGCAGCTATGCAGTCAGGCTGTCTCCCTTGGCATCCTGCTTCTTACATGGCCAGTAACTCTCTACATGCTACTTACAACACTGCCACATTTGCATTTATTAATATTCATACTTTTAATTGTATCTTATCAACACAGGCAGAGGTAATCCATTCTTAGAAAACAGCTTTGATAATCAATAAATGGGCCCGAGTGATGTCATAGATATGAGGAAATCCTTCAGCGACCTGGAAAAAATTACTTAAAAAATTAGACTCCTATATTGGCAGCAAATCAGTCCTTGCTGGCAACATATATCCAGGTGAACTGAGTTTCTATAGAACTTTGATTACTGAAAGAGGTACTTGCAGGAATGGAGAAAACCTACTTCATGCAACAATGGGAGGAGATCCTCCAGAAAGTTTCCTAGACTTAATGAGAGTGATAATCCTGAATTTAATATTGCACAAAACAGATTTAAAGGGACACTGTCAACTCCCTTAGGTCTCAAAGTGTCCTTATAATAAAAAACATATTTTATGATTTCCAAAATTCTGTAAAGATTGTTGATGTAGCTGGTAATTTGATTCTGGCTCTTATTTTATTTAAAAAGTAAAAAACAGACTGCCCACCATACTGGTATTATCACACCAAAACAGGTTTGTTTACATTCCTTGATCAACTCCAGATGCATCTTTCCTGGACTTGGAAACACCCACAAAACAGTCTAGCCCCTCATGATGCAGCGGGTGTTTAGGATCCTACTGCCTTTTGAGTGAGTGCACTGGTTGGGTATATTTCTAATGCTCAGAAAGTATGCAGTAAGAACAGATCCAGGATTGCAAACAAAAACAAGGTTGTTTATAAGTATACATTGCCATGTATTTCAGTTCTACTAAACAAGGAGACAGACAAAGCAAACAGAAACATCAGTGAATTTTAGAGAGGGTAAACAATCATAAAATGTGGGGTTTCAACTGGAAATAATATGATACAAAACAGGACGACAGTGTCCCTTTAAAGAGAATTTAGCACATTATGATAGGAGGATCAAACTAGTAAAATGAATGTTTGCACATGACACTAGAGACTATGAATTTAAACAGGTGTTCGACTGGAAAAAGAAAGGAAACCAGAACCTATCGGGGGAAGGGGGGAAGGACTCCTCATTTCATTTTGAAAAATAATGACAGAAACCACATTGCATTACATCACCAGACCCAGTGATTCTGAAGGGGATGAAAATCAACAAGAAGGAGCACAAGGAAAATTAGATTCTTGTTTTAGCAACAGAGCTTGGGAAGCAGAAGAAGCAAAGGACAAGGAAGGAGCAGCACAATAAAGGGAGTAGGAGGCCCATACAAACAAGCAGGCCACTAGAACCAGTATTTTCAGTGACAAATATTTCCTCTAACACATGGACTCCGATGGAAATACAGGTTCTAAATAAGGGAATGTCTTTTGTCCTGACAACTCTGTAAATTAATTCGACTTGTTTATTGTATTCAGAAGTCTGAATGGACAGCAATTTTTGAGCACATTATGCACAGGGGGGTTGAATGAACAAGATAATATACAAGAAATGAGTTCTGGTAATGTGGACACAAATGCAATAAGATTACATGACTTTTGAATAAAATCTACCTTTTGTCCACCTTTGCTATGAGTAATTGAGACATTCCTTGAATGTTGGGAAAATGATTTGCAGAAAATGTTTGAATATAGTTAGATGAGCGGGTTGAATAATGTGACTACAGAAGAGGGAAAGGCAATGAGTGATCTAACCAAGAATCTGCAAATTGTAGTCAAACCAGTGGATAATGGAGTAGTTTGGGTACACAGGATGTGGAAAATATGTATTGGAAATTGAGTCTCTATTGAGTGATTGTACATCTTACAAATGACTAAGAAGTGAACCAACTGTGGACACTGAAAAGAATATTGATGTATACATTCAGTCTTTATTAAAGAGCAGCTGACACCTTTAGGAGAACTTTAACAAAACATACCATTTAGACACAGTTCAGTTTGTATTTCACATTACTTTTGTATTCCTCTTCCCCATTATTTATCACTGAGTTAATCTGCATGAAAACAGGAGCTTTGCTTTTGAAGAGTTTATCTATTGCTGTTGCTTTCTCCCTACCTGAGGTCATAATGCTCTGCTTGTGACATCACAGTTACTCCCATGGCAACAAATTGTGATGTAACAACAGAGCAGTATGACTTGAAGTGGGGAATAAGCTACAGAGGAGATAAACTCTAAGGGAAATCTAAGGGATAAAAATCACATGCTCATGCAAATTTACTCAGTAATAAATAATGAGGAAGAGAAATATAAAGAATACACATGGAATGCAAACTGAATTGTATCTAATTATTATGTTTTTTAAAATTTTCTTTGAGGTGTCAGTAGCTCTTTAATGAAAGGCCTGATTACAGAAACTGACAGCAAGTATCTTATGATAATGAGTCCTATTAAACCTACCTTATAAAATGTTTCCTGAAAATCCTGTATTCTTATTCTTCAAACAGGTCACTTGACAATGGATTAATTCCCAAGAAACCCACAGTCAGGTTGCCAGCCTACAAAATCCTGATTGACAGCAATGTAAAGAGACCTAGTCAGATCACTCCACCAGAGAGGAATGCAAAAAACTACAACTATGGCATCCTGATTAGAACAAAATCACCTAGTGAAGAACTACAGCTACTGCATCCTCAGTAGCACAAACTCATTAGGCAGAAGAACTATTTTATTGCAAATGCAGGTAGGAAGTTTTTTGAATATTTATTTAAGTAAACTTCTAAACCAAAGTTGACCATTTTATAAGTGAATTAAACCTCTTCAGGGCATGGGTTTATTGATAATTAATCCACACATGGGTGGTTAAGTCACTCAACCTGCAGCCTCTTGCCTCACAACCCCCCAGGCATGGATTAACTCTCAATAAACCCATGACATGTCATGGGTTAATCCTCACATACACACCTTGTTGAAGATACTTAAACATTTACAGAAACTCCCTAGATCATTTCTTGAGACCACTGGTCAGCAATTTAACGTCTTACATTAGAAGTACCTCCCATTTACTGGATATGCTAAATGATCTGTTTGTGGTAAAAGAGTGGTATTTGGTAACCATGAATGTTATTTATTGTATACAAATATACCCATACAGGTGGATTGGAATCAATATTTTTTTTCTTTTGAATGACCACCATGCTTCAGAACAAAATTAACATGATCACAGGTCTGATGGAATCAGAGGTGTCTGAAAGGAAGGAAAGCACTCCCCAGGGTGGAGGGTCAGAGTTGTAGTTGATTGTTTCTGGAGGGCACATGTTTACTCCCACCCACCCTGTCCTTCACCCCACCTGCCCCAAGCGAATAACTTCCTTTATAGCAGGGGTCCTGATGTTATTTCCCCAAAACTGCTAACAACATACACCTGTTCATACCCTTAAAGGCACAGCACACTGTATGGAGGTAGAGACATTCACAAGCTTGCACACACTAAAACAAGAACAAAAAAGAAAAGCATCTGTAACAGAAAGGGACACAGACATGTGGGGAGTGGTGCAATGCACTGGCTGTGGAGCAGCAGTCTTCCGGGAGACATTCTGGAGACTGCGTTGCTGCCCTATTTGCAGGCACCTCTCTGGTCTGAAGGAGGAGGTTGTTCATCTCCATGCTGACCTGGCAAGGATTTGGGAAACCTGCTCCCTCAGCCAGGGACCACCTAGGCCACCACCACTACCTCAGAGGTTGCCATGAAAGAGGAGTGGTTGGACCACGGTGGGCTCAGAGAGGGTGAGGGTGGTGGAACAGAGGTGCATCTCTCCAGTTGTGCCTCTCCACAATTCATTCACCATTCTGGTGGAGCATGGTTCCTCTATGGAGGCACCCACAGTGGAGACCAAGGAGGATGTTGGGAACCTCCACAATGGAGACCTACAGGAGGGTGGCACAGGACCCCACAGGGGAGGGAAACAACTCCTGGTGGGGGACTCAATTGTTAGAGGGGGTGGAATTGGGGGAGGGAGAGGAATGGGAGATAAGGAAGGTGCCTGCCCAGTGCCATGGCTTGGAGGGACAGGAAATGAATCCTCAGGATTGTAGGAGCAGCTGGAAGGGGGAGTGAGCTGGATGCCACTATCCACCTAGGGACAAATGACCTGGCTGAGAATGGGATCAGAGCAGTGCAACAGGAATTTGTGGAGTTGGGGAGGGGCCTTAGACAAGTAGCGCACATGGTAACTTTCTCAGAAGTGCTACCTTTCTATGGCATGGATGAGGCTAGGGCACTCAGCACCATGGGATTCAATGACTGGTTGAAAAACTGGTGCAGAGCTCATGGATTTAGCTTCATTTGGGACTGGGGCTTCACCTGGAGGGATGCAGGCCTATACTGGCATGATGGTCTGCATCTATCCAGGAGGGGAACCAGGATCCTAGGTGATAGGTTTAAATGCTTCATTGGCAAGCATTTAAACTAGCCAAGGGAGGAGGCACTGAAAGGGAGAAGGGAAATCTTAGCTGCCCCCCAAAAATCAGTTTAGTTAGTGAGGTAAACACCAAGATAGAGCAGTTGATAGGGAGAAGGGCAGGGGTAAATGGAGAAAAAGACAAAGGTAGTAAGGACAGGAATGGAGCAAAAAGAAATAAAGCCATAAAAAATGGAGGGTAATGAGTACCAATGCCTGTAGTCTAGGTAAAAAGCTCCCCGAAATGGTGGCCTTGATGGAAGAGGGATGCCTGGATATCATGGCAGTCACAGAAACATGGTACACAGAGAACCATGACTGGGATGTCAACATTCCAGGGTACACAATCTACAGGAAGGACAGGGAGGGAAGAAGAAGAGGAGGAGGAGTAGCTCTCTATGTAAGGGAAGGGATCAAAGCAGCAGAACTAAAGGGTAAACAGGGAGGAGAGGAGGCACTATGGGTCACCCTGGAGACTGGAAATGGCACCACAATCCACACAGTGGTTGTATACAGAGCCTCATCTCAAGGGGAGGAAATGGACAAGGAAATGATAGAAGGCATCCTTAGGATGGCAGAGAAAGGGGAGATATTGCTGATGGGGGACCTGAATATGCCAGATGTTAACTGGAGCACCTTTGCTACAGCCACATCCAAGAGCAGGGCCATTCTTGATGCCCTACAGGAGGCATGCCTCAGACAGATAGTTTTGGAACCCACTCGAGAGGGAGCAATCTTAGACGTGGTACTCTCAATGGGGATGGAAAGAGGATCACCAATCTTGAAGTGGGAAGCCATCTGGGAACAAGCGACCATCAAACAGTGTGGTTCATGATATACTTAGATGTGGAGTCAAGACATACAAAAGTGAAGGTACTGGACTTCAGGAGGTCTGATCGTGTCAAAATGGTAGAGTGCCTCAGAAAAGCACTAGCAAACAGGCAAGAAGGTGGGGTGGAGCAACAATGGGGAAACATCAAAACCGACATCAAAGAGGCAACAAGCCTTTGTGTGAAGCAAATAAACAAATCAAAATGAAATAAAAAAACACTATGGTTCTTAAAAGAAGAGGCGGGGAAGGTTAGGGAGAAAAAGATAGCATTCAGGAAGTATAAGGAAACACAGAAGGAGCAGGACAGAGAACTGTACCAGTTAGAGCAAAAGGAAGTGGGGAAGGCAGTCAGAATAGCAAAGGCCCAAACCGAAGAAAAGATAGCCAACTTGGTTAAGAAGGGAGATAAAACCTTTTACAGGTACATTAGGGAGCAAAGAAAGACAAAGACAGGGATACTGAGGCTGAATAAAGACAAAGGTGATTGGGCAGAGAGCGACAGTGAAAAAGCAGGGATACTAAACAAATACTTCTTCTCAGTATTCACAATGGAAGAGCAGGGGGAGATACCTAATCCAGTCAATAGAAGCACTATGGATAGGGCGGTTTATATTAGTCCTTTCACAGAAGAAAGGGTTCTGAAAGAACTCTTAAAACTGAAGGCAGATAAAGAAATGGGGCCCGATGGGATTCACCCCAGATTTCTATAAAAACTAAGGGAAGAACTAGTAACACCACTGACTAGTCTTTTTAATAAATCATGGGAGGATGGTGTGGTACCTGAGGACAGGAGGAGGGCGGATGTGATTCCCCTTCACAAAAATGGGAGCAAGACAGAGGCAGGAAACTACAGACCTGTCAGTTTGACCTCAGTAGTAGGGAAAATGATGGAATCACTTCTGAAGGAAAGAATTGTGGAGTACCTAGAGGCCAGTGGGGCACAGGACCCAATGCAGTGTGGATTCACAGTGGGAAGGTCATGTCAGACAAATCTAATTGATTTCTTTGACTGGGTGACCAAAGTAGTAGACCAGGGATGGGCTGTGGACATAGCCTACCTAGACTTTGGCAAGGCATTTGACACAGTCCCACACAAAAGATTAACAAACAAATTAGCCAGCCTGGGAGTGGGTCACAGGGTGGAAGCCTAGGTAAAATACTGGCTGGATAGCAGGTCACAGAGGGTAATAGTAAATGGAGTCCACATTGAAGAAAGGGGAGTTACTAGTGGGGTATCACATTGTTCAGTGCTGGGGCCTTTCCTTTTTAATGTCTTTATAAGTGACATTGCAGAGGGACTGGAAGGAAAGGTATGTCTCTTTGTAGATGACATAAAGATCTGCAACAGAGTTGATACGCAAGGTGGGGTGGAAAGAATGAAAAGTGACTTGGCAAGGTTGGTGGAACGGTCAAATGTATGGCAGCTTAGATTCAATGCAAAGAAGTGCAAAATAATGCACCTGGGAAACAAAAACCCAGGGGAAGAGTACACAATGGGGGGTGAGATATTGGCAACAACAAAAATGGAAAGGGAACTGGGGGTAGTCATATCAGATGACCTAAAGGTGGGCCAGCAATGTGAGAAGGCAGTAAGGAGGGCTGGGGGGATACTGGGATGCATAGGGAGAGGCATCACCAGTAGTAGCAATATTTATTGATTGACTTATTCAAGTCATTGCAATTAAAAATACATATTTTTAAATTCAGTTAAATACACTTCTTTATAATTTCCATATAAAAAGTCCATCATACATCATCTATACATTAAACTTCAATTTTATATTCATCTATATAGTGTCCACATTGTTAAATGCATTACAATACCAGTATATTGGACTAAACACAAGCAACTAAACCCACCTCTTGAAATGAGGCGGTCCTCATGTGCAATTTTTTCTGCTCCATTATTTTTAGAAAGGAGGTCACTGTGTGTAATATTTCCAGGTTATGAGATTTTAACAAAAAATTTAACATAATTTCTGGTTCTAGCTCAATTTTACTCAAAATCTCCCCCAAAATTCTTCTTCTATCTTTCTCATATAGGGGGCATATTATTATTATTAAATGTCTAAGAGTATCTTTGTCTATTTCACATTTACATAGTATATCCCCCACTATTTTCTCTTTACTATATGTATTTAATTTCCAATTAGTTGTTATACTCTCACTAGTAGAAAACAGGAAGTTGTTGGCCCTCTGTACAGACAGTTGGTAAGACCACATCTGGAGTACTGTGTACAGTTCTGGAGACCCCATCTCTGCAAAGACATAGACAGGGTAGAGGCTGTCCAGAGGAGGGCAACCAAAATGGTGCAGTGTCTGCACCAGGAGACATATGAAGAAAGACTAAAGGAGCTTAAGATGTATAGCCTCGAGGAAAGGAGGGAGAGGAAGGACATGATAGAAACTTTCAAATACCTCAAGGGAATCAATGAAGTCCAAGAGGGTAGCATCTTTCAGAAAAAGAGATGTATAAGAACAAGGGGTCACAATTTGAAGATAGAGGAAGGGACAGCTCAGAGGTAATGTGAGGAAGTATTTCTTCACAGATAGGGTTGTAGATACATGGAACAGCCTTCCTGATGAGGTCATAGAGTCTAAAACAGTGGGAGAATTCAAGAATGCATGGGACAGACATAATGCAATTCTAGTGGGGGCTAGGAGGAAGTAGGCTGTTGGTTAACTAGGATCTGCAACTTATCTGTTAGGTAGGGAAATGGGCAGACTAGGTGGGCCAAGCAGTCCTTATCTGCTATCAGATTCTATGTTTCTATGTTTCAGTGCTAGAAAACAATGTGTTCACTTTCCTGGAGAATAATTGCACTGCAATAGGAGCAACACAAGTCCCCAGTCTGGCCAATCTGTATACTGAAAGGTGGGAGCAGAACATGTTTATGATTCATTGACGAACCCATTCTACAAATATATATATATTTTTTTGTAACTATGTTTACTCCTCCAGCACTGGAACTCTCTTGGGATGCTCCACTCACCGGATCCGCCTGCTGTGGACCCTGCCTTCTTCAAAGTCGGTACTGTCTCCCTGAGTGGCTATGGGCCCGAGAAGACCAAAGGGGCAGAGGCAGGGAACTAGCATTTGTGTGTGTGGCGATTCAGCACTGGGAGGGCCGTTGCCTATCCAGGCTGGAGGTTTTTTTTCCATGATGGTCCCCCGAAACCTCTTCTCCCTTTAGAGCATGGCACTCCCCTGACGCCATGGCACATGGCAACCCTGCTGGCATCTGCCATGCTCACCCCGACATGCGGTCTGCATCCTGCAGCACCCCCACTCTCCACTGGGGGTCACTGGGATGCCAGACAGGATCATCACCCACCCCCCGGGAGAGGAGAGCAGCCCAATGAATGCTCAATCCTCTCCTTCCCCCTCCGACCCCCAGTGCCCAAGCTCGCTCCTGAACTCGGGTCGCTTTTGTGCGTCCAACGCCTCAACCCTCAGCACCACTGGGTCAGCCTCCACAGACATATTGATCTGTGCAATTTGTGGTGGTGTTTCATCGACAATATATTTTTCATTTGGAAAGGAAGCAGACAAGAACTTGATTTTGCATAATTTCTGGAAAAAAAACCCCACAAAAATCTGAAATTTTAAATGCAGTGCAGCAAATAGGAGATCAAATTCCTGGATTTATGGATAATTAATAATGTTGAAGATGCTACTGTAACTGATCCATATGAGAAGCCAACAGATTGAAAAAGCTTCCCCATTGCCACTAGTTACTATCCTGCATACACAGTTAAGAACCTAGAAAAGGCCAGTTTATGAGAGTGCGATGTAACTGTGGCACGGGGGACAGTGATAAGGTCCATGCAAAAGAACTGAAAGATTGACACAAAGGAGGTATAGAGCTGAGGGTATTCAGAAACCAAGGGCAATGATGAATATTTTGAATAAGGAGGATCTTATTAGGGAATGTAAAAAGATTAAAGGAGATGACATAACTAAATTTCACCTTTGCCTATGGATTTTGTGTATGGGGTGTTGTTGATGTGGGTAAAGGCAATATGGATATCTTAAAGAGCAGCTGACGCTGTTGAAAAAACTTTGGAAAACATAATAGCTGGACATAATTCAGCTTGCATTTCACATATCGTCTATAGATTTGTCCTCTTCATAATTTATTACTGAAGAAATTCCCACAAAAATAGGATTGCTATCCTGTAGAGCTCATCTTCCTCTATAACATACTCAATACTTGACATCATAATGCTCTGTTGTGATATCATAGTCTGTTGCTGAGGGAATAACTGTGATGTCACAAGTACAGTATTATGACATCAGGTTGCAAAGAAGGACTAAGAGCTGATGAACCCTCAGGGAAGAACTCTTCTTTTTTCATGCATCTGACCTCAGTAATAAAAAATGGAGGTAAGAAATACAGAGCTAATGAGAAATATTAGCTGCTTTGTGTCCAAATATTATGTTCTTCAAAGTTCTTCTTGAGGTGTCAGTGGCTCTTTAAGAGTTTCTCTAGTTTTAAATGATATAATAGACCAACCACTAAGGATATCATAAAGATAAGGAAAGAACTTAAGAGATCGAGTGGTCAATAGATTTTAACCAAGTGAACAGCTGAATGTGGCTGAGATTAGACATTGCCCACTCCCCAATGGTACATTCCCCTGTAGAACTTGAAAGGAATGTCTGTATGTACAAAAACAGGTATTTTTTAATCCAGAAACTAGAACAATTGAGCACATTGAAGGTTTCATTAACTGTAATATGGAGGGTCTTTTATATATGCTACAGTGCAGTTGTGGCTAGTTTTATATTGGCAGAATGAAGAGGCCATTTAAAAAGTTATTAGGGGAGCATCTACATGCCATCCAGTCTGAGAACTGTGATTATGCTACGGCAAAACTACATTACACAGAATGTTAATGAGGGGAGACATACTGTGAGAGCCATTGGCATAGAGAGAGAATAAGAAGGAATGGTGGGAGACTTTGAGAATGAGTTAAAAAGAAACAGTACTGGACAGAAACAGAAACATAAAATTTCACAGCAGATAAGGACCACTTGGCCCACCCAGTCTGCTCATTTTTCGTTACCTACAGCATCACCACAGACCCTAATAATCTCTGGCCCATTCTCATTTCCCCCTTCCTATCCCCTAAGATTCCCTTATGCTGATCCAATGTATTCTTAAACCCAACCACTGTTTTTGTCCCCACCACGTCTGCTCCACCGGAAGGCTGTTCCAGGAATCCACCACTTTCAGTGAAGAGGTTCTTCCTCATATCTCTCCTGAATCTAGCCCCCTCCTGTTTCATAGCATGTCCCCTGCACCTTTTTTCTGAAAAATACTTCCCTCCTGTACCCTATTTACCACAGTGAGGTATTAAATGATCTCTATCATATCCCCCATCTCCCTCCTCTCTTCCAGGGTGTGCCTATTAAGATCCTTAAGTCTGTCCTCATAGGGCTTCTGATGCAGATCCTGTCCTGTTTTAGTTGCCCTCCTCTGGACCTCCTCTGGACTTCCTCCACTCTGTCTATGTCCTTCTGGAGATGTGGTCTCTAGAACTGGAAACAGTATTCTAGGTGGGGTCTTACCAGTGATCTACACAGGGGCGACACCATCTACCTCTTTCTGCTGGTGATACCCTTACCTATGCACCCTAGCATTCCACTAGCCCTTCCAACTGCCTTGTTGCACTGCCTGGTCACCTTTAGGTAATCTGATATGATTACCCCACGGGACTCTTTCCAGCTTGGTGGTCATCAATACCACTCCACTCATTTTGTACCCCACTTCTGGGTTTTTGTGCCCCAAGTGCATTATTTTGCAATTCTTTGTGTTGAAACCCAGCTGCCATATCTTTGACCACTCCTTGAGTTTTCTCAGTCCTTTGGTCATCCTTTCCACCCCCCGGAGTGTCCACCCCATTACAGATTTTTGGTGTCATCCACAAAGAGGCAGACCTTCCCTTCCAGCCCAGTCCCACTATTAATCCCTAAGGCACTCTGCTGGTCACCCTCCCCTCCTTAGAGTGAACTACATTTACCACTACTTTCTGATAGCTATCACTTAACCAGTTTACTACCTTTGGTCCCACTCCTAAGCTACCCAGCTTGTTCATTAGCCTCCTGTATAGAATAGTGTCAAAAGCCTTACTGAAATGTAGGTAGAGCATGTCCACTGCTCCACCCTGATCTAGTTCCTTGGTCACCCAGTCAAAGAAATCTATCAGATTCTAGCTGATGTTACAGCAGAGAGGCTACACTCTACATCCGGCAGACTGAAGTCCGCCACCAGCAGCACCTCCCTCTTTTCTGCCATCTCGCCAATGGCTTCCACCAGTGCCTAATCTAAATCCTTTCCCTGTGCTGGATGTCTGTAGATCATGCTAGTGCAGGGTTTCTCAAATGGTGAGGCCAGCCTCCTTGGGGAGGCCCCAATATGCTCCAGGGGAGGCTCAACCAAGTCTGAAAAAGAACTATATTTAAATTTTGAGTTTTAAGTATTTTGTGTGAAGGGATGGGGCAATCTGAAAAAGGATAATAGTAGGTGAATTTATGTATTTATTTACAAATTGGTGACCAGGAAAGACACTCTGAGCCAAGGCTTATTTCAAGTGTACCTTGAGAAGTTTACAGAGTGAATAAAATTCAGAAGGCAACTACAAAACAAAGCAATACAAAATGAATAATAGTGCAAACAAATATGAACAATGAACAAATAATGAGATGTAACAATTGACCAATTAGACTGATGGCAGAACAACCCAAATACAAGGCTTAAGCAGAGACATTGTAGGAGCAAGCGCAGGTGGAAGCAAAAGGATCTCTGAGAGAATGCTTAAGAGCAGGGGAAGAGGGAGAGAGGTGGGTAGAAATGTTATTCCAAATAGAGGGGAAACACAAAGAAAGCAGTCTGACCAATGAAGGCACTGCAGCAAGAAGTAACAATGGTTTAAGAGTCAAAACAGTGGAGCAAGTAGGCTGGCCGGGGGGGGGGTACAATTAGGGGTACAATAAGCTGTATAAAACGAGAGCTAAGTACTCAAAGGAGTTTCACTTTATTCTTGTGGTACTGTGCTAAAAGGTTATTTTTTTATGGGGAGGCCCAAGACTATTTCAATGTTTTGGGGAGGCTCAAGATCTTTCCCATGGCTTTGGGGAGGCTCACCATGGCAAAGTTTGAGAACTAATATGCTAGTGCAATCACTGGCTGTTATAGTCTTCATGGTGATCCACAGTACCTCTCCCCCACCCTGTATTCTGAGTATCTCCATCACTTTTATGCTTTTCCTCACATAAAGCACCACATGCTTTCCTTCTTTCCCACCCTATCCTTCCTGAGCAGATTACAGTCTGGTATGGGTATGGCCATGTCCCAGTCATGGTTTTCAGTGGATTATGAATCAGTAATGGCCACAATAACCAGGTCAGCCTCTGCCATGATGACCTCTAGGTTCAGAATCTTATTTCCTAGATTTTGTTACCACTCTGCTTGTTAGTAGTACTAGTAGCCTTTTTTTCATTGCTTCTGTATGGATGCTCCATACAGGAGCAATGAATTCCCCCAGGTTTGATAAAAACTTTGATCTGATACCATTTGTAAAAAACAATTTGCTGAATGCTACATATCTAAAAATGAACATTTTCATTATAAGAATTATTCTGCATTATGTGGTATGGTATGCCCACATTCAAGTGCAATATTACAAACTTTTATGCATTCTGAATAGTATTGTTACAAGGCATTGTTTGGATCATCATGGACTCTGAGAAATTATAATCTTGTGATCTTTTAAAGTCTATGATAAAATCATTCTGGACTATTTTCAATATTTCAACATGAGTTATTTGTGTACATGATGATGAAAAGTATGCAGATTATTTAGATCACTTGAAGTTAGTTATATGGGCAACTAATGGCATGAAAGCACAAGACAGAATTATGGCATGCTCTTAGATTTTTCTGATGGTATACAAATACTTTTGGTAGAGTGTGCCTTTTAATGGTGAGCACCACCAAAATTGTGGTGCTTTTTCCTCTTATGTTACTTCTCATGAAATTCTAATAATGGGAGATTTCAATGCTAATTGGTTGTGTCCTAGTAGATCTAAAAGTTTAAAATCTGTTGCACTAGAATTGGGTTTATCTCGATTGATGAAACTACGCGAATTAATGTAGTTAATCTTCGAGTCCTTTTTATTGGACTTAATTTTAACTAATAGCTTGCATTCTTATGTTGAGCATGGGGTATGTGCTGATCTTTTTAGTGATCATAATGTCATTTAATGTTTAAGAGGAATCAATAGAGTAAAAGGGCCTTCTAGATATATTAGGTTTCGATTATTTCAGTTTTTTAGATGACCTTAGTAATGTTTACTGAGAACGTGTGAAGTTAATACCAGATCTTGATTTAGCTTGGGGATATTTTTTGAAAGAACTTCTCATGGTTTGTAATAAACATATGCCTTTGAAAACCCAAAAAGTAAAATTTAAGTCAGCTGTTTGGTTCTTCCCCAAACTTGTGCAGTTAAAAAGGGATAGAAATATGGCCTGGGAAAATGCCAGAGTTTTTGGTACTTCAACTGATTGGCAAAATTATAGGAAGTGTAGAAATAAATATGTTGCGGGGGTTAGGGAGGCTAAGAGAAAATACTTTAATTCTGAAACATCTGAATCTGTTAAAAAAAACAAGGAAATTTTGGTCACAGTAATTTGAATGGTCAGTCGAAATGTAAAGAAATAATTCAATTATCTCCAGATAAAAATTTTGATCCAGACGGATGTTTACCTGATAGGTTTAATACATTTTTTATTAACTCAGGAAATGTTTTTGGTGACACAACCCATCATAATTTGCATTTAGTAGATGTTCCGAATGATGATTCTTCTAAATTTTGTTTTAAGGAAATTGCTAGTTATGAGACACTTGAATTGTTGTTGAAGTTAAAGTCTAGTGGAAGTTGTGGCCCAGATGGCTTGACCTCAAGTATGTTAAAATAGTCAGTATTTCATATTGCTGAACCTTTGACATATTTGTTTAATCAAGCTTTGCATTTTGGTTATTTTCCTCAGGATTGGAAGCTGGCCAGAGTTGTTCCTTTATTTAAAGGGGGCAATTCTGGTCACCTTTCTGATTATAGACCTATTTCCCTTCTTCCCATTGTCAGTAAGCTTTTTGAAAGGCTACTGGCTAGACAATTGGTAGATTATGTGCAGGGTAATAATCTTTTTGACCAGTTTCAAGCAGGTTTCCATAAACTTCATGGGACGGTGGTCTCTGTGTCGAGGGTCTTGGACGATATCGGTAGGGCTAATGATTTACATCAATTTACTGGAGCAATACTGATTGATTTGTCCAAGGCCTTCGACACGGCTGACTACCAAATATTATTATTACGTTTGGCTGAACTGGGTTTGGGTAATGATACTATGACCTGGTTTTACTCTTGTTTGAGTAGTAGGAAACACTTTACTGTTATTGGTCATCAGGAGTCTTCTCCATTAGTAGTATTAAGGGGTGTCCTACAGGGCTCTGTCCTGATACCTCTTCTTTTTTTGTTATATTTAAGAGATTTTGGTAAAGTTTTAGGTGAAGTTAATTATCATTTATATGCTGATGACACCATTGTTTATTTTTCACATGTTTCGATTTTGCAAATTCAGACTGTTTTGCAAAGTAATTTTGATTAATTGCAAAAAAATTTTTTAGATTCTTAATTGAAGTTAAATATAAACAAAACAAAGTCCATGTTGTTTGGACCCCCCTCTAAAATAAAATTGGGTCATAGGATGGTAATATCAGATAGTTCTGGAGTTGCAATAGAAAATGTTGAATCATATAAGTATTTAGGGTTTTGGCTCGATCAGTATGCCTCAGGGAATATTCATGTGGAAAAATTGGTAAGAGGATAGGTTTTTTATTTAAAATTAAAAATTGTTTGGATTCGGCCACTATGAAAACTATAATTACTGCACAAATACTCCCATTATTTGATTATGCTGATATTTTGTATCCTGGTGCACCTTTTGAGCATCTACATAAATTAGATGTACTTTACAATCATTTGGCTCGTCTGATACTGAAATGTCCAATGGATGTCCATCATTGTGTTTTGTATAAGTCTTTGGGTTGGGTATCTTAAAACAAAGACGGGATAAGCATATATATATATATATATATATTTGCGTATAAATGTGGTTTGGGTCTTGTTCCTGACTGTTTGTATAACAAATTATCATTTAGATCTATTGATCCATCATTGAGAAATGCTTTTGTGCAAGAATTATCTGTTCCATTCACTAAAACCAAGTGTTCCTTTCAATACTTTAGACAATTTGTTCCTTTGTTTTGGAACAGACTTCTGCATGAATTCCATAGGTTAGATATGCCATCACCTTCTGTATCTATGTTAAAACAGCATCTGTCTTCATTTGACCATGTTTGTGAATGATATTGCTGTATTGATGTAGTGTTGATGAAATTATGTTTTTTTATATTGTAAATTATAATTTGTTATTTTGTACTGCTATAAGGTCACCATTGTGAATGAGCTGATGCTCAATGGTTATTCCTTAATAAACAAACAAATACTATCACTGCCTTAAGATAAGTTAAATAAGTAAAATCTATCTCAGGAGCACTGGCTATTTTTGTATAGAAGAAGTTGAGCCAATATGGGTTTATCATATCATAGTATTTCTTTGTCTCACACAATGTACATATTAATTTCACTGATATTTACCATCTCAATGCACAAATTTGGACCAGGGAGGGGGTCTAAGTATCCTACACTGCAGTAGATTGCTTTGTATAGTTGCAATTAAAAGTGGAGATGGTGATATTTATTCCCCAACAAGTGTTTTAACAGTTTTTAGTTTTGTAATACTGAGCACTTATGAGTTGCATGTACACTGTGGTGGTTTTAAAACATACCATGTGTTGGGCTGGCCTGGTGGCACTGAGGGTTGAGGCACTGGATGCCAAACCTTGTGCCACGCCGGCGATCCGAGTTTGGGAATGGACTCGGGTCGCTCGGGAGTTGGCAGGTCAAGGAAGGATTGAGCATCTGTACACAGCTCTCCTTCCTCAGGGGAGGGGGATCACATGGCACACTTTTGACTGACACCCAGCACTGGGTGGGTGTCAGCACATGCATGCTGCCAAGAATGGGGAGGGCCCATGTCCAGGGTGATAGGCTGCTTCTGCAGAGGTGGAGCCATCTGCTCCACCCATTGCATAGCTGTGGGCCTGGGGGCAAAATAGCAAAATTGGGAGCCAACAGGTTCTATGATGACCCAACTATCGGGTCAGAGGATGAGTCCCTCCATGGGAGAGACTGGAGCTCCCTGTCGGCATCCCACAAAAAAAAGTACCATGTGGTATGTATATATTTACTGAGCATTATCTACCTGACCCTTACCCTTAGACAAAGCACCAGGTCACGTGGTGTAAAACATCAGGTAAGTGTCCATTTCTCCATCCTGAAGTTTGTCTGTTTGCACAGTGGCCCTCTGCACAAAATTTACATATGGCATGACTGAAGGTTGTATGTGAGTTGTGGTATTTATTACCAGAAGGGGAGGTGAGTACTGCTCCCACACCTACAAGATTTCTGTACTATATATGGAATGAGGCACCAGTGTGCCAGAAGACCACCCAATCTTATTGAACTACAATATCTACATAAAATTGCTCATAACAGGTCCAATCATAGTGGCAGAAACCTACAGGGATTTTTTTTCTAATTTTACTTAAAAACTTTAAAAATACAGTATGTTTGTGTGCTCACATGCATTTTGGGTAATTGAACCACATTTTTTAGCAAGGAAACCATTTTCTAAGTCTATAAGACACTCCAGGGCATTGATTGTAATGAATTAATTCACTTCCTAGTGTTCAAGGCACTTGGTGCAAGCACCTCATGACTCACTATGTAACTGAGCCTGCATTGTCCCATGATAACCACTGCCATGTTGTAGCAGTAGTAGTAGTAGTAGAAGCAGAAGCAGCTTTATTTCTTTCTGGTGCCCTTCTCTGAAGGCTCAGGGTCCCATTACAAAAGAGAACAGATAGCAAACAGAAAATTAACTTCCAGTTGGCAGGGAAATGGGCAGACTAGGTGGGCCAAGTGGTCCTTATCTGCCGTCAAAATCTATGTTTCTACGTTTCTATCATAAATACATCAATTTAATAATTACAATGTTTACTTTTCCAATACTAACTAATAATTAGATACAGTAAATAAGTTCAGTTTTATACTGGGGTAGCAGCATGACAAGGGGATACTCATTCTCCAAATGCTAGTGAAAATAAATAGGTCTTCAGATCCCCTTTAAAGGCCTCCATCAAGGGGCCTCTCTCAGGACCCTCAGGAGAGAATTCCATATGACTTGGCCTGTAGCTCAAAGGCCCGGTCCCCATAAGGTTTTAAGTCTGGCCCTGGGAACAACAAGGAGGTTCTCCTCAATGGAGTGGAGAGGGTGAGAGGACACATAAGGATGAAGGAGATCAGACAGGTAATCTGGGCCCAGCCCATATGGGGCATTTTTTGTTGATAAACCAATTTTGCAAGAGATATGCCACTTTACCAGCAGCCATTGGAGATCATGCACAACTGGGGAGACACAACTCATCCACAAAAGACCAGACAGCAGCCTAGCAGCTGTGTTCTGTACTAACTGCAGGTGCCATAGCATACCTCCACTGACACTGTGATATAGACCATTACACCATTACAGTAGTTGAGTAGGTTACAAATGCATGCACCAGTGAAGTCAGGTTACTGGGGGGGATAAGTGATTTAATAAGGCTGATGTTTCTTTGAAAGTGAAAGGCATTCCAGACTACTGTTGACACCTGAGCCTCAAATGTTAACTCCTTGTCCTGATTGACTCCTATATTTCTCACCTTGACTGAGCTAAAAGCCCAGAGCAGCTGAGTCAAGGTGTCCAGTCTCCCTTTTGGTAGCTGCTACTCCCCTCCTATGACTAGGATTAACTACCAGACTTTAGTTTTGTCAGGGTTAAATCTTAACCAATTCAATGACATCCAGTCTTGGATCTCAGCTGGGCATTTATTCAGCATATCCATCACACCTGACATTGCTGGTGCAAAAGATAGGTGGAACTGGGTATCATCTGCATAGCAGTGAAACTTGTCCATACTGTCTAATGATCATACCCAGTGGCAACATATACACTGCAAACAACATGGGTGAAAGGACCAAACCCTGTGATGCACCACAGGACAGCCACTGGGAGTGAAAAGAAACTACCCAACACTACCTTCTGTGTTCTGCCACTAAGGTAGGACTCAAACTAGCAGATGATCTTGCCAATGAGTTCTACACTCTCTCTCTGAGCCAGTCTAATAACAGCCCATGGTCTATGGTGTCGAAAGACTTAGAAGAGCTCAAAGAGAATGAGAACTGATCATTCTTCTTTATGCCTTTCCCTGAGCTGGTCATTATGCCCCCTAACCAGTGCTGTAAGCCAGAATGGAGAGGTTCATAGATGTCAAAAACCGTGAGGTGTGCCTTGACCTGCAGTGCAACCACCTTCTCAGTAACCTTATCCAAAAAGGGCAGGTTAGAGACAGGACTGTAATTCACCAGGACATTGGGGTTCAGTGATGGGGATGGCTTCTTCAGAAGGGACTTCACCAGTATAGTTTTCAGTAAACTTGGAACATCTCCTACATCAAGGAGCAATGGACAATCCCGGTGAACATGGGCCCGTGCTAATCACAGCTCACTAGTGGATGTGTCGAACCTGAATCCAGTTTGCAAAATGTTGGCTGCAGTTCAGAGATCATCCCACTTACCTCATCCATTGTCACTAGTCTGAACTCTCCCTATGACCACTGAAGGTTTTTGCATTCCATCTGCTCAACCCTGTTGGGCCGTGTTGGCTCACTTGGTGAGATCCCAGCCCAAATGGAAGGCACCCTGTCCAAAAAGAATCAAGCAAACATCTCACATTTTACAGGTGAAAAGGTTTTCATGGGCCCCCAAGACAGGTCAGATGAAGAATCCTGTCCAAAAGTCTGAAAGAGCTGAGTTGGCAGATTCCTCTAAGCAGCAATCTCCCTGGACAGAAATCCTGCCTTTTAATGGTTGACTGCCCTTTGAAACTCAGCGTAGTGAGCAGTCAAAGCCAGTGTGTCCTTCTGGGTCCTGGACCTCCTCCAGTAATGCTCCAACCTCTGTCTTTCACTTTCTTCTCCCTCAGATCACCATCATACCATGGTGAACCAAGGTGCATGAGCAATGGGCATACATGGGTGGCACCATGAGACAAAAGGCTGCTCTGACAGCCCTATTATAGGCTGACACTGCCTCCTCCAGTCCCATGTCCCATGCCTTCAACACATCCAAGGTGTCCAGCATTGCCAACAGTCTTTCTGGTCATAGTCCTCACAAAAGGCAGTGCTGACCCCCTTCACAAGGGATGAACTGCAAGGTGGGGGCCCTGAAAGAGCACTTGGTGCAATGATCTGACCAATTGATTGGATCAGTCTTGAGATTCTCTACCTCAGTCCCTAGAGAGAATATGAAGTCCAAGGCTTGGCCATGTTGGTGGGAAGGAACAACTCATACATGGCCCAGGGACTCCATATTCTGAAGGACATCTTTACCAAAATGAGAGTTCATCATCAATCCAAACATTGAAGTCATCCAAGATAATCCATCTAGGTGTTTCCAGTACTCTGTCAGCAATAAAGTCCACAATTCCCTGCAGAAAATACCCATTGTACTCTGGAGGCCTGTATATGAGCAGGATTCTACAACCTGCACTTGGACACCACACACAGCTACACATTCAAATGACAAGGTATTCCCCCACTAGGTGCAGCACTAGGTTCAGCTCAGATCTAAAACAGGTGGCTACCCCTCTGTGGTCCTTCCTTGGGCAGTGCACTATGAAGAAACCAGCTGGGATAGCTGACTCTAATATTGGACTAGAATAATTACCAAGTCAGGTTTCTGTAAATTAAAGCCAGATCAACAGAAGAATGAGATATAAAATCCACTATAATAGCAGTTTAGTTCCTCATCGATCTGGCATTGCATAGCACTACTGGAAGAGGATGACCCATGATGGCTGGCCCATCAGCTACCTGCCTACTCAATCTGGTGGGCTCCCTGGGTATGGGGAGTAAACATGTCTGGCCTCTCTCAAGTTCCCATTTTACTTCAGGGTATCCTGTGGCCATCACAATCCTAATAACACCCTTCTTGTCAGCTCTCCCTAAGTCCAGTGCCCCTCCCTCCACCCTCCTACTATTTCCCACTTCCCTGAACTTGCAGTAAGTTGAGTTCGGCAGGAGGGTTCACAGAAGGGGCATAGATCATAGATCAGGGCTGGGGAGTAGCTAAGACTGGGTCCATTGATTATGGCACATCCCCAGTACTGCACAACAAACACTTACTAGCTAAAACAATTAAGGGGACCCTGTCAACTCCTTCAGCCTCAAAGTGCCCCTAGTTTAAAAATGCATGTTATGATTGTTCACATTATGAAGAGATTGCTGATGTAGCTAGTAGTTTCATTCTGATTCCTTTTGTCATTTAAAAAGTGAAAAACAGAATGACCACTGTACTGGTGTTACCACGCAGAAAACATTCATATATGTTTGTTTTTTCTTTGATCAACTCCCACTGCATCTTTGCTGGATTTGGGAACACCCCCAACACAGTCTAGTCACTGACCATGCAGCAGAAGGACAGGAGACTATTGCATCATGAGCGACTGCACTATCTGGGGTGTTCAGCGTGGCTCAGTTGTTAGCACATCCGCCTCTGGACCAGAAGGTCATGGGTTCTCATCCCACATCAGGACTGGACTTTCACCTAAAATGCTGGCATCTGAGTGCAGTATTAGGGGGGCTGCTGTACTGCTGGGGTGTGCCGACTTTAAGATGAGACGTTAAACTGAGGTCCTTTCCACCCATCCTGGTGCTATCCTGGTGGGTGTCCAGG
Source organism: Neoceratodus forsteri (assembly GCA_016271365.2). Lineage (NCBI taxonomy): Eukaryota > Metazoa > Chordata > Ceratodontiformes > Ceratodontidae > Neoceratodus > Neoceratodus forsteri. The sequence goes on along the minus strand of CM057456.1, from coordinate 1,635,967,209 downwards.
AAGAAGTAAAATAACCCAGGGCATTGTTCACAAAGAGTAGGAGACATTCCAGGTGTCCTGGACAACAGTCCCCTTCCCATAAACCCTGTTCATGCAATTTTCCAGGCTGTTTGTGGGTGTTAATGTGCAATATGGCTGCCACTACACATTCAGTCACTTCACCACCAGTCTGGAATTGCTTGTAAAATGCTTTGGGATACACTGTGTATGAAAAGCGCTATATGAATGCTGATTCTTCTTCTTCTTCTAAATGTTCAGGAAGTACTGTATGCAATAAGAGTAGATTAAAGATTTGCACAAAGCAAGGTTAGGTATACTTATGTCATTAGCATGCATTTCCATTTTCCTAAGAAAGGAGGCAGATGAAACAACCAGCAGCATTAATAAATTTTAGAGAAGGTAAGCAGTCATAAAATGTGGGTTATTAAGTAGAAATAATATTATGCAAAAAAGGTTGAGAGTGCCCTTTTAACCATCCCAAATCACCCTTCAAAACACCCCTTACTCCAAATAAAGTTCCTTAAAGCATTCACACTACTTACACCTCCCAAACACACTCCAGTCATTCATTTCACATAATTCCATTTCAACATGCACAACTCGACACACTCCAGCAATACAGTTTATAAAACACAATAATGTGACTTTATTCAAATAGACAGGGAATGTGGTGTAAAGCAGATACAAAAGATTAAATAATGTCCAGCAATGACAGTTCCAAAATTGGCCAGCACCCGGAGCTCAAAAACTAAGCAAAACCAAAAGCAGAATGAATTTGTTCACACTGAATGGTATCCCCCATGGCTCTCTCACTCAGTGAGAACTCTAAATCACAGCGGTAAAGCAGCACTCTGAAATCTCCAAATATATAATAAATAATTACAGTACTGAACTATTTGGCCTCTGGCTCTCACCCAGGAAGCATAAAATGAAAATTTCCACTCGGGTCCAACGCTCTACTATTGAATTGGATTAAAGTTCAATGCAGGTCTTTGCAAGCAGGCACAGTGTTTGTGCAGAGTAAAAGAGACGGCAGAGCAGGTAAGGGAAAATAGTGGCTCCCTCACAGAACGAGCCCCTCCACAGACCAGGTCTAACTCATCAAATCCAAAGTAGCTAGTTTGCTGCCATAGGCATCAAGCAGCTTCTCCCCTAGCATCTCTGCACAATGAGTTCAGCAAGGCCTCTTTCACCAGCCACACCAAGCCTCTGCTCTATAACAGTTTAGACTTGTCCTGGTTCCCAGCATCTCAATCACCAGTATAAGGGCAAAGGCCAGAGCACAGAACACCACTCGCACTGACTCTGCATTCCACCAAATGACTCCCAGCCTGGCCCCTACTGCTACACACTCTCCACTCCACGATCCTTCACCTGGATCTCCTGATCTTGGGTCCCATCTCCACTGTGGCTGCTCAGACCCATCAAGTGTGGCAACTGGGGTTTAATGCAAAGGTGGCAACAGGGGTTTAACACAAAGAAGTGCAAGATCATGCACATAGGGAAGAGAAACCCTGACGACACCTATAGGCTGGGAGGGGAGTTGCTGGCAGTTACAAGGGAAGAAAGAGACTTGGGCATCATCATCACCGATGACCTCAAATCATCCAAGCAGACCACTAAAGCGGTAGGTAAAGCTAGGGGGATGTTGGGATGTATTAGTAGGGGTATCACAAGTCAGAAAAGGGCGGTAATAATCCCTCTTTATGTAACCCCTAGGTGGCACTACCCCAATGGCTACTACCCCTGCCTGCTTGGCTAGTAGCAGGTTAAGGGGCCTAAGTATGAAATGGGTGCCTCCACCCAGAGGTCAGGGTTGGTCGTGGTCAAGCTAACCTGGGCACAGCCCTCCAGGACACTGTAACCCCCATCTTTCCTTACTAGTGGCCAGAACAATACACAATAATCACTTTCACAATACCCCTGATACACCACATAAGTACCCACACTGTTTGCACTTACCACCAGGGCTTTCCTCTGGCTCGGCCCTGGGGACCCCTGTAAAACAAGGTTATACACAGCAAATAACAGCAGTACAGTACTCTTGCGCAAACTGGAACCACAGTCAGGGAAACTGCAAAAAAAAAAAAGAGTTAGATCTGATTTATTTAAGGGACTTGAACAAGGGACGGGTGTAATCAGGTTAATTTGCTTAAGGGCTCTATCAATCAAACAGTTATGTATGCACTTCAGGGTCCATAAACAGTCACACACTCTGGGTACCCAGATGGAGAATGGTGGGCTAGCCAGGAACACTGCAGCTGGTTGGGGCCCTGTGATGGAAGAAACAACATGCACAACACTCACTATTTGTAATCCGGAACCAGAGGGCATCATTCCTGTTCAAGTGTGGAGCAGGGGGCTGATCCCCAGGCAGGTCTCTCGTTGGTGGCTTTCTCTGTGCAGTGGGGGTAGTCTGGCAGGGCCAGCATGGCATGTCCCAGGCCTAATGGAGACGAATGCGGATTCAGTTCAATTAGGCTGGATAAAGCTTCCAGCAAGCAGAACACAGTTCACACACTGGGGAACCAAATCACGATCCACTTTCAATACCCAGCACATTTACATGTAAGGAAATTCTACTGTACCAGGCAAACTGCTCTTCGGTCATGATCGCAAAGTCTCTTCACAAACCGGGGATTCAAAAGCAACTGGAAATCCTGACAGGCTGATCGCATTCAGCAAAATCTTCGGTCTTCTTCAGGTATGAGCCAGGTAAAAAAATCAGTGGCTTACTTCGTTCTCACAAACTTGGATTTAGTCCGAAATAATCTCTTCTCTCCCTCTCAGGTGCAGCAGGCAGACATGCAGGCCAACTCAGCCCTTTCATAGTTCTCCCGTGCAAAACTATGTAAAAATCTATCCCAGATCACTTGAGCTGTTCCTTCTTCACTTCTCAGCCTAGAACTAACTGAAAATTGCAAGCAGTCTGGAAAATCCCCCAAGATCCCAAAGGTTCGGTTGGCTGATCTGTTTGTCAGTCAGTCACAACAAAGGCTCCTCCTTCAGGTGCAAAAAGTCGCCAAAAGCCCAAAACTACAGTTCCTACAGATTTTGACTCCAGACAGCTCCTGTAGTCTGGCTCCATTTTAGGTCCCAACTGATTGGTCCAGTTCAGCAGTTTCAGGCCAAAATGGTGGGGATGAACAAAACAGTCCTTCCTGCAAAGAAGGCAGGTTAGACAAACTACATTATTATTACTACTCTAATAAATGATTAGCAAACAGTTCATCTTTCAACAGAGCTCCCTCTCAGATTACTTATGACTGCAATCCAGGCAGCTCTTAAAGAGACAGTACACAGAGGCTATGCAGGCACTCTCTGGCAATCACATTTAAACTGCTAAAACGCAGGACACCACCCTGGCAGTGAGCATTTAGGCAAGCTTGAGGAAGACTTTTCAGGAACCCCCATTTGTAGGGGGGTTACATTTATAAGACACTGGTTAGGCCCCATCTGGAGTACTGCGTGCAGTACTGGAGGCCACACCTTCACAAGGACATTAACCAAATTGAGGCAGTCCAGAGAAGGGCAACCAAAATGGTGCAGGGACTGCATCAGAAAACACAGGAGGATAGATTAACAGAGCTCAATATGTATACCCTAGAGCAAAGGAGGGAGAGAGGTGATATGATCGAAACATTCAAACACTTTAAAGGGATTAATAAGGTGAAAGTGTCTAACATGTTTCAATATAAGAAAAATAGCAGGACAAGAGGACACAGCATGAGATCAGAGGGATTCAGATTAAGGGGTAATGTGAGGAAGTTCTTTTTCACAGAAAGGGTGGTGGATGCATGGAACGGCCTACCTCAGGAAGTGGTGGATATGAATACAGTGCAGGGCTTCAAACAGGCATGGGATAGGCATAAGGGAGCAATACAGATGAGTATGAATAAATAGGCCATTGACAGAGCAAAGGCTGATGGCACAGTCATAAGGTAGAAAAAGAAATGGGCAGACTGGATGGGCCTTGCGGTCCTTATCTGTCGTCAACTTCTATGTTTCTAACTCTTCCAGCCCACAGCAAGTGATAAAAGTGCCAGGGCTAGGATTTGGATTTGCCGCAGTGTTTTTTGCTTATATAGGGTCAAAGTTCAAACAAGCCAATGAAATAGCCCACCAGCACTTCTCCATGTTGTTATGCTGACACGCTGTGATGCTGGAGCTGCTAGAACTGCTTGTGATGCCAGAATGCTGCAGTGATGTTTCTTTGAAAAGTGATTTAAAACAGAGTTTTTGTGCTAGACACCACACTACAGCCCTTACTAAAATTAAAAAAGCTGACTCCTGTTCTGACTCACTAGCGTATTAACTGAACTAAAATAGCCCTACTGTTCACTCTAAGCTAAGTTAAACTAGCATGCAATTAGAGTTGCACCACAGTACCCTAAAACGGCATTTAAACAGATAATTTGGAGCTCAGAAAACAAAGCTCATGATGACCTGCCCAGCCTGGTAGCCATCAGTTGTGTTATTCATAAGTACGGTTAATGTGTGTCTCTTATGGTTACAGGAGTACATTCTTGAGTTCTTGAATGAGACAACTGCTAAGTGATTCTGAACAATTCTGGTACTCAAAGAAGTTGAGAAGAAACTCTTATGAGACACACAGGAACTGTGCATGCTGCATAAATACTATATTATAAATCATGATAAAGGTTTATGATTAGAAAAAATTGGAACTTGAGTTTAAAATCACAATGCTTTACTTTGTAGGACATTAGAGAAACCACTGTGTGAGAAATAAACTATACAAACTGAACTGAGAACTTCACAATTGTCTAACTATAACATGAGAGAATCTCTTATGGTTATAAGCACCTGGAAGGATAACAAATAAACAGCACTGGCTGGATAAAGAATGGATGTCATGATCTACAATGCAATATGGTTGTGTGTCTGTTTTATGAGTGCTCACATAATGGGAAAGGGCATCATATTATACCCAAATCATATTTGCTCAACCCCTTGTTGTTTTTATGTTGGATTGCGCAAGCAATATTTTGTGGTAGTAGCATTGTACTAGCACTTTCAAAGGTGTGTCAGTGTTGTGGCGAATCCAGGGGATGCTTTAGCAAGTGTGTCCCTCAGGCGCCAACCAGTGAGCATGCTGCTGATGACAGCAGTTTCAGAGAGCGCCACCAACTTGAAAGAAATCTGCTGCTGCAATGAGAGACAGGCTCATCGTTGCAGCGGCAGATCTGACACGTCTCCATTACATGCCATTCCTGGTGAAACATTTCAATAAACATGGCGGCGGCTCTTGTTATCCACCTCTCGCAACCCCTAGAAAGCTGACTTTGGGGGTGCCCAATCCCTCTGTTGGCATGCCCCCTTCCCAGTTCAATTTGTTTGCCAATGGGTGCCCAATCCTCATCAACATAATGCCCCTAGTTTTATTTGCTGTCAAAGTGGTGCCCAATCCTCCCTCGGCATCAGGACCACCTAACACAGACATCGCCATTTGCTGGGATGGGTGCCCAATCCCCATCAGCCCAGTAACCCCCAAAACCCAGGTAATACACTGGAGCCCACCCTAGTGTGCCTAAATGTCTTAGGTCACATGTAAAACAAACCTTCCCCCAAAGTTTTTTTTTCTCCCTGCAAAACAAGAAAACGGAAATCTGTCCCTCATTGTCCGTGGCGCCCCCTCCTCCAACCTGCACATGCCCTCTGTGCACCCCACCTCCACACACCCCCTTCACCCCATACTTACCTCTGGGGGCTGGCGCGATGATCTTCGATAAAGCAGGAACATGTCTGCACTCTTCAAAGTCGACCTCGAACTGAAGAAATGCTGGTAAGCTGTATAATGGCATAAATGGGGGGGGGGGGTGTCAACTTAGGAGGATATCTTGGCCATTTGTTTGACTTTTGTCCCCATATTTTCAACATGGGGTTCTTCGGACTCCACATCATGAAATAAGTCATTGTCATTTCGTTATTCAGTCCCAAAAGGTGATTTTGCGGTCACTGCGCAGAATCACCTTTTGAGACTGATTAATGAAATGACAGTGCCACTGTCCATGAGGAGGGCTCCCAAAAAGCCTATGTTGCAAATTTGGTGAAAAAATTCCAAAAAGTGACTGTGTTACGATCGTGCGTTGAGCAGTTTCCACACATGTTCATAACTTTGAGAATTTTTAATATTTTCACTCCAGATTTTCAACATTGCCATTTTTCACACCTCCTTATGAACAGTATAGCAGTCATTTTTCACATCCTGCCCAAAATGTGTTTTTGCACATGTGGCGCACAATGGTGCAATCGCTGTGGGAAATCAATGTTTGGGACAGATTAAGAAAATCACAGTGGCCCAGTTCATGAGAAGAGGTCCCAAAATGCCTATGTTGGAAATTTGGTGAAAAAATTCCAAAAAATGAGTATGTCACGAGCGTGCATTGCACAGTTTTCACTCACGCCCGTAACTTTGAGAATTTTTAATATTTTCACTCCAGATTTTCAACATTGCCATTTTTCTACACCTCCTTATGAACAGTATAGCTGTCATTTTTTACATCCTGCCCAAAACATGTTTTCGCACCTGTGGCGCACAATGGGCACAGTCGCTGTGCAAAATCAACTTTCGGGACAGAGTACCAAAATCACAGTGCCACTTTTAATTTTTTGCATTCTTCCCAAAATGTGTTTCCACACCTGTGGCTCCCAATGGCACAGTTGCTGTGCGAAATCACATTTCAGGATTGAGTAACGAAATGATAGCGCCACTATTCATGAGGTAAGGTCCCAAAAAGCCACTATTGAAAATTTTGAGTGAAAATACCAACAAACACCCAGGGTGTTAAGGTTTTCAACCATATACACACCCTGTAGAGACTGACAGGCATCGGGGACATAACTTGGGTTCATCTGCCATAATGTTAGTAGAATTCTACCCCCACTCCCACCCCACAGCCACTGACAGGCATTGAGGTGTGCCTTGGGTTCTGTCACCCTAACGTTCACCCCATTCTCCTATATTGCACCCATCTCAGCTTAGTTCCTTATGGAATGGGGTGAGCATAAAGGCCAAAGACCCCAATGCACACCTGACACCTGTCGCTCTTTGTAGGGTGGGATGAGGTGGAATGGTGTCAGCATTATGGCCGACCCAAAGCCACACTCCCAACGCCTTTCAGTCTCTGAGTGGGGTGTTGGTGTTACTTCAATACTTCACTGCCATTCCTATTTTGCATTTCTAACTCCTGCACTACCAATACCAATGTCAGCAAGTCAACATTCGGCATCGACAAATGCTTGTTTTTTACATGTCTTTGCTTTTGCTTTCTTTCTGGTCTTTAAGATCCTCTCTGTAGCCCCCCTATTATGCCATTATTGGTGCTTCAATCAGTGACATCATCAGTTTCAATCAGCCAGTGGCTCCTGATGCTGGCATGGCTACTTGTATGGGCTGTTACTACAATCACAAGTAAACACATTGAGAGTGGGTGTCTTTAAGGCATGGCCAGGGGTTGCAGTTGAGAGCCTTGATTATTTGTGACCTCTATGATACCTATTGCAACCCCTAGGAATGCCTAAAACAAGTTTTCTCCCTGGCATTTATTTATATACTATTTGGTGGCTGGAGGAGCCATGCAAGTCCTGTGATTCTGTGGAAACAGGTCTTTGCAACCCTTATGATTCTGCTAACATGAGCCTGTGTACCTCATATGATTTTTCAGAAATGGATCTTTGAAACCCCTGTCATTTTGCAGAAGTGGGTCTTTGAAACCACAATGATTCTACTGAAATGGGTCTTCACAACTGTTTGATTTTGCTGAACTGAGTTTATGTAACTCTGATTATTCTATTGAAATGAGTCTAGAAAACTCATATGATTCTGCTGAAAATGGTCTTGGCAACCCCTATGATTCTGCTGAAATGGGTCTTTGTGATGTTATGATTGTGCTGGAACAGGGCTATGCAACTTATATGGTTTTGCTGAAATGTGTCTTCGCAACCCTATGAGTCTGCTGAAATGAGTCTGTGCAGCCTCTATGAGTCTACTGAAATGAGTCTGTACAGCTATGATACTGCTGAAATGTATATGTGCAACTCCTGTCATTCTGTTGCAATGGGTCTGCTCAACTACAGTTCTGAATGTGCCTGTGCAACCCCATGTGATTCTACTGTAATGGATCTTAAGCAATCCCTATGCCGAAATAAGTCTGCACAACTTCTGTTATTCTGCTGAAATGGTTCTTCACAATTCCTATGATTTTGCTGAAACCAGTCTTTATAACGTATGATTCTGCTGAAATGGGTCTGTGAAGCTTCTGTGAGTCTGCTGAAACAGATCTTTGCAACCCCTATTATTCTGCTGAATTAGCGCTTTGCAATCCTTGAAATGGGTCTTTGCAACCCCTGTGATTTTGCTGAAATGGGTCTTGGCAACCTTTATGATTCTGCTGAAATGAGTCATTGCAGCCCATATAATTATGCAGAAATGGTTTCTTGCAACCTTTATAATTTTTCTGAAATGGGTCTGAAAACTCCTATAATTCTGCTGAAACTGTTCTTTGCAACCTCTGTGATTCTGCTGAAATGGGTCTTTGCAACCCCCATGATTCTGGTTCTACCACCGGAACGTGCCTGTTGGAATGTGCCCGGTCATCAGGGTGTCAAGTCCTGATTTCATTGTCCCATCTTTCTGCAGGGGGCTGTGCCCCCTGGTCCACTCTTTCTAACTATTCTAACTCTGGTGGGGGGGGGGCAGACCTCAGGGAGGAGATGGAAAATTTCCCCTTGTGGCGCCCCAATGACAGGCGCATTCCAACAAGTGCCCTAATGGCAGGAAGGGCAGGAGAGTGCTGCGTTGGTCTCTTACAACCCCTATAATTCTTCTGAAACTTGGCTGTGCAACTCCTTTGATTCTGCTGAAAGCGTTTTTTGCAACCCCTAGGATTCTGGTGAAATGTATCTTTGCAATCCTTGTGATTCTACTGAAATGGTGACCCCTATGATTTTGCTAAAATGGGTCTTTACTGTATTCAACCCCTAAGATTCTGCAGAAATGAATCTTTGCAACTCCTACGGCCCTGGGAAAATGGGTCTTTGCAACCCCTATGTTTCTGCTGAAATGAGTCTTTGCAACCCCAATGAATCTGGGGAAATGGGTCTTTGCAACCCCAATAACAATGCTGAAATGGACCTTTCCAACCTCTATGATTCTGGGGATGTGGATATTGACAACCCATATTATTCTGGGGAAATGAATCTTAACAAACCCTATGATTTTGGGGGGAGCTCTGCATCCCCTGTGATTCTGGGGAAAGGGGTCTTTTCATCCCCTATGATTTGGGGGAAATGGGTCTTTGCATTCCCTGTGATCCTGGGGAAGGGGGTCTGTGGTTCTGCTGAAGCGATGCTACTGACATTGATGAGCTACTCTATGGTGGAGCATGTATGTAGTGGTATCAGCATCAGGAGCCAATGACTGATTGCAAATGATGATGCTAGGATGGGACACTTAAGGTGTAATGGGGGAGTGGGCAAGATACAGAGCTGTTTTTTTAGGAATACGAGAAACAGAGAAACATAGAAACATAGAATTTGATGGCAAATAAGGACCACTTAGCCAACCTAGTCTTCCCACTTCCCTACCTAAAGGATATGCTGCAGATCCTAGTTAACCAACAGCCCACTTCCTCCTACCCCCCACTAGAATTGCCTTATGTCTGTCCCATGAATTCTTGAATTCCCCCACTGTTTTTGACTCTATGACCTCCTCAGGAAGGCTGTTCCATGCATCTACAACCCTCTCTGTGAAGAAATACTTCCTCACATTACCTTTGAGCCGTCCCTTCTATCTTCAAATTGTACCCCCTTGTTCTTGCACATCTCTTTTTGAAAGATGCCACCCTCTTGAACTTTGTTGATTCCCTTGAGGTATTTGAAAGTTTCTATCATGTCCCCCCTCTCGCTCCTTTCCTCGAGGCTATACATCTTAAGCTCCTTTAGTCTTTCTTCATATGTCTTCTGGTGCAGACCCTGCACCATTTTGGTTGCCCTCCTCTGGACAGCCTCCACCCTGTCTATGTCTTTGCGAAGATGGGGGTCTCCAGAACTGTACACAGTACTCCAGATGTGGTCTTACCAACTGTCTGTACAGTGGGCCAACAGCTTCCTGTTTTCTAATGGTGATGCCACTCCCTGTGCATCCCAGTATCCCCCCAGCCCTCCTTATTGCCTTCTCACATTGCTGGCACACCTTTAGGTCTTTTGATATGACTACCCCAGGTCTCTTTCCATTTTTGTTGTTGTTGTCAGTATCTCACCCCCCCCATTGTGTACTCTTGCCCTGGGTTTTTGTTTCCCAGGTGTATTACTTTGTACTTCTTTGCATTGAATCTAAGCTGCCATGCATTTGAACATTCTTCCAACCTTGTCAAGTCCCTTTTCATTCTTTCCACCCCACCTTGCGTATCAACCCTGTTGCAGATCTTTGTATCATCTGCAAAGAGACATACCTTCCCCTCCAGTCCCTCTACAATGTCACTTATAAAGACATTAAAAAGGACCGGCCCCAGTACTGAACCCTGCGGTACCCCACTAGTAACCTTCCTTTCTTCACGGTGGACTCCATTTACTATTACCCACTGTGTCTTGTTTTCCAGCCAATGTTTTACCCAGGCTACCACCTTGGGACCCACTCCCAGGCTGGCTAATTTGTTTATTAATCTTTTGTGTGGGACTGTGTCAAATGCCTTGCTAAAGTCTAGGTAGGCCATGTCCACAGCCCCTCCCTGGTCTACTACTTTGGTCACCCAGTCAAAGAAATCAATTAGATTTGTTTGACATGCCCTTCCTGCTGTGAATCCATGCTGTCTTGGGTTCTATGCCCCACTGGCCTCTAGGTACTCAACAATTCTTTCCTTCAGAAGTGATTCCATCATTTTCCCTACCACTGAGGTCAAACTGACAGGTCTGTAGATTCCTGCCTTTGTCTTGCTCCCACTTTTGTGAAAGGGAATCACATCCGTCCTTCTCCAGTCCTCAGGTACAGGGTACCACACCATCCTCCCATGATTTATTAAAAAGGGTAGTCAGTGGTGTTACTAGTTTTTCCCTTAGTTCTTTTAGAATTCTGGGGTGAATCCCATCGTGCCCCATTGCTTTATCCACCTTCAGTTTTAAGGGTTCTTTCAGAACCCTTTCTTCTGTGGAAGGACTAACATCAACCCCCTATCCAGAGTGCTTCTATTGACTGGATTAGGTCTCCCTCCCTGCATTTCCATTGTGAATACTGAGCAGAAATATTTGTTCAGTATCCCTGCTTTTTCACTGTCGCTCTTTGCCCCACCACCTTCCTCTTCATTCAGCCTCAGTATCCCTTCCTTTGTCTTTCTTTGCTCCCTAATGTACCTATAAAAGGTTTTATCCCCTTTCTTAACCAAGTTGGATATCTTTTCCTCAGTTTGGGCCTTTGCTATTCTGACTGCCTTCCCTGATTCCCTCTTCTTTAACTGGTACAGTTCTCTGTCCTGCTCCTTCTGTGTTTTCTTATACTTCCTGAATGCTATCTTTTTCTCCCTTACCTTCCCTGCCACTTCTTTTGAGAACCATAGTGTTTTTTTCTTTCTTTCGTTTTGATTTGTTTATTTGCTTCACATAAAGGCTTGTTGTCTCTGTGATGGCAGTTTTGATGTTTCCCCATTGTTGCTCCACCTCACCTTCTTGCCTGTTTGCTAGTGCTTTTCTGAGGCACTCTCCCATTTTGACAAAATCAGCCCTCCTGAAGTCCAGTACCTTAACTTTTGTGTGGCTTGACTCTACAGCTAAGTTTATCGTGAACCACACTGTTTGGCTACCCACTTCAAGATCAGAGATCCTCTCTCCATCCCCATTTGAGAGTACCAGGTCTAAGATTGCTCCCTCCTGAGTGGGTTCCAAAACTAGCTGTCTGAGGCATGCCACCTGTAGGGCATCAAGAATGGTGCTGCTCTTGGATGTGGCTGCATCAAAGGTGCTCCAGTTAACATCTGGCATATTCATGTTCCCCATCAGCAATATCTCACAGAAAACAAAAATGAGTGATGCACAGAAAAACATAACAGCAATGGGGTGAGCAAATGTAAAGTAAATGTAAATGGGGAATACTGCAGTGCTTCCCTCCCCTTTATTTGGGCCAGAGGCTGCTGCATGTATCCCCGTCCAGCCCGTGTGCAGCCAATATCACACTGCATGGTAAAATGCTTTGGGACACAGTGTGTATATAAGGCACTATATAAACTATTCTATTCTTCTATTCTATTATAATCTATTCTATTCTCTTGGGGACAGACCTGATTGATCTAGAGTTCCGTCTGGCCTTACCATACTTGTTGCTATGTGTGGTAGTGTGAAGGCCAATGGAGGATGCAACATACAAGAAATAGGTTTCAAAACATCCCTGAGGATGGCAATTTTTAGTGACATGCACCAGAGAAATTCCTGGAATACCTTGGATGTTCTTTATAATTCAGGTCTGGCTTGGCTGAATACATAAGACTGACATCGCTGACACTCTCTGTGAAACACCACTCCTAGGGACTGACTCCCACTGTCCAGGAATATGCCAGCAATGACTAGTCTAAGAAGGAGCACCTCCTGCCCACACATCACTGTATGATCCAACCTGAAGTGAGGGGAAAACAGTCCCAGTCCATCACAATTGTTGCATATTCCATGTTCTACCTGTCCCACTCATCTGGGCACATCATCTACAGTACCACTTACCTCCTTCCTGCCACACACTTCATCCCAGCTGAGTTTCCTCCTTAGCCCTGTGGTCGTACCACAACTGGTCAGCTTTCCTTGTTGAACCAGCACCAACACAGACATGAGGGAGCTGTCAGATTCTCTGCTCTGATTCTGTCTGACCCCAGATTGTTCAGTCAGCTCCTTTTATACCCTAGCTGCTCATCTGACCTGAGAATCATATTTAAGTTTCAAATGATTACCTCCAGAACAACAGACAGACATACTGTAGAATGCAAAATATATTTTCAAAGAGTATCGAAGGGAACACAATGCAAAACTTTACATCATGGTTCATAATTTATTTAGTGCACATAAACCTAATTGTCTGAATAAATTACAAGGCTATGCCTGGGGGTTTGTGTGGTAACGGGTGACACTTGCCATGCCACCCCACCAAGTGCTACTTATGTACGCATGTCCCAGCATCCTTTGGACACTTGTTTCTTTGCTTGTGGCTGTGTAACTACTGACTCTTCTTCAGCTTACCTTCCCACCCTCCTCCTACCTACCTACCTTGTCTGCCGTACAGTCACAGCTCAGCGCAACCCTGCTCTGGTGCTTGCTGTGCTGCCATTGTTCTCCTGCTGCTTTAGTGGCCTCCTTGCATTTTGAGTGGCTAAGTTGCTTCCATCTGGTGCTCAGCTTGGTTGACCACTTGCTTGCAACTCCTGCCTTGGGGGTTGCATTGAGGGGGGCAGTCCTCCTGCTAACTTTCTTCATCTGCCAGTAGTCTCTTTTGGATACAAGGTGCCTGTTTTATGGCTCCATGCTGCTATGCTTTTTTGGCTGTCTATTCTTTACCTGCATGATGACACACATTGTATCCCAGCTGGCATTCCTCCACCATTCTGTTGGCCTACTCCTGCCTCTTGCTGCTATCCCCTGCTGCTGACTCTTCCCACTTCTATCTGCCTGAGGGGCTCTCCCCTGCTTCTGTCTCCAGGGATCTGGTAGGGCTGGATCTTCTCGCTTGCCCCCTGCTCCTGCTGTGTCAACCTGTCTGTTGCTGGTTCAGCACCCTCCTTCTCTCCTATTGATGGCCTGTTCTAGTTCTGCTGCCTGCTATGCTTGGCTTGCCCTTTTTGCTACTGGCTGCTGCAGGGGTCCTGTCTGTCCATGGCTCTCCTTCCTGACTCAGGGATCCTGCTTGCTGTGGCCTTGGCTGTGTTTAGCTTCTGCATATTTTGGGAATTTAATTTACCACTCACCTTCTGTCACTATGGCATATGCTCTGCTGATGTCCCCGCAAGCACTCAGTACACCAACACTTCCCAGCTTTGTATTGTTCCATGCCTACCTAGCTGTTCTATGTACAATCCTCCAACTCACAGTCAAATGCCCCTCATGGGCTCAGTATGCTTTTGTCTCTCTACTTAGTACTGCTATACATCACTATGGTTGTCGCCATGGCCATGCTACACTCCAGGCATGCTGTTGGGCCTGCTGTCCACTGCTTCTACACACCCTCCAGTCTGCCAGTGTGGCTGGCTGATATTTTCTCTGTGATCAACTTTAACTTTTCCAACTTCCCACCATACTTACCTTTCTACTGTACCTATTCAAGCAAATGCCTCAACAATCAACAACAATGGGCATCCATCCCATGGACATTTGGGCACATGCCTATCATCAACTACAGGCACACACCCTTCTGGTAACCTGGCATATGACCACTTTCTGCTCCTCAAGGGTTATTATGCTTTCACCCTCTATGGTTTTGTACTGCAAAAAACTGAGTCTCTTAAGGGATCAGCTTTTTACATCCAGGACATCCGGGTACTTCACCTTCAGAGGAGAATGTTAGGATTGCCAGACGTGAAGCAGTTGTGTTCAGTCTTCTCCTGTTCCTTGGGGAGTTCTTGAACGCCAAACCTTCTTGGCACTCAGCCATGCACCCAGAGGGCAATTTACTGGCACCTCTATGGGTGGAAATCCTTCAGGGTAAAAGGAGAAATTCATTTATTTCTTAGTTCAAGGTCCAACATCACACTTGGGATTTTAATAGTTTCATATTACACCAGGAGGGATGGGGACGTGAAGCCTTGGATCCACAGGGGTTTCCTGTACAAGGGATTTTTCCTCTCCTCCATGCTGAAAGTCATAAAAGGAGTTAGTTAATTTCATGTTATTTGTAGTTCTGCTGGATGGTCTGGGACTCCGATGGTGGCTCCTCCTTACTCACTGTAAATTTAGTACCTAACCATCCCAGTCTCCTTAATGAATGATGATGTTTTGACTGTTCTAGCTACATCTTCGATTTTGTTGATTGGGTTCCTTCCCTTAAGGAACCTGCTGTCCAGTGGCATCTCTAGGTTGGAGCCCTCCTCAAGAGGGTTTCTGTGCCTCTGGACCCTGGAAGTGTGGTAGCTCCTTAGGGAACAGAGAGTGTGAAAGGCCACATAAGTGCATAAAATCCATCCTCTGCCTAACAGTACTGAGCTATCTACAGTACTCAGCTTTCTCATCCAGTTTAGTTGCTCAGTCACTAAGCTGTGTTGCACAAGCATTCTACACAATTCAAGCAATCATCTGCACTACTCACTCCATAACTACAGTTGCCCACTGAACTGGTGAATTCTCCATAACTAGAAGAACCTCCCTTTTCTTCCCAGAATCTCAAAGAGCAGGATTTCCTCTCAGCTTTGTACTGTTCCACACCTGCCCAGATGTTCTTCGGACAATCCTCCTGTTCCTTGGCATATGTTCTACAGACAGCTCCCTGTAGGCTCAGTATGCTTTTGCCTCCCAGCTTAGTACTGCTCCATATTATCACAGTTTCCTCAATGACCATGCTTAACTCCGGGCATTCTGTTGGGCCTGCTATCCACTGCTCCTACACTCCTACCAGTCTGCCCAGGTGGCTGACCCAGTGTCCAATGGGTGTGGAGTCACAGTCTTTCAGAACACCTTCTGTAGACTGAGGTGCTTCTCCATTTGTACTCACCTCTCTTGGTTGAGGGCAAAGGTTGCTGGACTCTGGCCT
Source organism: Neoceratodus forsteri (assembly GCA_016271365.2). Lineage (NCBI taxonomy): Eukaryota > Metazoa > Chordata > Ceratodontiformes > Ceratodontidae > Neoceratodus > Neoceratodus forsteri. The sequence continues at coordinate 1,635,951,482 of CM057456.1, read as the reverse complement.
GAACTGGCATGGGTGCAGAGCACTTTCAACCCCACCCAGGGGGCCACCAAGTCTGCAACTGCTCCCCCAGAAGATACCTAGGCAGAGGCAGAGTGGTTGAACTTTGCTGAGTGCCAGGAGGGTGTGGGAGAGGGGAAGGGTACACAGTCCTCAGTCTGTACCACTGCACAACTGCTTCACCATACTGGCGGGACAATGCAGCTGGGAGGATATACCCATAGCAATGGAAGGAAAGAAGTGGGAGTCCTCAGAAGGGGAGGCCCCAAGGAGGGATAAAGAGAGCCCCTGCTGAGGAGGAAGCAAGTGCTGATGGATGATTCTGTTGTGAGGGGGACAGACTTAAGAGTGGGGGAAGAAAAGGAGAGGGATGTGAAGTGTCTGAGAGGTGCTTTAACTTGCAGGGCTGAAGAGCAGATCTAGATGATCACTAGAGCAGCAGGAGATGGGAGGAGCTAGATATCATTGTCCAGCTGAGGAAAAATGGTCTCATAAGGAATAGGGTAAGGGCAGTGCATGGAAAGTTCAGAGAGCTGTGGAGGGGCCTCAACCAGGTGACATGTATGGTGGCTTTTACTGAAGTGTTACCTGTTTATGGCCATGGAGAGGATAGGACACTCCATGCCAGGGCTTTTAACAATTGGTTGAAGGTATGGTGCATGGAGGAGGGCTTCAGCTACATTGAGGAGTGTGGTTTAACCTAGGAGGATATGGGCCTCTATGGAGAGAAGACTTGCATCTTTTCAGGAGGGGGACCATAGTCCTTAGTGGGAGGTTTAAATGATACTTGGATTAGCATTTAAACTAGTCAGGAGGCAAGAATCCCCCCCCCCCATGAAGCAGCAGGGAGGGAGAGCCTGAGGGGAGTAAGTTCCCCCAAAACAGGGGCAAAAAAGGACAGGCATAAAGACAAGCAAGAGACAAGGTAGGTATAAATCAGGAAAGCAAGAAGAACGGAGTAAAGAAAACAAGCATATACAGTAGGGCTATTATTATCTGAATACCACAAATAATGGGCTATCCGAATATTCTGGTACCGGGTCAAAATGTCATATGCTTAATAGCGTATGACAAAACTCCGAAATTGCAACAGTGCAGTATAGGACAGTGAGAGGGTGCAATACCACGAATGGTCCTGTACACAGTACTGCACCCTCTCACTGTCGGAAGCAGAGGATATCATCTCTGATGGGATGGGCTTCTGCTGAGCAGCTGCCGTGGCTTGAAAGGATGAGCCACTGTCAGGGTTGGAAGCAGGCAGTGTGTTTTGGGACCGGGTTTGATTCCAGTCTTTGTGCGATATTTACTGAACCCCCCCACCCCAGAGTTATATATGTTAGTTGGGGGGTTTGGGGGGTGCAGCCCCCATAACTGGGGAATCTTGAGGGCAGAGCCCCCACATTAACAAAGACTTATGCTGCATGCAATATGTCATGCTGTTTTGGCAGCATGGCATATGCATGTGGCATAATGTCTTGCAACATTATGACCCCGTGCTGAATATTTGGGTCCAAATACCGAATAGCTCACTACTCGAGCGGTATTCGGCTGGGAGATTGTTTAAAATTAAAAAATTAAAATTGTCTGGCTTTTCCCCCTGCTAGCCAACATTTAAAACAAATATATCAATCCCTGGTGTCTAGTGGTCCCATCCAATCAGCCAATCAGTGGCCCAAAATGAGGAATCCCTCACTCTGCCAAGATTTACACCCATTTCCCCCATCCCCAATGTATAAAATAAAACAAAGTCCCTGATGTCTAGTGGACCCCCATCCCCCCAGGCAGGAGGGGGGAAGAAAGAAAGCAGGCAGGGAGAAACATATGGAGAGCCATGTGCACTAATGCAAGGAGTCTAGGAAATGCAATTCTGGACCTGGTGGCCATCATGGCAAAGGCTAGACTGGATTTGGTGGCCCTAACAGAGTTGTGGTGAATTGACAGCCATGACTAAAACATGGCCATAATGAGCTGCTCTCTATTCAGGAGAGACAGGAAAGGGAGGAGGGAAGGAGGGGTTGTACTATATGTGAGGGAAGGAATTAAGCACATGGAAGTACAGGGGCATGCAGAGGAAAAAAGGGCTGGAGGCGCTGGAGGTATTCCTGGAGACAGGTACTGGGGACTCAATCCATTGACAGGGAGTCCCTACAAGGCGCTTTTCTCAGGCAGCTGGTCAAGGACCCCATTAGGGATGAGGCAGTGCTGGGACTGGTGCTTACAAACAGGGATGGCATTGCAGACGTCACAGTGGGCTGTCCCCTAGGTTTCAGTGATTACTATACGTTGTGGTTTAATATTAAGACAGGAACAGAGGCAAACCATATGAGGATGATTATTCTGGACATTTAGGAGGATTTTAAAGAAATGGGAGACACCCTCAGAAGCTGCCTCATGCAGTGGATTGCAAGGGAGCGACAAAGACACAGTGGTAAAAAATAAAGGAGGGCATAATTAAGGCAACTAAGCTCTGTGAAGGAAGTGAGTAAAAGTAGAAGGAAACAGAGACCGTTATGTTCTCTAAGGAAGTGGCTAACGTGGTGGTTTGAGTGATATGTAAATAATACTATTTATATTTATGTTTATGCATATACAGTTGTCCCTTGTTATAGTGAATCTCAGCATAACGAATCCCGCTTAAAATGAAAGTTTTTTATAGCTCCCATTACAACCCATTCATTTCGTCTGGTCATTTGCAATTTGATTTTTTCTGGCTTACATTATGGCTCACATTCAATTTGTCAAGCTGGCATTTCAGAAACGAGCAACTGCTGAAGGCTTTAATTTCATTTTTACATACCCCGTGAGTATGCTTTCCTGGCTGTAATCCTAATTGCGGATCAATTAGCTATCAAGCATAGTATAGCTGTAATAGCTGCAACTCACTTCAGTCTTTTTCAATCATTGCAATTAAGCTGTTAAGCACATGCAAGCACATTTGTAGCCAGAGAAACCCATTCACACTGAAGCTCTCAACAGCAACCCCGGTCCAAACATCATGGCTAAGATTAAAAAAAGGAAGGCACATGATGTCAATACCAAACTGGCCAGCATAGACAGGCTAAAAAATGGAGATGGACTCGTGAAATTTGCCTTAGAATTTTCACTTGCTAAGTCGACAATTTGCACCTTCCGTAAACAGGAGGAGTCTCTGAGGGCTTTCGCAGACCAACTGCTTAGAGAAGGAGGGTATGCAGCGAAACAAAATTAAAACTTGCCAGCAATGCTAAGGTGGATCAAGCCATTAAAATATAGTTTGAGAGTCAGTGTGCAGCAAGTGTCCCGATCTCCAGTGCCATTGTTAAAGAGAAGGCTGAGACTTAGGCAAAACAACTTATGGGTGATGAATGCGATTTTAAATCCTCTCCTGGCTGGCTGTGGAGATTCCAACGCTGAAATGACATCAGACAACTTAAAATCGCAGGTGAGCAGATGATACTGCTGCTGCTGAATTCATGCCAAAATTTACAGACATTTTAGAAGAGGGAGATTATGAGCCTTGCCAGCTGTACAACGCTGATGAAACAGGGTTGTTCTACAAGTGTTTGCCTGACAAAGCCCTCGCTGCAGAAACTGAGACAGATGCCTCAAAAGGATACAAAATATTTAAGGACCGGGTGACAGTGCTTGTTTGTACAAATGCAACTGGCGACCATAAGTTAAAGCCACTATGTATCGGTCGCTTTGTGAACCCAAGATGTTTCCATCACATAAACAGAGATTCCCTCCCTTTGTTGTATGACTACAGTGCCAACTCATGGATGACCTGGGATATTTTTAGGCAGTGGTTCCATCACGATTTTATACCCTCTGTACGCAGATTCCTTAGATGGAAAGGGATGGACACTAAGGCTATTCTCCCATTAGACCAGTGCCCTGCACATCCCAAAGCAAAAGAACTGGTAAGCAGAGATGGGAAAATGAAAGTTCAGTATCTGCCCAGAAACACCACATCAATCATCCAGCCAATGGACAAGGGTGTCATTGCAAATCTGACAACGCTTTACAGGAAGCAGCTGTTAAGGGAGATCACTGCACAAGAGAACGGGACAGAGCTGGTGAAATTTCTAAAGTCCTACAACATTAAGGATATGGTGTATGTTGCCGGTACTGCATGGGACTCAATCACAGCTGAAAAAGTGACCAACTGCTGGTGAGACGCTCTCGGGCCAATATTTGAGGAGAGCAGCACCACTGTTACCTCTGCTGTGTCCACTCAAAATGATGAAATTGACAGAGAGGATGTTACCATTGCTGCTCGATTGGGGCTGATTGAAGGGACTGATCCTGATGCGCACGATCAACTTCAGCAGTGGTTTACTCAGGATGACGCTGTGGCTGTTTTGGATGTGATCACAGATGCAGAGATTGTGGCTGAAGTGAAATCTGGACACCGCACTTTATTAGACAGTGAAGATTCTGTTGAAGGAGTGACTGGCACTGAAGAAGTCCAAGTAAACTCAGCAGAGGGAATAGCAGGCCTGGAGAAAGGGTTGCAGTATCTGGAGCAGCAGTCCTTTGTGTCCTCTTTACAGCTGCTGCAGTTAAGACAGCTCAGTGTTGTGTAAAAAGGATGTGCTTAACAACGGTCTAACTCAGAAAACAATGGACTGCTATTTTAAATAAATAAATATAGCACTGTATGTTTAGTTAATATTTTAAAATTTCTACATGAGCTTTCAACAGTGTCATATGTGTTTATCATGTTTGTTTGTAATAAATTATGCTACAGTATTTACAGATACGGTGCACTTACATTCATTGCAAATTCATTAAGGCTGCTTTTTCAGCTGTAATGAATACTCGCTATAACAAACTTTTAATATGGCCCCCATAGCGTTCGTTATAATGAGAGCTGTAATTGTAACCTCTGCTTACTTGCCTTTATACATTCATCTGCTATTGATGTATTCCTATTTTGTATCGTACCTCCCATTGTACACTCCTCTGGGTCGCCCATAAAAAAGGGACAGTCTGTCTCAGTGGGCCTACCCGGTTATCAAAATTCAAATAAATAAATAAATAGATATTAAATAAATAAAAAAGGATGGCATGCAGGAGGTATAAAGAAACACAGAGGGAGAAAGGGAGGTTCAGTACATCTAGTAAAAACAGAGGGAAGCAAGAAGAGCAGTGAGCAGAACAAAGGTGTAGACAGAGGAAAGGATAACCAAAGGGGTAGCTAAAGGAGATAAGACTTTTTTCAGGTACATAAGTGTAGCCCTTGTGCCATCCTATACAAGGGCTACTATCCCTGCCTTGCAGGCCTAAACAAGGTTAAGGGGCCTGGGTTCCGAAAATATAAAATAAAATGACAGTGCCTCCACCCAGAGTTACATATCAAGTGGGTATGATTTTTACCAGTACAACCCCCTGGGATGCTGTACCAACCCACCTCCCCATGCGGTTGCCCCAGACATGGATACCATAGGCCCAAATACGCACATTCACCATTAGGCATTTTTTATCTTCTGGTAATAACATGCTCACTAAAATCAGGCTTTTGAGTCAGATCTTTTCCAAAACAGTAACATTGTAATTTATTTACAGGTGGAAGGTTAGGAAAGGGAAGGTGGACTAGAGGTTAAGCATTACATTTTTTTGTCAGCGGCAATTGGCATTTACGAACCAGCATTTTTCAAACAATTATTTTCCCCTTTTGATATTCAGCCCGCATTTCAATTAGTATAGCCTCCACCTCTCTAGCTAGCTAATGTAGTGCCCCAAAGTAAGGGGGCAAAGGAATGGGGCACCACAATATAAAATTAGAGGGATTTAGACTGCCCCAGTGTCCATGTAGTGTTGTGGGGTAGATGGGGTGTTGTGTTTTGGGGCCCCTTGTAGTGTCCCCCCCCCAAGAGAATCATCAGGCAGGGCAAAGTTTTTTTTTTTTTAAAGAAAAGTTTTTCTTTTTTCTCTCTGCTGCCTGCCTGCTCCATTCCACCCCCCTCCCAGAGCAGGCAGCACGAGAGTGGGCACCCATGCGCTGGGACCACTGTCCCTAGCCAGCGCATGGTGCCCAGTTTGAATTCCTGCTCATTGGAGGTGGCACGGGCTTGGGGTTCTGGAACTACAACCCCAAGGACCTTTTCAAGTAACAGAGAACCATTTTCCCTGGTAGATTGTGCAGGACTGTGGAGAAAGAGACCTAGAGATTGCAATGGAGATGAGGGGCTTACCTGGTGGTTGAAGCCATGCCGTCGATGCTGTGTTGGTTCCCCTCCTCCAGCCAGCAAAGACTCCTGATGTCTGCTGCTGCTGACCCTGCTCCATTTGCGGTAGAGTCCAGCGGGTTTTTCTGCTGAAAATCCCGATCCCCTGTGGAGGTGTGGGCTCTTTATGGCCCCTTTTCTTGTTTTTGGTGTGTTTCGGCCATCCAACTGAAAAGTTCAACAGTCCCTCGTAGGCGGCATCTAAAGAGATGCATCTAATCGGCGAAGCCGTTGTTGGCGCTTAAGAGGCTCCCTGCCGTCCACCACACGCCTGCTTCCTTCTGCTTCAGTTCCTTCCCTCTGCCAGGACCTCCCGCCTCCTTGAAGCAGTTCCTTCACCCTGGGTCTGGGTGGTGAGTCAGTCGGCAGCACGGTGAAGAGTGCTATCCGCCTAAATTAAACAGAAAAAAAAGTTTAAATTGTTTAGCACTGGAAGAGCCATCGTGGGACTGGGAGAGTAGGGCCAGCTACAGAATTAAATATCCTGGGCAGTGACGCCCACAGGGAGGGGCCAGCCATAGAGGTCCATAGAAGGCTTCATAAATATTGATAAAGGGGGTGGATCAGGGGCAGGACGGCCCCTATGAATGACGGCAAGGCCTGGGGGAAGCCTACAGAGTAAAAGGAGCAATGTCAGGCCCCAGGCAATACAAAGGGCAATGCTAGGCCCTTTGATAAAGGAGTCAAAAAGACCCCAGCATTAAAGGGGGCAGCAGAAGGGCCCCAATAATAGAAAGGGGTAGCAAAGGCCCCAGCATCAAAGGGACAACGTTAGACCCAGTGCTGGAAAGGGGATAGCAAGGCCCACTAGCTTTAAAAAGGGCAATGTGAGACCCAGTGGTGGAAAGGGGGCAGTAAAGGCCTCTAGCATTAAAGGGGCAATGTTAGGCCCACAGTGGTAAAGGGGCAGCGCAGAGCTAAAGCATTTCAAAAGGGTTCTGCCAGTAGGCCCACTGTAGTTAAGAGGGGCCCAGCAGTTACAAGGGCAAGAGAGGCCCAGAGTGGAAAGGGCATTTACCCAAAAGTTTCTAGAGGGGTAGCCAGATCCTGGTACAAAAAGGATCTGCAAGTACAGTACTTGTGGGAAGGGTTAGCAAAGAAAAGGAAAGGTTCTTAGCACACAACTGTTATGTAGTGACTGTCCATTCATGAAAATGTGTACCTGAATTGTGTTGATTGCCAAGTATCAAGACTGTGTTGTTACTGGGATTGTGGTTATCTGCCCCTGCAATGAACAATTGCCCTGGAACTTTGGTCATTTGCCCCACAATGAACAATTGCCCTGGATTACGGTAATCTGCCCCTGTTCCTGGCAAATTGCCCCAGCAAAGAACAATTACCCTGAATTCTGGCAATTTTGCCCCTGTTCCTGGCAAATTGCCCCTGCAATGAACAATTGCCTTGGATTTTGGTAATTTGCCCCTGTTCCTGGCAAACTGACCCTGCAATGAACAATTGCCCCAGATTCTGGTAATTTGCCCCTGTTCCTGGCAAATTGCCCCTGCAACGAACAATTGCCCTGGATTTTGGTAATTTGCCTCTGTTCTTGGCAAATTACCCCAGCAACAAACAATTCTTTTGGTGCAGTGTGAAAGTGTATCTGCCAGCTCTAGTGTTGCTAACATATGTGTATAGACTCAATCTTCTGTCACTATACTGCTTTTTAGTGTTGTCTGCCATCCTACTCATACGGAATCAGTCTCTAACCAGAGGAAGACATCCTTCAATAACTCTCTTCTCCAGAAGGTATTCACCCAGAAGATTGTTGATCATGTTCCTGTCATCTGCCGAAGTCGAGTTTGCTGAAGTTAAGTACATTGAAACCCGTGCAAGTCGCACCCGCCGTTTCTTGTTTTCCTCAGTTCGAAGTCGAGTACGCCGAAGTCTAAGTGCATCGCTTCTGCCAATCCAGTATCCTCTCTTGGTTCCTGATCCAGATGTCCCGAAATTGGCTGCCCTCAGAAGAGTGTGCTTTTCCTGGAGGAACCTTGTCTGCATCCCCCGATCGTTCTCCACAAGTTGAGTCCGTCGAAGCCCAGTGAGAGGTTTGTCCACTATTTCATTGTTTTGTTACAGTTTCCTGTGTTGACACTTCAGAATCATCCATCTTCACCTGAGGTTCTTCTGGTTCCTGGTTGCATCGGATATCCATCTTCACCTCAGATTCTTCTGGTTCCTGGTTGTATCTTAATTGCCACAGCATCATCCAGTCCTTGATAATCCTCCAGTGGATTCTTCACCAAATATCTTCTGTTCTCTTCTGTCCTTGGTGGCCCCAAAGTGGGTTTTGGCTGGGAAGTTTTCTGCATCTAGTTTAATTCTGATAGCCCTCCAGTGGGATCATCCCAGGAATCTGTTCCTCTTGTTCCTTATTGTTGGCAGCCTCAGAGAGAGTGGGTTTTATGCCAAGAAACATATGGTCTGTTTAGAAAAAACCTCTCACCACCCCAGCGGCCTTAGCTAGGTCTGTGCTGGGACCAATATCTGAGTGTCATAGGAAATTCCTTATCCCTATCTCTGTAGCTACCAACTCTACTCGATGGTACACACAAAGACTTCAACAACGACTGGACTCTGTACTGTGTTTGCATGTACATTGCTGTAATTGACATGAGTCAATATTGTAAGGTTTTTCAAGGGGTAGCCATTGTATTCTGATATGTTAGGCAGTACTAAAGGTGACAGAGTATTGTACTACTATACTATAACTGAGTCTAAGAAGTAACATAGAGTATAGTGGCACTAGGCTGAGGTGCACCTCAGAACATTTCTTTTCTTTAGCATACAATTGAGGTACTTGATTCTAAAACCTGCATTCTCAGAGAGTCAGTACTGGTTTAGTTATTTAGTGGTGTGGTATAAGAAGTGGCTGTTCATGTTCCCTAGTGTTCTGTTTACCCCTCCTGTGATCGCGACATCCTACCCCTGTTGTTAAATAAAGCACATCAGGCAAACTCATTGGATGACTCCTGCCTCTCCTTGTTGGATAAATTTCATCTATCCTAACTTATTTGGACCACGGTGCTCATCACCATCACTGAAGAAGAGCAGAGCACCACCACACTAACTGCTGTAGATATTAAATATGCACAGACACCCAACTGGTACCAGTTCAGAACAAACCCCTAAATTCTGCCCTGGGCACCCAGCTTTTCAGTTGTAGACCTGAGGAGCAGCTGGTTGGCTGGTGTTGGCACGCTTACTTGAATCAAGTTAATCTTTTTCACATTTTTCATCCTGATTGATTTAAACATTTCTATGCCAGTGGCATAACTTGAGGCAAACACAGTTAACTATATACATTCCCCCCAGGTGCAGGTCATTTCTTGCCTCTACTCACGGTTCTGCAAAATCAGTCCTCTGATGGCACTGTGACTGAAGTCCTTGGGTTGGTGGATCAGCAGAAGCACAATCTTGGAACTGATGTTTGAATAAACTTGAGGAAGGGGCAAGGGTGCTGCAGCTTGGATATTTAGCTTGATTGAATGTCTTGCCGCTTGTCCCCTTCTGCCTATTGAGGCCCATTGAAGAGCATTACACAAGGGCCACCAGCTACAGAGAACCCAGACCTAGGAGGGACCACACAGGCCATCTTCCTCACAGATCAGAGTGCCCTAGCACTCAGGAGTAAACCTGTGATCCCCTGCAGCCAGCAGACCCCACTCTGTGGGGATTAACAAGTTCCCAACCTGGCTCTGGATTAGCTGGAAGTCTCTGGATCTCTCTTCTCTCATTAGCACACTGCTTCACTGTGCAGCCAAAGCAGATTCTTTATCTTTTCTGCTATTCAGACCACCAAGCAGTTGAGTCTGAAACTCCAACTTCACAACATCAGTTTCTTTCCTCAGCTGAACTCAATAGCTGTGGCAGATCCCTGAAGCCTTTGACCCCTGCCCATCTCTTTACTTTCACAGTTTCTCTAGTTCAAGAAAGCAGCCTTTCTTGCTCTGGCTCACATACAGTTCCAGAAAGTCCCTCTCTCTCTCTCTCTCTCTCTCCCATACAGGGTTTTGCTCAGTCCCTCTGATGCAAAACAAATATTTCTCTCACCGTGCAGGTGCAGATGAACACTGAAGAGGTTCTCTCTTCAGCTTCTCAGAATCAAATTCCTGTCCATTTTCCTTTATCTGTTTTCCACTGCTAACAATCAGCTGTTAAACCTTTTGTCCTTCCCTTTTTCTGTCTAGATGCTTTGTCTTTCTCAGGGTTGGACAGAACCTTTTCACACAAAACTCTCATCACTGGTGTCTCACCGTTGTGGCGCAGATGAAAACTGAAGAGGTTCTCTCCTCATCCTCTTCACACAAATCCAGCCCATTTCCATAATCCTTTTTCCAAATCCGGCCAAATGTTTCTCTGAACTCCTTCACCACTATGGTGCAGCTTCTCTCCATAGAAGCTTGTAGATGGATCCCGCAACTATCTATCTTTCCCTGTAGGGCTGCCTGAAAAACCTTCCTCCTTACTCTCCAGATAGGGAAAGACATGACCAGCCTTGGGGGACAAATTGCTGGCAGACCCTAGGCAAACCCTTTCCCAGCCTTGCATCCCCATTCCCTGCTTAGAGACTGGAGATCCCCAACCCCCTCCCTTGGAGGGGCTCCCACTGGACTGACACAGAAATCAAAAGTCCTTCTCTTTTGGGAGCCTTCTGGCAGCTCCCCATTGACTGGAGCCACTATCCTTCTCAACAATTAATATGCATGAGGCTCTCTCGACACCTTATTGGCCAACGAAAGAGGCACCAAAACGTTCCCCAGCTTTATCCCCCTGCAATCCTTCCAGCAGTCCCACAGTCCTCTTAGTGAATACTGGCCTTCCAATTGGCTGAAATTGTGGACAAAGCTCATTAACATGGCTGCTGAAGAAGCGTTTCCAAGGCAGTCCACCAATGCCCCCATTTTCAATGCCATGGTGCAGCCAGAGTAAACGTTAATTTTTTGTGTCAGCTCCATCAAATTTTAGCAGCATCTGTGCCCTGAAGAGTCACTGCATAATTTAACCATGTCACTCATCCCCCAGCCTATCACTTCTGATGTTTTACTCTGTCCCCAGGTAGCCTGTACCTTTTTTGTTTATTTATTTAAACTTTTGTTGACCAGGTAAGTGTTATGAGCCAAGGCCCGTTTTCAAACATGACCCAGGACCGTAAAGTACAGTCAAGATGTTACAAACAGTAAAATCACACACAATATACAATTACATAACAAAAAATACAAACACAAGCCTGCAGTGCACTAGCAATTACATTTAAGAGACTCGAGATAAAATTTCTTCAGGGAAGCTTTAAAACTAACATAGTCCTGTAAATGACACATTTCTATGGGTATCTTGTTCCAATAAAAAAGAGCAGAAACAGAATAAGCTCACTCTGCAACATAAGTTCTTACTCTTGGGACCTCAAATAATGTTGAGTTATTAGAGCAAAAGGCCCTAGCTGAATTCCATTGATTTAACAATAAAAAAAGTGGGGAAGAGGAACCTATCTCAACACAGTATAAGTCAAACAGTTAAGATTATAAATGCAGCTCAAGGAAGGAGGGAGCCACCCAGTTAACTGATATAAAATACAATGATGCATATGGAAAGGTTTCTTTAATGCAAACCAACAGATGACGTGAAAAGTTGTTGTTAATAGGGTTAAATCGGATTTTGCTAAATCATGAAACAGAAAAGAATTGCAATTCAAAATAGATAACAAGACATTGTTAACAATTGCAAGTCAGGCCTGTTCAGTAAGTAGATTTTGCAATCTAAACAAAGCTCCCAATCATTGATTAATATTTCTACAAATCAAATTTATATGAGTGGAATAAGACAGACCAGAATCCAGAGTGACCCCCAAATGCTTGAATTGGGAAACTTTTTGTAAGGCGAACCCATTTAAGTCAAATATTAAGATAGGGTCACTCATAGTAATGCGCTGTCTTGTACCAAAGAACATACATTTTGTTTTGTTACTATTTTGTAGCAGACGCTTCTCTCTCATCCATGTATCTAGAACCAAAAAGTCTGTACTTAAGGCTACGTTTATACGATCCACTGATTAGGAGCTAAAGTACAGAATTATATCATCTGCATACATTAATGTACATGAATTAGTTAACAGGGTGGGGAGTTCATTAATATACAAGGAAAAAAAAAGGGGCCCCAGAATAGATCACTAGGGTACCCCCACTTTCATTAATCTAGGATTCGAAATAGAACCACCAAAGCTGACCCTTAGGGGGCATTCATTCACATAACTACAGACCCAGCCACTTGCTGATTCCCTGAGCCCCAGCCATCGCAGTCCCCCAAGCAGCAGGGAATGATCAACCAGGTCGAAGGCCCTGGACAGGTCCACAAACACAGCACCAGTTAGTTCTCCCATATCCATTGAAACTCCAAAGTGGTGAGTGAATCTGACCAGGGCTGTCCCTGTCCCATGATGTTTTCAAAAACCATGCTGTTCAGGGGACCAGAGACCAGCTGAGTCAAGGCACTCAGTAATTTGCTCATTTACAATTTTCTCCAACAATTTACCCAAAGGAGATGGGTCAGCAGCTATCCAAGTTAATTTTAACCCCCCCTTTAAAAACTGGTTTTATAATTGTTTGTTTCCAACAAGAAGGAAATTCTGAAATAATCAATGATAGGTTAAACACCTTAGGTAGAGGAATATAAATGAATGGAGCTGTTAAGCATAAGAATCTTGGCTCAAAACCATCAGCCCTTGAGCTTTTATTAAGAGGTAACTTTCGTAATAACTTTAGTACTTGGGTTGGTCTAATCAGCCTAAAATTAAAAGTGCGACTAGAACAATCAGTACGATCAGAATTTATTATGTTTAGAAAAATCAGTAGAAGAAAACTGCACAGTATATCTAGATAAATTAACAAACTTATCTAGACAAGCCTCAGATATTTCCTGAGCATCGACAACCTTTTTATCAAAATACCCTTTATTTCTATCTGAGGCACCCCATTACTAAGGACTGGGTGCAAACGACCGCCCTGGCTGGAAAAATCATATTTGAGCACCTGTCGTTAGCAACCCTCTTTGTTGGGACCCTAGGCGACTGCACTGTATCCAAATCTGCAGCATGCAGAGGATAGACGTTACATGGTATGAGCTATGGGAGATATCCCTCAAACTGCTGCTCCTCCTACTTCTCATGTCTGGTGGGATCCACCCAAATCCTGGCCCTGGCTCAAACATTAAGATAAAGACTGCAAAAACTGAAAACGGGCTATCCATTGTTACCCTAAATATCTGCAGCCTCCTTCCTAAGCTGGCACCTCTTCAAGCCTTTATTGGACAACATAATCCTGACATACTTGTAATTGTTGAGACCTGGCTAAAACCTAGCACTCCAGATCATGCAACCTCGCTCCAAGGCTACAACCTCTTCAGACTTGACCGGGTAAAAAGAAAGGGGGCGGATGTGTTATCTATATAAAGGACTACCTCTCGTGCCACCTTGCCAGTTTCTCCCCAGAAAACACCCTAGTACAACTTCTCCCTGTCAAGCTTCTCCTTGGTGCCCATAACAAAGTGCTTACCATGGCTGCAGTCTATATCCCCCCTAAAGACCCACGAGCCGGGCTCCAGTCTATCCTTGAATTTGCAAGATTACAACCTCCTGACTCTGAGCTCCTCCTTCTTGGTGATATCAATATAAATTGGCTTGCCTCAGATATCGGACCCAGCAGGGATACTATCCTAGCAACCAACCTAACACAGATGGTCAACTCCCCTACTAGAAAAAACTACAAGACTGGAACCAGCACTCTCATTGACTGGATTCTTACTAATCGCCTGGACCGGATAAAAAACACCACCGTTCTCTCCGACTCCCTCATCTGGACAAATAAATTCCACAAACCACCTCCTAAAACCATCCTAAGTCGAATGCTACCACACGGAAACCTTGCTAAGCTAAAGACCTGCCTCCTACAACAAGACTGGTCCCCTATCTACAATACGCTGGATGTGGACGCTGCCCTAGACTTCTTATTAAAACTTTCAACACTGCCTGTGACACCTATGCACCTTTCAAAAAACTAAAATCAAAGCCCTCTCTAATCCCTGGCTAACAGCCAAACTACTGGCTCAGCTTAAAGCACGTGACCATCTTTGGGCTATAGCCAGGGCCACAGGCTCCATAACAGACTCACTTAACTATAAACAGGCGCGCAACCTATACACTTCACAAATCAGGCAAATGAAGAGCTCCTATTTCAGGAATGCTCTAGAAACCACCTGGGGTGACGGGAGATCCTTCTGGGACAATATTTGTAATATTACGGGCAAACAGTCTAAATCCTCTCCCACGGCAATGAACATTGATGGCTCCACTACCCGTGACCCTAAGTCTATGGCCGATGCCCTAAATAAAACTTTCACTGCCCTCAGTGGTGTCCTCTCACCAGACTTCTTCCAGGACTTGTCAGTTCCAAAACTCGTATCCCAAACCACTTCGCCAGACAAACCGCTATTTCACTTTAAAATAGTTAAGACATATGAAGCCTACAGATACATAAAAAAGGCCTGCTCTAAATCTAGAAATAGCAGTGACACCATTGATCTAAAACTTCTGTCCCTCACCTTGGAAGAAGTGATCCACCCCCTCACCAAAATTCTCAACCTCTCCCTGTGCCAAAGTTAATTCCCCAACACATGGAAGGCCGCTATAGTTACACCAGTGCATAAAGGGGGCGACAAATCCACACCAGGGAACTATCGGCCCATATCTATACTTCCACCCCTCTCCGAAGCTCTTGAACGGATCGTGGCGGATCAACTATCAGACTACCTGCAAAAGTACGATCTACTCTGCATTCAGCAACACGGATTTAGGAAAGGACATAGTACGTTGACGGCCCTACTTGATTTCTCTAGTGAAACTCACAAAGCCTTGGATAAGGGTTATTTAACTGGAGCTGTTTTCATAGACCTCACAAAGGCCTTTGACACTGTTCACCATAGCCTTCTAAATCTCTCTTCTGCTCAACATTGGGCTACGAGGGACCTGGAGCCTGGGTAAAAGTTACCTGGCACAACGTTCTCAAACAGTAAAATCTCTGAGGTTCTCTCTGACTCCAAACCGGTCCTCTCTGGTGTCCCCAGGGCTCAATTTTAGGTCCTCTCTCTTCAGCCTATTTCTAAACTTGCTTCCCAAATCCTGCACTGAAAATTAATACTCTATGCTGATGATGCTGTAATTCTCTCCTCCCATAAGGATCCAAATCCACTACGACAGAGCTTGCAGCTTGCTTTCTCATGTGTTGAAAAGTGGTTCCTTGAGCACAAACTGGTCCTAAATCAAAAAAAAAAAAGTCATGCTTTTCACCAGTCATCAAAACAGAAATAGGCATACTCCACTCGTCATAAAAACTTCTCTTGGAAATACACTAGATCAAGTGAACACCTTCAAATACCTTGGTATCACTTTTGTCGAATGTCTTACTTTTGCGGCCCATATCGATAACACTGCAAAAACAGTGCACCAACGCATTGGAATTTTGTACCGGAACCATCGATTTTTCAACCAAGCTGCCTTGAGAATTGCTGTTCAAAGCTCCATCACCTCAATCATAGACTATGGTCTAATTGTCTATGGCTCAGCTACTACCACTGCACTAAAGCGCATCTCAACAGCACTAAACAAAACCTGTCAACTCCTCACTGGAGCACAGAGATGGACCCACACTTGTGACCTCTACACGGAAACCGGTTGGTTGCATCTTTCCAATCACCTCATGTATCTCACCTGCGTGATGGCAAAAAAAATCAATCTTGGGACTCACTCCTCCATGTATCCGGACCTGCTCTGCCTGAACAATGGCACTCGCACTCACCAGAAGATCTGACCACCAACCTTTCCTTGTCCCTAGATACCGGACTGCTCAGGGACAAAGATCTTTTATATACCGTGCCCCTACCTGGTACAATGCCCTTAACCTGCCCTCCCTATCCTCCACGACATTGGGAGCTTTCAAATCCATACTTTACGCTCACCTCACAGCCTCCTGCTCCTGTGACTGCTTTGACTAAAGTCTCATCCCACTGAGTGCACTTACATTTGTTTCACTCAACCACCATGGCCTCCTCTTTGACAAAGACAACCTGAGTACTACTAACCTGGTTCTGTCTGCTCCTAAACTTCTTATTTCTCCCTCTCTTCCCTCTCAAGCTCTCCAATCCTTATTCCTTGCCCTTGACACTGCCTCTGAGTTCCTTTTTTTTTTCTGTACATAAATGTTACTGTTTAAGTTGTGGCCTTGTTAAACGGCTTACTGATTATTTGTAACACTGTCTACTTTGTTTTTGTATTTAATGACATGGAACCTTTGTAAAAGAGCCTTGGCTCAAAGGTATTAATTCCTAGAACAATAAACTTCAACTTCAACTATCATTTATTTCAAATACATCTGTTTGTGTCTTTGTGTTTGGAGCTATTACTGATTTAATTGTGGTCTGAAATTTCCTCGGATTTTTGAGTTCAGACCTTTGACTATTTAAATGGTACTCAGATTTACTTTGTCTCAATTTTATTTTACATTTATTCCTTAAACTACGATATTCGTTTAAGTCAGCCTCAAGGTAGGATTTTTTATATTTAATCCAAGCTACATCCCTAATTTTCATTAGGTTAAATAGGTCCGGAGTAATCCAGTTGTTAGTTAACCCTCTAACCCTATGTTTTTTTTGGTGGAAAATATTTTTCCAGTAAATCCAATAATGTATTAGAAAAAAAATCAACAGCTGAGTTGACATCAGGAATTAAGTCTAAATATGTCCAGTCAATACAATGTAACTCATTGAGCAAATTATCAGGTATAGTAGATGTAAGCTTATGAAAAAATATAAATCTAGGGAGTGGATTTATTCTTTTAAAGTTCCATATGCAATAAATAGTGAGGTGGTCACTTATCCCATCAGGAATAGTACCACACTCTGGAACTTTGTTTATATTATTGGTTAAAATCCAATCCAATGAAGTACGATTTTTAGTAACCAAATTCATGCGGGTATAAGAAGAGATAAGCTGGCAAAGACTTGCATTAGCTAACAAAGACTCAAGCACAGGTGTAGCTGATGGATCCCAATTAAGATTAAAATTCCCCAAAATGAGTAGCTCACCTATCCCATGTTCTAGGTTTATATGCTGCAGTAAATCATTTAGTCCCCTCATACCCAAGTTAGGTGGATTATAGACTGTACATATTCTAAGTTTATAACACCCTCCTAATAATAATTGCATAAAAATCTACTCACAGTCAGTTACAAATTAGTGCTAGATTCCATTTCAGTAACGTCTAAGGAATCTTTATATCAATATCCCCCTCCCCGCTTTCTCCAGGCCTATCCCTCCATAGTATATTATAGCCGTCAATCATATAAAATTTGCTCTCAAAGGACGGCTTCAGCCAAGATTCAGTCAGACACAGCACATCTGGCTCATGTTGCACAACAAGGGCTTCAACCTCATGAAATTTAGATCTAATGCTTCGGACATTCAGATGCATAGAATGAAGTACTGAAACATTTCATCCATTAGGGGAATGAAAAACATTAGTTAACTCAGTTAAGACAAAAATAATTCTTTTTTCAAACAAAGAAATTAATCTGTCTGAATTTCCTTCTGTCTGTGCCGTCAAGGGAAACACCATTGAATTTGTCAATACATTTAAATATTTAGGGGTTACTTTTGATGTTAATTTTACTTTTGAACAGCATGTGTTCTCTAGTATAAAAAAGTACATCAAAGACTTGGATGTCTTTATAGAGTTAAGCACCACTTAAAGGAAAACTCCATGTTTAAATCAGAAAAATATATGTAGTAGTCTTTTTTTCTGTGTTCTAACCGGTTCTTAGTGTTTTCTTTTCCTCTGGCTGTGAGAGATGTTTTTTTTCAAACTTTCCCTAACTGTTTTATTGCCCTTGGAGGTTGCCATTCTGGTTTCTGTTATGGCCTCTAGTCTTCCCAGAGTGCCCTTTGGTGTGATATCTAATTGCCCCTGCAGGAAGCCAGTGTCTTGTTACAGGGTCTGTCACAGCTCAGCCACAGACAAAATACTTCTTCCAAAGAAGACACACTGCTAGATTTTGGGTGCATGTAATCATTATTTTTTGATATTGTACCTTGTCCTGCTATGTTCTGCTGTGTGTGTGTGTGTGTGTGTGTGTGTGTGTGTGTGTGTGTGTGTGTGTGTATTTGAATCATGTCACTGTTTACTCTGTTCCTCTCAGTCACTTTTAGTTTTTGCACCAGTACTAGGTAGCAAAAATTGAACATCTCCTTATAGATTGTAACATAGCAGGACAAGGTACTAATATCAAAAAATAATAATGATTACACTCACCCAAAGTCTAGCAGTGTGACTTCTCTGAAAGAAGTATTATCTTTGTGGCTGAGCTGTGACAGACCCTGCTAAATCTAAGGGCATAGCTACATCATTGTCACATGAGCCAGGGTGCATCGTAGGAGAAAGAAAGCCAATAAAACTATTTGTGATGGAGATCCCCAGGTGTCGTAAAACTACCATACAGCTAGCAGGCTAATTTAGAAAAAAATCCTAATAGCAGACAGAGGGAAGGACATACTAGGACTTAACATACATATCAAAATACTCTACTTAACATATGTTTTTGCACATTCAGGGTGGACTTCTCCTTTAACAACCGAATCAAGGAGGTTGCTAGTACATAGTTTCCTTTTTTCTGTTTTGGATTACGGTTTGGTGGTATATGCTCCCGCGAGTGTTAAACTCCTGGAAAAATTGACAGTAACATATAATTCAATATTGAGATTTATGCTTTCAGCTCCTGCTCGAACTCACCACTGTTTGTTGTTAAAGTCTTCCAACTGTCTCTCTCTTATAAATAGAATTCAGTTTAAAATGTGTCAGTTTCTATTCAAAATCAAAGCAGGTCTTTTGCCTAATTCTGTGAGCTCTTTTTTTCTAAATGTGTTAATCCTAATTGCACTCGAACTCAGTCTAAGTTTACATTTCATGTTCCATTTTTCAAGAGAACCACTGGACAACGTTCATTGCTATATAGTGGACCTAGTTATTTTAATTCACTCCCATGTGACATTTCAATTTGTAATTACATTTTTTTCTTTTAAATCAAATTTGAAAAAATACTTACAGTGTAATCAAGAATGTACTTGTTAAATGTTTATATGTGAACTGTATTTTGTACTGTAGATGTTATTGTCCTTGTTTAATGCATTGCTTGTCGTCTGTGAAAACAGGCAATTTGCTCATTAGACTTACAGGGATAAAAAAATAAAATGAAATGAAATGAAATTACTAAGAGGGCCAGGATTAAGTTCTATATCACCTGAAAGTCCTAGCAGCAAAAGAGATAAGGAAAATGGTGAGAGCAACAAACAATAATGCTTTTCAGAAGCCAGATAATATCCCAAATCAATAATGGATTGTTTCTTTAAAACTCCTAGTAGTTTAGCTTGTGAGAACAAGACATTAGTAGGATTTAATAATAAATTTGAATGCAAAAAGTCACTTTGTGAATAACACTGGTCACCCTGAGGTCTGTGAATATCGCTATTAAAAGGTAGGTTAAAACCCCCGTAATCAAAGCAAATAAGGGCCACTAATATACAACAAGTCTCAAAGTGCTTGACCCACATGTTTGAAAACACTCTATTACCTTATATATATATATGAAATGTCCAGTTAAATAAAAACAGTAAACATAGAGTTACAACTCTGAACAACTTAAATTTTCTCTATGGAGTGGCGCAGCCATTCATGCTTCCACCAGAGTGCTCACACTGCGTGCTGTGCAGCGTATTAAACTTAGCCGCCCCTCCTGGTTGATGATGTCACTCCCTATATGCTCCTTCCCACAGTCCCATTCACCGAATCACTCATTGGGACTGGGGCCTCTGACAAGTGAGTGGAGTGGGAGAAGAATTCTTCAGGTGTCAATAGATGATTCAGACTGCAGGTAGTATGCAAACGAACAGTTTTTGCAGTGGCAGGGCAGAATGAAAAACACAGTCAGTGCAGAGGAGTTCTTGTTACAGCAGGCTTATGCAGTGTGTGCTGTGTGGTATTTTAAACCTAGCCGCCCCTCCCGGTTGATGATGTCATTCCCTGTATGCTCCTCCCCACAGTCCTGTTCACTGAATCACTCACTGGGACTTGTCCCAAAACAGTTCATCCACGGCTCACATTCTCAGCCCTCCTCTAGCCAACATATGCATTTTTTAATTAAACATAGCCCCACAGAATCACAGTATCCCCTTTGCCCTTGCACACCATTTTACTATTATTTTATTCCCTTTCCTTCCTGTCGCTAGTGCTAATGCTGTCTACCCCAGTGTTAGACAGGCTCAGCTTCATTAATATTGATGTGGCCTCATTAATATTCATGAGACTACCTGGGAATCCTCAAGCACAATTGGTGCTTCAAAAAAAATATTTCTTTGCTTCTCTGTTGCCACTCTAATTTTACAAATGTCTCCGGCTCCCCTTTCTTTCACTTTACACAGGGACCGGGACCATCAGAGAGGCAACTTAACTGGCTGCCAAATAGCCAAAATGAAAATGCATGTCTGCACATGTGTGCAGAATTCCAGAATGCACCTGTAGTGCAAACCACACCGATGGCTCTGTGCTACAGCTCCTACAGCCCCATTCAAGAAAATAGATTACAGGGTGCCACAGGGAGAAGTCAAAGGGCACCACGAGAGACTATTCTGGGGCAGAGAAGGACTGGGGACAAATTGGGGAACACCGGGAAAATCTGGGCACCAGAATGGGGAAAACAGCAGCTCCCAGGGGCCAAACAGGTAAGCCCCTGAACAGGGGGGTTACATAAGTGAGAAAAGGAAGTCAGGGGAGGGAAACTGAGGATAAGGAAGACAGCAGGGGAAGACGGCACATAAGAGGATAAAAAAAGAGACATCCTGAACAGGTACTTTTGTTTAGTCTTCACAGTGGGGGGGGGGCTGGCAGCAACAAAGGGGAAGGAGGTGAACACAAGTTCATTTTCAGTGGAAAGAGTCTTGAAGGGATGTGTAGCTCTGAAAGTAGACAAGGCTATTGGACTGGACTGGATACATCAACGGGTGCTAAAAATACTCAGGGAGGTACTAGCTGCCCCACTGATGGCCTTATTCAATAGCTCACTGGAAACAGGTGTGGCCCCGAGGACTGGAAGGGAGCACAAGCAATTCCGTACCATAAGCGCAGCAGCAGGGAGAAGGCTAGCAACTAGAGGTATGCAAATAATGAGTAGTATTTCCCAAATCCCATGAATAACAGGCTATTCATTACTCGGGAAAAAATGAATAATCAGTGCTATTCGGGGCTATTTGATGTTTTGCTATATGGCTGGAGCTGATGATCTCCCAAGACTTCCTGTCCAGCCAGAGGCCACTTTGGAAGCTCACTGCAAGCAGGTCATGTGGCCTAGCACTCGCAGAAGCTTCAGGCAGGAGAGACAGATGAGTTGAGCTTCTTCAGAGAAAGAATCTGCTTCAATCCATCTTGCAAAAATCAGAAATCTTGATATTTGTCCCCCTCTAAATCCCAAACTAAAGAGGGTTGACTTTTGTACACTGTAGTGTGAAAAATAAGTTTTGAAGAAAGGGAAAAATTGAAGGACTGTTTAGTGTTTGTTGAGAGAGAGGGCCACAACAGCACATACACAGGCTGTGTGTGTGTTGTACTAAAACCAAACAAAATTTAAAGCTGCACTGTAGTGTGTTTTAAAAACTGACAGCTTAAGGAAGAAAGGTTTTGGGGGGGCATTTTGATTAGAAATTTAGGGGGGTTGTAATGTATTTGTTTTCTGAAACAATGAACAAAGTAAGTAGTCTAACCAAAGTGCAGTTAGCTGTTAAGGACCTTTTTTCTGTTGTTGTAAGTGACTTGGCTTTGTGCCTAAGAAAACATTTTACAAATATTTTTTTTCTAAGAATTTAGTCAGGCTTGAGTATAATAACAGAGACTTGCCAGCCCAGCATTGCTGCAATGACTTAAGTGACTTAATTTCATGTAAAATATAAATCAAATTTAATATCAGAAATTTTCCTTTGAGGAACCTGGGCTTGGGTCCCTCCACAGCAACTTAAGTAAGTGGAAAGGCACCTTAGCTGGTAGGGTGGGACTAGCTGGCAGATTCCCTCCGCTTCAGTTAGCTGTTTTTCTGTTCTGTGTGTGTGCATGATTGTGCACACAAGATAGTTTTCAAAGTCTGTGGCTGTGTGCCCAAGAAGAAATTAAAAAAAAGAACATTTTCTGAGAATTTAGTCATGCTTGACTGTAGTGAGTGAGATTTATCAGCTCATCATAGCTGCAGTGACTTGAGTGACTTGATTTCATCATAAATATAACTTAAATTTAATATCAGAAATCTTCCTGTGAAGAACCCACTCTTGGATCCCTCCATGGTAGAGATGCAATGAAATTTAATTTCACCGGCAAAATTCTGGCGAAATCAGGAATTTTGTCCGGTGTAACATTTCATGAAATTAAGCCCTTATGGTGAACTTTCATCATCAATTTTGCAAGTAAATTTCACTTTGGCCCATAAATTTCACCTTGCAGTAGCATCAGGCGAAATTAGGGGAGCAGACTGCAGGTCACATGGGTGACTGTACTTAGGCAGGAAGCCACCAAATCTGCTTCCTTTTCCTAGAGCTTGCAGGCTGAGTAGTGGAGTGTGAGTGAGACTGCAAAGGAAAACCTTTAAATTGTAGCAGTTTGTGTGGTTGCTTGTGTCTGTGTTCTTCCCCAATTTCTTTATTTAAAAAAAGGTAATCTTTCTGTTGTAGGACATTTTCTGTTGTGTTATATTTGTCTGTCTTTATAGTTAGTGTGTGCGTGTGTGTGAGAGAGAGAGAGACTCTCTCTCTCTTTCTCTCTCTTTCATCTATT
Source organism: Neoceratodus forsteri (assembly GCA_016271365.2). Lineage (NCBI taxonomy): Eukaryota > Metazoa > Chordata > Ceratodontiformes > Ceratodontidae > Neoceratodus > Neoceratodus forsteri. The sequence continues at coordinate 1,635,928,372 of CM057456.1, read as the reverse complement.
TAGTTTTCTATTAAGAAAACTTTTTTTTAACATGGATGGGAGGAAAGATAGGTCAAGGGGGACTGGGCAGAAGGCAGGAGCAGCAGGAACTGGAGGATCTACTGTTTGCCTTAGCAGGCAGGCATTTCTGTCTATAAGATAGGCACTGCCCAGCAGGAACATGTGCCCCACATTCCCCAGCAGCAGGACACCATTGCCCTCACCACCAGCAGCAGCAGGTTCCTCCTACCCCTCAGCAGCAGGAGCACCTTGGCACACCAGTAGAAGTATGTGCTCCCCACCCCCCCCAGCAGCAGCAGGATCCCATTGCCTCTCTCCAGAAGCAGAAGCATGTGCCCCCACCCCCCCAGCAAGGGCAGCAGGATGTTGTTGAGGCCCCTGCTGGGACATCAGCTGGTGCTACCCCCCCACAGATTCTCAGCAGTGTGGTCATTTTTTACCACAAAGGCTGGAAATGACACTGTTGTCATCTGCAACCTTTGTGGCAGCAATATTAGGCAGGGAAAACAAGGGTCCCACTTTGGGATCTGTGTACAAAGGAGTCACCTGCAGCATCATCATGCTGCAGAGTGTCTCTCAAAACAGCAAGAGGCTACAACAGCAGGAGGCAGTGATGAGCAAAAGGAAGGGGGCAATGAGCAGGAGGAAGGAAGTCAGCAGCCTAGTGGGTGCCATAGGTTCAGCAGGAGAACACAGCAGCAGCAGAACTTGGAGGCAGCAGGACCATCTAGCCACAGTGATCACCCTACACCCGCTGTTGCCACTGTGCTGCTGATTCTTCAGCACAGCCTGCAGCTGCCCTCCAGGTGAGGTCAGCACGGAAGACCTGGAGGCCGTGCACCATGAGGTGGCGGCAGTGCACACTGAAGTGCAAGGTGTCTGGCAGGAGTTGGACCAGTTCCATCAGAAGGTCAGGGTGACCTCCAAAAAATAATGGAGGACCAAAAGAAAGTGTTGGATCTCTTGGAGGAGCTGTGTCATGAGGGTGGTGGTGGTGGTGGTGGCACTGGTGGAACTGCATAATGATTCATGGTCTAAGGTCTGGTACTGTGTCAGTTTTGGCAGCCCAGAGGCAGCACAGCATCTAATTTTTTTTCTTTTCATTTTCTTCTCCTTTGTTATGTTTGCAGTAGGCAAAACATTTTGGTATGATACAGGGCTTTGAGAGGTGTGTCTTAGTGATCCAATCCTGAAGAGTCTACAAGGCGCTGGACTAATAATCAGTAAGACTGATTATGACACTTTCAGGCATGAAGTGCTTGGACTTCAAAACATTGTGCTGACAGACACAGTCATAAATCAGCTCTTTTTTACATTCTCTTGCGTGCATGCACAAGGAACATCTTGGGAGAATGGGACACTTTGGAGGTGTGCCTGTCCTGTGCAATCCCCTGCTCCGTTGAGCAGGCATGGCGGTCCTGCACCAATTGATGCGGTGCTGTGTATGACAGCGGTGGCCTCCTCTTCAAAGAAAACCACCGCTGTGTACTGGCAGCGCATCACACCCCCCCAAATCTTTGGTGCTACGCTGGGAGCCCACCCCAGTGTGGCAAATGTCCTGCATCATCTGCCAATGGGGGTGCCCAATCCCCCGTCAGCTCCACCTTCCCCCAAACAGCTTTCCCTGCTGCCATGCTGGGAGCCCACCCCAGTGTGGCAAACGTCCCGCGTCATCTGCCGACGGGGGTGCCCAATCCCCCGTCTGCTCCACGGCCCCCCCAGCCATCCTTCTGCCATGCTGGAAGCCCACCCCAGCGTGGCAAATGTCCCGCGACGTCAATTTACCAAAAAAAAAAAACCTGTAAATTAAAAACAGTCCCACACAGTCTCCCGGCCCTCTCCCACAACCCGCACCACCCACTGCACACTGCTCTCACACACCCTCACCCCATACTTACCTCTGGAGCTCAGCGAACGATCATCACTGGACCGGGAACACGTCTGCACTCTTCAAAGCCGACCGCGAACTGAGGAAATGCCGGTAAGCTGTATAATGGGCTAGATGGGGTTTTTCAACTTTGTTGCATATCTCAGGCATTTTTTGGAATTTTTGCACCAAATTTTCAACATGGGGTTTTGGAACCCTTCTCCTTAATTCTGTCACTGACATGGCGTTATTAGGGCCGAGGGTGATTTCACGAATCACTGCGCAAAATCATCTTTTGGGCCCGATTATCAACGACAGTGCCAGCTTTCATAAGTGGGCTCTCAAAAGCCTATTCTGGAAACTTTGGTGAAAAATTCCTAAAAATGACTTTATTTCTAGCGTCGTTACGCAGTTCCACGCAGGCTTGTAAGTTCGCGAATTTTCAATATTTTCAGTCCAGATTTTCAACATTGCCATTTTACCACACCTTCTTATAGAAATACAGCTGTCATTTTCACATCTCACCCAAAAGCGTGTTTCCGCCCATGTAGTGCACAATGGGCGATCAGATTAGTGCAAACTCAATATATGGGACATTAAGAAAATCACAGTGACACTGTTCATGAGCAGAGGTCTTAAAATGGCTATGTTGAAAATTTGGTGAAAAAATTCCTAAAAATGACTGTTTTACGAGCGTGCATTGCGCAGTTCCTACGCACGCTCGTAAGTTCGCGAATTTTCAATATTTGCACTCCAATGACTTCCAAATACCTAAACAGCACATAGAAGCAAGCAACATTCAGCATTGACAAATGCTTATACTTCTTTGTCACTGATTTTTTTAAGCCATGTCCAAGTGCCAAATACCACTGCAAATACCTGCTCGCGAACGTTCGGCATTGACAAATGCTTGTTTCTTTCTGTGTTAAAGCAGGGAAAGGTTAATGTCTGAAGCATGCTATTTGGAGTGCACTAAGTCTGTTGTATTGTGGGCTACACATGGAAAAGGCTGTAAATCTGTTTGGGGAGACTTCTGCCAGATTAACTATAGAAGCAGTTCTTTGAGAAAGTTGATGTAACCCTTTCACTCCCAATACAGAACCAGCTGGCTCTCTCAGTCTAGGGCTTCACTAGTGCATTTCTGTTACCATTCTTAAGCAGTTTTTCTTATTCATATGCATATCAAGCATTTTATTCAGCACGACAGGCACTTTAGCACCACATATAGACCAAAAAGAAAAAAAAAATGTAAGAGAAAGAAAAGGGAGAGGGGAAACTACCTAGGTAGGTGGCCAATGCACCGAGGCATACAATTGGAAGTTAATAGGCTAGGAAAATGGCACTGCTGCAGCAGACTACTAAGAAAGACAAGGGGAGAGGTTAGAAAAATATGTCCCTGGGTGCTCCAGTTATTCCTAACATGGAGCACAGCTCTACCACAGCCTGCAGTTCAGTTTTATGATGTTCTCACACCAGACTGGTGGGAATAGAAGCCACATTCCTTTCTGAAGTAACCCATGTACACCGGACTACTGCAGCACTGCTGTAGAGGAACCTCTATACTGAGAGCCCAGCCCCATACTCCAAACAGAGAATGGTAAATTCCCTTCAGTTTGTCAGTTGTTGCCCCACCATAACTGTACCCACCCAGGTCCAAGCCTTAGTCTTTCGGCACTGCCCAGGATCTTAACCTTGACCAGGTACAACATTAATACCAGCAGCAAGCATCTGGCATTGACAAATGCTTGTTACTCTTGACTCACTCTTCCTCATCTGCAACCCTGAAAATAAGAACCCCCCCAAAAAAGAAAACAGCAAAATATATATATATTTTTTTCTGCCCTCTTCCTCTTCTATATCCTCTTGTTTCTTTTTCTTGTCCAGTGGTTTTGTGTGTAATTTGCTATGTAATGTTTATGCTCCTTCCCTTCCCCTCTCATATGAATACCCTTGCCCTGATCCTGCATGTCCTCCCTGTTGTAGTACTGTGCACATAAACTCTGTACCTTTCTTCTTGTTTTATGTTACTCCTTCTTTATATGTTTTGTCCTCCTATCCACAAATGTCAAGTATTGTATTTTGTTCCTATGAACACATTTTTTTCCCCAAAACTATGTGTCTTTGTGTGGGCTTGTGGCAGTTGTTGTGGTTGTGTGCAGCATCAGTACAAATATGTACACAACAGTCATAAAAACATAAGCACTTTTATTGTGAAGTTAAACATAAATATGTCTTTTGTGCTTAACAACAACACTTGTCCCCTGACCTTGCCAACCACAAATATTAACTTTGCATCCCTCCCCTCCCATCATGATGATGTTTTATAGCAACCCACCACCACCACCACCACCCAGTCCAAAATGTGTACTTGGTCCACAGTTTAACACAGCCTTTTGCCACCAAAATGTGCAGAGCAGGCATGCTAAAATGAGAAATATGACAGGAAAAAGCGAGGATGAAATTGAGACATGAATCTGCTGTCAGTCAAGATGGTATATAGTGCCCCGCAACCACCAGGACAAGTAAAATGGTGTTTTGTCCACTGTTTACAAATGATTTCAGGCTGAATATTGTTGTCACTAGTGCGGAACAGGCCGTACATGTCCAGAAATGTTACATGAAAAATGTTACATTAAATTTAGACAGAAATCTGGCCTCAAGTCATGATGTTATATGGTGCTCCTCCACTTTCCAGACCAAAAAATACTGTTTCAGACACTGTTTACAAAGGATTTCAGGCTGGATCATGTTGCTGCTAGTGCAGAACAGGCCGTACACATCCAGAAATGTTACATGAAAAATGTTATTTAAAATTCAGACAGAAATTTGGTCTCAGTAATGATGTTAAAGTTACCTGCCACCACCCGGACCAAAAAATGCTGTTTAGGCCATGGTTTACAAAGGATTTCAGGCTGAATCTTGTTGCTGCTAGTGCAGAACAGGCTGTACAAGTCCAGAAACATTATATGAAAAATGTTACATACAATTTAGACAGAAATCTAGTCTCAGTCATGATGTTATATGGTGCCCCCCCCCACCTCCAGGACCAAAACATGCTGTTTTGGCCACTATTTATAAAGGATTTCAGGCTGAATCGTGTTGCTGCTAGTGCAGAACAGGCTGTACATGTCCAGAAATGTTACACAAAAATGTTATATAAAATTCAGACAGAAATCAGACACCTTTAACCTTTTTGGGGGAATTAGATGTTGTTAAGCCTTTTTTATGATTACTTTGTAATTAATGACTCACATCATTAAAGATGGCCTCCATTCACCATTTGCAAAATCACGTCAACTGGTGTTAATGGTTGAATGAGCATGTTATATTTCGTTCGTTTCGTTTTTTTTGTTGACCGGGTAAGTGCACTAGACAAATCCTGCCTATTTTCAGGCACGACCCAGGGGAGGGGGATACAGATGAATGCCAACTGACCTTGAACTAGATTAAGCTGCTCATACTCTACTTGTACTAGGAGAGTTCCTCAACATGTCATGGATAGTAAGCGGCAGAAAATATTTATTTTTCACATAGGGTGCATGGGCGTGTCAGGTGACACTGAGGAGGGGAGGGCCGGGTGTTGCATATGCCAGCATGGGCACATTTAAAGACGTCTCAAGACAACATATCTTGCTTTGATATGGGGTTAGTCCAAATGAAAAGTAAAATGTGTATCTTGATATTTTTGGCAGCAAAACATTATAACTGTAATCATGCAAAATGTTTATGGTTATGGTAATTTGACTGCTGCTCTATACAGGGTGGGGACCAAACAACAGTTTAGGGCAAAGGGTAATCAAATGAGACTGATTAACACTGCAGCAGTGTTACAGTGTGGGAATAAACAGATACTTAGGCAGGGGGTAAAGTGCATAAAATAAACGCACATGTGCGTTTATGATTTTTATTTTCACAATCAGTTGTAGCAATATACAGAAATCAAGGAAAATTGGGTGTTAGTCAGCACACCAAAATGAAAATATATTCAGAAAATGACTCTTCCCTAGTCACTTTTCTAGGCTGTACTGTTCAGTATTATCTGGTGTGAAACCTTGCACACCTACCTCTCCAACAGCCAGCAACCCACTGGCCTACCTATCTACTGTTTCACTCCTAGTGGTGAGTTTATATACACTTCAGGAGATTACATCATAGTGAGGTGTCTGGGGTCTGGAGAACAATTAGGCTTTATTTCTTTAATAATAAGCTTTACCGAAACTCTATTTCACAATCCTATTACATATGGCAATGTTCTACCTCATGCTTGGTTCATGTCTTTTACCTGGGTAGCCATTCAATAGTTATTCACCCTTATTCCTAAAGAATGTTCATTAAAATTCTAAGCCCCTCCCCTTTAGCTGACATCATTCTTCCCTGGTTTCATAAAAACACTCATTCAGTGGGAAGCCAACCCTATAATAGGACCTTTCAACATTTCAGGCTCCTTGCAGGTAATTACAATTTTATTAACAGGGTTAATATCTGAATGCGTCTCAGGTGTCTCTGATTTGTCTTGGGGAAAAGAACATTAAGAGCGCACTCCTTATTCTTTTTCTCCAGCCAGCTCAGGAGAGCTGCACTACTCATGCAGCCTCTGGTTTATTTTTTCTACTTTTAATTTAAGAAATCCCTACTGTGGTTCTTCACACAGCAGCTCTCTAGATGTCTTGCCAGGATGTAGGGGCTCTAGACTATCTTTATTTAGAGCCCTTACCATACCACTATAAAGCATATACATTGACCTGATGGCTTGAAATTGCAGCCGTCGGGTACACATTTCAATTGGTCCTTTTCTGTCCCTTTTTTCATTATTGGCCCACTCTTTATTTCAAATCTTTAAGCAGCCCCAGTTACAACCTCTCTGAGGCTGCAACAATCCTACTTGGCACACATTCCCTTTTTGAGCCACTATGGGGCTTATTTACACACTGCCCCAGTGTCTATCTGCCGGCATCCTTTTATCCTCGCAGCTCGCTTGTGGTGTGTCAGTATACTTTGGAGCAAACCTCTGCTCCAAAGCAACAATGTTTAATTACTGCTCCAAACAAGGAGCTGGACTTTCAGCTACATTTTGCAGCAATACAGACTCAAAGCATTTGCTTCGATCATGTATTCCTCCCTTGGTCACACCCTGCGAGCGGAGCGCAGTTCACTTCACTGGAGCTACACATTACAGCAGGTGATTTCAGCAGTAGTGGCTTTGGGGCTCAGCGCAATGAGAGCAGGTGCTAATAATCCACTTCTGGGGCACCAGTTATTCTCAACAAAGTGCAGCTTGTGCTATAAATATCTCCTGGCTGGGATATCATTTTCAATGTGCTAGAAACACCTATGTGCAATACAAGGAGCTCATGAGAAAACAAAGGGATAGTACAGTAAACAGGGGTATTTTGTCAGGTTGGCTACCCTGACAAAGAAATAAAAAGAATAACAAGAAAAAAGATCTAGAAGACAGAAGAGTGAGGAAAAATAGGGTTGGGTAGGGTTGCACATAGTTTGATGTACCATTTTATTTTGGGGCACATTTTCTTACGGCACCGTTACAAGCCGATAACACAACCAATTCACAAATACAATGATAGATAGACAAAAATAATTTATAACACTATACTGAGCTGAAAGTGTTTTGGGGGGAGGTTCCTCTGAGTAACTTCAGCCTTGTTCCAAGTCCAGTGTCACATCCTCCAAGAAGTGGCCCTCAGTCTTCAAGACTGGAGTTGTCATGAGGTGGAACTTCTCTCAGCATTGCTGCTTCATCCACTTCACTGCTGGTGGATGCCTTAACAGAGGGATTGTTATCATCCTCATCACTGAGACACAGTTCATGTGGCAACACCACTGACATCACTGTGTCATGTGGGATGTGCCTTTCATTCATTTTGATGAATGTTAACATGGACACATTCTTGGGTGATGAATTGGTCCAACGGTCACATACAATGGCCCCAGTCAAACTAAACACTCATTCCACACTGACACTGGATGGTGAGCAGCTCAGGTATTTCACAGCAACCAGTGTTAGCACTGACCAGTCAGTCAGTTTCCTACTCCAGTACTGTAATGGGTCATCACTAATGGCAAGGTACTTTGTGTCCTCCATGTAGGCCTCCACCATTCATTCTGCTGCCCTGAGTTGAGCTGCCTCATCTTTCTCCTCCTCTTCTTCTTCTTCCATATCTTCCACTCCCACCTGATAGAGAACATCCCAAATAGGATTGCTTGCCATTTTCTGCTGTATCTTGCCCATTTTCTCAGACTGGGTTGCCTGTGAGACACTCGTGGTGGTAGTAGCAACACTTGTTTTCTCTGCAGTGTGTGCTTTTTTGATCTGTGCAGCAGACACCCACCTTATGAGGTTCTCTGTCAGTTTTTGCACTCACTGACAACCTCCTTCGATTACAGAAGGCAGGCCGCATTTGTAGAATGGCTCAAGCATGGTAGCAATTGCAAATTCATCAGACTGCACAATGCTGAATATACGGGTATTTGTGTCTAGCACATGGAGCATGTGATCCATTAGATCACAAGTGCTATGATCCCCACTTGCCTCCATCTGGTGTCGCACATTAACCAGTGTCTGCCTCAGCACACATATGAGGGGTATGTATTGACTTATACAAGCAGTGTCCCCACTCACTGTCTGTGTAGCATGCTCGAATGGACACAGAATGTGCATTAGCCCATCCATTTGGTGCCACTGCTTTGTTGTTAGAACGATGGACTTTCCAGCACTGTCACTGTGCACCAGCAGGTATTCTGAAACAGCCTTATACTGTTCATACAGCGGGTCAAGTATGTACAGTGTGGAGTTCCAAGTGGTCACAACATCAAGCTTCACACGATGCTGAGGCAGATGGTTATTGCACTGTAGCTCATGCAGATGGTCACAGGCCTTTGCAGAATGGGCAAAGTGTATACAGATGCAATGGGTGACAGTCACTGTTTTCTTAATGTCCGCATGATTTAGAAACTGCTGCACAACAAGATTAAGACAGTGTGCTAGGCAGGGCACACTGAAAAACCCACCATCACTAATGCACTTCACTACATTGCAGCCATTATTACTTGCGATGAATCCTGTTGTAAGTGATTGTGTGTGTAGCCACTGATCAGTTTCGTCCAGCAGAACATTAAGCATTTTCTCACTGGTGTGAGAACCAGTAACACTTCACATAGTCAGGGTTGCATACTGCTGAATTTCAGGGGTGTTGCTACCAGTACAGTTTTGCTTCAGGCAGGTTTTGCCAGGCCCAAAACCAACTACCACCCCATGTATCTGTGCCCAGTGTGCCGTTATGCATAGATACGAGCTTGCTGCTGCTTGTCCACTGACCCACATATCCATGCTAAGATGGATATATTCTGATGCAGAATGCTTCATTGCATGTCTTGTGGAATTAGCAACTCTACCATAAAGGAGAGGCTGGTTTCTCACCTGGAGGTAAATGGGCTGCAGGAAAGCAGGCATCATGGGTTTGTCTCAGGCACATCCTGTCAGACTAATCTGGTGGAGTACTATGATTGGGTAACCAGGCAATTGGGCAGTGGCCATGCAGTGGATGTCCTGTATCTGGATTTCAGCAAGGCATCTGACTCAGTGCCACATGGGAGGCTAGGTAGTAAGCTGGAGGGTAGAGGGGCAGGGGCAAAGCTGGTGGGATGGGTAGGGAGCTGGCTGAAGGGGAGGCAGCAGAGGATGGCATTGGGAGAGGAGCTCTCATCACCCAGGGCAGTGACAAGCGGGTTGCCACAGGCATCTGTGCTGGGGCCAGTGTTATTTGGGATCTTCATAGCAGACATTTCAATAGGCATCAAGAGCAAGAGCAGTCTGTTTGCAGATGACACCAAGATGGGAGCAGTAGTGGATGACCTATAGGGGTGGCAGGGGTACAGGACAATCTGGCAAAGTTGAAGGCTTGGTCAGACACTTGGCAGCTGGGATTCAATGCTAAGAAATGCATGGTGTTGCATTTCAGAGCAAGGAACCTAAGGAGGAGCTACCAACTAGGGGGTATTCAGCTGACCAAGATGGAGGGGGAGAAAGATCTAGGGGTAATCATAACGGGAGCAATGAACCACTACATGCAGTGTAGAAAGGCAGCTGCCAAGGCTAACAAGATGCTGGGGTGTATTGCCAGAGGCATATCCTCCAGGAGGGGGGGAGGTGATTCTGCCACTGTACAGGTCACTGGTTGGACCACACCTGGAGTACTGTGTGCAGTTCTGGAGGCCATACCTGAAGAAGGACATTAGGCTGCTGGAGGCAGTGCAGCACAGGGCAACAAAAATGATCCACGGGTTGGAGGATTTGCCCTATGAGGGTAGGCTGGAGGAGCTGAACATGTATTCCTTGGAGGAGAAGAGAGGAGGGACTGGGGGACATGACTGAGACCTTCAAATGCATGAAGGGGATCAACAGGACTGACACAGGAGGGCTTTTTTAGTTAAGCGGGGGAGGGACACCTGAGGGCACAGTCTGAGATTGGGGGGAGGGGGAGGTTCAGGAAGGAAAATAAGGGGGCATTTTTTCATGAAGAGGGTGGTGGCAGGTTGGAACGTATTACCAGAGGAAGTGGTATCATGTGATACAGTGGGATGCTTCAAAAGGGGATGGGACAGTGTAAGGAGGAGGATCACTGGGGGGAGGGAGGGAGAGGCAGCTGCAGTATAAGGGCTGCTAGCTGCACATTCAGGCAGACTCAGTAGACCGTATGGCCTTTATCTGCTGGCAGGTTCATATGTTCATACAGCTCTGGCATGGCACGCTTAGAGAAATAGGTTTGTGATGGAACCAGCTGTTTGAGACCAGCACGGACCATCAACCTGTGGAACCCAGCATTCTCCACAAATGAGAACAGCAACAGATCGATGGCCAGCATTTCAGCGGTGGCAGCATTTAACTTGTGCACAGCAGCATGATTGGGGGGGTATTTTGCATGCCGCTCATGGACGGTCTTCAGTGTGGGGTGTATCTTTTCGGCTTTTGACCAGAATGCAGTACTTGAGGCACCAGTGTCATTCTTTTATGGGTAACAGTAGACTCTTGGGGATGTGCAGACCACATGAAACCCATTATTTTGGCTGATTTGGGGTGTGGTGATGTACTTTTCTGAGTCAAGGGACTGGGACTGATGCCTCCACTGCTATGCCCACTACTCGAGAGAGCAAAGAGTTGCTCCTCCACCGATCCACTTTGCCCTTTCTCCTCCTGCTATAATGAACTGCTCTAAATTACATTTAACTTGCCGAGTGAGATCCCACCAACAGCTCTGGCATCCTTCTGGTGTTGCTGCCAGCGCAGCGGGCACTTGTTTTTCAGGTGGGCGTACTGGCCACCCATGCCTATGTGGCTTCCCTTTTTTCTCTAACACGTGCTTGACACAGATGACATATTGCTATGGTCTCATCAACTGGATCAAGCACATAAAAGTCCCAAACTAGGGACTTTTGACCTCTGGACTTAACATGCTGCAGGGACTGGGATGGCTAAAAATCAGGCTTTGAAGTTTGTGCTTTTTGGGCTGCTTTCATCACTTCCATGAGACTACTTGTTTTGGGAGGGGGAGTGACTTGACTGTTTGGAGGAATGCTGCTGATAGACTTGGTGACAGACTGACCCATGGACTGCGCATGTACATGGCCTACATCACCCTTGACCTTTTTAAACTCAGGCTCCCATGAGGGATCCTCCCAGTCGTCGTCATTGGCACTGATGCTGATGATGTCCTTGTCCTCCTCCTCCTCCCTGTCACCGTCTTCTTGCATGTGCACCTTTCACTTTCTCTACAACCATCTCCTCAGGGCCAGGGGGCTGACTACCCATATCTCCTGGATTATCAGACTCCGGCCGAACACTATCACCACCACCAACAACTCCAGCAGGAACAGGCCTTGGGACAGCTACACTGACAGACTTATTACCCTCCTCCTGGATCACTGTTCCTTGCTGGTGTTAGTGTCTCCCTTCTTCTCACTATCATCATCCCCCACCAGCATGGATGCAACAGTTGTGGCCTTAAAAAACTGAGACACAGGTATGCCAGTACTTCGAATAACTACTTTGCTGGTTCCTGTCACACCACCAGAGGCCACAGAAGACACTGATGCAGACATACTTGTGCTTTCACTGCTTAGGGGAATTGGAACTGAAGTTGTACTCTCCTCAGCAGACTTCTTAGCTGCCCCATGGCATGTTCCCCCCCATACTGGATTGTCTCTTAGTAGGCATTTTATATGCTGCTGCTTCAAAGCTTTGTTTTTCTCTAGGACTATATCAAAAAAGGATGTATTACTAACTGTGTGAATAACACCTCACACCTGCAGGCAGTACTGGCTTCCTTTCCAAGTCCAAACACAGTCAGGACAGGTAGCAGCACTCTATACAACTAATACAGTATATGGTAGCCTAGTCTACTAAAAACAAAAAGGTAACTTTTTTCCCTTCCCCAAACAGGAATTAAAGCAACACAGGGAAAAATGGCACAGGTAACCTACTTTAAATACAGATCACCTGTGTCTGGACAACTTAAGTACTGTAATGTGTTAGTACTCACTACTAGAGATTTTTTTTATATAAGGGCAGAGACAACCATATAATATCGACAAACAAAGGTGCATACAACAATATGGATGGGATCAGCAATCTCTTGACAACTGCTATATTAATATGTGTTTTTTATATTGCTCAGGTCAGACTCAGGCAGTAGACAATGCTGTAATAGGGAAAGGGTAACCAAATTCAAGTAAAAGAGGAACACTGCAATGCAGAGGCAAGCTCCAGCAATAAAATACAGGGGAGCAATTCACCAAAGCAGTGAAACTGTATATGGACAAGTTCAGCTGATCGACTAAAAGTACTTATGTTTCCATACAAAAAATAGAGAACTGTTGCTTTTCACAGTTTAAGTGACACACACAACTTAACAGCAAACAGAACTGACCACAAAGAAAAAAAATAAAATAAGGGATCAGCACTCTGTGTTCAAAACTTTAGACTTCACAACTAAAAGCAGAAGAATGGTATATAACACAGGCTAACAGGAGCAGAAACTCTCAGACAGGAGTAACTTTTCAGAGAAAAAAAAATATTTGTCAAGATATAAGAAAACAAGCTTTTGTCAATGCCAAATGTTGGCTTGCTGGCATTGGCATTGGTAGTGCAGGAGTTAGAGAGATGCATAATAGGAATGGCAGTGAAGTATTGAACCGATGCCAACACACCCCCACGCTGCAGAGACTGACAGGCATTGGGGTGTCCCTTTGGGTGTTGGCCATAGTGCTCATGCCATTTCACCTCTCCTTATCCTGCAGACGCAAGAGTGTCGTGGTGTGCATTGGGGTCTTCCGAAGTTACAAGGGTGCGTGGGAAATATGCAACACACGCTTGGAACACTGCCATTGTATGGGTGTTCGGCACCAAATTTTCAACATAGGCATTTTAGCACGTCTGCTCATGTACAGTGTCACTGTTATTTCCTCAAAGCATCCCAAGAAGTGATTTCGCACAGCGACCACGCTATTCTGCGCCGGAAGTGCAAAAACACATTTTGGGCAGGATATGTGAAATGACGGCTGTACTGTTCATCAAGAGGTGCGGAAAAATGGCAATGGTGAAAATCCAGAGTGAAAATATCACAGATGCATGACGGATGCGGCGTAGCCGAGCAATCTGCCAATGCACGCTCGTAACACAGTCATTTTATGGAGTATCATCACCAAATTTTCAACATAGGCATTTTAGGACCTCTGTTAATGAACTGTGTCACTGTCATTTTCATAATCTGGCCCAAACACTAATATCCCACAGCGACTGTGCTATTGTGCGCCGGAAGCGCGGAAACACATTTTGGGCAGGATGTGGAAAATGACAGCTATACTGTTCATAAGGAGGTGTACAAAAATGGCAATGCTGAAAATCTGGCATTAAAATATTGCGAATGCGTGAAGTTACAAGCCTGCGTAGCAACTGCGCAACGCACGCTCGTAAACAGGCATTTGTTGGATTTTTTTCACCAAATTTGGAACATAGGCTTTTTGAGAGGCCACTTCATGAACACTGGCACTGCCATTTTGTTACTGGGTCCTGAAAGATGATTTCATGCAGTGACTGTGAAATCACCTTTCGAGGCCCATTAATGCCATGACAGTGATAGAATTCATGAGGAGAGGCCCCAAAAACCCCATGTTGAAAATTTGGTGCCAAAATTCCAACAAATGCCCGAGATATGCAGCAAAGTTGAAAAAACCCTGTTCATTCCATTATACAATTTACCGGCATTTCCTCAGTTCGCGGTCGGCTTTGAAGAGTGCAGATGTGTTCCCGATCCACCAAGATCTAGCCGGACCCGGAGGCTCTGAGGTGAGGAGGGGTGAGGGGTGGGAGGCAGGTGCGAGTGGATGGGTGCGTGGGGGGCAGAAGACTACGAGGGACCTTTTTGTTGCAGGGAAAAATAAAACTAACATCGTGGGACAGAGTTTTTTTCAGGGAACTTGGCATGCTGGGTGGGCTCCCAGCGTGCCACCTAACTGTTTTGGGGTGTTGCTACAGCCGACGGGATTGGGCACCCTCGCCGGCAGACAATGGGGGGTAAAGTTATGCCGACGGCCCCCCGGCATATAAGAAATGCGGAGGGGCTGATTTATGCTGACGGGGAGTGGGCCCCATTGGCACACAATGAAAGCGGGGAGGCAAGAACCGAGGGTGATTGGGCACCCTCCTCTGCATATCAGAAATGGGGGCTGCGGCGTGGGGAGGGCGCCCCCGTCCAGCAAATTTCCCTGCGCCACAGAAAGCCACCTGGGGAATGGGCACCCCTCAAGTCGGCCGCTGAGCGGCCGCCCGCCATGCTGCTAATGTGGCAGCACGCAGGAAGGGTCCGCTGCATCTGACGAGCTTTGCTTGGATTGCAGCAGACCTTGCCTTAGATGTACTCGCCACATTAGCATGCATGGTGTGGCGCTGGCATGCAGGCTGATTGGGGAATGAGGGACGCACCTACTGATGCGTGCCCTGCATTCGCCCAACAGTGGCCACGCCTACAAATCTGCACTCTCCCAAGATGTTGACTTGTGCGCAAGTGCAGCAAGCCAACATAATGAATACAAATAAGTAGAACACCAACACAAATATAAAGGCTTAAAAGAAATAACAGTATATCACTCACAATTTGTAAGAAATCTGTTTTTAAAAGGCTAGAAATAGCCTGCACTGGTTTTACACACCTACCCTACCCCACTCAGCTCCTTCGCAGATACAGACAGAACTAAAAAACAAATTAAACTAAGTATTATGCAAAAATCTACAAAATTAGAAAATGTTTCCTAGCAGCACTAGGAACAAACTGTATATCTGGGAGCAATCAGCTCTTGAAGACAAGTTTTAAAGAGGTTCTGAAATATGCTAGAAGGGGTAGGGACAAGCCTCATTTAATTATATATCTTGGGACGAACGACCTGGCTGACATGACAGTAGATATAGTCCAGAAGAGGTTTGTGGAACTAGAACAATTATGTGAGGGGGCAGGAAGATCAGTAACTTTTTCAGAGATACTTCCAGTGCCCAAGGCAAGCAGAACAAGAAAGCTGAGAATAGAGGAATTTAATGGATGGCTAAGAACCTGGTGTTATGCTAAAGGGTATGGGCTGTTGGGGGGGTGGGGACGGACCTGGGAGGACAGTAGTCTCTATGCCAAGGACAGACTACACTTGAGTGAGGAGAGAAAGAAAGTGTTGAAACAGAGGATGGAGGAGTACATAGAGGAAGTTGGAAATTTAAACTAGGAGCGGGGGGTGGCAAGTGGGCAAGAGACATGCAGAGACCACTGGTTGGGAAACCATATGAGCTTACCCCCATAACAGTGACAAAGGACAAATGGCAAGTACTATTGGTGATGCTAGGAAAGGAGGGCAGGATGGGAGGAATGGGTAAGGGTGGAAGGTGGTTACCCTTAGTGCTAGGAGCCTTGGGAGGAAAACTGCAGAGTTACAGGTGCTCATAGCAGAGGGAGAGGTGGACATTGCAGCCATCACAGAAACATGGGCCACCCAATACAATGACTGGGACCTGTCTGTACCAGGGTACAGGTTATTTTGTAGGGACAGGGTGACAGGGAAAGGAGGGGGGTGGCACTATATGCGAAGGAAGGACTGAAGTGTGTAAGGAAGAAAGGGGAGGAGGGTAGTACGGAGTCACTTTGGATGCAAATCCAGGATTCCAAGAATAGGATTCTCAGAATGGGAGTGGTGTACAGGCTTCCCTCTCAGACGGAGAAGTTAGACAGGGAACTAGCGGGACAGATCAGGAGGACATGTGAGAAAGGTAGTGTGGTGATTTTGGGGGACTTCAACATGCCAGGAGTGGACTGGAGTACCCCAACAACCAGGAACAGAAGGGAGCAGGTACTGCTGGATGCCTTCCAGGACAGCTTCCTGCTGCAAATGGTCAGTGAACCTACCAGGTTAGGGAATACCCTTGACCTTGTGCTGGCAAATGGGGATTTTGTGAGAGAAGTTACAGTGGAAGAACTGCTGTCAGGGAATGACCACCACTCAGTATGGCTCACATTGGATATGGGCAAGGAAGGAGTAGAATCTGGCACAAGAGTGCTGGACTTCAGGAGGGCCGACTTTGGGAGGATGGGGGAAGTGATAAAAGGGTACCTGGCCAGAATTCAACCTAGTATGGACACTAACCAGAGGTGGGAGCTCATAAAGCTGGGGATAGTGGAGGCAACCAAAACCTGGTGCAAGGCCCAGAGCAAGAAGGCTAGGGCTAAGAAACTGAGCTGGTTGAGCAAGGAGGTCATGGAAAAGGTAAGGAGGAAAAGAGCTGCCTTTAGAAGGTACAAGAAAACAGGGAGGAGGGAGGACAGGGAGGAGTACTTGATGGAATCAAAGGAGGTGACTTGGGCAGTATGGGGAGCCAAGGCATCTACGGAGCTCAGGCTGGCACAAGGCTTTAGAAGGGGAGAAGGACTCTTTAGGTACATCAAGGAGAAAAGGAGCTGTAAGGACCACATAGTAAGGATTAGGAAGGAGGGGGTTGGGTGAAAGCAGGTGCAATAAGGCAGAAGCACTAAATGATTACTTCTGCTCGGTATTTACTAAGGAGAAGGGGGGGTGACACCCAAGGGGTGAGGAACGGCAGAAACGGGGGGGAGGGGGTGACAGATGGGGAAATCATGGAGGGCAGAGTTTGGGAGGGTTTGACGGCACTGAGGGTGGAGAAGGTGCCAGGCCCAGATGGCATCCACCACAGGGTACTGAAGGAGCTGGCAGAGGTCCTTGCGGGACCTTTGGCAGACCTATTTAATGCCTCACTACACTCGGGGTGTGTACCTCAGGACTGGAGGATGGCTCATGTGGTGCCCCTCCACAAGAGTGGGCCCAAGGATGAACCAGGGAACTACAGACTGGTGAGCCTCACATCCATCATGGGGAAGCTAATGAAGACTATCCTGAAGGAGAGGCTGGTGGCCCTCCTAGAGGCCAAAGGACTACAGGACAGCAAACAGCATGGCTTCATATGTGGCAGATCCTGCCAAACCAACCTGGTGGAGTTCTATGACTGGGTAACTAGGCAACTGGACAGGGCCATGCAGTGGATGTCCTGTATCTGGACTTCAGTAAGGCATTCGACTTGGTGCCACATGGAAGGCTGGGAAGTAAGTTAGAAGGCACAGGGGCAGGTGAAAATCTAGTGAGATGGGTAGGGAACTGGCTTCAGGGAAGGCAACAGAGGGTGGTGGTGGGTGGGGAGCGCTCACACCCAAGGGTAGTGACGAACGATGTTCCACATGGCTCGGTGTTGGGACCAGTGTTGTTTGGGAAATTCATTGCAGACATATCATTGGACATCAAGAGCAAGATCAGCCTGTTTGCTGATGATACCAAGGTAGGAGCTGTGGTGGATGACCTAGGGGGATGGCAGGGGTTGCAGGATGATCTGGCAAAGCTTGAAACCTAGTCAGACACCTGGCAACTGGGGTTTAATGCCAAAACGTGTAAGGCAAGGCAAGGCAAGGCAAAATTTATTTAAAAGACGCCCAATCCCAGAGGCTCTGGGCGCCGTACAAAGCATTTAAACAGGCATTTTAACATAATAAATATATAAATTTACACATAAATACAAATCATTACAAAAACTAAACCTAACTATAAATCTTTATCTAAGCATTAAATGCCTTAGAAAGAAAAGGCCTTTAACTGGGCCTTAAAACATCCACCAATGAAGCCTCTCTGACCATAGTTGGTAAGGAGTTCACAGAACAGGGCGTGGCACTAAATGCTCTATCGCCGGGTGATTTCAGCCTAGTTCTGGGAATGGTCAGGAGGCATTCACTGGAGGAACGAAGAGGCGCGAGGAGAAGGCAGGTGACAGAAGGTCTAACAGGTAACCAGGGCCCTGTCCGTGGGGGCCTTATAGGTAAGAAGACCCACCTTAAAGAGGACTCTCCACCTGACTGGCAGCCAGTGCACTTCACGCAATACCGGTGTAATATGACAAAACTTTTGCTGCCCGGTCAGCAATCGGGCAGCTGCATTTTGCACCAGCTGCAATCTGTGGAGAGATCCTCCCGTGACCACGAGATAGAGCGCATTACAGTAATCAAGCCTAGATGTGACTAAGGCATGTATCAAAGTAGGGAGGTCGGAACGAGGGATTTAATTCTGGCAATGTTTCTGAGATGGTAAAAACAGGTACGAACCACAGAGGATATTTGAGCCTCCATGGTTAAATCTCTGTCTAGAATCACACCAAGATTTCACACCCAAGAGGAGGCCTTCAATGGCACAGATCCTAGGACAAGCCCAGTTTCTGTGTCAGAGGCCATCCTATCATGAGCTCTGTTCGACTCCACTACTAATACCGCCGTCTTATCAGGGTTCAGCCGCAACCAGCTGGAGGCCATCCAGTCGCTAATCTTGGTCAGACAGATATTGCCACATCCACTGCATTGGATGTTCCTGGGGCAAAGGAAAATATAGCTGAGTATCATCAGCATAGCAATGAAAACTCAAGTCATACTTCCTAATGATCCCACCCAGAGGCAGCATACACACTACGAACAACATTGGAGCCAATACTGATCTCTGAGAAACTCCACAGAGAAGCAGACTGGGTGTAGATGAGAAATTTCCCATCATAACCCGCTGCCTCCTGTTAGTAAGAAAGGACTCAAACCACTTGATGACATTACCGGTGAGTCCACATAGGTCCCCAAGGCGAGCAAGCAGCACACAATGGTCCACAGTGTCAAATGCTGATGAGAGACTGAGGAGAACAAGAATTGTCTTGTCTCCTGGATCTCTAGCCCTGAGAAGGTCATTCTGCACCTGAACAAGTGCAGTTTCGGTGCTATGTCTGGCACAAAAAGCCGACTGGAAGGGTTCATATAACTCGTGAGATATGAGGTGCTCTTCCAACTGAAGTGCTACCACTTTCTCAATAACCTTTCCTAAAAATGGAAGATTAGAGATTGGACGGTAATTTGCCCTGATCTCCGGGTCCAAAGATGGCTTCTTTAAGAGGGGTCTCACCAGAGCCTCCTTCAAGGCATCCGGAAAGACACCCTTGGAAAGGGAGCACCGTACAATCATGGCAAACACCGGGCCAACAGAGTCAACGCATCTCATTAAGAAATGCGTTGACACCGGTCCAGTTCACAGAAGGTGTGCCTCACATTGGTTGCTACCTCAATAACCTCACTATTCTCCACTGGTCTAAATCCTCCCCAACCAGACGGAGTGCACTCAGAACACATCAGACGCATCACTACTAGCTGTAACATTGCTGGCTGAAGGAGCCACCACCGGATCGCAGACACCCATCCGAAAAGAACCGAGTGAAATCCTCACAGTCCGTGTTGGAAAAAACCCTCCCGAGCTGTAGACAGACAGGATGTAAAAGTCTATCAATGGTCCGGAAGAGTGAGGCTGGTCGGTTCCTTCCGGCAGCAATCTCCCCAGACAAAAACACTGTCTTCTTACGGTTGATTGCCTCCTGGTACCCAACATTTGGGCACGCAGGGCCAATTTGTCCGCATCCAGACGGGATCTCCTCCAGCAGCGCTCCAATCTCCGACCCACTTTTTTCATCTCCCTGAGCTCACCATCAAACCATGGCAACCTCAGGTAAGAAGTCCTGGGTCGTACACGGACAGGTGAGAGGCAGTTTATGGTGTCGGATAGCACCTCATTATAGGCGTCAACTCTGACCACAACACCTCCCGCGCATGCATCACCCACTCTAGACAAATTCGCTGCCGCCAGAAAACCCTCAGGGGCTGCATTTTGGGATGAAGAACCCAAGGAGGAGTTACCAGCTGGGGGAGTGCAGCTAGCCCAGGCAGAGGAGGAGAAGGATCTGGGGGTGCTCACTACAGGGTCAATGAACAACTCGGCACAATGTAGGAAGGCAGCTGCAAAGGCCAACAAAATGCTGGGTTGCATTGCAAGGGGTATATCCTCGAGGAGGAAGGAGGTGATTCTGCCACTATATAGGTTATTGGTTAGACTGCACCTGGAGAACTGCGTGCAGTACTGGCGCCCATATCTGAAGAGGGACATTACGTTACTGGAGGGGGTGAAGCGCAGGATGACAAAGATGATCAAGGGGCTGGGGGACTTATCATACGAGAGGAGGCTGAGGGAACTGAAC
Source organism: Neoceratodus forsteri (assembly GCA_016271365.2). NCBI lineage: Eukaryota > Metazoa > Chordata > Ceratodontiformes > Ceratodontidae > Neoceratodus > Neoceratodus forsteri. The sequence continues at coordinate 1,635,907,847 of CM057456.1, read as the reverse complement.
ATGTACTTGCTGGAGGAGAGGAGGGACAGGGGGGACATGACTGAAACCTTTACATGAAAGGAATAAACAAGACGGGTACAGAGGGGCTATTCAAAGTAAGGAAGGGGAGGGACACCAGGGGCCATGATATGAGACTGGAGGGAGGAAGGTTCAGGAGGGAGATGAGGAGATGAGGAGACACTTTTTTACAGAGAGGTTAGTATCTGGGTGGAATACGTTACCTGCAGAAGTGGTATCCAGTAGAACAGTGGACTGCTTCAAAAGGGGATGGGGCAGGATAAGGGGGAGGGTCAATGTAGGGGAAGGGTGGAAGAGGCAGCTGTAGAATAAGGGGTGCTAGCTGCACATTCAAGCAGACTTGACAGACCTCTAGGCCTTTATCTGCTGGCAAATTTCGTATGTTCGTATGTTCGCAGGTTTTAAAAGAGTATTGGCTGTGATACACCACATCATACTACTCCCCTACTCAACAGGCAATAGACTGTGCTGTAAACAACCTGCACATTATATTTGACCTATTTGCCCGCAATGCATTGCAACTTTCACCTTTGGAGCATAATTTCACCAGCAAAATCAAAAGTTACACTGGCTGAAATTTTTGCCTTGTGGCAAAACTTTCGTGGGTGTAAGTTTTGATTTCGCAAGAAGCAAGTAAGAAAGTCAGTTGGCCAAAAAAATTAGCCTGTCAAGGTTGCAGTGGCAGGAGAAAGAAGGATATGGCTACCCCCCCACCCCCAAAAAAGCTACCCTTAAGCACTTTTTTCAGAAGGCTCCGTCCCAGCCTGAACAGCCAAGTGGTGCAGGGGCACCAGTGATGCCACAGGAAAACCTGCAGATGCAGGTCCAAACAAGAAAGTCCAGTGGGGGAGAAAAGAGTGATGGTGGTACTGACACTAGTCACATGAATGGTGTCAGGAGCAGTAACAGTATGGTATGATTGCATTTCATGTTACCAAAAGAAGTCAACAGAAAGGCAGTATGCACGCTGTGCAGTACAACTATCTGCAGGGGGAATCTCTGACAAATTTAACATTCATCTAAAGGTAAAAAATCCCAAGGTTTTTAAAGCGTCAGGGTCTATGTCTGTGGTCCCATCAGACCCATCTTGTGGTGATAATGCAGACAGTGGTGCTGATGGCACTGGCAATGTCGCAGAAAGTTCTGCCTTTAAAAAAATGCTGCTACGCCTGCTGCTGCTACCCTTCTCCCTCAACACCAAAGAGTCATCCATGCACCCACAGCACTCCTACCAGTCACCAGTCCCCTGCTATTTGCACACCATCTGGCATGCGTGTGTAATGCCCCAGAGTTGGGGCACCCCAGAAAGAACAAAAATAAATAAATCAATTAGGAGTCTACAGGTGCCCAGGGTGCCTACTGCAGGTAGAGACTGCAGGGTATAGGTAAAAGGGGCCTCACAAGTTAATTTCCCTCCCTCTATAGTGGGGAAACTGTAAATAATAAAATAAAAGTGCCTGGTGGACTTGAAACTATGTAAAATAATAGATTTTGTTGCAGCTCTGGTAATAATGACCTGAATGGAATGCTATTCTGAGCTGCTCATATACAGCATTCCACTCCAATCATTCTAGAACCCTGGTGGGTTCAAGTTTGAATGTTTAACAGTTTTTTAGTCAGTTGATCCTGGGCAGCTGTAGAAGGGAGAGGACACAGTAAGTCCAAAGGGACTAGTAAAGGGCTTACCTGGTGGTTGAAGCTGTCCCTTGGGACTTAGCTGTGTGCCTGCTCTGTCTCTCCTGCCTAGAGTCTCCTGCTGCTGCTGTGCATGCGGTCGGTGGTGCCATCGGGGCACCACGAAGAAAGTAAATGGCTGTTTGCTGCTGTTTGAGCTAGTGAGCCCTGTCATTTATTTGTTTTGGCCCCCCCATTATTTTTAAAGTTTAAATCTGGTCCCCGTCAGTGGCAGAGAAGAGCCGCATCACGACCACATTGCTGTCGGCCATCCGAGGCCCCCTATCATCCTTCCTCCTGCTGCCTGTAAGCTCCCTCCCACTGCCAGAATGCCTCCCACCTCCCGATTGCAACTATCTTCACCCCCCGACTGGGGCGGTGAGTCAGACGGCAGCACAAAGAAGAGTGCTGGCCGTCCACCTCTGAGGAGAGACTGTTTTTTTCATTTAATTTGTTAGCGCTGTAGGCGCTGGGGAAAGCGGCCGAGTGCTGCAGGACAGTCGGGTCTGAGGACCCAGATTAAATATTTATTGGAGGGGCCGGTGTAGCGACGTCCACGAGGAGGGTCTATCAAGCAAGGCCAAGTAAAGGCCTTATAAATATTCAGTAAGGGGCTGAACTTAAGGAATGGCAGAGAGAGAGATTGAGTGACCGCTCTGAGATAGCTGAAGAATAAAAGGGGCCCTACCTCCTAGAATTAATAGGGCGATGCCAACCCCAGTTTAAGAAGGGCATCAGGCCCAATTTAAAAGGGTATCAGGCCCACAGTTTAAAGAGAGCACCAGGCCCAGTTTGAAGAGAGAGCTACCAGGCCCAATATAAAGTGGGCTACCAGGCCCAGAATAGAGAGGACACCAGGCCCAATATAAAGTGGGCTACCAGGCCCAGAATAGAGAGGGCACCAGGCCCATAAGTACAAAGTGGGCTACCAGACCCAGAATAGAGAGGGCACCAGGCCCATTTCGGAGGGTGCCAGGCCCATAGTATTTAGGCTGCCAGGCCCCAAGTATTAAAGGGCACCAGGCCCGCGATCAAGGTAGGGCATCAGGCTCGAGGTAAATGTAGGGCACCAGGCCTGAGGTAAAGCAGGGTTTCCAGGCCCAGAATAAGGGAGTCCCAGCCTAGTAAGTAAGGGCAAGCCAGCCCAGTAGTAGTAAAGGGTCCCGGCCTAGGTAGTAAGGGCAAGCCAGCCCAGTGGTAGTAAGGGCAGCTCCGGCCTAGTGAATTAGGGCAAGCCAGCCTAGTGGTAGTAAGGGCAGCCCTGGCCTAGTGACTTAGGGCAAGCCAGCCTAGTGGTAGTAAGGGCAGCCCTGGCCTAGTGAGTTAGGGCAAGCCAGCCCAGTGGTAGTAAGAGCACCCCAGGCCTAACCAGTGAAGGCAAGCCAGCCTAGTAGTAAGTAGGGCATATAGGCCCCATAGCAAATAAGGCATTTAGGCCTTTAGTGTTCAGGGTGACTAGTATAGGGTAAGTGAGACCCACTAGTATAGTGATTGGGGCATTCATAGCAAAACGTTCAGGGGTAGCCAGATCCTATTCAGGAAGGCCCTAAAGTCGGAAAGAGTCCATCCAAGGATGCTTAGCTCACAAATACTGCAAAGTAACTGTAACAACTGTACTGTTTATGCAACTGTTTATTTATTTATTTGCTTTTGGTAACTGGGTAAGCATGCTAGACAGCAAGTGCCTATTTTCAGGTGCGACCCGGGAGAATTACAAGGTAATTACATAGGAGAAATACATTGACAACATTACAGTCAGGAGCAGACATACTCCAATAGTGAGACAGAGTATCAGTTACATAGTAGCATTACAGTCAGGACCAGACATACTCCATTAGTGGGAATAAAACATCAGGGATTATTAAGGTGGGAGAACAAGCAAACGGAATTATTGCTAAAGTATCTGAAAGACTGTGTAATTGCTAAAAGCACCAAGACTGCATTGAAACATTAGGATTGTGGTTATTTGCCCCTGGTTGTCTGAACTATTGCCCCGTGCATATGAACTACTGCCCTGGCATTTGAACTATTGCCCTAGTTGTCTGAACTATTGCCCTGTGCATCTGAACAATTGCCCCACAAGTAAATAATTGCCCCAAAATTTATAAATTTGCCCTTCTCCTGGCAAATTATCTGGTCAGTACGCAGTTCTCTTGTCATTGCAGAAAGGTGTATCTAATAGCTACATTGTCACCAGCGTATGGGGACAGTCTCAGTCTTCTACCACATTGATGGTCCATGGTGTGGTCTGTTGTTCCACAAGTGCAGAATCAGTCTTTACCCAGAGGAAGACATCTTCATCACCATTCCTCACCAGAAAACTGTCTGACCATCAGATCATCTGCTACGTCCATGTCATCCGCCAAAGTTGAGTTCGTTGCTGTTCACACAAGTCGTACCTGCAATTTCTTTTGTTTTACAGTTCGAAGTTATGTTTGCTGAAGTTCAAACGCATCACAACCACCGTACTAGTGTCATTTCATTTGGTTCCTGTTCCAGATGTCCTGAAGTTGGTCACCCTCTGCAGAAGAGTGTGCACATCCTGGAAGAACCTGGTCTGTGCCCCCTGGTCGTTCACCGCAAGTCAAGTCCGTCGAAGCCCAGTTCGGGACGAGTCCGCCGTTTCCTTATTTTGTTCCAGTTCCTTGTGACAAGATTGCAGAATCAACCATCTTCACTACAGATCCTTCTGGTTCCTGGTTCTATCGGAGATCCATCTTCACCTCAGATCCTTCAGAGTCTTGCTGGCCTTTGGAGTGCTGCAGCATCGTCCAGGTCATAGTAGTCCTCGAGTGGATTCGTCACCATGAATCTCCTGGTTTCTCTTCTTGCCTGGTGGCCCTAGAAGTGGGTTTTAGGCCAAGGAATCCTTTGCATCCAGTGTGGAATCTGACAACCCGTCAGTGGGTTTATCCCAGGAACCAGTTTCTCTGGTTCTTTCTTTCCGGCAGCCTTGGAGAGAGTGGGCTTGTGGTGAGAAACATATGGTCTGTTTACCAAACCTCTCACCACCACAGTGGCCTTAACTAGGTCCCTGCTGGGAATTGTGTTTAGTGTTCGACAGTTCTGTTTGCTTCCCTTGTAGCTACCAATGAAGGATGACGGTGCACACAAAGACGTCAGACATTTGGACTTTGTGATAACTCTGCGGTCATTGTAAAACCAAATATTGTATTGTGGGTAGTGAATAACACCTGATTTTTGCCTAAGTTCTAGTTATACTCATAGGTTACTGTTGAAGAATTGTAGAAGCATAGTGGCAGTAGGCCGAGATACATATTCTAATATTGTTCGTAATCATTTTAGCAGTCTTACACAAAAGTATTCTGTCATCTTTACCACCCTGTTGTTTTGGCTGTCTACTCCCTCTCTTGTGACTGTGTCTCCCTACCCACTGATACTAAATAAATGCACTGCGGGCACTGAATCTCTTGGACGACTCCTGCCTCCCCTTGTCTGGGTAACTGTTATCTTATCCACTATAATTCGGACCTTGGTGTTCCACTCACCCATTCCATCTTCATTCCGGAGCACCACAGACCATCACACATGAAACATTCTCCATGATCAATGCAAATAGTGGAAGCATTCCAGACCAGAATTAATTACCCATCATCCAATCCAACAATTCAGCACATCACACAGCTCATAGGTGAAATGATGGCATTGGATCTGGAACCCTTTTTACTTGTGGAAGACACTGGCTTTTGCAGACTCCTGCCACACTTGCAGCTAGGATACCAGCTCCCATCACGTTCCACATTTTCATGCACTGTGGTGCCAAAGATATATGAGGGTGTGAGAATGGCAATTGCCTCACTACTCTCGGAGGCTGTTGGTGGAATTTTTCGCTGCACCTCAGAAATCTACATCAGTACAAACTCCATGCATGCATATCTTTCATTGACTGCACACTAGTGTGTGCAAAAACCTGTCTCCTGCTGCAGAGTCCTCATTCCTTCCCTGTGTCACTGGCTCTCCCTTCATCCCTCCACAATCTGGTAGTCACTCCAGGTCTGCTTGTCTAAATATTGAGCTAATGGAGAAAGATCACACATCACTGAGCATCCTGGCATTCATTAAGACATGCTGACGTCGGCCAGCTCATTGGTGCAGCAGTAGTGCTACAACTTGCAGCACCAATCATCCACGTTCGGAGTATGTTCGGGTCATCAGAAGCTGGCTGGGGGGGGATGAGGACTGAGTGTCCCAGTGGATGCTGTCCTCCTCCTCTGGGAACTGGTCACCATCCTTGCTGTGTTACTGCCACTTGGGTGACCACAAGTAGCAGTGTAGCTAAGGTTGCCATGGGATGGGAGAACACAGGCCAGAGGTTCGGTGCAGCAGCAGGCTTGTGCACACACATACTTTGGACCTCTGTTGTGTGCCTGCATCTGCAGGGATTGGGCAAAAACAGGATGGGAAAAAACACTATTTGCTGGATGATGAACCCTGGTGAAATAGAGGGGACTAGACCTGCACTCCCTGGCTGTCACAGCTGACAAAATTGCAGTGAGTTAGAGGGGGTCCCCCTTCTTCCCCACCCAGGGGGCAATCCATGGCCTCATGGAGGTAAGGGCAGCAGCAGTCATGTTCAAGTGAAGCCATGGCACCTTGGAGAACCCAGAGCAAAAGCTGGATAGTGGCATAGTAGAGGGCATAAACAGTGTATTAAAAAAATGACATGCCGCTGCCATGGACAGTTGGTACCAACCTACATTTTTTTTTTTTAATCATTTAACATGTTTTGTCCCCGGACAGCCCCCATCTGACTGACCCCCCAACCCCATCACCCAGAATAACCAGGGCTTACCTTATGCCCAGCCTGGGAGTGGAGCCTGCGGGGAGTCAGTCGCCATTCTGCCGCCGGCTTTTTCTTCTGTGTTTTTACCCCAGGGGCCCCAGGAGTGGGTACGCATGTGTGTGGAGGCATGCATTAGGCCCACAGCCCCGGTAATGGCCCCTTTCCTCCCACCCCAGGCCTAGCGCCTGGCTCCTCCTGGCTTGTGCTGCCCCCAGCGTCCACCAGGTGGCAGCCATCAGCCGGAGGAAGCTCCTTGCACCTCCCCGGAGAGGAGAGCTTGCCTGTTGGCAGCTCCATCCAGCTCTGCCCTCCCCCCACCAACCTACGATGGCCTGGGCTCGTTCCCGAACCTGGGTTGCTGGCATGTCGTGAGGTAAGGCATCCAGCTCCTCAGCCTTCAGCTCCACCAGGCCGGCATATTGTTTTTTTTTTGTCATGGGTAATGCAGCAAATATGGTGAAAGCAGTTGCTGATGGAAATGTTGTCAGCATTTATTGCTTTGCCCACACTTTGAATCTAGTGGTCACATCTACATTATGTCACAATACTGAGGCTAAGAAGACTTGATCCACAGCACACTCCATCTGTGTTCATTTTCATCACTCTGTAAAGGCAATTAACCAGCTAAGATAAGTGCAACAATGCCTTGGTCTGTCTCAGCATCCCTTGATACTGGCTGTCAGTACCAGATGGAATTCTCCATATTTGACGACGCTGACTAGGCTGCTAGAACAGAAGTGGACACTTCATGACATGGCAATGGATTACGACACTGGGAGAGTCCTAGGGCTCCATGAGTGGTCCCTGGTTGATGCCATTGTGAGAGAGCTTGGGCCATTTGAGAGGAGCACCTGTGATCTAAGTTCATCTACTGCCACTCTGAGTCAGGTGATCCCAGCAGTGCATATACTGAAAGTATCCATGGAGAGAGATGTTGAGGAAAACAGAGATTCCAGATGGGACAGCTGTGCTTGTTGAGCAGCTGCAAGCTGAACTGGATGCAAAGTTTGTGAAAGTGCTGGATAGTTGCAGCCACATTTTTGCAACCATGTTGGATCCCTGGTAGAAGTGTGAGCTCCTTCATGTGGCTATGGATAGCCACAGAGTAATTCATTTTTGGCAAGAGCAGCGTGATGAGCTGACTGGTTGCATGCAGGGAGTGATGACACTAGCAGCTGGCGCAGAGGGTTATGACAGAGAGGGAATTCCATCTGGCAGGTGTGGTTCCACTGATGGAGATGAGGAAGAAATACCTGTTACTGACAGTAACATTGATAGGGGTGAGTGGCAGTGTTCAGCAGGTCCTTATATCAAGAGAAAAAGAAGAAGACACAGTTACCCCTTTTCTCTGGAAAATATATTTTTGAACTGCTATTTTCCAGAGTCTCTTGAGCCATTTCAGCTGGATCCATTAGGCAGCAGGGTGCAGAAGATGCATTCATCCCCTCACTAAGTGCAACTGGCTATGTGATACATCTGTTGTTCCCTTTATGAGTGTGCCACCTGAGAGGATGTTTAGCACAGCTGGTGGCGATGTTGCTGAGCCTCATCATTCAGCACCAGGCCCTGAATACATCCAACAGGTTGTTTTCATCAAGATTGAACTTGCCATCACTTGGGTATAAATATGAGTTACCCCCCATGAAACTAGAAATGTTGGGCTTGATTTACATAGGGTCGGGAATGACACAAGGTGCTTGCATCAAACAGCCACCTATTATGCCATTCCTGATTTTGATACACTGCTTGCCAACATGGGGTCACTGGCACCAGGCATGCACCACACAGCAGGCTACACTGTGGTGGAGAGGGGGCTTCCACCAGGTCCCAACTGCATCATCCCCTTTTTCAGGATTCTGGAACCCGGCAGGGCTTGACAGTGCTTAGACTAGCCAGAGCTGGTCTAACCAACTGTCAGTTATGGAGCAGCAGTGCCAAGATGGCATAGTGGACAGCGTTAGCAAGAGGGAGTGTGGGAAAGCCCACTGTTGTGTACAGAGATGCTGCCATAGTGTCAGGACAACCATCCATTGATGGTACGGCAGCACTGGACACAGCACGGCACAAAGCGTGCCCATGTGGCACACATGCTAGGCTCAGGTTTCTGACTGGCATGTGGACAGGGATGATCCCTGCTTGGTGGAGCACTGTGCAGCAGTGTTGTGTTTGTGGGTGCAAGACCACCACATGCCCCCTTGGTAGCGGCTGGTGATGCCACACTGGTGTATCTACTGCATGGCAAGTTATGTAGCACTAAGCACATATTGGGGATGCTGAGCATGAGAGCAGGGTATGACATGGTCTGGCAGTATGTAAGCAGTCTAAGTGCATCACTGCCATTGTGTCGTCTGTCCCATGTCCAGTAACCACCACCCCCTCTCACTGGTGGAGGTGTGTTCTGTGGTCTGCCTGTCAGTCATGTAGTTCTGTTGTTAGTGTCTGGGGCCTGGACTTGTACGTATTCACAGTACAGACCAACACAATGGCACAGCACACTTTTACATGTGCATACACCAGCCAACACGGTTGGTGCATTGGCAACATGGGATTGACGGGTGTACCGACTGGCAGTGGAGAGACAATGGCACAATGAGTTACTCCACAAAATCTTACTTGGATTTCCACCTAGGAGGTTTTCCTGGACAGAGCCACCACCTTGGATGTATATGGGCAACATGCTGGATGCCTGCCACCCACGGATGCTGACCTGTGTACAGGTCCAGCACCTGTACCGCCACATCTGTCCCTGCATGCTACGCTCCACCTGCAGGTACTGTACTGCCTGTATCGGGCACCCTGTCATGCTGTCGCAGAGCCACTATCCCTGTTGATGGTGACATAACTCGGAGTGCATGACATCCAATCCTGCTTCTGTACAGGTCACTCCTGCCGGTGTATGGTTTTGTCCAGCTGTGTCTGTTGTACTGGCTGCCCTGCATGTAGCTCCCATGTGGCACTGCTGTCTGCAACTATACCCCTCGACAAGGCATTGGCATCACTGCAGAGATCACTCCCGTACCAGCCTGCTACTGTTGTGGTACCACTACACTACTATCTACCATTGACATGCTGTGTTCGTCTTGGTAACTCTGTGTCATGTGCTGGGCACTTGTGTTGACAACCAGACTGGTATGATCCTAGGCAGTACAGGTGCCTTACACCTCCCACTCCTTTCCTTGGCTGCCTAGGCACAGACAATTATTTTTGCTATGCACACATACATCTGTCCACTACATAGTAAACACTGGCATGCTCCACTACGGATGGCCTTGAGGTGTGGCACAGCATTCTGGCAAGGCTCCGGTGCCTTCTGCTGTCCTGTGCCTCATCACCTGGGCTGAGGGTTCAAGGGCCAGAGAGAGGATGGAAGCCTCTGTCCATCCCCTCCCTTGCACCATCTGTTAGCCACACAGAACTGATTGTGGCAGTGTCAGGGACTTTGGTGCCGTGACCAGTTTCCTACCAAAATCCAGCATACTGCCCTTAGTGTAACATGCTTTGCCACATGTGGCCCCTGGTTGCAGCTTGTGTTGGTCTATAGGGCTTTTGACAATCGAGCCCATAGTCTCTAAAGTCTGATAATAACTTGCTTCTCATGATATGACTTCATAACAATGAGGCTGTGAAACTGGGTGCATGGCACAGTGCACCTCTCAACACTCTGCTTTTGCATAAATCCTGCAAAGACAAAATTCCCAAACCATTCTTGTTTCCCAGTTCCTACATCACCCCAATGGTTTGCAGATACAGCTTGTTTAGGGGACTGTTTTTGTTGCTTTCATCATTTTTGCTGTCCCTTTATTGCTTGCAGTTGTTTATTTTACAAATAAAAATGGCAGCCTACCTTTATTGCTCTTTAAAAGCCTTTAATTTCATTTTTTTTTACACATCCACTTTGCTCAGCTATCACCACCCAGCACCCAGCTTACGCTAGGGCACCATGGCAGTCCCACAGGGGGACACTGTCTGTGCCTTCACTTCCAGAGAAAAAAGCCATCCACGGGATGCTCATTCCTCTCTCCTCTGGCTGGCCCCCGAGCAACCAAGGTCCATTTGGAAACTTGATTCATTGGAGTAGTTAGCAGTACTGATCATATTGCAGTGCTACAGGGTTGGATCTTTCTTTTCATTTTAAGAAACCAAGACATGCTTTTTCTAATTTTCCACTTCTGTTGTCTACTGAGAATATACCCTGTAATCAGATTGGGATGTACCCTCAAAACAGACAGGGATATACCCTGCCCTGCAATCAGAAAGGGAATGGGATATACCCTGTTCAGTCTCTATGAGCCATCATTGAGACAGCAGGGAACTTTTTTAGGGCTGTGGGCAGAGCCTACAGCCATTTTGTGAGAGCTCTGTAGATCTGAAAATGGCGTATCTAACAACAGCTTCTGTTGGACTTTTGGAAGTATCCTTCTGAAAGCTCAACGGAGCTTAAAGCTCTCCGCCACAATCGGCCTATGGAATAACAGCCACACTATGTTGGCTGTTACTTCCGCATTCCGATATGTGATCTGCGCATGCGCACGACTCATGCGCATGTGCAGTTCTGTGGCTGCTGCCATGTTGCGAACGGCAAAATGCCATTCGCTGTAGTGCAACCCCCCCACAATTCATGTCGTACACTGGGAGCCCATCCCAGTGTGCAAAAATGTTGCATCTTTTGTTTCTAAAAAGTAGAAAACAGTCCCTCATTGTTGCGGGTTATTGTCCCTGCTGCACCCTTCCCCACATCATGCCCAACATGGGGTGCCCAATCCCCATGTCGGCATCATGTACAACTCCCTTCCCCATTCATGTTGCACACTGGGAGCCCACCCCAGTGTGCCAAAATGTGTTGCTTTCTGTTTGTTCCTGTAAATTAGAAAACGGTCCCTCATTGTGTTTTTTTCCCTGTAAAGCTGAAAACGGTCCCTCATCGTCGCTGCAGTCCCCCTCCCCACCCTCCCACTGAGCACCCACCTCCCCACACAACCCCCTTACCCCATACTTACCTCTGGAGGTCGGTGCTGTCAACTTCTCTGGATCGTGACATGTCTGCACTCTTCAAAGCCCAACCGCGAACGGAAGAATTAAAGGTAAGCATGCTATACAGCCATTCAATGTGGGTTTCAATTTCTGCTGATATCTCAGCCATTTTTTGGAATTTTTGCCCCAAATTTTCAACATGGGGTTCTTGGGACCCCACCTCATGAAACATTTCACTGTCATTTTGTTACTCAGTCCGGAAAGGTGATTTTGCTGTCACTGTGCAGAATCACCTTTCAGGACAGAGTCACGAAATTACAGTGCCACTGTTCATGAGGTGGGGTCTTAAAAAGCCCATATTGCAAATTTGGTGAAAAAATTCCAAAAATGACTGCATTATGAGCGTGCGTTGCCCAGTTTCTACGCATGCTCCTAACATCGCCAATTTGTAATATTTTCACTCCACATTTTTAACATTGCCATTTTTGCATACCTCCTGCAAATCAGTATAGCTTTCATTTTCCACAATCTGCCCAAAATGTTTTCGCACCTCTGGCACAGAACATCACGTTTGCTCTGCGCAATCACCTTTTGAGACAATTAAACAAAATGATACTGGCACTGTTCATGAGGAGGGGTCCAAAACAGGCCATGTTGACAATCTGGTGAAAAACTTCCACAAAATGACTGCGTTATTAGCGTCTGTTGCGCAGTTTCTACTCAAGCTCCTAACATCGCAAAGTTTTAATATTTTCACGTCACATTTTTAACATTGCCATTTTTGCACACCTTCTTCGCAACAGTACAGCTGTCATTTTACATAACCTGCCCGAAATGTGTTTTCTTACTTGTGGTGCAGAATAGCACATTTGGTCTGTGCAATCACCTTTCTGGACAATGGAATAAAATGACACTGGCATTGTTCATGAGGAGGGGTCCAAAAAAGGCCATGTTGAAAATGTGGTGCAACACCTCCAACATAGGGCCAAGTTACACCTGGGCATTGAATAATTTCTATGCACATGTGTAACTTTCATCACTTGGTGGCGCTTCACAGCCCTATTAGCTCTAGCCAGAGTTTGTTTCAGTGAGGGGCCTGTTAAACCACACGGTGCCTGCCCAGATCTTCTCCTCCTGAAACTGGCTCATTGGGGTAGCCACACTACCAAAACATTTTGAGACCAACATGCTGTTTTATAAAAAAAAAAAAAAATGTTCGGTGAGGCCTTGCCCTTGGCCCTCCTTGAAACTGAAATGAAAGGATGTAAAAAAAGAGCCAGAAAAGTAGGCAGCCTTTTTTATTTGTGTGATAAATAAACTATTACAAGGAAGAAAGGGATAGCAAAATGATAACGGTAAACACGTTCCCTTAAACAAGCCCTGTTGGCAAAATGTTGGGGTTAATATGTGTGGTTTTAATGGGAAAAAATTCAATGACTTGATATTGGATATGTTCTGTATTTTTTGGCTTTGTGTAAACTGCAACTGCTGAGTGATTGTTCTTTCCATGCTACTACACCTAATGAGATCTTCCTTATCGTTATGCCAAAGTAAGGAGGATTTGCACCAGGGCTATGACTGATTCTTGTTTGCAGAACAGAAATAGGTCTGGCTTAGTATAGTATGACTATTGTTCTTCCTGTTAGGAAAAAAACACACGTTCCTAGTAGTTTTGTTGAGGAACACTGAAAATTAAAATTATTACACGGAAGTGTGAGAAAACTGTACCCTCTGCTCTAGTATGGGATTTAGAAAAGGAACAAAACTGTCAAGATTTCTGCTTTTTGTTTGCCTAATTTTAACAAGTAGATTTCTTTTTCATGTTAAATAATTGTAAGCAAGAAAGGGATAGCAAAATTATGACAACAGTAATACTTCCTTAAACAAGTCCTGTCGGGCAGGTTGTGATTTATTGCTTTTGCTTACAGAGCTGAAGTGGGCCTAACATTTAGGGAAAAAGACTTCTAGCAGTTCTCCTGAGAAACCATGAAAATTATCAAACAAAAGTGTGACAAAAATTAGCCTCTCTAGCTTGGGATTTAGAGAGGGAACAACAAATGTCAATATTTCATATTTTTGTCTAGTTTTAACAAGTGGATGGAAGTAGACTCTTTCTCTGCAGCAGGTCTGTCTCTCCTGCCTGAATCTCCTGCAAATGCTGGGTCACATGACCTGCCTTCAGTGTACTTCCAAAGTGGCGTTTGGTAGGACAGGAAGTCTCAGGAGATCTTGTAGTCTCAGCCAGTTCCAGCAGCCGAATAACAAATAACAAAGCATGGATAACAAAAACATGGAACCCCTGAATATGTATGCTTGCTGACTATTTGAAATAAGGTATTTGCACTCCCCTACTAGCAAGAACAGGCTGGCCAATCTCACATCAACTGAGGGGAAGTTAATGGAAACCCTATTAAATGAAAGGTTGGTAGAGTATCGTGAATCCAATATGCTACAAGACCAAAGGCAGCATGGACTCACGGGGTGGTGGTGTGTGTGGGGGGGGGGTTGCAGTTACGCCAGACAAATCTGATTGATTTCTTCAATGGGTGACCAGGGACATAGCTCTGAGGAGGGCAGTGAACATGGCCTATCTGGATTTTAGCAAGACCTTCGACATTTTGCCACACAGGAGACTGGTAAGGAAATTGAGCAGCCCAGAAGTGGGATCCAAAGTGGTGAATTGGGTAAGGAACAGTTAACGGATAGGTGAAAAAGGGTGGTGGTTAATGGCACTTACTCTAATGAGGGGACGTGAACAGTGGGATGTTACAAGTCTCAGTACTGGGACTGGTCCTCTTAAATGTCTTCATAAGCGACATTGCAGAAAAACTGAAAGGGAAGGTATGTGTTTTTGCAGATGACACCAAAATCTGTAATAGGGTGGGAACTCAGCAGTGGGTGGAGGGAATGCATAGATACCTTGGGAAACTTGAGGGGTGGTCAGGAGCATAGCAGTTGGGTTCAATGCCAAAAGTGCAAAATCATGCATCTGTGACATAGGAACCCATAAGCTAAGTATAGGATGTGTGGGGATACTGACAGTCACTAAGCAGGAAAGAGACTTTGGGGTTATCATATCTGATCACCTAAAAGTGTCAGGACAGTGTGACAAAGTAGTGGGTAAAGCCAGTGGGATGCTGGGATGTACAGAGAAAGGTATCTCCAGCAGAGGGAGGGAGATGGTGTTGCCACTGTATCGCTCACTTGTGAGACCCCACCTGGAATACTATTTCCAGTTCTGGAGGGTACACATCAGAAAGGACATAGACAGGGTTAAGAGAGTCCCAAGAAGGGCAACTAAAATGGTGCAGGGGTTGCATCAAAAGCCCTACAAGTTTTGTTGAGAGGTGGTTTTCATTTTTCTCCAGGGTTGCATAAACATATATAAAAAAGCACTGAAAAATGACCCCATAGACTTGCATGGGGTGCCCCCCCACACTTTCCCTGCTGAGATGTCACAAAACATCTGATTGCAAGGGCAGAGCTGGCTGACCAGAAGTGGAAGAGATCGGCTGGCTGTGGGATTGGTTCCATTTATGATCCCGTCCTTACCGAAAATGACTTGCTTAAAAATGCAATATGTTACAGAAATGAGCTAATGCTGGCTTAAGGTACTGGCATATAAAGCCCATGTATAAATCTTAAAAATTTCCATTAAGAGGGATGTAAGGAAGAACTACTTCACTGAAAGACTGATGGACACCTGGAACAGACTGCCAGTAGAAGTGGTGGAGGTGAAAACAGTAGGGGGCTTCAAGCATGTGTTGGACAAAGGTGGATATTAGTAAATAAGGAGGGAGGAGGGATGGTCATCGGAGACCAGTTAGTGTCTGTAGAGACAGACTAAGGTAGGGACCATCTGGGCAGACTGGGTGAGCCAAGCAGTTATTTTCTGCTGACAAATTCTGTTTCTGTGTTAACCCTTCCAGTCTGTCACCATACCTTCCATTCCTATGGTACCTTCTAAGAACATAAGAATTTGCCGGCAGAAGGAGACCGTGTGATCCATCTAGTCTGCCTAGGTTTTCTATCCCCACTATCAATTTGTCTTGTTAAGGTGACTATATTTTCTATCCCATGCCTGTTTGAATTCACTGACTGTTCTGGCTGCCACTACCTCCAGTGGCAGGCTGTTCCAAGGGTCCACCACCCTCTCTGTGAAAAAGTACTTCCTAACGTTTGTTTTGAATTTACCTCCCACCAGGCGCATGTTGTGTCCTCTAGTATGTGCAGCCCTGTTTTCCCAGAAGAGGTTCCTGGTTTGTACTGTGTTGATCTCTTTAACAGATTTAAATGTCTCAATCATGTCTCCTCTCCTCTGCTCAAGGGAGAAAAAATTTAGCTGGCTGAGCCTAGCTTTGTACGTTTCGTGGTGCAGACCCTGCACCATTTTGGTGGCACATCTCTGCACAGTTTTCAGATGGTCTATGTCCTTTTTTAGGTGAGGTCTCCAGAACTGCACACAGTAATCCAAGTGAGGTCTCACCAGGGACCTGCACAGTGGGAGGATTACGTCACGCTTCCTACTGGTAACACCCATACCAATACATCCGAGGATGCTGCTTGCCATTAATGACACTTTTTCACATTGATTCCTTACCTTTAAATCATTTGTGATCATGACACCAAGATTCTGTTCCAGCTTTGTTTCTTCTAGTATCTACCCCTCCAGGACATACTTCATGCTTGGGTTCCTTCTACCCAAGTGCATGACTTTACATTTTTTAGCACTGAATCTCAACTGCCAGTTCCTGGACCATTCTTCTAGCATCCTGAGATCTGCTTCCATTTCTGCGATCCCTTCCTGTGTGTCCGCCCAGTTGCAGAGCTTCGTATCATCTGCAAAGAGGCAGACTTTCCCTTTTACTTCTTCAGAGATGTTGCTGTTGAATATGTTGAAAAGGATGGGGCCTAGTACTGAGCCCTGTGGCACGCCACTTGACACTGTCCCCTCTTGGGATAAGGTGCCATTTACCATAACCCTGTGTGTCCTGCCTTGCAGCCTGCTTGTGATCCATTTAGCTACTTTGTGACTGATGCCAGCTTGCTCCACTTTGTTGGCTAGCTTTCTGTGTGGTACTGTATCAAAGGCTTTAATAAAGTTCAGATACACCACGCCCACTGCTGCCCCAGGTCTACTTCTCTTGTACTCCAGTCAAAGAATTCTATCAATTGTTTGGCATGAGTGTCCTGATGTGAAGCCATGCTGCTTTGGGTCAAGTTACCCACTTGATTTCAAGTAGTTCATTACCCTTTCCTTAAGCAATGTCTCCATTACTTTATCCACCACTGAGGTCAGACTTACTCGGCGGTAGTTTCCCACTACCTCCCTGCTACCACTCTTGTGCAATGGCACAACCATGGCCCTTTTCCAGTCCTGTTGTACTATTCCCTGTTCCAGTGAACTGTTAAACAGTTCAGCAAGTGGGGCGGCAAGTTCATCCCTAAGTTCCTTTAGAACTCTTGGGTGTATTCTGTCAGGGGACCATTGCCTTGTCCATTTTTATTTTAGCTAACTCCTCAAAGACCCTTTTTTTCATGAAAGGGGATATGTCAGCTCCCCTGATATGGGGAAGCATCTTGGCTGGTGCTGGACCACTACCAGTGTATTCCTGTGTGAAGACCGAGCAGAAGAATTCATTGAGAACTTCTGCCTTGTCTTTGTCGTTTTCCTCCAGGTGTCCTTTCTTGGTTGCCAACCGTGTTATTCCTCCTTTACTCTTTCTTTTTCCTTGAATGTATTGATAAAATGTTTTGTCCCCCCTTTTCACTTCTTGAGCCAGTTTTTCTTCGGTCTGGGCCTTTGCCACCCTAATAGCTTTCCCGGCTTCCTTGAGTTTCTCTCTGTAGGCTTCTCTATCCTTTTCAGGCTTTGTCTCCTTGTACTTCTGAAAAACGTTTCTCTTTTCCCTAACTATAGTAGCTACCTCTCTGGAGAACCAGAGGGGGGTTGTTGCCATTTTGACTTGCTGATTTGTTAGTGCATAGCACTGTGACTGACACTATAGCATCTTTCAGCTTTGTCCATTTGTCCTCCACATTCCATGTGGTATCTGTTGCCAGCAGGGGCTTGATCCTTTACCTCATTTTTGGGAAAGCTGCTTTCCTGAAATTGAACACCCTGATTCTGGAGTGGCAGGGGTCCTCAGTCTTGCTAATGGATAACCAGATTGACCTGTGGTCACTGGTACCCAGATTGATCCCCACTTGTACGTCTGATACCCTGGCACTGTTAGTGAGTACCAGGTCCAGGATAGCAAATTCTCTGGTGGGAGAAACAGTCCTGCCCCCCCCTCTGCAAAACCTTGAGGAAGTCTCTACTCCTCTCTGAGGAGGCTGTGAAGGTGGACCATTCTACATCTGGTAGATTTAAGTCCCTGACTAGCAATAGCCCATCTTTGTCAGCCATCCTCATTATGTCTTCCAGGAGAACCTTGTCCTTTTCAATCTCCTGGTTTGGGGGTCTAGAGATAACTCCAACCCTGATAGGGTTCCTGTTTCCATCTCCCAGAGTGATCCATAGGGCCTCTGTTTCACTTTGTGCTCCCCAAGTCTCAGTAGCATTTATCTCTTCCCTGATATAAATAGCGACCCCCCTTTCTTACCTATGCAATCTCTCCTAAGGAGAGTGTAACCCGGGATGGTGACATCCCAGGTATGGTTCTTTGATAACCAAGTCTCCATGACAGCAACCCAGTTGAGGCTGGCCTCAGCCATCATTGCTGTGAGATGTGTGAGTTTGTTTGGAAGGCTACGGACATTAACACACATTGCCTTCCAGTCATGGTTTGTCCTGCTTGCTGCGCAATTTCTGTCCTTGTGGTTTGTGTCCCTAATGTTTTGAACATCCCTATCATATTTGGAATGCCCGTGTGAAGTTGTGACACACGTGGTACTTATGATGCCCTGTTTTGGTTCCAATCGATTTTCTTTAGATGGGGGAGGGGCACTCGAAAGCTCATTTGATGCAATTGTTGCTGATGTCCCTTCCTCTCCCTCTAGTTTAAATGGTTGATGAAGATGTTGAATTTTTGGCCACGAGCACATGTTCCCTTTTTTGTAAGGTGTAGGCCATCAAAGCTCAAGAACTCCCTCTCCCAGAAGTTCTGCCAGTTTCCTACATAGCCATAACATTTTTCCTTACACCAGTTTTTGAGCCAGGTATTAAGTTTGACGAGATCCCTTTCTCTGATCTACTGCCTGTTAGCCCCCTTGCCCCACATAGGCAGAATTTCTGAGAAGGAGACTTTGGACAAAAGGGAAGTGAGTGTTTCCCCTAGAGTCATTAGATGCTTCTTAATATCTTCAACTGACCAAGTCATTTGTACCTATATGGATGAGAATGTATGTGTGTGTCTCGCTCTGTGTTATGCACAATTCCTTTGGTCCAGTTTGTTTCCCTCCATACCAATGTTCCTGGGAGGCATCTAACCTTGATTTCTGTTTGGCCACTATGGTGGATGTGCAACCATACTCTGCGGATCATAGAGTCACCTTTTATTAAGACACTCTTTTTGTTTTGCTTGGAGGTTTGCGTTGTAGTTTGTTTGTCCATGCATTGTGTGAGGGTCCTCTCCACTGTCATGCCTGCCCTGGCAGTAGGCTTGGATGAAAGTGGAGAGAATCTATTTGTTAGTTTGATTGGTGTGGGAGTTATTTTGCAAGAGTTATTTTGCTGTGCTTTTTGTTTTCCTATGAACTGCCAGCACTCTGGTCTGGTAGCTCTCTGGGTGAGTGGTGTTGGTGGTTGATGCCTTAGTCCGAGTGCTGCACAGCATGATTGAGTTGCACCCTGAGAAAGTATATTTTAGCATGAGTGGCATGTAGTTGAGTGCATAGATCATTTAGTGCAGAGCAAATATGACAATGCCCCACCTGCCTCATGTAAGGTCTGGTGATGAGGGTCCCGTAATATCTGCAGTTGATAATGTCCATATTGTTGAGTGGGTAACGGACAAAAAACAAAGTTGCTGTAAATCTAAGGATGGTTGGTACACAAGGTGAACCCCCTTGGGGGATACCACTACCTGAGCCTTCCCTGGACCAAGTTATCACAGAGGCAAAGTGGAAATGCGGACGAAAATAAAAAGCACCTTTGCAAGTTGGCTGTAGTAGAAATAAGGAGGATGTGTGGATGGCAATATAATTCTGCTTAAGAGAAAAAAAAAACTAAAAGGTTTTTTTTTTGAAGTAGGTTACTAGAAAGGGAGTAGAGAAGGAGTTCAGATGAAAATAGAAGTGCCTGTGGAAATAGTAATAGAGTTTTTTTTTTATGCCCCTAGGAAGAAGGTTGCTAGAAAGAGAGAAGAGAAGGAGTTTGGACATAAATAGAAGCACCTGTGGAAAAAGTAATAGAGAGGATGTGTGGATGGAAATAGAGGTGCTTTCTGTCAGCAAACCTAGTTTTCCACCTCAATGCACCAAGTAACCTGACCTTTTAAATATTCCTTCTATTGGAAGGTACTAAGTCTTTTGTTAGCTCCACCCCTCAGTTACACTCCTAATCCCCTAGATGAGCTATGGAAGAAAAACAAATTAGTTCCTTCAATGTGAGAAAGAGATTACAAAACCTATAAGCTAAACATAAAACCTGTGAGCACAACCTGCAAGCACAACTTGTAAGTACAAAACAAAACAGTAACACAACAGTAACTCTGCTTAGCTTAAAGAGAGATCAAACTGTAAAACCTGTAAACACAAAAACAAAACAGTAACAAAACCTGTAAGTACCAAACAAAACAATAACAGAACCTGTAAGCATAAACTGTAAAGCACATATCAAAATAGCAACAAGGCAGTAACCCTGCTTAGCCAAAAGAAGCCTTAATGTGTCTCCTTGTTCTGTTAATGTTGCTCCTTGCTCTGTCTTTTCAAGCAAACCTAGAAGACAAAGAGCTCAGGTAAAGCTAGGTGCTTTCTGTCAGCAAATCTAGTCTTCCACCTCTATTTTCAGGCAAATGCCTCAACAATCAACAACAATGGACACCCGTCCCATGGACTTTTGGGCAAATGCCTATCATCAACTACTGGCACACATCCCTCTAACAATCTGGGCAATGCCCACTCACTGCTCATTAAGAGCTTAGTCTGCTTTGAC
This sequence comes from Neoceratodus forsteri, assembly GCA_016271365.2. Classification (NCBI taxonomy): domain Eukaryota; kingdom Metazoa; phylum Chordata; order Ceratodontiformes; family Ceratodontidae; genus Neoceratodus; species Neoceratodus forsteri. The sequence continues at coordinate 1,635,887,283 of CM057456.1, read as the reverse complement.
CATCTATTGCTTTGTCCTGCAATGAACTGAGGGATCAACTCTTTATATCCATGAGTCTTGTCATCAGAGGACAGTAATGGGGCCGCCAAACCTGAAGCAGCTGTTTCCAGTCTTCTCCTTTTCCTTTAGGTGTTCTGGAACCTCAATATTCCTTGGCACTATATCAGCCATGCACCCAGCGGGCAAGCCCTTGGCACCTCTGTAGGAGGAAATTCTTCAGGGCAGAAGGAGAAGCTCACTTATTTCTTAGTTCCACAGCATTGTGCCACAGGTCCAACTTCAGACTTGCGGGTTTTAATAGTTTTGTATTATGTCTGGGGGGATGGTGACCTGAAGCCTTGAATCCTCAGAGGTTTTCTCCTCAAGGGTTTTTTTCCTCTTCTCCTTGCTGAATGTCATAAAAGTAGTTAGTTTTGTTTTGTATTTGTTAGTTCTTAGTTGTGCTGGATGGATTAGGACTTGGATAGTGGCTTCTCCTTCCTCACTGGTCATTCAGTGTTCGGCCTTCCCTCTCTCCATAGCGGATGATGATGTTCCTACTGTTTTAGTTACACTGTTGGCTTTGACATTTTGGGCTTCTTCCCTAAGGTACCTTTTGTCAAGGGACTTGTTGTCCTGTGGCATCTCTAGGGGTGGAGCCCTCCTCAAGAGGGTTTCTGTGTCTCAGTACCCTGAAACCTCCCCTTACAACCCAGAATCTCAAACAGTAGGATTTCTGTAAAGCCCACATAGTGAGTTTGGGTTCCATCCTAAAGGAACTTCTAGAAGGAGCTGGCAGGGGGCCCCAAACAAGACCCCTCCAGGAAAGTCCAATCAAACAAGATAAGATGAAACCTTCTTTTCCTCCTTCTGTCTTGACAGAAAAACCTCCCCTTTTCCCAGTTAGCTTACTCTCTTAACATTGAGAAAACTGTCCACCTCGAAGATTTGTTATTTGAGTAATTAAATACATCCCCTTCCCCAAATTATACACAGGAAAATCTCAGTTCCTTAAAATTGCAGGGCAAATGGGGATCCCTACCTGAAGCTACAGTATATTTTAACTCATTCTATCCTGTGTAGCTATTTTGGGTCAGGTTAAACAATGTATGGTTCCGATGCCATACAGTGCTACCGGTAAGAATGGATAGAGTTTGGGGGAGTTTTCAGCTCATGAAGTACTGCTAAAGCAAACTCACTGCAGAGAAAATAGGGCTCCAGCCCTTCATGACTTGGTTAACAACTTTTATTTTCATGGAAAAAGTTACAGGGTTTGCAGGATTTCTTGTTTATTGTTGGCTTTTGCCTGTGTGATTTTAAATTAAATGGAAACATAGTCCCATACAGATCCCTTAATGGTAGGGTGGGGGAGGGGGGATAGAAGCAATACAACAGCATTCCTAGGGGATCTAAGTAGGAGAGAAAGCAGAAAAATTGGGAGAGAAACAAACATTTGTGAATGCTGAATATTTGTTTGCTTGTATTTGCTGTGTAGTCGGTGGAAATAGATAGTGCAGAGGGTAAAATTGACAAATTAAATAACACGAGTCGTAGTGAAATTGTCAGGACTGGAAAATGATGAAGTAGCAGTAGTAAAAACTTTATTTTTAATTAGGAATCATGTCATTAGGACGTGCAGTCCTGTTTACAAGACAGTCCTGTATTGTACAAATAAAGTAATAACATTTGCATATACATACAAAAGAATAAATTACAACACAGACAAATGCAGCAAATACAGCTTTGCAAACGTAATAAAGAGCTGCCTTATAAACAGTGCAAGTGTTTCAAATGTCTTGATTGTCAGAAATTTACAAGACAGTTGAACTGGAACCCGGCAAGCAAGGTATAAGGGAGAGTTGGAGCCAAAACTGATATTGCAATCCTGTAGTGGTGGCCCACTATCACCATTCATAAAAATGTACACACACATCTATCCCTGACAGAACTATTGCGAGATACCAGGCTGAAAGGAGATGACCCCTAAGGCAAAACAGAAACATTTTAAAGTACCTAGATAATAAACATAGAGAGCTAAGTGTGGTGTGTTGACAAGGACAGAGACTAGTGTTCAATCAGTGCAGTGAGAAGGAACATCCTGTCTGTGTCTTGTGTAGAGTCATGGAGTTACATGGAGCGGTCACCCATATGTGAAACATAACTTGAGCCATGGAACCAGGAGAGGAGTTCTCATGTTTTTCATTGGAGGAAGGGCAAGCTGATACACTATGGTGGTGGCATTAGTCAGTCACAAAAAGTGTTATACAATTGTAATACACATTCGTGGTTCATCAATGCATGGACTCCCCCTACCCTACAAAACAAAAAATGATAACAAAACTTACACATGTTGTAAATTTTGTGATTCATATCACTGATAGTAGCAGTCACATAATATTAACATGGTACAGTGCTCACTAACGTTTTTAGTAGGGGTCAAGCAGAAGGTATTCGGACACCTATATGTCCACAGAAGGGTTGTTTCTCAAATGTGTATATAGCTTCTTATTACCTGTTCAGGATACAGAGCTCAGCATCTAATATAGCCATCACTTTAATAATCTAAGGAGAAAGAACCCCTTTAGAGGGAGAAAAGCCTTTGATTCCCTTCATTCTGCTCGGAGGACAGAGTCGAGCTTGGTTTGTAGTCTCCAGGCTTAGGGCATGGTTTCAAATGGAAGTGTAACAAAATTGGCAATTGTGCAAAAAGAGAGAGATTTTTCTGAAGAGCCATAGTGGAAAAAAAGAGTCTGCCACATTTCCTCAAATTGATTCTATATAACATGGGCAATTACTTAAAAAATCAAATAATCAAATAACCTCACCTGTGCATCAGAATAATTTTAAGATTCAGGGCTAACGTTTTGCAGCATATCCAGGGTAGTCAGATATACCCCCTCAGTTGCTGCCAAGTTCTGCCCCTCACTCAAGCCTGCTGATAGGATGGAAGGAAGGAAGTGAGAGCAGCAGTGGCCTGTGATAGACAGGGATGACAAATCAGTCATTAAGTGGATGTCCTCTAAGGAGTTTATCCGTGGGCCATTGACCTTTTCTCTCAATCAGCTAGCCACTAAATTCATGGTGGGCAGGCTTTCAAGCACTCTGTATGGGGTGGCAAGCACCATGCACTAGACACTGCTGTACTTTTGTGGTGCTGGATACTGTGTGAAGTGTGGCAAGGGGGAGCTGAAACGTGGTGGTGGTAGGGGTCAGACTTTTTTATGTTTTTTTTTAAGTAATGTATAAACTACAATCAAATCCACTTATAATGGCTACATTCGTGTTGTGCTGATTTGTCCATTACAAGCAGCTGTCTGGACTAAGCAAAATGTGCTTTAAACAGCAACTGACTGGATGATCTTGTCACCCACCTCCAATCTTTCATATGAATGATAGGCTGACACTTTAAAGTCACTCACAGTGAACTCACAGTAACTTTTTTTTTTTACTTTCTTGAATCTCATACTGTACAGTACTTCTGGTCCATGGCTGATGGCTCTACTCCTCACTCCTCCCTTGGCCCATTCAGTGTTTGGTCTACAGGATGTAAAAACAAGTTAACTAGCTGGGTCTTGAGAGACCAGCTGCAGCAGTTCCTCAGTCTCACCACTATGCCAGGCTCTGTGTTAGCTTCAGGGTTTGAATCCCCCATAGTCAGATAGTGTCACACAGCCAGTATTGCTGCACATAGTGCAAGGCCAACTCTGAGCTATATTCAGACAGTTGACATGCTCCAGTTGAGCACACTGTCTGAATATGGGGCTGTGCCAGTGCAGTGCAAAATGACAATGTGCTGCGCTGATATGGTCCAAGACTGAAAATGACCCATTGGGGAGCCCACTGGAGACAGTGCTGCCCAAAATGGGATAGTGCCAGGCTCCTGTGGGCCATATTCAGCCTTATCATGCAAATGAGTCCACTGGGCATGCACAGTGCTAAGGGCTATTTGCATGCCTATTATTGGCTAATTTGCATGCGTGCAGCAGCCCCTTTGTGCCCATGTATTATCACAATACCATTGAATTCCCTCGCATTTAGTGGGCCCCTGAATGCCCCAATCACTACTTTATCATAGGTGTAAATAATTCCCTGATGTCTAATGGACCCCCTTTCCCTTGACTGCCCCTGTATTAAAGACATAAATAATTCCCTGGTGTCTATTGGGCCTCCTTCTGCCTAGTTGCCCCATTTCAAAAACTATACTTAATTCCCTGGTGTCTAGTGGATACCCTCCCCCAATCGACATTTCAAAATTACACTTAATTCCCTGGTGTCCAGTGGACCGCTCCCTCCTGATGACCCTGTTTTCAAAAATTATACTTAATTCCCTCATGTCTAGTGGCTCCCCTCCACCCAATCTCCCCTGTTAAATAATTCACTGGTATCTAACCTCCCCCTAAGTGAGTGACAAACCCCCAACCCAGTCACCTGCTGAGGACCCCCACCTCACACCCTCCACAACCCGGTCACAGATTTATCATCCAAACAATGACAACTGGCACAGCCCTCCACTCACCTCCTCAGCTGGCCGTTGTCTGACATGCACAGAGTGCCATTGTGGCAGTACAGTGTGTGTGTGTGTGTGTGTGTGTGTGTGTGTGTGTTATTCTTCCTCCAAGCAGGTGTATGGGCTTTGAAGATATGTAATGTTTTCATTTCTTCTTACAGGGACATGTGAGTTGTTATATGCTTTTCATGTTTCTACTAAATTTATTACGTTGGTTGCACTTGCGCAAACCAACATATTGTGGCAATATGGGATTTTGGGGGGGTGTCACTGCCGAGCCCATAGCAGTTCACAGAACAAGGGGCTCGGCAAGCTACCCCAATGACCACTAGGTGTGGTCCTGACGTAACTCTCTGCTGGGTGGGTTGAATGGTCATGCACTTCAAAGGACTGAAGCCACTCTGATCCGAGAGGGTTTTGGCCCTTTGATTTGCATGACCGTTCAGGTCATCCGGGGTATCCAATCTCCATGTTGGTGATCCCCCTTCCCCCCCATAGTGTCTGACATTGGGGTGCCCAGTCCCCATGTTGGCAATCCTCCCCAGCACTGTCTGACATCAGGGTGCCCAATCCCCGTGTCTGTGATCCCCCCATACTATGGGACACTGGGGAGCCCACCCCCAGTGTCCTCAGTTATGTTACTCCTCCCACCACTCTAGAACACTGGGGAGGCCACCCCCAATGTCCCCAAATATTTTTTATCCCTGAAAAAAAGAAAGCAGTCCCCCAACATCTTTTTTTTAATTAAACCTGTCAAGAAGAAAACGGTCCCTTGTCATCTCCCACATCCCCCTCTCCCATCCCGACCCTCCCTCTGCACACCCACCTCCTCCCTTACCCCATACTTATCTCCAGAGGTCAGTGGCTGGCATCTTCTGTGGACCGGGGTATGTCTTTACTCTTCAATGCTGAACAGTGAACTAAAGAATCAAGGTAAGTGCTGTATAATAGCAGTCAATGGCGTTTTGAACTTATGTTGATATTTTGGCCATTTTTAGGTCTTTTTGCACCAAATTTTCAACATGGATTTTTTGGGACCCCACCTCATGAACACTGGCACTGTTGTTTCATTACTCAGTCCCGAAAGGTGATTTCACAGTCCCTGTGTGGAATCACCTTTCAGGACCGAGTAATGAAATGACAGTGCCACTGTCCATGAGATGGGGTCCCAAAAAGCTCATGTTGAAAATTTGGTGAAGAAATTCCCAAAAATGACCACGTTACAAACGTGTGTTGCGCAGTTTCTATGCAGGCACATAACGTTATGAATTTTTAATATTTTCACTCCAAATTGTCAACATACAGATTTTTTCACACCACCTCATGAACAGTACAGCTGTCATTTCTCACATCCTGCTCGAAACTTGTTTGTGCACCTGTGGTGAGGAATGGTGAGATCCTTGCAGAAAATCACCTTTTGGTGTTGAGTAATGAAATGGCAGTTCCACTGTTCATGAGGTGGTGTCCCAAAATGGCCATGTTGAAAATCTGGAGCAAAAATACCAAAAAGCACCCGAGTTATGCATGCTCATTGACATTTTCCTACATATGTGCATAACTTTGCCAGTTTCTCATATTTTCACTCCCAGTTTTCAACATAGCCATGTTTTCACACCACCTCATAAACAGTACAGCTTTCATTTCTCACATTCGGCCCCAAATGACTTTCTATATCTGTGGTGCAGAATGGCGTTTTGCCACTGATTAAGAAATTTTCACCTATGGGGTTTATGAGGTAAGGTAATTAGAAGACTATGTTGAACATTTGGGGTCCAAATGTGAAAAAATTAAAAAGTTATCAGGTAACATACAAGCATCTGCTTGCTGCGCCTACATCTTGAGTTTGGAGATGGACTCGGGAGTTGGAGGGCCAGCCAGGGGCATTACGATTGCATGTCCCAGGGACTGCTCTCCTTCTCTGGGCAATGAACAAGTTAATCACTGCACTCGGACCAATAAAGAAACATACAGTGACCAGGATATTTAATTAAGTGGAGACTTTATTCCACAACCTGGCACATAATGGCCGCAGTAAATGAATGTACAGCTTGGCTCCCCAGCTCTTTGATTCCAAATGAATCTTCCTCAGGGGGAGGGGCAGGATGTCTAGTGCATTGTGCACCTCTGGTAGAGGCTGGGGGTACCACTGCTGCCGGCACCTCATGCAAGGGGGTGGGTGAGGCAGATGCTGGTGTCATTGCACATCCCAGCCCCCAGAGATCTTCAAAAATTAGTATACAAAAAATTCCATCCCCGTTCCTGACACCCCTGCCTCTGCCACTACTCCTACAGCAACTTATAAAAGAGAGAGAGAGAGAGAGACTATTGGGGGCCAAAGAGAAATGTTAGAGTGACAGAAATCACAAATAAAGTTTATTCTTGACCCCAGTGTGGCTGTGCGAGGCAAGACAAGGTAAATTTTATTTTTAAGGTGCCAAATCTTGGAGGCTCTGGGCACCATACAAGTAAAAATGCAGAATATAAGGGAAAATGAGTGATTACAAAACATGCACAACAATAAATAACTGAAATAGAAAATAGTAAAATGGCGGGCTTATAACAAGATAAAAACAGCTGCCTGCAAGACAGAAACTCTATATTAAGACTGTCATTGAAAGACAGTGTCTGTGAATGCCTGGTTAAATAAATAGGTCTTGAGGCAGGCTTTGAATACCTCAACTGAAGGGTCCTCCCTTACAGCTGTTGGGAGCAGATTCTGCAGGAGGGGGCTGGTAACACTGAAAGCCCTGTCACCGGCAGTTTTTAACTGCATCCTGGGAATTGCAAGGAGGACCCTAGAGGAGGAACAGATGGAGCGGACTGAAGCAGCAGGTGTTAGAAGGTCAGTCAAGTAGCTAGGGACGAGTCCGTGTCGGGCCTTAAAGGTGAGTAAGCCCACCTTAAAGAGGACCCTCCACCAAACTGGCAGCCAGTGCATTTCACGCAGTACTGGGGTGATATGACTGTATTTAAGCTGCCTGGTCAACAGCCAAGCAGCTTCATTCTGCACCAGCTGCAGCCAGTGCAACCTTTCCAGAGACCCTGAAGTAGAGTGCATTACAGTAATCCAGCCTTGATGTCACAAAGGTGTGTACTAAGGTGAAGAGGTCCATGGGTGGAACTAGGGGTTTGATCCTGGTGATATTCCTCAGATGACAGAAGCTGGTTCGGACAACAGACAACACCTGGGATTCAAATGTCAATCTACTGTCAAGAATAACACCAAGATCATGCACCCTAGAGGAGACCTTCAATGGTGCAGGCCCCAGGAATAATCCTGTCATTCGCATCACAGGCCATTCTATCATGACCTCTGTTTGACTCCACCACCAGCATCTCCATCTTATCGGGGTTCAGTCACAACCAGACAGAGGCCATCCAGTCATTGATCTCAGCAAGGCAGTTATTTAGCACTTCCTCTACATTGGATGTCCTGGGGCAAAGGAAAGATACAGCTGGGTATCATCTACATAGCAATGAGAGCCCAAGCTGTACTTCCTAATGAGCTCATCCAGGGGCAGCATATACATGGTGAACAACACTGGTGACAGAACCAAACCCTGAGGCACCCCACAAGACAGGAGGCTAGGGGAGGAGAAGAAATTCCCCATCTCCGCCTGTTGCCTCCTGTTTGCAAGGTAGGATTCAAACCAGCAGATGACAGTGCCAGCGAGTCCACATTACATTCTCAGGCAGTTGAGCAACACACAATGGTCCACTGTGTCAAAGGCTGAAGAGAGATCGAGGCGAATGAGAACTGACTCTTCCCCTCAGTCTCGTACCCTGAGGAGGTCATTGTGCACCCAAACTAACGCAGTTTCCATGCTGTGCCTCTTACAAAACACAGACTGGAGTGGCTCATATAGATTGAAGGTCAAAAGGTGTTCATTAAGCTGTTACGTCACAATCCTCTCAACAACCTTTCCTAGAAAATGAAGGTTGGAGATAGATTGATAATTCACCTTGATGTCAGGGTCTAAAGATGGTTTCTTCAGAAGGGATCTTGTGAGGTGTGGGATTAAAGAGAACACTTGCTTGAAGTCAAGTTAACCAAAAGGAAATTTATTTTCTTCAAAAACAAAATTAAGTCAATAAGACCAGCCGGACTTAGAACGCAAAATTATAGGACAACCAGATTCCATTCAAACAGATATAACAAAAGGATGACTAAGCACCAGCATAAACTAGTGTAACATACTCCGAGGTCAGACTAGGTCTGTACCTCACAAGCTATCTGACCATCTGTTTCAAGTGTCTGGGCTAAATACAGAAAAATGGTCAGGTGACCACTTAACTCCACCTTTGTACTTCAAAGTTCTTTATTTTCACAGATTAATTTTATTTGAAAACATCATGCCCCTTTAAATTAAATTTATAATGCATCAAGAGTCATTTTGTACCATTTACACATTTCTGGCAGATTTTCTTGTACATTTATTTTTTCTGAATTCCCCTCCTCCTTTCCATGACATAAAAGTGCTCACATCGAGGCCGGGCAGCCCCTAAGGAGAGATTACAGCAAGAGGTATAGCTGCAGAGTCTAAGACTGCACTGCAGAAGCGCTCGTTTTTAACAAACCCTCCCAAAGTGAAACCGGAGTCCTATTCTGCACTCGGAAGGTATGTGCAGACGATTTAAGTTGGTGACAGACTGAAAGGAGCGCTCCGAGACGTAATATATGGCTAAATGCCTTCACGAACGTTCGCACGTTCGAGGCGACAAAAAGCCGCATTTTAAAGGAGAGAAGCGCTACGGACAGTCGCATTTACTCTGACTGCATCTATTCTTGGGAGGGAGGTTTGTAAAAGGGGAATTTCGACTCTAAACTTACCTTCCTTAAAATGAGTCAACTAGAAGGTGAAAACAAAATAAAATCTAGGTTCTGGGTTCACATAAAACCCAAGGCTTATCACAAATTGAGGGGGAGTGTGTTTTAGAGAGAGAGAGAGAGATAAATATACCAAAATTGGGGGAAAAAGGTTTAAAAAAAAGGTTACGAAACAAAACACAAAATATAGGTGGCCAGCCTATATTATTGGTGGTGGTGGTGGGGTTAACAAACCAAAGAGCCGTTGCAACAGACTTTCTCTTTCTTTGGTTAAAAAAAAAATTATGGTATATTCAAGTTGTCTTCATCTGTTACACTCCTCCCACCTCAAGAGGGAACCAACAGGAAACAAAGACTGTGGGTTACCTATTTTCTGAAATAAATATTTATCAGATCTCCCTAGAATAAGAGGGAGATGGAGTTTTAGCCCACCCACTCCTAAAACTCCACTCCAGGGTCCCTTATTATTCATACATGCTTTTCTTTATCATATTTTAATAAAGTTAAACAACTTTAATCTTTACTTTTCTTTCACCCTGGAGTCTGATATTTTCCAATCATGATCTGCACCATACCATGATAAGTAGTCAGCATTAAAATGTTTTTTACCTGATTTGTGTTGTATTGTAAATTTATAAGGTTGGAGGGTTAAATACCATTGTAGAATTCGAGGGTTTTTGTCCTTCATAATATGAAGCCAACACAGGGATTATGGTCGTAATTACTATAAATTCTCTTCCATAAATAAAATTTAGGGCATTAATAGCCCAACGAATGGCTAGACACTCTTCTCTATTGTAGAGTATTTAACTTCTCTTTCAGTGCAGTTTTCTACTAGTATAAATAATAGGGTGTTCCTCCTCCCCATCCATTTGGGACAAAACCGCCCCAATACCTTGATTGGAGGCATCGGTTTGTACCAGAAATGGTTTCTGAAAATCTGGACTACGCAATATAGGGTGAGAGCATAACTTAGCTTTTAATAATGTAAAAGCCTTTTCACACTGTTCGGTCCAGCAAACTTTGTCTGGTTTGATTTTTTTTGTGAGTTCAGTTAACAGATTAGCAATGTCTGCAAAGTTAGGCACAAAACGCCGGTAATAGCCAGCCATTCCTAAAAAAGCTCTTACTTGTTTTTTTGTTTGTGGTGGGGGGCTATTTGCTATGGCTTCAACTTTATCGATCGCTGGTTTTATTTTCCCTTGTCCAATGATGAATCCTAAGTATTTAGTCTCTTGCATGCCCAATGAGCATTTTGTAGGGTTTATAGTTAAACCGGCTTTTTGTATAGCAGCTAATACAGTTTTTAGGTGTGTTAGATGTTCCTCCCAAGATGGACTAAAAATAATGACATCATCCAGGTCTGCAGCGCTGTATGTCATATAAGGATGTAATAGCTGGTCCATGCATCTTTGAAACGTCGCCGGGGCCCCATGTAAACCAAAGGGCATTTTAGTAAATTCAAACAGTCCTATGGGGGTACTAAAGGCAGTTTTACTTTGAGACTCTAGATCTAGGGGAATTTGCCAATAACCTTTTGATAAATCTAATGTACTTATATATTGTGCACTACCAAGGCGGTCTATTATATCGTCAATGCGGGGCATCGGGTACCCATCAAATTGGGATACAGCATTAAGTTTATGAAAGTCTATACAGACTCTGATCCCTCCATCTTTCTTATTAACTACCACCATTGGAAAGCACCAAGGACTTGTGGATGGTTTAATAACCCCCAACTGTTGCATTTTTTTTATTTCTGTAATTACTTCCTCTCTTAATCGTTCTGGTATCCGGTAGGGCTTTTGCCTAATGGGTACTGTTGAATTTACTCTATATGGTGTTCTATTCCTCCACTTTCCGGTATTGTTGTAAAACTATTTTCAAAGGTGGTTAAAACCTCATTTAATTCCCTCAATTGTTCAGGATTCAAGTTGTCATTAATCCAGTCGTCTTTTATTCCACTTTTGGCATCTAACCCGATCATATGCTTCATCCAGTTCACTTGTAACTGATTCAGATAGACAAAACATGCTGGTATATTTTATCATGCCAGGCTTTTAACAGATTGGCATGATAAATTTTATATTTCTGTTTTTATCTGGACAAATAATTTCATAGTTGGCAGTGCCAACTTGTCTATGTATAGTGTATGGCCCTTGCCATTTCATCAATAACTTGTTTTCTGTACAGGGTAATAAAGAAGAACTTTGTCTCCTGGTTGAAAGGATTTAGTACCCACTCTTTGTCGTAATATTTCTTTTGGATGTTCTGGTGTTCTATGTTACTAAGCTGAGCTCTTTTGAATATTTCTCTAATTTCTGTCTCAAAGTGGTAACATATTCTATCAAAGGAACCGGTATAGTGATTTGCTTTCCTCCTTCCCAGTTCTCTTTATTACATCTAATATACCCGAGGATTTTCCCAAACAGCAACTCAAATGGAGAATACCCTGTAGATGATCTGTGGAACCTCACGATAGGCAAACATGAGATAGGGTAAATATCTATCCATTGCTTGCCTTCGTCTTCTATAAATTTTTTAACATCTGTTTCAGTGTTTTGTTAAATCGTTCCACCAATCCATCAGTTTGAGGTGGTATGGGACGTATGGATGGAGTGTATACCTAATGTATGGTAGAGACGTTGTAAGATCTGTGAGCAAAAGTTACTGCCTCTGTCGGTCAGGATTTCTCTAGGGATACCCATCCTAGAGAAAACCTTTATCAACTCTTCAGCTATTTTCTCAGCAGTGACTGTACACATGGGTATAGCTTCAGGGTATTTAGTAAAGTAATCACATAAAACCAAAATAAACCGATTTCCCTTTGCACTTTTGGGTAGGGGTCCCACTATATCCATGGCAATGCGTTCGAACGGGGTATTGACTACAGGTAAAGGCTGTAGGGGTATCTTATCTTTCTTGACCATAGGGGCCATTTTCTGGCATTGCTCACAGGACCTACAATATTCCGTTACTTGGTCCTGTATACCAGGCCAGTAGAACCTGTACAACAATCTCTGTAGAGTACGTTCCCTTCCCTGATGACCAGCAAATGGTATATCATGGGCAAGAGATAACAATCGCTCCCTGTACATAGCGGGTACCATCAACTGGAGTACACATTCCTCAGTTTTTAAGTTATTACATTCCCTGTATAACAATCCCTTATGTATAATCAGTTTATCTCCCTTATCATTTTCAATGCCCACCTGCAAAAAAAAAGGCTTTAAAGAATCATCATTAACTTGTGCCAGCCCGAAATCTGAGTGTACTTTAAAGTCCTCTAAACCAACAGTGTCTTTAGAGTCCCGGTGGGTATGTTGCCATATATACTTGTCTTGTCATTTTTCCTTCTTAGTTTTCTTTGTTTTACCCGGTGGTTCAAATAAACCATCTTCAAATGGAAATGCATGCTGCACATCAAAATTTTTTTTCTCTTGAGATCTTGTAGTAAAAGCACTCAAGTTGGTAGCGGCCGCTAATAAATTAGTGAAGTCTGGATGATCATGTCCTATTATAACAGGCACTGGCAACTGTGATACCACACCAACTTTCATAGGTCTGACATTGGACTGTATCTGAACCTCTACCTGTTGCATTGGGTATGTATGGGTATCACCATGGATACAAGTCACATGTGTCTCATCTGAAGAACTGCAAACATTGGATAACATAGAGGTTTTGACTAAAGTTTGCCGACTACCAGAATCTAATAGTCCGATCATAGTTTTCCCATTGATCTTGACTGGTGTGACATACTGACCCCAATTAGCCAGGACTAAATGAGTGGAAGTAGCCTTTTTCTTTGGACCAAACCTAGCAATATGTCCTTTCCCTTGACACAAATGACACACAATTTCTGTATTATGGGATCTAGTAATATTGGGGTTTTTAGCAGTCCCACTAGGTACAGTACTTGTAGAAAGTGTAGGTCTTACCGTAGGGAGAGAAGTGCTAGGTGCAGAATGACCTTTGTGTCTGTTTGTCCGAGCAGCTAGATAGTCCTCAGCCAGTTGTACTGCCTTCTCAGCTGTCTCTGGCCGGTGTTCCCGAACCCACATTTGAGTGTCCTGTGGTAATATACGTATAAACTGTTCAAGCACCACTGCCTCTAGCATTTGTTCTTTAGTGTTTGTATTTGGTTGCAACCATTTGTAACATAAGTCCCTTAACCTTGTATAAGCATCCTGAGGGGTATCAGATGACTGGAATCTTAATGCTAGGAACCGTTGTTATAGGTTTCAAGGCAAATGTCATAACGTTTTAAAATAGCCTCTTTCACTGTATTATAGTCCTCACTCATAGAGCTGTCCACATGACCATAGGCCAATTGGGCTTTTCCTGTTAAATATGGAGCAAGACGTATCACCCATTGTCCTCTGGGCCACTGACAAGCACGAGCAATCCATTCAAATGTAGTCAAATAAGTCTCTATCTCATCTGTTTCACTGAATTTTGTCAACTTGATATCCTTAGGATTATCACTTAATGAAGGTGGCCTACTAACACCCAGGTCCCAAATAGCTCTCAGCGTGTCAGCCCACCTGGCTTCACTTCGCTGCATTTCTCTTACCCTTTGCTTCTCCCAGGCTACCTGTTGTAGACACAACCATTGCAGCAAATCCTGGGCATCTCCACTCGGGGGTCCTTGTACCACGTCCTCCTCTTCAACAGCCTCTAGGGTCTCACTCATCGCTCCTTCTTCCTCCAACTTAGTGGTCTTACGTCGGACATCTGGTAAACCAGACATCAAAGGTTGTCCAAACTTATACTCCAGCAGGTCTCTCCTCTTGGAACATGCAAGCTCTCTTCCAATACTCAGAGCAGGATTGTTCAAATCCCACCACTGCCACCACGTGTGAGGTGTGGGATTAAAGAGAACACTTGCTTGAAGTCAAGTTAACCAAAAGGAAATTTATTTTCTTCAAAAACAAAATTAAGTCAATAAGACCAGCCAGACTTAGAACTCAAAATTATAGGACGACCAGATTCCATTCAAACAGATATAACAAAAGGATGACGAAGCACCAGCATAAACTAGTGTAACATACTCTGAGGTCAGACTAGGTCTGTACCTCACAAGCTATCTGACCATCTGTTTCAAGTGTCTGGGCTAAATACAGAAAAAATGGTCAGGTGACCACTTAACTCCACCTTTGTACTTCAAAGTTCTTTATTTTCACAGATTAATTTTATTTGAAAACATCATGCCCCTTTAAATTAAATTTATAATGCATCAAGAGTCATTTTGTACCATTTACACATTTCTGGCAGATTTTCTTGTACATTTATTCTTTCTGAATTCCCCTCCTCCTTTCCATGACATAAAAGTGCTCACATCGAGGCCGGGCAGCCCCTAAGGAGAGACTACAGCAAGAGGTATAGCTGCAGAGTCTAAGACTGCACTGCAGAACGCTTCGTTTTAACAAACCCTCCCAAAGTGAAACGGGTCCTATTCTGCACTCGGAAGGTATGTGCAGGCGATTTAAGTTAGTGACAGACTGAAAGGAGTGCTCCGAGAGCTGTAATATCAGTTAAATGCCTTCCACGGTGCTTGCGTTCAGTGACAAAAAGCCGCATTTTACAAAGGAGAAGCGTACAGACAGTCGCATTTACTCTGACTGCATCTATTCTTGGGAGGGAGGTTTGTAAAGAAATTTCGACTCTAAACTTACCTTCCTTAAAAGCGAATTCAACTAGAAGGTGAAAACAAAATAAAATCTAGGTTCTGGGTTCACATAAACCCAAGGCTTATCACAAATTGAGGGGGAGTGTTTTAGAGAGAGAGAGAGAGAATAAATATACCAAAATTGGGGAAAAAGTTTAAAAAAAAAAGGGTTCGAAACAAAACACAAAATATAGGTGGCCAGCCTATATTATTGGTGAGGTTAACAAACCAAAGAGCTGTTGCAACAGACTTCTCTTCTTTGGTTAAAAAAAAAAAAAATTATGGTATATTCAAGTTCTCTTCATCTGTTACAGATCTCCTTCAAGGCATCTGGGAAAACCCCCTCTGACAAAGAACACCGGACAATCAAGGTGAATCAAGAGTGAATCAAGCCAACGGAGTCAACACATCCCATTAAGAACCGTGTCGGCACCGGGTCCAGTTTTCAATATGTGTGCTTCACCTTGGAAGTAACCTCAATGACCTCAGTCACCACCACTAGTTTAAACTTGCCCCAAACAGGTGGAGTGCCCCTCCGACATCCAAGGCGATCACTGTCGGCTATATTCTGGCTTACTGGTGGAATTCCCTGTCGGATGGTGGACACCCTGTCAGAGAAGAATTGAGCAAACTCCACACATAAAGCATCAGAAAAAAACGTTTTTCAGCTGCAGACAGTCTGGATGTAGTAGCCTTTCTACAGTCTGAAAAAGCACAGTTGGTCGATTCTTCCCTGCAGCAATCTCCCTGAACAGGAACTCTGCCTTCTTACGGTTGATTGCCCCTGGTACTCACCGTAGTGAGTACGCAGGGCCAGTTTTTCCACCTCCAGCCCGGTCTTCCACCAGCAGCACTCTAACTTCTGACCTGTAATCTTCATCACCTTGAGCTCCCCGTCAAACCATGGGGACCTCAAGTGAGAAGATTTGGGTCATACACGGACTGGTGCATGGGTGTCGAGCATGTCAGACATCGCCTTATTATAGGCAGCAACTGCCACGCTCGGTCCACCTGCACATGCATTACCCACGCTAGATAGATCAACTACCACCAAGAATCCCTCCAGGGCCAAACCCCTCAAAGGGAGGTAGTTGACCATCTCTGCAGGGAGAGGACTCTCAGGGGGAGGGCCCTGAACGAGAATGCCACTGTGCAATGATCGGACCAAGAGACCCGATCAGGCTTGAGATTGTTAATCTCAAGCCCCAGAGAAAACACCAGATCCAACATGTGGCCACCCTGGTGGGTCATGGAAGAAACCTCTTGTGACAGGTCCAGGGATGACAGTCTGGAGGAGGTTAAAACCTAGCCTAGAAGATTTGTTGTCAGACCAAACATTGAAGTCCCCCAGAACTAAACATCTGGGGGCCTCCAATGTTTCACTGATGATGAAGTCAGCTACCTCTTCCAGGAGAAATGTTATAGTCACAAAAATCACAAATAAAGTTTATTCTTGGCCCCAGTGTGGCTGTGAATGTCTGGTTAAATAAATAGGTCTTGAGGCAGGCTTTGAATACCTCAACTGAAGGGTCCTCCCTTACAGCTGTTGGGAGCGGATTCTGCAGGACGGGGCTGGTAACACTGTTTGACTGTGTGTGTGTGTGTGTGTATACACAGGGCAAGAGCAGACAGGCAAAATAAGTCTTTGATTTGTGCCACCATCCAGAGTAGAAAAAAAGAAAGAGAGACCATTGGGGGCCAAAGAAAAATGTTATAGTTACAGAAATCACAAATAAAATGTATTCTTGGCCCCAGTGTGGCTGCGTGTGTGTGTGTGCACAGGGCAAAAGCAGGCTGGCAAAATAAATCTTTGACTTGTACCACCATCCAGAGAAGAAAGAGTGAGAGAAACAGAGAGACTATTGGGGGCCAAAGAGAAATGTTATACTCACAGAAATCATACATAAATTTTATTCTTGGTTCCAGTGTGGCTTTGTGTGTGTGTGCACAGGGCAAGAGCAGGCTGGCAAAATATATCACAAAGTTATGAGTCTGCATTGAAATTTGTGAACGCAGGCTCATGACTTCGGCAATTTTCAATATTTTGACCCCAAATTTTCAACGCAGCCATTTCTTCACAGCACCTCATGAATTTCACAGCTGTCATTTTTCAGATCCTGGCCAAAATTTTTTTGCATCCCAAAAGGTGATTTCACAGTCCCAGCACAAAATCACCTTTCGGGCAGGAGCTGAAATCTTCAAAATTTGGGCTCAGAATTGCAAAAAAAAGGGTTTAACGAGCAACTAATGTTTGGCATTGACAAATGCTTATTCTTCTTGGTGGTAGCTTTTCATGTTACTCCTTGGTATAAAAGGGTATGAAATGGTTGGGACCAATGTTGCTTTATATATTTTGGGGGCACACATGTACCATATGTCTGTGCTGTCTCCACCATTGTTGGCCCAAAAGTTCTGGATCCCAAGGGTTCTTAGTGCCTCTGGTCCTAAGATCAAAGAGTGTGGCTCTGTGGAGGATATAATCCAGAAAATCAAGAGTTACATTTAGTACATTTCTTTACTCCCTGACTGAGGTTGTGTTAGAAATGAAATGTTTTGTTTTTATTCTTTTCAACCGGTGCCCCGTGGAAGGCTTGTTGTGGTGGTGGTGCAGCTTACCACTTACATCCCCCAAGCCCTTCACTAAATATAACAAATTCTGGTCAGCACCAAAACAGCTGCTTTGCATTTACCTGGTATTGTTGCAGCTGTCACTGAAGTCGGTGGTGGCAGGCGGGACTTGCACCAGCTCTTCCCGGTATTGCGGGTTGGCGTGATCACTGGCCAATGCAGCAAGGCCACCCAGTGCCAGGAGTCACCTGGCAGCTATATGCTGCTTTAACATCACTGAAATCGGTAGCGGTGGGTGGGACAGTGGTGGCGGCGGAACCTGCACCAGCTCTCCCCAGTATTGTGAGGAAGGGAGACCATTTTGCAGCTGCGATACTTGTGCATGAGTGACACTTGTGCATGTGCACTGAGCTCATGGCAGCCATCTTGGGCACAGCAGGCTCTTTTTTTTTGTCTGGAAGTGAAGTGGAAGTGATTGGCAACAAGAAAATAGTGCACCAGCAGAGGGAGGAGCTAGTGCGCCTGCAGTGGGGAGTGGCGGTGGAGAAACAACAGAACAGCACTGACCACACCACTGTGGAAGGACAGAGTGAAGGTATCTGGTCACGTGCTTTCACTGTCCCTTCTCTCTTCTACATCGTAGCAATATGTCAGCATGGCTCCACCCATGCAGCCATAAAAACAATGATAGGGGATACCTTATCACACTATAAGTGGTATGATGTCTGTGGAATGCTGGCAGCGATATATAAGTGGATGAATAAACAACTGCTGAATAAATACTGGTTTATAAACCATTTGATGAGTGGGCTCCCTCCTTTTGAATTTTCTTAAAAATAGAAACAGTAGGTCATCCATAGTGGGGAATGGAGCTATTGTATGTAAGTAGGGAAAAATGAGCAGACTGGGTGGGCCAACTGGCCTTTATCTGCCTTCAGATTCTATGTTTCTGTGTATATAAGGTACTGCACAAGCATCAAGGATAGTGCCCTATAAGAAACTGTATAGTTCAGTACATTTTCTTTCCTTTCAACTAAATGGAGTCTTAATTATAGCATCTACTGTCTGAGTGGCCTTTATGAATTCTAATAGCTTTGCTTTGAAATTAAAACTGTTGACATTTCAATGTGACACTGGATTAAATGCTTCACAGGAAAGGTCAAGTTGTGCTCAACCCTATGTTCAGGTTAACAGGAAGTTCCTCTGGGCATTGAAATGACAAAATATGTAAATCTGTTCTCAAGCTGAGAGAATCTGTGGCAGGGCAGTTTTTTCCTTTAATTTTTACAGATTCCAACCGTTTACAGAAGCTGATGTGCACTGCAGGGGTTTCTGAAAGAAGGAGCAGCCTGCAAAAGATATTAAAACAATTTAGGGTTGCATACCAAGGCAAACTTTTACAAGGATTTTGCAAAAGTATTGAACTCTGTTTAAAAGTGATGACAATATGGAGCCATATATTTCTATAACACTAGTAATAGGGTATGTGTGTGTTTATATATATATACATATATATATATATATATATATATATATATATATATATATGCATTTTAAGCAGTAGTGTACACCAACTGTCCTTAGTCTTTGCGGCTGTAATCAGAGGCATGCACAGAGTCCATAAACGACGGGGGGCCAATAAAATAATGGATTGAGCCTTCAGTGCTAGAGGGGTCTGGGGCGTAATCCCCCAGGAAAGTGTTTTAAAAAGGCATTGTGAATGGTGCATTTTCATGCATTTGAGAGCTCCAATGATGTTGCTAGTTTCTCTTTTCAAAAATGCTTATTTTTCAATTTTTAACGTTCAATAAAGCCCCTTCACTTTAAAACACTTTTTATTTTCAACTTTTTTTTAAGACACACCATTTATCTTCTGTCTTCTGACTTATAAAACCCTACATGGACAGGGTCCGGACTACCTGAAAGAGCTTCTGGTCTCTTACTGCCCTGGGCAATCGCTCTGCTTGACTGACGAGGGGTTGCTAGAGATTCCAAGGGTTTGTTTAAAATCTTCTGGGGCCCCCACCCTTTGAAATTCTCTACCCCATCAGTTACGTGAGTGCCCGACTGTGGAGGGATTTAAATAAGCCCTCAAAAATGTCTTATGGATTTGTGCTTTTGGGGATTAATTTAACATTATTGATTGTTTGTTGTTCTTTTATATTATTTATAATATATGTAATTTTATGAAGAAGCTGTTTTAATTGTTGTGAGGTGCCTTGGCATTTGAAAGGTGCCATATAAATAAAATTGGATTGGATCTTGCTCGCACCCCAAAAAAAATGCTACACAGAGCAAGAGCATCAGTCTGCATAGCTCTTCATCAGGTTCACACTGCCAGAAAATAACCTCTGCAGCTTGCTAAATGCTGATAGAAGTGCTAATTTGGTGGTGATGCTGTCCTTTAAATATTTGATGCAGGATTGGCTCTACATTCATGCCACTGCTGCTCAGATGCCAATCAAGTCTGTCTCGTCTGATCACATAAATATGATCTTATGCAAAATACCTTTTTTTTTTATTTTTGTTTCTTTTATCAAAAAAGGGGGAATGGGCCTCAAAGTCTCTTATTTTCAGCCATGTCACTAGAGCCTACACTATAACAAGAGATCTTATGGCTGTGAAAGACTACAAACAATCTCAAAATCTACTGTAGGCACAGTGCCAGCAGCACTCCCATTTACAATCCAGAAGTGAGCCGCTTTGTCAGCTTCTATATGCAGTCACTGTCACTGTAGCGAGTGCAGTGGCCTGATGCCCATAGTGATGAATTGGGAATACTGGACACCAAGTGCTTAACAGGGGGCCATGGGCAGGGTGCCCCCCCAATGCACATGCCTATGGCTGTAATCTTTTTTCCATTTTTTGTTTTATGTTATGTTGCCACAGCTGAGATATTAGGAAAGGTTTCTTTGCCAGCTGTAATTTTCTTGGGCTGGATTTTTGACAAGGATTGCAATGTCATGCCATTTTTAGAAGTATCTACATTTTTGCTGTTTTCAAATTTCTTGAACTGGGTGAGCTCCTCAGAGAGGTGGACCATCTCATGCATGGAAGAACCTAGGGCAGAGCAGGCAGTGCAAGCATCCGAGGTAGAAGTTGGTGGCAAAAGTGGGTAATATTCCAATCAGACTTGAAAGACTGATACAGGTACATGGGGGCTGACAGACACATTCTTTTTATGTTCATGCTTGCACAAAGCAAACATGTTGCTATGATGGTTGACTTGAGAGGTATGTCACTGTCCCAGTCACTGTCCCAGTCACTGTCTGTCCAATGCAGGGCTCAACAGTGCCAGACCAATCATCAGCAAGGCTGATTATGATACTCATCAGTGCTTGCTGAGTGGAAACTTCATGAACTTCAAAGAAAATAGCCACCCATATCACAGGGTGTTTTTTTTTCCTTTGATCTGCATGATGCCACCCAGCAAGTGGCTAATCGGTGTCCTGATCAGCCTGTGTATCCCAAGCATCCATCTACCCCCCCCCACACACACCTGTGCGTGTCTTAGTGGCTCTTTCTTCTCTTTCCCACCTTGTCCAGAGTACCACCATCATTGGTTAATTCTTGACCCCGTTCCAGTGCTGCCTTTGGCATCTCTTCACTCTCACCCCGCATCTGGAGTGCCACCATCCCGGTAAAAGAAAACAAAGTGAAAGTTATCATCTTCAGGTTTCTGTTTCTAGCCTAGCATACTTACATCAACAAAAATGATGAGTGATGGTTCTTGTTCCCCTTTAAAGTTTTTTCCAAGATGTACTATATAAAATTTTGAAGTTTTGTGTTTTTATGTTAGCTTAAGCATACTTACTCCACAACAGGAGTTGGTATCACTCAGCTTTTTCCCAAGCCCTCAAAGAACTGAACAAGTGGTTCAGGAGGAGGAGGAGTGGGAGAGAGGTAGTGTAGCAACAAATCTGGGCCCCTGTCCTGCAGCAGTGCAGGTGCACTAAATGTTTATATATCGAACAGAACCAACACCTTTAAAGTCCTTAAAATGTACAGAAGTTTTTGGACTCCTACAGTTCACATCTCAGAATCACTGTAACTCACAGTCATGAAGATGGGCTAATTGCATTTGCCAAATGTCAGATAGTTTGACATTTCAGAGGAGCTGGAAGGGAAAGTCTGCCTCTTTGCGGATGACACCAAACTCTCCAATAGGGTGGACACTCCAGGGTGGGGGGGGGTGGAAAGGATACTAAGGTTCATACTAAGGCAATCAGGAGCAAAAAAGGTGTTAACCCCATAATAGCTCTTATGGTTCACAAGTAATACTGCAACTGTGCTTCATTTAGGATATAGTTGTCACAACCCCACTCAGCAGGTCAGGCCCTCTGCTCCCACAGTACCAACCTCCAAGTGCAGTATTGTGAACAGTTAACAGAACAGGGTAACCCTCCTGTCTGTTTTGTGTGTTCGAATCAACCTTTGGTCTCAAGTTCTTGGAGGGATTCAAACTGTGAACCTTTTGCTAGCGTACCCAATGTACAGACTCAGATAATTCTGCTCTTTGGGGGATGCCAGATATCTTTCAC
Organism: Neoceratodus forsteri; assembly: GCA_016271365.2. Classification (NCBI taxonomy): domain Eukaryota; kingdom Metazoa; phylum Chordata; order Ceratodontiformes; family Ceratodontidae; genus Neoceratodus; species Neoceratodus forsteri. The sequence goes on along the minus strand of CM057456.1, from coordinate 1,635,865,189 downwards.
CTACAGGCACCTAACCAGGTGTACAAAATGAACCCTTAAAAACTATATTAAAGACCTCAGAATGAACTCTTACCTTTTCCCAGATTGATATTACCATTAAGCTATGCACAGTGTCACTGTAACCATATATGCTTCACTTGTCAAAGAAAGAATTTCCAAGGCACACCAAGTAGTCTCTAAAATGAGATGTTGACTTAAAAATAGATAAAAATGTAAACTATAAATACAGAACCATATATCACAAAACATACAATCTTTTAAAACAATAAGGTTTAAAAAGTGCAAATTCCTACCAATAATACATTTAGACCTGTCTACCTAATGTATTCTTATCTTCTTATAGTGCTGTAGATGTTTCTTCCTCAGAGTCCAAACATGTGTGTGTATCTAAATGGAATACAGACTACAGTTTAAAACTGGCTTTGCCAACCTCTTTGCATGAGGTCACCTAGCTCCTCCCTGTCAGAATATAAAAATTATACAAAACAGGATGTCTCATCCTTGAGAAGATGACATCAGCAAAAACTTGTTTCTCCATGTCCTTTTGATCTAGAGTGTCTTCCTGTCTCAAGGACATCAAATGACTTTTTATGACTCTCTGCCACCAGATCTCACCGAGGTGTCATATGCTTTGTGACACCAGTCAATTAACTGGGTTTTCCTGAGGACGTCATAAAATGGATATTCCACTTCCTAGCTTTTAAAGCAAACTGAGAAGTTAATTGCATACAGAGATCTGCTGTTTAACATATATCCTGTCTTTTGAAGTGAAACCTGGGGGTGTGGTTATCCCATAAGCTGTCTCAGTGTGTCTCATGAGAGACACTCAATAACACATTTTTTTTATATTACAAAAAAAAAAGAGTAATCAGAACCAGCTGTGCAAGTGTCACAATAGTCATGCAGTCTGGCCTTAAATTCCATCTTATTTTTGCTTGAAATAATGTCCAAAAGCAATCTATTCCATGGGTGTATAACTCTTTGGGTATAGAAATATTTGCTAGTATTATTATGACATTTCTGCCTGGTGAATTGTAAAGGTTACTCTCATGTTCCTTACTGTCATTTTTGAATTCTAGTTGCAGCTTGGTTATAAGGTAAGTATGTTTGCAGATATCATGCATAAATAATAAGTCTCCTCATAGTCTTCTTGTCTCGAGGGACATAAAATTTAGATTTTCTTAGTCAGTTAGCATAGGGTTAATTTTTACATATGTAAATCATTTTTGTTGCCCTTCACTGGACAAAATCAGAGAGAGTCCAGTTCAACTCCCTCTTTTATACCCTCCTGGCTGTGGGGAGTGACCTTGCCCTTTGAGTGACAGTTCCCCACAGTTCCCCACCCATGTGAGTGTGTGTATGACCTCATCTCCTTCAGCACTTGCTCACTATCTATAAGGTTTTACAACATGTACCTGGGTCCATTGTCTGACATGAGAACATATCCCAGGAAGGATTCCCCACTGGGATTATGGCTTTATTGCCTTCTCCCTATTCACCCTGTCAGTGGTTCCCACTAAAATGTCAGCCCTTTCACAGTGTGTGACCCAGCTGTCCCTAGCTGCCTGTGCATGTGACCTGGCAGCTGTCTTGTGCACAGTCCAAACAGAATCTGTAACAGAGGAACATTTTCAAACTAACAGAAAAAGAATAAATGCATCTGTTCACATATCCTCTCTCTTCTCTTTATGACAAAAACTGCCCCTTGGGCTGTCCCAGCTTACAGGGCAGTTTTGTTAGGGGGGACTTCTAATTTTCCTCCACCACCTGATTTTTACCATGAATCAGAAACCCCACCCTTTTGCCCTCTGCTCAGGTTCTGGGAGGTCAACACAATAACTGTTGGGTGAGTGCATTTTGGAGATGGACTGCAAACAGAGTCCAGAAGAAATAATAAAATTACCTTTTCAATAATGAAGCAGTCACTGGTTCTATAAAAAGTAAATTCTTTGCTCGAAAATGCTACAAGTATTTACAGACAGGAAATATTTGCAGTAAGACAAACTTTTTCTGAGAAATAGAGAATGAAGACAGTTAAGCAGCTGATCGTTAGAAAAATCTGAACTCTAGTCTCACCTAAAGTCACTGTACCTGCTGCTAGCTACAGAAGACACTTCCCATAGCTGTGCTTTCTTACCAAGCTAGCTCCCAGCAGGGCTCCCCTTTCTTCAGATGTTGAGTGTCCTAGAGAAAGAGTTTCCTGTCCCTCCACTTTTATGTACTCTTGGCTGTGGGGGGGGGGGCTCTCCCTGGAGTGACAGTCCCCCCAGCATCCACACCCATGTGTGTGTGTGTGTGTGTGACCATCTCCTTTGTACTTCCTCAGTATCTCTGAGGTTTTTATGACATTCACCTGCACTATTGTCTGCCATGGGAACATATCCCAGGAAAAGACCCTCACAATGGCTTTATGATTTAATTGTCTCCTGCCTGTCAGAAAGTCTTGTTTAAAATTCCCATGAGAGAGTTGGTGCCTTCATGGTGGATGAGCAGCCCCCATGTGTTGCCTGTACATGTGACCAGGCAGCAATTTTTTGCAGCTCAAACAGAACCTGTAACAGCAGAATATTAAACTGTGTGGTACTATTTCCTTTTGTGCTCACAGGGTTTGTTACTGTTTTTTGTTAACATTTTGCTGCTTTATTGTTCTCTGATTCAAATTGCTGTTGCAGGGTATACTTTCTGCTGCATTATTACAGGGTGTGTCTACAGGTTTGTTATTGTTTTATGCTTACAGATTACTGCTGTAATCTTCTCTGATTCAAATTGTTTTTTGCAAGTAATATCTTATGTTACTGCTTTATTTTTCTCTGTAGCAAAGTGGTTTTTGCAGGGTATATCTTCTGTGAAGTTATTACAGGTGGTGCTTTACAGGTTTTACAGTTTTATTTATTATTAGGCTAAGCTTTCAGGGCTACTGCATTTGTTGTTGGTTGATTGTGTCTGCTCTTACCTCCTTGTTTCTTTCATCCTTGGTTCTTCTTTTTCGGCAGGGGACGGGCCAGCCACCCACCCCCATCCCCAACCATCCTATGCTACACTCCTTTTATAGAGTAACACAGTCGTGACATTTCCTGTAGCAAAGCAGGAAGGGGGGATCAGAGGGGTATCCACACAGTGTCTTTACTTATAGGGACACAAATAACTTAACTTATTATAACAAGTTATACAAAAACAAACAAAACAAAAAATCTAACTTTTGCTTTCATTTCCCTCCTTCAAATTACTCGGACCAGGTTATAAACCTGGCAATTCAACTGGAATGGATATTATTAACTGCAGATACTGCAGGACACTTTTCAAAAGGGCAGTTATACAGGATTTAGGACGCTGTCCTATATGCTGGACCATTGGAGATCTAAGGGCTCAGCTCCAGGCAGCATGGGCAGAGATTGCGCACCACAAATCATATATTCAGGAGGAAATATATTATAAGAACCGCCTGCCATTTCTCCAAAATCCAACTGAAGCACTTCGATCACAGAGGGTAGTTGGTCCAGGAGGTTGGTAGGTGGTTAGGAAGGGCAAATCAGGTGCCCCATCACTCAATACTCTCCAATGTATCACCCCACAAACCATATAAAAACTACAAACAGGTATCTGCCTCTATCTCTGAAATCAAACAAAGGGGCAGAGGACACTGCAGAGCAGGACACTGCAGCGCAGGAGCTAGCACAACAAAACTCACCTAAAACAGAGACCAAAACAAAACAAAAAAAGAAATCCAAAACACTTCTGATCATAGGAGACTCCATGATTCGGGGAGTTGATACCTGCCTCCAGCAGGGGGTAATGGTCAGATGTCTCCCAGGTACTTCAGCGTGGAGAGACACTGACCACATTGCTAAAACTGTGCAGGAAGCAGGAGAAAACATCAACATCCTGGTACACATAGGGACTAACGATCTTGCCAGCTGGTCAGTTGTGGAGACCAAGGAACACTTGACCAGGCTGGGAGACAAACTGTCATCCATTTCATCTGGCATCTCCTTCTTTGAGATCCTGCTGGTCTGGGAGAGGAGGAAAGATGGATGGAAGGTCAGAGAAGGGGAGATAGGGGAGCTAAAAATGTGGCTCAAGGGCTGGTGCCAGGAAAAAGGACACAAATTTGTAGGTAACTGGCAACAGTTTTGGGAGTGAAAGTTCTTTAAATTTGATGAACTGCATCTGACTAAGGAGAGAATCAGTGCATTGGGGTAGAAATTTGATGTCTTTGCAGAACATTTAAACTAGCAAATGGGGAGAGGGGTGCAGCACCCGATACATCGAATGGGAATAACAACCCCCCCCACCTCAACTAGTGATCACACAGAAGTTCAGCATGTTTGTAGTTCATTTGAATCGCCAGGTAAGGAAAAAGGTCCAGCTCCCTATACGACACACACAGGGGAAATGCCAGACCTCACCTAACAACTAACACACCAAAATCTGGTCAATGGAAAATCATGTACACAAATGCTTGCAGTCTGGGAAACAAGATCCCAGACATGGAGGCAACAATGACAGAGGCTAAACTGGACATAGTAGCCATTAGCAAGACATGGTTCACCAGTAACCACACTTGGGAGACTTCAGTACCCGGCTATGTACTGTTCAGAAGAGAACAAGGTGCAAAAGGGAGGGGAAGTGGCCCTTTATGTCAATGAAAATATCAAAGCTACAGAAAATCAGAATATGCATAAGGAGCCATAAGAACTGTGGGTCACCCTGGAAACAGGAAATGGGACTGCCATATGAACTGGGTTTGTCTACTGGCCTCCAGACCAGGGAGAGGACGTAAACACATTATTGTTAGAAGATATGCAAAACATGACAGCTAAAGGGGTGGTTCTGATAATGGGAGGCTTCAACATGCCAGATACAGATTGGTCAATGCCAGTAGGAACATCCACCAGAACTAGACAAATAGTGGATTCCCTGCAGGGGGAGGGCCTCAAACAACTGGTACAACAACCCACAAGAGACAGGGCTATCCTAGATCTAGTACTGACTAAAGGGGAAAGGATCATGGATCTCCAGGTAGAAGGTCACTTGGGGGCCAGTGACCATCACATGGTATGGTTCAATTTGGCAACTAGAACTAAATCATCCCATTCCAAGGCAAAAATATGGGACTTCAGAGGAGCTGACTTTGATAAGATGGCCAATAGAGTTAAGCTAGCCCTGGCAAAAAGAAATACAGGTGAGGGGGTACAGGCAAAGTGGGTAATCATTAAGGATGCAATACTTGAAGCAACATCCCACTGTGTTAGGGAGAAAGGCGCAAAAGAAGGAGGAAACCACTTTGGTTCTCAAAAACAGTAGCAGAAAAGATCAGAGCCAAAAGGATGGCCTTCAGGAAATATAACAGAACTCAGCATGACGAAGATAGGGAGGTATACCAAACTTCCATAAGGGAAGCAGGGAAGGCAGTAAGGCAGGCAAAGGCCCAAACCGGGGAAACACTAGCATGAACAGTAAAAGAAGGGGACAAGACTTTCTATAGATACATTAGTGAAAGGAGAAAGTCAAGAGAGGGTATTGCTAAGATCAAAGGGGATAAAGGGGAATGTATGGAGGAGGACCAAGTAAAAGCATCTATCCTAAATAGATACTTCTGCTCAGTATTTACTGAGGAGAAGGTAGAACAGGGCCCACAGCTCAGCACCATGGACACAGGGGGAGGGAGGTGTGCACAAGTTCCTTCACAAAAGAAAGGGTCCTACAAGAGTTCACTCAGCTCAGGGTGGAAAAGGCAATAGGACCTGATGGAATACATCCCAGGGTACTAAAGGAGCTAAGGGTGGATCTAGCAGAGCCATTATCAGAACTTTTAGTGAGTCTCTGAGCACAGGAGAGGTCCCAGAAGTCTAGAGAAGGGCTCATGGAATCCCGCTTCACAAGAGTGGTAGCAGGGAGGAGGCAGGGAACTACAGACTAGTCAGTCTTACTTCAGTAGTGGGCAAGATTATAGAGGCACTCCTTAAGGAAAGGATAGTGCAACACCTGGAATCCATAGGAGCACAGGATCCAAGACAGCATGGGTTTACAACAGGAAGGTCCTGTCAAGCTACTCTCATAGATTTCTTTCACTAGGTAACCAGAGTGGTGGGTCAAGGGGGTGCAGTTGATGTCGCCTACCTTGACTTCAGCAAAGCTTTCAATACTGTTCCACATAGAAGATTGATTAATAAGCTGGGTAGGCTTGGGGTGGGTCAGAGGTTGGTCAGCTAGGTGGCAAACTGGTTGGTGGTCAGAAAACAGAGAGCAGTGGTAAATGGTATACAGTCAGAAGAGATGCAAGTCACAAGTGGGGTACCTCAAGGATCAGTCCTGGGGCCAGTCCTCTTCAATATCTTCATCAGTGACATTGCAGATGGACTGAAGGGTAAGGTTTGTCTGTTTGCAGATGACACCAACATCTGCAACAGAGTAAATGATCCAGATGGGGTGGGCAGAATGAGAAGAGATCTGAATAAACTGAAAAAATGGTCTGAAGAGTGGCAACTGGGATTTAATGCAAATAAGTGCAAGATCATGCACATAGGGAAGAGAAACCCTGAAGCCATCTATAGGTTGGGAGGGGAGTTGCTGGCAATCACAAGGGAAGAAAGAGACTTGGGCATCATCATCAAAGATGATCTAAAATCATCCAAGCAGACCACAAAAGCAGTAGATAAGGCTAGAGGGATGTTGGAGTGTATTAGTAGGGGTATCACAAGTCATAAGAGGGAGGTAACAATCCCTCTTTACAAGACACTGGTTAGGCCCCATCTGGAGTATTGCGTGCAGTACTGGAGGCCACACCTGCACAAGGACATTAACAAAATGGAAGCAGTTCAGAGAAGGACAACCAAAATGGTGCAGGGACTGCATCACAAAACATATAAGGACAGATTAATGGAGCTCAATATGCATACCCTAGAGCAAAGGAGGGAGAGAGAGGTGATTTGATCAAAACATTCAAACATCTTAAGGGCATTAACAAGGTGAAAGAGTCTAACATGTTTCAATATAAGAAAAATAGAAGGACAAGAGGACACAGCATGAGATTAGAGGGAGGTCAATTAAGGGGTAATGTGAGGAAGTTCTTTTTCACAGAAAGGGTGGTGGATGCATGGAATGGCCTACCTCAGGAAGTGGTGGATATGAATACAGGGCTTCAAACAGGCATGGGACAGGCATAAGGGAGCAATACAGATGAGTATGAACAGATAGTCCATTGATCGAGTACAGGCGTATGGCACATTCATAAGGTAGAAAAAAATGGGCTGACTGGATGGGCCTTGTGGTCCTTATCTGCCGTCAACTTCTGTGTTTCTATGTAAACCACAGAAAAGGAATAGATAAATCTAGCCACATTTCCTGTCACACCAACATAAGAACATCCTTCTTTTTAAAAGGACACCACAGCTGCTCTCCATAGTCAAGTAATGGTCTGACATATGTCCAATAAAATGACATTATCACTTCTGCTTTCCTTCTTCTACATTTGTTTTTTTATAGTCAATAAGACCCTGTTAGCTTTTGCAATAGTGGATGTGCATTGGTCATTAAATTCAAGTTTCCTATCTATAACTACCCCAAGTCTTTCTTTATCTGCAGTTTTCAATACAGTATTGCATAATGTATACATATGTGAGATTTGGTGGTGCCTAATGTGTATGACATAGCATTTATCGGTGTTAAAATGCATTCCCCATCTGTAGGCCGATCATGAGATGTAATCAAGATTTCATTGCTAAGATTGCATTTGTGACATGTCAGTTATCATCTGCATATTTATTGGCCCAGTTTTGCACCTTGTTGAACATATTGGATGCAAAAATCTGAAAAAGGATGGGACCAAGCACTGACCCCTGTGGGACCGCACTTGTGACTTGATCCAGATGAGAACAGTTACCCCGTACGCTCACTTTTTACATTCTATTCTCTAACCAGGACATAATCCAGTTTATAATATGTTTGTTTATATTAAGAGTGTTTAGTTTTTCTATAATTGCCCAGTGTGGCACAGTGCCAAAAGATTTTGCAAAATCAAGGAAGATGCAGTCCACTGGTATACGTTTGTCCAGTTTAGCAGATAATTTTTTGTAAAAGCTCAGTAGATTTGTAATGCATGATCTTACTGCAGTAAAACCATGTTGTCCAATATCAGTTTTACTTGTGGATATGAGGTGTTTGGTTATTTTGTCTTTTAAAATGGATTCAAGCACTTTACCAGGGATGGAAGTGAGACTCATAGGATGATAATTATAAAAGTCTGTTTTATTTCCCTTTTTGTGTATTGGAACAACAACAGCTGATTTCCAATCTTGTGGTACTACTCCTTCACTTAATGAAGTCTGAAATAGAATTTTCAGTGGGTATGCTATATTATTTTTGAGTGTTTTGAGTATATGTGTAGATATTTCATCCAGTCTGGTTGAACTTTGATTTTTAAGTTTTATAATTTTATTAATAATGTCTACATCAGTAATATTGAGCTCTTAAGAATTGTAGCTCTCTTGTGATACAAAAGGTTTAATATGTTTATGTTTCCTATTAAATACCAAGCAGAAGTATTGATTAAAGGTGTTGGAAGTATCATTGGGGTTAGTGATTTGTTTTCCTACAACTATTATTGGACATAGTTTTGTATCAGAATTTCTTAGGGAATTAGCATAACTATAAAATTGGTTCAAGTCCTTTTTTCCCCAATTTTTAGCCATATTAAGCTACATTAGTTGTTTTAGCATGTTTTATTTTATTTTTGCATATTTTAGGCAGCTCCTTATATTTCATCCATATGGTAGGGTCTTTGGTTATATTGTACTTAGTGTATGATTTTTGTTTTGTTTTTATTATCTTCAAATTCCCCTTGTTCATCCACTTTGGTTTTATGGACTTCCTATTGTATTTCCGATGTTTCTTTATATGTTTGTCACAAAAGGATATTATGGTTCTTTTAATTTTTTCCCACATGTTGTCAACAGTGCAGTCTTGTAGAAAGTTATCCTAATTAATTACAGAGATATCATTCAATATTCCAGAAACATTCACCATTATGTATAGATACATTTCCCTGCAGCCTTTAATTCATTTGGCATCTGTGTTCATATAGAAGAATATGGTATTGTAATCGCTATCACTGAGGGGTGCCACAACAGTACAGTTTTGAATAATCTTGCTTTCTGTTCTTAGTACGATATCTAGTATGTTGTTTCCTCTGGTTGGGTGGTAAACTGTACATGCTGATATAAATTTAATGATCTACATGTACTTAAGAATTTCTTACTCGATACCAAACTATCTTGTTTTGAAACTCAATCTTTGTCCCTATAATTTAAATCCACTAGGAAGATTACATCACCCAATTCAGAGGCATTCTCAAGTTCCTTCTTGATACTTTCATTTATTTGTTGAACAGCACTAGGTGGCCTATAGCAAAGGTCAATAATTTTACTTTTTGCTGAATGCGTTATTAGTTTTAGCCATAGTACTTCAATGTTGGTTGTGTTCCGTTTTATTTTATTAGAGATATTAGAAATAGATAGAGTGTTTGAGGCATACACAGCTATCCCACCATCTGTCCTGTACTGACAGTTTAACCTAAACAGTTGATACCCATTTAGTTCTTTCCCCCATGTGTCATTGTGATCCCACCACATTTCAGTTATGAAGATTAAAACTGTCATTTTTAGTTTCAATTATGCCTGCCAATTCACTTAGTGTGTTATTGTTCAACCTCCTAGAGTTGTTCACTGAACATTAGAGTCTTTTTTGTTTAACATTTTTTTTTTTGGTTTGTGTTTAACAAGTCTGCTTTGTGTTTCCCCTGCTTGGTTAGTTTAAATGGATATTTGTAAGTGCTGAATTAAATAATTCTCCAAGGGTTTCAGTGCCCGCACAGCTCAGGTGTAGGTCATCAGTGGCATACCGGTGTTTTTTTATCCACAAATCTTTCCCATGAAGTCATAAACTTGACACCTTCCATTTTGCACCAATTTTGTAACCTAGCATTAATTCTGATAATGGTATTGTTTTTTTGAGGGTGATATTGGTATACTGGCAGTATACCAGAGACAACTGGGGTAGTGCCTTTGCTTTTCATTCCTTTCCCTAGATCAACAATATCTTCACAAGTATCTTTTTCATGGTCTCGTCCAATATTGTTTAGACCAATATGTGTCACTGTATTGTAAGACTCTTGATTATTTAATAAGGCAGGGAACAGGCATTTCAGATTGCCAGTTTTTGCTTCTGGCAGGCAGGATACAGTCCTGTTCAATTTATCATTTTTACGAATAGTGGTACCATATTTTCTTAATATTGAATCACAGATTACCAAAATGTGTTCCTTGGCTTTTCTGTGCAAAATGAAGGTGAGGTGTTTTTTGCGGATGAACACTGTACTGGTATCTCACTATTAGGTTGTACTGAATACCTGCTTGATAATGGTAGGTAATTTTCCTTAAAAATTGCCATTTTACCTTTTTTTTAAAAAAGATATTACACATTGAACCATTCCTCTCCTGGGCTCTGTGAATCAGTTCTCCCTCTTTTGATGATTATTTCTACTTGCTCGTTAATCTCATTGCTTTCCTAATCCTCTTGCCCTCTTTTTTTAGACCAGTTGCTATCTCCATGTATATGTAACTTGTTTTCATATAGGTTATTGTTTGCTAGATGTTCCATAAAGTGCTCAGTCTTATTCATTTCTATATTATTAGCTAGTTTAAGTTTACTATTTCTCAGGTCATTTATTATACAGGATGAGCAGCAATCAGAGAAAACTTGAGGAGTGGTTAAAGGCATGGTAGCTGGGTTTCAATGTGAAAAAGTACAAAATAATGCACTTGGGGCACAGAAATCCAGGGGCAGAGTACAAAATGGGGGTGGGGTACTGATGACCACCAAGCGGGAAAGAGACCTGGGAGTGATCATATTGGATGACCTAAACATGATCATGCAGTGTGACAAGGTAATTGGGAGGGCAAGTGGGATGCTGGGGTGCAGAAAGAGGGTTATCAGCAGCAGAAAATGGGAGGTGGTGTTGCCTCTGAATAGATACCTGGTAAGACCCTCCTAGAGTACTGTGTCCAATTCTGGAGACAACTTCTAAGAAAGGAAATAGACAGAGTAGAAGTGGTCCACAGGAGGACAACTAAAATGGTACAGGATCTGCATCAGAAGCCCTACAAGAAGAGATTAAAGGATCTAAATATGTACACCCTGGAAGAGAGTAGAGAGAGGGGGGATGTGATAAAGACTTTTAAAAACCTCAAAGGGTAAACAAGGTACAGGAATTAAGTATTTTACAGAAAAAAGTGCTCAAGGACAAGGGGACATGATACACTTTGGGGGTGGTGGATTCAGGAGAGATGGGAGGAAGTACTTTTTCACAGAAACAGTGGTGGATTCCTGGAACAGTCTTCCAACGGATGTGTTGGGGGTGAAAACCAGTGGAGTTCAAGAATGCATGGGCTAGGCATAAGGGGATCTTAGGGAACGGGAAGGAGGGTGGTGAATAGGCCAAAGATCAAGCAGGATCTGCAGAGATTCTATAGGCAGGGAAAAATGGGCAGACTAGGTGGGCCAAGTGGCCATTTTCTGCCAGCAAATTGCATGTTTCTATGTTCATGTGTTTCTATGCTTGCATCGCTGGGAGGACTTTTGTAATTAACTGTTTACACTACATGTGCATGTAGACCCCAACTATAGTGATGCCACATCATTGGAATGCCAAATGACTCACATTGTAATCTCTGGTGCTGGTTTACTGAAGCTGTTTTTAGCAGTCCCATATATCCGCTACACTAAAAGTGTTATTTGGTGTCCGCTACCACTATCATAGAGGTTCTCAAGCTCCAGATCCTTTTTGTCTCAAAGAGATGTGGCCAAGTGGCAGCAAGTTAATTTCCAGCTACTGTAAGAGTTCAGCAGCCTGGTACAGGGAGTCAAATGTTTTTTATAGGCCAGAATTGAAGAGAATGCATAATTTTGCAGGAGACCAGAGATGCGCTTTCATGTTTTTTTTTTCTTCTTCAGTTGTTTCACCGCTGTGAGGACCAGTCTCCATTTCTGCATAGTGGCCAGTGAGTAATCTTGCTGAAAGAAAATACAGTGTCCATTGCGTCTTAAATCACATTTTCCACATTGCAAATGGCAAAATCTGTCTTTACCTTTGTTACTTTTGTATGAAAATTGAATTACAAATGCTTGAGGTCCACCATCTTTGGGAAGGGGCCCTTTCTATACCTAGAGTGCAATCTTATGGTATTGTAAGCATTTCAGATAAAGCCTTCATGTAAATAATCATGTTTACAGGTTCTATGCCTACGGTATCCCAAAAACTCTTATATTGTGCGCCTTTTCACTCCCCTCCCCTGCTTGATGAAGTTTTCTTCATGACAAGGGTACAGTATTACCTCCATGTGAAAAGACATAAGAATATTTTTTTTTCCATTTTCTGTTTATTGTTTCAGCTGCTGTATAGAAATATTGCAAATATACCAAGAGGCTGAACTATTTTTTTATGAATGTGAGCCCTTCTGAAATTGAAAAACAAAATGAAATAGTCCCTTATTCCGGATGTGGATCTAGCAACCAGGGAATTTACAAACTCTTTCTTGGACATTTGAAATAAAAATGCCCATTTCAAAATAATTAGTGAAAAAAACAGACATCTCCCATGGGTTGATGAAAAGATGAAAAAACAGATTAGGTGAAAAGACAGAATTTGGAAGAAGGCAAATCGTACTTAGCATTCTGAGGACTGGGAATTGTTTAAAAAGATTAGGAACAAATGTAAAAGTATGATTAAATATTGATCACCCGCACACTGTGCTCCTTAAAACCATCAGCCCAGAGGTGAGGGACATGTTGATAGCGGCTGCAAGGGCATCCTACCCTCTAGAGATCCAGGGGCAGGATATTAAACTGTATCCCGATCTCTCATTCCTGTCTTGGGCTCACCGCAAGCAACTCTATGCCATATGGCAGAAGCTCTGAACACTAGGGATTGTACACTCCTTTTCACTCCTTGCACATCTTCGGATAAACTATGGGGGTAAGCAGGTCGATGGGTCAAAAAAACAGCAGCTGGTATTGGAGGGCAATAATTCAGGAGAATTTTTCCACTCCCTCTCTTCCCTTGCCATGTCACCCCATGCGGTTTTGGAAATATATTCTGGTCTATTTGTCAGAGCTTTCCCCTCTCTGGACAGGGCCTCTAGGTATTTAGCATCACAAATCGGTTTTTGATTGGGGTAAGATTTGGAAGGGCACCCACACCTATATCACACAAGATAAGCTGAGGATCATGCAATTTCAATTTCTTAACAAAATGTGTCTAACACCAGCTAAACTTCACAGCATAGGCTGAGCCACATTCTCACAGTGTATAAGATGTCAGCAAGCAGAAGGTACTCTGTCATATATTCTGGGATTGCCCCCTAATTCAGTCACTTTGGTCTACCATAAGACAAAGGGCTGACCCTCTTCTGGGCATTGAGGAGCTCTTTACACTTGAAATTTACCTGCTAGGTGACTATTCTGGTGTGACGGTATGTCAACAAAGATATTATATGGCCATCATTGCATAATCACTAATAAAACTAGTGTTGTATCACTGGCTGGATGCTGATACCATCTCGTGTACAGAATGGTTAACAAGAATTGTTGTCCAATTTACGTATGGAGCATATGATAGCTAGTTTACAGGGCCGTTTGTCCAGTTACAAAAATAAATGGGAACAAATGCATACCCTTTATATATACCAATCTCATCCTAAGACATTATTTTTTTTCACCTTTTATCATTGGTCCATGCCTGATGCCATGGGTGGGGGTGGGTGGGCGGGAGGGTGGGTTGGGTTTATATGAGGGAGTCTGTCTGGTCTGTTGTAATTGCATCTGTATTGAGTTTGTTGTTCCTTGTGTTTGAACCTAAAATCAGTAAAGCTGATGAAATAAAAAAAAAAACAGCAGCGGAATTTCACTCGCAGCCGCCTAGAAGGGCTGCTACTGAGGGCTCTGACTCGGAGGGAGGCTGAGTAACCGGACTTGGTTCTTTCAGTTTAGAAGTTTGTTATTGTTGCTCTAAATGTAAGGACACTGTTGAGACATTTTCGTTGACTCTCTCTCTCAAAAAATTATATTCTTAAATGGAGCAGCATTATTTAATGTTACCTGTAGCTGTTACAGTGCCCTTTTCTTTTAACTTAACTGTTACTGCCTGAATGGGCAAGGAGTGGGTGAGGCAGTGGGGATACCATCTCCTTCATAATACCAGTACTCTGTAAAGGTTAATGGCACTACTGGTTAATGCATTTTTTTCTTCCTTTGCTTTCTACCTTATGGATTTTACCCTTAGTCATTGGAGCGGCTGGCATTTACTAGACTTTTGGGACCTGAGGTCTTTTGTTACCATCTTAACGATTTTCCCCAACCCCTCATGTATAAGATTGTAAGAGAATGTATGTGATAATCCAATGGTATCCTACTGTACACTGTATTGATATTTCCTACATGAGAATACTTGATGTACTTTTTTTAAATAATAAACATAAAGTATAAAAAAGTATGATTAAAAAAGCAAAAAGAAAGTACTATCGAAATAAAATAAATCAAACAAAAAATGGCACAATATTGGAATTTAATAAGACAATTAGAGGGTAATACAAAGAAAGACAAAGTAATAAGCTTAAGAGATGAACGGGGTGTTGAGATCACTACTAGACAAATAGCAAATAGTTTGTCATTATTTACATAGAAACTTAGACTTTGATGGCAGATAAGGACCGCTTGGCCCACCTAGTCTGCCCATTTCCCTACCTAGAGGATAAGCTGCAGATCCTATTTAACCAACAGCCTATTTCTTCCTACCCCCCACAAAAATTGCCTTATGTCTGTTCCATGCATTCTTGAATTCTCCCATAGTTTTAGACCCCACAACCTCCTCAGGAAGGCTGTTCCATGCGTCCACCACCCTCTCTGTGAAAAAATACTTCCTCACATTGTCCCTGAGCCATCCCCCCTCTATCTTAAAATTGTGTCCCCTTGTTCTTGCACTTCTCTTTTTCTGAAAGATGCTACCCTCTTAGACTTTGTTGATTCCACTGAGGTACTTAAATGTTTCTATCATGTCCCCCCTCTTCCTCCTTTCCTCAAGGGTATACATGTCTCTCTTCGTTTGACTTCTCTTGCAGACCCTGCACCATTTTAGCTGCCAACTCCCTGATATAATAATTGAGAGTTTATCAAATAGTGATACAAACTGTCTGAGGCTTGAAAATAAGGAACAAAACATTGATGAGAAATTCCCAAAGTTCTATGTTAGAGTGCTAAAATCAGCTGAGATCATAAAACAAATAAATAAACTGAACTCACAGAAGGCTACTGGACCAGATCAGGTTGAGATTAAGTTCTTAACGTGCTCTGCAGAACAGATAGCTCAAGTTCTGGCTAGAATATTTAATTCCAGCCTGAAACAGGGGGATATATCCTGAACTCTGGAAAAACTCAAAGGTTATTTTAATTTACAAAGGGGGTGATACAGACAAATTGACAAACTATTGACCCATAGCCTTGCTGTCAACAGTGTCAAAATCATCTGAGAAATTGGTATGTAATCAGATATATAAATACTTAGAAAAGTGCAACCTTCTGTCAAATTGTCAGGCAAGTTTTAGGATGGGGAAATCGATGGACACCGCACTGACAGACTTTATTGACACTGTCTCCAGTGGTTTGGAGAAGGGTGAGTTTGTCGGTTCGGTGTTTGTCGACCTCTCAAAGGCATTTGATTTGGTTGATTACAGTGTATTATTAGAGCGATTTTCATCTGTTGGTATGTTGGACCCTGTGATAACATGGTTACTATCTTATCTGACAGAACGTACACAGCAGGTCTATGCTGGGGATAGTTTGTCAGATAAAGAAGACACATATGGAGAGGTACCCCAGGGCTTGATCCTGGGCCCCCTACTGTTCTTGATTTATGTTAATCCCTTGCCAGAAATGATAAAAAGATGTGCCATATATTTATATGTGGGTGATATGGTATTGCTAGGCAGAGCAAAGACTAAAACTTGAACTATAAAATGTCCTGCAGCTTGACTTTAATATCTTAGAGTACTGGCTAAGGGACTCAAAAATGGTGTTAAGTAAGAAAAAAACCCAGGTTATGGAATACAGAGCAAAAGGTGCTAAAATGGATTTGAAAAATAGTCTGGAAATACTTACATTAAACAAAGACTGGAAGTAATAATCTCCTATAAGTACTGTATCTTGGAGTAGAAATTGACAGTATGCTCACGTTTAGTGAGCATATATCCAGTACTGTAAGTCAGGTAAACTCAAGGTTATGAGTTCTTCTCAGGAAAGTCTTGATTCTCCCAAGAGAATCAAGAAATAGGATTACCCAGCAGCTTTTGTTACCTATCTTAGAATATGGTAGTATGATCTATCAATATGCCACTCAGGCACAGTTAGATAATTTAGATAAGACTTAATATATTGTCGCCTGATTCATATTGAGGTGCCATTATGGTAGTCACCATTGTAGTATGTTGCAACAGTTAGAGTGGAATTCCTTACAAATTCAAAGGAAAAAGCAAACTAGGGTAAAGGCCTTTATAGAATTTGGTGGTGAAAATATGTCTTCATCTAGATTTGCCCAGACAAATAAACATGGACATAATTTGAGAGAACTGAAAAACAGATATTTAATGGCCCCCTTTGTGTATCTCTCTTATCGTAAAATGCAAAGGTGATATTACTTATCAAAATAATAATAATAATAATCAACTTTATTTGTATGGCGCCTTTCAAAAAACCAAGGCACCTAACAAGTTAAAATCACAAACTTTCACAACAGCAAAATCAACAGAACATATAAACAACATAATATGATCGTAAAATCTTTCCATCAGTTAAATACCATAAGCTTGGCTCCATAACCAGGTTTTCAGTGCTTGTTTAAAACCTTCCACGGTCGTATGCTCATGTAGCCAACGGGGTAGAGAATTCCAGAGGGTAGAGGCAGCATACATAAATGTTCTAGCACCAGAAGATTTCAAACACACCCTCAGAATCTCTAGCAACCCCTCATTGGCTGAGCGAAGTGATCACCCGGGGCAATGAGGGACCAGGAGCTCTTTCAGGTAATCTGGGCCAAGTCCGTGTAGGGCTTTGAAAGTCAGAAGACAGACTTTAAAGGTGATCCACCACTGAACTGGCAGCCAGTGCAGTCTAGGCAGCACCAGCAAAATATGACAGGAACATGAGGATCCTGTCAATAGCTGTGCCACAGCATTCTGCACTAGCTGCAGGTGACAGATTTTCACCCCAGGTAGCCCTAGATACAGGGAGTTGCAACAGTCCAAGCGCGAGGTCACAAAGGAGTGGATCAGAGTGGGAAGGTCGCCAGATGGAACAAGGTGCTTAATCCTGGCGTTATTCCTCAGATGGTAAAATGAGGATTTGATGACAGTCGAAACCTGAGAATGCAGGGTCAGCCCATCATCAAAAACTATCCCCAGGTTTTGCACCCGTTCAGAAGTTAGGAGAGGCTCACCCCCAAGGTATAAGCCAGAGGGTGAACCCCCACCCAGCCTCTCTGTCCGGTGACCCAGATCCACTACCAATACCTCGGTCTTATCAGAGTTCAACCTTAACCAACTGGCATTCATCCACTCCTGGATTTCAGCAAGGCAGTTATTAAAGACCGAGACAGCTCCATCCTGATCTGGGGCAAAAGAGAGGTAGAGTTGGGTATCATCTGCATAGCAGTGAAACCTCAGTCCATATCTTCTTACAATGTCTCTGAGGGGCAGCATGTACACTG
This sequence comes from Neoceratodus forsteri, assembly GCA_016271365.2. Classification (NCBI taxonomy): domain Eukaryota; kingdom Metazoa; phylum Chordata; order Ceratodontiformes; family Ceratodontidae; genus Neoceratodus; species Neoceratodus forsteri. Next base: position 1,635,847,380 of record CM057456.1, on the reverse strand, counting down.
CGAACAACATGGGGGACAGCACTGAGCCCTGAGGGACTCCACACGATAAAGGGACCGGGTCAGAGGAAAAAACCCAGACACCACCCTCTGAGATCTTTTTTTCTGAGAAATGTGGAATGAACTTGAACTGAAGGTTAGGAATGTGAAAACCTTAGGTTTTTTAAAACTAGTATTGATACCGTACTGAAGGGAAGATGTACCAGCCAGATGAAGAGACAGAGCCACGCATTTAACAGCAGCTCCATCTACTGGCCAAAAGGGAACACTTTTTTAATACATTTACCTCCACACTGACAAATGGCCTGAAAATCAGCCAATAAAAATGCTTTCTTAATCTTTTTTTTCCTACTATAAATGAGCCATTGTATATTAGTAATATCAGATCTAGGTGGGTCGTGTTGGGATACTCACTTGGGTGTTGGATGCACTGGCCTGCAGCCTCGCGCCCAACCAACCCCAGGTGTGAGGTTTTCCCAGCACAACCCACACCCTGTCATGCATTTTTGCTTAAATCCTCTTTGGACTAGAGACACGTCTTCACTCTTCAATGCCAGATTGGGAACTGAGGATGTCTGGTAAGCTGTGGTCAATGTATTTCAATGTGTTTTGAACTTGAACTGGTAACTTGATAATTTTTTTATATTATTCCTCTAAATTTTCAACATGATTTTGTTTGGGACACCACCTCATGAACAAGGTAGATGAAATTTTTCAAATCTTTTCCGAATGGTGATTTTGCAGTCACTCCACAAAAATCCACTTTCGGTGGGATTTGAGAACTGCCACCTACAGGGCTCCTGAGGTGGGGTCAGAAGATAACTATATTGAATTTTGGAGGACAAAATATTGTAAAATATTAAAATTATGAATGTACATTGGAAATGTTCAATCCTCGCTCATAACATTGGTAATTTTTAATATTTTGACCCGCAATTTTCCACATAGCCATTTTTTCACACCACTTCATGAACGTGACAGGTGTCTGTTTTCAAATCTTGGACAAAATGTGTTTCCACACTAGTGGCACAAAATGACATTTTGGCCAGTATTTTATAAATGACCCTATCAAGTTCAAGAGGAGTGGGTCATAAAAAAGACTGTGTTGAAAATTTATGGTCAGATTGTCTCAAAACAATGAAGTTATGAAGAAACATTGAGTATTTTTTAATGTTTACTCATAACATTGAGATGTGCGTACATTTTAGCCTCCAATTTCCAACATAGCCCTCTTGTTACCCCACCTCATGAACATGACAGATGTAATTTTTTATATCTCCTTCAAAACATATTTTCATATTTGCTCCACAAAGTCACCTTTCAAATGGGATTTTAAAAATCCTCCCCGCCATGATCACAAGGTGGGGTAGTAAAAAGACAGTGTTGAAAATATGGGATCAAAATGTCAAAAAACAATAATGTTATGAGGAAACATTACATTTTTCCAAAGTGGTTTTTGCAGATTTTGGCCTCAGATGTGCACATACCCCTTTTGTTACCCCTCATAATGAACATGACAAGTGTCATTTTTCAAATTCCTTTTGAACCATGTTTTCGAAGTCCCTCTGTAAAACCACATTTCCAACGGGATTTAAAAAAGTCTGACTGTCTTGATCATAACATGGGATTATAAAAAGATTATGTTGAAAATGTAGGGTCAAAATGTGAAAAAAAAAGCTAAGTTATGAAGAAATTGAATTGTTTCAACATTTACTCATAACTCTATTTTTGCAGATTTTGGCACCTAATGTTCAACATATCCCTTGTGTTACCCCCAACTCATTAACATGACAGGTGTCATTTTTCAAACCCCCTCCAAAACATGTTTTTGCAGTCACATTACGAAAACACTTCTTGGATGGGATTTTAAAAATTCCACTTGTCTTCACTGTAACATCAGGTCATAAAAAGAGTATATTAGAAATTTGGAAGCAGAATGTGGGAACCCACTGAAAATGAGATATTGCCTCTCAGCTGGCCTAACCTGGGTAAATACAATCTAAAAATGTGTAAAAGCAAGGCACCACTGAAAATGATGTATTGCATCTCATCTGGTCTATCCTGGGTAAATACATAGTAAAAATGTGTAAAAGCAGGACCCCAGTACAACAGAGCCCTCATTAAATTGTGCATCTGTGCTACTCTAGCCTGGGAAAAAGATATTGTATAACTGGACTCCACTGAAAGTGTAACATGCCTTTCAGCTGAGCTATCCTGGGTAAATACATTATAAAAATCGGTAAAAGCAGCGACCCATAGAAAATGAGATATTGCATCTTGGCTGTGCTATCCTGGGTAAATACAGTATAAATATGGGGAAGAGCAGGATCCCACTGAAAACAAGACAGCATATAAGATGTGTCATCCTTGGTAAATACAGTAAAAAATGTGTCAAAGCAGGACACCATTGAAAATGAGATATTGCCTCTCAGCTGGGTTATCCTGGGTAAATATATTGTAAAACTGTATAAAAATATGACCCATAGAAACATAGAATTTGATGGCAGATAAGGACTGCTTGGCCCACCTAGTCTGCCCATTTCCCTACCTAACGGATAAGCTGCAGATCCTAGTTAACCAACAGCGTACTTCCTCCTACCCCTACTAGAATTGCCTTATGCCTGTCCCATGCATTCTTGAATTCCCCCACTGTTTTTGACTCTATGACCTCTTCAGGAAGGCTGTTCCATGCATCTACAACCTTCTCTGTGAAGAAATACTTCCTCACATTACCTCTGAGCCGTCCCCCCTCTATCTTCAAATTGTGCCCCCTTGTTCAAACAACATGAAGTCTTTCTGTATTCTGACAAGTGCAGTTAGCCCCAGCCTTTAAACTGCCCTGGAGAACAATGGGTTAACTTTTCTATACCTGGCATAGAATGTTCATCACGAGCTCGGTTGATGTCTCTGCTTGTTGTTATTCGAACTGCAACCGTCAGATTCTTTACTCCGCCTCACTGAACAGTCGCTCCAGAGATTTCTCCTGCTGCTTGGTTCAAAGTCGGTTGAAGTGTCGGTTTTCGGTCAGTTTTCTACCGAAATTTTGTTTCCTCAAAGTCGGTTCAAGTCTCTGTCTGTGGTACCGTGAGTACTAGATAGGTTTTGTTCTGTTTTCTGTGTGGAACTTGTAAAAAGTGTGGATCGTTCGGCTGAACCGATCATTCAGGTAAATTTTGTACTTTACTTTAGTGTGTGGTTACCGGTCCATATCGGTTCTAAAAAAGGGATTTTAGTACATTTTTTCCAAGACCCATGACACGGTCAGGAACCGATAGGGGAGACTTGCTCAAGGTTAAGGAAAAAGGCTAAGTTTGGTTAGGTTGGCTATGTCTGAGAAAACCCAAGAAAAAGACCGGCCCACTGGGTTTCAACACTGCAGTGTGTGGGGGAGGTCTTTGCTAAGGCCGATCCCCTACACCACCTGTGTTTTTGTCTGGGTTTGACCGCCTCGATTCAGAACTGCCAAATTTGTAAAAATTTCCCAAATCTACCCTGGAAAAGAAATTAGGTAGACTGAGGAAAGGAGGTCGAGAAACCGCTGACCCGGATGGCCAGCTCGGTTCGGTTCCGACCAAACCAGAAGGAGTGCCTCTGACCAGGGCGATACTTCTTCGGCCAAAAGGAGAGCCAATTCCAAGGAATCAGTTCAGACAAAAAGAAAACACAAAGACAAGTCGACCGGTTTGGATCCAGAATCTCATACTCTGACCGCCGATGAAATAGCCAAAGCGATTCATATTGTGGAATCACTTCGCTCAGTTCCGACTGATCCGGCACCTTTTGGCAGGGGCTCGGTTCGGTCGGTTCCCCCGGTTCAGGATTATACCCTAGAAGAATTTTATGAATCGGAGTTTGAGGAGGAAGGAGAGTTGGAAGATGATTATGGTGATGGTGAAAGTCTGGATGTGCCTATTGACCCGGACATCTGCCCAGACAGACCTTCAGGTGCTTCTCCTCCTAGGCTTTCTGAGTCCCCTTCACACTTCATGTTTTACAGAAAGGTGGCTGATACCCTCCAGTTTCCTGTGGAGGAGGCAGTGGAGGATCAGGAGGAGCCTGACTATGTAGAGATGATGGACATCCCAGAGTCCAGGAGACTGTCTATTCCCCTCCACAAATCTTTTGGGAAACAGACACAAAAAATTCTCAAGTATCCCAATTCCATACCTCCTGTGGATAGAAGAATGGACAAGAGGTATACTCTTTCAGGCTCAGATATGGAGTTCCTTTATCAGCAATGCAGCCATGTTGGGGTTGTACAGGCTGCTGCCTGTGATAAGGCATGCATTCCCTTGGCATCACACCCCCAGACAAGGACTCCAGGAAGATTGATGCCATGGCAAAGAAGTACATGGCATCATTCTTGGGACTCAGGCAGGTGAATGATATGGCCTGTGCAGCCAGGTACCAGAAGTCCAGGTGGGACACTGTACTGGCACTAGCTAAACAGGCCTCCCCCCAGCTTGCCAAGGAGCTGGAGGAGGTGGCTTCAGATGGGATTGAGGCATCTAAAGTTCAGTTTCATGCTGCTGTAGACTCCAATGATGTATCATCAAGAGTCATGGCTACATCTGTGGCTCTTCGGAGAATGGCTTGGCTCAGATGTACTAGCCTCTCACAGGATACCCAGGCTAAGGCCATGGATTTTCCTGTAGTGGGTAATTCTCTGTTTGGGAAGCAGACAGAGAATTACATGAAGAAAATGGACGAATACAGGACCACTTACAGGAGTGCTCAGGCCAAGGAAAGGTAGGCAACCTCAAAGGCAGCAGTCCAGGGTAGGCTCTTTCCAAAGGCCTTTTACCAAGCACAGGCCTCTTCTTTCTTTTCACAGAGGGGTTCTTCAGAGGGAGAGGCAGAAGGGGGATGAGCAGGCCTGCATCCACCCCTCAGCCTAAAGTCCTTGCCAAGCAGACACCCTGATGGGTCTGCCCGGGTCGATTCTCCTATCCCAGTAGGGGGCAGGCTGGCTTACTTTGTCCAGGACTGGATGTCTGTTACATCAGACAAGTGGGTCCTGGAAGTAGTAAGCCAGGGACTGGTTCTCAACTTCAAAAAATTTCCCAAGATGAGAGCCAGATCTTTTCCACCTGCAAATCTCTCAGAGACCCTTACCCTAAACGCAGAGGTTTCTTCTCTCCTATCTTTAAGAGCTATATATATAGAGAGAGAGAGAGAGAGAGAGAGTACCTACCCTACACTGGGGTAAAGGACTGTACTCCAGGTACTTCCTAACCCCCAAAAAGACAGGAGAGTGGCGACCCATCCTGGACCTAAGATACCTGAACAAACATCTTTTAAAGCCAAAATTCAAGATGATAACTCTGGGAATTATCCTTCCCTCTCTAAGGCCAGGGTACTGGCTAACCTCCCTGGACCTCAAAGATGCCTACTTACATTCCCATTAGGTGCTCCCACAGAAAGTACTCAGGTTGTTGCCTTCAGGCCACTATCAGTTCAGAGCAATGCCTTTGTCCCAAACCTCAGCCCCAAAGGTCTTCACAAAGTGCCTGGCAGTAGTTGTTGCCTTCCTAAGAAGACAAAAGATTTCCATTTTTCCATATTTGGACAACTGGCTCAAAGTGGGCCAGTCCCCAGACCAAATCAAGTCACACCTGCAAGTGACCCAGCAAGTGCTCACTTCTTTAGGATTTCTTCTCAACCTACCAAAGTCAGTTCTCAAACCAGTGCAGCTCCTCACCTTCATAGGGGCAGAGTTGGATACGGTAAAAGCAAGAGCCTTCCTTCCCTTGGAAAGAGCAAGAGCTCTCATGGAGCTGACCTCTTCATTCAGCCTTCAGTTGTCTCGACCAGCAAGGCATTTCCTTCAGCTATTGGGCCACATGGCAGCTTCTACAGCAGTGGTCCAAGGTGCAACATTCCAAATGAGGAACATTCAGTTCCATTTAAGAGCTTTTTGGTCCCAAAGAAAGGATTCCCATACCAAACTAATCCCAGTGACTCGAACTCTGATCCAAGCCCTGCAATGGTGGCAGGATCAGGACAATTTGAGGCAATGGGGTTCCATTTGCCACTCAGTCTCATTCAGTGGTCCTTACCACGGATGCTTCCCTGCTGGGCTGGGGAGCCCATTTGGGGGAACTCACCACCCAGGGACTGTGGTTGCCTCAGGAATCTCTTCTACACATCAATCTCTTGGAACTCAGGGCAGTGTTTGTGGCACTGCAAGCTTTTTCCAAATCAGTACAGAACAAGATGGTTCAGGTCAGAACAGACAACACCACCACCATGTGGTACATCAACAAGCAAGGAGGCACTCAGTATATGGCCTTGTGCACAGAAGCAATGAAGCTGTGGTCCCTGACTTATTCCTTGCAAACCTCTCTGATAGCAGTTCACCTTCCAGGGAAGGACAATGTCCTAGCAGATGCACTGAGCAGAATATCTCAGGGCCATCACGAATGGGCTCTAGATCCTCTGGTGTTGAAGGTGATTTTTTCAAGATGGGGCACTCCAGAGATAGATCTTTTTGCAGCCCCAGACAATCACCAACTTCCTCTTTTTTGTTGCAGACCCCCAGTCTTGGACTCAGTCCCCCTGGATGCTCTGATCCTGAATTGGGAAGGTTAATTTCTGTATGCTTTTCCCCCCTTCTCGCTCCTGTTCAAAGTGCTTGTCAAGATAAGGTCACAACCATGCAAAGTGATTCTGATTGCTCCAGACTGGGCCAGGCAGCCATGGTATCCCTTGTTGCTGTCCCTAGCAGTCCATCTTCCCCTGTCTCTTCCCAGGAATTTCAACCTGTTAACATCCTCTCAGGGGAGGATTTGGTACCCCAATCTTCAGTCTCTCAATCTCAAGGCTTGGCTCTTGAAGAGTTAGAGTTTGCAGATCTGCACCTTTCCCAAGGGGTTCTGGATATCCTCAAGGCTTCTCGAAAGCCCTCCACCAGAAAGACTTACAACTCCAAATGGAAAAGATTCAGCATTTGGTGTTCTAAGAAGAATATTTCTCCAGACACTGCTGAATTGCCTATGGTTCTGGATTATATGGTCCATCTCAATGGCCTAGGTCTCAGACCAGCTACTCTCAAGGTACACTTGTCAGCTGTTTCTGCTTTCCTGTCAGTAGGTAAGTCTTCCTCACTGTCATCCTATCCTGTATTCTGTAACTTTTTCAAGGGATTGCTTCACACCAATCCCCCCTTCAGGGATCCTGCTCCTGCTTGGGATCTTAATGTTTGCATTGCTCGGCTTATGCAACCCCATTTTGAACCTTTGTCCTCAGCAGAGCTTAAGTACTTGACTTGGAAAACTGTGTTTTTGGTAGCCATTACTTCTGCTAGATGTATCAGTGAATTGCAAGCCCTGTCAGTGGAACCTGATTTCATCTCTTTTCACAGAGATAAAGTGGTCCTTAGAACTAACAGAAAGTTCTTGTCTAAAGTGGTTTCAGATTTCCACCTGAATCAGTCTGTATCTCGCCCTGTTTTCTTCACTGATCATTCTTCCTCGGGAGACAGGAGGCTACACAGTTTGGATGTTAAAAGAGCCCTTAGCTACTACATAGAGCGTACCAAGGGTCATAGGTTTGACTCCCTTCAGTTGTTCCTCACTTATGGAGAAGTTGGGAAGGCAAACCTGCCACCAAGAGATCTATTGCCAGGTGGATTGTTTCTTATATACACCTCTGCTATGAAAACTGGTAAAACTCCACCCTCAGGCCCTGAGGGCTCATTCCAAAGAGGACAGCTGCTTCCTGGCTGCTGCCATGGATATCCTCTTTTAGAAATTTGTCAAGCAGCCACCTGGAAAACAGTCCATACTTTTACCAAGCATTACTCTCTGGATATCCAGGCTAGGAGTGATGCTCGGTTTGGCACAGCAGTACTTCAGAGCCTATTCCAAAAGTAGGTTCTGTCCCTCCTCCATGGAGGTACTGCTTGGTAGTCTGCACTTGTCAGAATACAGCAAGGCTTCATGTTGTTTGAAGACAAAATTACTCACCTTAGTAATTATGTTTCTTCTAGTGGAGTCTTGCTGTATTCTGACCTCCCCCCGCTTCCCCTCTCAGAACCTAGATTTTTGGGATGTGGGTGGGCAGGCGCAGTGTTGGCACCCTAGAGGTGCCCCCTTTATGCCCTCTGTTCTCTTGGGGTGAAATGTTATTTCATTTGATTGGTTTTTGTGTTTGGGTTTCCTGACTTGAGTCTTCCTTTGAGAACCCAAAACATTATTGTTCTGCCAGTAGGCTAGATAAAAATTTTACAGTTTCCACACAGAACACCTAGTGAGTTTTGCTCATAAAGATCTGACGGTTGCAGTTCGAATAACAACAGGCAGAGACATCAACCGAGCTCGAGATGAACATTCTATGCCAGGCATAGAAAAGTTAACCCATTGTTCTTTGGGGCAGTTTAAAGGCTGGGGCTAACTGCACTTATCAGAATACAGCAAGACTCCACTAGAAGAAACATAATTACTAAGGTGGGTAATTTTTTCTTCTTGCACATCTCTTTTTCTGAAAGATGCTACCCTCTTGGACTTTGTTGATTCCCTTGAGGTATTTGAAAGTTTCTATCATGTCCCCCCCCCCCTCCTTTCCTCGAGGCTATACATCTTAAGCTCCTTTAGTCTCTCTTCATATGTCTTCTGATGCAGACCCTGCATCATTTTGGTTGCCCTCCTCCTCTGGACAGCCTCCACCCTGTCTATGTCTTTGCGGAGATGGGGTCTCCAGAACTGCACACAGTACTCCAGATGAGGTCTTATCAACTGTCTGTATAGAGGGCCAACAACTTCCTGTTTTCTACTGGTGATGCCTCTCCCTGTGCATCCCAGTATCCCTCCAGCCCTCCTTACTGCCTTCTCAAATTGCTGACCCACCTTTAGGTCATCTGATTTGACTACCCCCAGGTCCCTTTCCATTTTTGTTGTTGTTGTCAGTATCTCACTCCCCATTGTGTACTCTTGCCCTGGGCTTTTGTTTCCCAGGTGCATTACTTTGCACTTCTTTGCATTGAATCTAAGCTGCCATACATCTGACCATTCCTCCAACCTTGCCAAGTCCCTTTTCATCCTTTCCACTCCACCTTGCGTATCAACTCTGTTGCAGATCTTTGTGTCATCTGCAAAGCAACATACTTTCCCTTCCAGTCCCTCTGCAATGTCACTTATAAAGACATTAAAAAGGACTGGCCCCAATACTGAATCCTGCAGTACCCCACTAGTAACCCTCCTTTCTTCACTGTGGACCCCATTTACTACTACCCACTGTGTCCTGTTGTCCAGCTAGTGTTTTACCCAGGCTACCACCCTGGGACCCACTCCCAGGCTGGCTAATTTGTTTATTAATCTTTTGTGCGGGACTGTGTCAAATGCCTTGCTAGGTAGGCCATGTCCACAGACCCTCCCTGGTCTACTATTTTGGTCACCTAGTCAAAGAAATCAATTAGATTTCTTTGACATGACCTTTCTGCTGTGAATCCATGCTGCCTTGGGTCCTGTGCCTTACTGGCCTCTAGGTACTCAACAATTCTTTCCTTCAGAAGTGATTCCATCATTTTTCCTACCACTAAGATCAAACTGACAGGTCTGTAGTTTCCTGCCTCTGTCCTGGTCCCACTTTTGTGAAGGAGAATCACATCCGCCCTTCTCCAGTCTTCAGGTACTGTACCACACCATCCTACCATGATTTATTAAAAAGGGTAGTCAGTGGTGTTACTAGTTCTTCCCTTAGTTCTTTTAGAATTCTGGGGTGAATTCCATCAGGCCCCATTGCTTTATCCACCTTCAGTTTTAAGAGTTCTTTCAAAATCCTTTCTTCTGTGAAAGGACTAATATCAACCCCGCTATCCAGAGTGCTTCTATTGAGTAGATTAGGTATCTGCTCTGCTTTTCCATTGTGAATACTGAGCAGAAATATTCATTCAGTATCCCTGATTTTTCACTGTCGCTCTCTGCCCAACCACCTTCCTCTTTATTCAGCCTCAGTATCCCTGCCTTTGTCTTTCTTTGCTCCCTAATGTACCTATAAAAGGTTTTATCCCCCTTCTTAACTGAGTTGGCTATCTTTTCTTTGGTTTGGGCCTTTGCTATTCTGACTGCCTTCCCTGCTTCCTTCTGCTTTAACTGGTACAGTTCTCTGTCCTGCTCCTTCTGTGTTTCCTTATACTTCCTGAATGCTATCTTTTCTCCCTTACCTTCTCTGCCACTTCTTTTGAGAACCATAGTGTTTTTTTCTTTCTTTTGATTTGTTTATTTGCTTCACACAAAGGCTTGTTGCCTCTGTGATGGCAGTTTTTATGTTTCCCCATTGTTGCTCCACCCCCACCTTCTTGCCTGTTTGCTAGTGCTTTTCTGAGGCACTCTCCCATTTTGACAAAATTAGCCCTCCTGAAGTCCAGTACCTTCACTTTTGTGTGGCTTGACTCTACAGCTAAGTTTATTGTGAATGACACTGTCTGGTGGTCGCTTGTTCCCAGATGGCTACCCACTTCAAGATCAGAGATCCTCTCTCCGTCCCCATTTGAGAGTATTAGGTCTATGACCGCTCCCTCCCGAGTGGGTTCCAAAACTAGCTGTCTGAGGCATGCCCCCTGTAGGGCATTGAGAATGGCCCTGCTCTTGGATGTGGCTGCAGCAAAGGTGCTCCAGTTAACATCTGGCATATTCAGGTCCCCCATCAGCAATATCTCCCCTTTCTCTGCCATCCCAAGGATGCCTTCTATCATTTCCTTTTCCATTTCCTCCCCCTGAGATGGGGGGTCTGTATACAACCCCTCTGTGGATTGTGGAGCCATTTCCAGTCTCCTAGGTGATCCACAGTACCTCCTCTCCTCCCTGTTTACCCTTTAGTTCTGTTGCTTTGATCTCTTCCCTTACATAGAGAGCTACTCCTCCTCCTCTTCTTCCCTCCCTGTCCCACCTGTAGATTGTGTACCCTGATATGTTGACATCCCAGTCATGGTTCTCTGTGTACCATGTTTCTGTGACTGCCACAATATCCAGGCATCCCTCTTCATCAAGGCCACCGTTTTGGGGAGCTTTCTACCTAGACTATGGGCATTGGTACTCATTACCCTCCATTTTTTTATGGCTTTATTTCTTTTTGCCCCATCCCTGTCCTTACTGCTTTTGTCTTTTTCTCCATTTACCCCTGCCCTTATCCCTATCAACTGCTCTATCTTGGTGTTTAACTCACTAACTGCCCTGATTTTTTTTGGGGCTAGATTTCCTTCCTTTTCAGTGCCTCCTTGCTTATTAGTTTAAATGCTTGCCAATGAAGCATTTAAACCTATTACCTAGGATCCCCGTTCCCCTCCTGGATAGATGCAGACCATCAAGCCTGTATAGGCCTGCATCCCTCCAGGGGGAGCCCCAGTCCCCAATGAAGCCAAATCCCTGAGCTCTGCACCACTTTTTCAACCAGTCATTAAATCCCATGGTGTGGAGTACCCTAGCCTTATCCATGCCATAGACAGGTAGCACTTCTGAGAAAGTTACCGTGTGTGCAACTTGTCTAAGGCCCCTCCCCAACTCTACAAAATCCTGTTGCACTGCTCTGATCCCATTTTCAGCCAGGTCATTCATCTGGAGGTGGATAATGACATCCAGCTCACACCCCCTTGCAGCTGCTCCCATGATCCTGAGTATTCATTTCCTGTCCCTCTAAGCCATGGCACTGGGCAGGCACCTTAACTCCCTTTCCCCTCCCTCTCCCAGTTCTACCCCCTAACAATTGAGTCCCCCACCAGGAGTTGTTTCCTTCCCCTGTGGGGTCCTGTGCCACCCTCCTGTGGGTCTCCATTGTGGAGGTTCCCAGCATCCTCCTTGGTCTCCACTGTGGGTGCCTCCATAGGGAACCATGCTCTACCAGAGTGATGAATGAATTGTGGAGAGGCACAAATGGAGGGATGTGCCTCTGTTCCACCACCATCACCCTCCCTGAGCCCACCGTGGTCCAGCCACTCCTCTTTCTTGGCAACCTCTGAGGTAGTGGCAGTGGCCTCGGTGGTCCCTGGGTGGGGGAGCAGGTTTCCCAAATCATTGCCAGGTCAGCATGGAGATGAGCAACCTCCTCCCTCAGACCAGAGAGGTGCCTGCAAATAGGGCATTAATGTAGTTTCCATCCCCCATAACAACCAGTTGGTGCTGGACACTGGACAGCTAGCAGCATATCCCTCCTCACCCCACCACAGCCACTGGTCATCCAAGTGATGCTTGGAGTGCACCGCCTATATATTGGTGGCAGCTTCCAGCATTACTTCGATGGCTGGTGGCTGTGGAGGTGTGTAGAGGGCTGTGCTGCCAGCTGTTCCAGGCCACAGCACTGGCTGGAAGGTACAGGGACAGAGGGAGGGAGTCATCGGTGCTGCGGGGTGGCACAGGCCACCTAAGTGTCATCCATTGCTACCTATGACAGGTGTGACCCGGTAGGTATACAGAGCCCAACCAATTGCTGCCTGATGTGTCCTGGGGGTCATGGATATGGGGTATACAGCATGGCAATGCCAGTCCCAGCTAGCACCCACCACAGTGCCCTACCAGTACAGGGTCTAGGTAGGCCAGGCCTTGCACACTCCTGTGGACAGTAACATGTGTGCACACCAGTATGTGTGTTGTCTCACTGCTGGGGCTCCAGTTGCAAGGTACAGCTGCACAGGTCACCCATGTGTGTGTGTGGGGGGTTGCCATGTACAGCATGGGACAGGGCTGACATGTGCAAGGGGGGTTGCATGTGCCCAATGGTGCTGGGGCTGCCATGTGTCTGGGGGGTGGGTTCAAACTTGTCAGGAACTTGGGGGATGGGCACACGGCAGGAGTGTGGCTCTGCATCAGGGCTGCCTTGCCTTCAGTGTCGGGCACTCACCCGATCTGCAGCCCTAGCCCTCCTGTTCTGCCCAGTGAGCTGGGACAGCTCGGGGGGGTCTTTTCCACGTCCCACTGCGGCTGGCGGGTAACAGCTATGGGGGTGCACAATGAGTTATGACAGGGTCCCCCCTGTTGTAACCTCACCCTCCTCCGCACCCCTGTGGGCTGCACTACACACCTTAGTGAATAGCTCATAGTGCAGGCCCACCCCGGATGTTGCTGTCCACGCGGCCGGAGGATCGGGCACATAACTGTTGTGCGCCCTGTTGGTGAATGCGTTGTGGAACCTGCCTCATGGTATTCCTACGTACCAATGCCTATGTGCCAGGTTTCCACGGCGCATAGGCATAGTGCATAGCATCGTGCATAGCACCCTAAATTTGAGACAATTTGTTTCCGCTCCAACTTGTGGCACCAATAATTTAGACATCATTCCGATAGCTGAAAATATCATTATAAAGAATTGTACAGTTTCCTTGCCACTTGCTAAAAGCAATGATAATATTGTTAAATTCGACTTGTGCACTGAATTTTCAATATCAAAAAATCTTACTAAAATTTATGTCTGCAATAAAGCTGACAATACCAAAATAGAGGAAGTCTTTGCAGGGATAGATTGGAACTCTTTCCTCAATTGACACACTGTTGATAATATGTTGTCAATACTGTATTAAAAAATAAAATCCTAGAAACTGCAAATTGCTATATACCCACAGTTTTAAAACATAATAATTCCAGATCAAGGCCCAGGTAGTTAACCAGAAAACTATTAAAAATTATAAAAAAAGCACAAATTATATAAGAAATATCAATTAAATAAATACATATCATATTTGGAAGCTTTTAAATAATTTCAACACAAATGTAAAGCTAAAATTAAAAAAAGCTAAATTGAAAATTGAAAAGGCATTAGCCTCAGAAGTGTTGAAAGGGCATTCCAAAGTTTTCTTTAGCTATATTAATTCTTTAAAGAAATGTAAATGTAGAGTGGGTCCCATTACAGTAGATAATGATACCTTTAGTTCACCCAAGGTTATGGCAAATCTATTAAATAATCATTTTTGTAAGGCCTTCAATAATAATTATTCTAGGCATAAGTATACTTTTGCTTCGCTAATATCAAAACTTTCCTTGTCTTTTGACAAAATTAATGAAAAACTTAATAATTTAAAACCAGGATCATCACTGGGCCCTGAAGGTATTATTGGGGACATGATAAAAATAATGAAAAATTACCTGGCTCTTCCATTAAAATTGATGTTTGATAGTAGCACTAATTCCAGGCAAGTTCCTCATGACTGGAAAAAGGCAAATGTCGTGCCACAATCCAAAAATGGAGATAGGGTGACAATGGACAGTTAAAGGCCTATTAATTGAACGGCTGTTCTATGCAAGGTAATGGAAGGGTTTATTAAAGACAGACTTGCGTCCTTTTTGGGAAATTTTGACAAAAACCAACATGGGTTTGTTAGAGGCCGATCCTGCATTACAAATTTACATTGTTTCTATGAATCGATTAGTCACAGCCTTGATAAAAAAAAAAAACTCCTTGTGATGTAATCTACTTGGATTTTAAAAAGGCTTTCGATTTGGTGCTTCATTGGGCTTTATTCAAAAACTACAGGCTTTAGGTATTGATCCTTGCTTTGTAATCTGGGTCAAAAATGGGCTAGTGGATAGAGAACAATGAGTTATAATTGAGGGTTATACCTCCAGTTGGTATACAATACCTAGAGGTGTACCTTAAGGTTCTATATTAGCCTCAATTCATTTTTCAGATTTTTATTTATTCTTTTTTTTTTAATTTGGTAAACTGGGAAGGGTACACTTAGCCAAGACTCATTTCCAGGTGCGACCCGGGTACAAGAAAACAGGGAAATTGAAAGGTGTTACAAATAATGAAATATGTCGTGGTTACAATGACCAAATACAGTGTTGAAATTCTTAAATACAGTAATAAAAAATACATTTCTGATTTATCTTCAAATTTAGACAGTTGGATTATCAAATACACCAATGACTGCCAAATTGGTGGTCCATGTAATAATCAGATAGAAATAAATTTGTTACAAAATGACTTGGATAAACTTTCATACTGGGCGAATAACTGGGGTATGGTGTTTAACACCAACAAATGTAGTGTTATGCACTTTGGTTTGAAGAATCCAAAACACAATTATACTCTAAATGGGCAATTATTAAATAAAACACTACTTGAAAAAGACTTGGGGTTTGTATAGCAAATTATCTTAGTTTTGATAAACATATTATGGAACTTCTTAATAAAGTTAATAAAATATGGTGAGCAATAAGCTGCAATACAACATCATAAAATCAGTCAGTAATTCTTCCATTATATAGGGCCTATATCTGCCCTCATATTGATTATGCCTCACAGCTCTGGTGTCCTTATAAAAACAAAGAAATTGTAAGTTTAGAAAAGATTCAAAAGAAAATAACCAAATATATTTAAGGCGCTAGTGGTGTGAACTATGAGGATTGTCTCCAACAGTCTAACCTTATGTCCCTGGAAGCAAGAAGGCTATGGGGTGATCTCATGTTGACATGGAAGATTCTTAGAGATCAAGATCTCATGTCCAAAATGGGTCTTGAATTTAAAAACAAACAGCAGTAAATACAAGGGTTCACCCACTGCAATTAATGCATAACAGTTTCTCCACCAACAAACGGGCATATTTCTTTTCATAAAGAGTGGTTAAGCCATGGAACATGCTAGCAACTTTAGTGGTCATTAATGAATGTAAAGTAACATTTAAAAATAAACCTGCCAAATTCCTACTTTTTAGTGGCCAATTGGGATAGTATGGGTAACTGACAGGAGCTTCATTGGGCTTTTGGCCTTCTGCTCATTATATGACCTCAGTGACATATTACCTCTCATCTGATCTATCTTGCGTAAATACTGTATATAGTGAAACTATACACAAGTAGGACCCAGTACAACAGCAATACAAGCGGCGAGCATTCAGCATTGACAAATGCTTGTTTTTTTAAATTTTTTTTATTGTATCTATCTTTCTACTATCCCCGTATGGCCCCCATCTAACTGACTCCCTCAGCTCCATCCCCCAGAATTACTGGGGCTTACTTTACACCCGGTCCAGGGGTGGAGTCTGCGGAGAATCGGTCACCATCCTGCCACTGGTGTTTTTTCCGCTTTTCTCCCCATTTTGGCCTGAGGACCCCAGGAGAAGTACGCATGCGTGTGGAGGCACGCATGCACCCTACAGCCCCGGTAATGGCCCTCCTCCACCCGCCCCATTGGCCTATAGCCAGCACCCTTGCTTGCGCAGCCCCCTGGCCTCCCACCAGGGGTAGCCTTGAGTGAGGGAAGCCACCCACCTCCCCAGACAGGAGAGCTGCCTTGACGGCTGCTCCATCCAGCTCCGCCTGCCCCCCCATGCTGACCTCCGACGACCCAGGCTCGCTCCCAAACCCGGGTCACTGGTGTGCCGCGAGGTGAGATGTCCAGTGCCTCAGCCCTCTGCGCCACTGGGCAGGTGACAAATGCTTGTTAAAAGTGCCTCTGTACCATACTCCAGCATATCCCTTTCCAGTTTGGGCCCTGGCAAGCATACAGTTACAAATGTCATGCCCAGTTTATTTACCAGTACAAAATAATGTATCCACAATGTCCATAATGGTACTCATCAACAAGGAAGCTTTACATTTGGTTGTAAATTGTAACTAACCAAAGAAAATACTTTAGGTGACCACTTTCACACAAGCACTGATAAAGCCTGCAGATGGGTCATGAGGACATCTGCTGCCTGGAGTCCTCTCTGACCCCACTACTGAGGATCCTGTGGATGCAGATACCTCCCCCTCCAGCTCCCAGGCACATAGAACTGCTGCTGAAGGCTGCAGATGGGTCATGAGGGTGTCTGCTGCCTGGAGCCCTTCCCGCTCCCACTACTAAGGATCCTGCGGATGCTGATAACCCCCCCAGCTCCCAGGCACACAGCAGTGCTGCTGATGCCTGCAAACAGGTTGTGAGGGCATCTGCTACCTTGAGATGTCCTTTCCACCACTACTGAGGATCCTGCAGATGCTGATACCCCCCCAGCTCCCAGGCACACAGAAGCACTGCTGAAACCTGCAGATGGGTCATGAGGGCATCTGCTACCTGGAGCCCTCCCTGCCCCCACTACTGAGGATCCCGCAGACACCAATACTCCCCCCAGCTGCCAGGCACACAGAAGCACTGCTGAAACCTGCAGATGGGTTGTGAGTGCATCTGCTGCCTGGAGCCCTCCCTGCCCCCACTACTGAGGATCCCATGGATGCTGATACACCCTCAGGTATGCTGTGGACCCCCGCTGCCTCCGGATCTTCTGCTGGCATGTGGCGCTATTTTAATCTCCTTAGCTAGTGGTCTGCTCACCACATGGCCCCCCTAGAGTCGGCAGACTCTACTGATAGTTTTTTTATCATTCTCAATTTGCGTATTTCATTTGATTTGTTGTATTTCCTACAGTTACTTTAAGAAATCAAATTAAGCCTAGGATATTTATCTGTTTTCCACATTTATCTGCCAAGTTAAACTCTATGCATTTGTAACTTTTGTGGTGGTTTTATGCATTGTTGCACTGTATTTATTTGTCCTGTCATTTTGTTAGTTCCCTAACCATCTTCCTAATCATAGTGCATTGTAGGAGCCTCGTTTTTTTTAGAGTGTTTTAGTTATTGCAGTAGTCTGTGTATATCCCCCAGCATGTTTCTTTTGTTTTTTGTGCTGTGTTTGCAACCTTTCCCACTGTCTGCCCTTCTCCTGATGCCAATCCCGCCCCTCTATTGTGGTCAAGTTACATACACCCCTTCTACATACAGAGCGGCAGTACGAGTCCTTTGTTTAGCTTTCCACCCCTGAATTCCATTATCCTTTCCTTCCACAGTCCCTGCAGTGTAACCCCCCACGACCACCACTAGCAAGCTCCCTGGGTCCTGGAGCAGATGCACAGTGGAGGCCTTCCATGGTAAGGAGCAACAGCCTGCTCCCACACTAAGAGTTTGGTGAGGGGTGTTAGCCCGTCGACACTTTGTGTTAACTGCCCCACCCACCCCAGTCACCCTTCCACCTAAAGCCGCCCCCACTTATAAAGGTCATAGGTCATGTGACCTAAGTCCCCACTTTTCCATTGGTCCTTAATACTCTCAGACCTGTAGGGGTCAATATTGAGCCAGCTGTACTCCTGCACTTACCCACCAGTCTTTCTACTTCTACCTATCCCTTTTGGGCTATCTTTCCTGTCTCCCATACTTGTGGAATCTCTTTTCTCCCTCTGCCCTGCTCCCTCTCCTCTTTCCGCTACCAAGGTTTGAACCTTGGATCTTCTGTTCCATAGGCAGCAGCCCTACAACTGTACTATTCTATTCCCTTTATTTTCCTATGTCCTTTTACTATTTGTACCTCTTTCCTGCCTAACTGCTGTCTACCCTGCTCTACTGCACCAATCATATATCACTCACTTTTGCACACTTCGTTCTTGTGTGTACTGCATCTCAGCCTTGGGACTTCAAGGCTTACACTGTGCAACTCATATACTATTTACCCTGTACGCTTTGATTTCCTTGTGCTCTTTGCGCCTCAGTCCCAGGTCTACAATGAACTACCTGCTCTTTTTGCTGGGACTTCTATCAGGTTTACTCCTCCCAACCCTCAACCTGCACTCTGAACCTGTTTCTGCAATCCCTGATCATAGCCCTTGGGCTTATAATATCTGTCCATTATCCCCTATATCCATTCTCTTACATGACTCACCACTTATTGTTCTACCTTATGTGCCTTGCTGTCCTACCTCCTTGCATTGTATCAGCTGCAGAAGGCAACTCTGGTCCTTTCTCTTCCTGTCTCTCTTATGTGCCCTTTCCACTGTGACCCTCCTGTACACATCTTTGTGCCCTCGTACCACTTGCTTCCCATTACCTACTTTCAATGACTCCAGCCCCCACAGAAGGAGCAGGCACTGTCTGTTTAGACTCTCATTAAATGCACTCGTAAAACTTCTCCTTTTGCTACTTATTTGCATAGGCAATGTCGAGCTTAACCCCTGTCCTCCTCTCGCTATCCCTGCTCCCTCTGCCCTACCCCAGATAAAAGGGCTAAGTCTATTACACATAAATGCCTGTAGCCTGCTAAAGAAATGTTGTGATATTCACACTTGATTCAACCTCACTATCCCTGACACTGTAGTAGTAATGGAATCTTGGTTGAGGCCCTCTGCTCTGGACTATGAAATAAATATTCCTTTGTGTAATGTCCATAGGACAGACAGGTCATCAAGGGGTGGGGTTGTAGCCATCTATGTATGGGACAAATTCACAACCATTGTAGTTGACTCCACCTCTGTACCTTTAGAATTTGAATACACTACCCTAAAGCTGCAACTATTCCCAACAAACGTTATTGGATGCTACAGGCCCCCCTTTGCTGGGAACAAGGTGCTGCAACATATATCTAATGTCCTAAGCTCCCTATCCTCTGAGGTTATTATTACGGGTAATCTCAATATGGGCTGGTTCTCTACTTCTTCTCTACCTCTAAAAGAGCTTTGTGACAAATTTGGACTGTGTCATCTCATATCAGAATCTACCTGCCCCAATCTAAAAAATCCTAATAACAGCACCTTGCTTGACATCATTTTGGTCAATAAACCCTACCTTTATTCTCACTGTGGTGTATTCTTCAATGATCAAAGTGATCACTGTGTTATAGCCTGTGTGTGGACTTCCCCCAAGACTGTCTCCTCCTCTACTTACGCCCTTAAGAGAAATAAATGACACTTTGATCCTAACACCTTCCTATCCAACCTCCATTATGTCAACTGTCAGGACTTCTATGTGGCCCCTTCAGTAGACAAGGCCTACAGAGCCTTCCACAACATTGTCCTTGGTTCCATTAACAAACACGCAGCTCTACTCAAAACCCGCACTAAGAAGAAATCATGCCCATGGTTCATGGCTAGCTTGAAAACAGAACTGTTAAATAAGGACTCTCTCTGGAAAAGGGCAAGGAAATCCAAACAGCCTGCTGATTGGGCAGCCTTTAGAGCTGCTAGAAACAGATGCACTAGATTAACTAGGGATGCAAAATCTACTTATTACCACCCTGAACTTGATTCCTCAACTAACTGCACACCAAAATTATGGAGAACTTTAAAGGAAATACAAGGCAACAGCTCGTCTAGTCCGTTCCCATCTAAAATCTTGACTGGCGGTTCCTTCACCTCTAACAAACAGGAAATCCTTGACCTCTTTAATACTTACTTTGCCACAGCAGGTTTAGCCTTCTATGCCTCACCAGTCAACAGTATTCAGGTGCAACTTTACAACCAGAGCCCTGCTTGCCCTGAACTAGCCTAATCCAAGTAGGGTAAAGTGTTCTCATTTGGAACTGTTACTGTGAAGCAGGTAGAGGACCTCCTGCTCCAGCTTGACACCAAAAAGAGCACAGGTGCAGACCTCATTGAACTGTACTACCTTAAGCTTGGCTGCTACATCTTGTCCCCACCAATCACACACCTTTTTAATATGTCCCTCACCCAGGGTATCCTCCCTGCCATATGGGAAATCCTAGTGACTTAAATAATTATCATCTAATTTCCCTACACCCTATCTTATCAAAACTACTTGAAAACGTGATTAATTCCCAGCTTAGACATTACCTAGAGGACTCTGACCTGCTAAATCCTGCTCAATCTGGCTTCCAGCCCCATCACAGCACCATCTTATGCTTGCTAAGGTTGCGAATGACTGGCTAAACACCTTGGACCCCAGAAATTATGTATGTGCCCTATTTCTTGACATTAGCAAGGCCTTTGATACAGTGAATCACACCCTGCTGTTGTCCACTCTAAGAGGCATTGATGTCAGCAATCTGGCCCACAAATGGTTTTCTAACTATCTTGCTGACGCTATCAGCAGATCAAAGCAGAGGGTGACCTCTTCACCTTGAAAACCCTTCCAAGAGGTGTACCCTAAGGGTCCATTCTTGGCCCGCTTTTATTTGCCATTTACATAAATAACTTAAACTCTGGAGTCAAGTCAGCAAACATTCATCTATTTGCTGATGACACTGTGTTATACATGTCCAGGCCCACCTTGGTAAATGCTTGCAATGACCTCCAAATGGAATTTAATAACATGCAGAAAAATCTTTTGCACTGTAAGCTGCTGTTAAATGCTAAGAAAATGAAGGTCATGATTTTCACCCCATCGGCAAATGCCTCCAAATCCTGCACCACTGGAATGGCCCCTCAAATCCTTACCCTGCTTGGCGAGCCATTGGATTACGTGGATTCATTTAAATACTTGGGAGTTTGTTTGGACTGTAAACTAACATTCAAAACCCACATAGAAAAAAGTCTCAAAAAAATTGAAACAGAGGTTTGGGATCTTCTTTAGAATCAGGCATTTTCTAACAGGAGGGGAAAAAAGGCTAGTTCAAACTACATTTATGCCTCTTCTAGACTATGCTGACTTCTTATACAGGCATAGCTCATGTGCAGCCCTTTCCAAACTTGACTCTCTATATCATTGGGCTCTTTGGTTTGTCTCAGATGCCCCTTACTCTTCACATCATTGTACTCTCTACTGTAGGATGGAGTTCACTTGCCTTAAGGAGACAAAGGAATGCACTGCTCTGGACTTAAAGAGCCATAATTAAGTTGCCACAGTACATCAAGGACTGCCTTCCTGTCTGCACTCCGGGCACTTACCTTTTAAGAAGCCACTCCCATATCTCCCTCTTGATTCCTGAAACCAGAACACGTTTTGTCAGAGCGGCCATAAGCCACGCCCTCCCTGCCCTCTGGAATAATGCACAAAAAACGCTTCGGCTAGTATTCCCAGTGTCGCTGTCCCTCTTCAATAAATTGTGTTTGTGGTCTCTTACAGAGAACTGCAACTGCTTTTGCCAATGACCCTTATGTATTGACCCTGTCTTCCCTGTAGTTTCCTTCACCTTTATCAAACAGTAAAAAAAACTGATTCCTTCCCTAATGTCAGTGTCAGACTTTCCTCTGTCTGTTGGATGTAACCTCTTGCCCCAGTCACCTGACATTCCTCATCTCTAGCCTTCTTAACTTCTCCCTTCTCTACATCATGCTTTACGTTAGAGTTGTTATTGCATATACAAGGTGTAAACTGTGAGTAAATTTTTACATAGTACTCCGAATATTTTTGTAATGTGGCCCTTCTGTATGGTGTATAGTATACTAGCTAAATGCTCATGGACACCCTTGCTCTCTACATATTGTATATATTGGTATGCTGCTTGCCACTGCGATTCTTTGTATGTATCATGTTGCCTTGCACTGTACTTATTGTATATATCTGTTCACTGTCTACCATTGTAATTCCTTGTATGCATCATGTTGTCATTTTTGTGAATGTTCCAGGTCCACCTCGAAAATGAGTTTTACCACAGTGGTGTTCTACCTGGTAAAATAAAAATTTGATTGATTGATTGATTGATACATGCCTGCCCTTACCTGCTCCTTACTTGTTTTTCTCTTCTGTTCCCCAGCTCCCAGGCACACAAAAGCACTGCTAAAGCCTGCAGATGGGCCGTGAGGGCATTTGTTGCCTGGTGCCCTCCCCGCCCTCACTACCGAGGATCCCGCAGATGCTGATATCCCCTCAGGTATGCTGTGGTTTCCCACTGCCTCAGGACCTTCTGCTGGTATGCATCACTGCTATACGTCACCACAGAGCTCTATCCAACCCGCCCACTCCACCACCCTCCCACCCTTGGTGTGCTTGGTTGTTTATACTCTTCCATTGCCTCACTGTCACCCACTCCGAAGTCTATCACTTGTCCGAATTAACTGGACACCTGTCCCACCTCTCATTACCCAATTTCCTGGTGTCTGCTCCCCACAGTGAGGTACACCTGAATACACTAATTAGGATAACTGACCCCTTCAGAGCTATTCAGCTGCCTGTTGCTGATTTATTCATCAACCACCTAATTCAATTAGTTTCCTTCACATCTGAGTTGCAATTGGGCTTACTGTAAAAACTACTGTTCTGTGTTGGTCTACCGGGAGAGTGCAAAGCCTGCTTGGTGAAGCAAACTCTGAGAGCTGCACAGAATTTGTTTCATAGAAAATATACCATTTACTGTATGTGATTAAAGTACCACAATGCTTAAGTGCATAAGGAAGTAGGAACTGAGAGGGGGCCCAAACTGCTGTCCAGCAGTCGCAGGGTGAACATCGGGGAGGCAAACCAGGGACAAACTAAAGTGGTAGCTGGTGCATTCTGAGCTAATTTGCAACTGTGTGCACTGTTTGGGAAATTAAGCACCAACAAGACAGTAAAACAACAATATTAAAGTTAAACTACAGGTTTTTCTGTACTGTGCTGCAGTGGGTGGGAGGGACGTAACTTCTGGTTTGTGGAGCTACTAAAGAGGGCTCCTGAGCGAGCGATGCAAGCTCGGCGAGTCCGCATAGCACCACATGGAGACGCTGGACCAAGGGGTAGAGGGTGGCGGTACTCAACATTTAAATCTAGGAGGCAGACTTTGGAAACATTGGAAGGGAAGGTAAGTGCGCGTAGTACCTAACTAGTCTTTGCTGTGTTTGAACGTCATAGACACATTTGCACACACAAAATAAAAATAAAAGATCGAATAGAACTACCATAAAACTAACTTTAAAACCCACTATGGAGGAGGAAACATGTATAAAGCAGCTGCTGGAAAAGTTGTGTAATAAGGGAGGCCTCTTAAAATGTGGGCATTGCGGTATGTATGCCAGAAATCCTGCAAGTTCCCACACCTGGGTATCTGTGTGTAAACTGTAAAATAATTACTGCACTAAAACTTGAATTGAGGGATTGGCAGCAGAAATACCCCCAACATATACATACCCAGGCTAAGAGGACCGAGGGGCAATCGATAATGGATAGGTCTGAAACATCTAGTGCAGAGGCCCAAAAAACTACATGTGAGAGCTCTAGTGATGGCTCCGATGTCAGTCAATGGACAACAGCTAGCGAGGATATGGTGGATGACAGTTGGGCAACTGTCTCTAAAGTACCCTACAAGAAAAGGAGAAGGGCCATGGGGGGAAATGCAGGGGCAGTACGAAATAGATACTCCCCACTTAGCATACCTCTCAAGTGTCCCTGATTTTCAGGGATGTCCCTGATTTTGCCTCAAAATTTTACTCTGTCCCTCCTAAAATTTGTGTTTTTGTGGCTAAACAGTGGGGACTGTAAGCACAAAACAACGTCAAGCATTAAAGTTACAGATGTGTTCTTCTTTAGAAAATGCATTGTGCACTAAGCCCCATATTCTACCAGCTTTCTGGGTGGATATCTCTAATTTTGAAGATGTGTCCCTGATTTTGGTCCTTTGTCCCTGATTTTTTTAAGCCTTGTCCCTGATTTATGAGGCAAGAGGTTGAGAGGTATGCCACTTAGCACTGAATCAGAAACTACCACAGAGACACTCAAATTAGATGCAACCCAGGGCACAGAACCCCTAGAGGCACTCCTAGGGATGGAAATAGTGGTGATAGGGGACTCCATCATTAGAAATACCAATACAGTACTCACTGCAGCTTGCAAAAAGAACATGACTGTAAACTGTTTACCTGGAGCAAGAATTGGGGATATCAAACTGCATCTGCCTAAATTATTATCAAATTCTCCAAACCAAAACATGGTTGTGCTTCACGTGGGGATAAACAATGTGGGTAGGGATCATGAAAAGAATATAGTGAATGAATTCATAGAATGTACTGAATTAATAAAGGCTAGTGGACATATACCAATCATCTCTGCAATATTGCCAAATTACGGATGCAACCCTGAAAAAAACAGTACCATTCAATGAATAAACAGTAGGGTGTCAAATAGGTGCGGAGCAAGAACTTTTACTTTCATAGATACCTGGGAAAGGTTTATGAACAAAAAAATCTTTATAGAAAGGACTGGCTACATCTAAACCCCCTGGGCACAAAGACTCTGGCAACTGAAATCAGAGATATGCTAAGCATATATTTAAACTAGGTATGGGGGGGGGCAGCACCAGAAAGACAAAGCCCAGCAAGGGAGACATTACAAACCGAAATTAAGGACCACTCAATCCAATACCCAGTGTTTGCTCATAAATGCACAGAGCTTAAATAATAAAAAGGAGGAACCTGAGGCACTCATATGTGGGGAAATAGAGTGGATATGGCATTTATCATAGAGACTTGGTGGACGGGTGAAAGGGACTGGGGTAGAGAAATCCCTGGATTCACCCTATTCTACAAGGATAGAGAGGGAGAGAGAGGAGGGGGTGTGGCAACATATATATCAAATAAAATAGAAGCTACATATATAACTGAAAAGGTCAGGTTAGGGGATATAGTACCAGAAACCATCTGGATTCAGTTAATCACATGTACTCAAAAACCTGTAATAATTGGGGTATAGTATAGACCCCCAGGGGCATCAAAAGAGTTGTCAGATCAGATCAGTGTAGAACTGACTAGGGCTTGTGAACTAGGCAAGGTAATAATGGTGGGGGACTTAAACTATAGGGACATCAACTGGGCTAGCCAGCAGACCTCTAATCTAAGTAGTAAAGCATTCCTGGAACTTTGCTAGGAGTTGGACATGACTCAGTGTGTGACTGCCCCTACTAGAGGGAATAATACTCTAGATCTGGTTATGGCAGGAAGGATATCAGTATTATGGGTTGCCATACAATTGCACCACTGGGGAATAGTGACCACGAAGGGGAAAGCTTCTCCTATCAGCACTACATATCCTTAGAGAAAGGATGTAGAGAGGTTTTTAGCATCAGGATAGCAGATAAGGAAAAAATACTGAGGGAAATGGATACTATAAACAGAGAAGGCTTACTGGACTGTAAACCAGTTGAGGAAATGTGGGGGACTTTTAAAAAGCAAATATTTACAATGTGTAATAGGCTCATTAAAAGGGTAAAGGTCTATAACAGGAAAGGGAAAAAATCTAGATGGCTCACAAAGACAATAATCAAAATAATAAATAAGAAAAAACGGTTGTATCAAATACATAGAAAAAATAGTAATACCAGCACCTGGGCTAAATATAAACAGGCACAGACCAAGTGTAAGAAACTGATACAAAGAAATAAACAAAAGATGGAGGTTAGGCTGCCTCCTCAGTGCACAAAAATAATATGCAAAGTTTCTATAGCTATGTGAATTAATTGAAGAAAACAAACAATAATTTATGCACCATTAAAGAAGGGGGACCAAATATTGGATCACACTAAGGTGGCAAATGTCTTTAACAGATACTTTAGTACAGTTTTCACAACTAAATCTACAGGACTGGTGAATTTTAACCTAAAAAACGAATTAGACAAAGATTTCAGCTGAAGTTATTCTAGATAAAATAAGGGCACTAAAAAATATGAGAGCTGCAGTGCCTGATAACATATCGCACAATATACTCAAATTACTTTCACCACACATTGCTACTCCTTTAACCATTAGCTTCCAGCGGTCACTGGGAGAGAGGGCAGTGCCAGGGGATTAGCTGATAGCAAATGTGGTACCCATCCACAAGAATGGAGATAGAGCTGACTGTACAAACTATAGGCCCATAAGTCTAACTTCGGTGCCAGGCAAGCTAATGGAATCGATATTGAAGGATGTCATAAATGTATATTTAGCGGAGAATGACCAGGATGATAGGGAGCAGCATGGATTTGTGGCTAGAAGGTCATGTCTTACAAACATGCTTTGTTTTTATGAGAACATTTCAGCAGCATTAGATAGGGGCAGCTGGTGGATTGTATATACTTGAATTTTGCTAAGGCTTTCGATAAAGTACCGCTCATAGAAATATTAAACTGTTTGTCGGACATTGATATGGACTATAGGGTATGCTGATGGATCCAGGCATGGCTGGCGGATAGGACTCAGAGGATGTGTATAAATGGGTATCTGTCTGATGAGATCCCTGTAACTGGGGGGGTCCCTCAGGGGTCGGTACTGGGGTCAGTGCTGTTTAGAGTATTCATAGCGCAGATGGGGAAAGGGACTTATAATTGGGTAAGTAAGTATGCAGATGATACTAAGCTTGCAGGCCTAGTAACACAGTTTGAGGGGGTGGAGAAAATTCAGAAAGATTTGAACGAAATCCACAAATGGGCCACTCAAAAGGGAATGAATTTTAACTTAGACAAATGTTGTGTGATCCATATGGGAAATAGGAATCTGGAACACAATTACAAAATCAATGGGCAAGCCTTAAGGAAGTCAGAGGTGGAAAGAAACCTGGGCATATTGGTGGACCACAAACTGAAATACCAGGCTCAGTGTGACAGTCAGATAATAAAGGCAACTAGGGTTTTATGGAATATAAAAAAGAACTTCAAAAGTAGGAAAGAGGCTGTGATCATGCCTTTGTACAGAGCCTATGTTAGACCTGTTTTCGATTATGGTGCTCCTGTGTGGGGGGCCCATAAATAAAGGGGCATTGGCAGGGTTGGAGAGGGTGCAGAGGAGGGCCACTAGGATGGTGCACAGCATATGGGATAACCCCATCAACAGAGACTAGCTGATCTGAGGCTAATGTCACTGGAGACTAGAAGAGTATTAGGGGATTTGATGCTGTGTTATGATAGAATGCAGGCTGACCATATGTTAAATGAATTAAATCTACAGTTTAAAAAAATAACATTGGAACTAGAAGACACCACCTTCAGCTAAGACATATAAAGTGTAACACAAGTAAATGTATGGCTTTCTACACACAGAGAGTGGTGGCCCTGTGGAACGGGTTACCAGAGGAAAGTGTATATGCTGCAAATAAGGCACAGTTCAAAAAGAACTTGGATGCCAATATCTTAGAGGGCCACAAGCTGACTTGCTATGGGTAAAGAGGAATGGAGAGTGTTATGGGTCAATCAAGAGCCCCTAAGCTTTTCATTACTTTGTATGAAACGTTGTATGAATCATTCAACCTGATTCTGAATCAGCTTACCCCTCCCCCTGTATTATTACATCTGGCCCTGCTGTCTAGTCTTCCCTTCACATACTTGTTGCCATAATTCAGTTTGTCTGAATCAGCTCTACTCCCCTTCCTCCTCCCATAGTGTTACCTGGTATCTGGCCCTAGTGCCATGTATTCTCTGTGATCATTCAGTTTACTATTGAGTTAGGTTATTCACCCTTTTGTTTATTTTAGTGCCTGTTTTCCCACTCTAGTAGTGCATTATGTTGGCATTGCTGCTGTTAATTATTTCCCTCGATGGACTCTTACCTCCAATCTCAGTGGAGAGTACATGTATTTTTAGTGAGGAGTCTCCTTATGAAGCAAGTCAGTTTATGCATAGACACACACTGTGGACAATGGACAACATCACATTGACTCTCTGTCTGTCTAATCCCATCCCTAAGCATTATAGCCCCCTTGTATTAGTTGCTACACATTCTTTTGCACATAACAGTACCATCATATCTTACGCATTATCTCAGCATCACTGCCCTACTGAGCACACTAAGCAAAAATATGAAAAGGTCACCATTCTCTACAGATACTTGATCTTGCTTTTATTGTTGTACTCAGGCAACATAGAGTTAAACCTGGGATCACCCCCAGTAGTATTTACACCCACGGGCTTCACTGCTTCAAAGAGACTGAAGTTCATGTCCATTAACATATGCAGTATGTTAAACAAGATGGACCTACTCAATACATGGGTAACACACTCAAATCCTGATGTATTACTATTAACCAACACATGGCTCATTCCTGCCATCCCTAATAGTGCAATCTCGCTGCAAAATTATGAGGTATCTAGATTAGACCGGCATTCACGGGGTGGGGGGTGCACTGTATGTCAATAACAAGTTCGCATCATCTCTAATTGCCTCCCAGGCAAGCCTTCTGAATTTGAATGCATTGCGATATCACTGTCAATCACTAAGGCAGAGCTTGTCAATATCACTGGATGCTATAGACCCCCTTCTGGTGGACCAGATCAACTCCAATTCTTAACTCAATTTGTTTCAGTACATATTAATGAGACCATTATACTGGGAGATCTGAACTATGATTAGCTGACCGCCAAATCAACTGACCTGAGACAATTCTGCAATGAGTTTGCAGTCCATCAATGCATCTCCGAACCTACTAAGCCCAACAAGCATAATCCATTACATTCCTCTCTCTTTGACCTCATCCTCACTGACTGCCGAAAATTTACTCTTCAGCTGTCTTTGATAATGTCTTCAGTGACCATAATGTTGTTGTCTGCTCTATGGTGTCTCAAAGACACATAACAAACTATCCATCATTCATAAATGTACAGTTTCCCATTTTACTATACGCGACTACCTCAAGCAATTAGAGGCAATCAAATGGCAGGACTTTTACCTAGCTACTACCATCCAAGAAGCTTATGTATACTTCACACAGCAAATTAATACTGTAATCAATCGCCTAGACCCATATGTAACATGCAGGGCCAGGAGAAAGCCCACCCCTCGGTTCACCAAGGACATGAAAATGGCCTTCAAAGACATGGATTGGCTCTGGACCAGAGCTAGGGCCTCTAAATAAGACCACGATTGGCTGCTTTTCAGGAAAAAAAGGAATTGGTGCACTAGGCTCATTCGCATGACCAAACCAACCTATTGTAAGACCTTCCTGAATAATAATAGACACAATCCCACTAGTTTTTGGAAAACCATTAATAATCTTGAAGGGAGATGAGCCCCACCATCCCTGCCAAATCAGTTACAGACTGGCACCCACCTACTGACAGATAAGCACCTAATCCTTGAAGAGTTGAATAAAGACTTTGCTTTAGCAGGCAATGCCTTCAAGTGTTTCTGCCACCACCAACATACCTCCTCTACTCCATAGCCCAACAAGCACAATACCTAATACTACAAACCTTCTTGGTTTTCATCAGATTACATATAAGGAGGCTGAGAAGCTCCTTCAGATCCTCGATCATAAAAAGAGTGCAAGTGCGAACAATATTGAACCCATCTTCCTAAAACTAGGCTACCCCACCCTGACTGCACCTATTATGCATCTCTTTAACCTATCAATGTCAAGTTGTGAGATTCCCTCACTTTGGAAAGTTGCACATATTATCCCGCTCTTCAAATCAGGTGATAAAACTTCAGCTCACAATTATCGACCCATTTCTATTTTACTAGTATTGTCCAAAATGTTTGAGAAATTGATCCATGACCAAATAAAAACCCACCTTGAGATACACATACTTATCAACCCCAAGCAGTCTGGCTTCCAGGTGAATCACAGTACAACCACTGCCTTGGTGAAAGTTACTAATGACTGGTGTACAGCCCTGGATCACAAGTATACTGTTACAGCACTCTTCTTACACATAAGCAAGGCCTTTGACACAACAGACCACAATATTCTTCCGAGCAAGCTTGCAAGTGTTGGTTTAAGCCCCACTGTAACATTCTGGTTCGGATGCTGCCTTAGTGACATGAGTCAGCAAGTAAAAGCTGGTGGTTTAACTTCAACTTGTGCATCCACCAATAAAGCAGTACTGCAAGGCTCCATATTAGGGCCCTTGTTGTTCACCATTTACATCAACAATTTGGATCAGAACATCACCAATGCTAATCTCCATTTTTATGCAAATGACACAGTTCTATACACCACAACCTCCAACCCGGAATCAGCACTACCGTGCTTGCAAGAGTTTAACCTCCTGCAGATTAATCTCTATGCATCCAAATTATTATTAAATGCTTCCAAAACCAAGTATATGGTATTATCTCATAAAACCAATTTCACCCCTCCTGCAATTGGCATCTCCACCTTTTCCAACGAAATACTTGAGCAGGTAGGCTCTTTAAATATCTTGGTATGTGGGTGGATAATAAGTTGTCATTCAATGTACATACAGAAACACTATGCAAGAAGTTATGCCAAAAACTGGGGTTTTACTACCACAAGTCCTGCGTAAACCGCAAAGACAAGAAAAGGCTATGGAAAGTCACGTTTCTCCTGCTACTAGATTATGGCGACATCATATATAGAAGTGCCTCAGCCTCCCTCCTGGGTAGAATGGATGAGCTATATCACAATTCACAGAGCGCTCTAGTATATCTGTGAACTCCCGTCTCTCATGCATCACTGTCTGCTTTACAAAGAAATAGGGTGGCCTTCACTTGAGACTAGAAGGTTAAGACATCAAACCCTTTGGTCTTTCAAAGCCCTGTGAAACTCACTACCTACATATATCCCCATCTTACTCAGCAGGTCCCAAGGCCCATACACACTCAGATTACATAATATCACACTACTTGACATACCCAGGCACTGTTCTAGATATGGTAAGATGGCCTTCAGCTGGGCTATCCCCAAAGCCTGGAATGCCATTCAGAAAATACTCAAATTACACATATTGGTTTGTTCCATCTCCTTCCAATCCCTTCGCAACGAATATTGTGTAGATAAATGCTCCTGATACTAATATTTGTACTTGTTTGTAATTACTCGTTATACCTGCACTTTGTTCCTACATTCATCTATTATAAGTGTTGCCTTCAAACCGTATTGTTTACACTAAGTTATCCTTTATGTGTCTTGTCTCATTCGCTGACATTGTAATTCAAGACCAGTATTTCTCCTATTTCAACTTTTTTCTCTTTTTTTACCCTTTTTGTTGTCTTATCGTATATGATGTATTATCAGATGATGTTGTACCCTTGTATTCCCAAATCCTGTAATATCCACTATGTGTGCATTGCATTTTTTATTTCTCTACTGTCCAACCAGGACCTCCTTGCAAAGGAACTCTGCTCAATGGAGTCTTTCCTGGTGAAACAAAATAAATAGCATACAAAGTACTTGTTGCAAAGAAAGCCCATTTTGTCTACTAGTACTTAATGAAATTCAGCATCAGCCAAGCCTCTAGATAAGTGTTAAAGATTTTGTTCTGTGCATTCAGAAATGCAGATGATCGCCTATGGGCCAAGCATTGCTGTGTTTACTAATCCAAATATCCCCCCCCCCCACACACACACACAGTTATAGCTTAAATTTCCATATTATGTAGGACCTTCTGTAGAGGTAGCATCCCCATACAGTGTCTACTTGACAAAGACAACATATTACATATATTCATGGACACTGAATATGTTTTACAACTTATTCACCCAGGAAAGCTCAGCTGTGATCCAAATCTCATTTTCTGTGGGGTCCTCCTCTTACCCATTTTTACAGCTGGGTGGACTTAAGTGCTGAAACCTTAAGTGACTTGCACAGGGTCACACACAGTGTGTCGGTGCCTGGTGGGATTTGTACTTCTCCTGCCTGTTCTAGTTCCAAAAGCTGTGGTCCGGCCACTGGCTCACACTGCCTTAAACTGCCCATTTCTCTGCACAAAAAAAAAATCAAGATTTTATGTTCGCACCAGAACTGGTTCAAAACCATGTAGAACATAAGCAATAGTAATAGCTGAAAAATAATAAATGAAATGACTTGAGTTCACTTAATTTATTCAAACAGAAAGGCAGTTCTAGTAATAGTTCCCATAATTCTTTATTTTTACAAGCTATAAAGTGGTATCCTGCTGGCAAGACAGTGATGAG
The DNA here is from genome assembly GCA_016271365.2 of Neoceratodus forsteri. Taxonomy (NCBI): domain Eukaryota; kingdom Metazoa; phylum Chordata; order Ceratodontiformes; family Ceratodontidae; genus Neoceratodus; species Neoceratodus forsteri. The sequence goes on along the minus strand of CM057456.1, from coordinate 1,635,814,946 downwards.
GTTATCATGAATCAAAAGTGCCACATAAAGCTGTAGAAACCTGATCTGCTTTCACCAAGTTAAGGGATTTATATTCGTTAAGCTTTCCTCTAGGACCAGCAGTGAGTCAATGATTCAAATCCCTTTGCTACTTAGCTGTTTTATGTTCAGTTGTGCCACTTCTGACATGCACATAATTTCTCAGCGCTGCTATTACTGGGAATCCACTGGCATAGACAGAGGTGGAATTTTTCACTGGTGCACCATGTAGGTTAAACATTAATGTGATTTGTCAATGTGTGAGTTCTGTGTTACACTTTAACTGGACTTTGCTGGTAAATATTAAATCTCTGGGAGAAAAATAAACCCCCTGAACTGTATCCTGTCACTTTGGCTTTTAGTTTAGGGCTCCCCTGCTACCAGACTATACATTCTCAGATGCAAATACAGGCTCTTTACTGAATAATTCTGGGGCTGTGCAGGGGTTAAAAGCAATAACTGCATTAGTGTTGTCTGTGCCAGGGCTGGAAATGTGAACATTTTGTAAAACAGTTTCTCAGAGGGACACTTGCATAGCTATAAGCAGTCGGGCATATCAAAGCAGCCAGTGAGGTGTGTAACAGCAGTTAACTGGTAAGCAAATAAAAAAGTTGTGTAGCAGGGTAATAGAGCTTGTGCAACAGGTTGCTATGATACATCAGCTCATGCAATGTACAACCTGGAATGTACAAGGACCAATCAGAGAGTGAGCTGGAGTACTATTAATTATTGTCTACCATGTGCCAGCTTCTCACTCAAATGATGGTCCAACTGTATACTTATTCCCAGAGTTGAAGTATGCTGGAGACCTGATCCACTGCAAATAGCTATTTGTTTTAGTTAGAAATTATGTCCTGCAGGAATGCAGAAGTTAGAGCTACCTTTCCCAGCAGTATATCAATTGTGATAATGCAGTGTTTGTAGCAGTTATCTTCAAAAGCACTTGTGTATTGCCTTGCAAAACACTACTAATTAGGCATTAACCTCAAAATATATCAAACATAGGAAGCACAAACCCATCAATGTACTGTATATTACATACTTTACATGGGAGCTGTATACATCTGACAGCCTGTTTCAACAGTCACTGTGAATGGTGTTGTTCCTCTGACTGTTATCTATGTACAGAATTAAACCCGAATATGCATTGTCTGTATATAATGTGTTGTATTTTGTGCAATTTATTTTACATGTATTGTGTATTTTACACTGTTTGTACCATATGGTTGAAATTGCAAACTAGAGATATTTCTCTCAGTTTTCCTACCAATAATCTGATTGTTTGATTGAATAGCACTGGTGCCTGTAGTATCTTACTGTTTGGAAAATCAAGGGTTAAAACAGCTGCTTTCTGCTAGCCTATTGCCTTCACAGCATCATGTTGAACTGCAATGCAAGAGACCAGGGTGGGATTTGACCCTGAGTCTCTTGCTTTCTGGGCTGGGTGAGAGATAGAGAGGACATGGGGGGGGGGTGATAATTGTTTTATTATCTGGTGGGGAGGGCACAGTGCACATTGCTAGACAGCACCCTCTATGACTGCTTCATAGCTGAGACTTGACATTGACTTCAGGGGAGAATGCTTACTCTCACCCCTTGTAGTTAAAGAGGAGTATTGTGGTATAACTAGTAGGTGAGTAGGGAGCAAGGGAGCTTGCGAGGTAGAGATTTGTTTTAAGTACATTTCCAGCTAAAGTATTGAATTGCTGATCTCATAATATTACATTTGTGGGCACCTTTATCTGTTTATGGTGAGGTGGCCTCAGCTCAATTTCTGTGTTCAGGGTTGGAATCTTTAACTAAAAAGGGATGGGGATGGACTGCAGACTGTCCAGCAGAAGGGCCACTTACATGATCCAGGGACTCCAGCAGAGGATCATATGAGGAAAGATTGGAGAACCTTTACATAGCCTCTCTTGAGGCAAGAAGGGTGGGATTATAACAGAGGCCATAATGTTTTTGCAAGCATACAGCACGGTTGATTTTTTCCAGGTGAATAAGAATTTGACCACAAGGGGGTTATACCCTTACATGGGTGGTGGAAAGTTCAAAAAGAATGCAAGGAAGTTCTTTTTCACAGAGAGAGAGAGAGAGGCAAATAAGTGGAATATCTCGTCTAGCACAGTGGTCAATGCGGGTGCCATTGTCAGGGTCAAAGCTGGCTGGATTGGTTTCATAGGGCTTACTAAAAGGAAGAAATGGGGGGAGGAGGGATAAAAGGGCAGCAGTTTCAAGTTAGGGTTCCAGAGAATACTGGATGGGCTCTGTGTCTTTATCTGCTCATACCTTTCTGCATGTCTTGATTTCTAATTGGTTAATTCATTGTATTTACAAGGAAGGAAGGCTATGTACGCAAGGAAATTATGTACTATGACGAGGGTGAGAGGTATGCACTGAAAAACTGCTACAATGAAGCAGCTTTGACCTACGGCAAAAGATCCTGGTTTCAATGCATTTTAACTGTCATGTTCTGACTGTAACTTTTAATAACCGCAAATGCCCATTTAGAAGATTCAAGGCAGATGTCATATTTATTATTGAACATTCAAACCTAAAAGTATTGAAAGTTCTCCATAGGCCTCTGACACTGAACAGTTTTACACTGTTGCCAGTGTCTCAGTCCAAAGGACAGAATTGTAAGAACTGAACTTGAGCGGATACCAAAAATCAGCAGGCTAACCCAGTTAGCTAAAATTAAGGTTTCACTTACATCTCATGGCCTTCACAGCATCACTGGCCACCAATATCCTTCCCAACATTTTGATGGAACAACCAACAATGCAAGTCCCAGTGCAGGCTTCAAAAGGAAGTTTGTGTTAACACCACACAACTTGCAATTGCTGATGATGGCAGCTGCAGAGCACACCTCTGCATGAACGGCTACATGCCAAGCAGTGAGAGTAGTGCAAACTTCTGATTAGTGAGTTTGAAACTGACTGATTCAGAATGTGAACAAAAAGTGCCAGATAAGCATAAACTGTATAAAAATGAAAACTCTACATTAGAAACTGAATGTTTTGTTTAAAATTGCAGGACCACCTCTTTCAATGAAGCTGTTTGTTTCGCAAAATATTGAAAAGTGTATTGGTGGCCAGTGATGCTGTGAAAGCCTGGGTCTGCCTGCTGATTGCTGATGCCTGCTCATGTGTGATTTTCTGAACACTCAAACCTGAAATACGTGCCACTTTGGTGACTAGGATGGACTCCTATTCTATATCAGATGTAGGAGGATTAAAAGGAAAAAGAAAAATTCACCAGTAAAAACTGTGGACCATGGAAGAGGTAAGCTACAATAAGGAATATGTAGATATGTTGGGCTATGCTATACATTTTTACTTTGAAGAGACTGAGACCACTATTGAAGTCTTCCTTGATTGTCTGCAGTAGTAATTTTTAGCAAATGGCATTACAGATGTTGACAGCCACAGTAAAGTTGTTTTTGACTGCAGCTGGTTGAAAGACTCGTGGAGTACTTGCAGACCTGCTAACTCCTGCAAAACATAAAGAAAAGACTCCTAGGCTCTAAGGTGTTCAGTGTTTGAAACCAACTTGCAGGGGAGCCAGGTGTAGATTTAGAGGCTTGTCTCAGGAGGCATGTGAATACCTGGAGATCTGGACCATTTGTAGAGCTTACCTTTGGAAACTAATTGGTGTGGGAAGTTTGGAATGGAGTGGAGGAGCTCAGGAATGAGCTGCTATGGATTACTGGTGAGGCCACATCAGGAGTATTGTGCCCAGTTCTGGCTCCCCACCTAAGGAAAGACAAAGACAGGCTAGAGGTGTTGCAGAGTAGGGTAAAAAAAATGATTCAAGGCTAGCAGGGCAGATCCTAAGAGGATCTGTTTAAGGCTCTGAACTTGTCCTTTCTGGAGAACAGAAGGGAGAAGGGCGATATGATACAGACCATCAGATTCCTGAAAGGAATGGACAATGTAGATTGCGAAGAAATATTCAGCAGGAATGGTGAATCAAGAACATGGGGACATGAGTGAAAGCTGGTGGGGAGATTCAAGAGGAATGTGAGAAAGGTTTATTTTACAGAGAGAGTGATTGTTGTGGAACAGCCTACAGGCAGAGGTGGTGGGTGGAAGAACCATTAATGGTTTCATACACAGCTGGGACTGAGTAAAAAGTTTACTAGTTACACAGGGAGAAGAAGTAGGGCAGGGGAAATAATCCTGACTAAACAATAGATCCTGGGATAGAACTGGGTAAAACAGGGCAGTCTGGATAGACCTATGGTCTGTTTCTGCTAACATTTTCTATGTTTCTGTGTAAGCATGGCACATACAGCAGATCTGATGACTTTCTAATATGGTCTGACCCTTCGAGTTAATGAAGTGACTGCATCTCAGACTGGCTGGAAACCTTATTACTGTGAATACTGTTAAGCAGAAGTCGATGGGGGTGCTACATTTGTATTTTAATAAAATTTATTTTTTATCGTGCCCTAGCATTGAGCTTGTGATTGTGGCAGAGTTGTAGCCATTTTTTGTGAAGTCTACCCCAGTACCATCAACTATCCTTCACCCCCATGCTCCAGTAAACTCCAGGCACTGCTGGACGTAAGAGGTCATGAGGCCAAGCAGCTCACCAGAACCCTCCCTGCCTGCCTCTCTACCCCAGGAGCGTCGGCGCTCCTTCACCCCCAAGCTCCAGTAAACTGCAGGTACTGCTGGACATAACAAGTCGTGAGGGCAAGCAGCTAACCAGAACCCTCCCTACCCCAGGACCGGTGGCTCTCCTTCACCCTCAAGCCTCAGTAAACTGCAGGTGCTGCTGAACGTAGGTGGTCACTTGGGCAAGCAGCTCACCAGAACCCTCCCTACCCCCCAGAACTGTCAGCTTTGCTTCACCCCCAAGGTACAGGACTCACAAGTGTGGGGCACCATCTTTGACCTTACCTTTACCTGAGCTGTGACCATGTAGCCATGGTAGTTTGTGGTCAGCGTACATTGACTGATTGTTTTTTAACATAATATTCTCCACACTCTCCTATAGTTGTGTGGATCTGTGACTTGGACTTTAAGAGGCAGCTATTTTAAATACTGTACTGTGGATCGAATTTAATAGTGCTCTTTGCTTCTCCTGAATGGAGATTTACAGCACTTTATGGCAGCAGCACTGCTAGCTGCTCTACTTGGCTGGCGCTTCCCTTGCCAACCTCAAGCACCAAATTACTTATAGGGAGGAAAAACAAACAAGCTCCCCCAATGATGGCGGCCATGCTGGGTTGCCGTCTGCTTGGGCTTTAATGCCCGAGCTAAACAAATCTGCAAATAAACACTGCTAGGAGATTTTCTTGCTAACGTTTTGAATTAGCTAATATTATAGCTAAATTTGGGGAAGAGGTTCCGTGTTTTGGCCTCATTAAGATTTTTAGTTAGAGTTCAGGTTAGGGGAATTAGCATTAGGCAGGGCATGCATAGCGAGGCAGCAAAGGAGTTTCAGGTTTTATTTTTTAGTTAGGGGAAACGCTCAGTAAAAGTTTGCTGCAGGACGTCGATACAGTTACTGACTGTGTGTGGTCATGGAGGACCAAACTGAAGTTTTGGTACTCACCCCATGGCAGGAAAAAGAGGAGCGGGTGCTGTCAGAGGACTGGAGTATTGGCCGTCTGGTTGTGGCTGGGGACCATTAGCCATCTATTGTGGCAGGATTTTCAGCTGACATCCTGCACAATGAAGGAACCCTGCACTGTTACCGGAGACCACCTCGTGGGCTTAGGGGATCTGCGTTGCTGTGGCAGTGGTAGAGCGGTGGGGGTAAACAGTGTGGCAGGAGGTGGGAACTCCGCTGCCTCCAGGGAGAGCCTCACCTGTCTCCCGCTGCCCAAAAGTAATCTGTGGTGTGGATCCTGGGCCAGAGAGAGGCGTCCCTCTTATTTTCATCTGGTTTTGGAGGAGATGTGTGTCCTCCTGACGGGCTCCTCCTGGTGATCGATAAAATGCTCTGTCCTTCGTGTTTGGATTAGTTTGTACTGCAGGGATGAACTGTGCTGAATCGAGGAGCTAAGTCAGAATTTGAGGACTTAGGAGAGTTGTCTGCCTTTTCATCGTTGGACTTTTCTATTCGCAGGGTGAGTGCCTTTCCATCTGTAACAGCTTGACTTCCAAAGCTGCTCTGGTGAGAGGAGAGCGGTGTTTTGGAGTTTCTCTTCGAGGTGCTTCTGATGGCTAAATGCTTCATTGTTTGGACGTGTAGTTTGTAAGATCTAGGAACTATGGTGATGTGATTACTTTGCTCCCTCTGCACTTAAGTGGTTACGAGCTTGGGAAAGGCTTGGACTTTTGGACTGGGCAGTTAGTTTTCTTCCTGCTCCGGATATTTGGTATTCCTTGTTTTATTAATCTGTATTTCTGCAGCACACTTGTGTTTTTCCCCATATGAAAATTTTATTGTGATTTTCCTTTTCTTTTTTTGAATTAGGGTGATTGGGTGGGATAGAAGTTAATGGTTGTGTTTGTGGTGTGTGTGGGTTAGGTTTGACTGTGTTAGTGTATGATTGGTGTGTACAGCTTATCTATTAGTGAAGTTCTTTGCTGTTTTGGGGGCCTTAGTTGGCTGACATGTGTCTGGGGGTGTCCAGGGAGCAGGAGTGGGCTAGATTTGTGTATTGGGCATACCAGCTCTTTGACTTGCAGCCCTTCACCGACCTTCCAGTATCTAACAATACAGTGCATTGCTGTCAGGAGGTTGGGATTAGGAGGTGCCGCATGGATCAGAGTTGGCGGGGTGCCTCATGCACATCAGAAAGAGGCAGGATACAGGTGGTCAGGTGCAGAAGGCACCCTGGGGTTCAACGGATTCTAGAGAGAGGCCAGACATGTTTGGTTCCCATCCCCAGGGTTCCAACAAGACTGAGTGGGCAGGTAGCCAAAAGGGCTGCACTGTCCACCAATCCCCTGAGGGTGGTGCTGTGCAATGCCAGATCGACCAGAAATAAGACTGTAATTATAGCAGATTTGGTTTCTTTGGTCAATTTGCCATGCATTACAGAGACCTGGGTAGAGGACAATGCTAGTCCAGTTCTAGAGGCTGCCGCCCCCCCCCCGGCAATCTGTTGTGCACTGCCCCAGAGTGGAACACAGTGGCAGGGGTGTGGCCATCTATTTTAGATCTGAGCTAGGCTTCACCATGCACCCAGTGAGAACACCGAGTTCTTTTGAATGTGTGGCCATTCATGGTAATCCGGGCGCAGGTTGCAGGATTCTCCTGATTTACTGGCCCCCCCCCGGGGAGGCAGGAGAGTTTCTGCAGGAAGTAGCTGACTTTGTCATCTGTGAAACATTGGAGGCCCCCAGGTGTTTAGTTCCGGGGGACTTCAATGTTTGGGCTGATGACGAATCGTCTAGGCTGGGTTATTACTTCCTCCAGATGATGGCATCTTTGGGCCTGTCGAAAGAGGTTTCTACCGTTACTCACCAGGGTGGTCACTTGTTGGACTTGGTCTTCTCGCTGGGGCTTGAGATTGAAAACCTCAAGACTGATTGGGTGGTTTGGTCCGATCATTGCACAGTGGAGTTCTTGCTCGGGGCCCCCCCGTGATCCCTCCTCCTGCAGAGATGGGAAGCTACCGCCCTTTGAGGGGTTTGCCCCCGAAGGGTTTTCTGGCAGTGGTTGAACTATCTAGTGTGGGCAGTGCATGCACAGGATGTGTGGGTGAAGCAGTTGCTGCCTATAATGAGGCGATATCTGGGGCACTCAACTCCCTTGCATCAGTCCATGTACAACCCAGATCCTCTCACTTGAAGTCCCCGTGGTTTGACAGGGAGCTCAAGGCGATGAAGATCAAGGGTCAGAGGCTGGAGCTCTGCTGGTGGAGGACCAGACTGGAGATGGACAGACTGGCCCTGCGTGCACACTATGTTGTATACCAGGGGGCAATCAACCATAAGAAGGCAGTGTTCCTGTCCATGGAGATTGCTGCAGGGAAGAGCCGACCAGCTATGCTTTTTCAGACTGTGGACAGGCTATTACATCCAGCTTGCCTACAGCTGAAAAAAGCGTTTTCTGATGCTTTATGCAATGAGTTTGCTCAGTTCTTCTCGGACAGAGTGTCCACCATCAGGCAGAGAATTCTGCCAGTGATCCACAGTGTGGCTGACAGTGGTTGCCTGGATTGTCCGAGGTGCACTCCACCTGGTTGGGGGACTTTAAACCAGTGGAGGTGGCTGAGGTCATTGAGGTTGTCTTGAGGCTGAAGCACACATATTGTGAACAGGACCCAGTGCCAACTCATTTCTTAATGGGGTGTGCTGACACTGTAGGTCCGGTGTTCGCCTTGATTGTCTGGTGCTCTTTGTCGGACGGGGTCTTCCCAGATGCCTTGAAGGAGGCACTAGTGAGACCCCTTCTGAAGAAACCATCTTTAGACCCTGATGTCAAGGCGCATTACCATCCTGTCTCCAACCTTCCATTTCTGGGAAAGGTTGTAGAGAAGATTGTGGTGCAGCAGTTGGGAGAACACTTCATGGCCTTTGATATCTACGAGCCAATCTAGTCTGTGTTTCGTGCCGGGGAATGTACGGAAACCACATTAGTTTGGGTGCATAATGATCTCCTCAGGGCGAGAGATCGAGGACAGGGGACAATTCTTGTTCTCTTTGATCTCTCCTCAGCTTTTGATACGGTGGGCCATTGTGTGTTACTCGACTGCCTGAGGAAATTTTGTGGACTCGCTGACACTGTCATCCACTGGTCTGAGTCCTATCTCACAAACAGGAGGAAAAGGGTTGTGATGGGAAATTTCTCCTCCTCCTCCCTTAGCCTTCTGTCTTGTGGAGTACCTCAGGGTTCAGTCTTGTCACCAATGTTGTTTGCTGTGTATATGCTGCCACTGGGTGGGATCATTAGGAAGTACAGTTTGGAGTTTCATTGCTATGCTGATGACACCCAGCTGTATCTATCCTTTGCCCCTGGGACATCTGACGTGGCAGACATACTGAACAACAGCCTGGCCAAGATTAATGACTGGATGGCCTCAAGCTGGTTGTGACTGAACCCCAATAAGATGGAGGTACTGGTGGTGGAGTCGAACAGGAAGCGTGATAGGATGGCCTCTGTTGCAGAGACTGGATTGTTTCTGGGATCTGTGCCATTGAAGACCTCCTCTAGGGTGCATGATCTTGGTGTTTTCTTTGACAGCGGATTGACATTTGAATGTCAGATATCATCCATTGTCCGATCCAGCTTTTTCCATCTTAGGAATACTGCCAGGATCAAACACCTGGTTCCGCCCCAAGACTCCCCACCTTGGTACATGCATTCGTGATATCTAAGCTTGACTATTGTAATGCGCTGTACCTCGGGGTCTCTGGATGTACCCTCCATTGATTGCAGCTAATGCAGAATGCAGCTGCCAGGCTGTTGATGGGACAGCCTAAATACTGTAACATCACCCCGGTGCTGCATGAATTGCACTGGCTACCTGTTCGATGGAGGGTACTATTTAAGGTGGGCTTACTCACCATTAAGGCCCTACATGGACTGGGCCCTGGCTACCTGATGGACTTTCTAACACCTGCAGCCCCGGACGCTCCCTCCACTCCTCCTCTAGGGATCTCCTTGCGATTCCCTGGACAAGGTTAAAAACTGCCAGTGACAGAGCCTTTAGTGCACCAGCCCCGTCCTGTGGAATTCACTTCCTCCATCAGTAAGGGAGGCCCCTTCAGTTGAGGTATTCAAAGCCCGCCTCAAGACCGTTTTATTCAGCCGGGCATTCCCAGACACTGTCAATCAGACAATATCTTGAGATATTTGTATAATGGCATTTTAAATTCTGCTGACAATTTAGACCCTCGTTTTAATGTTTGGATTTTAAGTATGTATTGAAATGTTTATATTTTATCTATTGTGTTTTAATATTTTGATGTTTTTATTGTACAGTGCCCAGAGCCTCTGGGGCTGGGTGCCAGAAAAATAAAATTTGCCAAGCCTTGCCTTTGTCTTAAAGAACTGAAACAGCCAGTGTAAAAATTGCCTGCTATCCATTTTCAAATTGAATAGTGCCTTAATGAGCTTAAATCTGCTGTTTTTTATCTGCTATCAGTTACTGTTGTCCTAAAATTTATTTTTATTTAGTTTTTGTTTACCGGGTAAGTACACTAGCCAACACAAGGACTATTTTCAGGTACGACCCGGGAGAGTACAACATAAAATAAGACAGGTACAAAACATTTCCATTATTAACATGGGGAGAAAGCAAATAGAAGTTTTAGGCAACGGTACATAATGTAAAAACATTTTAACATAACAGAGTTAATAGGAAGCATTTCCGGTTCACATGTGGTGAGGAAACAGATACCAGGGCTTAAATAGGAGGTAAACAAAACATACGTAGGCCACAGGCGGGCAAGGTAAGTAGCAATTTTGGGGGCAAACAAGGATAGGTCAAGCAAATTACAGTTCAGCAGAGATTTCGTGTAAAAGGTCAAACTAAAAGGTATAGAGGATTGAGAGATTGGAAAAACAACAAGGGAGGGCAAGTCTTTAGGGCTAAGGAAAAAAGTATGGGGAACCAGACTAAATCTGAGAGGAAAAGGAAAGGAAAGAGAGAGAAATCAGGGGCACCTCACCTTAACAAGGCCATCAGGTAGGATCGAAGCAAGTGCAGGGGCCAGTGCGCAATAGATAGCAGTGAAGTTCTGTTTTAAATTTCTGATGAGTCTCAGCCGATTTGAGCTGAGGGGGAAGAGTATTCCAGAACATGGGAGCCGCACATTTGAAAGCCCCAGTACCTTTTGTGGTAGAGCATCTAGGAACTTGGAGTAGAGAGTTTTCCGCAGACCTCAGACCACGAGGGATGGAGTGTGGAATTAAAAGGTCTGCCAGAGATTTAGGGGATTTGAGCCTTACAACAGAGTCAGTAAGGGAGCCAAGATAATATTTTCTTGTGGCCACAGGGGAGAGCTATCCTAAGTCAACATAAAGCTGACAGCGGTGCTTTTGTCTTGAGGATGAGGATGCATATCGACATATGTTATTGTAGGTGACATCCCATTTCTGGAGGGTAGTTTTGTGAGTACTAGAGAGGATGGGGGCACTGTAGGTTAGGGAGGGTAGGAGTACACCCCTGGCAATGGCTTTTTTAGCAGATGGCGTAAGCAAGTATCCAGATTTGTAAGCAGCACCGAGTTTACAGTTTACAGCCTTGCAGATGGATTGAATGTGCAGGCTCAGATCAAGGGATTGGTCAAGCATGACACCAAGATAGTTAAAGGATGAGACAGTTTCTAGTGTTGTATCATCTGAGTCATAGACTGTAAGGGAGACAGGGCTCCTACAGAGTTTAGGGGCAGAGCCAAAAAGCATGGCCTTGGTTTTCTTTATGTTTAGGACCAGCTTATGCTCATACAGCCAGTTTTGTATATTTGTGAAATCAGTTTGAATGTTGAGTTCAGATTCTCCACCTTTTTATCACTGGCATAAATGACAAGATCATCAGCATACAAGAGAGATGAGCAATTTTGAAGGGCACAGGGGACATTATTTATAAAGAGCGAGAAAAGGAGAGGACCAAGGATGGAGCCTTGAGGAACCCCCACATTTACTGAGGCTGAGTCAGAAATGGCTGAGTTAAATTTAACTGCTTGAGACCTATCGGATAGATAGCTACTAAACCAACGTACAACTGGAGAGGAGAAACCTAGGCTATGCAAGCAGGATAGGAGTAGGGGGTGGTCCACAAGGTCGAAAGCCTTTGTAAGGTCTATGAATACAGCACCTGTGAGTCTACCTCCGTCCATGTTAGAGATTATGTCAGAGGTGAGTTTCGATAGCGCAGTGGATGTACTATGGTTTTTTCGGAAACCATGTTGGGCATCAGACAGGATATCCCACTTGTTTAGAAAGTCATGTGTTTGGATAGCAACCGCCTTTTCTAGTAGTTTTGACAAAACGGAGAGAATAGCAATAGGTCTGTAGTTGTTTATGTCCTTTTTATCACCTTTTTTAAATACAGGAGTTATTCGAGCAAACTTCCACAGGACTGGGACAGTGCTAGTGATCAGGGATAGTGAAAATATTTTAGCCAGTGGTGAGGCTATGTGGGCAGCATCAAGTCTTAGTAGACGTGGTTCAAGGAGGTCCGACCCCATGCTGGTGTTTGCAGATATGGATAAGAGAAGTTTAAAAGACCTCTAATGTGGGAATTTCTTTAAAGTAAAAAGGAGGTGTATGCTGAGATATTTGGAGAGTAGTAGAGGAGCCAAGTAGTCTTTGAGGTTCACTACCCCGGAGGGGAGAGGTCTGCGGCATGAAGGCAGAGGTATACAAAGACAGGTCTGAGAATTTCTGGTTAAGAGCATCTGCAATGGTCTTAGGATCATTGCAGTGCACCCCATTTAATATCATATCCTTGGGGGTATGGGACTGTGGGGATCCCAGAAAGGTTTTGATATGGGCCCAAAATTTCCTTGAGTCAGATGCTGCGCTCACAAGCAGGTCCTGGCAGTATTTATTTTTTGCTAATCTTATTTTCTTTTTTCATAGATTTCTACTAGCCCTATAGGAGTTAAAATCATCCATACGCCTGGTTTGTTTGAAACACTTCCATAGTTTATCTCTCCGGCGTAGATCAGAAAGGAGATCCTTGTGTAGCCACTTGGTTTGTTTGCCTGTAACTCTCCTGGTGATCTTGGGGACATGCCTTGATTGGATAGCAGTGAACTTATTGAGAAAGATGTGCAGGGCCTCATCAACACTGTTTGTGCGGTAGATGTCAGACCAATCTACACAAGAAATGTCCTGGAGGAACGCCTTTTCATCAAGCTGTGCAAAGTTCGAAAAGGTGACATAACGCGGTGGGGGAGGTGGTGGGGCACCAGAGGCCCACATGCAGAAAATCGGGGAATGGTCTGTGATCGCGTCAGCAAGGATCCCTGTGGAGATCAAATGTTCAGGTCGTGTTGTGAGTAACCAGTCAATGAGGGTGCCAGTTTTGGTAGGATTTGGGGACCTCGTTGGTTCAGTAATCATCTGATGTAGGTTAAAGGTGCTGGTGACTGATACCAGGGAACTATGAGCAGGACCCAGCCAGTTTAGGTTAAGATCACCAAGAATTATTGCCTCATTTTGGTTTATGTTTGGAAAAGTCTTTTCGAGTAGGTCATGTAATCCTGTGAGGCCACCAGAGGGAGGATTATAGGCACATATGACATGGAGCTTTTGTGCCCCTAATGTAACTGTGACGTGTAGATGTTCATATACCTCAGCAGAGGTCGGGTTAAGGACAGTATTTAGGTTGAAGTGAGATCTGTAATAGATGGCTACACCACCCCTGTGCTTAGTTTTTAATCTATCACTTCGTATCAGGGAGTAGTTGGCAATCTTGCATAGGGTGTCAGGTATGTTAGGTTTTAGCCATGTTTCAGAGAGGCAGAGAATGTCAGGGTTGTAACCTTTATCCATGCCTCCAGTTCATCCTTATAGCATGTTAGACTCCTGATGTTCATGTGGGCAATAAGGAGCCCTTTCCTTGGAAGGTCAGTTGAGGTATGAGCAGTGGGGTGAGAGAGAGGGCCAGGATTCACCTCAATGTCTCCTGCTAGGAGGATTAATAACAGTGCCATGAGTCAGGACCTTTCCTGGAAAAAGATTTGGATCTGATCAAACCTTCTGCACCACTTATGACGGCCAAGAAGCATATAATAGGTACAGCCTTTAGGGTAAAGGATAAAAAGACAAGTAGGTGCCAGCCTATGTTTGGTTACAAATGAGTTGGAGAAGGTAAAATCCCGGGTATCAGACCCTATACCAAGATGATCACTGGGAAATCGGAGTGACACTATGTTCATATAGAAAAGAGCAAAAATGACAAGGAGAATAATCCCTGGACGGCAAAAATCCTTATTTCTTTGTGTAAGGTACTCTATGGGATTAGGGACAGTGTTATCATCAAGTATAGTATGTGGCATTTTGGAGTAGTTTGGGTACATCGTAAGCTGTGGTAGGCAGTAGTCGAGAGAGGGACTATGACTGATAATCTAGTATAAGAGGATACTGATAGAGCAGAAGGAGTAAAATCCACAAGGTAAGCAGCAATCCTCTTTGTAAGGCACAATTTGGAGGAAAATATGGTGAAACTAGTAAGTGAGGGACCAGCGGAGGATTTATAGCTAGTGCAAGCTTTTTAGGAAGCCTAGTTATTTTCTGCAATTTACCGTTTAAGACAAGCCTAGTTATTTTCTGCAAATTACTGTTTAAGACAACCCCTAGTGGTAGTGCAGTATAAGGAGCAAATGGGATTTTAGGGACTTAGTCATATGATAGGCAGAGAGCTATATAAGTAAGTGCCCACCCAGGGAGGGCGAGGTGGGGGGCGGTTGGGGATCCGGCGCAAAGCGCCAGTGGGAAGTGTCTCCTGTACGCTCTAGCAAATGTCAGGGCCCCGAGGGGAGCGCTCACCAGGTTATCAAGTAAGAACAGCTTTTTCAGTGAAACTGTTTAGCAGGCAGAAAGTTCAGAAAAATACTTTTACGGCTCCTGGACCGCGGCAAGTAACCTAGGGGCACTCCAGACCTTCGAGTAGAGCTGAGATTGAAGGCGCACCAATCGGAAGGCAGTATGAAGGAGGTGCACCAATCAGCAGTCCAGCAGCAAGTGCAACAGCCAATCGGCTAAGCCGCGCCTTTTTTCGAGCATCTCAACAATCCACGGAGGAACGTACCTTAGAGTTAGGTTACGGCTTTTCCACCCGCCTCCAGCAAGCTGCAGTCGGCCTGTGGTTCCAGTAGCGGGATGACTCAGGCGTCATTGCACTCCTGCCCTGTGAGAAGGGGAAGCTGTAGTGAGGGGGCGTAAGGAAGGAGTGAAGGTGGTCAGTCCTGGTACCGCCCGCCTCCCAGGGCAGTGTCGAAAGCTCCGAAGTCCCGGTGGGCTTTGAGGTTCACAGCTTAGAGTTAGGTTACGGCTTTTCCGCCCGCCCCAGCAAGTTGCAGCCGGGCTCGTGGTTCCAGTAGCGGGGATAACTATGGCGGTCTTCGCGGTCCTGCCCTGCGAGAAGGGGAAGCTGTAGTGAGGCGAAGGAAGGGTGAAGGCGGCCGGTCCTGGTACCGCCGCTCCCAGGGCGGTCTCGAAAGCTCCAAAGCCCCGGTGGGCTTTGAGGTTCACAATAGGCAGGCTTTGCTGTTCATATGTGTACTGTGCTCCAGGAATGTATGGTCCCTAATATTAGTGAGTGCACAAAACGTATTGCTTTCCATGTGGAGCCTTATGCTTGCTGAATAATTCTGTGCTGTTACACCCACTAACAATTCCTGGGCAGGCTGCATGGTTGCTGAGAGTGGTCCTGGATCTTTCCTACCCCCCCACAGCAGCCAGTGTTTGTATTTCAGCAGCCAGCACCCTGACTTCCTAATCTTGAGAACCTTTCTCCCCTTTGCTCTCTCCCCAGCTCCAGTAAACTGCAGGCACTGCTGGACATAGGTCATCACGAGGGCAAGCAGCTGATGAGAACCCTCCCTCACTGCCTACCCCAGTACCATCGTCTCTCCTTCATCCCCAAAGTAAAGGACTCACAATCGTGGGGTGCCATCTTAGACCTTACCTTTACCTGCGCTGAGGCGTGATGCTGCACTAGATACTACCCACACAACCTGCTCCAACCACCCTCCCACCCAGGGCTGGCTCTACAATTAAAGGCTCTCCCACCAATCGGGTGCCAAAAACAGTCAGTGAAGTCTTGACCCCTATCTCTCTGAGATAATAGTTTAGTTCTGTACTCTGCAAGAACACCCCAAGTGCTTGGAGTTGAATGGCACTTTCCATATATTTCTACCTCAGCAGGATGACTCTAATCCCACTCTGACGTTTAGTCTTACTGAGACTGCTCAGCCTCCTCTAAGGAGATCCTACCACTGAGCACTATCGCCACTGGGGTTTCTGTATTGCCATATAACTAGTCTATTTATTTCTTTAGAGCTGGTTACTGAAGCTACAGGTTATCATGGCATCTGGTGACATTTCCTGGAACCATGGCTCTCCCTTACTGGCATATTAGGAGACCAGTCTTACTAACAGCCATAACCCTGCCATTACTGTTGTTTCTCTGTGACCTAAGTAGTACTATTCTTACGAAGGACCTCTCCCTTAATGATAACTACTCACTCACAACCAATGGGGGTGTCCCCTCTAGGGGCTCAACTTGAACTCCTAGGACACCCCCTATCTACACTAGCCTGCCTTGTAGGAGAAAATGTTGCTTACTGGGCATGCTCTTGATATCCCCTAGAATTTCTATCTGGGGAGTCTCAGGTGGCTGTCTGTCCTACCTATTAGTCCTCTAGCTTCTGCTCCTTAGGTTCAGGGACATAGAGGCTAATCCAGGCCCCCTTCTCCCCCCCCATTACTTAATTTTCCCCTCAATGGCCTCCTGGCAAGGGAATTAGAATTTCTCATATCAATGTGGGGAGCACATTATCCAAGATCCAGGAGCTGGAGGCCTGGGTGTCACTTCACAATCCTGATGTATTAGGTATAAGCGAATCTTGGCTGAAACCAATTTCTCCAGACTCACTCTGCCATATAAAGGGCTATTCTATTTGTTGGAATGACAGGTTGGGATCAAAAAGAGGAGGTGGAGTTATGCTCTACCTGAAGGACCACCTCACCATACTATCATGGCTCAAGCTCCTCGCAGGAAGTGACTCCTGAATGCATGTTCATTGAGATCACTGTCAGGTTAGCAATGAAATTACATCTGGGTTGTATATACAATCCACCAATAGGAGGGATCAATGGTCTCAAGCAAATTATTACTGAGTTTGCTGGTCTTTCCCCTGTTAGGGACACCATATTAACAGGGGATTTCAATCTTAACTGGCTGGAGAATATGCAACTCAGTTATGAGGAACTTCTTAAGGAAGTCAACCTATCCCAGATCATTAGATCGCCTACTCATCACAACACTAGTTCAAGCAATCATACACTACTCGATTGGATTTTGACAAATAGGGAAGATAGGGCCAGAACTGCTGGAATCCTGTCAGACTCCATTAGTGGCCACTCCCCCACCTTTTGTACTTAGTCTTACCATAGGATCTGTCCTCCATCAAGGCTCATCTCTTTTAGGAATTTTGTAAAGGTGGACATAGAGGTGTTCAATATGGATCTAAAAGGCTTAAACTTACAGTACACTAGTCATGCCTGATGTGATGATGTAGATTCAGCACTGGAATTTCTCATAGCTGCCTTGCCTCTGTTCAAAGCAAACACTTCCCTTTAACAATGTGGAGAGTCGGGGGGGGGGGATACAAAATGGGTCACCAAGGAACTGATCTCCCTTTATGAAAATACATGATGAAGCCTGAGCTATTTACAAATCGGCATCCACTAAATGCAACTGGAATAAATACAGAAGACTCAGGAACATCTGCAAGTGGTAAATCAAGTCCTTAAAAGCCTAATTTTTCAAGTCACGGCAGGTTATTAACCTCTGAAATCCCTGTAGTTTCTGGACAGAAGTGAACTCTGTTCTGAAACCAGCCAGGCAAAACAGTTCTATTACCCTAACTACAGAAAAGTGACACCAATCTGATCATGTAACAGTGGCTAACCTCCTGAATAACAAGTTCTCAAATCTGGAATCTTACGTAGCCCAGCTTCCCTCTGCATCACAAGATACTGGTATACAGGGAATGAAGGCTAGCTGTCCCCCTTTCTACTTCAGAGGGATGTCCCAATCTGAGACATATCACCTTCTGAAGGCACTACCCAATTAGGGCAGTGCGGGTAATGATGTTCTCATTCCCAAATTTCTCAAGCTAGCTGTTGCCTTCATGGCTAAACCACTGCCTCATATAATAAATCAATCTTTCCCTACTTCCGCTGTCCCCTCACTCTACTGGAAGGTAGCTAGAATTGACCTCATTTATAAGTCAGGTGACCCACACCTTCCTGAAAATTGTAGACCAGTGTCCATTCCATCCCCCATGGGGAAAATCCTTGAGAAAGTGGATTACCGACAGTTATCTATACACCTTGAGGATTATGGCCTGCTATTCATGGATCATCATGATTTCAGGAGGGGGGGGATTTAGCATGACCATGGCACTTGCAATATTTACAGATTATGTTTTCTGTGAAATTGACAGGGGAAATCTCGCGGGGGCCATATTCATGGACTTTCTGAAAGTCTTTGATATGGCTGATATTGAGATTCTGCTAAAGAAACTGACCACCCTAGGTTTCCCCTAAAATACTGCAAGTTGGGTCCAAAGCTACCTGAGAAATTGGACCCAAATGGTGCCTATAGAGGGTGTACTGTCCTGTCCTCTAAAATTTTGTATGGGAGTCCCCCAAGTTTCAATATTGGGTCCCCTTCTGTACTCACTTTTTGTCACCCCACTGCTTTCAGAGCCATGTATCAGCAAAATAATTATGCATGCAGACAACCTGATCATATACTGCAGTGATAACAACCTCTTCAAGATGAATCACACCCTGAACAGTGATCTCTCCACAGCTGCCCATTGGTTCACTCAGCATAGGCTCATTGTTAATGCCATGAAAACTAAGTGTATGCCATTTGGATACAATCAGAGGCTTTCTAAGGGTCATTCCTCTCAAACTAATTCCTTTACCATTCTATCCCCGGGGAGATTCTGCCTAGAGCAAGCAATGCAAATATCTAGGTGTCACTCTAGATCCAGCTCTTACCTTCGCTACCAACATAAGTTTGGTGGTAAAAAAGGTCAATCAGTGCTTAGGGGTGTGCTATCAACTCAGACATCTCATCAGCCCTGAAGAAGACTTGCTGTAGGAAGGGGAAACCTCCTTCCCATTCCAGAATACTGCTCCCCTATAATATCCCTTACATCTCCTCAACTCCTTAGCAGTTTGAACACAGCTTACAACAATGTCTGTAGGTTTGTCATCTAAGCCCCATTCTGTACACACCTCTGCCAATTATACCAGACTCCGGGATGGTTCTCCCTTCCGGATTGTAGGGAACTGCTGTTAGGAGCTTTTATCTCTAAAACTCTGCATGCGGGGACCAAATCACCACAGCCAGGTCTGCTAACCCCTAAATGTAATAGATGCAAATTAAGGTCCTCAACAAGCCACCTGCTTGAATGTCCCAGGTACCTCACTGAAATGGGTTGAACAGCCTTCTGTTTTGCTGCACCTAAGCTGTGGAACTCCCGTCCAGATAAGGTACAGTCACTTGTCTCACCTTCTACCTTCAAAAAGCACTTCTTGGATGCACTATTACCCAGAGCACATTGCAGATGTTTTTCTTAATGCCTGGGTGTGTTTGACAGTAACAACTGTCTAATATCCAGGTGCCATGATTTAACTGTATCGACTGTAAGATGCTCCTGTAATTTTTATGTGTTCAACTGATGCTTATGTTTCTAGATGTGCTGTATATTGCTCTGTTATAACTTGCCTGTGTAACTGTGTATTCACTGCCTTCTATCAATTTTACTGTTATTATTGTTGTAATAATCGTGTCTTATGTGCCATCTAAAAGGCCCGGGTCATGCCTGAAAATGGTTCCTGGGACTAGTGTACTTACCTGGTTATCAAATAAATAACTAAATAAAATAAAATAAACTGGAAAACAGTATTCCTGAAACAGATACAGATTTGGACCTTGCTGAAATGGAGGTGAGTTCAAAAGCTCATGTAGAACTTTATGTGGTAAACTCAGGAATAGATTTTGCAGGTCTGTTATACATACATATATTCCAGATGTTAAAAATATGAATTCTTTTAAATCAAGGACCTGGAAAACAATCTTATTGGCTGAAAATGGACACATAGTCTGTGATAATCAGCTTGAAATATCATCTCCAAAATGCATATCAGTAGACCTTCACTCATGAAAAATGCTGTATTCCCATTTGTAACAGAATAATAAAGTACGTTCAGTCATACTCAACGTGATCTTTCAGATCAATGGCATTGAAGCAGAGCATCAATAAAAGTATGTTGAAAGGTAGCAGTTAAAAACAAATACATAGCCATGGCTACATACGGAACAAAGCACAGAAAGTACTTTAAAATGTCATTGTACAATAGGTACACTTTTCCCTTCATATTAAACTTTAAGGACCATGTGTGGGATAAAAAATGGTTAGGTATAAACTCCTATTGCACAACATTCAAAAGTTTGAGCCCCACATGAACACTTGTGGTTTGTTTGAGTGTCAGATGTACTGTTTCCTAGACCTGCCATAGTAAAAAAAAGCAAAACAGTTGCACATACCTCTGTATCCCATGAGTGAATAGACAAATTAGGGATACTAGCACTAGCACAGATGATGGGTTGTTCTGCTGCCTTCTTAGACCTCATAACTCACCCAGCATGAGGACCATATAGCAGAAGGGTGTCTTCTAGGAACGTCATCAAGAGATGTCCGAAGGACTGTGATAGGATAAGGTAACCCCCTTTGCAAATAAAGATCCTGGATGTATCATTTCCCTTCATTGGTGTCATAATTGTATGGTTCTATGTTTATTTGTTGCGCTGGCCACCCATTTTGTTTACTTGTTTTGTGTTGCCTTTGTGTGTCCATGTGTCCATCTTTTCCAGTACATCCTAAGGACATGTTTATTTCCCCAAACAAACCCTGTATCTATATTTGTGACGACAGGACTGTTACTCTGCAGTCTGAATATCTGGAGCCTGCATGAACTCCCCTTGATGTAATGAAAAAAATATAGATATACCATTTATGATGTGGAAGTAAAACAAAAAGTGTCCACAGGCTCCCTAAGTTCTGAAAAACAATTTTACTAATTGTTTGCCCACTTGTTAGAGGGTATAGGAAAGAAAGCCCTCTGTTGTTTAAATCATCAGGGCGCTATGTTCAAATGCCCTGAAAAAGCCCCGTTGTATTCCACTGTCCTCCGAGGGCTTGCTTGCGCCCTGCAAGCTTTAGAAAGAATAAACAAAGCTCTGGTACCTTTTATTTGCCCCTGCTATACTTATCATCATCATCATCATCATCAAATCTTTATTTATTCAGGCGAACATCATTGAGCAAGGCTCATTTACAAGATGGACTTGATAAGGTCAAGGTTCAATAGTTGATACACAACAGATACATCATACACTTATATAAGACAGTTTAACACACAGGGGAAAATAATGTTTATAAACACAGTGATGTACAGTAAATTCACATGATAAAAAATGGTTACAGGAAAGTTAAGCTAATATTTACAGTATGTACAATATATACATATCCCAGTGGGGGGGCACGGCAGACACTCAACATAATGTAATACTAGGATGGTGCAGGTGTTACTGGGTGCCATAAGATGGGGTGTCTGTCTGGAAGGAATATGCCATATATGGTTTGGAAGGGAGATTTGTGAGATGACAATGCTAGCTCTAGTGGTAGCAATTGCATTTCTCTTTGAAGAAGACTGTACAATGCTGTTTAAAGGATGCAAATGGAATGATATTGGACAGTTTTAGGAATTTTTGTAGGGTGTTCCATGCTATAGCTAGAGAACAGCTGATTGCTGCCCTCCCTAGCCTGGTGTTGAATTTGGGCAATTTGAGCAGGATGATGTTGTTGCTTCTTAGGGCATAGGAGCTAGGAGAGGTCTGGGTGAAGCAGTCCAGGATATAGTTTGGAAGTTTTTTTGACAACGCTGTGTAAATCCATAGTGCTGCATTTCTGTTACTTCTGAGGTGAAAGGAAACCCACTCAACTGCAGCATAAAGAGAGCAATGATGAATATTAGATGGCAGATCTGTAATGAACCTTATTGCTCTATGATATAAGGTATCCAACTTGTGATGGTAGGAGATGGGGCAGTGACTATAAAGGAAGTCTGCATAGTCAACAACTGATAGAAAATGGCCTGACTAACCTCATCTTTGAGTCTCTGTTTAGGAAGGGTTTTAATCTATAGAGAAGGCCAAGCCTTTGGCTAAGCTTTTTAACAGTTCTTCTAAATGGTGAGTGAAGTCAAGTCTGTTGTCAATCCACACACCTAGGTATTTGAAGTTTTCTACATACTCCAGATTTTCTCCAAGTATAGTGCATAGCTGGGGGAGAATGATTGGAGAGGATGTGCTGGTGGAGCTTTGATTTGTGAACATCATTGCTTTAGTTTTCTTTGCATTTAACAGAAGCTTTTCTTGAGTAGCTGATATTGTAGCAAGGAGAATTCTGTTTGTAGGATTTCACGAGCAGCTGCAGACGAAGGGTTGCTGACATACAGAACAGTGTCATCAGCAAAGAAGTGTACAGAGGAATTGGTAAGGGTTGAATCAATGTTATTTAAATAAATGGCAAAAAGGATAGGACCCAGAATAGAACCTTGGGGGACTCCTCTTGACAGTGGTTTTAGTGGGGATAGGTCACCTTCAGCTTTTACCTGCTGTGACCTACCAGTGAGATAGCATCTGAACCACTTAAGGGAGGATGGATCTAGGCCAATGGAGTACAGGGATGAAAGTAGTAGCTCGTGGTCCACAGTATCAAATGCTTTGCTCAGGTCCAGGAATACTGCACAGACATTATTCTTTTTATCTATTTCGGATTGCCAGTCATTTGTGACCTTGGCTAGTGCAGTGATAGTGCTATGCTTGGCCCTGAATCCAGATTGAACTGGGTTTAGGAGGTTAGCATTGTCAAGATACTCCCTTAACTGATTACTCACTAATTTCTCCAGCATCTTGGATAGCACTGGTAGAATGGAAATGGGCCTGTAATTATTAAGATCCATAGGTTCCCCTGATTTCAGAAGGGGAACCACTTGGGCTGTCTTCCACAGTGTGGGAACAGAGCCAGAGTTTAGGGATAGGTTAAAGAGGTGTGTTAGGGGGACTGCAAGTACATGGCATGCAATCTTTTTAAAGTAGGGGTCCAGAGAGTCTGCCCCTGCGCTTTTTTTGGTATCCAGTTGCCATAATAGATCCTGTACTTGTTTCAACAGTATAGATTTGAAGCTGAAGGAAGAGTCAACTCTCTGATCACCAGTGTAATGGGAGCTTAATTGTTCCCTCAGCAGGTTAGCTGGAGAGGTGTCAAAGGCAAGGCCAGCCGCTAGAAGTGGTTATTGAAGGTGCCCAGAATTTCCATTTTGCCAGTGATAGGGCCATAACTGTTGTGTAATTGAGTTGGAAGGGGTGTTACGTGCCCTGCCCCACCATACCCTTGATGGTGCCCCAAAACCTAGCAGGATTATGGTAGGAAGAGTCGAGTTCGCCAAGTAGAAGGCAGCCTTTGCATCCCTAACTTTCTTGGTGCATCTATTCCTGGCTTTCCTAAAGATCATCCAGTCATTTGCATTCTTGGTTTTTCTTGCCATTTTCCAGAGTTTGTCTCTCTCCAGCAGTGCAGCTTTGAGGTCAGCTGTAAACCAACGACAGGATTTGTTTTTATTCGATACTAGAGATTGGGGCATGGGTGTTAAGGGCATTTATTATAATGTTATTTAGCACCTGCTGAGCTTTTTTCAACAAAATGGGCAAGATAAAACTCTTGCCAGTGTGGAGAGTAAGCTAGATCATGCAAATATCCTTCAATATTGATGTTTTTCTTGGATCTCCTATGAGGAATTTTGCAGGGCTTGTTGTTATGCTGGTGGATCTTACCCCGCGATGGGGCAGTGATCACTTATATCGCAGAGAAGCAGTCCAGCGTGTGAATAGATGTGGTTTATTCACTAGCATGATATCAAGTAGTGTGCTGTTATTACTATTCCTTGCATTAATTCTTGTTGGTTCATTAATTAGCTGTGGAACCATATGTATCACAGAATGATACCAGAGGTGCAGCTGCCTGGGTAAGCCAGTTGAAATTCAGGTCACCTAGAATAATGACTTCTTCAGTGCTGGGTTTGAGCAGGTTCCCCAGATGGGATAAGAGCTTGTGTTCAGCAGAGGGGGGTCTGTAGCAACCAACTAGCTGAAAAGCTGCTGTATTGGGGAGAGATACTTTTAGGGATAGGCATTCAAACTCCTTGAGCATAGATGTTGCAGCAATACAGGATACAGCTATACCGGATTTTGCATATATGGCTACTCCACCTCCCTTGTTTGGCGATCAGCTCAGAATAGCTGGTAGTTAGGTAGATTAACATCCCTGTCTGATGTGGTGGGTTTGAGCCATGTCTTAGATACCACAAGAAAGTCTGGCAAGGTATGGGCAACCCAGCCTTGTATCAGTGTGAGTTTTTTCAGCAGACTGCATACATTAATATGCAGGAAACTGAGGCTTTTAATTGAGGTTAGGTCTGATGGAGAGGTGATACATTCAGGGGGTCCAGGGTTGATTTCCACGTTACCAATACAGAGTAATAGAAAGAGCAGGAGTTTCATGAGGGCTGCCAGTGATAGGGAGAGGGGACTGTCTTTGGTCCTCCTTCTTTTATTCTGTTGCCACTCTTTTGGGGTGCTCCCTGTGGGTTTAAGAGATTGTGTCGAGACACCAAGTAGCAGTTTGGTGGTTAGGCTTAGGGGGGATCTGTATATCCAGCAGTGGAGCCTTGGTTGAAATACATGTGTGGTGGTATGTGTCTCTTTATGGTGATCACACCACTGTAGTCGATGCAGCAATGGTAGAGCATATGTGAGGGTTTGAGCGTCAGCCAAAGGGGATGGTTCAGAGAGACTGCGGATGGATCACCCTAGTTTGTGTGACAGGGACATCTTCTTTGTGGAACCCCATGGCTGACAGTGAAAGGAGTATCAGAAGTAAACTCCCCATTATGAGAGAGAGATATTGGTAGTTGGCTATCGGGAGTAGTGAGGTTGCTGATTGGTTGGATCAGCAAGCCTAAATGCAGCCTGCCACACAGTGAATCAAACAAATGAGCCCACTTATAGCTACCAAAACAGGTTTCAAAATTCCAACAGCCCCAAACAATACCCTGCTAGCCCTTAGTAGTAAGAAAGAAAATAAATAACCTTCTACCAAGTAGAATCCACAAGAAACAATGTAAAACAACAATAAGCTGAAGTACTGTAGATCTGATTCTGTCCCCCTTCTAGTTCCTTCTGAGAAGCCAAAGCACTGAGTTCCAAACTCTGTGATTTCCTTGTGCTGCTTTCAAAATCAGACAGTTCCAAACTCTGTGACTTCCCTTGCGCTGCTTTCAAAATCAGACAGTTCCAAACTCTGTGACCTCCCTTGTGCTGCTTTCAAAATCAGACAGTTCCAAACTCTGTGATTTCCTTGTGCTGCTTTCAAAATCAGTACTTATGAGGGACTAAAAGAACCAAGTACTTGTATAGTGCATTGCGATAGTGCGAACGCTGGTAAGATAATTACTCCACGAATGCTAGCACTATCGCGAAGGAATTTAACTCGTCTGCACTTCTTCCTCTAATGTATGTGCACTAAAAACAAGCAGGATATGCTTTACATACCCTCCCGAGGTAGAACAAGGAGGTTACTTGCTATTTTTAGAACTTGTGAAAAACGAAGGTTTCCCCTGTTACAAAAGATGTTTTCAGAGCACCATTAGAGCTCCTCCTCCAGCTGCAGCAGTTTCCCCTAGGAGTCGGCTGGCCAAATCCTAGCTACTTTTATGTTACAGCCAGGAGGGGTGGTGCTTCCTGATACCAGTCTGGATGTTAAAAAACCCCAAAAGAGTGTAATCATTGATCAGACTGCATTTATGTTGTTATATTGATTTAAAGATGTATAAACATTGTAAATAAAGATTATTGGTTCAGTATTTAAAGGTATAATGTGTAAAATAAAGACTTAGGGGTGGAGTTAGAGTATCACATGTCCCTGAGCAGTATATAACTTGTTCACCTTGAACTGTTAGTCAGTGTGTAGGAGGATGTGACGCTGTCGACATCCTGTAGAAAGCTAGCTGCTTCTAGCTGTTTTGATTTACTTTATTTTGCTTCTCTTTTATTTTGCCGTCTTAAGTCTGCTTGATAACTGTATAAAGTAAATCTTTCATTTTTGCTGCTATTTTGCCTCATTGGTTCATCATTACCCACACAATTTCACATATGGTGAGAGAAGTGGGATCCAGTGGGCTCTGGTGACCTGCCGGTGGATCTGTGCTCAGATCCTGATGGACATGTTTTGCAACAGAATGAGGCGTAGTTCAGACTGGGATTGTGACAAGGTCCATTGTACATCAGCTACAGCTACCCTTGCTGATGGGTTTGGACCCCGTGGTGTGCAGAAAGGTGGCAAGGAGAGAGGCTGAAGTAGACACCCTAATGACAGATGAGAAGAAGCCTATGGAAGGTGCCCAAGCAGGTGGGCTGGAGATGGAGGACCCTTCTGAGGATCCAGATGAACTGCTCCACTGGTTGTGTATCAGACATGTGGAGATGGAGAGAGAAAGAGAGAGAGAGACTGAAGGGAGAATGTGGCTCGTTGGATGGATACCCTGTGTGCCATACAAGCTATGGGCACTGCCAGACCCCCACCTGTACCTGTGGTAGGGCAAAAGGACATTAACTGGTGAAGATGTCTGATTCTGATGATATAGAAGCATACCTTATGACATTTGAGAGGGTGGCCACGGCCTGCACCTGGCCGAGGGACCAGTGGGTGATTTGGCTAGCCCCCTATCTAACCGGGAAGACCCAGCTCGCCTACAGTCATGTGGATATTACCCATGAAAATGACTATGACCACATCAAACAAGCTGTCCTGAAAAGGTACGCTATATGTACTGAAACATATAGACAACGCTTTAGAGCCTATAAATTCCAGACTTCTGACACTCCCCAAGATGTGTATACACAGTTGAAAGATCTATGCATTAAATGGTTGCAGCCCAATGCTAGAACTATTGCACAAGCTCTGGAAAGTATCATCCTCAAACAATTTATTCGAATATTACCATAAGATGTACAGCTGTGGGTGAAAGAACATCGCCCCGAGTCATCTGAAGTAGCCATATGACTGGCCGAAGACTACCTGATGGCTAGACCCCATAGACCTAAGACGTTTGGAAGCCCCAGAGTTCAGCAGGCTATGGTAAGACATCCACCACCTAATATTATACATCACCCACAGAATAGTGGTACCATTGGTGTTAAAGAGCACAGTAAAACAGGAAAGGGGTATAATCTGGACATAATATGTCATGAGTGCAAAGGAAAAGGGCATATTGCAAGATTTTGTCCAAAAAAGAAATCAGAACCCATACATTTAGCCCTTGCCAACTGGGGACGTTATCTAACACCTGTACAAATTGGGGAGACAGTGGTATCTGGACTTGTTGATTCAGGCAGTAAACAGACACTAGTGCATGCATCACTACTAGAAATAAAACCTGAACCTAGGGAACCAACCACTGGAGTTAAGTGTATCCATGGGGATGTACACCAGTACCCATTGAGAGAGACTGTAATACAGGTGGATGGAAAGATACAGAAAATGAAGGTGGGCACAGTGCCCCATTTGCTGGTACCTGTTGTGATTGGACATGACTATCCCCATTTTGAATCCCTGCTAAATACAAATGTAGGGGCTGTTATAA
Organism: Neoceratodus forsteri; assembly: GCA_016271365.2. NCBI lineage: Eukaryota > Metazoa > Chordata > Ceratodontiformes > Ceratodontidae > Neoceratodus > Neoceratodus forsteri. Next base: position 1,635,787,499 of record CM057456.1, on the reverse strand, counting down.
CCTGAGCACAAGCTCAACAGAAATTGGATTTGGGGCAACTATTTCCTTTTGAAAATGAAATTTTTGAAAAGGCAGGAAAAGATAAGAAAAGCAGAATTCAGAGAAGAAAAGACAAAGAAGCATGGACTCTTAAAAACTCTGAACTTGAAACAGCTAATATGGAATGTAAAAGTATGTTGGGTAGTAGAGAATTTCAAGACGCCCAAAAAAATGACATAACACTAACCCCATTTTTTTCACAGGTGACTATAGAAAGTAAGCCTCACCAACCTCAATACAAAATTGAGAATGATTTATTGTACAGGGTCTGTACCAACCCCTGAACTGGGGAAACTGTAGAACAATTAATGGTGCCACTGCCCTACAGGAATCAGTTACTGAATATAGCACATGATATCCCATTGGCAGGACATTTGGGTAGGGACCGCACCCTGAGTTGTCTTTTGTACAGATTCTTTTGGCCTGGCATTCACGAGCAGTTGACTGAATATTGTAAAAGTTGTTGTGAATGCCAACAAGTAGTAGGAATTGGCCGAAAAGATAAAGTACCTCTACTACCAATGCCCTTGGTTACCAACACATTTGAACAAATAGCTATGAATATAGTAGGGCCCCTCCCTAAGAGTTTTAAAGGGAATCATTTCATTCTAGTGGTTGTTAATTATACAACAAAATATCCAGAAGCTATTCCCCATTGAAGTGTTACTGCCTCTAGAATAGCTGATGAGTTGGTAAAGATTTTCAGTCATATGGGAATCCCCAAAACCATTTCGACTGATAGAGGTACCAATTTCTGCTCTAGTCTATTGCAACGCTTGTACCAGGCATTAGGCATAGAAGCCATTTTTACTACACCATACCATCCTTAAATGGATGGACTGGTCAAACGTTTCAACCAGACTAAGAAAAGAATGTTAAAAAAATGTGTGTTAGAAGAAGGAAATAAGTGGGACTCATATCTCCTCTACCTAATGTTTGCCTACAGAGAAGTTCCCCAAGCACCTACAGGTTTTTCCCCATTTGAGTTGCTATACGGCCATAATCCAAGAGGGCCTCTAGATATTATAAAAGAAGAATGGGAGGCTAGATCATGCAAACAAAGGACACTACCCTTAAAATATTGGCAGCAATAACACCAATAACTAATGACATATGTACAAAAAGCCCATCAAAATAATTTACAACAGCAGATGAAACAAAAGGGGTATTATGACGAAGGAACAGGACATAAAAAATTTGTAGAGGGAGATAAAATATTGCTTTTATTGCCTTCCTCGGATAATAAATTCCTTGTGAAATGGCAAGGCCCCTACATGGTTACGAAACAAACAGATCCAGTAGCCTATGAAATAGAGTTACCAGACAGAAAAATTAAAACCGTATTTACCATGCAAATCTGTTGAAATGCTGGGTAGATAGACCTCCCCATTTATGTAGTTATGTTCTTCTCGACCCTCCTGAGACTGAATTAGACCTGGCCTACCAGAGATTAGAGAGCATGAGAGAATTGTCCGATATACCCATAAACCCTAACATAACCACTGACCAGGTTGCTGCACTATAGACTGTATTACAACCCTTTAAACTACTTTTACAGGAACCCCTGGGAGAGTCAAGGATGCTGTCCATCACATTGTAGTGACAGAAAAAGTACCTATTAGGCAAAAAGCATACAGGATCCCTGAGAGAGCTGGAAAAGAAGTCATACAGGAGATCTCCAAGGTGCAAGAACTAGGAATAATAGAACCTTCACATAGTGAATGGAATTTTCCTATGGTGGTGGTGAGTAAAAAGGAAGGGGGTATCCGGATCTGTCTTGATTTCAGGCGCCTAAACACTATTTCAAAATTTGACAGTTACCCAATGCCACAGATTGATGATATCCTAGATCACCTGGGAAAAGCTAAGTACACTAGTACATTAGATTTAACTAAAGGGTACTAGCAAATTCCCCTTGACCCTGAAGACAAAAGAAAAACAGCATTTAGTACACCCGTCAGCCTGTACCAATTTACTGTAATGCCTTTTGGGCTACACGGTGCCCCTGCCACATTCCAACGAGTTATGGATAACATCCTAACCCCCCCATACTGCATATAGCGCAGCATACCTAGACGATGTGATCATATTTAGCACTTCTTGGGAAGAACATATGCATCATCTAGGAGCAGTTTTATCTGCCATTTCTGAGGCTGGGTTAACCATAAACCCCTCAAAATGTTCCTTAGCAATGCAAGAAACAAAATATATTGGATTCCAAATTCGGAATAGGCTGGTAAGACTAGAAATAACTAAGATAGAGGCTGTGGCTAATAGCCCACGTCCCATTACAAAAAAGGATGTGAGGTCATTTCTTGGACTTGCTGAGTATTATAGGCGCTTCATACCTAATTTTTCTACATTAGCTGGACCCTTAACTGATTTGACAAGGAAAAATAGGCTAGAGAAAGTAATATGGACAGCAGACTGTGAGGAAGCGTTTCACTGTACAAAAGCCAGGATATGTTCCTCACCTGTCTTATGCACCCCCAATTTTACACAACCATTCATACTACAGACTGACACCTCTAATTATGGTATAGAGGCTGTATTGACACAAATAGTGCAAGGGGAAAAACACCAAAAAATTACATGAAAGAGAGAGGCATTACTCGGTCATAGAAAAAGAGTGTTTAGCCATCAAATGGGCAATAGAAGCTCTACGCTTCTGTTTATGGGGAGTAGAATTTGAGTTGTGGACTGACCACATCTCCTTATGCTGGTTACATGTGATGAAGGATAAAAATCCTCGCATTATGCAATGGTATCTTTCACTACAGCCTTACAGGTTCAATATAAAGCATCGGCTCATAGTAATGCTGATTTTATGTCCAGGTATTGGATGGAGGACATACATACCTGTCATCAGACTTTGGGGTAAAGATAAGTATGGGACTATGAAGGAAATAATTCTTCATAGTTGTTGGTAAAGATATTAAAAGGGACACTGAGGTGGAGCTTTGGGGAGGGTGGGCTATGGCTCCATCTCTCCTTGTGAGAGATCTGATGACAGGTACTCTATTTCAATATTATTTAAACCAAAGCTGTGTGTTTGGTTTTAGGTAGGGAGGAATGTGATAGGATAAGGTAACTCCCCCTCCCTGTTTGCAAATAAAGATCCTGGATGTATCATTTCCCTTCGTCAGTGCTATAATTGTATGGTTCTATGTTTGTTTGTTGGACTGGCCACCCACTTTGTTTACTTGTTTTGTGTTGTCTTTGTGTGTCCTTATGTCCGTATTTTCCAGTATATCCTAGGGACATGTTTATTTCCCCAAGCAAACCCTGTACCTATATTCGTGACGACAGGACTGTTACTATGCAGTCTGAATATCTGGAGCCTGCATGAACTCCCCTTAATGTAATGAAAAAAATATGGATATACAATTTATGAAGTGGAAGTAAAACAAAAAGGGTCTGCAGGCTCCCTAGGTTCTGAAAAACTATTTTGTGAAATTGTTTGCCCACTTGTTAGAGGGTGTAGAAAAGAAAGCCCTCTGTTGTTTAAATCATCAGGGCACTATGTTCAAATGCCCTGAAAAAGCCCCGTTGTATTCCACTGTCCTCTGAGGGCTTGCTTACACTCTACAAGCTTTAGAAAGAATTAACAAAGCTCTGGTGCCTTTCATTTGCCCCTGCTATGCTTATGAGGGACTAAAAGAACCAAGTACTTGTATAGCGCATTGCGATAGTGCGAGCGCCGATAAGATAATTACCGCACAATTGCTTGCACTAGCGTGAAGAATTTTACTCATCTGCACTTCTTTCTCTAATGTATGTGCAATAAAAACAAGCAGGATATGCTTTACATACCCTCCGGAGGTAGAACAAGGAGGTTACTTGCTATTTTTAGAACTTGTGAAAAATGAAGGTTTCCCCTATTACAAAAGACGCTTTCAGAGCACCATTAGAGCTCCTCCTCCAGCTGCAGCAGTTTTCCTAAGAGATGGCTGGCCAAATCCTAGCTATTTTTATGCTACAGCCAGGTCAGGCGGTGCTTCCTGATACCATTCTGGATGTTAAAAACCCCCAAAAGAGTGTAATCATTTATCAAACTGCATTTGTGTTGTTATATTGATTTAAAGATGTATAAACATTGTAAATAAAAATTATTGGCTCAGTATGTAACCCCTCCTGCAAATGGGGGGGGGGTCCCAAAAGTCTTCCAGGAACTTGCCTGAATGCTCCAAGTCTGGGCGGTGTGCGGCGTTTAAGCTGTTTAAATGTGGTTCCAAGTGAGTGCTATTTGAGCCTCCACATACTGTCTCTTTAAGAGCTGTCTGCTTGCAGACTTCATTAGTTTGTATGGGGGGACTGTGTATTTAATGCTCGAATCCCACATGATCTGCTGTCAATTCGCTCCATTTCTGCTGTCGCTACATGTGCAGAGGAAGCCTTGTTGAAAGTTGTAACTATTTGCCAGAAATCATTTGGAGTGACTGAGAAAATGTAGTTTGTCTAACCTGTCTTCATTTCAGCACGAACTGTTTCAGTGTAGCTCTTTCATTTTGGTCCTGAACTGCTGAAATGGACCAATCAATAGGAAGGGGTTCCTTAAAATGGAGTCTGTGGACGAATTGGAACTTGGACTCTCAATTTTGAGCCAGCCACAAGGGGATTGTATGGGCAGTGACTCTGGGAAATGTAGTTTTGACCTTGGCGCCTTTTTTCACCAACAGAGGGAGTCTCATTGTGAGTGACAGCCAAACCAGCCAACAGAATGGTGTGGAGCTAAAGGAAATGCCCTGCTCTGTGACTGGAAAGATCAGATCAGTTGTGACAGTGAAGAGAGAAGGAGCTCTGTGCTTCTGCTGTGTATAGTTTCGCGTGGGAAGCACATGTGAGGCCCTGAGTTTTGGCCTGCAGCCATTGTAAGTGCCAGTTCAGACTGAATCCGATTTGTGAGGAAAAAGAAGGAAGTCTGAAGAGTGGAAACCAGGCTCACACTGTAGAAGACTGGAGAAATTGCTGAATCGCACTTGGTCTATCAGGAACTGAAGCTACTGTGTGTGCTCCCAGGTATTTTGCAGTAATTGCGATCAGGATCTAGGAGCAGCCTGCCTGGTATAGTACTTTCCTTTTACATATGAATGTGCGTAGTGCTTGTAGCAAATTGCTATTTCCAATCCCCTGTGCTGTGTGCTGTGTGTTGAAGCTGGAAGCAAACCCCAGCTTGTCTCGGACTAAATCCGTTTGCTATCTACTGCAGTGGGGTCAAGTCACAAGGACCTTGTCTCCATGCCCTGTTGTTCTGGCAACCCAGAAGAACATCCACCATCCGGTTCTCAGCTTGGGTATTATGAGTACAAATCAAGGTATTCCCCTGCAACCTGTTTTCAATTACAAGTGTGTCATCTAATTATTGTTGTTTCACTTCTCCATGGACTGAGCCATCCGGCTCCAGATTACAATTGGGTGTTGTGCATATATTTTCTTCTACAGGGCCCTGTCCATCTGCACCTGCTGGCCAACCCCAGGCAATGGACCTGGCTAGCTTCCCCCAACCTGGGTACCCAGAGTGTGACTTTTCAGACCCTGTATGTGTGCACAGTACTGTGATTTAATTCTGCCAATTAACCTGATTGCCCCCTCCCATGTTACTGTCCCCTAAATAAATCAGATTTGTTGTTGTTATACTATATACTGTCTGTGGTATTGGTACTTATGGAAACAGTATTGTATTTTGCTGTGTATGTTGTTTAACCTTATTTTACAGGGGGTCCTCAGAGACGTGCTGCAGAATCAGTCTCGAGGGTAAATGGTACTTTATGAGTGAACAATGTGTGTATGTGGGGTATTGGGGCTGTAACTCCTGTGTACTGTGTGAGCCACTAGAGGGAATAAAAGGGGGTCTCAGTGTCCCAGAGGGCTCTGACCAAGCTAGTCTAACCAGTACAAACCCTGACATCTGGGTGGAGGCACCCGCCATAGAACCTAGGCCCCTCAACCTGTCAGTAGTCAAGCAGGCAGGGGTAGTAGCCCTTGGGACAGTGCCACCTGGGGGGTTACATCTTGGAGGCACCGCCCTATACAGTATATCCTGCATATTTCCTTGAACAGAATGCAACTGTGTGAATTATAAACCTAGTAGTCCTCTAATTGTTTGTTTAATATAACATGATTGACAGATCACATGACACCTGAGCAGTATATGAGAGCTGCTCAGGTAACCTACAGTTAGTTTACTTTGAGGGTGGCAGTGGTCGATGTAAGGTTGCTCTTCCTCCTCCTCAGTTTTACTGGGACAGCTTAGACCGGCTGGAGATTGCGGAGATTGTGCAGATTATCCAGAACATACGGCCGACCTGCTGTACTTTGGATCCAGGCCCAACTCACCTCTTAATGGGGTGTTTTGATGTCATCGCCCTGGTCCTTGCAGAGATAGTCTGATTTTCGTTAGAGTCGTGTGAGTTTCCGGACTCCCTGAAGAAGGCGGTGGTGATGCCCCTCCTTAAAAAATCCTCTCTTGATCCTGACTGTCCTGCTAACTACAAACCAGTCTCTAACCTCCCTTTTGTGGGGAAGGTTATTGAGAAGGTGGTCATGCTGAAACTGGAGAATCATCTTACCATCCATGAAATCTACAATCCTTTCCAGTCTGGATTTCGGAAGAGGCATAGCACCTAGACTACCCTTGTTTGGGTTCTCAATGATCTCCTAATAGTGAGAGATCAGAAGACCCATTCCATCTTGGTTCTTCTTGATCTCTCTGTAGTGTTTGACACTGTGGATCATTGGGTGTTGCTGGAGTGCCTGTGGTTCATCTGTGGCCTGTCAGGGATGGTCCTCAGATGGCTTCAATCCTTCCTCTCTGGCAGATCTCAGAGGGTGGTGTTGGGAATTTTTTCTTCTGACTCATTCTTGCTGCCATGTGGGGTCCTGCAGGGCTTTATGCTATCCGCCATGTTGTTTGCGGTGTACATGCTGTCATTGGGAGACATTGCAAGGAGGTACAGGCTGGGTTTTCACTGTTATGCAGATGATACCCACCTGTACCTGTCCTTTGTTCCCAAGCAGGATAGTGCAGTCTCTGTGTTTAACAGCTGCCTCTCTGAGATTCATGACTGGATGAATGACAGCTGGATGAAGTTGAATCCTGAGGTGTTGATTGTGGATCCGGGCCATCAGACTGGGGGAGTGGCAGCTGGCACTGCCTCTGGGCTTTGGCTCGGGGGTAGCCAGCTTCTGACCTCTGAACGGGTGTGAAATCTGGGTGTAATATTTGACAATGAGCTGACGCTTCATTCACAGATGTCTGCTGTTGTCAGATCTTCTTTTTACCATCTGAGGAATATCACACAGATTAAGCACCTTGTTCCATCTGATGACCTTCCAACATTGATCCACACCTTTGTGACCTCCCGCCTTGACTACTGTAACTTCCTATACCTAGGGCTTCCGGGGGTTGATATCCACTGCCTGCAGCCGGTGCAGAATGCTGCGGCCAGGTTGGTGAATGGATCTTCTCAATCCAGTCACATTGCTCCTGTGCTGCATGATCTGCAATGGCTGTCAGTTCAGTGGCGGATCACCTTCAAGGTCGGTTTGCTGACCTATAAGGCCCTACATGGACAGGGACCAGGCTACCTGCAAGAGCTTCTATTTCCTTACTGACCCCACCGACCACTCCACTCTGCCAATGGGGGATTGCTAGAGGTTCGGTTAAAGACATCAGAGAGGCCCATGCTTTTATGTTTATGGCCCCCACCCTGTGGAACTCTCTAACTCATTGGATACGAGAGTGCCTGACTGTGGAGAGCTTTAAGGCTGCTTTGAAGTGACATTTATTTGAGCTCGCTTTTGACTATTTTGCATAGTAATGTTATCCAGTAGTGTTTGTTTTTATTGTTTTATTGTTTTAATTGTAAAGGCACTATGATCTTTTGGAATAGCACCTGTTTTATAAATAGAGTGAATTGAACTGAATTGAATTGAATAATTGAGAAGCAGAGAGGAACCTCGGGGAGGAGCAGTGTGGAGCCAGAGAAGCAGACAAAAGTGAGAGAGACATGCCAGTGCTGAATTACTGAGATCCTGGTTACCCAAGGATGAAGGTGAGGCAAGCTTAAGGTGGAGCTCAGATTGAAAGTCCTGTAAAGCCTAAAAGCAAGAAGGAATCACTGTAGCCTGGGATTGACCCTGGACCTCCAAAGGTCAAGTTTGGGCTACCTGGATGCTAGAAGCTGCTCACCTAGAATTTACCAAAGGGAGAGGACTCAGACTGGTGAGAAGCTGCTGAGGCCTGAGTGTGCAGATACTCAGACTGCAGAGGAACTTGGAGAAACCCAGGTGGTATTGGCAGGGTAGCCATACCTTGCAGTGGGGTCAGTTCCTGGTCTCTAAGGGCATCGTAAGGTCCACTTGCAATGCAATAGTGAGAGGTCTCTTAGCTAAGCTCCCAGACCATACTCTATTGTGTTTTTATGGTACCCTGACAAAAGTCTGCACCTGAAAATACCACCTGTACATAACTGGCCATAAAACAACACATCAGGGTGTTTTGCACCATATTTTATGATTCCTGTCATCTTCTGTAACGGAAACCCATGACAATCCTGATTGATTTTTTCAACTGGGTGACCAGGGAAACAGATCAGGATAGGGTGGTGCACATGGCCTACTTTAGACTTCAGCAAGGCCTTCGACACTGTACCACACAGGAGGCTTGTAAGAAAAGTGGGCAGTCTGAGGCTGTGACCCAAGGCGGTAAACTGCTTACAGAACTGGTTGATAGATAGGTGCCACAGGGTGGTAGTAAATGGCACTCACTCTAATGAGGGGAGATTGGCTATCAGGATGCCTCAGGGCTCACTGCTGGGACCCATCCTGTTTAATATCTTCATAAGTGACATTGCAGAGGAACTAGAACAAAAGGTATGCCTCTTTGGGAATGATACCAAAATCTGCAAAAGGGTAGATATGCTGGATGAGGTGGAGAGAATAGAGACCTGAGAACTTGAGGAGTGGTTGAGGATATGGCAGCTGGGTTGCAGTGCAAAAAATTGCAAAATCATGTACTTAGGGCACAGAAACCCAAGCGCAGTGTATTTTATTTTACTTATTTATTCACCTGCTGCCTACCAGCCCGTCTCCACCAGCCCCACCTGCCCCATTACCCCAGCATCCACTAGATCTCACCTCATGGCATTGAGGTGTCAGCTGGCTGGGTGCAGAGACTGTGGGGCATCTGCTCGGCCTCCACCCCTTGCATCTATGGAGCCAGTGAGCCAGCCCCCAGCTGCTGCTAGGAGCCAGGCATGCCCCAGTCTCCAGGCTTACACCTCCCTGGGAAAGGACAGCTGACCTCCAGATGCTCAATCCTCTCCCTGCCCTGCTGACCTCCGGTGACTCACTTGCACCATGAATGCAGGTTGCCAGCATGGCAGGAGGAAAGGCATCGCTGCTGCAGCCATCCTTGACACTGGGCTGGCTAGGTGCAGTGTATAAAATGGGGGAGAGGTATTGGCAGTCACAAAGCAGAAATGAGACCTTGGGGTTATCATATCTAATGAATTCATGGTGGCGGGGCAGTACGACAAGGCAGTAGGCAGGCCAGCCAGATGCTAGGGTGCATAAAGAGGGGAATCATCAGCAGAAAGAGAGAAGTGGTGCTATCGGTGTATCAGTCATTGGTGAGACCCCACCTGGAATACTGTATCCAGTTCTGGAGATCACATCTCAGGAAGGACATTTACAGGGTAGAGGCTGTCCAGAGGAGGGCAACTATAATAATGCAGGGGTTGGATCATTAACCCTGTGAGGTGAGCCTGAGGGATCTCAGTATGGACACCTTGGAAGAAATGGGGGGGCATCGTATAGACCAATAAGTACCTCAAAGGGGTGAACAAGGTACAGCAGAGAAGTATTTTTTCAGCAAAGAAGGTGAAACAGGACAAGAGGGCATGCAATGAAGCTGGAAAAGTGAAATTCAGGAGGGATGTGAGGAGCTAATTCTTCACTGACAATGAGGGGACTGGAACAGCCTTCCAGCAGAGATGGTGGGGGAGAGAGAGAGAGAGAGAAAACAGCTGACGGCTTCAAGGATGCGTAGAATAGGCAGAAAAGAATCTTGGTAGAAAAGTGAGGGGGGCAACAACTGGAGATCAGGTAGGATCTGGAGCAGTGACAGTATGGGCAGGGACAAAATGGGTAGACTGGGTGAGCCAAGCTTGAGTAAGTTTTTTGCCGTGAATGTGGAGGGCAGTGCTTGCCCCAGGGCAGCACCCTGTAGCTCCTCCTACTGACAATGCCTATTGGTGAATTTCGTCCCCTGCCCCCAGGGAAGAACCCTGTAGCTCCACCTACCTGTAAATCCTATTGGTGTAAGTCCATGCAATGCTACTGACTATCAAGACACTGCCTCAAGGGCAGCACCAGAAACCAACCATCATGGCACTGCCCCAGGGGTTGCCCACAGGAACCAACTACCCTGGCATTGCCCCAGGGGAAGCCCACAGGAACCAACTACAAAGGCACTACTGCAGGGGCAATGCCAGTAACCAACCATCATGGCACTGACCCAGGGGCAGCCCACAGGAACCAACTACCCTGGCACTGCCCCAGGGGCAGTCCACAGGAGCAAACCATCCAGGCACTACCCCAGGGGCAGCCCCAGAAACCAATTATCCAGGCACTGCCCCAGGGGTAGCCAACAGGAACAACTACCCAAGCAGTACCCCAGGGGCAGCCCACAGGAACCAACTACACAGGCACTGCCCCAGGAGCAGCCAACCGGAATAAACCATCCAGGCAGTGCAACAGAGGCAGCCCCAGAAGCCAACTACCCTGGCACTGTCCCATGGGCAGACAACAGGAAACAACTAGCTAAGCACTGCCCCAGGGGCAGCACACAGGAAACAATTACCCAGGCACTACCCCAGGGGCAGCCTACAGGAACCAACCATCATGGCATTGCCCCAGTGGCAGCCAAAAGGAACTAACTTCACAAGTACTGCCCCGGGGCAGCCCATGGGAACCAATTACCCAGACACTGCCCTAGGGGGAGCCCACGGGAATAAACCATCCAGGCACTGCCCCAGGGGCAGACAACATGAACCAACTATCCAAGCACTGCCCCAGGAGCAGCCAACAGGAACCAACCATCATGGTACTGCCCCAGGGCTACCAAAAGGAACCATCTACAAAGGCAGTGACCCATGGACAGCCCATGGGAACCAGCTACACCAGCATTGCCTCAGGGGCAGCACCACTAACCAAAATTCCAGGCACTGCCCCAGGGGCAGCCCAAGGAACCAACTACTCAAGCACTGCTCCAGGGACAGACAACAGGAACCAACCATCATAGCACTGCCCCAGGGCCAGCTAAAAGGAACCGACTACACAGGCACTGCCCCAGGGGCAGCCCACAGGAAACTATCCAAGCACTGCCCCAGGGGGTAGCCAACAGGAATCAGCCATCATGACATTGCCCCAGGGGCAGCCAAAAAGGAACCAATTACATAGGCACTGCCCCAGGGCAGCCCATGGGAATCAGTTATGGTGCTGCCCCTGGGGCAGTCTGTGTGTAATTGGTTCCCATGGGCTGCCCCTGGTGCAGTATCTGTGTAGTGGGTTCCTTTTGGCTGCCCCTGGGGTAGTGCCATGATGGTTGGGGTTCCTGCTGGATGCCCCCTGGGCAGCTTGGCAGTTGTTTCTGTGGGCTGCCCTGGGCTGTGCTTGGCTAGTTGGTTTCTGTTGTTCGCCCCGGGGCAGTGCCTGGCTAACTGGTTCTGGGGCTGTCCCTGGGGCAGTGCCTGGATGATTTTTTCCTATGGGCTGCTCCTGGGGCAGTGCCTGGGTAATTGGTTCGCATGGGCTGCCCCTAGGGCAGTGCCTGTGTAGATGGTTCCTTTTGGCTGACCCTGGGCAGAGCTGTGATGGTTGGTTCCTGTTGTCTGCCGCTGGGGCAGTGCCTGGGAAGTTGATTCCCATGTGCTGTTCCTGGAGCAGTGCCTAGGTAGTTGGTTCCTGTATGCTGCCCCTGGGGCAGTGCCATGATGGTTGGTTATTGATGCTGCCCCTGGGGTAGTGGTTGGATGGTTTTATTTGTTTGTAAGAGTTTATTCTTGAATTTTTCAAAGAAAAGGATAACTCCATTGAGCAAACTCATTTACAATGGGGTCCAGTATTCATACATTACAGAGATAATCAAAACATCTTACAAAATTATTTAAAACATAGAATTTTACATGTTTCAAATACATAGCATGTTGTAATGCATAACACAGAGTTAACAGCAACCTTTGGAGTATGAGAATATATTTAGCATCCATTCTTTTATCATACTCCAGGGTACCATTTCCATAGATTTTAATTTTGCTGGCAGACCATTCCAAACTCTAGGATCATCACTGGTGTTTTAAATTCCAAATTTTGTGCTGTTCTCATGTCACCACACAATGTATGAATTTGGAACAGGTTATTTAAGTAGGGAGGGTTATTTTGCAGTAAGTTCTGGTGTATAAAATGTAGAATATGCAATTGTCTACATTCTGCAAGATTTCTCCAGCCCAAAGTTTTATAGAGCAAATAGTGGCGCGTCAACTGGGGGACAACCAAAACGGGGTGGGCAAATCTATTCAAAACCACATCCAGCCTGTCCAGTTCAGTCCTGGGTACCCCCTTCCCCCATAGACCACGTCCCCATAATCAATAAGGGGCATTTTCTTGGCATTCACTATGTGTTTTCTGGCTTCAGTTGGGATACACCTCCTTATAAGGCCCCCCAGTATTTAGTTTCTTAATCAAAACCACTATATGTGTATCCCATCTTAGCCATGAATCTAACCACATTCCAAGGTATTTATAGGAGTTAACCTGTCTCAAGACAGAATTTATGTTAGTTTTAATCTGAAGAGTTTGGTTTGCATTATTTTGTTTGTTTCCAAGAATCATTACCTGAGATTTCCTAACATTTGGTACTAGTCTATGTGATTTAAAATAATCCTGCAATTTATCAAAGTCTCTGTAATTTATTTTGTATGTTGGGAATTGATGCATGCTCTGTGCATAGGACCATATCATCTGTATACAGGTGGTGCGGGGCCTCCATAACAAGAGGCCCCATTCCATCCGTATACAGATTGACCAGTACTGGCTCAACACAGACCCTTGAGGAACCCCTGATTTAATATTTTCTATCTGAGATATTGAGGTTCCTAAAGATGCTAACTGTGCCCTTCCAAATAAATGTTCCCTAAAAGAGTTCATGGCCACCTGGTTGAGGCCAATTCCTTTCATCTTGTCCAGCATTATGGTATGATCCAGAGTGTCAAATGCCTTGGACAAGTCTATAAATATGATCCCGACCAGGAGACCCTTATCCAAATACTTGGATATCAGTTGTTACCTTAAACAATGCAGTCTAAGTACCGTGACCAGTACGAAAGCCAGATTGGAATGGATTATATATGTTTTGTGACTTCAAATAATTTTTCATTTGCTTTCCAATAATTTTTTTCTAAAAGCTATGATATAACAGGGAGGAGAGATATTGGTCTATAATTTGAAATGTCCTCTTTGGCACTAGATTTATATATGGGTGTTACGTTTGCTAACTTCCATGCTGTGGGATACGTACCAGTAAGTATAGATACATTGAAAATTTCTGTAATGATTTGAGTTATTACTGGTGAGGCAATTTTTTTAAAAATAGCTGGTATTTTGTCTAGACCTACAGCATTTCTTGCATTAAGCTTCAGTAGTTCATTTGGAGCCCATTTTGTGTCAACTGGGTCAAATGAAAAAGCTGGCCTTTCTACCTTTTCCATATAATTTCCCACCTCTATATCCTCTGTCTCCTCCACTGGTATATTGTACCAATATCTATAAAAAATCTGTTGAATGATTCTGCTGCATGACTTGAAGTGGGAACGTTTTTTCCTTTGATTTTAAAAGACCCTGGAAGTTCATTTGCTTTTTGCCCTTTTAATTTAGAATACAAGCCCCAAAACATATGTGGATCATTTGTATTTTCTGCTCTAAATTGTTCATTGAAATAATCTGCCTTTGCTTTATTAATTTCTTTGAGGTAAAAATGTTTAAGTTGATGAAACGTATCCCATGCTAATCTTGTGTTTGTTTTTTTTTGTTGTTGTTTCATTTGCTTTCCGCCATGCTGTATCTCTGTTTTTATAGTGCAAACTCAAGGTCCTCGTATACCAGGCTACATTTTTTGTTTTTAGTTTTTTTTTGCAAGTAGGGGCATGTATGTTACATACTGACATAAACTCACTAAAAATGTAGCTCCACACACTGTCTATGTCTGGGATAAGTCCCAATCTGTCCCAGTTTCTCTTTTCCAAAATGATCATAAATCTTATATAATCCAAATGTTTCATGGAACGATATTCTTTTATTTGGAATCTTTCCACGTGTTTTTCTATTTTTTGGATGCAAAAAGTGACCTGATAGTCGCTAAATGCATCTGGTAAGACTTTTAGTATAGTTTTCTGGATCCAAAGTCAAAATTAGATCCAGAATGGCAGAAAGGCTTGCACCTCTGGGATTTATTCTGATGGGTGACTCAATCAACTGAATAAGCCCTATCCCCAATGTTAAATCAAGCAGTTTATTACTTAATGGGATGGAAGACCAGTCAGCACTGAAACCACCCAACAGCAGTGCTTCATGGCTATTCCTATACTGATACAAAAGTCCTGTATTCTTACAAAATTATCCTCATTGCCTCTTGGTGGTAGGTAACAGGACATTAATAATATGGGTTTGTTGCCTGGGAGCCTCAAATCGAGGACAATTGTTCCATCCCAGGTGTTTGTACACTACTACATTCAATATGTAATAAGTTTAAGGAGGTCTGACCATATATCACTACTCTCCCACCACTCTTATTTCTGTCCTGCCTCCAAATTAGGTACTCTGGTACTGATAACTCTGAGTCTTCTATTTTGTAATTAAGCCACATTTCTGAAATAACAGCCACTCTAGGTTAAGTTTCCAATATCCATTCTTTTATGCACTCATTTTAGGTGGTAAACTGCAAGTGTTAAAGTATATAAAACTGTCCCCCCCATTTTCTTAAATGCTAGTGGTAACACCCATTGCTGAGCAGGGTCTTGGGTTTAATTGACATCCCCTGTCAATAAGAAGCACAACAAAATCATGCCCTTAACTGCTACCGGTATTTTTTTTTACTTTCTTTTTATCCCTCCTTACTACCCCCTCGACCCACTCCTTCTGACCATTGATCAACTCCAGGTCCCTCTCACAGAATCTGCCCATAGCGTACCAGGCAATTTCCTTTAACGCTCCTACCTTCTCCTACTCTTAGAAGTGCCTGCACAACAGGGTCTGTCCTTCGAGTCGTCGATCCTGAGGTGGATTGGCCGTCATCTTGGCCCGAGGTTTTTTTCCTGTTTTTCTTCCCTTACCCCTGTCTCAATCCCCTGGAACGTGGAGCGAGGACACACGTCCAGAGAGGTGACATGCTGATGCATGTCTTCCTCCCAAGCACCTAACAGCATCCCCCTTCCCCGACTCCACGAGTGGAGCCACCAAACCCTCAGAGTCCGTGCTTCACGGCCTCTCGGGACGTCCGGTGCTGGCAGCACCCTGGTATCCTTCCCTAGGAGAGGCACCCATTGGGATGCTCAATCCTCCCTCTCCCCGCCGACCCCCAATGACCCGAGCCTGTTCCCGAACCCGGGTTGCCGGTGTAGCAAGAGGTGTGGCATCCAGTGCCTCAACCTTCAGCACCACCAGGCCAGCTCTGTTATCAGTATTTTAAATAAAATTGTGTCTTTAACATGGCTTTATATTGGTATTTACTTTTAAATTGCTTATGAATGTCAAAATGCATTTTAACAATATTTATTGTTGTGTTCACCATGTTTGTGAATCCTGTCCATGTCATCAAATCAGGTGTGATACCAGTAGCCATATAAGAAGGGGGGGAAGTCAAAGGATACAAAAGTGCCAACACAAGATAAGAGACTCTATGGTTTTATCCATAGAGTCTCTTATCTAGGTTTATTCCCATGGGCTGCTCCTAGGACAGTGCCATGGTAGCTGGTTCCCGTGGGCTACCTCTGGGTCAGTGCCTTGATTTTTGGTTCATGGCGCTGCCCCTGGGGCAGTGCCTGTGTAATTGGTTTCCATGGACTGCCCCTGGGGTAGTGCCTGGATGGTTCGTTCCTGTGGGCAGCTCCTGGGGCAGTGCCAGGGTAGTTGATTCCTGTGAGCTGCCCCTGGGGAAATGTTTGGGAAGTTGTTACTGTTGCCTGCCCCAGGACAGTGTCTGTGTAGCTGGTTCCTTTTGGCTGCCCTGGGGCAGTGCCATGGTAGTTGGTTCCTGTGGGCTGCCTCTGGGGCAGTGCTTGGGTAGTTGTTCCTGTTGTCTGCCCCTGGGGCAAAGTCTGTGTAGTTGATTCCTTTTGGCTGCCCTGGGGCAGTGCCATGGTAGTTATTCCTGTTGGCGGCCCCTCGGACAGTGCTTAGGTAGTTGTTACTGTTGTCTGCCCTGGGACAGTGTCTGTGTAGTTGGTTCCTTTTGTCTGCCCCTGCGGCAGTGCCAGGGTAGTTGTTTCTTGTTGGCTGCCCCTTGGACAATACTTAGGTAACTGTTACTGTTTTCTGCCCTGGGACAGTGTCTGTATAGCTGGTTCCTTTTGGCTGCCCCTGGGGCAGTACCAGGGTAAATGGTTCCTGAAGGCTGCTCCTGGGGCAGTGCTTGGCTAGTGGTTCCTGTTGTCTGCCTCTGGGGTAGTGTCTGTGTAGTTGGTTCCTTTTGGCTGCCCTGGGGCACTGCTTGGGTAATTGTTCCTTTTGGCTGCTACCGGGGCAGTGCCTGAGTAGTTGGTTCCTGGGGCTGCCCCTGGGGTAGTGCCTGGATGGTTTGTTCTCATGGGCTGCCCCTGGGTCAGTGCCATGATGGTTGGTTACTGGCGCTGCCCCTGGGGCAGTGTCTTGATAGCCAATAGCATTGAGTGGACTTGCACCAATAGGATTTGTGGGTAGGTGGAACTACAGGGTGCTGCCCCGGGGGCAGGGGCTGAAATGCACCAATAGGATTTGCATGTAGGAGAAGCAACATGGTGCTGCCCTGGGGGCAGGGGACAAAATGCACCAATAGACACAGGCGGTAGGAAGAGCTACAGGGTGTGGCCCCATGGGCAGCGCTGCCCCTAGTTCTGCGTTCAGGGCAAAAAACTTACTCATGTGTGAGCCAAGCAGTCCTTGTGTGACGACAAATTATATGTTTCTATGATGCTGACTTTCTTCCCTGTAAATATTATAGATGAGAACTGGAAACGTGAACCCCTTATCTGAATTTTCTATGTAAAATACAGAATTTCTCAGCAGAAAAGGGCTGCTTGGCCCACTCAGTCTGCCCAGATGATCCCTTCCTAGTCTGTCTACACAGACCCTAATTTGTCTCCAGCAACCCTCCCTCCTCCCTACCTATTTCCTTAATATTCCCCTATATCTATCCAAATGCATGCCTGAAGCCCTCTACTGTCTTTGCCTCCACCACTTCCACTCTCAGTCTATTCTAGGTGCCACCACTATTTCAATGAAATAGTACAGCACTTCCTTACATCCATCCAAAATGTCCCCCTTCCAGCTGCATTGCATGCACTCTGGATCTGGTGCTATTCCTTATTTGAAAGAGACTACCCTCTTGCACTCTGTTCACCACTGTAGGTCTCCGTCATGTCCCCTCTCACTCTCCTAACTTCCAGGGTGTACATGTGGGATCCCTCAATCTTTCCTCATAGGGCTTTTGGTGCAACCCCTGCACCATTTTAGTTGCCCTCCTCTGGTCTGCCTCCACCCTGTCTATGTTCTTACTGAGGTACAGCCTCCAGAATGGGAAACAATACTCCAGGTGGGGTTTCACCAGTGAGTAATATAGTTGCAACAGTACCTCACTCCTCCTGGTGGACATACCCCTCCCTATACAGCTCAGAATCACACTGGCACTACCAATTGCTTTGTCACACTACCCTGTCACTTTGAGGTCATCAGATATAACACCAAGACCCCTTTCTTGCTTAGAAGTGACTGACAGTACCCCCCATCCTATACTCATAGGTTCCTATGCCCTAGGTGCATAATTTTGCACTTTTTGGTATTAATCCCTAACTGCCATGCCCTTGATCATGCATCAAGTTTCCCAAGATCCTAACGCATTCTTTCCACCCCTTCCTTATTGTCCACCCTATTACAGATTTCAGTGTTATCTGCAAAAAGCCATACCTTCCTTGCAATGTTCCATGCTGTTAACAAAAGGTCATGCTACCAATGTTACCTGGTTACTTCAATCTAAAATCTTATTTTGCATTGTTGATTATTTACTTATTCATTTATTTGCAGAGTACCTTTGAGTACAAGTGCTCGGTTACAAAGGTTCCACATCAAATATTTTATATATAAACACGGTAAAAACATCTTCATTAATTCTAGTGGAATATACTGTAGTCAAGACAACTTCTACATGTGCTAGATAAGAAGATTAATTTAAGCCATACAGTACTAAAATAGTGTGGAGTTTCAGCACTTATAATGCAAGTTCATAGATTAATTGAAGCAAGTACAGTTGGAGTTGTTAAAGAGGACTGTGTGCAGTGCTCTTTTAAATTGGGCTATATTTGGGAGACTTATTAGGGATTCATGTAACTCATACATCCAGCCTACTGTTCTGACAGAAAATGAGAGGTTTCCTAGGTTGGTTCTCCAGAGAGGCAGTTCAAGAGCAAGCTTTATCATACCTCTGGTACCATATACATTTTTAACATGGTTGATGCAATTTTTTATTGCCAGAGGGGTGATACCCAACAGTACCTTTTTAGCAAGCAGACAGGTTTAGCATTTTAATCTGTCATACAAAGGAAGCCAATGATAAGGAAATACAGGGTGTAGCTGTGGGTGAGCTTGTCAGCCCCTAACACAAAGCGACAGGCCTTATTGCATGTCACCTTGACCCTGTTCAATACAGTGTCACAAGCAGCAGCATACACAGGGAGGCCATAGTCAATGGGGGACAGAACTGAACTAGTGACAGCAAGGCATCTAACTTCATCTGTAAAGTTGAAGCAGTTCACACCAGTCTTTTGTTTGCCAGTGCAACAATATCGTCCATATGTGGGGCAAAAGATAAGAGTGTTGTCCTGTGTGACACCCAGGTGTTTGAAGGTTTCTACTTGTTCCAGACTTTGTCCCTTGTCATTGAGGATGGCAAGTGGAGGGATCTTTTTTCATTGGCCAAATCCAAATACTGTAAGGCCCAGCAAACCCCAAACTGGCTTTTCAAAGCCAGAGATCAAGTAGTGTCTGTGGTTTTTGCAGCAGGTAGAAAAAAATGGGCAAACTGGGTGGGCTTAGCCATCCTTATCTGTATCAATTTCTATGTTTCTATAGGAAAGAAATCAAAGCTGGAGATCAAGTAGGATCTGTGGTTTCTGCTGCAGGTAGAAAAAAATGGGCAAACTTAGTGGGCCTAGTGGTTCTTATTTGCTGTCAATGTCTGTGTTTCTATTTATGGGCCTGAAAAGAACATAGCTTTTCTTTGTAGTTCAGAACCAATTTCTTGGCAGTGAACTATTTTTCCAGGTACCCAAAGCAGGCTTGGAGGGTGAATAAAATTTTGCAGAGGCTGGTTTTTCTGGAGAAGATGACGGCATCATCTGCATATAATAGTAGCCATGCTGACTGACAGGCCTCAGGTAGGTTATTAGTAAATAGTCCAAATAAAAAGGGGCCGAGTATTGAACCCTGTGAGACCCCAATGGATACACTCCTTGTGTCAAAAAGGAAGCCATCTATTTTTACCTACTGAGACCAGTTGGAGAGGTAAGTACAAAACCAGCCTACTGTATCCAAGGATAGGTCTAGTGAGCAGTAGCTTATGTTGGACTAAGTTAAAGGCTTTGGTCAGATCGGTACAGATGGCTCCAACCATGTCTTCACTGTTGAGTGCCTCATGCAGGTTGCTAGTGTATTTAACCAGAGTAGTGTTGGTATTATGTATCTTTCTGAATCCATGTTGTTGTGGGCATTTGATGTTGTGTTTTTCCAAATAGATGACCAGTTGGTCTGAAACAATTCTCTCTAGGGCCTTGGACAGAGGGGAAGAGGATGGTTATTGGTCTATAGTTAGCCAGAATAGAGCAGTCACAATTTTTGAAAACCAGCATGACTAGAGCAGTTTTCCATGCACCGGGGAACTGTGAGAACTACAGTAAAAAGTTGAAGACCTTGGAGATAGGGTAGGCTAGTTCCTCAAGTGCTAGTAGCTTTACATCAGTCGTGTCACTGCCAACCCTAGTTTTACTCAATACTCTTTTAATATACTTTAGAGTGTCTTTGGTGGAGACTCGTTTGAAATAGTATTTGGGATGCCGTATCTCAGTGAGTAGCATGATATAATAGCACTAGGGACTGGGTACCTACAATAATGGTGACCCAATCCCAAGCACATGTGTCAAGGGCTACCATAGGGTAGGGTGGCCAGATTGGGGGAGTCTGCGAATATAGCGATGGGATGTCGCTATATCTACTTACATGTCTTGGGGGAAGCAAGCACATGACGAGGGAGAAGGAATGTGAGGGGTGGTGCTGTGGTGGGTTGCCGAGCCAACCCTGTGGCATTGTGGGTGGGTTGGCGGCATTGGTCAGCAGGGTACTGGGTTCGGGTCCGGGCGCTGGTGCATTTTTGTTGTACCTGGCCCAAACCTTTCTTTTCTAGTGTTTTCACCCCGACAAGAGACTGGAGGATTTATCATGGTCATGTGATGTGTTTTGACCAGTGAGGTTATTGGATTTTCATACCCCATTGTATAATACTGAATTACACTGGCATTCCGTTTTGTAAACCCACTGCAACGACATAGATGAGATAGGTTTATAAGGTTCTGGCATCACAACAGTGGGATTACAAGGTTGTAATCTGCTTGATTTCAGTGGGTAATAAGGGCTACCCATACATTATGACAACCTATTAGGTATCGAGATAAGCTAATTATTGAAATGAGTCAGGCAGCATTACAGTTTAGTCACTCATTTCAGGAAGGAGTTGTTTGCACAAACTAAGAGTACCTTATTTGTTGTACACGGACAGCATGTCCTGCATCTGGCAGCCTCTCCTCCTGGACTCTCCCTGGCAGACTCTCCCATCATCCTTTGTGCTGTGGCCCTTAGTGCTCCAGATCACAAGTGCAGAGGACTGCTAGGTACATGCTCCCTTTATAGGGAGTCAGTGGTTCCGAGAACCCCAGTGGACTGGCAGTGCAAGGAGGAGGAAGGCAGGATTACAGTCCCCTCTCCATGAGGTGGTGTGCCTGCTGATTCAGCAATAGGTGTGGAGAGGGGTAGAAGTGCTGTGCATATGCTCGCAACCCCATCCTGCTGCTGGTGGTGATTAAAGTGGCTGTGAAATGGCCAGAAGTTCAAGACAGTGGTAGGGATCTTTCTTTTTAAAAGTACAATCCTTGGCGGTCTTTTCCAATCCACCTTTGTCTGCAGACAGCTGCAGTGGATTGGCAGTGTGAGGAGGAGGAAGGTGGAATTACAGTCCCCTCTGGACGGTGGTGTGGCTGCTGGTTTCATGATTGGTGGGGGCGAAAGTAGGTAGAGGTGCCATGTGCACCCTCATGACTTGAAATGTTGTTCTTGATATATTCCCTCTTGAGCCATTCAGAGTGTTAGCTTCTGTAATCAGAGCCGTGCTTTTCTGTGCCTTCTGTTGTTGGCTGATATGGAGCCTAATCCTAGCCCCACTGACCCTTTTAAACTTTTAAGTCACTCATAAATGTCATAATGTGAAGGGGCTTAAAACTGCCCACCTTAATATACACAGCCTTTTGGCAAACATAATTAGAATGCTGGATTTCCTTATGTAATCCTTATTTGTTATGAATAAGTGAAATATTATTAAAACCTGCCATTCCTGACTCTCTGTGTTTCTTGCTAAAGGCACTGGAATTTTAATCTACTATAAATCCCATTTAGATCTTAGTGAATTAGGATTGTCTATATTTTCTCATTCCCTATGCAAGCAATTTGACATTGCAATCTTATTAGGAAAATTTAAAAATGTTTTCTCTGATTTGTTTATACAGTCTCCCTGCAGATGGGCAGTCTGGCCTTTCATTGCTAATGGAACATGTTAAAACTTCCATAAATAACAATGGATTAATATTTATTTATTTATATGAATTTTGATGACCGGGTGGGTCCACTGGGACAGACATGCCCCTTTTTCAGGGGTGACCCAAGGAATAGATGCATTCCATATACTGTATAGTGAAATATAGCACTATACAAAAGGTAGCCATGACCAAACATATAAGTATAAAGGTAAAAACAATAGAGACAGCCAGGTGAGGACAATGAATAACAAAACAGTATGTCATCAATTCCATATCAATCCATTGCTGAGTAATGAAGTAAGGTGCAAGTGCATAGCAAGCTTAGCCATGTAGAAGTTACAAATTATACATTCATATAATACAATATATTACATATGTATATACAAAAAAGCAGAGAAAGGTGAAGTCAGGAGAGGGGGAGGTGTGGAGAAGATCGAGACCCTAGGTGATAGGTTTAAATACTTCATTGGCAAGCATTTAAACTAGCCAAGGGAGGAGGCACTGGAAAGGAGCAGGGAAATCCTAGCCCCCCCCAAAAAAATCAGGGTACTAAGTGAGGTAGACACCATCATAGAGATGTTGATAGGGAGAAGTGCAGGGGTAAATGGAGAAAGTGACAAACGCAATAAGGACAGGGATGGGACAAAAAGGGGTAAGGCCATCAAGAAATGGAGGGTAATGAGTACCAACGCCTGTAGTCTGGGCAACAAGCTTCCTGAACTGGTGGCCTTGATGGAAGAGGGATGCCTGGATATTGCAGCAGTCACAGAAACATGGTACACAGAGAACCATGGCTGGGATGTTAACATACCAGGGTACACAACCTACAGAAGAGACAGGGAGGGCAGAAGAGGGGGGAGTAGCTATCTATGTAAGGGAAGGGATAAAAGCAACTGAACAAAAGAGTAAACAGGGAAGAGAGGAGGCACTTTGGGTCACCTTAGAGACTGGAAATGGCATCACAATCTGTACAGGGGTTGTATACAGACCCCCATGTCAGGGGGAGGGAATGGACAAGGATATGATAGAAGGCATACTTAGGATGGCAGAGAAAGGGGAGATACTGTTGATGGGGGACCTTAACATGCCAGATGTTAACTGGTGCACCTTTGCTGCAGCCTCATCCAAAAGCAAGGCCATTCTTGATGCCCTTCAGGTGGCATGCCTCAGAAAGCTAGTTTTGGAACCTACTCATGAGGGAGCAATCTTAGAACACGTACTCTCAAATGGGGACAGTGAGAGGATCTCAGATCTAGAAGCAGGTAGCCATCTGGGAACAAGTGACCACCAAACAGTGTGGTTCACGATAAACTCAGCTACAGAGTCAAGCCATACAAAAGTGAGGGTTCTGGTCTTCAGGAGGGCTGACTTTGGCAAGATGGGAGAGTGCCTTAGAAAAGCTCTAGCAAACAGGCTAGAAGAAGGGGTGGAGTAACATTGGAGAAACATCAAAACTGCCATCACAGAGGCAACAAGCCTTTGTGAGAAGCAAATAAACAAATCAAAATGAAAGAAAAAGCCACTATGGTTCTCAAAAGAGGTGGCGGTGAAGGTTAGGGAGAAAAAGATAGCATTTAGGAAGTATAAGGAAACACTGAATGAGCAGGATAGAGAACTGTACCAGTTAAGCAGAAGGAAGCAGGGAGGGTAGTCAGAATAGCAAAGGCAAAAACTGAGGAAAAGACAGCCAACTTGGTTAAGAAGGGGGATAAAACCTTTTATAGGTATATCAGGGAGCATAGAAAGACAAGGGGAGGGATAGTGAGGCTGAATAGAATGGATGGTGGGTGGGCAGAGGGTGACAGTGAAAAAGCAGGGATACTGAATGAATACTTCTGTTCAGTATTCACAAAAGAGGAAGTGGGGAGGTGCCTAATCCAATTAATAGAAGCACTCTGGAGTGGGGGGTCGATCCCAGTCCTTTCACAGAAGAAAGGGTTCTGAAAGAACTCCTAAAACTGAAGATGGACAAAGCAATGGGGCCAGATGGAATTCACCCCAGAATTCTAAAAGAATTAAGCAGAGAACTAGTGACACCACTGACTACCCTTTTTAACAAATCATGGGAGGATGGTGTGGTACCTGAGGACTGGAAGAAGACTGATGTTATTCCCCTTCACAAAAGTGGGACCAAGACAGAGGCAGGAAACTACAGACCTGTCAAGTTGACCTTTGTGGTAGGGAAAGTGATGGAATCACTTCTGAAGGAAAGAATTGTTGAGTACCTAGAGGCCAGTGGGGCATAGGACCCAAGTCAGCATGGGTTCACAGCGGGAAGGTCATGTCAGATGAATCTAATTGATTTCTTTGACTGAGTGACCAAAGTAGTAGACCAGGGAGGGGCTATGGACATGGCCTACCTAGACTAGATGGGAGAGAGCAATCTTAGACCTGGTACTCTCAAATGGGGATGGAGAGAGGATCTCTGATCTTGAAGTGGGTAGCCATCTGGGAACAAGCGACCACCAAACAGTGTGGTTCACGATAAACTTAGCTGTAGAGTCAAGCCAGACAAAAGTGAAGGTACTGGACTTCAGGAGGGCTGATTTTGTCAAAATGGGAGAGTGCCTCAAAAAAGCACTAGCAAACAGGCAAGAAGGTGGGGTGGAGCAACAATGGGGAAACATCAAAACCATCATCACAGAGGCAACAAGTCTTTGTGTGAAGCAAATAAACAAATCAAAATGAAAGAAAAAAACATTGTGGTTCTCAAAAGAAGTGGGGGGGAAGGTAAGGGAAAAAAAGATAGCATTCAGGAAGTATGAGGAAACACAGAAGGAGCAGGACAGAGAACTGTACCAGTTAAAGCAGAAGGAAGTGGGTAAGGCAGTCAGAATAGCAAAGGCCCAAACCAAGGAAAAGATAGCCAACTCAGTTAAGAAGGGGGATAAAACTTTCTATAGGTACATTAGGGAGCAAAGAAAGACTAAGGCAGGGATACTGAGGCTGAACAAAGAGGAAGGTGGTTGGGCAGAGAGCGACAGTGAAAAAGCAGGGATACTGCACGAATACTTCTGCTCAGTATTCACAATGGAAAAGCAGGGGGAAATACCTAAACTGGCAATAGAAGCACTCTGGATAGGGGGGTTGATATTAGTCCTTTCACAGAAGAAAGAGTTCTGAAAGAACTCTTAAAACTGAAGGTGGATAAAGCAATGGG
Organism: Neoceratodus forsteri; assembly: GCA_016271365.2. NCBI lineage: Eukaryota > Metazoa > Chordata > Ceratodontiformes > Ceratodontidae > Neoceratodus > Neoceratodus forsteri. Next base: position 1,635,762,194 of record CM057456.1, on the reverse strand, counting down.
GCCTGATGGGATTCACCCCAGAATTTTAAAAGAACTAAGGGAAGAACTAGTAACACCACTGACTACCCTTTTTAATAAATCATGGAAGGATGGGGTGGTACCTGAGGACTGGAGAAGGGCCGATGTGATTCCCCTTCACAAAAGTGGGAGCAAGACAGAGGCAGGAGGGAAACTACAGACCTGTCAGTTTGATCTCAGTGGTAGGGAAAATGATGGAATCACTTCTGAAGGAAAGAATTGTTGAATACCTAGAGGCCAGTGGGGCTCAGGACCCAAGGCAGCATGGATTCATAGTGGGAAGGTCATGTCAGACAAATCTAATTGATTTCTTTGACTGGGTGACCAAAACAGTAGACCAGGGAGGGGCTGGGGACATGGCCTACCTAGACTTTAGCAAGGCATTTGACACAGTCCTGCACAAAAGATTAACAAACAAATTAGCCAGCCTGGGAGTGGGTCCTAGGGTGGTAGCCTGGGTAAAACACTGGTTGGAAAACAGGACACAGCAGGTAATAGTAAATGGAGTCCACAGTGAAGAAAGGAGGGTTACTAGTGGGGTACCTCAGGGTTCAGTACTGGGGCCGGTCCTTTTAATGTCTTTATAAGTGACATTGCAGAGGGACTGGAAGGGAAAGTATGTCACTTTGCAGATGATACAAAGATCTGCAACAGGGCTGATACACAAGGTGGAGTTGAAAGGATGAAAAGGGACTTGGCAAGGTTGGAGGAATGGTCAAATGTATGGCAGCTTAGATTCAATGCAAAAAAGTGCCAAGTAATGCACCTGGGAAACAAAAACCCAGGGAAAGAGTACACAATGGGGGTGAGATACTGACAACAACAAAAATGGAAAGAGACCTGTTGGTAGTCATGTCAGATGACCTAAAAGTGGGCCAGCAATGTGAGAAGGCAGTAAGGAGGGCTGGGGGATACTGGGATGCATAGGGAGAGGCATCACCAGTAGAAAACAGGAAGTTGTTGTCCCTCTGTACAGACTGTTAGTAAGACCACATCTAGAGTACTGTGTACAGTTCTGGAGACCTCATCTCCGCAAAGACATAGACAGAGTGGAGGCTGTCCAGAGGAGGGCAACCAAACTGATGCAGGGTCTGCATCAGAAGACATATGAAGAAAGACTAAAGGAACTAAAGATGTATAGCCTCGAGGAAAGGAGGGAGAGGGGGGACATGATAGAAACTTTCAAATACCTTAAGGGAATCAACAAAGTCCAAGAGGTAGCATCTTTCAGAAAAAGAGATGTGCAAAAACAAGGGGGCACAATTTGAAGATAGAGGGGGGATGGCTCAGAGGTAATGTGAGGAAGTATTTCTTCACAGAGACGGTTGTGGATACATGGAATAGCCTTCCTGAGGAGGTTGTACAGTCAAAAAACAGTGGGGAAATTCAATAATGCGTGGGACAGACATAAGGCAATTCTAGCGGGGAGTTGGAGGAAGTAGGCTGTTGGTTAACTAGGATCTGCAACTTATCTGTTAGGTAGGGAAATGGGCAGACTAGGTGGGCCAAGCGGTCCTTATCTGCCATCAGATTCTATGTTTCTATGTTTCTATGTTTAGCAAGGCATTTGATACAGTCCCACACAAAAGATTAGTAGTCAAATTAACCAGCCTGGGAGTGTGTCCCAGGGTGGTAGCCTGGGTAAAACATTGACTGAACAACAGGACACAGAAGGTAATTGTAAATGGAGTCCACTCTGAAGAATGAGAGGTTACTAGTGGGGTACCTCAGGGTTCAGTACTGGGGCTGGTCCTTTTAACGTCTTTATAAGTGACATTGCAGAGGGACTGGAAGGAAAAGTATGCCTCTTTGCAGATGACACAAAGATCTGCAACAGGGATGATACAGAAGGAGGCGTGGAAAGGATGAGAAGGGACTTGGCAAGGTTGGGTGAATGGTCAAAAGTATGGCAGCTTGGATTCAATGCAAAGAAGTGCAAAGTAATGCACCTGGGAAACAAAAACCCTGGGGTAGTAACAACAACAAGCATTTGTCAATGCCGAATGTTTGCTTATTGGCATTGGTAATGTAGAAGTTACAGAGCTGTATAATAGAAATGGCAGTGAAGTATTGAACTGAAGCCAGCCCCACCACCACCCTGCAGAGAGTGACAGGCATTGGGGTGTGCCTTTGGGTCATTAGGCATAACGGCCACGCCATTTCACCACACCCTACCCTGCAGACACTGACAAGTGTCACGGTGTGCCTTGGGGGATTTGGCCCTTATGCACACCCCATTCCATCAGGAAATACAGTGAGATGGGTGCAGTATATAAGAATGGGGTGAACTTTGGGGCCGAAGAGTCCAAGGCATACCTCGATGCCTCTCATTGGCTGCTGGATGTGGAATGGTATGAGCATTACAGGCAAGAATCCCAAGTCACATCCCTGATGCCTGTCATTCTCTACAGGGTGGGGCATTATGGTTGGAAACCCTAACACCTCAGGCATTCATTGGTGTTTTCACTCCAAATTTTCAACATGGCTTTTTTGTGACCCCCATGTCATGAACAGTGGCAATATCAGTTTGTTAGCCGAAAGCAGCTTATGCACAGCGACTACAGCATTTAGCACCACAGGTGCAAAAACACATTCCGAACAAGATGTGAAAAATGACAGCTGTACTGTTCATGGAAGGTGTAAAAAATGGCAATGTTGCAAATCTGCAGTCAAAATATTAAAAAAACTGGTGAAGTCATGAGCGTGCATAGAAACTGTGCAACGCACACCCGTAGTGTAATTAGGTTGGGGATTTTTTACAGCAGATTGTCAACACAGGCATTTTGGGACCTCTGATCATGAATAGTGTCACTGTGATTTTCTTTGTGTCCCGAACAATGATTTCCCACAGCGACCATGCATCTCTGCGCTGAAAGTGTGAAAACACATTTCGGCCATGTTGTGAAAAATGACAGCTGTACTGTTCATAAGGAAGTGTGGAAAAATGCCACTGGTGAAAATCTGGACTGAAAATATTACAAAGTCATGAACTTACGAGGGTGCATGGAAACTGCACAATGCTCACTCGTAAAGCAGTCATTTTATGAACTTTTGTCACCAAATTTTCAACATAGCCATTTTAAGACCTCTGTTTATGAACAGTGTAACTGTGATTTCCTTAATCTGTCCCAAACATTGCTTTGGCACACCGACTGCACCATTGTGCGCTACATGTGAGGAAACACATTTGGGGTGACATGTGAAAAATGGCAGCTATACTCTTCATAAGGAAGTGTAATAAAATGGCAATGTGGAAAATCTGGAGTGAATATAGAAAAATTACGAATTCTACGAGCATGCACAGGAACTGCATAACTATCGCTCAAAAACAGTCATTTTAGAATTTTTCACCAAATTTTCAACATAGCCATTTTAAGATCTCTGCTCATGAACAGTGCCACTGTGATTTTCTTAATGTGTCCCATACATTGATTTCAAGACACCGACTCGCCCATTGTGCGCTACATGGGCAGAAACACGCTTTGGGCAAGATGTGAAAATGACAGCTATACTGTTCATAAGGAAGTGTAATAAAATGGCAATGTTGAAAATCTGGAGTGAAATATTGAAAATTCATAGGCACCTGAAAGCGTCATGCGTAGGAACGCTACGCAATGCGCTCGTAAAACAGTCATTTTTAGGAATTTTTGCACCAAATTTTCAACATAGGCTTTTTGAGAGCCCACCTTATGAACAGTCACAGTGTTGTTTTGTTACTCAATCCCGAAAGGTGATTTCACGCAGTGACTGCAAAATCATCCTTCGGGCCGGATGAACGCCATGACAGTGAGTGCATTCATGAGAAGGGGTCCCAAAAACCCCATGTTGAAAATTTGGTGCAAAAATTCCAAAAAATGGCTGAGATATGGAGCAAAGTTGAAAAAACCCTATTCATTACATTATATAGCTTACCGGCATTTTCTCAGTTCGCGGTCGGCTTTGAAGAGTGCAGACGTGTTCCCGGTCCACCGAAGATCGTCGCGCTGGAGTCCGGAGGTAAGTATGGGGTGCAGGGGTGTGGGAGGCAGGGTGCGCAGTGGTGGGTGCGGTGGGGCGAGACCGAGGGACCGCTTTTAAGTTACAGGTTTTTTGTTTGTTTACATGACGACGCGGGATGTTTGCCACGCTGGGGTGGGCTACCAGTGTGGCACAAGGATGGCTGGTGGGGACAGGGGGCATGGAGCCGACAGGGGATTGGGCACCCCGTCGGCAATAGCATTTGTTGCCACTCTGGGGTGGGCTCCCAGTGTGGCACCCTGTCCGGGGGGGGGACAGTGTAGCTGACGGGGGATTGGGCACCACCATCGGCTACACAATGTACACCCACGCTGGGTGGGCACCCAGCGTGGCATGTAACTCTGCTTGGGGGCACAGCACAGCCGGCTGAGGATTGAGCACCCCGTTTGGCTACAGTGGGTGCGTGGAAGCGGCGAGCACGCGGTATCATGCCTGCTGTGTGTGTGTGTATGTGTGTGTAGGGGGGCGCGCGATGAGCAGGCGATATCTTATCACTGCTCACTGAAGCGTAGCTCCCCTTTCAACTGTAATTACTGCATTTGAGCTGTCATAGACAGCTCCAGCAGGCATTGGAGAACTGCGGCCGTGCCTGCCAACACACAGATTGAATTGGAAGAGGGCTGCCACACCTCCGAAAACTCGGATGATGGCACTATGTTTCTTGCACATGTGTGCAAGCAAACATAAAAATGGAAAGGGACCTGGGGGTAATCATATCAGATGACCTTAAGGTTGGCAAGCAATGTGAGAAGGTGGTAGGGAGGACTGGGGGATACTGGGATGTATAGGGAGAGGCATCACCAGCAGAAAGCAGGAAGTTGTTATCCCCCTGTACAGACAGTTGGTGAGACCCCATCTGGAGCACTGCGGCCAGTTCTGGAGTCCCCATCTCCGCAAGGACATAGACAGGATTGAGGCAGTTCAGAGAAGGGCAACTAAAATGGTGCAGGGTCTGCAAGAGAAGCCATATGTGGAGACACTAAAGGAGCTTAATATGTATACCCTTGAGGAAAGGGGGGGGACATAATAGAAATGTTTAAGTACCTCAGTGGAATCAACAAAGTCCAAGAGGGCAGCATCTTTCAGAAAAAGAGATGTGCAAGAACAAGGGGACTCAATTTGAAGATGGGGGGGGGACAGCTCAGGGGCAATGTGAGGAAGTATTTTTTCACAGAGAGGGTGGTGGACGCATGGAACAGCCTTCCTGAGGAGGTTGTGGGGTCTAAAACTGTGGGAGAATTCAAGAATGCATGGCACAGACATACGGCAATTTTTATGGGGGTAGGAAGAAATAGGCTGTTGGTTAAATAGGATCTGCAGCTTATCCTCTAGGTAGGGAAATGGGCAGACTAGGCTGGCCAAGCGGTCCTTATCTGCCATCAAAGTCTATGTTTCTATGTTTCTATGAGATTCAGGTAGGGACAGGTGAGGAGAGAAAGAGGGGTTGAATATTATTGAGTGACTTTAACCTGGATTGGGTTGGTGGTAAATTGAAGACATGTAAATCACTTATAAGTTAGCACAATTTGACACAAATTATAATTGCCCCAATAGACATTTTGGCAGGGGAGCATATTCTACCCTGATTGAGCAGATTCTAATAGAAAAGATAGAGTACTCGGTGCAGGCACATTCATTAACTCTATTGGTGACTACTCTCCCACATATTGTCCATGGTGGGCTCAGTCCGTTTGGGCTCCTTCAAGAATCCTACATTTCAGAAATTGTTGGAAGCTCAACCCTAAAGCTTTTCTAAATGATTTTTTATCAGTATGATTGATCACATCTCTGGGACACTGCTGATGTAACTTTTGCCTTATCCTGCTTTATTTTTAAGTTCACTGAACTTTAAAACAAGCATGGCCCTACTCTCAAGCAGTGACTAAGTGCTGTAGTCACCAAATAGCTAAATAGTTACTTCCTATCCCAGTTTAAAATCAGGTAGAAGTGGTGGTCACACTTCAAGGCCTCGACTCTTCTATCAGACTGGGAGGAATACAGAAAACAATGGAATGTGTGCAAGAACACCATATGTGCTAAGAAAAGTGTATAGAGTATAAATTTCCTTACTGCCTCTGCTAGGGACCCATGTAATCTTCGGAAGCACATTAAAGAATTCATAGGATTGAAACAAAACTAGTGTGAATGACATGGATCTGGATGACGTACACTGCAATAACTCTTCTACTATCACAAATGCCTTTAATAGCCATTTTTGAGATCTGTCTACCTGCACTGGTTCCCAAACTGCCTTAGGTACCAGTATACTCTCATTGAAGGCTGAGGACCTGGATCTGGATGTGGAGAGGGGAGGGGTTTGGCTACACTGGACACTGGGGACCAACCTGGAAGGATGTGGGCCTAAATGAAGGTGATGGCCTGCATCCATCTAGCAGAAGAACTGCAGTCCTCATTGATGGGTTAAATGTTACTTTGATGAACATTTAAACTAGCTAAGGAGGAGGCGGTAGGATAGAGGGAGGGAAGGATACACTGCCCACTTCCACAAAATGAAGGTGGAGGGAAGGAGAATCTTAGGGGAGAAAATTCCTCCAAGGAATAGGTTCAAGGCAAAAGAAGGTGAACTGGAGACAAGGGGCAAGGAACAAACATAGTAATATGAGAAGGGAAAATGAGTCGGTACCAAAGGAAGGAAAGGTTGGGTGAGTGGGTGGTTGCAAGCAGGGTGGGAGAAAGATGTGGAAAATCATGTGTGCAAATGCAAGAAGTCTTGGAAATAAAATTCCAAATCTTGAGGCAATCATGGCAGAGGCAAACCTGGATATAGCGGCCATTACTGAGTCGTAGTGCAATGGAAACTATGACAGGGACATGGCTAAACCAGGATACACGTAGTTTAAGAAGGATAGGGAGGGAAAGAAAGGTGAGGGGTTGTGTTACATGTCATGGTAGATATCAAAGCAACAAAAGTGAAAAGGGGTAAGGAGGGGCTGGAGGCAATGTGGGCCACCCAAGAGACAGCAGAAGGAGCCTCCATTCACACTGGGGTGATTTACAGATCTCAAGAACAGAGGGAGGATCTAGACAAAGATGTGGGGGAAACCATTTTCAAGATGGAAGATAAGGGGGAAGTACTACTGATGAGAGACTTAAACCTACCAGATATTGATTGGAGCCTCCCAGTCACAGCCTCAGCTAGAAGCAGGGTCATGCTAGATTCCCTGCAAGGGGTGTTTCTGAAGCAACTAGTCAACAAACCCCACTCGTGATGAGGCAATACCAGATCTGGTCTTACAAACAGGGACAGTGTTGCAGACATCAGGGTGGGATGCTGCCTGGGGACCAGTGATCACTGGACAGTGTGGTTTAACATTAGGACACAGGGGAGGTAACCCACACAAGGAGCAGGGCCCTGGGCTTCAGAAAGGCAGATTTAAAAAAAAAAATGGGTGAATGCCTCAAAGATGCTGTGGCGGGGTGGGGGATTACTCTAATGGGTGGGCCAAATTAAGAAATGGAATAGTGAAGGCAACAAACCTCTGCATAAAAGAGGTGAGAAAAAGCAGGAGGAAAAAGGGATTGATTTAGTTCTCAAGGGAGGTGGCAGCAAGGGTAAGGGTAAGGGCAAAAAGGGAAGTGTTCAGGAGCTACAAAGAGATGCAGAGGATAGAGAGGGATACCAGTAAAAACAGAGGGAAGGCAGTGAGGGGTACTAAGGCACAAGATGAGGAAGGCATAGCCAGAGGGGTAACAAAGGGAGCAAGACCTTTTTTAGGTATATAAGTAAAAAAAAAAGTAGTTCAAAGTGCTGACACAACCGGATAAGATATGAGAAGCTTGTGTAACTTGATTTACTTTGTAGCTTTCTGCCTCTCTATCCGTGGGATATACCACTCTGTAGGGGTACGACACAAGGAACCCTACAGGAGGGTCCCCCCCCCCTACAGATGCCGCGGAAATGATTGCGTTGGCTAAAGGTAGGTTAGGAAGGAACCCACGGGTAAGAGAGACGTGCAACTGGAGGAGGAGGATGGGTGGATGGTGGACAACAAGAAAACAAATCCTGGATGGCTCCAGGATGCGTGACCTTTTAAGCCTAATGGGGGAGTGACATTGTTGCTCTGCCCATCGAACCTCGGGCTTAAAGCCCTCCCATCCATCCAATACGCAACCAGATGAGATATGAGATGATTGTGTAACTTGATTTACTTTGAGGCTTTCTGCCTCCCTATCCGTGGGATATACCACCCTATAGGGGTACAACACAAGGAACCCTGGAGGAGGGTTCCCCCCTACAAGATGCGTGACCTTTTAAGCCCGATGGGGGAGTGAAATTGTTGCTCCACCCATTGAACCTTGGGCTTAAAGTCCTCCCATTCAATGTGCTTACGCAACAGGATGAGATATGAGATGCTTGTGTAACTTTATTTACTTTTCGGCTTTCCGCCTCTCTATCCATGGGATATACCACCCTGTAGGGGTATGATGCAAGGAACCCTAGAAGAGGGATCATAGGTGCCACAGGAATGATTACGTTGGCTAAAGATAGGTTAGGAAGAAGCTCAGAAAGAATACCCAAAGATGTCGAGCGTCGAAGATGCAAGGATGATGAATGAATTCCGAAAAGATGATATGGGCTGACTTCCTAAGGAGAGAGGGGAAAGCCGAGGCCACCATCTGCCTCCATCCAACAGCGGAACCCAGCTAACTAACCTGAAGAAAGCACTAACTAACTAATATTATGACCATTGGCATGGAGGAGAGGAAAAAAAACCTTTATGAAGGAAACCTCTGAGGGATCCAAGGCCTAAGTCGCCTTCCCTCCAGGCTGGCGATGTTTGATTTGAAGATGTATGTTGGTCAAGAGAATGGTTCATTAACAAGGGATATAAGTAGGGAGGATGATGACAGAGGAACATGAGGCTGCATGGACTCAAGTAAGGTATGCTCGAGTATTCAATAGGAAGGAGTAGATCCATGCAGAAGTCAGAGGAGCAAGAGGTATCTAGATAATTTAATTTAAGGATGTATGATGCTAAATAAGGATATGAGTAGGGAAGATGATGGCAGGATAGGTAAAACCCCAAAAGAAAGCACAGAGCAAAGAAAGAACATGAGGTAGCATGTAAAGAGAATGATTGGGAAATAGAAGGATACGAGCAGGGAAAATGACTGGATAGGGAAAAACAACCGAAGAAAGCACAGATCGAAGAAGGAACAGGATGCATCAGGGACCCTAGAAGGGTATGCCTGAGGAGGCGATGGGAAGGAGTTGATCCATGCATAGGTCAGATGATCAAGGAATATTCAGATGTGCCCAGGAAAAGACTGAGGCTGAAGAAGACTGATGATGAGGAGTGCTGCGACTGAGCGATAAGATGAAGTATACTCCGAGGACAAGAAGGTATGCCTGGAACCAGAGGGTATGCTCGAATCGAGCAGTCAATAGGAGCAAAATGGACAATGGACAATGATGGAGCGAAGCCATGATCGGAGTGAATCCCGGATGGCTGGTATGAAGTAGAGAATGATTACCAGAAGCGTGAACCAGCTACAAGCAGCCAGAGAGCCGCGGGCTGAGGAGGAGGCATAAGAGTAATGATAGGTATGCCCAAAAGAAACATCAAATGCAGGCCAGAAGGAGGCAGCCGAGGTATACGGCATAGACAAGGTATCATGGGAAAGGGACAGAGAATGACGAGTCCTGGGCTGGAATAGGGCATAGACAGTGGTGGTGGGGAAATGTACTCCACGGTCAGACTGAGCAAAGAAAGCAAAGCAAGGCTGGAGGATGAAGAACAGGAGAAGACCCAGAGAAGTGATACTGAAGGGTCAGCCAAAGCAGACCGAAGGAGCGATACAAGAAAGAATAGGGTTGAGCAAGGCATCTAGGAGCCGGCCTAGGGAGAATGGAAGTCAGGATTATTGTTGAGTTTTTTTTTGGGAAGCCCCTTTCTGGGCAATGTGGTAGACTACTGGAACAACAGTAAAGGCAGACACGGGGCCATGGGGGGGGAACCAACTGCTGCTGGACCACCACGGGATCCTGCATTAGTTTTTTCCTCCCATGATGAACCCCCACCCTCCCTGCTGTGTCATAAAAATGTATTTCCCCACCACCCCTGTATCTAATGATGTACTTTTTTTTGGTCTGCTGTATACATGACACTTTGTATCCTGCCCCCCTTCCTTCTGTTAAGTGTGTGTGCGCTGTTTTGATTTTCCTTGTTTTAAGTTAAAATAGTTTGTCCCCGCCATCATTATTTCAACTTAAAAGAGTAGCACAACCCAAATTTGAAACAGCATATGTTATGCAGAGCATTATGATGTGCATGTAAAGTCCCTCTCCTAGTATGTCCTTCCCTCTGTCTGCTATTAGGAGTTTTTACTAAATTAGTAAATTGTGTCATCATGTTAAATTGCTTTATTGCCTTTATCGCTCCTACAGTGTACCCTTTGTCATGTGACAGTGATGTAGCATAATCCATTGATTTATCAAATGCACAGTTCACAACAGCAGAGCTGTGTAATTGACTAGCAGTTTTTGTACGGAAACGCCACTCACCTAGCTCTGAGGTGCATGCTAAACTGTAACAGTTGCCACCTGGTGTCACTGTATAAGAACAGTTACACAGCTCTGCTGTTGTGCGTATGGTAACTCTATGGGCTATGCTACATCACTGTCACATGACACAGGGTGCAATGTCGGAGTGATGAAGGCAATAAACCAATTTACATGAAGAAGATACATAGGGCTTATAAAACTACCATAAAGGTAGCAGGCTAATTTAGTAAAAATTCCTAATAGTAGACAGAGGGATGGACGCAGTAGGACTTTACCTACAAATCAGAAGTGCTCTGCATAACATATGTTTTTTTTCAAATTCTGTCTTGACTACTCCTTTAACAAAACCAGAAAGCCATAACTCCACATGAATGGATACCACTAAAAGAAGTTTGACTGCTACTGCAACTGTATTTATGACAAAACAAGGCACACAGTACTGAGCCTTGCATTTTGCCGGTTAGGCCTTCAGTGGTGTGCTTAATGAAGGCTTAGGTAGTAAAGTGCAGAGGTCATTTGTGTGTGCCTTGTTTTGCCATCCATAAAGTTGCAGTATCACTGAACGTTTTTTTTTTTTGTGGCATGTATTCAGATGGAGTGGTGGCTTTGTATGTTTGCCTTGCACTTTTGGAGTCAGGTATTGTGTACCAGCAGCCGTCCACATAGTGAAGTGTGCTTCTTATTGCCCTGTTATATTTCAAGTTAAGAATGTTTACCCTGACATATTTTTGGTGCCTCAGTAATGTTTACTTTCTGCCGTGGAATGTTTGTTAAAAAGCAGGACTGAGCAGTGCAATTATACTGTGCTATACTGCATGTGTGCAGTGCACTTTCCTGTGTGTGCAGACACTGTCCAGCTTCTTGCAAACATATATAAGCTGACTTGTTGCAGTGTTTATGGTATAAAGAATAAAGATAAGAATATACTAACATACTAAAATGCCAGCAGAATAGGCCTAACGGTCTCTCGAGTCAGCTTGATTTTCAGCACCCGCACTGAGGATCGGTTTTGGTGTCCCCCCCTCCCCCTTGGGTTATACTGTCCCCAGTCCCAGATGTTCCACCTGTATTGGGCCTGGTCAGATTTACCATCCCCCTGTACTTGTCCCATCCCCTCTTAAACCTATCCACAGTCCCCACCTCGACCAGCTCCTTGGGCAGTTCATTCCATGGCTCCACCACCCTTTCAGTGAAATAACATCTCCTCCTCTACCCTCTGAGCCTGCCCCCTTCCAGCTTACACCTGTGACCTCTTGTTGCCCCACCCTCCTTCCTTTGGAGCACCCTGATTGGGCCTCCTTTATTGATCCCTTTCATGTACTTAAAGACCTCTATCATGTGCCCCCTGTCCCTCCTCTCCTCCAGGGTGTACATGTTGAGCTCCTTGAGCCTCTCCTCATAGGTCCTCTTCCCTAGGCCCCACATAATTGTGGTTGCCTTCCTTTAAACCCTCTCTAGGAGTGTAATATCCCTCTTTAAATGCGGTCTCCAAAATTGTACACAATACTCAAGGTGTGACCTAACCAAGCAGTTGTACAGTGAAAGGATTATTTCCACCTTTCTGGAGGTAATCCCCCTGGTGATGCATCCCAGCATCCTATTTGCCCTTGCCGCTGCCCTCCTACAGGTCTCTGAGTTGTTCATTTTGACATCTACCTCTACCCCCAGGTCCCTCTCACTCTCCGTGACTTGAATCATGTCTCCTCCCAGGGTATACCGCTGGCCTGGATTTCTGACTCCCAGGTGCAGATCTTTGCACTTCCCTGCATTGAATTTTAGTTCCCATTTTCCCAACCACCTTTCCAGAGCCTCCAGATCCTCCTGCAAGGCCACCATCCTCTCCTCCCCATCCACCACTGCACCCAGCTTTGAGTCATCTGCAAAGAGACTCATCTCACTCTTGATCCCCCTCCTGATGTCTGAGATATAGGCATTGAACAGGAGTGGCCCCAGCACTGAACCCTGGGGAGCCCCATTAGTAACCCACCTTGGGGATGAGGCTATCCCTCCAACCACCACCTTCTGAGTACGCTCAGAGAGACAATTTCCTATCCATCTTAGCAACTGTCTCCCTAACCCCATTTCCTTCAGCTTAGCCAGCAGGCCACTGTGGGGTACTGAATCAAACGCCTTGCTAAAATCCAGAAAGAGGATGTACACTGGCCTACTCTGGTCCAGGTCCCTCATCACCCAGTCATAGAACTCAACAAGATTTGTCTGGCAAGATTTTCCCATGACAAAGCCATGCTGCCTATAGTCCAAGTACCCAGTTTGCTCCAGTAACCCCCCTAGCCTTGCCTTGACAATACCCTCCATCACCTTGCTGACCACCGATGTCAGGCTAACGGGCCTGTAATTTCCTGCCTCCTCTCTTGATCCCCCCTTATGGATCGGCACCACATGGGCCACCTTCCAGTCTTGAGGCACCCACCCAGTCCTCAGAGAGATGTTGAAAAGCTCCACTAGAGGGACTGCCAGGACATCCACCAGTTCCCTCAGCACCCTGGGATATATCTCATCTGGCCCAGGTGCTTTCTCCATCCAAAGAGACCTGAGGACTTCCCTTACTCTCTCTACTGGGATTTCAGCCTCCATGTCCTCCCCCTTTTCACCATGCACTGCTGGGCCCCCACCTGTCTGTGGTGGCCAATCCCTTTCCCCAGACCCATCAGAAATCTTGGTCTCTACTGGTCTCACCCCTTACTCTGGTTTGCCCCCGCTCCCCTCGCAAGACATAGCCCCTCCATCCCCCCTGGTAAAAACTGAGGCAAAGCACTCATTTAGGACTTCTGCCTGTTCCCCCACCTCTTGTGCCCAACCATTCCCTATCTTTATATTGCTGATCTGCTCCCTTACTTTCCTTTTTTCCCCCTATGTATCTAAAGAACCCCTTGTCCCCCCCCCTGGATCCCACTGGCCAAGGATTGCCCCTTTTTTTCCTTAGCTGCTCTCACCACCCTGGTGACTCTCTTGTCTGTCAGCTCATATTCCTCCTGATCCCTTTCACTCCTTGACCACTTGAAGCACCTATAGGCTGCCTTCTTTTCCCTCACCACCTCCTGTACCTCCCGGGTCCACCAGCAGGGTTTTCTGGCCTTACCGAACTTATACCTTTCCCTTGCGCAGGATCTGGTAACCTCCTGTATTCCCCTCCTAATGATCCCCCATCTGCTGTCAGCATCCATATCCGGCCTTATCCTGTCCAGACGATCTTTAAGGATCCTTCTCATCTCCCTGAAGTCTGCACCCCTAAAGTCGGTTACTACCTTCCTTGTTCGGCTTTCCTCCCCCCCTTAGGTCCAGGAAGAACCAGACTGTGGCATGATCATTCCCAGCCAATGGGTCCCTCACTTCTAGGTCCCTAATCTGATCACTGTCCACCAGGACCATGTCCAGTGTCCGGGCTTCCCTAGTTGGCTCACCCACCTGTTGTGTCAGAAATGCATCCTGGAAGACATCCAGCAGCCTCTGCTCTCTGGCCACTGGTGATGTCATAGTCTCCCAGTCCATTCCTGGCATGTTGAGGTCCCCCATTACTATTACCCTTCCCTTTCCTAGTCTACAGTGTCCCTAGAGATTTGCCACTAAACTTTCTTCTTGGGCCTCCACCAGTACTGGTGGTCTGTATACCACTCCAACCTTTACTCTCTTACCACCCTGTATCAGCAAGGTGACCCAAATAGCCTCCACATTTCCCTCTGCCTCCTCTACCCCTCCAGTACCCACACTGTTTCTGACTAACAGTGCTACACCACCACCCTTTCCTTCCCCCTATCTTTTCTGAACATAATGTAGCCCTCCAGATTTAGGTCCCACTCATGTCCTTAAGTGGCCCAGATCTCAGTGACTGCTGCCACATCTACCTCCTCCTCAACTAGCATCGCCTGGAGCTCAGGCATTTTATTTCCTAAGCTCCTGGCATTTATCAGGACCACTCTCCACCCCTTTTCACCTCCTTTCCTTTCCTTTCCTTTTTCCCCCTTGAGTTCCAATTTCTCATCTTCTGCACCTTACCTGGTGACCCATTTCCATATCTCCCTAGCCCCCCAGAGGAGTGGAGACCATGTCCTTCATTTATCTTATCTGCTGGTACTGTCCTTTTTTGATCCCTCCTCCCTTCACAAGTTTAAACCCCACCTTTCGCTGATGAACCCAGCTAGTTTGACCTTTAGGGTTTCCTTCCCCTCCAAATTAAGGTGGAGCCTGTCCCTAGCATACAGCCCCTTATCCTCCCAGATCTCCCCCAGTCCCCCATCAGGTCATACCCCAATTCCCCACACCACTCCCTAAGCCACTGATTTATCTCCCTAATCTTCATCTTGTTTTCCCCACTAGCCCTTGGCACCAGCAGGATTTCCAAAAAGAAGATCTTACATCCTCTGGAAAGGCATACCCTGGCCAACTCCTGGACCCTTGCCTGACTTTCCAGTTCACTATTACCATTTATGTAGTTTGTCCCCAAGTGCACTAGAATCTCGGAGGTTCCTCTGCATTCCCTTGCCAGTGAATACAACTCATGCTTGGCCTTGTGCACTGTCAGGCCTGGGTGGCCTTTGGTTCTGATCAGACAGGTTTTACCCTCCTCCTGCCCCTCCCACTGTATGCCACTGATCATGGAGTCACCCAATAGCAGTACTCTAACTTCCCCTTTGCCTTCCTATTCACCCCTCGGGTTCCCCCTCTTTGCATGCCCCTCCTCATCCCTTCATCTGGATTCTCCCCTCAACCAGCTCTTCATACCTCCCACAATCTGGGTGTTGAAGGTAGCCCCTTCACTGTTGTCCCTGGTCACCTCCTCTACCCATGTCCTGGCCTTCTTTATCCTCCCCACCCGAGTATCTTTCTCTGTATCTCTTTCCCCGCTCCTTACTAATCCATCCATCCTATTCATTTGTCTATTTGGCTTTCTGCTCACTATCATCCCATTTATGTCCTGCCCCTTCCTGCCTGTTTTGCTCCCCTGTTCCATACCATCAGCTCCCTAGTTCCCTGATCCTTATTTTTCTTCTCCCCTCCTACCCCTCTTCCCCCATCCTGTCTGGGACTCCCTCTATTGTGCCCTTGACACTTGCCCACTACACCCGTTCTATCTGTCCCTGCCCCAGCTACACCAGCAGCATCATCATCCTCCTCCTCCTCCTCTTCCTCCACCACACACCCCTCTTCTACCAATGGGCATAGAGGGTTAAAATGATTTGTGAGCCTTAACCCATCCCCCAGTGTTCCCCCTGTCCTTACTGCCTCTCTTGGTTTCCTTTGGACACCCCCAGACTCTTGCCTATTGCTGTAGAAATTTCCACCTTTTGGGACCCATCTTCCAGGTTCACTGAGAGCCCCCTGTATACCCTTTCCCTCATCTTGTAGAGTGAGCACCTCTCTTCACTCCTCCCTCAGCTTGGGAGGCCCCAGCACCTAGTGCTTCCATGTAGGTGACTGCTTGCCTCCTACCTCTCCAATCCTCCCCCCAGCCCCCTAGCTGCCATCAGATCCCCTCTACCTCCTCCTTAAGCTGTGCCAGCTGGTAGCACACTGGGCATTCCCCAAACTTCCAAGCCCAGTCCAGTATCATGGCTACACCACACCCCATGCACCCAATCACCCACCCAAAGATACCTGCTCTAGTGATATGCAGTCCCTTCTCCATTATCACAGCAGTCATTTCTAGGCCAAATTACCAACTCAGTGGCTGTAAAGTTTCTCAGGCTACCAGTACCTATACCTAGGCCATTCCTCCCATACAGCATGTAGACTTTTAAACTTGCAACACTTGGGTGGCTGAACTTTTCCCCACCTGACTATTTGCCTTAAGGGTTAGCTTACAGGGGAAGATTACAACTCCCTAAGCTCCTCTCTCCCAGCCTTTAAACTCAGCCCCCAGTGGCTAGAACTACATGAGCTGCACCTGCAACCTTTCCTCTAATTGCAGGGCAGGTGTTCCCCTATAAATGAGCTGTGCTCTGGGGAAGGAGGGGTGGGGGAGGGCAGGATCTGGCCCACACCTGACTCTCACGACAGTGTATCAACCCTGTGTCTGCCCCTCACTGCACCTCCAAGCACTGCAACCTCCTCCAGAGGAAGGTCCCACACAAAACAACACTTATTAAACAATCAGCAGTCCTGCCCTAGAAGTCCACAGACTGATAAGAATTTAAAGCTTATCCAGCTACTAAAATCCTTTCCCCAGTTGCTCGGCAAAAGCAGGTTCACACAGCCTCTACCAGCCCCAACTGTTTCTGCAGTACTGCTATGTGAGAAGCCCTGGTATTTAAGCCTCTATGAGCTATAAATTGATCCTGGCTGAAAAGGACAGAACCTTCCAGAAGCTGTTCACAATACCTGTAGAAAAGATAAATGAATATGCAGCTTCCTATATGGATTCTCCACACAAAACAACACTTATTAAGCAATCAACAGTCCTGCCCTAAAAGTCAACAGACTGTTAAAAATGTAAAGCTTATCCAGCTACTAAAATCCTTTCCCCAGCTGCTCAGCAAAAGTAGGTTCACACAACCTCTACCAGCCCCATCTGTTTCTGCAGTATATTTTATTTATACCACCAGCAGTGGACAAAGTCTTATGATATGTTTTCAGAGGTCTTGGGACAGTATGCACCTCAGTCATAGTGCACACATGACTTTTAGGAGATCATAGCACAGAAAAATTCTGCTTTTCAATAAACCATACCCAACAGACATGAAATATTGCCAAGGCACCCAAAATATTTCATGGTGTACAGACATTATAAAGTCAGAAAATATATAACAGGTCCAGTTCACTGCCACCACACTGTGCTACCACATTTCTTCTTTGCATTTTTTGTTCTGGACTAAGTGATGTCTTTCTAGTTTAGACTGGCAGTGGCAGTTTTGCAGCATATTGATGTACAACATAACATGACACGGCACCAGTGGGAGCACAGTGTAGTGGCAGCGGACTGCAGGACCTTTTATATATTCTGACTTTATAATGTCCGTACACCATAAACTATGTTGGGTGCCTCAGCAATATTTCATGTCTTTTGGGTACAGTTTGTTGAAAAGCAGGAGTTTTTTTGTGCTATGATCTCCTAAAAGTCTTGTGTGCACTGTGACTGAGGTGCACACTGGCCAGAAGCATCTGAAAACATATCATATAACTTTGTCCACTGTTGATGATGGTACAAATAAAATATACATTATATAGTCTTATCTTTATTCTTTATACCATAAACACTGCAACGAGTCAGCATATACAGTATATGTTTGCAAGAAGTTGGACAGTGTCTACACACACAGGAAAGTACACTGACTGGTCACATGCAGTTTAGCACAGTATAATTGCACCGCTCAGTCCTGCTTTTTGACAAACACTTCATAATACCACGACATTACTGAGGCTCCAAAAATATTTATTTTTGAAAATAGACATTATGACATTATATGTGCTCACATACAGTCACTATAATTAATGTGCATCCCCAAAATGCTACTGTCTTGTGTCCAGAAAATTCCCCAGTGCTGATGAAGTGAAATGAGAGCATAACAAGAAATGCAAAGTCTCCCAGAATTAATGGCACACTCAGTCATGCATGCAGTGCGCATACACAGTCACCAGAATTAATGTTCATCCCCAAAATGCTGCTGTCTCATCTCCAGAAAATTCCCCAGTCCAGACAAAATGAAATGAGAGCATAACAAGCAATGCAAAGCCTCTAGAATTAATTGCACACTCAGTCGTGTGAGCAGTGCTCACACACAATCACCCGAATTAATGGGCATTCCCAAAATGCTACTGTCTTGTCTCCATAAAATTCCCCAGTGCTGATGAAGTGAAATGAGAGCATTACAACAAATGCTGCTGCTGTTGGAATTACATGTAATGCTGCTGTTGACTGACCTGACTGTGATGTGATGATGCACAGTGTCTTGCCAAACGGTGCGAAGGAAGAATAACCTGACCATTGAGTTTACCCTCCCAAATGTTGACACTGAGAACTGTTGGTTGCCCAAAGTGTGCTGCAGTCACCTCAACAGGAAGGATGCCCTTTGTGTGTACACTAATAGTACCCTTGATAAGTTGATATATGTATTTTTTTTTGGGGGGGTTGACATATATATATATATATATATATATATATATATATATACTTATTGTATTGTTTTGTGTCACAGGTCATATACTGTTAGAGTGAACATTTCTGTGCTTGATGAGAAATTTTGGCATTGGAATACTCTCAAGCTAGTGAAGGTAAGCATTTTTTTCAGGGGAAGGGGATTCTCATTTTAGGTCTCATTAATGGTTTATTGTTTGGTTAATTCTTCACATATTTTATCTGCATCCTTCTCCAGTCCAATAATGATGGTCATGTTCATCATCGATTCATACTACTTGTTACATGTCTGCCGGCACGGGTTGGGGGGTATGATGTTGAACAAGTTATTTGCATAAGGCAACTATGACATCACAAATCATCAGGAAGTTTCCTACAAAAAGAAATGAAGGACTTATCAGTACTTGATTGCCGCAGTAACACATTATGTTTAAGCTGTGGCTGTTCCACCCTGTCATATGTGCTGATTAACAGATAGCAAGCTGTCTCACTGAAGCCACATGAAGACCAAATCATCACATCACAAATTTAGTACCAGACTGTAACCAATACACTGTGTCAGTGTCCCTGTGTCTTAACTCAAGTTGCATTTTAAAACCACATCTTGTTAAGTCACAATCTGGGTCAAACTTTTTTCAGCGCTGGCATGGCTGCAGCAGCAATGCAGTGTGTGATGTGTATGACAAATATTATGTGACGTACATGTCACCTACTTTATATGAATCATCAGTCGGATTTATACTCTTTGGAAAAAATTGACAACAAAAAAGAACAGATGAAATAAAATGTATATACTTACTAGTATGGAAATGGATATCCCATAGGTTGCTGTAGACAGTAATGCTGTACCATGCAGTCCTTCAGTGAAGGAGAGTAGTTTGTTAACCTGCAAAAAACAAAATAAGTTGACCGTATGTGTTTGACCACTGCATCTCAGAAAAGCAACAGGAAACAAAACACACCTAAAGGAAGTCAAATAGCATGAAAAACATTAGTACACATAGTCACTTTAAAGTATTGATAGTAAGTAGCCTTGTGCCTGTGGCTGATGGTTGTGGTCTCCCCTCTGACTCCCTCTACCTTGGCAAGGTCAGGACATGTAATGGAAAACATCAGCAGAATGGTGGTGGTGAGTGGTGGTCATAGGCACATGATGACATTCTCTCTCACATTTTCCTGCATCTGGTGGCAGTGGCTAACAGCGGTTTTATGGTGGTGATCCAGGGGGGCACATAATGACACTCCCTTTCACATCTTCTTGCATCTGGTGGCAGTGGCTAAGAGCGGTTTTATGGTGGTGGTCCAGAGGGGCACATGATGACACTCCCTCTCATATCTTCCTGCATCTGGTGGCAGTGGGGATTGGGAACAGCTGCAGCCTGCTGCAACACATTCACTATCAATGTCAGATGCACACAGTTGGGTGGTGGGCAGGATATATTGTGCACTGTGTTACAAATCTGATGTGGCATATGGAATTTGAGTCACTATGAGTGGGACACTGACTTAACTTTATGAAAAATAACACATGTACCATAGAAAAAATGTGACAACCTTTTAATCACTTCACTTAAAACCTGCCAACAGCAGCCTCATCATCATCCTCATACAGAAAGCTGCCCTGGCAGTCATCAGTGTCTGAATTCTGCCCACTGGGAAATTATTTCTCCACTGTGTCATCCTCTACCTCAGTGGTAGGCTGTTTCATGCTGCCAGTGCCACCAGGATGGTCCATTTCTACATCAGCACAACCATGACTATGCCGGGGTACGAATACTGAGGTTGCAGTCTGAGCTGGTATGTGCCCCTCATTAATTTTTATGAATGTCAGGAAACTGACATTTTCAGGAGAGAGGTTTGTATGATGATCCTGTAGTATTGCACCCTCTGAGCGGAATACCCTCTGGACACTTACACTGGAGGGTGAGCATGTCAGGTACTTCAGTGCCACTGCGGTTAGCTCTGGCCATTCACTGACCTTTCCACTCTAGTATAAAGAGGATCACCAGTTATTGACAGATGCCTGTTTTCAGCCAAATATGAGTCAACCATTCATTGTGCTGCACTAAGTCTGGTGGTTGATGCATCATCCTGTTCTCTGGAATCATTTATGTCATAAATCCCGACTTGGGACAAAGCACCCCAAAGTGGGTTAATGCCAACCGGTTTGGATGACAGACCACCTGGAACTGCAGTCCCCTTACAGGATATGCTTGATACTACTCCAAACTGACCTTCAGCCTGATTATGTTTCTGAGGTTTGCTGACCTTGGCATGTGACTTCTGTGCCCCATGAACCAAGCGCACCAGTTGCCCACTGACATTTTTTACCTGTTCAGGCCTGCCCTCCAGTAGTTAGGCAATTCCACATTTGTATTGTGGGTTCAGCATTGTTGCTATTGCAAAGTTGTTACTATGCTGAATGCTCAAGATGTGCCAGTTCTGGTCAAATACTGTCAGCATGTGTTTCAGCAACACACTGCTAGCAGTCTCCGGCAACATCAAGGCTATACTGTAGATTCACCGATGTCTGCCTCGACACTCGCAGCAGTGAAATTGGTTGGCTAATGGAGCCAGACTCACCACTCACTGCCCATATGGCATGTTCAAAAGGCCTCAAAATTTTTATTACAGAGTCCATGAGGCATCACTGTTCAGTCGTCAGAGACATGGAGGCCTCGGAAGTGTCACGGTTAGTGTGCATGACAAGATATTCTGAGATGGCTTTGTATTGTTCATAGAAACATAGAAACACAGAATTTGATGGCAGATAAGGCCATCTTGGCCCACCTAGTCTGCCCATTTCCCTACCTGATGGATAAGCTAGTTAATCAACAGCTTACTTCCTCCTACCCCTCACTAGAATTGCCTTATGTCTGTCCTATGCATTCTTGAATTCTCCCACTGCTTCTGACTCCACAACCTCCTCAGGAAGGCTGTTCCATGCATCCAAAACCCTCTCTGTCAAAAAATACTTTCTAACATTACCTCTGAGCTGTCCCCCTTCTCTATCTTCAAATTGTGCCCCCTTGTTCTTGCACATCTCTTCTTCTGAAAGATGTTACCCTCTTGTACTTTGAAAATTCCCTTGAGATACTTGAAAGTTTCTATCATGTCCCCCCTCTCCCTCCTTTCTTCGAGAGTATACATATTAAGCTGCTTTAGTCTCTCCTCATATGTCTTCTGGTGCAGACCCTGCACCATTTTGGTTGCCCTTCTCTGAACAGCCTCCACTCTGTCTATGTCTTTGCAGAATTGCACGCAGTACTCCAGATGTGGTCTTACCAACTGTCTGTACAGAGGGATAACAACTTCCTGTTTTCTACTGTTGATGCCTTTCCCTATGTATCCCAGTATCCCCCCAGCCTTCCTTACTGCCCTCTCACATTGATGCCCACCTTTAGGTTATCTGATATAATTACTCCCAGGTCTCTTTTGATTTTTGTTGTTATTAACTCACCCCCCACTGTGTACTCTTCCCCTGGGTTTTTGTTTCCCAGATGCATTAACTTGCACTTCTTTGCATTGAATCTGAGCTGCAATATAATTGACCATTCCTCCAACCTTGCCAAGTCACTTTTCATCCTTTCCACCCCACCTTGTGTATCGACCCTGTTGTGGATCTTTGTGTCATCTGCAAAGAGACATGCTTTTCCTTCCAGGTGCTCTCCAATGTCAAATACAACCTCTCTGCCATGTATAAAGTGGAGCTCCACCGGGTGACAACTTCTAGCTTCAGGTAGTGTTGTGGGAGGTTGTTGTGGATCTGCAACTGCGGAAGCTGGTCACGAGCCTTTGCAGAGCGTGAAAAGGGAGAACAGATACGGCGTGCAACTGTCAGCATTTCCTTTATATCAGGGTGCTGCAGAAACTCCTGCACCACAAGATTTAAACAGTGGGCCATGCATGGAACCCGAACAAAACCACCATTTGTGATGCATTTAACCACATTTGACCCATTGTCACTTACTATGAACCCAGCTCTCAGGGGCAGGGGGTTCAGCCACTTGTCAATTTCAGTCAGTACCAAGTCCAGCATGTTTTCACTAGTGTGTGAACAGGTCACATTGGGCATAGCAAGTATTGCATGCTGTCGAATTCCTGGAAGATTGCTACCACGACACTCTACCTTACTACACTGATTATTCACACTACCACCAGCACAAACAACCCCCGGCACCTGCGCCCAATATGCAGTTATACACAAATTTGAATTCCCTGCTGTTTTGCCATTTGTCCACATATCCATACTTAAATGGGTGAATGGAGAGGAGGATTGTTGAAGGGCATGTCTTACAGAGTAGGACACAGTACGGTACAACTCAGGGACAGCATGGGTGGAAAAGTATGTCCTGGATGGGACTTTCCATTTTGGACAGGCACGTGCTGCAAACCACAGGAACGTGGAATTCTCCACAAAGGAGAAGGACAACAGATCAATTGCCAGCATCTCAGCTTCAGCAGCATTAGGCTCACATGACACTGTATGATTGGGTGCGTACTTCAGCTTATGGGCAAAAACACTTTGCAACGTGGGCTGACTTAAATGTTTTGCATGGGGTGTGACAAATGTCTCTGCTCTACGAACGGCCGGGGTTGGGGTGTGGACGTGTGATGAAGACGGTTGCACTGGTGATGAAAAATCCACAAATGGAGTTATTTTCCCAGATTTACAAACAGGGGTTGATGTACCTTTTGCACTAAATGTGCTGTATTGAGCACCAAAATTGCTACTCTCACCACCACTGGACAAGATTTCAAAATCATTATGCTCCTCTACCTCATCATGCCTGTAGTAATCCTCTGCTGTTATTTCATCGCTATTGGACACATTCCAACTTGATCTTACAGTCATGGAAGGGGATAACATGCTCATTACGGTTGATGATGAGGGTGAAGGCCCCACTCTGGTATTAGCTGCCATCTAGTGCTGGGTGCACAGTGCCATGTGCCTGTTCTTAAGATGTGTGTCCTGGTCCCCTGTGCCCTGATGGCTCCCCTTTTTACCTCGACTCACACGCATGTGGCAAAGCTGGTAGAGTGCAACTGACTCATCATTTGCATCTTGAACAAAAAAATTCCAAACAAGGGATTGTGATCCCCTACTTTTAACATGTCCCTGATGCTGCTTATTGGACTCTGTTTTTTCAAGCCCTGAAATGGAGGGGTGCTACATGATTTTTCAGGCAGGACACACTTGGACTGTGACTGACCACCACAGCTACCTATCATTATTACTGGGTTATCATCATCATCATCATCAGCAGCAGCAGCTTTTTCGGGGGGGTTAATGCAAACAGACCCAGATCCAGCCACCTTAATTTCTTTTTCCCAGTTCCAACAGGGTCACTGACATCATCATCATCATATTCATCAACATCATCCACAGCCACATCTTCTGCTTGGATGCGGTCATGTGGAGAACATGTTCCAACCACAGCAACATCATCATCTTCATTACCTAGTATTTTTACACCACACCGTGAATCATTGTATGGAAAATGCATGGCCTGTACCGCTGTGGAAGAAATGTGACATTGTGCGTTATCGTCGCCATGATGATCAGAATCATGTTTGGTTACCATGGGGATATCACTGGGGAGTATGGCATAATCTACACTGTCACTCACTGCTTTAGACTCAGCTATATTTTTGGACATGGTCAATGGGTCAGAAGTGGAACTTGGGGCAGCAATACTCATACCACCAGCAACTACACTAACACCACCAGCTGGGACAACATCATCTCTTCCAACTATGAGTGAAGCTACAGATTGTGCTGTAAAAAATGTGGATGGAGGAATCCCTTTCCTCACATCAGCAATGCACTCCTGTGTTCTACCATGCCCACAGACAATCTTAAGACTGGCAGCAGTGCCATGGCCAGAAACAGCTTTGCTTGCACATCTCTTTGTGGGCATTTTAGGAGATCACCAAGAAAATCGTAAACAAATTTAGATTTTGGAACTTTCAGTCTTGGCCGATGGATGTGAAACCAAAAAAAACAACAACTGTGGTTTCAAGAAGAGATGCAGATGCAAAGTCACAACAATACCTTAACTAACCAGTGCTCACAAGTCACAATCCAGTCTGGAAAAGAATACCTTTGCGGTGGTGGTGGTGGTGGTGGGGGCGGGCTGGCACTGCAGTAACAGTCCAAAACCAAGATACCATAAAGCAGTACAAAATCATGCAGGTACAGTGGATAGCAGGTTCACACTGCTGCAATTACTCTGTGACATAATAAAAGCTAACATACTAACATACTATTTGCCAGCAGATTAGGCCTTACGGTCTATCGAGTCTGCTCGAACCTTAGATCCTTAGTTGGGTGCTGAGACCCTCCCATCCCTTGTGCTCCAGAAACCCGTATCATCCATCCCCACCCCCCCGGGACAGGCCATCATCTGATACATCCACTTTCTGTGTCTGTCCCACCCTCTCTTGAAGCCCTCCACTGTGGATCTCTGAACCAGCTCACCAGGCAGTGCATTCCAAGGGTCCACCACCTCTCAGTGAAAAACCTCCTCCTCTTTTCCCCCCTCACCCTTCCACCTTCCAACTTCAAACCATGCCCTCTGGTGATACCTCCCTGCTTTAGTCTAAAGATTCCCTCCATATTTACCCTATTTATTCCCTTGAGGTACTTGAAGACCTCAATCATGTCCCCCCTGTCTCTCCTCTCCTCCAATGAAAACAGGCAGAGCTCCTTAAGTCTGTCCTCATACGTCAAATCCCCTAGCCCTCGTATCATCATTGTTGCCCTCCTCTGTACCCTCTCCAGGAGCTGTATGTCCCTCTTCAAGTGTGGTCTCCAGTACTGTACACAGTACTCAAGGTGTGGTCTAACCAGTCCATTGTACAGCGGCAGAATCACTTCCTTGCTCCTAGAGGTGATCCCCCTTACGATGCATCCCAACATCCTGTTTGCCTTGCTAGCCGCTCTCCTGCACTGCTCAGAGTTATTCATACATGTATCCAGCATGACCCCTAGGTCTCTTTCCCCTATTGAGGCCTCCAGCACCTCCCCTCCCAGGGTGTACCTGTGTTTAGGGTTTCCCCGACCAACATGCAACACCTTGCACTTGGTGATATTAAAATTTAATTTCCATGTGTGAGCCCAGCTTTCCAGGGTGTCCAGGTCCCCTTGCAGGGCCAACCTCCCCTCTTCTCCCTCAACTACTGCTCCCATCTTGGAGTCATCCACGAAGAGACTCATTTCACACCCTATACCCTCCTGATGTCCGATATTAGCTGCATTAAACAGGATCGGACCCAGGACCAGACCTCTGTGATGCCCTACTACCAACCTCTAGGGTTTGAGAGCTCCCCACAGACCACTACTCTCTAGGTGCATCCAGCTAGCCAGTTTTCAATCCATCTGACCATCAAAGGGCTCTACTTAACCCCATCAGTTTCTCCACCAGGCCATTGTGGGACAGAGTCAAACGCCTTGCTGAAGTCCAAGAATAATACATCCACAGGCTTACCCTGTCCAGTTCTGATGTTACCCATTCATAGAACTCCACAAGGTTGGTTTGACATGATCTACCTGGCACAAACCCATGTTACCGACTATCAGACCTCCCACCTCCTCCAAGTACACCCCAATCGTTCCTTTAGTATACTCTCCATTAATTTTCCCACCACCGAGGTCAAACTGATGGGTCTATAGTTACCTGGTACTTCCTCACCCTTTATGGATTGGTAGCACATGTGCCTCTCGCCAATCCCTAGGTACCCTCTCTGTCTCAAGTGACCTGCTGAAAAGCTCTGCCAGGGGTGCAGCCAGTATGTCCGCCAATTCCCATAGTACTATCGGATGAATGCCATCCGGCCCAGGAGATTTGTCTTTCTTTAGGGCCTTGAGGGCTAACCACACCCTTTTGGTGGAGATAGCATCATCCGTTCCCTCCACCTTACTGGCCTTTTTATCCTTACCCAGATGTGACACCCCTGGGGTACCTCTCTCTCCCTCTTGCTCCATTTCTGTTGCTCCCCTGATCCCGCTTACTGACGTTTCTATTCCCTTCGTGCCTTGCTTTGTAGATATCCCATCCCCCTCCCTAGTGAACACAGAGGCAAAGTACTCGTTAAATACCTCTGCCTGGTCCCTCGCCTCTTCCACCCACCCTCCTTCTGATCTCAATCTGCTGAGATGGCCCTTAGTTTTTCTCTGCTCCCCAATGCACCGGAAGAACCCCTTTTCCCCTCCATGTATCCCGTGCCAGCCGCTACTCTTTACTGGACTTTGCTCCCCTCACCATACGGGTGACTTTTCTAGATGCAAGCTGGTACATTTCCTTATCCCTATCCCCTCTTGTTGTTTTATATTTTTGTAGGCCTTCTTTCTCTGACTGCTACCTGTACCTCACTGGACCACCAGCATGGTTTATGTGACCTTGCTCCCTTACGCTTCAACTTAGCGCAGATCCTGACTGCCTCATGAAGTCCCCATTTTATGACCTCCATCTCCTTTCCACACTTGTCATTGAGGTAATCCCCATCAAGTGATCCTTGAGAATATTTCCCATGCCCATAAAGTCTGCCCCCTGAAGTCCACTGCTAGTGTCCTAGATCTCCCCCTCCCCCATGCTTATTTGAAACCAGACAGTATTGTGGTCGATCCCAGTCAGGGTCTTGTATAACCACAAGTCCCTTACCAGATCCCCATCTGCCAGAAATCACATCCAGGACATGCCCTCCTTGTGGCTCCATCACATGCTGTGTTAAGAACACATCCTGGAAAGCCATCCAGCAGCCTCTGCTCCTTGGCCACCTTAGAGGACATGGTTCCCAGTTTGTACCTGGCATATAAAGGTCCCCATCAACACCACTCCTTCCCCTTTTGGTCCACACTGGGCAATGATGTTGTCCAGCAAACCATCCTCTAGAACATCACTCATCCTGGGGGGGCCTATATACTACACCCAGCTTGACCTTATCTCCTGCTGGGGATCGTAAGGTGACCCATAAGGCCTCCACATTTCCCTCTGCCTCTTCTACCCTAGCAATTTCTATGTCATCTCTAATGAACATAGTCACTCCACCCCATCTGCCCTCCTTTCTATCCTTCCTAAGCATAGTGTACCCCCGCTACGTTTAGGTCCCAGTCATGGTTTTGTTGGCCTACGTTTCTGTGACCGCCGCCACATCCACCCCCTCGAACAGCATGGCCTGGAACTCTGGCAACTTGTTTCCCAAGCTCCTGGCATTTACTAACACCAACCCCAACCCTTATCCCTGATCCTCTTTGTCGAACCCCACCCAGATTCCTTATACTTCCATCCTCCCTCTGCTCCTCCTGAAACCTCCACCCCCAATCTGTTTCCCCCCTCCCCCCTTGGGCTTGAAGGCTACTCCCCTCATCTGGAGGAGAGGGCTTCTGATCAGCCCCTCCCTTATCCCTCCCCTCACAAGTTTAAACCCTACCTTTCTTGTATGTAGTCAGCCATCCCCTGTTAAGGACTTCCTTCCCTAATGGGGCAAGATGAAACCTGTCCTTGGCATATAGTCCCTTATCCTCCCAAACTCCATTCCAGTTCCCTAACACCCCCAACCCAATCTCTTCACCCTACTTCCTGAGCCAGTCATTAACCTCTGTGAGCTTCATTTTTCTCCACTGAGGCCTTTGGTACTGGCAATATCTCGAAAAGGAAATGTTGCATCCATTATCCCGACAGACTCTGGCAAGTTCTTGGAACCTTGCTTGGATTTCCAAATGCTATTTCCTGTAGATCATTAGTTCCCAAATGCACCAGGAAATCCGGTTTCCCTCCACAATCCCTAACCATTTCATACACCATGAACTTTGCTCTGTGCACTGTCAGCCCAGTCATATTCACTACCTTCACCTGCCTATGGGATCCACCCCCCTGTCCCTCCCACTGGATACCCCTAATCATCGAGTCTCCCAACAACAGAACCTTAACACCGCCATCATCCTTATGGTTACCTCCACTGTGCCCTCTCAGCCCCCTTTCCCCCCCTTTATTCATGATCTCCATTTCGTGGGAGTCTTCCTGCCTTATTAGAGACCCCCTTGTCACCCTCCCCTTTCTGCCTCCCTTGCTATTTTGCCCACTAACTCAAACCCCCTCTGAAAAGGTGTCCTCTTTAACTCTCTCTTATCCGAACCATTTATCCTGGCCCTGATGGTTTCCCCTTCCCCCACACCGCCATCCTCCCCCCTTGTAATAGTACCCCTGCCTCTAGAGGCTCTCTGTGGGTCCCCTTTAGCTAGGGCCCCATCCTTGGTACTGACCCCCCTGCTGAAGGGGGGACTCCTCTACCACCTTCTTGTCTCCCAGTTCTTCTCCAATCACGCTCTCCTCCCTCATGTCTGGAATATGTTGCATCTCCCCCATTTGCTTAACATATATGTTTCCCCTTCTCCCTCTGGGACTATTACTATCCTTTCCATAGCCGGTCCGTGATGCCCTATGGGTATCCGACTCCTTCCCCCCGGCCTCTGTATAAGTTTCCTCATTTCCACCAACCCCTTCCTCCCACTCTAGGTTGCTTAGTAGCTCAAATTTATTGTGACACTCATGTCAGCCTCCATCAAGTAACCCGAGTTTCCCTGACTGCACCTCTAAACTGCCCTTCTTCTTCCCCTCTTGCTCTGTTCACCTTAGGAGCTCCTTCCCACAGTCTGCTGTTTTAGGCTTCCACACAACAGCCCTCTTGACTCTTCCCCTCCACTCTCTTTGTATTCAGAATGTTCACCCCGTACGCTTTCCCCTTAGCATAAACTTCCCTATCTAAGGGTCCTCTGTCCCTAATATCCCCCCTCCTGCTTGCTGTAACATAACGTCCTATAATTTCAGAGCATTGCCCCAGCCTCCCCTCAGCTCCACCCTTCTGCTGCCCATATCCACACCCCTTATCCTTGGACACCCCCCCCAGCTCCCCCAGCTTACTCCTTAACCAATATACCTCACTCCTGATACAAGACAGCTGTCTACAGAGTGGGCAGCCTCCATCTCTCCAGGCCCAATTTAGAATTATTGCCATCCCACAGCCTGTGCAGCCTACAACCCTTCCGAAGATGCTTGCCATGGTGGAATATGGCCACCCTGTTTATCCCCCTCTGTTTATAATGGCATACCCCCTTTTCTCAGTCCCTTTCCCCTGGAATACAGTTTCTCTCTATACTGACTGTAGTTATTTACAAACCCAATTTCAACCCTACCAATAAAGTTCTAAAGTCTCACAAACACATACAATCCAGTGTGTGTTCGGTCCCACTAACAGTGTGTGTAAGCAGACATCAGGTACCGTATGATGTCACAGGCCCACCAGCTCCTGTTGCTTCGAATTTCAGTCCCAAAACAGAAATACTCAGCCCTTCAATCCCAGCCCCCTGTGGTTTTTCAGTATTTAAGAAAGCCTACAAAACAGGGTGGGTGTGAGGGCTCTTACCAAACACCAGGCAAACAACACATTTAAATTTCCATCTAATTAACCCTGACAAACAACAGTCCCCAAGCCTCCAAAGTTACAATATCACAGCCCAAGTAACAGTTCTAATTCAAGGTAATAATTTTTATCACATAGAGCTAATTTCACTTACAAACTAATCAAATATTTCAGTTATAAAAGAATATAATCCCAGACCTCTGTCCTACCAGCCTGCTGCTTGAGTTCCCAAGTGAACAATGGAGGCCAGGATAATTCCTGTTTAAAGACAAGGTAATTGCAGCTAATGTCCCTTCCCCCTAACACCAGGCAAAGAACACATTTAAATTTCCCTCTAATTAACCCTGACAAACAACAGTCCCCAAGCCTCCAAAGTTACAATATCACGGCCCAAGTAACAGTTCTAATTCAAGGTAATAATTTTTAACACATAGAGCTAATTTCACTTACAAACTATTCAAATATTTCAGTTAAAACAGAATATAACCCCAGACCTCTGTCCTACCAGCTGTTTGATTTGATCACACATGTCGCACACACACACACACTCACACACGCACACACTACACGTAATGCATAGCAAATTGAAAACTTCAGTAATATAACCACATATTTTAAACAAACTGAAATTATGCACTGCTGCGCCACAACAATCAACAAAAAATGTCAAGAATTACTGAAAATATTACTGTGTGTACATTGACACAGTTATACAAGAAAAATATAACCAACACAGAAAGACTGTATTTTTCTTCCAGTAAATCTACCTACACCACAGATACGCCAATTCCCCAAAGCACACTTCAAGTGTCTGTCAGTACACAGACTGAATGTTCTAAATTAACATTCAAAATCCACACACAAACAATAAACGCTCAATGATATGAGCACAGGGGGGGGTTTCCTACAATCGATGCACTAAATTTTGAGCAAACAAAATGACTTAAAAAGGCTTTTTTGACAGCTTTTAGAGGGTTTGAATTGCAGAGAGATCTGAGAGCAAACTGTCTCCTACAGCTACCTACACACACACTACCCAGAACTGAGGCTGTGCAAACAATCTAGAGCCCATGTGACCTGCAGTCCTATAAACCACTGCAAAATTCACCTTGGAGCTCAATTACAAGGCAAAGTGATGCGAAGTACATTGATTTCAATATACTTCGCCCTAAAATTGGTGGAGAAGTGGTTGGGAGAAGGCGGAGTAACGCAAAGTCATTGTTTTCAACGGACTTTGCGTTCCTCATTATGACGTGAAGTACTCCGCTTTGTGTTGTGGATTACTTTGCGGATTCCACATTACTCCACAAATCACTTCGTGGGGCAAATTATGGCCACTTCACCCACCACTAGATGGCAGTGATGACAGAAACGTGCATGCACGGTGTTCATGCATGCACAGTCTGATTCTGCACCACCATCTTGTGCACGGCAGCCGTCATTTCCACAGTTGCAGAAAAAAAAGAAGTGCCCTCAAAGTGGGTGTGTTTATGTGGCTGGCGGGGGGTGGGGAGGACATGCTGTATAAGCACAACCACTGGGAACTGGGCACAGCACTGTGGAAGCACACCAGACAGCGGTCTGGTCACATACTTCTACAGTAGTAGTCTGAGATCTTGTGTTGGCATAACATCTGTGGAGCTCTGCCCACGCAGCTGTAAAAATAGGTCAAAGTGAGGCAAATGGTTAAACAGAAAGGGAACATGCTATTGTATGGATTTTATAGGTATAAAGTAAACAGAGCTAATAGGTGTTTGAGGAAGAAATTTTATAAAGACAAACTACAGGACTTGTTAGCCACAGGTAGTAGAAAATCAGGGTGTGAGTATAAATTGTTTTGGGGTGCAAAAAAGGGATAATGGTGTACAGAATGTTGCCATAAAAATGCCCATGATAAGAAAGTAAATACAAAATCTGTGTAACAAAAAAATAAGAGTTTCTGTGGTTTATCCAGACAAAAGGAGACACTGTTGGTTCCCATGCATTTAAGGGGGTATATGTGCCATAAAAATCTCTGGCCACAAGTGAGTCAGTGCTTGAAAACCTTAAAAAAGCTATGTAAATAAGTTGAAGGGGCCCAGTAATATCCCTGGCTGGCTAAATTTGGCAATGCATGAAGGTGAGATACCTACCAGTTGGAAACAAGTGGAGGTAGTTTCTATGTTAAAAAAGAGTAAAGTAGATAATATTGCACCATGCAGCAGGAAACCTCCTGCCTTCCGTCCTTCCAGTCGGGAGCAATACACAAACCTTGTGGGTAAGGCCAAGCAAGGCCCAGGACTTTTAAACAAAGGCCCAAGGGGCCTCTACAACACGCCACTGCAGCTCACTGCATGGACGCTGTGGGGAGAAGCCAAAGAGATTGTGAGGGTACTGTCCCTCCTGCACAGCTCACCCTGTCTCCCCCAGTGGTCACTGCTCCTACCATGGAGCAGGAACCAGCCTGCCTTCCTCCCCTTCCAATTGAGAGCAACACAGATATGTTGTGGGTGTGGCCAAGTGAGACCCAGGACTTTTAAACAGTGGCCCTGAGTGTCACTGCAACAAGCCACTGCTGGTCTCCATAAGGACATCATCAGGAGAAATCAAAGGGGTCATGAGGGTGCCATGCATCTTGCATAGCTTGCCTCCACCCACTGATTGCTGCTGCTACCTGGGAGTAGGAACCAGCAAGCCTTTCTCACTTCCAGTTTGAAGCAATACACAGACTTTGTTGGCAGGGCCAAGTGAAGGCAGGGACTTTTAAGCAAAGGCCTCGGGGGGGCTGCAGCAACATGCTACTGCAGCTCACCACATGGACACCATCAGGAGAGGCACATGGAGTTATGACGATCCCTTCCATCTTGCACAGCTCACCCTCACCTTCAATGATTGCCACTCTGACCAGGGACCAGGAACCAGTCTGCCTTCCTCTCTTCCAATTAGAAGCAACACACGATCCTTATGGTGAGGCCATCAGTTTTTAGATTGTGTTAGATCAAGCAGTCCTCTGCGATGTGGACCGGAGTGCTAAGGGCCACAGTGCAATTGGCATTGTTGCTGACATCTGCCAAGGGCATCAGATGAGGAGGCAGCATGTGGCTGGCCATGCTGCCCAAACTTTGTTTGCATCATAAAGTGGGCAAAGGATGGAGATGGATCAGTAATTCTGGAATGCAGAGTTTGGGCCGCTCTTGTGGATAGGGACTACAACTGAGGCTTTCCACTTGCAAAGCACAGTGTTTGAACAGAAAGATTTGTTGAACAGGTCACACATAGGAGAGGCTATGGCAGAAGCACCTAATTATAAGAAGCGGGGTTCCAGGGAGTCAAACCCAGGAGATGAAATATCCTTGATGCACCTAAGGTGATGCAGGACCTCCTTCCAGATGGCCAATTTGAAATGGAAGGAGGGGCTATTAACAGTGGCAGAGGGTTAGCCGGCCCGGTTGGATTTTAGCTTGTGACACCAATGACCTGGGTTTGGAAATGGACCTAGGAGTCGGAGGGCTGGCCTGGGGGAGAAGGATCGTGCATCCTGGGAACTTCTGTCCTTCTCCAGAGGGACAGAGCGTCTGGTGCTTCATGGACCCCTGGTGGAGATTGTGGGTCTACCACGGCTGGAGCCTTCACCTTAGGGGAGGTGGGGTGGACGCTGGATATAATTGCACATCACCCACCCCCAGAGATCCAGCAAGCATCAAAAAAGCCAGCCCCCCCCACATGATGACCTGCTCTGCTGTCATCTCCACTGCCTTTGACATTCACTGAGGGGGTTCCACTCCCATGGCCCCAACCCGGGGGTAAGCCGAGGCTTGCCTTAGTGTCCATTGGGAGGGTCCCCCAGAGCCCTGCCTGGGGTAAGCCTGAACATGGGGAGCAACAGGCAGGGAAGGTCTGACCTCCAAATGGATGACTGGGGACCCGGGACCAAAATAAAAAGTGGCAAAGGGAGGGGAGGGAGGAGGAGGAGGATCGTGGGAGGGGAAGGAGGTCTTATGTTTTGACGGGACGGTGAAGGCTTGGTTAAACTCAGTAGCCATTGTGGAGCGGTCAGTGACCTCAGAGCCATGACATGCATAATGTTGGGTATGGAGGAGGATTTGCCTTTTAGTAGGGAGTTTATCTGTCCCCAGAATTCTTTAGGGTTAGAAAGATTGTTAATTTGAAGAGTTCGGAGGAAAGAGCATTTAGCTGAGTGTAGCTTCCTCTTACATAGATTATGCAGGTGTCTGTAAGCCTGCCAGTCAGCAGATAGACTAGAGCTCTTAAATAACTTCCTGGCAGAATCCCATGTTGCCATGAGGTTTCTGAGTTCCTTTGTGAGCCATGGGCATGGGCGCTCTTTGATCTCCGCTTAACCATAGAAGCGTAGAAACATAGAAACATAGAATTTGACAGCAGATAAGGACTGCTTGGCCCACCCAGTCTGCCCATTTCCCTACCTAATGGATAAGCTGCAGATCCTAGTTAACCAGCAGCCTACTTCTTCCTACCCCAACCCCCTAGAATTGCCTTATGACTGTCCCATGCATGCTTGAATTCCACCACTGTTTTTGACTCCACAACCTCCTCCAGAAGGCCGTTCCATGCATCCACAACCCTCTCTGTGAAAAAATACTTCCTTAAATTACCTCTGAGCTGCCCCCCATCTTCAAATTGTGCCCCTTGTTCTTGCACACCTCTTTTTGAAAGATGCTACCCTCTTGGACTTTGTTGATTCCCTCGAGGTACTTGAAGTTTCTATCATGTCCCCCCTCCCATCTTCTTCTAGCCATGCTGTTATTAAGCTCCTTAAGTCTCTCTTCATATGTCTTCCGTGCAGACCCTGCACCATTTTAGTTGCCCTCCTCTGGACAGCTTCCATCCTGTCTATGTTCTTTGTGGAGATTGGGTCTCCAGAACTGCACACAGTACTCCAGATGGGGTCTGACCAGCTGTCTGTACAGAGGATAATAACTTCCTGTTTTCTACTGGTGATGCTCTCTCTATGCATCCCAGTATCCCCCAGCCTCCTTGCTGCCCTCTCACATTGCTTGCCCACCTTTAGGCCATCTGATATGACTACCCCAGGTCCCTTTCCATTTTGTTGTTGTTAGTATCTCACCCCATTGTGTACACTTCCCCTGGGTTTTTGTTTCCCAGGTGCATTACCTTGCACTTCTTAGCATTGAATCTAAGCTGCCGTACATTTGACCACTCCTCTAACCTTGCCAAGTCCCTTCTCATCCTTTCCATCCCACCTTGTGCATCAACTCTGTTGCAGATCTTTGTTTCATCTGCAAAGACACATACTTTTCCTTCCAGTCCCTCTGCAATGTCGCTTATAAAGACATTGAAGAGGACCGGTCCTAATACTGAACCCTGCGGTACCCCACTAGTAACCCCCCTTTCTTCAGAGTGGACTCCATTTACTATTACTCTCTGTGTCCTATTCTCCAGACAGTTCTTTACCCAGGCTGTCATCTTGGGACCCACTCCCAGGCTGGCTAACTTGTATATTAATCTTTTGTGTGGGACTGTGTCAAATGCCTTGCTAAAGTCTAGGTAGGCCATGTCCACAGCCCCTCCCTGATCAACTACTTTGGTCACCCAGTCAAAGAAATCTATCAGATTCGTCTGGCATGACCTTCCCGCTGTAATTCATGCTGCCTTGGGTCCTGTGCCCCTCTGGCCTCTAGATACTGCGACAATTCTTTCCTTCAGAAGTGATTCCATCATTTTCCTATCACTTAGGTTAAACTAACAGGTCTGTAGTTTCCTGCTTCTGCCTTGCTCCCACTTTTGTGAAGGGGAATCACATCTGCCCTCCTCCAGTCCTCGGTACCACCCATCCTTCCATGATTTGTTAAAGAGGGTAGTCAGTGGTGTCACTAGTTCTACCCTTAGTTCTTTTAGAATTCTGGGATGAATCCCATCAGGCCCCATTGCTTTGTCCACCTTTCAGTTTTAAGAGTTCTTTCAGAACTCTTTCTTCTGTAAATGGGCTGGTATCAACTTCTGTATCCAGAGTGTTTCTACTGTTTGTTTTAGGTACCTCCCCTCTTCATTTGTAAATACTGAGCAAAATATTTGTTTAGTATCTCTGCCTTTTCACAGTCACCCTCTGCCCACCCTCCTCCCTTTATTAGCCTCACTAACCCTCCCTGATGTACCTATAAAAGGTTTTATCCCCTTCTTAACTGAGTTGGCTATCTTTTCAGTCGGTTTGGGCCTTTGCTGTTCTGACTGCCTTCCCAGCATCCTTTTGCTTTAACTGATACAGTTCTCTGTCCTGCTCCTTCTGTGATTTCTTGTACTTCCTGAATGCTTTCTTTTTCTCTCGAACCTTCACTGCCACTTCCTTTGAGAACCATAGTGGTTTCTTACATCGTTTTGTTTTGTTTATTTGCTTCACACAAAGGCTTGTTACCTCTGTGATGGCAGTTTTTATTATTCCCCATTGTTCTTCCACCCCTCCTTCCTGCCCATTTGCTAGTGCATTCCTTAGGCACTCACCCATTTTGGCAAAGTCAGCCTTCCTGAAGTCCAGTACTTTTGCCTTTGTATGGCTTGACTCTATTGCTGTGTTTATTATGAACCATACTGTTCGATGGTCGCTAGTTCCCAGATGGCTACCCACTCTACATCTGTGATCCTCTCTCCATCTCCATTTGAGAGAACCAGGTCTAAGATTGCTCCTCTCTAGTGGGTTCCAATACTAGTTGTCTAAGGCATGCCCCTGTAGGGCATCTAGAATAACCCACTCTTCGAAGTGGCTGCTGCAACTGCGCTCCAGTTAACATCTGGCATATTCAGATCACCCATCAGCAATATCTCCCCTTTTTCTGCCATTCTAAGTATACTTTCTATCATTTCCTTGTCCATTTCTTCCCCCTGAGAAGGGGGTCTGTATACAACTCCAGTGCGGATTTTAGGGGGTAGGGTAGGTTAGGATGATTGCTCCTCCATATGCAGAAGGTGGGGGAGTGATCAATCAAAGTGTCAGGAAGTACACCAGATAATTTAATGTGAAGGGGGTTGTTAGTGAGGACCCAGTCAAAGAGGGTGTGGTGACCAGATTTGTTATTGTACCTGGTAGGTTCGCTGATGAGCAGCGACAAATTAACATCAGGCAGGGAATTGTGAACAGACCCCAACTTTGGACCTAGGCAGTTGTTATTGAAGTCACCACATAGTACTAAGTCTGTGGGCAGAAAACTGGACCAGGATGTAATGAGGGACGAGGTGGGAGCACTAGGAGGGCAATAACTCCAGCCAATAACTAGTTTATTCACTTGCCCAGTTACTATGGTAATATAGATGGATTCAACTAATTAGGTACCGCTCGGGGGGGGGGGCCCAGCTTAGACACTGTCAAGGTGGAGCAATTGTATATGAGCATGCCTACGCCATGCCTAGAAGGCCAATTATAGCCAGGAATAGTAATCACATGGGACAGGATGCCTGGTTACAGTGCAGTCTTGGGGTTAGAGTTCAGAGCTTTTAACCTTGATACCTGGGTTTGAATCCCACCATCTCGACTTATTCATTGTGTGACAGCAAGCAAGTCACTAAACCTCTCTGTGCTTAAGCTCCATGCTCTCTTTTTTTCTCCCTCACTCCCTCTTCCTCTGTGTGTAAATCAGCAGTTTGTGTTAGTTATGAAAATATTTGCAGCTATGAATTCTTGACATCCTTACACTATTTATTATGATCTGTTCAAGGAATACATTACTAGGATATACTTGAGTCGTAACTTGTTAGAGCAAGAGCAGACCATCTGGTCTATCGAGGCGGCCTCCCATTTCTCAGTAGTGAGTCAGAAGATAATTACCTGACAGAGTCAGTTGATGTAACCTGTTTTTAAATATGGTCTTATTGGGAGAGTTTACCACATATCGTGGTAAGGCATTCCAGAGGACAATTACCCTCTGTGTATAGAAGTGCTATCTTGTATACTTTTAAATGTAATGTTCAATTCTTGTTAATATACCTTTCTTGTTGGTTTGTATGTGATGCTACCAGGTTACTACTGACATTTCCTTAGCTACTGCTGCCTTGTGGGCTCAAAAAGGTTGAAGGGCCTGGGACTAATAAACTCCTGATTGAGGTGTTCGTATCCAAAGTTAGAATGAAATCGTGTGGTACCTCTACCCAGAGCAAAGTTAAAGTGGGCCTAGCGTAAGTATAGTGCTACCCTGGAATGCAATACCCCCCCCCCACTTCCCTATAGGATCAACCCACCCTCGAACAGACTGAGTACACTCATCACAGAATCCCAAAAATCTTGAAACTCCTAAATGGAAAAAATATAATGACTTCGGCAGTGATGAGAAGTGAAACAGAGATTTTATTTAGGGTCAGATTTGATGCTGTAATAGGAAAAGGGCATATGCAGTGTACAAGTACCGTGTCTCTGGCTGGTTCTCGTGTGCCTGTCCAGGCCCAGCCTCCAGTAACCCAAGAGTTGCTCTTCTGTTACCCTAGTAGAAGCCAAATAAGATATGCAGTCCTGTCTGTGGAATGAGTGTAGGCCTGATGACATTGTACCTGATTGGCAGTTGGTTGTGCTCTTAAATTAAACAGCAATGATTTGTTGCAAACTCAAACCCCAAACCAAAAGGCTCCTAAACCCAAAAGGGTATTTGTAAATCCCAACCGGATGGCTTAGTCCTTTAACTGATTTCCCAACTGAGTATCTCCAAGCCCTTCTCACACAGCCAAGCAATGCTACTTTGTTCCACAGCAGCACTTACCATCTCAATTCCAAGGAAGATGCATGAATTTGGTAGAAAGGCCTTTGATTTGCAGTACCAAACACTTGGAAAAACTCCCTCACCAGCTGAGGAATGCTTTTAGCTTGGTTTTTCCGGCTAACATATAACTCACTGTATTTTTTGGGTTCTAGAATCCCCATCTAACTCACCACAAATCATGTTACAGAACAATGTTCATGCTCTTTTTTGCAGTGCACTGACTTTGTTAGTTTGTTTTAATTACTGTTTGGATGTACTTACCTTTAGAGCTGTGTGTGTGTGTATTTTAGCTTGTATATAACTATTCCTGCTTGACTATTTTAACCTGCTGACTGCTGCTATCCTCCCTAGGACCACCATGAAAATGAGATGATGCATCTCAGGTAGCCCGTGAAGTGGGCGCATGAGGAAGGGCCCTTCCCGGCACAATCCACTCATGGCAATGGAAAGGTAGGGTGACCGGATGAGGGGGTGGGCGAACTAGGCAACAGAATGTCAGCTATACGTGACATGCTCGGGGGTGGTGAAAAGCAGCATGGTGAGCGTGGGCTGGGAGGGGTGGAGAGGCTGTAGGGGGTGGTGCCGGTTGCCAGTCGAGATATGTCATGGCATTGGGGATTGGCTAGTGGCTGGGGTGGCTGAGGTACTGAGTTCGGTCCGGCTCTGTGTGATTTTTATTGTGCCTGGCCTGAACCTTTTTATTTTTACTGCCTCCCCGACATGCACCCCTGGAGTTAAGAATCCTTAAGGTGGTGGTGCATGGGGGCGGAGCCTCACGAGGGGGCATAGCCCCCGCCCACAGAAAGCAGTAAAAATATGTCATGGGGCCATTGTACTAGTGTATCAGTTGCTTCAGAGTGCCAAAAATGTGTTCGGCACTCTGACTGAGCGATAACGGTGATCACCTTTAGGCGTTCGCTGTTATCACATAGAACCTGCATCGCATAGTGTTATCCTAGTTGGAGTAATTTCAAATAAATAAATAAACACTATGATACAATATAGACATGGCAAGTTCTGTTTCACTCCTGGTAGGCCAGGGAAACTCCTTGAATACACAGAGGCAATGGCTGAGTTGCAGCGAGTCCCTCTCTGGCTGATTTCACCGTCTCTCTTTTCCCCTCTAGTGTTGACTGGCTGATGACTGTTACTCCACTTCCTCTCAGGCATCTCCTGACCTCAGCAGTCAGCAGACAATCTCCGATACACACAAGGCAGCTCAGTCTGGGAAAACCAATCCTGCTGGAATTGCAGACTATGTTCTGGCATCCAGTCCTGCCTAGTGTGTTGTGATAACCAGCACCAGGCTTCACTCCTGGCTGGGTGACTTCCCAGGCTAGCTGCAAGCACAGTTTGACTTTTCAAAGCTGCAACAATAGCCCAGGAGGCACAGAAAGAAATCAGACTGTGCATTTCTGTGTTTGTTAGCTGTGTCAGCAGTGGGGGAGTCAGTCGCAGTCAGTGGCCAGAGAAAGGACAGCAGAGAGCTGCATGGAGCTGTGGCTACAGTCGGCAGTGGGGTCACAGTCAGCGACCAGAGGAAGGAGAGCTGAGCTGTTTGGAGCTGAACTAGCGAGGGGTGTAGGTCGCAGTTCGGCGACTGAAGCAAGGACGGCCAGCCAACCACAGACCATGGTGTAGGATCGGGCCAATCTGTGAGAGAGGTGCCAAGGCAGTAGGCTTTAAAAAAGTCAGCCAGACCACAGAGCTGATAGCTGTGTTTGTTAGCTGTGTCAGCAGTGGGGGAATGGGTCGCAGTCGGTGACCAGAGAAAGGAGATCGGAGAGCGGCACAGAGCTGTGGCTGCAGTCAGCAGCGGGGTCACAGTTGGCGACCAGATGAAGAAGATCTGAGCTGTTTGGAACTGAACTAGCAAGGGGTGAAGGTCGCAGTTCAGCGACTGAAGCAAGGACAGCTGGCCAACTGCAGTCCATGTTGTAGGATCAGGCCAATCAGGGAGAGAGGTGCCAAGGCAGGCAGGCTTTAAAAAGCCAGCCAGACCGCAGTGCTGAGAGCTGTGTTTGTTCCCATCCTCCATCCCTGGCCCCTTTTAAATACAGAGGGGGAGAGGTGCCGTATATGAAGTAGAGAAGCTAACGGGTCACAGGTCTAGAGGTCACTTGATCTTGGACTACTGATACTGGAGGTGCTGGGGACTTGGACTTGAACTTGGTGTCTTGGACTTGAACTGGGTGACTATGGTTATTAATTCTTCATGGCTATGGTTTGCACATGCTTTATTATTTCTAAAAAGTCTTGACTGTGGGTTGGGGCTGAGGAGGGGGTGAGGGTCAGGGGCCCAAAAATACATAAGGTGTGATTTTAGGACTGTATCTGAGTATCACGGAAGAAATGGTAGGGCAGCACAGAGGGAGGGGAGACCAAGGTTGGGGGATCTTTGGCGGGGTGGTGAGGTGTAGTGGCTGTGGAATGGCTATGATCCTAAATTGGGCTTGGAGGATGGGGGGTTGTATGATGTGTAAGCAGTTCAGTCAGCTAAGGGATAAAGTGGCTAAGCTAAGGTGGGGGTTAAATGGGGAGAAGCTGGGAAAAGGGGGTAAAGAGACAGGGGCGGTATAAGCCAAGTAAGGAGTGGAAAGGGCTGAGTGGATTCACTGGAGGATCAGATACACTGTTCTGGAAGTCAAGGGCTTGGGAGGGAGAGGATGGAAGGGGATCCAGAGGAGATAGACCAAAGGTGGTAACAGACAGCAGCAAGTCCAGAGTTGGGACATTGATGCCCAAGACAGGAGGAAAGGGGTCACTGGGAACTGACAGAAGGAGGTCTAGAGGCACAAAAATGACTCCTGTAGCTAAAGAAAAGGGGTCAGCTGGGGATCAGGAGCAGTGGAAGACAGTAGGCTCAGGAAAAGGCAGACGGATGCCCAGAATGAAGGATGATGTAGGCATAAGTGAAATGGGCCAGAGGTTGAAAGTAACAAATAGTTTTGCCCCGCTAGGTACCCTAGTCGAGGACATTTTGGAGGAAGGGATCCAGCAGGGGCCATCAGAGAAGGGGGGGCAGAGTGGCTAAGGGACATGGGGGGGAAAGATCTCAGGTGCAGTGGAAAGGGGGAGGAGGGGGGCTGGCACATTGCATGCAGGGGAAGGGGTGGAGGAGGGGACGGGCACATTAGGGACACACCAGACAGTGGCACTAGGGAAACTGTGGCATAAGAAAATGGTCAGAAAGGAAGCACTGGAAGAGCTGGAGTTGAGCTCCTGGGAGGCTGAAAATTAACGGGAGGAAACCCTGCAGGGCAGGAGCTGCAGTAGAAGGCTGAGGCATGCACTGGGCAGGGTGCAGGAGAGGGGAAACATGCAGACAGAGCAGGTGATGAGGAGGAAGACTTCCTCAAGTGGGGTACAGTGTTCAAAACCTTCTGCAAAGATGGGCAGGACAGGAACAGTTGGAAGGGGATCAAGCACAGTTGGCACAATCTCACACAGTGATGCCAATGGGGGAAGGCCAGGAGCAAATAAAGGGAGATCAGGTGAAGTTGGCTCATGCTCAAGCAGTGATGTAGGAGGGGTTTGCAGGGATGAAGGAAGCCAGGTGGAAGTACATGGGATGAAGTGGTACAGTGATGCAGATGGTTGAAGGCCTGGAGCAGATAGAGGGGGTCAGGTGAATTTGGCTCATGCTCAAGCAGTGATGCAGGAGGGGTTTGCAGGGATGAAGGAAGCCAGGCAGAAGTGCATGGATGAAGAGGTACAGGAGAGGGGAGTCTGAGGAAAGGCTAAAGGGAGAGGGTGAAGAGGGACGGATGCTGGGTGTGGGTAAAAATCAGGATAGGTTAGGTGATAGGGAACAAAAGATGAGCAGGGGCAGAAACCAAGTCAGGATGGAACATGAGGAGGAGTCCAAAGGGAGCTAAACCCCGTGACACAAAGCTAGAGGCCAAGGACACCCACGGAGCGAGGGGCAGTAGGGTGGCACTCTTGGGGACTCAGAAATTAAGGGGCTAAAATGGGGAAGGAAGGGAGCAAAAAACAATGCAGTATGGGTACAGTGCATGCCAGGATGACGGCGCTGGAGGTGAGGCATCATATTCCTTCCTGGGGTAAGCAGCAGGATGAAAGGACACATCTGGTGTTTCACCTGGGCACAAATGACTTGGAGGGGAACAGTCTGATGGAGGTACAGGCAAGGTTTGAGGAACTCACTAGGTTCTGTAGGATCAACACTGTTTTTCCTTCCTTTTCCTTCTCTGAGATGTTGCCAGTACCAAGAGCAAGCACACCCAGAAAGGAGAAGATAAGGGCATTCAACAATTGGCTACAAGGTTGGATCAGTCAGATGGGGTTTGGCTGGAGAGGTGACTGGGGCTCTACATGGGAGGAGGAGGGGCTGTATGACCAAGACAGGCTGCACTAAAGAGTAAACTAGGGGACTTCATGGCAAGGAAGTTCAATTTAAACTAAATAAGGGGAGGGGGATAAGGACAGGACCATCCTTACATGAGGCAGAGTAGAGAGGTTATCAGCCTCCCCCCCAAGTCACAACACTCATCAAGGGAACAGTTAGCAGCAGGTAAGGACGGGATGGGGCTACATGTTGGAGGGCTTTGGTTGCAAATGCCAGGAGCCTGGGGAACAAAATGGGAGAACTGGAGGCCACCATGATGGAGGAGAACCTAGACATTGTAGCAGTGAGTGAGACTTGGTGGAACTAGCACCATGCCTGGGAGATAATGATCCCAGGGTATCATTTGTTTAGGAAAGATTGGGGGGGAGGGGGGTGGCATTATATGTCAGGGAAGGGATTGGGGCCATGGAAGGGCGGAATGAGGAGGGGGAACAGAGAT
The DNA here is from genome assembly GCA_016271365.2 of Neoceratodus forsteri. Classification (NCBI taxonomy): domain Eukaryota; kingdom Metazoa; phylum Chordata; order Ceratodontiformes; family Ceratodontidae; genus Neoceratodus; species Neoceratodus forsteri. The sequence goes on along the minus strand of CM057456.1, from coordinate 1,635,718,598 downwards.
AATGTGGGTCACCCTAGACAGGGTACGGGGGAAAACCTGTGCATTGGGGTAGTCTGTAGGCCTCCTATGCAGGGGGAGTAAGGGGATGGACACTTTGTGGAATCCATAGCAAGGATGGCACAGAAAGGGGAAATTGTGCTAGCTGAGGACCTAAACCTTCCGGACATCAACTGGGAGGTGCAGACAGCAATCTCCACAAGGAGCAGGGTCATCTTAGAATCTCTTCAGGAAATACTCCTGCAGCAAAGGGTCAGTGAGCCCACTAGGGGTGTAAACCTGTTGGATGTGGTCCTCACAAATGGGAACAGTGTGGAGGAGGTGGAGATGGGGAAAGAGCTTGGCACCAGTGACCACAGGGCTGTCAGGTTCAGGGTGAGAGCGGGCAGGGTGAGGGTTAGGATGAAAACCAAGGTAATGGACTTCAGGAAGGCTGACTTTCATGAGGAATTATGGGTAGCCATCAAGAGAGGGGTATTTAAAGCCATGGACTCATGTATAAGAAGGGTAAGAAAGAATAGAAGACAGAAAAGACCTCTATGGTTCACTAGAGAGGTGATGTTAGGGGTCAAAGAGAAGACTAGAGCATTCAAGAGGTACTGGAGGACACAAAAGGATAAGGACAGGGAAACCTACAGGAAAAAAAGAAAGGAGGCAGGGCAAAAGATAAGGAGGGCTAAGGAAGCTACTGAGGAGAGGAGAGTGAAGCAGGCAAGGAGAGGGGACAAAACCTTCCTTAGGTACGTTGAAGAAAGGAGGAGGGCACAGCATGGGATTGGGAGGATAAGGGGGGAAAGTGGAACATTAGTGGAAGGGGATCTTGAAAAAGCAGAGGCATTAAATAACTATTTTGCCTCAATCTTCATGGAGAAAAGAGAGGGCAGGGGACCAGGATGGGCTGGGGAGGGTGACAGCCACAGGCAGGTGGGTGTGGCAGAATTCACAGCTGAAGGAGTAAGTGAAGAGTTGGGTAGACTTAGGGTGGACAAGGCAATGGGGTCTGATAGAATACACCCAAGGGTTCTCAAGGAGGTGAAGGATGAACTGGGGCCACATCTGGCAAGACTGTTTAACTTGTCCTTGGTCACAGGGGTGGTGCCAATGGACTGGAAGAGGGCAGAGGTGCTCCCAGTACATAAGGGGAGTGGAAGGACAAGGTTAAAAACTACCATCCCATTAGTCTTACCTCTGTGGTGGGGAATGTAATGGAAACATTACTTAAGATCAGGTTGATAGAATACTTCAAGATGAATGGCATGCAGGATGACAGGCAGCATGGCTTCACCAAGGAAAGGTCCTGTCAGACTAACCTGAAAGAGTTTTTCGATGGGGTGACACAGATAGTGGAACAGGGAGGAGCGGTGGACATAGCCTATCTGGATTTCAATAAGGCCTTCGATACCATTCCACATGGTGGAATGGTGCATAAGCTGGACAGATTAGGGGTGGATCTCAGGATCACCAGGTGGGTGGAAAACTGGTTGAAGGGAAGGATTCAGACAGTGGTGGTAAATAGGACACATTCCAGGGAATGGGCGGTGACCAGTGGGGCGCCACAGGGTTCAGTGCTAGGACCAATACTTTTTAACATCTACAGTATGTTAGTGACCTAGCGGAGGGTCTGGAGGGATGGGTGTGTCTGTTCTCAGATGATACAAAGGTCTGCAATAGATTAGATTCACCTAGTGGGGTGCAAGCCATGAGGCGGGACCTGGAGAGGCTGGAGAGGTGGTCTGACACCTGGAAATTGAAGTTTAATGCACAAAAATGCTCTCTGATGCATCTGGGGAGGAGGAATAGGAGGGAAACTTACTCCCTTGTGGGAGTGGTGATTAAGGAGAAGGAAACGGAAAGGGACCTGGGGATTATGGTATCGCGTGACCTCAAGGTTGGCAGCCAGTGTAGCAGGGCGATGGGAAAGGCAAATGGAATGTTGGCCTGCATTGCGAGGGTTTTATAGCAGGAAGAGGAGGTGCTAATGCTGTTATACAGAACCATGGTCAGTTGCATCTGGAGTATGGGTGCAGTTCTGGAGGCCTCACCTAAGAAGAGATGTTGAGTTGATGGAAAGGGTACAGAGAAGGGCAGCCAAAATGGTATGAGGGATGCAGGGTGTACCCTATGAGAGAAGATTGAGAGGGCTGAATTTGTACCCTCCGGAGACTAGGAGGGAGATGGGGACATGATTGAGACTTTTAAGTATATGAAGGGAATAAATAAGGTGGAGGGTGATAGCTTGTTCAAAATGAAGAATGGAGCGAACACGAGGGGACATAGCCTCAAACTGGAAGGTGGGCAATACAGAGGTAATGTCAGGGGGCAGTTTTTTATGGATAGGGTGGTGGAGGCCTGGAACAAGCTGCCGGAGGAGGTAGTGGCAGCTGAAACAGTGGAGGGGTTCAAGAGGGCTTGGGATAGATTTAAGGGGTTGGGAAAAGAAAAGAGGGTGGAAGCATAACAGAAGGGGGAGGTAGGGTGTTAGGCAGACTAGATGAGCCATGGGGCCTTTCTCTGCCATCACATTTCTATGTATCTGAATGTAACATAACAAAGCCTCACAGAGATTAGCTGCAGCCTTCAGCTTGAGTTAACACAAGATTATGTCCTTCTGTCTTAGCTGGAGTTCTGCTTCACTCCTCTTCAAGCACTTTTCGAGTCTGCCAGATACCAGGTCTGTCTCTGCAACCACATGTAGCAGTTTTGCTCCTACACAATCTGACATGCAGCTACTGCAAATTCACAGGCTTTCTTGAAGGTCTACTAGGCCTGTAGAGGGTTAACCTCTTGAGCCATTGGGAAGGCTGGGTCAGCTGGCCTGCCCCAGAATTCTAAAGGGGAGGAGCCAACTATCTGTAACTTAACAGCTGCAGCAGACGAAGGGAGTTGGAGGGAAGCTGCCTACCAGACAAGACATGCCCATGTTCCCTCTGATAGTTCTTGTTTCCTGAAGAGTTAAACACCTTAAAATACTCAGGAATTGTGGCAGAGGATGTTTTGCAAATGCCCCTGGGGGTGAATCCCCACCTGAACATAAGAGTCCTGATAGAGCAAGAGATTTCAGAGAGAAAAGAGCTAGAGATAGTTTGTTAAAATTCCTGTGGTCAAATGTATTTTTTGCCATGCTTTAAAGACTGTTTTATATGGCATCTAGTGATCTTCCTCCCTGCAGCAATTCAGGAGGGTAGAAAAATGGGAAGAGAAATGTATAATTTGACCTGGGACCCTGCTGCGAAGTGGGACTGCCAGGACCTGTGAAGCCGCGGCCCCCCAGAGGATGCTTGCAGCTCTCTAATCCATTTAAATTTAAACTTGCAAGTAAATGTACCTCTGAGGAGGAAAGAAGGGTAGGGACCTGGCTGGGAATTTCAAGCAGATCTAAGGGCACATGCCTCATGCCATAAGGGCAAGTGGAAGTGCATAAAACCTCTTGGACTCCAATGAATTCAGGTGTTGACACGCCCTCGATGGGCTAGATAAAAGCCCTCGGTCTGTTTAAATCTACACTGAAACATCATTTACTCTGTATCACAGGTTGTAAATGTCCTATATAAACAAACTGCCTTGTCTGGCCATCATGTTTAATGTTTCATAATAATATCATTCTGCACTCAGTTTGTGCATTTTTGTCATGGTAATTTTATATTGATAATACCACAGTGGTCTGAGTTTATGAGGTAATAACCACCAAGGCTGAAGACCAAGGAAACACAGACCACTTCTGGTACTATTGCTATTATACTGGAACAATTACTACGGTTGGTATTATTGCTATTGTAATGGAAAAATGTAAACATTTTTAAATTGCAAAATCTGTGCATCATGCTAAAGAGCATCTATGAGAAAGCAGGAACTGTTTCGCACAGAAGTACTGTAATGTTGCTAGAGTGTCTGATTGGCTACTGCATCGTGAAGTGGGAGGGTAAACTGGGCTTTCTCTCTGATTGGCTAAGTACACACATAGCTGTTAATCAGAATGCAGAGCCCCTGCTCGATTCTTGTTCTTAATCAATCAGAATGCAGAGTTATCATCTCGTTATTAAGTCCGCTGTCTGGGTATTGCACAGTAACCGTGCAGTAACTCTGCATTCTGACTAGCCAAGAGGGACTTTTTTTCCAGCATAATATAGTTTATGTATAATTTCGATGTGCTTTTTTCTTACTTGTTGTTACTGTTTGGATATAATTTTTATTTACATAAGTTTATTGTTTGTATATGTTTGCATTTAACATCTTGCCCTGCTTGTACCTATAAAAGGGCCACGTGATCCGGTGTGCCAACCTGGTAATCAGTTTTAAATAAACACATTTGTACCAGGTTTTTGGGAACATAGTATGCATTTTCAGGGTAGTCACCTAATGACCAAATGCCCCCAGACCCAATGTCAGGTGCCAGAGTCCCTAAAACCTATCTGAGGAATCCAAGGACATGCTGTCTTGTGAAAAGAAATTCCTCAGTGTGAGTGAAAGTCCTACAAAGAATTGGTTGTGTTGAAGCCCTGTAACTAGGTCATGAGAGCCTTGAAGCTAGCTGGTAGAAATATAGAAACATAGATTTTGTCAGCAGTACAGGACCATTAGGCCCATCCAGTCTGCCCCTTGTCCCTGCCTATTCCATCACCACTGACCTTAGTCTGTCATAAGTGTCACTCCCTCCCTCTGTTTATCTGCCTAATATGCCCCAGTGCTTATCCCATGCATGCTTGAAGCTCCCCACAGTCTTTGCCTCCATTACCTCCTCTGACAGGCTGTTCCAGCCATCCACCACCCTTTCCATGAAGAAATATTTTCACATATCTCTCTTAAATGTCCCCCTCTTAGCTTCATTACATACCCCCCTAGTGCGAGTGCCTTCCTTTCTCTGAAATAGGCTCTCCACTTGCACCTTTTCACTTTTGTGAGGTACTTGTAGGTTTCAGTCATGTCTCCTGTTGCTCTCCTCTCTTCCAAAAAGTACATGTTGAGTTCCTGCAGCTTTTCCTTCTATGGCTTCTCATGCAACCCCCCTCACCATTTTGGTTGCCCTCCTCTGTACCACCTTCACCCTTTCAATGTCCTTATTGAGATGTGAACTCCAGAACTGCACACAGTATGCAAGGTGGGGTCTCACCAGTGAGTGATACAATGTCAGTACCACCTCCCTCCTCCTGGTTGAAATTCCTCCCCCATATGAAGGTGTGGGAGTAAATAGATACAACAACTAGGGTTGCCACCTTTGGATGAGACGAAAACCAAATACTAAACCACACCCCCAAACTCCTCCCCTAACCCCGACCCTTTTATGACTGACGAGGGCATCGCTTGGACTGTGATTCACTAGATTTATTTAGAATTGCTGCTGATATTGCATTGTGTACAACTTCTTTAAATTACATCATGATTATTATTTTTGGTTTGTTTGATTTAGATTTAAATATTTTAAATTTCAGTGTGTTATAACATTGGGTGGGGTTAGAAAAGGGGTTCAGGGGACTTTGCATCCTGTGTACACAACTTAGCTCATACATCAAGTGACTACAAGGACACCACTGACAACTGGCTATTTTGGATCAGGAGGCCTTTTTGGTACAACTCTTACAATAAATAAATAAATAAATAAACTACACCAGTAATGGTGGATGAAATGTAATTACAAATATCACCTGCCATTTTAAGATGTGTTACTGTCCCTCCCATTGCTCCTACTCTAAAGCTATGTGTAATGTCAGAGAAGTTTTTAAAAGTGGTATCAACTATTGTATGCTGTTAAATACCGTATTTTTTTCCATATCAGTCGTACATAGTAGATAGCATGATATGTGATTTGTAGCATGGAGGCAGTATAGTGAAGTGGTTTAGGGCTCTGAGTTGCAAACCTGGAGACCCACCTGGGTTTGAATTCCACAGCCCACACTTGCATACTGTGTGACCCTAAGCAAGTCACTTAACATCCTTGTGCTTCCCAGGTCACACCTGTAAACAACCTTCAGCTTAGTGTTTTTTTACTGGTGTTAAAAAGATAATAATGTTTTGAGAAATATTTGATAAATTACCTAAATTTGGAGTGCCATCAGGTCTAGGCTGTGTTCCTTTCACCTCATCAGCTACTGCTCTCTCTCTTCCTTTTCTCATTTCTGTGGCTTAGCTTGACATTATTCACACTATTCTGTGCTGTTCATCTGAAAGGCCTGGAATGGTCTTCCTGGAATATCCTGGTAGTATGAAAATTGACAGCAATAATTACTGAGGAGAAAGGGGTGTATTATTGCTAGAAATGGAATAAAATATTATATTATTCATTTAACAACAAAAAGGGTAACAAATATTAGAATACAGTAGAGACCCTAAAAGAAAAACTGGTGAGCATTTAAAGGTATAAAAGTATTCCCCATCACAGTAGTCAAAGACCATACTCACAATGTAAGAGGATTAGGTTGATTTGCTGCTAATGTTCTTAATAGCCTTACTTAACACCTCTCAGACTGACTGGTATACAGAGGTCTGCATGACATCAAAACTTGTTTGTAACCCGAACATGCAAGTAAAATAACGAATGATTTAACATAATCTGTTTTGCAAGTATGTGAGCATTCAAAATGACTGGAAAAGTACTATTGCTGAATAAAACTGGATTAGCAGTTAAAGTTTCTGAAACACAGATTATACAGTCCACACTGGGACAGGAGTTAACCATAATGTGGTGCCTGTCTGAATGTCTAAGGGTTTCAGAAAAATGAAGGTGTTAATTAAGGTGATATTGTTTACCCTTCCCAGGAATAACCTTCCAATTTGCTGGTGTGAAGTTAGAGGTGACAACTGGGCAGACAGGGACACATTTGGTTCCTTAATGTGCCTTGCACTAGAAGGCACTTCCTGATTAGCATGCACTGCAAGCAAGCAAGCACACTGAAATGTCAGACACTTGCTTACAGTCAGATGAGAAAAAAAATTAAACAGAGTTAGGGAAGGATCTCACAGATGCTGCTTGACCCACCATAAAAATCGAATTTGTAATGGTGAAAACAGGAAGACTGAATCTGGACCTAGAAAACCAAATCCATTCGGTCAAAAAACGAGTTGGTGGTAAACTTAAAAACAACAGTAGATAAGGTGCATAAAAACACAGGATGTGCATTGCTCTGTTTATTTAGGTAATTCAGAAAAAAAAGACTTGTACAGAAAAGAAAAAATATTCAAGATTAGTTGGTTCCAGAAGTTTTCTTTGTCAGGATAAGCAAAGATGGCATTAGTATCAATAGGAGACATGAAAGCAAACATAATCTCCTAGCAACTTCTCTCTTTCAGGCACACTGCAGTGAACTGGAAACTGATCTCGCCAGGCAGCAGGCAACTGAACTGAAGGCAAAACTGATCAGATCTGTTCTATCCTAATGGAGGGTTTATATAGACAGTATGGAGTGACATCACAGACATGTGATCCACCCCTTTTTAGAAAGATGTTTATAACTTCTTTGATATTATTGCTTTTTAGCAAGTAACATGAATTAAATAGAGATAAACACAGATAACATTTACACGGTATCCTTTCTCTACCTCATACCCATGAGAAAGCACTTTATTTCTATGTGCATATAAATATGGTATAATGAGGGGGGTCTAGCTCCACCCTCTACTGTGACATCATCCTCTGAAAGAGTATAAAAAAGTTCAGTTTGTCGACTGGCAGTCCTTAGAGCACCATATGTAATACAGCTTGCTACTCCCTGGTAAGGTATGAATATGTATTTTAAAGCTCTGTGGTTCCTTTATATTTTTCTTTTGTAGCAAACATTTAGCATTTGATTTTTAAAGCTACTACAATCTTTCCAGCTCTGATCAGACACAAACGTGCTGGAAGCTGCACTTGAATACCATCACTGCCTGCCTTAAGTGTCCTGTGCTATTGACCCATTTACTGCCTATCTGTTTGGAACTGTGTGCCCATTTACCAGAGAATCCAATGCACCGGAGAGGGAGGAGAGTCAAGGGACATGTCATCACACAAGGAGGAGCTGCACAGTTCAAAAGGCTTGCGCCGCATACAGAGTGAGCGCCACTCGTCAGAAGAAACAACTTGGTAAAAGAACTGTTTACTGGTAACTGATGACTGATTGATATTAACCTAGGTTTATATATTTAAACAGGCAGTGTTTTATTTCAAATCAGTAACCCAAATGAAATAGAGTGGTTAGTTAGTATAGTGTTTAAAAGAAAATTCACTAGCCAACCTAAAATTGGTTTTAAATATTTTGAATATAAACTCGGATAACTCGTTATCCAATAATTAAGTTTTATCTGGTTGATGCTGATTAGTTATTATTGCAGCCTTAGTGATTAGCAGGAATTTTATCTGTGTTTAGATTAGTAGTGGTATTAGTGTAAAATATGGCTTCAAAACAGTATCATGGTAGTAATGTAAAATTGTTATTTAGTTAAGTTCTGGGGGTATTGTTAATTTTAATATTTCTATCTCAACTATGCCTTATAAATACTGGAGGACTTTTTCTCCTGAAGTGACAGCTCCACCAGAGTCTTCACATTTAAAACAACTGTATCAGTAATGGAAATGGCCTGCTCAGAAGAAATCCCTTCGTCCTGGTGAAGTTTTATCTTAAGGCTCACCAGGTGAAGTTTGAGTTAACTTTGAACAGGCCAATTGGTAAATCTAATGGATGGGTTCTCTTGGTGGCTCTAGCACTCAGTGGAGACATCGAAACAAACCCTGGACCAGAACCTAGGCCAATAAAAGTCATGCATGATAATGCATGTAGCCTGGTAAATAAAATGGATTTGTTTTGTGTATGGGCCAAAATGAAAAAACTGAAATTATTGCCTTTTCAGAAACTGGGTTGGGAAAGAAAAATGACAATAAAGAAATAGCCTTAAATGAATATTATACTCATAGAAGTGATATAGGGGCCTGGGGGGATAATATTGTATTTAAACCATACCTTAGGGCATTCTGAAGTTATATATATTCAGGTAATATAGAAGGTATGGAATGCCTATTAGTTTATATTTGTTCCACTGATCTTGTAATTGGTGTAGTTTACTTCCCCCCCAAATTAAAACTATCCACTTTGAGAAGCTGGCTGACGTTATAGGGCTACATATTAGGGATAAGAAAATATCTTCAGTTGGGAGGGGCAAGAGAGTGTCTGAAAATTGGAGGAATAATTCCAGATCTTAAATCTGGAACAAATGGTAACAACTTCGACCAGGAGGTGAAAAATAGATAGTCCCGGAAATATATTAGATCTTATTTTTCTGTCATCTGGTTTTGTGGTTTTAGAAACAAATGTTTGCCCCCCCCCCCAAAATTTGGGGGACCATAGCATTGTATCTTGTACCATCAGAATAGAACAAATTGATTTCCATCCACAAGGACCTGTTATTATTGAAAAGTGATGTTACATAAAATACAATAAACAACTCTTTCAGTTTCTAATCTCACAACAAAAGTGGTATAGGATTTCCCTTATTCCCCGATTTAGACATGGCTGTAGAGGAATTCACAAAAATGTTTTTAGAAGTATGTAATATGTGTGCCCCCTATAAAAAGAAAGTGAAGAAAGCATGTCACTTACCTTGGATGAATGATAAATGAAAAAAAAAAATAATTCTACAAAAAAAAAAAAAAACAATTATTAAGGAAAGCAAATAAATCCTTAACTCAGATAGTGTGGGATAATTTTTAATAAGATAAGAAATAAAATTACTCACAAGGTTAAGAAAGTTAAGGCTCAGTATTATAACCATAAGATTAATGAAACAAAAGATCTCAAGAAATACTGGACTCTGTTAACATCTCTCACAAAGTCATCAGTAAATTCAAAGGACATAAAGGTCACTGAAAATGGAGTTCCAAAGAATCCTGATAGCGCAGCTAATATTATAAACAGATAATCCACTAAACTCCCTGATTTAGACATTACTAGTAGGAAAAATAATATAGGACATCTCAAATCTGAAACCAAAAATATTAAAGTTGACCAAAACATGTCCCTGTCTTTAGATTTAAAATCATAGCCAAGAAAGATGTCATAAGAGAAATAAATAAGTTACAATCAAACAAGGCTAGTGGTCTTGATGACATTGAAATAAGATTCCTGAATGACTGTTTTTGAGGTGGCTCAACCATTAACTGACCTCTTCAATAAGAATTTGTTGGATGGTAGTTTTCCTGGCTCCTGGAAACAGGTTAAAATTGTGCCTGTACAAAAAGGGGGGCTCTGATTTTGGGTCAACAAACTATAGGCCAATTGCCCTATTATCTATTTTTTCAAAATTGTTGGAGAGACTGGTCCATAGTCAACTCATCAATTGTCTTGAAAAATATAATAAGCGAAACAGATTTCAATCAGGTTTTAGAGGGGGTATGTCGACAGGCACTGAACTCACAGATTTTATAGATCTAGTATAATCCTCACGTAGGGAGTCAAGATCCATGGGTGCTGTGTTAGTCGACCTATCAAAAGCCTTTGACCGGGTTGATCATTCTATATTGATACATAGACTGAAACAAGTAGGTTTAGCAGAAGAACCATTAAAATGGTTCCACTCATACTTAGAAAATAGATCACAGTTGGTAGTGGTAGTGGAGGGTATACATTCTGAACTCCTCCCAGTGACTCCTGGTGTCCCTCAAGGGTCCATACTAGGATCCTTGTTGTTTATTATTCACATAAACAAACTTCCTAGTCAAATACAACCATCCTTTATTGGGCTGTATGCTGACAACACCGTCCTGATTTCTGTGGGATCAAATCTTAGAGAGGTTGAAACTAGGCTTCAGTCAGACTTTAATATTTTACAGAATTGGTTTATTTCCTCAAACCTTATTTTAAACGCCAAAAAAGACCCATACCATGCTATTTGGTACAAATATTTCTAAGAACAAATCTAATAATGATATTTTGCAAATTTACACTGTAAATAGTAATTGTTTAACCCAGGTTTCATCATACAAGTATCTAGGGGTGCATATAGATCAAAAAATTTCCTTTGAACAACACATAAAAGGATTAGTTAAAAAAGTTAATTCCAGGATAGGTGTGCTAAGGAGAGTAGCACATTGTCTGAGTACTACAGATAGATTAGCTAGCAAATCAACTAATAATACCATTGATTGACTATGGGAGTCAAGTTTACTCCAGTGCCAACAAAACAACACTTTATAAGCTTGATATAGGTTATAATAGATTGGCTTGGTTTGTATTAAGATGTAAATTTGACACCCACCATTGTTTCATGTATTTAAAGCTAAATTGGACTTCTTTAGAATTCAGAAGGCAAAAAATCTGGACAAACTTAATTTACAAAATTCATAAGTCTGGTTTTCCTCTTGGCTTAACAGATAGGCATATTAGCCCCTCCCATCAGTTTAATTTATGAAGAAAAGGGGAGAGAGATTTAGTAGTTCTGAAAAATAAAAACAGATTTGTAACAATGACCTTCCAGTATAAAGTGGCTATGACCTGGAATGAACTTTCACCTGTTCTTAAAAATAAAGACATGACTATAGATAGATTTAATACAGAAATGAAGCAGAAGTTGTCTTTCCATTATTTATGTAATAGATAATTCAGTATTGTATATATAATGATGCCTCTAGAATGTGTTATGTGTGTGTTTCCTATTTGTTGTATTTTATGATATTGTATTGTTAAATGTGTAACTATTGTTGAAATTGACACCAAACAGGTACACCTTGTAAAGAGGGCTTTGTGGCCCTCATGGTGTTTAGAAGTTACATTTCTTGTCCTGTATAAATCAACATTTTACTACTACTACTACTACATATTTATTTATTTCATTTTTGTTAACCGGGTAGGTGCACTAGCCATAAAATGACTATTTTCAGGCATGACCCGGGAGAGTAAAACAAAAGGAGTATGTCTCTTTGCAGATGACGCAAAGATCTGCAACAGGGTTGATACACAAGATGGAGTGGAAAGGATGAGAAGGGACTTGGCAAGGTTGGAGGAATGGTCAAATGTATGGCAGCTCAGATTCAATGCAAAGAAGTGCAAGGTAATGCACCTGGGAAACAAAAACCCAGGGGAAGAGTACACAATGGGAGGTGAGATACTTACAACAGTAAAATGGAAAGGACCTGGGGATAATTATATCAGATGACCTAAAGGTGGGCAAGCAATGTGAGAAGGCAGTAAGGAAGGCTGGGGATACTGGGATGCATAGGAAGAGGCATCACCAGTAGAAACAGGAAGTTGTTATCCTCTGTACAGACAGTTGGTGAGACCCCATCTGAGTACTGTGTGCAGTTCTGGAGACCCCATCTCCTGAAGACATAGACAGAGTGGAGGCTGTCCAGAGGAGGGCAACCAAAATGGTGTAGGGTCTGCACCAGAAGACATATGAAGAAAGACTAAAGGAGCTTATATGATACTCTTGAGGAAAGAAGGAGAGAGGGACATGATAGAAACTTTCCAAGTACCTCAAGGGAATTAACAAAGTTCAAGAGGTAGCATCTTCCAGAAAAGAGATGTGCAAGAACAAGGGGCACAATTTGAAGATAGGGGAGAGCTGAAGGGTAATGTGAGAGTATTTTTCACTGAGAAGGTTGTGGATGCATGGAACAGCCTCTCTGAGAGATTGAGTCAAGAACAGTGGGGGACTTCAAGAATGCATGGGACAGGCATAAGGCAGTCTAGTGGTGGGTAAGAGGAAGTAAGCTGTTGGTTAACTAGTATCTGCAGCTTATCTGTTAGGTAGGAAAATGGGCAGACTAGGTGGGCCGAGCAGTTCTTATCTGCTGTCAAATTCTATGTTTCTATGAGAACAGTTGAACAACAGCAACATGGGTACAATAATACAAATAGAGGAACAGTACAGCAGTGCTGCAAAAATACAATGGGTAGAAACAACAAAAAATAATGGCAAGCATTATACAGATAATGGCAGTAAGATATATAATAAGTGCAGAAACCATGGACCCAACCTGTGGAGTGAAAGGATTAATAAAATAGTAAGGTTATATAGAGAGAAATGTGAAGAATGTTTAAACATAACAAGAAAGACTGACAGAAGGAAGGTCAGGGGTGGTAATTGGCAAAACAACAGTGGATGGTCAGCAACAAGGTTTGAGAAGGAAGAGAGCTAGTAGTCAAGCAGTTATTTACAAAGAGAAGGAAAAATATGGGGATGGGAAGAGGAGACAGTCTTGGAACTGGATTAGAGCGGGATGACATAACTGGTAAGTCTCAGGAGCTTCAGGTTGGGTCAAAGCATGTACAAGCATCAGCTAAGGATAGATAATGATGATATTCACTTTTAAATCCAAAGTGAGACTGAGACAGCCGGATGTTGAGTGGAAGAGCATTCCATAGCCTGGGAGCAGAGAATTGGAAGGCCCCTATGCCTTTAAGTCATCCGACATCTCGGAACATAGAGCAAGGATTTGTCAGTTGATGGCAGGCCATGGGAGGATGGTTGAGGGACCAGCAACGCCGCCAGCTGGGATGGGTTTTTTTCCTGGATAGTCGAGTCCATTAGTGATCCAAGGTAGTATTGTCTACTGGCAGAGGGTGAGAGCCAGTTCAGTTCCTTATAAAGAAGACAGTGATGTTTGAGTCGAGGCGACAAAGAGGCAAATCGGCATATATTGTTATAAGTTACGTCCCATTTTAGTAGGGAGGTTTTATGGGCAGAGGTAAGGATAGAGGCACCATAAGTAAGGGTTGGGAGCAGAATACCTTGGACAATTGCTAATTTGGCCGAGGGGTGTAGCATAGCTCATTTTGTAGCTACTCCTAGTTTCGAGTTTACAGCTTTGCACAAGGACTGAATGTGAAGATTAAAATCCAGGTACTGGTCAGGAGGATCCAAGGTACTTGAAGGAGTAACATTTTCAAGTGGAAATCCTCCTGGGTGAAGAACTCTCAACAAACTAGAACAGGTCTTAATCTTTGGTACAGAACCTAGGAGCATGGCTTCATTTCTTTCATTTAGTACAAGCTTACAGTCTAGTAGTCAGTCTAAGACCTTATTGAAGTCTGAAGTAAGTGATGTGTTTATGCAGGCAATACTAGAAGAACTAGTGTAGATGATCAGGTCATCAGCATAGAGAATAGCTGAGCAGGATTCCAGGACCTCAGCTGCATTGTTGATAAAAATTGAGAACAGAAGGGGCCCAAGGATAGAGCCCTGGGAAACCCCAAGGTTTATAGTAGACGTGTTGGACAGGGAGGAGTTAAATTTGACAGCTTGCGACCTGTTTGACAGGTAGCTACAGAACCAGTCCACAACAAGGGTAGAGAAATGGAATTTATGGAGAGTGGAGAGAAGCAGAGGATGGTCTACAAGGTTGAAAGCCTTAGTGAGGTCAATGAAGATGGCACCTGTGAGCTTTCCTGAGTCCATGTTGGACAGAATGTCAGTAGTTAGTTGAAGAAGAGCCATGGTGGTGCTATGACCTTTTCTGAAACCATGCTGAGCGTCTGAGAGGAGATTGTAGCGTGTAAGGTAGTCAATGGTCTGAGATGTAACTATTTTCTCTAGGATCTTGTTAAGAACAGAGAGAATTGCTATAGGTCTGTAATTGGCCGTGTCCTTTGGGTCACCTTTTTTAAAGACAGGCATTACTCTTGCAGATTTCCATAGGTCTGGCACAGAACTATGGATAAGGATAAAGTGTAGATTTTGGCAATCGGAGAGGACATGAGTGGGCAACCAACAAGAAGGCGAGGTTCAGTGAGTCAGAACCAGAGCTAGTATTGCGAATATGGATCTGATAATTTCAGAACTTCAGCTCTTGATAAGCCTTGAAAAGATTGGTGGCACTGGAGGAGCATCATACGATAGGGCAGTATGGTTGTCTGATGGTATTGTGGTAGGTAGATTGGAGTGTGATCCACTAGGTTGTAAAGCCAAGGTATAGTATGAAAGATCAGAGAAAAGATTGTTAAAACTGTTTGAGATGGTCCTAGGGTCATTACAATGTGCCCCATTTATGATCATTTCATCAGGAGTGACAGACTGCGAGGTACCGAGAAATATTTTGACATGGGCCCAGAATTTCCTCTGGTCGCAGGCTGAGTTTTGTAGAAGGTCCTTGCCATATTTGCTTTTAGCAACTCTAACTTGTCTCTTACATCTGTTACTTAGTTCACGATAGACAATAAGATCTGACTGTAGGCCAGTTTGTTTGTAGCGAATCCAAAGCTTGTCCCTCTGGCGCAGATTAGCAAAGAGGTCTTTATGCAGCCACCTCATCTGTTTTCCTCTGACCCTCCTAGTAGTCTTGGGGGCATGTTTATATTGAATGGTAAGAAATTCATTTACGAATATCTGTAGAGCAACCTCCACATCCTTTGTTTGATAGATACCTGCCCAGTCGATATTGGAGACATCATAGAGAAATGCATCCTGGTCAATATGATTTGTAATCGTGATTAGTCTTGATGGAGGAGATGGAGGTGCAACCATAGATAGGATACAAAAAGTGGGTGAGTGGTCTGTTAGTGCATCTGCAAGGATTCCTGCCTTTGACAAATGTTCCATACGGTTAACCATCACCCAGTCTAGGAGTGTACCCGTTTGATGGGATGACGTGGCTCTAGTTGCTTCAGAGATCAATTGGTGAAAATTATAACTAAGCGTAAGTGATTGCAAGGATATTTGAGCTGACCCTAACCAACTGAGGTTAAGATCACCTAGGATGACAGCCTCATTATGATTTACAGTCTGGGAGGTGATCTCAAGGAGTTCTTGAAGACCTACTATTCCCCCAGCAGGGGAATTATAGGCACAGATAATATGAAGCTTCTTTTCCCCAATACAATAGCTGCCTGTATGAATTTGCACACTGTGGAGAGGCAGATGCGGGACAATAGAGATGTTGAGGTGGTTTTGAAGAATAGGCAACTCCACCTCACGCTTGGATGAGGATCTATCCTGCTGGAAAGGGAATAGTTAGGCAAGGAGCATACGTCATCAGGTATTCCGGGTTTTAGCCAAGTTTCTGTGAGACAGAGTACATCAGGATTGTAGAGTTTCACCCAGGCCTCGAGTTCCACATGGTGACAGGTAAGACTTCTGAAATTGATATGGGCAATTAATAATCCTTTCTTGGACATGCCAGATAACTCATTTGGGGAAAAGAAACAGATAGGTGGACCTGGATTTAGTTTGACATCCCCAGATAGAAGAATAATGATCATGGCTATGAACCAAAGCCTTGCACAGTGGCAGGTTAGGGTGAAAGCACATCTCCATGGCAGCTTCCCCCTGGCATGTAGAGGGTAATAGATGCTGCCTCTAACAAGGAGGATAGGGTTAGGCTGCAGATCAGGCTTTGTCTCTGCAATCAAGTTAGAAAATATAGTACATGAAAGCCTCTGAGGAGTCTTTTGCCATTTGGTTACATGGGAGAGCCCATGTGAGGTGTCAGAGCTGAGTAAAGGACAAATGACAAAATTGCCCATAGCAGACTATACTTCGCCATAGTGTTACTATTTGACTTGGGTAGGAAGGCTAGTGGTTTACTGAGACAGAGGATTAGCTCTTAGGGATAAAGAGATAGTGTGTGTAAAATTAAGACTGCCAAGGGTGACTGTGTTCCACCGTTTTAACCCTTGGCCGAAATTAGAGATAGAGCAAAAGCAACAAAGTGTTTCCTGCTAGTGTAGCAATTATTTAGAAGTGGATCAGAGAAGCCGAAAGTAAAGCCCCACAAAGGTTAATTAGGAAAGCAGACCAGTTGGAGGCTCTACTTGTGGTAAAGATTACAGTGAGGAAATGAAGACCTATTCAAGATATGTTAGATGGCACCCCTAGTGGCGGAATTTTATAAGGAACCAATGGGAGACTAGACAGATAGCAGTAGTGTTTGGCGAGAGTCAATGCAAAGCAGAGGGCACCGAAGCCCAGAGACTGATAACCCGACAGAGAAAAGTACACAGGGAAGGTTTCTACAAATTTGCAAAGAAAAACATTTCATTTGGGCATACTCTCTGCCTGCAGAGTGCTTTTTACAAATGCTTTCAATTGCAGACTAAATATTTGCAGTTTCCAACAAAATATGCTTCTAAGCTGATATTTTTGAAAAGGTGGGGTGGGAGGGGGGAGTGAATTCAACAATACAATTACAGCCAAGTCTTTTACCCTTCTTCAAGTGTGTAGGCCTCTCATACATTTTAGGCCTCAGGCTTTGTAGGCCTCCTGCTTTCACAAACAAGCAGTTTGGCAAAAAGATAAGTGGCTATGGAACCCCACTTTCAAATAGCCTTTCAATTTATTTCATTGCTGCACAATTTAAATAGTTTGAACATCTCTCTGTTACATTTTGGAAAAACTGTTACAAATTCCATAAGAAATACAATGAGCATATTTAAAGGGACATGCATCACCTATAATGGAAATGAATGATACCCTGCTATTTTAACACTAGGACCTATTTATAGTCATAAAAGATACTAGAAAGCATGGTTGGTGGCCAGCCTAACAGTTGGGAGATAAAAATAGTACAGTAACATGAGAAAAGAGAAGAGAAGTAATGTTGCAACAGTTTTTGATAGAAAAAGTGAAGATTATTGAAAGATTAACACACTAAAAAATAGAAGAGACAAGGGGGGCTTATAGAAATATGGTCCTAATACTGGAATAGGAGTCTCCCTATGACATCTCAGTGCACCCCAGCTTCCTGCTATTCTTTCCCACTGCTTTGTCACACTGCCCAGCTACATTGAGGTAATCAGACATGATGACCCCCCCATCTTATACAGAGCCCCTGGGTTCCGCAGTTGTAAGTGCATAACCTTGCATTTTTTGATATTGAAACCCAGCTGCCACCCCTAGAACATTCCTCTAATTTCCTTAGATCCCTTTACATTCTCTCCGTCCCTTCCTGTCAACCCTGTTGCAGATTTTTGTATCATCCGCAAAGAGATACACCTTACCCTCAAGCTCCTCTGCAATGCCACTTATAAAGACATTGAAGAGGACTGGTTCCAACAGCAAACCCTGTTGCACCCCACTATTCACTCTCCTATCACCTGAGTGGCTACCAAACCACAATCTTTTGCCTCCTATCTCTTAACCAGTCTGATACCCAGCTTTTCACTTTCTTCTCCACCCCAAGGTTGCTTAGTTTCTTAATTTGCCTTCTGTGCAGCACAGTTTCAGAAGCCTTACTGAAGTCCAGATAGGCCACATCCACTGTTCTTCTTTGATCCACCTCCCTGGTAACCCAGTCAAAGAAATCTTGGAGATTACTTTGACATGACCTCTCCTCTGCAAAATCATGCTGCTGGTAGTACTGAAGCCCTTTTGCCTACAGGTGCTCCACGAGCCTCACCTTCAGTAACGTCTCCATTAAATTCCTCAACACTGATATGAGATTGACTGACCTGTAGTTGCTAGCATCCTCTCTAATTCTACTTTTGTGCAGAGAGACCACATTGATCCTCCTCCATTCCTCTGGAACTTCCCCAGTCTCCACTGAGGTGCTACAAAGTGCTGCCAGAGTGGTGGCCAGCACCATGCTCAGTTACTTTAGGACCCTTGGATGAATCCCATCTGGCCCTATCACCTTATTCTCCTTTAAGGCTTCCAATCCCTTCTGGGCTATCTACACAAAGAATGGACTTGTGTCCATTGCCCCCTGCCCCCGGTGTTTACTGCAGCATGCTGGTCCCCCCCCCACTGCGAAGACTAAGTAGAAGTAACTGTTTAGTATTTCCACTTTCTTTTCATCTTCCTCTGCACAGTATCCCTCTACCCTCCTGATTCTCACTATCCCTTCCCTTGTCTTTCTCTTTTCCTCCACTTACCTGAAGAAAGGTCTTGCCCCATTTTTTTGACCAGCTTTGCTAGTCTCTTCTCTATTAGTACTTTTGCTGCCCTTACTCTCCTTCCTGCCTCCCTTTGTTTTGCCAGGTATACCCCCCCAGCTTCATCCTTCTGGGTCTTCTTGTAAATAAATGTATCAGGAATTCAACCCCACATGGGACTCAAACTCACAGTCCCTGGCTTAGGAGGACAGTGCCTTATACCTAGGTCACTGGGGCACCTTATGGGTAAAACCCTGAAATAATTGTCAGTTAACTGTGTCATGTACCCTGTGGGTTGCCTGCAGCCTGGAAACTAAAGTTGGACTCTGAAAGTGTCCTGAAGAGGATCTCTGCAGAATGCAGACTTGAATTTACCCTTGGGGACTGAGAGACTGCTATGATGGACTTTTGTAGCCGTGAATCCTCTGTGCTGTGGTTATTACCAAGCGCAACCAATATACTTATGAGAAGAATAATTAAATTGATTCCCTGGTTGATTTTGTCCAAGTTCTAGATATTCCTTTATTGTTGGGATACATTGTTCTTCTGACCTCATTTATTTGCAGCCCTGCACTGGTCCTGAGAGCGCCTAAGTAAGTAAGTGAAAAAAGTGGTTGTATGCACCTCTCCCTGTAAACTCCATCAGCACACCCCTTGATGTTAGGGAGGTGGTACACTTGAACAGACTGATGCAGACTGAATCAGTTCTGAAACAGCCCCTGCTATTTAGTGGGGAACTGCAGCACCTCATTAGTAGTTAAGATGTCAATCATTTCCAGCAGGTCTGGAGGCCTGCACATCAATCTATAGGTGTAAACAGGGCACAGAAGAGGAGTCTCAAATACAGCAAGATGAGGGGGGCATGCATTGAAGCTAAAAGGGGGATGCTTAAGAAAGATGTGAGTAAATATGTCTTCATAGAAAGGGCAGTAGATGCCTGGAATAGATTGCTAGCAGAATGGTAGGGGTGAAAACAGTGGGGGGCTTCATACATGCATGCGATAGACATGTTCAAGTTCAAGTTCAAGTTTATTACAGGAAAACTCCATTGAGCAAGCTCATTCACAAGGAGGTCCTGTGACATAAACACTTAAAGTACAAATATAGATAGGTAATAACAGTATATACATGAAATGCACATTACATGATACAGGCTGGATATACATACAAGGGTACCACATAGGGTGACCGCAGGTGGTAAACATTAATATGAGACAGGGAAGTGACTTACAGGTTGCATACTGATAAATGAAACATGATGACTGGTGTGTGCAATACATATATTTTGGCAGCTAGAACAAACAACAGGCTACAACTGATATGGGGGGGAGGAGTGATTTGATAGAATAGCAGGGGAGCGTAAGCATAGATAAAGCCAGGAGTAGAAGGGGAAGGGAAAGCAGTTAATATGACAAAGCAATTATACCTTACCAGTGGATACATATGGCACACAGGGGGAAGGAAGAGACTTAATGACAGTTACAGGTGTCTTTTATGTTGGCTGAACTTGGCGATTTCTAGAAGTTTATTGAAACTGCGCTAGTTAGTTTCAGATGCGGTTTGTGATGGTTCCAAATGGAGGGAAGGGCATATGCTGTGCTGCGTTTACCAAAGGAGGTCCAGCGTCCTTGGTATGTAAGCATAATAAAGTCAGATTTTCTTAACTCAGTATGCACTATGTGAGATACTAATAAGGGAAGAGAGACAGCTTGGCAATTTCTGCAGGAGCAGTTTAAGAGTCCATAGCCCAGCATGGAGCAGGCATCTAGTAGTAAGGGTTGTCCAACCAACAGCTGCATATAAGTCACAGTGGTGCGAACGGTAAGGGGAGTTGGTAATGAATCGTAATGCACGGTGATAAAAGATGTCCAGTTTACTTAGATTTGCAAGAGTGGTGGAGGAATAGATTACATCGCCATAGTCGAGTAGGGGGAGAAAAGTGGCCTGTATAAGCTTGTTTCTTAGTTTCAAGGGAAAGGGGGCTTCATTTCTGTAGTAGAAACCTAACCTTGCTTTTAACCTTCTAGAGACATCTTCAGCGTGGTCATTGAAAGATAATTTATTGTCGATCCAGATACCCAGATATTTAAATTTAGTTTACACTTCCAGAGGCTCGTTTAGTGTGGTGACAATGAAGTCTTGGGCAAGGGTATTGGGGGGCCTGTGACAGCACTTGCGGAGAATATCATCGCTTTAGTCTTCTTAGCATTGAGCAGAAGCTTTGCCTTTATTAGATTATGCTCAAGTTGTGCGAAGTCCACTTGAAGCACTCCCTTGACTTCAGATAACGATGAGCCAGAAGTATACAACACAGTATCATCTGCAAAAAAGTGCAGATTAGACATAGATATGTTAGCATCTAAGTCATTAATGTACAAAGAAAACAAGATAGGGCCTAAGATGAATCCTTGGGGGACTCCTCTTGCAACCGGCAAGGCAGCAGAAAAAAAGCCTTCCGCCTTTACTTTTTGGAATCTTCCAGTTAGGTAGCTGGAGAACCACTGGGTGGTATGGTATGTGGCACTCAACTTTGCAAGGCAATTGACTAATAGTTTGTTTTTTTGTAATTCAGTAGATTTTTATTGACATTCTTGACAAAACACAGATTTTACAGTGTTGCACAATTATACATTACAAGTTAAGTGTGCCACAGACATATTAGCATTCTTGCTGGTCACATGTTAATAATTTATACAGAACTAATTAAGGATATAACAAGTTAGCCAGCCTAATATTTTCCTCCCTACTCCACCCACCCCCCCACCTTCCATAGCATCCACACACTAATTGAGGTAACCTAGGATTCTCCATAACAGAGGAGTCAACAGGACCACAGTACATCTAGTTGTGGGGCAACGTCTATTATTAGGTAATTTTGTTTTGCTGTTGATAAAATGGCTCTCAACGTTCCCATATGAGTCATATAATTGAGCTCTGTTACTCATCTTGGCAATATGTAACTCCACTTGTAAGGCAAGCATCACCTCTCTGTACCATTCTATAATTGGTGGGGAAGTCAAGTCCTTCCAGTGTCTTAAAAGGACAGCTTTTGCTGCGGCCGATATAATGCCCATATATAATTTGTCTCTCTTGGTCATGCCAGTTTGAAAACTATTCAGCAAACAGATTTCTGGTGTAAAAAGGTCCACTATGCCGGTAATTTGTGATAAGGAAGCACTAATTATTTTCCAGAAGGATTGAATCTGAGCACACTCCCATAATACATGGTACAAGTCTCCTTCTTGATTCCACATCTGCTACATAGGTGACAACAGTTTGCCCATTCTGTAAAGTTTAGCAGGAGTGTAATACATATTATGCATAATATTAAATTGCTGTAATTTATATCTATCTTGTCTAATGTTTTGTGGTTGTTAACCCATATCTGTTCCCAAATGCCCTGATCTTCCACCATCCCTAATTTTTGTGTCCAATAATAACAGACACCAGAAGAGATTTTCATCTATATTTTACAATAAATTATAAACTCTTGAGATGGAATGGGGTTGGTCAGCTGCTTTGAGTAGTAATGACAATTCGACTCTATTTTGTACCATCTTTCCCTTTAAAGTGGGTCTTTGCATCATCGCTAACTTGTCAAACTTAAAATTATGTCCCTTTAGTTCTGGAAATTTAGTACACGTGCACATATGACATTATCTTCCCCTGGGGAGCAAGTCCCTAACTTTAGCTCTTCTAATGGACCCCAAAATCTAGGTGGGATCGGAGACTGTTGTATTAAAAAGTGTATATTCTGTTCACATCTTGTTCTGGTGAATTACACCAGTCAACTTTAAGGAGCTTCTGAACCTGTTGCAGAGCTTTGGCGACCACCCGATGAGAGTGTCCTTCAGCGGTTTAGGAAGAAGTTTAATAGTAGTGTGAGCAATTGAACTCAAAGCAATCAGTATTTAAGAGCTAATTCCCTCTCAATGTATAGCCAAGAAGGCACATAGGAATTTGAGGTTGACGGAGTACTCAACCTGTGCCATTGTGCTATTTTACTAATATGCGAGGCAATATAATATTTGAAAAGGGAAGGTAGCGCAAGGCCTCCCGACCTCTTTGGGCCTGTGAGTTTTGAGTATGAATGCCTGACCGCTTTCCCCGTCCATAAATAAACATTAATTGCTTTTTGCACGTTCTCAAACCACACCTTAGGTAGGTAACATCCCAGCATGTTTATGGGGTAAAAAATTCTAGGTAATATATTCATTTTGACCATTTCTGTTCTGGCCCATAATGATAATGGCATTAGATTCCTCTTATTAGGTCCTGTTTAATGACTTTAACAAGATTATGGAGATTCTCCCTGATCATTGAGCTTATTCCTCTGGTAATCTTGACACCAAGATATGTCATCATTTTTGGTTCCCAGGTCAAGCCATGCTCTCTTGCTATGCCGGGGTAACATTTAACATTTAGCGGGAAAAACTTTGTTTTGGAAACATTCATTTTATAATTGGAAACTCTAGAAAATTTTGAGATTTCCCTTAATATTACCGGTATGCCATGTTCCGGGTCTTCCAAGTGTATTAGCAGATCATCATATAGAAATTAGGTATCATTTATTACCCAGTTTGATTCCCTTAAGCTCATGTGATGTTGTTAGCCCTCTGAATCAGAGGTTCAAGATATAAATTGAACAAGAGTGGGGATAGTGGGCATCCCTGTCTTGTACCACATCCCAATGTAAAGGGAGCTGACAATGTACCATTGCACCATATCCGTGCGGATGGTCACTATAGAGATCGGACCCAGTTTAGGAATTCTTTAGGTAAACCAAAATTGATGAGTACTGTAGATAAAAATTCCCAGGACCTTTCGATCGAATCTTTCGGCATCCATAGCGAGTAAGCTATGGGAAATCTGCGGTTTGAGCATGTGTAATTATATGATGAAGTTTGCACAGATGATCACTTGACATTCTGCCATTCATGAATCCCACTTGTTCATTACTGACTAAACTACTCATTAATGGGCCGAGTCGATTAGCTAAAATTTTTGCCAATATTTTGATATCAACATTCAAAAGTGATATAGGACGATAGTTGCTAGGTAAAACAGGATCTCGTCCTGGTTTAGGAATAAAAGTAATAAGAGCCTCTAAAAAAGAAGGTTCCGAGAGCCCCTCTTTGAACCAGTAATTGTATACCTTGGTTATAATTGGGCTGATTATATCCATGTATGCCTTATAAAAATTAGTAGTTAGACCATCAGGCCCAGGGGATTTATCCCCAGCAAGTTGGGAAATCACTAGTTTCACTTCAATCTCTTGTATTGGGGATCCTAACTTCTCTGCTTCAGGGAACACACTCTTACTCATGGGTACCGGGTCCAGAAATTTCTGAATTTCTGCAGTGAATTCCTCCTTCTATTGACCCAGTAGAGTAAACCCGTTGGAAGTATTCTCTGAATGTGTCAACAACTTCCTTTGGGTCCCTTACTACAGTATCTCCACTGTCCCTTTGTATTGCAGCTATGTGTCGGTTGGAGTCTA
The DNA here is from genome assembly GCA_016271365.2 of Neoceratodus forsteri. NCBI lineage: Eukaryota > Metazoa > Chordata > Ceratodontiformes > Ceratodontidae > Neoceratodus > Neoceratodus forsteri. Next base: position 1,635,694,334 of record CM057456.1, on the reverse strand, counting down.
TCTGCTTTAATCTAAGAGCGAGTAGTTTACCTGCCCTTTCTCCAAATTCCAAATATTTTATTTTAGTTCTATGAAGGGCCAATTCTGCCTTCTGCATCATAATTGCTTAATATTGAGCTTGAAGTTGTTGCAGTTTAAACCAGTCTGCCTCATTTGAATGCCACGTGATATTATTTTCAATGGTCTTTATGTCATTCATAATCTCATTTAACTGCATCCTGGCTTTCTTGGCCCTAGTAGAAGATATTCTAATGCACTCACCTCTGAGACACATTTTAATGCTGCCCAAACAATGTCTATCTTAGGGATTGAATTAAGATTAATATTGAGGAAATTAGATATAAAGTTCCTCAGGTGTCCTTGAGTGAAGGGCTCCTGAAGCAACTGGTTGTTGAACCTCCACATAAAATCCCTTTTTATACTATGACTAGGTTCAAACAGGATGGAAACTGGGGAGTGGTCAGATATGACCCTGGGATTAATACTGGCATCTAAAACCGAGGGAATCTCACTGATACTAATTAGAAAATAGTCAATTCTAGAGTAAGATTTGTGTGGGATAGAAAAAAAGGTATACTGCCTCGCTTTCCCATTGGTCAGTCTCCAGATATCTATGAGCCCCAAACACTCCATCATCTCTTTCAGGGCCCTCTGAGCGGTGGAGAGTCCTACTCGTTTATTATCAGTTCTGTCAAGGTACAAATGTGGCGTTATATTCCAGTCTCCTCCTATTAGCAATTTCAAAGATACATAGTTATTTAAGATGTCTAGTAATTGTAGAAAGAAATGTGGGGAATCTATGTTGGGACCATAAACTGATCCAATAACCACTTGTTCTGAAGCTAAGGTGCCAACTATGAAGATGTACCGGCCTTGCGTATCCCAAATTTCCTTTTCAAACAAGAATGGTACCTTTTATGAATTAAAATAGCTACTCCACCTTTATTTGAAGAAATGCTCACTCCCAAATGCTTGACCCACCGGTGTCTTAACAAATAACGGGCATCCTCTCTGTGTAGATGTGTTTCTTGCAGACAGACTATATATCACAGTTGAGGGTCAATAAGTGTTTCAAGACAACTTGCCTTTTGCACCTATCCGAGCTCCTTAATATTCCAACTCATAAGATTGATACCCCTTCATCATTTTCCAATTATTGATGATAACATCACTCAGTTTTCTTTCCTAGTATGTACCTTTCAATTAGAGGTCATTATCCATGTCATCCCCATACATAGCGTGTGGATGCTTGCCCCTAAGTCCCTTTACCCTCATATACACCCAACCCCCCCCAGATTCCCTCTAACGCCCCCAGTTCTAACAACTGCATAAACACTTCAACCCGCCGTGCGATGAAACTATCAGCCTAGTTGCATAACAGCCCGTCCTCTAGCCCAATTCCCAATCTTATTACCAACATTAATCCTATTATTCTAGCCCCTCACTAGCTCCGTTAAGTGAGAGAAAAAAAAACAAAAAAACATTAAACTAGGTGACTAAGAGTCGCCCCTAAATATCTAGAAACAGTTATCTCTCATTACTACATCAACATCATCTCAAGTATATTAGTACAATTCTATTAAATGATAAAACGAGCCTTTCTCCAAGTCAATATTTCCCTCTAGTGGAGAAATGGACAAACTACATTTAACAAAATTCCACAAGAGAAAAAATCTATAGCATCAATGATCAAATTGTACAACAAGTGATCTTCATGCATCATGTATTGTAACCGGCTTATGAATTAGCAAAGTCAGTACTACTAATTTTTCCCGCTTTAAGGCTTTAATAACAAAATATATACATAGATTATTTTATTTTGCCACAGCTTCTATCTGCTCCGAGTATTAACTTGTCTGAGCAGTCCAGGGTGTCAACGATTTTCTGAAAATGGCCAGTTCTAGCGATCTCCATATGAGACAGCAATTCCTGGAAGAACTGATGTAGTCTTCCTAAATGTTAGAATTAGTTACTGCTAGTGGCAGTTGTGAGCATCGCTACTGCTTAACCTCCGGTGTGCTAATAATCAAGCTTGAACTGGAACAAGGGCATAAATACTCGGGAATCTGAAACTGCTGACCAGATTAAGGTAGCTGTATTAATCATTAACTACGTTCTCTGCTCTATGACATGGTGGTCGACAGCTACAGGTAACATGACATCTTCAGGCATCCTGGGGAGTTGGATTACCATACCATTAAGACTGCAGCCTAGAAATCACTTCATAGAGAGCTGAAGTTAGTTTGGGAATCATCTCCGACAAAAAGATCAACTTCGCTCTTGCCTATTATTACCTTTGATATCGTACATTTCTGCCAAACTATCAAATGGTTTAACACAACTTGGCTGTATGATCCACTCGTTTTCTTAACCAACACTGGCAAGATCCAAAAACCAAAAGTCAAGTTGAAACCATCGTTGCACTGTCTTCGTTCTGATTTCCTGCTCGCTGATATAATTAGTCAGCACTTAGAGGTAATCTGCGTTCTCAAAGGGCGAAATTACTGTGTCTTTGGCATTTCAACTGTCTTTAGTGTTTCCGATTTATGGCTTGGTCCGGTCTCATATAATACAGGGGAACATTAGTAGATGTGTTACAGGATACTGAATAAGGCTCCATTCACTACTCGAAAACCGAAATTTCCTTTAAGTGCATCGATCATTGTAGAGGCTCCCTGTGAGACTGTAAGATGCCCTGATCGAGTTAATTGTGCTCTCGTGTGTTACTTAAACAATTCTGGCAATGCTCTTCTAAGTTCAGCTTGCGCGATCTCTGCTGATTCATACGAATGCCATTATTCCTTTATTTTAACTTGGAGTGAAGCTGGGTACCGAACTCTGAATTGAAAGCCCGCGGCTATTAGTTTAGAGATGACAGGATGCAGATCTTGTCGTTTGAGCTGTACAGAATGAGGTAGATCGTTAGCTATTCTGATCTTTTTGCCTTCCCAAGAAATTTCTTGCAATACTTTGATTTTACTCATTATATGATACTTATCCAGGTAGTTTAGAAGCTTGCATATGATCGGACCTCGGTGGAGCACCGGGAGGAAGGTGGGAGCGATCTGTGTGCCCTTTCCACCATGTAACTGCCATTTGGGGGTGGACCCGTGATCCTTTCAAAAGTTTCTGAACAAATTGTATAGCAGCTGTACCTTCCTCTTTTAAGGGATTCCGATTATAACTAAATTGTTTCTCTACTCGCCCTCAAGTCCTCAAGCTTATCTTCCATTTTTAATTAGCTTATTAAGGGAGGCCCGATCCAGATCTTGTTTGTCGATTCTTGTTTCTACAGATTTTATTTTAATCTCATTATCTCCTACCCTTGAATTCAGGGTTTCCAATGCCGATTTAAAGCACTGTACCTCAGAAGAAACTCTCCTGTATGGACGATTGCAGTGGAGCAAAATCTCTAAAATCTTTTCTCATTAACGCTGAAGGCCCCAAGTCGATGATTGATCTCTGATGAAGCGCTTAGCGGCCCGCTCTTTCTCGGGGGAAGGAGGCGGCGTATGTTTTGACGGTTGTTTTTTAACAAAGGCTTCCATTTCAGTAATTTTAACTGCAGTAGATTACGACTCCAGTACTTTACCAATAGTTACAGTTCAGAAAAGCACAATTTTGTTCGAGTTGAGAGCTATTAACTGCGAACGGAGCTGTTTAAATGCGCTGATCTTCCTAGGCTGCCATCACGTGGCCTCCTGACTAATAGTTTGTGATCAATAGTATCAAAAGCTTTGCTGCGGTCCAAAAAGACTGTGCCAGTTACTTTCTTAGCATCTATAGCAGAGATCCAATCATTGGTTACTTTTGCTAGTGCAGTGATTGTGCTATGATTAGCCCGGAAGCCGGATTGAGCTGGGTTAAAGAGAGAAGGTTTCCAAGTGAGATTTTAACTGAATATGGATCAGTTTTTTGAGAACTTTAGAAAGGATAGGTAATATGGAGATAGGCCTATAGTTGTTTACATCGCATGGGTTACCAGATTTAAACAGAGGGAGGATATGTGCTGATTTCCAGCAGGACGGCACAGTAGCAGATGTAATGGAAAGATTGAAGATGTGGAGAATTGGGGCAGTGAGATGGGCATAGCCTGACCTTAGGAGACATAGGGGTATATGGGAAAAGAGACTTGGAGAAGGGAGGGTTACCGTACACCGGTTAGGGTCTGCAGAGACAGATTAGGCAGGGATCACTGGGAACAACTGAGTGAGCCATGCAACCCTTTTCTGCTGACAAATTTCTATGATTGGATGCTACAAAGGTGCCTGAATTAATGAAGTCCACTACAAGTCCACAAGCTCTTATGGTAGGAGTATGCGATGGAAGAATAGTATTTTCTGAATACCAAGAATAATGCACTATTCACTATTCAGAGCCAAATAACAAATAGTGGCATTATTCATGCCTATTCATATTGAGGGGGAAGGAAAAAAAGGAAAACACAGACCCCAACCCCCACCCAAGCCCAGTTTTATTACAAACAACCCCCTGTCCCCACACCCTCTGCATGAAAACCATTTGCACCCTCTTCCTCTCAGCACCCATGATTTCAACATTGAAAAAAAAAATCCCATGATGGGCAACTGGCACAACCTGCCTGCCTCCATGGACAACCACCGTCTTCTTGTGCATTGTTTAGTTGTGATTAAATAACTCAATCCCAATCCCCCCATCCTGTCTGCAGCACCCAAGTAAGTCTCACCTTCCTCCCCCTCAACACCCACATTTTATCAAGTTAAATAGTACAATAGCATGCCCCCCCCATGCGAAAAGAAAACCGACACAACCCACCCTCCTCCATGGCCAGCTGCTTTCTTGTGAATGGCACTCCCACACTTTTTCACATAGTTAAACAGCTGATCACATGATCACCTGCTTTACTATGCGAGAAAGCACGGGAGCACCATTCAAAAGAAGGTGTCTGTCAATGGAAAAAGGTGGGTTGAGCTGGTCGCTTTCTTGCACCTAGGAGGATACTTGCTATTGTACTGTTTAATATGATGAAATGTGGGTATGGGGGAGGAGGGTGGGACTTACTTGAGTGCTGCTGCCAGGATGGGGGAATAGGGGATTTATTTATTTATGTACAACCAAGTATGGCAAGAGGAGACCTCGGTAGGCCGTGTCGCGAATGGGTTGTGCTGGTCACCCATTGTGGGACATTTTTCTTAATGTTGAAATCATGAGTGCTGGGGGTTGAGGCGGGGAATGGGCTCCTTGATGAGGGTGGGGGATGGGGGTTGTTTGTAATGAAATTGGACTGGGGAGGAAGGTGAGGGGCTGTTTTTTTTTTCCCCTCCACAGGTACACAAATAATGCATTTCCTAAAATTTGAGACCCCAATTACAAATATTTGGCTGAATATTTGAAATAAAGTATTTGCCCACCCATATCTTGTGGCTCTCTTCTCAGGTTTCCGAGCTTTATTGGTTGATTAATCACCCTCTCACACCATCACCATGCTGGCTCAGTTCAGAGGAACTGCTCTTGTAATCCAAAGGCAGTCTTTCTAAAATGTCCTTATTAAAACAAAGTTTGGTTTGCAGCAGATTACATTTCAGGTCTCAAACCAGTTCTGCAAGGTTGCACTTGCATGTCCTGTATGGTAGAAGCAGTGATCTGGAGGTTCCTCATTCAGTTGGGAGTACAGATGCCTCAGCTCCATTAGTGGTTTTCTGGCCAATTTGAGTAGTAAACAACAGGGAACCTTAAAGGTAAAGCCATCATGTGGCAGTGGGGTTGCATACTGTATGCATATATGAATACAATTAACAGATGTATGAACAACTAAATAACTCAATCTATGCATAAATACACAATTAAGTAAGAAAGTAAATGTTGCAAAAAAGTTGTGCAAATCTAAATTCTTAAGAAAGTCTATAGGTTAGCAAGGGTAAGTAAGGTTGGGTTAACAAGTCACCACTTTGTACTGTGTTCAGCAAGAGCAAATATATACTGTGTAGAGCAGGGAATGCTTCGAAGTTTGGCTGGCACTCATGGTAAAAGTACTTAATCTGATACAAACAAGAAAACAGAACACAAAATAGCCTTGCCAAATAAATACAAGTTTTAAACTGACTTCATTACTATAGTGAATATTTTAATGCCACCATGGTGCAACAAACACAGTACACACGAAAGGTCTAGATGCCCAATGTTTCACACACGTGAATGTACTTTTTCAAGGCATTCTGAAACCTGTCAGAATCACCCTTCAATACACTCCAGCAGTACAGTAACTGGTGCAAATAAAAACATGTGACAATAGTGACAAAAAAGACAATAAAAACAGAGAAAGTAGAAAAACAATCAGGTTTCTTGATACTACAAGATAATATATCAACCCTCTTTTCCCTTTCCCTTCCTTTGCTTTCCCTAACCTCCATTATGGGAGGCAGTATAGCACAGTGGGTTAAGGCTCTGAGCTGTAGATCTGGAGACCTAGGTTTGAATCCCACAGCCACCTAGGTGCATACTGTGTGATCCTGAGCAAGTTATTTAACTTTCTTGCACTCCTAGGTCACATATGGAAACAAGCTTTGGCTTAGTGTGCTACTTCTGGTTAAACAATGTTCCCGTTCCCTAATGCAAGAAAAACATTCCTGTACATGCATGCAGTGAAGTTACAGGGGAAGGGGGGTATAAGAAGGATGTGAGGAAGTACTACTTCACTGAAAGAGTTGTAGATGCCTGGAACAGACTGCCACCATAAGTGGTGGAGTGTAAAATGGTAGGGGCTTCAAGCATTGGTGGGATAGACATAAGGGAATAGTAGTAAATAGGCAGGGAGGACTGAGGGTCACCAGAGATCAGTTAGGGTCTGCAGAGACAGACTAGGAAGGGACGATCTGGGCAGACTGGGTGGGCCAAGTGATCCTTTTCTGCAGACAAATTCAATGTTTCTATGTAAATAAATAAACCTGGAGTTCAGAGTTCATTGAAAATATAAAATAATGCATTTCACAGAAAAAATATTGTGCAGTCAATAGTAAATATATAGGAGACAATCTTGTTACCAGGGCACAAAGGAAAAGAAATATGAGTATAACTAGATCAATGCTACAATAATTACATAGTCTATAGTGATCTGGTTTCAGTGTTAATGTCACAAGATGCAATTTCTGTCCAAATGACTCAGAGGAATTAAAACAGTAAAAGTTCTTGTTCCACAGAAATAAATATACACCCACAAAGTCCTACAAAAATTTCAGTCCTTGGTGTGAAGCATATTAAGTCCCATGGGACCTGAGCTCTGTGTAGATGATCCCTGCAAATTCACAAGAGGATAGTTCATTTATATGCCATGAGTTCATTAAGGATACTTGGTAATATCATCTTAGCAGACAGACTTAGACAAGACTGAAAACGAGGTTGAGAAAATCAGTATATATTAGATCACTAATTTACATACAGAAAAATATCTGTTTACTAAACATGGAGCCAGTTCTACCTGATCATTTAACTCTGGATAATGCAGTGCTTTCAGCTTGCAAACCCAAAAGGACTCTATCCTGAGGAGGAGCTTGTCCAGGTTTTCCTTCTCATCCCAAATGTACCTATGGCAGTGTCCATATTCTGTCTGGCAGTGTCTCTCAGATGCTCGCCTTACTTTTTCTAGTTTACAATTTTCTAATAATTTGCCAATATAAAACACTTGGCAATTACACTGAGCCATGTATATAACTACTGTAGTGGCACAGTAAATAAAACTGGTAATACTGAAAACCTTGTTAACTATGGGGACTTCAGACTTGTCAGTATTCTTACTGCCTAGGCAATGTACACATTTCCCACATTTGTGCATATCGTAAAGAAGGGGATGGGGAGTCACATTTGTTCTCATTTTTTATCTGCCTACTACTACTAACTACACTGACCTGCTGTTTTTGCCCCTACTGTAAGCTGCTCTTGATGGTTCCTTTGTGTGTTTCCCCAGTAGTGGATGCATTTGTAGGACATGCCAATTCTTCAGGTTAATTTTTGGAAGACTCATTAGAGGTAACCAAAGAAGTTAATATAAGCTATAGGGGCTCTAAGAGGGCCTCTTATGGATATGAATGTCACCTCATGCATTCTTAGGGCAGGAGAACTGCAAACTGAAGGTGAGCCAGTCTGGTGCACCATGAACACAAGAGGCAACACTCCTATGTCCATAAGAAGCCCTCCTAGCACCCGCATATAGAGGATGATGTATGGTCTTTGGTTAATAACCACTCTGTAAACACTTTGAGAGGTTGACATGACATTGTAGGCCTCAAGAGTGTAGCTTGAGAGGTTTAAAGATGTCATGGCAACCTTGAGAAGTGTTTTTATGGTGGTTATTAACCAAAGACCATACATTATATTTTATAGTGTATGGTCTACCAAGATTGCAAGGTCAGCGCTGAACACATGGGGACTGGATGGAATGCCTTATGGTAATGTCACAACGTAGCCACCATGGATTCCAGTTAGCCCCATTGCATGCAGCAGATCATGGCCTGAGTGGACTGTTCCTTGGCAAAGGTAACTGGGAGAAGAAAAAAAAGGAAATGGAATTTTAGTTTCAAATGCTTATAGCTACTAGTGATTGCCATTCTCAAAATGGAACACTGATTGTTGTGAGCATTCGGTTTTTTATACCATTAATATGGCATACTCAAGAAGGGTTAACACTAGAGTGATGTCATATTGATGGCATAACAAGGTTGTAATCTGCTTGATTTTGGTTAGTAATAAGGGCTCCCCATACATTACATACTGTATACAATAATGCATGGGGTTGTTACATGAGGTCCCTGCACCCTAATTGGTACCCTCAGAGGTACACCGTAGACAGCTAACACTTAGGTATAGGTTATACTAATATTTAGGGCTAAGGACATCTACCGTATAAGAGTAGATGTCAGGATATGAATGCATACTGTTGTAATACACTTTGCTTGCTAATACACATATATTCTGCCATGTATTTCCTGTGTATTTCTTACTAGTCAGATGCCAAGACACTTGTGTCCTTGAAGTAATTATAATATGTAAGATGGCATTACCATCTTTTGGTGATTTGTACCACTACACTGAGTTATGTAAGACTCTGTATAAGAACTCTTTTGTTCTCAAACTGATGACTTTACAGAATTGTATAATGTTATCTTGGACCATGCAGCCACCTCTAATTTAGCCAATAGGGCTCATCTCTGTAACTAGAAATGCTTCTATCTTTTGGTAACCATAGTAATTATCATAGGTATATAATGTAATGCACAAGCTTTACACCTCAGTGACCCAAGAGACCCCAAGAGACAACAGAGAAACCTTGAGGTGTAGGGAATGCTTAGCACTGGCTCCTGGTTCCTATTGGTAAGAACTGCTTAGGGCAACTGTGATTTATCCCTTGGTAGTAATAAACTTGTTTATTACTCTAATGCAATGTGTCTGTGATTAGTTGCATTCCCAATATCGTCAAGAATCTGAAAACGAGGTTTAGACCTCTCAACAAATTGGCGACCATGGCAGGACATATTTGGTGTTTGTAAGTTTTCACTTGTTGCTTAAACTTTTTCCCTTTCCCACAGGGACAGTAGGTGTACATTCCTGTATCACCTCTCCCATTTCAAAACCAGTTTGTAGTCACTTGCAAAGTCTGGCTGACTTTTCAGGTGTGGTTGATGCCGTCTCGACCCACTCCATCACAGTTTTTAATTGCAAGCCTGCAACTAATACAGTAGCCTGGCTGTGTTTAAAGTACTCATGCTGTGGATCGATATGCAGCACTCTGTCTTTTTCACAGTTTGAATTTTCGTTCCCTCCCACACAATGGCCACAGTATCAGATATCTGCACAGAACTGAGACTCAATGTCTCAAACTTCCTTGCCTCCCATGAAGGATGGGCTGACTTCGTGCAGGACGCAAGTCAATCCGACAACCCTATACTGGGGATTTCAACCCAGTATGCAGAGATGAGACAATCAACCAATAAGCATCATGCTAAAGGGTTGATGGTTGTGGCTCTCTACGCTGCTTTGGAAGCCTCCGAAGTGAGGTTTCAAACCCTTGATCTGCAGATTTCATCTCTTAAGCAACAGATGGGTTTGCAGGAAACAGAATGTTTTAGACTGCAGCAGAACTTGGAGTCTGAACTCCAAACTCTTCGGAATGAAAAGGATTCACTATTGCATCATTCAGCCTAGGCTGGAGAACAGGAAATATGTATGTTGAAGCAGGAGTGTGAAAGTTTGAGACAGGATAAGAATCAGGCTGTGCAAACGAATGATTTGCTGAGTGCTGCAAATGCTCAGGTGAGTGATGAAATGGGTGAGCTGCAGGACGAAATTAACCAGGTACGTAATGACTGAGAAGTAGCTTACAGGGACAATCGCGAATTGAGCGTCACGTATAGAGTTTTGCAAAAGCAAAAGCAAGGTCAGGTTGATATGAATGTTGCAAGTGTGAATCACGATGAATGTGGAACTAAGATGGCAACACTGCGCCATCAGCGAGAGGTTCTGGCTGGCCATGTTAAGGCAATGGGAGGCATAGCCCCTGCCTTTCATTTGTCATCAGAAGGGGAGTTATCTGATGATGACGCTTCACAATACAATGCCCAGTCATGCCCCTACTATGGCCCCGACTCCATGCCCAGCCATCCACAACATGGCGGGTCCCTGCCCCCAACTCCCCATGTCACACGTCGGCAACTTTGTGATGCTCATCATGGGAGACGCCAACATGGCAGCCCCCATGATAGGGGGAAAGCAGGCTCAAGCCTGGTCCTACCAGCACCTCCAGTAGCTGCTATTAATGTGGAAGACAGGCAAGAGGTAGAAACCATTACTGAAACTGCGATATGCAATATTCCTCTTCCTGAGAGGAGTAAAAGGGCTATTAAAACCCAGATTAGGCAGCTCTTTCAAGAAGCTGGCACTCAGGAAGGTATTGTCTGCACTGCGGCTGAAGCTGCAGCTCATGCAGCCTTGGATGGTGCTCAAAACAATCTACCTTTGCCTGATCGGCCCACTAATCCCCTACAAATGGCCTACTCTGTTCAGCAGATTGCTGACAGCATCGGTTGGATGAATCCATCCAACAACCTCAGCTGTCACTTGGAAAAGGTACGTTCTAAATGCGAGATGCTTAGCCTCACTGCAGAATATCAGGTCCAAATACTACGCCAGACCATCGATCCTGGTTTATGGGCCAAAGTCCCCAAAGCTGTTCGACAGGATGGGAACGCTACCTCTGACGAAGTTGCAGCTGAGCTCATTTATGCTCACAGCCCAGGTGTAGTAGGAGTGATGCTTGCATATCCTGTGAAGCAGAATGCAAAAGAAAGTCCAGTGACTTACCACCAGAGACTCTGGATAGCCTAACGAGCAGGAAAGCACCTGGCACAAGAAGCTGCAGATGTAGATCTTATTGAATATAAGACCCTGTTCCTTAGGAACATGATTCCAGCAGTAAGAGAAAAGGTAGAGCCAACCACTTACCCAAATATGGATAGGTTTGCCAATATTCTTCGGAAAACTGAGAGAGTGTATTAATTGTATATCCGTGATTTGGGCTCCAGTTCAAAAAAAGCAGCTGCCGTGGAACCCATTTCAGAGGCCACAACACACTACACAGTGGAAGGGCAGGCTCAACGCCAACAGGCCCAATATCAGCCAGCCCCTCCAGCTGATAATCAACACCCCCAACAGGCTCATCAACAACAACCACATCAACAACAGCAATGGGGTGGGAACTGGAATTGGCATTAGAATAGGAAGCATAAGGGTAGAGGTAAACCACAGTGGCGGAGCCAGGTTTGAGAGCATTTAGAAGCCGGGGGGGGCATTCAGTCAATCATGGGCTCCACAATGGGGACTAAACAGTGAATAAAGATGGTGGTGGGCCACCACTACTCACACTGGGGCAGCCAGAAGGGGTAACTGCCCTCCAGCCCCCCCTCTAGCTCTGCCACTGGTAAACCACAACAGAGAACGGGTCCCTCATATAGGGAGATAGCCAAAGAAAATCAGAAATTTCAAGAGCTCCTGGGACAAGTGCGCTCTGTGGCAGATGCTGTTCTCGCACAGGCCCTTGTGATGGTACAACCTGCAGCTCAGGCCGCAACCGGCCATGGGAACACCGGGGGTACAGACCCTCAGGCCCACACAGGTCTGAACCCAGAAGCGCCTCCCTATATAGCATCAGTACAGCATGGTGAAGTCATCCACATGAGCCAGGCCCAACATCTGCATGCTTCCGGCAGTACGGATTGACAATTACAGGCCCAAGTCCGTATTGCAAACAAGCTAGTCTTGGATACAAACAGAAGGCCCTGCACCGAGGCCGAGGTCAAGGGCCGCCTACTAGTAGTTTTGCTAGATACAGGTGCAGCTGTATCTGTGCTACATGATGAACACCCGGACACGTCCCCTTGGTCTACCAGACGGAGGACCAACATGTCAGGAGTCGACGGTACTAGGCTGCCTGCATACCGTTCTCTACCCTTACCGGTAGAGCTAGGCCACTTAAAGGCCTCACACACTTTCTAACTAATGGTACTGCATGATCATCCTAGTATTATAGGGATCGACTTCCTTGCGCCACACGGCTGTGTGGTGGACCTAGCTAACATGCTACTGATACAGATTCAGGGTCAATATCATACCATTTTGATTCCTGATTCACATGTTGTGGCAACAATATCTGCCAATGACAAAGAGTATGACATCATAGAGTTGTTCAAGAATCATGAACTTTTTCCAAAACTCCTACCTATTCTGCAACAACAGGTAGAAGCGTTTGCAGTCAACAAGCATGACTGTGGCAGAATGCACACCATCATTGAAGTGCCAGGCCCAGCACATGAGAGGCAAAGGCAATATCCTTTCCCATCGGACGCCTTGCCTTCCCTCAGAGAAATGATCAAGTCACTCCTCAAGCAAGGAGTCATCAAAACTTGTGTTTCCACCACCAACTCCCCAGTATGGCCCGTGAAGAAACCCACAGGTGCCTGGAGACTTACTATTGACTACAGGAAATTGAATCAGGTCACCCCCAGTTGTTCCCCAACTGTGGCATCAGCACCAGATGTGCTACAACTCCTGACCCCTGACTTGAAGTGGTTCAGTGCCCTGGACATTTCCAATGGTTTTTGGTCATTGCCATTGGCCCTTAAGAGTCAATATAAGTTTGCCTTCACCTTTGAAGGAAGACAGTACACGTGGACTTGCTTGCCACAAGGATTCCATAACAGTCCATCCCTCTTCCATCTCCACATGATGAATACCCTCGAGAGTTTCTCTACCCCCCAATGTCTCTTACAATATGTGGATGACCTGTTGCTGGCCACAGCCACACAGGAACAACATTTGGATCTCTTTGATGAACTATTGACCCTCATTCAGAAAGCAGGCTTGAAATGTAACCCAGCAAAAGCGCAGTTGTGTCAGAAAGAAGTACTCTTTCTGGGTCTAAAAATAACTGACCAAGGTCGAAGCCCTACCTGGAAGAAGGTACAGGGATTGCAAGACTTGCCATTACCTACCAGTGTGGCAACTCTTGGAAGGTTTCTAGGTATGGTAAATTATTTGAGAAATTTAAGTTGTGATTTTGCTCAAAAAGCTACTCCTCTGTATGAATTACTCAAAAAGGATGTACCATGGACTTGGGGCCCTATTCACATCCAGGTTGTGACGTCACTGAAACAGGCCTTGGTCTCCACCCCAGCACTGGTGAACCCCAATCCAGCACTACCGTTTCATCTGGAGTGTGCCACCTCTGACATTGCTATGTCAGCAGTGCTGGCCCAGAAGGTGCATGGCACCTTGAGACCCATTGCATATGCCTCACAGCTCTTGACCCCAGTGGAACAGAAGTATGGCCTTTGTGAAAGGAACCTTCTGGCCACCTACTGGGCTGTCAAGCACTTCCTATATATCATTGGGTACTCGCCACTGATTATTAACACCAATCACACCCCAACCACCTTTCTGCTCTCAAACAGAGTGAAGGATGGGTCAGTCTCTAACACCAGACTGACACACTGGTCACTTCTTCTTCAGGACAGAGATATACAGGTACAACGGACTAAAGTTCCATCTATGTTAGCTCATGGCCTCCTTTTCCAGGGAGAACCCCATGACTGTACACTACAGTCACCTGATCTTCCTGATCCAGGTCCTTTCCTCCCTGCCACACCACAAATACTCGAGAGCACCTCTTTGTGCCGTATCTTTACTGATGGTTCAGCATCCTACTATCAGGGAGAACAAATTGCAGGGATGGGTACTTTGGTGATTTACCCTTATGGGAACACTGTCAAAATATCTAAGCGCTATAGTGTAGCATCATCACAATACGCAGAGATGGCAGCGGTGGCCTGTGCCCTCGAGTTCATCCAACATGGAACCGAGGATACCATAATTTTTACAGACTCCAACTGGGTTTGTTGTTCCCTTACAAAATTTCTTCCCTTCTGGCAGAAGAACTCCTTCCTCTCTTCTGATGGCAGTCCAGTGAAGTACAAAACATTGGTAATATACATACATTTACTGGCACAGGAATTTGCATACAAACTCTATGTACACAAGGTTAAAGCCCATTCTCTCCATGACCCCTATCATGCCTTCAGTGACACAGCAGACACGCTTGCTAAGGAAGGGGTCCGAGGAGGAGACGTCTGGATGATGAACCATCCAGAGGCTAATGCAACTGTACATATTGCAGCACTTAAGAAGAAACCTGAACCTTTTCCCCCTTGGACCTCTCTGCAGCCCAACAGCTTGACACTGAACTCAAAGAGGTGTTCATATTCTTTAACAAAGGTACTGGAGAAAGACTTCCCACACATAACCCCTATCAGAGGCATGAAGGTAAGTTGCGCTTGTCACTAGATGACAAGCTCATTTGGTTTCAACCAGATGACTCTACCACCAAGTTGTGGGTAGTCCCTCGACACCTATGATCCAAATTCTTGCACCAAGTGCATGATTATGGCTAAGGACATCTACCGTATAAGAGTAAATGTCAGGATATGAATGCATATTGTTGTAATACACTTTGCTTGCTAATCACATATATTCTACCATGTATTTCCTGTGTATTTCTTACTAGTCAGATGCCAAGACACTTGTGTCCTTGAAGTAATTATAATATGTAAGAAGGCATTGCCATCTTTTGGTGATTTGTACCACTACACTGAGTTATGTAAGCCTCTGTATAAGAACTCTTTTGTTCTCAAACTGATGACTTTACAGAATTGCATAATGTTATCTTGGACCATGCAGCCACCTCTAATTTAGCCAATAGGGCTCATCTCTGTAACTAGAAATGTTTCTATCTTTTGGTAACCATAGTAGTTATCATAGGTATATAATGTAATGCACAAGTTTTACACCTCGGAGACCCAAGAGACCCCAGGAGACTACAGAGAAACCTTGAGGCATAGGGAATGCTTAGCACTGGCTCCCGGTTCTTATTGGTAAGAACTGCTTAGGGCAACTGTGATTTATCCCTTGGTAGTAATAAACTTGTTTATTACTCTAATGCAATGTGTCTGTGATTACTTGCATTCCCAATATCGTCAAGAATCTGAAAGTGAGGTTTAGACTTCTCAGCCGGGTGGAGTGCATAATGGGAATTTAATGCCCACCCGAGGTGTGGGAAGCTACATAAACCCTGAGAGTGAAGCTTGAGGGGTTTATTAAAGCATCCCACACCGAGGGTGGGCCATTAAATTCTCATTTATGCATTTCACCCCATGTATTGTTTTATGTCATTGCTGGCTTACGTTTTTTGCTCTACTTAGAAAAAAAAATTCTGTGCACATGCTTTTCGTTAAGATATTTATTACAATTAAGCCAACTTTAACTCTTGTACCTTGAAGAAACTTGTAGTAACCAGTAAACAATTAAATGTTTAAAAAGATTTTTGTGACTTTTTTGTAACTTATTTGGTTAAACATGGCTCCTTCTAAGAGGAGCAATGAAGGAAATTAATTCGGTAGCAGTATGTTTAATCGTTTAAGCCAGTATGTTAAAGAGTGGCAGTCTTTAAGTAAAATGTGGCTTTTATACTTATTTTTTGTTAAGTTTCAGTGGTTTTATATGATTCTGTATGTCTCTCACACTCTCTGAAGTGTTGTTGCCTCAGTGATATGTAAATTAGCTGTCCGTTTCCTCGGAGTATTCAAATGAGGGTTGTGACCTCACAGGAAGCTGCCGTTTCTATGGGAATGAGAGGGGGGAAAAAGACCCCCCTAAGTAATGTTTTATTTTACAGAACAACGGTTGTTAACTTTTTTTTTCTGTGGGGCAAGCTGCTACTTTCAGTACCCATGTAAGTGTCTGTGACACAGCTTTTCTAGTCACTGTTAGTGGAGCCCTGAGGTGCAGCGTGAGCCAACAGAAGGAGCAGGTGGCGCATGCATAATGGCAAATTATAACCTGGTCCTTCCCATAGAAAAAAAAAGGTAAGCCAGTTATTACAAACTTATTATAGATTGTGCCATGATCTGTTTTAAAATACTTCTTTTTGTGGCCCCTTTTAGGCATATGGACCCCTCTTGTGTACTGTGTTTTGCTGCACCATGGTGGAATAAAATATTTACTTTTGCAACAAAGTCATCTTAAGACTTTTATTCCTGTTGTAAGGCTGTTTTGTGTCCTGTTTTCTTGTTTGCCTGAGAGCAAATATTATCCATTTTATTATTTACTCCTTTGCCTTGATAATTTCTGTTATTGGTTCACAATTCAAGAAAACCAGCCTGGAATGCAGTTCAGCCAGCCCCATTTAAGGATAAAACATTGCACATTTTCATGTTCAGTCAACACAGTGAGTGATCAAGGGCTGACCTCTTTTGTTAAGAGAGGGCTACAGTGTGTGGAACAAAGCATTTACATTCCATTCTTAAAGCCTATCTTTCGTTAACTGATTGATGGATGTATTAATTTAATTCAGGGTTACATGCACCCTGCACGTGCAAAGTGCAGTCAGCAGACTGATGGGCTGTCTACAAAGCTGTCAGGGAAGGAAACCCGAAGCTTCATTATGACAGGATATGTACAAATGTCTGCTTTTGACTTATGGCAGGCACTGACAAGTTTTCTGTGCTGTATGCTAAGTAGGTATGTCTGTAGGCACTATCAATGAATGACTAAGTCAACTGATGGTGAAGAGACACCCTCCCCAGCTTTTAGTGGACTATGAGCCTCATTCTTAAAATGCTCATTTTCAGTTAAAATCCAGAAGCAGCACACTTTAAATACAGTATATCATTACGCTACATATTTTTTTTCCAGATAGCTGAATGTCTTCTTTGGAAAGAAAGAGTTATCACAGTTGTTCAGACAATCCAGATTATACAATTCATCATGCAGGGGCGTAGCCAGGATTTCAGAGTAGGGGGTTTCCACCAAGGAAATCCCATTAGTTAGTCCCTGTGTACAAACATATATATATATATGTATATATATATATATATATTTTTTTTTTTATGAACACATAATCAAAGCAAGATTGGAGGGAGTTTCTGGGATCCCAGAACCCCCACCCCAACCCCGGGTATGCCTACTGTATGTCACATCATTCATACTTAGCAAAAAATGCACCCCTTCTTGAGAGGGCCCCAGTTTCAAAATGATATGTTACATATAATGCATGGTCTATTGATGTGGGAAAACATCTTTTTAGAACTTTTGCTCTGCTACTAGAAAACTTCAGATTGTAACAAACAGATAGGGAAGAAAGGATTATCACCTTCTCGAATCAGCCGTCTGCTGCTCTTAATCACTTAGAAACATAGAAATAAAGAATCTGTCAGCAGGAAAGGACTGCTTTGCCCACCCAGCTTGTCAAGTTGTTAGATGTTTAATCTGTCTACGGACCATAACTGGTCTCTGACAACCCTTCCTCCTCTGTTCCTATTTTCTAATATACCTCTATGTCTATCCCTCAGATGCTTGAAGCCCCCCACTGTGTTTGCCTCCACAACTTCTGCAGGCAGTCTGTTCCAGATGTCTACAACCCTTTCACTGAAGAAGTATTCCTCACATACCTCTTGAACTCACTCCCTCCCCCACCCAGCTTCATTGCATGCTCCCTGGTCCTGGTGCTCTTAATCTTTTGAAAGAAACTCCTCTCCTGCACTGTCTTCACCCCGGTGTGGTACTTGTAGGTCTCTATCATGTCACCACCTGCTCTGCTGTCTTCCATGGTGTACATGTTGAGATCACTCAGTCTCTCCTCATAGGGCTCCTTATGCAACCCCTGCACTATTTTATTTGCCTCATTTGGACTGCTTCTACCCTGTCTTTGTCCTTTCTGAGTTAAGGCCTCCAAAACTGGACACAGTACTCTAGGTGAAATCTCACTAGTGAGCGATGCAGTGACAACATCACCTCCCTCTTCCTGCTGGGGATACCCCTTCCTGTGCAACACAGCATCCCGCTAGCCCTACCCACTGCTGTGTCACACTGCCCTGTCACTTTGAGGTCATCAGATATGATAACCCCAAGGTCCCTTTCCTGTTTTGGGTCTGTCAGTATACCTCCCCCCACCCTGTAGTCCTCGCATGTGTTTGTATGTCCTAGGTGCATGGTTTTGTACTTTTTGTCATTGAAATCTAACTGCCATGCTCTTGACCATTCATCAAGTGTTCCCAGATTCTAACACATTGTCTCCACTCCCTCCTAAGTGTCTACCCTATTACAGATTTTGGTATCATCTGAAAAAAGGCATAACTTCCATTCAAGTTCCTTACCAATGCCACATATGAAGACAGTGAAGAGGACTGGTCCCAGTACGGAGCCCTGTAGCACCCTGCTAATCATTCTTCCATCATCTGAATGAATGCCATTAACCACTACCTTCTGTCTCATGTCCATTAGACAGTTTCTCACCCAGTTCACAAGTTTGTACCCAACCCCAAGCTGCTCAGTTTCTTTATCCGACTCCTATGCAGCACAGTGTCAAAGGCCTTGCTGAAGTCCAGATATGCCACATCCACTGGCCTGTTTGATTTATTTCCCTGGTCACCCAGTAAAAGAAATTTGCCAAATTCATTGGCAGGACCCACACCCCCCACCCCCATGAATCCATGATGCCTGTGGTCTTCAAGCCCACTGGATGCAAGATACTCTACTTTAGCAGGGTTTCCATTAATGATGTCACCACTGAAGTAAGGCTAATTAACCTATAGTTGCTGGTCTCCTCCTCTTTGATGTCGCTCTTACATAGAGGGACCACATCAACTAGTAATGGAATTGCACTATTTGAAGATTTTTATATAATACAAGTGACTACTTTTTAAATTTTGACTCACAGAAATATTTCTGGGATTGGCTTTCATAGAGATACAAAAACATAGAGTTTGATGCCAGATAAGGACCACTCGGCCCACCCAGCCTGCCCATTTTTCCCTACATACTGTGGAACTGCAGACCTTATTTGATCTTCAACTCTTCCTCTCCCCTCCTTTACATGAAGATTCCCTTATTTCTATCCCATGCATTCTTGAGCCTCACCACTGTTTTTTCCCCCACTACCTCCACTGGAAGACTGTTCCAGGCATCCACCACTCTTTCCGTGAAGAAGTACATCCTCTCCTCCCTCCTGAATCCACTACATCCAGCTTCATTACATTTCTCCTTGTTCTTGAGCATCTTTGTTTCTGAAAAATACTCCCTCCTGTACCTTATTTACCCCTGTGATGTATTTAAATGTCTCTTTCATACCCCCACTCCATCCTCTCTTCCTGGGTGTACATATTTAGGTCCTTTAGTTTCTCCTCATAGGTCGCCTGATGCAGACCCTGCACAATTTTAGTTGTCCTTCTCTGGACAGCCTCCACTCCATCTGTGTTCTTCCAGAGATGTGGTCTTCAGAACTGGACACAGGTGATGTCTCACCAGCAATCTATACAGAGGCAACACCACCACCCTCTTTCTGCTAGTGATGCCCCTCCCTATGCACTGCAGCAACCCACTACCCCTCCCAACTACCTTGCCCCACTGCCTGGCCACTTTCAGGTCATCAGATATGATTATCCCCAGGTCCCTTCAGAAATGATGGGTCTGATTTTGATTTTTGAGTCACAACTGGGGTGGCACAGACTGAGTGACTTGTGCTTGCTCTTTTCTTCTGCCTCTCAATTAAACCATACACAAATGTATTCACACTCTGCAGAGAAGGAGTCCGTACAAGTGAGGTACACCAATCCAGATGGCAGTAGGTGCCTTCTGGAATAGTGCCAAACAATACATTAGTGAGTAGGTCACAGATGTAGTGCTACATACGGGTCTGGTATATTTGCCTGACTACCAAAAGACTGATGCTCAGTTGCCTGACTCCAATTTCCTGCCTGGTACATGTGCCCAACTATCAAAATACCGAGGCTCAACTGCCCAACTCCAAATTCCCGACTGTACTTATAAAACTGACTCAGCTCACGTGTGCCGACTGGTATCAGGAGTCATAATGTTAATTCAAAGTTGAACTCTTTCAGCACACACACATGCCATCATCAATATTGTAGAGTGTCTGAATTCTCCCTGTACCTGCTTTGTTAACTAGTTCAATAGTACTGTTCTTCGCTATTCACTGACACACTGTCTCGGAATGGTGCATAGGAGATATGCGCGGGCTTTGCTTAATAGTCAGTCATCATGGCACTCTGCTCATCAGTAATGCATAGTGTGGGAATTGCATGCAGAACAGCGGTTTTCTGACAAGTGTGAGTGCCGAACATAGAATAAGTGGTGGGTTGTTTAGCATTGCAGCAAAACTGAACCTTGCTGATTATTAACGCAGTCACTGGCTCCATAGAACTGGGCTCTTTGTTTAGAACTGTGATAGTCTGGAAAGTATGCTGGGGTTTTGTGTAATACTGGGACATCAGAAAACTTTGCCTCTGTTATCATAAACGCACAGTCTGGGAATTACAAGTGGAAGTGAGTTTTTGTCAGCTGAGTGCTCCAATTGAACTGCTGCTGTCAGGATTATGGCAGTTGGTCAAACGTGCTGTGGGATTGCAAATGTGTCAGGAATCTGGAGGCAGGCAAACAATTGTCGGGCATTTGGGAGTCGGGCAAACGTACGGATCCTCTACATACTGTAGTACCATGACTGTGGGATGGCCCAGCCCTTTTTCCTTTCACATGCACTGCTTGGTAGTTACTCGCACCCCAACCTTTTAGGGTCCAGTGCTCCACCTCCCAGTCCCACTGAGCAGCACCCTCCTCCAACTCCATACCACACTTGTCTGGCATCCAGTACCCCCACCCTTTGTGTCATCTCCTTCCAGCCCTCACCCTACCCAAATTCAGTCACTGATGCCTAATGGTTCCCCTAACGCCTGTCAGCATTCCATCTTTCACCCCAGTTCTTATTCTGAGATGCAGGTCCCTTTAACAACCACTGTAGCCTCCTACACTATCCTTGACCTGGTCATCCAATCCCTGGCAAGCTGTAGTTCACCACCCCAATCCCTGATCCAGCTGCAGTTCTCCAGGCTCCCCTCACCTCACATGGCTATGAGCAGTTACAGTGAGTTGAAGTCACTCACTGTGATTGCTCCAGCCTGTGACACACTGCAGTTTGCAAGGGCTACAATGTTCTGTGAATGCCATTAAAATTGCTGCTGCTAATTTTTTTCAAGACATTTTAAAACAACTTTATGGAGGCTCAGGATGCATTTACAAATTGTTGCATGTTGCAGGATGGTACCACAAAGTTTGCACAGGGGCAACCACTTTGAACCCACATTATAAACTGAGACTCTGGCACCCTTTTCTGTAAGACTACTGTCTCATAGATGCTGTGCAGTGTTGCAAGAACAAATGTGTTCCTTGTTTTCAACGTGTTCTCTCCTCTCTATAGAGCTGCTTGTTGTATCACCATACCTGCATCTGTAGTCATGTTGTGATGCAAATTGGAGAAGTAAGCTGTAAAATACTATCATGGTGTTCTTAATGTTTTGTATTTCAAGACAAAAGGTAACAGCAATGCAGGCACTAGAAAAGGCGACTCACTCACCAAATGCTAAGGTAAATATATACATTTATTTGTATAGAATCAAACAATAACCCTGTGCCTCACCAATGTTTTGAGGTTTGAGTATCACTTCATCAGGGCATGTGTGTCATAGAAGTGGTCTCTCAATCTCAAAAAAAAATGCTAACTAGCATGGCTCTCCAGATCAGCCTCTTCTGGGGTCAATGAGTACTGAAAGAAAAAACTTTACAAACCACAGATGTAAGAAAAAAGTAAAATGAATCACCAAACAACACATGCCAACACTGATGACTTTTTGTACTCTATGTAAATAAATATCTTTGTACAATGTAGGTGAGAGTCAAACCTTGCAGAAGAATGATTTATGCAAATGGAGTGTCTAGAGCATTGGATAAAAACCATTAATTACGCTGCAGTGAGAATAAATCAGTTATTCTCACCATTCAGATGTTTATCCTTAAAATTCTATTTGAGCCTCACATATCTCCAATGCATCCAATGAACTGAAAATTTCCCATGGCATATCAGTCAATTGGAGGTGCTAATAATGCCAGCCAATTGTATCTCTCACAAGATCGGATGAACATCCGATAGATAAAAGAAAAAAGTGCAGCAGAAAAAAAAAAACAATGACATCTCATGCCTTCAGTTTAGAAAAGATGGCAGCTCAGAGATACACACTCAGAGTGCGTAAATTGCACATGCAACAGAGCAGTGAGAGATAGATAATACGTCCAAATTCATGGTGCTGACCTCATTGCCACATCATTAGCAGCTAAGCTTTGTTCTACCACTCGTGAATTCAATTGGGTCAGCACAACTCATTTGGATAAATGATTTATCTGATGCTGCCCTATAAATAAAGATACAGTAAATTGTTTATCTCCAATTTAGCTCTTTAGCTCCACGTCAGACAGGTCACAAAAGAATCCGTAACCAATGGGAGAGCAGTTTGAATAATGTCTAATGACACAACAATGGCTACTGCTGCACCCAAAGCGAAGCAGTGAAATCAAACAGAAGCCATTAAAGCGTCATAATTATAGAACGAGGAAGCGCTCGTGACCAATTGGAGTGCTCCTTTTCTCTGCACATGAGTCATTCATATTCTGTGAAGAGTGTCTCATGCAGATGTCCTGGAAATGGGCCCATTCGGTGCTCTTTTTTTAAATTTTAATAATTTATTTATCAATCTCGATCAATAATATATTAATACATCTGCTGAGACCACTCTTGCGGTTGTAAAAGTGGTCTCATTTATATCCTTAGAGTATCAGAATTGCTCACCTTCAGTTTCTGGTTGTTATACCTTAAGAACGCATGTGAGACCACTCTAAAACAGTAAGAGTGATCTCGGCAGCTGTATTAACATAGGAAAGAACTACAGTAACCTAAAAGTTTTACAATTTAAAATGCATTGTGTAAACTGAACACACAATGGCCTGGTTCAGAATCAGCCACTTCTCATAACTTGTGAGAGGGCAGGACTTCCCATGGCTCTGCCCTCTCACTCATGAAGATAAATGGCATATTCTGAGTCAGACAGTTGTGCATCCCTTATATATTGATCTTAACATTTAGTGCACAAGTCACACTTTCCACTCCCTGCATTGCTGTTCTGATGTGACTTGTACAGGAACAGACTACTCCCTGATCTGAGTCTTTACATTCCCAGATTTGGAGGCTAGACTGGATCTTGCATGAGAAAATAAAAGGTAGGCAGTGGCAGCGGCCACCTGACAACTGCTTCACATTCAAACCCCAGATTACCATGCTGAGACTGGCAGTGGGTGGGTCACATCATATCACATCGCGTCGCATCGCATCGCATCGCATCACATCACATCACATCACATCACATCATGGCTTTGGCTCCCAGAGAAGAAGGGTGGACATGGGCTGCATGGCATTAGTGCACCCCCTGCTGGCTGACCATGAATGATATTGACGTCAGGTGTGAAGGTAGCTGTCCATCCACCACCTTCCTGGATAGAGGAGCGGTCCAGTCTTGGCAGCACCAATCCATGGATGGGAGACAAGGACAAGGGCAACAAATGGAAGAAAATGGAAAAAAAATTCAACCCAAATTAAAAACCTTCTGTGAGGGAGGGGTTGAGGGGGTTGTTTGTACTGAAAATAAAAATCTGCTAGAGTAAAATACTAAAGTTGGAAACTGATAACCTACCTCTGCTATTCTGAGCACAAGGTGGATTTGCATTCTACATAGTTTGTTTGAAACATCTCTAACAGATGTTATGAATAAAAAATGCTGTGCTAGATGCCACCTGAAAATCTTTCCCATGCAGCAAGAATATTTGGAATCTTTCCCATGACTGACAATAATTGTACTAGGAAAGGAAAAGCAATGGTTATTGTATTATGTATGTCAAACAAACTGGATTCTAAAGAGGTCAGCAAGCATGAAGTTGGCAGCAGCTATTAGGTAAGGAGGAAATTAGCCTGGAAAACAAGCACCTAATATCACAAGGTCCTTAGTATTCAGCACCCCCGATGTTGCTAGCATTCATGGACCAGGGGAATGTGTATCACATTAGAACAGCAAAACCGGACAGCAAACCCATTACAGTGACACTTTTGAGCAGATTCAAAGTTGTCACTGTAAGGGTCATGCTGCACACGGGCGTCAGTTTCTCTGGTGTCCCCCCCCCTTCAAAATCAACTCCAACTCAGAGTTGATTCTGTTAGCAATGGGGGGGGGTGTGTGCGAGGGGCAGAGCCATCCCCCACAAAAAACACTGGCAGATACCGACAGGAGAAATTTCACCTGTTGGTATCGGAGATTTTGCCATGCCACATGTTGACAACTTTGTTGTCAATGTAGCTTGGTGGAACTAGGTAAGTGTATATCGCAACATTAAAATGTTTTTCTGGAAGAGGGAGTAATATCCCAACTCCCAGAAAATATCAGAAAAATTGCCCCCCACATCCCCCTGCTGCTCCTGTCTACCCACCCTAAAACCCATAAATGAAATTGCAATCACCTTCTCTCACCCCTCCAGGTGCACCCCATCCATGTCACCCCAAGTGTCATAAATGAGATTAACATCACCCTACTATATCCCCAAACTGCAGCTGCCCAACCACCCTGTGGCCTGACCTCATCATTAAACTGTCACTGCTGCTTAAGCCTAAGGCTGACACAGATGCCTCTCACTTCCATTGGTCCAATGCTGCCATGGTTTCCTCCTCATTTTTGTGCTAATAGCACAGAACACGCCACTGTCTACCCCCTCTCCTGTTCACTTTACCTGTAAAGGGAAGGCCTTAGACAGAGCACCCTGCAGTTCATTTAATTTATATGCCCATGTGAGATGGAGAGGGTAGGAACAAGTGGGGGGATGTTGGAGGGAGATTCTAATCCTGTCAAGTGTCTTGAGAGGGGTATGAGTGGTTGGAAGCAGCTTGGGTCACGGGATGGGAAATACCTGAAATAAAAATGAACCCAAAACAGAGCTGCTGAATATTAGGTGCCTGAAAATGAATGCCAAAATGAATCTGATTATTGGAACCTATGTACACCCATAACATCTGAGTTACCGCCGAAGAGGTTAAGTGAGATAGAGGGAGGCTAAAAGAGAGACAGCGAGAGGGAGGGAGGGAGAGAGAGAGAGAGAGAGAGAGAGAGAGAGAGAGAGAGAGAGACAGAGAGAGACAGAGAGAGACAGACAGAGAGAGAGAGAGAAAAGTGGTTATGCTCAGATATTGTAAGTGTTTTACATAGCATTTTACAGTGAGAAAAATAATTCTAGTAAAACCTGAATTTCCGTGTTCATAGCTCTGCATTCTAACTACTAGGCTACACTACCTCATTACTGTGATGCCACTAAGTACTGGTATCCATATGACAGGTAAATAGTGACTCAAACTTGTCAATGGTTAAATGCCACTGTCTACAGGCAGTGTATCCTAGAAGATACAGTGAAGAGCTTTGACCCTGGAGAGTCATGCTTGAATCTCACCATCACCGCTTACTGTAGCTCTCTGTGGGATCTTGAACATGTTGTTACTCCCTGCTCTCTCTCTCTCGCTTTCTCTCTCTCTCTCTCTCTCTCTCTCTCTCTCTCTCTCACATTCTTACACTTCTTTCATTGTACATAACTCCCAGAGCTTTCCTTCACTTCCCTAAATCTCACTTTAAATCTCACTTTACCCATTGGTGCATGCTTTGTGGATGCTACCTGCTCTTCACGTGTTGTAAAGTGGTTTAAAATACAGTGTGTAGGAGAGGTGCTACATAAAATCAAACTAATTTACTTCCCTAAAGAGTTTGTTAGATCAAATGAAATCACATATACTTTTTCTAATGTGTAGAGTGTGGGTATCACACTTTTCTTTATTGTATTTATTTGGAAATAGACTCCTGAGACTGTAAACAATCTTTTTTTTTCCAAACGAGTGTCCTGGCAAGGGTGTAGCAGGGCACACAGCTCTTAAACATTACTGTACTTAACACACCTAAAACTCAATGCTAATTAAAAATAAGAAGGCAAACACTACAAAAATCCCATTGCATACAGTTCCAGTCCAAATCAACCATTTACATATATACCCACAGATAAACGCCAATCCCTTAACACAGTCCAATTTTAAATTGACCGGAAACAGAAATGGGGGGAGCTTTTTAATTCATACAGTAAGACAATATGCTCCAGTCAGTTGAGTCTAAATGGCTAAAGTGTTAAGTCTTTCTTAGAATCTGCCCAGAGATAAATGAAAGACATTTTGGCTTGCTGATGTAAGACAGTTGTTTGAGGCTTTCAAAACAAAACTCTTAGGTAAGATAATTAGGTAAATCAGCAGACACAGTGTTGTGCAGAAAACACAGTTGTTGATACTTCGGGATTACCTGGAGATAACCCAGTCTAAGTTTCTGTATATTTTGAATTGGTGGGTGCCATAATTTTTATCATAGACTGCTCTGACAAGAAGAAAACAAACAAAAAAAAACACAACTGGATTGTTATTTCAGCCTGAGCCGCAAAAATGAAAACAGCTTTAAACAACTGTTAGATTACTGGTGCTCTCTCTCTCTCTCTCTCTCTCTCTCTCTCTCTTTGCTTTCATTCTATCTCTAATCATTTTTTTTTGTTTTTGCTGTTAGAATATCAGAGTAAGTTTAGCCTACCTCTTTTGCTGACTTGAAGCACATTATTCCATATGACGTAGAGACAGTTTTATAACTTAAAACTTTTGTATTCTGTATTTGATCCATTAGGTAATTTGTAGTTTATAATTCTCTACGAGGAGTCCTAGTAAGCCAGATGCTATTTTTCCAGTTCTGGAAAAGGTGACTTTGCAGTAGCTGTTAAAATAATGATCATGTATCATCCCATTGCCAATCTGTCTCTTCTTTCAATAGTTCCGAAGAAAGTGGCATACCAACTGCCTTGAAAGATTTATTTCTAAATGAGGGCCACTTCCACGTGTTTGACATGGTACTGACCTAAGCCTTTCTGTGCTGAGCCCTTATGAGTTATCCTCAGGTCTGAAGGGTCATACTCATACAAATATAGTAGGAAACAATCATAAGCTGGCATAGGTGGCTGGTAAAATACTCTGTCCTAAACATTACCTGCAGGTACCTCTTAACTACTCTAAATTACCGTAATACTACCCTAATGGTAAACAGTGAATAGTGGGTTAGGGTAGGGTACTTACTACCCCGATTTTCTTTTACTACCCTACTACCCTGAGTTTGTTACCACCCTAAACTAACCTACCCAGCCCATAATAAATGGGAAAGAGGAGTCTCTATCCATGGCAAATACTGCCAAAACATTTTGTCTAGAGGGTTATAGTGAGAGTCCCCAACATTTATTTGTTAATTTAACATAGCCAGTGTGGCAGAAAATGAGACAGAGAGCATTTTGCAGCTGTATAAGACAGCTGCTGTGTGTGAGCCTGCAGCTGATTCCAAAATTATACCCATGATGGGCAGTACTGAGGTAGGTTGCAGAGGTACAGCTGTCCTAAGTAAGCCTGCTGCTGATTCCAAAAAGGTGCACCCATGTGGGCATGTCTTACAGTGACCCTATAGAAAAATGTCTTATGTAGCTGTAAAAGGCTGTCCTAGCACTAACTGCCACAGCTATGTCACAGTGCGAATAATGAAATATGTCAAGGAAGGCTCACAATGTCCCTTTATTAGACTGCTTCATTAGCTGTGAGAACTTTAGCACCCTTCCTCCATTTCCTCAGCTGATTTCTCCTCTCTTTATCCGTCTGATTAGTGAATGCTGGTCCTGCACTGTAAAAAAAGGTATATTTTTTCACAAATTAGAATTTTCTCTCAACTTGTTGTGGTGCAGTAAGCAAATGATGTTTCAATCTAAGACCACGTGATGCCACAAATTCCTACAATAAGTGATGCTGCCTGCAGTAATTGCTGCTGTCTATTTGAGGACTGTTGAATGCAGTGCACTGCAAGCCTGAAGCTGCTGGTGCTGTAGCACAATGACCAGCTAGTTATATTCTTTCAGACCTGCTGATTTAGTTTTAATGCGACTCCTCAAGTCACTTCACTGACTGTGGTCATTCACACAGTTGTGCCTGTCAGCCATGCAAGCAGAGTGCAGCCTCTACCCCCCCACTTGCTTTCACTCTGTCTACTTCTGCTTTCAGTTCTTCTTTCCTGAGTCCCTTTTGTTTGTTGCTGGTATTTTGGTGGCGTTTGCCACATTTGCTGGCTTATGCTGTTATTCTTTTTTTAATAAATGCTTATTTTTAGTCTGGATTCCCAAGACTCTCAAATCTGTCTCTCTCCACTCTGTCCAGACAGAGTTGAGTGGTGCTAATGACATGCTCACTTCTCCTGACTCCCACTCACTCCAGCTGTGTATTGCAGCCTGAAGTGTCCTCCACATATATCAAGAACATGGACACTGATTGGAGGTATATGCAGGATACAGCTGGCAAGGTGGAGACATTGATTCCCAGTTGGTGGAGCAGGGAGAGCTGAAGGATATATCTGGCATGGACTGAGGATGTTGCTGCAGTCCAGTGTGCAGCTGTGTCTGCAGCCCGAACTCAGCCACATGACTGAGCAGCTAACAGTACTACCTGACCCATTTACAACTGTAGCAAGACAAGTGGGGTAGAATATTACCTGAACTACTCTACCTGGCTTAAACAGGCTGCTGCCCGACATACCCACTTCATTTACCTGCCAGGTAGCCCAAGCCTACTCATAAGTAAAGGGAGAAGGATCCAGGACAAAGAGGGACATCGGGATTCCAGTCAGCCCCAAAATTATCAGAACAATAAATATTTTATTGACTCTTGGAACCCCTTTTTTACTCCTAGTGTAGGGCATTTTGGGGAATCGTAGAGCATTTATCACAACTCCTCTCTGGCCTGAATTTATGAAAAAAGAAAAGAATATCTAAAAATAGTAAAATGATGAAGGGTGCTGCTGCTGTTAGGAAGATGAAAACATGGTACACTTGATGTTGCAACCAAAACTGCACCAAAGTGTATCTGAGTATTCATATGCTTGATCTCCAATGATTGTTTTGTACAATGTCAGGAAAGAGCTTTTTAACCAGGGGTGGAGCCAAGATATTTGTAAGACAGTAGTCCACTGACAGCTGGAATGGAATAGTGTTTATTATGTAGTATTGTGACTCTGGGCTTGATTCTCAAAAGTCCCTTAGATTGATGCAAGCTGTGACAAAAGGCAGCTTGCATTAATGCCTAGTGTGCCGAGGACCCTGCGCCCAGTTCTCTATTGGGCAGGGTCCCATCCGCATTATCCTACAGCTTGCGGCAACGGTGGCCAGTCGCCAAACAGCACACTGGGAGGGTTTGCTGCATGGCCACAGGGTAGCTGTGCACCACTCTAGAGTGATCTAGTGGTTCCCCAACATGCTCATAGAGGTAAAAAAGTGTCAGTAAAACATTACCTGGTGGTCTAACAGCCCCCTTCCCCCTCAATGATCTCCAAATTCCCCAATATTATAGTGGTGGTATAATGGCCCCCGCCCCTGATGCCCCAGAAACAGAGGAGGGCTAATCGGCCAAAATTCACTTTGCGAAGCAATTTGTGGAGTAATACAGAATCTGTGAAGTAATCCGCAATGCAAAGTGGAGTACCTTGTGTCATAATGAAGAATGCAAAGTCCATTGATAACAATGACTTCACATTGCTCCACCTTCCCCCAACCACTTCTGCACCAATTTTAATGTGAAGTACACTGAAATCAATGTACTTCGCATCACTTCGCCTTGTTATTGACCTCCAAGGTGAATTTTGCAGTGATTCATGGGATTGCAGGTCACATGGGACCTAGGTGGTTCTGCACAGCCTCAGTTCTGTGTAGTGTATGTGTGTGTGTAGTAGTAGATGGAGACAGTTTCCTCTCAGATCACTGCGATTCAAATCCTCTAAAATCTGTTAAAAAAGCCTTTTTGAGCCATTTATTTTGCTCAAAATTTAGTACATCGATTGTAGGAAACCCTCCTGTGCTCATATCATCCAGTGTTTATTTGTCTGTGTGTGGAGTTTGAATGTTAATTTAGAGCATTCAGTCTGTGTACTGACAGGCACTTGAAGTGTGCTTTGGGGAAGGGGTGTATCTGTGGTGAAAGTAGGTTAAAACTGGGAGAAAAAGGCAGTCTTTCTGTTTTGGTTATATTTTTCTTGTATAACTGTGTTAAGGTCCACACAGTAATATCTTCAGTAATTCTTGACATTTTTTTTACTGATTGTTGTGATGCAGCAATGCAACATTTCAGTTTGTTTAAAATATTTGGTTATATTACTGAAGTTTTCAATTTGCTCCACATTATTTGTAGTGCGTGTGTGAGTGTGTGCGTGACACGTGCCATCAAATCAGACACATTTTATTGTGCCACAGAGTCACTGCAGCACTGTGAACTTGCTATCCACCGTACCTGTGTGATTTTGTACTGCTTTGTGGTATCTCGGTTTTGGACTGTTACTGCAGTGCACTGCACCCCCCCCCCCAACCGGCAAAAGGTATTCTTTTCTAGATTGGATTGTGACTTGTGAGCACTGATTAAGGTGTTGTTGTGACTTTACGTCTGCATCTCTTCTTGATTGCGCAGTGCAGTCTTAATCTGTCCGTCCTTTTGCGTCTATTTAGTGCCCAATCTCCATCTGCTTCACATCCACCGGCTCAGACTGAAAGTTCAGAAATCTAAATTTGTTTTGAATTTTCTTGGTGGTCCCCCAAAATGCCTGCAAAGAGATGTGCATGCAAAACTGATTCTGGCCATGTCACTGTTGCTAGTGGCAAGATTGTCCATGGGCATGGTAGTATGCAGAAGTGCATAGCTGATGTCAATAAAGGGATTTCTCTATCAATGTTTTTTACAGCACAATCTGTAGCTTCTCTTATAGTTTGAGGAGATGATGTTGTCCCAGCTGATGGTGTTAGTGCAGTTTCTTCTGGCACGAGTACTGCTGCCTCAAGTTCCATTTCTGACCAGTTAACGATTTCAAAAAATATAGTTGAGTCTAAAGCTATGACTGACAGTGCAGATGATGTCATACTCCCCATTAACATCCCCGTGGTAGTTGAACATGATTCTGATCCTGGCAACGATAACTCACAGTGTCACATTTCTTCCAGCGCTGTTGAGGTCATGCCTTTGCCATCCAATAATTCAAAGTGTGGCACAAAAATA
The DNA here is from genome assembly GCA_016271365.2 of Neoceratodus forsteri. NCBI lineage: Eukaryota > Metazoa > Chordata > Ceratodontiformes > Ceratodontidae > Neoceratodus > Neoceratodus forsteri. The sequence continues at coordinate 1,635,662,686 of CM057456.1, read as the reverse complement.
TCAGGTGATGATGATGTTGCTATGGTTGGAACATGTTCGCCACATGACAGCATCCAAGCTGAAAATGTGGATGCGGATGATGTTGATGAATATGATAATAATGTCAGTGACCCCTGTTGGGAACCAGAGGGAAAAAAGTCAAGGTGGCTGTGTCTGGGCCTATTGGTGTTAAATCCCCCCCCTCCTCAAAAAAGTTGTGATTAAGCAGTTCCTGTTGATGATAATGATGATGACCCAGTAATAATCATAGGTAGTCATGGGGGTTAGTTGGAGTCCAAGTGTGTCCAGCCTGAAAAATCATGTAGCACACCCCCCATTTCAGGGGTTAAGAAACCGGTGTCCAATAAGCAGCATCAGGGACATGCTAAAAGTAGGGGATCACAATCCCTTGTTTGGGATTTTTTTTGTCCAAGATGCTAATGATGAGTCAGTTGCAATCTGCCAGCTTTGCCATGCATGTGTGAGTCAAGGTAAAAAGGAGAGTCATCTGGGCATGGGGGGGGGGGCCAGCATACACATCTTAAGAACAGGCACATGGCACTGTGGACCCGGCACCAGATGGCAGCTAATGCCGTAGTGCAGCATTCACCCTTGTCATCAACCTTACTGAGCATGTTATCCCCTTCCATGAGTGTATGACCAAGTAGGAATGTCTGCAGTAGCAATGAAATAACACCGGAGGATTACTACAGGCATGATGAGGGAGAGGATTATTATTTAGAAATCTTGTCAAGTGGTGGTCAGAGTAGCAGTGGGGTGGTGGTGGTCAATGCAGTATGTCTAGTGCAAGTGGTATATTAACCCCTGTACGTAAAACAGGGAAAATAGCTTCATTTGTGGACTTGTCACCTGTGCAGCCCTCTTCATCACACATCCACACCCCACCCCCGGCATTTGCAGAGTTGAGCCATTTGGCACACTCCGTGCAAAACATATAAATTAGCCCACGTTGGAGAGTGTTTTTGCCTGTAACCTCCTGCCTGCCTGCCTGAAGCATGTGACCTACACTGTGTAAGCCATGTGATGTGTGTGGGCTGCCTCTGAATTCTCACTCCACCTTACAGTGGAATAAGGCGGAGTGCACAATGCAAAGTCATAATTACAACATGAAGTGGCAAAGCGAGGGTTTAAAATAGGCACTCCACATAGCGGAACACTAATGTGAAGTGACCACTTAGCGACCATTTCACTGGCGGAATTTTACTTCACTGCATCTCTACCCTTAAGAAGTGTACACAAAAAAAAACTGGTGGTCTAGTGGACCCCCCACTCAGCAATGTCCTACCACCCTGCTACCCCCATTCCATAATGGAGCCGGCGACTGGCACAGCCCACTGCTCACCGCCTTGGCCAGCCATCAACTGAGCTCTGAATGAGTGCATACCATATATAGTACACCCTCCGTGAGCTGTCAGTCACTGAGTGCATACTATATACAGCATGCACTCACTCAGAGCTCAGTCAGTGACTGGCTGTGGTGTTGAGAGGTGGGCTGTGACAGTCGCCAGCTCATTTAGGGGATGGGGGAGTGGGGTGGTAGGGCACTGCCAGGCTGGGGGGGGGTCCACTAGATGACCAGGAATTTTTTTGTATGCATTCCTTTCCAGGATGTTGGGTATCAGGGAGAGGGGCCACTATACCACCATTGGGGATTTTATTACTAGAATTTTGGGGACATTGGGGATCAGGGAAGGGGGCTACTATATGACCATGAGGGATTTTATTACTAGAATTTTAGGGACATTGTGGATTGGGGAGGGGGCCACTATACCACCATGGGGGATTTTATTACTAGAATTTCAGGGACATCAGGGATTGGGGAGGAGGGACCACTATACCATCAAGGGGGAGTTTATTACAATAATGGGGACATTGGGAAGGGGGAACCGTGGCACATTGCCACTACCAGGTCAACTCTCCTAGTGGTGAAACACGATTCAGGGGATTTGGAAGCCTGTGTCTGCTGCAAGCTCTTAGTTTCATGCCGCAGCCCAGTGTGTGGTGCAAGGGTGGCACAAGCCCTGTTAGGTGCAGGCTTCATGTGATAGGTGCAGCCTGCCTTTGTGAATTATTCTTGGGGCATCATTTGGCACAAGGGGCACTTTGCACCAATCATTGTGACCCAAGCCTCTTGCGCCACCCGGGAGCTTTGAGAATCAGATGTTCTGTGTTTACAGTTTGTTTTATAATGAACCATTGAAAATTGTTGCCAGAAAAGGACTGCTATGCCCACCCAGTCTACCCAAGGGTTCCCTGCCTATTGCACTGCACCCTGAAGATCCTAACTGGTCTCCGAGGACCCTCCCCCTCAGTGTTTCTATAATAGCCTCTGCACTAAAACCATTGGTGCGCTCATGGACTGCTGCCAGCTCTGCATTTACTTGCACTGAAATTACTACTTCTAATGTTTTCTGGGTGATTTTTCTCCTGCTCCCACTGCCCCCTCCCAGGCCTCCTTTAAATACACTCTTGCCCCTCCCACTTTTTGACTACTAATTCCGATTGGATATAGCACACCCAGCTTCACCCTATCCCCCTTGCAGAAACGAAGCACCAAACCTATTGCCTTATTGCTCTCTCTAGCTCTCCGTTAGTGCCCACTCTCAACTGTAGATCCCCCCTCTGTCCCTGCCTCCCAACAATCTGAACCTAAAAGAAAGCAACAAAGTAATTTACCTATTTTTAACAGTAAGAAGATTAAAGTAGGACTGCCACACCAAACTAACTAATATGGGGAAAAATCACATAATACCACTTCTACCCCTCCTCTCCCTCCCTTGGCATTGCAGGCACCACTTACAAATTCAGCCCCCAAACTCCACACTCTGAAACCTCTTTGGGCACATCATGGCCAAAAGCATGAACATAATCACAACCACCTCCGGTATTACTAGGCCCCTCATTCCCTCCACCTCCCATTCACAGTCACCACTAAGCTAGCCTACCTTACATTAACGAAATAGTTAACCTTCCCCTTATGTAATGCATTCATCTAGACAACCCCCCATCTAAAGTGCAAGCGATGGTCAAAAGTAAAAATAAACATCACCCTATCCGCCAGGAAGGTTACCCTCACGCTACTGCTACTCTCAGGCAACGTTCACCTAAATCCTGGACCCACAACTCTGAGGAGCAGGGACGCCCGAACTGTGGACGGCCTAAAGATAGCATTGCTAAACATCCACAGCCTAACTGCAAAACTTGACCAGCTCCAAGCATGGGTGACCATTCACACCCCGGACATACTCTGCCTAACGGAAGCTGGCTGTTAAAAAAGATCAAAGATGGTGAGGTGTCCATTGAAGGATTCCAAATTTTTAGACTAGACAGAATAGGCAAAAAAGGCGGCAGTTGCCTCGTGTATGCCAGAAACACGCTAAGCTGCTCCTTCCTCCTCATCTCCAAAGTTGCAGAGGACTATGAGTTATTAGTGGTAAAATCTCAAGCCAGCCTAAATGGCAAGACCATTACCATTGTCACAACCTACCTGCCCCCCAAAAAAGCCAAGGAAGGACTTCCAATGGTTATGCAAGAAATAAGTGGCCTCAAAAAAAGCACAAATCTCATCTTGATGGGCGACTTTAACATAAACTGGCTCTGTAATGAAGCGACAGCCGCCAAAGATCTAATCACCTCCCACAATCTCACCCAACTCGTAACTCACCCCACCAGACAGAACTACAAGGCTGGCACCAGCACACTAATTGACTGGGTTCTGGTCAGCACACCATCCAGATTCTCTGAACTCAGAGTTCTCCCGGACGTACTGAGCGACCACTCACCAATCTCCTTTCTCTGGAACAGTAAAATTGCCAAAAGCCCACCACGTCTCATCAAGAGCAGGGTCCTGTGAAAGGGCAAACTTGGTTCCAAAATCAGCACTGTCTGCCTCAATCAATCAATCAATCAGGGGACCAGGAGGCCGGGAGAGACAGCCAGGAAGGTACGGGAAAGCCGCGGGCAATCGGGAGGCGAGCGCTGACTGAGCCTTGCAGCCGATTGGTCCTCCTGCTCCATAGACTTCTGTATTAACCTTACAGTGCTGAAGCTGGTCAGGGATTGTGCGTTTTTGGTCTAAACTGTCTAAAAAGAGCTGTTCTCCTGTTTTTTTTGCTAAAATAACTAAGGACTCTGTTAACTGTTAAAGTGAAATGTGAATTACACCTTTTGGTGGGATTTCTAGTGGGCCAGACGCTAAGGTGCCAAACCCCCCCCCAAGCCTTTTGTTGTGTAAATTAAGTCACACTGCTTGCAGAATCACTTGATTTCTGCTATTTTCTTTATATTAACTGTGCCTTCCTGTGTCTCCCTCCAGTCAAGCCTTCCCTGCCCTCAAGCACCCAGTGAGCGCCGGGGCTACAGTCCCGCCAGCGGTGGTCGGCCGCAAGAGCCAACCTGGGGACCAGGAGGCCGGAGAGACAACCAGGAAGGTAGCGGGAAAGCCATGAAATTTGCCCACCCGCCCTCCCCCGTGTGTTACATTTATAGGCATCTTCCTGCCGAAATTCTTATCTCCCGCCCACAGCATTACTCTAACCAATAATCTGTCAGTGACCCTGTGGCGCAACCTACGCTGCAGTCCTTCCCCTGTTCTCATTGTAGGTAACTAATAACTGCCGCATTCAAAATGTGGAGACTCCTCTTACTGTTTCTCTCTCTCTCTCTCTCATTTGTGATGTTTAGTGAGGATGAAGACATCCCGATCCATACCATACTGAATAATGCGGCCCACCAGCCTAGCCTCTCTGTTACACCTCCAGTGGATGTTGACCGGATCCTCACATTTGCCCTACTGATGTTACATCATAATCAGTGGGGTAACCCACAAAAAGGGACGCAACCTGTCATGTACTTTTTATACTCAATGCTCCATTTTTGGGTCCACAGTTCCCCCTTACACCTGTCCACCAAATTAGCACTCTGTGACAGGATACCAAGTCGCAACCCCAAGTGGATCACCTCAAAGCAGTGGCCTCCGAGCAAGAAGAGAAGGCCCAATGACAGTCCCATCTTCCTGTCTTTCGAAGCCCTTACAAAACTCTTATTCCTTCTGCTGATCTGTATTGGTAATGTTGAAATCAATCCAGGCCCTCCAGAGGGCATCACCTCCCAGCAGATCTTGCCTCCATCAAAGGACTAAGCTTCCTTCATATCAATGCATGCAGCCTCCTGAAAAAGCTTTCATTATTACAAGCCTGGGTGCGCCCATACTTTGCCAGACTTTCTCGTAATATCCGAGACATGGCTCAAACCTGCAACAACAGACAGGAGGTAAATCTACCCAACTACCAAATATTCAGAGCAGATCGCCTGACAAGGGGTGGTGGAGTAGCTATTTATGTAAAGTCAAATATATCTGCATCTTGCCTTAGTGCAACATCATTGCCTAAAGAATTCAAATGTATATCCCTTAAAATAACTCTCCCCAACATGGCAGCTTTTCAACTAGTTGGTTGCTATAGGCCCCCCTCTGCTGACCACAGACTCTTAACCCATCTGGGGAACCTAATCAAACTGGCCCCTGAAGATATCATAATCCTAGGTGATCTAAACCTAAACTGGCTCTCCAAGACAGCTGCACCTCTAGTATCATTCTGTGATACACATGGCTACACAACTGATAAATGAACCAACAAGAATCAATTTAAAGAATAGAAGTAGTAGCTCCCTACTTGACATTATGCTGGTAAACAAACCCCACCTATTCTCACACGCTGGAGTGCTATTCAGTGACATAAGTGACCACTGTCTCATGGCAGGAATAAGATCATCCTGCAAACCAGCTAACCCAGTAAAATTCCTTCTGAGAAGATCTAAGAAAAACCTTAATATTAAGGGATATCTCCATGACCTAAGCCACTCTACATGCTGGCAGGAGTTCTACCTCACGCATTCTGTGGAAAAAGCACATCAGGTGTTAAATAGCATAATCATAGGTGCCCTTAACACTCATGCACCAATCACTAGTGTCAGAACAAAAAGCAAATCTTGCTGCTGGTTCTCAGCCGACCTTAAATCTGCACTGTTGGACAGAGATAAACTATGGAAACTGGCAAGGAAGACTAAGGAACCAAATGACTGGATGCTGTTCAGAAAAGCCAGAAATAGCTGCACCAAGAAAGTAAGGGATGCTAAGGCTGCTTTCTATATGGCTGAACTTGACGCCTCTTACCACAACCCTGCTAGATTCTGGGGCACCATCAAGGGGGATCTTAGGACAGGACTCTAGCACCTCTCTGCCATCTCAAGTGCACCTTAATAAGGTTGCTATCTCTGATAAACAGGAAGTACTGGATGCATTCAATAATCATTTCACTACGGCTGGCCTTGCTTTTGACACCTCTCCAGCTAATCTATTGTGGGCACAACTAAACTCCCAGTCTACTGAGGTTCAGAGGGCTGTTTCTTCCTTCTCCTTCAAACTGGTTTTATTGAAGCAAGTAGAGGACCTAATGCTGCATTTGGACACTAAAAAAAGCGCAGGTGCAGACTCTCTTGACCCCTATTTTCTAAAAAATTGCAATTCATGTGCTTGCAGTTCCATTAACACATCTTTTTAATCTATCATTAACCTCTGGCTCTATTCCTTCGATATGGAAAACAGTCCAAGTGTTTCCTCTCCTAAAATCAGGGGACCCCATGGACCTCAACAACTACAGGCCCATATCCATTCTTCCTGTGCTTTCCAAGATGCTAGAGAAATTAGTGAGCATCCAATTAAGAGACTACCTTGAAGTTAATAACCTCTCAAATCCTGCTGAATCTGGATTTAGAGCCAGGCACAGCACCATCTCTGTACTGGCCAAAGTCACAAATGACTGGCAAACTGAGCTTGACAAAAAGAGCAGTGTCTGTGCTGTATTCCTTGATCTAAGCAAAGCATTTGACACCGTGGATCATGAGCTGCTACTCTCTTCACTACACTCCATAGGCTTAGACCCACCCTCTCTTAAGTGGTTCAGATGTTACCTCACTGATAGAACACAGCAGGTGAAAGCTGAAGGTAACTTATCCTCATTAAAATCGCTTCTAAGAGGAGTTCCTCAAGATCTATCCTGGGCCCCATCCTTTTTGCCATTTACATTAACAACATTGACACTAATCTCACCAAAGCCAATGTTCACCTCTTTGCAGATGACACTGTTTTATATGTCGGTAACCCATCGCCTGCAGTAGCCTGTGAAATTTTACAATCAGAATTCTCCCTCTTGCAACACCAATTACTTGAGAAAAAAATCCTCCTAAATGCAAAGAAGACAAAAGCTATGTTCTTCTCCACTAATAACCATACTAACACCTCCTCACCAAGCAATCTTCCCCATTTATCCACCATCCTTGGAGAAAGCCTGGACTATGTAGATAAATTCAAATACTTAGGGGTGTGGATTGATAGCAGGCTTGACTACACTCATCATATTGAAGAACTTCTGAAAAACTTGACCAGAGGCTCGGCCTATTCTTCAGAATTAAACATTTTCTAACCAGAGACTCAAGGCTGAGACTAATCCAGGCCTCATTTATCTCACTTATCAACTATGCAGACTTCCTTTATGGTCACTGTCCTATTTCCTACTTAAGCAAATTGGATACCTTGTATCACAGAGCACTATGGTTTATTACAGATCTTCCATTCAACACTCATCATTGCTCTCTCTATGCTGCAGTTGGTTGGACATCCCTACACTTCAGAAGGAACAGAAATGCTGCACTATGGATATACAAAGCCTTGTCTAATAAACTTCCATCCTATATTTTAGACTGCTTTACACTGGCCACAGCTAGGTCCTATGCCCTAAGAAGCAACTACTTAATCACGCTTAAGTTACCCAAAGCCTACACCTGGCATGGGAGGTCTGCAATCAGCTACTCTCTAGCATTGGCATGGAATTCTCTACAGAAGACCCTAAAGTTGACCAACTTATACCTCTAGCATCCTTTAAAAATCTCTACGTAAGTCTCTTCCCAGAGAAATGCAATTGCTATCACAAGGCCTAGTCCAGTCACATTCACAACCCTCCCCCTTTCAGTCAGCAATTATTATTGACAGCTCTTCCATAAATCTTCCCCTTAGTTTTTCCCTCCCTCGCAGCCCCCTTTTTTTGTGTCTCAGCCCCCTTTCATACCTTTTTACAGCTTAGCTTCACCTGACTAAGACCTCCACACCAATTCCTGGCACTTACTTCAACCCCAACCACTCCTCCATACCTCCTACTACTAGTAGCCTTAGCCCCTCTCTGAATCTCCCACCAGCACCTCCATGTCATTCGTCAGAGGCTGCTTATCATAATTTTTGCAGTCATAAATCATTACATCTGTTTGTCTGCGTTAGTTTGCCCTGGAGCCTGTAACCACCTGTTACCATGTAGTGCGTGCTTGCTTTGGCTCCTCTATTGGATCTTGGACATTCTGGTTTCTTCTAGGGTACTTCTATTGTATCCTACCTTGTCCTGTTAGGTTGAATCATCCTTATCCTTCATTTGTATATATGTTTATATTACTGTATCTGTTTAAATATAAGTGTTCTGTATATGTCTGCTATTGTACCTTCAATTTGATCCTTGACCTATCAGGTCCATCTTGTAAATGAGCTTTGCTCAATGATGCCCGCCTGAATAAATAAAGATTTGATTGATTGATTGATTGATTGATTGCCTACAACTGGTCCTCCATACACAAGGCACCCACTCTGGATCAGGCACTCAGCTTTTTCACGGAGGGCTTCAACTCCATCTGTGATATTTATGCCCCACGCACTAAACGGAAAATTCGAGGAGTGGAAAACGGCTGGCTGGATGGTAAGCTCCTCTCTATCCTAAAAGAAAGGGACTGCCTCTGGGCCAAAGCCTTAAATTCTGGCTGTAAGCATGACTTACAATGTTACAAAACTGCTAGAAATCAGTGCACTAAACTGGTCCGGCTTGCAAAGGCCAACTTCCATAAGACCAAGCTCAACAACTCTTGGGGAGATGGAAAAAGGTTTTGGGATAATCTCAAGAACACCTTTGGCAAAGACCAGAAGCTAAATCCTAAAACACTCAATATCAACAATGCACCCTCCACAGATCCTCTAGTCATTGCAGATGCCTTTAACCAGGCCTTCACAGACCTGGCCCCAGTACTACCCCCAGACTACCTTCTGCCGGTGGATGACCAAGGCTGCACAAACCGTACCACTACAAACCACCCAACATTCTACTTTAAGAAGGTGACGGAAAGGGAAGCCCTAACAATGGTCAGGAAAGTTCTAGGAAAAACTAGGTTAGGGAGTGATGGGATAGACATGAAGATACTATCTCTGACCCTTGATGTTATGATCAAACCCATTGCGATGGTATTTAACAAATCCCTGGCCCTAGCTCAATTCCCAGAAGTCTGGAAGCAAGCCCTGGTAACTCCAGTGCATAAGAATGGTGACAAGGCACTGGTATCTAACTACAGGCCAATATCTATCCTCTCCCCTCTATCCAAGGTGCTGGAGAAAATCGTGGCAAACCAACTCACTGAATACCTAAACAAGTACAATCTGCTCTGCCCAAACCAACATGGTTTCCGGCAGAAACACAGTACCACCACTGCATTGCTTGCATACTCTGATTACGCACACAAGGCACTAGGTGAAGGTAAATTGGTGGGTTCCATCTTCATCAACCTCACTAAAGCCTTCGATACCATCAACCACCCTCCACTGATATTCCAGCTCCAAAGACTGGGAGTGGCACCAAATGCCCTAGACTGGTTCAATGATTACCTATCACAAAGGAGTCAGCGAGTCAAAATCGGGCAGTCATTATCCAGCTCCAGAGAGGTACTCCTAGGAGTTCCTCAGGCATCAGTCCTTGGTCCCTTGCTTTTCAGCCTCTTTGTTAATGAACTGCTCATGGCCTGTGACACCAATCTCATCCTGTATGCGGACGATGCTGTGCTGCTGAGTAGTGGCACCTCCCAGGCAGCACTACAAACAGAACTACAGACCTCCTTAAACAAACTCGAGGACTAGTTCTGTAGGAAAAGGCTGCTACTGAACTACAAGAAAACCAAGGCCATGCTCCATTCCAGCCATTACAATAAATGCAGGCTCCCCCACCCTCAATATCACCAATAACGCAGGTGAGCAGATTGAGCAGGTACAATCATTTAAGCACCTAGGGCTCACCATTGATGACTCTCTCATGTATACAAACCATATTGACTCCCTTGTCAGATCAGTAAATACAAAGATCGGGGTCCTCTACAGACACAAGAAATCCCTCACTCCGGAAGCACTCCGAATCTCGGTCTCCAGCTCAATACTTCCCACGATAGACTACGGGCTTGTGGTCTATGGAGCTGCCACTGACACTGCACTCAACAGGGTCCAAATTGCACTAAATAAGGCATGCTGCCTAGCCCTATGCGCAGACCATTACACTCACACTTGCACCCTATATAAGAGCACTAACTGGTTTAACCTAAAAGATAGGCTCAAATACCAAACTTGTCTACTGGGTAAAAAGGCATTCCTCGGAAAAACACCACCCTGCATAAAAAACCTGCTCGAGGCCTCTCTCTCATCACATATCACCAGAGGGAAGAAAAATGGAGCATTGTCCATCCCATTCCAGCGAACCTCACTTGGTCAGCGTACCTTCTCCTACCGAGCCCCCCTCTGGCTAAATGAACTCCCGCAGAAACTACAAACACACAGCCTGCCTCATTTCAAAACTGGCCTCAAACAACACCTACAGTCTAGCTCGTAATGCACATGCTCCTCAGGCCATACCTGAAAGACTAACCCACTACCACCGTTAAACCCAGCACTGAAACCGAGAACACTTGCCTCATCCTAGCCGAACCAGGAGCACTAGTAAGCTACTAATCCTCCTTCAGGATCTGCGTACAGCCCCCAACCCCCCCACACCTTTTCAACCATAGTCTATCAATAGATCTCTCGAGGATTCTAAGGCAGAGCCACACCTAGAATCTTCCAAGACATAACCAAATTCCTCTTACGTTAGATTTGTTTTCCACTACTAGCCAATAAATCTCATACTACTCTTAAACTGCCTAATATGCTGAACCCTGTAATAACTGTATTTGTTCTGTAGTCTGTAACCACTGTATTTGTGCTAAATCCTGTAACAACTGTATTTGCTCTGAAATCTGTAATTACTGTACTGGTGTTTTGTATCATTGGTCCACCTTGACGTGGAACCTTTGTAACTGAATTTGTTCTGAAACCTGTAACTACTGTATTGGTGTTTTGTATTATTTGTCCACCCTGATGTGGAACCTTTATAAAAGAGCTCACGCTCAAAGGTCTTAAGATAACTCATAAATAAATAAATAATATGCCCCTTTGTCTATCCTATGTATGCTTGAAGCCTTTCATAATTTTAGCTTCCACTACTTTGACTGGCAATTGGTGTCATCCTTCTGCCAAACTGTCTGTGAAGAAATATCTCTTTATATCTTTCCTGAAATTTTCCCCCTCCATTTCCTTGCATGCCCCTCATCTTGAGGTTCATCCATTCGTCCTCTCCTAGAAGAGGCTCCTTCCCTGCACCTATTAGCTGCTGTGAGATACTTGAAGGTCTCTATCATGTCACCCCCTCAATCTCCTGTCCTGTAGAGTGTCCATACTGAGATCCCTCAGTCTCTCCTCATAAGGTTTCCCTTGTAACCCCTGCACCATCTTTGTTGCCTTTCTCTAAACAGACTCCACCCTTTCTAGGTTTTTACTCAAGCGCAGACTCCAGAACTGGACACAAAATTCCAACTGAAATGTACCAGAGATTGGTACAGTGGTATCACCACATCTCCCCTCCTGTTGGTGATGCCCCTTCCTGTGCACTCTAGCATCCCACTAACCCTAGCCGCCCTGCCCATGGTTTATCACACTTGACTGCCACCTTTAGGTCTTGTAAAATAATAACCTCAAGTCCCTTTCCTGACTAGTGACTGCTAACAACTCCCCCTCCTATACGCAGCGGCGAGGTATCTCTTTCCTAGTTGCATAATTTTGCATTTTTTGGCATTGAACCCCAACTGCCATGTCTTCAACCACTCTAGTTTTTCTAGATCCATACACAGTTTCCACTCCCTCCTGGGTATCCACTTTATTGTAGATCTTGGTGTCATCTGCAAAAAGGCATACCTTCCCCTCCAGTTCCTCTGCAATGTTCCCACAGGAAGACATTGAGGAGAACTGGTCCCAGCACTGAACCCTGTGGTACTCTGCTGGCCACCCCCCCATCCTTACATGTATGCCATCTACCACTACCATCTGCCTTATCTGTTAGCCAGTTTTGAACCTAATTTCCTATTTTGGCCCCCACTCCCCAAATTGGTTAGCTTCCTAATCAGCATTCTGTGCAGCACAGTGCTGAAGATCTTGTTGAAATCTAGGTAGGCTATGTCCACTGCCCTTCCCTAGTCTATTTCTCTGGTCACCCAGTCAAAGAAGCCTATTAGAGTTGTTTGGCATGACCTACCCTTCATGAACCCATGCTGCCTGTGGTCCTACAAATTTCTCTTGAAATCTACTGTTTGCAATATTATATTTTTTTTTGTATAAATTGTATCACTATGTATCTTGAGTCCTCTACCCCATCCCTTTTCCTGCTCTGCCCCCTTTCCATCATCTTTATTGGTTTATTTTTTTTTTATTCTTTGGTAATGGGCTAAGACACACTAGGCACAAGTGCCTGTTTTTAGGAGCGACCTGGGAGCACTGGAGAGGTAAGGTGACTTGCTCAGAGTCACACTGTATGCAAGTGGAGGTTGGGGAGAATCAGACCCAGGTCTGCTGACTGTACCACTACAGGCTCATTCACAGCTCATTACTCTAACTTCTAGGTTGTACGGCTGGACCCATTTCCCTAGCTTATTCCCATTCTACTTTGAAGTTTTGTTTTTATGGTGACAGGAAATACATATTTGGCATCTTAATCTTTCTGAATGCAGGAACATTGGCAACGGTACAAAGGGATATGATACTCATTTTGTCTCACTACTTCTTATCTCTTGTTGCAAAATGGGAGCTTCATTTTCAGCAGACAGCAGCAGTGGGAAATATAACCTACTGGGATTGTCCCGTGGTTCTACAAAAACTCTTTATAAGGTTTCTGTCATTTTATGATACTGAGCTATATACTGTGTTTTTTATCATACAGATCTATATATTGTTATTTTACATGAGAGTTTATAATGAGCATCAAATAGTTGTACTGAAACAGCAGTGATAATGAATATGACTATACAGGAACTGATTGGAAACAACCAAGCTGCAGTGTTGCCATGAATAATTCCTTCATCCCTTGTAAGAAGATTACACTTGAAAGGATATAGTGTACCAACAATATCATTAATACTGGGTTCTTATACTGGGTGTAGAATGGAAGAAGGCATGGTTACCCATTATTACCGTTTCCCGCATCAGCAGGTCCATCAGAAACCCTTTTGTAGTAACAGGTTATCTATCTATTAATCTTTCCAGTATACAAAAAGTATCCCTGTTAGGTAATCTGATCACTATGAATATGTGTTAAATAGTTGTTGCTAAGTGTTGTAGTATCACTATTGCACGAAACACTTTTGCACTAGCACTTTGTATTGTAGGTTTTAATACTTTTGTATTAGTATTTATTTTATCAGGAAAAAAGCTCCATTGAGCAGTGCTCATTTACAAGGAGGTTCTAGGTAGGACAGATAACATGCAATGGACAATAATGATGCAAATTGACATAATACAGGAAATTAAGAAATACTTTCTAAACACAGGCTAACAGATCTGATCTAATACAAAGAAAAGAATAGCAGCAGTATTAACATATAGGACTTACGGCAGACATGATATATAAAGAGAGCTACTAACAAATACAGTAGTGAACACAATTTACATAGTTTCTTTTTTAAATGGCATTCATATTTATCAACAAAAACTTTACCAAGAAGGACCTTGAAATAAGAGGGGCTAGCAAGCAAACTCAGTTTGAATGAATCTTGCAAGGCATTCCAAAAAGAGGGAGCAGCCCAGCTAAAGGCTATTTTATCACATTTTGAATTGTGTCTTGGGACATCAGGCAGAATTATATTTTCTTAGATTACATGATCCTGTAGATTTCTAAAGGAGATTTGATAAATAAAATGACAAGTTTCGCATTGCTTTGAAGTACCACATATATAAGTTTCTTAGCCTTCTAATCATAAGTGAGGCCCAAACCACTACTGTGTAGAGGTCACGATGATGTGTTCTAGCATGCAGGCCAGAGATAAATCAGAGTGCTCTGTGGTACAGCACATCTAGTTTGGATAGGTGAGAAACTAAAATGCTCTTGTATATAATATCACCATAATCTAGTAAGGGGAGGAAGGTCACCTGAACAATCCTTTTTCTAGTCTTGGGGCTAAAACAGAATTTGTTCTGGCAATGGAACGCAAGTCTCTGGCACAACTTTTTACAGGCTGTTAATATGTGTACTGAAGTACAGGTTGCTATCCAGCCACATGCGCAGATACTTAATGGAATTTACCAGTTCTCTAGATTGTCATCTGTTAAAGTTGTAATGCCTGTTGATAAGAAAGGCAGGAAAAGCTTAGGTGAGAATATTATATACAGTACTTGGTTTTTGAAGCATTTAACATACTAACATACTAAAATGCCAGCAGAATAGGCCTGACGGTCTTTCGTGTCTGCTCGTTTGGTCAGCCCCCACCCTGGGTGCTGACCTTGCTGTCCCCCTCGCCTTCTCTGGCTTCTCCCTTCCCAGTTCCGGATATTCTTGCTGCATTGGATTTTGCTTCCAGAACCCTTCCCATGTACCTGTCCCACCCCCTCTTGAACCCCTCCACTGTCTCTGCCTCCACCAGCCCCTAGGTAGTGCATTCCATGGCTCCACCACCCTCTCAGTGAAGTAGCACCTCCTCCTTTCTCCCTGAATCTTCCCCCTCAGCTTCCACCCATGCCCTCTAGTGGCCCCCTCCTCCTTCCTTCGAAGCACCATGACTGTTTCTCCCCTATTTACCCTCTTCATGTACCTGAAGACCTCTATCATGTCCCCCCGGTCCCTTCTCTCTTCCAATGTGTACATATTTAGCTCTTTGAGCCTCTCCTCATAGGTCCTGTTCCCCAAGCCCCAAATCATTTTGGTTGCCCTCCTCTGGACCCTCTCCAGGAGGTTAATGTCCCTCTTTAAGTGTGGCCTCCAAAACTGCACGCAGTACTCCAGGTGCGGCCTCACCAAGCAGTTATACAGAGGGAGTATCACTTCCCTCCTTCTGGAGGTGATCCCCCTAGCGATGCATCCCAGCATCCTGTTGGCCTTGGCTGCTGCCCTCCTACAAGTCTCAGAGTTGCTCATCTTGACATCCACCACCACCCCCAGGTCCCTCTCAGCCATTGAGACTTGTAGTAGTTCCCTCCCCATTTAACAGGAGCTTTGATGCACGCAGTGTAATTTGTAATTTATCAAATTCCTCTTGTTTGTAATACCTTCATATCCATAATTGTGGTAGGACTAGAAACATGCATAACCATGTTGTCAGCGTATAGGTGTAACTTTGACGCTACAAGGTTAGAACCAAGATGATTTGTGTGAATTGTGAATAAAAGTGGTCCTAATTTGGATCCTTGCAGCACATCTTTGCAAATGTGGGCACGGAAAGATGACAACCTTTCCATCTTTAGCTGCAGTTTTCTTCCAACAAGATACTCTCTGAACTGTGATACTGTGTTTGGGCCTATGCCAATGTTCATGAGTTTACTCAAAAGAATACTGTGATCCACAGTATCAAGTGCTTTACTAAGGTCCAGGAAGATTGCCACATTGGTAAGTTTTTGATTAAGGGTGGGAAACCAATCATTAGTAACTTTAACTAAGGCAGAAGACATACTGTGGTGAGCTCAAAAACCAGATTGTATGGGGGAAATAATATTAAAGTTATCAAGATATTTTCTCATCTGCTCACTCATTAATTTTTCAAGCATTTGAGCCAGGACCACAAGAATGGAGATAGGTCTTTAATTACTTACTGATGTCTTATCTCCTGACTTAATAGAATAATAAAAGCGGATTTCCACAGAAGTGGAATTTCACAATTTGTTATTGACAAACTGAAACAATGGGTTATAGGAGCTGGGAGGATAGAATAACCCATTTTTAGGAGTTTAGAATCAGTGTTATAAGGATAGTAATAGAAAATGAATATTAATGATGCACACATTGTGTGACATCACTTTGTTTGAATGCTTGCTATAAATAAGTGTTGGCTGACTGTAACCCACCAGAATTGAGTTTGAGTTGAGCTAGTCTCCATCTGTATGTTCCTGCTGACAATTTCAGTAAATGGCTGCAAACAAATCTTATCTGTCTCTATGCATTATTACATGGTGTCAGAAGATGGCGAAGATATCACCACCTCATGCACTTGATCTCATTGGCAATCTCGCTGAAAATTGGTGTCGCTTTAAGCAGCAGACTGAATTTTTTTTGTTGCCTCTGGAGTAGCTGAAAAGTCTTAGAAGATACAGGCTATGACGTCTTTGCACACTGCTTGACCTGCGGCCCTGGAAGTGTACAATACTTTTGAATGGGGAAAAGAAGAAGACAAGGAGAACCTGGTTAAGGTGATGGAGCAGCCTGAAATATACTGCAACCCACACAAGAACCTGACATATGGGAGGCATTTGTTTAACATCAGGAATTAAAATCCAGGTGAATCTTATTTATTTATTTTTATTTATTGAAGAGTTTCACCAGGAAAAGCACACTGAACACTCGAGCTGCTTGTCTCTCAGTGCATTCTGGGGACAGGGAAAACGAGTTACATAGACAAGATACAATAGATACTGACAATGATAAATCAACATACTATAGTACATAGACACAAGTGCAAGTCATATAAGTGCATTACAACAAGGTGAAGTGCATACAGTGAGTACCATACATTAGTAATTTGTAAACAGACAGTGACTACTTGGCAATTAATGGTTACAAAGATAATGATTGACGAAGCATAATAGGTGCTAACTTCAACATCAGGGTAGTAGAGGTGTGATAAAGAGAAAACTAGGAGATAAGCTCCTAGGTACATGCGTAATCACCCCTTTGGGGAGAGGCATGTGGGTGCACATAGGTGTTCTTGAGCCAAGTAAAGGGGATAGGCAGTAGGGGAATATTAATTTTGAGGGGGAAAAACAAAAATTATTTAAGAGCAGGTACAATTAGGAGTGAAGAAATTGTGCAGGGCTGAGGAGATAGAGTGAGAGGATGAGGAGAGTCTTATTTGCTGTGTTAGTTGAGTTCCAAAGTTTAGAGAAGTGGTACAAGAACTCTGTCTGTCCTGCTGAGGTAGATCGGTGAGGGACTACCAAAGTGCGAGTGTCATTTGATCTGAGTGAGTGAGAGGGAGAGGGAGAGGGAGGGGTAGCTAGTGAGTTGGAGAGCTAGGAGGGGAGGGACACAATCCAGAACTTGGAGATATATTTAGCACTGTGGAAGAAATGTCTGTCAGTAAGTGAAGGGAAAGCAAGAAAGTGGTAAAGTTTGCAGTAATGAGTGAGTGGGGGAGTCCAATGCAAAATGTCAGAAGGCATTAAAGAGGGTGTCCAACCTGGTTAGAGAAGTCTTGGGAGCAGCACAGTAGACTACATCACAGTAGTCAAAAATAGAGTATATCATCTTTTGGACTAGTTCATGCCTTGGCATTAGCGGTAGGCAGCTACAGTTCCTGCATAAGGCACCTGGTTTGGGGCACAGTTGTTTTAGAATAGCATCAACATGCCTAGAGAAGTTAAGGTGTTGGTCAAGCCAAACCCCAAGGTATCTTAAGGATGATGTATCTTCAAGTATGGTCCCATCAAGGGTGTGGAAAGAGGGCATGGAGGGAAACCTAGAGAGTCTCTGCCCAGTGCTGAAGGTCATGGAGACAGTCTTCTTGGCATTTAGAAAGAGTTGATGAGAGCTAAGATATTTCCGAACCTTGTAGAAATCATGCTGGAATCTGGCTACTATATCAGATGGGGACTGTCCCAAGGTGAACAGGACAGTATCGACTGTATACATGTGGATGGAGGATGAAGTGCAGACTGAGGGGAGGTCATTTAAGAAAATGGAGAACAGCAGAGGCCTAACACTGAGCCCTGTGGAACACCAGTGTTAATAGGGAGAGGAGGGGATATGGAATCTGCTATTCTAACAGATTGCATCCACCCTACAAGGTAGGCCCTGAACCAGATAGTGGTGGTGTCAAACACCCCACTGAAGTGAGGTTATCCAGAAGAAAAGGAAGTGGGAGACTGTGTCAAAAGCCTTAACGAGGTTGACAAAAATGGGAGCGGTAATTAGGCCACTATCCATCCCTGAGAAAATAGAATCAGTAAGCCTAAGTAGGAAAGTTGTGGTAGAGTGATACTTTCGGAAACCAGATTGGAAAGGTGTGAAGAAGTCGGTGTCTGACAGAAAGGAGGAGAGCTGAGAGAGAACCAAGTGTTCTTGGAGCTTGGCAAGAATGGGGAGAAGGGATATAGGGTGGTAATTTTCTGGTGAGAAAGGATCACTACCCTTGGGTAAGGGTAGGATGATAGCATATTTCCAGGCCACTGGGACCATTGCAGATGAGAAAGAGAGATTCAGAATGATAGACAGTGAAAAATGAGATGGCAGAAACAGATAGGTATAGTAATTTAGGGTCCAGAGCATCAGGTGAGCTGCCTTTAGAGGGGTTGAGTGCCAGAAGGGCATCCATTGTGTCAGCCAGAGAGACTTTGGAGAAAGAAAAGCACTCAGTTATTGGGTATTCACTGGGAGTAGGTGGTGACATGTGGGGGGGAGGAGGGAGGGTGAATAAGAGAGTAGAGGTGCAGGAGGTGAAATAGGAGTTGAATTCAGCGGCAACAGTAGGGTGGTCAGATACCAGTGAGTAATTTTTTTTGAGGAGTGGGGTAGGTGGCTTGGAGGGGGGGGATAACACTGCATGTATTACCTTCCAAAATTTTAAAGGAGAGTTTATATTAGCATGGAAGGTTGAGTGGAAGTACTCGGTTTTGGCCAACCTGATGACTTTGGTGCAGGAGTTCCATAGTGATTGGTATGCAATGAAGTCTGTTTCCAGCTTAGAAGTTTTGTGGGTTTTCCAAGATTGGTCTCAAGCTCGTTGGCAGGCTAACAATTAGGGGGAGACCATGGGGAGGTGATTATCCCGAACCCTAGACTGCCCGATGGGGGCATGGTGGTTCTAGGCATTAAGAAATTTAAGTTTTAAATATTCCAGAGCTGCATCCACTGAGTCAGTTGTGGAGATTGGAGTCCAGTCAGTTTGGGCTAGGTCAAGGAGGAGGTGGGTAAGGTCCAAGGATTTGTATGATCGCGTGTGCAGGAATTTATGGGGTGCCTTAGGCCTGTGGATTTTTCATACCATATAAATCATATAGTGGTCACTTAGAGCATCAGGTAATAGGCCAGATTGTATGACCTTATGTGGATGGGAAGTGAGGGCCCAGTCGATCAGGGTATGATTATGCATTTTATGATTTAACCGGGTCGGTTCATTCATTAGTTGCATTAGGTTATGTGCAGTTAAGTCGGTACATATTTTGCTTTGAGAGGGTGCCAGCCAATTGAGTTTGAAGTCCTCCAAGATTTACATAGCTCACCTGAAGATGTGAGGGATACTGTGGTGAAAATGAGGGTGGCATCGGTAGTGGAAGGGAGTCCAGGTTGACAGTATACCCTGGCAACAAAAATAGAGGCAGAGAATGGCAGGGGTAGCCTGCTAATGAGTGCTTCATAGACTGCTGGGATGTATGAGGACAGGATGGCATTATATTGGATAGAAGAAGAGATGTACATTGCTATTCCACCTCCCCTACTTGCACGGTTTTGTCTTATGATGGAGCAACCAGGGATAGTGATGGAGTTATCAGATGTTTTATGAGTGAGCCATGATTCTGTGAGTATGAAAATGTCAGGGGTGAGTGACACAGCAAGGGGTTGCAGCAGATCAGTTTTAGGAAGGAGGCTGCGTATGTTAACATGGAGAAATTTTAGACCCCAGGGAAGGTCTATTAATTTTGAGGAAGGTCCAAAAGTAACTGTAGCTGTACAGCCCGGGGTAGTGTGGGGAAAAGGCCCAGGGTTAGAGTGAATGTCACTAGATGCAAGCAGTAGGAGCAGTAAGATAAGGAAGTACAGTTTAGAGCTCTTATACCTAATCTGGGACCTGCGTGAACATGAGATCTAGGAGGGGTATTTGGATGGGGATGTCTATCATTTTAGAAGCCTTAGAGTTGTCCAGAGTTAGGCCATGATAAGAGGGAAGAACAAGGTATAATGGGGAAGAAATGCCATGTATAGTGGTAGGGTGCTGGTGTCCCTGTGTTGTTGTAGGTAGGAGCTTGTAGGATTGGTGATTGAAAAGGATGAGGAGTTTAGTGGTGGGGAGCTAAAAGGCAGGAGAGAGAGGGACAGGTAAGGGTGTGGAGGGATAGGATCAGGAAAATTGCTAGGAGAATGAAGTATGAGGGCAGTAGCATAGTGGCAGATTGTTGATAAACCAAAGTGTTTAATTAGGAAGTATAGTACCTTAAATGGAGGAGATGCTGCTAGCAAGGAAGAGGACAGATTATCTTTGTAACAGTTATTACAATTATGCTTATACTAAATTAAATTATGCATACAATGAGGTGTGGCTAAGATGAGGTATAAGGAGCAGAAAAAGTAAGACAAAAGGTTGGCCAACGGGATGGCTTAGAGGTTGGAGTCCCCAGCTACAGTGCGAAGGGTCAGGGGTATGAATCCTGGTGATGGATTCTGGGAGGAGATAAAGTTCGCTAGGAATATGGTTGAAAGGTAGGATGGCATAGAGAAGGGCTCAGGAAATAACGAGAAAGGAGTTAAATTGTGGTAAATTATGCTTATACTAAATTAAATTATGCATAAAGTGAG
Source organism: Neoceratodus forsteri (assembly GCA_016271365.2). Taxonomy (NCBI): domain Eukaryota; kingdom Metazoa; phylum Chordata; order Ceratodontiformes; family Ceratodontidae; genus Neoceratodus; species Neoceratodus forsteri. Next base: position 1,635,641,765 of record CM057456.1, on the reverse strand, counting down.
GTGTGACTCAGATGAGGCATAAGTAGCAGAAAAAGTTAGACAAAAAGTGGACTGACAAGATGACTTAGAGATTAGAGTCCCCGACTACAGTATGCAGGGTCAGGGGCTTGAATCCTGGTGATAGATTCTAGGAGAAGGTAGATAAAGTTCACTCGGGATATGGTTGAAAGGTAGAGTATCAGAGAGCAGGGCTCAGAAATAGCAAGAAAGGAGTTAACTTATGCTAAGGATACTAGGTGATTGGGGCTCGGCAGTGACTCCTAGTGGTCATGCAGTATAGTGAAAAATACAGAAACTAGGGAGATTGGTTCAGGAGGGGAAAGCTCATGAGATATGTCACCTGACCTAGACTACCTGTAAGGGTAGAGCCAGCCCAGGATGAGGCAGTCGCTGCAAAAGCCTTGATAGGCTAACACAGTTCTCAAGTGTTGACTGTGGTTCATAGATCTTGGTACAACTCAAGCAGCTGCTATAGCTACATAAGTCTTGCCATTTTATCAATGGTAGTAATCCCTTGTTCTTCCTTCCATGAATTTATCTAACCTACTTTTAAAGGTTGCCAGACTTGACGCACCTTGTGTAGTGCTGCAGGGAACTCTGTGGGCTGAGAGGAGGATTTTTAAGAGCTAGCAGCCTTATAGAAACATAGAAACATAGAATTTGATGTCATATAAGGACCGATTGGCCCACCTAGTCTGCAAGGAGCTCAGTGGGCTAAGAGGATTGTGAAGAGTTAGCAGCCTTGTGTAGTGCTGCATGGAGCTATGTGGGCAGAGAGGAGGACTGTGAAGAGCTTGCAGCCTTGTGTAGTGCTACAGGGAGCTCTGTGGGCTGAAAGGAGGATATCTATTGCTACCTATGTCACAGAGTTGCATTTGAGAGCTAGGTCTTGTGAGTTTGGTACTCTTTGTGACTTGCTGATCAGAGATAGGATTATCTGTGGCATTCTTAATGATAAAGTGAGATGTCGACTACTGTGAGAAGTATATTTAGTACTGGATATAACTATATATATCTGCAGAGCAGCTGAACCAAGTGAGAGCCAGATTAAGAGTATGATTGAGACACCGGCGGAAGAAATGGCAGTTCATATGGTAGTTCTCAGAAAGGGGGGAGAATAAGAGTCTGACCAAAGTGAGAGAGAGTTTGCCAGCCAGAGAGCCCAGAGTACACCGATGTAGAAAATGTGGTTGAGCACATGTGCCAAGCAAGTACCTAGCATATGGGCAAAGGTGTCGCTTACGACACAGACTAAATCATTTTGCCAGAATGTGCACTGCTGGGCAAGGCATGAAAGTGCATGCTGTTAATGAAGAAACCAGTAGTGACAGTGAAAATACCTTTACTGTTGAGACATTCAATGATAATACTGAGGACACTGACTAGAAAGTGAATTTGAGTATAAATGGGAAAATTGAAGCTTTTAAGTTGGACACTGGAGCTCAGTGTAACATGATGCACCTGAACATGTATCAAACTGTGTCCAGAGAGACAATCCTGAAATCAAATACATGGCTAGTTTCATATTCAGGTCATCAGCTGAATGTGTGCATGAAAGCTACACTGTATGTGAGTTTCAAAAAATCGTTATCATGTTGTGATGTTTTGTATGGTGGATGCCAATGTAAACCAAGTGTTGGGATTGCCTACTTGTCTGGAAATGAGACTGGTTAAGAAAATGTTCTCAGTAAATGCTAAAAGGGACAAGACAGAAGAGATATTGTCCAGTTTGACTAATGTATTCCGAGAGTTGGGATGCTCAGAGGGAAAATACCACATTAAAATAGACTTATCAGCGAGCCCTGTAATTCACCTGCCCAGGCAAATCCCATTAGCCTTAAAAGACAAGGTAAAAGCTAAACTTGACAAAATGGAAAAGTTGGGAGTTATTGAAAAAGTAGAGAAGCACATACACTGGGTTAATCTGATGGTGGTATTAGAGAAGTCTAACAAAGTGAGAATATGTATTAATCATAAAGACCTGGACAAAGCAGTTAAGAGAGATCACCACCCCATGAAAACTGTAGAACAGGTAGTTGCCAGGCTTGCTGATGCCAAAATCTTATCTGTGTTAGATGCTGGTCATGCGTTTTTACAAATCAAGCTTGATGAGCCCAGCTTCGAATTGGGGACCTTTAATACTCCATTTGGGCGCTACAAATGTAAACGTATGTCTTTTGGAATTTTCTCTGCCACTAACGTTTTTCAGAGAAAGATAGCACAGATCTTGGAAAGCCTAGATGGTGTTGAGACTTACATGGATGATATACTCATACGAGGTGTAGACTTGCAAGATCACAATGAGAGACTGAGAAAAGTTTTACAAAGCACACAAGAGCACCATCTCACTTTGGAGAAATCTAAAATAGGACTGAAGGAAGTTCCCTATATTGGGCATATATTAAGTCAGGAAGGTTTGGTCACAGACCATGAGAAAATCAAAGCTGTCGTGAATTTGCCCACACCCAAGTGTGTAACAGTATTACAGAGGTTCTTGGGGATGGTCAACTACCTATCCAAGTTTTTACCCAACCAGTCCACTTTAAACAAACCTGTGAGAGAATTACTGGAAAAGAAACCAGTATGGCATTGGGAAACCAGACATGATCAAGCATTTAAGGAACTTAACAGAGTCATCATGTACCCCCCCCCAGTGCTAGTCTACTATGATTTGCACAAGCTAGTGGTCCTATCTGTCAATGCCTCCTCAGAAGGGCTAGGAGCATGTTTGTTTCAAGCCAGTTGCCTTTTCTTCAAGATCACTGAGTAAAGCAGAGAAAAACTATGCTAACATCAAAAAAGAGATGTTAGCCATTGTGTATGGATGCACTAAGTTACAACACTATATCTATCTATCTATCTATCTATCTATATATATATATATATATATCTATCTATATATATATATATATATATATATATATATATGACAGGGGGTGCTAGCGGAAATGGACCACTAGACATTGGAAAGTCTGTTCAAGAAACCATCGCATACTGCTCCACCTCTGATTCAGAGAATGATGCTCAAGCTACAAAAATATGACTTGCAAGGGAGGTACAAAGTGGGACGAGAACTATATATTGCGGATACCCTAAGCAGGGCAGTCCAGAAAGCTCTATTGCCAGAAAACGATATTGATCACTTTGAAGTGCATACGATACACAAGATACCAATCACTGATGAGAAATTAAAACAGTTTCAAGAGGAGACAAAAAAAAAAGACCGTGAAATGTAAAAGCTAAAAGAGATAGCGTTACAGGGATGGCCCTCTGAGAGATCACAAGTAGATCCAGAGATTATATAATACTGGCTATTTAGAGAAGAAATTACCAGTGAAAGCGGTTTATTGTTAAAGGGCGAGAGACTGATAATGCCTGTGGCATTTAGAAAAGAAATGGTCACCAAAATACATAATAGCCATTTGGGGATAGAAAAATGCTGGAGATGAGCCAGAAGCATCCTGAAGCAGCCAGACATGAATTGCCGGATCAGTGACATGATAGCTAACTGTGGTATCTGTACCAGCTACAGGAAAGCTCAGCCAAAAGAACTCACAAAATCCCATAAACTCCCAGAGAGACCATGGCAAAAAGTGGGAGATGATTTATTTGAAATTAACAGAGAAAACTATTTCATACCAGTGGTCTACTACTCAAAATTGATTGATATTTCCAGACTGCAAGATAAAACAAATGAAACTGTTATCAACCATATTAAGTGATGGTATGCACAACATGGAATACCTGAAATGCTCATCACAGACAATGGCCCTCAATTTACAAGTGCTGAGTTTGAAACTTTTGCAAAGAAGTATGAGTTTAAACAGATTACTTCATCACCCAGATATCCCCAGAACAAGAGGATGGTTGATCAAGCTACTCAAACAATTAAAAATTTGTTGAAAAAAGCCAACCGGGACCATAAAGTTCCCTACCTTGTCCTGCTTGACTTTAGAAACATGCCTATAGAAGACCTGGGGTCACCTGCACAATTGTTAATGGGGACATGGCACCAGGACACTGATTCCAACAACACACGAGCTACTTAAACCAAAATTGGTAGAGGCTGATGTCCAGACTGTGTTGGAGAAAGCTCAGAGAAAGCAACAGTACTATTATAACCAAAGAGAGCATCCCTTGCCTGATTTGACTCCAGGACAAGTGCACTTGCGTACCACTGAGAAGGAATGGACCCTGCCATTGTCCTCTCACCTGCACAAACCCCATGATCATATGTAGTTGAAGCCAGTGGAAAGCCATATCACTGAAACCACAGAGATCTCTGGGGACATCCAGTGCAACAGTCTAGTTCACCAAGGCCAAGCTCGAGGACAGAGAGAGAGAGAGGCTGAGCCAGTGGTGGAGGAGAGAGAGAATTGTCTGTTGGGAGAGATGCAGCTATGGTGGTGCAACTCCTTCAGGACCCAAGTGAGGACCCACCACTGACAATATCAGTAGTGACGTCAGCCACTCCATGGAGCATGTCCGGACAGATGAAAAGTCCGACCAGTGTGAGCCGAGTGTGCGGTTGCTCAATAAGAAAGCCTGCAAGATATACAGTAGGACTTAACTCTGCATCAACTTAGATACAGATAGGAGAACTGTAAAGTATAAAGTATTTTATTTAAAGTTATTAATAATGTTTTACTTGAAAGATCTTACTAAAGGGGAGAAATGTAAGGATATGCATAGTAATGTCAAGTGAATATTAATGATGCACACATTGCATGATGTCACTTTGTTTGTTTGAATGCTTGCTATAAATAAGTGTTGGAGGATTGTAACCCACCAGAATTGAGTTTGAGTTGAGCTAGTCTGCATCTGTATGTTCCTGCGGGCAATTTCAGTAAATGGCTGCAAACAAACCATACCGGCCTCTGTGCATTATTACAAATGTTATCAGCACCAGCACTCTTTTAGGAGGTCCAGATTCTGAAGAAGATGGTCCACCTACATCCACCTGCAAGAAGGAGAATGGCTGGAAATGGAATAGGCCAGAGCTGACTGTTGTCAATCTGGGTGATTTTTGGTCAGGTGATGGAATATTGGCTGGGGGAGTTATCAAAAGTCTTCCCAGCAGAATCAAAGTGTGAATTTAATGACTCCGTTATTATTTGTCTGTAATTAATTTGTTTCCAGTATTGAACTGTCTTGGTAGACTTCATGTGGTAGACCATCCCTTCCATGTCCATTATACTGTAGTTTTCCAAAATCTGGAGGGATCAGACTTGTTTTCATCTAGCAAGGTTAGATAATAGTTTGCATTGGTCAAGTGGATTAAGTTGGTACACTGATTTCTCTTTTGTCTAGAGGTGGTCCAGTCCTGTGCAGCCTTGGTAGTTCTAGTTTTAGCTCAGTGCAGTTCTGTATCCCACAGAGCTTGTTTTAACTCACTAGAAAATCAGGGGAGCTTTTCTATTTTTGTCCTATGTTTAGTAACAGGGGCAAACTGATTTATAACTTTAATACTTGTTGAATAAAAATTTCATGAGCAACATGTACTGCTGAAGGTGCTAAATAAAAATTCTGCCAATTTATAGCAGCCAAATGGTAAAGATATATTTGTGCACTAAAATAGGTGAATGAGCATTTATAAATGAATCAGGGCTTACTATATGACTTTTTAAGTCCTTTGGCACACTCCACCACATTATGGTCACTCAGAACATTCTCAAAGACAGCAGTGACTTTGCCTGGGGCCGAAGCTCGGACCACTGATTGGCTGCAGCAATCAGTTACAACGCATGATTGCCTGTTGCTCTTGCAGCTCTCCTATGGATTGGTCCTGCTGGTTGCTGCTTGAATCCACAGCTCTTCTTTCTTTGCAGTGCCAAATCTCAGCCTGCTTCTGCTTTCCTGACCCCCGCTCCAGTTCTCAACTTGAATTTTGGGGGATTTGTCTTGCTGATGTGTCAGGACTGCTAATTCGGGGGATTGTAACTGTGTTACCGCTAAATTCTTGTGATTACAATTGTGTTACTGTGGGGTTTGTGAACTATATAACTGTGGGACTTAAGAATATTTGGGGGTTAGCGCTATTAATACTAAATGTCGGGGAATGCATCATCTTACTTGCTTGAAAGTACTATGGAGGGACTGTGAACTGCTGCATTGTATTATTCTATTATTGTAGTGTCCCCATACTGAAAGGTAGGGATAGCTCCTCCCCCAACAATTATCAACCAATTTCCATCCTCCCCTCCGCCCTCCAAAGCTCTTGAAAAAATACTGGCCGATCAACTCGCAGAGTACATTGACACCCACGGCCTGCTATGCAGGGAGCAGCATGGCTTCTGATCTGCCCATAGCACGATCACTGCCCTCACAGAATTCTCTAACTTCCTCCACAAGAGCCACCTCACTAGCGTCATTTTTATTGACCTCTCCAAGGCCTTTGATATGGTCTCACACCCCCTCTTACTGAACACACTCCACCAACTAGGCTTCTCTCAACGCCCACACCCTGCCCAGCTTCTGTTCAGGCAGGGTTCTTCTTTATGTGGACAATGCGGTCCTCTTCTCCTCCCACTCTGACCCCTCTGCACGCCAGTCCTCCCTTCAATACTCCTTCAGTCAAATTGAGAACTGGTTCATGGACCGCCGACTTATCATAAATATTAAAAAAACAAATCCATGCTTTTCACCCATTGCCAAAGCAAAGCTAAGGACTCACCTCTTCAGATCCTCTCCAGCTCACTCCATCTACTGGACCAAGTCCTCACCTACAAACACCTAGGCATCACTTTTGACTCTACCCTTTAATTTCACTCTCACATCAATATGCTCACCTCAGCCACCAATGCACGCATTGGCCTGTTGTACAGACATAAGGACTGCCTGCAACCCGAAGCCCTCCACCTGGCAGTCACCTCCTCTGTACTGTCCCTAGTGGATTATGAACTCACAGTATATGCAGCAGATGATGTCACCGCTCTAAACAAAATCCAAATTTCCATTAACAAGGCATGTCGGCTCCTGTCCAGAGTCGATAAATGGATGCATACCTGCACCCTTTATTCCTTAACCAACATACTTGCACTTGAGGAGAGACTTCAATATCAGTCCTGCCTCCTTGCCAAAAAAAATACAACTGGGTTTGTCCCCTCCCAGAGTCTCCAAGTCCCTTCTCCCTGTTATCCCTACTGTTGCAGTTCCTCCACGACTATATTGCAGATCCCTAGGGTCAGGAATGCACTAGCACAAAGATCCTTCCCCTTCAGAGCACCTTCCTGGTACAATGCTCTCTCCACCACCATCACCTCTCTCACCAAAATATGGCCTTTCAAGGTCGCACTCAAGAATCACATTCTGTACACCTGCAACTGTGAGTGTCCTCTTCCAAAACCACCCTAGGCCTCTAGGTGCCTCTCTTCAGGGTCCGGAGCCTAGCCAGCCTTGACAGTGTCTCTCCTGAGACAGCATACTTTGTACCTCATAAGAAGTTGATGTGCTTGTACGTTAGCAACTGATTGTATAGGACTACAACTCATTCTGTGGATGGACATGTTAACAACTGCCTAGCAACTATTTGTATAGGACTGAAGTTCATCTGCTGGATGACACTATCACCCTGCTAATTGTATTCAATGTTCTCCATCGTTTGTGTTACCTGTTCCTTCAATTTTCATTTCTATCTGTATTTTTCTCTTTGTAGCATGATGTGGAGCCTTTGGAAATGAGTCTATGACTCATAGGGTTGTAATTCTGATGTGCTTGTAAATAAATAAAAATTATTTTTCTTCTTCTTCTCTCTGACTGCTGTGCCTACTCCTCACTCCTCCTGAACCAACCTGGATTCTCCTGCCTAACCCATTATTGTCTTCTCTCTTGTTCCTTGTATCCTCCCAGCTACCTGGCCCTTGCTCCCACTGTGGTTAAACAAATTAATTCTTGACACCAGCTTATTGACCCCTACTCCCTCCCTTCCACTAAGTGCTCTGCCTTTTTCTCTCTCCTGTTCTCTGTATCCCCCTACTCCCTTGCCCTTTGCTCTAGCTGTGGCTAAGTTCATTGTTGCCACCAGCTTAATGACTCCTGCCCCCCCTCCACTAAGTGCTCAGCTTTTGTCTTCAACTCTCTGCCCACTGGTTATCTGCTACCACCTCTTGTCCCCTGCCAGCGATTAACTCCTTAACCCTCCCTCATGCCTCCTGACCTATATCTAATGCCCTCCCTTCTACTCTTTCTTTCAGGCTGCCCTGGATTGGTGCAAGCTCTGCCAGATGATCAGCTTAGCTGGAGAAGCCAGCCGGTGGCACCATCTCCGCTGCCCACTTCAGAAGCCGCTTCTTCAGGTACGACACTGACTTTGCCTGGGGCCAAAGCTTGGACCACTAATTGGCTGCAGCAATCAGTAACATTGCATGATTGTCTGTTGTTCTTGTGGCTCACCTGTGGATTTGTCCTGCAGATTGCTGCTTGAATCCACGGCTTTTCTGTCTTTACGGTGCCAAATCTCGGCCTGCTTTTGCTCTTCTGACCCCTGCTCCAGTCCTAAACTTGAATTTTCTCCTGTCCACCTTCCCCCACCCTTGGCGCTTTTTAAATACTCTACTTTCCCTTCTCACTTATGGGACCTCGCTATCATTCTTTGCCTTGAGCCGACTTAAGTTAAAGTGGCAGCTCCTTGATCTAGGTGCTAAGCACTTGCATCCCATTCTCCTGCCAGTCTAATTGCAGCATTGTGGCTTCCTAAAATCCCTAGGTGCTTGCACTTTGTATCACATTCTCCTGCCAGTTTCTAATTGCAGTGCTGTGTTTTTTTTTCTTTGTTCTTAAGAGGCCTGTAAAACTCCCTTGCCTGCTAGTTGTTCCTTGCAGCCCTGTGTCCCCTGCTCTTGCTCTGTGCTGATCTTGCTCTGCAGATCCCTTAAGGACTTTTGCTTTCTCCTCAGGTAATATCCACCCTCCCCTCCCCTCCATAATGCAGCTCTTTATGGTATTTTTGTGGTGCATAGCGGGCCTGTCCTTCCGTATGCCTGTCCTTCCATACTTCTGTCCCTTATTCTGAACACATTCTTGGGTCTCCTCCTAACATAATTAGTCTTAAGGAACCCTGTATGGCCACAGCTACACATTTTTTCCCTCATCTGAACCTCAGCAGGCTAATCCTTTGTTGTCATGGCACCCTATTTACCTATGGCATGTGGACCACCCCACTCCTCTGGTCCTCCTTGGCACTCCAGACCCCCCACTACCTTGAGGCCAGGGTGCTTTTTTATGCCTCTTTGGGTCCTCTTGGATCTTGCTCCAATTACTCTATATCCTCTTTACCCTATCCCTACAGTAGAAGATGGTTCCATCTCCTTTGGCTGCTCTTAAGTGCTCTTAAAAAGTCCCTACTGCTGCTCCTCCTATGCTCAGGCAACATCAAGCTAAACCTACGTCCTGTTGCCCCTACCACTGCCCCATCAGAGCTGGCCCATCTTAAGGGGATCAGTATACTTCATGTAAATGTCTGCAGTCTTCTTAGGAAAATTGACACCCTTCAATCTTGGATTTGTCATACCAGGCTGGATATATACTGGTTGCGATGGAAACATGGCTCAGACCCTCTACACTGAACCACAAAATAAATGTACCATCCTACAATGTCTTCAGACCAGATAGACCCTCCAGAGGAGGAGGGGTAGCCATCTACGTTCAGGACAAGTTATCTGCCACTGTTATGGATTCTACCTCAGTACCCAAGGAATTCAAATGTTTATCACTAAAGGTTCAGCTCTGTACTTCTATGTCCTTTAGCATTATAGGCTACTACAAACCCCCATCCGTGGGGCTTAGAGTGTTGAACTGCCTATGAAACTTTCTTGAAACTCAGTTTTCTGAGGTTATAATTCTTGGCGACTTTAACCTGGACTGGTTTACTGCCAGTTCTAAACCCCTAAAGGACATTTACGTCACCTTTGGGCTTATGCAGCTCATTATGGAAGCCACCCATCTTAATAAGAAAAACCCAGCCAACAGCAGTTTAATTGACCTTATCTTAGTGAATAAACCTCACTTTTTCACTCACTTGGGTGTCTTCTTTAACGCACTTCATGACTACTGCTCTATTGCTTGTGTTAGATCTGCACCTATACCAGTTTCCACCTCAAGGTTTATGTAGAAAAGAAGTAAATGAGACCTCAACATTCATGCCTTCCTCTCGGACCTTCAATAGTCGAACTGGCAAGAGTTCTACCTTGCTCGCACCTTGAACGAGGCCTACAAAGTCTTCCAGAGCATTGTAGTGGGTACACTAAATCAGCATGCACCCCTAACGAAAGTTTGTACAAAGAAGAAAACAAACCCTTGGTTCACAACTAATCTAAGAAACGCCCTATATAATAGGGACCTTATCTGGAAAAAAGCCTGAAAAAACAAACTGCCAGCTGATTGGGCAGCCTTTAGGGCTGCTAGGAATCAGTGCATTTAACTTATTGGGGCAGAAAAAGCCACCTATTATCGCAGCAACCTGGACTCCTCCACTAAGTGTTCAGCTAAATTCTGGAAGTCCCAAAGGGATCTAGAGGGATACTCCCTAGAAAACCCCCTCCCAGCTAAAATCTCCTCTGGTGGCTCCTCCATCACTGACAGATACATGATTCTTGACCTCCTCAACACCATTTTGCTACTGCTGGGCTTGCATTTGACTCCTCCCCTGCCAATAATCTTCACATCCAACTTTATGTTCAGGATTCAGCCTGCCCAGCCTCAGACATTCCTGTTCCTAATACGGTCTTCACTTTTAGGCCAGTCACCTAGAAGGAAGCTGAAGACCTACTTTTGGGATTGGATACCAGAAAGAGGGTGGGTGCTGACCTGATTGATCCATATTTTTTTAAACTCATTTGCCATGTCCTGGCTGCTCCTATTATCCACCTTTTCAATCTTTCCCTGATGCAGGGTGTCCTTCCATCCATTTAGAAAACTGCCCAAGTCATCCCTCTCTTCAAGACTGGTGACCGCAGTAATCTAAATAATTACAGGCTGATATCCTTGCTACTCTTCTTCTCCAAACTGCTTGAGAAACTAGTTAATGCTCAGCTTAGTAACTAATTGGGACCCTGCAATCTGTTGACTCCAATACAATCAGGGTTTAAGCAATGTCATAGCACTGTCTCCGCTCTTGCCAAAGTCACTAATGACTGGCAGAGGGCCCTGGACACCAGAAACTATGTGTGTGACTTATTTATTGACCTAAGTAAGGCCTTCAACACTGTGGATCATGAACTGCTTCTGACCATGCTTAGAAATGTTGGACTGGATTCTGGGATGCTGAAATGTTTCACCAGCTATCTTACTGGACGCTATCATTAGGTTAAAGCTGAAGGAGATCTTTCTCCTCTAAAAGCTCTCCAGAGAGGCATGCCACAGGGCTCTATCCTGGGGACTATGATCTTCACTCTGTACATCAACAATATTGACTCTGGCATCAAATCAGCTAACATCCATCTCTTTACAGATGATACGGTTCTCTACATTGAAAGGCCTTCTCCAGAACTCGCCAGTAAGGACCTCCAAGTAGACTTCAGTCATTTGCAGGTCAACCTCCTGAACCAAAAACTATTATTAAATGCCAAAAACACCAAGGCAATGCTTTTCTCTCCAGTGGTTAATGCTCCAAATCCATATACCCTTGGTCAAGTTCCTCATATTACCATGCTCCTAGGTGACTCCTTAGAATTCATGGCAAAATCCAAATACCTGGGGCTTTGGATTGACTATAAAATTTCCTTTGCTGACCACATTGAAGAAGTTTTGAAAAAACTCAGACAAAGACTTGGCCTCTTCTACCAGCTCAAGAACCTACTCTCACAGGTCACAACAATCAGGCTAGTGCAAACCACATTTATCCCACTCATGGATTATGCAGACTTCATTTACAGACATGGCCCCAGCTCTGCCTTATCAAAACTTGACACCCTCTATAACTGGGCTATAACATTTATCACCAGAGCTCCGTACTCCACCCACCATTGCACCCTCCACTGCATGGTTGGGTGGACATCCCTGAGTTTTAGAAGACAGAAAAACACTGCATACTGGACCCTTAGAGCCCTCTCTAAGGAACTCCCAAAGTATATTACTGAGTGCTTGCTGATGTGTACTGCCGATAGTTACACTCTGAGAAGCCCTTCATTTACCCAACTCCTTATTCTCAAGGTCAATTCCCATTTTGGTCTATCCTCTATAAGCTACATGCTCCCTTCACTGTGGAGTAAACTGCAAAAAACCTTGAAGTTAGTAATCCCTATAAAACTGCCAACCTTCAAAATGCTATTTGCTCATTCCTTCAACCAGCCCTGCAGTTGCTTCCCCTGATTGCTGCTTGATCCCTAGGGCTTGGGACACCAACCTTGTGTGACTCTCTGGCTGCACCTACCAACTCTTCTCCGTGCCTGTCTCATAACCCCTTCTCTCTCCTCCCCCTAGTTTTTGCTCTGCCTTGTAACCCTCCTTTGCTCCTCCTCCTCCTAGAATCCTGTTTCTGCATTGGTCCCCTTTCACATTAATTATTGATATATATTGCATTATACAACTATGTATATATTGTATATAACTGCTGTAAATATCTGCTGTATTTATCCTGTACCATCTTTGTCCTCATTCCTGTGTTTACTGAGCATTTGTTGACTTTCTTTCTCTCAAATTCTTTTTTGTACCCTTTTGCATTGTTCCAAGCTATGTATTTTGCATTGTTCTTTGTATGTTACTTTGCCCAGGTCCACCTTGCAAATGAGTTCTACTCGATGGTGACTCACCTGATAAAAATTAAGATTGACTGATTGATCTTCTGGGGTCTTGTGCTTAGAATAGTATCTAATATGAAGGAGTTAAAGAGGTTTTCTGAGTTTGATCTGGTGGGTTCTGAGACATGTTGTGTAAAATCAAATTTATCACATAGCATTTATAACTTATGTGACTTTGGAGTTAGCCAATCAACATTTAGGGCCCCCAAGATAAAGATTTATTTGTTATTATCACTAGTGAACTTGGATAAATAGTTTAGGATATCCGTCCTGTCAGTAGGTGGCCTTAAGCAGGCAATCACATTGATCAAATCACTTTTTGAAATTGTTATAATAATTGCAATACATTCAAATCTAGTTGGTTCGGACAGAGAGTCAATTTAGGAGGATACAAGTTTCTGCTTGACATAGACTACAGTTCCTCCTCCATGAACAGAATGATCCTGCCTGTGTAAGTCATGCTCAGGAAGGGAGATAATACTGGAAAGTACAGAAGTACTGAGCCATGTTTTGGTCAGTACAGATTTGTATGGGCAACCCAGATTTTTTAATTATCCAATCTGCCCAACATGCCTTGGATGTTGATGACTATACATTTTACATACTAACATACTAATTGCCAGCAGATTAGGCCTTACAGTCTATCGAGTCTGCTCGAACCTCAGATCCCTAGTTGGGTGCCGAGGCCCTCCCTCCCCCTTGTGTTCCAGAAACCCCTATCATCCATCCCCACCCCCCTGGGCCAGGCCATCATCTGATACATCCGCTTTCTGTGTCTGCCCCACCCTCTCTTGAAGCCCAGCAGCTCATTCCATTTTATTCCATTTATATTTGCAAAATCAAAAGGTGCTAGGTTTAAAGAAGTAGGACCAATATTTAATTCAATATTTCCAGAGTAGAGTAGCAAAAGCATAAGAATTTGTTTGCTTAAGTAGACTGAATTTTTTAAAGATACACTTACTGTGTCTGGTATTGATTTTGCATTGTGGGGCTTGATTAACCACATTATTCTGCCAGTTAGTTACTGAACCGACACAGGCCAAAAAAAAGGGCTAACAGGTAAGAGCTGTATAGTTTTTCAGCAGTTTTACTAATTGTACTGTATATTACATTGTGACTGTAACTGGGGCAACATGTCAACACTGTTTGAGTTAACTAAGGTATTCATTTGCATATCTAGCACCCTAGCTTCTGGTCGTGTAGGCATGCCCAGGAAATGGCAAAGTGATAAGCATAGAAATAGCCACATTTTGTTAAAAGCAGAACAGGGTAATTTATAAGTGTTTTGTATAGCAACCCTTGGTGAACAGTTAACAATATAAGGATCGCCCTGTGTAGTGTCTTTTCAGTAGATTATACAGCTAGCTTTAAATATGTACAGACTGCCATGAGGGCTCTCACTACAAGCAGTTGTGTAAGGGCAATATAGGAATTAAGATAACTGAGGACTACACAGGGATCACCCCCATAGAGGATAAAGTATGGGCAACAGTTAACAACAGCACTGTGTATGCTTCGAGACATTGCCATGACAACCTGATGGACCTCGAGAGCATAGCTCAAGAGGTCTTCTGTTGCCGTGGCAACATTGAGAAGTATTCACAGCTGTTGTTAACTGTCCGCCCATACTTTATCTTGTATAGTGTATGGTACGAGTGAGGCAAGTTTTGTCACAGAACTGATTTACAAGGCTTTGTTCGGCCCCAGACATCCCCCTCCCCAACACGCTCTCACACACACTCACAATTGTGGTATCAAAGGTCAAAGTTTGAGCGTTTTAATTTCTTCCGCAGCTTTCAGGAATTCAGCGCCCTAGTCAGTGCTGGATGATGCAAGCTGAAAGGTAACTGGGGGAAGGGGGGGGAAACAATCTCAGTTAAAAAGGTTTTTTGTTAAAAAAAAATTACTCTGCACATTTGAATAAATAGTTTAATTTGATGTCTGATGAGATTGAACGTTCGCTGCTATGTTCTGATTACTGGCTGCATGCGATGGCATTCTATTCAGTTGTACCACTGTGGTGACATCCTCAGACAGGTACAACACCATCATGATGTCTCCACAATCAATCAATCAATCAATCAATCAATCAATCAATCTTTATTTTACCAGGTGAAGCACTGTTGAACAAGTTCATTTCCAAGGTGGACCTGGGCATACAGAAATGACACAGGAAAAAATAAAAGATATACATATGCAAACACAGGTAGAGCAATACTACTCCTAGTAAAAAGCAGCACAAATGTAACAGCAAATAAAATTGCAAGGCTATACATAAAATAAATAATTAAGCAAGATACAAATGTAGCAGCATAAAAGTATACAAAGCTATACATAGGATAGTTAATCAGGCAGACAGTGGAAGATTCACCCATGTAACGTTAGTAATGAACAATACGTTTATGTACCCTGTAATGTTAGTGTTGACAATACGTTATATACCCTGGGAGAGTGAAGAGCAGCCAAGGCAAAGTATAGCCTAAGATAAATCAGGAAGAAGAAGCCTGGCGTGGAATGCTTTAGGTAGTGCATATAGGAGGTAGAGATTGATCTCAGGGTGTGGGAAGCTGACAAAGCACATCAAGAGTAGCACTTACAGCATTCAGAGGAAAGTCTTGCATTAAGGAATTTGAATTCGGGGACTTTTATGGGAATTGCTAATTTTAGAGTTTTTTGAAGCTGGTACAACTGCTGTGTGTTTGCACTGAATTTTGCCCACAATAACGTTCTAACATACACTATATAAGTAGTAGCAATTACAAATCAATAGGGTAGCACTTCCAGATTGATCAGGGCTATAAGCAGTTGTATAAGGGTATCCTGCAATATTTACAGTTACTATGACAGTGTGATTAGCATCCATCATATTCATTGACATTTAATAAAATAAATACAGTACAATAAGAGTTGTCCATATGATACTACTACTGTAGTCTAGCTTGAGTTTTTGTATTTGCTATATTCACTTGCACATGGTCTTGTATGAGGTTTTTGTACTTTTTAATATATGTGTGATACCCAGCATTATCAGCAGATGTGTATTATGGTAGTGCACGTAAAAGCAGCTATCGTGTTTACATAGAATGGAAGCTAATTTCTGACATTTATTGTTGGCTTAGCTGTATACTGTCACATGTAAATTTGCAGTCCTACTTTGATGGGTTCATCATGAGATCAGGCACTTTTATGCCTTAAGGTATTCAGCACAAGGAGTTAGGGCAAGAGCGTTGGATTATGAAAGGCTTTGCATTCTTTTTTTTCCATCTTTTTATCTTAAATGCTATCCTGGGCAAATTTTTCCATGGAAGTAGTATTAATTAAAATTGAATTGATATTATGTTTTACTTTGACTGTAACATGGCAGTTTGCTCGACAAGTACTAATTATTATTCTTTATTTTTTTTAAGATATCTATCGTATTGGTTGTGCTCCACCTTGTGGTTGTTCTATAGGACCCAATGAAACTAGATTTATTTTTAACAAATGCATTAGTGTTAACTATTGTAATTTTTTTTTTTTTATTTAGTTGTTTAACCAGGTATAGCACACTAAGCTGAAAGCTTTTTTACAGGAGCGACCTGGGAGCACAAGGAGGTTAAGTGACTTGCTCAGGGTCACACAGTATGTAAGTGGAAGCTGTGGGATTCAAACCCAGGTCTGGTCTGCTGGATGTCACCAAATTTGCAGCTCAGAGCCTTAGACCACTGTTCTATACTGCCTCCTAATTGGATCTAACAGCTATTTTAAAATTGGATTATTGCTGCTCTGCAATAGAATGGGGTCTCAGTGAATAACTTCATGAAGTATGTAATTAATGGCCCTATAAATGGAGGATTGTAATGCAAGGTAGCCATGCCCCCTGAGGAAGACCAGTTGTCAAAGCACCAGGGCTTGTCAGGTTTGAATAGTCAAGGTGGGTAGCATCTTTCAGAAAAGAGATGTTCTAGAACAAGGGGACATGACATGATGCTGGAAGGGGGTAGACTAAGGGGTAACATGAGGAAGTATTTCTTCATGGAAAGGGTGGTGGATGCATGGAACAGCCTCCAGTGGAGGTGGTGGGGGCTAACGCTGTAGGGGAATTAAAAAATGCATGGGATAGGCATAGGGGAACCCTAGCGATAGGAAAGAGAATAAAGCCAGATATCAAGTAGGATCTATGGTTTTTGCAGTAGACGAGGGAAAATGGGCAGACTGGGTGGGCTTAGCAGTCCTTATCTGCTGTCAATTTCTATGTTTCTATGAATTGAAATAGAGCAGAAAATAAATACCTTTGAGGTGTTAAATCCTGAAACAGGAGGATTTGATGAAGAAAGTAAAACTGATTGCTGTTCCACAACCCCCTAGATCCATTGCAGTTTGCAACCCTTTTGAGAACAGATGAAGAATCATGTAATGAGATGCCATACACTGTTTCTGCAACTCCCATGTTAGCTGAATAGGAGGAGTGTAGAATGTCTGGGCATCTATAGCACTGGGAAATAACAGTGCTATCTACTCTAGGGAGACAGTAATCTACTCCATATGGGGAAAACACTATATTTTTTCACTGTTTCAGAGGTGTGGAGGTTTCTAAGATTTGGGCTTTTAAAATGTGTCATTTCTCACAACTTGTTACCAGGTTTCAGTCTGCATTTGAAGGAGTTTACAGGCTGGTTCTGATAATATTGTTTTACTTTCAATACTTAATATTTCCTCTGCATTTGACAAACAGATCAGGTCATACCAGCCTGCTTATGTCACAACTTAGACTTAGTGGCACAGTCTTACAAAGAAATCTGTTGGAATTTGAGAAATCATTTTCCGGTATATTCAACAATACAGTGACGCCTTCTTTAGAAATATCTACTGATCTCCCACAGGGATTAGATTAGTGCCTGGGCCACTATTATTCTCCAATTATAGACACTGCTGTTTAAAGAAATAATTGCAGTTTGGCTTGCAATTTCACTGGTATGCTGACAACACCCAGATTTATTGTGCAACTAAAGAAATCACCATAACTGCTAGTCCTTTGCTGGACTCTGTCCATGAAGTTTTGGTCTGGATGTGGAACATCTTAAGTGTTTTTTTTTTTTTGCAACCAGGTGTAAACCCCTCTGAGAGGTTTGGATTATTAGTTGTAGCTTTGGTTCTCACTATTTGTGGGACTGGTACTCACATTGTAGGGTCTGTGAGTATTTATGTTCTGGCAAGAAAACTCTGGTGATGGTAAAAAAGTCCAGGGGTGACAAGGGGAGAAGAACTCAGTAGAGAGAGCCCATGGTACTGGCTGCAGCTAGCTGGAGACCTGCCAGGCACATAGCAGGCACTATGGGCTCTGTGTCTGGGGTACAGGTCCCTCACTGGGTCTGGTCTCTGTTTTGTCTGGGGCTAGGAGTGCTACACCAGGAGGTACATGGCCTAAAAAGGGAGATCTCCCTCGAGTAGGTCACTAGGATGACTGTACCATGTTACCATCCTGGCCTGCCCCTGTGGGAGAGATTTGCCTGATTGATAAGCAGTAGCAAGTGTGGACTAAGGTATGAAGGCCTTACACCATCTCAAGCAACTGTAGCTCAGTAACCATTATACATATCCGTTGATCATGCCAGAAGAAAAAGACCAATAGGCCTATCTAATCTGCCCACTCTACCTAACTACTCTGCACTGGCCTTTGTAGCCACACCCCCTTTGGTGGGCCAGGTGGGCCTTAGTTTCTTGTGAAGTCACTGGTTTCTCCAATTTTCACTACTGTTTGCAATAACACAGCACAGATAGGGGGCTTTCTGGGGAGGGAACCAAGGAAGGACTCACATGCAGTGCAGTCCAGCAAGAAGGGTCTGCTGATGTCCTAAGTATCCCTTCTGAAGAGGTATTTGCTGCTTCCTTAGTAATTGCTGAGGCCTCTACTTAACATGACTGCAACTAGTGTGAGTCCCATTCTGGACGCCTAACTGTTTCAGGGTAAGGAAGGGGGGGGTTGCCATGTATGCCACCAAAGATCCCCTAGTGTGATGAAATCAGACACTGGATGTGACACTGCACTAGTATTGAATGTGATTTATTAAACTGAAGACAAAAGATAAAGGAAGCAATGGTCCTTTCAACAAAGGGTTTTGCCAGTTGCCACAGGCAGTTTTAGTGCCCAATCAGCCCATCCCACCTATAGGCTTCTGCAAGGGACATGGCATGAGGTTCTCCCCAGAAAGGAAATTGCCAAGTTTGTGCACATCAGTCAGTTTTACAGAGGGATAGCATTTTTAGGTAAGTCTCCAAAAAAGGAATCCACTTAAATGGAGACATCATGCTACTTGGAAATTCAAACTTGTTCACTAAGGCTGGCCCACCAGAACAGTAGTAGGGCTTCTGCCTGTGACACCAATGCCTCGAGTTTGAGAATGGACCCGAGGAGTCACAGTGCTGGTCAGGGGAGGAGGACTGCACATTCCATGTACTGCTCTCCTCTTCCAGTGGGGAGGGTGGGTTAGCATTCAGCACTTAATTGACCCCTGGCGGAGGCCAGGAGGGAGTGGTGACTGAAGCTAAGCTGTTGGGGAGGCATGCTGGATATCAGTGCTTTGGGGCCCTATATCATTGCACACCACACCTCCTGGAGGACAAAAAGCACAAAATATGTTGGCCACACTGATGATGCTGCTTCCTGGTCCTGCAGCACCCGTCATGACACTCGATTGGTGACCAAGTCCAGTCTTCCATCGGGAATAGCCCAACCCTGTGACCCTGCCCTGGAGATTAAGCCAGGGAGAAACACCTGCAGTAGTATGCCTGCCAGACACCTTAATGCTAGTCTCCATCAGGGAGCACCTACTCAGTGGCCCCACCCAGGGGGGCAAACCCAGGAGGATACCAGCTGAAGGTAATTCCCGGGGGGGTAGGCAGGGACCAGGGAAAGCTGGGGGCTGAGCTATAGGGGTAAGAGGCACCAAAAGGTACATATAAAAAAATAACTCGGTCACTAAGCCAGGGCCACCTACCCAAAGGACAGACCCTGTTAACCCTGTTTTATGCATTGTGCCAGGACTTGGCCAACCCTTGTACATAGGTGTTACATAAGTAAAACAGAGCTTCTCACTGTGGCCCTGTCGACACTACAGAACAGGTTGTTGAATATCCTGCAGGCAGGGAAAATAGAACTCAAGTAAGTCCATGGAAGGCAGTTTGTCTCAATGCCAGGAGCCTGAGGAATAAGATTAGTGACCTACATTTTTATCTAGTTTTGCGAGCATGATCAATATTTGTTATGCGCTACCTATGTGATGTTTATCGACCCTGCTGGACAAGTGCTCCATACATTGGTTTACATAATGTACAGCAGTTCATTCTTGCACCCTGATTGTTTGATTGTCTTACATATTTGGTTTAGTTTTATTGTTCTGTCTGTGTACTACTTGGTTGTTCCTTTGTTATTATCTAAAAACTTTTCTAATAAAGTAGATTAAGTAAAAAGAAAAAAGATTAGTTATCTACAGGCATTAACAGCAGACACCAAAGTTGACCTGGTAGCCGTCACTGAAACACAGTCCTCAGAGTACAATGAATTGGACCTTGCAGTCCCAGGATATGCACTCTACAGGAAGAATAGGAAGGGAGCAAAAGGAGGGGGTTAGTACTCTATATTCAGGATGGCATAGGGTCCACAGTCAATGAAAATAACAGCCACATGGATGTTGAGGCCTTGTGGCTTCAACTAAATACATTTTCAGGTAAGACGTTACACCTGGGGTTGATATATAGATCCCCAAGTCAGGGAGAAGAGAAGGACAGGGAACTTATGCACAAAATTATAAGAGTTTCAGGAAGGGGGAATACTGTGGTTGTCGGTGACCTGAATTTATCAGATACAGACTGAGAAGTTCCAGTGGCAAAATCCTCCAGAGGTCAGACCGTCCTGGATGCTCTAAAAGACTGTATGTTCAAGTAGCTGGTTAAGGTTCCAATCAGGCAGGAGGCAATCCTCAATGTGGTTCTCACTAACACCCAGGCAGTAGGGGCAATTAGGGTTGAGCAGTGTGAACTGGTGTGGGATAGATAAGGCACTCAGACAAGATTAGCAGCAAAAAAAAATGAACATTTATTTTAAACAGCAGACCTGTAAGCGACAAAACAAAAGCAAATAAGAATAACAAATTCATAGGTTCAAATCAAGAGCTAGAAATAGCTAACTCAGTTCAGGGTGTTGTTAGGTCCACACCCTTATCCGTACTGACTGACTTCCCTAGACCGTCACTTTTTATAGTATTTTCAATCATGTGACACAATAACTCCGCCTGCAATAATACCCCTTTGAACTATGAAATTTAAAGGAAGCATTAATCTTATTTATCCACACAAAATAATATGTTTAAAGTTTAATGTATACCTATATCTTACAGGTTATTCATAAAGTCTTCACAGATCTTTTATGAGTTAATAATAGTCTTAGAGGAGGACCGCCCTTCCAGCTATCAGCATAAAAAAGGGGAGCATTTGGCCGGCCAGCATATAGAGAATGCTGCACTAGGAGGAGGAGCCCTCGACACTGCAAAGCTCTGAACAGAAAACTAAAAACTGACTCGGTTTTAGGAGAGCTCCCAAAACCTGTTTGATTGTTTAGCTTCCCAAAAAGTAAAGGAGGGTATGTAGAACTGTATCTACTTTAAATAAACCATCCTGCTAAAGCAAATTAAAGGGCTAAATACCCTTGTGACAGTGCGCACGTTTGAGCGAGACAAAAAAAATGCTTACATTCGCACTGTCGCGTAAGAGCTCAACAACTAACTTTAATACTCTACAAAAACGTTTTATCCAAGGGTCTTAATAAAACAACATTACAGGGGACAAGGATAAGAATCCCGTGTTTCTCAGCTTTATTGCAAAAACTCAAGCAAGCCTATTTCCCGATGGCTGACATTTCAGCCTGTCGGCATTTCAATTTGGGGAGACTGACATGCATTATGAATATAATTTATTTTTAACTTTTAGGCAAACATGCAAAGAAGCACCTTGGGGAAGAGTAATTTCTTTTTATGCAATATCCTGCAATCACAAAACCGAGGGTTTGTTTCATAACCTCTCTCAACCAACCGGGATTACCAGGAATACCCTGCTTAGTACACCCAATTTTAAACAGTTCCTTTTTGGTGAAGAAAAAAAAAGAAAAAGGTCACAACCAGCTTATCAAAGCATTTCGCTACTATGTGACTAAATATTTCTTCGCGATAGTGTGAGTGTTTGAGCGGTAAACTTTACCGCAGCTCCGCACTATCGTTAAATCTCTTACCTTTATTTTGACTATTTTGCAGCCTCATAATGTGAGGCTAATAGTAGGGGAGATTGATACCAAAGCTGATATTTTTACAGCACTGTAAATATGTAACCCAATCGGAAATGCAACAGCAAACAACAGAAGAAAAATAAAACCTAGGGCTAGACCGCAATATCGCAGTCATTTAACACTTGAAAATGCATAATGTTTACGAAGCATAGCATATATCCAGCTTTTATAACATCCTTGGGGCAGAATTTAATTAATTCCACTAAGGTAACTATAACTTTTGTTAAAGGTGTCTGGAGTGTACAAGGGGGAGGTAACAAAACAACTGACAAGACAGGGTTATTTTATTTTTTACAAAATGGGTGGCCAGCCCAACAAACAAGACATTCATACAAGACACTGACAACAACAACTGGACAAGACAGGTTTGTACATTCCAGACTATCCTTCAGTAAAAGTGGTACCTTATGTGAATATCATACACAAAAACAAAAGAGAGTGGGGGGGCCTCTCCATCACAAGCAGCCTCTAGCTAATAGTTACCGTAACACAGTATGGTTTGAGATCTCCGTTGGGGCTGAAAAATCAAATTCCTGGATGGAGGTCTTGAACTTCAAAGGGGAAAACTTTGAAAGGTTAAGAAAGTTAGTGAAGAACAAACTGGCAAACAGCACTGTAAGAACTGATATTGATGACATCTAGAGGGCAATAAAAGAATCAGTTCTGGGAGCAACAAAACTCTGCATCAGAACATGAAGAAAAGAAATAGGTGCAAAAAATCCATCTGGTTCAAGGACCAGGTCCGAGCAGCAATTAGGAACAAAAGTGAGGCCTTCCACAGGTTCAAAAAAAAACAATGGGGTAGATGAATGGGATGATTACAGCAAGAAGAATAAGGAAGCAATGAGAGTGGTAAGGGAAGTAATGGCAGAGACAGAGCTTAGGACTGCAGAAGGGATAAAGTCAGGGGAAAAACATTTTTTTTTATATATTCAAGAAAAAAGTAAGATGGTCAAAAGGCTAATGTTCTTAATAACTTTTTCTGCTCGGTACTTACCAGAGAGAGAACCAGTCCAATACTGAAGAGTGGCATAAAGGTGGTCGATAATGGGATCAAAGATCATGAAAGATCCGACATTTACCACAGATAGGGTAAGGGAGGGGCTGACAGCCCTTAAGCCTGACAAAGCACAGGGACTGGATGAACTGCATCTGAGAGTACTAAAAGCATTGGAGGAGGAGTTAGCTGGTCCTCTGGCACACCTGTTCAACAACTCACTGAGAACAGATGAGGTGCCGAGAGACTGGAGGGTGGCAGACATGGTGCCACTCCACAAGGGAGGGAGCAGGGAGGAAGTGGGGAATTACAGACCAGTTAGCCTCACTTCTGTTGTGGGCAAACTAATGGAAACCTTGGTCGGACAAGACCTTGTGTAATACCTAGAGGAGAATGGGCTCCAGGACACAAAGCAACATGGATTTGTGGCAGGAAGGCCATGCCAGATGAATCTTATCACTTTTTTTGATTGGGCGACAAAGGAATTGGATAAGGACATGTAGTGGATCTCCTCTATTTTTATTTCAGCAAGCATTTAACTTTCTACCCCCCAACCACCTGCTGAAGAAGCTAGAGGACATAGGGAGCTGCTAAGACCATAGTCAGATGGGTGGGCAACTGGCTCACAGACAGGAAGCAGAGGGTGGCGATTAACAGGGTGAGTGGTCAACTGAAGGTATAGTTACTAGTGGGGTTCCACAGGGATCTGTGTTTGGCCCAGTTCTCATCAACATATTAATCAGTGACATCGGCAATGGTATCCAGGGTAAGCTTGCCCTGTTTGTTGATGACACCAAGCTTGGAGGGTGGCTGGACAGCCCTGAAAGGGTTAGGGACCTACAAGAGGATCTCCAAAAAATTGGAAAAATGGTCTAATTTGTGGCAGCTGAAATTTAATTGAAAAAAAGTGCAGTTATGCACATGGGAAAGGGGAACCCTTGGATGGAATATTGGCTAAATGTGGTTAGATTGAGCACCTCCCAGAAAGAGAGAGACCTAGGGGGACATTATTACTGACACCCTGTAGCAGGCAAGCCAATGTAACAAAGCATATACTGTAGCAAGGTGAACAAAATGTTGGGGTGCATAAGCAGTTGGATTGACAGCAGAAAGAGGGAAATGATCATCCCCCTTTACAGATGTCTCATGAGACCTCACATGGAGTACTGTGTTCAGTTTTGGAGGCCACACCTGAAGGACAGGGACAGATTGGAGTCTGTGCAGAGGAGGGTGACAAAAATGATCCAGGGTTTGCAGAGACTCTCCTATGATGAACAGCTGGCAGCACTGAATATGTGCTCGTTGGAAATCAAGAGGGAGAGATGATATGATAGAGACCTTTAAGTCCTTAAAAGGCATAAACAAAGTGCTGTACACAGAGGAACTGTTCCATAGGGTCACTAGCGCCAGGACAAGAGGATATGAATGGAGACTGAGAGGGAGGCTTCAGGAGGGATCTAAGGAAGTACAACTTCACTGAAAGAGTGGTGGAGCCATGGAATAGTCTGCTGGCAGAGGTGCTGGGGGAAGAGACTGCAATGAGTTTCATGCATAGGTGGGACAGGGCTAGGGGACAATTAAGAGGCAATGTAACAGGCATCTCACAGACAGTCGAGTGGTGGAGGTTAGCTCCTGGAACAACTATTAGGCCCTGAGCATCTCAAGGGGAGACTCGATGGACCACAGATCTCCTTCTGCCATCACTTTCTATGTGTCTATGTTTTTGGAAGTAAAAAATAAGACACAACATGGTGCTGGTTGTTATGTGATGACTGCAGGCCTAGGTGCATGGAGAGGCATGAGGCCACTTGGGCATGGGATTATCACATGAAAACCATCACCCTAGAATGTTTTATTGCATTTACAAAATGGGTCTCCTTGCAAAGAAAATTAGAATTTATATAAAAAATACAGAATGGGAACAAAATATGAAAAAAATACATTTATAGCAGTACAAATGAAAAAATACTTCATGTCCCATGCTACTGTACAGTGTTATTATTCTAGTGCCCATAATTTGGCACTGTTGTGTTTATTTATGTTTTTGTGTATTTGTGCAAAGCCTTGTTATGACTTAAATTGATAACTGATTTAAGTACTAGTTAAGATGTTTCCTTGAGTGGTTGCTCAAGCAACAGAGAGAGAGAGAGAGAGAGAGGGAGAGTGGATGTGATGTGGCCATTTTCTGTGTGAAACAGCAATGCTGCAAGAGCTTACTGATGTGTGCTGCCATGGCTTAATTGGCATACACAACCACAATGTGGAGTAATGCTTGGCTGAGATTTGTAGTAACTTTGGCCACTTGCATTCTCTGTCCCCTGAGGGACTACCACCTTGTTGCAATAATGGGAAGGCAAAGGAATTTTCTTGAGGAGAGTTCCGCCTCAGAGGTGCCTAAGGAACATAATTCCTTTGACTAAAGGTACCTTAGGAAGGAGCTCAAGGAAAGAAGCGAACTATTGGAGGTAGAGAAGTGGACAGTTAGAGCAAAGAAATGGAGCTTCTGAATGAGGTTGGAGGAAGCAAGTTTATATAGCTCAGGAAGGGTGTATAACTGGTTGCATCTGCCCATCAAACCTCAGGTTTAGCCTTTTAATTTATTGGGCAGATGTAACCACAATGTGGAATAATGCTTGTGCAACTTATTGGTAGCTAAAGGCTAGTTGTTTAGTAAGATGCTGACTAACTTTTTGTTACTTTGGCCATTCACACATTCTGTCCCCTGACTGACTACCAGGAAGGTTCCACCACAAGAGTTCCCACAGGAATGCTATTCCTTTAGCTAAAGGTACCTTAGGAAGGAGCCTAAAAGAACTGCGCAGCAGGAGCTGCAAACACAGAAGAGCAATGTGATGACAGAGACAGCTGATAGCTGGTGAGGAGTGATAGCAGACTGAAGCATGACTTCTCGAGCAGAGTGGGAATGGTAGGATTGTAACAGGAGGTGGACCACCATTCAACCCCAACTAAAAGTGGAAATTCCAATACTGAGTAAGTGATACTAGAAAACTACTTCATGGCCTTTGGCATTCAGGAGAGAGAGAAGAAAAAAAAACGGTAGAGGAAGTATCTGATGATCCATGGCCTTGGTACCATTCCTCCTGGCAAAGGTACTATTATTAGGCTCACTGTGCCATGCTAATTTAAAATCCCAGTTCAGAGGAATGTTTGGAAGGATACCTTTCACTCGATCCCACTAACAGAATTATCATGTGGGAGTGCCATGAGTAGATCTCAAAGTCAAAAGAGGTACCTCAGGGAAGGAGACCCCCCCAAAACATGGGCCAAGGAAAGAGCAACTGCTGAAAGGCTGGTGCCTAGCCTTGAGACCATAAGCAGGCCAGACCTTGAGTGGAAACTAAAAGAAGGAGATGCAAAACAAGACTAGGTGGACCTTAGGCAGACACAGGGAGAATAGCTTTTGGAGGTACTGCTAAAGTGGTCTGCATAACTAAAAGAACCCATATGGGCTTAAGGCCCTACCCTCCGGCAGCTGAAGTTTAAATACTACACTGTGAGGTATCACAAACCATGGGTCTATATGACTGAAGATTCTCCATAAGCAGTGGACCTTCTTGTCATCCAGTGTGACTGCTGGGAGACACTGTAGGAGACAAGCAGCCTGAAAAGGACCCCCGCCCATGACAAGGGGCTCACCTTCAAGATGTGAACTTCATGGGGAGCAAGTGAACTTGACTGATAATGGCCAGTAGGAATGCATTCATAAAACCTGATGGTATGATGCAAAAAGGGACTTACTGGTAAGTAATATGATGAGGCCGACAGGCCAAATGATTCTAAGCAGTATGATAGCAAGCAGGCTGATTGTTAGTTAGCAGTATGGTGTAGCCAACAGG
Source organism: Neoceratodus forsteri (assembly GCA_016271365.2). Lineage (NCBI taxonomy): Eukaryota > Metazoa > Chordata > Ceratodontiformes > Ceratodontidae > Neoceratodus > Neoceratodus forsteri. The sequence continues at coordinate 1,635,614,861 of CM057456.1, read as the reverse complement.
CCTATTGTTTGGCAGAAGAAGGACTGGCATGAATGAAATGGAACTGAATGACAAGATACAGAAAATACAAAAGCATTTTAAGGGCCGTAATATTGGAAAACACTCAGCCACACTACAACCCTGCCGGTGGGAAAATGCTGAGTCTGACTGAGAAGGCTAGCTGAAATTATTGAGTTAAGTGGTTGCAGCTGTTGGCAGAGGCAGATGATGTAATTGAATGCAAAGCAAGCAGATGAACTGGCATGAAATGTTTGCAAATGTTTGTTATGAACAGCAGACAAATAAGTGAGAAGGTAGAAAGCCATTGAATAATAAGGGCAGGTAAAACAGACTGAAAACAGACATGAATTACTGCAGCATAACAAAGGCAGGGCACAGAACTGAGTAGGCACACTGAACACACATTGCAAGTGAGCACTGAGTTGCATGAGGACAAAGAGCAGTAGGAGGGAATGCCTTAAAAAGGCAGAAAGTAGAATGTTACAGCCAGAGAAGGCCAAATGATTCTAAGTAGTATGATGGCAAGATGGCAGAAGAAGCCAGAAGGTGAAGGAAGGAAACATATTCAATTCAGTGCTTCAGAGTAACTGGTAACTGGTATTTTTCTTTTAAACTTAGATTGTAGGCTTGTAGTGACACTATACTTTCTTTCTGTGTTGTCTTTACTTAAAATTGTTTTTGGGCTGTTGAAAATTTAAAAAATAGTGGTGGTGTAATTCTGTGCTGTCTTTAATTGCTGCAAATTTTATCTTGGCTTGTCTGACTGTCCTGTAGCTGGGTGAAGGGTGTTAATTGTCTGGCCTCTGACCTCAGCTGCGTGATAACTGAAGGTGGGGCTTAGTCACAGTTAAAGCAGCAAACAGAAGTTCATCTTCTCAGAAGAAGCCAGAAGGTGAAGGAAGGAAACATATTCAATTCAATGCTTCAGAGTAACTGGTAACTGGTATTTTTCTTTTAAACTTAGATTGTAGGCTTGTAGTGACACTATACTTTCTTTCTGTGTTGTCTTTACTTATAATTGTTTTTGGGCTGTTGAAAATTTAAAAAATAGTGGTGGTGTAATTCTGTGCTGTCTTTAATTGCTGCAAATTTTATCTTGGCTTGTCTGACTGTCCTGTAGCTGGGTGAAGGGTGTTAATTGTCTGGCCTCTGACCTCAGCTACGTGATAACTGAAGGTGGGGCTTAGTCACAGTTAAAGCAGCAAACAGAAGTTCATCTTCTCAGAAGAAGCCAGAAGGTGAAGGAAGGAAACATATTCAATTCAGTGCTTCAGAGTAACTGGTAATTGGTATTTTCTTTAAACTTAGATTGTAGGCTTGTAGTGACACTATACTTTCTTTCTGTGTTGTCTTTACTTATAATTGTTTTGGGCTGTTGAAAATTTAAAACATAGTGGTGGTGTAATTCTGTGCTGTCTTTAATTGCTGCAAATTTTCTCTTGGCTTGTCTGACTGTCCTGTAGCTGGGTGAAGGGTGTTAATTGTCTGGCCTCTGACCTCAGCTACGTGATAACTGGAGGTGGGGCTTAGTCACAGTTAAAGCAGCAAACAGAAGTTCATCCCTTCCCCCAACTCTTAATTATATGCCCTGATAAATCTGATTGACAGGAGCTAAACACAGGGTATAGTAAGAGGTGTGAAGTAGGAGGGCATAAGGGGAAGAAGACCACCCTCAGCACGACAAGTGTTTTGACTCATTTATTTATTTATTGGTTTCTTTTTCTAAAAATATATATCTGAGGATCAGTTACAGGATTTTAATACTGTAAATAAATAAAAAGAGAACTAAGAGAGCTTCAGTAGCAGATAAGTAGTGGAATTGCAGTATAATGTGGGGAGTGGTGCAATGTAGTGGCTGTGGGGCAGCCATATTCAGGCAGACCTTCTGGACACTGAGGTGCTGCCCTATCTGCATGCTCTCGGGACTGAGGGATGAGGTAGCCAGACTCAGAGCGGAAGTAAACTGGGTCAGGAGTACCATCACCCCTGTCCAGGAACCACCCAGTCCAATGCAGCTGCCTCAAAGGATGCCGAGACGAGGAGCACTTGGATGACAGTGGGCTCAGGGAGGGTTAGAGCAGTCAGGCAGAGGCACATCCCAGATCCTATTCCTCTCAAGAACTCATATGCCACACTGGCAAATGAGGACAACCAAATAGAGTACCCAGGGAAGTGGAAGGAAAGGATGTGGAGGTTAGGCAAGGAGGTGACCTCAGTGGGGAAAGCAGTGGACCCCAGAGGAGGAGGAAGCAAATCCTGGTGGGGACTCCATCATAGAGGGATCCAGCTAGGAACACAGGAGGGAGGACAGGGAGGTGAGGTGCCTACCAGGTGCCACGGCATGGAGGGATGGAAGGAAGATACTGGGGATCACTGGGAAGGCAAGACAGGAGGGTGAGCTGGATGTCATTATCCACCTAGGTACTAATGACTTGGCAAATGGGGAGCCAAAGGAAGTTCAGGAAGAGTTTAGGAAACTGGGGAGGGTCTCAAGCAAGTAGCTACTTCTGTCACTTTCTCAGAAGTACTACCTGTGAGAGGCAAGGAGAGCATAGAGTGCATGCACCAGGAACTTTAACTCATGGTTGAAGAACTGGTGCTGTGAGGAAGGGTTTGGATTCATTGGTGACTGGGGACCCATCTGGAGGATGGAGGTTTGTTCAGCCTGACGGCCTGCATCCATCCTGGAGGAATCAAGACTCAATGATAAGTTTAAATGCTACATTGACAAGCATTTAAACTAGCAAAGGGGTGGCAGGCCAGCAAGGATGGTACCTACTTGCTCACCCCCACAGCTAGTAATGGAACCAGTGAACCAGAGGAGTGGCTATCTCTGCAAAGCAGTGTGCAAAAGTTGGAGATTAGTGTCCAAAAGGTGGATAAGCAGAAAAGGGGCAAAATTCAGCAGAAGGGCAGACAGCAAGGAGAACCAGGGATAAATGACAACCAAGGAAGGGGCTGGAGTAGAACAGTGAAGCAGTCTAGGGAGGTCAAATCATGGAAAGCCATGTGTGCAAATGCCAGGAGCCTTAGCAACAAGATGGAAGATCTGGAGGCTGTCATGGTACAGTCAGACCTGGACATTGTGGCCATCACTGAAACCTGGTGTAATGATAACCATGACTGGGAGATGGCCATGCCTGGCTACAACATATTCAGAAGAGACAGAGCAGGCAGGAAGGGAGGAGGAGTGGCACTGTATGTGAAAAATGACATAAGGGCCACACAGATCCAGGAGGAACAAAATGGGGAGAGATACTGTGGGTTAAGCTGGAAAGGAAAATGGGGCCAGCCATCCACACAGGTGTGGTCTATAGACCACCAGCCCGGAGGAAGAAACAGATAGGGCTGATGCTAGCCATCCAAAGGATGGCTGACAAGGTGAGGTAGTACTGGTTGGAGACTCAATATACCAGATGTGGACTGGAGCATCCAGCAGCAGCATCAACTAGAGCAGATTTATCCTGGACTCTCTTCAGGGTGCCTTCCTCAAGCAACTGGTCATGGAACCAACTCGGCAGAAGGCAATACTGGACCTTGTGCTCACAAACAGGGACAGTGTGATGGGGGTAACAGTGGGGAGCACCTGGGTAACAGTGACCACCAGTCATTGTGGTTTGAAATCACAGAAAGAGCAGAACCAAACCACACAAAACACGTATCCTGGATTTTAGGGGGCAGACTTTGGGAAAATGGGGAGATGCTTGAAAGAGGCATTAAGGGAATGGGACAGGAATCAGGGATTGAGGAATAGTGGGCAGTATTTAAAATGGGATTATAAGAACAACAGATTATGCATTAAGCAGGTTAGCAAGAGGAAAAGAAAGAGGAGACCATTATGGTTTTCCAAAGAGGTAGCAAAGAAAGTGAAAGCCAAAAGACTGCATTCAGGCAATACAAAAGACACAGGCAGAAGGGGATAGGAGAAGTACCAGGAGAAACAAAGGGAGGCAGGGAAGTCAGTAAGGGAAGCCAAAGCTCAGACAGAACACATTGCAAAATCAGTGGTTAAAGGGGACAAACCTTTACAGGTACATAAGTGAAAAAAGAAGGTCAAAGGAGGGATAGTTAGACTGAAGGGGAGGATGGGAGCAGCGTGGAGGATGACAACAGTAAGCTGACATATTGAACAGGTATTTCTGCTCAGTCTTTACTAAGGAAGAGGGGGGTAATGGGTCTGAAGGGAGTACAAGGGTGAGAATGGTGCAGAAATGGACACAAGTCCCTTTACACGAGAAAGGGTCCTGAAGGAACTGGAAGTAATAAGAGTTGACAAAGCAATGGGGCCAGATGGGGTGCACCCCAGGGTCCTTAAAGAACTAAGAGAGGTGGTGGCTGAACCTCTGGCTATCCTGTTCAGCCAATCACTGGAAACAGGGGAGGTACCAAAGACTGGAGGACAGCAGATGTAGTCCCCTTATACAAAAGTGAGAACAAAGAGGAAGCAGGGAACTACAGACCAGTCAGCCTCACCTCGGTAGTGGGAAAGATCATGGAAGCACTACTGAAGGAGAGATTGGTGGAACATCTGGTTGTCAATGGACTACAGGACCCAAGGCAGCATGGTTTCACCAGGGGGAGGTCATGTCAGACCAACCTCATTGAATTTTTTGACTGGGTGACTAGGGAGGTGGATCAGGGAGGCAGTGGACATGGCCTCTCTGGACTTCAGCAAGGCCTTTGACACTGTGCCACATAGAAGACTATTACACAAACTGGGGAATATGGGTGTGGGCAGGACAGTAGTGTGGTGGGTAGGTAACTGGCTGGGTGGCAGGACACAGAGGGTGGTGGTAAATGGCTGTCACTCCACAGAGGGAAGAGTGACCAGTGGGGTACCACAGGGATCAGTGCTGGGACCGGGTCCTATTCAACATCTTCATCAGTGACATTGCACAGGATATAGAAGGCAGAATTTCACTGTTCGCTGATGACACAAAGCTCTGTAACAGAGTAGACACACCAGAGGGTGTAGACAGAATGAGAAGGGACCTGCAGAAACTTGAAGAATGGTCAAGGGTTTGGCAGTTGAAATTCAATGCAAAGAGGTGCAAGATAATGCATATGGGGCACAAAAACCCTGGCACAATATTTCAGTTGGGGGTGAGGATATAGCATGCACCAAGCAGGAAAGGGATCTTGGGGTTGTCATCTTGATGACCTCAAGGTGGGAAACAGTGTGACAAGGCATCAGGCAAAGCAAATAGGATGCTGGGATGTATAGGCAGGGCATCACCAGCAGGAAAGGAGGTCATAATTCCGCTATACAAGACACTAGTGAGGCCCCACCTGGAGTACAATGTACAGTTCTGGAGACCATACCTACGTAAGGACATAGACAGGGTAGAGAAGGTTCAGAGGAGGGCAACAAAGATGGTGCATGGGTTGCATCACAAATCCTATGAAGACAGGTTGAAGGAACTGAACATGTACCCCTGGAGGAGAGGAGGAGAGAGGGATATGATAGAGACATACAAGTATCTTACAGGGAGGAACAGGGTGCAGGAAAACACTATTTTAAGCGAAAAGATGTTTCAGGACTAGAGGGCATGGGATGAAGTTGGAGGGAGGACGATTCAGAGGAAACATGAGAAAGAATTTCTTCACAGAGCGGGTGGTGGACAAGTGGAACACCCTGCCAGAGGAAGTGGTGGGGGCTGAAACAATCATGGGATTTAAGAATGCATGGGATAGACATAAAGGAATTCTAGAGGTCAGGGGTAAGGGGAAATAGACTTCTAGGAAAACAAACTGAACTTACAAGCTCAAATGGGCAGACTAGGTGGGCCATAGGCCCTTATCTGCCGACACTGTCTATGTATCTATGTATGTATCTATAAGCAGGCTGATTGTTAGTTAGCAGTATGGTGTAGTCAGCAGGCCTATTGTTTGGCTGAAGAAGGACTGGCACGAATGAAATGGAACTGAATGACAAGATACAGAAAATACTAAAGCATATCAGAGGCCGTTATATTGGAAAACACTAAGCCACACTACAACCCTGCCAGTGGGAAAATGCTGAAAGAGACTGACTGAGAAGGCTAGCATGAGGACAAAGAGCAGTAGGAGTGGTTGCCCTAAAAAGGCAGAAAATAGAATGCTACAGCCAGAGAAGCAAACAAAATACTATCCTGGAGCTGCAGAAGACAAAAGCCAAACACTAAGGCCCAAAACAACTGTGAGGAAAGCAGCCACCACTGTGGGAAGGGAGGGGGAGAGAGCCTCCAGCTGCAGTAAAGAAAGGAGCTTCCAAATGAAGCTGGAGCAAGCTGATTTATATACACCTCAGGAAGGAGGTGTGGTTGGTTGCTCCCACCCATTAAACCTCAGGCTTAACCTTTTAATTGCTGGCAGTAAAGCCAGTCATTAGTGGTGTCAGTGAATAATGAATCTGGCAGAGTGTGCAAGTAATGGAGCAGGCTAGAGAGCGGGCAGCCTGTTGAATGAGCAAGTGGGGGGATTATGTGAGACACTTTTAGCGAGTGGTGGAGCAGGGGGCAAGCAGTCAGGTGGCTGGTTGAAAGAGCAAGTACAAGGGATTGAGCAAAACAGTATAGGGTATGGTAGCATATAGGAGGAAACTGAGAGTGAGGATCAGAGACCTGTGAAACATAAGTGAGACAAATGAAATAAAAAGGTGAGTAGATGGGTTTTTATGTATCCATTGTAAGCCACAATTGAGAACTGAAGTCCTTAACTTTAGAAGGGCTGACTTCAGTAGGATGAGGGAACTGGTCAGGAATAAGTTAGTAGGGGTACAGGACATAGGTGGGGTGGAGGAGAGATGGGGGGTTAATTAAGGGGGCTATCCTCGAGACACCTAAAGTATGCATAAGAATAGTAACAAAGAAAAACAGGTTTAAGAGACCACTATGGTTCTCAGCAAGGGTCAGGGACGTGGTAAGGGTAAAAAAGAAGGCCTTCTATAAATACAAGGAAAAGCAGGGGGAAGTAGAATGGGAGGATTATCTACAGAAAAATATGGAAGGCAAAGGGGGCCAGTAAGGAGGCCAAAGCAGACACAGAGTTGAATATCAAGAAGGGGATCAGGAACAGAGGAAAACAGTTTTTCAGATATATTAGTGAAAAAAGGAAAAAAAGATGGGGGACTCCTAAGGCTAGTTGAAGTGGGTAGGGTGATAGAGGAAGATGGGCAACAGACTGCCATACTAAATGACTACTTTTGCTCAGTTTTCACTAAGGAAGTCAGTGGGTCCATACCAGAGAGTGGCATCAAAGCAGCCACTAAAGGAATCCTGGAAATGAGACAGCCATTGTTCACTAGTGAAAGGGTTCTGAAAGGGTTGGCTGCCCTTAAGATTGATAAGGCCCTGGGACCAGATGAGTTGCATCAGAGGCTACTCAGAGAATTAGCAGTGGAGCTGGCTGAATTACTGGTATGTCTGTACAACATCTTACTTAGGTCTGAGGAAGTTCCAAGAGATTGGAAGGTGGCAGATGTTGTACCACTTCATGGGGGGGGCATAAGGAGCAACCAGGGAACTACAGGCCTGTCAGTCTGACCTCTATCATAGGGAAGCTAATGGAGTCACTGATCAAAGAAGATAGGATAGTAAACAGCATGGTTTCATGTCAGGAAGATCTAGTCAGACTAACCTGATAGTTTTCTTTGACTGGGTGACAAAGAATTAGGCAAGGGCCATACTGTGAATCTGCTCTACTTTAACTTCAGCAAGGCTTTTGATTCAGTACCTCATAAACAATTGCTCAACAAGATGGAAAATCTGGGTGCAGCTAAATCCATAGTGAATTGGGTGGGTAACTGGATAGAGGGGCGGCAACAGAGGGTGGTGGTCAATGGGGTTAAATCAGAAGAGAGGGAGGTAATGAATGGGGTTCAACAGGGATCGGTCCTGGGTGTGGTCCTCTTCAACATGTTCATTAGTGACATTGGAGAAGGAATCCAGGGCAGGTTGTGTCTCTTCGCACATGACACAAAACTACATGGGAGGGTGCATAGTGACGAGGAAATAGGGGAAATGCAGAGAGAGAGACCTATAAAAGCTAGAGGGGTGGTAAAAGATCTGGCAGTTAAAATTCAGTGCTAAAACATGCAAGGTAATGCACCTAGGGAAAAGAACCCCAAGACAGAGTACTGGATGGGAGGAGAGAGACTTAGCACTACAGATGAGGAACAAGATCTTGGAGTTATCATTAGCTGCTTATTTAAGCAACTTGGTCAGTGCAACAAGGCCGATAACAAGGCCAACAGGATGCTGGGATGCATCAGGAGGGGTATAGATAGCAGAAGAAAAGAGGTAAAATTCCCCCTCTACAAATCCCTGGTGAGGCCTCATCTAAGTACTGTGCCAGTTCTGGAGTCCTCACCTCAGAAAGGATAAGGATGGGTTGGAGACAGTGCAGTGCAAGGTAACAGAAATGATTCAGGGCCATCAGGGCAGATCCTATGAGCAGCGCATCAAGACACTAAATATGTACTCACTGGAGAGCAGAAGGGAAAGAGGAGATATGATAAGAGACCTTCAAGTTCCTTAAAGGAATTAACAAAGTGAACTGTGGGGAACTATTTAGCCTGAACACTAGTTCTGTGTGGAATTTTCAAATTCCAGCGGAACGAAATTCCACAGAATTTTCAAAATTCTGCTGAAATTCCACCGAATTTCACCACAAACGGAATGGAAAAATTCCACGGTAGAAAACAGTTACAGAATTATTTCCTGTGGAAAAACTGCTGTTCCATGGAACATTATTCCATGGATCTCAATATTTTCTACAGAAATTGTTGCAGAATAATTTTCCACAGAAAAATTGCTTTTCCGCAGAATAACAGTAGGAGGAATTCTGCTGAAGAACCAGCAAAATTCTGGAGGAAATTCCACCGGTGGAATGGTCATTCCACGCTAATTCTGCCAGCAGAATTTCACATTCTGCACAGCACTACTAAATATCAATTTACGGTCACTTGGAGACGAATGGAAATTAACAGGAGGTAGGTTCAGAGGGATGTGAGGAAGTAATACTTTACGGAAAGAGTGGTAGAACCTTGGAACAGTCTGTTGGCTGAGGTGGTAGGTGCAAAAACAGTCAGGGGATTCAAGCACGGGTGGGACATAATGAAGGGAATAGTAGTTATTGGGGGTGACAGGCCCAAGGAGAAGAATAGAGAAATGACAGGGAGGGCTAGTACCCTGAAGGAATAGTAGGTTCCAGGGATAATAGGGAACTTGGGGAGACTGGATGGGCCTCTGGTCTTTTTCTGCCATCTTTGTCTATGTTTCCATGTTTCTATGTTTTATTTTAACATATTATATGCATGTTAGATCATGCCTGGGGTTGGGGACCTTGTGGAGCATAATTTGCTGCCTGATATCTTGGATAGGTTGCAGTTTTCATCTGGGGCTATAAAATGGTTTTCCCATTACCTCACAGACAGAGGCATGTAACCAGTATTGATGGTTATTATTCTTCCCCAAGTCAATTAACTGTGGGGTCCCCCAGGGTTCCATTCTGGGGCCGCTTATTTTTTCTTTACTCATGAACACTGCTCCGTCTTCATGTATCACAAGTTCCATCATTATGTATGCAGATGATGCAGTTATTTATGAATCTAGTCAAACACCCAATGATGCCCTTCATAAAATTCAGATTAATTTTGATTCATTTCAGAACTGGCTTACTTCTAATTCACTCATACTTAATTCCATAAAAACTAAAGTTATGCTGTTTTCTAATAAAAAAATTGTACAATTGATCTCAACCCTGTCTGTGATGTAATGGGAAATACCATTGAAATGGTAGATACATTTAAATATTTGGGTCTGATATTTGATACAAAACTTACTTTTGAACCCCGTGCCTCTTACATTACAAAAAAAATTCATCAAAGTCTTGGGTGCCTATGTAGAACAAAGCCTTTCCTGACCATTGAGTCAAGAAAGCTCCTGGCTCATAGTTTTTTATTTAGTGTCCTCCACTATGGACTTACAGTATACTCGGCTATGGATTGCAATTCCCTACACAGATTAAATGTTACGTACAATTCTGTTTTGAGATTTATGGTCAGTGCATCCGCAGGAACACATTATTGTATTTACTAAAGCATACTAACTGACTTTCCCTTATTAATAGGATTTATTTTAAAATGAGTACTTTTCTGTTTAAAATCAGTGCTGTTTTTTTTGCCCAAATCAATGTGTACTTTTTCCTAAATACATAAACCCCAAAGGTACTAGAGCCCAGTCATTGTTTACATTTGGTATACCCCTCTTTAAGAAAGCTTTAGGTCAATGCTCCTTATTATACAGGGGTCCACGCTTCTTTAATTCACTCCCTCAAAATGTGATAAATTGTAATACATTATTGTCTTTTAAAACAAATTTGAAAAAACATTTAACTCTTTCTCAGGATCGTACATGTCAGTCCTAAATTGTTAAATGTCTGAACTTGTATTGTTTTGTTATTGTATTTTTTTTTTTTTTGAAATTCTCTTTTTATTTAATTTCAATAACAATAACAATAAGGTCAAGCTGGTAAGTTCAGGTATGATACAACACTGTAACAATTTCCAGCAACAAAACATAGAATAATAAGCATGGGACAAACTAAAACCCCTCTCCTCCCTCCCCAAGAAGGTGTCACCACTGAGGAGGAAAGATACAGAGAAGATTCATAAGTGAGGGAAAGGGAAGTTGTCGAATCTAGAAAAGAAAGTGAGATAACAACCTGTCCTTTAAACCCAGAGGAAAACGCAGCTCCACTGACAATTGATTCATGGGTAGAAAGAGGGTTCATCAGGGAGTCCACAAAGGGGAATACCGTCAGGGTTCAAAAAGATCAAAATGGACCTGGACCTATAAATCAGTGTAGGTATAGGGCATAAAGTTTACCCACTTTTTCTGGAAGACCAAGGGAGAAAATCTGGAGCTGGCAATCAACTTCTCAACTTTAAAACACAAAGACATTTCTTCTACCCAGTCCATGTACGAGAGTTCTAAATTATCTGACCAGTGACGAGCACTAATCTTTTAACCGCCATTGAGATAAGAGCCATATGGTATCTTCTTTCTGACGTTGATACCTGAATAGATGCCCAGAATACAAATCTCTAATGTAAAGAGGTCTTGCAGGCCTAGAATGGGGTCTAAGTTGTCCCGAATAGCCCTCCATAATGGGGCTACCTTGGAACAGTACCAGAAAATATGAGGGACACTACCCAGATCCTCACCACATCTGAGACAATTAGCGGAGCTGGAATGGTCTAATTTCAATTTATTAATGGGCGTAATATACATATTATTAACAATAAAATATTGAATAAGCCTATTCTTATCAAGAGTATTATATGTGTGCAAATCTCTCCAAACCTGGCTCCATGTGAAAGAAGGGTCTAAGAGGAGTGGATGCCAAGATTTGGAACCAGCTAAGGGATCCGGAAAATTAACCTTCATAAGATGTAAATATATTTTAGATACACCATGAGGCTTGGCTGCGTATTCTTTAATCACCCTAAGAAGGGGCTTGATAACCGACACCGGTACAATGTTTCCAAATTCCTTATTGACAAGGTGTTTTAATTGATATACCTTGAAAATCATTCGGGGGGGGGATACTTAGGACTAATAAAAGGTCATCTATTAACCCAGGACCCCCTTGCACAAATAAATCTTCCACTGAGAGTCCCTGAATTTGGGGCAGCCACTTCGGAGATAACAATTTGGTCCCCATTTTAATATTAGGGTTGGAAATCGGTGGTTGCCCAGAGATTCTTAACGTGTCAGTTTTGGCAGTGGCATAAAATTGGTTCAGCACCCTCACCGAATGCCCACTGCCGAGTCTTGAATACAGCGGGGCAAAGTTGAAAAATGACAGTAAAACAGACTAGAGGGATCTATGTTGCATTGCTTGATAAGATCAAGATCTAAACTTAACCATAAAGGTGAGGATGTTTCGTCCTTTCCTCCAAGCCACTTGCCGGCTTTAACTAGATGGCTAGCTCAGTAGTAATATTCAAAATTAGGGAGACGGAGGCTCCTCATATCTTTGGGTAGACAGAGTTTATAAAAGGCTCGTCTGGGAGATTTGTGATTCCAGATAAAACAAGTCAGGATTGAATGTACTCTCTTGAAAAAGGTTTTGGGTAACCAAATATCCAAAAGATTCAGGGGATAAAAAAGACGAGGCAGAATATTCATTTTAATAATGCTGATTCGGGCCCCTACTGATAGTAGAAGCTTGTCCCATCTTTGCAGGTCAGAGTAAATTTTGTCCACTAGGTCGTCCAGGTTTAATTTCCTAACCAAATTTGGGTCATGAGCCAAATAAATACCGAGATATTTAAGATGGGATGAGGCCCATTTCATACCAAAATGAGACATACTGGATTGGGATGCATGCGAATTGAGAGGGGAAAATCTCAGACTTGGCCAGATTCAGTTTGTAATTGGATACAGCACCAAATTGCTCTATTATATTTAGGACCACCCGTAAGGAGTCTGCCGGATTGGTTAACTGTAGTAGTATATCATCTGCAAAGATGGATATTGTGATTTGTTCAAAGATGGTACAGCCTTGGATCCCGGAAGCTGCCTTAAGATTAAGCAACAGGGCTCCAAATAAAGGTTGAAAAGGTATGATGAGAGGGGGTAGCCTGACGGGTGCCTGAAAATAACCGAATGCGGATGAGAAAACCCATTACAGTAGATTTTTGCCGAGGATCTTTATATAGAACCTTTATCCATTGGATGAATTTCTCCAGGAAACCAAACTTAGCCAAAGCACTCCACAAGAAATCCCAATTGACACAATCAAATGCCTTCTCGGGCATCTAAAGCCACCAGTGCCATGGGAGCTTGAGAGGCCTGGGCTGCTTGGAAGACATATGAAAGGACTCTCATATGATAGGCAGCTGACTTGCCTTGCACGAATCCTACTTGTTCTCTGCTCAAAAGTGATTGCCATACTTGCTTAATACGTGAAGCCAGAATTTTAGACAGGATTTTGATATCACAATTGAGCAGTGAGATAGGTCTATAGTTAGTTGGATCCAGAGAGGGTTTATCTGTTTTGGGAATCAGGATTATAATGGCTTCTGACAAGGTTGGGTCCAGTGAGTCAGAGGAGAGAAGACAGTTATAAAATTCCAAAAGAGTTGGAGCTAATTCCTTGCAAAAGGCCTTATAAAAATTGGAGGGTAAACCATCGGGACCGGGGGCTTTGTCTGACGGAAGGTTATGAATGGCTTCCTCAATCTCTTTCAGGGATAGGGGAGTAGAGAGGAAAGCTGCTTGGTCCTCGGAGAGGCAAGGTGGGGAAATTGGTTTAAAGAAGGCCTCAATTGCGGGCAAGGAAGGAGGGACTGGTCTAGCACCGTAAAGATTTTGATAAAATAATCTGAAAACCTCCACAATGTCCCTGGGCCCTGTCTTGATAGAGCCATCTTGTGCCTCTAAAGCTGGGACCAACCTTGAGTTTTCTACTTCCTTAAGTTTTAGGCCAAAGCCTACTCGCTTCTCCTTGGTCTAAGTATTTAGCTTTGGATCTCAACAACGCAAATTCAGTTTTTTCTCCGACCAGCCCCTCATATTCATTTTTAAGTTTATATAGCTGCTCCAAACTCTTTAGGGACCTAGAAGAGGCAAGGGAGTCTTCTGCCGCCTTAATCTGACCAGATAAGAGAAGAAATTTTTGAGTCCTGAGTTTTTTCCTCCTAGCAGAGATTTTAATGAATTCTCCCCTTAAAAAGCATTTTAGAGAGCACCATAGGATGTCATACCTGGCCACTGAACCCTGGTTAATGTCCAGGTATTCTTTAATTAGGGATTTAATCTGAGCGTGAGAGTGCTCATCCTTTAAAACCTGAGTATTGAGCTTCCATATTGTGTCGCTACAGCAGAGAGAGGGGTTGAATCAAGCCATACTAAAGCATGGTCAGAGATTACAATAGGCTCAATACCTACCAGGTTATGTTAGCCATAAGGGAGGTGCTTACTAAAAATAATCCAACCTGGACCAAGAGTTATGAAGGGAAAAGAAGGTGTAGCTTTTATTGAAAGGATGCAGAGTCCTCCAAGGATCCACCAATCTTAGCATGTTGCCTAAGTCACCAACGCCAATTGCGCTGGGGATGGAGGCTTCAGAGGCCTATAGGTTTTGTCTAATTCTTGCGATGGGGCTATATTCCAATCCTCCCAGAATAAGGGAGTTGGCAACACGCACTCAGTTTATCTATTAATTGCATTAAAAAAACGGCATCTCCCCCAACCGGGCCATAGACAGAACCTAGGATTATAGCGGAGTTATAAAGGGAGCCCTGCACAAAAATATATCTGCCCCCGGGATCTTGAGTAACTTTCTCCGGAATAAAAGGTATGTTTTTTTTAATCATGATTGCTACTCCCTTTCCTTCGGAGGAAACACCAGCAACAAAAACTTGAGAGAAACCTTTAACCTTTAACTTATTGATTTCTGCTACTGTTATATGGGTCTCTTGTAGAAGCAAAATGTCAACCCCCAACAGGGAACAGTTAAACAGTATACGGGTCCTTTTCTTAGTCTCCCTAATGCCCCTAATGTTCCAACTGGCTAATTTAATATGGTCCAGAGCCATCCTCAAGGGACGATAGTATAGTTAAGATAGGCTGCATAGGGATCCCCCAACTTAGTCCAATCAGTGGTGACACCCTCTCATGCCACCCCCACCACCCCTGCCCTGCCGCCTCTGTAATAACAAAAATGGACAGCTTTCCGCTGGAGAGCAGAGAAATTCAACTTCATTATAAACAGGATGAAAACGGGTATAAAACCCCACAATTTCAAAGAAAAATGACAATAGGCGGCTACCCCACCCCATACCAGTACCCAACTACAACAATGCAAAACAAATCCCCTCTTTACAATCCAGGCTCTAAACAACCAGAGTCTTAAGAGTGGCAAACACAACCATACTCTCCTCCCCCACCCTCGGTACCATAAAGATCTCCCAAAGCTCCAAAATTAAGCACAACAGCAAATGTACCCCGAAACCAATTATTCAACAGCCAAGCCCCGAAGAGAAAAATAGGCCCTTTCAAAAGCAGCGAAACAGGTACCCACAAAAACCCATTAAGGTCGTAAGACAGGGCTATGAGGCGACTATACCACTCGAGCCCCGGGCCCCCCCCTTCCAGCGAGTGATAGGGATGATCCAAGTAACATCCAAACTCAATTAGTCAGGCAAAGAAAGGTAAACAAAAGGGTACCTGGGAAAGACCCCTTGGAAATAGCAGGCTTGTTTCCCGTGGTACAGCTGCTCGCAATCAAACCGGAAGACAGAGGGTAAGAAGCATAGGGGAGGGTTTGGCCGACGGATCAAAATAGTCCGAACGCAAACGCTGCCTCCTGGAAACACACCCATGCATACCAGTACCAGAAGACCAACGAGGAGGCTGCACTGGGGATAAAAGTACAGGCCGAGTAGCCTCATAGCCTCAGCCATCCAAGGCCTACTACCACGCTGGGACCCCAAAGGAAGACTCCTCGCCGAGATAACAGGTACCTAGCACCATTAAGTTATGCTAGGCATTAGTGATAGAAGAGCATGAAGGAAGAGAAAGGAAAAAGGAATCAATTACAGGGGCAAGTAAATAAAAACTGAATGCTAATACAAGAATTAAGCAATAGAGAGTCCAGCTGCATAAGTATAGTTATGAGAGTCATTTAAACAAGTCCGGGAGCCATTTGGTCAGCTCAGACAGTGCCTCCTCCGGTTTTTCATAGGCGTGCCATATACCATCCACCTGCACAAGTAATTTAGCGGGATAGTTCATTCTGAAAGCTTTCCCAGCTGCTATAAGCTTCTTGACTATTGGGTGAAAGGCAGATCTTCTCTGACGGACTTCGTAAGGGAGATCCTGGGTGATCCTAAGCTTGGTGTTATTCCAGAGGACAGCTTCAAGTTCTTTAACTTTTGTAAGAATATGTTGACGCTCCAGATAGCTTAGGAATTTGACAATTATAGGCCTGGGGGGGGCATTCAGAGGTGGTCTGGGCCTGAGAGATCTGTGGGCCCTCTCGATGTGATACTGCTGGTGGATGGGTGAGGGGCCCACAACCTTATTAAGAAAGTGCTGGATAAAACGCAGGGTGTCACTTCCCTCCTCTGACTCCGGGAGTCCAAGGATCAGCACGTTGTTCCGTCGGCTCCATCCCTCCAGGTCTTCAGTTTTCAGCTGGAGTTTTTGGATATGTTGTCGATGCCTGGTGATTTCAGGATCGTTTTTTTGTTGCCACTGCTCAATAGAGGAGATTCTGGTCTCTGAGTCACTTACTCTCCTCGAGAGGTCAGTGAAGTCTTGTCTCAGTGACCTGATCTCTTTGGAGATTTCCTGCAGCGTCTCTTTGAAGGGAGATAATTCCTCAAGGAAGCGCTCCTCCATCAGTATGGTGCCAGTTGGAACACTTGATCCCCCACTAGAGGACTGTTTAGCCGCTGAGGCAGCATTAGTATTTGTATTCCTGGCTTTTTTAGAAGCTTTTTCTGGTGAGGTAGGAGGAGTATGCCTAACTCCCGTGGCCTTCATCTCGGTGTCTGCCATGGCGATCGAGTAGAGAAGCAGTCAGATCGCCGATCTCGGTCCACAAGGGGTCTTACAGAGCTAGAAAGGCTTTATCACTCGCTTAAAGCTTGAAGTGTATGTTTAAAACGATGAAAAAAGCTAGTTTAGGAGGAGGAAGGCGGGAGCTCCACAGCAAGCAGTTTCTCAGCACCACTGCATCACGTGACTCTCGTTTTGTTATTGTATGAAGTTTGTATTGTTTTGAAATTGTAATGTTCTATGTAATGCTTGTCGTCTGTGAAAACGGGCAGTTATGCTCATCAAACTTACAAGGATAAAAAATAAAATGAAATGAATGAATGAAATGGATGTTTAAAAATGTGTCAACATATATTTTTTAAGTTATGGCAAGTCAATTATGTTAAAGAGGCACAGACACCTCAAGGAAGAGCAAAAGGGAAGAGGTAATACTTCCCCAGTACAGATCCTTAGTGAGGCCACACCTGAAGTATGGTGCCTAGTTCTGGAGTCCTTACTTAAGGAAGGATAGAGATAGGTTGGAGATGGTGCAGCACAGGGTAACAAAAATGATTCAGGGGCCAACAGGGCAAGTCCTATGTAGTGTTGTGCGAAACTGAAATATTTCACTTGGCGAAAGTTTTTTTTCCGCCTATACAAAACAAAATTTCTCCTGTTTCTTGATTTCGGGTAATGGCGTAATTTCACTTACCATGACAATTTCACCCATTGATGATCCAAATTTCACCTCTTGGTGGAATTTTGCAGGTGAAACTTTTGATTTCGCCGGTGAAGTTTTGGTACAAAGGCAAAATTTTTAATGCACTGTGGGTAAACAGGTCAAAAGTCACGTGTAGCTTGTTTCCAGCTCATTCTGCTATGTGTTGAGTCGGAGAGCAGTGTGTTGTGGTGCATCAGAGCCAATAAAGCCTTTGAAAACATAGCTAAAACTTGTTTTTGAGAGCTAAGTGCTGCAAAATATAAAGTTTTTTCCTAGTGCTGATGTGTGGTAGTGCCTGGTACTAGGGAACATTTTCTAATTTTGTGAATTTTTGTATAATATGTAGTTTGAATTAGGTTTACTTTTCTCAGCTGTCTTTGAAAGAGTTGTGTGGGGTAGATAGGAGTGTAAAGCAGTTCAGGCTATTTCTAGCCAAGCAGATTGGTATATTTACTCACAGTTGTGAGTTATCTATTTACTGTTATTTCTTATTAATTTTGTTATGTCTCGCAATTTATTTTCTCTGAAAAGTTTCTCTGTCCTGTTTGAGAGAGTTCCTGCCACTGTTAGCTGTATTATATACCATTCTTCCACTTTTAGTTGTGAATTGATTTTGAATTTGAAAGTTTTAAACACATGGAACTGATCCTTTCTTTTATTTTGTTGTGGTTAGTTCTGCTAGCTGAAGTGTTAACTTGTGTGTTACTAAAATTGTGAAAATTAACAGTTGTAAAGTACTTCTACTCGATCACTTGAACTTGTCTATTACAGTCCACTGCATTGTTGAATTGTTCCCCTGTATGTCATTGCTGGAGCTTGACTCTGCACACTGTGCGGTGTTCCTGTTTTAGTTAACTTACATACATTACTCTTTCTCTGTTATAGCATTGTTTGTGTCTCACTTGATGCGTGCATTATAAAACAGTATTAATTAAAATAGTAATTTTCAAGACATTTCTTGTTGATCCCTCCCATCCAGACCACTTACATATTGTATGGTACTAATTTCCTTTGTTACTGTTTTATGGTTGTCTCTGCCCACATATAAAAAAGAAATTGTGTTACTGAGTAATATAACACATTACAGTACTTTATTTGTACAGAGACTGAGAGACACAGGTGATCTGTATTTAAAGTGTGCCACTTGTGCCCTTTTTCCCTGTGTGTGTTTCTTTAATTCCTTCCTGTTTGGGGAAAAAAAGTTACCTTTTTGTGTTTTACTACACTATGCTGCCTACCATATATGGTATTAGTTCTGTTGTAAGTGCTGATACCTGTCCTGATTGTTTTGGGACTTTTAAGGAAGCCAGTACTGTAGGTGAGTGACAGTGTGACATCATCATTCATGTGTGAGGTATTATTCACACATTTAGTAGTAGTAATACATCCTTTCTTCAAATACTCCCAGAGAAGGGCAAAGATTTTAAGCAGTAGTCAGCAAAAATACCTGGTAAGAAATGGCCAAGTACAGGGGGAAACGTGGCAGGGGGATGAGGGAGCTAAGAAGTCTGCTGAAAAAAGTGCAGTTTCAGTTCCAGTTCCCCACAGCAGTGAAAGCACAGGTATGTCTGCATCATTCTC
This sequence comes from Neoceratodus forsteri, assembly GCA_016271365.2. Classification (NCBI taxonomy): domain Eukaryota; kingdom Metazoa; phylum Chordata; order Ceratodontiformes; family Ceratodontidae; genus Neoceratodus; species Neoceratodus forsteri. The sequence goes on along the minus strand of CM057456.1, from coordinate 1,635,596,027 downwards.
TTCAAGTTCTGATGTGGGCCCTGCTGGTGCATCAGGAACCATTAAAGGAGTTGGTGGCCAAACTGGCTCCGGCATACCTGTGTCTTACTTTTTTAAAGGTCAAACTGTTGCAGCCATGCTAGTGAGGGATGCTGACAGTGAGAAGAAGGGAGACACTGACACCAGCACAGGAAGAGTGGTCCAGGACTCGAAGGAGGGTGATGATAAGTCTGTCAGTGTGACTGTCCATGTTCCTGCAGGAGTTGGTGATGATAGTATTCAGCAAGAGTCTGATAGTCCTGGAGATAAAGGTAGTCAGCTCCCTGAGATAGTTATAGAGCAAGAAAAAGGTGCCATCCTCCAAGAAGACAGTGATGGGGGGAGGAGGAGGAGGAAGACAAGGACAACATCGCTCTTGGTGGTGATGATGATGATGATGATAACTGGGATAATCCCATATGGGAGCCTGAGTTAAAAAAGGTCAAGGGTGATGTAGGCCATTTACATGTACAGCCTGTGGTGGGTCAGTCTGTCACCAAGCCTATAAACATACCTCTAAGCAGTCAAGTAACCACCCCTCCCAAAAGTAGTATTATGGAAGTCATGTTAGCATCTCAAATAAAACACACTTCCACACCTGTTTCTGAATCATCCCACTATCAGAAGCATCTGAAGTCCAGAGGTCAAAAGTCCCTAGTTTGGGACTTTTATGTGCTAGATCCTGCTGATGAGACCACAGCAATATGCCAACTTTGTCAAGCCCATGTTAGTTGGGGGAAAAAGGGAAGCAACATAGGCACTGGTGGCCAACACGCCCACCTGAAATACAAGCATCCACTGACATGGCATCAACACCAGAAGGATTCCAGAGCTGTTGGTAGCAAGGTGCATGTAGTAGAGCAAGAACATGAGGAGGGAGGACAAAGTGGGTCAGTGGGGGAGGAGGAGAGTGAGCAATCCTTTGCTGTCTCTCTAGCAGTGGGCATAGCAATGGCAGTGCAAGTCCCAGTCCCAGTCTCACGAGTCTTAAAAGTACACCACCACCACACCCATAAGCAACCAAGATAACTGGTTTCATTCAGTCTCCACCGCCCGGCCAAGAGTCAATTGTTACTCCTAAAAGAAAATCATTGCTGACACAAGTACAGCGTTGTGGTCAGACAGCCCCAAAGATGCAGCCCACTCTGAAGACCATCCTTGAGCGGCAGACAAAGTACCCACGCAGTCATGCTGCCACATGAGAGTTAAATGCTGCCACTGCTGAAATGCTGGCCATTGATCTGTTCTGGTATTTGGCAGCATGCAGCCCTGACTATGACAAGTGTCACAGGTTCACACACGGCTGCGAAAATGCTTAATGTTCTGCTGGACGAGATTGATGGGTGGCTAAACACACGGTCACTCATAGCAGGATTCATTGCAAGTGATAATGGCTCCAATGTAGTGAAGTGCATTAGCGATGGTGATTTTTTCAGAGTGCCCTGCCTGGCACACTGCCTCAATCTTGTTGTTTAGCAGTTTCTCAACCATGTGGACATTAAGGAAATTGTTACTGTTGCTGGTCGCATCTGTGTCCACTTTGCCCATTCTGCAAAGGCCTGTGACCATCTACATGAGCTACAGAGCAATAACCATCTGCCTCAGCACTGGCTGAAGCTTGATGTTGTCACCAGGTGGAACTCCACACTGTACATGTTTGACCAGCTGTATGAACAGTATAAGGCTGTGTCAGAATACCTGCTGCTGCACACCACCCGTGATAGTGCTGGAGTGTCCATCGCTCTAACAACAGAGCAGTGGCGCCAAATTGATGGGCTACTATGCATTCTCCATCCATTCGAGCATGCTACACAGGCACCGAGTGGGGACACTGCTTGCATAAGTCAGTCCATACCTCTTATATGTGTGCTGAGGCAGACACTAATGAATGTGCAACACCAGACAGAGGCAAGTGGGGATCATGGCACTTGTGATCTAATGGATCACATGTTCCATCTGTTGGACACAAATACCCATGTATCTGGCATTTTACAGTCAGCTGAGTTTGCAATCGCCACCATGCTGGATCCAGGGTACAGACATGGCTTGCCTCTATAATTGAAGGAGGTCATCAGTGAGCACAGCAGTTGACAGAGAACCTCATTAGACTGGTACATGCTGCACAAATGAAAAATGCACACACTGCATCAAAAACGGGTGTTGCTATCACTACCAGTGGCTCACAGGGAACACAATCAGAGAAAATGGGCAAGGCAGAGCAGAAAACAGCGAGCAATCCCATTTGGGATGTTCTCTTTCAGGTGGGAGTGGAAGACATGGAGGAAAAGGAGGAGACAGATGAGGCAGCTGGACTCCAGGCAGCAGAACAAATGGTAGAGGCCTACATGGGGGACCCAAAGCACCTTGCCATTAATGACGAGCCACTGCTGTTCTGGAGCAGTAAAATGACTGAATAGGCAGCATTAACATCCTTTGCTGTGAAATACCTGAGCTGCCCACCATCCAGTGTCACTGTGGAACGAGTGTTTAGTGTGGCTGGGGCAATTGTGACTGACCGTAGGACCAATTTGTCACCCAAGAATGTGTTCATGCTAACATTCATCAAAATAAATGAAAGGCACATTTCACACAATACAGTGATGTTAGTGGTGTTGCCACAGGAACTGTGTCTCGGTGATGAGGATGATGACAGTCCCTTGAGTAAGGCAGCCACCGGCAGTGAGGTGGATGAGGCAGCAATGTTGAGAGAATTCCCACCTGAAGAGAACTCCAGTCTTGAAGACTGTGAGGGGTGCTTCTTGGATGATGTGGAATTGGAAGTTAAGAAAGGCTGAGTTTACTCCAAGCACCCCCCCCCCAAACAACAACTTTCAACTCAGTATCGTTGCTGGGGTGTGTATGATACACCTTATTTCTAGCTATGTACCACTGGATTGGGTACAGAAATATGTTGTTATGTGCTGCAGCCTGCAGTGTGTATAAGTTTCATGTCATCACCCTTTGCAATAACCTGTTGATTGGTCACCTCACCACCTCCACCAGTCCCCCAAGGCCACAAGCCTTTATAAAGCAGCAGCAATGTAATTACCATAACCGCAAATATTTTGCAATTGCATGAGTAATGTTTTTCTTCAAAAAATAAATTACTTTTCATGTTGACTATATCAACACATCATCATCTTACAGCAAGATATGTTGTCTTGGTGTCCTTAAAAGTGCCCAGGATGGCAAATTTCACATTGCCCCCTCTCGTCACTTGATCTGACTTGCACACCCATGCACTCCATGTGACTGAAAAAAAAAGTTTTTGCTACTTAGTATTGGTGACATGTATAAAAACCCTGACTCCTAGACAAGTGTACAAGTAGCATATGAATGTAACATGCTAATTCAACAGTTAACACCAAGTTGAACACATTTTGAAAAATGGTGAATTGTGGCCATCTTTAATGATGTGAGTCATTAATTACAAAAGTGATCATGAAGAGGCTTAACAACTTACAACACCAAATCCCTCCAAAAAGGTTACTTCTACAGCACTAGGTTAAGGTACACCAAAATCGCAATGGTTCCTTGAGGGGTGGGGGTTCAACTCAGGTCAGGGTGAGTGTCCTGCTGTCCTCACTTTTAAATGGATTCAAAATGTTCATGATTACTGCAGCTATGCAATCCCCATTGAGGAGACAAGACATTAACTGCCTCCACCTAATTATTTACTAAACACCATATCAACCATCTGTGTTCACATACAGTTCCTCCCTGTATGTGGGTGGCAGTGGTGATTACTCATTAATGGTAATGGTACGGACACCAGCCCAGTGGCCAGCATCACAGTTCAAGCAACACCCCTGTCTTCCAGCAACACAACACAGCTCCTGCTCCTGAATGGCCTGGATTGATCACGTGTCATCAAGATACGACATACTGAAACCTCAACAGAGGAAAATGACCTAAGCAAGAGCAAAGATAAGAAAACATGTTGGATATTAATCAATCTGCATACCTGCTTTTGCCTAACAAGTTGGAAGAAGAAGCAGAGAAAAAAATGTATACTTACCATACCCCATGATGTGATGTCATTCAACTGAGAACATTCCCCACAGGAACATGCTGTGTAGTACACATGATTCCAGTCCAGATAAGGTCTGCCAAAACACAGTAGCATTAGCAGGCATTCCCCTTCCCCTACCATCACTGCGTACCTTGACATAAGAAAAAAATTAAGAACAAATTTTGGTGGGAGATCACGTGATGATCTGATCGGGGCAAGACACGCTGAGTGGAGCTCCTGGGCCCTACTGACCTAACTACATTATAAAATATACAATACCCTGTCGTATCGGCAGAAAAAGAAAAGGAACTGCTCTCCTAGAATCTCCTTCTACCCTTGCCGAAACCTTTTTTTTTTTCTCTAAATCCCGGTTCAGTACTTACAGAGTTCTAGCGGCGTATGAAACCAGACGCATCATCAAGGATGGATTTCGAAACCCCCGAAGGCCTGGATTCACAAGCCCCAGTGACAAAGCGCCTGAAACCCCCATTACCTGTCCCGGAAGATCAAGGGCATAGCGCTGTGAAGGTTGGAGGAGACCAGACATCATCCGAGGATATTTCCGAAATTAAAAATCTGCTTAGAAGTCTAGTCGCTGACTTTTCATCAGTAAAGCCTGTGTTGCAAGCCTTAGCACAAAGAACGGGAGATGTGGAAGTGCGTGTGGCGTCTCGGAGCATAAATCTATCTCCCAAGAGCACGAGCTGGTGGCTATGCGTAGGCAAGTAAAAATTAGAGGAACGCGGTCAAGATCAGGAATCTCAAGTAGAAGGAATAATCTAATTCTACTTGGCTTGCCAGGAGCGATCGAAGGCCAGAATGCATTACCTTCATCCAAGACATGCTAATGAAACTCCTAGGCCCAACACCTTATGGCTACTTCTTACAACTTGAAAGGGCCCACCGCTTCTCTTAGAGAGGTACTCCACCAGGGGCTAGACCGAGGTCATTATTATGCGATTCTTAAATTTTAAGGAGAAATTACACCTCCTAAACAGAGCTAGAGCACTTAAAACCTGCAGTGGAATGGTGCGCCTTGTTAGTGTTCCAGGACCAAACCCCAGCGATTGGGAGAAACAGAAGGAATACCGACATAAAGAAAAACTTTATTTGGCTGGCGTGAAGTTTAGAGTCCAACACCTGCCACGTTGGTTGTGAAACTGCAATCTGAGACAAAAGGTACCTAACGGCGAAGGAGGCGACAGAAGGACTGAGGCAGGAGCTCCCAGATCTGTTTAAATCAAAGACCTGAGAAGACTCACAGGAAAGCATTAACCAGTTGTGGCTCTTTATAAGACTTTGGACATTTTCAATGATAGTTGAATGGTAAAGAAGCGTTCGCTTGAACTCCTATATGGAAAGGGGAAGAAGAGATATGAATGTAAGAAGAGAAGAGGAACACTAAAAGGAAGACTAAGTGGAAGACAAGAAAGAAAAAGAATGGAAGGAAGAAAATGTTCTCCTCTTCCCCTGTACCTCTCCACCCCCCATTCCCCTCCTTCATTTTTTTTTTCTTTCCTACCCTCACTATTCCCTATTCCACCCCCCTGTTTTTTTTTTCCGTTTTATCTGAGGTTGAGGGTTGGGGGGACTATATGAAAGATGGCTCACCTAGACCGCAGGGGGGTCTAAAGGAAATTGTAGATTTATAATATGTCCTGGATGTTAACTAAAGTCTAGAGGGGTTAGATTTGAACCCTATAACTTCTGTGAGCAGGAATTTATGATCCCAGCAAGGGACACTTTACACCCCCTTTTTTTTTTTTTTTTCTTCTTTCCAACTTGGTGGGGTGAAGGGCATTTGCCTCAGCTTAAGATATCACTTCTGTTCCCTCTGTTTAAGTTTTTTAACTATGGTAGGGGTTGTTTACAGTTATGAGGGTAAATCGAGGGGAGTGATCGGGAAGATGGGCCTATGTTTAGGGGAAGGTAAGAAATTATAAGGGTGAATGAGACTTTAGAGGGTCCGGGGACGAGCTCACCAGTTAGCTCATCTATGTGTCCATTTGAGCTAGGAGGACAATCCAAGGATCAGGGCTGATTGGGGGAGTGGGAAAGGGAAAGAGAGAGTACAAGGCTTTTAAATTTGTTAAGGCAGATTCGGTGGGTATGGAATCCAGGGGTGTAAATAAAATTGCATGATCAACATTAAAATTATCACGTGGAATGTTAAAGGCCTCAGAGGGCAGAAGAAGAGGATGGTGATACTAAAGCACATCTGCCAATTGGGAGCCCAGATTGTAGCTCTACAAGAGACTCATCTCCTTAAAGAGGAGCTGGGCCTTCTTAAAAAATTATGGGTAGGGCAGGTTCTCGGTGATGGAAACACCAAAGCTTCGGGGGGAGTTGCCATTTTGATTGGAAGAAATTGTCCATTTATAGTCTTACAAACCAAAACTAGAGAAGATTGCAGAGGGATCTATGTTACGGGTACTATTATGGGCAGAATGTTATCGGTTGCTTCTATATATGCTCCTACACCTCCCAACCCTGACTTCTATGCTTCGATAGAAGTTGACATAGACTTACTCCCATCCTAGCCTTTAATTTTAGCAGGAGATTGGAATCTCTGTCTCAATAATAGGGTGGATAAAAAAAACCCATCCAAGCGACCTCACTCTATAGCACAAGCATCACTGGCCAAACTTCTAGAGGCTGCAGCGCTGATTGACCTAATTATGGTCTGCAATAAAGAGGCGCATACTATGACTTTCTATTCTGGAGCGCACAAAACCCACTCAAGAATTGACTACTTTTTGGTTAATAAAGAGGCAGTTCAGGGGGTAAGGGAGTTGATTACCCATACTAGAATCTTATCTGACCACTCCCCAGTCCAGCTAACTTGGGTGATAGATTCCCTCCCAATGAGATCATACCGATGGAGATTGGAGGATTCCCTATTGCTCGATAAGCACATGCTAGCCAAGTCAGAACAGATATTGGTGTAAATTATCCAGACCCAACTTCCTACGCTATCAGATAGTAGATTAAGGTGGCCCACTTGTAAAGTTTTATATTCGGGTTTGGTTCAAAGACTGGCAGGGCGAGGGAGGAGTTTATCCTGGGTGCTATTAACTCACTGGCCCCCCTGGAGGGCACTGCAGAGGGGCTGGACCTGGAGCTTAGGGAGCTTAGAGATGAGATGGCAGGTATACTGTATGGCAAGTTGGAGCGGTGGGCGGAAAAGGTCCATGCGAACTATTTGATGCAAGGTGATTTTCCAGGTAGGCTTCTTGCCCATAGAATAAGAGAATGGGAGGCAGCTAGGGTAATCCTCTTATAAACCATCAGGAGAAACAATAATAGAACCTCAGAAAATGGCTGATGCATTTGGCGCCTCATCAAGGGATTTATCAAGGAGTCTCGTGTTTAGGAGACATTATGGGGTTCTGGAAGATATACTCTCCCGAGGCTGGACCAGGCTCAAGCCCAATGGTTAGCGGCCCCTATTTCGGAGTCAGAAATACTAGAGGCGATTATATCGCTTCCGAATGGTAAGACACCGGGACCGGATGGTCTAACGGCCCAATTTTATAAATCTCATGCTGCAGTTATAGTGCCTCTATTGAAAGAATTATTTGAAAATATTATGCAGGATGGAGTCCCACACCCACAGTTGTATAAGGCCTATATAACTCTCATTCCAAAACCGGAGAAACCTAAAGAACTCCCTGAGAGCTATAGACCTATTGCCCTGATGAACCAAGACTTGAAATTGTTGATGAAGATATTGGCCAATAGAATTCTGGCACTTGCCCCTGGTTTAATTAGCCAAGAGCAACTGGGGTTCATGCCAGGTAGAGGAGCTCATGATGCACTCCGGAAACTCCACCATATACTGCATAAGGCCTCAGCCTCTAAGCTACCTATGGTGATAATTGCTTTAGACGCCGAAGGCCTTCGATAGGGTCTCCATGATTTTCTATTTGCAACTATGGAATGCATTGGTTTCAGAGGACTTTCTTAGGGGTATTAAAACTTATACGCTGCCCCTCAGGTAGGATTTTATGTAATGGCTATTTATTGAAGGAAATTGTTCTAGATAATGGGACCAGGCAGGGATGCCCCCTCTCGCCAATATTATTTAATATTTACTTGGAACCCTTACTAAGGACGATTCAGAAAGACCCGGTGGTACAAGGGATTGTTATTGGAGGGATAGAAATGAAGTTATCTATTTTTGCTGACGATATTTTGTTACACCTCCAGGATCCGCAGAGAGTTTCAGGTGGGTTCTAGATATAGTTGATAGATTTTCCAGGGTGTCGAACTATAAGCTAAATTTGAGTAAGACGCAGGTTCTCCCTCTCACTATATTTACCTATAAAGCCGATTTTGAACCGCTCCAGGTGAAATGGTCCCCAAAAAAGCTTAAATATCTTGGCATTTGGATCACTATTAAGGAGGATGAAGGCCTTGAAGCAAATCTAGGAGAGATACTATCAGTAATTAGAACCGAAATAACTAGATGGGATAAACTCCCGCTAATCTGGACAGCAAGATTGGGGCTGGTTAAAATGAACCTACTACCCAGACTTCTATATCCAATACACTTATCCCTGTATATCATCCCTAAATGCTGGTTTACTAAAATACAAAAGCTCATCTTGAGATCACGTGATGAGCTAGCACGGAGCAGACGTCCCCGGCAACGCTCCCGAGTCCCGACGTTAAATAACTTTAAATTGTACAAGTTCAGTGAACCTATACAACCGGAGAAGTGAGGAGCTGTTCCAGAATAAAAGTCGCTGCAGCGGGGAAACCGGTTTTGGCTTTTGCATGGTGGGGGAAGATATTTGCGCACCGCCCGTGAACTTGAAAGGGGAAAAGGCCGGGATGGAGCATGAGTTCCCGAGCCTTTGGCAGCGAGAACCCGCGATTAAGCTCTCAAAACCCCATTCGCCGACCTCAGAAGTACCGGAGGACTGGAAGGTGGAGGGCCAGGAGGGGCAATCAGCAGCGGAAGACATCATGGAAATTAAACGCCTATTGAAGGGACTGGTCACCGATTTCTCAGTCCTGAAGCCAGCCTTGCATGCTCTTACACAACGTGTTGGTGATGTGGAAGCCAGAGTGGCATCACAAGAGAGAAAAACTTACACTCTAGAACAGGAAGTGGTCAATTTGAACAGGCAGGTGAAAAAATTGGAAATTGACTGGAAGACCACAGCTGGAGACGGAGGAATAATTTAATATTGGCAGGGCTTCCTGAGAGATCGGAGGGTGCAGATTATGCGTGGCTTCATGCAGGACTTTCTATGAATCTTTTGGCCCACCCTGCTCGGGCATTCGTGATAACCCCGAGAGGGCACATCGTGCATTGAGGGAGACCTCCACCTGAGCTCGACCCTGAGTTATAATAATGCGATTTCTAAACTATAAAGAGAAAATTCATATTCTGAATAAAGCTAAAGCTAACAGAAACCTGCATTGGCAATGGGCCTCCTCTTGCTGTTTCAAGATTTGGTTCTCGGTGAGAGAAGCAAAAGCATATAATGATATTAAAAAGCTGTATATGCCAGGGCTGAAGTTCAGGCTCCAATATCCAGCCACCTTGGTGGTAAAGCTGGCTAAGGGGACAGAAGGTATCTACAACTGAAGCTCTGGAAAGCCTTAGAGTGGAGCTACCGGATTTGTTCAAATCGAACCTGAAGGAAGGAAGGGACTGGGAAACTGTTAACAGGACAATGAGAAAAGGAATCTTAACAGCATTGGCGGACAAGTGACATTACTGAGAAGAATTTTTGTTGTTGTGATGCTCTTCCCCTTTTTTTTTTTTTTTTCTTTTTCCCAGTATATGGGTATTCAAAATATTGGCTAGGTTGCTGCAGCAGACAATTATAATGGTAGAGGTGTAAGTTAATGGAACTAGGTTCCCCTCAATAATTCTACTTGTTGGAATGGTAGGTGGGTCTGAGTTTGAAGTTTGAGGGAAGAAAGGTTCTGTGGGTTAGTACTGGGACTCGGGGGCATTTGAGACATCTAGAGCTGGACTCATACACGCCTCGGCAGATTAGGAGGCGATCGGAGGATCGGGGGTAGTATTAAGGGAGTAATGAGGGGGAGGAAAGAGAGAAACCAAGACTGATGCAAAAAAAAAAAAAAAAGCAGAGAATATGGGAAGGGAGGTCACGGGCGAGGTTGCAGTAGATGGGATTACTTAGAATCTTATCGTGGAATGTGAAAGGTCTTAGGGGGAGGAAGAAGAGATTGGGTATACTTAGATATATTAATCAGATGGGGATACATATTGCTGCACTTCAGGAAACCCACTTATTGACTGAGGAGTTGCACTTGCTCAGGAAAGGATGGGTAGGTAAGGTAATAGGAATGGGAAAGGTGAAAGCCTCGGGTGGGGTTGCGATATTAATTAGGAAAGGTTGTCCTTATATAATTGGGTCCATTCGAATGAGGGAAGATGGTAGAGGGATATATACTATAGGTTCATTTTTGGGGTATCCATTGGTGTGTGCTTCTATTTATGGACCCACACCGGCTAAGGCAGAATTTTTTGCTTCACTGGAGGTTGACATTGTTGCACTTCCGCAGGGCTCATCCGTCCTGGCAGGAGACTGGAACATATGTGCTGACAATAGGGTCGATAGGAAACCCCCCTCCAATAAAGTACTTAGCCCCTCACAGGTAGCACTACATAGATTTTTTGAAGCTACTGCACTAGTTGATCCATACAGGATTTATAGAACAGGGGAGACTGAGATGACTTTTTATTCTGGAGTGCACAAGACTTACTCTAGGATTGACTTTTTTTTGGTTAATAGGAAGTTTTAAGGGGGTCGTGAGGTATCTATACTATGAAAGAACACTCTCCGATCATTCCCGATACAATTGGTATGGAAGATGGACAATATTCCGTTAAGCCATACCGATGGAGTCTGGATGATAGGATACTAATGATGGATGATATGGTAGCTAGCATGGAGGGTAAACTTAAGGAAATTATTCAGGATCAAATCCCAACCCTTGGAGATAGGAACTTGGCCTGGCCCGTATGTAAAGTGTTGTATACGGGATGGGCACAGGAATATACTGCCAGGTGGAATAAACTAAGTAGGGCCCGGGAGGAATTCATAATGGGGCCATTAAGTCTTTATCAACTCTAGAAGGATCCTCCAAGGAGATAGATAGGGAGCTGAGGGAACTGAAAGAGGAATTCAGAGGTATTTTGTACTACAGGACAGACCGGTGGCTGGAGAGGCTGAATGCTAAATATTTGCTACAGGGAGACTTGCCAGGTCGGTTATTGGCTCATAGGATTAAGGAGCGAGAGGCCGAGAGAACGATAGTGGCAGTGAAGTTCGAGAAGTTTTTTCGACCCCCAACAATTGGCAGATGCTTTATGGAGTACTATGCTGCAATATACCAGGAGGGGGCCCCTAATTCGGTGATGGATATTGGAAGGTTTCTAGATCAAGTGCCGCTACCTAGATTAAATTTAGAGCAGGCCCAGGCCCTAGCTGCCACAATATCAGAATTGGAAATACTAGAGGTAATTAAAGATTTACCAAGTGGGAAGGCACCAGGGCCTGATGGTCTCCCGGACAAATTCTATGAAGTTCATGCAGAGATAATAATACCCCTATTGAAACAACTTTTCAGGCTATTATGAGTGATGGGGTCCCACCTCCACTGTATCAGGCCTACATCACGCTGATTCCAAAACCAGATAAACCCAGGCATCTACCAGGTAATTATAGGCCCATAGCCTTAATGAATCAAGACATTAAGATACTTACGAAAATTTTGGCTAACAGGGTCTTGAAGGTGGCTCCTTTTGTGATTAGTCAAGAACAAGTTGGGTTTATGCCGGGGAGGGGGGCTCAGGATGCATTAAGGAAACTCCATCATATTCTAGAGAGAGCGGCTGTTTCAAAGTCCGCTATGGCTTTATTTACATTAGATGAATAGAAGGCGCTCAACCGGTTTCCCACCAATTTCTGTTTTCACAATGGAGAAAATGGATTCCTAAGGGAGTTTCTGGGAGGCTCTTAGAAATTTGTCAAAGCCCCTACAGCCCGAATTTTATGTAATGGTTATCTCTCTAAGGAGTTTTTTCTCAAGAATGGAACAAGGCAGGGCTGCCCCTTGTCACCAATTTTATTTAACATCTACCTGGAACCTTTGCTAAGATTCTTAGTGTCGGATCCAGGAGTTCAAGGGGTTGAGGTTTTGGGGTTAGAGCTTAAGCTATCGGTATTCGCCAATGACATCCTGCTGCACTTATACAATCCGTCCGAAAGCTTTCAAAGGGCACTGGAAATTATTGGGAACTTTTCGAAGGTGTCTAATTACAAATTAAACTTGTCTAAAACTCAGGTTCTCCCACTCACAGTTCACACTCATAGGGTGGATTTTGAACATTTCCAGCTTAATGGCTTCGGACAAAATCAAGTATCTGGGGATCTGGATTTCGGCTAGGTCCGCAGTGTGGATGAGAATGTGGGCAATATTGTGGCTAAAATTAAGCAAGATATTGAAAGATGGAGGAAGCTCCTCTAAACTTCACTGCCAGAATGGACTAATTAAATGAACCTCCTGCCTCACTGCTGTACCCGATCTGTCTCTCTCCCTATAGTATCCCGAAGGGTAGTTTACCAATATCCAAAGGATTATCTCGAATTCCTTTGGGACTCTAAACCTTCTAGGAAGAAACATGGTGTTTTACGCCTCACCAGAAGGGTGGCATGAAGGTCCCTGATCTAATGCTATATTATGTTGCTGGGCAATTAGGTGCATGGGACATTGGGTCAGGCAAGGTGGGGATGAGACATACACCCCAACATGGCTGCGAATTGAACAACTGCTTTGGAGGATTTAAAACTTCCCAAATGCTCTACTATATGTAGACCCGGAGACATTGCCGGTATAAGTAAGCAATCTCGATATATAAATCAGTTAGGTGGTGGGGAGTGTTTATCTCCATGGCAAAAGAGAGCACAAAGAGGGGCTAGGAGCAGTTGATAGGGAAACCCTACTTTTCGCTTGGGAAATCGGGTGTTGAGAGGTCAATGGACATCACTGTTGTCGGATTCCAAAGTGGCGGACTTCATGGTTGCGGATGGGGTACTCCTGCCAATACAATCTCGGGAATGGGACTTCTTTAAAAAGATTCAGATTACTAAATTGTTACAAAAGTTCATGCGAGAACGTATATGTGGGGGGGACAGTAAGGCATTTACGTGGGATCACTTAAAGGAATTGGATCTTTGACAACATCCCTTGTCTAAAGTGTATAAGGTCCTGTTAGACTATGTTTGCATTGACCCCGAAAACAGGGTTACATATTGGGACAGAGCATTATCCCCCCTGAGACCTGACTGGATAGAAGTGTGGAAACACACGAAATATTTGCCTATACCGAAGTATATTACTATGCAATTTTTTATTTGTTCAAATATCTACTACACTCCTGTTAAGTTGTATTCCAGAAAACTCAGACAGACAGATTGGTGCTTTCGTTGTGGCATGGAGTCGGGAGACCTACTGCATGTATTGTGGTCGTGCTCTCAGATTCAGCCACTTTGGGCTCAAATCAAAGCAGAAATGGACCCGATACTAAATTATTCGGAGTACATTAGCCCTGAGATATGTATACTCGGGGACATGGGTAGGATAACGGACGTGTCAGCTAAGGGTCATGTGTCCTTTATATCAGCCGTGTTAAAGCTTTTGTTCTAAGACACTGGAAAGAGGACAAAACCTATAGTTATGACCAGTGGCTGGGGGACCTCCTACAGATCTTGGAAAGACTTAAGCAACATATGCGAATGGAAGGGAAAAAGAAAGTATTTGACAAGAAATGGGGGGCTCTAGAGACAGTGTACTCACTACAGGTGAAAGGTCCTTGGGTTTGGATCTGTCTGTCTGAAGAGGAGTAAATAGCTGAATCTATATATGATAAAGTCTTAGGGGTTCATCTTTGAATGTAATTTTGTGACTAGTATTAGAAAATGTCTATATCTGCTTTTATACATCTCTCATATGAGATTGGATGTCTAAGTAATTAGATAGGTTCCTTTTGGCTGGGCATATGGGATTCTCTCTCTCTCTTTCTTAGGGACACAGTTACTCACAATGTCCGGAAGAGGTGCACTTTGGGAATAGAGCAGTACTTAGATATCATAATCCGGACTATGGCTAAAGCCAGCTGCTTCCCAACTTGTATGAAGGATATGAGGATACCTGATTCAAAAATGGAGGATTTAGTTTGGGGACATTTAAATGTAACTGTGAGTGTATATAGTTAGGGAGATGTACATAGTTTCCACTTCCAGTTTGGGGAAGTGGGCCCGGGGATGTATCCTGGGAGGTACTTGTGTATGTCAGTGTGTTGGAAATAATGACAAAAACGTCAATAAAGAAGATTTAAAAAATTAAAAAAAAAAAAATACAAAAGTTCATCTCTAACTTTCTGTGGAATGATAAACCCCCTAGAAGAAAGTATAATATCCTACGACTACCTTATAGCATGGGAGGTTTTAAAATCCCGGATTTCCAAATTTACTGTGTTGTGGGTCAATTAGGGTTAATGAGTAGGTGGCGTGAGCAGGTGAAGGAGGGGAGATATATCCCAACCTGGCTCCAGGTTGAAAAGCAAATTCTCTCGAATATGGGCATTTCCCCTGAAGCGGTATTGTTTATTACTGCTGGAGGGCTATCGGGTGGAGGAAATCAAACTCCAATTTATAAAACAGTATCGGCTTGGTGGACTTTCTTGTCCCCAAAACAAAGAAATAACCAAAAAGGCTCCAGAGAACAACCTCTTGTGGGTAATCCAAATATGCGCATCAGAGGGCAAACAATTAAAGGGCAATGGGCCTTTCATTTGCTCAACTTAAAATGGGCGGACTTTATTAAAGGGGATATGATGGTTCTCCCGGACCAATGCAAGAATTGGAACTTCTTTAAGAAAATTCAAATTACTAAATTGCTCCAAAAAATGGAAAGGGAGACGGATGGATTTCATGATATGTCATTTACGTGGAATCTTCTTAAGGAGGTAAACTGTGCAAGAAATCCCCTGTCCAAAATCTATAAGATATTACTTGACTTTTTAAGCGGGGGTTCTTATGTAACGATTCCATATTGGGATAAACAAGAGGACATTAGCCCTCAGGGACCTGACTGGAAAGAAGTGTGGAGGAGTAGTAGATATATTCCTATTCCTAAATACAAGATCATGCAATTTTTCGTAGCTTCTAACTTATATTATACCCCACCAAGCTATGCTAGGGCCTTAGACAGGCAGACCAATGTTTCAGGTGTATGTAACACAGGACTTATTCCATGTATTATGGCACTGTTCCAAAATTCTTCCCATCTGGGAGCAAATTCAACATAATATGGATCCAGTGATAAATTATAAGGAATTCATTGTGCCTAAGATCTGTGTTCTAGGGGACATGTCAGATATTCCCAGCACGCTGGTTAAAGGCCATATCTCTTTAATGTCCTCCTTGGTCAAAGCATTCGTCTTAAAGCACTGGAAAAATGATATGATTTATACATATGACCAATGGGTGAAAGACTTGTTGACAATCTTGGCCAGGCTCAGAAAATAAATGCTTCAAGCTGGACGAGAAGCAACTTATGATAAGAGATGGAAGACTTTGGAGGCGGTATATACCCTCCAGTCCAAAGTACCCCAAACCGGGGTCTGTCTGTCAGAGGTGTCTAATCAAGAATAGCTGGGTAGGGATTAGATACTCCTGTAATAGTGGGCTTACTTAAATGCAGCTAGCTATCAAGCAGGTAGGCCACGCTTCAAAGTTTTTCTAGTTATTGATCGCGGAATCTGCCAAACATCAAGGTGGGGGAGACTCTCTCTTTTCCTTTGGGACACAGTTGCAAGGTATTTCCCAGAGGACCCTTATGTGCGATGCAAGGCCTTAAAGGCTTTATAGGGCAATTGAGATTTAGATATTGATCCATATAAGTATCTTCTTGGCTGGAGTTGTCCTAGTTATTATATTCTAAACCCAGGAATGAGTAAATTATTAGAGGGTATACTGTGCAGCTGTGTATGTATATAGTTATCGATTATACATAATGGTCACACCCAGTTTTGGGGTGTGGGTCCAGGCATGTCCTGGGTATATGTGTATGTTTGTCAAATGATTAATGGAAGAAATGCACAATAAAGATGACTTAAAAAAATAAAAAGAACAAATTTTGGTGATTGTTGGAAATTTTCCCCCATCACCTGTGAGTCTGACCATCCATCTCCTCCCCTAACCCAGAGAACCATAAAAAATTAAGACATACTTACCTCAAGGACTGTGAAAGTGGAACCATCGTGCGGGGGCACAATTAAATAAATCCCCCAGACCTGGTTCGGCAGCCAGCAGCAGCAGGATGGAAAAATAATTAACTTTGCCTGAATTCCTGATGCTGACAAAAGCAAAAAATAACACAATTACTGTCAAGCTCAGACAACCATATGGCAGTAACAGACATACCACACTTGTATGAAAATTCTAGTACTTACCGTCTGTATTGGGAAATTGGGAAGATCCATACATTTGACATCTCCCTCCCTCCTGGCCCAGCATGATGATGTCATCCACAGCACAGTGAAAAATAATATAAGAGCAGTACAAGCATATTAGAACTCAAGATGCCATAATACCAACCCACCAAGGCAACACCCTAACCTTGCACAGGAAAAACAATGAAGACAGATACTTACGTGTTCAGCAGCAGCAGTATGGACTGTGTGAGGATAATCCACCAGGCATCAACCATCCGGAACAGTAGTTCTTGTGGCAGCTTGGAATGTATTAGTCATAGACAGCAGCAGGCAGCAAGCTACTCTGCCCCAAAATTTCATTCACTACCCCACCGCCACTCAAGGTACTACCACAGAGGCTGTCAGCCAACACAGCTAGACAATCAGTACAGCAGCACAGGGATAGGAAAATGATACTTCTGCATTTCTATGTCAATCAATTGAAACACAACAGCAGCAGCAGGAAAGAACTGAAAGCAGCAGCAGCATTTTGCAGGAGGAATTCATCTTCTGTGCATGTTGGCACCCTTTTCAGGTCTCTGAGGTGGTGGGGCACCATAAAACATCAGGAATAACAGCGCATTTCAGTCTCAATTTGATGTCACATTTTTGGGTCAACATTTCTGGACTTGTAGGCCCTGTTTGGCACTGGCAGCAGTGAGTTTCAGGCAGAAATATTTGGCAAACAGGCCCTGAAACAGCTGTTTAATGTCTGGGTGATTGTGGGGGCACCCTAAAACATAATAGCTGAGGCCAGATTCCACTTCCAATTTAATGTACCATTTTTTCTGCAACATTTCTGGACATTTACTGCCTATGCTGCAGTGGCAGAAACACGATCGGGCCTAAAGGCACTTGTAAAAGTGGACCAAAGATCGTTTGGTTCGGGTGGTGGTGGGGCACCATAAAACATCATGGCTGAAACCTGATTTCACTGTCTGTGTACTGTGGAATTTTTTTTGGCAACATTTCTGGATATGTGGGACATCATCTGAACGTACAGCCACACACTTATGCCCCAAAAGCATTTAAAACATGCAGCAAACAGCACATTTGGGTCCGCAGGGTGGGTATGAGGCTGTAACTGAGTGTCTCACACCTGATTTCAATCTCTATGTACTGTGCAATTTTTTTTGAAACATTCTGGACATGTTTTGAGTTGGTAGCGGTGAGTTTCAGGCAGAAATATTGGGTAAACAGGCCCTAACAGCTACTTGATGTTGGGGTGGTGGTGGTGGGGGGGGCACCCTAAAACATAATGGCTGAGACCAGATTCCACTTCCAATTTAATGTACCATTTTTTCTGAAACATTTCTGGACATTTCCTGCCTGTGCTACAGTGGCAGAAAAAAGATAGGGCCTAAAGACACTTTTAAATGGTGTCCGAAACAGCATTTTAATGTCTGGTTGCTGGTGGAGCACCATTAAACATCTGGACTGACAGCGCATTTCAGTCTCAATTTGATGTCACATTTTTTGGGAAGCATTTCATTACCTCAAAGACCTGTTTTACATGAGCAGAGCCAACATTCACTGTCACATAGCATTGGAAAATATGTTTGTTCAGAGTAAAGTGCTTATACTTGACATTTGTGGATAGGATAGAAGGAGCAAGGGGGAAACATATAAAGACAAAAGGAGTAACATAACGGAAGACAAAGAGGACAGAAAAGATTTTTTTGTTCTTTTTTGAATTTTTTGGGGGAGTTCTTTTTTAAAGAAGAATAAGAACACTGAAAAAAACAAATAAAGGAGAAGAAAAAAAACAACACTGGCCCACCACCACAGCCACAGGCCATTCACTGTGGCTGTGCTCTGCCACCACCACCACCACCACCATGAAGTTCCACCAGGAGGTCCAAGACCTTCTTCTGGTCCTCTGTTATTTTTTTGAGGTCTCACCTGACCTTCTGGCAAAGCTGGTTGAGGTCGTGACGCACACCTTGCACCTCAGTGCACATAGCCTCAAGGTCTGCCCTGGTGACCACCACCTGACTTTGGGGAGCTGCAGGATGATCAGGGCAGTGGCTTCTCTGATGGGTCCTCCTCCATGGTGCTGCATCACGATCATTGGTGGGGGACACATCTGGCTGCTCGGGAGGATGCGTCCTGTTGGTAGACCTCCTCCTCCCTGACCTGGTATGGCGCCCCGAGATTCACTGCTACCTCCTGCTGCTGCTGCCTCTCTCTGTTTTGCGAGCCTCACTGCAGCATGGTGGTGCAGCAGGTGGCTCCTCTGGCCAGAAGTCCCAAAATGGGACTCCGGTTTCCCCCTTTTAACATTCTTCGACTTCACGGTGGTGACCACAGTGCTTGCATCATCTGCCTTGGTTCAAAGGCCCAACTGGTGATCTTTGGTTTGGGGTGCAAGCTGATGTCCCGTGGGGCCCTCTCCTGTGCAACAATATCCTGCTGTGGCTGGGGCTGGCAGACACAACAGGAGCCACATCATCATCCTGGGGGCGGCAATGGGATCACAGCCTGAATGCTGCTGCTGCTGGGTGGCTGTCTCAGTGCCCAATTCCACAATGACCTGCTGCTGCTGGGGGGCACAGACCGGGGCCAACTGCTCCTGCTGCTGGGGGGGTTCAATTGCAAAAATGCTCCTGTTGAGGTGAACGTGTTCTCTTCCCCTTCCACTCTCAGTACCTCCACTACTCCCTGTCCCAGTCCCTTCAATCATTATAAAAAAAAAGTTTTACTAAACTACTAAAGAAAAAAATGAAAAAGGGGGGGGAGTGAAACACACATGCGTACACACACACAAATTCACAAGATAAACAGAGAAAATGGAACATAACAGAAAGATAAACTTTTGCTAAATAATTAAATAGGGTATAAACAGAAGTTCAAAATCAAGTTGTCAACACACGCACACACACTGTACACACACAACACAAACTCTCACTCTCTCACTCACAATTCACCAAACTATATATATTATATTTTCTCTCTCACACAGTCTGGCTCTCCTACTGTCTGTCTCTGTCCTACCACAAACTTCAGGAAAAAGATGTAGATTCAGTAGCTTCCTGTCTGAGTACAGGAACACATGTGACCTGCAGTCTGCTTCAGAGAGCAAGTCATGTGACATGCCTTTCTTCCTAATTTCGCCTTAGTTAAAGGCTAACCTTAACAGCGCAAGTGAAATTTACAGGTGGAATTTTGCCGTATAATATGGGCAAAATTTCGCACAACCATACAGGCAAAATTCTGCCCCAAGGCTGTAATTTCTCAAAATGTTTCACGGGGTGAAATTGGTGATTTCGCTGGCATAGAAACATAGAAACATAGAATTTGACGGCAGATAAGGACCGCTAGGCCCACCCAGTCTGCCCATTTTCATACCTGATGGATAAGCTGCAGATCCTAGTTAACCAGCAGCCTACTTCTTCCTACCCCACCCCTAGAATTGCCTTATGACTGTCCCATGCATGCTTGAATTCCACCACTGTTTTTGACTCCACAACCTCCTCTGGAAGGCTGTTCCATACATCCACAACCCTCTCTGTGAAAAATACTTCCTTAAATTACCTCTGAGCCGCCCCTTCTATCTTCAAATTGTGCCCCTTGTTCTTGCACACCTCTTTTTGAAAGATGCTACCCTTTTGGACTTTGTTGATTCCGTTGAGGTACTTGAAAGTTTCTATCATGTCCCCTCTCCTCCTTTCCTCGAGGCTATACATATTAAGCTCCTTAAGTCTCTCTTCATATGTCTCCCGTGCAGACCCTGCACCATTTTAGTTGCCCTCCTCTGGACAGCTTCCATCCTGTCTATGTCTTTGCGATTGGGTCTCCAGAACTGCACGTAGTACTCCAGATGTGGTCTCACCAGTTGTCTGTACAGAGGGATAATAACTTCTGTTTTCTGCTGGTGATGCCTCTCCTATGCATCCCAGTATCCCCCAGCCCTCCTTGCTGCCCTCCACATTGCTTGCCCACCTTTAGGTCATCTGATATGACTACCCCCAGGTCCCTTTCCATTTTTGTTGTTGTTAGTATCTCACCCCCATTGTGTACTCTTCCCTGGGTTTTGTTTCCAGGTGCATTACCTGCACTTTAGCATTGAATCTAAGCTGCCATACATTTGACCATTCCTCTAACCTTGCCAAGTCCCTTCTCATCCTTTCCACCCCACCTTGTGCATCAACTCTGTTGCAGATCTTTGTGTCATCTGCAAAGAGACATACTTTTCTTCCAGTCCCTCTGCAATGTCGCTTATAAAGACATTGAAGAGGACTGGTCCATTACTGAACCCTGTGGTACCCCACTGCTAACCCCCTTTTTCTAGAGTGGACTCAATTTGCTATTACCTCTGTGTCCTATTCTCTAGCCAATTCTTTACCCAGGCTGTCATCTTGGGACCCACTCCCAGGCTGGCTAACTTGTATATTAATCTTTTGTGTGAGACTGTGTCAAATGCCTTGCTAAAGTCTAGGTAGGCCATGTCCACAGCCCCTCCCTGATCTACTACTTTGGTCACCCAGTCAAAGAAATCTATCAGATTTGTCTGGCATGACCTTCCCGCTGTGAATCCATGCTGCCTTGGGTCCTGTGCCCCTCTGGCCTCTAGGTACTCGACAATTCTTTCCTTCAGAAGTGATTCCATCATTTTCCCTACCACTGAGGTTAAACTAACAGGTCTGTAGTTTCCTGCTTCTGCCTTGCTCCCACTATTGTGAAGGGAATCACATCTGCCCTCCTCCAGTCCTCAGGTACCACCCCATCCTCCCATGATTTGTTAAAGAGGGTAGTCAGTGGTGTCACTAGTTCTATCCTTAGTTCTTTTAGAATTCTGGGATGAATCCCATCAGGCCCCATTGCTTTGTCCACCTTCAGTTTTAAGAGCTCTTTCAGAACTCTTTCTTCTGTAAATGGGCTGGTATCAACTTCTGTATCCAGAGTGTTTCTACTGTTTGTTTTAGGTACCTCCCCTTCCTTTGTAAATACTGAGCAAAAATATTTGTTTAGTATCTCTGCCTTTTCACAGTCACCCTCTGCCCACCCTCCCTCCCTTTATTAAGCCTCACTATCCCTCCCTTGGTCTTCCTTTGCTCCTGATGTACCCATAAAAGGTTTTATCCCCCTTCTTAACTGAGTTGGCTATCTTTTCCTCGGTTTGGGCCTTAGCTGTTCTGACTGCCTTTCCAGCTTCCTTTTGTTTTAACTGATACAGTTCTCTGTCCTGTTCCTTCTGTGATTCCTTGTACTTCCCGAATGCTTTCTTTTTCTCTTGAACCTTCACTGCAACTTCCTTTGAGAACCATAGTGGTTTCTTACCTCTTTCGTTTTGTTTATTTGCTTTACACAAAGGCTTGTTACCTCTGTGATGGCAGTTTTTTTATTCCCCATTGTTCTTCCACCTCCTTCCTGCCCATTTGCTAGTGCATTCCTTAGGCACTCACCCATTTGGCAAAGTCAGCCCTCCTAAAATCCAGTACCTTTGTCTTTGTATGATGACTCTATTGCTGTGTTTATTGTGAACCATACTGTTAGATGGCCACTAGTTCCCAGATGGCTACCCACTTCTCGTCTGTGATCCTCTCTCTTCATCTCCGTTTGAGAGAACCAGGTCTAAGATTGCTCCCTCTCGAGTGGGCTCCAATACTAGTTGTCTAAGGCATGCCCCCTGTAGGGCATCTAGAATAACCCCACTCTTAGAAGTGGCTGCTGCAACTGCACTCCAGTTAACATCTGGCATATTCAGATCACCCATCCGCAATATCTCCCCTTTATGTGCCATTCTAAGTATACTTTCTATCATTTCCTTGTCCATTTCCTCCCCTGAGAGGGGGTCTGTATACAACCCCTGTGCGGATTGTGGTGCCATTGCCTGCCTCCAAATTGACCCACAGTGCTTTTTCCTCCCTGTTTACCCTTTTGTTCTGTTGCTTTGATTTCTTCTCTTATGTAGAGAGCTACTCCTCCTCCTCTTTTACCCTCCCTGTCCCTCCTGTAGATAGTGTATCCTGGTATGTTTACATCCCAGTCATGGTTCTGTGTGTACCATGTTTCTGTGACTGCCACAATATCCAGATCTTCCTCCTCCATCAAGGCCACTAATTCAGGAAGCTTGTTACCCAGACTACGGGCATTGGTACTCATTGCTCTCCATTTTTGATGGCTTTACCTTCTGTAGCGGCAACCCCACTGAGCCTTTCTACCTTGGTATTTTTCTCATTTAGTACCCTGTTTTGTAGGGAGGATGGGATTTTCCTTCTGCTTATCAGTGCTCTCCTTGACTAGTTTAAAGGCTTGCCAATGAAGCATTTAAACCGATTGCCCAAAAGACTTGTTCCCTTCCTGGACAGATGGGACCATCCTGCCAGTATAGGCTGGTGTCCCTCCAGGTGGAACCCCAGTCCCCAATGAAGCCAAAACCCTGTGCTCCATACCATTTTTTCAACCATTTGTTAAACTGCATGGTGCAAGTACCTCGCCTCACTCATGCCACTGACAGGCAGCACCTCTGAGAAGGATGTGTGTGCTACTTGTCTTAAGCCCCTCCCCAACTCTACAAAGTCCTTTTGCACTGCTCTAATCTCATGATGAGCCAAGTCATTTGTCCCTAGGTGGACAATGATGTCTAGCTCAGACTCCGTGCAACTGTTCTCGTGATCCTAAGGATGCGCTTCCTGTCCCTCCAAGCCATGGCACCAGGCAGGCACCTTACTTCAGTTTTCCTGCTCCCCAGTTCTATCCCCTAATAATTGGGTCCCCCACCAGGAGCTGCTTTCTTTCCCTGTGGTGCCCTCTGCCTCCTTCCTGAGGGCCTCCCTTGTGACAGTTGTCTGCACCCTCCTTAGTCTCCTCTGCAGGTGCATCCATAGGGGAACTATGCTCTCCCAGAATGGTGTATGGATTGTGGAGTATAACAACTGACTCGGTGTGCCTCTGTTCCACCACCCTTACCCTCCCTGAGCCCACTGTGGTCCAACTGCTGTGCTTTCTTCGCAACCTCTGAGGTAGTTGTGGTGGCTGTGGTGCTCCCTGGATGGGGGAGGTTCCCTTGCCACTGTCCAGTGCGGCCTGAAGATGGGCAACTTCCTCCCTCAGGGCAGATAGTTGTCTGCAAACAGGGCAGCATCTCAGCCTCCAGAAAGACTCCTGGAAGACTGCTGCCCCACAGCCATTACATTGTACTACTCCCCACATAACTGTCTACCTTGTTTAGTTTTTTTTTTGTGTGTGTGTGTGTGTGATTGGTGCGTTATATAGAAATATATGTATTTATATAATGTGTATGCTTATATTGTCAGTGCAGTGTGCTAGACAGGATATGACAGTGATGTGTACCTTGCCCTCTTGAGGAAATAATGTCAGAACCCCAGGTATAAATGAACTATTTCCAGGGGTGGGTAGGGTGAGGGTGGGAAGGGTTGGCCTAAACTGTGCCCTCACAAAACAATCAGCTAAACGCTCTGACCTACCAATGCGATGAGTGCCTTCCTGTCAGCAAGATGCCATACACGTACAATTTGTAATACTGCTTCAAACCAATTTGACAGAGAAAATACCCTGCTAATCAAACAGAGAAAATCCAAACATCCAAGTCAGACACAGGTAAACCTCCCCAGCCCCAAAAGAGCCTGGTGACTTGTGCTCTGAAAACAGTCAGCCCCAAAACACGTCAGCTGAGCAGAAAGGCAGACACAGAAAACAGTATTTAGCCTGTGTGGGTTTAAACTCTTCCTGCACTGAAAACCTTAACACTTGTAACACAAGTAAAGCAAACTCCACCTCCCTCTGTTGATTGAAAGACTGCCTTTTCTGATAATTCCAAGTTGCTTATTTCACCCTTCAGTTAGAAGTATCCTCCACCTGAAGAATATTAGCTTTCCTAAGGAATCTGCTTCAACCCAAAGACAATTATAAATTGTAAAGTTCACCTCCCTCTGTTCTGAGCACTACTCACTTTCTTGCAAATCTTAAGTCCAGTGTTGCAGCTTGCAGCCAGAGGTAGCTTCACCTGAAGACTATGCGGTTATCTGATGAGCCTGCTAAAATTAGTACTTTTATCAAGGTCTGTAAGATTCTTCCAGAGCTATTGGCTGTTAAGTAGCTGTGATGTAAGCACTTCCTGACACAGTCTGGCTTGGCCTTATATGGCACACTGAGATAAACAAAAGAAAAACCAGTTTCCACCCCCTAGGGACTGTCTGGGTCCGATACACAGCCTGTAACCTGCTCTCAATTCAGGGCTTATGACAAATTCTTAACTCACAGTATTACAAATATTGCAATGCAGTCAATCACTAACTCCAATCAAGTCAGAAGGGCAAAAACACAGAAAACAGTAAAATCTTAACAATTGTAACAAGTAAAGCAAACTCCACCTCCCTCTGTTGATTGGAAGACTGCCTTTTCTGATAATTCTAAGTTGCTTATTTCACCCTTCAGTTAGAAGTATCCTCCACCTGAAGAATATTAACTTTCCTAAGGAATCTGCTTCAATCCAAAGACAATTGTAAATTGTAAAGTTCACCTCCCTCTGTTGTGAGCACTGCTCACTTTCTTGCAAATCTTATTTTTTTTATTTATTTCTAAGAATCAGTTTACAACCTTTGAGCCAGAGGCTCGTTTCCAAAGGTACTTCGTCACATAAAGACATACATTGTGTTTTTGGTTACATAGCATAGATTTGCAAAACAATAGGCGTTCAACAGAGGCGCCACGGTAACACTGTGGTCAGACAAATACAATTAGGTTACAGGGTACATGTACATGATAACAGGTGTTACACAAGTTGGTATCAAGTGAGCAATCTAGTTGGTAAACACCTAAACAGCTGGCACTGGCCAGGTTAAACATAGTCACGGTGTACAGGGAAGTGGTGGTGGGGATGGCTAGGTGGAGAGCTGCCCGGGGGGGCGTTGTCAAGAGAAGCAGAGGTGGAGGCTATGTTCAGAGACAGGAGCAGTTACGAGTGCTGATGATGTGGTTCCGAAGGGTGGTTTTGAACTTGGAGATGGTGGCGGCATTGGTGATGGGGGCAGGGAGAGAGTTAAACCAGGTTGGGGCTCTATAGCTCTTAAGTCCAGTGTTGCAGCTTGCAGCCAGAGGTAGCTTCACCTGAAGACTATGAGGTTATCAGGGATACCATGAGTCACCAGGAAATAATTTATACTGGGCATGGTGAAGGAGGAGCATTTCGCCGGTGAAATTAAATTTCGCTGCATCTCTAGTCCTATGAGGAGCCCCTCAAGGCACTGAACATGTACTCAGTGAAGACCAGAAGTGAGAGGGGAGATATGATAGAGACCTTCAAGTTCCTAAGAGGAACCAATAAGGTGAACTGCAGGGGAATATTTAGACTGAATGCTAGTTCATTGTAATGTGGACATGAGTGGAAATTGACAGGAGGGAGGCTCAGAAGAGACATGAGGAAGTCTTATTTTACAGAAAGAGGGTAGACCCTTGGAACAGTCTGCCTGCCGAGGTACTGGATGCTAAGCTGTTGGTGGGTTCAGGCACATTTGGGAAAGAATGAAGCATATAGTGGTTGCCTGGGACAGCCGAGGCTGGGAGGGGGAATGGGGAAGAAGGATGGGGAGGGCTAAGATTGTAGAGGGACAGCATGTCCCAGGGCTAAATAGGGAACTCAGGCAGGCTGGACGGCCATTTATCTTTTTCTGCATTCATTTTCTATGTTTCTATATTTCTATGATAGTGATATACATTCAGCATAATTTTAAGTTCTATATTGTTGCTAACTTGAAATGTTGCCGCTCAAACTTTGACACTACTTTAAATATTGTAGCTGTGTGTGTGTGGGGGGGGGGGGGGGGGGTCTACACTCACTGCTAGATGTCCTTTGCCACAGCATACATCTCCTGTGTAGAATGCTTGGTACAATGGTTGAGGTATAGGCTTCCAAGCAGTAGAGGGAAAGGGGCCTGGGATTGATTTATTAGGTTACAAATCTTAGTGTCTCTATTTATTATTTTCTTTATCAAGTCACCAGTGATGCCCTCTCTTCTTGATTACTCACAATCCAAACCAATCCTTTCTCCATCTCTTACTCAGTCTTCTGGTGGTCCACAGGGAGCTTTGCTCTCCATAATTGATTCCTTTGGGATGGTGGATGCAGTCCACTCCCTCTATAGGTCTGAGAATTGTGGGAGGTTGGAGGACTGTCAGGATAGTGGGGCACAAGAGTGCAGTCATTGTGCTACACTCTATGGCTTACCACTTTACATTTCTTCCCCTCCCTCAGAACACAGACAGAAGGGAATCCATGGGGCACATATGCATGCAGTACATGGGCACATGCCTCAGAGTCAGCCTGCATCCTCCCACAAGAATCTCCAGCTGTCAGTGAGAGGATCACAATGGTAGGCCCAGTTTGGTTTTTTAATTTGAACAGGGCCCAATAGTCCACGTCTGCTCTCCCTTTGCCAGCAGGAGCTGAACTGAAGAGAGTTACAAAGTTGGTAACTTTTTTTCCCTAGATCAAAGGCCCCGGAGGCCCAACATTAATCTCTCCTCACCAGCAAGAACCAGGACTTGTGAGGGGAAAAATGGCAGCCTCCTATCTTACCATGTTCCATGCCAAACACTGATGCCAAGTGGTACCAGTGTCCCTCACCCTGTGCCATATTAAGTATTCCCTGGTTTCCAGTGGTACCTCCCTCCTTCACCATGCCCAGTATAAATTATTTCCTGGTGACCCATGGTATCCCTTTCTTTATGCTGTCCTTAGTTAAGCATTCTCTGGTGTCTAGTGGTACCCCCTTCCCTTAATCTGTCCCATGTTGAATATTCCCTGATGTCCAGTGGTACCCTCTCCCTCATCCTGTCCCATGCAAGGTGTTCTCTGGTCTACACTGGTACCCCCCTTCCTCACCCTGTCCCATGTTAGGTATTCTGTGCTGTCCAGTAGTATCCCTTCCCTCACCCTGTCCTATGCTAAGTATTCACTGGTGTTCATCAGTACCCCATTCTTCACTCTATCCCATGTTAAGCATTCACTGGTGTCCATTGGTACCCCCTCCTTCACTCTGTCCCATGCTAAGTATTACCTGGTGTTCACTGGTACCCCACTTCTTCACCCTGTCTCATGCTAAGTATTCCCTGGTATCCAGTGGTTCCCCCTTCCCTCACTGTGTCCCATGTTAAGTATTCTCTGGTGTCCAGAGGTGATCTCGTCACTCATACTGTCCCATGCTAAGTATTTCCTGGTATCCAGTAGTTCTCCCTTCCCTCACCCTGTCCCATGTTAAGTATTCCCTGGTATCCAGTGGTTCCCCCTTCCTTCACCCTGTCCCATGTTAAGTATTCCCTGGTATCCAGAGGTTCCCCCTTCCCTCACCCTGTCCCATGTTAAGTATTCTCTGGTGTCCAGAGGTGATCTTATCACTCATACTGTCCCATGCTAAGTATTTCCTGGTGTCCAGTGGTACTCCCTCCCATATCAAGCACTCCCTGCTTTCACGTGACACCTCCCATGCCCTTGTTGTCTAATAGCAGCACCCCTTTTAACCTCCCCCAGATGGTGACCAGCATGTCACTCCTACTAACTCTTCGGCAAGGTTAGTCTGATTAAAAATAGTACTTATAAACTTCTGTTATGTATAATAGTGGTTTATTTGCACTATTTTTATTCAGATAGTGGCTTCCCAAGGAGGTGAGAGGAGGGACACTACTATGATTACTGTCTGGGGGGGAGGGTAGTATTGACAATTAGGGATCTTTTTTAAAGCATAGCCCAGTGGTCCAATTCATACTTCCCTTGCCAATGAGATCCAGGATTGGCAAGAGAAAGAAAACACGAGTATCTTTTTTTAACACAAGGGCCAGTGGTCTGATCCCATTCTCCTCTCACCAGAAGGAGCTTTGACCGGCGAAGAGAATCATGTCAGGCACATTTTTTTTTTAAATAAAGAGCCTGATGGCTCACATCTTTTCTCACCTCGCTGGCAGGAGCCAGTACCAGTGAGGGGACTCACATCAGGCACAGTTTTATGTTTTAATTAAGTAAGAGCCTAATGGCCCATATTGCTCCCTTCGCCAGCAGAAGCTGGGACCAACAAAAGGAAATCACAATGGGCAACGTTTTTTTTTAAATGCACAGAGGCTCAACCCCCCCCCATAAAAAAAGGCACAGAGGCCTGAAGTGGATCGGCAGGAATATCAGCAAGGATGGCAGGCCTCTAGAGCAGGGACCGGAAAGGAACCAAGATCACAGATTCACTTTCCCTCGGGTATGCACTATGGGGTTCTGTGGCAATAAGGTTGGAGGACCATAAAACTACTATGCTGCAGGTGGAATGGTTTTACAGCTAAAACCATTGTTGAGATTAGCTCATGAGGTGGTCTAAACAATGGTTTTCAGAAACAGTTCTACCAGTTCAGCTGTAGGAATGCTAACTCTTATCAGCATGCTTAAACCAGTTTAGGAAGTAAATTGTGTTCAGGATATTGGAGTTCCTCTTCTTAAATACTGTAACATCCACACTTAGTACTCTGGATAGTATGACTGTTATTTCTAAACCATGTCCATAGCTTTTGTTCAAATGGGCTTTACTCTGACCCAAGGACATTGTATAACACAGAAACATTGAAATGTGCCAGCAGAAGAAGGCCTTGAAGTCTATCAAGTCTACCCACTGTGGAGGTACATGCCCCTTAGATGTCAAAACAAACAAACAAGCAAACGAGCAAATAAAACACACAGACTGACAAAAAAAAAAAAAAAAGCAAGAAAACAGACAGACAAAGAAACAAACACAGTTGTGATGGGCTGGTAGTAAATGATAACTAGATCTGGTAACTCCAAGGTTCCTTGAAGCTATGCAAGCAATAATACCCAACAGGGTAGGTGGTATTGCGCTATACCAGACTGCCTCAGAGGCATAATGAGGCCCAGTACCACAGGCTGAGGATCTTATAGCCCCTGGAAGGTCCAGCATAGCCCAATACTGCCCACTCTGGAAGGTATTATTGCACTTAGAAAATGGGTTTCTGTTTGAGTTTTAAATAAATTGTCTTAATTTTGTAAGCCCCCCCCCCAACTCTTTTGGGCTTACCTTGTTTTAATTCCTGATGTCCTCTGCCACCTTTCTGAGTTCCCTTGAGTTCCACGGCTCTCCGTCCAAATTCTGGCATGTTCTCTGGTAGAATGGGTCCAGAGGAGCAAGAGCCACTGACCTACTTTGCTGCTGCAGCTCAAATGTGCAAGCAGCAGGCCGTGCATGGACGTTAGTGTGCACCCATTTTCTCACCTCTGTTGTGGAAATCAAAAAGCTTCTCTGGTGGTCCTGGACCCCTAGATCAGTAAAGCAAGGCCCAGAGACATGGAGGAGGCACTTAATAAGTCCCAAAGTATTTTATTTTAAGAGCACCAATGAGTATTCTGGGACCTGTTTATAAATATTAATAGGCACTTATGAATATTAATGAGCCTGCTTGTTGCCTTAGGGAGACAGTGTTTCGGCAGCAGTGAAAGGCTGGGAAATTGATTTAAATATTAAACTCTGCATATGGTTAAGAGGGCGGAGGGACTACTGTTGAACTTTGGTGGAGCTAAATGTTAAAAATAGTTATTGTGGCTACAAAAGACTTTAAAAGTTGGGACTTTGGGACTATAATGGGACTGTGTTTGTTGTAGGCATATTCGTCACTTTTAACCCCTGCTAATGTCAATCAAGATGCAGAGATTTCTGCACATGGATTTATGGGACTACCAAAGGACTTGTGGGAGGAATATGAAGGACATTTCTTGGCACCTAAAGTAAGGACCGATAGGGCATCAAGTGAGACAAATGAATATTATTTTTTTCAGCTGGACAACTACTGCGACCAATGAGAAGGGGTTACTATAAAAGAGATGTAAGGGACTGTTTTGCCCGCCAAGTGGGAGATTCAAAGAGGATCCCAGAGTGAACAAATTGCAGGAACCACTGCTGGAGGGCTTGTCAACCCATGGCCTGCATCTGGGACTTTACAGCCAGCTCAGTT
Source organism: Neoceratodus forsteri (assembly GCA_016271365.2). Lineage (NCBI taxonomy): Eukaryota > Metazoa > Chordata > Ceratodontiformes > Ceratodontidae > Neoceratodus > Neoceratodus forsteri. The sequence goes on along the minus strand of CM057456.1, from coordinate 1,635,565,512 downwards.
CCAGCAACCCACTGGCATTCTAGACCCTGCTGTTGTGTGAAGCAATGAGAGAGAGAGAGAGAGAGAGAGAGAGAGAGAGAGAGGGAGGGAGGAAGGGGGGGCAAGAGGGAGAGGGAACAAACAAAAAACTGAGAGAGCAGCAGAGAGAGGGAGAAAGCAAGCTAATAGCCCAGCATGAAAACAAGTGGTAGGGCTGCAGCAGCAAGTAAGGGACTGTATACTGAGTTCTACCCCCCCCCTTGGCTAGGCAGGCTTGAAGCCTGTGCTGCTGAAATTCAGGAAACCTATGAGAGTGTGCTGGGGCCAGAGACAGAGAGCAGAAGGGTCTGGAATCCACACTGCTCAGTCCCCTGACTGAAGAGGATGGAGACCGGCAGACACGATGTCGAGAAGCCTGCCAGGTGAACACTGTTTATAAAGGCCCCAGTGGTGAAGACTGGAAAGGCCTGGCAGATGAAGACTCCAGCATCCCTCAATTCCTTCGGCCAGCTCTGCTGCTGCATTGGTGCGCCAACTTCCTGACACCTTCACAGTACAGAAAAAAAATAGATCCTTGAACCCCCTTGGACTGCTAAACTGTAAGTACACAGAGCTGAGGCTTTGGGGAGTCTTTATTTGGCTAGCTAGGGGGAAATTAAAGGGGGTAATTCCTGGGCAGAACTATGCCAGAAAACTGTGCCAGGCCTTAAAGTTAAGGGTTGTGAATTTACAGTTTGGGCTCAACAAAAGACCCCCACGCCGACTTCTGCACTGCAGTGAGGTACCCACCAAAGAGACTGTATAGACTTGGTCACGTGATGGCATCTGGCTAGAGAGCAACTGAGTTTCTGAGCTCCCCCCGCTGGTCACCTTTTTGTGCATTTAACCTGCCATCCTGTTTATCTTTTTGACTAATTTATATCAATAATGCTTGGGGAAAGTTTCTACCATTATTTGGTGACTGAAGTAGCAAAAATAAACGGTTGCTGGCTTGAGATGGAGGTAGATAGCAGGCAGGCCTCAGTCAGGCACCTCCTCCTGCTTCCCAGAGAAGGCCTCCAAGAAGCAGAGGAACCAGGCCCCTACCAGAGCTGATCGAGGTTGGGAGAAAGGGCAGCAGATTGTACCACTATCTGAGGACAAGTTTCTTCAAGAGCTTACACCCCTGAAAGATATTCTTCAGGACTTAGCAGGGGAATTAAAATCGTTACGTAGCGATCTTTCCTCAGTCTCTACAAGAGTCACAGATATGGCAGCAAGGCTAATTTCCTCGGAAGCGTGGAGGTCTAGAGCTGAAATGGAGATTACTGAGCTCAGACAACAAGTCAAAAAATTACAAGCAAAGACCGAGGATTTAGGACGAAACCGCAGAAATAATCTTTTAATTCTGGGTATACCCGAATCAGAGGAAGGCCCAGACATCATGGTCTTTCTGCAAAAATTCCTCTGCAAAATTGTTGGTCCTTCCCCTATTAGCCCTACCTATCACTTAGAGAGAGCTCATTGTTCTTTGAGATCTAAACCTCCTCCAGGATCCCCTCCACGTCCCATTATTGTAAAATGTTTGAGCTATGTGGAGAGGAATCATGTTTTTATGAAATCTCAGGAGCTGAAGGACATATTCTGGGGCTCGTCGAAAATCAGGATCACCCAGGACCTACCCAAGGAGACTCGGGAGAAAAGAGCAGCTTACCATCCAGTAGTGCAAAAATTGATTGCAGCTTCTATTCCATTTAGAATGGTGTATCCAGCGATTTTAAAAGTTACGATAAACGGCACCACAGCAAGCTACAGCTCCCCGGAGGCGGCTAGTAAAGAGTTGGAAGTTAAACTGCCGGACTTATTTAAATTAAGTGGCTGAAATTCTTGAATGGCCTTGTCAGAGGAACTGAACCCTAACTATTGCTGGGGCTAAAATTACCTCTGCTACTGTTTAAATTTTGTGAAGAAGCTTACTTGGTGGGGGCCTCGCCCTGCCTCTCGTTTTCTCCTCTCTCTCTGGTTTCCTGCCTTTCGCCTTTGCTGTCCTCTGGTCTTTCCGTTTTCTTTGCAGGACTCCCCCTTTTCTCCTGAGGTCTTGGCTTGGATTCGGGTTGTGGTGGCGGGCTCCGGTTCGGCGGCGCTTCCCCCCCCCGATTTGACCCATTTGCCTACCGACAGTACTTAGTTTTGAGGTGATTGTTTCCGGAGGGGACTTCCGGGGAGACGGACCTCTGCGGGTCCATCGGCCTTTTGGATTCCCCTGGAAACAACGTTCTGGATGGAATCTCGGTGGCAGGAAGACTTACATGGCAATTCTGTTTGGATTATGTTGGTTTCCTGGATTTCCTCTTTTTCTTGGATTGCCTTGTCTCGGGTAGGAGTTCTTTTCCCTTTCCGTTATCTCGTTCTGGTTTGGCCTTATTTGGGTGTTGGGGTACCACCTGTTAAAGCCATTTTGGGACTGGGGGCTACCATAAAGGGGTGGTATGTTACTACCCATATTTTCCCTTTTATTGTCCCTCTTCCCTACTCTTCTATACCTTTTTCCTTGTATTTGTGTTACTGACTATGGGGAGGTGGCGGGTGGGGGTCGAGCTCGGGGACTTGCTCGCTAGATGTGGAATCGCCAGCCATATTTTGGGGGTTAGCTAACCTCCCCCCGGGGTTGGGACTCTCGGGGATGACAGCCCTGGTAGCAGGGGTGGGCATTCTCCTGGGAGGGTCACTGATTCTGTTTCTTTGTGGGTGCTGGTCCCTGACTCTGGGGGTTTGAAGGTTCGCGCTGGGGGTTCGGGGGCCTGAGCTTTTGGTTGATCGGGTAACTTCTGGCGTATTCAGGCTCGGCCTACCCATTGTAAATATTTATGTTTTGTTTGGTTGGGGGTATGGGACGTGGGTCAGGGGGATTGGGAGGGTGAGGGAGGGGGGTTCTGGTTTTATTTCTATGACTTGGTCAAATGTTCTCGGAGTTGGGATGGAGGGGGGGTTTACTTGATTCTGAGGTTTGATTATTTGTTAAATTTCGGGTTTTCTGATGTGGGGATGAGGGTTGGGGATTGGGGATTAGTAGTAGATGTCCCAGATATATTGTATGATTGTTGCTTTACTGATATAGTTCATTTCTGGGTGGGGTTGTTCAATGTGGTGCACCATGCAGTTATATATTATGTTGCCTCTGTCTGGACACATATTAACGTCTTTATTTTTTTGAAATGGCTAAGAACAATGTTAAGATAGCGTCGTGGAATGTTAGAGGGCTCAGGGATCGGGTTAAGAGATTACAGGCCTTTAACCACTGTTCCTTATTCCACATTGACGTCCTGTTTTTGCAGGAGACACACTTATCCCAAGATGAATCCAGACTGCTCTCCCGATCTGGTTTCTCCCAGGCTTACCTTGCTGGAAATTCAAGTTTCAGTAAGGGAGTTGCGGTACTTATTAAAAAACATGTATTGTTCATTAAGGAGCAGGTGGCCATAGACCCGGAGGGGAGGTTTGTCTTGGTGGAAGGTAGTTTGAATGGGGACAGGGTAGTATTGGGTTCTGTTTATGGCCCAGTTGGAGGTAACCCCGAATTTTTTATGGCCTTGGCTAATAAATTGGCTAAGTTTCTCCCGGCTCAGTTTATACTGGGAGGGGATTGGAACCTGCCCTTTTCTCCCACCTTAGATAGGGAACCACCAGATAGACGCCCACCTTCCCCGGCACAGCGTGCCTTCTCGGATATGGTCTCGATGTTTGGTCTAGGTGACCCCTGGCGCCTGGCTAATCCTTCCGGTCATGCCTTTTCCTTCTATTCTCAACTGCATGGAACTAAGTCAAGGTTAGACATGATTCTGGTCAGCTCTCCCTTTTTCCCAAATATTCTTTCTTCTGGTATTGAACCGATAATTGTGTCAGATCATGCTGTAGTCTGGACGCAACTGTCTCTAGATCCTGGATACTCTCGGGATTCAATATGGCGATTAAATACACAGCTGTTAAAAGATCGTCAGATTGTCTCTGATATTAGCTCCTGGATTTCCTCTTTTTTGGCGGACACTTTGAATTCCACTTTTAGAATTGATATGCTTTGGGGTGCGCTGAAATGCTATCTTAGGGGGGAACTTATTAAAATGGCTTCTTTTAGGAAAAGGACTAGGATGGCGAAGTCTTTGGCTCTGATGAGTAAAGTAAGGGACCTAGAGGCTAGCTATGATGCTACTTCATCGACACAGGATTTTAAGGAGCTTTTGCTAGTTAAAAATGAGTACTCAGACCTTCTGAAAGAAAAAACTGAGTATTACATGTTAAAAACCCGAGCAAAATATTTTGAGTCCGGTGAAAAGGCCGGTAAGTTACTGGCTTTATGCCTCCGTTCATTAGAGGGTTCAAGGATTATTCCTTCGCTGTCCTCTCTGGATGGTAAGGTAGTTTCTTCGCCTAGAGACATTGCGAGTATTTTTAAGGATTATTATTCAGAGCTCTATAGATGCCCTTCTCCTCCCTTTTCTAGTTCAGCCATCATGGAATATCTTAGAACAATAGACATCCCTTGTTTATCGGAGACTCAGCAGGCGAGTTTACTAGCACCTATCTCGGCAGAAGAAATAGGTAGTACTATCGCTTCCTTGGTATCAGATAAAACTCCGGGGCCAGATGGCTTTCCAGAAAACTTCTATAAAGTGTTTGCTGAAGACCTGATACCTATCCTTCTTAAATTACATAACTGTTTACCAATTTCTTCTGAACTTGACCCCGCAATGTTTGAGGCTACAATTGTTCTAATTCCTAAAGCAGATAAAGATTTGGCAGACCCGTCTAATTACCACCCCATTTCTCTTCAAAATTATGATATTAAGATTTTAGCCAAGATTTTAGCTGAAAGGATCAAAAAAGTATGGATGAACCTGCTGAGTCCTGAACAAGCTGGTTTTGTCTCCGGGAGGTCAGCGGCGGATCATCTGAGAACCCTGTCACATATCTCCCAGTACGCTCAAGCAGCAACGGGTCCGATAGCCCTGATTTCTCTTGATGCTGAGAAAGCATTCGATTGGGTTGATTGGTCCTTTCTCTGGGCGTAATGGGTGAGATGGGGTTCCGGCTTTTTCTTGGATACGATTCGGGTACTTTATAGATGCCCCTCGGCTAAGATCTATTGTAATGGGGTTTTTTCTTCTTCCTTTCAGCTCTTTGCTGGTACCAGGCAGGGCTGCCCTCTCTCTCCTTTGCTATTTAATTTATTTTTGGAACCTTTGTTGATTAAACTTAAATCGTCTCCTCAGGTGAGAGGTGTCAGGCTTCAGCATCGTGACCTAGTTTGCTCTGTGTATGCAGATGATGTCATGCTTCACTTAATGGATCCAGTAACATCTCTAGAGGTGGCTCTTGATATTATTAAGAAGTATGGCTTCTTTTCTCATTATAAGTTGAATATTTCCAAGTGTGAGTTTACCCTTTAAATTGCTATGTCAATAAGCAGGACTTTCTTTCCTTCGGGATGAGATGGACTCCCAGATCTATCAAGTATCTGGGCATACATTTTCTACTGACCTTTCTCTGTTGAAGAAATTAAATTTGGATAGAGTTCGGGATTTGATTAGTCAGGATTTGCAAAGATGGTCAATTCTCCCGATTTCGCTCTGGGAGCGTATTAATATTCTTAAAATGAATATACTTCCCCGGATCTTTTACCCCTGAACCTGACTAATCTCTGGATTCCCCTTTCATTTTTCCAGCAGCTTCACCTGTTATTTTCCAGTTTTATCTGGCGAAGGAAGGGAGCTCGGCGTTCCTATGTTAATCTCTTGCTCCCTAGGGAGAGGGGTGGTTTACGATTGCCCAATCTTCAGCTATATTACTGGGCGGCCCACCTTTCGAAGCTGGGACGATGGTTCTCCTCAGGTGTTTCGAATGCTGGTCCAATTTGGCTTCAACTGGAAAAGGACTTTCTCTTTGAACTTAGGCTGGATATCTCCGCCTTGTTCTATTTGCCCTTGAGGGCTCTTTCTCAGCTGATTCCAAATAAAGTGGTGGCCGAGAATCTAAGAGCTTGGGTACAGTGTCTCAACTTCTTTCAGATCTCCGTGAGTTGGATTTAGGACAGCCAGTGGTGCTAAACCCTAATGTTAAACTTGGAAATTCTTGGATATGTCCAGGATGGGTCCCACAACTTAAGGAGAGGCTACTGTGGAGCAGTTGTTTAGTCAAGACCTGCTGCTACCATCAGATGAGATTCTTAATAAATTTTATATACCTAGCAAGGAATCTTTAAAGTTTTCCAGCTTGACACCTAGTGAGTACTAAATTCGGTACTTCTTTTAGACAATCGGTAGTCCAACCTTTCTAACTAATATTGTGAACCTCTTCCAGCCCCATTCATTATCCTTAATTTATTCATACCTATTAAACTTTGGGGTACCTGAGGGGGTGGAGGGCTCTTCGGTCTGGGCAGACCTTCTTCCTGATGCCGGCCCAGTTTGGACAAACATTTGGCGTAACTTGTATAGATATCACACTCAGGATAGGTTGAGATTAATACAGTACTATATCGTGAATAATCTTTATTATACCCCTGTTAAACTCTTTCAGCATAAAATGGTCTCCAATGCAGACTGTTTTAGGTGCTTGCTAGCGGAGGGCAATTTAATTCACATTTTTTGGGAGTGTCCTAAGGTAGCACCATTGTGGTCTCTACTTCAAAGGAATCTAGATCCCCTTCTAGGCCTTAGTGATTATTTTTGTCCTGAAGTCTGTGTTTTGGGAGATTTTTCTAGTATACATACTGTAGAATGTCGTTACCATATGGCTGTAGTGTCCATGGCGGTTAAGAAACTGGTCTTAAGGCATTGGAAGGACCATTTGGTTTTATCATATGCAGATTGGCTGAAGGAGCTGATGTCGTTTCTCCAATCTGAGAGTTTGATCGCCAGTTTTAAAGATCGGATGGATCTGTTCTACAAAAGGTGGGGCAAATTACAAGCTATGTGTTTGAAGTAATACCAGGACCTGACAACCCGATCCCTTTGCCCTCTTATGGTATATGGTATATTGTAACTACCTTTGTATATTTGATGATTCTAGATCTTTTATGTGACTTTATATGAGCCATGGGATTGTGGGAATTGCTATAGTGTTCCAGATATATAATGATATCCAGATTTAAGAGGGTTTTCCTTTAGGTCTTACGATGGTGCAGCCATTTGGGGTGGGGGTTATGGGGTTTACAGGTTGGGACTTATATGTTTGATTGTTTCTATGGTTAATTCGGTGGGGTTTTCCTAGGGAGGGTATTGATATTTTTCTTAGAGGGGTGTGTGTGGGGGGGAGGGGGTATGGTATTTGTGATATGATGTATATGGTATCTATTGGTATACGGTGTGAGGGTTTAGGTGGAGGGAAGGGGTATTTTGTTTTGTTCAGTCTGTTAACATTTTGGACATTTTGGTTCTGTTCTGGTTGGTATGTTGAAAACTAATAAACTTAAATTTCAAAAAAAAAAAAGAGACTGTATAGACTTTCTGGGCAGCTGCCAAGGGAAGACGGGTGCACCCACCGGTCAGAGGTGGGGATTATTTGGGGCAGAATTGTTAGCCAGTTGTTATTGTTGTTGCTTTATTTCCCCTTTGTTCCCCATTCCCTTCCAATAAAATATTGTTGTTGTTCATGTTAACTACTGCCACAGAGTGTTTCTGCAAAGAAGGGGGGCTTTGTCAAGGTATGTGGGAGACTGTTTAGGGGGCTGCTGTTTCATTTTCCTGGATGGGTGGTAACCTGCGATTTGTCCACAGGTATTCCCTGCCACTTCCTCAGGTGGAGGCACCGTGCCATTCTACATCCACCTATCCTAACCCAGGCCAGCCCCCTCAGAGGCAAATACTGTGAGGACCTTGAGGGCCATGAAACAGCCAAAGGTGTGTCAAAGGGCTGTTACAGGTGGAGGCACCACTGGGATTAGTGCCCCCTAGTGGTTACTCCACAAAAGTGAAATTCTAAATTGACAATACCCCCCCTAGAGCTGCAAAAGAGAAGTTTCTGGTGACAAGAGCACAGTAAGATGCATGCAATTGGGAAATCATTCACAAATGAATGGTGAATTGAATTATATTCCAAATAGAATTGCTAACTAGTTGTCTGTCACAGAGGTGGAAAGCCAGTGACTGTCTAGTGGAGGGTTGATGGTTAGTTTTCTTCTTTTACTGGTCTTTCTTCTATCTAGCTCTCTTTTTCCATGGATATTTTTCCTTTCTTTGCTTGATCACTGTTCTCTTCTGGAGGCTTTTTACGTGTATGCATGCATGTTTTAGGAGGAAAGAAAAGAAGACCATTGGTCCATTGAGTTCCTCTCTCCCACCTGCTTAGTGGGAACAACCTGTCACCCTGTTTTCTTCAAAATACCTGTCAAGTTCAGATTAAAGACCATTAAAGTATATTAAAGTATTAGCTGTGATACCATGTACTCAGGCAGCCTATTCTAAGTGCTCACCACTCATTCTGTGAAGTAATTATTTATTTATTTAGTTTTTGTTTACCGGGTAAGTGCCATTAGCCAAAACATGACTATTTTCAGGCGCAACCCAGGAGATTTACAATAAGTAGGGTGTACAGTGCAGAGTTTTAAATAATTGATTAGCAGTTTTTTTCTTGGGACTATACTAACTGTACAGAAAGTATTTATATATATTTTCTAGAAGTGTTGTGTTTGTTAAACACAGTGAGGCAAGAACTATGCATTTTCACAAAGATTTAGCACTTTTATGAGCAAAACGCTAATCAATTTTTAGAGTTAAATAAATCCTTGCAGTGGATACTATTTGTTATTAGGGTAGAGATGTAATACATACAAAGCTAAAGCAAGGTTTGACAATCACATAATTAGGTAACAATAAAAGTTCAATAGTTTACATTAACTGGAAGAATCCTTAAGAAAAAATCGCATACGGCTGACAGCTGATAGGTTAAGGGTAGCTAAAGCACAAACAAAATGAGATAATAAGTGCCTAAAATAATAAACCAGAAGGTCAGGATAGGTGGAGATCAGTTTACAACTGCTGGGGTAGTGGGTGAAAGTAGGAGGCAAAATTCAGGGTGGTTTGAAGCAGGCACAGGAGATCTGACTGAAGATTAAAGAACAATACCTGTTTTTGAACTGGTCATGACTGGGGGTCAAGCGGACATCAAGAGGCAGGGAGTTCCAGAGTTTAGGCACCGAATGAGAGAAAGCAAGGGTTCCTTTGTTTGATTTACATCCAGGTATTTGCAGCAGTGACTTATCAGCTGATCGTAGGCCATGAGAGGAGGTCAGTGGAGTGAGTAGGGATGTCAGCGAGATAGGGATGCCAGCTCTAATGATATTATCAGCCAGGGAGCCAAGGGCAAGAGTTTGAGCCGAAGTTGGGGGGAGCCAATTCAGATCGGCATAGAGGTTGCAGTGGTGTTTTGACCAGGGAGAGGCCGGTGCATACCTGCATATGCTGTTATAGGTAGTGTCCCACTCCCTAAGGAGAGTTTTGGGTGCATTTAGATAGGTAGCTACCCCATAGGATAATGACTGGAGCAGGATCCCATGGGTTACAGCTAATCTTGCTGACTGTGTAAAGGCAAAGCTGGTTTTGTAGGCTACTCCTATTTTGAGATTTACCAATTTACAGGTGGATGTTATATGCTGACCAAAATTAAGATTCTTGTCGAGGAGTACACCTAGATACTTGAAGGAGCGAACTGGTTCAAGGACCTTCCCGTCCTGACCAGAGACAACAAATTTGTCCCGGTTTTTACTTAATTTGACTGCGGAGCCAAGCAGCATAGTATGTGTTTTATCAGCATTCAGGATTAGCTTATAGTGGAGGAGCCAGGATTGGGTGGACTTAAACGTGGTAGTAAGGGTTTGGTTTATATGTAAATATTCTTATCACTACATTACAAGACCAGGTTGTCCACATAAAGGATAGCCGAGCAGTAGGGGATATTCGGAGAGATATGGTTAATAAAAATAGAGAAGAGAAGCGGTCCTAATATTGATCCCTGGGGAACACCTAGATTAATAGCCCTAGGGCTGGATATCGCAGAGTTGAACCTAATAAGCTGAGTTCTATTTGACAGATAGCTTTTAAACCAGTTAGTTGTGTTATGAGAGAAACTAAGGGCTAGGAGACTGTCAAGCAGAATAGGATGATCAACAAGGTCAAAGGCCTTTGTTAAGTCAATAAAAACTGCTCCCGTGAGGTGTCCTTTGTCCATCGCAGTAAAGGTGTCATTTGTTAGGTGAAGCAGGGCTGTCCAGACACTTTTCTTTTTTCTTCTTCCCTTCACTCTGCATCTTGAAGATACATACTTGGGGTGTTGGTGTTCTACTTGAATACTGCAATCATGTGCCCGCAAGTCTTTTTTCTTCCACAGAGAAAAGTCTTAGTTTGGTCAGTTGGTTATCATAGTCCATGTTGTCCAAGCCATCAGCCAGCTTGCCTACGCTCCTCTGTACTCTCTCCACTGTATCAGTATCCTTTGGGGACCAAAACTGCACACTGTACTTGAGATGGGTCCTGATCAAGAACCTGTATAAGGGTATTATAATATCTCTTGACCTACTTATGAACTTTAATGGTAAAGTGTTAAAGCTGCCTACGTCTGCTCCACAAACCAATTCAATTTTGGTCTTTTGTCATCCACAGAACATATTAAGCATAAACCAAAAATGATTGGATGAACTCCATTCCATATGACTTCTTTCTGAATTTATTAATTCTTCACTTAACACATAGGATTTCCAGGTGAAATTTTGTGGCCCACGCTACTTCATCAGACCCATTCCCAGAGCTGTGTTACCTGTATTCATAAATATACAGTACACATTAATCAAACTTTTCAAATGCCTTTTTATAAATTTGTGCCACCACCACCACCACCACCACCAGGTCAATTTTACAGTGCTCCCAGCACAAAGTATAGGTAACTGTTCTATATCCACATTCAGACATCTGAGGCACATTTTCTCCATATACATACTAAGGAGGTGTAACAACCTGCACCCAAGCATAAATTACAGTGCAGCTGCATTATAAAAACTGCCATTTCCACTATCAATCTACCTGTTTTGTATTCATATACAGTATATCCCTGTAGCCATCACCAAATATACTTCATTTTTCAAGCTTCTTATCATAAAAAACAATTAGTTTTGCGAGCATCTTTTACCATTATTCTTTCTTACAGACCAAAAAATATAAGATGGAATAACAAACTCTCTCCCCATACCTTTTAATATTTGTTTCTGTGTATCATACTTTTTGCCTGATTGTATTGAAAATTGTAACCCCTGCTTAAAATAAAGTGAATAAAGTACATATATACAAGGTATAAAGGGTATATTAAAATTTCATGATTTGCCATTAAATTACAGCTTAAAAAAATACATTGTTTTTTCCTCATACCTCCAGGTATAATGCTGGTGCTTAACAAACTGTAATGTGCAAACTGGAATATGTGCCAAAACTCAGTTGAGAGCAGCAGTAGCTGGGTGACTGGTTAGAATAGCATTTCCTGAACAGCGCATGTTAGAACATCATTGAAAGAAGAGCGAAACAAGGACAGCTACAGGGGCAAAATAGCAAAAGGCAGTTGCCACTACCTCTGTAGCTGTCACATCAGAGGAAGGGACTGGAGGAAGTGTAGAAGGTGTAGGAAAAGTTTGTGGCTGGCCGAGCTGCTCCCATGGTGAAGAGTGCTAAGGTGTTAAGTAGGTCATCCAGTGTACAGCTGGAGACCAAGGTTCTGTTCCAGGTCTTAGAGTTTTTCTCTGTGAGACGAATTTACTTTTTTTTTTTTTTACAAGTCCTGTCTCACAGATCCTACCCCCCCCCCCCAAGTTTCTACTTTCCTCTGAAATCCAATTCCCCCTCGGAGTTGATTATTATAGCAATGGGGATGCGAGGGCAGAGGCCCCCTGCAAAAACATAATTTGGTGGTTTGGTTTACAGCCATGGTAGTGGTCCTCAGTGTTTACATCTAAGAGGAACCCAACCATTAAGCATAAGCTTGTGCATATGGAACATGATATCCCAGACAGATGGCCAAGAGAAAGGAACAGTTATAATTGGGTCCCCTGGCAGCAGGGAATTTTTCATGTGGCACATGCTTTCAATGCACTGATGCTTCGAGAAATACTTTTTAAGAAAATCTGTATATAAATGTGAAGTACAATGTTAAACAGCATATTACTTGTAAAACAGATCATGTTATAAATCTCCTACATTGTCCATGTGACAGACTTTATATTGGGACTTTGTCATGAAGCAGCAACCAGTCGAGTAGCTGCATTTACAAAGCCACAAAATTTTAACTGGGGTAGGGAGTTTTAAATACCGGCAACTCCTCTACCCTTTCCTCAAATGGTGTGCATCAGAGGGCACCAGAGTTAGCTCATTTCATTGTGCTCTGAAAGAGGGAGCAATAGAGGAAAGCCGTTTTCATCCTGTTGATCCACAAACTGCCGTCTGAGTCAAGGAGCCGACTGCATTAGGCAGCAGATCACTTGAACAGGCAGGCACTTGTCACTAACACTTCTCACCCATCCACCCAGGATTAGTCCTATTTTTATAGGTATCAAATTTGATTGACAGCAAGAACTTCCTGTACCAAGACACGAAGTGAAGGAATAACAGTCCTCAGCATGAACTAGTGGTAGAGGACTAACCCTCCCTCCAACACCTATACTCACTACGCTAGAGGTGGGGGAAACTTCTAATTAATTAATAACAAAAATAAAAATGGCAATCGTATTCCGAATGGAGGTGGCAAGTTGTCAGGGGTGGGGGGCACTCATCTTCCAGTGTCTGCTCTGGAGGGTGGGTCATTACCCTATTTGCAGGGACACTGGTTTACCGGGATTGAGAAAAGGCAAATTCCATTTTGCACATTGTAAAAAATGGTACCGTCACCGGTGTCTGCTAAGCCAAAATCCGGTTTTACCGGTGTTTGGTTTTGTGTACTTTATTTAACAATTTTTAACTCTGTTAACATGCATTTTAGCAGTTTTGACCTCCACTATTGCACATCCTTCCATCCTTGTACCAATGTAAAGTTATTTTAGGTACAAAATATGATGGCAGCAACATCACTACAGCCCCCATCGCTGAGGTATGATGGAAACAGCAACAAGGCCCCCATCTCTCCGGTGCGATGGCAGCACCAGCAACACTACAGACCCATCCCTCTGGTGTGATGGCAGCAGCAACAACACTGTGTCCCCCCTCCCTCAGGTGTGAAGGAAGCAGCAGCACTGCAGTCCCTATCCATTAGGTGTGAAGGCAGCAGTACCACGTTCTACATTCCTCAGGTGTGATGGCAGCATCTGCACTATGGCCCCCATCCCATTGGTGGACAGCAGCAGTACAACATTTCCCATCCACCAGTGGTTATGGCAGAAGCACTACAGCCCCCCCTGCCTCTCAGGTGTGATGGCAGTAGCAACAATGCAGTCTACATCCCTCAGGGGTGATGGCAGTAGTGACAGCACTATGATCCCCTTTCTTCAACACCCACACCCCACATGCACAAGTTACAAATTACTTGGTCTCTTTGCTTGTTAGAACTCAGATGTGAATTAATCTGAACCACCACCACTACTAAGGTGGACCACATTTGTTTTTTTCCTATCATTTAACTGCTTGAATTGGATTTCTGCCTGTGACACCACCGATCAGGGTTTGGGAACAGGTTTGGGTGTTGGAGGACTGGCCGGGGGGGGGTGAAGGCTTGAGTGTCCAACGACCACTCGCCTTCTCCTGGGAGGGAGGTTATATTCACAGCTCAGTATTTGCTGGCCCCAGGTGGAGGCTGGAGGCATGGCAACACATTGGCCCTCATTGCAGAAGAGAGCGTGATGGACGTCAGCTTGTGCCTTGACATCACGTGGCGTATCATGCTCTCACGAAAATGGAAAAACACCTGCTGGCCACCCAGAGGATGGTTTCTGGTCCCTCCATAAGCATGAAGCCCCAGACACATGTATCTGTTCTGACCCCTACCATGCCCGGGATATTCAGGAAGCTCTTTAGGGTGATTGTCCTCCCCTGCTAGCCTCTCACAGGGGTAGGGGCCCACCGATGAAGGGTTACTTCAGGTTACCTGGTAGCATGGCCATAAGGGGCAGTGGATGATGGTGGTGGGGACACAGCAGCAGTGGTAGGGGGACTTGGCAGGCCTGAAGGAGTGGATGGACAGAGGGTAGGAGGAACAAAAAAAAAAACTGCCTGAATTTGCTTCTTTGAAATAATATCTTCATCTAAAAAAAACATTCACAAGTGATTAGCGGAGGACCTTCTAATGCATCTCACAAACATATGGATTCCTTTTTTTCCCTTGGTCTCCATGAAAAGGGTGTCTCTCAGTTTTCATGTCTGAGTCAGATGTGAATTGAGCACCACTCTACCCACCAGCATCATACAGCCCTGGGATCTTACTTTCCGTGTGTCACTGAATGTGCTCTCCATTCCACTAGCCAAGCATAAGTACACTTAAACACTTAACATTTGCTTTTTATTAAAGCAGTCTGTCAGAAAACCTTTTGTTGTCACAGAGACTGACACAACAGGTGGGAGAGAAGGTGCAAATGATGAAATGGGCAGACTAGGTGGGCCGTCAAAGTCTATGTTTCTATCCCATTCACCTAAATAAGTAGTAAGGCAGCTTGTGCCTTGTGAATATACTTTCATTCAGACTCATTTTTAATCAAACAACTGAGGATTTTGGATGGCCCTGCTGATTATAAACTTGAATAAACTAGTTGGTAACAGTGATCCTATGCTTAGCAATCTATATCCTAGATGTTCATATGAAAAAAATACAATAAAAACCTGACTAAAGTCTAAAAACAAGCTTATAAAACACAAAATGTATCTGAACATTTATATTTACCTATACAACATCATTGCAGCCCGAGTATAACTCGGATAAATTACATGGTACCCTGACTACTGTATGATATAGTAAACATATATTGGTATTTTTTTATATTTTTTTGTAAACTGGGTAAACACACTAGGCAAAACTGCCTGTTTTGAGAGGTGACCCAGGAGCACTGTGGAGGTTAAGTGCCTTTTGCTCAGAGTCGCACAGCATGCAAGTGGAGGTTGTGGAATCAAACCCAAGTCTTCTAAATGTACTCAGTTCGATCACTGTTTGTTATTCTAACCACTAGACTATACCGCCAGCCATAACACCCATATATAATGTTTTTTTTTTGTGTGTCTTATGTTTTCGGCCCCCCTCCCCGGATCTGCCCCTAGAGTGCCTCTACCCTCCTCTCCTGCACAGCGGGATCTCTCCTGTTGATTGAGGGTCCCCTCCCATATTTTTTCCGGTTTTTCTGTCCTCCCCCATAGCTCTGCCCCGGGACATCGGCACAAGAACGCAGAGCGTCCAGAGAGGCGGCGTGTGGATGCACGTCTCTCTCAAGCACCACCCAACATCCCCCCACCCTGGACTCTGCGAACGGAGCCCTTCAAGCCCCCTCGAGTGCCAGTGCTCCCACTGGCATTATCGGGGTTGGCCCCCCCGAGGGAGGAGACCATCCGTTGGGACGCTCAATCCTCCCTCCCCCTGCTGACCCCCGGCAACCCGAGTCCATTCACGAACCCAGGTCACTGGCGTGGCGCGAGGTGCGGCATCCAGCGCCTCAACCCTCAGTGCCACTCGGCCAGCGCATATATAATGTTTTAATATATGATTTCAATAATAGTGCACAGTGCCTACAGTGCAAATTGTGAACATTGAACTCTTTGCAACATTTTACTAAAACTGAATTATTTCCCTCTCCATCTGCTTATGTTTTCTTACACCAAAGTGGGTGTATAGTTGACAGAGCACTGTAAATATCCTGAGGTTGCACTACTGCTTGCAATGCCAGGAACTCGGGATCAGAAGTGAATTCCCGTTGCTAGAGGTCTGGCCAGGGGAGTAGGATCGAGCACCTGGGGGGCTGCTCTCCTCCTCTGGGAACGGTGGCCTGTCGTCCTGCTGCTTTACTGCCACCTGGGTGACTACAGGTGGTGCTGCAATGAGACTGCAGAGCAATTGGGAAGAGAAGAAGCTAGCCAGGATCTGGAGTAGCAACATGTCTCTATTTGCCCTACTTCCTTGGATCCCCTCGAGTTTTGGTGCCCTCAGGAACAGAGACCAGAAAACCAGTAACAATCACCCCACATCGGCTTCTGGTAGAAGGGACCCAGCTGCCCCAGACTTCATAACCAGTTTCCATTAGGGACCCATTGGGCTGCCCGACACACATTAAAGGACTGTGGGGGGTGACCTGAGGCCCTCTCCCTTCCCACCTGGGGAGTACAACCTAGGCAGAATGGGGGCAGGCTCACAGGAGCTCCTGAGCATTACCTGGGGTGAAGCTAGGAGATACCCAGACTAGAGATCTCTGAAAAGTGGAGACTGATGCTGTGAGAAGGGGGCATAGAAAGAGAAAATAAAAACATTTAAAAATATGCTGAAATCTTAGGGATTCAGTGCAGAGAAATGCAATTTCCATGAGGCACCGGTACAAGAATTCAAAATCTGCAAACCAAGTAGGATTCCGTGATTTTTACCGGTGTTACCGTTAAAAACGGTAAACCATTGTCCCTGCCTATTTGTAGACATCTTAATGACCTCAGGACTCAATTGGATTCACTGTGGAGAGAGATAAACAGACTGCAGCATCAGCTTTACTGGAATTCAAGCACTCCTCGTCCTCTCCCCCAGAGACCCACTGGCCCAGGGGGGGTGGAAGGTGGTGGGACTGGGGAGGGAAGTTGCAAAGAAGGACCATGCAAGAGCCACTGGAACCAATATTATCCTGATGGTAAACTGTTTTGCCCCACTGGAGAAGGTACAGGATCCAGACATGGTGAGAAAAGACCCTGAGTTAGGCAAGATGGCTAGATGCAATGGAGAAAAGGCATCAGGAGGTCACAAGAACAAATGTGACAGAGGAAGGAGTAAGCAACTTCTTGCTCTAGGGGACTCAATGAGTGGAGGAGTCGAGTCTCACCTAAGTGTAGGTACACAACCTAAGGTAACAATTAAATGCCTCCCTGGAGCATCAGTGCATCGAGACACTGAATGCACAGGGAGTATAGTGGACAAAGAGGAGCAAGGAATCGATGTACTGGCACCTAGATGGTGGAAGAGACCAATAAGAACTTCATCAAGCTGCGGGAATGGTTGGAGGCTCAACTGGCATTCTCAAAGGTCCTCCCAGTGTGGGGCAAAGGAAATTGCACAGAGCAGATCAGATACAAGGAGACTGAGGAATTCTGCACTTGGCTACAGGGATGGCGTCATGAAAAAGGATATCACTTCATTGGCTCATGGGGTAAATTCTGGGAGAGAAAGTTTTTCCAGTTCAAAGCACTTTACTTATCCAGGGAAGGGATGAGTGCACTGGGGCAGAAATTTGA
Source organism: Neoceratodus forsteri (assembly GCA_016271365.2). Taxonomy (NCBI): domain Eukaryota; kingdom Metazoa; phylum Chordata; order Ceratodontiformes; family Ceratodontidae; genus Neoceratodus; species Neoceratodus forsteri. The sequence goes on along the minus strand of CM057456.1, from coordinate 1,635,548,128 downwards.
TGTTCATCTCAATCATTTAACCTAGGTGGAGGAAGTCAAACACTAGGAACCTATTGGTGACTGCAATTCTGATAGCAACTTAGTCGTCACTCCCTCACAAGCAGGAATTTCTCTTCCACGATCAAAGAGAACATGTAGGGGTGTGCAAGAAGACGTCGATAGACTGGATGGGGATAAGGCAACCACAGACCAGCAGGCTGAACCAAAAGTAGGTAGGAAAAGCACAGATACTGATCAATAGAAAGGGGTGTGCATCAGTGCCAGAAGCCTAAGTAACAAAATAAGTGACCTGCAGGCAATGATGGTGGAGTCCCATGTAGACCTAGTGGCCATCACGGAGACTTGGGCCTTGGAGAAAAATGACTGGAATCTCTCAGTCCTGGGCTACTCCCTCTTCAGGCAGAATAGGAGGGGAAAACAGGGGTAGGGGGCTAGCACTATATGTAAGAGATGGGATAAATGCCTCCTCAGCCGAAATCAACAAAAAGGAGGAAGTGGAATCCCTGTGGGTACAACTCCGCTCAGCAGCAAGGAATGAAGTCTACATCGGAGTGGTATACAGACCGCTGGGACAGGCTGAGAGCAGGGACAGGAGCTCATAAGGGAAATCATAGATGTAACAGTGGTGGAGGATCAGAACATGCCCGATATGGACTGGGGCATCCCAGCAGCTAGTTCCTCTAGAAGTCAAAAGGTGATAGATGCATTACAAGACTGTTTTCTTATACAACTAGTCAATGCTCCAATTAGTCTAGACACCATCCTGGATGTGGTCCTCACAAATTCAGAGGTAGTGAGGATTGTAGGAATTGGGAAACCACTGGCCAACAGTGACCACAACTCAGTGTGGTTTAAATTTGCCTAGGGGTAGTGAAATCTCAATCCATTACAGAAGTTTTAAACTTTAGAAGAGCTAATTTCAACAAAATGAGGACATTGGTTAGGAAAAAGCTATCAAGGATCCATGAGCATCTGGACGTAGAAAACATGTGAAGGCTGGTTAAATTAACCATACAAGTGGCTACCAAAATGTGTTAGGACAGTGACAAAAAAGAACAAACACAAAAAAAAAAACATGTGGTACACTAGCCAGGTCAAGACAGCGATTTGGTCCAAAAAAAGAGACTTTCAACAACTATAAAAGAACCAGGGGAGACAGTGAATGGGAAATTTACATCCAGAAGAACAAAGAAGCGAAGAGTAGGGTGAGATCAGCTGAGGCTGAGACCGAACTTCAACTGGCGGATGGGGTTAAAGTAGGGAATAAACACTTTTTTAGTTATATGCAAGAAAAAAGAAAGCAGAGGGAAGGGACAGTTAGACTAAAAGAGGGAGACAGAATAGCAGAGGAGGACAGACAGAAGACCACTGTTCTGAACAACATTTTCTGCTCTGTGTTCAATAAAGAACACATAGGCCCCATTCCGGAAAGTGGCATCAAGGCAGTAGGCAAAGGGGTCCCTCGAATGGAGTCACCATCATTCACCACCAGCAGGGTCAGAGAAGCTCTGGATCAGCTCAGGATGGACAAATCACCAGGGCCAGATGGCTTACACACGAGAATGCAAAAGGAATTGGTGGGAGAAGTGGCAGTTCCCTTGTCACATTTGTTCAACAGTTCACTTGAGTCAGGAGTAGTGCTGAGTGACTGGAGAAGAGCAGATATTGTGCTCCTTCATAAGGGAGGGAGCTGGGAGGAGGCTGCCAACTGCCGACCAGTTAGCCTTATTTTGGTAGTAGGGAAGTTAATGAAAACCTTCATAAAACAAGAACTTGTAGAATACCTGGATAAGAACAGTCTTCAGGATGACAGACAGCATGGCTTCGTGGCAGGTAGGTCAGATAACATGTGATGTGAGTGAGTGAAAATTGAGTCTCTCAATTTGAGTGACTCAATTTGACCCATCGTAGTAAGAGTGAGTAGTGCAGAACAGTGATGAGTACCGTATAGCGAGTGTAGTAGCGAGCTATACTCGATGGAGCAGGAGTATGGGGATATTTTTGGCCAAGCTGGCTGTTTGGTGTAGTGGCTTGAACCACTGCCCCTGGAGCTGGTGGAATCCAGGTTTGGGTCTTGCTGTATTGGAAATTTTTTGTGTGTGAGTTTCTCCCTTTTCCTGTGTCTGTTCCTCCCCTGGAGTTGATTATAACAATTTTTGAGGATGCAGGGGGCAAAACACTCCCTGCATAAAAGTACTTTGTTTTGTTGTCTCCGTTGGGATATTAAGTGACCGTCACTATTTGCAACTGTTGCTGTAAAACTGGTCGTGCTTTTGACGTTGGGTGGCATTTGATTTGCTCTTTTTGGTTGGTGACATTTAAAAGTAACCTTTATCATATAAAACTGGTAGGTCATGCCAGACAAACTTAATTACATTTTTTGACTGGGTGACTAGGGAAGTAGACAGGGACCACACAGTAGACCTCCTCTACTTCGACTTTAGTAAGGCCTTCGATTTGGTTCTGCACAACCACTTACTGGAAAAATTGGAGGACCTGGGTGCAGTAGTGAGCACAGCCAGGTGGGTAGGAAACTGACTCAAGGACAGAAAGCAGAGAGTGGTAGTTAATGGCAAGAGGTCAGAAGAGGGTGAGGTCACTAGTGGTGTGCCCCAGTGCTCAGTGTTGGGATCAGTCCTGTTTAATGCATTTATCAGTGACATCGGTATAGGTATTCAGGGCAAACTTGCCCTATTTGCAGCTGATATCAATCTACATTGAAGGGTGGACTGTGAGGAGGCAGTTAGGAACCTAAATAAGGACTTGGAGAGATTGGAAAGATGGTCTAAAGTCTGGCAGCTGAGGTTCAATGCAAAAAAGTGCAAAGTGATGCACCTGGAAAAGGGAACCCAAGGAAGGCATATTGGCTAGATGGGGTTCAGCTCAGTGCCTCACAGAAGGAGAGGGACCTAGGAGTCATCATTTGTGATACCCTTAAATAGACCTGTCAGTGCAATAAAGCTTACAATAGGGACAACAGAATGCTAGGGTGCATTGGGATAGGAGCTGATAGCAGGAACAAGGAGGTAATACTCCCACTCTATAGGTCCCTGGTAAGACCTCATCTGGAGTACTATGTCCAGTTTTGGAATTCCCATCTTAAGAAGGACAAGAGCAGCCTACAGGCCATTCAGAGAAGGGCAACCAAGATGATCAAGGGCCTCCAAGAACTCTCATGTGAGGGTCAACTTGGAGCTTTGAATATGTTCCTGCTGGAGACTAGGAGGGAGAGAGGGGACATGATTGAAACATACAAGTTCCTGAGAGGAATAAATAAGGTGCCCTTCTCTGATCTGTTCAACAAAGTTACCGGCTCCAACACTAGAGGACACAAGTGGAATTTTTTATTTATTCTGTTTTTTTTTTATTTACACAGATGGGATGTCACACTGGTTTTCACTTAGAAAAATAATCCCATACAGGGTTCTGAACAAGGGACAATCTAGTCCGAAAACGTACGCCAACACTTAAACAATCATAAAGGGGCATATGGAAATACATCTGTATAGAAATATCAATGAAAGAAGTAATAACACAGAATAAATAAGAATAAAATGAAATGAAACTATCTGGTCTCTCTATACAAGTTGTTGAAGAGTGGTAGAGGTGTCCTATTAATGTTAAACATAAGTTCATATGTTCTGGAACCATAGGACTCTCCCATTTCATTAAGACATTAAGAAACAAGCATTTGTCAATGCCGAACGTTTGCTTGCAGGTATTTGCAGTGGTGTTTGGCATGTATGGTGCTTTACCCTAATGCCCTGTGCGATTGCTGGTATTTGCACAATAAATTGTCAGCATGACCTTGTTGTTACCCCCATTGTGCGCTACATAGGCGGAAACGCGTTTTGGGGAGGATGTGAAAAATGACAGCTGTACTGCTCATAAGGAAGTGTGGTAAAATGGCAATGTTGAAAATTTGGAGTGGAAATATTGAAAATTAGCAAACCTAAATGCGTGGGAACCGTGCCAACGCACACTCGTAAAACAGTCATTTGTAGGATTTTTCACCAAATTTTCAACATTGCCATTTTAAAACCTCAGCTAATGAACAGTGTCACAGTGATTTTCTTACTGTGTCCCATACATTGATTTCGAACACCGACTGCGCCATTGTGCACTACATGGGCGGAAAGACGTGTTGGGCAGGATGTGAAAAATGACAGCTATACTGCTCATAAGGAGGTGTGGTAAAATGGCAATGTTGAAAATCTAGAGTGAAAATATTGAAAATTTGCAAACTTATGAGCGTGCGTAGGAACTGCTCAACACAGAGTCATAAAACAGTCATTTTTAGGAATATTTTCACCAAATTTTCAGCACAGCCATTTTAAGACCTCTGCTCATGATCAGTGTCACTGTGATTGTCTTAATGTGTCCTATACATTGAGTTCGCACACCGACTGCGCCATTGTGCGCTACATGGGCAGAAACACATTTTGGGCAGGATATGAAAAATGACAGCTGTACTGCTCATGAGGAGGTGTGTTAAAATGGCAAGTTAGAAAATCTGGAGTGCAAATATTGAAAATTACATAAGCGTCTGGCGTGCGTGGAACTGCAGTAATGCAGCTCGTAAAACAGTCATTTTAGAATTTTTCACCAAATTTTAAACATAGCCATTTTAAGACCTCTGCTCATGAACAGTGTCACCGTGATTTTCTTAATGTGTCCCATACATTGATTTGCTTTTACCGACTTCGCCATTGTATGCTCTTCATGGTAGGAAACAGGTTTGGAGTGAGATGTGAAAATGACAGCTGTACTGCTCATAAGAAGGTGTGATAAAATGGCAATGTTGAAAATCTGGAGTGAAAATATTGAAAATTCACGAACTTACGAAGACCTGCTGTAGGAACTGCGCAATGCAGGCTCAATAAAACAGTCATTTTGGAATTTATACCAAATTTTCAACATGGGGTTTTGGACCCTTCTCATGAATGATGTCACTGTAATGGCATTATTGAGGCCAAGGTGATTTCACGCGGTGACTGCGGTGCCTCTGAAATCACCGCGCCGGTCCTGAATAACGCCGCTGACGGTGACATCATTCAAAGAACCAAAAATGTTGGTGGTGGGCATTCAAAAATGACTGAGATATCTAATAAAGTTGAAACCCCTATGTAACCCATTATAGAGCTTACTGGCATTTCCTCAGTTCGCAGTTGGCTTTGAAGAGTGCAGGCGTGTTCCGGTCCACGAAGATCATCGGCGCTGAGTCGGAGGTAAGTATGGGGTGAGGGGGTGGGAGAGCTGGGTGCGCAGTGGGTGGGTGCGGGTTGTGGGAGGGGGCTGGGAGGCGCCACGGGACCATTTTGTTTTCAGGTTAAAAAAGCGTGGGACCTTTGCCCGCTGCTGGTGGGCTCCCAGCGTGGCAGAAGATGGCTGGGGGCGAGGAGCTGGCGGGGATTGGGCACCCTGTCGGCAAACAACATTTGCCACGCTGGGGTGGGCTCCCAGCGTGGCACCAAAGCTTTGGGGGGGCGGCGTGATGTGCGCGAGAGGGGGAGGTAGCGCGTGACCCAAGGGGGGGGTGGCACTCAGTATGGCAGTGGTGCTTTCCTTTGAAGCAGAGGAACACCGCTGTCATACTGAGCTCCTGCACCTATTGGTGCAGGACCGCCACACCTGCTCAAGGGAGCAGTGCATTGGGTGGGAGAGGCACACCTCCAAGTTTGCTACTCTCCCAAAACGTTCCTTGCACATGCGCGCAAGCGAATGTAAAAAGGAACAAGAGGTCACCAAATACCAGTTTAAATGTACCCCAGCTGAGTTTTGGCACATATTCCAGATTGTCCCTTCTAGTTTGCTCTGCACCAGCACTAGGAGGGATTTTGTAGATGTTTAGCATACACAGAGATAATTTTCTCATGGAAATTGCACTTGCCTGGCCTTTTTCTTGCTTTCAGCAGCAGCACTTGTGCGTCTGAAGACAGTCTACTTTGGGAGGGAAGGGAAAGCCAGGCAACTGAAGGGACCCATCAGGCCTCACCAAGAGGGGAATTTAAAATCACTCCTTAGTGAGTTTCAAGTGCATTCCAGTTTGTTAAAGGTGATAGGAAATGTCAGTATGTATTGATTTAGCAATAAATTGCTACGTGGTTGTGTCCTTTAGGTGGTTAGCTGTGTTTTTATGTGTGATAAATTTGTTTTTACTCTTTTTTCACTTATTCCGTGATATCTATATATTGGCTGCTTTCACCGCTGTCTGTCTTAGGACAGGGAAATAATCCCTGAGCCTTACATTCTGTGTGATGACATCAACAACACCCTGTATCACACGCTGTTGTTAAACACGCAGAACTGTTAAAATAGCAATCTTGTTTTCTGTGTAGTCAAAAGCTTATTTTTCAAATTTTACTTTCATTTCCTAAATATATTCTGGTTGATAATAACTCTTGAGGTTTTGAAGGTAAATTGTTTTCTGTTTTTAATTAGAATGGTATCAAAGAAATGTATAATGAAACTGGATTTTGAGTGTAACAGTTTGAAATAACATTTCATCCGTACAAGAATCTTCAGATCGGTATTTCAGAATCAGTTTGTTGCTAGCTGATACATTTGTGAGACATCAAGCTTGGTTTTTTTATTTAACTATAAAATTATATTGAGCATGTTAATTATTTACTAACACATCTTTCCACCTACCCTCTTGATTTGATCTGATGGGTGATGTGGTGAAGAATGATATGGATTCTGATCACGCTAACTGAATGCCGTTAGAAGATTAGTATTATCATGAATGCTGATAAAAAAAACCTTTAGTGCGGTCACCGAATGTCAGTTATCCTATGCTTCTCACAGGAAAAGGATGAAAACACATTGAGATAAGTGTAATCGTTACCCATTGTCTGACCCTGAACTCGAGTCCCGCCAGTGCCACTTGTCCAATCCATGACAGTATGTCCATCATGTCACACTGTCTCCCTCTCCCAAATGTTCAAACTCCCGCAGTAGTTTCCAACTTGTGACACGATCCGCAGTAATCAAAAATAAAATGCCCACACATATTTTTTTCACCCATTCAGCACCCTCCACCCACTCTCCATTCACATGCCCATCCCAATGCGACTGACTGCATGAAGTTAGATCGCTTACTGGGATTGCTATCACCTGGCAGATTGGGGGTGCAGATTGGCAGATGGGGGTGCAGTTGTGACAGATGGACGGATGGTTGTGTGATGCGGGGAGGGGTTGGTCTCGTAAATGAGTCTCTGAGACTGTTACATTCCTAATATGCACCTGAGAAATGTAGTGCAGTGTGTAGTGATAGATGGGTTCCTTACTGTGAATGGATCAGCAGCTGCACTCTTGTGCTGTAAGACAAAGTGTCTACTTGTGAGAGCTCCTTCAGTATTTATTCAGTGACTGATCCATCGCATGCTGACAGGCTCGCAGACCAGGACTTTTGACCTGTTGACATGGACCACTCTTTTAAAAAGTAAATCTCACACAAAGAAGTTTTTTTGCAGACATTTTTTCCCTTTCAAACCTTTCCCCATTCCAATGCCCATCCCAATGCTGCTGACTGTATGAAGTTATATCTATTGATCACAACTAGTCGGAGATGGCTAGTCTAGTGAGTATGTTTGTGCTTACAGGGATTGCTGCCATCTGGCAGATGGGATGGTCGGGATCATCAATTCATCCTTGTTACGCCATATTTTCCCATTGTCTCTCCCTAATCTCGAGTCCAACCAGTGCCACTTGTAAATTCCACGACAGAGGCCCAGATATTCAAACTGCAGCCAAAATGTTTGCAACAGCAGGAGCACGCACAAGTCAATTGCGCACATGCGCAACATACACAATATTCAAATGTGGAGCAAGTCAAATTGCACAACCAGCCAATGTCTGAATATCGCACAACCTGCGCCATAGCGCAACCAGGAAGGGGAAGCTGAGCACATATGTCGCGCCATAGCGCAACAAGGCCGGCCCAGCTGAGCAGTCGAGATGTGCCATAGAGCAAGCAGAGAGCCCCCCCAACAGCAGAGCAATGGAACTGCACAACCAGGGAGGTAGGCAAGGGCCCACCACCCATGCCACAGACGGGCACAGAAACACAGTGTAGAACTAACAACACACCCCCACACCTGAAGCACAGCATCACCGGTGGAGGGACAGAAAATCCACTGGCCCATGGGGACAAGCCTACAAAGCACAGCAGGGCCACGGCACCCCAGCACACCCACTGGCAAGCAAATACTGCCACACAAAGGGTCCGGACAACCCAGGTGTACCACAGCCCCTACTGTGCACAGCACACTTTGCTCTGGAACCCCAAGACACCACCCATGAGCAGTGACTGTGACCGGAACCACCATGCCCCCCCCCACCTGGCACAATGCAACCGTGTGTACCACAGAACCATACAAGCCAGACCCACCAGGAGCCCACAGTGGAGTGAGGCAGCACACGGCCAGACCGGCTGACAGCCACCACCACACCAGGGACACTCCCCCATGCAGACACACACACAATCCTAGGACCACACCACACCAGATGCCATGCACACCACTGCAACTGAGCACCTATAGCCAGCTGCAAATCAGAGACCACCACAGTATTCATAACAAAATAGATATATATATTCAATTAAAAACAGAAGAAGAACAACAACAGGAACAACAATAACACTATTTACATATATATACACAATACAGGGGTGGGGATACAGGTACAAGGTAGGGGTGGGTGTGGGGTAGGGGTGCAGAACTTGGTGAGAGAAGACAGGGTGTGAGGGAAGGGTAAAGGGTGTAGTTGTGGGATAGCTATTGCCCCCCAGGCTGAAGATCTGCAGGACGGCTTGGACCCCGTGTCCTTCTCCGGCGTCGCACACCCCTCTGGTTCATTTCCCTGAGGATGCTGATTGATTCCTGTGAATTCTGCAACAGGCGATGGATGGCCTGCTCTATCCTGTGCAGGACCCATACACCTAGGGCAAGAGAACAGAATCAATGGCTAGGACTGTACACAACCCTGAAGCCCACCCAGTATGCATGGCATACAGCCAAGTGCCCTGCCCCTGTGATGGACTCACACACTCACAGTGACCGTGCACGGGTCAAGCCCAACCAGGCAGCAACAGCCATGTGTGCCACTACACACACACACCCCCATGCCCAGCACAGCACAACCAAGGCAGTACAGTGACATGTCTATGTGGTGGGAAGGTAGTGCCACAGCCATGTGCCCAGTGCATGCATGGACCACCAGTGATGCACTCACAGACATGCAGTGCCACTGGACAGTGCTGACTGTCACACGTCGCGTGCATGGGAGTGTTGTCCATGGATGGTGGCCATGCCCTATCCCCCCATTGCACGCAATAGCATCCATGTTGTAATGACACTCACCCTCATCCAGCCGCTGCTGCTGCTGCGGCAGCTGCTGCAGATGATGCTGCTGCTGTTGCGGGCCCATACTGCCACCTCCTCTGCCAGCCACCCCTGCAGCACCCCTGTGCGACTCAGCCTGGGCCCTCCTCCGCTCCTCCATGCCTGTGGGAAACAAATGTTGAGAAGCACATTAGTGAGATCCAAATGCAGACAGCCCCCTGCCCCAATGAGTGTGCCTGCCCACACAGCCAGACCCATGCATCACACACCTGCAAACACTGACGCAGCCAACCATGGAACAACCCTCCTCCATGCTCTGGCCCCAATACACAGTCATACCCCTGCAGACAATACAGGTGCATAGATGGGTCACCCACCTGGCCTAGGCACAATGCCCCTCCTGGCAGGGGACCTGAGGCGTGCCAGCAGTGCCTGCTCCCTCCTGCGCTGGTCACCGTAGCGGTGACTGCACTGCTCCACTGTCCTGCACCACCCTGTGATCTGCTCCAGTGCAGTGGCCACCTGCTGCCACACTTGGGTGCGGGCCAAGTCTAGGGGTTCCCCCCCAAACAGTGGCCCATAGTGAGGCTCAACCACGGCCACTAGGTTGGCCACCTCCAAGCTACTCCACTGGGGAGCTCTCCTGCGTGCCATGTTAGCAACTTGATAGTAGGCAATATGGCGCTCCGCAGCGCGTCAACCCCAAGTGGAAATGTTGCGCAATACAACCCCGTCTGTCCCTATCACGCTGTTCAGGCAGCACCATTGGTCCCTATTGCACTGTTATCGAACAGCGCGATAGAACTGCACACATGCCAGATGTACAGCGCCAAGGGGGCAAAGGTCGGGCACAAGGTCATGTCTCTGGCGCAAGGCCATGCACAGTGCCATCGGATGTCTACACATCCAGTGCGAGCGGTCACCTGTGTGCCAGTGCCACTGTGGACTATTGCGCAGTTGTGCCACAGCGCCATGTGGTGACCAGTGCTGTAGCACCACTGGCACAATGGTGGCCTTGTCATGAATAGCTGACCATGCACAGCATGTAATCAGCACGGCAGACGCCTGTGTAAGGTACCTGGGCATGTATGGTGTGGTGTACTACGCAGTCACAGATCTGTGCCATAGGCTCAGCTGGCTCAACCGTATTGCGTAAAGCGCAACAGCGCGATATTCAGCCGTCATATGCAAATCAGCTGATCAGTCATTCAAAGGCGCAGCAGCATGATTTGCATCCCATTAAAGTTGCTCCACTCCTAATTTGCATGCATTGCGCTATAAATGTGCGACAGTGATCTGCAGCGGCCATATTTGGTTACTGCAGGTGATACGTGGGTTGCATGTTGTGTGATATTATGGACTATGGTCATGGGAAAATGCTGTGAACTGCACAGTCACAGGTGTCCACTTCCACCCATACAGACTGTGACATGGCCGAGCAAGGACTGGGTGAGGAGGATGATGGTGGGCAGAAGAGGAGGCCCAACTTCACAAAGGCTGAAACAGAGGCACTCTATGAGGCCTACCTGGATGAGGAGAGCCATTACTCAGAGGATGGCGGGGCACCCCTCAGGCCCATGCTGCTGCATGGGAGGGGGGGTAGCTCGTGCCATAAACCTGCATGGAAGCCACCAGCGCTCTGTCCAGGAATGTAAGAAGAAGGTGGGGACAGACAGGAGATGGGTTAAGGAGAAGGCGGCAGCACTCAGGGTGGCACGCGCTGCCACAGGCGGGGGCCAGCCAGAGGTGGCGCAGCTGACCCCGGCGGAGGACCGTCTTGCTGCATCCATGCAGTGCAGTGCTATTGAGGGCATTCCAGGCGGTGGCTTTCAGACAGGTGGAAGCCTATCACTGCATGGTATGACATGGTGGGGGGGGGGGAAGGTTGATCCCATGCACTAACATGTTCTCACTTTCTGTTACAGATCCTGTGCACCTGCAGGGGACAGTGGTGGTGGGCCAGTGCACTGTGGACGTGCAGCCAGAGTTGGAGGAGGGCCCATCCACATCTGCTGGTAGCTGGCGTGCATTGCACCAGTGTGCACACCTGGCTGCCATCTCTGATGTCGGTGAGTCAGGTGTGGGGGGTGCCCTTCCTGTGTCCCAGCAGTCTGGCATGCAAGCATGCCAGCATGCTGTGGCTGAGGCTGTGGCATGAACCTGCACCATTGATGATGCAACGGCTGCTATAGGCAGTGACACGTGTGTGTCACAGAATGGACACACAGCTGGACAGCCCGTGCCCATGGACCTAGAGGGTTCCACCATGTGTGCCTGCACGTCAGCACAGTCCCAGGCTGTGCCTGTCAGCACCGGTGGGGCAGCACCGGTGGCTATGCAGGTCCCTGGCACTGTTGTGGACACAGCATTGGAAGGACTGGTCCCCTGGGCACAGCAGGCAGAGGGGCAGCAGCGGCAGTCACCCACTGGGTCTGGCGGTACAGGGTTCAGCGGTGGCATATGCACACCACCTGTTGACTTGCCCATACCTGGTCCTGTTGAACAGCGGCCACCCTCAAGGGGTGTTGAGCATCAGACCCTTCCATCCCCTGGGGGACAGGTTGCCGATTTGGCAGACGACCCATTTGACGAGCACACCCACCTGCTGCGGGCATCAGTACAGCAGCAGATGCGGGTTGCAATGTCCGTGGAGGCACTGTGTGTGGATGTGGAGTGGCACAGCAGGGACAATGCAATGATCCTGGCAGAGACGGTCCAAATGTGGATGGATGTGACCGCAGCCATTGACAGGCTGACCCAGGCATTGGTCGCTCTCGTGGCCACATTGGGCACACAGTCAGGTGCCCCTGTATCACGCATCCCACGCAGTATGCTCTCCACTCCACGTTCCTGGCATCGTGTGACACCCAGCCTGTCGACGCCGGGTTCTGCTGTGGGCATCCCGAGCACCTCTGGTGCAGGTATGTTTGGTATGCTGCAGAACCCTGTGCGGACAAGGTCGTGCTCATGCAGTGGGACCCTGGTGGTCCATCAGTGCCACCCCATGTGGCCCATGTTCAGCCTGCCAGTGCAGCTGGGTCACGGTGGGGCCACCCATGCATCCGTGGTGGCCATGGCTCAGTGCCACCTGACTGACCTGTCTCCCAGTGTGGGCCCTGTCTGGTGCTGCCCTGTCTGCAATGTGTGTCTTGCTGAGCAGTGCACCGCTGGGTGCCCTGCCCAACACGCCGACACACGGACCACCTGCACACCCACCTGACTGCTGTCCACAGGTGTGTGTGCATGATGATGCCTGCATTGTACTGTACACCAAGGTGCAAAGGTGCCTAGCATCTGACACACGTACATGGACAGTACAGGTGGTGGGGGAGGTCTGTGGATCTGTGTGTTTGACATGTCTGTTCCTGCTCTGCTGTGCAACTGTCCCTGTGCTGTGTGCCTGTGTGTGTGTGTGTGTGTGTCCCTGTAGCGTGTAACTATTCACCCCTCCCTGATGGTGTGTTTGTGCGCCTGTACCCTTCCACTCCCCTTGCCATCATGCACCCCTGGTGTGTTACCCTGTGTGTATGTGGGTTGCGCCTAGACAGTGTTGGTTGCACATGGCCCCGTGACTTACCTGTGTTGTGCAAAATGCTCCTCTGTGATGGTGTCCCCATGCAGCTGGCCCTGCCAGATCAGTTGAGAGTCACGCCGTCCAAGGGGGGCTGCTCATCCCCATCGTCACCGGCATCACCGACATCCCCATTGCTGTCCCCCTCCTCGACCTGTACGGCTATCCCACAGTCTTTGGCCATGTTGTGCAGGAGACAACAGGCCAGGAATATCCCACAGGCCTTTGAGGGGCTGTACTGTAGGGCACCGCCGGAGGTGTCTAGGCATCGGAAGCATGCCTTCAGCATCCCAAACACCCGCTCAATGATGTTACGTGTGGCGGCATGTGCCTCATTGAAGCGTTGCTGCGATGGGGTCGTGGGGTGCCGGTAGGGTGTGAGCAGCCAGGGACAGAGTGGGTATCCACTGTCACCTGTGTGGAAATAGTGTAGGTTAGTGTCATGTTCAGGTCCATATTGTCCCTAGCCCTGTGTGCCACCCCCATGGCACCTGTGGCTTTCCCACCCGTCCCCCAACTTTGCCGCTCCTACATGCATACTCACCCACTAGGTGTCCTGTGGGGATGTCCCCACTCTCGAATCGATGGCACAGTGCAGACTGGTACCATATGAATGAATCATGTGCTCCACTAGGGTGCATGGCACAGACATTGATGATGAGCCCAGTGGCATCACACACCACCTGGCAGTTGACACTGGAGTACCCCTTCCGGTTGCGATATGCGGCCCCATCGGGGCCAGGTGGTGTGTGAATAGCCAAATGGATGCAGTCTATTGCCCCTAGCATGCCAGGCATACGTGCCACCCTGTGGAACTCCTGTATGTTTGCTGTACGCTCTGCCACAGTGCTTGGGAAATGGATGTACTCCGCAGCGTGTGGCAGCAGTGCGCTGAGGAATTGGGTGAGGATGTGTGACGTGGCCGATTGTGTTATGCCTGTGGTGTCCCCTGTTGGCCTCTGGAAGGTACCCGTGGTGAGCAAGCACATGCAGGCTGTTACCTTTGTCTCCACTGACAGAGCGTAACTCCGTCTTGAGGGTGCCTGCATCACATCACTGCACAGCTCACAGAGCTGCCTCAGTATTGCCTTGTCCAGGTGGTACTGGCCCACAATCTCGACATCCGAATACATCTCAAACCTGATGCGGGCATGGTACTGCCTGTTGGGGGTGTACCACCGATGGGTCCTTCCATGGCCACGTCCCCTGCAGCATGCCTTCTCACCACCCTCACTACAGCTTCCATGTGGAAGGTGGCACTGTCCATCTCCCTGGCTTGTGTCCCCCCCAGCTGTTGTTGTTCTGTTCCCCCCGCTGTCCTGACTGCTACCTTCACTGCACCAGGTACACCCACTGGCCTCCAAACTCTGTGGCCCCACACGCCTTCGGCTGCCACTATTCTGTCCTGCCTACTCCCTGGCCTGCACTGGTTGCTGCTGTGGCCTGCTCCCTGTTGCCTCGCCTCATGAGCATTCCCTGTCTTTCTTCGCCTCATCCTTGAGCCTTTTATTTTGGCTCATTTCCCGCATTAAGCGCAACTTCCGTCTATTCCACTGTTGCGCATTGTGCAAGCCTTTGAATATCGCATTGCGCTCTTTATGCATGGATCCACCTCCTTTGGTTGTGCATGCCTTCATTTGCATTGCGCTGTTGCTCAGCATGTTTTCAGTGGCGCAACTGCATCCCCCGGAATATCACGGAATGGAGCATTTTCAGACTTGCGCTGGCGTAACCCTGTTGTGCATGGCGCAACCCTTTTGAATATCCAGCTCAGTATGTCCATCATGGCACTCTGTCTCCCGCTCCCAAATGTTCAAACTCCCGCAGTAGTTCCAACTAGTGACACGATCCGCAGTAATCAAAAATAAAATGCCCACACAAATTTTTTTCACCCATTCAGCACCCTCCACCCACTCTCCATTCACATGCCCATCCCAATGCGACTGACTGCATGAAGTTAGATCGCTTACTGGGATTGCTATCACCTGGCAGATTGGGGGTGCAGATTGGCAGATTGGGGATGCAGTTGTGACAGATGGATGGATGGTTGTGTGATGCGGGGGGGTGGTCTCGTAAATGAGTCTCTCAGACTGTTACATTCCTAATATGCACCTGAGAAATGTAGTGCAGTGTGTAGTGATAGATGGGTTCCTTACTGTGAATGGATCAGCAGCTGCACTCTTGTGCTGTAAGACAAAGTGTCTACTTGTGAGAGCTCCTTCAGTATTTATTCAGTGACTGATCCATCGCATGCTGACAGGCTCGCAGACCAGGACTTTTGACCTGTTGACATGGACCACTCTTTTAAAATGTAAATCTCATGCAAAGAAGCTTTTTTGCAGACAGTTTTTCCCTTTCAAACCTTTCCCCATTCCTATGCCCATCCCAATGCTGCTGACTGTATGAAGTTGTATCTACTGATGACAATGCAATAAAAAGTATTCATAGCATGGAGTCCCATTACAAGTTGATGTTTATATCTTATCTCCCAACATAATATTGTGTGTAAAATGAAATAAGTTGAAAAAAAATCAACATGCCCCCACAATGCAAAGCAGCATGGGCTGCATATGCAAGTCACCACAGAATATTCTATTTGCACCATTTACAAACTGTGTGAGAGGCAGATTTCAATTATTCCTTGTGAATCATATACTGATGGATAGATCACACTGTTTCTGCAACTTGTTCCATGTTCTGCATTTTGTATGGTGCCCTTCAGATTAGTTTAATACTATAATTAGGGATTGTAAATGTACTTGATCACAACTTGAATACTGAGTGCAGTTTTGGCATCCCTACTTACAGAGGCACATTGCATTTCTGTATGGGGTCCATATGAGGGCTACCATGATTATACTGTGAGTGTAAGGATGCCCTATTAGGAGAGTCTGGAGTTGCTCTACCTAAATTAGATTGATGAGAAAGTAATACTTATTATCTGGCAGTGCTGTAAATTATTGCATGCAAAAGTAGTGACTTTATCAAAACATGCTAATATAATTTTATTTGTCAAAAAATAGATGGTGAGATGTGTAGCACCACTCTGCAAGAATTCTGAATTGTCTGGTAAATCATTCTATATGTTCCCCAAGTTACATGGTTTGCGCGAGAAATGGAAGTCCTTCTGTAGCAGACCTGCCTCATGGGAACCAACTTTTCGCACAGTGTTATGTGAGGATCATTTCCAAGACACAGACTTTGTAGTCCTGCCACATGTGGCAAAACAGTGTGGGTTCAAGAAAATTAGTCTTAAAAGGGGAGTAATACCTAGTAAAAAATATCAACATCAGGTAATATACAATTGTATCTTTTTTACATTAACTAGATGTCTCCACAAGTGCTGATGATTATGGGGCCTATGTAATATTACTCATTATACTTTATCACTATAGCTGTCGAGATATAGTATCATGTACAGTACTCACTGTATTTGTACCATCCGCATGGCATGGGATACTGAAAATATGAGAAGTAAAAAAAAATACTCTATTTGGGTAGATGATCAAAACAGTCTATCTTGGGTCCTATACATGATAACTGTAAACATCATATAACATTCAGATGATTTCCCACTGAGTGCACAAAGAACACAGCAGATCATTCCTGTCCCTAACTAGCTATATGACTGCTGCTTTCCTACCAATAAGACTGATATTACTCTAGTAACCACATGGATCATGGACTATAGGTGATGTGGGCAACTGGGTGGCGAACTGGTTAACCGGCAGTAAACAGAGAGTTGTGGTAAATGGTATACAGTCAGAAGTGATGCAAGTCACAAGTGGTGTACATCATGGATCAGTGTGGTAGACAGTCCTCTTCAATATCTTCATCAGTGACATTGCAGATGGCTTGAAGGGTGAGGTTTGACTGTTATTGTATGACACCAAGAACTGCAACGGAGTAGATGATACAGATGGCATGGGCAGAATGAGAAGATTAATTAAAAAAAAAAAAAATTACATATATTAAGAGTATTTCATATTTCAATTTCCTTGCATGTTGATGATATCAAGGTAACATCTACATACTGCACTGAAGAGGTACAAGCAGCATTAGCATTGATTGATTTTAGTTGCACACCAGAAGACATTTCCCAAAATCAACAGTCGACAACTGATAATATAGCCGTGAACCAAGATGCATGTCTTGGCATCAGTACAGTAAGTATCTTTTATGCATACGTGCTAAACCATGGTCAGCATATGGTTAAGCTATTGATGTATGTTATTAAAAGATTAACATAAGGCTGCTAGAATGTATTTTGGGCCACCATACACTACATAGAACACTGTATGGCATCCCAAACAACTAGACAACTCTTCTCACTCTTGTTTTCTATGACGTATGAGGGACCGTTCGTGCTTCACTCTCGAGGTCAGAAGCCATCATATAAAACACTTGGAAGATGTAGGTTAGTGGGAGATTTACCATGGCTGGTTCAGATTTACAAACTTGACTGCACCTTGTGGGAAAACCGCTCCATCCATGGTAAATCATCTGATAATCCACACCACATTGTGCTTTATTGCTTAAATACAATGCTGTCAGACTCCTAACTGGCAATTATATTGAAGCATTTCCTATACCATTTTTAATTTTTATAGAATGAACAAGATATTGTTACAGTGGGACAACTGCAAGATTGTGAATTGACAACATACTTTGGGGAGTCACCAATGGGCAGTACAGTATTAGAAACCTCATGTACAGTATTGGATTCCATGTCAACTTATCCCACCTGCAGTACTCCAATTCCATCATACTCATCGAAAGTTAGTACAACAAGACTGGCACTTTATACATGATAAATATTATACAGTGAGTAGTACAATGTTGATACAGGTATAAATCAATAATACTAGTGATTTGGTGTACTATGGTAGCTATGTCATCACCTCAGTTGTGAACAGCATTGAAGTACTGAACACCTGCACATGAACAGTATTATGAACTGATATAAATTTGATAAATATTTACAGGAATTCTGGATTCATTTTCTTGTATCTGTATTAATTAATAGACACATACAAACTGTTCCATCATGGATTTATTCAAGAAATTAAACTGTCTTGAATACGATGTTCCAATAACTACAAAATGCAAAAGAAACACAAATCATGATTCAATAGGAAACCATTCTAACAAGAGGCTCAAGAAGGTATGTCAAAATCGGTGCAAATTAATACAAGTGTTAGTAGGCCCCTGTAGTCTTATTTTCACCCCCTCCCCCAATCCACCCACAACTCAGACCATCAGCAAAGAATCAATAAATAGCAGCGTTGTTAACTGTAAAGTGTGGTAAAGTTATTGCATGGAAAGTATGATCTGAATTGCCTTTTACAAGTGACACACTGCTAAATGTATATGAGATACCATTGCTTCTATGTATATAATCGTTAAGATTTTAGTTTTCAATTGAAGATATTACCTCAGTTTGTAAAGCTCAGACTATTCAATTGAGATATTAATTTTATTTAAGGAGGTAATTATAAACAAGCAGAGTACAGCAAAGAAAAGAAGTAAATCAACTCAAGTAGTTAGACCGCCTTGGTATAAAAGTAAATCAACACAAACAGAAGGCCACAGTTATGGTGTGCAATTTAAAGATCAAGCTACACAGTGCAACTTGTGTGACTGCAACAGTACTTCAATGGAATATGATGATCTTGACTGCACAAGTGATGAAATTAAAGATAACATTGAAAAAGACCCAGACTGGACATTTGGACATCATGAACATGAATCAGAGAATGTTACTAGCAGGCAGACAGATGAAATAATAAACAATAACAAGTAAATATTAATATTTTGCATATAATGTGTTGTTTAACAATAATAAATAGTTAAAAAAAATTCATGACAGGATATGTGGGATTTACACACGTCTTGTGTGGTAAGTCAAGAGGCGCAGCTGAGTGACTTAATCACACAAGAAGTGGGTCAATCCCCAAATATACCCTCACCCTGGAGGGGTATATTGCTATTATAAAATGTCCCCGTTTTGTGCAGTGGTGTCCTGGGAGGGAGAGGGGGAGGGGTAGGGCTGCCAGTACTGGGCCATGACTTGCAACATAAGTTGAATGTGCTATCCTCCACATGGCATAATCCGCATGTTGCAAGTGACGGGACACCTCTGCTCTTCAAAAAAAGTGCAGAGTCCCTGGCGAGTTGCGACATCTTACCTGGCATTGGGCATAATATCTATATTGACTGCTGGATTAAGCGTAATTTTTGTAAATCAATTATTTTTCAATTATTTATTAGGTTATATGAAATGACAACAGAGAAGCCAATTCACGATCAGAAGAAATTTGTGGCATATGAAGAATGTCTTGCATTCCTACTGTCTGTCTGCCCATTATGTTTTGCAGTGTGCAGACTTTTTATATCACATATGTCTGGAAGCTGCATTACAGTTGTCCATATTTGCAGAAATGGCCATATCAACAAATGGGTTTCACAACCAAGATTTGGCAGGATGCCAGCAGGGAACTTGGATTTAGTATCTGCCATATTCTTAACTGGAATTACACCAATGAAAGCAATAAATATGTTCCATTCATTAAAGATCCCATGTATACGCTACAGATCATTCACTTCACTACAGAGGCTGTATGTTGTCCCTAGTGTATTTAATTTTTGGCGAGAACAACAAAAAATCATGTTTCATCTTCTAGAAGGAGAAGCATTAGACATTGGAGGAGATGCCAGGTGTTGTTCTCCAGGACACAGTGCTAAATATAGGAGCTACTCATTCTTGGAGCTAAATATTAACAAGGTTCTTCATGTTGAACTTGTGCAGGTACTGTTTGTTAGCATGAAATATCAGCGTATTTCATTGCTTATTATTTTATTGTATAGAGTAAGAGTAGTTAATAAACATTTAAAAATGGGGTAATAATGTCCCATGCTCTGTTTGGCTGATAATCCTGTCCAGATAGGCATGATCATAAAACAGAGTGCATAGAATTTTCATTTTTAAAATGTCATAATGTTTTTAATCTCTATTTATTTATTAAGCAATACGGCATGGCAATGGGGTGATTAACTGACCAATAACATTATCCCTGGGACAGCCTTATTGGTATTATAATATATATAAAAAAAAAAGTTATTTAAATAGTTATAGAAGTGGTTCTGCAAATGATTAGCATGTACATGTATGTTTATCAAAAATTAACATACGACTGACAGAATGTTTACAGCCAATCGGAAAGCTCTAATTTTCATACCCTTTTTATAATTTAAGTTGTTGTTCTGCATAGTGACAATGGATATTACAAATATTTACTACTTTTCTAATCTCACATAGTCAAATGAAGTTGCAAACTCAAATGCAATGGAGTTAGAGGGACTGAAGAGAGTTCTGAAATATCTTAATGATAAGTATATGACTGTCAAAAGTCTAACCACTGACAGACACCCAAAGGTCCGCAAGTTTTTACATGAGAATTGCCAAAGCATTAAGCACTGGTACGATGTGTGGCATATATCAAAAGGTATGTTAATAAGGCTATATTTGAGAATCCACATGTGTCACTACAAATTCAACACAATAATACTATTTCTGTCTACTTTGCTGTTCACAAGGTCTGAGGAAAAAAATTTATGCCGCGTCAAGGAAAGCACAATGTAATACACTAATACACTTGGTTACTGGACATCATCTATATCAAATTATCTGTATTGGTGTGTGGCTTCAAGCAATGGTGACGTAAACTTAGTTAGAGCTAAATGGGGTAGTGTTGGGAACCATGTAGCTAACATACACAGTGGACACAGTGAGTGGTTTCCACAATGCTTACATGGCGATCTTGGTGAAAGAGAATGGCTAATTCTAGGTGAAGTTTGTTTTGAGGTTATGTTTTATGAACCATATCAGTTCTGTAATTATGTAACTTTAATAATCGGCAGTGTGTGTGTGTGTGTGTGTGTGTGTGTGTAAATACATATATATATATGAAACAAGCAAATAAATCCATGTGGCCTGGTTAGCTGATACTTGATTCTAGCCATTGTAGTAAGAGAGTGCCACCATTGACTACACCAAGACCTTGTCAAGCAGGGCAACGCACAGACTACATAATCCACCTATTTGCTGTTTTCTATCACAAAAAGTACTTCAGTTAGGTCCAGCTACTTTGTGCTACCATCACCCAAGATGTGATGGTATCCCTGCACAACACATACTCTGTCTAGCATTAGTGCTTACTTTACCATAGTGATCTGTTCTGCATCCTGAAAGTGTGGGTTCCAGATTTTCAGTCTGACCCCATTGTACTAAGATTACATTTTCATCACTTATTTATTTATTTATTTTAATAACGATTTAGTAGTTAATTGTTAGTATGTTAATTAATTTGTTATACCATGTTAAAGATTAATAGATATCTTTTTTACTTATTACTTGTTCATTTTTTGTGTGATCAACCAGTTAAAATTTGTTTTTCACTGATTCTAGTAATGATAGTAACAAACATTTAGAATTGTTTGATCTCAAGTTACAATATCATTGTTCAATCCATTCACAACAGGCTCAAAGCAGCATAAAGAACTACTAATAATACTACATAATAAGCAGCTGTTGTCTGATGTCACTCAGATGTCCCCGAGCAAGCAAACATCTTGCGTTGAGGCATTCCACAAGATAATTATACAATTTGCACCTAAGAACTTGCACTATTTCTTCACATACATGAAGGCAAGGTACTAAATTTATATTCACTAATGTACTCTGAAGTTTATTTGTTTAATGATGTTATTACAATTTCCTGTGCTAAGGTGACCAAATCCACCATGAAACTGATCATAAAAAAAGAGGTGTACAGTATATGGAATATAACGTAGTAATACAGGAATATTAATTAAAGAGTTACATATGGATGATATAGATGATGATTTATAGGGGTTTGTCATTAACATAGAAGATAATGGCTGGGGATCGGGTGATGACCACGCTGTAATCACCTCGAGTGGTTGCTAGGACAACATGTAAACCTCGAGAACGCAGCTCGAGAGGTTTACTGTAGCCCTAGCAACCATGAGTGGTGATTTCAGCGTGGTTGTCACCCGATCCCCAGCCATTATCTTTTATAGTGTATGGTCAAAAAAACACTGTTTGCATTCTGTGTGTGAGAATTATGGAACTCTGGTGCATTTTTTTTTGTTATGCCACTGTTTGGAAGTTCAGAAGTGTGGTTAACAACTTTTAAAATTCTAAACAGTGCATAACAAAGCTGTGTGACTGCTGCTTATGGTGGTTAATAGTCACTTACCATACATTATAAGACTGTAATCACCTCGATAAGAGATTTCGTCATTGTTGTCAAACCCAAATACATTATCTTTTATAGTGTGTGGGTTTATTTCTTATCAAACTGTGGGAATGAAATTTTTTCAGCCCCATCACACCACCAACACACATCACCCAATACATTTAACATGATGACATTATTAAAGTTTGCATTTAACACACCCACTGTAAGAAGTTTTATTAACTGTTAATTTTGATGTATCATAGAATTGTCCATACAGCAATTGATTACAATGAAAATTCATGCAGAGAGCAAGCAAGAACAAAAATGGGAGATCGTCAATGGAAGGTCTCATACCCAAAATACAAATCCGGTTGCGGCATTGTCAAACAAGTGAAAATTCCCTGTACTTATGGTAAATAATGCTGGAATTACCACATTTAATACTTATTTAATAGTAACAGACAGATTGGTTGGTATTGTGCAACACCGGATTGTCAAGGTGGCATAATGTTGAATGTGAACACTGGAGTGGGTCCTCATTACACCACTGAGCCTTGTGGTACTGTACGATACTGCCCACCCGGTTGGTTATTATATATTATGTATAATACATTAAAGAAAAGCATACTAACGTGTCAGAAATGATGGATACTTGAATATATATGTGGGAAGCAACATAAGCACCGGGTCTTGTATTACACGTAAAATTGCTAACATAGTTGATCATACTGTATTTTTTATACTGTATAATACCATGTGGAATATGTGTGCTTGACTTATTTTGCTTTCAAAATGAAACTGACACAGGTTATAGACTGATGTTCTGACACGATAGGGCAGAATCACAGTCCATCACCTTTAAAACAGTAGTATAACTGCATTTTGAAATTGATGGACTTCTGTACAGAAAAAAACACTCTACCATACACTATGCAAGCAATCATGATGGCAAGGGTGTGTGTAAACCATATTGAACAGCACATCAAGGGGCATAGTAAGGCAAGAGGTAGAATGTTGAGTGACTTCAGCTACTATCATTGCTGTGAAAGATGGTTTACACACTCATATGAGAGCCTTATTGTGCTCATAAAATTTGCTTGTTTTTTAATTTTAAATATTAGGAGTAGCAGGTAATATTTAAAATAATTATATTCCATTGTCACATTGATATGTAAGTATCAACCTTAAAATGCAAACAAATATTTAATTGTTCATTTATCTGATGATTTGTCACAACAGATTACATAAAGGATATTATGACAGTCATACAAGATCACAGACGGAATTTTCCTACTTATGACTCTGCGAGTAAATACGTTAAAGATAACAGTGATTCAGTTCCTACCAGTCTAGCATCTAAATATGAGAAAGTTAACAAATCAGAGGCTGTTAAACATCATCACAGTAGGTTCAATTTTGAAATGAAAAATGAAAACAACACGCAGATGAAGTCATAAGTTGGTTCTTCAGTATCCATGAGTTTATTTGATGAAAAGTCTTGAAATGGCAAAATGAATTACATGACAATAATAAATATGGCATCAGGTGTTAGAGTAGGTTTTTCATACCTTCAAAGCATTAATAAAACTGTGTAGTGTGTATGCATTTTATGAGGGACAGTGACTATAGAGCACTGGCATCTGACTCCCCCCCCCCATCAATTCCCGAAATGTAACACACTCTGCCCTCAAATCTGTTTTTTAGTACTACGTCATTCCATCCTGAGGTTCCCATCATAACGTCACAAGATTCTATACATATACCTCTGCATACATCCCTCATAAAGTACAGCAGGGTAAAATGTTTCAATTACCATATACTTTAAGCTGTTATTACATGTTTAAATACATTAAATCTTTCAAAAAAATTATTATCTTTATGATACAGTATCTCTTAGCTTCTTTACTTTTTTTTTTTCAGTCTCAGATAAAGTACGACAAGTTTGTTTGTATGGAACAGAAAAATTGGATGGCACGGGGGTAGACATTGTCAGTTTTCATTCTTAATGTATTACTATGCATGTTGCCAATGTTTCACTGTAAGATACCATTTTGTACAGATAGAGAATTGTGAATGGTGTCTGTTATATAGATTATGTAATCACCTTAGTAAAAAATAAGTCGGTGGTAGAACAAAGAAAATAAAATTGCAATACATTGCATCAGATTTGCTAAAAACAGATATAAGAAAGTTGCTATGGAAATTCGTCCTAATTTTATGCACATTTTTATTAACTAATAAATAAACACATGTTTGTGCTAAGAATAAATAATTAATTATGATGATCTGATTGTAAGTGCTGTCATTATATCAAAATGTAACATGTGGGACTACGTCCCACTGAGAGTATTTAAAACCACAGTATGTTTCAGATGGAAATGCATGTCGAATAGAGTTGACAACACAAGAAGGTAAAACCTTATGATTGTTCTTCCCCAGTCTCTTGAATATCCAGTGCACAATTGGCGATATGCCAAGTATCGATATGTCCTATTAGGAAAAGAAGAAAATATAATATGTGACTAGCTGCACAATTGATCAGACTCAATAGACAGGATGCCTGTGTCTACTTACAATGGTGGATGTCTGTATTTTTATATGCAGACTGACCATGTACTGTCATATGTGCACACAGCAGTGTTATCATTCAACAAATTGCTACGAATAACTATGAAAATCAGTCAGAATATTGTTGTCACAAAGTGTGGTGTACCCACGTTCTTATAATTTTATGGTGTGTTGTGTCAACATTTTGTGGTTAAGTCGCTCAGCTATGCCTCGTTAAACACTACAGAAGGTGTGGGTAAACCCAGTAACCCACACCCTATTTTGCCTTATTGCTTACATTTTACACAAGAGTAAACGTATCACTTCAAAAGAAGTGTAAATAATATAATATCATATATCAAGATACATACTCATTAATAGGCTCTTCATCACCACGTGGTCCATCTTGCTCAATGTAGGTGTAGTATACCATCTCAAGCAGTAGATGTTTCGACAATTGACTTCAAAACCAGGATGCATAGTAATGCAATGTGTGTTAACCTGAGACATTCTTCTACGAACTTGTAAGTAACCATGACAACATATGTTTTCAATTTGAGTAGGCATAGGCTGACAATTACTACAAGTACACCTAAATGTAAGAAAAAAAAAATAATATTTATGTATTTTCTTAATTATAACCACAGTATACAGTACCCGATTTACAACTGCAAGCAGCTGCAACAAAATAGTACAATGATTAGCAAGGCATTTGAAACCATCCCAAACAAGAAGTTAGTAGACAAGTTGGGCAATCTGAGAGTGGGTTCCCAGAAGGTAAACTGGATCTTGATGTGCACAGTGGGTACCTTTATCTAAACAATGTTGATGCAGGTTTCATAGATTCATAGAAGTATGACGGCAGAAAAGGACCGAAACAAGTCCCACAAAGTCTGCCCATTTGTCCAGCTATTTGCTTGGACCTGTGCCCCCCCTTTAACACTCCCCTGTGGTTGTCCTGTGCCCCTTTGAATCCCTCCACTGTCTCCTCTCCTACGACTGCCTCTGGGAGTTTGTTCCACTTTTCCACCAGTCTCTATGTGAAATAGTACTTTAATATTGTAACCCCTGAACTGCCCCCCTCCACCTGCAGGCCATTCCCCCTCATCCTCTGATTTCACTTCATCTTGAAGATGCTTCCACCCTGGCACCCTGTTTATATTCAGAGTATACAGTTCAAATGGTGTCAGTAATGAAGATGCTGGGTCTGCACCAAATGTCATATGTAGACAGACTGATATACCTCAGTATGTATACAATGATGAAGGGCAGACACAGGGTAGATATGATATAAACCTTCAAACATCTGACAGACACATATGGGGCACTGAAGGGAAGCATAAGGTAACGCCTGTGCAAGGGTACAGATAATTTTTTGGTCAGTGATTTGTTTACTGCAAGTTGTTTCCCACCTAGCAGTATTGCCATCTAGATGGCTGTAATACCATCCATTTACTTGCTTCAGAACCCCTACCTGTACATCAAGTATCATAACCACTGGATGACTGCATTCACTAACTATCCTGGCCATCTTCACGATTGCCTTTATGTCCAGTCTGTGAGAACTACTGATACTGTCACATGTAATGCACATGACTGCTACTTAGGTCATCTGCTATTCTGCTTCCTCTGTTAGTGACTCGTGTGTATAAATAACATTAAATTATTTATTTACTTAATTTAATTTTGCATACTTCTATTTTTAGGGTCGAGCCAAAGTTTTTTATATGTGAGGAGAGCTGCGGCCATATCTGTAGGTGGCTAATGAATTATGTGAGTTGCCCTGGTTGGAAGGGACTTGTTTTAGCAAGTGGTGGTACTCTCCTAGTGCACTGGCTAGAACCAAGTCTCAGCTAATCAGGACACAGGGATTTCTTAACAAATTTTATATGAAAGCAATAAGACACTCTGGGGGTGTACATTTGACATTTCTAACGCATGGTCAAGGATGTAGTGAGACACAAGACTGCAGGTCGAGTGCCTTCAGCCCTTGGCCGTGCATTAGAAATGTGTAATGCAGACCCCCCCCCCGTGTCTTACTGCACTTATACAATAAAAATGTATGGGTTAGAAAGCAAAAATAATAAGATGATTGAGAAATTTTGATATAAAATAGTTACTCCACCAGTGTTTTTTTTATGCCCAAAGTAATTTTGACCTCCTGTGGCCACCTTAGTTGTGGGTGGTTGACATAGTTTCCTCAGTTCTCCCTCACCCAACCAGTTCTGCACCAGAGCAATACATTTAGCCAACTGCCGGCAGTTTACAATGCAAAAAGAATATTTCCCAATAAGAACATATGACTTGAGCACAGTGCTTCAGAAAAGGGCTAATGACAGTGACACAGTGACAGTGAGTGACTGAAGAATTGAATGAGAGCAACCAATGGATGGGTGGGAATGATCGGAAGAAACATAGCATGCCAGTAGAGAAGGGGCCTGTTTCTGCTTATAATTTTTCTTTATGGAAAGTTTTATGAAAAGTAATTTTAGACTTTTCATGTGTGGAATATGTTTTAGAAGTCTGAGATGCAGCAAGCTGGAGAGACAGAGAGAGAGAGAGAGAGACAGAGAGAGAGACGTATTTGGTGCACGGTCAGACAGCAATACAGTGAGATGTACTGAGAAGCACATACTTCTATTGAAAGACTATAAGAGATGTTTTGGGTCATATTAGTGCCTCAACCGGCATGACTTTTTTTCCCCTGTTTTTCTACCAGTGATGTGTGGCTACTGATTGGGTCGTGAAGGTGCAGGCAGGAAGAATGCCCCAATGCTTACAGGCAGAGGTTATGTGATGGCTACGAGTGTCCATTATGAAGTCTGCCTGATCACAGTTAGTGTCAGTTGGCTAAGGTGTGTGGATTTCATTATAAAAACTTCTTGATGTTGTTGGCTAAGGAGATGGATTAAACATACACGTTTTATGCACAGGAGCAATTAATACATGGGGACAAAAATTATAGAAAAACAATGGTATAAAAAAAATGTAAAAATATATAAATTGTTAATTATCCTATTCTAATCTACAACATCCAATACTCGTAGATGACAAGCTGCAGGGAAAAAAGGCACACATACCCCACACCCATCCCCACAAGAACTCGAAGCATCTGATCATCTTCAGCCTGCAAATGTCCTGGTCTGCGAGCCTGTCAGCATGCAATGGAGCAGTTATTGCACGGTCTCTGAGATTCCTTTACGAGACCAATCCCACCCCCGTGCCACACAACCATCCGTCCGTCTGTCACAAATTCACTCCCAATTGGGTATTGCAGAAATGAAAGAGTGATACCAATATGTCACTGTCACTCTCCTACAACTGGCTCCTACACATGATGGCAATGGTAAAAAAATAATTACAATTTTGCAGTTAGTCCAAGTCTGGCTCGTTGCAAATTGATGATCCTGACCTCCAATCTGCCAGGTGACGGGAGACAGAGTGCAGTGATGGACATACTGTCATGAAATGGACAAGTGGCACTGGCGGGACTCGAGATTAGGGAGAGACAACGGGTAAATATGACACGACAAGGATGAATTGATGATCACGTCCGTCCCATCTGCCAGATGGCAGCAATCCCAGTAAGCAAGAACTCACTCACTAGACGAGCATACTCCATCTAGATGTGATCAGTAGATCTAACTTCATAAAATCAGCAGCATTGGGATGGGAATGGGAATGGGGAGGGTTGGAAGGTGACAAAATGTGTGCAAAAAAATACATTCTGTGCATGAGATTTAATTTTTTAAAGAGTGGCTCATGTCAACAGGTCAAAACTGAGACTGGAGTTGATACCTTAGAGAGAAAGAGGGAGATTGGCTTGATGGATCTGCTGATGTGGACTAGTCAAGTGGCACTGGCGGGAATGGGGAGTATGTATTGTCAATTAGAGAAGCAGTTGTTTAACGCAATGCAGTTTCAGCCGACTTCGGCAGCTGGCAGTCAGACAAAATACAAGTTTAAAAAAAAAAAGTAGATTCCAGCTGCAACAAGAACAAATAATTAAAATACATAGCAAACAGGACACTTTACAGAGGGGTTCACAATGGCTGGCATGCCCCCACCCTACCTCTCCACTCCTATTTAACTGACTGAAGAACATCCTCTAAAAAATCCAGTAAAGAATTAATTAAATAAAAGTATAATCTGCTCAAACAAACCATTCTGATACTGCCAGCACTTCCTGGTTAATGCAAACTGTCTGACTACCAGAGGCTGAAAGCACGGCTCTGACAGTTGATCTCTGCACAGAATTACGAGGCGCAGGCTCAAACATATAGGGCTGAATAATTATGTCTGTAGGAAGATATAAATTAATGTCAGAGTCATGTAAACCGCCAGATAATTCACCAGCATCTTCAGTAAATTCTTCCATAACGATTTCTTAAAACTCATCTACTAGTTTGTTTACGGTGTGTGTGATATCACTGCACACATCACGGCATGCGGTAACTAACAAAAAAAAAACTGAAACAGATCATGATAGAGGACTGCTGTCTGAAGCTGATCGGTACTTAAGTAGATAAAAATCAACATTAGAGTCACTCTGCAACTACACATTGATTGGCAAAGGTCACAGATGACATGGGCTGCATAGAAGAACTACATAAATGTCAGTTTAATTTCCCATCTCCTTCAAGCACCAGCACTAAGGGGGATTTTGTAGGTGTTTAAACCAAAAGGAGACAGTTTTCGTGTCAATTTCACTTGCTTAACCCTTTTCTTACTTTCAGCAGCAGTACTTATGAGACTGGATGTGGAGTCTGCTTCAGGAGGGAAGGTGGAGCCAGGCAGCTGAAGGGACCAATCAGGACTCACCAGAAAGCCAAAGCTACTGTATAAATTAAGGCACTCTTGATATGTCCCAGTCATGTTTGTGTTCCAAAGCGTGAGATGAACAGAGCAGGAGTGGAGCAGGATTGGCATCTTAGGCATCGGCAGGTGACAGCAGGTACACAGAGAACTCTGCCGGTCCACTGAGGTAAGCTAAAGTACCTGTATACTTGTTGCTGCTTGATTATAATAATGGTACTTGAAAATGAGTATTTTGATTCACTCTAAAGATTTCACCTACCTTACATTAATCTTTAATATACATGTACAGCCTCATCACAAGAGTAGTGATACAGTATTACTGAAACGGTCCAACCTTTTTGACGTTCTTTACTCAGAACATCTGGCCGCCATTAGCACCACACTAAGGTTGAAGTTACTGTTAGATTTGAAATGTATTACAGCTGGCTGAACAACTTAAGCTGCATTGCCTATCATTTGCTTGGTATGCCGCACTATCAGTCCCCTACAGTGACAACAGCACCACATCACCGTAGGGAACCCATTGGAACCTGGCACTGTCTGTCGGGGGTCCTGCACCCTTCCCGAATCAGCTCTGACTTGGAGTTATTAATCCATAAGGGAGGAGGTGCTGTGGACACTGCCCTCTGCATGGGGGATTCAGGGCATAGCCCCAGAAGACTTGTTTTCCTACTAAACCAGCATCTGACTACAAAATGGGGTCAAGCTGCCGGTTTCGTTGTCTGGTCATTTGACAATTTTTTTGTCGACGACCAGTCGTGGATCCCATTTGCTCTTTCATTTTTCCTTGTGTTCCTTTTACAGTATGGATTAAAAGGATGAGCAGGTTCATACACACGAGTGTCATATTAATTGGCCCTCTGACCTCTGGTTCGTGTCTGTCAGCACTCAGCATGCTTGTAAATGTCATCTATATACCAAAAAGACTGCTACCAAGTATAAAGTCCAGTGATAACGTTCTCCACTGTGGCATGAGAGGTAAAAGCAAAGTGTACAACAAATGAGGGAAGGGAATGGATCCTTACTTGATTGTCTGCTGGAGAGGGTAATTGTTTTTTATAGACACTGTGTCAGTCAGCCGTGATCTGTTTCGCAATCGTCAGAGCACTTAATATGGCATGTGCTAAAGACGTCCAACAAACCCTTGCTATGGCAGCATTAAAGTATTGTTAAACTGATTGCCTAACTGCTATGGTTTGCCTACCGATCACTCCCTGAATTAAGTATTGATTTTAAAAATAGTGTAAACCCCTAACTAGCCAGTTTGTAACTTAGCACAGAAAAAAAACGGCACTGGGCCATGGGCTGAACCGATGATTTTCACTTCACTCTCTCATTTGTAAATGCACTGCCTTGAGAAGTATTCACCTGTGAGTGTGATTTTTTTATATTTTAACTTAATGAAGTGCTTTGTGAGTATTCAGCCCATCCCTTACCAAAATATCCTCAGACAACCGTAGCATTACCATTTTTCCACCATTTCCATACTATTGTAAATTCCACTGCAGTACCACTGTATCCCCTTGACTGGTAACACATTGGATTTGTTTCAGTTCCTTTGTAAAACCATTGTTGCCATTGTGGTGCCACATGGACAGTGGTATCGCAATGAGAATGTGTGCATGGAAGGTACCACAGTGGCTCAAACACACACCACTGTGTTCCCACTGCTGTTTGGTAACACAATGGATGTATTTCAAGTCCAGTGTATTACCACTGCTGCCACTGTAGTACCATGTACCATAGTGGTTACACAAGGGTTATTTCTATGATCAATGGTAACACAATGAGCTGCCATTGCAACCCCATTGAAATTGGTCTCACAATGGAGTTGTTTCAATTCCATCGCCATACCACTGTAGACACTGTGGTACCATTTGTGTGCAATGGTAGTGCCATGGTGCACTGAGGGGATGCTGGTAGCTCAATGATGACATTGCACTATCACTGCTATTGGTAATCCCACAGGAGATAGCGCATGTTAGTACAGTGGTTCTCATATGGTATGACACCGACCACTCCAGGTCCTCCTGCTAGTCTCCCCCCCCGTCAGACTGACATCAGATCCTCCCCCAAGTGCCCCCCTCCCTGCATGCGTCTCGCACCCTCCACTTTGGCTCCCCATGCCTGTCTCCCCCCTCACCAGTTCTCACTGAACTTAGATCTTCAGCTGCACAATAAGGACCACACATGCAACAGTTTTGCTCAGTCATAATAATTTTTAATTAGTACTTTTGGTGATGCTAAATCATTATCTATCATTATCAATCAATACCCAAAGCAGCCATAAACCATAAGTGTTCTTTCACTGCTGACAGTGTTTTCTTTTATCGTCATGATTAATCCTAGTTAATCAATATCTGATGCAGGTTATTGGCAGCTAATCAGTGTCTGCTTCACAGATCATGCTTGGTAATAGGTATTCACTAAAACAAATACCACCAACAGCTTAATCTGGTTCAGTTTCAGTTTGTTACCATCTGTATCCCCTCTTCCCCTGGTCACCTGTGAAAAAGGGACATCTGGTCTCGATGGGCCTACTTGGTCAACAAAATGTAATCAAATAAAATAAACAAAACATAAATAAATAGGCTTGTAATATTTGGCCATGATTAGAGAACAGCTCTCAACTAGCACCCCCCCACTGACACGTATATGGCATCTGACCTGGCCAGGAGTCTTTTCCATAAATGATTCTTTTGTGGGCTATCACCGTAAAGTGTTATTCCACTCATAAATTTATTCATTTACTCGCTGGCTGAAAATGGAATCCTACTGCCACGACGGCAGATGCAGCCCCGTTTTGTGATGTCAGTAAACAAAGCTTGTATGAGCGAGCCCCACTGACTTGCATGGGGCTGATTTTTCCAAAGGTTTTATGCATCTTTAATGTCAGGATTTTAAGAAATCAAAGTGACTGCTCGACTAAGATGGTCCCTTTTATTCGAGCGGTTGCTTTGATTTCTTAAAATCCTAACATTAAAGATACATAAAACCTTAAGAAAAATTGGCCCCATTTTAATCAATGCAGCATGCACATGCAGCCTTTGTTTACTGACAACATAAAATGGGCCTGCGTGTGGGCACCTGTGAGGTTATAGTGTGTGACGTAACATGCTGTTCCAAAATGGCCAGGTGAAAGAGAAGCGAGCACGGTCGGCATCCTACTGCGGTTTGTAAGCATTTTCAGAGTCAGGCCTGAAAGCTAAATTGTTTTAATTTCTTCTCTAAAATGCTTTTAAACTATCCTGCCATCTACACGACATGGAGATTCCGAGATTCATTGAAGGACTTCAATGCCAATATGCCAATGGACAAAGTTAAGTAAAAATACTTTTCTCTCCAATTTTACTGCTCACTTTAAAGGTTATCAAGGAACTGTGACTGCAAACATATAAACACACTCAAATAAAATGAGAAGTGAAACTCTAAATGACGCTTTTTGAGTGTTCCTACAAGACTAATATGTTTTGGCAGATATTCAATATACTAGCATGGCAGTAAGAGTAGAAAAGGTAGCATACTGGCATAGTTTATTTATTGCTCTTTTGCTTTTCAAACTAGAGAGAGTTTGTGGGCGTATATTTAAATAAACAAGAGAATGCTGATGTAATGTTAAAAACCACCAGTCATCCAAAGAATTATCAAGGTGGTATTTTCTGGATAAATACAAATTTCTCTCTGTGCGGAAAGTTACTCATAAAAATCGTCTTTTTGGTAAAATTCCTTTACAAGAGGAGCTGATCCATAATCAGTTTTTTTCAGATAAAACAAGCTTTGGTAAAAGGAAATCAGTGGCTGTATATAACACACTTGTAAAATGGTTTAGAGCTGCTCCCCCCGCCCCCTGAGATGTCTTCAAAAAAAGATAGGAACAGGGTGGATGCACCAGATTCTGGACAAACTTCTATGAAAAAGCATTTAGCAAGAAACAGTGATTTTCTGAAAAATGTGGAAACTGTAACAGTTCAGAAAGAAGGAAATGGTTAATTGGATATTAATGTAGCTGAAAGGCTAGAGTCTGAAGCAGACAAAAATGCAGCATCAACTAATGAAGTACAAGAGAAGAGTGCACAAACTGTTTTGGCAGCTATGAAAGAGATAAGAGAGGATATAGCTTGAACCTTGGTTGAAATGAAGGCCTCCATTAAAGAAATAACTACTTCAGTTTCTGAACTAACGGTCAAAATGGATACTTTGACTATGTCATCTGTAGACATGCAAAATAGGATATCAAAGCTAGAAGATGACTATGTTCTTTTAGTAAAAGTCCAAACTTTGCATGAAAAGCAACTACAGACTCTCACAAATAAGCTAGCAGAACAAAAAGATTGAGTGGGGGGGGACTTACAATTATGTAGAATACCAGAGGGAGTGGAGGGGGCACAAGAACAGCTCAAATTATTTGAGAAATTCATCACTGAAGCAGTCGACAAATCATACCCAGAAAATAAAATCTCTTTAGATAGCATGCCAAGAGTGAGCAATAGATTTGTGGCTGCTAGTCTAAGTTTGCATTGTACAGTGTTTATAAAGCCACTCAATTTTCAACATCGAGTGGAAATTTTGTTCAAAGCCAGAACTGAGAAGGGGCTTGAGGTGGGTGATATTCATTTTAACGTTTACCCAGATTTATCACAAGAGACAACAGCAAGAAGAAAACTATTTAACCCCCTCATTTCTAAATTATAAGCCAGAGGAATAAGGACATCTATGATATATCCAGCAAGAATTCGGTTTATCCTTAATGGTAGGCTTCAGACTTTTGATGACCCTTCAGAAGCTGAAAAAGCATATGAAAAATATTATTCAGAACTCACTACCTCAGATACACAAATGAATGCAAGTTCATACTCCTTCAGGATCGCTCCATACCTGGAACAGACCCAGGAGCCAAATATTGAAAAAGACCCTACCTAAATGCATGAGATTGGGACATGCTCCAGGATGGAAAAGTGAAAGGCAATTTTCTATGGCATTATTATGGATTTTGACTCTCCACAGAGTAGAAGGACTGAATTGATGTAACTGAGAAATAGAAGCAAAATGGATGAAGGAAAAAACTTAACAAGAACTTTTCCCTTTTTATTTTTTTCTTTGTTTTTATGTTTGTCTTTTCCTCTCTTTCTCTTTGTGATCGTCCTCTTCTTTCCCTAAGTTCATAATTACACATTTATATAATAGGAACAATATGGAATGGAATGATTTGTTTCTTATATTTTAATGTAAACATATTAGTTTATGATGTGAGAGGGAATGATAGAGATACTGAATAAAATAACTATATATTTAGATACATTTGTATAATTATTTGGTGAAATAGGAACGAACAGGGGGAGGGATTGAGGAAGAGAGGAAGCGAGAAAGAAGGAAAGGAAGAGGAAAGAAAAATAAAAGAAACAAACAGACTGTGTATGACTATTAAGGGCTGACTCTTTGATATGTGTTTTTGTTTTGTTTTTTTGTAAAAATTATAGCTAGGATGCTGCACACTGTGTGTCTGCAATGGATGGCACTATTAGCCATCTACAGGAATAATAAAGGAAGAGGGGATAATTATTCTCTCCCATAAGAGGGGGGTTTAGGGTAGGATGGCTATACAGTAAAGAAGATGGCATTTATTGGATTGATTATGCGAAGAATACTGAATTGGACAAAAATAAAATATATTTGCAAATTTTGTATACAAGGGTCCAAAAGAGGGAGGTCAAAGTACGGAGTAAGGCAATTGAATGCAAATAAATTTAGTAAATGTCTGAAAGTTTGTGGATTGCATCCTGGAATGTTAGGGGGCTTAAAAGCAGTGGCAAAATATGTAATATTATTAAGTACTTAGAAGCTCATAAAATAAATTGTCTCTGTTTACAGGAGACACATTTCAATAAACAGAAGTCAGAATGGTTTTCTAAGAGATGGGGACCTGGATTCTTTTCACTGTATAGAAATAATTTTAGGGGAGTTGCTGTACTGTTTAAAAAGGGAAGGA
Organism: Neoceratodus forsteri; assembly: GCA_016271365.2. NCBI lineage: Eukaryota > Metazoa > Chordata > Ceratodontiformes > Ceratodontidae > Neoceratodus > Neoceratodus forsteri. The sequence continues at coordinate 1,635,512,599 of CM057456.1, read as the reverse complement.
TAAATCCAGCTGTCATGAAAATTTATGCAGACCAAGTGGGCTGTTTTATAATTCTAGAAATTCAATCATTTCATCAAAAATTGACCATGGCCTATTTGTATGCACCAAATGAAAACTCACCGGGTTTCTTCAATGAATTTTTTTTACAATTAATGACCTATTCTTCACCTTATATAGTAGCAGATGATTTTAATTTAACATTAAATAAAAAAGTTAGAACTTCAGATACAGTATCTATGTTTAAATCTTTAATTAGAGTAGTTAAAAATTTCCAGGTGGATTTAAATCTAACAGATCCATGGTCTTTTTTGAATCCAGATAAAATATTTTTTTCTTATTACTCTCAAGTACATATGACATATTCTAGAATAGATTATTTTTTGTGCTCAGAAACCTTGATGCATTTGATAGAAAAAATGGATTATCCAGGAATATACATCTCGGATCAATCAACGTGTATACTTTTTTTAAAGTTAGAAAGGTGTTATTATTCTTATAATTGGTGAATGGATGTATCTTTGTTACAAAATAAAGAGCGGGTGGCCACAATACAGAGGGAAATTGCAGAGTTTCTCACAAATAATGATAAAGGAGAAACGACTTTAGATAATGTGTGGGAATCCTTTAAGGTCTGGGTAAAGGGTTTATTTCGAAATAAGGAAAAAAATGAAGGTTGTTTGAGGAAGGCAACAGGTACAACTAGAACAACAGATTAAAGAATTACAAGCTTTACACAGTATTAATTTAGATCCTGAGATTTTTAAAGATTTGACACAAAAGAAAATGGAGCATGATAGAATATTATCCGAGCAAGCAGAGAAACTGATATTACAAACTAGAACAAACTATTATTTGTATTCTGACAAACCACTGAAACTTTTATCATGGCAATCAAATAGACAAGAAGAACAAAAAGCAATTCATACACTACAAAAGAAAGATGGCTCAGTAACAAGGGACCCAAAAGAGAAACATATTCAGTTTTTCGAGTATTATAATAAATTATATCAATCACAACTAGGCCCAGATTTTCCAAAAGTGAGGGATTATTTTCAAAGAGTACCCTTACATACTGTACCTGAACATCTCAAAGAATCACTGAATAGAGAGATTAAAAAAGAAGAGGTAATATCAGCAATAAATCAGTTACCTAGAAGCAAAACACCAGGGTCCGATGGGTTACCCACAGATTTCTATAAAAAATACTTAGATCTTATTTCGCCAATACTGTTAAAATTATTTAATACATTTAATAAAGTGTGTTCAATTCCTGATACTTTTAATGAAGCCATAATTCATCTGATATACAAAAAGGGAAAAGATCCACAGAAACCCCAATCATATTACCCAATCTACATAGATACATAGACAGTGTCGGCAGATAAGGGCCTATGACCCACCCAGTCTGCCCATTTGAGCTTGTAAGTTCAGTTTATGTTTTCCTAGAAGTCTGTTGCCCCTTACCCCTGACCTCCAGAATTTCTTTATGTCTATCCCATGCATTCTTAAATCTTGTGATTGTTTCAGCCCCCACCACTTCCTCTGGCAGGGTGTTCCACTTGTCCACCACCCGTTCTGAAGAAATTCTTCCTCACGTTTCCTCTGAATCGTCCTCCCTCCAACTTCATCCCATGCCCTCTAGTCCTGGAACATCTTTTTCGCTTAAAAATAGTGTATTCCTGCACCCTGTTCCTTCCCTGTAAGATACTTGTATGTCTCTATCATATCACCTCTCTCCCTCCTCTCCTCCAGGGAGTACATATTCAGTTCCTTCAACCTGTCCTCATAGGACTTGTGATGCAATCCATGTACCATCTTTGTTGCCCTCCTCTGAACCTTCTCTACCCTGTCTATGTCCTTACGTAGGTAAGGTCTCCAGAACTGTACACTGTACTCTAGGTGGGGCCTCACTAGTGTCTTGTATAGTGCAATTATGACCTCCCTTTTCCTGCTGCTGATGCCCCTGCCTATGCATCCCAGCATCCTATTTGCTTTACCTGCTGCCTTGTCGCACTGTTTCCCTACCTTGAGGTCATCAGAGATGATAACCCCAAGATCCATTTCCTGCTTGGTGCATGCTATATCCTCACCCCCAACTGATATATTTGTGCCAGGGTTTTTGTGCCCCATATGCATCATCTTGCACTTCTTTGCATTGAATTTCAACGCCAAACCCTTGACCATTCTTCAAGTTTCTGCAGGTCCTTCTCATTCTGTCTACACCCTCTGGTGTGTCTACTCTGTTACAGAGCTTTGTGTCATCAGTGAACAGTGAAATTCTGCCTTCTGGGTCCTGCAATGTCACTGATGAAGATGATAGGACCGGTCCCAGCACTGATCCCTGTGGTACCCCACTGGTCACTCTTCCCTCTGTGGAGTGACAGCCATTTACTGACACCCTCTGTATCCTGCTGCCCAGCCAGTTATCTATCCACCACACTACTGTCCTGCCCACACCCATATTCCCCAGTTTGTGTAATAGTCTTCTATGTGGCACAGTGTCAAAGGCCTTGCTGAAGTCCAGATAGGCCATGTCCACTGCACTTCCCTGATCCACCTCCCTAATCACCCAGTCAAAAAATTCAACGAGGTTGTTCTGACATGACCTCCCCCTGGTGAAACCATGCTGCCTTGGGTCCTGTAGTCCATTGATAACCAGATGTTCCACCAATCTCTCCTTCAGTAGTGCTTCCATGATCTTCCCCACTACTGAGGTGAGGCTGACTGGTCTATAGTTCCCCCTTCCTCTTTGTTTCCACTTTTGTATAAGGGGACTACATATGCTGTCCTCCAGTCTTTGAGTACCTCCCCTGTTTCCAGTGATTGGCTAAACAGGATAGTCAGAGGTTCAGCCACCACCTCTCTTAGTTCTTTAAGGATCCTGGGGTGCACCCCATTTGGACCCATTGCTTTATCAACTCTTATTACTTCCAGTTCCTTCAGGACCCTTTCTCATGTAAAGGGACTTGTCTCCATTTCTGCACCATTCTCACTCCTTGTACTCCCTTCAGATACATTACCCTCCTCTTCCTCAGTAAAGACTGAGCAGAAATACCTGTTCAATATGTCAGCTTTACTGTTGTTATCCTCCATGCGGCCCCCATCCTCCTCCTTCAGTCTCACTATCCCTCCCTTTGCCTTTCTTTTTTTACTTATGTACCTGTAAAAGATTTTGTCTCCTCTACCTACTGATTTTACAATGTGTTCTTCTGTCTGAGCTTTGGCTTCCCTTACTGACCTCCCTGCCTCCCTTTGCTTCTCCTGGTACTTCTCCCTATCCCCTTCTGCCTGTGTCTTTTTGTATTGCCTGAATGCACTCTTTTTGGCTTTCACTTTTTTTGCCACCTCTTTGGAAAACCATAATGGTCTCCTCTTCCTTTTCCTCATGCTAACCTGCTTAACGCATAATTCTGTTGCTCTTGTAACCCCCATTTTAAATACTGCCCACTGTTCCTCAACTCCTGATTCCTGCCCCATTCCCCTTATTGCCTCTTTCAAGTATCTTCCCATTTTCCCAAAGTCTGCCCCCCTAAAATCCAGAATACGTGTTTTTGTGTGGTTTGGTTCTGTTCTTTCTGTGATTTCAAACCACAATGACTGGTGGTCACTGTTCCCTAGGTGCTCCCCCACTGTTACCCCATTACACTGTCCCTGTTTGTGAGCACAAGGTCCAGTATTGCCTTCTGCCGAGTTGGTTCCATGACCAGTTGCTTGAGGAAGGCTCCCTGAAGGGAGTCCAGGATAAATCTGCTCCTAGTTGATGCTGCTGCTGGGATGCTCCAGTCCACATCTGGAATATTGAAGTCTCCAACCAGTACTACCTCACCTTGTCTGCCATCCTTTGTATGGCTAGCATCAACTCCTATCTGTTTCTTCCTCCTGGGCTGGTGGTCTATAGACCACACCTGTGCGGATGGCTGGCCCCATTTTCCTTTCTAGCTTAACCCACAGTATCTCTCCCCCATTTTGTTCCTCCTGGATCTCTGTGGCCCTTATGTTATTTTTCACATACAGTGCCACTCCTCCTCCTCCCTTCCTACCTGCCCTGTCTCTTCTGAATATGTTGTAGCCAGGTATGGCCATCTCCCAGTCATGGTTATCATTATACCAGGTTTCAGTGATAGCCACAATGTCCAGATCTGACTGCACCATGACAGCCTCCAGATCTTCCATCTTGTTGCTAAGGCTCCTGGCATTGGCACACATGGCTTTCCATGATTTGACCTCCCTAGACTGTTTCACTGATCTACTCCAGCCCCTTCCTTGGTTGTCCTTTATCCCTGGTTCTCCTTGCTGTCTGCTCTTCTGCTGAATTTTGCCCCTTTTCTGCCTATCCACCTCTTAGGTGCTAATCTTCATCTTTTGCACACTGCTTTGTAGAGATAGCCACTCCTCCAGTTCACTGGTTTCACTGCTAGCTGTGGGGGGTGAGCAAGTAGGTACCCTCCTTGCTGGCCTGCCACCCCCCCCTTGCTAGTTTGGTTTATCTCCTTGTTAAATGTAGATTACACAATATTTACAAAATATTAGCAACTGGATTGCAAATAGTTATGGAATATTTAGTACAAAATGATCAAAATTGATTTATAAAAGGCCGTAAAATTAATGATAATACATGCAGAACCATTAATATAATTGATACAAGTGCTTATTCAAATGTATACTTTCTATCTACAGAGGCAGAAAAAGTATTTGACAAAATGGAATAGCAATTCATTTTTCAGACATTAGAAAAATTGCAAATTGGTCAAAACTTTATTGGTTGGGTAAAGTTAATGTACCATTCCCCTAAAGCTAGAGTAAAAACAAATAATATTTTTTCTGAGAATCATGTACTATCCAGAAGAACACGTCAGGGATGTCCATTATCCCCTTTAATTTTTGCTTTACTTATGGAACCATTGGCCTGCTCTGTAAGAAATAATCAAGACATTAAAGGTATAATACACCCTCAAAAAGAGCACAAGATAAGTTTGTATGCAGATGATTCCCCGTTTTATGTGTCGGATTTAAATCAGTCTCGGGAAGAGTTGTATAAGGCAATGGAGTCCTTTGGAGAAGTATCAGGGTATACAGTTAATTGGCAGAAATCATGTCTTATGCCATCTAAAGCAACGAGTTTGGTTAGTCCTTCTATTTCTTGCAAGTGTAACATAACACAAAGTATTCCATATTTGGGAATACATATTTCTAATAGCCTAAAGGAAATTAATCAACAGAACTATGATTCTCTAATTAAAAATACAGAAAAATAATTGAATAGATGGCAAACTCTGCCATTAACAAATCTGGGTCAAAGTAATGTTATAAAGATGAATGTTTTGCCTAAATGTATATATCTATTTCAGAACATCCCTTTACAACTTCCAGAAGCTTATTTTTTGAAAATTAGGAGGATTGTAACCAAATTTGTATGGCTTAATAAGCATCCGAGGGTAGCCTATAATACATTAACTAGATCTAAAGATCGGGGGGAATGGCACGCCCAGATTTTTATAAATATTATATAGCTACACAATGCTCAATAATCTGGCAATGGCTGAAGGACTTTAAGGGACCAATAGCAATTAAAATGGAACAAGATTCTGGTAAAATTAGTCTTAGGAATATTGTTTATTTCTGATAGTGAGCACATTAAAGTAGTAATTAATAGATATATAAAGAACCAAGCTACAATTACAGCAATTAACACATGGTATAGAGCACATAGAATAATCAATTACAAGATAAGGGTATCTCAAGATACACCAATATATGGAAATTAATCACATGACATGTTATTAACTGATAATACTTATAAAAGGTGGTCTGAAAAAGGTCTAACACATTTGAATCATGTATTTAAGGAAGGGAAAATGAAATTGTTAAGTCAATTAAGGCAAGAATATCAATTACATGAAGGTAATTTCTTGCAGTATTTATAGCTCAAAAGTTATTTGAAGGAAATAACTGATAGAATTATATTATATGACAATCCATCTTTGTTTAAATTGCTCTATCATAGACCAAATAATAAGAAAGTGATTGCAGCTATATATGAGATGTTAAATTGTCAGGCAGTAACTGATATGAATAAATTAAAAAATAAGTGGCAGCAAAAACTGGGGATTAATATTACTGATGCATTATGGTCAGAAAACTTGAAGTCTCCATTTATAAAAATTAAGACATCCAAGATGCAGCAGATACAATATAATACAATACACAGAGTATATTATACTCCATCAGAATTACATGCAATTAATTTTGCAATTAGTTCTAGTTGTCCACGGTGTAGATACACATCTGGTACTTTAATAAAGTTAATTTATTCATGTCCAAAGTTGTCGAATTTTTGGCCAGAAATTTTTGACTGCTTAAATAGTTGTAGTAAACAGAGGCCGGGATATTCAAAGGGGTTATACATGGTGCAACAGTGTTGCGCCATCGCCAACCACTGATGTGCCCAGTGATATCAAAGGGGATGTTGTGTAGCATAAATCCCAATGTGCGGAGTGAACCAGTAATGTATGCAGTGCAAATGCGAGTGTGCCCATGCATATTTGGCACATCCCGATATTCAGCCCGGGATGTGCAGCACATATGCAGGCACACACCTGCCTTTCGCCGCACAGGCGGGTGCAAAGATGTGCCCAAAAAAAAGGAACAAGTCGGGGACACCCACAAGCCAGCCACTGTATTGCTGGGCACAACACGGCAGCAGTCTGCTGTGGATGGCCACCTGACCTCCTGAGTCACAGAATAGGCATCGGCCCCCCCACACCCGATCGTTGGCATAGTAAAATTAAATGTATCCCTGGTGGTCCAGTGGACCTGCCCCCCAGCCCGATCACAGACTTAGAAATTATAAATGTTTCCCTGGTGGTCCAGTGGACCAATTCCCAGCCCAATTAAGAGCTCCGTAAATGAAGATAGATCCCTGGTAGTCCAGTGGTACCCCCCTCCCCAATCACCCACTCAGACCCGTCACCCCACTCCCCATCAGTCATCAGCGGGCAGCAGCTCCCTGCCCGCAAGCTTCCTGGCTGTCTGCTGACTGACAGTGTACAGTACGGCTGTACGCCCATTGGTCCACTGCATGGGCTAAAGGGCATGCAGACCGTACTGTACTATACAGTCCCGATATGTGAATGGAATCGGGCTTGGATACAGTCCACTGGACCACCAGGGATACATTTAGTTTTACTATGCCCGTGATCGGAGTGGGAGGCAGGTCCACTGGACCACCAGGGATACATTTATTTCTACTGATCCCACGATTGGGCTGAGTAGCAGGTCTACTGGACCACCAAGGAGTTTACATTTATACAATGCCATGATCAGGCATCGGGGTGCGTTGTTGCTGAGGGGCAGGAGGCATCAGTCCCCGGCGGCTGCAGTCTGGCAGGGCGCCAGGCGCAAGTCGTCAGGGATCGGCGCACATGCATGCAAATGGGGCCATAATGACATGCAAATGGCCCCATTTGCACCTTGCATGCATAATGGCCTCATTTGCATACCCACCGCTGAATATCGTGGTTCCTGCACCTAGCGCAACTGCACTTGCGCTGATGCATCCCCCTGCTCCTCTCTTGCCACTTGCACTGGTGCAGTGACACTGCACCATGCATAATGTGGGCGGCCATGGCGCCATATTCAACAGTGCTGAGCTATGAAGTAGCACCACTGAATGTCACCCAGGCCATGCCCTGGCGCATCCCAGTTATGCTGCACACAGGCTTGCGCCCCTGCCTGGTACAGTCTGAATATCCGGCCCCGAATGTACAAATTACACCAATGGCAACTCTATTGCTGATATTCAACTTTTCAGATACTTCCACAAATTAACTGAGAATATTGTATACAGTAGCAATGATTATAGCACGGAAGTGCATCTTACTTAAGTGGAAAGGCTCCGGACCACTATGATACAGACTTGGATTAACTACATGAAGGATGTAATTGCATTAGAACACATATATTATATAAGAAATGGCCAGGTAGATATATTTGATTTAATTTGGTCCCCTTTTCAGGATGCAATAAATAGTTGTAATATAAATTAAGATAAATATTTAATCTTTAATGTAGTCTGTAACTTTTGGATCCTTAGGGAGGTAAGATGGTATGCCGTATGATGATGGGTAATCAGACTAATCCATATTGATTTTCAATTATGGAAGAAAACAGCTGATATAAACTGAGCCATACCATAAAAAAAAAAAAAAAAATGGGGCTGCGTGTGCTGGCGTGGCCTTAGGATGCGGAACTGACTTTGCTTTTTGCTGGTGGGTCAGGGAATAAATTTACGAGTGGAATAACTTTTTACAATGACAGCCCACAAAGGAATCATTTATGGAAAATGATTCCTGGCCAGGTCAGTTGCCATTGATGTGTCCGTGGGGGGCTAGTCAAGAAAATAGAAGCTGCTCTTTAATCATGAGTGATGTATCTGGTTCTCATTGGCTGCTCTGCTGTAATTAATTTGCATAATTTGTCATGTTTAATCATAATCAGTCATTGCCTTTTAAAATAAAGGTGTGACATTCTGTATTGGGCTTCATTAAGCCCATCCTGCAGTGGTGATAGTCTGTCCATGCAGAAATGATCAGATTTACTGCTGTCCTATAAGGGAGGGAAGGGACGGTAACTATGGCGAAGTGCTGTCCAGCCAACCCCTTTCCACTTCCCGGTCTGCCAGCTCTGCCCCCAAATTCTGAATTACATGTCTCCAGAGAGGGCACGGGGAGCACCCCATACAAGTCTATGGGGCTCATTATCAGAATGGTTTTACAGACATTTAAGCAACCTTTGATAGAAAATGAAAGCCACTGCTCAACTAATAGGGACCCTCCTGAATGCTGATGTTTTTGCCTTAACCTTCCCCAACACCTCCTCTGAAAACCATAGTGATCTTTTTTCATCTTGCTTCTGTTTACATATCTAACACTTCACTTCACTATAATTCTTTTTAATTTCACCCACTGTTCCTCTACTTCTCCCTAATCTCCCTCCCTGCCAGGGCATCCCTGAGGCAATCCCCCTTCTTTGTAAAGTCTGCCCTCCTGAATTCCAGGACCATTGCCTTTGTGTGGTTTGACTCCACCCCTGTACTTATATTGAACTACACCATTCAGCGACACTGGTCCCCAGGTGGCCACCCACTGTGATGTCTGCAACACTGCCCTCGTTGGTGAGTACTAGGTAAACATTGCTCCCTTATGAGTGGGCTCATTTACTAATTACCTAAGAAATGCCTCCGGCAAGGAGTCCAGGATATCCCTACTCCTAGCTGAAGTTGCAGCCAGGATGCTCCAGTCCACATCTGGTAGATTGAAGTTCCCCACCTGGAGCACTTCCTCCGTAGCTGCCATCTTACGGATGGCTTCCGGTAGAACCCTGTCCATTTCATCCACATGTGCTGGAGGTCTGTAGATCACCCTAGTGCAAATAGCTGCTCCATTTCCTGGTAAAAGGGAACGTTAACTTACTTGTTCTTGGTTATACAGTGTGTAAGTGGGTGGGGGCTGGGGATTCAAACCAATATCTCCATGTTTGCCACTCAGTGCTCTGCCTTCAAGCATACGGTGCCCAAGTGCCTCAAAAACAGCACATAATGTCCCCACCACATATACATACAGTACCTGTTGCAAAACAAAAACATTACATTAATGCAGGTATTATGCAAAGCACGCAAAACAAGAAAATGAAAAACAGGGTTTGAGCCTCACGAGTCTTGGCAAATTGGCTATGTGGTGTTCCTTCGAGTTAACAGCCTCAATGCCCATCCCCAACCCCATTCCATAGTCTCCTTTCTAAAGCACAAGGTACAGCTCCAACCCAGTGCCTCATATAGCAGCCATTCGTACCTGTAAAACAAGAACAGCAATGGGATCACAAAGGATCTGCATCTCTTTATGAACTATGACAAACAGTGTAGGGTAAACAAAAAAAAAAAAAATACTTGCTGATACGTATGGTCAGTGTCCTCCTACACCTGGTCAATGCCATGTTAGACCTGTAGATATAAAAGGGAAAATGGGTCAGTATGAAAAAGAAAAGAATATTGGGTTGTGTGTTGGGGGATACCAGACCTGCACCACACCATCAACCTGGCTTTTAGAATGGACTAGCTCACTCATGGGATGTCATGGTTGGGGGAGGGAGGAAGATTCATTGCCCCTGTGCCCCTAGAACTGATCTTTTTTGGGGATAGAAGGCCATGTTGCTCCACACATCGACCAGCACAGGGCAGGATAAAGACACCAAGGGACAAATATTCAAAAACTTTGCCCAGGCACAATATATGCTTCCCTGCTGGTGTAGTGGATCCCCCTCCCTTTTCCCAACCTGTCTGTATCATGGAAACATAGATATGTGACAGCAGAAAAGGCTGCAGGCCCATCTAGTCTTCCCAGTTTGTCTATATCCACTAGGCCTTTTCTGTAGTACCCCCCTTGCCAATTGCCCTCTGTGCTTATCCCATGCCCTCTTGAACCCTCCAACCATCCTCTCCCCCCACCACTTCCCTCAGCAGCCCATTCCAGTTGTCCACCACTCTCTCAATAAAGAAGTACTTCCTAATGTTTCCTCTAAGTTTCCCCCCTTGATTTGGAATTTCCAACCACCATCCATTGCAGTACAGAAGACCACAGCAGGCCAAATGTGACTATCTCTAGGCCAACATCCCCAGCCACAACCAGTCCCATAACTCCCTGCAGCCGGCACCAGAGCAACAGGCAGCAATTGAAGCTCCAATAGCCCGCAGTACACTTTTGAGCTTCCACAATCTCTGATCAGATGTTTTCCACTTCTGCTTTTCTCCATTGGCTAAGTTCAGTCCTCAGTGACAGAACTTAGCCCAGGGAGGACAGTGGGGCCAGTAAACAAAAGATGAGGGCTTATATAAACTCTTAGCATGCACTGAAGGACACAATCTCCCACCGCTGCCCACCACACCAAAGCCAGCCGGAGAGAACTCCAGGATCTGCTGCAAATTAAACTGTCAGTACAGAATCAAACAAAACCAGTTCACCATAATCCACTACACTACATCAAACAGCAGGCAAGCCAAAAGGGCTCCACATGCAAAGTGCACATTGGGACCAGACCCACACTTGTATGGGAGCCCCAGCGCAAGCCAGCCAGTTGGTGCAGTGGTAAGGAGGGACAAAACCTTTTATATGAAGGTACATCAGTGAGAAAAGGAGGGCAAGGGAAGGGATTGTGAGTCTGAAAGGGGAGGATAGAGGGAGGGTAAAAGATGATGACCACCAAAAAGCAGAAATACTGAACAGATACTTCTGTTTGGCTTTTACAAAGCAGGGGGCAGGAAATGGGCCAGTAAAAAGGATAGGGAGTTTACAGAAGTGGACACTGGTCCCTTTGCAAAATAAAGGATCCTCATGGAACTGGCAGCAATAAGGCTATGGGGCCAGATAGGGTGCACCCCAGGATACTGAGGGAGCTAAGGGAGGTGTTAGCAGGGTCTCTGATTACCCTGTTCAACCTGTCATTGTAAACAGGTGATGTGCCCAGGGATTAGAGAAGGGCTGATGTGGTCCCTCTCTAGGATGCAGGGAACTACATACTGGTCAGCCTGACCTCAACAGTGGGAAAAGTCATGGAAATACTAGTAGTAGTAAAAACCTTTATTTTTATACAGGAATTGTTGGCAAGAATTACATCGTTAGGACAAAGTCCTATTTACAAGATGCTCCTGTACTGCTGGAGGAAAGAATAGTAGAACACCTGGTTGCCAATGGTCTATAGGGGAAGGGAACACTGTTTAACCAGGAGTAGCACACTAAGCTGAAGCTTATTTCCAGATGTGACCTAGGAGCACAAGAAAGTTAAGTGACTTGCTCAGGATCACACAGTATGCACCTAGGAATTCAAACCCAGGTCTCCAGATCTGCGGCTTAGAGCTTTAACCCACTGCGCTATACTGCCTCCAGGACCCAAGGCAGCTTGGTTTTATGGGAGGAAGTTTGTGCTAGATGAACGTAATTGAGTTTTCCGACTGGGTAACCAGGGAGGTGGATTTGGGGGGAGGGGGGTGTATGTGGCCTACCTGGATTTCAGCAAGACCTTTGACATCTTGCTACACAGAAGACTGAGAAATGAGCTGGAAGGCTTAGGGGTGGGACAGAAAATAATAAGGTGGATGGAGAACTGGTTGAAGGACTATAGCCAGAGGGTGGTGGTAAATGGGGTGCATTCCAAGGTGGAAGAGGTGACGAGTGGTGTGCCCCAGGGGTCAGTGCCAGGACCCATCCCTTTTTAATATCTATAGCAACGATATAGTGCAGGGCCTGCAGGGGAAGATGTGCCTATTTGTAGATGGTACGAAGATCTGCAATAGGGTGGACACCTGGGGGGAGGGAGGCAATGAGGGAGGGCCTAAAGATTCTGGAGGGGTGGTCGGAAACTTGGCAGCTGAAATTCAATGTCAAAAAGTGCACAGTAATGCACATGGGGTGTAATAACCCACAAACCATTTACACATGGGGGTTTAAGGAAACTGAGCAGAAGAGAGATCTGGGATTATAATTTCAAATAACCTTAAGGTGGGAAACCAATGCAGCTCGGTGGTGGCCAAAGTTAATAGAATGCTGACGTGCATAGGGAGGGGTATAAAACGGAAAGAGAGAGGTGCTGATGCACCTTTATAAATCCATGGTGAGGCTTCACCTGTAGTATGGGGTTCAGTTCTGGCGGTCTCACCTACGCAAGGACAGACAGGATTGAAAGGGTTCAGAGAAGGGCAACCAAGATGGTGCACGCTATGTGAAGGAAGCCCTATGAGAAGAGGTGGAGGGAATTGGATCTGTATCCACTGGAGACTAGTAAGGTGAGAGTGTGAAGCGTATTTACAAGGAATGTTTATTTATTTATTTTATTTATTTATTTCAGTCCAGGATTACAACAATACCTTTGAGCTGAGGCTCTTTTACAAAGGTTACACGTCAGAGTGTGCAGTATTCATCTTTTTAGTTACAAACATATTTGACTTACAGACAGGTAATAACCAGTACAAAGAGTAACGCTGGGACTACAGCCATGGGCAAGACAAGGGAAGAAGGGGGAGGGGTGAGTGGGGGGTGGGTAGGAGGTTGAGGGGGAAGGAGGTGCAGGGAGGGAGAGTCGAGAGGTGGGTGGGAGAAGGGGGCAGGAGGGGAGATACGGAGGAGAGGTGAACAAGAGCGGGTGACAGTGCAGCCAGGGGGCCTTGTTGAGGAAATTGACAGGTAAGGTGCTTGGGGGGGGCAGAGATTGATTGTAAGTGCTATGTGCTGGGGCAAGGGCAGTTGGAACGGTGGTAATGTTATGATGGGCAATCGCAGAAGGCAAGCAGTGAGAGGCGCAGCTTGGATTTGAAAAGACCGAGTGTGGGAGCAGTGACTATATCGCTGCCAAGAGAGTTGAGCCAGCTGGTTACCCGACAGGCAAATGATCGTTGTCCTTGGGTTGTGAGACATCATGGGATATGCATTGGATGAGAAGTGGATCTCCTAGTAGTGACGTTTCTGTGTCTAGGCGTAAGGAGGGCACAGATTCCAGGTGGAGCAAGCCCCAATATAATTTTCTTGGCAGTGATGCAGGTTTGGTATTTTATGTGACTGTCAAGTTGTAGCCATCCAGATTGGGAATAAAGGTCACGTGTGGGTACAGCGATGGGAACCAGTGATGAGTCACCAGGCCTTATTCAGGGAGGTCGTGATATGTTTGAGAGCAGTGGTAGTTGCAGACCCATAAATGATAAGTCCATAATCTATAATGCTTACGACAGAGCTTTGGACAGCCACTGATTGTGCTTCTGGGGTTAGGTGTTTCCTGTGTCGGAATAGTAGGCCTAACCTTGTATTGGCAGACTGTGCAACATTGCTGATATGGACAGTGTAGGAGAGGTGTGGGTCAAGGGTGACGCCAAGGTATTTGAAAGATTGTGTTTGCTCTAGGGTGGCTCCTTGTTTGGTTACAATGGAGAGGTGGAGTTGCTTGTTTTTGTTGTGGGGGCTGCAGAAGACCATAGACTTTTTTTTCTGATTGAGAAGCAGTTTATGACTTAGGAACCAGGATTTGATGGCGGAGAAGGCCCGCTGGAGTTTATTTTGTAATTGAATTAGGTCGAGGTCCAAGGCGAGGATCATGGCATCATCTGCGTAGAGAATTATTTGTTCTGGGCAGCAGTCCGGTAATGAATTTAGGAATAGGCTGAAGAGGAGGGCTCGCAGAATGGAGCCCTGGGGGACTCCCGAGTGGACCAGTCTAGGGTCAGAGAAAGTATCAGTGATTCTTACTGTTTGGAATCGTTCTTCAAGGTAGGTCTTAAACCAACCAATGGAGTCAGGTGGGAGCCCAGCATTCTGAAGCTGGACTAGCAAGAGGTGGTGATTGACGGTGTGGAAGGCTTTTGTTAAGTCGATGAAGATTGAGCCTAGTAGCTGGCCAGAGTCAAGTGAGTTGTGGATTGTGCCTGTGAATTCAAGTAGGGCTGTGGAGGTGCTGTGTCCTTTATGGAAACCATGTTGTTGTTTGCACAGGATGTTGTGCGCATCCAGGTATTCAGTGAGCTGGTCTGAGATGATGAGTTCTAGTGCCTTGGAGAGTGAGGGTAGTAGGGAGATAGGTCTGAAATTCTTGTGGGCAGTTTTGTCACCACCTTTATGGATAGGGATGACAGTGGCAGATCTCCACCTGTCCGGGAACTGGCTAAGGCTGAGGGAGAGGTTGAAGATTCTGGTCAGCAGACCAAGCACTTCTTCTAGTGTGAGAGACAGGATTTTGAGATCGAGGAAGTCATTACTGAATCTTGATTTATCAATGGCTTTGGTGACATATTTGTGTACCTGGTGGGCCTTGACTGCTTTGAAGTAGAAGCGGGGATTGCTGGTGGGGTAGTGTTTATTGCAGACAAAGGGGCTTCACCATCTTTGAAGTAATCCTGGGGTAAGACAGCGCTGAGGTTGGTAAAGTCTTTGTTAAAGGTATCAACAATGGTTTTTGGGTTGAGTGTTGAGGTTCCGTTGATGTTGAGTATTGATGGGAGGGTTTTGGGTGGATTCCGGTGATTTCTTTTATGTTCTTCCACAACTCCCGACCGTTGCCCCAGGAGTTTGTGAGTGCATGCTTGTAGTAGGCTGACCTCATTTGCCGGATGGATTTGGTGCAGTCATTGCGGGCACATTTGTAGTTTTGGATGTTGTTTTGCCTTCCGGAGTTTCTGGCCAGCTTCCATAGGTGGTCCTTTGTTTTTAGCATCTTAAGGAGGTCGCCTTTGTGCCAATGGTTACTGAGTGATTTGACTTTACATTGTTTTATAGGAGCGTACGTGTCACAGGCCTCAGTGAAGATGTTTATGAAGTGATCCAAGGCAGTGTTTACATTGGTTGTATTGAAGATAGGAGACCAGTCTTCATGGAGAAGGTGGGATTTGAGTCATGGTAGGTGGCCACGGGGGAGAACCCTGCTGGTGATAGTTTTGGGTGGTGGTTTGATGGATTTATTTGACCAAGTGTAGCTAACAGGGGAGTGGTCACTGAGAGTCAAGGAGGACATCAGTGTTTGAGATCCATGAGGGGTGACGGGTAAGGATCCAGTCCAAGAGGTTGCTGGTGCCAGTCATGCAATTTTTCCTGGTTGGTGCATCAAAAATTTGTGTAAAGTTCTCTGCTGCAACGGAGTCCCTATGTGCACCAGCTTCAGCCGCGGGCCAGTTGACGTTGAGGTCGCCGAGGAGGATGGATTCAGTATCCGCCGGGAGTGACTTTACAAAGTCAAGTACAGCTGTTAGACCAGTTCCCTGTTCTTTGGAATGTAAGTGCTGGAACTAGGGATCATAATCTAAGATAAGAAGAAGGAAGGTTTAGGGGCAATGTGTGGGGGCATTATGTCACTGAGAGGGTGGTGGAGTCCTGGAACAGACTACCAGAAAAGGTGGTGGGAACAAAAATGGTGAAAGAATTTAAGAGGGCATGGGGCAGACACCAGGAGTTGACCAATCATAGGAGTGGGGTGTCTCTTTACAAATGAGATGAGTTGGGCGGGGGGTTCAGGGTAGACTTGATTGGCTAAAATGGTCCTTTTCTGTCACCAGATTTCTAGGATTCTAAAGCAGTTAAGTAATTAGAACTTACCTGCTCTATCAGAGTTGGGGAGTTCAGAGTTGGGGTGTCCTTGGGTTGGGGTATTCTGGTAGGACCTGAAAGGGAAGAACAGAGAAGGTTAAGGGGACACAAAGGGTCAGAGGTGCTAGAGGAGAGATTAGGGTGTTAGAATTAAACAAAGATACTTATCTGATTGGTATACAGTTTGGCCAGACCTGTAGAAATAAAGGAAAAAATAGATCAGTATGGGGAACTTATAGTAGCGAAAGTAGCGAGATACAAAAAGGGTACAGTACAGCATAGGAGTAAAGGAAGGGGAGTTTTAGAGGAAAAGATAAACTAGGTCAAAGTAAGGAAACTAATGATAGAAAAAAATGCAGACAACTAAAAACAGAGAATAAAGTGATATTTGGGGCTCAGCATAACCCCCTTTAGCGCCCCTAGGAGATCTGCAGGTAGCCAGTGAATTTAACTAGTAGTCCAGATGGGCAAGTGGGGATGCTTTTGGGCTAGTGGTCCCTATATTATTTAAAAAAGGGGACACTGGTGGTAAATGGTGATTTTTAGTTATATTTAGCATTTCCCTAGTATCTAGCTGGGGAAGGGGGTCTGTGGACTCTGACTATATGAAGCAGTCAGGTAGGTTGGTCAGAAATGATGTGGCTATGCAGCCATCAGTTTAGTTCTAGTTCACTACAGTGACAGTGCCTGCAGGTGCTTTCAAGTATCAGCCCACGCAGAGTTCAGACTGTGGCCTGCAACATGTGGGTGGGAAAAAAAGATGGGAACTTTTTGGAGGTGGAGGAGGCTAGGGCAAATATGTCTCACTGTACTGATCAGCCACACAGTGCCTTTGTGAAGACCACTAAGGGACTTGCTATGAGGGTCTGGAGGGAAGCCAGCAGGAAGCGGCAAAAAACACTAGCTAAGCTGTATGGCAGCTGAGTGTAAGTGTCCTGAGGGGCTTGGTAGGAAGGAACTGGGAGAAAAAAAGCACAAGATGAGGACCACAAGGCTGGCTCGGTGGCACTAAGGGGTTACGAAATTGCCAGCAGATAAAGGCCATTCGGTCTATCTAGTCTGCTCGAGTGTGCAGCACTTCAGTCCATTGGACTGCAGCTGCTCCCACCTCCCTCATATGCTCTCCCCCATCTCCCATCCCCCTCCTGATTTGTACCCTCCCCTTGAATCTGTCCCAACCCCTCTTGAAGCCCCTGACACTCTGCAATGATACAACTTCCTCTGGCAGAGTGTTCCACCCTGCCACCACCCTTTCTGTGAAATAGTGCTTCCGCAGTTCCCTCTTGAACCTGCCCCCTTCCAGCTTCATAGAGTCTCCCCTGGTTTCCCTTCCACCTTTCGGGGTGAACATACACCTGGTGTCTGCTTTGTTCAAACCCTTCAGGTACTTGAAGGTCTCAATCATATCCCCTCTCCCTCTTCTTTCCTCCAGGGTATACATATTGAGCTATCTCAGTCTTTCCTCAAATGGTCTGTCCCCCAGCCCCAGAATAATTTTTGTTGCCTGCACTGTACCCCCTCCAGTAGTTTGATGTCCCTTTTCAAGTAGGCCAGAACTGCCCGCAGTACTCTATGTGCGGTCTCACCAGGGACCTGTACAGGGGCAAGATAATCTCCCCACTCCTAGAAGTAGTATCCTGTTTGCCTTCACTGCTGCCTTCCTGCACTGAGCAGAGTGGTTCATCTCCCCAGTTACCAGCACTCCCAGATCCTTCTCATCCTTGGATTTTGTTAATGGGTCACCCTCCAGCCAGTAATTGTGTCCTGGGTTCTTGCCTCCTAAATGCATCACTTTGCACTTCTTGGCATTCAAACCAAGCTGCCAAGTGTAAGACCATTGCTCCAGTTTCATCAAATCCTCCTGAAGTACTTTTTCTCCCTCCTCCCCGTCTACTTCTGCACAAATCTTTGTGTCATCTTCAAAAAGACTGATCTTACTCTTAATCCCCACTGCAAAGTCGGCTATGAAAATGTTAAACAGAACCAGTTCCAGCACTGAGCCCTGTGGTACACCACTTGTTACTGCCCTGGGTTCAGATGCCTCCCCTCCCACTACTACCTTCTGCTGTCTACCTTGCAGCCAGTTCTTGACCCATCTTACCAGTTTCCTCCCTGCTCCCAGACTCCTCAACTTGCAGGTCAGCCTACCATGTGGTACTGAGTCTGAGTCAAAGGCCTTGCTGAAATCCAGGTAGAGGACATCCACCACATGTCTCCTGTCTAGTGCCCTCATAACCAAGTTGTAAAAATAAACCAAGTTTGTCTGGCAGGATCTGCCTGAGACAAACCCATGCTGCCTGCTGTCCTGGAGATTGTTATCCTCACGAAATTGCACCAGTTTTTCCTTGAGGATTGTCTCCATCAGTTTTCCCACAATTGCAATAAGGCTTGCAGGTCTGTAATTCCCCAGTTCATCCTTGGGCCCACTCTTATGGAGAGGTACCACATGTGCTTCCCTCCAGTCCCTGGGCACACACCCGAGTTCAGAGAGGTATTGAATAGGTCTGCCAATGGCCTTGCCAGGACCTCTGCCAACTCTTTCAGAACCCTGGGGTGGACTCCATCTGGGCCAGGCGCCTTGTCGACCTTCAGGGACTTTAGGCCCTCCCTCACCCTTTCTACCATGATTTCCCCATCTGTGGTTGCTTCTCCTCTACCCTCTTCCACCTCGCCCTTCTTCTCAGGTATGGTCCCGTCCATCTCCTTGGTGAAGACTGAACAGAAGTATTCATTAAGTACTTCTACCTGCTCAGCCACATTTTCTACCCATCCACTTCCCCTCCTGATCATAACAATTTGATCCTTGCTCTTCCTCTTCTCTCTGATATATCTGAAGACATCCTTTTCTCCTTCTTTGATCCCCTGTGCCAACCTTCATTCCCTAGCCGCCTTTGCTGCCCTTACCACTCTGATCACTTTGGATTTCTTGACATACTCTTCTCTGTCTTCTGCCCTGCTGGATCTCTTGTAGATCCTAAATGCATTTCTCTTCTCCCTCACCTTCTCCACTACCTCTCTACTCATCCAACTTGGTTTCTTGGTCCTGGCTTTCTTGCTTTGGCTCTTGACACAAGTTTTAGTGGCTTCAGCCAGTCTTGACTTAATGACTGCCCATTTTTGTTCCGTGTCCATTTCTGGGCAGATGCCTGCCATATGACTGTCCAGTATTTGTCCCATCCTGCCAAAGTCCACCCTTTTGAAGTCCAGGACCCTAGTTTTTGTAGTGGCTACTTCCCTACCCAGATTGATTGAGAATCACACTGTGCAGTGGTCACTGCTTGCTAGAGGTTCCTCCACCTGTACATCCCTGTCCTGTTCACCATCCTCCAGTACCAGGTCTAGTATATTTCTCTCCCTCATTGGCTCCATTACCCTCTGGGTAAGGAAGCCATCCTGGAATGCTTCCAGGAGGATTTGCTCCCTGGTGCAAGTGGTTGCTGGAATGCTCCAATCCAGTCCTGGTAGATTAAAATCTCCCACCACCACTGTGCTCCCTTTGCCACTATGCCTCCTTATCTGCTCAACCAGTTCCCTATCAATGTCCTCCTTCTGAGCTGGAGGTTTATAAATGACCCCCTGACAGATCTTGGTCCCTTTCTGGCTGTGTAGTTGCATCCAGATTACTTCTGACCTGCCCTCCTCCTTCCCAATTACATCTGATCCCTTCCCTAAAGTAAATGGCAACCCCCCCAGCCTTCCCTTTATCTCTATCCCTCCGGAATAGTTTGTACCCTGGGATGGATAGGTCCCAGTCATGGTGCCAGGTTGCCCACGTCTCAGTAATGGCAGCTATGTCCACCTACCCCTCTGCCATCAATGCCTGCAACTCTGCCAATTTATTCCTCAGGCTCCTCGCATTTAGTGAAACCATTCTCCACACTGCTCCTAGCCTTTCTGCTTCTTTACCCTTCACTTCAATCCCTATTTCACCTAAGCTCGTATCTATCCCAGTGATGGGAGGAGGTCCATTGGACCCCCTCTCCTGGTGATTCCCAGTTCCAATGCCTTCCCCCCCAACAAGTTTAAATGATACCTCTCATTGATGAAATCCCCCAGCTTCTGCTTCAGTACCTGTGACTCTGTCCTGCTGAGGTGTAACCTATCCCCTGCATAAAGATCTGTGTTATCCCATGTGCTACCCCAGTCCCTCACCAGTCCATACCCGTTGGACACACATCATTCCCTCAGCTGCTTGTTGAAGTCACTGATTCTTCTCTTCCTGTCTGTACTAGCCCTTGGCGCTGGCAGAACTTCTGAGAAGGCTACTGTTGTTCCCTCTTTGCTGCATAGTTTCCCCACTTCCCTGAAGCTGTCTTGTACCTCCTCTATCCTTCTCCCTTCCAGATCATTTGTTCCCAGGTGCACAACAATGTGCGGCTTCCCCTCCACCTTCCTCACATAGCTGACCGTATTCTGCCCCACTCCATTTGATGTCATGCCTGGCATGCATTCTACCCAGATGTTACTTTTTCTGGCACCCCTTCCTCCCATCTTATACCCTTAAGTATAGAATCCCCTAGAAATAGGACTCGCTGGCGCTTATCCTGCTCACCCTCTTGTTGACCATCACTCCTCTGCCCCCCAACTTGTGAGGCTCTCTCATCCCCCTGTCCTGCCTCCCCTTTGCCTCCTTTAACCTTTGTCCTGTCCTCTCCCCCCCTCGCAAATATGACTGGGGTACTGACCTCCACCTCTGAACTATGTTCCTTTTGTGGAACCTCCCCTTTGCATTCATTTGTTGCTCCATCCACCATGCTGCCACCTACTCTGCTATTACTTCCCTGTGTCTTCCCTGAAATGTGGCCCTCCCCCACTCTGACTCCCCTCCTCTCCCTATCCTTAGCCTTCCCCAGGCTGCCTGCTGCTTCTCTTGTCCTCTTGTCTCCTTGCTCCTTACTTCCCTCCAGAGAGACTGCATCTTCTCACTGAGCCCCTCTGCCACTGTGTCTTCTTGGTGTACTGCCTACTGCCTCCCTGCTATGTAACTTTTCCCCTGTAGTGACCTCTCCGTGCTCCTTCACTGTAACTTCCCTCCTCTCTGCTTCCTGGTCTTCTGGACTAGCCAGTCCTGAGAATCCGTTTGCAGTGCTAATCTCCTTTCCATTAATGAGTCCAGTTCCCCTTCCCCAGGCCAATATTTTTGCTCTGACCCAGTCTTAGTCATGCCCCTGTTCCGGACCCACCTCCAGTCATCACTTCCTTCCCTAGGCTGCAGCTTCTTGTGTGGCCCTCCTGCTGTCCCACCTAGTTCCCCCTTATCTATGCCTGCTATGAGCTCTTTTGAATGCCTCATTAGTTCCTCCCCACGGTTGTGTTCCCCGCTATTCTGTCTCCTCCATACCTCCAGTTCCCTTATCAACCACCCTATTTCCTGCCTGAGCTGGCCCATCTACAAACACACCCTGCAGCCCCCTGCCCTCCAAGCCACTCCAAGGACTATGGCTGCTCCACATCCTTGGCAACATACAACCCTTCCCAGCTCCCGCCCTAACTGACTGCCACTGCACATCCTCTCCTCCTTTAACCTGGTCCTGCCCCACTCCATGGACCCCTTCCCCCCACCTTGAACTCCCCATGTCTGTAATAGATATATGTGGCCCTCCCAGTTAGGCTCTTCCCTGTCTACCAGCATGTTCTGCTGCCTGCTCTCCTCCCTGCTGATGCCCTGCAGACGCTACTCAAGATGTTACATTCCTGCTTCGTGACACTCAAGCTTCAGGGTCGCTTGGTCCCCTTGAAATATAAGTGTATCCCAGCCCCACTATTGGTTGGTCCTAGTCATGTGACCACCCTTCCCCGTCTTGTGTATTTCCAACCTCTCTCCCTCAGTTAAATGCCTGCCCCTCCTCCCAGCCAAGACAAAATCATTTGTTTGGAACTTGTACTGTTGAAATCACACAGCACGCATTACCATCTCATGAAATGCTAGCTTAATCCTAAAGGAAAACAAACAGCACAGAGAAAGTACTTATCTTCTACCTCCAACTGCCTGTTTCCTCCTGCTGGATCAGAAGGGAGTTTGATGTGTGGGGGGGGGGGCAGGCTGGGAGTGGTAGGCAGAGTTGAGTGGGTATTCTGGAAGGGTGCCCTGGGCATCCAGAATGCAAAAATAGAGTCTACAAAAAAAAAAAAAGAAGATAGGGGCCACAATGGAAAAGCTGCATTGCGGCTAAAGACCAGTGCCAAAAATGGGCTTAAAAGTAGCTGTGGGAGGTAGGCAGGGGGAAATCAGTGGACTTCCTGAGAGGAGCACAGCCCGAATTCAAATGCCCCTCACTACACAGCTTTGGACAATAGTCTCCCTACCACCATGCTCCAACACTAGCCCCCTTCTTCCACAACACAAGACAGTTGCCCCACACTAGGCTCCACCTTCCAAAGTACCCTAAACTAGCTCCCTTCCTCCACTGCCCCAGACAGCACCCTCCCTCCCTCCCTCCATGATGGCCACTAATATCCTGACCTCCACTGTCCCCAAAATGACCCTGTTTCCTCCACAGTCACAGTACTAACCCTCTCCCTCCAAGATCCCTGGCAGACACACACACACACACACACACACACACACACACACACACACACACACTCTCTCTCTCTCTCTCTGTCTCTCTCTCTCTCTCTCTCTCTCTCACATTCTTTCGCTCTCAGCTCCCTCTGACACACACTGTAATGGGCACAGCAACAGCATTATAGCCAACCCATGTATAGGTAGAATCTGAGTCTCTTACCTGAGAAATAGTAAGCTAGAGGCAGGTCTTTAAGGAATGATATACAAGAGACCCTGTAAAATAAAATACAAAAAAAGGGTCACAAAGGATCTACAGTTCTTAGAGAGTAAATAGGGTGGAAAGAACAAGTTAAAGATACATGATACTTATCTGATGAGGAAGAACAGTTTGTGTCCTGTCAGACCTATAAAATAAAATTAGGTTAATATGGAGAAAATAATGTAGCAAGAGCAGAAACAAAGAGCTGATAAATGCAAGAGGTATAGAACAGTACAGAAGTAAGGTAAAGGGTGACTTTAGAATTAAAGATACGGTTGAGTCAAAGTAGGAAAAAAAGACACACAGAGAAAGGAAATCAAATAATACAGAAAAGAAAAGAGCAGACATTTGGGAAGGGGCTCAGCTAAATCCTCTTAGTGCACTGGATGGCCAAGTGGCCAGTATTTCAGAAGTGTAGCCTAGGTGGGTTAGTGGAGCTTCTGATGGGCTAATGGCTCAACTTTAATGAAATGGAGAAAGGGAAACTGATTAACCAGGAAAAGCACACTAAGCCAAAGCTTGTTTTCAGGTGTGAGCTAAGAGCACAGGGAAATTAAATAACTTGCACAAGGTTACACAGTATGTAACAAAGGGCTGTGGGATTCAAACCCTGGTCTCCAGGATTGCAGCTCAGTGCAAAAGGTGCAGTGTTGTGCATACTTCCAAGGACCTACACAACACACAGTGCTAAACACGTCCATAGTGGCTGTAAGTTTTTCAAGCTAAAAATCGCCATTTTCACGGCGAGCACACAGCGAAAAATGAGTTTTCACAGAAGCAAATCTGCCTTTGATTTTGTGCACAGTTAGCAGCCAATCAGTGCATGGAGCAAATTAACCCTTTTCCCATCTAGGGCAGATGTGAGAAAGCAAATATTTGAACTGCATTCCAATTTTAGCACAGTCGGCATCCAAACAGGACTCTGAGCAACAGCCACCACCCTTACTGCAACCTGATGCCTGTGCTCCCATCCATCCAGCAACTGGAGGCTGAGCAGTTCCACAGTGCAAGACTGCATTCCTTTTTATGTTGATTGTGCACGTGCACAAGAAACATATTGCGGCAGCTTTCCAGAAGCAGGTTGTGGAGACACGGCACTGTTGTGGCCAATGCCTCCACAGCCTGTAAGGGCTTGTCCCGCTTTCCCCAGTGCTGTGGCACGATGCTGCTGACACTAGTTCAGCCAGCGTTCCACCAAGTTGTAAAAAATTAGCCACTGCAATCAGGGGCTGCTTCATCATTGCAGCGTCAGCCATTCGCTGCAATGAGAGAGTGACCCGTCATTGCAGGGTGGGATCTAGAAAAACTGATATTGTTTGTGAACATGGCGGCAGCTTGCTGCCTTGTTCTCAAACAATATTATGAGCCTTCAGTGCCGAGGGGGTGCCCATTCCCCCTCAGCAGCATGTGCCCCCCAACAACAGTGTGTTTTTGCCAATGGGGGCCCCAATCCTCATCGGCTGCAGTTCATAGAAACATAGAAACATAGAAGTTGATGGCAGATAAGGACCACGAGGCCCATCCAGTCTGCACATTTCTTTTTCTACCTTATAAATGTGCCATTGGCCTTTGTTCTGTCAGTGGCCTATCTATTCATACTCATCTGTATTGCTCCCTTATGCCTATCCCATGCCTGTTTGAAGAAACATAGAAACATAGACTTTGACGGCAGATAAGGACCACTTGGCCCACCCAGTCTGCCCATTTCCCTACCTATTGGATAAGCTGCAGATTCTAGTTAACCAACAGTCTACTTCCTGCAACCCCCCACTATAATTGCCTTATGTCTGTCCCATGCATGTTTGAATTCCCCCACTGTTTTAGACCCCACAACCTCTCCAGAAAGGCGGTTCCATGCGTCCACTACTCTGTGAAAAATAATTTCCTCACATTACCCCTGAGCTGTCCCCCCTCTAACTTTAAATTGTGCCCCTCGTTCTTACACATCTCTTTTTCTGAAAGATGCTATCCTTCTGGACTTTGTTGATTCCCTTGAGGTACTTAAAAGTTTCTATCATGTCCCTCCTGTCCCTCCTTTCATCAAGGGTATACATATTAAGCTCTCTTAGTCTCTCTTCATATGGTTTCTGATGTAGACCCTGCACCATTTTAGTTGCCCTCCTCTGGACTGCTTCCATCCTGTCTATGTCTTTGCGTAGATGAGGTCTCCAAAACTGCACGCAGTACTCCAGATGGGGTCTCACCAACTGTCTTTATAGAGGGATAACCACATCCCTTTTTCTACTTGTGATGCCCCTCCCTATGCATCCCAGTATCCCCCTGGCTCTCCTTACTGACTTCTCACATTGCTTATCCACCTTTAGGTCATCTGATATGACTACACCCAGATCTCTTTCCATTATTGTTGTCGTTAGTACCTCCCCTGCTATTGTGTACTCTTCTCCTGGATTTTTATTTCCCAGGTGCATTACTTTGCCTACATAGATACATAGATACATAGATACATAGACAGTGTCGGCAGATAACGGCCTATGGCCCACCCAGTCTGCCCATTTGAGCTTGTAAGTTCAGTTTATTTTCCTAGAAGTCTGTTGCCCCTTACCCCTGACCTCCAGAATTCCTTTATGTCTATCCCATGCATTCTTAAATCCTGTGATTGTTTCAGCCCCACCACTTCCTCTGGCAGGGTGTTCCACTTGTCCACCACCCGTTCTGTGAAGAAATTCTTTCTCATGTTTCCTCTGAATCGTCCTCCCTCCAACTTCATCCCATGCCTCTAGTCCTGGAACATCTTTTCGCTTAAAAATAGTGTTTTCCTGCACCCTGTTCCTCCTGTAAGATACTTGTATGTCTCTATCATATACCCTCTCCCTCCTCTCCTCCAGGAGTACATGTTCAGTTCCTTCAACCTGTCTTCATAGGATTTGTGATGCAATCCATGCACCATCTTTGTTGCCCTCCTCTGAACCTTCTCTACCCTGTCTATGTCCTTACGTAGGTATGGTCTCCAGAACTGTACACTGTACTCCAGGTGGGGCCTCACTAGTGTCTTGTATGCTGATTATGACCTCCTTTTCCTGCTGGTGATGCCCCTGCCTATACATCCTAGCATCCTATTTGCTTTACCTGCTGCCTTGTCACACTGTTTCCCTACCTTGAGGTCATCAGAGATGATAACCCCAAGATCCCTTCCTGCTTGGTGCATGCTATATCCTCACCCCCAACTGATATATTGTGCCAGGGTTTTGTGCCCCATATGCATTATCTTGCACTTCTTTGCATTGAATTTCAACTGCCAAACCCTGACCATTTTTCAAGTTTCTGCAGGTCGCTTCTCATTCTGTCTACACCCTCTGGTGTGTCTACTCTGTTACAGAGCTTTGTGTCATCAGCGAACAGTGAAATTCTGCCTTCTAGGTCCTGCGCATGTCACTGATGAAGATGTTGAATAGGACTGGTCCCAGCACTGATCCCTGTGGTACCCACTGGTCACTCTTCCCTCTGTGGAGTGACAGCCATTTACCACCACCTCTGTGTCCTGCCACCCAGCCAGTTACCTACCCACCACACTACTGTTCTGTGCACCCCATATTCCCCAGTTTGTGTAATAGTCTTCTATGTGGCACAGTGTCAAAGGCCTTGCTGAAGTCCAGATAGGCCATGTCCACTGCCCTCCCTGATCCACCTCCTTAGTCACCCAGTCAAAAAATTCAATGAGGTTGGTCTGACATGACCTCCCCCTGGTGAAACCATACTGCCTTGGGTCCTGTAGTCCATTGACAACCAGATGTTCCACCAATCTCTCCTTCAGTAGTGCTTCCATGATCTTCCCCACTACCGAGGTGAGGCTGACTGGTCTGTAGTTCCCTGCTTCCTCTTTGTTCCCACTTTTGTATAAGGGGACTACATCTGCTGTCCTCCAGTCTTTGGGTACCTCCCCTGTTTCCAGTGATCGGCTAAACAGGATAGCCAGAGGTTCAGCCACCACCTCTCTTAGTTCTTTAAGGACCCTGGGGTGCACCCCATCTGGCCCCATTGCTTTATCAACTCTTATTACTTCCAGTTCCTTCAGGACCCTTTCTCGTGTAAAGGGACTTGTGTCCATTTCTGCACCATTCTCACCCCTTGTACTCCCTTCAGACCCATTACCCTCCTCTTCCTCAGTAAAGACTGAGCAGAAATACCTGTTCAGTATGTCAGCTTTACTGTTGTCATCCTCCACTTGGCCCCCATCCTCCCCCTTCAGTCTCACTATCCCTCCCTTTGTCTTTCTTTTTTCACTTATGTACCTGTAAAAGGTTTTGTCCCCTCTACCCACTGATTTTGCAATGTGTTCTTCTGTCTGAGCTTTGGCTTCCCTTACTGACCTCCCTGCCTCCTTTTGCTTCTCCTGGTACTTCTCCCTATCCTCTTCTGCCTGTGTCTTTTTGTATTGCCTGAATGCAATCTTTTTGGCTTTAACTTTCTTTGCTACCTCTTTGGAAAACCATAATGGTCTTCTCTTCCTTTTCCTTTTGCTAACCTGCTTAATACATAATTCTGTTGTTATTGTAATCCCCATTTAAATACTGCCCACTGTTCCTCAACCCTGATTCCTGTCCCATTCCCTTAATGCCTCTTTCAAGTATCTCCCCATTTTCCCAAAGTCTGCCCCCTAAAATCCAGGATCGTGTTTTTGTGTGGTTTGGTTCTGCTCTTTCTGTGATTTCAAACCACAATGACTGGTGGTCACTGTTTCCCAGGTGCTCCCCACTGTACCCCATCACACTGTCCCTGTTTGTGAGCACAAGGTCCAGTATTGCCTTCTGCCGAGTTGGTTCCATGACCAGTTGCTTGAGGAAGGCACCCTGAAGGAGTCCAGGATAAATCTGCTCCTAGTTGATGCTGCTGCTGGGATGCTCCAGTCCACGTCTGGAATATTGAAGTCTCCAACCAGTACTACCTCACCCTTGTCTGCCATCCTTTGGATGGCTAGCATCAACTCCTATCTGTTTCTTCCTCCTGGGCTGGTGGTCTATAGACCACACCTGTGCGGATGGCTGTCCCTATTTTCCTTTCCATCTTAACCCACAGTATCTCTCCCCCATTTTGTTCCTCCTGGATCTCTGTGGCCCTTATGTCATTTTTCACATAGAGTGCCACTCCTCCTCCCTTCCTGCCTGCTCTGTCTCTTCTGAACATGTTGTAGCCAGGTATGACCATCTCCCAGTCGTGGTTATCATTACACCAGGTTTCAGTGATGGCCACAATGTCCAGGTCTGACTGCACCATGACAGCCTCCAGATCTTCCATCTTGTTGCTAAGGCTCTGGCATTTGCACACAAGGCTTTCCATGATTTGGCCTCCCTAGACTGTCTCACTGTTCTACTCCAGCCCCTTCCTTGGTTGTCATTTATCCCTGGTTCTCCTTTCTGTCTGCCCGTCTGCTGAATTTTGCCCCTTTTCTGCTTATCCACCTCTTGGGCACTAATCTCCATCTTTTGCTCACTGCTTTGCAGAGATAGCCACTCCTCTGGTTCACTGGTTCCACTGCTGGCTGTGGGGGGTGAGCAGTGAGTACCCTCCTTGCTGGCCTGCCACCCCTTTGCTAGTTTAAATGCTTGTCAATGTAGCATTTAAACTTATCATTGAGTGCTTGGATTCCCTCCAGGATGGATGCAGGCCGTCGAAGCAGAACAAACCTCCATCCTCCAGGTGGGTCCCCAGTCACCAATGACTCCAAACCCTTTCTCACAGCACCAGTTCTTCAACCATGAGTTAAAGTTCCTGGTGCATGCACTCTATACTCTCCCTTGCCTCACAGGTAGTACTTCTGAGAAAGTGACAGAAGTAGCTACTTGCTTGAGACCCTTCCCAGTTTCCTAAACTCCTCCTGAACTTCCTTTGGCTCCCCATTTGCCAGGTCATTAGTACCTAGGTGGATAATGACATCCAGCTCACCTCCCGTCTTGCCTTCCCAGTGATCCCAGGATCTTCCTTCCATCCCTCCATGCTGTGGCACCTGGTAGGCACCTCACCTCCCTGTCCTCCCTCCTGTGTTCCTAGCTGGATCCCTCTTATGATGGAGTCCCCCACCAGGATTCGCTTCCTCCTCCTCTGGGGTCCACTGCTTTTCTCACTGAGGTCACCTCCTTGGCTAACCTCCACATCCTTTCCTTCCACTTCTCTGGGTACCTGTATTTGGTTGTCCTCATTTACCAGTGTGACATATGAGTTCTTGAGTGGAATAGGATCTGGGATGTGCCTCTGCCTGACTGCTCTAACCCTCCCTGAGCCCACTGTCATCCAAGTGCTCCTCGTTCTCGGCATCCTTTGAGGCAGTTGCATTGGACTGGGTGGTCCCTGGATAGGGGTGATGGTACTCCTGACCCAGTTTACTTCTGCTCTGAGTCTGGCTACCTCATCCCGCAGTCCAGAATTGAATCTAAGTTGCCATATGTCTGACCATTCCTCCAACCTTGCCAAGTCCCTTCTCATCCTTTCTACCCCTCCTTGTGTATCAACTCTGTTACAGATCTTTGTGTCATCTGCAAAGAGGCATATCTTTCCTTCCAGACCCTCTGCAATGTCACCTATAAAGATGTTAAAGAGGACTGGACCCAGTACTGAGCCCTGAGGTACTCCACTAGTAACCCCCCTTTCTTCAGAATGTATTCCATTCACTATTACCTTCTGTGTCCTGTTGTGCAGCCAGTTTGCTACCCAGGCTACCACCCTGGGACCCACTCCCAGGCTGGCTAACTTGATTATTAATCTTTTGTGCGGGACTGTGTCAAATGCCTTGCTAAAGTCTAGGTAGGCCATATCCATAGCCCCTCCCTGGTCTATCACTTTGGTCATCCAGTCAAATAAATCAATTAGATTCATCTGACATGATCTTCCTGCTGTGAATCCATGCTGCTTTGTGTCCTGCGCCCCTCTGGCCTCTAGGTACTCAACAATTCTTTCTTTCAGAAGTGATTCCATCATTTTCCCCACCACTGAGGTTAAACTAACAGATCTGTAGTTTCCTGCTTCTGTCTTGCTCCCACTTTTGTGAAGGGAATCACATCTGCCCTCCTCCAGTCCTCAGGTACCACCCCATCTTCCCATGATTTGTTAAAAAGTGTGGTTAGTGGTGTCACTAGGTCCTCCCTTAGCTCTTTTAGGATTCTAGGGTGAATCCCATTAGGCCCCATTGCTTTGTCCACCTTGAGTTTTAGGAGTTCTTTCAGTACTTTTTCTTCTGTAAATGGACTGGTGTCAACCCCACTATCCAGAGTGCTTCTACTGTTTCGTTTAGGTAACTCCTCCTCTTCCTCTTGTGAATACTGAGCAAAAGTATTCATTCAGTATCTCTGCCTTTTCACTGTCTCCCTCTGCCCACCTCCCCTCTCCTTTATTAATCTTCACTATCCCTCCCTTAACCTTTCTATGCTCCCTAATGTACCTATAAACGATTTTATCCCCCTTCTTAACTGAGTTGGCTATCTTTTCCTCAGTTTGGGCCTTTGCTTCTCTGACTGCCTTCCCCACTTCTTTCTGCTTTAATTGATGCAATTCCCTGTCGTGCTCCGTCTGTGATTCCTTATATTTTTTGAATGCAGCCTTTTTCTCCTTAACCTTCCCTGACACCTCTTTTGAGAGCCATAGTGGTTTTTTATTCTGCTTTGTTTTCTTTATTTGTTTCACACAAAGGCTTGTTGCCTCCATGATGGCAGTTTTGATTTTTCTCCATTGTTCTTCCACCCCTCCTTTCTGGCCATTTGCTAATGCATTCCTCAGGTATTCACCCCTCCACTGTATTCGTAGCTACCACTTCTTGAGGTAGGCCATTCCATGCATCCACCACCCTTTCTGTGAAAAAGAATTTCCTCACATTCCCCCTTAATCGGCCTCCCTTTAATCTCATGCTGTGTCCTCTTGTCCTGCTATTTTTCTTATATTTAAACATGTTAGACTCTTTCTCCCATGTATGCCCTTAAGGTGTTTGAATGTCTCAATCATCATCCCCTCTCCTCCTTTGCTCAAGGGTATACATATTGAGCTCTGTTAATCTGTCCTCATATGTCTTCTGATGCAGTCCCTGCACCATTTTGGTTGCCCTTCTCTGGATTGCCTCAATTTGGTTAATTTCCTTGTGAAGGTGTGGCTTCCAGTACTGCACACAGTACTCCAAATGGGGCCTAACCAGTGTCTTGTAAAGAGGGATTATTACCTCCCTTTTATGACTTGTGATACCCCTACTAATACACCCTAACATCCCCCTAGCCCTACCTACTGCTTTAAAGGTCTGCTTGGATGATTTCATGTCATTGGTGATGATGATGCCCAAGTCTCTTTCTTCCTTTGTGATTGCCAGCAACTCTCCTCCCAGCCTATAGGTGGCTTCAGGGTTTCTCTTCCCTATGTGCATGATCTTGCACTTGTTTGCACTAAATCCCAGTTGCCACTCTTCTGACCATTTTGCTAGTTTATCCAGATCTCTTCTCATTCTGCCCACCCCATCTGGATCATCTACTCTGTTGCAGATCTTGGTGTCATCTGCAAACAGACAAGCCTTACCCTCTAGTCCATCTGCAATGTCACTAATGAAGATATTGAAGAGGACTGGCCTCAGACTGATCCCTGAGTTACCCACTTGTGACTTGCATCTCTTCTGACTGTATACCATTTACCACCACTCTCTGTTTTCTGCCTGTCAGCCAGTTTGCCACCCAGTTGACCAACTTCACCCACCCGAGCCTACCCAGCTTATTTATCAATCTTCTATGTGGAACAGTGTCGAAAAAGCTTTGCTGAAGTCAAGGTAGGTGACAAGCAGTTGCTCCCATTAGTCACTACTCTGGTTACATGATCAAAGAAATCTATGAGATTAGTTTGACAGGACCTTCCTTTGTAAACCCATGCTGTCTTGGATCCCAGCCCTAATGGATTTTAGGTGTTGCACTATCCTTTCCTAAGGAGTGCCTCCATAATCTTGCCCACTACTGAGTGGTAAGACTGACTGGTCTAGTAGTTCCCTGCCTCCTCCCTGCTACCACTCTTATGGAGCGGGATCACATGAGCCTTCTCCAGTCTTCTGGGACCTCTCCTGTGCTCAGAGACTCACTAAACAGTTCTGCTAATGGCTTTGCTAGTTCCACCCTTAGCTTCTTAAGTACCCTGGGATGTATGCCATCAGGTCCCATTGCCTTGTCCACCCTGAGCTTAGCGAGCTCTTGTAGGACCCTTTCTTTTGTGAAGGGAGTAGTGCTCACCTCCCTCCCCCCTGTGTCCATGGTGCTGAGCTGTGGGCCCTGCCCTACCTTCTCTTCAGTAAATACTGAGCAAAAGTATCTATTTAGGATAGATGCTTTTACAGGGTCCTCCTCGTCACATGCCCCCTTTTCTCGTTTGAGCTTAGCAATACCCGCTCTGGACTTTCTCCTTTCACTAATGTATCTATAGAAAGTCTTGTCACCTTCTTTTACTGTTCGTGCTAGTGTTTCCTGAGTTTGGGACTTTGCCTGCCTTACTGCCTTCCCTGCTTCCCTTAGGGCAGTTTGGTATGCCTCCCTATCTTCATCTCGCTGTGTTCCATTATATTTCCTGAAGGCCACCCTTTTGGCTCTGACCTTTTCTGCTACTGTTTTTGAGAACCAAAGTGGTTTCCTTCTTCTTTGCAGTTCCTTTTCTCTCTAACACAATGGGATATTGCTTCAAGTATTGCATCCTTAATGCTTGCCCACTTTGCCTGTACCCCCTCACCTGTGTTTCTTTTTTCCAGGGCTAGCTTAACTCTGTTGGCCATCTTATCAAAGTTCCCGCATCAGGTCAGAGTGCCGACAGGGGAGCCCACTCCCTGTCGGCATAATGGCTCCTGCCTAAATGGTCGGATTATGCCGAGCGGGTGCCCAATCCACCTTGGCTCGTTTCTCCCCCCCAGCACTGCATATGTGCCGACGGGGGTGCCCAATCCCCTTTCAGGTACAGCCCACTCCCCGAAACATTCAGGTGAAATGCTGGGAGCCCACCCCAGTGTGCCCAATGCCCGTTGTACTGATAAAGGGGTGCCCAATCCCCTGTCAGCAACAGCCCCCCCAAAACATTGAGGTGGCATGCTAGGAGCCCACCCCAGCATGCCCAATGCCCCTGTAAAGGAAAAACCATCCCGCAATGTTTTCCTTTTACTGTAATCCTGTAAAACAAAAATGGTCCCTTGTGGTTCCCCTGCCCCCACAACCGAACCCACCCACTGCACCCTGCCTCCCCACCTCCCACCCCATGCTTACCTCTGGAGTCTGGTGAAATGATCTTCGGTGGACCGGGAACATGTCTGCACTCTTCAAAGCCGACCGCGAACTGAGGAAATGCCAGTAAGCTGTATAATGGATTGAATAGGGCTTTTTCAACTTTGATGCATATCTCAGGCATTTTTAGGAATTTTGACACCACATTTTCAACATGGGGTTTTTGGGACCCCTCCTCATGAATTCTGTCACTGTCATGGCATTATTTAGCCCTGAAAGGTGATTTTGCTGTCACTGCTTGGAATCCCCTTTTGGGACTTATTAATGAAACAACAGTGCCAGTGATCATAAGGTGGGCTTTCAAAAAGCCTATGTTGCAAATTTGGTGGAACAAATCCAAAAAATGACTGTTTTTCGAGTGTGCACTGCGCAGTTGCTACGCACGCTCGTAACTTCATGAATCTGCAATATTTTCATGCCAGATTTTCAACACTGGCATTTTTCCACACCTCCTTGTGAACAGTACAGCTGTCATTTTTATATTTGCTTGCACGCATGTGCAAGAAACATAGTGCCGTCATCCGAGATTTCGGAGGTGTGTCACCTCCTCCTCCAATTCAGTCAGTGTGCTGGCCGGCCTGGCCCCTGTAAGCCAATGCATGCTGGAGCTGTCTATGACAAGCTCCAAAATGCAGTGGCATACAGTTGAAAGGGGGAGCTACACTTCAGTGAGCAGCGATAAGATATCACCTGCTCATGCGCAGCTCCCCCTACACACACACACACAGAAACGCACGCATACTGCGTGCCTTGCCCTCTACCTGCGCAGTATAGCCGGCGGGGTTGCCCAATATCCCCATTGACTTGTGCTGTACTCCCCAAAGCCTTCCACATGCCACGCTGGGTGCACCCCAGGCAGCTCCTCATAATAGCCGACAAGGGTGCCCAACCCTGTCGCTCCACTGTCCCTCACCCCCGAGTACTGGGCACCACTGGGAGCCCACCCCAGCATGGCAACTGATCATATGGCTGATGGGGTGCCCAATCCCATCGGCTCCACGGCCCCACCAGCTGTCCTTGTGCCTCACTGGGAGCCCACTCCAGCTGGCAAACATCCACGTCATCTTTTTTACTAGCGTGCGTGGGAACACTGTACACTGCCTAAAACAGCTTGTCATTTTTGGAATTTTTTTCACCAGACTTTCAACATAGCCATTTCAAGACCTCAGCTCATGAACAGTGTCACTGTAATTTTTTTAATTTGTCCCGTACATTTTTTAACCTGCAAAATAAAAACGGTCCCATGGCACTTCTCCCAGCCCCCTCCCACAACTCGCACCCACCCACTGTGCATCCTGCCTCCCCACACACCCCCTCACCCCATACTTAGCTCCGGAGCTTGGTGCGACGATCTTCGGTGGACCGAGAACACGTCTGCACTCTTCAAAGCCGATTGCGAACTGAGGAAATGCCGGTAAGCTGTATAATGGGCTAAATAGGTGGTTTTCAACTTTATTGCATATCTCAGGCATTTTTTGGAATTTTTGCACCAAATTTTCAACATGGGGTTTTTCGGGCCCGATGGGTGATTTCACAGTCACTGCACAGTCACTGTGCAAAATCACTGTTTGGGCCTGAATAACACCATGACAGTGACTTCATTCATGAGAAGGGGTCCCAAAAACCCCATGTTGAAAATTTGGTGCAAAAATTCCTAAAAATGACTGTCTTCTGACGTCGTTGCGCAGTTCCTCGCCGTAGCGTAAGTCATAATTTTCAATATTTTCACTCCAGATTTTCAACATTGCCATTTTACCACACCTTCTTATGAGTAGTACAGCTGTCATTTTTCACATCTCACCCAAACGTGTTTTCACCCATGTAGCGCACAATGGCGCAGTCGGTGTGCGAAATCAATGTATGGGACAAATTAAGAAAATCACAGTGACACTGTTCATGAGCAGAGGTCTTAAAATGGCTATGTTGAAAATTTGGTGAAAAATTTCTAAACATGACTGTTTTACGAGCGTGTGTTGCGCAGTTCCTATGCATGTTCGTAAGTTTGCGAATTTAATATTTTCACTCCAGATTTTCAACATTGTCATTTTATTACACTTCCTTATGAACAGTACAGCTGCCATTTTTCATATGTCGCCCAAAATGTGTTTTTGCACATGTAGCGCACAATGGTGCTGTTGGTGTGCGAAAGCAATGTTTAGGACAGATTAAGAAAATCACAGTTACACTGTTCATGAGCAGAGGTCTTAAAATGGCTATGTTGAAAATTTGGTGACAAAAGTCCATAAAATGACTGTGTTACGAGTGAGCATTGCGCAGTTTCCACGCAAACTCGTAAGTTCATGACTTTGTAATATTTTCAGTCCAGATTTTCACCAGTGGCATTTTTCCTCACTTCCTTATGAACAGCACAGCTGTTATTTTTCACAACATGGCTGAAGTGTGTTTTCACACTTTCAGCGCAGAGATGCATGGTCGCTGTGGGAAATCATTGTTCGGCATAGATAAAGAAAATCACAGTGACACTGTTCATGATCAGAGGCACCAAAATGCCTGAGTTGACAATCTGCTGTAAAAATCCCCAACCTAATTATATTACGGGTGTGCGTTGCACAGTTTCTATGTACGCTCATGACTTCACCATTTTTTTTTTATATTTTTACTGCAGATTTGCAACATTGCCATTTTTTACACTTCCCCATGAACAGTACAGCTGTCATTTTTTACATACTGTTCGGAATGTTTTTGCACCTGTGGTGCTAAATGCCGTAGTCGCTGTGCATAAGCAGCTTTCAGATAACAAACTGATATTCCCCCTGTTCATGAGGTGGGGTCACAAAAAAAACATGTTGAAAATTTGGAGTGAAAATACCAACGAATGCCTGAAGTATTAGAGTTTCCAAACATAATGCCCCACCCTGTAGAAAATGACAGGCATCAGGGGTGTGACTTGGGATTCTTGCCTGTAATGCTCATACCCTTCCACACCCTGCAGCCAGTGAGAGGCATCGAGGTATGCCTTGGACTCTTCGGACCCAAAGTTCACCCCATTCTCCTATATCGCACCCATCTCACCATATTTCCTAATGAAATGGGTGCGCATAAGGGCCAAAGACCCTAAGGAACACCGCGGACACTTGTCAGTAGTCTGCAGGGTGGGTGTGGTGAAATGGCGGTCAAGTATGCCTGACGCACCGAACGCATGCCACCCAATGCCTGTCACTCTCTGTAGGGGGGTGGTGGGATTGGCTTCAGTTCAATACTTCACTGCCATTCCTATTACGCAGCTCTGTAACTTCTACACTACCACTGCCAAAGCCAGCAAGCAAACATTCGGCATTGACAAATGCTTGTTCACATACTGGCCAAAATGTATTTTTGCACTTCCGGCGCAGAATAGCGCAATTGCTGTGGGAAATCAGTGTTCAGGACAGATTAAGAAAATGACAGTGACACTGTTCATGAGCAGAGGTCCTAAAATGCCTATGTTGAAAATTTGGTGATGATACTCCACAAAATGACTGTGATATGCACGTGCATTGTGCAGTTTGCACACATGCTCATAGCTTCACAAACTGATAATATTTTCACTCCAGATTTTCAACATTGCCATTCTTTTGCATCTCTTATGAACAGTACAGCTGTCATTTTTCACAACCTGGCCGAAATGTGTTTTTGCAGTTCCAGCGCAGAATAGTGCAGTTGTTGTGGGAAATCTGTGTTTGGTACACATTATGAAAATGACAGTGACACTGTTTATTAGCAGAGGTCTTAAAATGCTATGTTGAAAATTTGGTGACGAAAGTTCATAAAATGAGTGTGTTATGAACGTGTGTTATGCAGTTTTCACGCACACTTGTACCTTCACAACTTTGCAATATTTTTACTCCAGATTTTCAACAATGCCATTTTTCCACACCTCCTTATGATCAGTGCAGCTGTCATTTTTCACATCCTAGCTGAAATGTGATTTCGCTTTTCAGGTGCAACAATAGCATGGTTGCTGTGGGCAATCAGTATTCGAGACACATGAAGGAAATCACACTGACACTGTTCATGAGCAGAGGTCCTAAAATGCCTATGTTGAGAATTGTGTGATGAAACTCCATAAAATGGCTGTGTTACGAGCGTGTGTTGTGCAGTTTCCATGCACCTTTGTAAGTTCACAAATTAGTAATATTTTCATGACACATTTTCAACACTGGCATTTTTTCACACCTATTTATGAACAATACAGCTGTCATTTTTCTTATCCTAGCCGAAATGTGTTTTCACGCATCTGGCATAGAATACCGCAGTCGCTGTCAGAAATCAGTGTTTAGGACAGATTAGGATCAAGTGAGCGAGGGGGGGAGAGTGACAGAGCTCAACTGAGCTCTGTTGGGACTGCTTCGGATTTCTTTCTGGGCAGGAAAAGGTGCCAATGCAGGCAGGAGCCCAGTACAAAGGGGCAGCCTGCAGTGCTGGGAGACACAGAATGAGCGAGTGAGGGAGGGGGAGTGAGTGAGCCCAACGGAGCTCTGTTGGGACTGCTGCAGATTTCTTTGTGGGCAGAAAAAGGCAGCAATGCGCACAGGGGCCCAGTACAAAAGGGCAGCCTGCAGCGGTGGGAAAAACAGAACGAACAAGTGAGAGAGGGGGAGTGAGTGAACGAGCTCAATGGAGCTCTATTGTGACTGCTGCAGATTTCTTTGTGGGCAGAAGAAGGCAGCAATGCAGGCAGGAGCCCAGTACAAAAGAGCAGCCTGCAGCGGTGGGAGAAGATTTCTTTGTGGGCAGAAAAAAGTGCCAACACAGGCAGAAGCCCAGTACAAAAGGGCAGCCTGCAGCGCCGGTAGAAATGGAATGAGCAAGTGAGAGAGGTGGAGTGAGTGAGGTCAACGGATCTCTGTCGGGACTGTTGCAGATTTCTTTGTGAGCAGGAAAAGGTGCCAACAGAGGGAGGAGCCCAGTACAAAAGGGTAGCCTGCAGTGCCTGGAGAAACAGAATGAGCAAGTGAGATGGGGGAGTGAGCGACCTCAACGGAGCTCTGTCGGGACAGCTGCAGATTTCTTTATGGGCAAAAAAAGGTGCCATCATAGACAGGAGCCCAGTACAAAAGGGCAGCCTGCAGCGCTGGGAGAAACAGAACGAGCGAGTGAGACGGGGGAGTGAGCGAGCTCAACGGACGTCTATTGTGACTGCTGTGGATTTCTTTATGAGCAGGAAAAGGCGGCTATGCAGGCAGGAGCCCAGTACAAAAGGCCAGCATGCAGCGCTGGCAGAAACGGAATGAGCGACTGAGAGAGGAGGAGTGAGCAACCTCAACGGAGCTGTGTCGGGACTGCTGCAGATTTTTTTGTGGGCAGAAAAAGCTGCCAATGCAGGCAGGAGCCCAGTACAAAAGGGCAGCCCGCAGCAGCGGGAGACACAGAATGAGCAAGTGAAGGAGGGGAGTGAATGAGCTCAAAGGAGCTCTGTTGAGACTGCTGCAGATGTCTTTGTGGGCGGAAAAAGGCAGTAATGCATGCAGGGGCCCAGTACAAAAGGGTGGCCTGAAGTGGCGGAAGAAACAGAACAAATGAGTGAGACAGGGGGAGTGAGTGAGTGGGATCAATGGAGTTCTATCATGACTGCTGAAGATTTCTTTGTGGGCAGAAGAAGGCAGCAATGCAGGCAGGAGCCCAGTACAAAAGCGCAGCCTGCAGTGCTGGCAGAAATGGAATGAGCGAGTGAGAGAGGGGGAGTGAGTGAGCTGAACGGAGCTCTGTCAGGACTTCTGCAAATTTCTTTGTGGGCAGAAAAAGGCACCAACAGAGGCAGGAGCCCGCTACAAAAGGGCAGCCTGCAGTGCTAGGAGAAGCAGAATGAGCACGTGAGACAGAGGGAGTAAGCGACCTCAATAGAGCTTGATCGAGACAGCTGGGGATTTCTTTGTGGGCAGAAAAAGGTGCCAATGCAGGCAGAAGCCCAGTAGAAAAGGGCAGCCTGCAGCGCCAGGAGAAATTGAACAAGCGAGTGAGAGGGGGAGTGAGCGAGCTCAATGGACCACTATCATCACTGTTGTAGATTTCTTTGTGGGCACAAAAAGGTGCCAACACAGGCAGGAGCCCAGTACAAAAGGCCAGCCTGCAGCGCCACCAGAAATAGAATGAGCGAGTGGGGGGGGGGAGTGAGCAAGCTCAACGGATCTGTCTCGGGACTGCTGCAGATTTCTTTGTCGGCAGAAAAACATCCCAATGCAGCCAGGAGCACAGTACAAAAGAGCAGCCTGCAACACCGGGAGAAACAGAATGAGCGAGTTACAGAGGGGCAGTGAGCGAGCTCAATGGACCAATGCAATCAACATTCGGCATTGACAAATGCTTGTTTGGCACAGCTGGCAGCTGAACGGGACTTGGAGCAACATCCCACACCCTTCCAGCAATCTGAGGTTGAGCGTCTCCATGATGTAAGGCTGCCATTCCTTTTTTGAGCACTGTTGGCAGCAGAACGGGACATGGATCAACACCACCCACCCTTCCAGCAACAGGTGGTCAAGCGGTTCCACAAAGCAAGGCTGCAGGATAGATAAATAACTTTGTTTCTTAGCTGCAAGCATATTAGTTAATAAACATGACAAGTTAGGACTTACGTAATATGTTACAGAGACACCTGGTTTTCACGGTAATCGTGAAATCCATGTGCTGTGTGAAAAACATACAGCCTAGTCCATAGTGTAACCATGTCCTGCAGACTGTGAAGCAATCATTTGCCCAGATGTATGGGTCAAACGCCCTCCCCGGCAGCTACTGGCTCCCTCAGCCTTCATCCCCACTGGCACCTTCAGGCTCCCTTTGCCCTCTTTCCCCTTCAGCAACTACAGGCTACATGCAACCCCCCCTCCCCAGCACAATTTAACCCCCCCGTCTCCCTCCAATCCCCAAGCTCTGTAGTGAACTCCTGTAGCCCACACATCACTGCTATTAAATGGGAAAATAGATATACAGATTCATAGCTCAAAGTTTAATTCCAATACTGCAGTAATTAAATCCAGCTCCCTTCAAGTCTGAATTTTAATAGAACAGCAGCCCCCTCAAAGATCTAAATCTTTTCTTCTCCCTTACTTAGTCTCAGGTTTGAATTCACAGGCTATAGTACAGACACCTCAAAGCTATCCTCTATCGCTCAAAGTTTAATTTACTGCACTAACCAATAAACCCAACTCTCTTCCCCCCCTCACTCAGATTTGAATTTGCAGAGATGCAGCAGCCTCTTCAGAGCTAATGGCTGGGATTGTGGAGCAAGACCCATTGACGTTTACTTGTACATTATTTTCAAACTTTTGAAAAAACTTGATGGACTGCATCTGACTAAAGAGGGAGTCAGTGCATTGGGGCAGAAGTTTGACGTCTTTGCAGAATATTTAAACTAGCAAATGGGGAGAGGGGTGCAGCACCCCATACGTCGAATGGGAAGAACACCCCTCCCCCCTCAGCTAGTGGTCAAACAGGAATTCAGCGTGTTTGCCATTCATTTGCATCACCAGGTAAGAAAAAAGGTTTGTCTCCCCATACGATGCACAGGGGTAATGCCAAACTTCACCCAACAACTAACACACCAAAATCTGGCCAATGGAAAATCATGTACACAAATGCTCACAGCCTGGGAAATAAGATCCCAGACCTGCAGGCAATAATGTCAGAGGCTAAACTGGACATAGTAGCAATTAGTGAGACGTGGTTTACCAGTAACCACACTTGGGAGACTTCAGTACCTGGATATGTATTGTTCAGAAGAGACCGAGGTGCAAAAAGGGGGGGAGGGGTGGCCCTGTATGTTAATGAAAATATCAAAGCTACAGAAATTCAGAATACACATAAGGAGCCAGAAGAACTGTGGGTCACCCTGGAAACAGGTAATGGGACAGCCATAAGAACTGGGTTGTCTACAGGCCCCCAGACCAGAGGGAGGACATAGACACATTACTGTTAGAAGATATACAAAACATGACAGCTAAAGGGAGGTTCTGATAATGGAGACTTCAACATGCCAGATACAGATTGGTCAATACCAGCAGGAACATCTGCCAGAACTAGACTCATAGTGGATTCCCTGCAGGGGGAAGGCCTCAAACAACTGGTACAGCAACCCACAAGAGACAGGGCTATCCTAGATCTAGTACTGACTAACAAAGAAGGGATCACAGATCTCCAGGTAGAAGGTCACCTGGGGGCCAGTGACCATCACATGGTATGGTTCAATTTGGCTACTACATCTAAATCATCCCATTCCAAGGCAAAAATATGGGACTTCAGAGGAGCTGACTTTGATAAGATGGCCAACAGAGTTAAGCTAGCCCTGGCAAAAAGAAACACAGGTGAGGAGGTACAGGCAAAGTGGGCAAGCATTAAGGATACAATACTTGAAGCAACATCCCATTGTGTTAGACAGAAAAGGAAGTGCAAAGAAGAAGGAAACCACTTTGGTTCTCAAATATAGTAGCAGA
Source organism: Neoceratodus forsteri (assembly GCA_016271365.2). Lineage (NCBI taxonomy): Eukaryota > Metazoa > Chordata > Ceratodontiformes > Ceratodontidae > Neoceratodus > Neoceratodus forsteri. The sequence goes on along the minus strand of CM057456.1, from coordinate 1,635,471,065 downwards.
AAAGGTCAGAGCCAAAAGGCTGGCCTTCAGAAAATATAAGGAACACAGCGGATGAAGATAGGGAGGCATACCAAACTGCCCTAAGGGAAGCAGGTAAGGCAGTAAGCAGGCAAAGTCCCAAACTGAGGAAACACTAGCACGTAACAGTAAAGAAGGTGACAAGACTTTCTATAGATACATTAGTGAAAGGAGAAAGTCCAGAGGGGTATTGCTAAGCTTAATGGAGAAAAGGGAGCATGTGAGGAGGAGGACCCTGTAAAGGCATCTATCCTAAATAGATACTTTTGCTCAGTATTTACTGAAGAGAAGGTAGGGCAGGCCCACAGCTCAGCATCATGGACACAGGGGGAGGGAGGTGAGCACTACTCCTTCCACAAAAGAAAGGGTCCTACAAGAGCTTCTAAGCTCAGGGTGGATAAGGCAATGGGACCTGATGGCATACATCCCAGGGTACTTAAGGAGCTAAAGGAGGAACTAGCAGAGCCATTAGCAGAATTGTTTAGTGAGTCTCTGAGCACAGGAGAGGTCCCAGAAGACTGGAGAAAGGCTCATGTGATCCCACTCCACAAGAGTGGTAGCAGGGAGGAGGCGGGAACTACAGACCGGTCGTCTTACCTCAGTAGTGGGCAAGATTATGGAGGCACTCCTTAAGGAAAGGATAGTGCAACACCTGGAATCCATAGGGCACAGGATCCAAGACAGCATGGGTTTACAAAGGAAGGTCCTGTCAAACTAATCTCATAGATTTCTTTGACTGGGTAACCAGAGTGGTGGACCAAGGGGAGCAGTTGATGTCGCCTACCTTGACTTCAGCAAAGCTTTTGACACTGTTCCACATAGAAGATTGATAAATAAGCTAGGTAGGCTCGGGTGGGTCAGAAGTTGGTCAACTGGGTGGCAAACTGGTTGACTGGCAGAAAACAGAGAGTGGTGGTAAATGGTATACAGTCAGAAGAGATGCAAGTCACAAGTGGGGTACCTCAGGGATCAGTCCTGGGGCCAGTCCTATTCAACATCTTCATTAGTGACCCCAAGAGATGGACTAGAGGGTAAGGCTTGTCTGTTTGCAGATGACACAAGATCTGCAACAGAGTAGATGATCCAGATGGGTGGGCAGAATGAGAAGAGATCTGGATAAACTAGCAGAATGGTCAGAAGAGTGGCAACTGGATTTAATGCAAAGAAGTGCAAAATAATGCACATAGGGAGAGAAACCCTGAAGCCACTTATAGGCTGGGAGGGAGTTGCTAGCAGTCACAAAGGAAGAAAGAGACTTGGGCATCATCATCACTGATGACCTAAAATCATCCAAGCAGACCTCTAAAGCAGTAGGTAAGGCTAGGGGGTGTTAGGGTGTATTAGTAGGGTATCACAAGTCGTGAGAGGAGGTAATAATCCTCTGTACAAGACATTGGTTAGGCCCATCTGGAGTACTGCGTGCAGTATTGGAGGCCACACTTCACAAGGACATTAACTAAATTGAGGCAGTCCAGAGAAGGGCAACCAAAATGGTGCAGGGACTGCATCAGAAGACATATAAGGACAGATTAACGGAGCTCAATATGTATACCCTTGAGCAAAGGAGGGAGAGAGGTGATATGATCGAGACATTTAAACACCTTAAGGGCATAAACAAGGTGAAAGAGTCTAACATGTTTAAATATAAGAAAAATAGCAGGACAAGAGGACACAGCATGAGATTAGAGGGAGGCGATTAAGGGGAATGTGAGAAATTTTTTCACAGAAAGGGTGGTAGATGCATGGAATGGCTTACCACAAGAAGTGGTGGCTATGAATACAGTGCAGGGCTTCAAACAGGCATGGGATAGGCATAAGGGAGCAATACAAATGACTATGAATAGATAGGTCACTGACAGAGCAAAGGCCGATGGTACATTTATAAGGTAGAAAAAGAAATGGGCAGACTGGATGGGCCTTGCGGTCCTTATCTGCCGTCAACTTCTATGTTTCTATGTTTCTATGTTTTTGTGGCCCCTCCTTCAGATCTGACAGATCTTACCCTCTAGATACAGTTAGAACAAGATATTTTTCATCAAATTACTATTTAAAAGATAAAAAAAAAATTCTACCTTTTCCTCAGCGTGCTCCAACTTTTTCTTCTGTTTGCAGACCATTTCTTGTTGCTTGGTGTAAGAATGCTTTGAAGTCTGTCTGTAGTAGCTGGTCTCAGATTACTCACTGAAGCATGCCTTTTCCAATGGCTCAGAGTTGAGCAACCACATTCCATCTTGAGCACTTCTGGTTTTGTGCCACAATGAAAAGGGTCCCCACATGCACAACTTAATCTAGCTCCTCTGTGGAATATTCCTACTGGACCTAATATTTGTGTTGCTGTTTCCAAGCTGACATATTTTCAATGCAACACCTTCCAGAGAAATTTACCCATCATTGTAATTTTTTTTCGACATTTTGCTGTGTTTGTTAGAAGGAACCCAAATAAGCCCCGAACAGAAAAAAAAGTAGGAACAACTAAAAGGTAGGAAAGCTATATGCATGACAAAACAATATTGTTGAAATGAATTGTTCTGGACTACTGAAAATCTTGTCAGGCAGATGGACTTCTCCAGTCAACTAGCCCTGCCTTCTAGTGGCTGTAAAAGTTACTTTCAGCTACCGGAAATGACAAAGGGAAAGATGGCAAAACGAGGTGCAGCACCAAAAAAAAAAAAGAAAAAACATGAATGTGGCTAAAAGGGGGACTTAGAGAGGGTGCAACAGTGAAAGGGAGAATATTAATTGGAGGCTACAGCAATGAACAAGAAGTGAGGACTTTAGTGTAATGGAGGGGGGAGTCAAAGAAATTAAGCTGGGACTATGAAGGAAAATGGGAATAGGGGGCATGAGATCCAAGAGGGCAACCACAGTATTCCTCCTGTTTTTTTTGGGGGGGGGGTAAGTGCCATCCAACTGAGGAATGTTCTCCAGCTTTTGCACACTCCCAGCTTCTCTCAATGGCACCTACAGTTCAGGTTGCTGTGTAGGGACACATGATGTTGTATGGCTACCCTCAATGTCACTGCCATCACCAATCTGCACAGGTGATACTCAAGCTGTGGGAGAATTTACTGGGCACAGTAGTTGCTAGTGGGGACTACTGAGGCTACTGGCAACTTGTTTGGACAGAATATGCCTAAAGTAAACATGTTTTTCTGTCCTGCAAGCAAACTAAATTGGTCCAAAGGGGGTCACAAGCACACTATCATGCCCTGCCTGAGATGTCTGCCAAGCAGTTTCTTTTAGTAGGGCTCCTGGACACTGCTACTTGGAGGCACTACATACTGTATTCTTCCCTACCCAACAGCAGGAACTCCTATCCCATGGACAAGCTACCCTCTGCAGCTGCCACTCCCTCTTTCCCATTGGGAGAGGCTGGGGAGTGATAGATCTACAGCAGAGACGTGCTGCTCAGCTTTGTGTACTGGCAGGAGGTGCTGCTTGGATGGGGGGAGGGGCTGTTTGTGGGGGTCCAGACCCACAGACTGTGCTTTAACTGAGGGATGCTATGTGTTTAACAATTGTGTAAAGTAGCTCATGGGGACAGATACAGGCAACTTAAGGGAGTAGAAGCCATCCTCGAGTGACACACATACCTCAGATTTATCTCACCTGCAACCACTCCTCCCAGCATATGGAATGGCCACTCCCCCTCTGATTCCACTTGGCACAGATGGCAGGCTCCTGAGACAACCCACCCTGGTGGCAGGCACTACACATGGCATTTTACTGTGTTTGTACCACATGTACTCCCACACCAGTGTCACTGCACTGTCCCTGCACATGCTCTGCTGGTACCATGCTGTGTCATATGCAGTACTGTTACTTTACAATGCAACATGTGTTACTGATACTTTGCTGTGCCATGAGAACTGCTGTCACTTCCCTGTGCCACATGCACTAAAAAAAGATGTGCTCTACAATGTGAAGTGTGGATACTGCTGGACCACGTGCAGTGACAGCTCCATATTAGGCCACGTGCAGTGCAGACACCACAGTGCATCACAAACAGCGCTGATACAGCACTGTGCCAGTTGCAGGGCTGACATTCTGCAGTTCAGCATGCACTGCTGACACCTCACAGTGCCATGTGCACTGCTGTCAGTCACGGTGCCACATTCTATACAGACATGGCATTTTGCTAGATGACATGCAGATACTGTGTGATGCTACATACACTGCCAACACCACACTGTGCATTGTTTTTTTTTTTTTTAGTTGTTTAACCAGGTATAGCACACTAACCTGAAAGCTTTTTTACAGGATCGACCTGGGAGCACAAGGAGGTTAAGTGACTTGCTCAGGGTCACACAGTATGCAAGTGGAAGCTGTGGGATTCAAACCCAGGTCTGGTCTGCTGGATGTCACCAGATTTGCAACTCAGAGCCTTAGACCACTGCGCTATACTGCCTCAAGTGTTATCCATAAGCTGTGCCACTTGCACTCTGCACATCACTGTGCCACAGGCAATGTTGACACAACACTGCCATGTGGCATACTACTGTTTAACACTATGCTGTGCCATGGTGATGCTGACACAGCACTTTGCCTCATGCAGTGCAGACACTGTAATGTGTCACATGTGATACCATCATTGTGCTATGCCATGTAGTGCTCCTGATAAGATATATTCAGAGTGGGTACTGCTCACTTTTGAACACTGGTGAATAAAACCAAATATTGATGCATACAAATTTCAAAATACGGTGTGTGAGGAGCACTCATTAAAATGCTACAAAAAATCATTTGTGTTATTTGCCTTATTTTATTACTATGTTTTTGTCGGTATTGCCAGGTGAAATTAACGAAGAGCTCAGCTGAGCACTTTACAGTTCAACTTTGCCGGCCTGCCAACGCAGCGGTATAGCTTTCACTTGTGACCTGACATTCTGGGTTTGGAAGTGAGCCCAGAATGTCAGAGGGCTAGCTGGGGAAGGGAGGATTGAATGACTCATAGACTGCTCTCCTCTACAGGGGTGAGGGAAGCATCTGGCTTTTGACCAACCATGGTGGAGATTGGGGGTCTGACAGCCGGTTTTTGAGATCTTTGGGAGGTGTGTCAGACATCCAACTCTCTTTGCACCACTATGCCATTGCACACCATGCCTCCCTGGGGATCAGCATATTCAGAAAAGACAATGTAGGCCACGCAGGAGGACCTCCACCCTCCACTAGACCCATGCAACCAACTTAGGCACTCCCCCCCTCCCCAGGATCATGAAGCAGCATCCATTTGGGGAGAGAGTAGGGTCTGCAATAGTACAGTAAGAAGGCATTTTAGGCCACTCCTGGTGAGCCAAGAGGTTCTTTTTTGCTGACAACTTCTATATTTCTATGAGAAGTCCCTTGCCAACAGCCCTGCCCTGAGGGTAAGTCAAGATGCATTCCAGCGGGGTTGGTAAATCCCTGGAGATGGGGGCTAGGTGGCGGGGTTGAACAGATGGTGACTGGACGATGGCAAAAAAAGCACTTTGCAGCTCATTACATTTTGCACGTTTGGTTTTTTTATCTACTGAGTGGGATGATTTGGTGGGGGGCTTGTCAGCACTGTTCCTCTCCCTACAGATCAGTGCTTGTCTGCCTCGGGGCCTACCTCATGGAGGGGTGCCACCACAGATTCCCCGACGGCAGGGCCAAGTGAGGAAGAGCCATACTCCAACCCCCCACCTGGGACACAGTGTAGTTCAGACGATGGTTAGGGTGGCAGTATGGGTCCACAGACAAACATGCAGGGCTTCACTGGAATGCCAGCTTCCATTTTCCAGTTTTCTCCCATCCCTTTTGCAGCCAGTGTGAGGCATGCATGTAGAGGCACGCAGGCATCACCAGCCCACTGTACCTCTCTTCTGCATCACCCTAGCCTGTGCTACTACCAGTTAGAGGTTGGGGCATACAAGCCCTCCCTCCCTGGAAAAGGAGAGCAGTCCCAAGCTCAGTCTCTCTCCCCTCCTTCCAAGCTAGCCCCAGCAACTGGAATCCGCTTCCAAACTCAGGTCATCAACGTAGAGTGACATGTGGCATCCAGCACCTCAATCCTTCAGCACCACTGGTCTAGCCCCTTTATATGATTAAAAAAAAAATAACAATAATATATATACATATAGTATCTACAGTATATAAGCATCTTGATGGGAAATTGCATTGCCCCTTTAAATGTCTTACCATTAAGCACTATAAATAGAGGGTTTTGCATTCTTAACATCACACCTTGAAAAAATGCATAGGGCATCTGTGAAGTATGAACTGTGAGAGTGTGTGATGCTGTACAATGAATTCAGTGAAGGTAGTTACTGTCCTGAAACACAGCAGTGTCCTTTTGCATTTGACGAACACTGATCAATGATGGGCCAACTTCTTGTAACTGTTAGAGCCAGAAGTGATCATACTGACACCCACATGTAGTGGGCAGTGTGTGGAGTCCTGGCATGGGCTTAGGGATGGGTCTGGGAGACTGCAGCTGGTGGGGGGGGACCAGATTCCATGCCTGGCTTGGTGGGTCTTCAGGTACTAAGAGCCAAGGCTGAGTGGAATCAGTATACAGCTGCAGTAGTTGGAGGATGGGGACTATATGAACCTGCAATCTGGCAAGTTGAGTTTTTGTTGAGTGCTTTCTGAAAGTTTAAGATCTCAATCTGTGCTCAAATGCATCTCTAATTAACATATTCTGAAACTAAAATCCTGAACCAGTACTCAGTTACTAATTTAAATACTCAAAAAGCATTGAAGTGCACAAGTTGAGCTTTTGTTCAGTGCTGGTTTAGTTTAAGTGCTCAACACCTAGCACTCAAAAAGCGCTGGTGACTGCAGTTCTGTATGGGTTATTCCATGGAATCTTTATACTGCTTATGCCTATTAATAACAGTAAACATGGTTAGCAGTATTTAACATTAGAATCAGCTCAGAATCACTGTACTAAACTGAATGCTAAACTGATTGACTGCTAAAATACTACTAAGGAACTCTATTTTTGCAGTTAGAAGGCCATCTTAATGCTAATATACTGTTAATACAGCAGTCGGCTTGGGTAAGGGCAGTCAGTGCTCCTGCAATTCTTCAGGCTGAGCAGGGACAGGAAGTGATTTGGGAGGATTAGTTCACTGATGTGTTCAGTATAGACTTTTAAAGGGACACTGCCAACTTTTTTTTGCATCATATTATTTCTAGGTAAAAACCCACATTTTATGTTTGCTTACCTTCTTTAAAATTCATTGGTGTTGCTGATTGTTTTATCTGTCTCCTTGCTTAATAGAACTGAAATGCATGGTAATGTACCCAGCCTTGATTGGCTAATTTAAATCCTTGAAATACTTGGCTGGCTAATCCTCATTTATGATTCAGTAGTATTAAAAAAAAATAAAGTAAATAAATTGTACTTTGAAGAGCATTACAGCTTGACAGAGCAGTATTAATGTCTTAGCATTTGCAGCAGTGCAGCCGCCAGCGAGTCAGCAGGGACTCCCCGTCCCCAAGCAGGCCTTGATCAGTCCTCCAGCTCCTGTTCCATCCTTTCTGCTCTATCCTGCGCCTCCAGGCCATGCTGAGTTGGACTCCCGCTCCAATGACACTGGCATCCACAGACATCACCACCATGGTCCCACTGACTCCTCCCCAGGCCTCCAACAATTGTCCAATCAAAAATCAACCTCAAGCCAAGTCTTAAGGGGCTTCTCTAAGACAAGTCAGTGCCCAGCATCTGGAAGTGCAGCTCCTCAAATTTATTTTAGTACCTCTTGTTGGTGTTGGATCTGGTTGGGTTGTGGTCTAGAGTCATGGACAGACTGACGAAAAACATGAATATGGCAAGCGACTCACTCACAGAGTCGCAGGCAGGCAAGGCAGCTCAACTCAAATCACAACAGCAGCAGCAGGCCACTTCACTTTCTTTCCTGCTCTCTTTACTATCCCATGGTGAGGCAGGCTGTCTTGCGTATGCACGCAAAAGTTCACAGCTGCTACGGATCTTGGAACAGTGAGTTTTTTAAACTTGTTTGTTCAGTGTGCCTTTCCTGGTGAAACTTTTTAGTAAAAAAAGTAAATAAATAAATGTATTCAGAAATAAGCACCAATGGCCAGTTAGGTTAAGTAAAACCCAGAGTGTAAAGTGAGTGTGTCCCCGGTGATAAAGGTGGCTATAGCCAAGTGGCAAACAGCAGCCAAGCTACTGTTGTAAAATAGTAGAATTTACTGATTTATAGTGCACTTGGGTATCAGTTTCATTCACGAGCAAGGGAAAGGGAGTGGACCAGGCAATTATCCACACAAGCAGTATAGTTGCCACAGCCCTAGCCTGTTAGCCACCCCAGCAGCATAGTTGCCACAGCCTCAGTAAAGGACTAGTGACCTGAGTAACAGATCTAGAGACCCCATAGCACTAGCCTGGCTACTGGAGGCAACTTGGCTACTATAGTCACCTGTTTCACCCTGGGGCACTCTGACTTTATAATCTGGGACTTATTTCCCACAACTAGCTCCCTGGCACTTATTTCTGAATAAAAAAAGCCTTTGGGACAGCTAGCAATTATTCACTAGCCCAACTGGCTAGCTTGGCTATAACTTGGGCTTTACCCTAACCTTGCTCCTTAACACCCTGTTCACTATCTAATTCAGAGCCTGCCTGCCCTCTGCTCCCCCTCCGATAACTACTTCATTTGAATGCTGCCCACCCCTGTGCTCCGTTTAGGAGGATGAGTTAAATAAATTTAGGTAATTTTGAATAAGGCCATCATCTCACTGTATGCTCCCTTCCTGGGCTGATTTTAAATACATTTGAATAGATCCACCCTTGGCAGTTCCTTGCTCCAGGGCCTTGCCCTGACCACATTAACATCCATGGTCATCCTTTATTGCGCTCACTGCGTGAAAAGAAACATCTTTTTTTATTTCAGTATTAGATTAGGTGGACAGTGCCTGCTTTATGACACTGTCACTGACTCACCATCCCAAACTGGGGAGAAGTTGAGAGAGGAGGTGGGTTAAGTGTATGCTGGATGCCCTGATGGCTGCAGGCAGGTGGGAGGTCTTCCCTTGATGGATAGCTGGCTCCTCCTGATGCTAGTTCATCTAATGATGCTTTCCTGTTTGTGGGGCCACTGCCAAGGAACTGCCATTTACTTTTTCTTTACAAAAAAAAAAACACAAATGGGACTAAACAGAACCCACACTGCAGCTGCCAACTGCTGATCCTGGGGATTGCCACAACTATTGGACCACTGACACTGCTGGGACCACTGAGATTGACATAGAAATGAGAGGAGGACTGCTGGTACTGCCTTTTGCTCTGAATTTACTTCCCTGTGTCCTCTCTTTTTTCTGCTGCACTTTCTTCATGTTTTTGTTTTCCTTCGGGGCACCTGAACTCCCCTGACTGTACTCCTTCACAGCTAATTCAAACTCCCCTAATGGCCATTACTGGCCACTCTCAGTATCTTCTATGGCATCCAGGATGCTGAAACCATAACAACCAGCTGTCCAGTGCAAGCTGGACCTTAGATGTGACACTGGCTTGTGCCACCTTTACTGGGCAGGCTGCAATAAGAGGAACAAAACTTTTTAACTGCAGACAAGCACTTTATTTTTATATGGCTCTGGCCACTATGTTCACCCTCCCTTGCAACCTAAACTATAGGGGCACCTGGGGTCACCTTACTGGGGCTTGTTGGCATGAACAGAGCTTGCTGGTGACCCAATCTTTGGGTATATTACAAGCCTGCCTTACATAGAAACATAGACTTTGACGGCAGACAAGGACCACTTGGCCCACCAAGTCTGCCCATTTCCCTACCTACTGGATAAGCTGCAGATTCTAGTTAACCAACAGCCTACTTCCTGCCACCCCACTATAATTGCCTTGTGTCTGTCCCATGCATGTTTGAATTCCCCCACTGTTTTAGCCCCAACAACCTCCCCAGGAAGGCAGTTCCACGCATTCACCACTCTCTCCATGAAAACAAATTTCCTCACATTACCCCTGAGCTGTCCTCCCTCTATCTTTAAATTGTGTTCCCTTGTTCTTACACATCTCTTTTTCTGAAAGATGCTACCCTCCTGGACTTTGTTGATTCCCTTGAGGTACTTGAACATTTCTATCATGTCCCCCTCCCTCCTTTCATCAAGGGTATACATATTAAGCTCTCTCAGTCTCTCTTCATATGGTTTCTGATGCAAACCCTGCACCATTTTAGTTGCCCTCCTCTGGACTGCTTCCATCCTGTCTATGTCCTTGCATAGATGAGGTCTCCAAAACTGCACACAGTACTCCAGATGGGATCTCACCAACTGTCTGTACAGAGGGATAACCACTTCCCTTTTTCTACTTGTGATGCCCCTTCCTATGCATCCCAGTATCCCCCTGGCTCTCCTTACTGACTTCTCACATTGCTTACCAACCTTTAGATCATCTGATATGACTACCCCCAAGTCCCGTTCCATTTTTGCCTTTGCTGCCCAATAAAACATACTCTGAAATTAAACCTCCTCTAAAAGAAGAGGCTGTCATAGCTCCCCTCATTTTGATGACTGCTCATTTCTCATCTTTGTACAAAAGTAATGGTCCTCTTCATGAGCTTCTAGCAGGGAGTCACATCCCACACTGATTTCCTTTCCTATTGGCCTGTCATCTTGGCTAAGCCAGGACTGTTTGCTGTTGCTATGCAAATATCAAGAACAAAATGGAGGCAGTATAGCGCAGTGGTCTAAGGCTCTGAGCTCAAATTTGGTGACATCCAGCAGACCAGACCTGGGTTTGAATCCCACAGCTTCCACTTGCATACTGTGTGACCATGAGCAAGTCACTTAACCTCCTTGTGCTCCCAGGTCGCTCCTGTAAAAAAGCTTTCAGCTTAGTGTGCTATACCTGGTTAAACAACTAAAAAAAAAAAAAAAATGCCACTGAAATGAATGGGCCTATATACATTTTGATGGGACCATTCATTTCAATGGTGATTTTTCTGGTCATTTATTGCTGGCCTAGTGAAACTCTTGTTGGGTCAGTGGATTTTTCTAATCACTAGCCCTGATGGCTAGTGGCTGAAAAAGTTAGTTTCAACCCCTGTGACAGTATGTAAAATCTCTAGCATCACAGTGCAGGGTAGCCACACATGGGAAAGGGACTGTCCCATACCTCTCAACAGTCCCTTAGTGACATGTGCCTCATTTTATCCCTCAGCATTGCTGTGTACCTCACTGTAAATGGTGTTGCCAAGGAGCTGTAGCAAAGAGTTAGTCTTCAGCTGTGGGGGTTCCGCAGCAGGGAGGGGGTCCAGCTTCAAAGTGGGGGTCCAGCTATAGGAGACTAGATCTGGAGAGACTAATCCCATACCTCTTAACTGTCCCTCATTACAATATAGCATCATGGCAACAACCAGCTGGACTCCCATTGTAATGGATGCAGATTCAATTATGGCTCAAACTCCCCATCCCCAATCATGTAACTAATTCATGGATACTTTATGGTCCAGGTGAGGGAACCTCTTTGGAGATGCTGATTCTGGAGAGTGGATGGGGAGTACCTGTAAAACAAAAGGTTACATAGAAGTCAAAGGGGACCCATAGTTCTTAGGGAAAAGTAGTACAGATAGATAGTAAATAAAACTATCCTTAATGGACATTAATTTATTGCCACAAGATTACTGTTATTTTCATTTTAATAAAAAGCTCATTTGGACAGTTTTAATGGCAATTAATGGATTGACACCATGTGACCATCATTTTCATGGCAATGAAAAGCTCATTGCTCAGTTTCAATGGTTTATTTATTTAGCTTTTGGTTACCGGGTAAGTACACTAGACAAGTAATATGCCTATTTTCAGGAATGATCTGGGAGAGTACAACATGGTGAATACAGAGTAGTACAGGGTAATACAGGAAACAACATAGCAGAATGTCAACTAGGAAAAGAACAATTAACAAGGTGACATTAACAAGGTATCACAGTTGTAGAGCAATTAATTACATCCAATTTCAAACAGTGGTAATAGCCTGATACAAAATTTAAGGGACGTACCACACACATTAAATACTTAATGGATACCTGTAATAATTAATTTATGGCATGGGTGAGTAAATTAATGGTTTGCACCCATTAAACATCAGCAATTAATGTAAATGTAATGGGAATAAAAATTGGCCATTAAAAAGGGTGATACAAAATGTAATGGTGAAAAGTAATGGATTTGCATGAAGAAAATGGAAGATTAATGGAATTTAATGGAGTTTTAATGGAGTTCAATGAAGCAATGATATCCCATTCAATTTGGGAATTTAACTGAGGGTTGTTATTATGATTTGCATATACTGTGCAGCTCATAATGTGTTTCTTTATCAGTGTATGTTTCATTTTGTATTTCTTTAAAACTTTGTTTGATTTTGATGTGTACCATGTTGGTACCACAGTGGCATCAAATTTCTAGATGCACTGATTCCACAGTGATACCAAATAAGCTTGGGATTTATATGTGTACTAATCTGCTCCTCTAACGTAATACCCTTGTGGTGACATTACAAAATACTGATACCACGGTGGAACCAAATAAGTCTTGGTGGTATATAGAAAACAGTTTCATACTACCATTGCATTATCACTGGGAACTTCTAGGGCAACATAGAGTCCCACAGGAAAGCAGACTCAAAATTACATAATACCACTGTGGTACCATTATCCATTTACCAATCTGGGCAACCTGCCAAAATTGCCATAGGGATGCCATTGTGCCATGGTACTACCACTGAGGCCACAAAACTGACTGGGTTGACACCATTGTACTACCAGACTACCATTGGGTAGTACCATTGCACAATTTCAGGCATACCCAGGTATTGCCATTGATAGAACACTGTATTCCCATTGCAACACATTTGGTAAGGGATAGCCCAGTGCCATTTTTCTGTGCTTTGATACTTAATTTTACCTGGCATGGGCATTCTGAGTGGAGCCACAGTTGTGTGCTGTTGATTTACCAGTTTGTATCTTAGTAAAATTGCCATTGTTTGCCTCCCAAACATTTCTTTCTTTCTTTTTAAAAATGGCAGAACCTCTTTCAGTGTTAAGGTAAAATACCTGTCAAGAACCTCAGGCAGCAATCTGAGCAACAGTCATAAGAGAGTTCAGAGTTTAAAGTCTTTACAAGGGCATCTAACTGCAAACCTCTATCTGTGAGGTTCCACCAATGCACACTTACTGTAGCTCTGCATTTCTGGCGTAATCCAATGTGTGCACATACTGTAGTTATTAAGGAGCCTCTGTTGGCAGAATCTCTTCCTTAAAATCCACAGTTAAGTCCCACATTTATAAACAGGCACCCATATTTCCCAAATTCGGAAGACAGCCATTTCGGGCAGCGAACTGGGCCGTAAACATGCATTTGCAGAGGAGAGAAATGGCTGCATTTTTGGCATGATTCATGTCAGGAGGGGATATTTGCTTGCTGGTGGATTAGAACAGTGATTTTTTTAACTGTTCCTGTAATCAGAAATCCTAAATGCCTAAAAAACTTGTACTAATCAATCTATTGTCCAGCACCACTACAACTGCTGCCATAGAGAGATTGCTGCAGCACTACAGATGGACTATGTTTTCCTAAATTGGAAGAAACAAGAATAAATCATTACTAAAATTAAAAGTTGTCATTTTTTTGTTTAAACCATTATTATAATAGCAATAAGGCACTCCTGGGGTTATGTTAATGTTCAGTTAATCACCCCCTTGGGCATTTGGCACTCGACTATGCCTTATGCCAAACTACACCCCTATGAGGTGATTAACAGAACATTAACATAACCCCTGGTCTTGCCTTATTGCTTAAGTAAGGAGAGTACAGAAGAAGATAAGGAGGTAACAGTAGGGAGGAAGCAGTTCATACAAGCACTAATTACCTGTTGTGTGGGTAGGGAGGAAACATCCTATCTAGGGTAAACATATGAAGGGTTTAAGGAAGAGTCAATAGGGGAAAACTAGAATCACCTGGGAAACAGGTAACACCCTAGTTAGGGTAAGGATAAAAAGAGAAGTAAAAAGGAAAACTTAAATGATCTTATCTAGTGTCAAGAAAGATGCAAAAGGTTTAAGCAAAACAAAAAAGAGGAAATTAGAAACATCCTATTGATTTATTTATTCTTTGGAAATAACCTTTGAGCAATATGCTCTTTTTCAAAGGTTCCACATCAACAGAAAGCAATACAGTACATATTAGAAAGGCGATAACAATTGCAGGTTTACATATACATAGGCACAACAAAGAACAATTAAGGACACAGATTAATATACTATAAGTTTACAGAGAACAGACTAGTAGCTTGGGAAAGCAGCCAGAAAACAGGCTTTGTCTGGGTAGCAATATGTTAGGGGGTGGAGAAGAAAGGTAGGGGGTAAGGACAGGGTAGGCCCATAGAGTGTAGAGATCAGTGCTAGGAGTTGAAACAAATGAAAACTGCAGCAAAGGGTGGCGGACTGAAAAGATAGGGTGTTGGAGGTGAGGGTACTCAGTAAGTGAGGGAGGGGAGTGGCAAGGGTCAGAAGGAAAGGCAGTGGGTAAAGTATGAGGCTACCAGAGGTATTATATGCAATAAGAGCTATGGAGAACAAATAAGTCAGAGCAGGGGATAGGCATTTCCATCATATAATAAACGAGCCAGCATAGAGAGAGGAGTAGTGTAGTCAGTAGTAGAGGCCAGTATCAAGTCACAGGCCTACAAGCACAGTATCCAGTTATGATACTGTGTTGTTTCAGTTCAGTTTTGAAGGTAGGGAGGCTGCCAAGGTTAAATATCTGCGAAGGGACCTCGTTTAACCAAAGTGGAGCCCTATACGTGAAGGATCGCTATCCAAGGGAGGTTCTTCTGAAGGGGACATCCAGAGGACACTGTGCCATGCTTCTTGTCAGATAATAAGACTGACTTGCTAGCAGAATGTCTTTAATGCAAGGAGGGTTTTTTCCTAGTAGTGTTTTTTTTGCCCAAGAGACATGTTTGAAATTTTATCCTATTACTCAGGCTTAGCCAATTGGTTTGTTCATAAAGTGAACAAGTGTGTGTTAGGTTATCAGCTCCCAGGTTGAGTCTGCAGGCCTTGTTGAGAGCTGTAACTATCCATTTAAGTGCAGTGTCAGAGGCTGCACCATACACAACCAGGTCATAATCAATTATTGAGAAAACTGACGTAGAGACAGATAGTTGGAGAGCAGAGGGTGTGAGGTATTGTTTGTGTCTGTAGAGTACACCCAAATTTGGTGTTAACAGCTTTTACCACCTGGTCTATATGCTGCATGAAAGAGAGGGTATCATCAATCGTGACCCTAAGGTTCTTGAATGAGTGTACTTGTTCAAGGGAAGCTGCCTTATTGTTGACAATGATCAGTAATGGGTGCATTTTCTTATGCTGGTGGATTGATGTCAGCATAGTTGTTGTCTTCTTGTAGTTGAGTAGCAATTTCCATGAGCTGAACCAGTAGTTCAGCTGGAAGAAGGTGGACTGTAATTCATTTTGAAGTAGGTCAAGCTGGGAGCTACTGCTAAGAATGACTGCATCATCTGCATACAGAATTATTTTATTTCTGCATGCATTTGGAAGGTTATTCAGAAATAAACTAAAAAGTAAGGGACCTAGAATTGACCCTTGCAGTGCCCCGAGTGTGACTTCTTTAGCGGAAGAGGTTGCCATCCCTATTTTGATGCTCTGGGTCCTGTGAAACAGGTAGTCCTGGAACCAATGAACTGTTTCAGGGGCCAACCCCAAGGAAAGAAGTTGCTTAGTTAGAAAAGGGTGGTTGACTGTGTCAAAGGCCTTAGTGAGATCTATAAACATGGATCCCACTAATTTGCCTCCATCCAAAGCCTTTTGGACATCGTCAGAAAATTCAACTAAGGCAGTAGCCATGCTGTGGCTCTTCTGGAAGCTGTGCTGCTAAGGACATTGTAGAACATACTTCTGGAGGTACTATCAGCTATGATCCTCTCAGGCGCTTTTGAGAGGGGGGATAGTATTGAAATGGGCTGGTAAGTTGCCAGGCTGGATTGATCCCCACTTTTGAATACAGGGGGTCCCCAGTGCCAGCTTCCAGACAGTTGGGAACTTTGCCAAGGCAAGTGATTTATTGAAGATATTGGTGATGGGGATCAAAAGTTCATCAAGAGGTACTGATGCAAGCTTCATGTCAAAATTATCACTGCCAGACCTTGTTTTGCCTTGGACCTTTAGTATATACAGTATGCCCTGGCTTCTTTGAGAGTTACATGTTTGAAATAGAAGTTTGGGTGCTTAGAGTTAGCACCCAACGTTTTCAGGGATGAATCAGCAGAGTTGAGGTAGCCAGGAGAGAACAGAGCTTAGATCTGAGAAAGCCGAATTGAACGATTCCATGACAGCTTGAGGATTTACTATGGGGGTACCAGAAATGTTTAGCATCATAGGACGTTTCCTGTCTTCTTTCCCAAACTGGTCTTTTATATTCTCCCAGAATCTCTTTCCATTCCCCAAGTTCCTGTTTATCTGTTCCTGATAGTATTTTGCTTTAGCAAGCCTGGTTAGGTTCATGCATCTATTTCTGGCTGCCCTATAGTTCTGATAGTTGACATTATTGCCTGAGTTCCTTGCCTTGCACCACAAATTGTCTCTGTCCTTCATCAGCTCTAGAAGGTCCCGAGTAATCCACCCATTGGAAGATCCTCAGACTTTTCTGCTCCTCCAAGGGGTGTAGATGTTGCAAATGTCATTAAACTTATCTGAGAAATATTTCATGGCAAGATCTAAATCCTGTTGCTCATCAAGAGGTGAGCAATCAACTTGAGCTAGGACTGCTTTGAAGGCATTAATTGCCCGCTCTTGATTACTCTGCTTTCTATGGTAGATGGAGGATCCCGTTTATGTTTATTTGACCATCTATATATTACTGGGAAATGGTCACTAAGGGAGTCTGAGAGCACCACAACATTAGTGATCCTGGAGGGACAACTGGATAGGATCCAGTCAAGGAGAGTACTATTACCACTCCTATAGTTCGTTCTGGTGTGTTCTGTTACCATCAGAGTAAGGTATACACTAGCAACCTGGTCCTTAAAAGGGTCGGAGTCCTTGCAGAGCCAATTAATGTTGAAGTCACTGGTGACGATGACTTCACTGTTCTTTTTAATCTTTGAGATCACCTCCTTAACCAAGCCAAGCCCCTGCTTAGCCTTACCAGGAGGCAGGTAGACAGTGGCAATAGTGAGGGACTTATTCCGTCTTCCAGTAAGGAGTTTTTCTACAAGCAGATCAAAATCCCCAGTGACAAAGGTTATGGGCAGAACTGTCCGCAGGATAGATTCTTTGACATAGATGAGGCAGCCACCACCCCTTTTTCCTGCTCTATCTAGTCTAAAGGTTCAATACCCCTGGAGAGCTATTGCACTATCCTTTATTTTGGCGGTTAGCCAGGTCTCAATCAGACAGATGATATCAGGGCAATGCAAGTGTGTTCATGCATGGAACTGGGGTAGTTTTGGAAGCAGGCTACAATTCATAGATGCAATTTTTAAGCGACAATCCATTTTTTCTGGCAGCAACTTTTATCTAGGGTAAGGGTACAAAGTTATTTCTAGTAAACACAGTGAGTGTAGGAATGGGAATGTTGGGAGTGGTGGAGTGCACTGGTTGTGGAGCAGCAGTTTTCAGAGAGACCTTCTGGAGTCTGAGGTGTTGCCCCATTTACACACACCTCTCTGGGCTGGGGAGGAGGCCACTAGACTCCGGGCCAGGTCAGCTAGAATTTGGGAGGACCTTCTTCCTCCACTCAGGGGACACCTAGTATACCACTGTTGCCCCAAAGGATGCCTAGGAAGTGGGCCAGCGTCCATATAGTAGGTTTGGGGAGAGTTGGGGTGGTGGATGGGGGCCACATTCCTAAGCTGGTATCACTACAAAACTCATTAACTGCTCTGATGGGAAGAGACTGATGGAAGGAGGCACCCATGGTAGTGGCCAGGGAGGATGTGGGGGTCCTGTATAGGGGAGGCCCCAAGGTGGGAGGTAGAGGATTCCAGAGGAGAAGTAAGCAACTTCTGGTAGGGGACAAGATCATCAGGGGGGTAGATCTGGAATCAGAAAGGGAAGAAAAGATAGAGGTGAAGTGCCTACCTTGCACCTCAGTTGTAGGGATGGACAGCAAATTCTTAGGACTGCTATGGTGGTGGTGGGCAGGAGGGAGAGCTGAATGTCATTGTTGACCTGAGAACTAATGACCTGGCTGGGGAAGGGGCTGGGACTGCACAGGGGAGATTTTAGGGAGCTAGGCAGGAGCCTTAGGCAGGTAGCTCACTCAATGGCTTTCACTGAAGAGTTGCCTGTCTGTGACCGGTGTGGGGGTAGATGATGTTCTGCACACCAGGAGCATTAACTCATGGTTAAACGAAGGCTACAAAAATGAGAGGTTCAGTAACATTTGGGACTGGAGACAAACCTGGAGGGATAAGGGTTTATACAGCAGTGATGGCCTGCATCCATCTGAGAAGCGAAACACAGTCTTCAGTGGATGGTCTAAATGTTACTTTGACGTACAGTTAAACTAACTTATGGGGGTAGTAGAAGAAATATGGGAGGACTACACTAGTAACAGAAAACTGCACACTCCAGAGGCAGCAAGAGGTGCTGCACTCGGGCTATTGGCTTATAGCCTTAAACAAGCAGACAAAAATGAAAATGGGCTCCCTAACAAAGCCTCCCTGGAGTGTGATGGTATGCTTGCAATAAAAATATAACAATATAACTCTGACTTTGGGGTATGTGTGTGCTCTTTTCCATTTTTTCTGCTTGGTTAGGGAGCAATAAACTGTCCCCCTCCCGAGACTTAAGCAGAGAGAAGGGAGGACTCGTGGGGAGGTAAATCCCTCAATGTGCAAAATAAAAAAAAGCAGAGAGTTACAAAATAAAGGTGATGGTAACATAAGCTGTAAAATGAGAGGGGAGAAAAGACAGGGCAAAAAGGAAAAAAGGGGTGTAGCAGACAGAGGGGGTAGCAAAATCTGGAAGCCCATGTGTGCAAACGTAAGAAGTCTAGGAAATAAAATTCTAGACCTAGAGGCCATCATGGCAGAGGCAGACCTGGATATCATGGCCATTACTCAGTGATCACCGTACAGTGTGATTCAACATAAGGATGGTGGTGGAAGCGAATCACACAAGGATGAAAGTCCTGGACTTTAGGAGGGCAGATTTTAAAAATAAATGGGTGAATGCCTCAGTGACGACCTAGCAGGGGGATAAGGTAGGTAGGTTGGTAACATTTTTATTTTTATACAGGATATCACCAGTCATTAGGGATAAAATCCCTGTTTACAAGACAAGTCCTGTCAGGTGTTACAAGATGCCAGCCAGCCCCTGACAATGCCTCGGGCTAGCCAGACTTTCCATCCTGGGTACCCAGGTTGTCTGACTGTCAGTTTGGGACAAAAAGCGCATGCCAAAACTGAACCAAATCAGATTGCCAATCATTTAATTAGATTCATGCCCCTTTCTTGTTCACTGCCCCTAAATAAATCTGATTGTCTTTTTTTCACATTTAACCTGGCTGGTGTGCATATTATTAGTTGGGTTACAGTGGTGAAAGTGTGCATCTGTATTGCTAACCTTACTTAGCAGGGGGTCTCCAGAGAAGTTTCTGCAAGTCCAACTCTGGCGGTAAGTGTGAAGGGTGTGTGCATACTATTACTGTTTCATACTGACTGTGAATTTATTGCTGCATCAGGTCCTGGGCCACTAGGAGGGTTGGTGGTTGGGTATAGCTTCCTAGAGGCCTATAGCAGAACAGATAAACATCCCCAATATCATTACTCTGGGTGGAAGCACCTTATTAATGAACTCAGACTCCTCAACCTGTGTCTAGACATATAGGCAGGGGTAGTAGCCCTTGGAATAGCGCCGCCTAGGGGTTACACACAGGACATACCAGTAGTTCCCTGGTGACATTCTCCAAGAATGCAATTAATATCTGTTTATTTCCTTCCATGTGTGCTTTCTTACTTCCTTTCATTGATATTTATTTTTGTCATGTCTCCTTTCCTGGGCCTGGGATCTTTTAGTTTAGACATGCTCTGTAACTGAGACTTTTTACTTAAGAAATTTGTTTGTTTTTGTACTCCACTACCCCGATGTTCCCTAGGTCGCATCTGGAAATGAGCCACAGCTCAGTGTGCCTTTTCCAGTTACCAAATGTTTAAATTAAAAAAAAAAAAAAATACAGAAGCATACTCATTCTGAATTTGGCAAGCCCACCAGTGATCAAAGCAGATTCAGTGGAGAAAACTGATGCTGGAAACTGTGTCTCTCAGCCTGGAAGGCTGGGGCTTCCTGCTTATGTCCTTCCTAGGCTGCAGTGGTTCTACTCTTCCTCATGATATTATAGGGTGCTAGAATGCTGTATCCTCAAAAAAATAAAATAAAATAAAATAAAATAAAAAAAAAAATTGTATTACAACTAGGCAGGCTGGCCAGATGCTTATCTACAATGGAACACTGGAGATGGGTGAACCAAGGGGAATGTAGCTCTTAGATTATAAGAAACTCAATAAATTAAACATACATCCTTAAAGCAATGAAGCGTGTGCTGCATGATGGTAGAAAATGTACTACTATAAACAAAATAAGAAGAATCCTGATGTGAGAAATACTGATGGAACCTTGAAACCCATCATCTTTTTAAAAGAACTACAGTCAAGTTTTGGAACTGCGTAATTATAACAATGAAAATCAGGCGGGGAAAAAAGCAGCATCAATAAGGGACAGTGAAAAAGTAAAAAAAAAAAACAAGATTATGTCAAAGTCAACAAATGAAAAAGCAATTATAAAAGCAATTATGTTAAGAAAGGTAGAACTAGGTTTATGTCCCCTTCAGGCTCCTGTTGGTCCTTCAGTGTCAGTCGAATCAACAATTGCTTATTATCACTTGTGTCTACTACCTTCTAACCAGAAAACAAAACCATTGTTTTATTCATAAAGGTTTTAATCATCTTGCCCATATCAGACTTCAAAGTTCATCTAGCCCTACCACCCTGACATTCTCAGGATTTATCTACTCCTCCCAGAGTCACCGAAGAATTATTTCTTGTGGTCATGGTGCGGGGGGGGGGGGTTGCCAACCCCCTGAGCACAATCCTTCTTTGGAATGAATGCCTGGTTGGCATGTGCAGAACCTGCTGTGGATCAAGCTGTCACACTACTCGGTCAGTGTTTCCCTCTTTTTCTCCCTGCCCACCTCCTTAACATCATGCCTAGCCCCTTTCCAGGCCCAAAACTCTTGGCACACCTCGAGGATTAATAACTCCTTGGTCCACTGCAAGGGACTGCTCAAGCAGCAGGACATGGCATCATCCCTTCCCAGGCTGGAAGAGCTGCTGCATGGCAACACCGTCCCCCAGCTCCTAGCCACCCAACCAGCTTCCTGAGCTTATCCCCTCAATCAGGTTGCTGGCATAGGAGTGCAACACACTACATGCAAAGCAATTGGGCAGACACAAAATATTTTAAAAGTTTTAGACTAACAGCAACACAGCTGAAAGGAAAGACAGCAGCAGGCTGTCAGTCCTTCTGACAATACAGTTTACATACTAAGATTACATACTACGTGTCAAAGAGAGAAGAAGGCCACTTAGCCCATTGTGTCTGTCTCCCACTTCTCAGTTGTAATATTCCATTAAGGCACTCCCATCCATAGCACAGTCTAATTTCAATTTCCATTAGTCAACATTTTTGGTATCAACAATACTATATGGCAACAGATTCAAAATGGCCACCACCCTAGTTTTTAAAAAAATGCCCCCTTCGCAGTTGCCATCAATGCCCTCTTGTGTGGATGTCATATTGCTCTATTTCCAAATTTATTGTATTATAGATGTCTATCTCCCTTAGAATTCTGTACATCATAAGCAGGCCCCTCTTATTCTTCTTTTGAGATTATGTGAGATCGTGTAGGCTCAGAGCCTTAAGACTAGCCTTGCAACCCTTCCTTCACATGCCAGCCACCATTTTTGTTACCCTTTTCTGTGTTCTTTCAATTTTATTTGTACCTCTTTGGTTTACTGGCCCACAGAACTGAGAGAGGTAATCAGTATGGGATTTAACATAAGTCCTGTACAGTGATAGGCTGATCACTTAAAAATTTCTGTTTATGAAATTCCTTGATACAATTTATGATACATAATTTTTTTAAACTGGTTTGTACTGTTTTCTATTTCTAAGATCACTAGTTACAATGCTCCCCAATTCTCCCTGAGTAGAAAATTATAGATACTGAACCTACAAGGTGTATTGAATTAGTTTGTTCTTTCTAAAACACAAAACAGTACACTTGTTTAAATTAAATTCCATTCCCCATGTGGTAGCTCTGTTCCCAACTATATGCAGATCTTCTTGTAGTCTGTCTTGAGGTACTATCTTGAATCCCACAGGCCCTCCCAGTTTGGTGTCATCAGCATACTTATGACACCAATTAGTATGGCCAGAATTATGAGAATTACAGATCCATCTCCCTTATTAACCTGCACATTATAAATTGGTCCCCTGTTATTTTTCTCCTTTTAGAACTGTGCAGCCCTAGAGCCTGAAGTCTAGCCTCAAAATCCTTTCTTGCTGGGATCTTGTAATCCTTACTTCTGAAGCAGATATTCCAAATATTGGTCCCAGCACTGAGTCTTATGGTGCAATGCTAGTCACTTTACCCTCCCTTGAGTTGCTCCCATTTATTTTGACCACTTGTGCATGGTTCCAGAGCTGGCTATCAATCTATGTAACAATTTTTATTTGTACACTGTACCTGTTCTAGATAGTTCTTCTATTAATACCTCATGTGGCACTGTATTGAAAGCTTTGCTAAAATCTAGAATCACTACACCCAGTGGTGTACTTGGCTCAATGCTTCACTGACTGGCTAAAGAAACATATTGTTGATGCAGGGTTTCTGTTTAGTAAATCTGTGCTGAAGCTTGTCTTCATTCACTAAATGGATGATGCGGTCATTAATTCTCTCCTAAGCATGTTTCCATTGTTTTGCAGGTGACTGGAGTGAGGCTAATTGGTTGCTAGTTTCCTGGTGCCACCCTATTTGCCGTTTTATGAATTGGCAATACATTCTCTTCCCTTCAATCACGTGACACCACTCTTATTCCTGAAGACAGCTCAAAAAAGAGTGTGAGACAGTCAACCAAATGGTCTACCTGCTCTTTTAACATTCTTGGTGGGATATTCTCTGGGTTGTTTGATTTATTAATGTTTAATACATTCAAACATTTGTAAACATTCTTTTTTCTTGATGATTGGGAATAGCAATATGTAATTTCCTACGGTATCTGCATGTGCTTGCTCTGAATATTTAATTGATGTTGTGTCTTATACACCAAGCAGAAAAATGTATGAAACAATTCGGCCATCTCCTTCTCTGAAAATAATCTTTCTATTATCTATTTCCAGTGTCCTCACCTTGCTGCCTGCATCTCTCATTGAATTACCATAACTAAAGAATTTCACAGTGTTTCTTTTATCACTTATGGGTTTATTTTCAACCCCCCCCCCCTTTCTGGATTTCATGTTTCACATTTTTCAGCAGCTCTTTGTGCCTTCTCTTGTTGCTTAAGTAGGCATTACTTTTAAGCATACTAAATCCTTCCTTTGGCTCTGTATATTAAACAATTCTTCTGGTTAGCCAGAGTGGTTTTCAGCCTTTTTTGTTGTATTTCCCCATCTGTGACTGCCACATCTCTTCTGCTTTCCTTCCTGCTCTATCTTCCTACTATTTCCATCTTGAGAATTCATTTCTCACACCTTCAATGTTTGCCCTCCTGTAGTCATACAGTGGTAGTCAGTGACAAGATGTGCTATATATACAGATACAGAATATTGAGAAATATCACATAAGTCTAATTGAAATGAGTGATGGTTTCCTGTGATATATTGTGACATAGCTGGCTATTCTACATCAAGTCACTGACTACCATTATACCTATACATGATACCGCACCTGTCATCTGTGACTTAGGTTTTTTAAATTATAAGCTCCATCAGTTTTTCCTTTATTTTAATACAGCTTTTCCTGTATTTGCTGACCCATTCTGACAATACATTTCTGGGGCGTGAAGTCACCTAAAATGAGACAGTTGTTTTGCAGTTGTTTCTGCTTTTGTCTGTTGGAGCTCCCATAGTGATTTGATCACAATCTGGTGGTTGGTAGCACATCCGCATTGTCAATGCTCTGGCATCTCTCTTGAGCCAGACAGTTTCTAACACAGAGGTAATGGGCAGGATTCACGACGTGATTTTTTAAAAGTTACACTCTGCACCTGCTGTTGCAGACTGGATTCGCCTGCAGCTGTGTAGCGACTGATCCACAGCCACAGCAGTTGCGGAGGGTGCTACAGTGGGTTCCGATGCCCGTAGCAGCCTCCAGCAGCTGCAGTGCTGTCCATGGCAACAACACCTGCAAGCTGCCATATGCCGCGGAGCTGGTCGTACTCTGGTTCCACCTTAGTGAATACCCGCAGCTGCGGGTGACCTACGGCTTTGCAAGTGGATTCCCACTAGCGCTGAGGTTTTCCTGCAGCTGCGGGTCCTTCTGCCACCTTCGTGAATCCTGCCCAATGTCTCTTTTTTGGTCTTTTTCCCAGGACTGGGTATATTTCTTAACAAAAAGCTCCTCCTCCTCCTCCTCCTCCTCTGCATACCTATCACATCTAAACAAGCTGCATCTATTTAGGCCTTTTTCTGAATTCTCACCACCTTCACAGCTGGTTTCTGTAGTCTGAATTATGTCTCATTTTTCCATATTTGCTATAGCATTAAGCTCATCTGATTTGTTTGTTAGACATATTGCATTAATCAAAAAGGTTTTAATCCAGTCTTGTAAATTTCTCCCTTATTTACCCATTCATGGTTGCAAGAATACCTTTCTCATGTGCCTATAACTTACTGGAATTTACTTCCTCATGCTGCTGCTTAAAGTGATTTTATTAGGTTTCACAGATGCTTTTTGCATGTAATATGTCATTGCCGCCCATGCTTCAGATGTTGAAGTTACAATTTGTTTTGTTCAAAAATTTGTCATGGTCGTTTTATGTTATGATTTATCAGCACTTTGTCTTCCAGTCTCCTGTGTGTGGCCACACCCCCTGAATGATGTCATGCAAGGGAACTGTCAATGTTTACATACAGCACGAAGGGATTATGGGTAAATTATAAAGGTGATTTAAATGCTAATTACTCAGAGGTGCA
Source organism: Neoceratodus forsteri (assembly GCA_016271365.2). Classification (NCBI taxonomy): domain Eukaryota; kingdom Metazoa; phylum Chordata; order Ceratodontiformes; family Ceratodontidae; genus Neoceratodus; species Neoceratodus forsteri. The sequence continues at coordinate 1,635,445,830 of CM057456.1, read as the reverse complement.
GTCCGTTATGTTGCTGGTGGTGACTACACCTAATATGTAGATGTACATAGCAAGACATTGTGGGTATAATAAGTTGTTTTACAGTTTTCCTACTGTGAAGTGCAGGCTTATTTCTGTTGTGGCTTCAACAATAAAAGCTCTCATATGTTTATTTTCAAAACATGGCATTGTGGCCAGCCCGGTGGCACTGAGGGCTGAGATGCTAGATGCCTTACCTCACACTACACCAGCCACCCATGTTCGGGAACAAGCACGGGCCACTGAGGGTTGGCAGGGGAGGAGAAGGATTGAGCATCCGAGGGACTGCTCTCCTTCTCCGGGGAGGGAGGATGCCAGTGGTTGGTGATTGACTGGCCCCTTATGGAGGCTGGGGGGCAGTGCATTGATACTGGGGAAAAGGGGGTGGAGATGGGGCAAACACCTGGAGGGGAGCATGCGGATACGTGCACGCTCCCTCCACTGTTGTCATTGCATGCCTCCTCTCCAGGGAAAAAAAAACAGATGAAGAAAAACTCCTGTGGTGCATGACAGAGGGGCCTCGCAGGCCCTGCTCTCAGCTAGCCATGGCGCTGGCCACACTGGATCCAGTCTCCTGTGGGGGTTGGGGAACCCCGTCAACCTTGCCGGGAGGGGGGAAGCCCTAGAGGTAATGGTCAGCACCAGCTAGTAGATGCCAGAGGATGGGGCTGGGGGCTCCCTCCTGAGGTAGGGATTATGGCAAGGAGTAGAAAGTAATAATTAAAAAAAATAAAAAAAACATGGCATTGTGCATATAGTATCTAGCTGATAAAATTTATTTACTGAGAGATGTAGTCCTCTATTTCGGTAGTGTAGATGTCTGCAATACAAAGACTGACCAACAGAAGCCTCTGTTTCAAACCAGTGCTTAAAAACTTTGTTTTCCTTGCATGATGTCATGGTTGGGGTTTGCAGTACTGAGAAAAAGAAGAGGCGGGTTATGCAAATGAAGCAGAGCACAGAAATAAAGCATTTTTTTCATGGAAAACAGCACTTTGTGGCAGTTTGAATGATAGGAGATTGAATCACAACTCCTACAGGTTACTCTAGATCTACTCCAATTTGCTACGGCAAATCTGACAAAATCACTTTAATTAGTTTAAATCTGTTTTGTGGCTGGATTAAGAATGTCCTCCCCAAACACCCTTGAATTGTTTTTAAGTGCGGTATGACTCTAATATACACATTTAGTTCATTTAACAAGATATCCCAGTTGCATATACAACCACCTACTGCTTACCCATTGATACACTTGATAGTGGCACTTGCAGAATTACAGATATTGAAGTTTTACACCCCCTTTTTAGTGCCACTCCTATGTATTCATAGTCCTTGTTATGTCTACTTTGGAGAGTAGTAGTTGCAGAGGTGTGTCCATGTAGCATCCAAAGTAGCACAGACTGCAGAATGCTCAACACCGACAGCCCAACCAGGAAGAAGCTGATCATGATAGTATTCAGTCTAGCAGATGGACGGAAACTTTGTATAGTTGAAAGGAGGCAGCCTCTTTTCATCTACGAGATGCTGCCCAGCAGTCAGCTGAATGGCTTCATCATCATCAGCAGCCATTTTCATGTGTCAATCTGGTCCCTGACTGGCTCCCCATCCAAAGGGGGTGTATGGCAGGTTATGCTGAAGAACTTCAGTTCTTGCTTCCATGTGCCATCTTAAATTTGCACTTGGGCATAGACCACGGCCACATTACCGCCGCCATTTTTGTTGATCTGGCTAAGGCATTCAACACTGTCTTCCACCCACTCCTCCTTCCTAAACCCTTGGCTGTTGGCCTCTCAGAAGTGGCAATCAGCTGAGGGGCAGTACCCAATCTGTCAAAACTGGTGACACCCTCTCCCTGCCCCTGCCTATAACCACTGGGGTCCTGCAAGGCTCAGTACTTGGACTGCTGTTATTCTTCATCTTTCTCAATGACCTCCCCACTGTCTGCTCATCTGCATCCATTCACATTTTTGCGGATGGCACGGTTCTATATACCTCCATTCCCCCCCACTGCTGATGTGGCTCACAGGCTCCAGCTCGACTTTGACCAAGTTCAGCTCTGGTTATGCTCAAACCAGATATTACTGAATTCCAAGAAGACCATTTACATGTCCTTTGGCATGAAGCGGAGACTCTCTAGGCTTCCCTCCCTTCCTTCCTTCCTTCCACACCCTAGATGGATCCCCACTGGAGGATGTCACCGCCTTCAGGTATTTAGGGGTTTGGCTCAACCAACACCTCAACTTCTTTGGCCATGTGGATGCTATTGTTAAAAAATTGTACCGCAAGCTTGGTGCCTTGTGCAGAAACCGTGACTGCATCCGTTTGCTGGTCCGCCATGCTATTATCCGGAGAATGATCCTCCCAATCTTTGACTACAGAGATGTGGTCTACAGTGCTGTCCCTGGTACTTCTTTTGCAAGACTGGACACTCTCTTCCATTCTTTTTGCCACTTTGCACCTGTCTGCTCCTCTCACACTCACCTTTGTTCTCTGTATCAGTTGTTATTTCCATCTCTTGAGGACAGGCACCATGCCCATTGTGTCAACATTATTAGAAAATTCTGGTTTGGTTCCATCCCCACCCACCTCTCTGTCACCCTTTCCCTACCCCATCCCTTCTCCCATGCCCTCAGGATCTCCAGTGTTCAGACCCTGACTGTCCCCTCCAATTCAACAGCCATCAGCCAAGCTGTTTTCAGTTACCATTACTCTAAGCTCTGGAATTCCCTCCCTCATGCCATCCAGAATGTCCCCTCATCTTGTGTCCTCTCCTGCCTCCTCCATGGCCTCACCTCCCCCTCCTGCAACTGTTCCTAATTTTTGTCCCCCCTCCTCCAGTATGCACTACCTCCCCCCGCCTCCCTCCCTTGAGTTCATGCTCTCTGTGATTTCAGTGCATTTCACTTAGTAGCTAGGCACTTTTGCACTCTGCAATGCACACAATTGTACTTTTGTTAAATTGTAATTGTATCTGGTGTTGTCTGTTGTACCATGCCTTGTTTTGCATCCACCTCCCTCTCCCCCCAGGATGCAACTGGAAATGAGCTGATTGCTCAGTATGTGTTTTCTGGTGAACCTTTTAAATAAAATAAAATAAAAATGTGTGGTGCTGGAAAAGACCAGTTACATTCCTTTTTTTCTAATTGTGAAAAAACCTTCTGCCTATCCAGTGTCTCTGTTTCCCTGTGATTCTCTTAAAGCCTTGGTAGAGGAGATGAGTGGCACAGAAGCCAAAAGAGAAACTGGAGCCTGGGAGGTCCTGATTTCGACTTGGGAGCTACTTTATGTAGCAACCCAGAGAAGTTCTACTGCTACTGAGGGAGTCTGCAGCTAGTGTGGTGGTAAGACAGACTGATGTGCATTGGAGGAGCTGCAATCATAGGGACAGCCAGTTGGACAAGTGGCCCTGGCCCATCCCCCCAGTACAGTGGCTCCCTCTCAGTCCCTTCCCATAGTAAGAGCACCAGTGTTCCTGGGCAGTCCCTCCAACACTTTGGCTCCTCCCTCAGTCCCTCCCTCATAGTGATGGTGTAATTGTTTCTTGCCAATCCCCCAAGCACAATGACTTCCTCCTCAGTCCCACCCCCATAGCAATGGCACCGGTATTTCTGAGCAACCTCCCAGCACTGTGCCTCCCCCATAGTGATGGCACCAGTGTTCCTGATGGAGAGGATGATGTCTCTGGTGGGAGGTACAGGGGTGAAGTTGTAGCAGCAATTGTGGACAAGAAGCTGTGAGAGGAGCTGTAGAACAAAGAGAGGAACAAAACCAGGAAGAATGGTGACTGTTCCACGCAAGCAAGTCTGGGCAGAGAGGATAGCCAAACTGGGGAAGGCACTATATTATAGTGGGGTCATGGAGAGAAGAAAGAGAGAGGATGAAAGACAGTAAAAGACACTGGACAAGCCACACTACAGGAGAGTGTGTGTGTGTGTGTGTGTGTGTGTGTGTTTGTGAGTACGCACATGTCCCTGAACTGGTAGTCTTACTATGCAAGACAGAGAGAAGGGCATGCAGCCCTACTCAAAAGAAAGGAGTAAGAGGGAACCTGGAGAAGCAGACCTCACTACAAAGGAGAGTTACCAGAGTCTTTCTTAGGGGAGTGTCCAGCTGTGTTAAAATTAAATGGTTTTCACCGTAGAGTGGTCTAAATAAAGTGACACCAGCAAAGCAGCACATGCAGGTTCCAGTATGGATTACTTCATGAGTGTTCTAGTATCCTTTGGAGACTGTCCTTTTGGCATGTCTGCACGTGATCATTCCTCAATGGTTTCCCCATGTTCTGTGGGCTCAGCATTTGGACGACCTGAAGTGTATCATTTTGGTGATGGCTCCTCTTCATCATGCCTTTCCCTCATGGTTGTACCACTCTGACCATGACAAAGGATCCCAGTTAACACTGTGCGGAAGCAGAATTTCCAACGGAACGGAATTCAATGGAATTTTAGAAAATTCCATTGATTTCCACCATTTGTGGAATTTCCACATTCTGCATGCAAAATGTTTTTTGTGGAATAATAATACACAGTTCACATAAACCACGGATTCCTTCTTCATAATCCACAGAAAATTATTCCGTGGTTTACAAGATGTGCAGAATATTATTATGCAGTTTACACAGAATGTTTTTAAAAATGCCAGGGAATTAAAAGATTAACAGATTAACGGAGCTCAATATGTATACCCTTGAGCAAAGGAGGGAGAGGGGTGATATGATCAAGACATTCAAACACCTTAAGGGCATTAACAAGGTGAAAGAGTCTAACATGTTTAAATATAAGAAAAATAGCAGGACAAGAAGACACAGCATGAGATTAGAGGGAGGTCGATTAAGGGGGAATATGAGGAAATTATTTTTCACAGAAAGGGTGGTGGATGCATAGAATGGCCTACCTCAGGAAATGGTGGCTATGAATACAGCGCAGGGCTTCAAACAGGCATGGCATAGGCATAAGGGAGCAATACAGATGAGTATGAATAGATAGGCCACTGACAGAGCAAAGGCCGATGGCACATTTATAAGGTAGAAAAAGAAATGGGCAGACTGGATGGGCCTTGCGGTCCTTATCTGCCGTCAACCTCTATGTTTCTATGTTTCTATTAAAAAGAAATTTCTCCAAGCATTCAGAAGCAGAATTGCCATTCCTCAGCAATGGGATGGTGGAATTTCAGATTCTGCATAGCCCTAGTCCCAATGTCTCCATCTCATGCCCCTGATGGTCATGTTGATGGGTGACTTTAACTTCAGTTGGGATATAGACATTCCAGACACAAGGGTCTCTATTCTCAAATGTGCCAATGGCACAGTTGCCCCAAACTGTTTAGCACATGGTGCGCTCAATTCTCATAGGTTGCATGCTTTTGCAACACTACATCCTTTTTATGGTGGCTTGCACCACGTACCTGGCGCAAGCCCCGTGAAACGGTCAGCGACATTAGACCATGAAAAGCTGGTCTAACTCGCTGCTTTTGGAACACAGAGGGCTGGGGGTTAGAGAATCCTGATCGCAGCACAGGGATAACCGTAAACCCCATACACTGTGTGTGGGGCGCATCCAGTGCTTGCGACAATCTAAGTCCTTTGAGAATAGAGCCCAAGAGCTTTGGTCCTCCCGTGAGCATTCTCTTCACAGCAACATTCTGGAGATAAAAATTGTTCTTCTTGGTCTACAGCTTTTCACTATCTTTCTCCAGTATCGCCCCCTACTGGTTTGAATGTACAGAGATTCCATAATGTACTACATCAACAAACAAGGAGACGTTCACATTTATCTTCTCTGTAGGGAAGCAATAAGACACATCCTAATGGCCATGTTTCTGCCCACCAGCCTCAGTGTCCTAGCAGATCATTTCATTTGGTCCTGGCCTCTGTCCAACAAGTAGGAATTTCTGGACTCTGTCATCAACAACCTCTTTGTAAGATGGCGTTATCTGGAGAGCAACCATTTTGCATCCCTACACAGTCCAATACTGTAACATTTTGACTGACTAGCTCCAGGGCTTTTACCAGACAGTGTTTTTTACTGGGTTAGGAAGGGACCCTTGTGCTTGCTGCAAAGGTCCCCTAGGAGCTAGTAATGCAAAACCGCTGTTGGGGAAAACACATGTCAGCAGTGTTGGAATTACACTTTCTGAGCTTTAAGAGCGATGGAGGCCCCATACCTCTCAACCTGCTAAGACCAAAATCAGGGACACTTCCCTCAAAAATCAGGGACAAATAACTAAAATCAAGGACACCATATTTTATTCAGCTTGGCGCTATGCCATCGCATGACATGTGCATCACATAATGTAGTACATTACAAAATATATAAAGTCCCTTTAGTTTATGCTTTTGAAATGTCAAATTCAGTTGCATGCTACCAAATGTCACAATAAAAAAATAACACAGGCAAATGGTTTGCATCTTCTTTCTGTTGACATTTCTGTTCATTAGCCAACTTGAAACTAAAGTGCAACATGAGCACCGCTAGAGAAATTATTTTCTTTAGGATCCAGTGTTAAGTTAATTTATAGGCTTTTAAGGATCCAGTGTTATTAATTTCCAGACTTAACTGAACAGAAATATACTGCACTGGAATGCAGTGTGTGTGTGTGTGTATCTCTCTCTCAGTCTCATTAGAGAAACAGGTATGCCTGTGGAATGCCAGGGAGGGCTGTCTCCTAGAGACTGCTTTTGTCTGCTTTGGCCAGTTTAACCTTTGCTGTGTTGTTGACTGATATATCAGTCCATAATTCTATACTTGCTAATTCTGTCGGTAGCTTAAGGGTTAAATAGGTCTGCTAACTTAAAATGGCATTCTAAAAAATCTGTAATAGAAGCAATTAAGTCAGGACTATGGGACAGGGAGTCTAAATGTGGGAAGTCCCAGAAAATCCGGGACACTTGAGAGGTATGGGAGGCCCATGGTGCCCTTGTCTTTCAATAAAGAGCTCCCCTTCCATTTTAAGTAAATGGCAGTAATATGTGAGCTATGGTGCTCACTTCTCAGAACTGCATTGCAGTGGGACCATCCCCCTCCCTCGCAACCAGGCACACAGAAATACCTTCTCTCTATTGGTAGCAGCTGACAAGACTCCGGCCATGTGCATTACAGTGCACAGTAATGTGCATGGCCGGGGTTACTGTTCTTGTCGGCTCCTGCCACTGAGCACCTTGTTTGTTTGGTGTGCCTTTCCTGGTGAACCATTTCAATAAATAAATAAATGAGCCATGGCACGGCTTTCCACGTTGGCAGCTCCTGCCACCCACTACACACTACATGGAAAGCCAACATCGGGGTGCCCAGTCCTCCTGTCGGCATGTATCCCCCCTCCCCCCATTAATGTGACACACTGGGAGCCCACCCCAGTGTGTAAAAATAATTTTTTATTTATGTTTATGACACGGATGCCCACTCCTGGTGTCAGATGACCCCGAATATTTCAGTGCCAACATCAGGGTGCCCAATCCCCATGTCAGCATGCCCCTACACACACACACACACACACACACACACACACACACACATTAGTGTAGCACACTGGGAGCCCACCCCAGTGTGCCTAAATAATTTTGGTAACCTGTAAAATAAAGAAAACCGTCCCCAAAGTCTTTTTTTTTCCTGTAAAAAAAGAAAATGGTGGCTCATCATTTCCCCATTCCCCCCTTCCTCACCCTCCCTCTGTGGGCCCAGCTCCCCACACACCCTTACCCCATACTTACCTCTGGAGATCGGGAGCAACGATCTTCTATAAACTGGTACACGTCTGCACTCTTCAAAGCTGACCGCAAACTGAAGCAATGACAGTAAGCTGTATGATGGGAGTCAATGGGGGTTCAACTAGGTTGATATCACAGTCATTTTCAGAATTTTGGCTCCAAAATTTCAACATGGGGTTCTTGTGACCCCACCTCATGAACACTGTCATTGTCATTTGGTTACTCAGTCCTGAAAGGTGATTTTGCGGTTGCTGTGCAGAATCACCTTTTAATGAAATGACAGTGCCACTGTTCATGAGGTGGGGTCCCAAAAAAACCACGTTGCAAATTTGGTGAAAAAATTCCAAAAAATGACTGCATTACGAATGTGAGTTGCATAGTTTCTACGCTCGCTCGTAACTTCAGCAATTTTTAATATTTTCACTCCAGATTTTCAACATTGCCATTTTTTCACACCTCCTTATAAACAGTATAGCTGTCATTTTTCACATCTTGCCCGAAATGTGTTTTGGCACCTGTGGCACAGAATGGCATGGTCACTGTGGGAAATCAACTTTTGGGACAGATTAACAAAATCACAGTGGCACTGTTCATGAAGGGAGCTTCCAAAATACCTATGTTGAAAATCTGGAGAAAAAATTCCAAAAAATGATTGCGTTACAGGCATGCATTGCACAGTTTCTATGCATGCTCATAACTTCAATAATATTTCATATTTTCACACCAGATTTTCAACATTGCCATTTTTTCACACCTCCTCATGAACAGTACAGTTGTCATTTTTCACATCCTGCCCAAAATGTGTTTTCACACCTATGGCACTGAATGGCACAGTTGCTGTGCAAAGTCACCTTCCGGAATTGAGTAACGAAATGATAGTTCCACTGTTCATGAGGTGGGGTCCCAAAAGCACATGTGAAACATTTGGAACAAAAATACCAACAAATGCCTGGGGTGTTAGGGTTTTCAACCGTAATGCCCCACCCTGTAGAGACTGACAGCATCGAGGGTGACTTAGGGTCATCGGCCGTAATGCTCACATAATTCCACCATCACCCTGCAGCCAGTGACAGGCATTGAGGTGTGCCTTGGGGTCTTCATCCCTAACGTTCACCCCATTCTCCTCTACTGCACCCATCTCAGCTTATTTCCTTATGGAATGGGCTGAGTGTAAGGCAAGACCCCAAGGCACACGCAACACTTCTTGGTGTCTGCAGGATGGAGTGAGGTGGAATAGCATGAGTGTTATGGCTGATGACCCAAGGCACACCCCAGATGCCTGTCAGTCTCTGCAGGGTGGGGGTGGGGTTTGGCGTTAGTTTAATACTTCACTGCCATTCCTATTATGCATCTCTCTCTAACTTCTGCACTACCAATGCCAATACCAGCAAGCAAACATTCAGCATTGACAAATGCTTGTTAGGCATTTTTACCCCAAACTTTCAACATGGGGTTCTTGGGATCCCACCTCATGAACACTGTCGCTGTCATTTCATTACTTGGTCCTGAAGAGTGATTTTGCGGTCACTGTGGGGAATCACCTTTTGGGACTGATTAATGAAAAGACAGTGCCACTGTTCATGAGGTGGGGTCCCAAAAAACCCATGTTACAAATTTGGTGAAAAAATTCTGAAAAATGACTGCATTAGGAGTGTGCATTGCACAGTTTCTACGCACACTCATAGCTTCGCTAATTTAATATTTCACTCCAGATTTTCAACATTGCCATTTTTCACACCTCCTTATGAACAGTACAGCTGCCATTTTTCACATCCTGCCTGAAATGTATTTTCGAACCTGGAGCACAGAATGGCGTGGTCGCTGTGGTAAATCAACTTTTTGGACAGATTAACAAAATCTCAGTGGCACTGTTCATCAGGGGAGGTCCCAAAATGCCGATGTTGAAAATCTGGTGAAAAATTACAAAAAATGATTGTGTTACAGGCATGCATTGCACAGTTTCTACACACGCTCATAACTTCATCAATTGTTCATATTTTCACTCCAGAGTTTCAGCATTGCCATTTTTTCACATCTCCTCATGAACAGTACAGGTATCATTTTTCACATCCTGCCCAAAATGTGTTTTCACACCTGTTGCGCTGAATGGATCAATCGCTGTGCAAATCAGCTTTCGTGATTGAGTAACAAAATGATAGTTCCACTGCTCATGAGGTGGGGTCCCAAAAAGCACATGTTGAAAATTTGGAGGAAAAACACCAACAAACTCCAGGGGCATTAGGATTTCCAACCATAACACCCCACCCTGTAAAGACTGACAGGCATCATGGGTGTGACTTGGGGTCATCAGCCGTAAGGCTCATGTCATTCCACCCCAACCCCACCCTGCAGTCAATGACAAGCATTGAGGCATGCCTTGGGGTCTTCAGCCCTAACGTTCACCCCATTCTCCTCTACTGCACCCATCTCAGCTTATTTCCTTTTGGAATGGGCTGAGCATAAGGGCAGAAGACCCCAAGGTACATCACAACACCTCTCAGTGTCTGCAGGGTGGAGTGAGGTGGAATGGCGTGAACATTATGGTTGACAACCCAAAGGCACACCTCCAAACACCTGTCAGTCTCTGCAGAGTGGGGGTGGGGTTTGGCGTTAGTTTATTACTTCACTGCCATTCCTATTATGTATCTCTAACTCATGCACTACCAATGCCAATACCAGCAAGCAAACATTCAGCATTGACAAATGCTTGTTTAATAAAGCTTTTTCTACTCCCAGGTCCCCTCGATGGCACCCTCTCAGCCCCATCACTGATCTTCTAATGGGCTTACTGGTTATCCACCACTAGCCCATCTCCACAGTAGGGGTGAATGGACAGCCATGTTGGTCATGCATGTGCCTGCAGGGGGTGCCAGTGCAGCAGTGGATTAAGACTTTTTCCTCCAGCTCCTGTTTTTCTCCCCATGGATGTTTTCATGCAGTGATGCACACACACATGCATGCAATGGCAAACATGCATGCCTGACATCTTTCGGCTGTCCCTTCCCCATCGTGGTGCTCCCACAGTGCTGCTACCTGGTTCCACCAGGTGGCAGTCAAGTAGTGGGATGAAATGTTCACCCTCCCAGAAGAAGTAGAGCTGTCCTTGGGATATTCAGTCCCCCTTCCCCTGGCTGGCTTCTGAGATACCGGAGACTGTTCCCAAATCTTGATTGTCAGCACAGTGAGTGGCAACTTTACCACTGTGATATTAGGCCAGCCCATTACCCAGAATATTTGAATGAAAACAGGATCTTTGCCCCCAGTGTGCCTGCTTTGAACCTCTGGTAAAGTTGCAATGCTCTGTGACATCCTAATCACTTCCAGAGGATTATGATTTCATTGAAGTCTGAAGCAGGAGGACAAGATGATGGGCTGGATTTTCAAAGGAGTCAGATGCTGGGAAAACAGTTTTTACCGCCTTTAGTTTCTGCACAATTGGGCTAAAACTCTGGGGCCTTATTTTCAAAGGCCTCCTAGTCTTTGCAACAGTTTACGTGACTTGCAGCAGCTTACATCAAAAAAAAATTATGTTTTTTTTATACACGTTATGAGAATTGTGCCACAAACTTGTGCAACTTCATCCAAACTTCGGATGTTGTTAGATCATTTTATGGTGGTCTAAAAGCATCCAAATGTCAAACTGTCGCACCCAAATACATTGTAGGATTTTAAACATTCTGCCCCAAGTCTGGGTACACTGTTCCAGTGTTTTAACAGATAACTTCAGTAGTAAAGAATGAGGGTAGCTGAACACAGAAAATCACTTAAAGGAGAACTGCACTGAACCTGAAGTCCTTTTTCCCAGTAAAAGTTGATTTGTAAATACTGGTTCTAATTTTCTTATTAGTCCATCTATACAGCACCATTAGTAAGTTCAGTGAGAGTTTCTGGTTTACACTGTACTAGTAAGTACCATTTTGGAACTGTATGATGTAGTTTATGCCCCTCTGAACCACAGAGTTCTCTAGTAGAGCATGGATGCATTGTGCAAACAGCAGAATTGCTAAGCAACGATATAGACTATGCCATACAGTTCTACAATGGTACTTACTACCTGTGTATAACTGAGAAATATCCACTATAATAACTAAAAAGCCTGTACAGATGGGGCAACAACAGAATTAGAGCCTGTATTTATAAATTGGTTCTTCTAGAGGAAGTAACTTACAGGTTGGGTGCAGTTCTCCTTTAAAGAGCCGCCAAGACCTCCAGGTGAACTTTGAAAACATATTATTTGAACACAAAGCAGCTGATATTTCTCATTATCTCTGTATTTCTTCTCCCCATTATTTATTACTGAGGTTGTATGAATTAAAACGTGATCTTTGTTGCTTGAGAGTTTTTCAGCTCCTGCTGCTTATTCCCAACCTGATGTCATAATACTCTGCTTGTGACATCACAGTCATGCCCCTGGTAACAGATTGTGATGTTGCAACAGAGGATTATGATTTCCAGAAAAGAATAAGCTTATGGGTAAATGAACTCAAATGGATAAAGGCCTTGTTTCGTAGGAACATTCTCAGTAATAAATAAGGGGGAGGAGAATATAGAATGTAAATCAAACACAAGCTAAACTGGGTCTAAATGTTTTCCAGTGGTTTCCCAGATGCATCAGAGGCACTTTAAGGTGATTTATTTGCATTATACTGGGTGGGGGTGTTACAGGGGTTGGGGGATTCATTTGAATAGGAGGGAAGGACAGAGTTGCCACCTGCCTGCATTTGGGCACAATCAACTGTTTTGTAAGGTCCTTATTTGGTCTCCAGTTTTCCACAGAGGTGCTTCCATTTTTTAGCTGTTTGGAATGGCCACAAACTGTTAAAATAAATACTCTCAAGTCATTTTTAGTTTGAGCTGAGAACATCCAGATTGCATGCAGGTGTTTAATATTGTAGATTAATATGGTCACAAAGGCCACTCTTTCAGTTGTAAGAGTGGCCTCACATGCATTCTTAAGTATATGAGAACCATGAGCTGAAGGTGAGAGGTTCTGGAACACTAAGAATGTAAGTTAGAACACTCTTGCAACTGTGAAAGTGGTCTTCATGGCCTTAGTATATTGTTAATCAAGGTTGATAAAAGGCATACTAAAACCTTGAAAAACCTCCCTGAATCTGCCTGTTTCCAGGGCACCTGCAGGTGAGGCACTCTTTACATAACAGGAGTGTTTTGTGTGCATGGAAATGTATGCTTTGATTGGTAGAGTGTGCTGCCTTAATGTAAAGGAACCCCTTTAGGGTGGTAAATGTTAGCACCAGGGCTGTTATGCCCCTAGAGTCTGGGGGGCACATGCCCCCTCAGATTTCCACCCAAGTATTACTTTTTGAATGGCAGAAGGGCTGTAAATTCACAATGTAGCACTCCCCCATAATTAATTGGCAATTGTGTGCCTCCCCAGAAATTCTTTTCGCATGGGGCAAGCCTATCAGTGTAGCAGTAGTGCAACCATTCGCAACACCAGCAACTCTGGTTCAGAAGCTAGCCCGAGTCATCAGAGGGCTAGCCAGTGGAGGAGGTTCAAGTGTCCCAGATGACACTCACCTCCTCAGGTAAGAAGGGTTCCCAACCTCTGCTGCACTTCTGCCACTGGGGTGACCACAGGTGGTGGTGCATGCAGAAATGATCTTGGAGGGGATGCTGATGAAGCCTTGATGTGCTGCTGCATGCTAGTGTGCGCACATATTGCTAGCTCCTGCAAGCTGATATCCCAAGAGGTGGGGCAACAGTATGCAGAACCCCCTCTGTCTGCTGCAGGAAGATGCCGACTCCCACTCTGCAATCCCTGCACTGACAGTTCAGTACTCACCTCTAGACTGAATGGTACCTACAGGGCCTGTTCCACCCATGTTAACCTTGATGTGGGAGTTAACCAGGGAGGAACAAGAGTAACGGTGTAAGTCCAGGATAGGACAGGTGGTGGGACTGGGAGTGGGAGCAGCTGATATTGATAGAGTTGGGAGAGCGGAGGAAAAAAAAAAGATATTCTCTTGGCATCACATCCCTGGTTTGCACAGTATACTCATTCATACCTGCTTATGAAACAGAGGCAGACACAATGGACTCAGCGTCCCTTTTTGAGTTTGACCTTAATGTACTGTACTATATTATCATGTTACTATTATCCATAATGGCATACATACATTTGATTGCAATATCTGTCAACCAGTAAAGCGAAAGGTATAGCCATTAAACCATTAATATAATAGTATAAAAAACTCATATTTTCCACTCCACATTTTAAGCACTGAATTTTGAGGAATATTTTCACTGATATAACAAATGGCATTTGAGAAATGGCAATGTGCTCCTCATTTGTGAAAAAGATTGAAGCTAGAGGTGGAGTTTGGGGTGTAGATTATTATCCATATTGTTCTGTATCCAAAGGTTGCCCCCCTTCATCATGATCCACCAGATGATATTAGAGTGGCGTGATAGCACCACTATAGTTAGAGTTGAGCATGGGTTTCTATGTTAAACCTCAAAATTTGCATTTCAGTAGCTTCACAACTGTTCGGTAGATTTGCACGAAAGTTTACATGCACCGTCACAGGGGAAAAAGCTCTAGACATTCTGGCCCAGATATTCAAACTGCGCCCAAAATGAGCGCAACAGCAGGAGCAAGCACAAACCGATTGCGCATATGCGCAACAGGTGCGATATTCAAACATGGAGCAGAACAAATTGCGCAAGCAACCAACGTCTGAATATCGCACATACTGCGCCATAGCACAACCAGGAAGGAGAAGCTGAGCAGAAATGTTGCGCTATGGCGCAACCAGGGCAGCCCAGCTGAGCAGTCCAGAGGTGCCATAGCGCAAGCAGAGCCCCCCAGAGCAATGGAACTGCACATCCAGGGAGGCAGGCTGGGGCCCACCGCCAGCCATGCCACACATGGGCACAGGAACACACTGCAGAACCAACACCACACCTGCACACCCCAAGCACAGCATCACTGGGGGTGTGACGGATGATCTACTGGCCCATGGGGACAAGCCAACAAAGCATAGCAGAGCCATGACACCCCAGCACAACCACTGGCAGGCTGAGAGTGCCACACACAGGGGGTTGACAACCACAGTGCACATCAGCCCCTCGTACGCACAGCACACCCTGCACTGTGACCCCAAGACACCACCTATGTGCAGTGACTGGCACTGCAGGAAACCATGCATCCCCCCCAGCACACGTCAGCCCCATGCAGCACAGAAGCCTACAAGCCAGACACACCCTGTGCACCCAGCAGTGGGTGGCAGCAGACGGCAAGACCAACAGAAAGTCACTGCGATGCTGGAGATACCTCCCCATGCACACACACGCACACACACACACGCACACACACACACACACACAAACACACACACACACACACACACCCAGGACCATACCACCCCAGATGGCATGTACACCCCTGCAACTGAGCACCCATAGCCAGCTGCAAATCAGAGACCAACACAGTATTCATATCAAAATAGAAATGTATATTTAAATATACTACAGAACCAAAACAAGAAAACTATTTACAAGGGGGGGGGGACGGGTACAAGTTAGGGGTGTTCAAGGGGTAGGGATGAAAAACTTGGAGAGGGAAGGCAGGGTGGTAGGGATGGGAGAAGTGGGAAGGGTAATATAATCTATGGGCCAGCCGGCTGCTTGTCCTCTGCCTGGTGGCCCCCCCTTCCTGTGCCGCCTCCTCCGAAGGCCATGGTGCCGGATGGACTGCAGGATGGCCTGGTTGTCCACCAACAGTTGTCTGAGGCCCCGAACATCCCGACCAATCCTCCTGAGAACCTCGAGGCCTAGGAAAAGGGAAACACAGTCAATGGCTGTGACTGACCACAACCCTGAACACCACCCAACCTGCAAGCCATATAGCCCAATGTCCCGCACCTGTGATGGCATGCACCCACCCACAGTGAACATGCACATGGCCATCACAAACAGGCGGCACCAGCTATGCACACCACTGCACACACACACTGCCCATGTCCATCACAGCACAAACAAGGCTGTCAAGTGACGTGGCAACATGGTGCAATGCCAGTTACACAGCTATGTGCCCAGTGCATACCTGGACCACCAGTGACGCATACACAGACGTGCTGTGATAGTGGACAGTGATGCATGTCACCTGTGTCGTGCATACATACATAGATACATAGACAGTGTCGGCAGATAAGGGCCTATGGCCAACCCAGTCTGTCCATTTGAGCTTGTAAGTTCACTTTATTTTCCTAGAAGTCTGTTGCCCCTTACCCCTGACCTCCACAAGTCCTTTATGTCTATCCGTGCATTCTGAAATCCCGTGATTGTTTCAGCCCCACCACTTCCTCTGGCAGGGTGTTCCACTTGTCCACCACCCGTTCTGTGAAGAAATTCTTTCTCATGTTTCCTCAGATCGTCCTCCCTCCAACTTCATCCCATGCCCTCTAGTCCTGGAACATGTTTTTCACTTCAAAATAGTGTTTTCCTGCACCCTGTTCCTCCCTGTAAGATACTTGTATGTCTCTATCATATCCCCTCTCTCCCTCCTCTCCTCCAGGGAGTACATGTTCAGTTCCTTCAAACTGTCTTCATAGGACTTGTGATGCAAGCCATGCACCATCTTTGTTGCCCTCCTCTGATCCTTCTCTGCCCACTCTACATCCTTACGTAGGTATGGTCTCCAGAAATGTACACTGTACTCGAGGTGGGGCCTCACTAGTGTCTTGTATAGTGGAATTATGACCTCCCCTTTCCTGCATGGTTGTATTGTACAGGGCTAGTGGTCTCCCCAGCATGCAATAGCATCCATGAAGTCATGATACTCACACTGCTCAAGCAGCTATGTCTGCTGCTGTTGCTGCTGCTGCTGGGGTGCAACACCTGCTGGCACCGGGGCCCTGGCATGGCCCTCCTCAACCTGGGCCTGCATCCTCACATCTCGGCCTGTGGGAGACATATGTTGAGACAAACATCAGTGTGACTCAAAAGCAGACTGCCCCCCTGCCCCAGTGAGAGTGCCTGCCCACACAGCCATACCCATTCATCTCACAGCTGCACACACTGACACAGCCAACCGTGGCCGAGCCATCACCTATGCACAGCCACCAAAACACACACACACCCCTACAGAGAATACAGGTGCATAGATGGTACACCCACCTGGCCTAGGAACCACGCCCCACCTGGCACGTGACCGCAGCCTCTCCAATAGGTCCGGATCCCTCCGGCGGAGGTCACCGTACCGGTGCCGGCACTGCTCAGCAGACCGGCACCGTCCAGTGACCCCCACCAGGTCAGTGGCCACTTGATGCCACACCTGTGTGCGGGCAATGGTGAGGGGCGCCTCACCATAAAGTGCCCCATAGTGGGGCTCTACTAGGGCCACCAAGTTGGCCAGTTCCAGTTGGCTCCAGGACACAGCTCTCCTCCTAGCCATGGTACCAACTTTACAGCAGGCAATATGGCGCCCTGCTGCCCCATAACCCCACGTGGAGATGTTGCGCAATAGACCACCACAGGCTCCAATCGCGCTGTTCGAACAGCGCCATCACTTCACATAGCGCTGTCACCAGACAGCACAATAGGGACGTAAACATGGCAGGCGAACAGCGCCAGGGGGCAAAGGTCAGACACATGGGCAATGACGCAAGGCTATGCACAGCGCCATCTGACATATAGGCATCCTGCGCGACCGACCAGCTGCGTACCAGTGCCACAGTGGACTATTGCACAGTAGTGCCACAGCGCCATATAGTGCCCATTGCTGTAGCGCCACTGGCACAATGGTGGCCATGGCCTGAATTGCCGATCGCGCACAGCATGTCAGCAGCGCGGCAGACACCTGCGTAAGCTATCTGGGCATGCGCAATGCAGTGTACCACAGAGTCACAGATCTGCGCCATTGGCTCGGCCGACTCAACCATATTGCACAAAGTGCAGATTCGCAATATTCAGCCGACACATGCAAATCATCTGATCAGCCATTCAAAGGTGCAGTGGCGTGATTTGCATGTCATTATAGTTGCTCCACTCCTAATTTGCATGCATTGCGCTATAAATGTGCGACATTGGGCTGCCCTGGCCAGATTCGGTTACTGCAGGTGAGAGGTGAGTTGCATGCTGTGTGATGTTCTGGACAATGGTCATGGGAAAATGTTGTAGACTGCACAGTGACAGGTGTCCACTTCCCCCCATACAGATTGCCATGACCGAGCAGAGCCAAGGTGAGGGTGAGGACGGTGGGCGTAGGAGGAGGCCCAACTTTACAGCAGCAGAGACAGAGGCCCTCTTCCAGGCCTACCTGGATGAGGAGCCAGTACTGAGTGGACGGAGGGGCACCCCTCAGTCCCGTGCGGCTGCATGGGAGGGGGTAGCTCGGGCCGTTAACCTGCAGAAGCCACCAGCGCTCCGTGCAGGAATCAGAAAGAAGATGGGGACAGACCGCGGGAGGTTGAAGGAGAAGGTGGCAGCCTTCAGGGCAGCGCGATGCTGGTACTGGCAGGGGCCGCCAGTGGTGTTGAGCTGACCCCGACTGAGGAGACACTGGTCGCATCCATGCAGCGGAGCACTATTGAGGGCGTACCAGGAGGTGGATTCCAGACAGGTGGAAGCCCATCACTGCACGGTATGACATGGTGGTGGTGTTGGGGGGGGTTTGGGGGGAAGGTTGTTCACATGCACTCACATGCCTCTCTTTCTGTTACAGATCCTGTTCGTCTTCAGGAGACAGTGGTGGTGGGTCCAGGCAGTGATGATGACCTGCTGGACGTGGAGGAGGGTCCATCCACCTCTATCACCAGCCAGCAGGCACTGCAGCAGCATGCACACTGGGCCGCCAACTCTGGTGTTGGTGATTCGGGTGCGGGGGGTGCACAGCCTGTGTCTCAGCAGTCTGGCATGCAAGCATGCCAGCATGCTGTGACTATGGCTGTAGCACGTACCTGCACCATTGATGATGCAAGGACTGAAATGGGCAGTGATAGGTGTGTGTCCCATGATGGACACACAGCAGGCCAGCACGTGCCCCTGGGCCTTTCTGGTTCCAACTTGTGTACCAGCATGCTGGCACAGTCCCAGGCTGTGCCTGTCAGCACCGGTGGGGCAGCACGGTGGCTGTGCAGGTGTCTGGCACTGTTGCCAGCACAGCGGTGGAATGAGTAGACCCTGGGGCACAGCGGTTGGAGGGGCAGCAGCAGCAGTCACCCACCAGGTCTGGGGGTACAGTGTCAAGCAATGGCACATGCCGGCCGCCCTTTGATCCACCCATTCCTGGTCCTGGTGAACAGCACCCACCCTCAATGGGTGTTGTGCATCAGGACCTTCCACACCCTGGGGGACAGGATGCCGTTGGGGCACAGTACCCATTGGAGGAGCACACCCACCTGCTGCAGGAATCAGTACAGCTGCAGAGGCGGGTTGCAATGTCCGTGGAGGCACTGTCTGTGTCTGTGGAGCGGCACAGCAGGGAGTGTGCTCTGGACTGTGCCGAGCTGGTTCGTATGCGGACGGATGTGACCGCCACCATTGACAGGCTGACCCAGGCAGTGGTCTCTGTCATGGACGCATTGGGCACACAGTCAGGTGCCCCTGTACCGCACACCCCACACAGTTCACTCTCCACTCCCCATTCCCGGCATCGTGCGACACCAGGCCTGTCGATGCGGGTTCTGTGTAGCCATCCGAGCACCCTGGTGCAGGTTTGTTCAGCATGCTGCAGACCCCTGTGGGCAAGGTCGGCGTCGGCAGGTGAGACCCCTGGTGGTGCAACAGTACCACCCCATTTGGCCCCTGCTCAGCCTGCCTGTGCTGTTGGGTCATGGTGGGGCTGCCCATGCATCCGCGGTGGCCGTGGGACAGTGCTACATGACTGAGCTGTCTCCCAGTGTGGGCCCTGTCTGGTGCTGCCATGTGTGCAATGTGTGTCATGGTGGGCAGTGCACTGCTGGGTGCTCTGCTCACCACACCGACACACGGACCACCTGCACACCCTCCCAACTGCTATCCACAGGTGCATGTGCATGATGATGCCTGCATTGTACTGTACTGTACACCAAGGTGCAAGGGTGCACAACATCTGACACACGTACTTGGACAGTACAGGTGGTGGGGGTGGTCGGTGGTGCTGTGTGTTAGCAATGTCGGTTCTGCTGTGCTGTGCATCTGCCCATGTACGGTCTGTGCCTGGTGTGTGTGTGTGTCCATATGAGTGCTCATCCCTCCCTGATGGTGTGTTTGTATGCCTGGAGCCTTCCACTTCCCTGACCGTCATGTACCCCTGGTGTGTTCCCCTGTGTGCCTGTGGTTTGCGCATGGACAGTGTTGGTTGCACATGTCCCCTTGACTTACCTGCGTTGTGCATAGTGCTCCTCTGTGATGGTGTCCCGGTGCAGCTGGGTCTGCCGGATCAGTCGGGGGTCCCGCCGACCTAGGGGGGGCTGCTCATCACCATCAACACCGGCGCCACTGGTGTCCCCATCGCTGTCCCCTCTTCAACCTGTCGGCTATCCCATAGTCTTTGGCCATGTTGTGCAGGATGCAACAGGCCAGGAATATCCCACAGGCCTTTTGGGGGCTGTGTGAGGAAGCACCGCGGAGGTGTCTAGGCATCGGAAGCATGCCTTGAGCATCCCAAACACCCACTCTATGATGTTGCATGTGGAAACATGTGCCTCATTATAGCATTGCTGCGATGGGGTCATGGGGCACCGGTACGGTGTGAGCAGCCAGGGACAGAGTGGGTATCCGCTGTCACCTGGGTGGAGATAGTGGAGATCAGTCTCATGTTCAGGTCCATATTGGCCATATCCCTGTGTGCCACTACCATGGCACCTGTGGCATTCCCACCCTTGCCCCGAGTTTGCATTCCATACATGTGTACTCACCCACTAGATGGCCTGTGGGGATGTCTCCACTCTCAAATCGATGGCACAGCGCAGACTGATACCATATGAAGGCATCATGTGCTACACCAGGGTGTGTGGCACAGACATTGATTATGTGCCCAGTGGCATCACACACCACCTGGCAGTTGACACTAGAGAATCCCTTTCTGTTCCAATATGCGAGCCCATCAGGGCCAGGTGGCATCCGAATGGCCACATGATGGCAGTCTATGGCCCCTAGCATGCCAGGCATATGTGCTACCCTGTGGAACTCCTGCATGTTTGCTGTACGCTCTGCCGCGGTGCTGGGGAAATGGATGTACTCCGCAGCATGTGGCAGCAGTGCGCTGAGGAATTGGGTGAGGATGCATGATGTGGCCGACTGTGTGATGCCTGTGGTGTCCCCTGTCGGCCTCTGGAAGGTGCCCATGGTGAGCAGGCACATGTAGGCTGTCACCTTGGTCTCCACCGACAGAGCGTGACTCCATCGTGAGGGTGCCTGCATCACATCACTGCACAGCTCACAGAGCCGTCTCAGTATTGCCCTGTTCAGGTGGTACCGGCCCACGATCTCTACATCTGTGTACAGCTCAAAGCTGATGCGGGCACGGTACTGCCTGTTGGGGGCATACCGCCGATGGCCCTTCCACGGCCACGTGCCCCTGCAGCATGCATTCTCACCCCCCTCATTACAGCTTCCATGTGGAAGTTGGCACTGTCCATCTCCCTGGCTTCTGCCCCCCTGGCTGATGTTGCTGCGTTACCCCCGCTGTCCTCACTGCTACTTCCACTGCACCGGGCACCCCCTGCTGGCCTCTACAGCCTATGGCCCACGCTTTCCTTGCCTGCCCTAGCCTGTCTGTCCATCTATCTGTCTGTCTGTGTCTCTCTCTCTCTCTCTCTCCCCCACTTGGCAGCCTTGTAGCGTTCTTGTGCCGCTTCCTTGAGCCTTTTTATTTTGGCTCATTTCCGCTAGTGCGCAATTTCCGGCTGTGCCGCTAATGCGCATCGCACAAGTCTTTGAATATCACATTGCGGTCTTTATGCATGGATCCACCCCCTTCGGTTGCGCATGCCTTCATTTTCATTGCGCTGTTGCTCAGCATGTTTTTGGGGGCGCAACTGCCTCCTTCTGAATATCGCTAAATGGCACATTTTTGGACTTGCGCATGCGCAACCCTGTTGTGCATGGCGCAACCCTTTTGAATATCCGGGCCTCTAAGTTTTGTTCCAGCCAGATGAGCGGATTCCAAGATGCAGATAATACAAAAAAAAAGTAAAAAAATGGGTGTTTTTACTGCTTTGTCATCACCTAGCACCAAGATGGTTTGGAATTTTGGTCTGAAATATTCAGGGTAGAAAGATCTTGGCCCCGAGATGTTGCTTTCACTGATGTGCTGAAAAAATATTAATCTGTTACAAAGTTATAACATTTTAAAATTTCGGTTCTGAGTATGCTCAGTATGGTCTTTTGGATAGCTGCTTGGAATGAAAAAATGATTTGGTCCATACAAAACAGGATTCTTTTTCATATGGGGGTCATCTCTTTTCATGACAAAAAAAATCCCTTTTCATATGGCCTCCATCTTGTTTCTGTTTTTTACAAAAGATAACATTTTAAAAATCCAAACAAATGACATCCTGGGCAGATTATCAACACATGTTTCTTGGTCATTGGGACCCCGTTAGGTGGATTCTGCACTTAACGGTTGGAAAATTGACCCCCAAATGTGTTTTTTAAATTTTAAAATATTTTTCCGTGAATCGCTTCCGCTTTTCAGATGGCCATATGTGTATGCATCTATGAGGGATGGAAGCGTGAGGGCTCAGAGGCCCCGCGCTCGCATTAGACAAATGAAGATACGATTATACTATCTCAAAAGTAAGTAAATTCATTGAAAAAAGTTTGTTAATGTACTAGTTAGAGTTAAAGTGACAAAAGTAGGGAAATGTATTAGGCTTCCCAACCCTAACACCCCACACAGCAGGCAGCAACAGGAAAAACCATTATGGTTTCACCTCTCCTATGTCTTTACAAATCAGGTGTGACATGTGCCTTAGGGTTGTCAACACTAATGCTCATACCATTCACATACACAGTACACATCTTAGCTTATTTACTGATGGAATGGGGTGAGTGTAAGGTTAACAGTCCCAAGGCACACCCCTGCCTAGTTGCAAAGATGCAGGAGAGAATGAAACTAATTTCCCTGTTACTGTCTGCAGGGTAGGGTGTAGTGGGTTGGTCCCTAACACCACATTCCCTGCTTTTGCACTACCCTAACTAGTGCATTAATGAAGTTTTTCGCCATGAATCTAATGTATAAATACAATCAAATGTCTATATGGAGGAGACTGAGTACTACAAGGATTGGATCAAGATGTATAATTAATTTGATTTGGCAGGCAGGATCAATCAGATAGTAACTTACATACTAATGGAGAAGGGGGCTAGTTTAATCAAATATAGCTGCATGGGAATGGTGTGATAGTGGAAGATACCGAGTGCTATAGTGGATGGGGAGAAAGGGATATTTCCATGCAGGAGGAGGGGAGCTTGAGCCATACATTCTTTACTGACCTAATGGAGTGCTTGCTTGAACTCAAGGGGAGGGATCCTTAGCTCCAAATACATTGGCACTTTGTATGGCACTGGATCTGGCTCCAGCATCATGGATGATCACTCCACATGGGCTATGTCTTGCCTACAGAGACATAGCACTAGATAACTAAGCATCAGAAAGGAGGAAAGGGTCTGGGGTGAGCATAGGAAAAACACCCATTTGGTGCATTAGATGATGGATTTCATGCCCCCAGTTTACTCAGTGGTTTGTCATTCTGTGTATGCCCCCACAGCCACTACCAGAGGTGTACAGGTATTTTCCCCCAGTTACCCTTTTTAACAAACTGTGGGAGTATGGTGTGGCACCTGAGGACTGGAGGAAGGTGGATGTGATTCCCCTTCACAAAAGTGGAAGCAAGCAGAGGCAGAAAACTGCAGACCTGTTAATTTGACCTCAGTGGTAGGGAAAATGTTGGAATCACTTCTGAAAGAAGGAATTGTTGAGTACCTAGAGGCCAGCAGGGCACAGGACCCAAGGCAGCATGGATTCACAGCAGGAAGGTCATGTAAGACAGATCTAATAGATTTCTTTGAGTGGGTGACCAAAGTAGTAGATCAGGGAGGGGCTGTGGATGTGGCCTACCTAGACTTTAGCAAGGCATTTGACACAGTCCCAAACAAAAGATTAATAAACAAGTTAGCAAGCCAGGGAGTGGGTTCCAGTGTGGTAACCTGGGTAAAAAATTGGCTGGACAACAAGACACAGATTGTAATAGTAAACAGAGCCTGCTCTGAAGAAAGGGGGGCTACTAGCGGAGTACTGCAGGGTTCAGTACCGGGACCAGTCCTCTTTAATGTCTTTATAGATGACATTGTGGAGGGACTGGAAGGAAAGATATGCCTCTTTGCAGATGACACAAAGATCTGCAACAGGTTTTACACAAGGGGGGTGTGGAAAGGATGAGAAGGGACTTGGCAAGGTTGGAGGAATGGTCAAAAGTATGGCAGCTTAGACTCAAAGCAAAGAAGTGCAAAGTAATGCACCTGGGAAACAAAAACCCAAGGGAAGAGTACACAATGGGAGGAGGGGAGGTATTAATGACCACAAAAATGGAAAGGGCCCTGGGATAGTCATATCAGATGACCTAACGGTAGGCAAGCAATGTGAGAAGGCAGTAAGGAGGGCTGGGAGGATACTGGGATGCATAGTGAGAGGCATCTCACCCCACCCACCCCTGGAAATAGTTCCTTTATACCTGAGGTTCTGACATCATTTCCTCGAGTGCAAGGTGCATTTCACTGTCATATCCTCTAGCACACTGCACTGATAATATAAGCATACCGTTGTATAATATATATATATTTCTATATAACAAATCACACACGCTACGTCTTGGCGCACACACACACACACACAAATACAATAAAAAAAAAACAACAACTAGATAAACATGTGTGGAGTAGTGCAATGTAATGGCTGTGGGGCAGCAGTCTTCCGGGAGTCTTTCTGGAGGCTGAGATGCTGCCCTATGTGCAGACAACTATCTGCCCTGAGGAAGGAAGTTGCCCGTCTTCAGGCCGCACTGGACAGTAGTAAGGAAACCTTCCCCCAGGTCACACTGGACAGTAGAAAGGGAACCTCCCCCATCCAGGGAGCACTAGTGCCACCACCACTACCTCAGAGGTTGCGAAGAAAGCACAGCAGTTGGACCACAGTGGGCTCAGAGAGGGTGAGGAGGGTGGAACAGAGGCACACCCAGTCAACTGTTCCACTCCACAATCCATACACCATTCTGGGGGAGCATAGCTCCCCTATGGATGCACCCGCAGAGAAGGCTGATGATATCTGTCACAAGGGAGGCCCACAGAAAGAAGGCAGAGAGCACCAAAGGGAAAGGAAGCAGCTCCTGGTGGGGGACTCAGTTATTAGTGGTATAGAACTGGGGGGAGCTGGGAAAAATGAAGTAAGGTGCCTGCCTGGTGCCATGGCTTGGAGGGACAGGAAGCGCATCCTCAGGATCACGAGAATAGCTGCAAGGGATTCCGAGCTGGACGTAATTGTCCACCTAAGGACAAATGACTTGGCTCATCATGAGATTAGACCAGTGCAGGAGGACATTGCAGAGTTGGGGAGGGACCTAAGATGAGTAGCACACACCGTATCCTTCTCAGAGGTGCTGCCTGTCAAAAGCATGGGGGAGGCGAGGGCAATTGGCACCATGCAGTTTAATGAATGGTTGAAAAAATTTTGCGGAGTACAGGGGTTTGGCTTCATTGGGGACTGGGGTTCCACCTGGAGGGACACCAGCCTATACTGGCAGGATGGTCTGCATCTGTCCAGGAAGGGAACAAGTCTTTTGAGCAATCTGTTTAAATGCTTCATTGGCAAGCTTTTAAACTAGTCAAAGGAGGCACTGACAGGCAGCAGGAAAATCCCAGCCTCCCTACAAAACAGGGTACTAAATGAGAAAAAGACTGAGAGTAGAGACGGTCAGTGGGGATGCTGCAACAGAAGGTAAAGCCATCAAAAAATGGAGAGCAATGAATACTAATGCCCGTAGTCTGGGTAACAAGCTTCCTGAATTAGTGGCCTTGATGGAGGAGGAACATCTGGATATCGTGGCAGTCACAGAAACATGGTACACACAAACCATGACTGGGACATAAACATACCAGGATACACTGTCTACAGGAGGGACAGGGAGGGTAAAGAGGAGGAGGAGTAGTTCTTTACATAGGGAAGGAATAAAAGCAACAGAACAAAAGGGTAAACAGGGAGGAGAAGAAGCACTGTGGGTAAATTTGGAGACAGGCAATGGCACCACAATACGCTCAGGGTTGTATCTCAGAACCCCTTCTCAGGAGGAAATGGACAGGAAATGATAGAAAGTATACTTAGAATGGCAGAAAACGGGAGATATTGCTGATGGGTGATCTGAATATGCCAGATGTTAACTGGAGTGCAGTTGCAGCTGCCACTCAAGAGTGCAGTTATTCTAGATGCCCTACAGGGGCATGTCTTAGACAACTAGTACTGGAGCCCACTTGAGAGGGAGCAATATTAGACTTGATTCTCTCAAATGGAGATGGAGAGAGGATTACAGATGTAGAAGTGGGTAGCCATCTGGGAACTAGCGACCATCGAACAGTATGGTTCACAATAAACACAGCAATAGAGTCAAGCCATACAAAGACAAAAGTATTGGACTTTAGGAGGGCTGACTTTGCCAAAATGGGTGAGTGCCTAAGGAATGCACTAGCAAATGGGCAGGAAGGAGGGGTGGAAGAACAATGGGGAATAATAAAAACTGCCATCACAGAGGTAACGAGCCTTTGTGTGAAGCAAATAAACAAAACAAGACGATGTAAGAAACCACTATGGTTCTCAAAGGAAGTGGCAGTGAAGGTTCAAGAGAAAAGAAAGCATTCAGGAAGTACAAGGAATCATGAAGGAGCAGGACAGAGAACTGTATCAGTTAAAGCAAAGGAGGCTGGGAAGGCAGTCAGAACAGCAAAGGCCCAAACCGAGGAAAAGATAGCCAACTCAGTTAAGCAGGATAAAACCTTTTATAGGTACATCAGGAGCGAAGGAAGACCAAGGGAGGATAGTGAGGCTTAATAAAGGGGAGGGAGGGTGGGCAGAGGGAGACTGTGAAAAGGCAGAGATGTTAAACAAATATTTTTGCTCAGTATTTACAAAGGAAGAGGGGGAGGTACATAAAACAAACAGTAGTAACACGCTGGATACAGAAGTTGATACCGCCCATTTACAGAAGAAAGAGTTCTGAAAGAACTCTTAAAACTGAAGGTGGACAAAGCAATGGGGCCTGATGGGATTCATCCCAGAATTCTAAAAGAACTAAGGGTGAGAACTAGTGACACCACTGACTACCCTTTTAACAAATCATGGGAGGATGGGGTGGTACCGAGGACTGGAGGAGGGCAGATGTGATTCCCTTCACAAAAGTGGAGCAAGGCAGAAGCAGGAAACTATAGACCTGTTAGTTTAACCTCAGTGATAGGAAATGATGGAATCACTTCTAAAGGATAGAATTGTCAGTATCTAGAGGCCAGAGGGCACAGGACCCTAGGCAGCATGGATTCACAGCAGGAAGGTCATGCCAGACAGATCTGATAGATTTCTTTGACTGGGTGACCAAAGTAGTAGATCAGGGAGGGCTGTGGACATGGCCTACCTAGACTTAGCAAGGCATTTGACACAGTCCCACACAAAGATTAATATACAAGTTAGCCAGCCTGGGAGTGGGTCCCAAGATGACAGCCTGGGTAAAGAATTGGCTGGAGAATAGGACACAGAGAGTAATAGTAAATGGAGTCCACTCAGAAGAAAGGAGGGTTACTAGTGGGGTACCGCAGGGTTCAGTATTAGGACCGGTCCTCTTCAATGTCTTTATAAGCAACATTGCAGAAGGACTGGAAGGAAAAGTATGTCTCTTTGCAGATGACACAAAGATCTGCAACAGAGTTGATGCACAGGGTGGGGTGGAAAGGATGAGAAGGGACTTGGCAAGGTTAGAGGAATGGTCAAATATATGGCAGCTTAGATTCAATGCTAGAAGTGCAGGTAATGCACCTGGGAAACAAAACCCAGGGAAGAGTACACAATGGGGGGTGAGATACTAACAACAACAAAAATGGAGAGGGACCTGGGGGTAGTCATATCAGATGACCTAAAGATGGGCAAGCAATGTGAGAGGGCAGCAAGGAGGGCTGGGGGGATACTGGGATGCATAGGGAGAGGCATCACCAGTAGAAAACAGGAAGTTATTATCCTTCTGTACAGACAGCTGGTGAGACCCCATCTTGAGTACTGTGTGCAGTTCTGGAGACCCAATCTCCGCAAAGACATAGACAGGATGGAAGCTGTCCAGAGGAGGGCAACTAAAATGGTGCAGGGTCTGCACCGGAAGACATATGAAGAGAGACTTAAGGAGCTTAATATGTATAGCCTTGAGGAAAGGAGGAGAGGGACATGATAGAAACTTTCAAGTACCTCAAGGAATCAACAAAGTCCAAGAGGGTAGCATCTTTCAAAAAAGAGGTGTACAGAATAAGAGGCACAATTTTGAAGACAGAGGGTGCAGCTCAGAGGTAATTTAAGTATTTTTCACAGAGAGGGTTGTAGATGCATGGAGCGGCCTTCCGAAGGAGGTTGTGGAGTCAAAATCAGGTGGAATTCAAGCATGCATGGGATAGTCATAAGGCAGTTCTGGGGGTGGGGTAGGAAGTAGGCTGCTGATTAACTAGGATCTGCAGCTTATCTAGTAGGTAAGGAAATGGGCAGACTGGGTGGGCCAAGCGGTCCTTATCTGCCGTCAAATTCTATGTTTCTATCATCAGTAGAAAACAGGAAGTTGTTATCCTTCTGTACAGACAGTTGGTGAGACCCCATCTGGAGTATTGCATACAGTTCTGGAGACCCCATCTCCGCAAGAACATAGACAGGATGGAGGCAGTCCAGAGAAGGGCAACTAAAATGGTGCAGGGTCTGCACCGATAGCCATATGAAGAGAGACTAAAAGAGCTTAATATGTATACCCTCAAGGAAAGGAGGGAGAGGGGGGAAATGATAGAAACTTTCAAGTGCCTCAAGGGAATCAACAAAGTCCAAGAGGGTAGCATCTTTCAGAAAAAAAGATGTGCAAGAACAAGTGGGCACAGTTTGAAGATAGAGGGGGGATGACTAAGGGGCAACGTGAGGAAGTATTTTTTCATGGAGACGCATGGAACAGCCTTCCTGAGGAGGTCATGGAGTCAAAAACAGTGGAGGAATTTAAGAATGCATGGGACAGACATAGGGCAATTCTTGTGGAAGGTAGGAGGAAGAAGGTTGTTGGTAAAACTAGGATCTGCAGCTTATCCAAAAGGTAAGGAAATGGGCAGACTGGGTGGGCCAAGCAGTCCTTATCTGCCATCAAAGTCTATGTTTCTACAGCAAGGATTCCAACCAGGGGTGAATTGTACCCCTAGTGCATAGACTCTGAAGTGCCTGGTGATGGATACCTGAAGACAGCAGACTGAATTTGGTGGGAACCTGGAAGCAGGCATAGGAGGACCTAAAAGTGAAAGGTACCAGGGGTCATGAGGAGCATAAGAATGTGTTAGGGGAAGTTTAGGACTAATAACTATATTGCTGAAGAACTGGCAACTTTTCTGATTGTGTAGTTGTCAGTCATACACTTTATAATAATTAACTAAATTAAATAAACTTTAACAAAACAAACTCTAAAGGTTTGTCCCTCACTGTTTAATGAACAAAGTACACCAATGTGAACACTCAGTACAATCATTTATTTTTAAATCTTCCCAAATTTACTTGCATGTCAGTCAGTGAAAAAGCTCCTATAGTGTTTACGTTTTCTGGACACTATTGTTTTTTGTGCCACTGAGTGTCAATAAACTTTTAACCTTATTAATTTCAAAATGTTGAGATTACAAAAAGTAAGGCAAAGGTACTTATGTTTATCCAAATGCTAATAAACTTCCACGTCTTCAGAGTTAACTTCTTCTAGTTTTTGAGAAAATCATGGCTTTCGGGGGCGGGGGGCAACAGGGTGCACAGCATGCTTAATAACCTGGTGGATGAGACTGACAGGCCTCCCCATTCAGGACAGAATAGTGAGGGGCTGCTGGAGAGGTGGAAGAAGAAATGAGGGACTAAGGCAGGGGAGAGGAGGGGACAGGTCAGGGAAAGGGGACCGTGTCAATGTGGAGGGTGGTGTTTTGAATGCCAGAAGCCTGGGAAACAAAATGGCACAATTGCAGTCACTGATGGCTGAGGGTGATGGACATAGCAGTCATAGAGACATGGGCCACACTTTACCATGACTGGGACTTTATAGTCCTAATGTACAAGTATAGGAAGGATAGGGGTTGGGAAGGGGGCTCTGTAATTGAGGAGGGATAACTTGTACTGGAGAAGAAGAGGTAGAAGGAAGGGCAGAAGTGTTGTGGGTGCAGGTTCAATCCATTAAGGGAGAAAACTAAGGATGAGGTGGTCCACAGACCCCTTCACAGACTGAGGAGTTGGACAAGGCACTGGGGACCTAAATCATGGAAATGGCCAGCAAAGGGAAGGTAACAATAATGGGGGATTTCAATCTGCCTGGAGTGGACTGGAAAATCATGGCTACCTCCTGCATCAGGGAGCAAATACTGCTGGATGTATTCCAGAGTGGATTCCTGACACAAGGTGTCATGCAGCCCAGTGGTGATGAGAGTCATTCTAGACCTGGCCCTGTCAAACTGTGTGCATGTTTAGGATGTAAAGGTGGATGCACCGTTTACAGGAAGTGATCACCAAATGGCATGGTTCCACCTGGATATGGGCAGAGGGGTGGCCAGGACCATGTCTTGGAATTCAGGAGGACTGACTATAGCAGGATAGGAGAAATTCTAGTAGGACACCTTGCTGGGATCAGAAAGGAGATGGAGGTGGAACAGCAATGGGCAATAATAAAGGAGGAACTGTTAGAGGTCACAAGTGAATGTGCCAAAATCTAAAGTAAGATAAGTAGTACTAAAAAGCCTAACTGGTTTGGCGAGGAGGTAACAAACGTGATAAGGAACAAGAAGGCAGACTTCTGGAAGTAAACATACTCAGAAACAAGAGGATAGGGATGAATATTGTGCTAAACCATGGAGGTGAGCAGAGCAGTTAGAGAGGCAAAGGCTACAAGACAGGTACAGCTAAGCACAGGGCATACAAAAAGGTGCGAAGGCCTTTGTCAACTATATGGGAGAAAAGGGACATTAAAGATGAGATTGTCAGATTAAAAAAGGAAGGGATGGGCAGACGGAAGTGAACAGAAGGTAGAGGTATTTAAGTACTTCTGCTCAGTCTTCAGCACAGAGTAGAACAAACTAGTGCTGCAATGAATCAGGGGGTGGGAACGCGGGAGTTGGAGAGTCACAGACGGTGTAATACAAGTGGAGAGGGTGCATAAAGGCCTAAGAGCTCTTAAGGTGGATATATCACCAGGGCCAGAGGCCGTATACCCATGGATCCTAAGGGAAATGACAGAGGTACTGGTGGGTCCCCCTGGAAGATCTGTTCAACACCTTTTTGAATTCCTCTCATTCTCATTGTGTACCATCCCTGACACCTGCAAGCTTGCCACTGTTGTCCCTTTTCCCAAGGGCAGTGATTCTTCTGTTCCAGGTAATTACTGCCTGATATCCCTACTCCCAATTCTTGCAAAACTCCAAGAGCACCTGGTACTGGCTTACCTTACTCCATTCCTTGACTCCACCTCCTTCTTCACCCCTTTCCAGTCTGGTTTTCGTAAGTCACATTCCACCACAGTCTCCCTACTCCGGCTCACTGACTTCATTCTCTCTGGCATGGATCAGGGCTGTATCGCCTCTGCCATCTTTGTCGATCTGGCCAAAGCCTTCGACACTGTTGCCGACACCCTGCTCCTCTCCAAGCTGGCTGCAGCTGGTCTCTCTGAGAATGCTGGTAGTTGGTTTAGTTCCTACCTTATAGGTAGGTCCCAATCAATTAGGGTAGGTAACTCTGTCTCCCCCCCCCCCCATCAACACTGGTGTCCCTCAAGGTTCAGTACTTGGACCAATTCTCTTCTCTATATTTCTGAATGACTTACCCTCTGCCTGCTCAACAGCAAATATCCACATGTACATGGATGATACTGTTTTGTTTTCCTCTGGTACCTCCCACTCAGATGTGACGACCAGCCTTCAACTTTGACAATGTTCAGTGCTGGTTCTGTTCTAACCAACTGTTCCTCAATGCCAAAAAGACGGTCTCTATGACTTTTGGCACCAGGCAAAGGCTTGCCAGGCTTACAGCCATCCCTACTTTCCACACTCTTGATGGTTTACCATTGGAAGATGTCTTCTCCTTTAAGTACCTTGGGCTCTGGCTTAATAGGAACCTTGATTTCTCTGGACATGTGGATGCTATTCAAAAAAAAGCTTCATCCCAAACTCTGTGCTCTTTACAGACAACGTGGCTGTACCCCAACCCCCTCAGGCCTGCCGTAAAATCGTCCAGAAGATGATATTCCTGATTTTTGACTATGGAGACATAGTCTGCAGTGTCACCCCTAAGACCATCCTCACCAGACTGGACACCCTATTCAACTTGTTCTGCTGCTTTTCCCTAAATTGTCCACTATGTATGCACTACTGCAACCTCTACACTGCTCTCTCCTTCCTACCTCTGGAGGCCAGATACCTTGCTCATGATGTGCTTCACTAGTTGATAAGTTCTGGTTTGGCTCCCTTCCATCCTACCTTAATGCACTCCTTTCTACCCCCTCTATCACCTACTCCCTCCGAAACTCCGCTCATACAGTAGAACTCTTGCCCTCCCTGCCCGAAGCTCCAATTCTGGTAGGGTTGCCTTCTTCTCCCATTTTCCTAACCTCTGGAACTTGCTCCCCTTAGATATCCATGCTGCCCCTTCCACTAGTTCATTGTCTTGTCTTCTCCATAAATATATATCCCCATCCTGCAACTACTCCAGACCCTTACTTGCTTCACTTTATCCCTTTTTCTTACTATCTATCCTGATTCTCTTCCCTACTTTTGCCTCCCACCCTAATTTTCATTCCCCTTACCCTACCCTACCCTACCCTACCCTGTATACTGTTTTATGTGGCTGTACATTTTTATGTAGGTGCATGTTTTCTATATTACATATGTGTCTGCATATGTACTATACATTTACATGTATTTACATGATTATTTGTAGGCATAGATGTGTTTGGGTTCATTCTGGTTTATGCAGTTATTTTTTCTTTTTTTGTATTGTTATAGCCTTTGTTCTCAACTTTATTTTATATGATTTTGTTCCATTTTTCCATTCATGGTATTTTGTACTCTACTATGTTTGGTGTATCCATTCTCCCTTACCCCCAGGGTGCTTCTGGAAATGAGCTCTTTGTGGCTCATGTTGCCTTCCTGGAGAAACTTTTCAAATAAAATAAATAAATGAATAAACTATAATATTCAGGGAGGTTGCCCCTGGACTGAAGAACTGCACATGTGGTACCTCTCCACAAAAGTGAGCCAAGGGTGAATGGGGCAACTACAGGCCAGTCAGCCTGACCTTAGTAGTGGGAAGCAGATGGAGACCATCCTGAAGGAAAGACTGGTGAGCTTTCTGGAAGAAAATGGACTACAAGATGATATGCAGCATGGGTTTGCATAGGAGAGGTCCTGCCAGACTAAACTTGTTGATTTCTTGACTGGTTGACTGGGACAGTGGACAAGGGCCAAACTGTTGATTTCCTGTATCTGGGCTTCAGCAAGGCTTTTGACTCAGTGCCTCACAGGAGACTGGTCAGGAAGCTGGAAGACCTGGGGTTGGGGGCTAAGCTTGCTAGAGGGGTCACAAGCTGGTAGAAGGACAGAAGCCAAATGGTGGTAGTTGGGGGGGGTCTGAGAAGCTAGCCCAGTGAACAGTGGGATTCCAAGAGCTTGGCGCTCTGGTGTCATTTAACATCTTCATCAGTGACATAGCTGAAAGGATCAAAGGTAACTTTGCCTGTTTGTGGACAACATTAAACTCTGTGGGAGGATAGACATGGAGGAGGGCAGACAGGAATTTAGGGAAGACCTTGCTAGGTCAGAGAAGTGATCTGGCATTTGGCAACTGGAGTTCAATACTGAAAAGTATAACATTATGCACTTAGGGGCAAAGAACCCAGGAAACAAATACTGGTTGGTGTGCAGGTAAGCAAGTCAGCGGAGGAAAAGGACCTGTGGTATTCATCACAAGTGATCTGAGAGGACTCGGCACACTTCGGAGAGCAGCAGCCAAAAGCAAATCAGATGCTGGACTGCATAGCCGGAGGCTACCAGCAGGAAGGCACAGGGCATATTGCTGTTATACAGATCACTTATGAGACCGTACCTAGAAAACAGCGTGTAGTATTGGTGCCCTTATCTGAAGGATATACATTTGCTGGAAACAGTACAGAGAAGGGTAACCAAGATGATCCAGTGCCAACAGGGCAACACCTATGAGGAGAAGCTTGAGGAGCAGCTCAAGGAGCTCAGCCTGTGTTCTCCTGAAGTCAGAAGGGAGAGGAGGGAACATGATCGAGGCCTTCAAATACCTAAAAGATATTAACAGGGTGAGTACTGAGGGTATCATAAGCCTTAATGGGAACAAGTCTAATAGAGGGCGTAGCCTAAAACTGGTGAAGGAAGATTCAGGAGAGAGATGAGGAGGCACTTCTTCACTGTGAGGGTGGTAGCCAAGTGGAATAAATTGTCGGAGGAGGTGGTCTCCCTAAAAAATGGTGGACAGTTTCAAGATAGGATGGGATAGAGTGAAGAGGAAAGTAGCAGGTAGAGGAGGGGGAGAAGGAGAGGGAGGGGGATTCGAGGAGGGTCATGATGGAAATGGGGAAGCGGGCAGGCTCTTCTGTAAACACAGTGGGGACCTGCACACTTGAGCACACTAGATGGCCCATAAGGCCTTTATCTGCTGACATTTTTGTGTGTTTGTATGTTCTTTTTGTGACAAGAGTGAAGGCAAGCTGCTTTCAGTGCTCAAATTCACTAAAACAATTAGACACAAATGTTTTATTAAATTTTAACACATTATGAGGTATCCTTATGGAGAACAATTCCATCCCTACTTTAAACAAACTCTGGTCAGAGCTGATATGGCTGCGCCAAGCTCTTACCTGTACAGCAGCAGCATGGCTCTCGGAGTGGTGGCACTGGTGGTTTCTGAGTGGATAGCACAGCTGTCAGAGCTGTGATAGTGTGCCATCTGCAAGATGGTGGCAGGGACAAAACTGTGCATGTGCAATACTAGCGCATGCGCAGCTTTCCCAGAAACTCGTTCTCAAAGTAGTGCACCCGTGGGGAGGGGATGACTATGCTGCAGAGGGGAGCTCCATCGCGGAGGACTGTGCCAATGGAGTCAGCGCTGTCCGGCTGTTGCCGCATCTGCAAAACAGATGTCAATGAGTCAAAATTGCTGGGACACTCTCAGACCTCAGACCGATCTGATCTGGAGTCCCTCAGGGATCTATCCTGGGTCTGTTACTCTTCAGCCTTTTTCTTAACACGCTCCCGAAATCTTGCACTGAACAGATTATCCTCTATGCTGGTGACACTGTTATCTTCTCCTCCCACAAGGACCCTGTGCTCCTGCAGACCAATCTTCAGCAAGGCTTTGCCACAGTGGAAAACTGGTTCATTCATCATAAGCTTGTCCTCAATCATAAAAAAACAAAGTAATGCTCTTTAACAGCTCTCAAAACAGGCATAGATCTCACCCCTAGCTATCTCTACCAGCAATGGCAACACCCTTGAGCAAGTGCAGTCATTCAAATACCTAGGGTTATCCCTGGACTCAAATCTCTCTATGGAGGCACATAGACAATGTTGCCAAATCAGCAAATATCGCCTAGGCCTACTTTACGACATAGACAACACCTTACTGCAGAAGCACTGAAGATTGCCATCCAAAGCTCAGTGGTCTCCATCATTGATTATGGTCTTATAATCTATGGCTCTGCCTCTGCCACTGCCCTGAGATGAATTTCAACATCACTTAACAAAGTCTGCAGGCTTATCTCTGGAGCTCATCAGTCTCACTTCATACATGTGACCTGTATGCCCGATCTGGCTGGCTTCAACTTTCAAATTGCATAAAATACCAAACCTGCATTATGGCAAAGTAACCATGGGCCTCACTCCACTGGGATCCCAAGCACTGCTTAGTTCCAGACTAAAGCCACGTAACACCAGGGCTCTGATTACTAGCTCCTTCTAGGCTCCCCGCCGCACCTCTCAGGGCCAAAGATCAATTGCCTCAGAGCGCCTGGCTGGTTAAATGCGCTCAATCCTGACATCTCCTCCACTACCACCCTTGGCTCATTCAAACATAAACTCCACCTCCATCTTACTAACTCTAGCTCCTGTGAATGCTACGTTTAATCTCCTCAGCCATCTCGCTTTTGTTCCCTCCAACTATCACCTACCACATCTCCGTTCCCTCCTTTTCCTCTATATTTACTTTTTATTTCTTCTTTCTTTTTCACCTCCTGACTCTCCCCTTTCACCCCTGCCTCTTCTGAGCCCTCAGTGATCTTTCCCTTTTGTTGACTAGTTTCAGCCTGCTCCCAGTTGATGACCATGTCCTTTGGCTGTAATTCCTGCCCTCTCCAACTTCGCTCCTCATGTTTATGTTCATCTTCCACCCTCCCTCCTACTTATCCCTCTGTTACTCTGTGTTCCCATGTATACATTCTACTTATTCTAGCTATTGTATTGATCTACCATTGTAACCTAATATGCCAACCTATTTATTGTTTTGTTCCCATTTCTGTAACTTGTATTGTATTTGTTCTCTAATGTGGAACCTTTGTAAAAGAGCCTGGCTCAAAGGTACTTGTAATCCTAGTTGTAATAAAACTAAAAAAAAAAAAAATTGTATGAGAACAGGGTCGCATTCCGGTTGCGACTTTCTGTTCTACTACAGTGATGGCAAAATGTTTGCAGAGCTCCTTCAACACAGCAGTAAAATACAGCTGATTCATAATTAGTGAAAAAATCAGCATTCAGTGTAACCCAATATGGGGGCAGAATACACTGGTGTGTGTTTGGAGGGGTGTCAGTTAATGGGACAGAGGAGGAAAGGGACATGAGGGTGGGGTATCTAAAAACATCCAGTCATCAGTACAACATGATAATGCAACAGAGAAGGTGAGAACAGAGAAGGTGAGAATAGAAAAGCAATAGAGAAGGTTAAGTTCCACATGAAAGAGTGGTAAACAAGCTGGGGAGTCAGGAGCGGGCCACAAGGTGGTCAACTGGGTTAGAAATTGGTTGGCAGGGAGGAAGCAGAGGGTGGTGGTTAATGGGGTCCAATTTGAGGAGAGGGGGTGACCAGTGGGGTACAACAGGGATCAGTCTTGAGGCCAGTCCTTTTTAATGTCTTCATCAGTGACATTGCAGAAGGGCTGGAAGGAAAGGTTTGCCTATTTGCAGATGACAATAAGATCTGCAACAGGGTAGACACTCCAGCTGGGGTGGAGAAAATGAGTAGGGGCCTAGAAAAGTTGGAGAAAAGTTTGGCAAGTAAGATTCAACATGAAGATGTGCAAAGTCATGCACCTAGGGCACAGAAACCCTGGGGAAAGCTATAGGATTGGGGGTAGTACTAACAGTCATCAAGGAAGAAAGGGATTTGGGAATAATCATCTCAGATGGCCTAAAAGTGGCCAAATAATGTACCAAGGCTGTAGGGAGGGCAACTGGGATGCTGGGGTGTATAGGGAGGGGCATCACTAGAGGAAGAAGGGAGGCGGTAAT
Organism: Neoceratodus forsteri; assembly: GCA_016271365.2. Lineage (NCBI taxonomy): Eukaryota > Metazoa > Chordata > Ceratodontiformes > Ceratodontidae > Neoceratodus > Neoceratodus forsteri. The sequence continues at coordinate 1,635,408,359 of CM057456.1, read as the reverse complement.
GCCACTGCACAGAACAATGGTAAGTCCTCATCTGGAGTACTGTGTACGGTTCTGGATGCCACATCTTCACAAGGACATAGACTGAGTGGAGGCAGTTCAGAGAAGGGCAACTAAAATGGTGCGGGGCATGCACCAAAAGACATATGAGGAGAGATTAAAGGACCTCAATATGTGTACACTGGAAGAGAGGGGGGAGTGGGGAGATACGGTAGAAACCTACAAGAGCATTAACGTGGTGCAAGTGGGGGGAACCTTTCAGTATAGAAGATGTAAAAGAACGAGGGGGACATGACATAAGATTGGAGGGGCAGAATAAAGGGGATGTGAGAAAGTTTTTCTTCACAGAAAGGGTGGTGGATGCGTGGAATAGCCTAACCCAAGAGGTGGTAGGAGCAAACACAGTCTGGAGTCAAGGATGCATGGGATAGGCATGAGGGAACCCTAGTAAGGGATAAGAGGCTAAAGTCATGGACCAATTAGGGTCAGTGGCCGCTGATACAGATAGGGGAAATGGGCAGACTGGATGGGCCTAGCAGTCCTTATCTGCTGGAAAATTCTATGTTTCTGTGTAACAGGATGCTGGGATACATTGGTTGAGGGTTCAACAGCAGAATAAGTGAAACACAATTACCTGGTAAGACACCACCAGTAGTACAGTGTACAATTCTGTAATCCTCACCTAAAAAGGACATTACCAAGCTAGAGGCAGTTGATCAAAATGATCCAGGAGCAAAAGGGGAGGATATACGAGCAAAGACTGGACATCCTCAGCATGTACTCATTGGAGGCCAGAAGGGAGAATGGCCTTGACTGAAGCATTTAAATTCATGTGGGGTATAAACAAAACAGATTCCACTGGTCTGTTCACAATCACTGTTAATACAAATACCAGGGGAAACAGTAAGAAACTGGTGGTGGTGGTGGGGGGGGGGGGTTAAAAGGGATGTGAGGTAATCGTACTTCACAGAATGGGTGATACAGATGTGGAACAAGCTACCTGAAACAATGGTCAGTGCAAAAACAATGGAGAGCTTTAAGAAGGAATGGGATAGGCATAAAGGCTTAGTCAAGGGATGAGAGAGGGCAGGGGAGTGGGCAGGCCAGTATTGATCTCCTAGGGGGGCAAGTGCAACTTCGTGGGGCTGACTGGATAAACAGCAAGGCCTTCTTCTGATGACAGTTTCCTATGTTTCTATGTTTCTACCTACCCATTAAACTTTAATTACGGATCGCTAATAATTTCATAATCTAGTTTTATTTAGATATTTTATTGCAAAGGAAAATGGAATTGTTGTGTATGAAGAAAAGTCATAGCCTGTTCCCACTAAAACATGATTATTTTATTAAATTCATAATTCAATATTCATATTCAGCAGAATTATTCACAGATAGCTGCATCTTTTTTCACAGAAACATAGAAAATATTGGCAGAAAAAGACCACTGGTCCATCTAGTCTGCCCTGTTTTACTGTATTCTACACCAGGACCAATTATCTTGTCGGAGTTTAAGCCCTTGTCTCCCCCCTTCCCTACTGCTTCCCCCTGTGTAACTATTGGTCCTTTTACTCCAACTTTTTTTTATTTTTCTCCAATTGTTCCAACACATAGACTACTGTTTCTTACCTGTAAAATAAAACAAGCACAGGCAGCTGTACAGGATACAGGATGGAAAATATACCACAGTTGCAAAGCTCATTAAGCTGAAGAGAACATTCTGATAAATGACTTAAGCAAAGACCCTCATTACCAGTGCCAGCTGGGAGCACCTAAGTCCTAAGAGCGACAGATAGCAACGGCACAAACCACCAGTCTTTTATATACAATGTGTGTGTGTGTGTGTGTGTATATATATATATATATATATGTATATTTTAGAGGTGCGGTTGCACCCCTATAGTTAGGGTTGAGTAGCCTCTTTAATGTTAAAGACCATTTTTTCCACCTTAAACACTTTGGCATCATCTGATGAAATAGCCTAAAATTTGGCATGTGCAGTCCGGCTATCAGAGTCTCAAGACTTGGAAAGTTTCATGACAGCATTTTGTACAATTTTCAAGATATGGAGTGCCAAACAGTGGAAAAAACACACATTTGTCTTCCCTGTACTTAACATTGGGTATTTTTTGCTCTCACCTATATCCTAAATCATGTGGAATGTTTTCATGATATTTTTGAGGTTGAAGGGGCCCAAGCCAAGGACATGCCTTTGGGAGGTTTGATGAAAAAATATTATACCATTTTAAAGTTACAACATTTTTTGAGTTAACGTTCTGGTGTGACTGGTAAAAAAAAACTATCGCCAAAGGTAAAAAAAAATTATCGGGAAAGGTAAAAAAAAAAACCTTAAGGGCATCATTGAGTCTGTCTGGAATCTGCTGTGAGGAAGCTGTGAAGCCATCAACGCTGCTCCCCAGGGCATTAGTAGGTTATCCCTTTGTGCTTACTGAACTAACTTTTATTTATTCTTTTTGGTAATGTATCTCCTCATTTTATTTTAGGGATCTTGGGAGCCATACATCTGTATCATTGTCTATATATAAACTGCTTTATTCTGTTTTTGCTAGTTACAGTTGTTGCTGATTGAATTAGTACTTAAGTGCTAATTAAATTGCTAGTTAGGTATAGCTGACATACAACCTACATTCTACTTCATACCAGTGCATCCTTTTTTACGTTGCATGCGCAAGCGCAAGAAACGTTTTGCTACAGATAACGGCATTTCAGAGGTGTGTCACTGACTAGCCCAGTGCAGGTCAAGCTGCATTGGGCTCATCCTTGACAGACCAATGATCGTGAAAGCAAAGTACGACAATGGTACACAGATTATGGGCAGAAACTTTGTGTAGTTGAAATGAATGAACCGTTCCAATGAGAGAGCACTTCATCCTTTCCTTTGTGGCTTTATGCAAACGAAAGGGCCAAGTGCGCTCTCATTGGAGTGCTTCATTCATTTCAGCTTCTCATGCCTCTCTGGTCTCCATTTCTCCCATCTGCTCTGAAATAAAACACATTTTTTCCATCAGTCCTTAAACTTTCATTGGTCCAACATGGACTCTGCTTCTTCCGCAAGTGTTGATGAATGTAAATACATACATTCACCATGAGTCCAGCCCCCAGCAAAAGAAAATAAAGATAACAGGTCAATGCCTGGAGTAACAGTGCAGAATTGGAGCAGTTTAGGGACACGGGAGAGACAGAACTTCCAACCCCCCCCACACACACGTGAACCACAACACTGCCATTTCTCCTATTGAGTCTCTGTGAAAAAGATGCAGCAACAGGGTTCAGAAGCTGTGCTGAGGGCAACACAGAGACGGAGAGTGGGTGTGCATTGTGACTGGGAGCTCCATGAGTGGGAGACAGTCCTGAGAGAGCCACAAACAGACAGCAGCAGCAGTACACACACACACACAAAGTGTTGTCACCTCACCTGCTTGGGAGTTACAACTCTAAATCTGGTGTGTCTCTTTCCTCCCGGAGAACTAGAGGTGGCACCGAGGGTGAGGCATCCCCTCCGTACCCCCCCCCCCGAGTGCACAAGTCATACTCCATCCCCTAGTGCGACAGACAGTGGTAGAGAACAATAGACGTAGACAGATTGCATACTATCCCTGATGCTGTAGAAACAGTGTCAGTGAGACTGCGAGAGTGTGACATGTGCTGTGTGTGTGTCTCTCTCTCTCTCTCTCTCTCTCTCTCTCTCTCTCTCTTTACCTGTGGTAGTCATGCTTCCATAGAGAGTGAGAGGAACCATTGCAAGCAGCTCACACTGGTCCTTGACAACTGCAGCAGTGCATTCCAGTGTGTGGTCTCTCACTGTCTGCAACTTTGGGCACATTGGACAGTGAGCATTTTTACACAGACAGTGAGAGACTGCCTGTAGTAGCCTGAGACAATAACAGCAATAGTGTGAGACCGCAACATCTCCTTTTCTCTGTCTCTCTCTATTTGACTACATGCGCAGCATCCTCAATATTGAAAGAGAGACAAAGCGACACACATAAATTGCCTGCAGCAGTTCGGGACAGTAACAGCAATAGTGTCGGACCAGGACATCTCCTTTCTGTCTCTATTTGACTATATGCACAGCATCCTCTATATTGAGAGACAGACAGAGACACACAGAATGGGAAGTGAGCTGTTGGGGTGGGGTGGGAGGGCAAGAGACAGAGAGTGGGAGAGTGAGAGATACATTGAGAGTGAGAGAGGGAAGAGTGCGAGGTCAGCCACCCCCAGTCACACAAAAACAGAACCTGAGTGACTCAGCAGCGGCAGGCACAATGCTGAACTGAGTACAGAGAGTGGCCGAGAGATGTGATGGCTTGGAAAGTGAGAGAGAGTGTGTGTGTGTATGTATGTATGTATGTGTGACTGAGTGTGCATGTACCATAATCCACCTAAACCAGGCGCACCAACTTTTCAAAAATGACCTGGGCCCCTCTCCTAATACCACGGTCTCTGATCGGTTCCTTGACCAAACTAAAACTCCTACTCGGAGGTGATATAGAGACAAACCCGGCCCCTTGGCAGAAAATGTACATATTACCTCCTTAACTCAACCCACATGGATCAACTCCAAAGGCTTAAGAAAAACCCATATGAACATCAATAGCCTGAGGCCGAATACTCACGAATTGGAAGCCTGGGTAAATCTTTACTCCGCAGACGTAGTCGCAATCTCAGAAACCTAGGTCAAACCACATATGTTAGACCATGAGATCGAGCTAAAAGGTTTCAAGATATTCAGATGGGGCAGACTGGGCAAACAGGGAGGCGATGTCTTGATCTACATTAGATCCTCCCTAACTGCTTCCATAGTGATAACCCCTGCCCTAAACAACATCAGCTATGAAATGGTGTTCACAACACTGCTGATGGGAGGCACAAATCCCCTATCAGATGCATCTATAACCCCCCAAAGCAGCTAACGCTGCTGTAAACTCGCTTTTCACAGCGCTACCCAACCTCTCCAAGGGTGAGAAGCTGATATTGGGTGACTTTAATATCCACTGGGGACCCCAAATGAATGGAGAATTAAAGAACTTACTACTAGAAGCTGACCTGACACAGTTAATTCATGATCTCACCAGACTGAACACCAAAACAGGAAACCACTCTACGCTAGATTGGATCCTAGCATCAAAGCCTGACAGCATTGGACTGGCAGGTACCTTAGCTAGCACCTAAGCAACCACTCAACAATGTTACTTAATATGGAGAAATAATTTTCAAGGCTCCCACCCAGAATTTTATGGGCCCAGAACTTCTCCACGTTTGTTACTGGATCCTTCCTCAACACTCTATCTGAGGTAAACTGGACCTACATCAAAAAAGAGACCCTAGTCTAGATGCTGCCCTAGAATTCTTCATAAATAACTTTGTATCTGCAGCTAACAAACATGCTCCACTAAAAAATCAGGTAAAAAGTCAGTACACTAGGTGGCTGTACCCAGATTTGAAAAAACTAATGAAAGAGACAATGCCTGGGTGAACTTCAAAACCACTCTCAACCCAAGGCCTGGCAGGACTACAGGAAATTATTAAATAATGTAAAAGAGAGCTTAAATCTGCAAAGAAACATTACATCAGAGAACTGCAGAAAAATAATTTCTCTGACCCATGAAAATTCTGGTCACAGATCAACACCCTCATCAAGGGTAGTTCCACCTATCATGACTGTGCTATAATAGCTAACGGTACCTGCTTAAAGAACCCAGAGGACACTGCTAATTCAATCAACTACTTCTTGACAGACTTAAATAAGTTTGAGACCACCCTTACTGGGGCTCCCTTACCCTCCCAACTTGACTCTAATAACAATCCCCCTCCCCAAACTTCCATTTCAAGTTGTTGTCCAAAAATGAGGTCCTAAAACTACTCATGAACATAAAACCCCATGGCTCAGCTGGTACGACAAGATGGAACAAAGACTGCTCAAGATTGCAGCCCCAGCCATAGCTGCTCCTGTCTCATGGCTGCTTAACATATCCTTATTGAGGAACAAGTTCCAACACTCTGGAAAGTTGCCTGGTTACGCCCATCCACAAAGGGGATCACGTGAACATATGGAAAACTATTGTCCCATATCGATCCTCTCCATCCTTAGCAAGGTGCTAGAGAGGCCGTCTATAACCAATTAACAGAGTTTATTGGAGGAATAACATATTCATGCATAGACAGCATGGTTTTAGCAAAAAGCACAGCATGGACACTGCCCTATCTGCCTCACGATCATCCCTTCACAGTTCTCGACAAAGGTCTTTACACAGAATCAGTCTTATAGACCTCACCAAGGCCTTCAAGCTGGTGGACCATCAGCTACTCCTTTCAAAACTCAAACTCATAGGTCTTGACTGTCGGACAGTTTGGTAGTTTACTGACTACCTTCAAGGAGATCCCAATTTGTCAGATGGCAAGGTGTGCAGTCTGAAAAGGCCTAATTATTGACAGAGTTCCCCAGGGATCCATCCTGGGCCTTTACTATCTCTATTTTCATAAACAACATGCCAAATCAGTGTAGGTGAGGTGAACATAATCCTATATGCAGATGATGCAGTGCTCTACAGGTCGGCCGAGGACCTGTGCTCCTTGAACAGTTCTTTGACTAGTGACCTGCAACTCCGAGAGGGTTGACTGGCCAGGAACAGAGTAATGCTCAGTAGTAAAACAACTAAGGCTGTTCTGTTTGGCCCAACAAGCCTGGGTCTAGACAGAGCCTCACTTCTAACTCCAAGCCTCTCCAATGGCACAATGATTGAGGTAGTGGATACAATAAAGTACTTAGGCATTACCTAGACTTTAGCAAGGCATTTGACACAGTCCCGCTCAAAAGATTAATAATCAAGTTAGCCAGCCTGGGAGTGGGTCCCAGGGTGGTAGCCTGGGTTGCAAACTGGCTGCACAACAGGACATAGAAGGTAATAGTGAGTGGAACACATTCCGAAGAAAGGGGGTCACTAGTGGGTACCTCAGGGCTCATACTGGGTCCAGTCCTCTTTAACATCTTTATGGGTGACATTGCAGAGGGTCTGGAGGAAAGGTATGCCTCTTTGCAGATGATACAAAGATCTGTAACAGTTGATACACAAGGGGGTAGAAAGGATGAGAAGGGACTTGACAAGGTTGGAGGAATGGTCAGACATATGGCAACTTAGATTCAATGCAAAGAAGTGCAAAATATGCACCTGGAAACAAAAACCCCGGAGAAGAGTACACAATAGCAGGGGAGGTACTAACAACAACAAAAATGGAATGGGACTTGGGGGTAGTCTTATCAAATGATCTAAAGGTGGGTAAGCAATGTGAGAAGTCAGTAAGGAGAGCCAGGGGGATACTGGGATGCATAGGAAGGGGCATCACAAGTAGAAAAAGGGAAGTGGTTATCCCTCTGTACAGACAGTTGGTGAGACCCCATCTAGAGTACTGTGTGCAGTTTTGGAGACCTCATCTATGCAAGGACATAGACAGGATGGAAGCAGTCCAGAGGAGGGCAACTAAAATGGTGCAGGGTCTGCATCAGAAACCATATGAAGAGAGAGACTGAGAGAGCTTAATATGTATGCCCTTGATGAAAGGAGGGACGGGGGACATGATAGAAATGTTCAAGTACCTCAAGGGAATCAACAAAGTCCAGGAGGATAGCATCTTTCAGAAAAGAGATGTGTAAGAACAAGGGACACAAATTAAAGATAGAGGAGGATGGCTCAGGGTAATGTGAGGAAATATTTTTCACGGAGAGTGGTGGATCGTGGAACTGCCTTCCTGGGGAGGTTGTTGGTGCTAAAACAGTGGGGGAATTCAAACATGCATGGGAAAGACACAAGGCAATTGTAGTGGAGGGTGGCAGGAAGTAGGCTGTTGGTTAACTAGAATCTGCAGCTTATCCAGTAGGTAGGGAAATGGGCAGACTGGGTGGGCCAAGTGGTCCTTATCTGCCGTCAAATTCTATGTTTCTATGTTTCTATGTTTCTATTACCCTACACCAGAATTACAATTTCAAGACATTTATCGAACTGCTGACCAAGACAAATTGTTCAGGAAGCAGGAGAAAACATTGATGTCCTGGTACGCATAAGGACTAATGATCTCGCCAGCTGGTCAGTTGTGGAGACCAAGGAACACCTGATCAGGCTGGGTGACAAATTATCATCCATTTCATCTGGCTTCTCCTTCTCTGAGATCCTGCCAGTCTGGGAGAGGGGAGCAGATGGACAGAAGGTCAGAGAAGGGAGATAGGGGAGCTAAACATGTGGCTCAAGGGCTGGTGCCAGGAAAAAGTACACAAATTTGTCGGGAACTGGCAACAGTTTTGGGAGCGAAGGTTCTTTAAATTTGATGGACTGCATCTGACTAAGGAGGGAGTCAGTGCATTGGGGCAGAAGTTTGGCGACTTTGCAGAATATTTAAATTAGCAAATGGGGAGAGGGGTGCAGCACCCCATACGTCGAATGGGAAGAACACCCTTCCCTCCTCAGTTAGTGGTCAAACAGGAATTCAACATGTTTGTAGTTCATTTGCATCACTAGGTAAGGAAAAAGGTCCGTCTCCCCACACAATTCACAGGGGAATCGCCAGACCTCGCCCAACAACTAACACACTGAAATCTGGCCAATGGAAAATTATGTACACAAATGCTTGCAGTCTGGGAAACAAGATCCCAGACCTGCAGGCAATAAGGACAGAGGCTAAACTGGACATAGTAGCCATTAGCAAAACATGGTTTACCAGTAACCACACATGGGAGACTTCAGTACCTGGCTATGTACTGTTCAGAAGAGACCGAGGTGCAAAGAGGAATGGGGTGGAGTGGCCCTTTATGTCAATGAAAATATCAAAGCTACAGAAATTCATAATACACATAAGGAGCCAGAAGAACTGTGGTTCACCCTGAAAACTGGAAATGGGACAGTCATATGAACTGGGGTTCTGTACAGGCCTCCAGACCAGGGGGAGGACAGAGACATATTACTGTTAGAAAATATACAAAACATGACAGCTAAAGGGGAGGTTCTGGTAATGGGAGACTTCAACATGCCAGATACAGATTGGTCAATACCAGAAGGAACATTTGCCAGAACTAGACACATGGTGGATTCCCTGTAGGGGGAGGGCCTCAAACAACTGGTACAACAACCCACAAGAGACAGGGTTATCCTAGCTCTAGTACTGACTAACAGGGAAAGGATCTCAGATTTCCAGGTAGAAGGTCACCTGTGGGCCAGTGACCATCACATGGTATGGTTCAATCAGGCCACTAGAACTAAATCATCCCATTCCAATGCAAAAATATGGGACTTCAGAGGAGCTGACTTTGATAAGATGGCCAACAGAGTAAAGCTAGCCTTGGCAAAAAGAAATACAAGTGAGGGGGTACAAGCAAAGTGGGCAAGCATTAAGGATGCAATACTTGAAGCAATATCCCATTGTGCTAGAGAGAGAAAAGGAAGTGCAAAAGAAGAAGGAAATCACTTTGGTTCTCAAAAACAGTAGCAGAAAAGGTGAGAGCCAAAAGGCTGGCCTCAGGAAATATATGGGAACACAGCAGGATAAAGATAGGGAGGTATACCAAACTTCCCTAAGGGAAGCAGGGAATGCATTAAGGCAGGCAAAGGCCCAAACCGAGGAAACACTAGCACAAACAGTAAAAAGGTGACAAGACTTTCTATAGATACATTAGTGAAAGGAAAAAGTCCAGAGGAGTATTGCTAAGATCAAAGAGGATAAGGGGCATGTGAGGAGGAAGAGGACCATGTAAAAGCATCTATCCTAAATAGATACTTCTGCTCAGTATTCACTGAAGAGAAGGTAGGGCAGGGCCCACAGCTCAGCACCATGGACACAGGGGGAGAGGGAGGGGTGCACTAGTCCCTTCACAAAAGAAAGGGTCCTACAAGAGCTTGCTAAGCTCAGGGTGGACAAGGCAATGGGACCTGATGGCATACATTCCAGGGTACTAAAGGAGCTCAGGGAGCAACTAGCAGAGCCATTATCAGAACTGTTTAGTGAGTCTCTGAGCACAGGAGAGGTCCCAGAAGACTGGAGAAGGGCTCACGTCATCCCGTTCCACAAGAGTGGTAGCAGGGAGGAGGCAGGGAACTACAGACCAGTTAGTCTTACCTCAGTAGTGGGCAAGATTATGGAGGCACTCCTTAAGGAAATGATAGTGCAATACCTGGAATCCATAGGAGCACAGGATCCAAGACAGCACTGGTTTACAAAAGGAAGGTCCTGTCAAACTAATCTCATAGATTTCTTTGACTGGGTAACCAAAGTGGTGGATCAGGGGGAGCAGTTGATGTCGCCTACCTTGACTTCAGCAAAGCTTTCGATACTGTTCCACATAGAAGATTGATTAATAAGTTGGGTAGGCTCGAGGGTGGGTCAGAAGTTGGTCAATTGGTGGCAAACTTGTTGACAGGCAGAAAACAGAGAGTTGTAGTAAATGGTATACAGTCAGAAGAGATGCAAGTCACTAGCAGGGTACCTCAGGAATCAGTCCTGGGGCCAGTACTCTTCAATATCTTCATCAGTGACATTGCAGATGGACTGGAGGGTAAGGTTTGTCTGTTTGCAGATGACACCAAGATCTGCAACAGAGTAGATGATCAGATCGGTGGGCAGAATGAGAGAGATCTGGATAAACTAGCAAAATGGTCAGAAGAGTGGCAACTGGGGGTTTAACACAAAGGGTGCAAGATCATGCACACATGGGAAGAGAGAAACATTGAAGCCACCTATAGGCTGGGAGGAGTTGCTGGCAGTCACAAGGGAAGAAAAGAGACTTGGGCATCTTCATCACAGATGACCTGAAATTGTCCAAGCAGGCCACTAAAGCAGTAGGTGAGGCTAGAGGGATGTTGTAGTACATTAATAGGGGTATCACAAGTTGGAAGAGGATGGTAATAATCACTCTTTACAAGACACTGGTTAGGCCCCATCTGGAGTACTGCATGAAGTACTGAGGCCACACTTTCACAAGGACATTAACTAAACTGAGACAGTCCAGAGAAGAAGGGCAACCAAAATGGGACTGCATCAGAAAACATATGAGAACAGATTAACAGAGCTCAATATGTATACCCTAGAGCAAAGGAGAGAGAGCAGTGATATGATCGAAACATTCAAACACCTTAAGGGCATTAACAAGGTGAAAAGAGTCTAACATGTTTCAATATATGAAAATAGCAGGACAAGAGGACACAGTATGAGATTAGAGGAAGGCCGAATAAAGGGGTAATGTGAGGAAGTTCATTTTCACAGAAAGGGTGGTGGATGCATGGAATGGCCTACCTCAGGAAGTGGTGGATATGAATACAGTGCAGGACTTCAAACAGGCATGGGATAGGCATAAGGGAGCAATACAGATGAGTATGAATAGATAGGCCATTGACAGAGCAAAGGCCGATGGCACATTAATAAGGTAGAAAAAGAAATGGGCAGACTGGATGGGCCTTGAGATCCTTATTTACCGTCAACTTCTATGTTTCTATGTGACAGTTAATCAGAAGCTTGAACTGCTATACAGCCTTGGCTCCTTCCTCGCTCAGAACTCCCGGCTAAGTATTGCTACTGGTACCCTTGTATCCACCCTGCTGTATGGGTCATCTGTGCTACTCATAGTAAAAACTGTGGAAATGCAAAAACTTAGTACCCTCTATCACAGGGTGTGTCGATTCACCATGGGGGCTCTACCAAGGGAGCACCACTGCCATGTGCTCCAAGCCCTGTCTTGGCCTCCACTGAAAGCGTGCCTCGAGTACCCATCATTATGCTTAGCCTAATAGCTAAGGTCGCCCCATGCACCACCAAGCCTAGCTCATATTTTAAGTACCAAACAAAACAGCAAGCCCCTTAAATCCTCGAGCCATCAACTCCTCGCTGTGCCTAAAGTCCGGTCTTCCCTGGGCCCAGAGATGTTCTTGGCCAGCATCCCACCCTCTGGAATGCTCTCCCAGCAAATGTACAGACTTATAATTCCCTCAGGAGGTTCAAAAGAGGTCTTAAGGTGCATCCTGGTAGGGTTAAAAGCAATGCACTTGCTACCGTTGAGAACTGAACCCTCTTCTCTGTGACCTATATTTTCCCTAATGCAATTTTCTGTCTGTACCATGAATGTCACCTAAGTTGTTTACCTATGTTTGTGTGTTGGAAACTGCCTAACTGTTTACTAGAAGTTATGCTGTATTATTCACACTGCACTGGACTGATGCACACCATGCTATGCCCACTGCACCACTGGCTGTTGAAAACTGCTAAGTTATGAAATGTCAAACTGTAGATGTTGTGCAACTTTAGGACTGTTTTATCTGTAATTAACCCTGGGTCACCCCTGAAAAAGGGATTGTCATGGTCCCAGTGGGCTAACCCGGTTACCAAATTTAAATAAATAAATAATACTACCATCCTTCTAAAGCTGTAGTGTCTGAGACCCTTATCCAAGTTAGAAAGTGGGTGAGAACAATACTGGATACTGACTGACTGCTGCCATCTAATGCCATATATCTATGTGCTGACACCACCCTGTAAAAATAAATCCCCTGGTGCCAGCCTGCCTTTTTACTACAAATATCCATATGCTGCTTTTTTCTTTTTTAAATTTCTATTCATGCACCTGTGTCTCCGGCAACCCCCTTCCCCTTTAGGACCTCCAGGCACCACCGACTGCCATGTCTCTCCCAGCCAAGGCCACCTACATCCATGGAGCTATAGGTGCGTACCCCGCAGGAAAGGCTGGGGTAGTCAGATGAACCCCAAAATATCTTTTTGTGTCAAGTGATCTGGCATCTTGAGGGTGCTGGGGTCATTTTTCTTTTTTCTCCCTGCCCCTGGGTATGTTGAATGTGTGGACACCATGGCATGCCCATACACAATGCATGTGCCCATATACTCACATTGGTGAAGTCCTTCCTCTTCACTCTGTCCTCCAGCTGCCGTACTTCCTGTGGTCACCCTGGTGACAGTAACATAGCAGATACGGAATCCTCCTTCCCTGGAGCAGGAGAATGTCCTCTGGGACTCGCAGTCCTCTCCTAGGCTGGCCCCAATGACCAAGACTTGTTCCAGAATAACAGCAAAGTGAACGGTAATGCAACCATTGTACTGGTGGACCAGCTATATGCTGCAGTTTTCATTTTAATTTTGCCACAAACCATCATTTTTTCCCCTTGATTAGCCGTCTTAGTTACCACTGGTCATCCAGTCACTCACTCTCATCTGACGGACAGCCACTCCAAACTCGTGACATTCTTTTGTTACAATTTGTTTCATTTTTTTTTACTAAAAGTCCATACTTGTGTACAGTTTATGAGTTTCGCTACTGTCCACCATCACTTGCACTGAATCTCTGCCTTGCTGTACCTTTTCCAGTACCACCAGCTGGCTTACTTTGTTTCCTAGAGACAGCGACAGCCACAGGCTGCACAGTACGCAGGACAGTGTTGCTGCACTGTCCTGTCTCTGTCTCTCAAGTGAGTGAAGTGAGTGCCTGTACTACTGAGCACTGGGGAGAGAGCAGGGGGTGCATCATGCTGTGCTGGAAGTGCACTATCAGTGCCAAGCACCTAAACAGCAAATACAAGCAAGCAGCATTGACAAATGCTTGTTTGTGTTACCTACTGTAGCTATTTATCTATCGTTTCTGCATGAGAGCACTTACTGCATAGTTTTATTAATTGTTGTTTGCTGTCTACAACTGGTGAGTCCATACCTGCTTTTGTTTTTGTTTTACTTTTGTATTTGTATTTTTATTTTGAGTACCACCTTCTCCCCCGTTAGCCGGGTTATCTTTCACTTTCTAGCTGTATTGCCTACCTGTACCCTCACTATCTGTGCCTGTTTAACACTACCGTGTATGCACTATCCTGATACTGGCTTACTTTTCACTTATTTCTAACATACCCATTATCCCTGATTTATTGCTTTCTGGGTCAGATTTATTCCCCTGTACCTCACTATTTTATTTTCTTCTTTCCCTTAGTTCACTGTCTGTTAAGTTCAGCTGGCTTCATCTCCTTATTCCTTCTACCTTACCTGTCTCCCTCGTTTTACTTATTGCCTATTTGTGTAAATTGTTTTTGCACTTTTTCTCCACTATGCTGTTATCTTCTCTGATGTTTCTCACCCTCTTCTCTCCTTTCATCTCTCTTCCAGAGTCTACTGCCTTCTTCTCCTCCTCCCTCTATGTTAGCCATTAGACTTGCAAAGTCTGAGTATTTTGCATCCACACTCCAGAACAACATTAATCACCCCTCCAAGTTCTGGAAGGTTATCCATTCCCCTTTCTTTCCTCCGACCCAGTCACCTCTCCCCTGTTCTCTGGGTTGATGACTCCTTCATCTCTGACCATTCTACTGTTGCCTCTTCATTTAATTCCTACTTTACTACCTGTGCCCTCTCTCTCATCTCTTCCTTCTCCTCCCACTTTCTTCCCTCTCCCTACCTTCTCCTCCTTTGCATCACTTTTTTCCTTCTCTTCTATCACTACCTCTGCTTCCCTTAAGTCCTGCTTGCCTTAATCCCCTCCCAAAGGTGGTAGCACTGATGGCCTTGATCCCAAACTTCTTTTTATCAGCCTTGCCTTACACTTGCCTATTACCCTACTCCTCAACCTTTCTTTTCCTCTGCTACTCCCTTACAGAAATATAAGTGTTCTGCATACATGCAGAATGAATGCCACATGTTTAATTGTGCAATGTTTCAATGCGGTTTGCATACACAAAGTGAACCTATGTGAACCAGGTCTAAAATGTACATCAGGTTTGCATGCTGCAAGCTTGACATGTCTGCAGCAGGTAAGCTGGTGTGATTCTAAAAATCACATCAGATTCACGTGTTGCATGCATAACATGAGTGCAGCACTTAAGCTGGTGTGAACATCATTAAAAAAATCACATCAGGTTCACATGTTGCACACTTCCATGTGTGCAGCAACTAAGCTGGTGCAAATCTCATCTAAAAAAACACGAGTTTCTGTTTCTCATACTACTGCCAGCATATATAGAAACATAGAAACATAGAAGTTGACAGCAGATAAGGACCGCAAGGCCCATCCAGTCTGCCCATTTCTTTTTCTACCTTATAAATGTGCCATCGGCCTTTGCTCTGTCAGTGGCCTATCTATTCATAGTCATTTGTATTGCTCCCTTATGCCTATCCCATGCCTGTTTGAAGCCCTGCACTGTATTCATAGCCACCACTTCTTGTGGTAAGCCATTCCATGTATCCACCACCCTTCTGTGAAAAGAATTTCCTCACATTCCCCTTAATCGGCCTCCCTCTAATCTCATGCTGTGTCCTCTTGTCCTGCTATTTTTCTTATATTTAAACATGTTAGACTCTTTCACCTTGTTTATGCCCTTAAGGTTTGAATGCCTCGATCATATCACTCTCTCCCTCCTTTGCTCAAGGGTATACATATTGAGCTCTGTTAATCTGTCCTCATATGTCTTCTGATGCAGTCCCTGCACCATTTTGGTTGCCTTCTCTGGACTGCCTCAATTTGGTTAATTTCCTTGTGAAGGTGTGGCCTCCAATACTGCACAGCAGTACTCAGATGGGGCCTAACCAGTGTCTTGTACAGAGGATTATTACCTCCCTCTTACGACTTGTGATACCCCTACTAATACACCCTAACACCCCCTAGCCTTACCTACTGCTTTAGAGGTCTGCTTGGATGATTTTAGGTCATCAGTGATGATGATGCCCAAGTCTCTTTCTTCCTTTGTGACTGCTAGCAACTCCTCCCAGCCTATAGGTGGCTTCAGGGTTTCTCTTCCCTATGTGCATGATTTTGCACTTCTTTGCATTAAATCCCAGTTGCCACTCTTCTGACCATTCTGCTAGTTTATCCAGATCTCTTCTCATTCTGCCCACCCCATCTGGATCATCTACTCTGTTGCAGATCTTGGTGTCATCTGCAAACAGACAAGCCTTACCCTCTAGTCCATCTGCAAGGTCACTAATGAAGATGTTGAAGAGGACTGGCCCCAGGACTGATCCCTGAGGTACCCCTCTTGTGACTTGCATCTCTTCTGACTGTATACCATTTACCACCACTCTCTGTTTTCTGTCCGTGTCAACCAGTTTGCCACCCAGTTGACCAACTTCTGACCCACCCCGAGCCTACCCAGCTTATTTATCAATCTTCTATGTGGAGCAGTGTCAAAAGCTTTGCTGAAGTCAAGGTAGGTGACATCAACTATAGAGCCATTAAATACCCTTTTCATTGATTTCCCATTAAAATTAGGTAAATTCATTAATTCTGATCCTTTACAAGTTGTTTAATGGCTTTTGATTGTTGTCAGTAAATTGCCATTAATTTGTAAAGTATTGTTTGCTTACTGCATTAAATGCCTAGGATATAGTCAGCCAACATCCCCATTCCAGATGTGCAAAAAGGGCCTCTGTGTTGTGAAAGTTGACCTTTTTGTTTTGGGCCGTGCAAATCCACTTATGCATATTTAGTGCTACAGATGTCTTTCTCCATGACTGTTTCATCTCACTTACTTTCCTTTTGCCATTCTGTATTGAGCATATACACTATGGCCATGCTCAGCACTCTTTGTGCTGAGTAGGATCTTGGAAGAATGCACCATACCTCACATTTTGTCACTGAAATGAGGGACATGGACACTCAAAATGAGGGACAATGAGGAACACTAATCCTCACGATGATCAGGACACGTCCTGAAACATGGAGATGCAATACCTTTGAACACAGTGGAAACCATTGTATTTACTTGTACTGATGTTAGCCCCTGAAAGTTTATTTCTACCATAAAGCAGGGGTGCCATTTAGGTTGGGTAGAAGGGGCAGCCCCCCCCCGCATTTGTGCCTAGGTTGTTCTTCTGGTGTGGCAATAATGGCATTAAATTTGGATTTAATCTTTTGCACCATCAGTGCCCCCCTGGCCTGTGTGTGCTCACACTGCAGGTGCATTCATAACTTGACTGTGTCTGTATTGTGCTGTCCACTCTCTCCTCCTATTAGTGGCGGCACCATCACATGTGACATGGAGAAGCTCCAGCCAAGCAAGAGCACACAAGTCATGCAAGTGGGACACTGGCTTTCCCACCACAGAGTGGACAAGCTGCACACTACAGCTTGGAGGAGTCGGTGACCACTGAACTCTCAATAGCAGTGTTGGGGCTGAATATTTTTGTTTATCTACTTTAGTGCATCTCTGTCTCCCTTGGTAGTTGAAGGGGCTGGGGATGAGCTAGAAGCTAACTCAAGACTAGGCTACCTACTTACTCTACTAGGCTCGCCTCACAAAAAAAAAAAAAAAGCTGACGCCCCCCCACGGCAGCAAGCTAGGCCTAACAGCAGTGGTGACAGTGATGTGGGCAGCCTTCATAGGCCTTGATCAGTGCAGTGCAGTAGCAGCCATGGCAGCAGCAAAGCAAGAAGCAAGCAACGCGGGTTGGGTGGGTTCTGTTGGTGAGGTGATGTGGTCACAGACCATGCTGATGACCTGTGATGGTCGGTTTTAGCATCCAGCTTCTGGCAGAAGGATGGAGGAGGAGAGGACTGAAAATTGGGCTGGCGGCACACTGGGCTAGGCTGCAGGTTTTGGCCAGATGGCTGGGTAAGTAAAAGTAAATAGATTTTTTACAGGATTATTGTGGAAGGAGGAAGGACTGAAATATTTATGTGTTTTTCATGTTTCTGCACCTTTGGGCCACTTCACAACCCATATGGATGGGTATTGCATAGGATAGAGTTGGGGAGAGAAACTGGGACAAAGGTTTTGTTTGGGGGCTAGAACTTCAGACAAGAAAGAAATTGGTTAGTAACCAGGTAGGTTAAGCCCAAATCTGATGCACTGCTCCAGGGTATAGACAGATGCATCGTATACATTTTAATTGTTCTGATTTACATATCACTTTTAATCACAACAAATAAGTTTTACCTTTTAGAGATGTTTTAAACATTTCAGATCTTTTTGCCTAGGGGCTAACTAGCACCTGCCTCCACTGGTTGTTGGCTCCCCTACTGAAATCTGAAATGGCACCCCTGCCATAAAGTCTAAATTTACAGGACATCCTCTGTGTGAGCAGCATGTTTTCCATGAGGGATGGATGAGGGGCAGAGCAGTTTTCAGGGGTAAGATTAGGGGTCAGTTGCGTGGTATGGTATGCACGGGCTATGGAGCCCACTATAGTCAGGCTTATGCACCCCAGTGAAGCTGGCCTCCACATCCTACACACAGGTACATCATGACATAGGGCAAGGGAGAGTGCAGTGGCATGCCCCATTGAATGAATGAGGGTATTTTTTATTACTATTTTATACATTATTTATGGAGATTGGGATTACGAAGTCCACTGCTCAACCAACAAGGTCCTTGTTTGTAGAACAGTGGCTCACTCATTCTCAACTCGCCATCATAATTTATAAAATAGTAATAAAATAACTACATCTCATTTCCTTATGGGTATGCCCCAGCACTCTGACCCATGGACATCATCTCTTAAAGACTCCTGCCTCTGTGTCCCTAGTACCCAGGTAAGAGACTCTTGACTTATATCTGTACTTGGTGGGTTGTCTGTAGCAGCGTGGCTACACCTGCTACAGTGTGTGTGCATGGGGGGGGACTGGCCATGTGGGTGGGTGTTGAGTTATTCTTACTTTTGTGTTTGCCCCTTAAAGTATGTTTGCTTGGAAGCATTCAAAATTATGGAGAGAAAACAGTAGGAGTACAGGACAGACAGATGCAATTAAGTAGATTTGTGGGTGTGTGTATTGTGGGGGTGGGAAGAACCACATGTGTTTCCATTGTTATGTGTGCTACAGTTCAGATGTGAAGTTGAGATGAGTAGGGGTGGGACAACAAAACTAAAAAATATATCAGTGGCTGTAAGCATGCCACATGCATGCAGATGTATTCAGATTTGTATTGAAGTACAAGTGAGCCATATGTATGTAGGCAGTATGGCTTAGTGGTTGAAGGTGCTGAACTGCAAACCAGGAGACTTGAAGACCTGGGTTTGAATCCTATCAATCCCCACTTGTAAACTGTGTGATCCTGAGCAAGTCACTTAACTTTTATGCGTGCAGTTATCGGTGACACTTTTTGCATGCATGTAGTCTGTTCCAATTTAACATAAAAAGCATGCTTTTCACATTTGCTTACTGCACCATTCTCAAAATGGCTGAAAAAGGGGAGATACTGTTGATGGAGGACCTGAATATGCCAGATGTTAACTGGGCAACATGGACTGCAGCCACATCCAAGAGCAGGGTCATTCTCGATGCCCTACAGGTAGCATGCCTTAGACAGCTAGTGGTGGAACCCACTCGGGAGGGAGCAATATTAGACCTGGTACTCTCAAATGGAGAGAGGATCACAAACTTAGAAGTCAGTAGACACCTGGGAACAAGCGACCACTGCACAGTGTGCTTCACAATAAACACAACCATGGAGACAAGCCATACAAATACAAGGATACTGGACTTTAGAAGGGCTGACTTTGGCAAAATGGGTGAATACCTGAGGAATGCATTAGCAAATGGCCAGAAAGGAGGGGTGGAAGAACAATGGAGAAAAATCAAAACTGCCATCATGGAGGCAACAAGCCTTTGTGTGAAACAAATAAAGAAAACAAAGCAGAATAAAACCACTATGGCTCTCAAAAGAAGTGTCAGGAAGGTTAAGGAGAAAAGGCTGCATTCAAAAGTATAAGGAATCACAGACAGAGCACGACAGGAACTGTATCAATTAAAGCAAAAGAAGGGAAGGCAGTCAGAAAAGCAAAGGCCCAAACCGAGGAAAGGATAGCCAACTCAGTTAAGAAGGGATAAAACCTTTTATAGGTACATTAGGAACATAGAAAGGTTAAGGGAGGGATAGGGAAGATTAATAAAGGAGAGGGGCGGGCAGAGGGAGACAGTGAAAAGGCAGAGATAATGAATGAATACTTTGCTCAGTATTCACAAAAGAAGAGGAGGAGTTACCTGAACCAAACAGTAGAAGCACTCTGGATAGTGGGGTTGATACCAGTCCATTTAAAGAAGAAAGAGTACTGAAAGAACTTCTAAAACTCAAGGTGGACAAAGCAATGGGGCCTGATGGATTCACCCTAGAATCCTAAAAGAGCTAAGGAGGACCTAGTGACACCACTGACCACACTTTTAACAAATCATGGAAGATGGGGTGGTACCTGAGGACTGGAGGAGGGCAGATGTGATTCTCCTTCACAAAAGTGGGAGCAAGGCAGAAGCAGGAAACTACAGACCTGTTAGTTTGACCTCAGTGGTGGGGAAAATGATGGAATCACTTCTGAAAGAAAGAATTGTTGAGTACCTAGAGGCCAGCAGGGCACTGGACCCAAAGCAGCATGGATTCACAGCAGGAAGGTCATGTCAGACAAATCTAATCGATTTCTTTGACTGGGTGACCAAAGTAATAGACCAGGGAGGGGCTGTGGATATGGCCTACCTAGACTTTAGCAAGGCATTTGACACAGTCTCACACAAAAGATTAATAATCAAGTTAGCCAGCCTGGGAGTGGGTCCCAGGGTGGTAGCCTGGTAGAAAACTGGCTGCACAACAGGACACAGAAGGTAATAGTGAATGGAACACATTCTGAAGAAAGGGGTTACTAGTGGAGTACCTCAGGGCTCAGTACTGGGTCCAGTCCTCTTTAACGTCTTTATAGGTGACATTGCAGAGGGTCTGAAGGAAAGGTATGCCTCTTTAGGATGACACAAAGATCTGTAACAGAGTTGATACACAAGAGGGGTAGAAAGGATGAGAAGGGACTTGGCAAGGTTGGAGGAATGGTCAGACTTATGGCAACTTAGATTCAATGCAAAGAAGTGCAAAGTAATGCACCTGGGAAATAAAAATCCAGGAGAAGAGTACACAATAGCAGGGAGGTACTAACAACAACAATAATGGAAAGGGATCTGGGTGTAGTCATATCAGATGACCTAAAGGTGGGTATGCAATGTGAGAGTCAGTAGGGAAAGCCAGGGGATACTGGGATGCATAGGAGGGGCATCACAAGTAGAAAAAGGGAAGTGGTTATCCTCTATACAGACAGTTGGTGAGACCCATCTGAGTACTGCATGCAGTTTGGAGACCTCATCTACGCAAGGACATAGACAGGATGGAAGCAGTCCAGAGGAGGGCAACTAAAATGGTGCAGGGTCTACATCAGAAACTATATGAAGAGAGACTGAGAGAGCTTAATATGTATGCCCTTGATGAAAGGAGGGACAGGGGGACATGATAGAAACTTTTAAGTACCTCAAGGGAATCAACAAAGTCCAGGAGGGTAGCATCTTTCAGAAAAAGAGATGTGTAAGAACAAGGGGGCACAATTTAAAGTTAGAGGGGGGACGGCTCAGGGGTAATGTGAGGAAATTCTTTTCATGGAGAGTGGTGGATGCATGGAACCACCTTCCTGGAAGAGGTTGTGGGGTCTAAAACAGTGGAGGAATTCAAACATGCATGGGACAGACAACATAATTATAGTGGGGGTTGCAGGAAATAGGCTGTTGGTTAACTAGAATCTGCAGCTTATCAGTAGGTAGGGAAATGGGCAGACTGGGTGGCCAAGTGGTCCTTATCTGCCGTCCAAAATCTATGTTTCTATGTTTCTATGTTTCCAATATCACATGGGTAGTTTTTTGTGTGCAGCATGAAAACATTTCATATAATTATTTCTGTAGGGACTGTCCCTGAAGCTTGGAAGCAGGCTACTGTCATTTCTCTCAAAGGTGGTGATCTCTCTCCTAGTAACTTCAGTCCTATCTCTCTCCTTCCTACCCTAGCTAAGTTACAGGGACATCTTGCACTATTTCAGATCTCATCATTACTTGACTCCTACTCCTTTTTCAACCCTTCCAGTCTGGTTTTAGGAAATACCACTCCATTTCCACTTTCATCCTTCGGCTCACTGGCTCCATCCTCTCTGGTATGGATCAAGGTCTGGTTACATCTGCCATTTTTGTTGATCTTGCTAAAGCTTTTGACACAGTGCACATCCCCTCCTTCTGGACAAGCTTAAAAGCAGTGAGCCTTTCTGACTCTGCAGTCAGCTGGTTTTGTTCTTACCTTGAGGAAGGTCTCAGGCTGTATTGATAGGAAGTTCCATTTAATTACCACTCCCTATCTGCTCAGGTGTTCATCAAAGGTCTGTTCTGGGTCCTATTCTTTTCCATATTCTTGAATGATCTCCTCTGTCTGTTCCTCTGCATCTTGCTCCTCTTCATGATCTTACCTTACAGCTTCATCTGGATTTTGACAATATTCAGCACAGGTTCCAGTCTAACCAACTATCCCGCAATGCCCCCCCAAAAAAAAAAAAAAAAAACAGTCTCCAGACTTTTGGCACCTGTCAGAGGCTTTCTAGACTCAAACCTCTCCCTTGGTTTCATATTCTTTATGATGCTATACTTGAGTATGTATCCTTTTTAAGTACCTCAGTGTCTGATTTGACTGTCATCTTGATTTTTATGTTGCTTGCACGCATGTGCGAGAAACATAGTGCCATCATCGGAGATTTCGGAGGTGTGTCACCTCCTCCTCCAATTCAGTCAGTGAGCTGGCAGGCGCGGCCCCTGTAAGCCAATGCATTTTGGAGCTGTCTATGACACGCTCCAAAATGCAGTAACTGCCTCTGATTGAAGAACTACGCTTCAGGAGACCGGTAAGAAAACCCACCAACACTGCTGCACGCCCCTCACGTACTGTATAGCCAACGGGGTGCCCAATCCCGTCGGCTGAGCTGTCGTCCTCCCCAGTAGTTGGTGCCACGACAGGGACCCACCCCAGCGTGGCAATCAGTCCCTTTGGCGATGGGGTGCCCAATCCCCGTCGGCTGAAAACCCCCACCATCCTTGTGCCATGCTGGGAGCCCACCCCAGCGTGGCAAATATCTCATGATGTCTTTTTTTTTTTTTTAAACCTATAAAACAAAAACGGTCCCGCGGCGCATCTCCCGACTCCCCTCACACAACCCGCACCCACCCACTGAGCACCCAGCCTCCCCACACACACCCTCACCCCATACTTACCTCCAGACTCCGGCGTGATGATCTTCGGTGGACCGGGAACACGTCTGCACTCTT
The DNA here is from genome assembly GCA_016271365.2 of Neoceratodus forsteri. Classification (NCBI taxonomy): domain Eukaryota; kingdom Metazoa; phylum Chordata; order Ceratodontiformes; family Ceratodontidae; genus Neoceratodus; species Neoceratodus forsteri. The sequence goes on along the minus strand of CM057456.1, from coordinate 1,635,385,282 downwards.
CAAAGCCGACGCGAACTGAGAAATGCTGGTAAGCTGTATAATGGGCTAGATGGGGGGTTCAACTTTATTGCATATCTCAGGCATTTTTGGAATTTTTGGACCAAATTTTCAACATGGTTTTGGACCTTCTCCATGAATGATGTCACTGTCATGGCGTGATTGCCTGAAGGGTGATTTTGGCGCAGTGACTCGCAAATCACCCCTGGGCCTGAATACCACCATGACAGTGACATCATTCATGAGAAGGTCCCAAAACCCATGTTGAAAAATTTGGTCCAAAATTCAAAAATGACTGTTTTCAGCGTGCATTGCGCAGTTCCTACAGCAGCTCATAAGTTCAAAATTTTCAATATTTCCTCCAGATTTTCAACATTGCCATTTTACTACACCTCCTCATGAGCAGTACAGCTGTCATTTTCATCCTGCCCAAAACATATTTCCGCCATGTAGCGCACAATGGCGCAGTCGGTTGCGAACTCAGTGTATGGGACACATTAAGAAAATCACAGTGTGACTGTTCATGAGCAGAGATCTTAAAATGGCAATGTTGAAAATTTGGTGAAAGAATTCCTAAAAATGACTGTTTTACGAGTGTGCGTTGCACAGTTCCCACGCACGCTCGTAGGTTTGCGAATTTTCAATATTTCCACTCCAGATTTTCAACATTGCCATTTTACCACACCTCCTTATGAGCAGTACAGCTGTCATTTTTCACATCCTGCCCAAAGCGTGTTTCCGCAATGTAACGCCAATGGCGCAGTCGGTGCAAACTCAATGTATGGGACACATTAACAAAATCACACTGACACTGTTCATGAGCAGAGGTCTTAAAATATGCTATGTTGAACATTTCGTGAAAAATTTCCTAACAATGACTGTTTTACGAGCGTGCGTTGCGCAGTTCCTACGCACGCTCCTAAGTTCGCAAATTTTCAATATTTGCACTCCAATGACTTCCAAATACCTAAACAGCACATAGAAGCAAACAACATTCAGCATTGACAAATGTTTGTTTGGTTGATATTGATGCCATACACCAAAAGATCTACCCCAAACTTGGTGCAAGTGGGTATGCTACTTCCTGTCTACCAAAACATTGTTTTAAAGATGATACTCCCTATTTTTATGTTTGCTTGCACGCATGTGCAAGAAACATAATGCCATCATCGGAGTTTTCGGAGGTGTGTCAGCCCTCTTCCAGTTCAGTCAGTGTGTTTGCAGGCGCGGCCGCAGTTCTCCAATGCCTGCTGGAGCTGTCTATGACAGCTCCAAAATGCAGTGGCATACAGTTGAAAGGGGGAGCTACGCTTCAGTGAGCAGCGATCAGATATCGCCTGCTCGTGTGCGCTCCCCCTACACACACACACACACACACACACATGCTGCTGCTGCTGTTCCCCCCCCAATGCACGCACTGTATAGCCAACAGGGGTGCCCAATCCCCAGTCAGCTGTGCTTCGCCCCCAAACACAGTTTCATATGCAACGCCGGGTGCCCACCCCATGGGTTACACTACAGCCGATGGGGTGCCCAATTCCCCATTGTCTCCACTGTGTCTCCCCTCCCGCGTACAGAGTGCCATGCTGGGAGCCCACCGTGTGTGGCAACAGATGCCATGGCCGACGGGGTGCCCAGAAGCTCCCCGTCGGCTCCACGCCCCTACCAGCCATTCTTCTGCTATGCTGGGAGCCCACCCAGCATGGCAAACATCCCTCATCATCTTTTAAAACAAAAAACCTGTAAAGAAAAAGGTCCCTCGCAGTCTCCCTGCCCCCACAACCCGCACCCACCCACTGCACCTGCCTCCCACACCCCCACCCCAAACTTACCTTCAGAGTCGGTGAGATGATCTTGGTGGACGGGAACACGTCTGCACTCTTCAAAGCCGACCACGGACTGAGGAAATGCTGGTAAGCTGTATAATGGGATAGATAGGGTTTTCAACTTTGCTGCATATCTCAGGCATTTTTTTTTATTTTTGCACCAAATTTTCAACATAGTGTTTTTGGGACGCCTCCTCATGAATTCTTGTACTGTCATGGTGTTACTCGGGCCTGAAGGGTGATTTCGCAGCCACTGCACGGAATCACCTTTCTGGAATGATTAATGAAACGGCACTGCCAGTGTTCATAAGGTGGGCTCTCAAAAAACCTATTCTGAAAATTTGGTGGACAAATTCTTAAAAATGACTGTTTTACGAGCATGCATTGCGCAGTTCCTACGCACGCTCGAAAGTTTGCAAAATTTCAATATTTTCACTCCAGATTTTTGACATTGCCATTTTACCACACCTCCTTATGAGCAGTACAGTTGTCATTTTTCACATCTCACCCAAAACGTGTTTCCGCCCATGTAGTGCACAATGACGCAGTTGGTGTGCGAAATCAATGTATGGGACACATTAAGAAAATCACAGTGACACTGTTCATGAGCAGAGGTCTTAAAATGGCTATGTTGAAAATTTGAAAAAATTCCTAGAAATGACTGTTTTACGAGCGTGCTTTGCAGAGTTCCTACGCACGCTCGTAAGTTCACAAATTTTCAATATTTTCACTCCAGATTTTCAACATTGCCATTTTACCACACCTCCTTATGAGCAGTACAGTTGTCATTTTTCACATCTCGCCCACAACGTGTTTCTGCCCATGTAGCACACAATGACGCAGTCGGTGTGCGAAATCAATGTATGGGACACGTTAAGAAAGTCACAGTGACTCTGGTCATGAGCAGAGGTGTTAAAATGGCTATGTTGAAGATTTGGTTAAAAAATTCCCAAAAATGACTGTTTTAGGAGCGCATGTTGCGCAGTTCCTATATGCGCTAGCAAGTTTGAATTTGTAATATTTGCACACCAGATTTTCAACAGTGCCATTTTACTGACTTCCTTATGAGAAGTACAGCTACCATTTTTCACATCTCGCCCAAAATGTGTTTCCGCACATGTAGCGCACGATGGTACAGTCGGTGGTCGAAAACAATGTTTGGGACAGATTAAGAAAATTACAGTGACACTGGTCATGAGCAGAGGTCTTAAAATGGCTATGTTGAAAATTTGGTGACAAAACTCCACAAAATGACTGTTTTACGAGTGAGCATTGCGCAGTTTCCATGCACCCTCATAAGTTCATGAATTTGTAATACTTTCAGTCCAGATTTTCACCAGTGGCATTTTTCCACACCTCCTTATGAACAGTACAGCTGTCATTTTCCACAACATGGCTGAAATGTGTTTTCACACTTACAGCACAGAAATGTTTGGTTGCTGTGGGAAATCATTGTTTGGGACAGTTAAATAAAATCACACTGACACTGTTCATGATCGGAGGTCCCAAAATGCCTGTGTTAACAATGTGCTGTAAAAAATTCCCCAAACTAGTTACATTATGGGTGTGCGTTGCACAGTTTCTATGTACGCTCGTGACTTCACCAGTTTTTTAAGATTTTCACAGCAGATTTTTAACATTGCCATTTTTTACACCTCCCATGAACAGTACCGCTGTCATTTTCACATCCTGTTCGGAATGTGTTTTGCACCTGTGGTGCCAAATGCCATAGTCACTGTGCAAAAGCAGTTTCAGCTAACAAACTGATATTGCCACTGTTCATAGTAGGGTCAAAAAACATGTTGAAAATTTGGGTAGAAATACCAGCGAATGCCTGAGGCGTTAGGGTTTCGACCATAACGCCCCACCCTGTAGAGAATGACAGGCATCAGGGTGTGACTTGGGATTCTTGCCTGTCATGCTCATACCATTCCACCCCACCCACACACCCCTGCAGCCAGTGAGAGGCATCAAGGTGTGCCTCGGACTCTTCGGGCCCAAACTTCACCCCATTCTCTATACACGCACCCATCTCCCGTATTTCCTGATGGAAAGAGGTGTGCATAAACCAAAGACCCCAAGGCACACCGTGACACTTGTCAGTGTCTGCAGGGTAAGGTGTGGTGAAATGGCATGGTCATTATGCCTGACGACCCAAAGGCACACCCCAATGCCTGTCACTCTTTGCAGGGTGGTGATGGGGTTGGCTTCAGTTCAATACTTCGCTGCCATTCCTATCATGCATCTCTGTAACTTCTACACTACCAATGCCAATGCCAGCAAGCAAACATTCGATATAGACAAATGCTTGTTGGTTATGGTGACATAGACTATAGTGAAGCTCCCAAATCCTCTCTTGCCAGACTTGACTCCCTCTTCCACTCTTGTTGACATTTTGCTTTAGATTGGTTCCCTTGTACCCACCTTTGCTCAGTCTACTCTGCCCTTTCACTCCCATCTCTTGATACCAGGCACCTTTCCCATTATGCCTCCTTTATTTCTAAATTCTGATTTGGTTCCCTTCCCTCTTACCTTACATCCTTCTTTTCCTCTCCCTCAGCTTTCTACTATCCTCAATGCAATAATACATCCAATTCCCTCTCTATGCCTTCTAGAAGCTCCACTGTTGGTCAGTCTGCTTTCTCATACCACTTTCCTAAACGCTGGTCATCACTTCCCCAGTCAATTCACTCTGCCTCTTCTGCTTTCTCCTAAAGTCTCTTCTTCGTGACTTTTATTCACCCTCCTGCAACTGATCGTGACCCTCTTCCTCCCCCCTCCCTCCACTAGTTTCCTGGTAATCTGTTCCCTCATTACCTGTTTAATGTCCTGTACATGTGAAAGTAGTTCCATCACATATGTTCTCAGTTTTATCTACTACATGTATCTGTTAGACTGATTTTGCCTTCAATTTCTTTATTATGCACCTTAATACATTGTAATTACTGTATTTGTCTTACCATTTCCCTTTATTCTCAGGACACATTTGGAAACAAACTGTTAGCAGCTCAGTATGTCTCTCCTGGTGAAACTTTTGAAATAAATAAATAATAATAATCAATAAATAAATCAACTGAGAGGCAGTATAGCGCGGTGGTTTAAGGCTCTGAGCTGCAAATCTGCTGACATCCTGCAGACCAGACCTGGGTTTGAATCCCACAGCTTCCACTTGCATACTGTGTGACCCTGAGCGAGTCACTTAACCTCCCTGTGCTCCAAGGTCGCACCTGTAAAAAATCTTTCAGCTTAGTGTGCTACTCCTGGTTAAACTAAAAAAAAAAAAAAAAGATACATACATAATTGTTATACCTGAACATTGTGTTTATGTCCTAACAGCATTTTAATAGATGAACCTAAACATCCTCCCAACCACACAGAAACAGGAGCAAATCATTGCGAAAGAAGTCAGTCTGAGAATAAGCATGCCTCCTCCAAATAGGAGCAGATCACTAGCCTGGGAAGGAAGTTCTATTATCTTGTCATTTGGTCTTCATAATGCTGTGATGTCTGAGCATTCTTTTTCATTTTGTTTTTGCCTAAGCACTACTTTTGTGGGTCACACTATTCCTGAAACCATCCCATGGTAGTATAGCAGACAGGGAGAGGTTTTGAGTAATGTAAGTAAGTACCTTAAAATCATGAGTTTAATACCTTTTTGAAGAGTTTTTTCATATCGCCTAAACCAGGCAGCATTTTCAGACAACCTTGCCGATCAGAGCTACTATATCTGTTAAGTGTACCTACCCAGTTAACAAAAGCTAAATAAATAAATAGCGATAAAGATGACAATGTACACATCTAGTGCTACTGTTACAATATATAGGGCTCCATAAGGATTGACTACTGGGGACAAGATGCCTCACTAAGATGACATCATTGCTGCCCGTTCCCAGCAGCCTTGAGGCTCCAGTCAGCATGGTTGTCTGAAAATGCTTCCTGGTTTTGGTGATACAAAACTCACCAAAAAGGTATTAGAATCCTGATTTTAAGGTACTTACTTATTCAAAACATGTCCCTTTCTGCCATACTTCCACAGGAGGTTTCAGAAATAGTGTGATCCATGAAAATAGTGTTTAGGTAGCCTTAAACATCACCTCACTGTAATGGCAGAGCCAGGTTTGGGAGCTAGGGTGGGGGCAAATCAGTATGCCAGTGTCTCCAAGATTGCAGCAAGTGAGTGCTAATTCAAAATACATGATGTGGTCTGCTGCATAATCAATACTTTGTTCTGCTATATAATCTTTGCCTTTAATCTATTTATTTTGATTGTTTTATTGGTAATGTTTTGAGCAGGAAAGGAACAGTGAGCTGTGAAAATATGATGTCCTGAAGTGTGTGTGTGTGTGTGTGTGTGTGTGTGTGTGTGTGTGTGTGTGTGTGTGGTGTATATCAACCTGTTTTATTGACTGAGGAAGTGTTGACCAGGAAACCAGGGAAACTCCCTGCCCTACTATCACCTACCCTCCCTCAACATCCGGTCCCCGATGGTACCACCATTGAGCCGTGGATAACTCAAGTATCTTGGGGTGACTCTTTATCCTTCCTCACCTTCTCTACCCACATCGGACAGGCAATCAACAAAGGTTAACCCAAGACTGGGTAGCTGCTACAGGCTCAAATACCTTGTAACTCCTGAAGTGAGATTAGAAATAAGGAGAAGCACCCTCCTACCCATCCTCGAATACTGCTCCCCATTATCTCCCTTGCCACACCCCATCTTCTTAATCGCCTGAACATGGCTTTCAAGAATATCTGCAGGTTTATCACACAAGCTCCATTCAGCACTCATCACTGCACGCTGTATCAAAAACTAAGATGGCTCCACCCCAGGCTTTAAGGAGACTAATACTAGGATCCTTCATCTGCAAATCACTCTACTAGGGTAAAAAGTCACCACTGGCAGGTTTTTTAGTCTTTAAACAGAACTCTCATACTTTGAGGTCCTCATCAAACAGGCACTTGGAATGTGGCAGGACATTCACTGACATGGGATAAAGAGCCTTGTCTTGGGCAGCACCTAAATTTTGGAATGCCCTTCCGGATGAAATCAAAATCTCAATTCCCCGACCCTAAAAGCACTAAAGAACACTTATAGAGACACAGACTTTGACAGCAGATAAGGACCACTTGGCCCACCTAGTCTGCCCATTCCTTACCTATTGGATAAGCTGCAGATCCTAGTTAACCAACAGCCTATTTTCCTACCCCCACAGGTGGCTTATGTCTGCCCATACATTCTTGAATTCTCCCACTGTTTTTGACCCCACGACCTCCTCAGGAAGGCTATTCCATGTGTCCACCACCCTCTCTGTGAAAAAATGCTTTCTCACATTGCACCTGAGCTGTCACCACTCTATCTTCAAATTGTGTTCCCTTGTTCTTGCACATCTTTTTCTGAAAAATGCTACCCTCTTGGACTTTGTTGATTCTCTTGAGGCACTTGAATGTTTCTATCATGTCCCCCCTCTCCATCCTTTCCTCAAGGGTATACATATTAAGGTCTTTTAGTCTCTCTTCATATGACTTCTGTTGCAGACCCTGCATCATTTTAGTTGCCCTCCTCTGGACTGCCTCCATCCTGTCTATGTCCTTGTGGAGATGGGGTCTCCAGAACTGCATGCAGTACTCCAGATGGGGTCTCACCAACTGTCTGTACAGAGGGATAACAACTTCCCATTTTCTACTGGTGATGCCTCTCCCTATGCATCCTAGTATCCACCCAGCCATCCTTACTGCCTTCTCACATTGCTTGCTTACCTTTAGGTCATCTGATATGACTACCCCAGGTCCCGTTTCATTTTTGTTGTTGTTAGTACCCCCGCATTGTGTACTCTTCCCCTGGGTTTTTGTTTCCCAGGTGCATTACTTTGCACTTCTTTGCTTTGAATCTAGGCTGCCATACTTTTGACCATTCCTCCAACCTTGCCAAGTCCCTCCTCATCCTTTCCACCACCTCTTGTGTATCAACCCCGTTGCAGATCTTTGAGTCGTCTGCAAAGAGGCATACTTTTTCTTCCAGTCCCTCTGCAATGTCACTTATGAAGACATTAAAAAGGACCAGACCCAGTACTGAACTCTGCGGTACCCCACTAATAACTCCCCTTTCTTTAGAGTGGACTCTGTTTACTATTATCTTCTGTATCCTGTTGTCCAGCCAATTTTATACTCATGCTGCCAGCCTGGGGCCCACTCCCAGCCTGGCTAATTTGTTTGTTTATTAATCTTTTGTGTGGGACTGTGTCAAATGCCTTGCTAAAGTCTAGATATGCTATATTTATATCAACATCAGCCTGTAACTGCTAGCATAGCTGCTAATTTGTTGTAGTCTTGATGCATTATCTTGCTGTCCAACCATGTATTTACTAGGTGTGACAAATATTGAATGTACTCTATGTACTGAATGTACTATGTGCATCTGTGAAGTATTTTTCCTGTGCTATCTGTTTGACCCCTTCTCCAGGTTTGCACCTATTGTCACCTAGTATCAGTAACACTTTTATAATCATTCTGCTTTTTCTCTGTATTAAAACTTGTCTATGTATAATGCTGCAACTGTCTGTATGTGCCATCATATGGCCCGGGTTATGACTGTAAATGGTCCCCAGGACCAGTGTACTTACCCGGTTATCACAGACATAAATAAAATAAATACTCTTACAATAAGTGCCATGATGTCTTTAACTTCCACCTGGACAGACACCAAAAGTGGGCGATAGACCTCAGTTTGTCTCATCTGAATGGTAGAACCTCAACAGTGCAACACCACCTCTTCTCTAGTTCCTGATGTGGACTGGAATGCACCTTTATATAAAGCACTATATAAACCCAGTTTCCAGCTCCTGTCCCAGCCCCAGCCACTGGTGGCAACATTCTCTCCCCTCCATGTCACGGACTGAAATGCACTATGGGATCATTTTCCAGTCCCCTGCCCTGGCCACTGGCAGCAACATTCTTGCCCTTCCATGTCCTGGATTGAAAAGCACTATGGGTTATATTCTATGAAAAGCAATATATAAAACCATTTTCAGTTCCCCCAGCTACTGGCAGCAACGTACTCTCACCTCCATGTACAAGGAGGACCAGTTCCAGCCTTGGGGAGGGGGCTAATATACAACCAGAGGCACTGGAGGGGGCGAGTGCTCCTCCTGCCCCTATAGCTCCACTTTTGATCAACTATTTTAGTCTCCATTTTATATTTTCTTGTCTTTGTAACTTCCCAGCAAATGGGGCTTATCCAGAGTTGCCCTGGGCCAGCAGGTTGCACTGTTATGGCTGCATGTTTCCTCCAGCCCCAGAACCTGAATATTGCTGCCTGGGAACCAGACAGAATAGTGAGAAGCTTCAGATGCTTTTGCCTCCTTGGCCTTGCTGTGATGCAGTTCCAACTGCACATAAAAGGCGGGCTGCCACCACCAATGAGGGACTGCTCTGGCCACTTCATTGCTGAAACTGGACATCTTTACCCATCTGTGCGACTAGATCCATGGTTGTGTGTGTGAAATGAGGGCAGTAGCCCTGAGGAGAGGAACAGTGGGGCCAGTGCCTCTTGACAGTACCCCAATTAAAGGTCTGGAGATTACAGAAAACTCCTAGATGCCACTAGGAAAAGGAAGAACTATAATTCTGGTGCTAACTCTTGTACCCATAGGGCATCATGACTTTGGAGTGACAGTAGGGTGAGCCAATGGGAGCTGGTCTTGGAATGTGCTAATAAGAAGGGAACTGTGTTAGAGGCTGGCAGATCTAAGACAGATCTTGGTGGGACAGGACTGCTGCCCGATTCAGAGGCCTTAAAAACCCATCTGTGGCTCCTAGCCTACTTTGTTTGATTTTATCAAAGTCTGAATTTTATGAGATTCTGTATTTAACTGTGTTTTATATGATTCTTGTTTTATTTTAGTGTTAAGGTGCCTTGATTCTTTGAAAGGTATGATGTAAATAAAGGTATTATTATTATGAACTGTGTCACATTTGGCCTGGTGCCAGGAAATGTCCAGTCCAGGAAGCTGCTGAGTTCTAGAGAGTAAGAGAGCAGCAACTGCTAGAATCCTGCACAAATGATAATGCTGAAGAAACAGTACTGAGCAAAAGACTGAAATCCTGCTGATCCAGGTCCCATAGCAGGCACTACAGCTAGATGTTGGACTGTGCCCAGCTAGTACCTGGTCAATATCGTGCATGTAAGACAGTGTGATATTAACCATGCTGTATATACAGCGCTTCGATTTACAGTGACAAGGGTAGACTAGTGATAGGGATATACCACTACTCCTGCAACTGCACGATGTTGTGGAGAGCAGTTTCTGGTGCCTGGCTGAGCCGCTTCCATGGTGAAGTACCTAGGGCACCAGCACACAGCACAATTGGGAGACCTGGGACTGTGGTTCAGTTCCCCCCAGGTCTCCCTGCTGAAACTTTTGCCAGCATTTTTTTTAAATCAAACTCCTCCCCCGAGTTTCTCCCCATCCCTGAAGTCTGCCCCCGACATGGGGTTGTGGGGGGAGTGAGGGGCAAAGCTCCTCAGAAAAAAAAACATAAACACCCATTGATCAGGGGTATCAAATGGGATAGGGAGGGAGAAGCCTGGCCAGTTAGAACAAGATGCTTCCCTGGACTAACGGTGCACAGGGCTAAGCACGAGGTATATCAGCTGGCAAAGGACTGTGGGGGTTCCCCAGACATACTGGTCCACCTGGGCACAAATGACATTGAGGGAAATAGCGAGCTAGAGATACAGGCAAGATTCAGGGAGCTCGCCAGGGTCTGTCATGACATAGGATGCACAATTTCCTTCTCAGAAATCCTGCCAGTGCCAAGGGCTAGTGGGGAACACAAAAGAAAAATTAGGGAGATAAACCAGTGGCTCAGGGAGTGGTGTGAGGCCAGAGGGTATGGGTTGATGGGGGATTGGGGGGAGACCTGGGAGGATAAGGAGCTGTATGCTAGAGATAGACTACACATCTCAATTTGGAGGGAGGAATCTTTAAGTTGAAAATAGAGGAGTTCATTGGGGAAAAGTGGGGTTTAAACTTGTGAAGGGGGTGGGATGGGAGAAAAGACAGTCAAGGGATGCCGATAAAGGAGGGACTCTGTCTCCACCCCCTGGGGACCAGGAGGATTGCAGGAAAAGACCAACTGGCAAAGTGCAGACCAGGAAAACAGAATCCCCAGGGAACACGAGCAGGGAAATGGAACTATAGGGAAAGGGTGGAAGGTAGTCCTACTAAATGCCAGGAGCTTGGGCAATAAAATGCCTGAGCTCCAGGCGATGTTAACTGAGGGAGCAGTGGATGTGGCAGCGGTCACTGAGACTTGGGCCACTGCAAGACATGACTGGGACCTGAACCTGGAGGGTTACACTATGTTCAGGAAGGACAGGGGGGAGGGAAGGGGAGGAGGGGTAGCAATGATAGTAAAAACTGCATTGGCATAGGGGGAGTAGAGGAGGCGGAGGGAACCGTGAAGCGGTTGGGTCACCTTGATAACAAGGGGGGCAAGAGGTAAAAATAGGAGTGGTGTATGACCCCCTGCCCTGGCGGAGGAGCTGGAGGACAGTCTGGTGGCAGATGTTAGGAGACACTGCAGACTGGGCAGAGGAAAAGTGGTGGTGTTGGGGACTTAAACATGCCAGGAACAGACTGGGAGACTGACATCCTCTGTGACCAGGGAACAGAGGTTGTTGGATGTCTTTCAAGGCAGCTTCCCTAACTCAGCAGGTGAGGGAACCGACCAGGGAGGCACGGGTACTGGATGTGGTCCTGGCAGACAGTGACCAGATTGGGGGCCTGGAGGTAAGGGACCCATTGGCGGGGAGTGACCATGCCACGGTCTGGTTCTGCCTGGACCTAGGAGGGGTAGAAGGCTGCACAAAGACGGAAGTAATCGACTTCAGGGGGGTGGATTTTAAGGAAATGGGAAGGATCCTTAAGGAGCATTTGGATGGGATTGGGTTAGACATGGACGCGGATAGTAGGTGGGAAATCATCAGGAGAGGGGTGCAGGATGCTACCAGCACCTGTGCAAGAGTAAGACGAAAATGCGGTAGGGCCCAAAAACCCTGTTGGTGGACCAGGGAGGTCCAGGAGGTGGAGAGGGAAGAAAGCAACCTATAAGAAATTCAAGTGCTCAAGGAGTGAAAGGGACGAGGAGTATGAGCTGATGGTTAGAAGGGCCACTAGAGTGGTGGAGGGTGGCTAAGGCAAGGAAGGAGCAGAACCTGGCCAGGGAAATTAGGAGAGGGAAAAGGGGTTCTTTAGATACATTGGGGAAAGACGAAGGGTGAAGGGCAGATTAGTAGGATTAGATCAGGAAGAGATGGGCACAAGACCCAGAGGAGCAGGCTGAGGTACTAAATGAGTACTTCACCTCAGTTTCACCAGGAAAATGGGGATGCTGCATCATACATGGGAGGAGACAGAGATAATGAGGAGGGGCCCTTACCAATGGCAGGTCTGGGGAGGGCATCACTGGCAGGTGGGGGAGGGCTAAGCAGGAGAAGAGGTACTGGAAGTGAAATCACAGCAGAGAGAGAGGGAAGCCCTCAGCTCCCTTAAAGACGGAGAAAGCACGGGGCGGATAAATTACATCCTAGAGTGCTGAAGGAACTTGCAGATGTCCTGGCGAAACCCCTGGCAGAGCTTTTCACCATCTCTCTGAGGACAGGGTGGGTGCCCCAAGACTGGAAGGTGGCCATGTAGTGCCTATCCACAAGGGGATCAAGGGAGGTGGCAGGGAACTACAGGCCTGTCAGCCTGACATCAGTGGTGGGCAAGGTGATGGAGGGCATTGTCAAGGAGAGGCTAGGGGGACCTGGATAAGTCAGGGTGCCTGGACGATAGACAGCATGGATTCATCCTGGGAAATCATGTCAGACAAACCTGGTGAGTTCTAAGACTGGGTGACAAGTGCCTTGGACCTGGGTAGACCAGTGGATGTCCTCTTTCTAGACTTCAGCAAGGCATTTGACTCTGCTCCTCACGTGGGCCTATTGGATAAACTAGGAGAAATGGGGTGGGAAACCAGATGATCCGATGGATAGGAAATTGGCTCCAGGACTGGACCCAGAGGTGCGTAGTTGGTGGATAGTCTCTTCCCCAGGAGGGTCATTAGTGGGGTCCCACAGGGATCAGTCATGGGCCCTTCTGTTCTACACCTCACGTATCTGACATAGGACAGGAATCAGGAGTGAGATGAGTCTCTTTGCAGATGACTCGAAACTGGGGGCGGTGGTGGATGGGGAGGAGGGGAGGGTGGCCCTGCAGGGGGACCTGGAGGCTCTGGAAAGATGGTCTAGAAAGTGGAAGCTGAGGTTTAATGCAGGGAAATGCAAGGTACTCCACCTGGGGGCCAGAAACCCAGGCCAAGTGTACACCCTGGGGTGGGGAATACTACAAGTCTCAATGGCTGAGAGGGACCTGGGGGTGGTGGTGGATGTCAAGATGAACAACTCGGAGACTTGTAGGAGGGCAGCAGTGAAGGCCAACAGGATGCTGGGATGCATCGCTAGGGGGATCACCTCCAGAAGGAGGAAGTGATACTCCTCTGTATAACTGCTTGGTGAGGCGCACCTGGGTACTGCGTGCAGTTTTGGAGCCGCTTAAGAGGGACATTAACCTCCTGGGAGAGGGTCCAGGAGGGCAACCAAAATGATTTGGGGCTTGGGGACAGGACCTATGAGGAGGGCTCAAGAGCTAAATATGTACACTTTGAAAGAGAAGGGACCGGGGACATGATGGAGGTCTTCAAGTACATGAAGAGGGTAAATAGGGAGGAACAGTGAGGGTGCTTCGAAGGAAGGAGGAGGGGCCACTAGAGGCATGGGTGGAAGCTGGAGGGAAGATTCAGGGAGAAAGGAGGAGGTGCTACTTCACTGAGAGGTGGTAGAGCCATGGAATGCACTACCTAGGGGCTGGTGGAGGCAGAGACAGTGGAGGGTTCAAGAGGGGTGGGACAGGTACAGGGGAAGGGTTCAGGAAGCAAAATCCAATGCAGCAAGAATATCCGGAACTGGGAAGGGAGAAGCCAGAGAAGGCTAGGGGGACAGCAAGGTCAGCACCCAGGGTGGGGGCTGACCAAACGAGCAGACACGAAAGACCATTAGGCCTATTCTGCTGGCATTTTAGTATGTTAGTATGTTAGTATTGTTTTCAATGGGTGCGCTTTTGCAAATAAATTGAGCATTTTGCCTGACTCTGTGTTTGCACTGGTTGGCTGTGGCATTTTAGTCTCACTGTTTTATCATCACGGTATGACCTGTGCCTCCCTCCCAGCCTGAGAGTTTGGAAGCTGAAACGTGAGGGTCTGACTGGGGCCTCAGCAGTCGAGAGAGAGAGAGAGAGAGAGAGAGGAAGGAAGGAAGGAAGAGTCAGCTTCCATTCCTGGATGAAGTTGAGATGCCAGCTCCTCAGAAAGAAGAGCAAGAGATCAGAGTGCTAGCTGCCTGTAGAGACATAGAAACATAGAAACATAGAATTTGACAGCAGATAAGGACCGCTTGGCCCACCCAGTCTGCCCATTTCCCTACCTACTGGATAGCTGCAGATCCTAGTTAACCAGCAGCTACTTCTTCCTACCCCACCCCCAGAACTGCCTTATGACTATCCCATGCATGTGAATTCCACCACTGATTTTGACTCCACAACCTCCTCGGAAGGCCTTTCCATACATCCACAACCCTCTCTGTGAAAAATACTTCCTTAAATTACCTCTGAGCTGCCCCCTCTATCTTCAAATTGTGCCCTCTTGTTCTTGCACACCTCTTTTTGAAAGATGCTACCCTCTTGGACTTTGTTGATTCCCTTGAGGTACTAAAGTTTCTATCATGTCCCCCTCCCTCCTTTCCTCGAGGCTATACATATTAAGCTCCTTAAGTCTCTCTTCATATGTCTTCCGGTGCAGACCCTGCACCATTTTAGTTGCCCTCCTCTGGACAGCTTCCATCCTGTCTATGTCTTTGCGGAGATTGGGTCTCCAGAACTGCACACAGTACTCCAGATGGGGTCTCATCAGCTGTCTGTACAGAGGGATAATAACTTCCTGTTTTCTACTGGTGATGCCTCTCCCTATGCATCCCAGTATCCCCAACCCTCCTTGCTGCCCTCTCACATTGCTTGCCCATCTTTAGGTCATCTGATATGACTACCCCAGTCCCTCTCCATTTTTGTTGTTGTTAGTATCTCACCCCCATTGTTACTCTTCCCTGGGTTTTGTTTCCCAGGTGCATTACTGCACTTCTTAGTATTGAATCTAAGCTGCCATACATTTGACCATTCCTCTAACCTTGCCAAGTCCCTTCTCATACTTTCCACCCCACCCTGTGCATCAACTCTGTTGCAGATCTTTGTGTCATCTGCAAAGAGACATACTTTTCCTTCCAGTCCCTCTGCAATGTCACTTATAAAGACATTGAAGAGGACCGGTCCTAATACTGAACCCTGCAGTACCCCACTAGTAACCCTCCTTTCTTCTGAGTGGACTCCATTTACTAGTACTCTCTGTGTCCTATTCTCCAGCCAATTCTTTACCCAGGCTGTCATCTTGGGACCCACTCCCAGGCTGGCTAACTTGTATATTAATCTTTTGTGGGACTGTGTCAAATGCTTTGCTAAAGTCTAGGTAGGCCTTGTCAGCCCCTCCCTGATCTACTACTTTGGTCACCCAGTCAAAGAAATCTATCAGATTAGTCTGGCATGACCTTCCGCTGTGAATCCATGCTGCCTAGGGTCCTGTTCCCTCTGGCCTCTAGATACTAGACAATTCTTTCCTTTAGAAGTGATTCCATCATTTTCTATCACTGAGGTTAAACTAACAGGTCTATAGTTTCCTGCTTCTGCCTTGCTCCCACTTTTGTGAAGGGGAATTACATCTGCCCTCCTCCAGTCCTCGGGTACCACCCTATCCTCCCATGATTTCTTAAAAAGGGTAGTCAGTGGTGTCACTAGTTCTACCCTTAGTTCTTTTAGAATTCTGGGATGAATCCCATCAGGCCCCATTGCTTTGTCCACCTTCAGTTTTAAGAGTTCTTTCAGAACCCTTTCTTCTCTAAATGGGCTGGTATCAACTTCTGTATCCAGCGTGTTAGTACTGTTTGTTTTATGTACCTTCCCCTCTTCCTTTGTAAATACTGAGCAAAAATATTTGTTTAGTATCTCTGCCTTTTCACAGTCTCCCTCTGCCCACCCTCACTCCCCTTTATTAAGCCTCACTATCCCTCCCTTGGTCTTCCTTCACTCCCTGATGTACCTATAAAAGGTTTTATCCCCCTTCTTAACTGAGTTGGCTATCTTTTCCTCGGTTTGGGCTTTTGCTGTTCTGACTGCCTTCCCAGCCTCCTTTTGCTTTAACTGATACAGTTCTCTGTCCTGCTCCTTCTGCGATTCCTTGTACTTCCTGAATGCTTTCTTTTTCTCTTGAACCTTCACTGCCACTTCCTTTGAGAACCATAGTGGTTTCTTACATAAATCTTGTTTTGTTTATTTGCTTCACACAAAGGCTCATTACCTCTGTGATGGCAGTTTTATTATTCCCCATTGTTCTTCCCCCTCCTTCCTGCCCATTTGCTAGTGCATTCCTTAGCACTCACCCATTTAGCAAAGTCAGCCCTCCTAAAGTCCAGTACTTTTGTCTTTGTGTGGCTTGACTCTATTGCTGTGTTTATTGTGAACCATACTGTTCGATGGTCGCTAGTTCCCAGATGGCTACCCACTTCTACATCTGTAATCCTCTCTCCATCTCCATTTGAGAGAATCAAGTCTAATATTGCTCCCTCTCAAGTGGGCTCCAGTACTAGTTGTCTAAGGCATGCCCCCTGTAGGGCATCTAGAATAACTGCACTCTTCGAAGTGGCAGCTGCAACTGCACTCCAGTTAACGTCTGGCATATTCAGATTACCCATCAGCAATATCTCCCCTTTTTCTGCCATTCTAAGTATACTTTCTATCATTTCCCTGTCCATTTCTTCCCCCTGAGAAGGAGGTCTGTATACAACCCCTGTGCGTATTGTGGTGCCATTGCCTGTCTCCAAATTTACCCACAGTGCTTCTTCTCCTCCCTGTTTACCCTCTTGTTCTGTTGCTTTTATTCCTTCCCTTATGTAAAGAACTACTCCTAATGCCCGTAGTCTGGGTAACAAGCTTCCTGAATTAGTGGCCTTGATGGAGGAGGAGCATCTGGATATCATGGCAGTCACAGAAACATGGTACACACAAAACCATGACTAGGACATAAACATACCAGGATACAGGAGGTTAAAAGAGGAGGAGTAGTTCTTTACATAAGGGAAGGAATAAAAGCAACAGAACAAAAGGGTAAACAGGGAGGAGAAGAAGCACTGTGGGTAAATTTGGAGACAGGCAAGAGCCTTCCAGTTGGGGAACCATGAGGAGCTACGGGCTTCCTCTGCCTCAGGAAAGTACTGTTGTTTGGTGTTTGTTTGCTAGTTGGGCATTGCTTTGAATTACAAACACCTCACTTTTAGATGTTTTGAAGCTTTTTAAGCAATTACATGGCCTTTGGGTTTTGGGGCAATTAGTTTGTTTCTAAATTTAAAGTACACCAATACTGGTCAACCAATGACAGCTGCATTGGGCCTGCAGTGATTCAACACCAGAGGTAGGCTGCTTACTCTCTGTAATAGTAAAACCAGTGTATCATGTGATCAGTTGGTTGTACTGTTACAGAGAGCAAGTGCATTCACTTATTGGAAGGTGGCCAGCCGACCACGAAGGAGGTCGGGTTGTGCTGGTTGCCTTCTAAGGCAAGAATTGGGTGCTGGAGGAGGAGGAGTAGTAGAGTGGAATCAGGATGCTGTTAGGGTGGGGGATGGGTTAGACATAGAGAGGGAAGGGAGTGATGAAAAGACATTGATCACATAGGGTCAGTGGCCATATACAATGTATAGGGCCTATGGGCAGACTGGATGGGCCTTGCTATCCTTATCTGCCAACAATTTCTATGTTTCTATTAGAGTATTCTTTGTTTAATACAAACAATTGCATTTATTTCATGCAGACGATGGCTGGCCGTGGAGGCAGGCGAGTTGTGCTAGTCAACCACTGTGGGACTAAATAATTAATATCACAGATATTTTGGGTGCTGGGGGCAAAGGGTGGGATAAGAATGCAGACAGCAGATGGGGAGACGGGGTCACAATATTTTTTTTTGTGAACTTTATATCAGTTTCCATACAGTACATACAGCAAACAGATACATGTTATATGAAAAACAAATACATACTGTACATATTCATATTACTTCATCAAGTTGAGGACAATACACTTCATTCTTAGTCATGAAACATCTGAAGAGGAATCCCTTTCCCGTTAAACATCTCATCACCATCTACACCTCAAAAGGCTGGGTAGCATACCTCTCTCTCCCTACCTGTATAACCCAATGACACCTTACGTTTTGATAACTGTGCACCTTTATTTGGAATATTCCAGGTCTGAACTTCATCTCCCATAACCCATTCCCTCAATATTGGAGGAGAGAGCCTTGCCTTGTCTAATGGGCTAACACATGAGGAAACCATTGAGCCGCCAGAACCCTTTCCAAAGGGTCTCAGATGTAATTGTATAATTCCTCTTGACCATTTATTTTATATTGCATATGTTCTAGTTTCATAGCTTGCAGCAATGTTGTAACCCACAGTGCTACCCTTAGATGCCTGATCAGAACTCCAAGCCAGAGCCATGCCTTTGTTTCACTATAGCTATACCTATGTTCTATAATGTGGAGTTCCCGCTAACTTCCTCTGAATGCCCAGGCAGGTCCAACAAGATGTAGATTGAATCCAATTCTACCTGGGAGCCAGTTACCTTATTTAAGAGTTTAACCATTTCTTGCCAAAATCCATTCTTTTTTGGGCATTCCCAGAAACGGTGAAAGAATGTTCCTTCCTGTACTTTACACTTAAGGCACTGCTCCGATCTCGCTACATTAATTCTATGTGGCATTGAAGGGGTAAAATAGCTCCACATCAACATATTACAGTGGATGGCCCTAAATCTATTATTTTTGGAGCAACTCATCCCCTTTTTCAGAATCAGATTCCAATCTCCAGCTATCAAATACTCAAGGCCAGATCTTTTTCCCATTTCTTTTTACTTCTCTCACAAGGATCCGGTAATCCCCCCAGTAGTGCTCCATAAATTCCTGCTAAGGGTTTTGGCTTAGGCTTTTCCCTCACAGAGGAGTATCTACTCTAGTGGGAGCACCTCAAGACTAGCTGGTTTTCTGAGGCAATACCACAACCTAGCAATTTAGACCTAACAGCATAAATAAACAAAAAAAGTGACAGGGGTGACTATAGTCTCTGCCAGCATTTGAAATGTTTTAAACTCCCTGGATGATCAACTGTGATAACTTTTGTACAGTAGTCCTTTGTTTTCCCATTGTTCTAAATTGTTCTGCGTTCTGGGCGTGGCATGCTACTTCTCAAAGCGTACATTTTAATGATTGCATCCGGAGACATCAGAGGATAATTCAGCACAGAGTGGACTCTAGCCAGGCCCAAACTGAGATTTGGTACAAGGGTTCTTCAGAAATTTCACCACCCTATGTCTCTGGGAGGTTGCAAAGAGGGCACCATACAATGGAGCCCCATGCATTGCTTCCTCTAGCATAACCCAGGCCCTCTTGTCTTCAGTCTCTGCTGTTAAATCCAGTATGAAAGCTAACTGAGCCACCTGATAATACAAATAAAGATTTGGTAAGCCCAGCCACTCACTGGTTGCCACAGGACTTCCTGTTTAGTCCTTGGTCCTAATACCACTGGCCTGGAAATTCACCAAAGTGCTTCCCCTACACAGAGGTGGGGACCCAACCTCTCTCGGTAACTATAGACCATATCTCTCCTTCCAGCTCTTGCTAGCTCAGTAGTCCCTAATCTCGTTAGGCGCCTGAACACCTAACCATCATTGACAGCCTCTCACCTTACCAGTCTGGGTGCAGGAAATAGCACTCCACAGTCTCCTCCCTGTTTTGCATAACTGATTCAATCCGGTCAGCCATGGATAAAGGCCTTGTTACCGAAGCCATCTTTGTGGACTTGACTGAGGCCTTTGACTCTGTCTCTCATAACCTTCATGTCCAAAATCTGCACTCCGTTGGGCTAGCTCCTGCTACAACTCACTGTTTCAGCTTATATCTTCAGCATAGTCAGCAATCTGTTCTTGTAGGTACCTTCCTCTCCGCCCCCTTCCTGTTTTAGCTGGCATCCCCCAAGGCTCCATACTGGGTCCCATACTTTTCTCTTTATTCATAAATGGCCCCCCCTCCATCTGTTCCCCCTCCAGTATTTGTATGTACGTGGATGACACCATGTTATTCTACTCTGGTCCCTCTGACATCACGGTCACAGCCCCCCTTCAGTGCAACTTCAACAACGTGGAGTCCTGGTTCCAACAAAATCAACTAAAACCTAACTCTAAAAAGACAGTTTCAAATGTTCCTTGGTTGTAGATAAAAATGGCTCAAATCTCCTAGCCCCCCCCCCCACCTTTACTACCCTCAACGGCTCACCCCTCCAAACAGTAAACTCATTTAAATACCTGGGAGTTTGGCTGAATAGTAGTCCTGACTTCTCAGTACACATAAACTCCATTTGTTTGAAGCTTTGCCCCAAACTCTGTGCCCTTTACTGGCACAAAGACTGCCTCCCAATGTCGACTTGGCATGACCTAGTCACAAAAAGTATTCTCCCTGTAATTGACTATGCCGATATTGTCTATTGCTCAGCTCTGGCAACCTCTCTAGCCAGACAGGACACCCTGCTAAATTCTTTTCGCCGCTTTGTTACCTCTTCTCCCCCTCTCACTTACCACTGCACCCTCTACTGACCTCTCACCCTTATGCCCCTTCCCACAAGGCACCAGATGCACAATCTCATTTTCATTGGTAAATTCTGGTATGAGTCTCTCTCTCCATGTCTCAGCTCATGTCCTTCTCCTGTCAGCCCCTCTGAGTACTCTGTTTGCACCAGGGATGCCTGAACATTCTCTCTTTCACTCCCTTGCACATGTTCAGGCCAAGCTGCTTTCTTCTATTGCCTCTCTCACCTCTGGAATCAACTCCCATGGGCCACCCACCATGCCCCCTCCCTCTCTACCCTCAAATCCCTGCTTTGCACCTTTCCCTCTGCTCCTGCACTTGCCATTTCTCTCCTACCATGCCTCCATCCACCCCTCTTAACCCTCCCCTGCACTATCCTTATGTCCAAGTCTCTCTCCTACTTAAAGAACCACCATCTCAGGGACTAGGTCCTTCTCTTTTCTTTGCTTGCATATCTTGCTAACTCAACCATGTTTCTCCTGTCTCTGCTATAGCCAGAGTCATCAATTTCCTCCAACACTAATTATTGCTCTACTATCTCTTACTGGCTCAGAACACAGTCAGACTGATTATTTGTTTTCCTTTGTACAGTTAGTGTATTAGTTTGTATTTGTTGAATTTTGTTGACCCGGTAAGCCCACTGGGCCTAGAAGTCCCTTTTTCGGGGTGACCTGGGGGAAGGGGGGATACAGATGATAAGCAACTGAAATTGAACCAGATTAAGCTATTGGTGGTATTTTTAGTGAATGAGGGAAATTTGGCCAGGACACTGTGGAAATTCCCCTACTCTTTTTGAAAATTGTTCTTGTACTTTAACTGAATGTTATTTATTATCATTGTAACCCTCTATTTCATTGTATATACCAGAGTATTGTATTTTATCTGATTATGAAAGTTTCTGTTGTTTTGTCTCTCCCTTGCCTGTGTACATACCCCTGGGTTGCACCTGGAAATGAGCCTCGGCTCAGTGTGCCTTTCCCAATTAACACATTTTAAATAAAATAAATACAAAAAATGAAGGATAAAAATTCCATGATCACAATGTGGTACCTGGCACTACAGCCATTTAAATTCAAAGTTGTGCACAAATCCAGAAAAGAGAATGTCAATGCAGACTTTTTGTGCAGATATGGTTCCAAAATTGAGAATTCAAAAGGTTGAAAAAATTTGTGTATTTAAACTGAACTGTTTGCTGTAAAATGTGGTATGAAGGGATACTGCATAGGAAGTAAACTTGTAAATGATATAAAGGTAATTTTAAAAAGAAAATTAAAAAGGTTTCTGAAACTTTTTTTTTTAAACAGGTTCCGTCTTAAAGAGAGGGGTATGTGACGGGTTGAATAAGAACCTGTCCCATTTGTTATCAGAGAGTTAAAAACAAGAGTCTGCTGTGTCCTCTCCCTTTCTGCCATTTGTCTGTCTTTGCCTGTCTGACTGTACAGTCACATCTTTTTCCTGGGTACCCTGAGGATATGACCAGTCTGAAAGGTCCTACACTTCCCCCTGCCATCTCCTTTTCTTTGCTTGTTGTTTTTGTCTTTTCTTTCCCCTTTACTTCGCTGTGGTTGAGAAAGTGTATGTGGATATTTGTGTGAAGCTGGGATCTTTGGTTTGTAAATGTACATAGTTATGTTGTTTGAAATAAACTACAGGAAGCTGTTTCAATTTATTAGAAAACATTCAGTTTATTAGAAAAGAAAGCAAGCTGTAAATACAAGGGAGTTGACCTTAAGACATCTTTTGATCTCCTCAAACAGAACTATCTACAGGAGGCACTTCCATTTTGTTCTATTTTGTTACACTTGTGGAACCTGAATATTGTTGTCATGAAAGAACTGACAAATGTGTTACATTTTTGAAAAACAGGATGCAGTGAGAAACTATAATGACAGCAATGTTTTTGATTTTCAGTTTTAGTTTTAAATTTAAGATGCACTAAGAAGGAGTTTTGCTTGGACTGCCGGTGTTAACCTGTACAAATGTTATCATTTTTTATTTTCTGTTTTTATTATAATTAAGTTCTATTTGTGAATTTCATAACTGCTCCTGGTCTGCCTATGCTTCTTGACCTTGCCTCTATGCCAGAGAGCAATATCACACAAACGTTTTTTTTGTTAAGGTAGCTAGAAGTTTTTTTCCTTTTAATTGGGTGGTGAACTCTGAACATTCCAGGTTATGTATCTAAGTTCAGCCATACTCAGTGTGTGGTTTAGCTAGAGAATGACTTGTCAAAGAAGATGATCCCAGAAGACTCTTACCTCCCACAACATCACCGGACAATACTGTTTTATCAGATAGCCCACCACACAGAAGAGATAATAGAAGAGTAGACTTGTCATAAGAAAGAGGGATAGCATATGCATAAGGTGAAGAATCAGTCTGCAGATGGGAAAACATTGGTGACTATATCAGATCATCAGTGAATAACCATAACAGGTGTCCATGTTGTACTGAGCACATCCTACATAATACTACATTAAAGAGGGTGGCTAGCCTGCCACTTTCTTCACCCACCCTTCTGTCTCTCACTGAACGGCTAACCATGTTGTGTCAACTAGCCAATGTGGTTCTTCTGAGGAGCCACCTATCCTATCTCTAGTAACTAGTTTACCTGTAGTAATCAATCAGGATTTTGTGACCTAATACAGAAAGTCTCTGTTGGGACACCCTTACCCATGTCATATGTTTGTGAATTCAGCAGTCTAATTCCCAGTAATTCATGGTTATTGTCTCACAAAGAGTGCTGAGCATTGGGAGTGGGGGTAGTAGCAGGAGGAGACTTGCACATACCCTGTACTATATGTCACTACTTTGTGGGCATCATATGCACTGGTTTGCTATCTATTGAATGTAGGTCACTGTGCTTGAAGAGGATGTTAGTGTGTTGGGGGTGGTCAGCCTGAATTATTCATATATGGCCATTGCTCTGCAGGGTTTTTAGCTCATTCCTATAAGGTACTTCACACCAAAGGTGGACCTGTCCCGCACCCTGAATGTCTGCATCGCCATTAGCTTCATGGGCCACTAAGTCCCCTCCTTAAGATCATTAGCCTCCTTTGCTACTTCTCGAGTTTTGGGCTAGGAGAGTGCACTGTCTCCCCCATAGACCAGACAGCAGTGGATTTACCTCATTTCAACACATATGCAGTATGTTCCTCTCCCTGAGTGCCATACAGAGTCACAGGACATTTAAAGGATCCTGTGGAAGATGTGAGAAGTGCTGCCTTATCAGCCCATATATAAAGTCATAATTAGGTGTCCCAGCCCAACCTGTCCTCCCTCCATTACCAGATTGGAAGCCTGCTACCAGGCAACAGCTCTTCATCCAGGTATACTCATACTTCACACTAGTCCAGCAAAAGGGCTCCCCTTGTGTTCCCCTGCTACTCCCACCCTCCAACCCCTGTCCCAATCCCAATTTACCTGTAGTTGCTCTTTAACCTTCCCCATTTAGGGTGTTGCCACATCTCAAAGCAGAAAATGTGCATTGGTTGAGTTTTTGCCCCACCCCCAGGTTGCACCTTCGAGCTGCTTAGTCATGTGATTAAATCACACTGGGATGTGCCTCTCATGCTATACTTCAGTCAACTCATGACCGCTCACCTCTCAAGTTGACATGAAGGAGTTATCCTAACATCTCCAATGAGCATAATTGATTTAGACTGTGCTCATTATAGTAGTGGCAAATTGTATTGGGAACTGTGAAAAACAAATATTTTCCTCTAGAGGTGCCAGAAGACGTTAGGCAGGTACTTGCATGTGTAATATTTCTACTGCACAATATTTTGAATTGAAAGAGAAAAGGTTCTGTATCGGTAATACTGCATTTGTACTTAAACCTATTCAACCTCAAGTAAATGTTAGTGTGTGTGGGAGGGGGGGACCATTGCCATTGTCATTTCATTATTCAGTTTTCAGCCTGATAAAATGATATCCTCCCCCCAGGTTGCATGTTCAGGCTGACTGAATGTGCTATTTGTTTAATGAAAACCATTTCCCACTTTTTAGTTAATCAGTCTCATAGCTAGTTCCTGTTCTGTCACTCACATAGTTTTTCATTAGCATCTACCTAAACATTTATTGCTACACTGAAAAGAAAAAAAAGAACAGAAAGAAAAACCTGCAGTCAACTGTAAGTGTTGGCTACTGGGTCATTGGGGAGGTTAGGGTCTTCACTCCTAATCCGCTGGCTGATGATCAAAAGAAACTGCAGTGTGTTATTGGGTTGAAATAATTCGGGGCCCACTCACTACACAATGGTCTCTGAACTACCCTCTCCCATCTCAGACTAAGCATTAAAATGGGTGGCAGGTAACCTGACCAAAACCACAATCTGAGAACCTAAATTCCACTCCCCCCTCCTCTTGTCTCATCTTGACAGAATATGTGCATACTGCACTATGGTGACATAGCATGATATTCTGATTGTGACTAAAATTGAAGATGTTTTTTCTTTCCTTCTCAAGTGCTGTTCTGGCTATCCCATTAACTGTTGTAACTTAGAATGCAAACAAAAACTAAAAATTCATACATGTACCTCTTGGTAATCTGTGAACATAGTCAGCTGGGGATAGAGAGTGTGGGAAGGTATTAATTAACAATGAGAACAGCCCTGGGGAGATAGACAGAACAAATATGCTCAGTCTAAAATCGAAGTCCAACGTCCAGTCCTGTTCATTCCTCTGAGATGCTTCACTTTTCCATATTTCGTACCATTTCTGGGACTTTAATGGGCTGTTGAGGGGATTTCACCAACGAATCTGCCCCATCCACTATATTGGCCCAACTGAGTCTCAATGACTGTCCTTCCTCTGGTGGTGTACTGTAAGTATAGTCCATCTCAACTTATTATTCTCAAACCTGTGGTGGTTGTGCCTCTGCAGCTACATGTTCATCCAGCAGTTCCCTGGGACCTTACTGGGAGGTTCCACTTTAGATGAAGGTAGACTGGACTCCGGGGTGGAATATTTGGATCTTCTACTGTGAGATCTTGGTCAGTTAGGAGGCATTTCTAATCTTGGGGTGCAGTCTCTCCTACATAGTCTGTGTTTCTTGGGTTTGACTGTCTGCTATGACTCCAGAGGCAGTGGGGTGGCTATCTACATCAGATCAGCCCTCCACTTCACTGTCTCCATTACAAAAACTGTACCCAAAGCTTATGAGCTTCTGATGGTAAAACTGTCCCCCTCCTCCTCACTACCTGTCTTTGTGGCTGGCATTTACTGCTGCCCAGGCATGCCAACCACAATAGTCACTGACCTTCTGGGTCAGGTCTCTTCCTGCCCAATTGGGTGAACTATATGCTATGGGTGATTTTAACTACAATTGGCTAGCACCCACTTTTAACAAAACCCAAACTGGGTTAACTGCTCTTAACCTCAGCCAAACCATTACTGAACCCTTGCTCTAACCTTAAGTCCGGTAATCACTCACTCCTTGACTGGGCGCTTACTTCCACCCACACCGCGTTGTCAGCTCAGGTCTTCTCCCTGATTCCATTAGCGACCACCACCTAATCTACTTAGTCCGCAAAATCCATAGAGTTAAATTCCCTCTCAAATTTATATTCCAGCATTCTTACAAATCCCTCAAACTCTCCCTCCTTTTGGATGATCTTCACCACTCTAATTGGGTCCCAAGCACAAACTGCTCTAATATGGATTTGGCCCTTATGCACTTCCGGAACACTTTCCTCTCCGCCTGGGACAAACACGCTCCCCTCGCCGGCTAGAGTCCGTGGTTCCCACCTGCCCTGGATCACTCCCGAGCTGATTGCTTGCCAACAAGCCGTGATATGGCCTGGCCGAATCTACAAATCCTCACTCCTCCCGGCTACCATACCTCCTATCGCATGCTCTGCAATAGGTGCACTAAAGACCATCCGCTTAGCTAAGTCTGAATATTTTAATAACACACTTAATGCAAAACTTGGAAGACCTTCCAAATTCTGGAAAGTCATTAACTCCCTTTTCTCTCCCCAAACAACTAACCCTCCACCTCTTCTCCTTGCCCAAGGGAGTCGCCTTTCCGAGCCCCTGGAAGTCGCCTCCGAGTTTAATTCCTATTTCACTACCTGTGCCCTGGCCCACCTTGAAGCCCTTCAGCCTGCAAACACTCCATCTCCTCAGTCTCCTATCTCCCAACTATCTGGCATGACCCTTCTTCTTTAGACACATTTCCCCCACTGAAACCTTAGATGCCCTTCACGCCCTAAACCCCTCCAAAGGCAAATCCCCTCATGGTCTTGACAACAAACTCCTTTTCTTATCTGCTCCCGCCATTGCTACCCCCCTCACAGCCCTACTAAATCTTTCCTTCAGTACCGAGTCACTCCCCTCTGAATGGAAGCATGCCACTGTTCTGCCCCTCCCTAAAGGCGGTGACACTACCTCTGCATCCAACTACCACCCCATCTCCCTCCTCCCCACCCTCGCAAAATTCCAGGAACACCTTGTGCTATCCCAACTCTCCCACTTCCTCGCAGAAACTAACTTTTTCACCCCTTTCCAGTCTGGGTTCAGAAATCACCACTCCACTACCTCCTCCCTGCTCAGACTCACAGACCACATCCTCACTGGCATGGACAAAGGGCTAATCACTGCTGCTATTTTCATTGACCTAGCAAAAGCCTTCGACACCGTATCCCATTCTCTCCTACTATTCTGCCTTTCTGGAGCTGGTTTAGCTGAATGTGCCATAAACTGGTTCAGTGCCTACCTTCTAAATAGAACCCAATCCACAAAAATAGCTGACCACATCTCCCCCCCTCCCCCAGTCACCACTGGCATGCCTCAAGGCTCAGTTCTCGGCCCCATCCTCTTCTCCATCCTACTAAAATACCTGCTGAACTCCTGCTCCTCTTCTGCCATCCACATGTATGCAGGCACAGTCCTCTTCACCTCGGCTGGACCCACGAAAGTCGCCTCAAACTTCAAACCGACTTCAACAAAATCCAGCACTGGTTCAATAGCAACCAACTCTCCCTAAATGCTAAAACCAACTCTATGACTTTCGGCACCAGACAGGCCTATCCAAACTCACCTCCCTCTGAGATTCCACACCTAAATAACACCATCCACGAAAAGTACCCTCCTTCAGGTATCTGGGGTTTGGCTTGACCGCCACCTCTCTTTTCCACTCACATCAATGCCATCATTTCCAAACTGTGCCCAAAACTTGGTGCCTCTATAGAAACCGTACTAGTCTCCACTTCCTATTAGATGGAAATTGTTCAGAAAATTATTCTACCCTCCTTCAATTACTGTGATGTAGTTTACAGTTCTGCTGCACAGACCACCTAGCCAGACTAGACCCCTCTTCAATGCTTTTGCCACTTTGTCCTCGATGCCCCCACCATCACATCACTGCATGCTTTATCGTTCCCTGTCCCTACCTTCTCTGAGTAACCGGTGCCTAATTCACAGCGCTAAATTCACTTCTAACTTCTGGCTCGGCTCCTTCCCTCCTTATCTCGCATCCGCCCTATCCTCCTCACCTACCCCCTCACACGCCCTCAGGTCCGCTGACCCTAGACTACTATTCATCCCTCACCGTAGGACCACCACCGGCCAATCCACATTCTCTTACCTCTTCCCTAAACTCTGGAACGGCCTGCCCACCCAGATCCGTCATTCTTCATCCAAACTCTCCCTTTCCTATGTCCTCTCTAACTTCCTTGTACCTAATTGCTACTACCCCTGACCACCTCCCCGTTAGCTCCTCTTCCCCCTCTCCCCCCTGCACCTGACCAGTGGCCTGACCATCGCCTAATTGTCTGGCTTATATACTACCCTGCACACTTATACCCTCCCTATTACCTACTCTTCGCACTCTCAATTTCTCCCTTTCCCCCTTCCTAATCAACCTAAGCTCCCCAGCCCCACTCCCTCCCTCCTCACCTAACCTCTCCCCTATACACCTACGCTTCTACACCCTCCTTTTCTACCCCCCATCTTGGTCTCCAAATCCTTCCTTTCTACTTGATGCATCTCCCTGAAGCTCAACCTCCGCTACTGGCACTCAAGTTCTGCTATTACTACTGCTGTTCTGTAAACTTGCACTTATGTGTTTCATGTATTGCCTCGATGTGTACTCTTGTTTTGTATACCATGCCCTTACGATCATGTTCTGTACTGTTCCTACCTCGTTGGGTAACCACGATTTGTATAACCTGTACTTGCTGAGCCTGTGTTATGCTGTACTGCTCTGCCTACGTAACAAGTTCAAATGTAATCCCTCCCAACTATATACATTATCCATATTGTGCTACTGTAAGTTCAACTACTGTATGTATACCTGCCTCCTCTGTAACCCCCCAGGTTGCACCATGAGGCGAGCATCTTTTACTCAGTGTGCCTTTCCTGGTGAAACATTTTAATAAATAAATAAATAAATTTACTTCCCAAATGTTGCTTTTCTGATTCATCAGCTGAGCCTTCTTATCGGTCTCCTTTTGTAAAGTTTGCATAACCCCTGGTCCTACCAGCTGCTTAGTTGGGGTGTGCATTCTACCCCCAGGTCTCCCGTCACTGTCTTTACAAAATGATGTGCATCTGATGGGTAACAAAGGAGTGCCACTTGCCTTCCAGCTGGATCTGCAATGTTTATAGATATATTAAAGAGTATGGGATATCCATTTTGGCCAAGTCTTTTTTAATAGGACTGAATGCTTTCTGTTGATCTGCAAGGTCCTTCAAGAAGTCTTGGAGAATGGAGATTATGTGCCCATTCCAATTGAGCTCCCCTTTCTCACCTGCTAGTTTCAGTATCTGCTATTTAACACTATAGCAGAGAAAGTATGCCAGTATGGGTTGGGGGGGGCACCATGGGCAGGATGAGGTCCCACCAATCTATGGGCCCTCTCAATTTCCGGGGGGCATCCCAGTAAAAATCAAGGAGTTTTGGAAGCATCATTTGTGGGAAGGTACAAACATCCTTGTCTTCTGTACCCTGGGCATACCTACAATCCATATGTTGTTACAGCATCCCCTGTTTTCAAAATCATTTATTTTACTCCATAAGTGATGCACTTGTTGTTCTTAATAGGCAGTGCTATTGCCTGAATGGATGCCTGGATGTCCATTCTGTGATCACTTCCCTCATTATCTGCAGTCCGGTATTCTACAGCCCCTACCTCTGGCCCCAGTCATGTACAGTGCACCTCAGCTGTGGAATGTCTTGTATAATGACCTGCAACATTTATTTTATTTCCATCGGGTCCATGGTACTTACTACCATTGCCTTCCTGAAGCGCCACTGCCACATTCCTGCTTCTGACTGCTGACTGATGTAGGAATGAATTTGATATCTCAGGGTTTGTTTATCCAGTTTAGAAAATGTAAACTATGCTGAGCAGCTCACAACTCACACTAATGTGCTAGGTCAGTTAGAAGAGAGGACTGACTGGTTAATTGAATGGATGTTAAAAGATTCAATTATGAGGCTCTAGAGCTCTTTACATAAGTGGCCATCTTGGTCATGGTATGCACATGCTCCCCATCTTCTTATTCGTCTTAATACATGTGAGAATGTCAACATTTATAGGAGGCAGGCTTGTCCTTCTGCCAGTTGTTATTATGGACCTAGCTAGGATGAAAGCATGCTTTGGTAATATGCTAAATGGAGGGCAGGACAGATATCCAATGGCCAGGTGTGTCAAGCCAGAACATTCATTTGCTTTGCACTAATAATACACAGGATCAACCTCTAACGATAGCTGTACTGTGGTGTTATTGTCAATGCCCTTCCAGGGTAACTGCTGCTTCAGTGCTTTTGGACAGAGATGGTTGTCTTTTAAATTGCTTTCTTGTTTTGGGCACACAGGATCAAAACCAGTGAGATAATATGGCTGGTTCCCCCAACCCTTGGGTGGTGGCACTGATGTGACACACCAGGGGGTCTTTATTTATTTATTTATTTATTTATTTATTTACAACATGTTTCACGAGGAAAGACAACATGAACTGCGGAACAGCTCATTTCCAGAAGTGTCCGAGGGGGTACAAAGGCAGGGAGAGCAATTCAACAAATATAAACATTGTTACATAATAACACAATACAAGAAAAACATTTTTTTTATTATAGAGGCAGAGTAGAGGATACAGTGCAATAAACATATGCCAAGGGCAGAGGTAGAAACCTCTAAGAGAACTTACATGGAACCACCCTAGGCCCAAGTCCAGGAGGTCATAGGGTGCAAAAATCAAGACGTGTTGGGGAGTAGGGAAGCAAGTCTTCAGTAAGTGCTAGAGGAATCCTAGGAAAGAACAAGGGTAGTGGGGAGAGGGATGGGAGATAGAGAGTCAGATCCAGGGAACCCCCTTCAGGATGTATAGAACCCTGCAAGGAAGGCAGGACCAGACAAGAAAATAGGTTGAGAGAGAGAGAAGGAGAGAGGTGATTTGGTGACTAGTAATAAAGGAGCGCAAAGCTGGAGGAAGGGGAAAAGAGTGGCTGAGACATCAGCAGAATAGTGAATTGGGATAAGTGTGGAGAAAGTAAAATGTACTGGGCAAAGGGGTCTTTCTAGTAGGATAGAGGGGGAGGGGTACAGGGGAGGGGAAGGTATGGGCAGGGAAAAAGTGCAGTATATGGGCAACGAAGGAGCATAGGGCTTGGGAGAAGGGGGAAGGATGGATGGACAGACAAGGGATATCAAAGTATTGACGTTAGAGAGAGGGGTGTAAGGGAAGGGATGATGGGGGAGAAGCAGGTGCATTTAGGGACAAAGTAATTGTGAAGGACTGGAGACAGGGAAAAAGGGGTCAAGGAAAGTCGAATGGGTGAAGGAAGAGTTCCGGAGTTTAGGGAACTGATAGGAGAAGCTTCTTGACTAATGGAAGTGTGGCGGCGAAGAATGGCAAGAATCTGAGGATCTAAGAGGGTGGGAGCTGGCAGCGGAGAAGAGAGCAAGGAGGAGAGGTTGGAGGTTGGGACCCAAACCAGAATTTGGAAGTGAACTTAGTACAATGGAGAGGTGCCTGCACTCGAGGGAAGGTGGATCAAGAGAGTGATGAAGGGTGCAGTGGTGAATGAGAGAGAGAGAGGCAAGGGCAAAACAACAGAAAGCATTGAAGAGGAAGTCCAGTCTGGCAAGGGAAGACTTAGGAACAGCACTGTAGACTATGTCGCCACAGTTGAAGATGGAGAGAATAATTTTCTGAATAATATCATGCCTCACCGGAAGTGGTAATGTACTTCGGTTTCTGTGAAGGGTGCCAAGCTTGGCACACAGTTTTTCAGGATAGCATCAATATGTTCAGAAAAATTAAGGCGGTGGTTGAGCCAGACACCTAGGTATTTAAAAGAGTTAGAGTCCTCTAATGTGGTCATGTCCTAACAAAGACAGACTCTCTGTCTGTGTCTGATATCTTCAACCTTTGCAGATTATTTGTGAGGGCATTTGGCACTACTGCTTAAAGAGTTGGCATACTGCCTAAAGCTAGTTTTTAAAAGCAGTCACTCATTACCTTTTATATCCGAGGTACTTCTTTTCCCTTTGGTTAATTCGAAGCTTGCTCACCTGATGTTAGAAGGTGTGGTGTGTGGGACAACGCTATGCCTAGCAGCTGACATATCTCTGTCTCTATCCCCTTCCCCTATCTACATCATCAGCATTGCAACCTCACTGATGGTGACATCACTGCTTCTTTGGAACAGCCACTTAGTGGCTGCCAGGTCAGTCACATGTGATGTCAATGTCAGTGAAGCACAATGCTGATGATGGTAGTGATGAAGAGATAGATGTCATTTGCCATTCTAAGAGTTGTTCACACATCCAGAACAATATTATAACATAGAAGGCTTTGTAATGAGCAAAGGGAAAAAGAAAAAAAATGCTTCAAAGAAATAAGTTACAAGTGAGTACTTCTTAAACATAGAAACATAGAAACATAGACTTTGACGGCAGATAAGGACCGCTAGGCCCATCTAGTCTGCCCATTTCCCTACCTACAGGATAGGCCGCAGATCCTAGTTAACCAACAGCCTATATCTTCCTGCCCCCCACAAGAATTGCCTTATGTCTGTCCCATGCATTCTTGAATTCTCCCACAGTTTTAGACCCCACAGCTTCCTCAGGAAGGCTGTTCCATGCATCCACTACCTCTCTGTGAAATAATACTTCCTCACATTGCCCTGAACCGCCCTCCTTCTATCTTTAAATTGTGTCCCTTGTTCTTGCAAGTCTCTTTTTCTGAAACTGCTACCCTCTTGGACTTTGTTGATTCCTTGAGGTACTTGAAAGTTTCTATCATGTCCCCCTCTCCTTCTTTCCTCAAGGGTATACATATTAAGCTCCTTTAGTCTCTCCTCCTCGGCTACTCTGCAGACCCTGCACCATTTTGGAGCACCTCCTCTGGACTGCCTCTTTCCTGTCTATGTCCTTGGGAGATGGGGTCTCCAGAACTGGACACAGTATTCCAGATGGGGTCTCACCAACTGTCTGTACAGAGGGATAACAACTTCCTGTTTTCTGCTGCTGATGCCTCTCCCTATACATCCCAGTATACCCCCGGCCCTCCCTACTGCCTTCTCACATTGCTTGATAACCTTAAGGTCATCTGATATGATTACCCCCAGGTCCCTTTCCTGTTTTGTTGTTGTTACTACCTCCCCACCCATTGTGTATTTTCCCTGGGTTCTTGTTTCCCAGGTGCATTATTTTGCACTTTTGCATTGAATCCTAGCTGCCATCGTCCGACCATTCCTCCAACCTTGCCAAGTCCCTTTTCATCCTTTCCACACCTCCTTGTGTATCAACCCTGTTGCAGATCTTTGTGTCATCTGCAAAAGGCATACTTTCCTTCCGGTCCCTCTGCAATGTCACTGATGAAGACATTAAAAGGATCGGACCCAATACTGAACCCCCTGCGGTACCCCACTAGTAACCGCCTCTTTTCTTCAGAGGACTCCATTTACAATTACCTTCTGTGTCCTGTTGTCCAGCCAATGTTTTACCCAGGCTACCACCATGGGACCCACTCCCAGGCTGGTTAATTTGACTAATAATCTTTTGTGTGGGACTGTGTCAAATGCCTTGCTAAAGTCTAGGTAGGCCATGTCCACAGCCCCTCCCTGGTCTACTACTTTGGTCACCCAGTCAAAGAAATCTATTAGATTCATCTGACATGACCTTCCCGCTGTGAACCCATGCTGCCTTGGATCCTGTGCTCCACTGACCTCTAGGTACTCAACTATTCTTTCCTTCAGAAGTGACTCCATCACTTTCCCTACCACAGAGGTCAGACTGACAGGTCTGTAGTTTCCTGCCTCTGTCTTGGTCCCACTTTTGTGAAGGGGAATCACATCCGCCTTCCTCCAGTCCTTGGGTACCACACCATCCTCCCATGATTTATTAAAAAGAGTAGCCAGTGGTTTCGCTAGTTCCTTCCTTAATCCTTTTAGAATTCTGGGGTGAATTTCATCAGGACCCATTTCTTTGTCCACCTTCAGTTTTAGGAGTTCTTGCAGAACCCTTTCTTCTGTGAAAGGACTGGGATCGACCCCCCTATCAGGAGTGCTTCTGTTAATTGGATTAGGCACTTCCCCCTCCTCTTTTGTGAATACTGAGCAGAAATATTCGTTCAGTATTCCTGCTTTTTCACTGTCCCCCCTCTGCCCACCCACCGTTCATTCTATTCAGCCTCACTATCCCTCCCTTTGTCTTTCTACGCTCGCTGATGTACCTATAAAAGGTTTTATCCCCCTTCTTAACTGAGTTGGCTATCTTTTCCTCAGTTTGGGCCTTTGCTATTCTGACTTCCTTCCCTGCTTCTTTCTGCCTTAACTGGTACAGCTCTCTGTCCTGCTCCTTCTGTGTTTCCTTATACTTCTGGAATGCTATCTTTTCTTCCTGACTTTCACAGCCACCTCTCTTGAGAACCATAGTGGCTTTTTCTTTGTTTTGATTTGTTTATTTGCTTCACACAAGGCTTGTTGCCTCTGTGATGGCAGTTTTGATAATTCCCATTGTTGCTCCACCTCCTTCTAGCCTGTTTGCTAGTGCTTTTCTGAGCACTCTCCCATCTTGCAAAGTCAGCCTCCTAAAGTCCAGTACCCTCACTTTTGTATGGCTTGACTCTGTAGCTGAGTTTAACGTGAACCACACTGTTTGATGGTCACTTGTCCCCAGATGGCAACCTACTTCTAGATCTGAGATCCTCTCACTGCCCCCGTTTGAGAGTACGAGGTCTAAGATTGCTCCCTCACGAGTCAGTTCCGAAACTAGCTGTCTAATGCCTGCCACCTGTAGGGCGACAAGAATGGCCCCATGTTGGATATGGCTGCAGCAAATGTGCTTCAGTTAACATCTGGTATATTGAGGTCTCCATCAACAGTATCTCCTTTCTCTGCCATTCTAAGAATGCCTTCCATCATATCTTGTCCATTCCTTCCCCTGACATGGGGTCTGTACAACCCCTGTGCGGATTGTGGTGCCTTTCCAGTCTCCAAGGTGACCCACAGTGCCTCCTCTCCTCCCTGTTTACTCTTTTGTTCAGTTGCTTTTATCCCTTCCTTTACATAGAGAGCTACTCCTCCCCTCTTTCCCCTGCTCTCTCCTGTAGGTTATGTACCCTGGTATGTTAACATCCCAGTCATGGTTCTCTGTGTACCATGTTTCTGTGACTGCTATGATATCAGGCATCCCTCTTCCATTAAGGCCACCAGCTCAGGAGCTTGTTGCCCAGACTACGAGCATTGGTACTCATTACCCTCCATTTCCTGATGGCCTTACCCTTTTGCCCCATCCCTGTCCTTCTTGCCTTTGTCACTTTCTCCATTTACCCCTGCCCTTCTCCCTATCGACACCTCCATGTTGGTGTTTGCCACACTTACTACCATGATTGTTTGTGAGGCTAGGATTTCCTGCTCCTTTTCCAGTGCCTCCCAGCAGCTGGTTTAAAAGCTTGCCAATGAAGCATTTAAACCTATCACCTAGGATCCTGGTTCCCTCCCGGACAGATGCAGCCCATCATGCCAGTATAGGCTTGCATCACTCCAGGTGGACCCCAGTCCCCAATGAAGCCAAATCCCTGAGCTCCACACCAGTTTTTCAACCACTGATTGAATCCCATGAGTGCAGGAACACCCTAGCCTCTCCTATGCCATAGATGGGTAGCACCTCCGAGAAGGTTACGTGCGTGCTACTTGACTAAGGCCCCTCCCCAATTTCACAAACTCTTCCTGCACTTCTCTAATCCCTTTCTTAGCCAGGTCATTTGTCCCTAGGTGGACAATGACATCCAGCTCCCTCCCCTGTGCAGCTACTCCGGCAATCCTGAGGATTCGCTCCCTGTCCCTCCAAGCCATGGCGCCAGGCAGGCACCTTACCTCCCTCTCCCCTTCCTTGCCCAGTTCTACCTTCCTAACAATGGAGTCCCCCACCAGGAGTTGTTTCCTTCCCCTGCAGGGTCCCCTGCCACCCTCCTGTGGGTCTCCTTTGTGGAGGTTCCCAGCATCCTCCTTGGTCTCCACTGTAGGTGCCTCCATAGAGGAACCACACTTTGCCAGAATGGCATAGGAATTGTGGAGAGGTACAACTGGAGGGATGTGCCTCTGTTTCACCACCCTCACCCATTAAAATTTGTATTATTTTCCTGTCTTCCTGCTTTGGCTCCACAAGCTCTTTAAAACTGATCCAGCCTTAACTCCTCAATGATAATTTGAATATACTTCCCCTGATGCTTTGCATTAGTGGGGTATGTGAAATGTTGTATTTGTTTGAAACTTGGCTTTCCCAGCCCACTGGATAGAGGTACACATGTGGCACACTCACGAGTCCAAAAAAGGTTGAAACATATATTTTGTGTCTGCTGTTTTCAGCTTTTGCAGATTGTTTGTGGGCCATTGGCATAATTTTGTCTTGCTAAAAGCTGAACCAGCCTTAGTACTTTCGTGATTTCCATATACTTCCCATGATGCTTTGCAATGGTGGCTATGTGTAATTTTATACCACTAGGTTTATCGACTATTCAATTTTATTGTCACACTAGGGCATTTTTCTCTTTAGAAAATGTATTACTAACTTAATTATAGAAATGAGGTGTACAAATAAATGTTCATTCCATTCTTTTTAGATGAGCATGAGAGCTGATAATATCATTCACAAACCAGGAAAGTCAAACTTCTGACAGCTGCGTGTAGTCTGCTGCAAAACTGTTTGATTAAATTTCCATGCGTGTTTGCTTTAAAATGTACCAAGCACAATATGTAAAGGCCATTAACAAATTCTTATTTCTGTTTGAATTCTGCTTGCAATTTGTTTCCCCCAGGATGTGCTTATGCAGTTAGAATAAGTGTTTCTATTGAATACTCATTTTTGAGAGAGTTTGAATTAATGCATGGATTTACTTTTTTTTTACCACTGAATATTTTTAATAGACTTATCAATACAATGACACATTATACTCGGCCCACATTTATGGCACCCAAATGATTTCTGGAGGATATGGGCCAGACTTCAACAATTTTTTTGAATACCAAGGAGTTGTATTTCTAGTGTAACAGATAAAATGTAACTTATTTTTTTAACCCTGTGAATGGAAAAGTGCAAATGTCAAGAACGTTGCCTTCACTCATTCATACTGATTTGTTTGTAACAGTTGAGAGTATGTTTTTTATACGTTGCAAAAAACTTTATTTAGGCACTAGTTAGTGTTGTAGTGTAAACCCTCAAATGTAGGGAAAACTAACTTCTGCATTATATTTTAAGGCAAGGAAATTGACTCACACACCAACAAATCTTTTCTTAGATTCTTTTAGAGAGCATGCTGACAGTCATTCAAAACCAAGCCCTAGGAACACTACAACACACCACAGATTTACCAAGATTCAGGATAACTGTTTACTCTAAGGTCACATTTTCCTACTTTTGTGACTGTAGCCTAAATGTTTTTTTTTTTTTTATTTTTTTGCAAATAATTCCCATCATTTTTTAGAAGATATTTTAAGAAGAGAGCACACTAATTTGTACTGCAATTGCATGCCAAGCACTTCTTGGGATTGGTGACATCGTCTCTCACTTCATATTACATACCAAGGAGTCCTTGGTGTCCAGTGGTACTTGGTTCTCACCCTCTATGCCTGCCTCCCTCCACATCCTGCCCCATTCCAAGTAGCTTGATGGTGTCTATTGACATGCCTACCCATGCCCTCTCAGTTCTAGGGCTCTCTTCTGTCCGGTAGCACACTACCTTCTCCACATCCCATGCTAAACACTCCTTGGTGTCAAGTGGCACCCCTCCTCACCCCATTCCATCCCATCATAAGTCTCTCATGTTCATTGGCATGTCCCTCCTTATTCTATCCCTGTGCCATTGCTCTGTTAAATCCAGTGGCACATGTTCCCTTTTTGTTCTATACCTAGCAGTCCCTGTCAGCCAGTGGACACCTGTCCCCTACCTTGTCCCTGTGCCTAGTGATATCTGTGGTTCAATGGCACCCTCTCCCTCTCTCTCCCTGTGCCAAGCAGTCCATGATATTCACTGGCATCTCCTTCTTTTCCAGTGTCCCATGCCAAGCAGTCCCTGTTGTCCAGTTGCGCTACTTTCCCTTACCCTATCCCTCCGCCAAGTGCTTCTTTTTGCAGAGATACAGCCCTTCCATCTTACTGTCACATGTCACTGGAACATGCAGTGGATGTCCTCTACCTGGATTTCATCAAGACCTTTGACTCAGTGCCTCACAGTAGGCTGACCTGCAAGTTGAATAGTCTGGGAGCAGTGAAGAAACTGGTCAGATGGGTCAAGAACTGGTTGCAAGGTAGACAGCAGAAGGTATTAGTGAGGGGGGAGGCATCTGACCCAGGGCAGTAACAAGTGGTGTACCACAGGGCTCAGTGCTAGGACAGGTTTTGTTTAGCATTTTCATAGCCGACATTGCAGAGGAATGGTCTTACACTTTTTCAGCCTGGTTTCAATGCCAAGATGTGCAAAGTGATGCATTTAGGAGGCAAGAACCCAGGACACAATTACTGTCTGGAGGGTGTCCCGTTAACAAACTCCAAGGAGAAGAAAGATCTGGGAGTGCTGGTAACTGGGGAGATGAACCACTCTGCTTAGTACAGGAAGGTGGCAGCAAAGGCAAACAGAATGCTAAGTTGCATAGCAAGGGATATTACTTCCAGGAGTGTGGAGGTCATCTTGCCCCTGTACAGGTCCCTGGTAAGACCACACCTAGAATACTGCATGCAGTTCTGGCACCCCTACTTGAAAGGGACATTGAACTACTGAAGGGGTAAAGCACAGGGCAATGAAAATGATCCTGGAGTTGGGGACAGACCATATGAGGAGAGACTGAGAAAGTTCAATATGATACCCCGGAGGAAGGAAAGGAGAGGGTGTTATGATTGAGACCTTCAAGTACCTGAGGGGTCTGAACAGTGCAGACACCAGGTGTATGTTCAGTCTGAAGGGTGGAAGGGAAACCAGGGGACACTCTATGAAGTTGGAAGGGGTCAGGTTCAAGAGGGAATGGAGGAAGCACTATTTCACAGAAAAGGTGCTGGCAGGGTGGAACGCTCTGCCAGAAGAAGTTGTATTGCTGCCGGGTGTTGGGGGCTTCAAGAGGGGGTGGGACAGATTCAAGGGGAGGGTACAAACCTGGAGGGGGCATGAGATGGGGGGAGGGCATATGAGGAAGGGGACAGCTGCAGTTTAATGGACTGAAGTGCTGCACACTCTAGCAGACTACAGTATATAGACCAAATGGCCTGTATTTGCTGGAAATTTCATATGTTTGTATGTTCATTAGTTATTCCTGCTGTCAAGTTGCAATGCCCTTCCTCTCCCATCCTATGGCAGAAGTCTCTGATGTTCACTGCACATCTCACCCTATCTCCATACCAAACAGTCCCGGCATCAGTGGTACCCACATCCTGTTTCACCCTCCCCTGCTGATATCAGTGGACTCTGCTGTCTTACCTCTTCAGCTAGTCACCATCAGTTTAAGATTGGCACTAAACTGCAACCATATAAATAACATGACAGAACCAGCAGAAGAGGTGAAAGGATAGCTGTGCTGTTAACTATTTTGAGAGGGGGAATTCGTGGGAGGGGAAGTGTTTGATAGTTCCATAGATGGGCTTCTATTGTTGCATATTAGGCTGCAGCAGGTTGAGGGTGTTTGCTGAGATGGAGGATGGACTACCATTGTCAGACTAAGTTCTGGGTGGGTGCTGGGCTATAAGGTTGTGGGGTTAGAAAGGGTACCCTGTCCCTAGTGCTAGACTTTAAGTTAGAGACATGGGTGTTTGTTTATATGAGAGAAGGGCTTCCTGTACTGGACTGATGTTTGAGGAGGAGGACTGCAGATATTAATAGACTTTAATTTTGGGGGTTTGAGAATGTTTGTTGGCACCATTGATGGGTTACCAATGTTGCATTTTGGAGTCAGTGGGTAATAACAACAACAATGCTGAAGTCACAATGATTGCATGACTATAATCTTATTTTACTGTCTTGTGATTACCAGTGCATGAAAGCAACTTAAGAAAAATCTGAAAAATTTACTGTCATACATGCATGGCTGAAATGTCCTAAAAGCTAATGTAGCAAGTTCATTTTACCAGAGAATCAATAACTTTTTCTTTTTATTGTTTGCCAATGGGGTAAGGTGCACTAGCACAAGCACCTGTTTTCCAGGGTGACCGGGAGCACTGGGGTGGTTAAGTAATTTGCTGAGAGTCACACTGTATGCAAGTGGAGGTTGTAGGAATCAAACCAGATCTGCTGGGTGCACCAAGCTCATTCACAGCTCATTACGCTAACCTTGAAAACAACAAATGGCTGCACTCAGCACAAATATTTATCACACACCAAACCCTATTTTAGCTGTATAAATGGAGTTTTATTCAGACTCTGTTCAACAAGGAATTAGTCAAATCAAAAAACTGGTCAGGGATGAAGACCAATTAATTGTCAAAGTGCTGGGGTAATTCCTCATTGGACAGAGTCTGAATAAATCCATATACATTTTATATTGCTATTGATATATATAGAGTATATGCATGTGCCGTGCGTGTTCAGGCCCCTGTGCCAGCTCATACTGTAGGGATGAATAAGGGGTGATGCTGCAGAGCAAAGCATTGGAGAGCAGACGGGGATAGATGAAATCCCCTTGAGCCACAATGCCCAACTGGACTTCCTAACCCACCTCCACCTTGCTGACTCCTCCATCTGGTCAGCCATCCAGCCGAATGATGATATATGCTCTGATGCCTGGACCCAACTCATAGGTCCCATCTGTGGGGGATATGCCACAGATTACTGGTTTAGAGGCCAGAGTTTGGAGTGAGGAAAGGCAGAAAAGGAGTGTAACAATCAGGGGTTCCAAGGGTGGAGAAGGAACACTGAGGGAGATGGAAGGATGGCCAGAGCCCCAGGGTTGCTACACAAATAAAGTAGAAGAAAAGAGAAATGGGGCATGGTTAGCAGCAGGATGCATCTGGGAGAAGCTCTAGTCTACCAACTTTAAAGTAGATTATTTTACAATCCAAAGCCAAAGAAAATCAAAAGGCTACCTGAATTTTACAGCCCTCTTTGCACTGAACTGAATAATATAGTTTTTGATATTCTTTATGAATGGCATGACAGCAGGAATTCAGAGCTGACCAAGCAGGCAGAGGCAGGGGAAGCAGGTGACTTGAGCACTAAGGCTGGCAGCAATGAACAGTCGACAAATGCTGCACTGCTGAAAGCAATCAAGGTCTTAGATGCTAAAATGGAGACTCTGAATAATGGATTCTCTGTGGTGGAAGGAAAACTGACTTTAGTATCCACCAAGGCACAAAAGTGAGCAAAACAGCCACTAACCCGGCTACAGTGGTTACTGGTGTAATCACTGGAAACACAATACTGTGGCTCCATTTGAAACATCTTGAAATTGGAACAGGACTGGGTGTATTCGGCTGCTCAGAGTGAAAGAAGGTGAGAAGCATCATGACTTACTTGTGTTCAGCCAGGACCTGTTGGAACAAAGCTTGGAGCTGTGGAGGGCCAACTACTTAAGACCTACCGGATAACACCCTAACATAGCCCCACTGCAGTGGCGCAACCAAGAACCATCTTAATTGTGGCAGTGGGAGTGCACAAAAGGGACAGAATCCTGGGTGAAGCTAAGAAGGAAGGCCAATTAAGAGCCATGAATGGATTGCTGCTTTATTTTTCCCCCAATTTAAGTTTTGCTACCAGAATGCAGCAGAAATGTTTTGTTGTACTTTGGGCAGGATTAAATACTCTTTAGATGACCTATGTGTTGTAGTTCCCTGCCTGACTGCAAATCACTTATGCCAGCAAAACATTCATGAATTCTGACTCCTCAGAGGCAGGTAAGCATCATTAAGCCATAACAAATTGATTTTACTTGATCAGACAATGCTGAAGCCTCTGAGGGGGTGACTCTCTGATTGTGCTGTTTTCACGGTTTCTCCTAATGTACAGCTGAATTGCAAATGCTAATGTCTGCTTCACAGGCTTGCTAGCAATACTACAAATAAGTCCATGATATATTTAAGAGACACACTTTATGTTATTCATGGTAATGATGCTGAGAAGTCATGTATATACAACAGAATAAAACACATTTGGAAATCCCGCTTGGCAGATGGCTCTTTGTAGCCTGTGAGGCAATGTGAGTGGAACAAAATGGCTGCTGCTTTATGGGAAAGTGTAGCACTACATCACACCTGCAGGAGTTGATTCTTCAGTACACAGCAGTATTTGTTGCCTCACACTGGGTCATCTAGCTTTTGAAAATGTAGGCAGATACAATGCTGTGTAGTTTCTGGGTGCAAGTACATTAATCAATAACCAATTATTATACTGAATCGGGTTATATACTCAGAATGTTATAAGTATTAATTGCTGTTATCGGTTCTATCAAAGGTGAATATACAACAATTTTAAAGTTTGCCATGGCTCGCTGAATGAGTTGTTTGAAATATATGACTTAACGGTATACCATTATGTGGGTCACTCAAATTGAGCGACTCAATTTGAGCGCCAGTGATGTGAGCGAGTGTGAGAGGTTAGCGAGGAGCAGTAAGAATGAGGGTTCTAGGGGAAGAACAGCGAGTGAAGAGTACAGCAATTAGAAGAGTGAGGTATAAAGACTGGGCATGTGAGAGGTAATTTGGCCAGGCAGTTCCCAGCTGGCCATTTGGTCTCGTGGTTAGAGCGTATGTCTGCAGTGTGGGAGGATCAGGGTTTGGATCTGGCTAGGCATGTGTGCACAATGCCCCTTTTGAATGTTCTTGGTACTTAGATTTTTTTTTCCATTCCCTGATTTCCCCATTTTGAGGTGCATGTCTCCCACTGTCCTGGATGTGGTCTCCCCATGATGACTTGAGTCCCAGAATAGCCCCCTTCAAGTTATCTCCAGTACCCAAGTTTCAGCCCCAGAGTTGATTTTAATTAGTAAGAGGTGTGTGGGGCACTTAGCCTACATAAAAAAGTTTGGATTAATTATCACTCCTGGATTGTGTGTTGCAGACCCTCACTCATTGAGAGTCCACTGTTGTGCACAGTCGCTGCCTTCGTTTCCGGCGATGTTCACTCGCTTATGTGCATGTCACATTTATTCTTTCACTATTCTGACATGGAACCAACTTAACTGAAATTGTGAAACTGCTCTTTTCCTAATGCATTCCTCTAAGTTGTTCTAACAATGATTATCTTTCGAAAGCGTTTACATGGACTATAGCAACACAGGTGATGTACATAGTGCTGCCTGCAGAGTTCAAAATTTTAGAACTTCTAATTCAACACCAGCCCATGGTCTTGGCTGTAGTAGTTATTTTGAAAATATCTAGAAACCAGTATTGAGTTACTTTTGTGTTTCAATGTAATATAGTTACTTGATCCTCACAAGCTGTAACAAAGTAAGACAAGTGACAAAGTTCGCTTATTATACAATATGTTTTAGCAACATTCTGTACTTGAAGTCAAAGGAAATTCATATGTAATATGCATATCTGAAATTAATAAAACACATTTTAAAAGAGGAAATACATTTAGAATGTTTTTGTTACAGCAGAATTTGCAGTGCTTGTCAGGCCCAGCTGTGCAAGCCCCAGAGACCTGAAGGTATAGTAAAGGGAAGGAGCCAGGGCAGTAGGCAGCCAGCGAGTGTGGGCTAGCAGCCTGCCAATGCCCACTGCTAGTTGCCATTTTTTTCTTTGTATTAACAACAAAAACAAAAGCTTTGATATTCTCAGAAATTGGTAGAGTATTTGCTGTGTGTCAGGCTCCGCAAGTGCCTGAGGTCTGAAGTTAGAATATGTGATGAGGCCTAGCCATGGGCAGCTAATAAGTCTCAGCTGATAGTTTGCTGTAGTCAAGCAGCAGTGGAAAAGCAGAGAACAAGGAGATGAGGGTGTGAAGACATCCCGAAGCAGCAAAGAAAAACAAGAGTGGATTCAGGTTAGCCAGAGCCCCTCAGAAAGTATGGCAGGGGAACCTGAATAAGAAGTACTGTATATAATGTATCACACATTGTGGGTATCACTTGCCATGGCACAGCAAGTGTTTGGAATCAGCTATTAATTGCTGCAAAAGGCAGACAAAAGGGCAGCAGGCACAGATTTTTTAAGTGGAGCAGGAGTAGGAAGATAATTAGGGGGAGCCTGGGGATAGACCGTGTGTACCTGTCACAGTTCCCCTGTCTGACAACTGACTTAACTCACTTCACCAACACATCCATCAACCTCTGGTGCAAATTTACCACTGGGCTTTTCCATTCTTGTCCAACTTTAGTTCTCTGCTCATGTAGTACAAAGCCATCAGACATGGGAATCCCAGTTTGCTTTCAGGAAGTCCACAGCTGTTTCCTGTAGTATAAATAGTCTCAAGTTAACTAAATACAGTATGTGCTCTCAGAGATGGAACCAAAGAGTTTTAAAGTAAATTAAATTACCCTTTTTTATCACTGCACTCTCACAGAT
Source organism: Neoceratodus forsteri (assembly GCA_016271365.2). NCBI lineage: Eukaryota > Metazoa > Chordata > Ceratodontiformes > Ceratodontidae > Neoceratodus > Neoceratodus forsteri. The sequence goes on along the minus strand of CM057456.1, from coordinate 1,635,340,690 downwards.
ACATTGAATATACAATATTCCATTTTTACACCACATACTTGATATACCAACACTTCTTGGGAAATATTGAACACACTAAGGAAATCAAAATAAAGAGTATTACATGACAGGGAAATACAAGATAGAATAAAGGTTAAACTAGACTAAAGTCAACATTCTCACCCCTTTTGTCTTTCCTTGAAAGAAGACTTTCCCCATAGGACTTCACTTCCCCAAGAGGATTCTGCAGCAGTTTGCAGAAGGGCTGTCTCTTAGTTGCAGACAGTGGTCACAAAGCTACCATAATGCCACAGAGCTAGGACATGTGATATCCACAGTAACTGTTTTGTTAATCTGTGTCATGGAACCAGTTCCCTTTCAATTGCACAAGAAGGCCACCATAATGCTGGCTAGCTCAGCTTCTTGAAGACCAGCTATTTACATTTAAACAGGTTTAACTCTCCTTAAGCAAAGATCCATCACCTATAGTACACTGCTTGTGTGGGCTGGTGAGAGGTACAGCACAGAGTGTTTGCCTACTTCTGGCTTCTTAGATGAGCCAGAATTCCCTTTTGAATGCTTGTAGTCAGACTTAAATGGCCACTCTCAGGATTGTTTTGCTGTGAACCGAAGGCCATCATGAACAGAACAATGGCCTACAGCGCATTTCCACTAAAACAGCAGATATTTTATGTCACAAAAACAAAAGCAGAAAAAGAGATTTATATGCATGCTGCTCCACAGTACCTGATAGAAGTGGTTACAACAGCAGTTCTGGCAAGGAGGAAGGGGAGTATATGAGGCATGTGGCATGTATGAAATCAAAAAAAGAAAGACAGTGGTTTTTAAAATAACAAGAAGAAAGAGGTCCCAAAAATTCAAGATAAAACACAACCCCCTAAAAATACAGGGGTCAAGGATAAGGAAAGACAGGGCCCCAGCGGACAGAGCTCAGGCAGAGGAATTGGCTGATGAACATTTACATGAGTGGACCGAACTGGTGGAGGAGGAGGAGGTGAAGTCAGATGTGGAAAAAGAAAGCCACATTAACAGCCACCACTTGAAAGAGTGCCACTTGGCAAGACCAAACCACTGACATCAGTGAATTGAGATTTCTTCAATGTAAACACCGAACCACAGGTATGTGTAGTGTGCCTTATGTAAGGACAGTTTTAGCCAGATTGAGGAGGGAACATGATTGAGAAAATCTACCAAGAAAAGGTGTTTTTTCAGGTTGCATCGTTCTCAGTATGAGAAGGGGTGCAAATGCATGGTTTCAACACCATCAGCCAGAGATGCTGTTGATGATGACGATGGACAGGGAGTGCAGAATGTCGAGGGTTGAGAGAAAGAAGGAAGTCATAGACGTTTAAGTGACAGTGCAACCCTGTTGTTCTCCATTTATAGTTTGGTTTTTTTTAGCCGAGCCACATGTACATTTTTGAGAAGCCACAAATCAATCCATGGGTGTGACAAAAGTAGGATTCCACAACACAACTGCCATAGTGGTAACAGTCAACACTCCACAAACGGCTTACCACATTTCAAAATGAATCCATCAATCTTTATTTGCCAACAGACAACAGCAGTATCCAGATAACTTGCTCAGTTCACACTCAGTTTTATACAGTTTTTAAACTCCATGTTTTCACCTGCTAACTGTCGCAATCCCAAGCTTACACCGAAACCCACATGTCTACTGACGTTTCAGTGTCATAATGACATCTTCCTCAGAGTGTGGGGTAAGAAGTACTGGCACCATTTAAAAGCTAGCTTATTAAAGTAACAGTGCCTAAAAACTACAGCAATATCTATTCAGTGTTAGTGCAAGCAGACAAAAATGCACAGTACCCATGTCTAAAAAGTGCAAAACATACCCAGTCCACAATTTTAATGTACTACAGTGCAACCTACAATTAAAATCCATGACTGACATAAATTGCTTTATGGCCTATCTAACTTGAGTTGAGTAGTAGCTGAATGCTGACCTGTTGAGGAGAAGCAGGTATAGCAGGGGACTGAAAAGCCAGCTTTATTACTATAAAATGTAAATCACCATTATCTATACCTTAATTTATTTCAGTCCCTTTCCAAAATGACTTGCTGCTACTGTGATTTGGAAGTTTGTCTCCCTGTTCTATCTTCCCATTGCAGGGTGCCTAGAGTCTGTTTGGTGGAAGAGCCCACCCCCCGGACAAGAGAAGGCAGTGAGCCCTGTTGAGGGTTGTCCACCTTTAGGAGACTGAGAGATGACTCTCCATAAGCAATAGATTAATGCAAGACTGAATGACACAACCAGTATAACAAATTTGCTTTTTGAATACAATTTGAAAGCTTCCATGAATTGTGAATATATGATCTTCCAGAATTTTTGACTCAACTTGACAACATTAGAGCACGTTTTCTCTATCCCACAAACCTAGAAAGTCACTTTAAAAAGAGGGGAGTGTTTCTGTATGTTATTGTATGTACTGTTAAGTGTTTTTTCTCCCCTAAACAGCATTCCTAAATAATTTCTACTGTTAACTGCCTGTCTGAGTTGTGTTGTATAGCTAAAGTAATTTAAAAAGCCCACCAATTGGTCATCTGATCGCCCAACTATAGGCTATATTGCACATGCATGACGTTCTCTGATAAATTCTTTTGAACAAAGAAGCTGCTGCATGCAGAACAAGGGGCCTAACTATTAGAGCAGCAATGATTTCAGCATTGGCAAGCTGCTAAGCCCTTGGTTCCTCTTGCAATATTATTTTTTTTTGGCAGATACACAGATTGGTTCCTTATGTAAAGGAAAGACAGAGCCGAGGACAGAGGAGTTAGGCTATTTACTATATCACTATAGAACAAAACCAATGGGTGTGTGAACATTTCTATCTACAATAATAAGTATCTTAATAGTTTGTAATTAAGGGATTTAACACAGCTGCTGCACTAAAAATACATTTAAATCATGCTGTACCCCTTGCTGCTAGAACAAAGGTGAGGAAGACATTTACACTCTAGTCACTTAGTTACTGCTGCATAGTTATTGCTGGTACCCAGTATTAATAATTAATTTTAGTAATTTTATAACTGTTACCCTTAATGTTACATTAATGATTTTACATATGGGGCTGAGAACATATACATAGGGGCCCAGATATTCAAAAGGGTTGCACATGGCACAACAGTGTTGTGCCATGCGCAACCCACTGTTGTGCCCCAACACAATATTCAAATGGGAATTGCACCTGCCACAAATCCCGATGCACAGGATTGCATCAGTAATGTATGCAGGCACAGGTAGGGGGTGTGTCCATGCATACTCTGCACATCCTGATATTCAGCCCGGGATGTGCTGAGCTATGCATGCACAACCCCTACTTGTGCTGCACAAAGATAATCCAAAAAAAAAAAGGAACAATGGCCAGCCACCCACAGGTGAGCTGCCGTATTGCAGGGCGCAACATGGCAGCTTCCACTTGAGCTCCAGCTGCACCTCCGAGGTGGCACCCCCCATGCCTGATCGCAGTCATCAATTAAAAAGAATAAGGTCCAATATCTCTGGTGGTCCAGTGGATCGCTGTCTGCCCGATCACAGGCTTAAGTAAAAAAATAAGACCCTATATTCCTGGTGGTCCAGTGGACCGCTGCCTGCCCGATCGTGGGCACTGGTAAAATAAAATAAGACTCCTATATCCCTGGTGGTCAGTGGATCGCTGTCTGCCGATCATGGGCATTGGTAAAATAAATAAGACTCCTATATCCCTGGTGGTCCAGTGGACCACTGTCTGCCGAATCGCGGGCTTAAGTAAAGAAATAAATGAATCCTATATCCCTAGTGATCCAGTGGACCCCTCCCACCCCCCACTGATCCCCACTGCCCTGCTTTGCCCCGGTCAGTGGCAGGTGGCAGCACCCCACCCGCCTGCCTCCCCACCGCCTACTGACTGACACCATTGGTAGGGCTGTACGCCCATTGGTCCACAGTCTGAGCCAATGGCATGCAGCCCATACCATACTACATATTTCAGATATGTGAATGGATCCATTCACATATCTGGAATGTGTAGTATGGTATGGGCTGCACACCCATTGGATCATGCTGTGAACTAATGGGTGTACAGCCCTACTGACATTGTCAGTTGGCAGGTGGTGGGGCAGCAGGCAGGTGGGGTGCTGCCCGCCACTGACCGGGTGGGGGTGGGGTGGTGGGGATCAGTGGTGGGTGGGGAGGGGCGTCTCACTGGACCACCAGAGATATAGGATTCATTTATTTCTTTACTTAAGCCTGCGATTGGCAAACAGCAGTCCACTGGACCACCAGGGATATAATACCAGAAGAAAATAAAAAAAATTAAAAGAAAAGAAGGGAAACAGGGAGGAAAAACATTAAAAAGCAAACAAACAGTTTGACTAAAGTCAGTAAGAGGAGGAGCAAGAAAGAAGAAAAGGAACATGATAGAAAAAAGGGTAAAGATAAGGAGGGACATAATGGAAGTACTCAGCCTAAAAACATGGCACTTTCTGGAGTGCTTGGAGAGAGGCTACAGTAACAGCAGGTTATGCAGACTGCTGGAACAGAGATATATGTTAATATGTCTGGCAGAGCCACCTGTTGCTATATAAAAGTGCTTTCACATGAGTTCGGCTGGACTGAGAACAGTGAAGAGAAGCGAAGCTGTTCTAGCTCTAGCTGAAGGCAAGTGAAACCACTCTTATACAGGAATGAGTGGTGACGGGGGACATATTAATATATTATAGATTGAGCTTGATCAATAATATATTTAAAAACAAAACAGTTCCCGTAATGTGCCTATTTCCAGGGCATCTGCATATGATATGCTCTTCACAGAATAAGAGTGTCTCACGTCAAAGACAGGGGAGAGAGAGGGAATGAAACTGGGGGAATGCCCACATCAATGATCTGAGTGGCTGACAAGAAGTGAAGCTCTACTCATCCTCCCCAGGTGTGTTCATTTCACATCATGGCATCCACACGTAGGCATGGCTGAGAAAGCTTCAGATGAGGTGGATCTTCAGCTCCAGGGTAAAGCTGTTAAAACTTTTCAGAAATATGGCTTTACAATGCCACCAAAAAAGCATTCGGACTTGACAACTCCACCTGCAAAATCACTACGGTGGTTGGAGGTCAATATGCATTTAAGGTCGGCAGCTTTAAAAGCAAAACAATTAGAGGCATTAAAATGGATAAGAGAACAGCCAAGTAAGCACCGAATAAAAGTGCTTCAGTAGAGGGTAACCTGCAGAGGGAAGAGGCAAAGATACTGATGCCGACTCCTATGTTCTGTAGGAATAAAAACCTTGGGAAAGAAAGCAAAACGATGGATGGGTCTGAACTGATGGAGAATCCGATGGCTGAGCTGGAAGCAAATGGCGATGTTTCCATTGTCGCGATAGACAGAAGAAACCCGAGTATGGAGAACAGTTCAAATGGAATTGCTGCTTCAGCATCTTTATTGGATAGCACTGGGCAAATTCAGGTGGTTGAAGGTGACAAAATTATCAAGGAATTTAGTGAGACTCCTGTGGCTGAACTACTTATACAAACTCAGGTAAAATCTACAAAAAATTATATTAACGTATCTATTGTTTCACCAGTTGATTCACTAAAAGAAAAAACTAAAAAGCAATTATTGCTGAGGGTAGTTCCTGAAGTTAGGAATAGTTTAACACTACCTGAATTACTCAGTAAAACACATTCTAACAGGAAACATGTACAGCAGCATAATGAGGGCAAGTCCAATGTAAAGTAGACAACAAGTTTCAAAAAATCTGAAAACAAAAGTATTAATGAAAAGAAACAAGAGGGATCTATTATTTCTCAAATATTGGCATGTAACCCAAAAGAAATGATAATTCATCTTAGCCAAAATTGGTCAGATTCCAGTTGGACTATCACGAAGTGCATTCTGACTCAGAAAGTCCAGATGAAGGGAGCTCTGGATGCCCTAGTTGGGTGAAACAAATTTTAACTCAGCTTGCAATATTGAATGAGGGAGTTAAAAGAATTGGAGACTTAGAGACTCAAATAGATAATAGTCACTCAATGGTTCAATTGTTAACGCAAGAGAATCAAACGATAAAAAAAGACATTCAGACATTACAGCAATGTGTATCTGATATAGAAGACGTGAACACCCCCCATACAGAGGCAAATGAAAGATCTGGAACATTTGAACAAAGATTTAAGAGATAAAATAATAGACTTTGAGGCTAGGGCCCAGAGAAAAAATTTTAGAGTGTTGGGCATTCCAAAGTCCTGGGATGATTTAAAACCATTGAAAGAATCATTAAATTAGATTTTTGCCACATATTTCGATTAGGATCTAGTCAATTTGAATCTGGGTATAGACAGAGCGCACAGAGTGTGGTGTCTAGGTGGAGCACCAAGTCAGAATGCTCCAACATGACCAGTGATTGTTAAATTCTTAAAATCTGAAGATAAGGATGCTCTAGTGATATAAGTATAAAGGAAAAAAAGAATAATGGTGAAGGAGGCTAATGTGAATATCTATCAGGACTATCCAACAGAAATTGTTCAGGAAAGAAAAAAAATGCAATTTGTTGAGAAATAAGCTTTGGACTAAAGGTACAAAAGTTACACTGCTCTACCTAGCCAAGCTGAAGACCAATTATGAAGGAGAATGACTGGTATTTTCTACAGTGGAAGAAGCAAAAAGAGACCTTAGGATGAGGATACCAAACTTATTGGATTAAAAAAGCTTAGAACTGTGTCTTTTTTTATTATACACTTTATATATACCAGTTCCTCAGCTGGGGGTGTTATTACCTAAGGTTCCCCTCCATCATCAAGCTATCACCTCGGCTGCTGCCCCAACCACAGCCAGAGCTCTGGAACCCTTATGTTCCACCCTCCTGGCCACATCGCTGTGGGTACTTACCCCTCTCGCAGCAGATGACCAGAGGGCAAACACACCAGGGGAGATGCTTGGATTTGACTCTCACAGCAGCATGCCAGATTCTGCATTCCTTGTGCATGTGGTAGTGGTATTAGTTTTTCCCTGGTTTAACCCCCCCGGCGCAGGTTTGCAATGATGCCAAGGACTTTCCATGCATGCGTCCATGCCTGATGCATCTGGGGTTGGCCTGCATCAACTTCTCGATGGATCACACCTTGCACCAGCCCCCAGCCACCACAAGGAGCTGGTACTACCATGGTCATCACCTCCCACCCTCCCCAGAGGAGGAGAGCAGTCCCTGGGATGCTCAATCCTCCTCCTACCCAGCCATCCTCCAGCACTTGAGGTCACTTCTGACTCCAGGCCGCTGGCATAGTGTGAGGTGTGGTGTTCAGAGCCTCAACCCTCAGCACCACTGGGCTGGCTAGAACTGTGTCTTTTTAATAAAAACTTAAAAAGAAATGTCACTGTATCCCCTTGTTTAGCTTGCAGACTTTGGGGAGGGGGGTGTTTGGAGCTAAGAAAAATAAAAAGGTTAAAGGAGATCCAGGTGGATCTCATTTTTTTTCTTTCTATGTTTGATTATAATTTTTTTAATTTTTCATAGAAGGAGGTTAGTAAAAAACTTAATATTAGTTTCTGTGGGTTAGAGGATTTAAATAACATGGTTAGGTATGTGTAATGGTTAAACAAGGTACTAGATTAGGATTAGGTAAACATATTTTATGCAATGAATAAACTGATATTTGAATCATTTAAATATGAATGGAATACAATCCCCTATTAAAAGGATGAGATTACTATCCTTTTAAAAAAAATGCCTTTTGCATAGCTTTGCAAGAAACTCATTTCGATTCTCTAGAAATTAAGAAATTAAAACAGAAGTGGGTTACACATATTTTTTCATCTGAAGGCACAAAAAAGCGAACAGGTGTTGCCCTACTTTTTAGTAAAAAAAATCTCCAATAAAAAATTTGCAAACATCTGCAGATAAAGAAGGAAGGATTATATTGGTTAAATTACAGCTAAAAGAATTAATACTGACAATCAGATCCATTTATGCTCCTGTTATTAATTATTCAGCTTTTCTGGCAGAAATTACTGTAGCATTGATCACATTAATGGCAACTAACATAATTTTAATGGGTGATTATTATGTGTTAATACATCCAGAAATAGGCAAAACTTTAAAAGTTAGCCCATTGAACATTTATCAATCAAAATAATGAATTATTTTGTGACCCATCATGATTTAGTAGACACTTGGAAATGTCTTTACCCAGACTTATAGGAATACACACACAGCAATAAAAAATATGGAGTTTTCAAGAATAGATTATATTTTGTTTCTGAAAGTTTGTTACCTATGTTAAGAATGGTGACTATAAACTCCATTCATATAACAGATCATGCTTTAATACAAACAGAGCTAGAGTTTCAGGATGTAAAAGATCACACACTTATCAATGGAGAATGGAGAATTCATTATTGAGCAACGAGTACAGTATTTATACAAAAAATTAATAAGGAGATAAAAGAATATTGGGAATTTAATTATGATGGATCACAATCTATATCAAAATTATGAGACCCATTTAAAGCAATAGTTAGAGGGCAATTATTACATATATGGCCTATATTGATAAAAGTAGGAACACAATTCAGGAAATTGATGAAAGATTAAAACAGCGTAACACATTAGTTGTTCAAGATTATAATAAAAATACACAGGAATGGTTTAATTTAAAGGCAATCAAAAATTAAAATAACAACAGAGAAGTTGTGATAAATTTAACAAAGGTTCAAAAAGTTAAATATGCCCAGGGTGATAATTCAGGGAAACATTTGGCCTTTTTATTAAAAAACCAAAAAGAAAAAATTATAATTACAACTTTACTAGATGATGAGGATGATAGAATTCTGCTAAAGGATAAGGAAATGACAGAGGTAATTAATAAGGCCTATAAAAATATTTATTAAAAAAAATTACAACCATCTAAAGTAACAATTAGGGAATATTTATAGAAAGAACATCTCCCTTCTTTAAATTGCAATGATGAAAACTTCAGTCTTAATGTGATCAAAGAGGTAAATAAGAGTATGCCTAAGAATAAAAGCCCTGGGCTGGATAGGTTCTCAATTGAATTTTACTTAACTTTTTCAAAGTACTGTCACCATGGATATATAAAATGTTTCAAGAAATACTGGAGCACAGTTGTTATATTTCACCTACCATGGAGGAAGCAAAAGTAATTTTAATGTTAAAGAAGGTAAAGATCCTAAAAAGTGGATAGCAATAGGCCAATAGCACTTCTTAATAGTGACTATAAAATATTGACTAAATTAATTGTTAATATAGTGAAGAGCTTATTGCCTACAGTAATTTATAATGATCAATTTGGTTTCATTGTGGGTTGTAATATTTCAAATGCCACAAGAAGAGTACAACATCAATATATTATGCACAACAGAATAAAATAGTATCCCATGCCTGGCTATAGATGCCTTGAAGGCTTTTGACCTGATAAATAGGGATTTTTAATCGAGCCACTTACAGCGTGGAGTTTGCCAGATAATATAGTTAATACTATAGCTCTTCTGTATAAAAATACTACAGTTACCTTTATGATTAACTTGTATCTTGGAGCTCCATTAAACATGAATAATGGTGTTAGACAGGGGTGCCCGTTGTCACCAGTTAAGTTTATTTTAGAACTTGAACCAATATTAAGAATAATTAGGAAACAGAATCTAATTAAAGGTATAAAAATTGGGAACCAGGAAACTAAACTTAATGTATTTGCTGATTGCATTTTACTTTTAATACAAGATATTAATAGTGCAGTACCGATAAAAATTCAGGAAATAGATAATTACGAGGAGTTATCTGGTTATACCTTAAATAAGACCAAATCAATAGTTTTAGAATTTTATGCCCCGACTATATATTAGATCAGATAATATTACAAGATTTTATGGTGAGTAAGCAATGTAAATATTTGGGTATTTATCTATTTAAGAATCAGACAGAAACCATTGATAAGAATTATGATAAGGTCAAAGAAAAAGTAACTCAGTTGTTAGAAGGTTGGGAAAAATGTCACTATAATTTTTAATTTTTTAGTTGTTTTACCAGGAGTAATACACTAAGCTGCAAGCTTGTTTACAGGTACAACCCTGGGAGCACAAGGAAGTTAAGTGACTTGCTCAAGGTCACACAGTAAGCAAGTAGGGGCTGTGGGATTCAAACCCAGGTCTCCAGATTTGCAGGTCAGAGCCTGAAACCATTGCACTATACTGCCTCCCTGAATGGGGGAGGGTGGAAACAATAAAGATGATGATACTCCCGCATATAATTTTTACCATATAAAATGTGGTAGGATTCCCAAATGAGAAATGGTTCAGTAATATTAAGAGGAAATTGGTGAAATTTTTTAGGTGAGGCGGGAAGCCCAGAATCCCATGGAAAAACATGATTTTTGTGAGGAAACAAGGAGGTTATAGTTGCCTGGATCCACTGGTCTATGTGGTGGCTTTTCAGCTGAAATTGTTTTGGGAATGGACTTTTATGTCTGTAAGACAGCTGTTATGAATAACTGTTTTGGGAGAGTTCCAGTCTGCCAAAGATAAACAATATTATACAGGAGTTAGGCCCAAGGGTAAAATACCAACTATATTTCTTTCCATAAGAAGGTGTTATGGCAAGCAATTGGTAAAATAAAGATGCAGGAATGTTCCCATGGGTAAGATTAAATATTTGTGGGAAGTCTATGATAATTAAAAGAAATTGCATCTGAAACTAGAGCCCCCTAGAAACTTGAATCTGCTTACATGGTCTCACTTAGTCGAAAATGGTAGTTTATCTCATTAGAAGGCTTTAATAAGATTTTCTTTAAATCAGTGAGAAGTAATTTTATTTCATATCAAGCTGTACAGAAAATCTTTAAAGAACAATTTTTGTGAAATAAACGACCTATCCATAATAAATGATCAACATTTGAAGGTGATGCAGGAAGGGAAAGTAGATTGTCATAAAAATGTTGCAATCTTGGTAACTAAAACCAAAGACCCTTGGAAATGAATTAATAGTAAATGTGAACAAGAATCTGATTTGGGCTATATGGAGCAGCAATGGAGAAATTTAAAATTAAAGCTAACAAAGATCATTTATACACTAAAAATAAGCTATTCAAAAAATATTTTGATAGAGCTTATTTTACCCACAAATTCTGGGAACATTAGACAAGATGGAATTAAAACATGTTGGCATGTTGTGATTTGGTAGCCAATCTTTATCACTGTGTTTGGTCATGTCAGCATATTCAAGAATGGTTGAAGAAAACTAGAATGTTATTATCGGAGGTTTAGTATAGAACTCCACTGGAATTTAAATATATGGTATTAAATGATTTCTCAGATTTAGACTGTTCCATGAATCAGCAGAAAATATGTTTTTAGCAACTATGGCCAGAAAAGATGAATACTAGCAGACTGGAATGCAGAGCAATTAAAGACTTTTGACTTTTTTAAATGAGTATATATGGTTTATGAAACAGCTCAATTAGAGCAATTATGGGATGAATTTGAAAATGAACAATCACCAAAGGAAAGACCTTGGTTAGAGGTAAAGGATCTTCTTGCACCATTATTGATATTAGATCACTGATCCACAATGAGTGTGGGGGTTGGGGGGACTTGAATACATGATAGAATTATAAGATTAAAGTATATGATTAAATAATATATGACTAAATAAATTCTTTGACAATGTGGAATTGAGCATTTTGAGAATAATGTACTTTGGAATGTATATTGTTATTCATATAAATGTGATTTATATTCAATAAAAACTTTTTTATAAAAAAAGAATAAGAGTGTCTCACACACGGGGAAAGGAGTTCTCTGATTGGTCAGGAGCACTCCCTCAATCTATAATTGAAGGAAATAATGGGGATCTGGAGAACTCTATAACTAACTGTGAACCTTTTTAGGAAGTAAGGCAAAGAGGACTAGGAAGAAAAGGAACAAATCTCTTAGGGGTGATGATGGCAACAAAGCTAAAAGCACATAAGGGAGAAATGATAAAGGACCAAGATGTACCTCCACTTAAAAAGAGATACAGGAAAAAAGGGAAACTTCTAGTTTAAAGACCCACGAGAACAATACAGACCTAAAGGAGGGCAAAGCTCTATTGAGAATTATGGGTATTTATGTTAAAAAAATGAAAAATAGGAATCTCTGACAGAATTAATTAAATACCTTGTTAAAGTAGAAATCAGCCTAAAGGATGAAGGAGAGGAAACTTTAGGAGTGTTTAGAGATCATGCAGATGTGAACAAACCAGTTTACATAATAATGAAATAAATCACTTATGCTAGTAAAGTATGGTCCAAAATTCCCATCCTTCACAGTCTGGGCCTGGAAATGTCTGCTCTGATTAAATGTAGTACAGTATTGTTTTTTGGACCTAACAATCACAGGACTAAGAAACCTGAAATGTGGGAAGAGATTGAAAACACTATTATATACCTAAAATGGGATCTTAATAAACCAAGATCAAATCCAGAGGAAAGAAATAATCTCTGTTTTGATATATCACCTTAAAATAAAGTAACAGAAAATTAAAAACCGTGTGTTCCTTGATACACAATTTGATGATGAAAATTACTGCATAATATGAAATGATTGACCTAGTGCACAGAGTGAAGGGGGAAACTGGCTAAACCCAGACTGATGTTTCTTGAAAGTGAAAGAATTAATAGAGGCTGTAAAGGAAAAAGCCTCTTTTATGGATAGCATGGAAATACATTTTGTTGACTGAGAAAATTTACATACAGGTCTTCCAAGGGGCAGGGGCGATATATCCACACAAACAAGCCCCCCCCCCCCTTGCATAACTGACTGGAGAGAGAAGCAACAGAATTCCTATAAGATTCTACTGATAAAGGGTTTCTCTCCATAGTTACATGGAATATCTCAGGGATATTTATGAAACTGGTGGATTCAGAATGGGTTCATTTTATAAAACAATCTGAGTCAGTCTGATTTCAAGAAACATGGGCATGCAAAGACTTAAGTCTGAATGTTTATTGTTTAATAAACACTCCAGCAGTAAAGCAGAACAAACATGGTAGACCATCGGGGGCTTAGCAATTTGTATTGAAATCATGTCTGACATTAAGCTGGTTAAATATTCTGTAAAAATGAGAATATGATTTTTATTTTGGTAAGCTTTTGGCTAACTGTCATCTTGTTGGGAACAGTGTATATTCCTCCACAAGGTACTCATTATTATAGGGAAAATCTCTGGGATCTCTTACTTAAAAATATCAATTATAATTTACTTCTATTCCCAGAAGCTATTTTCATTTTACCAGGTGATTTCAATTCAAGGATAGCTCATTATGATAATCTAGACAGCTTTAGTGAGATCCCCTCATTAGTAAATGCCCAACCAAGAGGTTTCACAGATTCAATATTAAACAAAAACAGATAAAGACTTGCACAAATTTGATCTGATTCGAATTTTTAGTCTTAATTGGAAGACTACCCAAGGACCTGGAGGGAACCCAACTTTTGGGGGCCTCATGGTAAGAATATAATAGATTACATTATTAAATCTCCAGGCAACTTTGATTTCTTTGTCAGTCTCGATATACAAGGAGAACAGAAAAGCAATCATGCTCCCTTAATATTAATATTAAATACCCCTCAGTTGTCTTAAGGACAGCTTCAGCACCTCACTTTGAGAGACGTGAACTTAATAACAAAAAAACACAGATTCAAGTTAATAAAATACAGAATATTGCTGAGATAATTTTCAGGTAAGAAATTTTAAATAGCTGTGCTTACATTTTAAAAGATCTTCCACAGAGAGCATATATGGAATGAAACAACACATTCCTTAAAATTAAAGAGTTCATATATAGAGACTAAAATCACCCCTACACAACAGCAGACATGGTTCATTAAAAATTGTCATTTGGCCAAAAGGAAACTAGCTAGTTTAGTCACAGGGACTAAAAAGAACCCGTATAGGAAAAATGTTTAGATATTGAATAGAGAAAGGAAATTATATAACCATTTTCTTCAACTTGAAAAAAGGTTCTTCCAAGAAAAATGCTGGGAAAAATTATGCATACCCTGGAAAATGCAGATGAAGTCCAGTTCTGGAGGCTGGTAGCTAAAGTTATCCTAATGATATACCAACACACATACTGGAAGATATGTGAGCAAACCATTTTCAAAAACTATTTTTAATGATCAGCACATATGCACAAACTGGACTGAGAAAAGTACTAAGAGTTATCAGTCCCCTTTTAGTTATATCTTTTGAGGAGGTTAAGGATGCCATTCTGGATTGTGCAGTGAGAAAAGCTCCTGGTCCCAATGGGATTCCAAATGAAATATACAAATCCCATTTAAATATCTGGGTACCAGTACTCACTAATCTATTCAATAAATGTTTAAAACACATGTACACTCCAGACTCATGGGTTAAAAAAATATAATTGTGCCCATATACAAGAAAGAGAATGCAACAGACCCACACAACCACAGACCTATCAGCCTCCTGGACTCAATTTCCAAAATTAACTCCAGAATAATTTTGAATAAAGACTCTTGTGGATTGATAAAAATAACATATTGTCACCTTTTTAGGCAGGTTTTATGAAAACCTACTCTGTGGTGGATCATATTTATGTTATGCAGCACTTGTTTGAGAAATATATCAGTATAAGAAAGAGCCAGTTATTTGCTATGTGTGTTGATTTTTCTAACACATTTGATTCTGTAGGTAAACAATTGCCATGGCAGATACTGATAAAAGATGGCATACAGTAGTAGCCACAGACATGGTCAGATATTTCCAGATATTTTGTGAAATTTCTGAAGAGTTTCTCTCTGCTGCCCCTACTGTGGAAAAGCAGAAAGCAGGAGATTTCTCTAGAAATACCACAGACATTTCAGGAAATATCTGGCTATGTCTGTGGCTGTGACTGTAGATCATGCATTATTTAGAAACATAGAAACATAGAATTTGATGGCAGATAAGGACCTCTTGGCCCACCCAGTCTGCCCATTTCCCTACCTGATGGATAAGCTGCAGATCCTAGTTAACAGCAGCCTACTTCTTCCCTACCCCCACCCCCTAGAATTGCCTTATGACTGTCCCATGCATACTTGAATTCCACCACTGTTTTTGACTCCACAACCTCCTCTGGAAGGCTGTTCCATGCATCCACAACCCTCTCTGTGAAAAAATACTTCCTTAAATTACCTCTGAGCCGCCCCCTTCTATCTTCAAATTGTGCCCCCTTGTTCTTGCACACCTCTTTTTTGAAAGATGCTACCCTCTTGAACTTTGTTGATTTCCTTGAGGTACTTGAAAGTTTATTCCAATAATTCAACTATACACAAGTAATGTAACAACTATATGATATGATAATGCTGGAAATCTTTCTAGATAATTAACATCTAATGCTGGTATAAAGCAAGGTTGTCTCTTGGCTCTCTGCCCTTATAATTTGTATACAAGTAATATTTTAGCTACCTGTAAATGGGAAGATCCAAGTTTCCATTCACCACAGATAACTAAGAGAGGTTGCCCTTTTCTGGCCTATGTGGATGACCTGGTTCTTCTGTCATTATCTAAAATTGGAATGCAGCATAAATTGGATACATTTGAGGAATTATGTATGACTGCTCAAGATTAATTTATCTAACACTAAACTTATGGTTTTTGGCTCCAATAAAAGTCATTCCTGCTTCCTTTATAAAAAGAGAATTGAACAGGTCAAGCCATATGTATATTTAGGGAACTTCCTATATTACATGGGAAATTTGGTTCATCATATTAATACCCAAGCAGATAAAGTAAGACTGAATGCTAGGGAGTTATTGAAATTTAACTTTGAATATGGAGGCTGGTCAGTAACTCCTGCCTTAAGAGTGGCTGAAATGAAGTTAAATCCAGTCAGACTCCATGGGGCAGATGTTTGGGGATTCCTAGTGACAGATAACATAGATGATCCCTATAATACCTACTGCAAGACCTTGTTAAAAATTTCAAGTTCCAGTCCTAATTATGCTGTGCATGCAGAACTAGGCAGGGTGTCTACTAAAACTATGGCAATTCTATGACTAACAACATATTGGCTCAGAATAACTAACAGTAAAATTGTCCTTGCAACCTCATGGGCCTTGGAAGAAAAAGTTCTGTGGTACAAGAAGGGGTTATCTCCCGCTGGTTACAATGTCTCATAAAAACATTATCTCAGGTTCATTATGAGTCCCTCTGGCATCTTTATTTGAACACGATTCTAATTTTACAATCCTATCAAAAAGGATCAAGGAAAAACTTTCTTCTTCTATTATAAGATGACCTCGTGGCAATGTAAAACTTAGAGTAGTTCCATGGCTCTCACTGAATTCAAAAATACAGGGTTTAGAAATATATTTAACATTACTTATCATGCCAGAATATAAAAGATTGATCTTGATGGCCAGATTTTAACTTCTACAAACACATCTTATACAGCATAGATATAATAATAAGAAAAATGATCTGCTGGATACTTTATGCCGCTGTAATAAGAAACATACCAAAGCTTTCTTACACATGATTGTTTTTTGTCCCTTGCATAGTAAATGGAGGAAAATTAATATACAAAATTACTTACAACCCTATGCTAACAATCTAGATGATGGACTATATACAGTATGTTGCTCCAGCCTGTGGAAGACAAACAGGCCATCACCTTGGCAAAGTTTAACAGGGAACTAATGAGACCTAGAAAATCTTTTAATAACCAGAAAACAGAATCTCCAGTTATTCATGATGAATGCACGAGACCCAGGAAATATACTTAGAATGGCAGATAAAGGGAGATATGCTGATGGGTGATCTGAATATGCCAGATGTTAACTGGAGTGCAGTTGCAGCAGCCACTTCTAAGAGTGGGGTTATCTAGATGCCCTACAGGGGCATGCCTTAGACAACTAGTATTGGAGCCCACTCGAGAGGAGCAATCTTAGACCTGGTTCTCTCAAATGGAGATGAAGAGGATCACAGATGAGAAGTGGGTAGCCATCTGGAACTAGTGACCATCGAACAGTATGGTTCACAATAAACACAGCAATAGAGTCAAGCCATACAAAGACAAAGGTACTGGATTTTAGGAGGCTGACTTTGCAAATAGGTAAGTGCCTAAGGAATGCACTAGCAAATGGGCAGGAAGGAGGGTGGAAGAACAATGGGGAATAATAAAACTGCCATCACAGAGGTAACAAGCCTTTATGTAAAGCAAATAAACAAAATGAAATGAGGTAGGAAACCACTATGGTTCTCAAAGAAGTGGCAGTGAAGGTTCAAGAAAAAAGCATTCAGGAAGTACAAGGAATCACAGAAGGAACAGGACAGAGAACTGTATCAGTTAAAGCAAAAGGAAGCTGGAAAGGCAGTCAGAACAGCAAAGGCCCAAACGAGGAAAAGATAGCCAACTCAGTTAAGCAGGGGATAAAACCTTTATAGGTACATCAGAGAGCAAAAGGAAGACCAAGGGAGGGATAGTGAGGCTTAATAAAGGGAGGGAGGGTGGGCAGAGGGAGACTGTGAAAAGGCAGAGATACTAAACAAATATTTTTGCTCAGTATTTACAAAGGAAGAGGAGGAGGTACCTAAAACAAACAGTAGAAACACTCTGGATACAGAAGTTGATACCAGCCCATTTACCGAAGAAAGAGTTCTGAAAGAGCTCTTAAAACTGAAGGTGGACAAAGCAATGGGGCCTGATGGAATTCATCCCAGAATTCTAAAAGAACTAAGGATAGAACTAGTGACACCACTGACTACCCTCTTTAACAGATCATGGGAGGATGGGGTGGTACCGGAGGACTGGAGGAGGGCAGATGTGATTCCCCTTCACAAAAGTGGGAGCAAGACAGAAGCAGGAAACTACAGACCTGTTAGTTTAACCTCAGTGGTAGGGAAAATGATGGAATCACTTCAAGGAAAGAATTGTTATGTATTCTAGAGGCCAGAGGGGCACAGGACCCAAGGCAGCATGGATTCACAGCGGAAGGTCATGCCAGACAAATCTGATAGATTTCTTTGACTAGGTGACCAAAGTAGTTGATCAGGGAGGGCTGTGGACATATTACCTAGACTTTAGCAAGGCATTTGACACAGTCCCACACAAAAGATTAATATACAAGTTAGCCAGCCTGGGAGTGGGGTCCAAGATGACAGCCTGGGTACAGAATTGGCTGGAGAATAGGACACAGAGAGTAATAGTAAATGGAGTCCACTCTGAAAAAAGGGGGGTTAGCAGTGGGGTACCACAGGGTTCAGTATTAGGACTGGTCCTCTTCAATGTCTTTATAAGTGACATTGCAGAGGTACTGGAAGGAAAAGTATGTCTCTTTTCAGATGACACAAAGATCTGCAACAGAGTTGATGCACAAGGTGGGTGGAAAGGATGAGAAGGGACTTGGAGGGTTAGAGGAATGGTCAAATGTATGGCAGCTTAGATTCAATGCTAAGAAGTGCAAGGTAATGCACCTGGGAAACAAAACCCAGGGAAGAGTCACAATGGGGGTGAGATACTAACAACAACAAAATGGAAAGGGACCTGGGGTAGTCATATAAGATGACCTAAAGGTGGGCAAGCAATGTGGAGAGAGCAGCAAGGAGGGTGGGGATACTGGGATGCATAGGGAGAGGCATCACCAGTAGAAAACAAAGTTATTTATCCTCTGTACAGACAGCTGGTGAGACCACAACTGGAGTACTGCGTGCAGTTCTGGAGACCCAATCTCCGCAAAGACATAGACAGGATGGAAGCTGTCCAGAGGAGGGCAACTAAAATGGTGCAGGGTCTGCACGGGAAGACATATGAAGAGAGACTTAAGGAGCTTAATATGTATAGCCTCGAGGAAAGGAGGAGAGGGGGACATGATAGAAACTTTCAAGTACCTCAAGGAATCAACAAAGTCAAGAGGTAGCATCTTTCAAAAAAAGGGTGTGCAAGAACAAGGGCACAATTTGAAGATAGAAGGGGCAGCTCAGAGGTAATTTAAGAATATTTTTCACAGAGAGGGTTGTGGATGTATGGAACAGCCTTCCAGAGGAGGTTGTGGAGTCAAAAACAGTGGTGGAATTCAAGCATGCATGGGACAGTCAATAAGGCAATTCTAGGGGTGGGGTGGGAAGAAGTAGGCTGCTGGTTAACTAGGATCTGCAGCTTATCCATCAGGTAGGGAAATGGGCAGACTGGGTGGGCCAAGGGTCCTTATCTGCCGATCAAATTCTATGTTTCTATGAAACATTTTCCTAACTAGTTATATAGATGCCTAGAGAGAGAGAGAGAGAGGGATCATAAGGGTGTCAACCATCTCAAATCTATGCTCCTGATACAGATCTTCAAGACTCTAAATGTCTAATGTTTTCTTCTTAACATGGCTGGGCCTGAAAGATATTAATGACACTCTGAGTCTCCATAGTCTGCATAACCTTGCTTGGTATCATGATACCTTTCAGTCTCTTTAAGAACTATATTTGTGTCTGTTAGAATTCTGAGAATTATTTTAATAAGGCAACTGCGGTAAACACAAAGGATGATTGATTATAATGTTTACGTTTTATTGTAAAATGCACAAATTGACATTAACTGTATTGTCATCTCATTTTTATAATGTAAGTTTTTAATCTTTGTAGACACATGTTGTTGAACAAATAAACTTTTGAAACTGAAACTGACATAAATACTGCATTCTTAATAAATAAATGCACAATAATAAATACACCCATAATAAATAATCACACAATAAATAGAGATAAATAAGTAGATGCACAAGTGATTAGAATGTTTAGAGGGAATGCATAGATAAATTATCATTCAGTCTGAAAGGTGTTACTGTCTGTAATGTAATGATCCAGAAAGCCATACATCTCAGTAACTTCCTCGTCAGATCGCAACCTCTGCAAACCAGTTCCACCTTATTAATACCCATAAATTGTAAAACTGCCACTGGGGATCCCTTGCTTCATTAAAGTGCTTTGCCATTGCCAGTTTTAATTCCCTGTCCATATTGCAGTTTTAAACTTGGCTATTCTGAGTTTTAATGCCCTTTTTGTTTGTCCAACATAAAGTAAACCACAAGGACAGGATAGTGTATACATTACTCCCTCAGTGCTACAATTGATAAATTGTATAATCTGGTACTGCTTTTCATTTCTTTGGTGTACAAATGTACAAATGCCCTCTTAATCAAAGAACATACCAAGAAAAAGTCTCTCCCTTGGTTAACACGCCAACCGAAGTCAACTTTGCTCAACAGGGACAAGCTCGGGTAAAACGTGTGTAAATCAAAGCTTCAGTTGGATTGTGCTGATTTTAGGGCATCCAGAAACCTCTGCACAAAGCTTGTCAGAAACATTAAGGCTAACTACTTCCAGTCAACTCTGGACTCCTCCACCAAGGACCCTGCCAAATTCTGGCAAACCCTTAGAGATATTCAAGGACATGCTTCATCAGGTTCTCTCCCTACCAAGATCTTATATGAAGGATCCCTCTTTACTGAGAAGGCAGAAATCTTGACTGCTTTAATAATTATTTTATTACCACAGGTATGGCTTTGACATTTCACCTGCAAATAACCTACATACCCAGTTCTTATTACAAGGACCAGCAACCCCTCCCCCTGTCCGCAGTACTCCTGTCACAGGTTTCTTCTTGCAGGCAGTAACTTACATGGAAGTGGATGACCTGCTCCTTCAGATGGATGCCAGAAAAAGCACAGAAGTGGACCTGATTGGCCCCTTTTTCCTAAAGCACAGTCACTAAGTGTTGGCAGCTCCATTAACACACCTCTTTAATATGTCCCTCAGCTTGTGTAAATTCCCTTCTGTCTGAAAGACTGGCCAAGTTTTACCACTCTTCAGATCAGGAGACCCCAGAGACCCAAATAACTACAAGCCAATCTCCTTACTCCCCACCCTATCAAAACTGCTGGAGAAATTAGTGAATTGCCAAATTAGAAACCACATTGATGCCTCAGATCTACTAAATCCTGTGCAATCAGGCTTTAGCCCATGCCATAGCACAATCACATCTCTGGCTAAAGTCACAAATGACTGGCAGAGAGCCCTTGACTTAAAGAATCATGTATGTGCAGTATTCCTTGACTTAAGCAAGACCTTCGATCACGTCAACCATGCATTGCTCTTAGTTACTCTCCGCAACATTGGTCTGGATGCATCTTACCTAAAATGGTTCTCATGCTACCTGGCAGAGCGGATGCAGAAAGTAAAAGCAGTAGGAGATCTCTGCACTCTAAAACAGATTAGCAGAGGTGTATTGCAGATGACATGGTCCTTTACACTGCCAGGCCTTCTCCTGAAAGTGCCTACCTGGACTTGCAAGCAGACTTCCTTACGCTGCAACAAAATCTCCTGAGTCAAAAGCTCCTACTGAATACCAAAAAAAGACCAAGGCCATGCTGTTATCCCCAATGACCAAGTCCATAAACTCCCTAAAGCACAATATTCCCACTATCACCACCCTGCTTGGTGAGTCACTTGACTATGTGACCAAGTTCAAGTACCTAGGTATGTGGATTGACAACAGACTTTCTTTTGCTGATCATATAGACGAGCTCTCAAAAAAACTTAGGCAGAGGCTTGGACTTTTTTTTTTAGAATCAAGCATCTGATTACCCAAGAGGCCAGAAAAAGCTTAATACAAACCATGTTCCTAGCTATCTTGGACCATGCAGACTTCCTGTATGGCCAAGTCCCAAAAAACGCCCTATCTAAGCTTGACACCCTTTATCATAGGGCCTTAAGTTTCATCTCAGGTGCGGCATATAATACCCATCACTGTGTACTCTATTCCATGGTAGGATGGACCTCACTTACATTCAGGAGGCAAAGGAATGCTATACTATGGACCTATAAATCTATATCCAAGATGCTACCCACCTACATTTCTGACTGTCTGCCCTCCTACACCTTACGAAACTACACCTTGAGAAGCCATTCATACATCTCTCTAGCTGTTCCTAAAGTCTTTTCCCATTTCAGCAGAGCCTCTTCAGCTATGTGCTGCCCAGCTGTGGAACAACATCCAGAAATCCATAAAATTGGTGCATCCTATTGGTTTTATGGAATTCAAGTCACTCTATTCGAGATACTTCTTGGAGCCTTGTCAATGCCCTCCCTGTCGCTAAACTGTAGCCATGTATTGCTATTCTTACAGTCAACCCTCTACTCTTTCTATCCTCTTGTAAGAATTATCCCAAGCCATGTTCCTGGATTCATCCTTGCTTTCTACTTGCTGCTGAGCCTCCAGCTTGCACTGTCGCTAGCATTAACTCTGTTCTACTAGAGCTATCAGTATCTAAAATCACTGGTTTGGCACATTGGTACTGACTTGCTTCCACCTCTCTGCTGTGTTGCTCCTTGGGATGAGGCTTCACCCTACAACCGGGCCTCATGGATTATCTTTGTACCTTGTTTTTATTGCTGTGTATTGTATTACTATGGCCATTTGTGCTATATGTTCTATTGTGCCATTGTATTATTTATTATGTACCTACCAGGCCCTCCTTGAAACTGAGTTTGCTCAATGGAGTTTTCACCTGGCTAAATAAAGACTGATTGATTGATTGACTTGTATTTTTGGTGTTTCCACAATGTACACAGTGGCCACATTTAAAATTACATTTTGGTAGCTTAGGTAGCCATTCATTCTGATTTGGCTGTTTTGTTAAAATTGCATGAACCTGACTGTCTCTAAAATTTCTCCCTCTCTAGTATGTATATCTGGGTGTTTTTTTACTTATGGCATAATATTTTCTATCACGTTTCTGGATGCCCTAGTGTTTTTATGATGTTACCAATACATGGGGCTTGTGGGAAATATTGGGTAACATAGGTGGGTGGGATCTGTTGAGCAGCACTATTTTTTGTTTCTTCCTTGTATGAAAATGTCTCTGTTCATAGCCTTTGCCTAGAGATATGCTTTAGTCACTGTTTGAATGTTACATTTTCTTTCTGAAAACCTTTTTCTCATATCTATTTGGTACAGTTCAATGTCTGACTCATCAGTTCATGCCCAGTACACTCTTAAGAATTGTCCTTTTGGAATGGTATTATTAAGTGGTATGGGATGACAACTATCTGCTCTCAAAAGTGCGTTTCTTGTAGCTGCTTTTCTATAAAGTTTTGTTTTTAAACTTTGCCCTTCCTTAAAAATAGATCTAAAACATTTTCTTGTTTTTTGTTCCACTCAAATGTACAGATCCAGTTCCCTACACTGTATGGCTTCCCCTGCATACCGTGTACCATCTTGGTTGCCCTTCTCTGTACCCTTTCTATCCCATCTATGTCCTTGTGTAGGTGCAGTCTCCAGAACTGGACCCCGTACTCCAGGTGTGGCCTCACCATAGTTTTGTAAAGAGGCATCAGTACCTCCCTACTTCTGCTAGTTGTGCCTCTCCCAGTGCATGACAAAATTCCATTTGCCTTTTCCACCTGCTCTGTTTTTTTATTTCCTTCCCCCCCAGAGTGTAAGTTGCTTGTGGGTTTTCACGCCCCATGTGCATCACAGCACACTTTTTGGCATTGAATTTCAGTTGCCAAGTTTCCGGATCACACCCAGAATCTTCAGGTCCCTGCCTCATGGCCTCCACCCCCAGCCCCTGGGTGTCCACCCTATTGCAGATTTTCATCATCTGCAAATAGGCACACCCTTTCCTCCAGTCCATCCACTATATCACTAATGTAGATATCAAAAGGAGGGGTCCCAGTACTGACCTCTGGGGCACCCACTTGTCATCTCCTCACCCTGAGTGCACCCCATTTACCACCACTCTCTGGCTTCTGTCTGCCAACCAGTTTTCCTCCCACCTAGTTATTTTCCATCCCACCTCTAAGTTTTCCAGCTTATTTACTAACCTTGTGTGAGGGACAGTAACGAAGGCCTTACTGAGAGCCTATGTCCACCACCCCTCCCTGGTGAACCACCTGCGTCACCCAATTGAAGAACTCTAACATGTTCTTTTGGTATGACCTCCCATTCATGAAGCCATGCTGCCTATTGTCCTGCAGGCCCTCTGTACACCAGGTAGTCTACCACCCTTTACTTTATTAGTGCCTCCATCACCTTACCCACCACCGAGGTGAGGCTGACCAGGCGATAATTCTTCACCGCCTCCTTACTGCCCCCCTTGCGCAGTGGTACCACATCTGCCCTCCTCCCATTCCATGGCACCCACTCTTTATCCAGGGACAAGTTAAACAGTCTCATCAGTGGGGCAGCCTGTTATTCTCTCAGTTCCCAGAGTACCCTTGGGTGCAAGCTGTCCAGCCCCATTGCCTTGTTCACTTTTGACCTGCCTAGTTCCTCCCTAAGCCTGTCTACGCTGAACAGGCTAAGATCCACCTTTTTGTCTTCTCTACCCTCCCACCCAGCTCAGGTCCCTACCCTATCCTCCGTGAAGACTGAGCAGAAGTAGCTATTCAACACCTTTGCTTTCTCAAATTTCCCTTCAGCAGTATTCCTCCCCCCCTCAACCATACTATCCCCTGCCTTGCCATCCTTCTTTCCCCACATACCTAAAAAGTTTTTCTCCCCTTTTGGCCTGCCTAGCTATTTTCTCCCTCAGTGTCAGCTTTAGCCCTTTTTATCTTCTACCTGCTATCCTCTGCTTCTCCCTATAAGCCTCCCTGTCCTTCTTACTTTGTGTCATCTTATATTTTCTGAATTCCCTCTTCCTTTCCCTGACTGCCCCACCACCTCCCTTGTAAACCAGAGTTATCTCCTCCTTTTTTTTGTTCTTCCTCACCTTAATGCAAATTTCAGTGGCTTTCAGCAGCCCTCCTTTGATAGTTTCCCGTAACTTCTCCACATCCCTATATTCCTGCCTCCCATTTCTTTCCTAAATATCCTCCTGATTCTGTTAAAGTCCATCTTCCTGAAGTCCATAACCCTTGTGCTGGTCCAGTTTGACTCCCTCCCATCATCTTTACCTTGAACCTTACAGTCCTGTGATTACTTGTACCTAGGCGTCCTACCACCACCTCTTCCACATTTTCCCTATTTGTGAGACCACATCCAGCAGGTTGTCTCCCTAGTAAGCTCCCTAACCAGTTGTTGCATGAATACACCCTATAGCACCTCTAGGATCCCCTGCTCGTATCTGACACTGCAGCTGGGATCTCCCAGTCCACACTGCGGAGGCTTAGGTTCCCCACTAGCAGAAGCCCCCTGAGAGCCATGTGTGTAACTGCCTGCATCAGCTGTCTATCCTTCCTCCCCACTGCATAGAAGGTCTGTATATCATCCCCAGCCTCAATGATTCTCCAGTCTGTTTATTCTGTGTAACCCACGGAGCTCTGTCTCCTCTTCACCCTCCTGCCATTCTATTGCCCTAATGTCATCTTTGATGTTTAATGCCAACCCCTTCTTTCCTGTCCTGTCCCTCCCAAACAGTCTGTAGCCTGGGATAACTGTCTCCCAGGTATAATGCTCTGTCCACCAGGTCTCACTTAGCACTACTATGTCCAGACCCTTGTTGCCCATGATAGCCTCCAAGACCACCATTTTGTCCCCAAACCCCTGGTATTGTCTGATAATTCCTTCCACCATGCACCCCCTCACTGCCCTCCCTTGCAACCATTCCTCATTCATGCTCTTTTCCAGCATTTTATCTCCATCCTGAAGGGAGGCTGGTAGTCTCCCATCCCTCTGTCTCCTTGGTGGTCTTTTTCTTCAACCCCAAATTCAGTTTAAAATATACATTCTTTCGATAAACTCCCTAACTTATCTTTTAGTACTACTTATCTCTTCTTGTTCAGGTGCAGTCTTTCTGGGGCAAATGGGCTCTCAACCTCCCATGTTGATTCCCAGTCCCCCACTAGCACAAATCTCATCTGCTTGCACCAACCCACCAGCTATTGATTGAATTCCTCAATCCTCTGTTTCCTCAATGTGCTTGCTATTGGCACGGGCAGTACTTCTGAGAAAGCAATAGAATGAAACCCCGCACTACTGCAAAACCTAGCAAGCTCCCTGAATCTTGCCTGCACCTTCTTTAGACTATTCCCCTCCAGATCATTGGTGTCCAGCTGGATCACCAAGAGTGGCTTCTCATCTTGCCGTTTGCCCCATGAGGTATACTGTGCCTCACCTCTAGTGCCATCATTCATGGCATGCGCTCAACCCAAATTGCACTGCTTCTGTCTCCCTTACCCCCATCTAATTCCCTTTATTATTGAACCCCTATGAGCAAGACCCTGCTATTCCTTTACTTTGCTTGTACCTTTGGTGTTCTAGCTTATACCTTGTTCCTGGTATCCCATTTACCTCCCTGTTCTCCTTTTTCCTGCTTGTCCCTCTCCTTCCTCCTGGACTACATCTCACTTCCCTCCTTCTGGTGTCACCACCAGTCCCACTCACCCTTGCCCTACATTTCGCAAGCGCTGTCCCCTCCCTTTGTGCTTGTTCTGCCTCTTTACTGTCTGATTCCCTCTGTGAATGGGTTCCCTCCTCCTTCCCCTCTCTGTTGATCCTCTCCTGTCCTGAGCTTATTGTAGTCTCTTCTGTGGGGTGTGTCCCCCTTAAGAGTGTTTTTACCCTCACCCCTTGCTCCATTTGGCTATTTCCCTCTAGTTTCCCTCCCAAAGGCGCATCCCCCATTCCCCTTTCTCCAGAACATTCTTTTACCTTATCCCCACCTCCATACCATATGGCCTCCTCACCACTGCTCTCCTTTCTCTCATCCTCTTCATGCATCCTCAGGGGTGCAAATCTGTTTTCCTGCTCTGTATCCTTGTTTTGCAGCCTACTGTCTGATGCATCCACTCCTATTTTCTGCCACTTCCCTGTCTGTGCTTGATTTGGTCTTTTTGATCCTACTATCTGCCACTCCCCCCGACTCATCTCGTCTTCTTCTTCTACACCTGTTCATATGTCCCCTGCGTCCCCCCTTATGTTCCCCCTTTCTTCTCTCACCCAGCTGCTGCATCCTTTGGACCTACTCCATTCCTTTCCCCTTCTTCTCCTCCCATCTTTTACTACACCTGTTAATAATACCCATGCAGCCCTACCTATGTTCTCACTTCCTCCCCCCATCCAGCTGGTGCCCCCTTTGAACCTACTCCAGTTCTCTTCCATTCCCCTCTCCCCCACCCTGCTTAGTGCCCACCTCAACCACCCAACCTCCTTCCTTAGCTGTGTAAGTTGTCTACACACCATGCAGCCCCCCAGCCTCCATGCTATATCCAACACCATGGCTGTCCCACACCTATTGCACCCTACCACCCTCCCAAAGTTGCCGAGTGCCCTAGTGGCCCAGAGACCATACTCAAGATCTGCCAGAACCCTTTTAAATTCTATATTCCCTATGTACTGTGCAGTTCAGACAATCCTAAATTCCCTATGTACTGTGCAGTTCAGACAATTCTACATTCCCATTGTATGCAGTCCTTGTACAGAATTAACAAGCCCTGCCTAGCATTTGTTAACTACTACTCAACTAATTTAGTGTGCTTATTATTTACTTTAAGTGTCTGTTGGAAGCTCAAATTTACTGCAAAGAACAAACTGCAACTCCATTTAGGACCTGGAAACCTGATTAAAGCATAATACTGCAGAGCACTGGGTAAGAAGGGAGATACACTTTCTACAAAAAGTTTTATTTGTATTTTTCCTTATTGGCATTAAGCAGAGAATTGCAGGATTCCTTTAAAAGGATAGTAATTTTATAACCAGAGTGAGATACAACTGAATTTGCTTGAGTGCGGGGGTTGAGACCTAGCATTTTGAAGGATATTTTTGTAACATTTTAAGTGTCCTGCTGGCTGAGAAGTTAATGTTTTAGTCCTGGTTTCACTGAAAGGTTTTGTGTATTGGAATCAGACATAGCAGTTTGCCTGCATTGAAAAGGCCTGCTTACATCACAGGTGTCACTAGTCAATCAATTGGCTCTGGGTGGGGTTTCAGCTCTGTGCTTATCTCAGACATCCTTCACAGTTAGAAGCCAGTCACACTGACTTTAAAGTGTCTGTTGGAAGCTCAAACTTACTGCAAAGAACAAACTGCAACTCCATTTAGGACCTGAAACCTGATTAAAGCATAATACTGCAGAGCACTGGGTAAGAAGGAGATACACTTTCTACAAAAGTTTTATTTGTATTATTCCTTATTGGCATTAAGCAGAGAATTGCAGGATTCCTTTAAAAGGATAGTAATTTTATAACCAGAGTGAGATACAACTGAATTTGCTTGAGTGCGGGGGTTGAGACCTAACATTTTGAAGGATATTTTTGTAACATTTTAAGTGTCCTGCTGGCTGAGAAGTGAGTTCATTTTTATCCCTGGACTCAGTAGAGAGGTTTGGTTTGTGTTGGAGCCGTGGTCTAGTAAATTGTGGTGTTAGTTGTATTACTATAAAGGACAGTACTTACCAGGGTGGTGGAGCAGCTGTGTATCTGATTGTTTCTAACAGTCACCAGTGGCTGTGCACAACCACCACCCTTCCCACCCCGGCATGGCATTTCCTTTATAATGACAGTTCTGACATCATTCCTCAATAGATCTTGGGGCAGAACTGTCATATTCCTAATAACCCTGCAACGTGCATAAAGAGTAGTTACACAAAACAAATAATAATACATATATAATTACATATTGTATAGAATAATGGAGCGGGACATGTGGGGAGTGGTGCAATGCACTGGCTGTGGGGCAGCAGTTTTCCGGGAAACATTCTGGAAACTGTGTTGCTGTCCTATTTGTAGGCAACTGAGCTCTGAGAGAGGAGGTTGCCCACCTCCAGGTTGAACTAGCAAGGACTAAGGAGGCCTCCCCCTCCCAAAGAGCACCACTGCCACAACCACTGAGTCAGAGGTTTCGGTGTATGAAGAGCAGTAGGACCACAGTGGGTTCTGGGAGGGTGCGGGTGGTGGACCAGAGGCAAAGCCCCCCAGTTGTACCTCTACACAAACCAGATGCCATTCTGGCAGAGCAAGGTTCCTCTATGATGGCACCCTCAGTGGAGACCCAGAAGAATGCTGAGGACATCCACAAGGGAGACCCACAAAAGTGTGGCAAGGGACACCACAGGGGAAGGAAACAGCTACTGATAGGGGACTCAATTGTTAGGGGGGTAGAACTGGGGAAGGAGAGAAGGAAGTAAGCTGCCTGCCTGGTGCCATGGCTTGAGGACAAGAAGTAATTCTCACAATTGTAGAAGCAGCTTTACAGGAGAGAACTAGATATCATTGTCCACCTTAGGACAAATGACCTAGCTAAGCATGGGATCAGTGCAGTGCAGAATGAATTTGTGGAGTTGGGGAGGGCCTCATCGCAGCAAGCACAGTAACCTTCTCAGAGGTGCTACCAGTCCATGGCAGGATTGAGGCTGGGTACTGCACACCATGCAAGTTTAATGAATGGTTGCAAAACTGGTGCAGAGCACAAGGCTTTTGGCTTCATTGGGGACTGGGGTCCACCTGGAGAGATAAAGGTCTATACTGGTATGATGGTCTGCATTTGTCCACAAAGGGGACCAAGCTCCTAGGTGACAGGTTTAAATGCTTCCTTGGCAAGCTTTTAAACTAGATAAGGGGGGAGGTACTGATAAAAGGCAGGAAAAGTCAAGCCTCCCCCCACAAAACAGGGCAGGTAGTAGGGTAAACACTGAGGTACAGAGCTCAACACAGGGCAGGATGGGGGTAAATAGTAAAATAGATAAGAGCAATAAGAGCAGGGATGGGGGAGAAAAGGATCAAGCCAACATTAAATGGAGGGCAAAGACTACTAATGCCCATAGTCTGGGAAACAAGCATTCTGAGCTAGTAGCTTTGATGGAAGATGAACAATTGGATATTGTGGCAGTCACAGAAACATGGTACACAGAGAACCATGAATGGGATGTCAACATACCAGGGTACACAATCTACAGAAGGGACAGGGAAGGCAAAAGAGGAGGTGGAGTAGCTCTATACATAAGGGAAGGGATCAAAGCTACAGAACTAAAAAGTAAAGGGGGAGGACAAGAGGCACTCTGGGTTACCTTGGAGATGGGGAATGGCATCACAATCCACACGGGTTGTATACAGACCCCGTCTCAAGGAGAAAATAGACAAGAAAATGATAGAGGACATTCTCAAAATGGCTGAAAAAGGGAGATACTGTTGATGGGGACCTGAATATGCCAGATGTTAACTGGAGGACATGTACTGCAGCCACATCCAAGAGCAGGGTCATTCTCGTACCCTGCAGGGGCAGACCTTAGACAGCTAGTGCTGGAACCCACTCGGAGGGAGCAATACTAGACCTGGTACTCTCAAATGGAGAGAGGATCACAAATTTAAGTCAGTAGACATCTGGGGAACAAGTGACCACTGCACAGTGTGCTTCACAATGAGCACAACCATGGAGATAAGCCAACAAAAACAAGGATACTGGACTTTAGAAGGACTGACTTTGGCAAATGGGTGAACACCTGAAGAATGCACTAGCAAATGGCCAAATAGGAGGGGTGGAAGAACAATGGAGAAAAATCAAACTGCCATCATAGAGGCAACAAGTCTTTGTGTAAAACAAATAAAGAAAACAACGTGGAGTAAAAAAACACTATGGTTCTCAAAAGAGGTGGCAGGGAAGGTTAAGGAGAAAAAGGCTGCACTCAAAAAGCATAAGGAATCACAGAGGGAGCATGACAGGGAACTGTATCAATGAAAGCAGAAAGAAGTAGGAAAGGCAGTCAGAATGGCAAAGGCACAAACCGAGGAAAAAATAGCCAACTCAGTCAAAAAGGGGGATAAAACCTTTTATATGTACATTAGGGAGCATAGAAAGGTTAAGGAGGGATAGTGAAGATTAATAAAGGAGAGGGAGGTGGGCAGAGGAAGACAGTGAAAAGGCAGAGATACTGAATGAATACTTTTGCTCAGTATTCACAAAAGAAGATGAGGAGCAGTTACCTAAACCAGACAATAGAAACACTCTGGGTAGGGGTTGATACCAGTCCATTCACAGAAGAAAGAGTCCTGAAAGAACTCCTAAAACTCAAGGTGGACAAAGCAATGGGGCCTGACGGGATTCACCCCAGAATCCTAAAAGAACTAAGGGAGGACCTAGTGACACCACTGACCACACTTTTTAACAAATCATGGCAGGATGGGGTGGTACCTGAGGACTGGAGGAGGGCAGATGTGATCCCCTTTACAAAAGTGGAAGCAAGGCAGAAGCAGGAAACCACAGACCTGTAAGTTTGACCTCAGTGGTAGGGAAAATGATGGAATCACTTCTGAAGGAAAGAATTGTTGAGCACCTAGAGGTCACAGGGCACAGGACCCAAAGCAACATGGATTTACAGCAGGAAGGTCATGTCAGACTAATCTAATTGATTTCTTTGACTGGGTGACCAAAGTAATAGACCAGGGAGGGGCTATGGATATGGCCTACCTAGACTTTAGCAAGGCATTTGACACAGTCCCACACAACAGATTAATAATCAAGTTAGCCAGCCTGGGAGTGGGTCCCAGGGTGGTAGTCTGGGTAGTGAACTGGCTGCACAACAGGACACCGAAGGTAATAGTGAATAGAACACATTCCGAAGAAAGGGGGGTTACTAGTGGAGTACCTCAGGGCTCAGTACTGGGTCCAATCCTCTTTTAACTATTTATAAGTGACATTGCAGAGGGTCTGGAGGGAAGGTATTCCTCTTGCAGATGATACAAAGATCTGTAACAGAGTTGATACACAAGAGGGTAGAAAAGATGAGAAGGGACTTGGCAAGGTTGGAGGAATGGTCAGACATATGGCAACTTAGATTCAATGCAAGAAGTGCAAGTAATGCACCTGGGAAACAAAAACCCAGGAGAAGAGTACACAATAGCAGGGGAGGTACTAACAACAACAAAAATGGAAAGGGACCTGGGAGTAGTCATATCAGATGACCTAAAGGTGGGTAAGCAATGTGAGAAGTCAGTAAGGAGAGCCAGGGGGATACTGGGATGCATAGGAAGGGGCATCACAAGTAGAAAAAGGGAAGTGATTATCCCTCTATACAGACAGTTGGTGAGACCCCATCTGGAGTACTGTGTGCAGTTTTGGAGACCTCATCTACGCAAGGACATAGACAGGATGGAAGCAGTCCAGAGGAGGGCAACTAAAATGGTGCAGGGTCTACATCAGAAACCATATGAAGAGAGACTGAGAGAGCTTAATATGTATACCCTTGATGAAAGGAGGGATGGGGGGACATGATAGAAACATTCAAGTACCTCAAGGGAATCAACAAAGTCCAGGAGGTTAGCATCTTTCAGAAAAAGAGATGAGTAAGAACAAGGGGAACAGTTTAAAGATAGAGGGGGGACAGCTCAGGGGTAATGTGAGGAAATTCTTTTTCACAGAGAGAGTGGTGGATACATGGAACAGCCTTCCTGAGGAGGTCGTTGGGTCTAAAACAGTGGGGGAATTCAAACATGCTTGGGACAGACATAAAGCAATTATAGTGTGGGGTTGCAGGAAGCAGGCTGTTGGTTAACTAGAATCTGCAGCTTATCCAGTAGGTAGGGAAATGGGCAGACTGGGTGGGCCAAGTGGTCCTTTTCTGCCATCAAAGTCTATGTTTCTATGTAACTTCTTCTCATTCCACTCCCACTGAAAGTTTGTATATTTTGTTTGCCCCTCTCCATACCACTTAGTTTGTCCCTTCCAACCTTTACCACTCCAAGCTTACTTATCCATCTCTTTCATTTCATCAGTTATAAATTGATTGTATTTGACATTTGCTTGTACTTCCCCTATCTCTCCTTTTATTGTTTGTCCTTAAAAAGCAGTTCTCCTTGCAGAAATTAACTGTACTTTTCAATGGAATGTACTTCACCTTCCTCTCCCTTTATTATTTGTCCCTTTAAAAGACAGTTCTCCTAAAAAGTAGTTCTCCTTGACATGCTGTTGCCCGGTATTCCACCCCATGTTCTGGGTAGCCTAACCCCCTGGGATCCTAGAGTATTTAGGAAGACACAGGAGTGGGGGTGGAGGGTGGGAATTTTTTTCTCATCCCTTCTGCTGTGTTCTGCTCCTGGACTGGAGCAGCTGCTAATTGCTACTGATTTGTGCAGTGGTGCAGCCTTCAGGAGCTGCTTCCTAGTTCCCTCTGGTCTGCTCCTGAACTGGAAATGGAACAGGAGCCATCGCCGAAAAGTTCCTGCTGCTGTCTCTGTGCTGCTGGAAGGGGAAGAGGGAGTCCCAGGTGGGGACCAAATTGACCTCTCCTCTCCACTGCTCTTCTTTCAAAGCGCCAATTGTGCTTTTTCATAGCCTGTTCGGCTATTTCAAATCTGGCGTGGCCTGCCCTGATTGGCTGGTTCCCGAACACAGCTGTTGGCTGATTGGAGCCACAATTAAATTGTTTGCACTACTGTGGCATTCTCTACCTGTATTAAGGTAAAGAAGCTACTTTGGGGTTAAATATTAGCATTTTTCAAATGCTGCGATTCTGTGACCCACCAGACCAGCTTCCGGGTCACCTGACTGCTTAAAACAGCCCCGCTATGAGCAGGATCAAACATAGCAACTCTGATTACAGACTTCTGCTTGCTGCAAATATATACCTTGTTTTATTGTGTCTTTTTTCATAAAGATAAAACTTTAGTGCTTTTAGACAGTAAACTTGTACCAGTGTCTACTGATTTGAGCCCTGCATAGGAAGCAGGAAGAGTGAGCCTGTAGTTCTCATCATAACACTGAGAACTACAGACTCAAATTCAGGCGCTCATTTTTAAATTATTTTAAATTGTTTGCACTGTTGGGGCATTCTCTAGCTGTATTAAGGTAAAGAAGCTACTTTGGGGCTAAATTTTAGCGTTTTTCAAATGCTATGATTCTGTGACCCACCAGACCAGCTTCTGGGTTACCCGACTGCTTAAAACAGCCTCGCTATGAGCAGGGCGAGTAAGAGCATGGCAGCGTGCAAATCGCGTGCGAAGACGCGTGCAAATTACACGCGTGTCTGCGCGTGTTAGGTGTGTTTGGCATGGAAGCATGGAAACAGAGGATTTACTGACTCAAGCAAGGCCAAAATTGATTTAGCTCCATATTGTACTGAGGTTAAATATATTTTGAGTGTGTACTATGGTAGATTTTATTAAAACTGAAACTGGGGAAATTGGCATTAAATGCCCTGTTTGTAACATGTACTCATTTACAGCAGATTTATTAAATAAACAACCAAGCTACAAATGCATTAAATGCACTATTAATGAAGAACTCCAACAAGAAATTGATACATTTGGTAAGAGATTACACTGCCTAGAAGCAAGTCAAAAGAGCATGGCACATAGATTTTAAACAAATAGCAAAGTCCAAATAGAACCATTGACTAAGAACAGTGGAAATATTGAAAATTCAACAAATAATGATTTGATTAAATTTCAAACAAGTGACTCTGGTCTTATACCTGAACCCTTGATACAAATGCTAGATACTAATCCACCAGTTGAGCAATTACACATTAATAAAAAAAAAACAAGAGAAAATGATTCAAGTAACCTTGATTGCGATTGGGTGACTGTAAATAACTCTAGGGCAGCAAAAAAAAGTAGAAGGGCAAAAGCTTTTGAATTACCCCTGTCAAACCAATATTAAATTTTCAGTATTTCTGAAGATAAAGATAATGACACAAACCCCTTGATTGTCGAAAACAACCATATGGAACTATGGAATACCAAAATTCTGATAACTCAGCTAACTTAATGAATCATAGTTTGTCTTCTAATGAAGTACCAAATCCAATAAACCCAGAAAGGGAAATGATCTCTCAGCCTCTTTTTGTTTTAGGGGATTCTATGGTTAAGTTCCTTGATAGACAAATTTGTAATCCTGACAAAGAGTTTAGAACTGTATCCTCCTTTAGAGGTGCAAAAATAGGGGATATCACCTAAATGTTGGATAATACATTAGCAAATTCACAAAATCCCATGGTTAGAATCCACACTGGTGCTAATAATGTATTAAGAGAACCAATAAACAAAATTAAACAAGATTTTGTCTCAATGACAAATAAATCAGTGGACCTAAATTGTAATATTTCCTTTCTGAAATTCTACCAATACCTAAAGCTTCTGAATATAATCTAAATCAAATCAAATCATTAAACAACTGGCTGAGAAGATGGTGCTTGAAACAGGAGTTGGGGTGCATAATGCATTAGGAAGACTTCATCTATAGGAGGAACTCTTTTCAAATGATGGACTACACCCAGTAGGAGGAAAATGCCCTACTAGGAAAACAGATATTGTTTCACATACAAAATCTTTAAACTAAGTTATGGGAAGATTCCAAAATTTTTGGATTCTCTTAATACTATAATGACTCAAGGTGATAAAAATTTGGATAATATAACAAATTGTACTATCAAAGATCTTGGAACTACAAAATTAGAAACTACGAAAATGAATATATTACTCTTAAATGCAAGAAGTCTCTTGAATAAAATAGATGAATTATCTAATTTTCTACATACTAATAATATTGACATATGTGGAGTAACAGAAACATAGTTTAAATATGATGACTGGGCTACTGAAATACCAGGCTATTTAAAATATGAAAACAATTGCACAAATACTAGAGGAGGTGGAATAGCATTATACATTAATAATAATTTGAAAAACTATCTAATAAATGACCTAAATAAGGATAGTTCAAGTGAACTAATATGGATTAAGATAAATCTTACAACAGACCATACCATCATAGTGGGACTTGGATATAGATCTCCTTATTTAAATACAGAGGAAAATCAAAATATTTATAACTAATATAGAGGACAATCTACAGGATCAAAATTGTTTACTTATGGGGGATTTCAACTTCCCAAATATTGATTGGTATAATTTAAAATATAGTTCATCAATAGATTGTGCCTTTCTAGATCTTATAACCATAAATAACTTGAATCAACTGGTGAAATCACCTACAAGAGGTAATAACACATTGGATTTGATATTTTCTAATATAGAAAATTCTGAGGCAAATGTCACCATTAAACATCCACTTGCTAATAGTGACCATAATATGATTCATACAATAATGAAATTAACTTACTCGACTGAAACTTCAGGCTGTACAGTTGTAAAAGATTTTAAAAATGCTAACTATACAAAAATGAAACAATATCTAGAGAAATGGAATTGGGCTTCTGAACTTATTGACAATAACATTAATTTAGTCTAAAACAAATTTGTGTAAAAAATACACACAAGTATCAAATTATGGGTCCTGGTCAGAAGGAAATATATAAAAAATTGAAGATCTCCCTTGTAGTGGAATTACAATATAAAGAAAATCCTGGCAAAAAAGCAATGCTTATACAAGAGATTCAGGAAAAATAAATCTAACTCTAATTGGGACAGATACAAACAAATAACAAATAAAAGTAAGAATATGATTATGAAGCAAAAAAAAGCATCTTGAAGAAAAACTTGAAAATACTGTTAAAGATAAAAAATCATTTTACAATTATATTGGTTCATTAAAAAAAATAATCCTTCTATAGGACCCTTACAGTCCTCTAATGGGATAATAACCAATGAAGCAAATTGCAAATAGATTGAATAATTAAATAAACATCTTTAAACCGAACAATTTGAGTCTGTGGTGATAAATTTATAAATAATTCCTTTAACCCTATAACTGAGGGTGAAGTATTAGATGCTATAAATACTTAAATAATAATGGAACTCCTGGGCCAGATGGAATTCCTCCATTATTCATTATTAATTTTAAGGAATTACTGGTTGGACCATTGACATTAATATTTAATTTATCGATGAACACAGGGCATACGGCCAATATGGAACAGAGCTATAGTTATACCAATTCACAAAGGTGGTAGCAAAAGTCAGAGCAAAATTATAGGCCATTAGTATAACTGATGTAATATGTAAATTGATTGAAAGAATATTAAAGAATAGAATATCTAATTATTTAGTTGATAATAACAACATTGATGTCTACCAACATGGTTTTGTCAAGAACAGATCGTGTCAGACTAATCTCTTATGTTTTTTGGAACGAGTTAGTGATGCATTGGATAAAGGTTTATCAGTGGATATAATTTTTTTAGACTTTTCTAAAGCATTTGACTCAGTGTCACACCAAATACTAATATCCGAACTAGAAAATTGAAAATTGACCCTATAGTAATTAGATGGATACATGCTTTATTATCAAATAGGTCTCAGCAGGTATCAGTGAAGGACTATCTATCAAAATGGGGTCCCGTTACTAGTGGTGTTCCTCAGGGCTTGGTATTGGGCCCAACCCTTTTCAATATTCTTATTTTATCTATGTGTCCATTAAACAACTCTTGCTGGTTGGTTAAATTTGCTGATGACTGTAAAATAGGAAGCATCATAGATAATGCAAATTCTGCTATTGAAATGCAAAATAATCTAACTCACTTAGTTGAATGGTCTACAAAAAAAGATCTAATGTTTAATGAAGCTAAGTGTAAGGTCATGCACTTGGGCAAACATAACCCATATTTCACATACGCTATTAATAACACAATTCTAGAAATAACTTAGCAAGAAAAAGATTTAGGAATAATTCTTTCTAACAATTTCACATATAATATACACACTATAACTGCTGTTGAAAAAGGTAATACAATATTAAATTGTATATTAAGGAACATTAAAGTTCTGTTGCCATTATATACTGGTCTTGTTAGACCGCATTTAGAATATTGCTCCTCAGTCACGGCTCCATACCTACTTAGAAATAAGAAATTAATTGAAAATATCCAAAGAAAAACAAGAAAATAACTACTATTCAAAGTTTGGATTATGAAACTAGACTAAAAAAAGTAGACCTCTATTCAATGGATTATAGGAGACTTTGAGGAGACCTATGCTTAACATATAAAGCATTTCAGAATGAGATAATGCTAGAAACTATAAGATTACAGAAAAAAGACTGCTATAAATACCAGATCTCATATACTTAAACTTTAAGGCACAAATAACAACACGGTTAAAAGAAATAATTGGTACACTCAAAGAGTAGTAAATTCATGGAATAAGCTCCCAACTAATGTGGTACTTCGTAAATCAGTGACTACATTTAAAACTAACTTAGACAATTACATGGGTCACTTAAAATATAGTTTCCACCCATGATTGGGTGGTGAGTTCATAAAAGGTAGAAATACCTACTGAACCCGTATAAACCTATGAACCTATGAACCTGTGAACCTATGAACTCCTTTTTCTTGTAGGCAATTGGTGCAGCTGGGCGGCTTTCAGGAGCCACTTTATAGTCCCTTCTGCTGTGTTCTGCTCCTGGTCTGGAGATGCTGCCAATTGCAGTGGATTTGTGCAGCTGTGTGGCCTTCAGAAGCTGCTTCCTAGACCCCTCTGCTCTGCTTCTGGACTGGAACTGAAACTGGAGCCACCACTGAAAAGTCCCTGCTGCTCTCTGTTGCTGGAAGGGGAAAAGGGAGTCCCAGGTAGGGACCAAGTCAACCTCTCTCCTCCGCTCCTCTTCCTTCCAAGCACAGATTGCCCTTTTTATGTTTGCTTGCATGCATGTGCAAGAAACATAGTGCCATCATCTGAGTATTTCAGAGGTGTGTCAGCATCTTCCAATTCAGTCAGTGTGTTTGCAGGCGTGGTCACAGTTCTCCAATCACTGCTGAAGCTGTCTATGACAGCAGTTGAAAATGCAGTGGCATACAGTTGAAAGAGGGAGCTATGCTTCAGTGAGCAGCTCCTCCCCCCCCCACACACACACAGATAGCTGTGTTGGTTGCCTGATAGAATGGTGTAGTCTTGTCTAGCTTAGAGACAAGCCACACATCATTACTTTAATAAACTGTTCCTGCCAAAGCAGAACCACCAAATATGTGGGTGCCTAACAGTCCTTACACACACCAGCTCTCCAAAGCACACCTTCATGGACTCCATGGGTTCTAATCCTCCAGAAAAAAAAAACCTCAGCATTTGATGTGAAAACTCAGACTTCTTTGTATGTGTAATTCCAAGCATTTTCTCTTACTAGACTCTGTCAATGTGAACTCCTCGCTGCTAAAACCTATGCAAACAAACTTGAGCGTACTGTACTACCTGCAGCTCAAGCAAAGAACAGCCAGAATGCACAAAGAACATACTGCTATGCATTTCAGCAGCAGCCAGTGGGGGAGGTTTTCATGACTGAAGCACTTTAATGGCCTTTTAGTGCCTGTCATATACATACCCCTGTGTGGTAATTCACTAAACTGCACATAGTCTGGTAATGCAGCGTCAAAATATTTTTTTTCTCTCTGAATTGCCGTGAGCTGGCATTTAGATAGAATCACACAGCTCTTTCTCAAATCAGATGCTCAATGAAGTCACATCACCTTGTGACCCTAAACATCCTCGGGTTGGACATGTGCCCTAACAAAATAGCGAAAACTAGGTATAGAAAAAGAAAACACAAATTCAACCGTAGCTCACAATCAAATCCGCCCTTTTCTCCCTTGAATCTGAAGCGCTAACAGCCCACCCTTTGGTGCTCATGCGTACTTCCACCCGCATAAATATATGGCCGACGGGATGCTGTTGCATTTTATTTCATAATTTCCTGATCCTGTTGCTACCACCACACTGATACAGTAATACTTTTATGGCTCG
Source organism: Neoceratodus forsteri (assembly GCA_016271365.2). NCBI lineage: Eukaryota > Metazoa > Chordata > Ceratodontiformes > Ceratodontidae > Neoceratodus > Neoceratodus forsteri. The sequence goes on along the minus strand of CM057456.1, from coordinate 1,635,301,087 downwards.
AAAACTGCTTGACATTAGCTGAATTATAAATGGCATCCCTGTTTGGCGCTTGTAGTGCTATAATTGGTGCTCAAATTTTAAGCCAAGTATTACATGCAGATATGTTGTTATTGACTCATGTCACTTACCATTTTATACATGTATTGATTTTTTCAATTCACTTTTGCTGACAAATGTTGATCGCAGGGATTCTGGTGTCACAATTCAGTTCAGCGACGTGTAACATCTTAGTGCAGATGCTATGTAACTGTTTTAAAATGCTGAAAAAGTTAACAGCGATGAAAGTGCATGAACTTCTCTTTCTTCCATGTCTGGAGTTGTAGTGGTGTTATTGGCAAGTTCATGTCCCTTTGCTCCAGATCTATCAGTGAGATGTCTCTTCTGTGCAATGGACAGTGGCTGAATGTTAGCTGCTGACAGTTTTCATTTCATTATCAACAGATAAATATTCATGGCTTTGCAAATGCAACTTTGCTGGTAGCTCAGTTTCATGCCCCCAAGTGTCTCATCAGTTAATGGTTATATCTTAACCGATGATCACAAAAAGTATGAAAAAGATTTTGCCGCTGAGTAATGTAAATGCCAATCCACCTAAGCACCTTTAGGTTGCAAACATAATTTAAACGTATTGGGATTCTGGACGGTGTATTACTCCTTGGCACAGCAACTGTTAATAAGTTTAAGCACATTCTCAGGACATTGTTTCACTTGCCCCCTCTCCCCACTACGATCCTGGTCACCTGAAATAAACCTGACATTTTAGTATCTGTTTTACATCTTGGCTGTTGGGCAATCAACGCTGTAAGAACATAAATGGACATATAAATGGGGACTATAAGAACATGGTCACCTGAAATAAACCTGACATTTTAGTGTCTGCTTTACATCTTGGCTCAGTTAGGCAATCAGTGCTGTAAGAACATAAATGGACATATACATAGGAACTATAAGAACATGCCGTGGGTGCTTCTGCCTTAGTCCAGCTGTGCAACATCAGCCTGAAGCTCAGGTAGAGCTTACTGTCTACCACTTTGTTCACCCCCCCCAATGTACCTGTATCATTTCACATCCTCCCTTGCCTTAGTCCAGCTGTGCTACATCAACCTGAAGCTCTGGTAGAGCTTACTGTCTACCACTTTGTTCACCCCCATGTACCTGCACCATTTCATCCTCCCTTGATCTGCAGTGAGTGGATCCCTCATTCATATGTTACATATGCACGCAAAAAAGAAAAAAGTCTTCAAAATTAAGATACATTTATTATGTTATGTTTGCTTATGCATGTGTGAAACATAGTGCCATCATCGAGATTTCGGAGGTGTGTCACCTGCTCTTCCAATTCAATCAGTGTGTTGGTAGGCGTGGCCCTGTAAGCCAATGCATGATGGAGCTGTCTATCACAAGCTCCAAAATGCAGTGGCATACAGTTCAAAGGGGGAGCTATGCTTCAGTGAGCAGCGATAAGATATCACTTGCTCATGCGCAGCTCCCCCCCTGTAAGCACTCAAACACTGTATAGCCGACGGGGGTGCCCAATCCTCCGTTGGCTGTGCTGCGCTCCCCCGCCCCCCAAAGCCTTCCAAATGCCATACTGGGTGCCCACCCTAGAGTGGCAACTCATGATATAGCCAGGGGGGTGCCCAATCCCCCGTCGGCTCCACTGTCCTCACCCCCCCGAGTACTGGGTGCCATGGTGGGAGCCCACCCCAGCATGGCAATCGATGCTTTGAGCAACAGGAGTGCCCAATCCTCCATTGGCTGAATGCCCCCAACCGTCCTTGTGCTATGCTGGGAGCCCACCCCAGCATAGCAAATGTCCTGCATCATCATTGGAAACAAAGAATACCTGTAAAGAAAAAAACGGTCCCATGTAGTCTCCCTGGCGCCCCTCCCACAACCCGCACCCACCCATTGCACACCCTGCCTCCCAACACCCCCCTCACCCCATACTTACCTCTGGACCTTGGCGCTAGCGATCTTGGTGGACCGGGAACACGCCTGCACTCTTCAAAACCGACACGAACTGAAATGCGGTGAGCAGTATAATGAAGCTAGATAGGGGGTTTTCAACTTTGTTGCATATCTCAGGCATTTATTTGGAATTTTTGCACCAAATTTTCAACATGGGGTTTCTGGGGACCCCTTCTTATGAATTGTCACTGTCCTGGCGTTATTGGGGCCCGAAGGGTGATTTCGCAGTCACTGCGCGAAATCACCTTTCGGGACAGATTAATGAAATGACACTGCCAGTGTTCATAAGGTGGGCTCTTAAAAAGCTTATTTTGAAAATTTGGTGGAAAAATTTCAAAAAACAACTGTTTTACGAGCGTGCATTGTGCAGCGGATTCCTGCACGCTCGTAAGTTATAAATTTCAATATTTTCCTCCAGATTTTCAACATTGACATTTTACCACACCTCCTTATAAGACAGTACAGCTGTCATTTTCCATCTTGCCCAAAATGTGTTTCTGCCCATGTGGCGCACAATGGAGCAGTCTATGTGTGAAATCAATATGCGGGACAAATTAAGAAAATTACAGTGACACTGTTCACGAGCAGAGGTCTTAAAATGGCTATTTTGAAAATTTGGTGAAAACATTCCTAAAAATGACTGTTTTACGAGCGTGCATTGCGCAGTTCCTATGCATGCTCATAAGTTTGCAAATTTAATATTTTCACTCCAGATTTTCAACATTGCCATTTTATTACACTTCCTTATGAACAGTACAGCTGCCATTTTTCACATGCTGCCCAAAATGTGTTTTCGCACATATAGCTCACAATAGTGCTGTTGGTGTGAGAAAGCAATGTTTGGGACAGATTAAGAAAATCACAGTTACACTGTTCATGAGCAGAGGTCTTAAAATGGCTATGTTGAAAATTTGGTGACAAAAGTCCATAAAATGACTGTGTTATGAGTGAGCATTGCACAGTTTCCATGCACCCTCGTCGTTCATGACTTTGTAATGTTTTGAGTCAGATTTTCACCAGTGGCATTTTCCACACAGCCTTATTTACAGTACAGCTGTCATTTTTCACAACATGGCCGAAGTGCGTTTTCACACTTTCAGCGCAGAGATGCGTGGTCACTGTGGGAAATTATTGTTCGGGACAGATAAAGTAAATCACAGTGAGATTGTTCATGATCGGAGGCACCAAAATGCCTGAGTTGACAATCTGCTGTAAAAATATCCCCAACCTAATTATATTATGGGTGTGCGTTGCACAGTTTCTATGTACGCTCATGACTTTACCATTTTTTAAATATTTTTACTGCAGATTTACAACATTGCCATTTTTTACACCTCCCCATGAACAGTACAGCTGTCATTTTTTACATCCTGTTCGGAATGTTTTTGCATCTGTGGTGCTAAATGCCGTAGTCACTGTGCATAAGCAGCTTTCGGCTAAGAAACTGATATTCCCTGTTCATGAGGTGGGGTCACAAAAAACCATGTTGAACATTTGGAGTGAAAATACAACGAATGCCTGCGGTATTAGGGGTTTTCTGAACCATAACGCTTCAACCCTGTAGAGAATGACAGGCATCAGGGGTGTGACTTGGGATTCTTGCCTGTAATGCTCAATACCATTCCACACCCTGCAGCCAGTGAAAAGCATTGAGGTATGCCTTGGACTCTTCGGCCCCAAAGTTCACCCCATTCTCCTATATCACACCCATCCCACTGTATTTCCTAATGGAATGGGGCACGCATAAGGACCAAGGACCCCAAGGAACACTGTGGCACTTGCCAGTGTCTGCAGGGTGGGGTGTACTGAAATGGCATGGCCATTATGGCTGATGACCCAGAGGCACACCCCAATGCCTGTCACTCTCTGCAGGGTGGTGGTGGGGTTGGCTTCAGTTCAGTACTTCACTGCCATTACTATTATGCAGCTCTGTAACTTCTACACTACCACTGCCAATGCCAGTAAGCAAACATTCGGCATTGACAAATGCTTGTTTATAGACTGCTTGGCTATTTCAAATCTGGCATGGCCTGAACCGGTGGGCCGGTTCATGGACACAGCTCTTCTGGATGATTGGAGCTGCAAATTCCTTTTTCTTGTGGCTGATTGGTGTGGCTGGGTGACCCTCAGGAGCTGCTTCCCAGTCCCCTCTGCTCTGCTCCTGGACTGGGACTGGAACTGGAAGTGGAATTGAAGCCTCCACCAAAAAGTCCCTGCTGCTCTCTCTGTGTTGCTGGAAGTGGAAGAGCAAGTCCCAAGTAGGGACCAAGTTGACCTCTCTCCTCCGCTCCTCTTCCTTCCAAGTGCCAATTGAGTTTTTTTATAGCCTGCTCAGCTACTTCAAATCTGGAAAGGCCTACAATGATTGGCCGGTTCCCTGACACAGCTCTGTCAGCTGACTAGAGCTGCAAACTCCTTTTTCATGCTGCCGATTGGTGCAGCTGCGCTGCCTTCAGAAGCCACTTCCTAGACCCCTCTGCTGTGTTCTGCTCCTGGTCTAGAGCCCATGCTGATTTTGGCCGATTTGTGCAGTGGTGTGGCCTACAGAAGCCACTTCCTAGTCCCCTGTGCTCTGTTCCTGAACTGGAACTGAAACTGGAACAGCTGCGGAAAAGTCCCTTCTGCTCTCTCTGTGTTGCTGGAAGGGGAAGTCCCAGGTAGGGACCAAGTCGACCTCTTCCCTCTGCTCCTCTTCCTTCCAGCACCAGTTGTGCTTTCTTATAGTCTGCTCGGTTATTTCAAATCTGGTGTGGCTTGATCTAATTTGCTGGTTCACGGACACAGCTCTGCCGGATGATTGGAATCCCAAACTCCTTTTTTTTGCAGCCGATTGGTGCGGCAGGGCAGCCTTCAGGAGTCACTTCCTAGTCCCCTCTGGTCTGCTCCTGGACTGTTACTAGAACTGGATCCACTTCCATAAGGTCCCTGCTGCTCTCTCTGTGTTGCTGGAAGGGGAAGAGGGAGTCCCAGGTATGGACCAAGTTGACCTCTCCCCCTCCGTTCCTCATCCTTCCAAGTGCTGGTTGTGCTTTTTTATAGCCTGCTCAGCTATTTAAAACTGGCATGGCCTGCCCTGATTGGCCAGTTCCCAGACACAGCTCTGTTGGCCGATTGGAGCCACAAACTTCGTTTTCTTGTGGCTGACTGGTGCAGCTGTGCAGCCTCCAGGAGCCACTTCATAGTCCCTCTACTGTGTTCTGCTCCTGGTCTGGAGCCATGGATTGCAGCTGATTTGTGCAGCAGTGTGGCCTTCAGAAGCCACTTCCTAGTCCACTCTGCTCTTGGACTGGAGTGGAACTGGAGCCACCACTGAAAAGTCCTGCTGCTCTCTCTGTGTTGTTAGAGGGAAGAGGGTCCCAGATAGGGACCAATTCCACCTCTCCCTCACTTCTCTTCCTCAAGCGCCAGTTGTGCCTTTTTATAGTCTGCTCAGCTGTTTCAAATCCATTGCAGCCTGCCCTGATTGGTCAGTTCCCGGACACAGCTCTGTCAGTCAATTGGAGCCACAAACTCATTTTTCTTGCAGCTGATTGGTGCAGCTGGGTGGCCTTCAGGAGCCACTTCCTAGTTCCCTCTGCTGCGTTCTGCTCCTGGACTGGAGCCACTGCCAGTTGCGGCCAATTTGTACAGCAGTGCAGCCTTCAGGAACCACTTTCTAGTCCCTATACTCTGCTCCTGGACTAGAATTGGAACTGGAGCCACCTCTGAAAAGTCCTTGCTGCTCTCTCTTTCTTTGTTGCTGGAAGGGGAAGAGGGAGTCTCAGGTAGGGACCAAGTCATCCTCTCCCATCCACTCCTCTTCCTTTCAAGTGCCTGTTGTTCTTTTTTATAGCCTGGTCAGCTATTTCAAATCTGGCCAGCCTGCCTTGATTGGCCAGTTCCTAGACAGAGCTCTGTTGGCTGATTGGTGCTGCAAACTCCTTTTCTTGCAGCTGATTGGTGTGGCTGGGTGGCCTTCAGGAGCCACTTCCTTGTCCCTCTGCTGTATTCTGCTACTGGACTGGAACTGCTGACAATTGCAGCTGATTTGTGCAGTGGTGTGGCCTTCAGAAGCCACTTTGTAGTCCTCTGCTCTGCTCCTGGACTGGAACTGAAACTGGAGCCACTGCTGAAAATCCCTGCTTCTCTCTCTGTGTTGCTGAAAGGAAGAGGAGTCCCAGATAGGGACCAAATTGCCTCTCCCCTCCGCTCCTCTTCCTTCCATGCACTGGTTGCACTTTTAAAAGCCTGCTCAGCTATTTCAAATCTGACTTGGCCTGCCCTGATTGGCTGGTTCCAGGATGCAGATCTGTTGGCTGATTGGAGTTTCAAATTCCTTTTTCTTGGAGGTGATTGGTGAAGCTGGGCAGCCTTCAGGAGCCACTTTCTAGTCCCCTCTTCTGTGTTCTGCTCCTGGACTGGAGCCGCTGCCGATTATGGCCTATTTGTTCAGTAGCGCGGTCTTCAGGAGCTGCTTCCTAGTCTCCTCTTCTCTGCTCCTGGACTGGAGCTGGAACTGCAGCCACTTCTGAAAAGTCCCTGCTGCTCTCTCTGTGTTGCTGGAAGGGGAAGAAGGAGTCCCAAGTAGGGACCAAGTCAACCTCTCCCCTCCACTCCTCCAAATGAAATAGCAATCAATATATTATGTCCATGTGCCTACTTGATGGAAAAAGTTAGTATGCTGTTCATTATCAGTAAACTGATTTTCCCATTCACCAACATATATATTTGCAAGGTTGGAGCAAATGTGCTCATGCTTGTGTCTTTTATCTGGGTGTAGTATTTTTTATCAGAGATGAAAAATATGGGCTCAAGCACCAATCTTGCACAGTCCATGATAAATTGAGAGGGAGGTGTCACATTTTCAGATTTCTTAGATAAACCTTGTGCAATTGCATTAATACCACCTTCCTGAAACATGTTAGTATACAGACTTTCTATGTCTATACAGACAAGAATTTCATTCTCAGTTACAACTAATGCACTTAACTGTTGGCACATGTGATTTGTGTCCTTAATATAGGGCTTCATTTCTGGAACATACTTCTTAATGTATTGATCCACATATTTTGAGAGCAGCTCAGTGGCAGACTCAACTGAGGAACAATTGGCCTTCAAGGCACTGGTGTGTGATTCTTTATGCAGTTTAAGGAGAAAATAAAGTGCAGGTTTTCTTGATTCATCTATAATCAAGAATTCTGCTTCTTTATCAGTAATTCACTTATTCTGTACAGCCTCAGCAACTAAGTCCTTTATTTGTTGTGTTTTAAGGAGTGGGGTCTCTATCAATTCTTAAATAAAACTGTTTATTATTTGTTTCAGAGTATCCTCAATATATTCCTCATAACCCCAAATTATTATGACTCCACCTTTGTCAGCTAGCCATATTACTAAGTCTGTCATAGTTTGAAGTTGTTGTAATGCAGTTCTCTCATTTTTTTTCTTTCCATCACTCTCATGTAGGCCAACAGTGTAGGATTAATTGTCATTGGGCAGAAGGAGGATTTTCTTCTCAAATTAGAGGGTTTGTGTATTGTATTTGGTTCATCATCTCCCATCTCAGGTTTGCCATTCTTCCGAAGATTGTCTCCTTGTGGTTTCAGGACCATGCTGTGGCATTTGGGGGACTGTACATTCTCAGTTGCTCCACCGACCCTGTGGAACTCATTGCCAAGACCTCTAAGGGAGGCATCCTCGGTGGAAAACTTTAAAAAAGTCTTAAAAATGTTCTTATTCAATCAGGCATTTGCTTTAAGCTGAAGATTGATAAATGAATTTACTGCTGTTGTATTATGGAACATTTTGTTATAGAATGTGTTAATGAATGATAGAAAGAATTGTATATTGATTTTTATACTATGTTTTGAAGTACGTCATTTGTTTGTATGGAATTTTAAATATTGTTGAACGCGCCGAGCCTCAGGGAAGGGGTGCTATACAAATAAAGTTTCTATCTATCTATCTATCTATCTATCTATCTATCTATCTATCTATCTGCCTCATTAGTTGTTGCAACATTCTCATTTGATTCAGTATAGAAATCTCTAAGTTGTAAATGTCCGGAAAAACTTTTGAAGGTCCACTTTAATATTAAACTTGCTGGGTGTGTTTGTGGAAACAAAAAGCGACCGTTGTTTTAAGACTTCAGTTTGGTCTGCTGTAAATTCTTTATTATTTTATTTATTTATTTATTTATTTATTGAAATGTTTCACCAGGAAGGCACACTGAGTGACAAGTCACTTGTCTCCCGGTGTGACCTGGGGGGAAGGGGTACAATAGGAATGAGACATTAAACATTCAAGTTACAAGATCAACATTAACATACAGTTGTAAGGCAGGTGTTACAACAGTGTTGCTCATAATAGGTAGAAAGAGTGGACAATAATAAGTGCTGGGTTAATAAGTAAACAAGTGCTTACATGAAAGAAAAGAGGGAAAGGAGAGGGAGGGGTGAGGTGGGGGGAAGGGGAAGAGTCATGTCCCTGGGGACCCCTTCAGGATGTGAGAAACCCTGCAATGGGGATTGGGGGACCAGAGAGAAGAGGATAAGGCAGTGTCCCAGAGAAACCCCTTCAGGATGTGCAGAACCCTGTAAGGGGGCTGTGGGGCTAGATAGAAAGGGAGATAAGGCTGTATGGATTTAAAGAGGGGGGAGAGAGAAGGAGGAGATGTGACTTAATGCTAAGAGGGGAAATAGGACCTAACCCAAAAGAGGACCCTTCAGGATGCGGGGTACCTGCTAAGGGGTTAGGGAAGGTCAGTAGATATGGATTAAGAGAGTGATAGGAGAGGGAGGGAGGGAGAACTGAACCTTTGAGGGGAAGATAATTTGCATCTTTGGAGGTGATGGGGACTAATCAATTGTCCATTGGGATTATTAGTGAGATTTACAATCTCCAGTTGTGATTCCTGTAGCACGGTGATCTCTGTACTTGGTAATTCTGCTCCCATTATGGCCATTGTTTCTTTCCTCTGTTCCCTCTGTTGCCTCTTTCTATCCTCCCCCACTTGTTCTCTTTGACCTTGTGCTCTTTCTTGACCTACATCTATCATGCTATAATAATTTCTATCACTCTATCATGCTTATTCTGTTTATAAACTTTCAGCTCATTTTTAAACTTATCAATTTGTGCATCAGTTTTAGTTTTCCATTCCCCAATTTGTTCTGCAGAAAAAGTAGTATTCATCTTAATTCCTAACTCTTGAAATTTGTGTGTTAAGCACATCACATTCCTTTTGGCTTTCTTTATTACTAACAACATTAAGTCTAAACTGCCTTTATTTCAGCCCAGTGGTACTGAGGGCTGAGGCGCTGGACGCCTTACCTGGCGCCATGATGGCGACCTGTGTTTGGGAATGGACATGGGGTGCCAGGAGTTGGCAGGGAGGAGAAGGATCGAGCATCCCTAGGACTGCTCTCCTTCTCCAGGGAGGGGGCATTGCAGGGCTTGGAGATTGCCTGCCACCTAGTGGAGGCTGGAAGGTGGCACATAAGTGCTGCAGAAGGGTGAGAGTGCGGCAGATGCTTGGCGGGATGCGCACGGGAGCATGCGCACTACCGCCACTGGCGCCATTGCATGCCACACCTTGAGGGGAACAGAGTAAACACAAGAAAACACGGAGTCATCTGTGAATGACAGTGGTCTCCTTCTGTGATGGCCTGGGAAGGCACCTCCCCGAACGCTCATCCAGTCTGGTGGGTTGAGTCGCTCCCAACCCCCTGCCATGAAGGGTAAGTTGTGGGGTTATGGGAAGGGGGTCTTATACCTGGAGCCTGCAATGAGGGGACCTCAGATGCTAGCAGAGGATTCTGGGGGAGGAAAAATAAGTCACTGCAAAAAAAAATGCTTTTATTCTGAACCTTCTCCCAGTTAGTCATAACTTCTTTGCCCACTAATCCAAAGGTGGGTGGCTTCTGAATGCAAAGTCCCTTTAGAATTCATTTGTCTCTTCACTACTGTGAGAGGGGAAACTGCATGCATATGGAATTTTATATATTTTTTCCTAAGGTCTTCCACCGTATGTGCATCGTTCATTTGTGAGTTAGTGCTACTATTTTCATTTAACAATTTCTCAATCTGTGCTAATGAGAACACTATTTGTTCTCCCACATCATCCAGAATACTGAGTACTTCTGCACCTATAACTGCTGCTGCCACCATGCTTGGAGCTCACATGCACAATATATCACCCAGAATACTGATTCAATTATAGACACAAATGCAGTGGCTTAAAATGTTTATATCACAGTCCCAAAGTTTCTTGGGGTGCACATATCAAGGTAATTTGGTAAGATTCCACAGCACAACTGCCATAGTGGTAATGGGCAGCACTCCACAAATGCTAACCACGTTTCAAAATGAATTACCAAATTATCACATTTGCACACTTATGCAAAGACTATGAATAGAGACATTTGATACAATGAATAAACAGAGAAAATAATACTGCACAAGACAGCCCACCCACCTTTGTTACCTAATATTTCCCACAAGCCCACTGTATTGGTAACATCATAAAAACATTGGATGGCTGACCCGCCAGCACAGCGAAGCGCTTACTGCTTGCAATGCTGGCTACCCAAGTTTGGGAACAGGTTTGGGTTGTCAGAGAGCCAACTGGGGAGGAAGCTTGAGCATCCCAGAGCAACTTGTCTCCTGGGGAATTATGATTATTGAAACTCAGAATAGCCAAGAATAACACTGCAATATGGACAGAAAATGAAAATTATGCTATAGCAAAGCACTTTAAGGAAGCAAGGCATCCCTCAGTGGCAGTTTTACAATTTTTGGGTATTAATAAGGTGAAACTGGATTGCACAGGTGGCGATCTGACAAAGAAGTTACTGAGATTATGGCTTTTTGGATCATTACATTACAGACAGTAACACCTTCAGACTGAATGATAATATACCTATGCATTCCCTCTAAACATTCTAATCACTTGTGCATCTACTTATTTATCTCTATTTATTATGTGTGTATTTATTGTGGATGTATTTATTATTGTGGATTTGTTTATTAAGAATGTGGCATTTCGTCTATTTACTGTATGTCAGTCTTGATTTTTAGTTTTAGGTAGCACTGTAGCATTTAAAATTGTGGACTGCGTATGTTCTGCACTTTTTAGACACTTGGGTACTGTGCACTTTTGTTTGCTTGCAGTAACACTGAAAATATATTGCTGTAGTTTTTAGGCACTGTCACTTTAATTTGTCAGCTTTTAACTGGTACTAGTAAACCTTACTCCACGTTCTGAGGAAGACGTCATTGCAATATTGAAATGTCAGTAGTCTTGCGGGTTTTGGTGTAAGCTTGGGATTGTGATGGTTGACAGGTGAAAGCACAGAATTTAAAAACTGTGTAAAACCGCAGGGTGGACCATGCAAGCAGGTAGAATTATTTGTATTTCCTGAGCAAATTATCTGGATACTGCTGTTGTCTTTTGGCACATAAGGATTGATGGATTCATTCAGATTTGTGCTAAGCTGTTTGTGAAGTGCTGACCGTTACCACTGCGGCAGTTGTGTTGTGTAATTTTATTCAAATTACCCTGGTATGTGTACCCTGAGAAGCTTATGACTGTCATATAGACATTTTGAGTCACTGCATTTGTGTCTGTGTGACAAAAGTGGGCTGGCAATATAGCCTCAAGGTTAGAGTAATGTGCTGAGAATGAGCTTAGTACATGCAGCAGACCTTGGTTTGAGTCCCACAACCTCTACTTGCTTACTGTGACTCTAAGCAAGTCACTTAACAACCCCAGTGCTCCCGAGTCACCCTTGAAAACAGGCACTTGTGCCTTGTGGGCCTTACCTGGTTACAAAAAGAATAAAATAAAAAAAAAATTAGGAGTCAGCCTTCTGGGGGATCCCAAACACGAGACAACTACCTGTGGTTCAGTCTCTGGAAAAAAGCCAGAAATACAATGCTAATAGGCCTGAGACCACAAAAATAACAAAACCAGTTGTGCAAATGGAAATGCTAGCCACCAACTTGCAGCCATTCTCCTTTGTAAGCAATGAAGACTCTCTACTAGTAATTTAAGTAAGTTTGTTAAGGGAACAAATGCCAAACCATACGTACTTCGCCACAGTGTCACTTCCAGATTTGTATCAGAGTGTCTGTAACACTGTCGCATGCTATGAAGGCATCTGTTGTGCTGCTGGTCTCATCACTACTGACATGTGGTTACATGGTCAGATCACAGATTACATGGCAGTGACTGTTCATTGGCTCAGCTTCCTTCTCTTTCTCCTAGACTAGTTTAAGTAGCAGCAGCATCAGTTGCAGCAAGTCACCAGGGCCCTCTGATCTCCACAAACAGTTACAGTAGCTTTATGCATCTATGAATTTAAAAATGACCACCATGCTGAAAATCTCTTACAGTGTCTTCAGCAGAGGTTTGATTAGTATCTGGCACCACCTTCACTGACAACAAGTTTTTTCTGGTAACAATTCAAAAAACATTGTAAAAGCAGTCAGGATGTGTGACTATACACATGTTCCATGCTTTGCTCACTGTATAAACCTAGAAGTTCAAAGATTTCTTGACAAGGAAGGCAAAAGGTTGTTTAATTATGTAGGGGTGGCCAAAAATGTCTGTCAGCATTTCAGCCATTCTGTATGCCACAGAAACTGTTAAGCAACATTCATCAACAAAGCCATCTCCCCTCCAACGCCTGAAACAAGATGTGCCAACAACGTGGAATTCCACTTACATGTATTACATGATGTAGTGTCTACTAGAACAACAGAATGGATCCACCAGTATGCTTGGCTATTGCAACGCTCTATACCTTAGGGTAAATTGAGGTACTGTACCCTACAATGCCTGCAGTTGGTGCAGACTATAGCTGATAGCTTGCTGACTGGCCCTCTGAGGATGTGCTGCATCTCCCTGGTGCTGTGAGGTCTGCACTGGCTGCCAGTTAAGTAATGTATCTCCTTTAAAGTTTGGCTTCTAACTTATAAGGCCATGCATGGGCTAGGCTGTGCTATCTATCTGCACCCTCATGTACTCTCCTGAAAACCAGCACAGGTTCCAACAAAGACAATGTGAAGCTATTTTTTAGGACTTCATTCTGCCAATTCATTGTGTTCCCCTATTGACCTCACAGTGCCAATTGTATGGCTAGTCAAGAGGCAAGCTCATCAAGGGAATCTGTTCAGGCTGAACCCCTCTCCCTCACAGACTATTGTATGTGCTGAGAAGCACCAATCAGGGAAAAAATTTCACTGAATCATTCAATCAGGAGGCACCAATTGTCCAAGGGCCCCTCAAATATCAGAGAAGCCTTTAGCCATTTTGAAAGGACTGCTTCTAAGCTCAAAAGACTGCATTAGGAAAACATATCACTTCAAGTCTATCTTGAAGTAGGCAGAGTCCCAAGAGGGCTGTACATTCTCAAACAACTCACCTCCGGTAAAGATGGAGAATGCTTTCTGGATAGACAAGGCATGAGGAAATAAGGTATGCTGCGACACCTGCAGTTAGTACAGAACACAGCTGCTAGCTTGCTGACTGGCTTTCTGAGGATGTGTTATGTCTCCCCAGTGCTGCGTGGTCTGCACTGGCTGCCAGTTAAGTGATAAATATTCTTTAAAACTGGTCTTCTAACTTACGAGGCAATCTGTCTGCACCTCATTTATTCTTCTGCCTCTCCGCTCCTGAGGAGAGCCTCCTGGAAGTTCCCAGGGTTAGGTTGAAAACCTCGAGGGACCAGTCTTTGAGGTTGTGAGCCTGGTTCTCTGGAATTCTTTACCGAAGACTTTGAGGGAGGCCCCCTCAGTGGAGGCTTTAAACAGATTCTGAAAACTTTCCAATTTACTCAGGCAATTGGGGATTAATTCTCCCCCAGTTGTTAATTTCTCAGTTTTAAATGTATTGACTGACTTATTTATGTAAAACAAAATGATTATATGAAATGCATGCTGAAAATAGAAAACAGACTTATTTATGAATGAATTTATTTAAGAATGTTTTGTGATTTTTTTAAAAACTATTTGTTTATTACGTTTTCAGTGTATTTGTTACGAATGGTATTCTGATCACTTAGTTTGCCATTGTATTCCAGTTATTCATATTTCGTTCTTCATTAATTAAATCCAAACACCAAAAGCTAGTGGGAAAAAAATAGAAACACTAATATTAAGAACTAGTCATATTCTTATGGGAGAAAATAACTTGCTATAGTGTATAGTGGAACGTTTTTCTACCTCGAATTCTATCTCTGTGTTCTACCACAGTTGAAAGGTCATGGAATGCTGTTCAGCCCTTCTGTGGTAGAACAACATTTCAATGAGAGCTGAAAAGTGCACTGGCACACACATCGCAATGCAATGGATTCAACAGCCGGTAAGAAGAAATCCCGGATCAACAAGTTGAAAAGACGCAGTGATGATACAATTGGAAACTTGCATCTGCAGGATCAAACAGATGCATTCTAAAAATGCAGGATCAGCCAGACAAGTTCAGTTATACATTATTTAAAAATGTCTTACTAAATCAATTTTGTTTCCCCCCAGTCCATGGAGTCTTGTTAAGTGAGGCATACACCCGCCATGTTTTTTTTCTTGAAACTCCCTCCCATACACTATAAAAAATATTGGATGGGCAACCCTATGTCCAACCAGTGTGTTTGCCACCTTGGGGTTTTGATTCTCATGGACCACTCAAGCTTTACTCTCGAGGTCACAAGGAATCAGAACCCCTCTGTAGCAGAACACACTGGTTCTGCATGGTTGCTCATCCGGTATTCTCTATGTACTCCAACAGTGGAACTCTAGAATGTGTGGCAGCAAAATAATGGAAAAAACGTATGTTCAGCCCATTAAATTATTATATAAACAATTTCCCTCCAAAAACCTAGCCACCCAGATTAATACATTGTTTTATTTCTAGTTATCAAATTTCCCCTAGTGCATAACACTTGTTTCTGTTTTGTATAATCATTTTATAAGTCCATCTTTTCCATTGAGGCCTGCAGGTCCGTCCATAGGTGTAACCAATACATCAGGATCAGAGGCTGTAGAATAACAGTGCCTGAGATAGTCAGCCAGCTGATCCACCTCAAAGAAATATTCACTTTCCATTCGTTGATTACCTTAACCTTTGAAGGGGGTCATAGGGAAAATTCAGCACCAAATTCAAGTATTTCTTGTCAGTAAGACAATAATTTTCTTCTCCACTGCTGTGTTTGAAATGCATAATCCAGGAATATGAAGAATCTACAATTACTGTACTTTGATGTTCATGTTGGATTCAAAGGTTAAAGCAGCCATTATAGTTGTTTTAGTAGCAGTAGCTGAGTCCTGATTTTTTTGATGATTCTCTACACTTTTCCAAGCAATTGGTGGTTATCCTGGAAGGTCAAATCTACTTATCAGCACCTCCTTCACCAGTTCTCTTACAGAGGAAAGTCTTTAATAAGCTGTTCAGGAGGCCAACAATTCTTAAATTTTGAAATTGTAATTCGTTTTCAGTATTCTCAGTTTTCTTAACAAGTTGTAATTATCTTTTATTATAAGTTGCGTAGTTGCATCTACCAGCAGGATTTTATTTTCAACTTTTCCATTCTGGCAGATAGTTCCCTTGCCTTCTTTTCCCTCAAAACCTCCCTTTCTTTCATTAACTTTTGTTCCTGCTACAAAGACTTGATTTTCTTTAACAGGGCTTCCAATCTTCTATTGTACCTGTCAGTCCAGTTGCCAACTGTATCCAGCACCATTTTAAGTGATTCTAAGGAATATTTCTTCTGTGTGAGAGAGCAAAGGTCCGGACTTTCTCCTCAACAGGAGAAGACTGGTTAGTTGGCTGATACTCCAGAACTGAGTGCTGCTGCTGCATTGGGGAAACAGCTTGTTCAACATTCTGGTGCCAGGTCTCTCTCACACCAGATGTTGCAGAGGTAGAGATCTGGTGCTTTGTTGCAGAGGGAACTGAAACTCTAGCCTGCAGAGTGGATGGATGCAAGGTGCTTCTAGGAATGCTGCCACTATCTGGGCTCACAGGCACAGGACAAAGCTGTTGATCCAATGGTATGGACCTCAGGGACACTAAATGCTCAGCCATTGGAAACCTTCTCCACTGATCAGTCATTGCAAATCTATTATGTTTAGAGCTTCCAGTATACTTTTTAATGTTACATTTCACTGAGGTCACAACAGAGCTGTTATCATGTGCTGTGTACAGATACGCCATCTTTTTTCCTCAGACCCTATTTTATGATATTTTAATTGTTTAGTTGTTGGGTATTTGTTTTGTAAATTATTGTGATTGATTTTATTTAATTTGCTTCTGCTGCTTTGTATTGTAATGGTGCCCTGAGCTTCTGGGGCAGGGTGCCAGATAAAACAAAGACTACTACTAGTACTACCACATGGTTGTGCCTGAGATGTCAGAATACAGAATGATGCAGGACTGTTTGGATGAAAACATGGCACTGGCAGAAGGAGGTGAGCCTCTGTTGTACAAGAAAAAAAAAACAATCTGGCCCTCGTTGACAGAGGTAGCAATTGAGTACCTCAGTTTTCCACCTGCAAGTAGATACTCAGACAATATTTTTAGTGGTTCTGGTAGTATAGTCAAGAGAGTTGTGAAATTTTCCTTCTGTGGTGAAGATGGTGAAGTCATGAACTTCAACCTCTGTGGGCCTCTCAAAAAGACCCCATTTCACCAAATTTGAGGCATAGTGTATTTTGCAAAACTGCATGAGATACTTCACTGGTGAGTCAGCACTACTTTACAAAGAGTGAATAATTAGGAGGGCAAATGGTGTTCAAAGGCTGAGCACATGGCTGGAATGCTACAGAAAGTACAGGGGCGTAACTAAGTGGCAGTGTGCAGTCCTAACCTG
The DNA here is from genome assembly GCA_016271365.2 of Neoceratodus forsteri. Lineage (NCBI taxonomy): Eukaryota > Metazoa > Chordata > Ceratodontiformes > Ceratodontidae > Neoceratodus > Neoceratodus forsteri. The sequence continues at coordinate 1,635,284,279 of CM057456.1, read as the reverse complement.
TAAGGGGAATGAGTAAGATGTACCTCCATTGTGCTGTGAGGAACATCAGACAAAAATAGAACAATTCAAGGCAGGTATTTTTGATTGTTAGTGTTTACAGTACTCCTAGGTGTAATTAGAGGTTTGACGGAAGTGGAATGGGAAAGGGTGGGCTTCAAGCATGCAAGGGATAGGCACAAAGGAATCTTGGTAGGCAAGTAGGGGTGGGGGGAGTAGTCAGATATCAGGTAAGGTGTGCAGTGACAATATAGGCAGGGACAAAATGGGCAGACTGGGTTGGCCAAGTGGTCATTATCCGCATACAGATGCTATGTCTCTATGTTTCTCTGAATGGGTTTAAAAAAGCATTTTATGGCACAGAGCTCTCAATTCGCTAAGAAGTGTTTAGATGTGAACTGGGTTTCAAAAGTGTTTTCACACAGATATTTTTCCTGACTGCACATTCAGTACTAGAAGCAGTGATTGGAAGTGAAGTGAAAGTATGCTGAGGTAGGGGTCCTAATTTTACTGTCAAGATGATGTAGGTACGTACAGAAGTCCATGGGTATAGAGCACCTCTCTCAATTATAGGTCCTATTGCTCACTGCTCTCCCACACAGAAAGAATAAGCGGTCCTTATCTGCATATATATTCTATGTTATTATGAATGGGTTTAAAAAAGCATTTTGTGGCACAGATCTCTAAGCGCTCCAAGAAGTGTTCAGATGTGAGCAGGGTTTCAAAAGTGTTTTAACACAGCTATTTTTCCTCGCTGCACACTCAGTGCTAGAAGCATTGATTGGAAGTAAAGTGAAAGTGTGCTGAGGAGGGGAGAAGTCTTAATTTTACTGTCAAGATGATGTAGGTACATAGAAGTCCATGGGTTATAGGCACCTCTCTCAGTTATGCCTGTCTGACATGTTTATTGTTACTAACAGAATAGCAGGTACAGCAACTCACGTGGTTGACCACCACCACTGTTTAAAAACTGATGCCTGTCTGACATGTTTATTGTTACTAACAGAATAGCAGGTACAGCAGCTCACATGGTTGACCACCACCACTGTTTTAAAACTAATGCCTGTCTGACATGTTTTTGTTGCTAACAGAATAACAGGTACAGCAGCTCACATGGTTGACCACCACCACTGTTTTAAAAACTGATGCCTGTCTGACATGTTTATTGTTGCTAACAGAATAGCAGGTACAGCAGCTCACATGGTTGACCACCACCACTGTTTTAAAAACTAATGCCTGTCTGACATGTTTATTGTTGCTAACAGAATAACAGGTACAGCAGCTCACATGGTTGACCACCACCACTGTTTTAAAAACTAATGCCTGTCTGACATGTTTATTGTTACTAACAGAATAGCAGGTACAGCAGCTCACATGGTTGATCACCACCACTGTTTTAAAAACTGATGCCTGTCTGACATGTTTATTGGGGCGAGCAGAATAGCAGGTACAGTGGCCCACATCGTAGGCCACCAGTGTTTCAGCAGCCTACACAGTAGGCCACCAGTGCTTCCCCAAATTATGCTTTTCTGACATGATTATTATGGCTGGCAGAACAGCAGGTACAGTAACCCACATGGTAGGCTGCCTGTGTTTCAAAGAACTACTGTATGCTAGTTTGGTATGAAAGGAGAAGGCTTGCAGTGGGTAGACATGTCTTGCAGTGCTCTTGTGTTTTTTTAAGATGGTGAGCCAATGAATTCACTCATCAATGACAATATACGTCAATTGGTTATCTTTGTTATCATACTCTAATTGGAATCCCCCCCTCCATCTTTAATATATGAACTGAAACAATAGAGGAATTTAGGAAGGACATATGGTGCAGATACTTATTTAGTCTGTGGCAACAGAGAAGTGATTCTGTTGTGTGAGATCAGGTGGCTATTCATTTTTTTTATGTTTGCTTGTATGCATGTGCAAGAAACATAATGCCACCATACAAGTTTTCGTAGGTGTGCCTCCCCACTTCCAATGTCCTGCTCCCTGTTGCAGGCACTTCTGCACCGCGCCAGTGAATGTCCGAGCTGTCTATAACTGTCGTTTAGATGCAGTGGTGTACAGTTGAGAGGAAAACACTGCAGACAATTTGCATACTGTATGCAAATTGCCTACGTCGACAATGTATCTGAACTGTCATAGACAGTTCCCCCCCAAACACATACGTGCACGCTGGGAGCCTACCCCTAGCGTGCTCATGAGCTCCACCACCACATCGTAAGGCCGACAAGGGTGCCCAATCCCCCATTGGCTCCGCTGCCCCAACATAGTTCCAGGTGCCACGATGGGAGCTCACCCCAGTGTGGCAAACATCTGTATAGTGATGGGGTGCCCAATCCCCATCAGCTCCACTGTCCCCGCCCCCACAAAAAAACACCACTTCCAGTTGCTACGCCGAGCCCACCCCAGAATGGCAAATGTCAGTATGGCCGATGGGGTGCCCAATCTCCCGTTGGCTCTGCTTGCTCCCTGCCGCCCCCTCAAAATAATGTTTAGCTGCTTGCACAGGAGGCTCACCTAGTGTGGCAAAGTCCTGCGTCGTCTTCCTGCACAAGGAAAAAATGTAAATAAAAAGGGTCCCTCATTGACTGTCTTGTCCTCCAACCCGCGCCCACCCTCTGTGCACTCACCTCCCCCCACCACCACAACCCCCCCATACTTACCTCCGGAGCACAGCGCGATGATCTTCAGTGGACCGGGAACACGTCTGCACTCTTCAAAGCCGACTGCGAACTGAAGAAATGCCGGTAAGCTGTATAATGGCATAAATGGGTTTTACAACTTTGGTACATATCTATAAGCCCATTTTGGGGAATTATTTCCACGAAATTTTCAACATGGGGTTTTGAGGGCCCACCTCATGAACTCAGTCATTAGTTATTTGGTCCCAAAAGGTGATTTCGTGGTCATTGGGAGAACCACCTTTTGGGACCAAGTATGAAACAACAGTGGCACAGTTCATGAGGTAGGCTCCCAAAACCCTAAGTTGAAAATCTAGTGAAATAATTCCCCAAATGACTGTAGCCACGAGCTGCATACAGTTCCTATGCACACCGTAAGTTCGCAAATTTTTATATTTTCAACCAGATTTTCAACATTGCCATTTTACCATACTCCTTATGAGCAGTATAGCTGTCATTTTCACATCTCACCCAAAATGTGTTTCGCAGCATGTAGTGCACAATGGCGCAGTTGGTGTGCGAAATCTATGTTGGGACAGATTAAGAAAATCACAGTGATACTGTTCATGAACAAAGGTCTTAAAATGGCTATGTTAAAATTTGGTGACAAAATCCATAAAATGACTGTGTCATGGCGAGCATCGCAGATTCCCACCCTCGTAAGTTCATGAATTTGTAATATTTTCAGACCAGATTTTCAATACTGGCATTTTCTACACCTCCTATGAAAAGTACAGCTGTCATTTTCACACCCTGGCGAAATGTGTTTTCACACTTCGCGAAGAAATGTGTGATCGCTGTGGGAAATCACTGTTGGGACTGATTAAGAAAATCACAGTGACACTGTTCATGAGCAGAGGTCCCAAAATGCCTGTGTTGACAATCTCCTGTAAAAAATCCCAAGACTAATTATATTACGGGTGTGCATAAAGAAGTTTCTACACACGCCTTGTTCACCAGTTTTTTTTTATATTTTCACCGCAGATTTTCAACATTGGCATTTTTACACCTCCCATGAACAGTACAGCTGTCATTTTCACATCGTGTTTGAAATGTGTTTTAGCACCAGTGGTGTCAAATGGCATGATTGCTGTGCAAAATCAGCTTCCGCTAAAGAAATGATATTACCACTGTTCATGAGGTGGGGTCACAAAAAACATGTTTAAAATTTGGAGTGAAATACAACGAACGCCTGGGACATTAGGGTTTCGACCATAATGCCTACCCTGTAGAGACTGACAGGCATCAGGGTGTGACTTGGGATTGTCGCCTGTAATACTCCTGCCATTCCACCCTCACCCCAACCCTGCAGCCAGTGACAGGCATCAAGGTGTACCTTGGACTTTTCGGCCCCAAACTTCACTCCATTCTCCTATACTGCACCCATCTCACTGTATTTCTTATGGAATGGGGTGAGCATAAGGCCCAAAGACTCCAAGGCACACTGTGACACTTGTCGGTGTCTGCAGGGTATGGTGTAGTGAAATGGCCTGGCCGTTATGCCTGATGACCAGTCTCTGCAGGGTGGTGGTGGGGTTGGCTTCAGTGCAATACTTTACTGCCATTCCTATTATGCATCTCTCTAACTCCTACACTACCAATGCCAATGTCAGCAAGCAAACATTCGGCATTGACAAATGCTTGTTATGAATGTGAGCTTCTTGACATTTTTGTGTAAGAAATTTCTCAGTTTGTTAGTAAAGATAGCCCCCTGATGAACTGGACATTCTTTTGGAACTGACACTGGGTGGTGGGCATCTCAAATAGTGTATTGCCACAGAAGGCAATTCCAGTCCTCCTAAACCTTGCTGCCGGTACAAAGGTGACTCCTCATCACTGTACAAATTCTTTGAGTCAGTCAGGTATGCTATCAGTACTGATTGTACAGACTTAAGTTATGGCTGATGGCCTGTTTTTCCTTCTTATTCATTTAAGTCTTTGGAAACTCGGTGAGTGAGGTGATCCAAAGGACCCGATTTCAGTCACAACCGGGCCACACAGGTGGCAGCAAACATTCTACCGAAGTAGTAAAATACAAAAAATACAGAGAATAGAAAGATATGATCACATCACAGATACAATGTAGTTAAGCTAATGAAGATACAAAGCAACTATCAAGCGGTACAAGATGAACACATGCGCTAAACAGGAGGATTCAAGGTCATTGCACAAATAGCCACCAGTAGATACATGGTAAATGTGGCAAAAAATACAACTCACACAAGCTAACATGCATAACAGAGGTTGAAAGACAGAGTCAGAGAGAGAGTCAGAGAGAGAGAGTCAGTGCATCAGGGACTGATAAGAGAGCAGGGCAGGACAAAGCAGTAGTACTAGGGAGCAAGGATACATAGAAGAGCAGAGATAAGCAAGGCAGGAACAGATTTTGACCTTATGATTGTGCAGGGAAACAGTTGCAAGTGTATTCACTCATGAGCCAGGATCTTAGGATGGATTTAAGGGAGAGGTGGGAGGGGGACAAGTGAACGGACGATGGTAGCCTGTTCCATAGGGATGGAGTGGAGACAGAAAATGCCTTACTTCCCATAGCAGTGGTAGTATGTGGGACTGTAAGTGGAGCAATGGAGGAGGCCCAGAGGTTCCTAGAAGCCACCCTATTCATTAACATTGAAGCGTAGGGTGACAGCTGTCTGGTCCTGAGTACATTGTCCACTAGGCAGCTCAAGGCATAATCAAAATGACCTTATAGTGGAGCCACCCTAAGGATTGGTACTGTACACAGTGGTGGGTGGTATGGGGGACTTTGAGAACAAAGCGACAGATACAGTTGTAAAGTTGTATTTAGTCGAGAGTGTAGGTAGCGGTCATAGAGAAGTAGACAAGGGAGCAGTAATTGAGTAGGGGTAGTAGGTTCCCTATGCTAATAGCAAGGCGAGCCTAGGGGACAAAAGTTGTTTGATACGGTAGGCAGCACCTAACTTTTGGTGGATTTTCCACACAGTGTTGTTTATATGTTTAGCAATAGTAAGGGAGGGGTCTAGAGTGACACCTAGATACTTGAAGGTAAGAACATCTTCCAATGGGGGGCCCGATGGGGTAAGTACCAGGAGGGAGGAGGAGGATTTGGTGACTGGCTAGGAAAGATTTTGAGCCACAGAGCATGGCTTTCAACTTTTTTACATTAACATGGAGTTTATTGGTGAGGAACCACTGGTGTACAGAGGCATAATTTTGTGTGAAGGTGGCTGGGATTGATTCAAGTGACTTGTCGCTATGGTATAGGACGAGGTCATCTGCATGAAGGAGGGCATTGCAATTGAGGCTATCTGCTGGGAGAGCATTGACAAACAAGGAAAAGAGTAGTGGTCCAAGTCTGGAACCCTGGGGTACCCCTGTATGAATAGGTTGTGTGGAAGAGGAGTCTTTGCCTATTAAGACAGATTGAGACCTGCCAAAGAGGTAGCTATGAAACCATGCAGCAATTTCCAGGGAGCATCCTAAGTGAAGTAGGGTGGAGTGGAGAAGGTGGTGGTTGACTAGGTCGAAAGCCTTAGATAGGTCCACGAACACCACGCCTGTGACCTTGCCCTTATCCATATTCCTAAGGATGTGGTCAGAGAGAGGGACAGAGCAGAGGAGGTGCTATGATGTTTACGAAACCATGCTATAGGGGACAAAGAGATTATATTTATCAAGGTATTCTGATAGCTGATGGTGTACACTTTTTCCAGTAGTTCACTTAGATAAGGAGGGAGGGATATGGGTCTGTCATTTTTAGGGGAGAGGAAGGCACCTGCTTTAAAAGCTTGGCAGAAGACACCAGGAGACAGGACTGCTATGTGACTGGACTTCTCTACTGGGACTATATTGCCTCCTTCCCTCCCTCACCTTCCCACCCAAAGCTAGTTCTACTTTTTATAGGCACAGGATTTGACTGACAACAGGAACTTCCTGTTTGGGAGCAGGAAGTGAGTGATCACAGAGCCACCAAAGATCCACCATCCTAGAAGGGCAAGAGTAGCTCTCCGCCCCTCTAGCTGCTGGAGGTCTGCCTCTGAGCAAGTAAGGGGTCTACTGAGAAATATAGAATGTTCTTGTCTCAGAACAGGACAATCAGGAGCTTAAAGGCACACAGACAGAAAGTAAGGAGAGAGAAAAAAACAGAGGAAAGAGTAAGGATTGCAAACAGTTAAGGGGCCAGAAATAAGACATGATTGGAGTGGTGTAGTGCAGTGGCTGTGGAGCAGCAGTCTTCCGGGAGATATTCTGGAGGATGCGGTGTTGTCCCATCTGCAGGCACCTCTCTGGGCTGAGGGAGGAAGTTGCTCATCTCCAGGCTGAGTTGGCCAGGATTTGTGGTACCTCCTTTTCCATCCAGGGACCACTAGTGCCACTGCCGTTGCCTCAGAGGTTGCCAAGAAAGAGGAGCGGTTGGACCACAGTGGGCCCAGGGAGGGTGAGGGTGGTGGAACAGAGGTGTATCCCTCCAGTTGTACCTCTCCACAATTCCTATGCCATTCTGACAAAGTGTGGTTCCTCTATGGAGGCACCCGCAGTGGAGACCAAGAAGAATGCTGGGAACCTCCACAAAGGAGACCCACAGGAGGGTGGCAGGGGACCCTACAGGAAAGAAACAACTCTGGTGGGGACCCCATTGTTAGGAAGGTAGAACTGTGGGAGGAAGGGGAGAGGGAGAGGGTGCCTGGCACCATGGCTTGAGGGACAGGGGCGAATCCTCAGGATTGCCTGAGCAGCTGCACAGGGAGGAGCTGGATATCATTGTCCACCTAGGGACAAATGACCTGGCTAAGAAAGGGATTAGAGAGTGCAGGAAGAGTTTGTGGAATTGGGAGGGGCCTTGGACAAAGTAGCATGCATGTAACCTCTCGGAGGTGCTGCCCATCTATGGCATAGGAGAGGCTAGGGTGTTCCGCACCATGGGATTCAATCAGTGGTTGAAAACTGGTGTGGAGCCCAGGGATTTGGCTTCATGAGACTGGGGTCCACCTGGAGTGATGCAAGCCTATACTGGCATGATGGGCTGCATCTGTCCAGGAGGGAACCAGGATCCTAGTGATGAGTTTAAATGCTTCATTGGCAAGCATTTAAACTTAATGAGGGAGGCACTGAAAGGAGCAGGGAACTCCTAGACCCCCAAAAAATCATGGTAGTAAGTGTGTCAAACACCAACATAGAGGTGTCGATAGGGAGAAGGTGGGATAAATGGAAAGTGACAAAGGCAAGAAGGACAGGATGGCGAAAAGGAGTAAGGCCATCAGGAAATGGAGGGTAATGAGTACCAATACCTGTAGTCTGGGCAACAAGCTCCCTGAGCTGGTGGCCTTGATGGAAGAGGGATGCCTGGATATTGTAGCAGTCACAGAAACATGGTACACAGAGAACCATGACTGGGATGTTAACATACCAGGGTACATAACCTACAGGAGAGACAGGCAGGGAGAGAGGGGAGGAGTAGATCTCTATGTAAAGGAAGGGATAAAAGCAACTGAACAAAAGAGTAAACAGGAGGAGAGGAGGCACTGTGGGTCACCTTGGAGACTGGAAAGGGTACCACTATCCACACAGGGTTGTGTACAGACCCCATGTCAGGGGAGGGAATGGACAAGGATATGATAGAAGGCATTTTAGAATGGCAGAGAAAGGGAGATACTGTTGATGGGAGACCTGAATATGCCAGATGTTAACTGGAGCACATTTGCTGCAGCCACATCCAAGAGCAGGGCCATTCTTGATGCCCTACAGGTGGCAGCCTCAGACAGCTAGTTTCGGAACCCACTCGTGAGGAAGCAATCTTAGATCTCATATTCTCAAATGGGGGAAGTGAGAGGATCTCAGATCTAGAAGTGGGTTGACATCTGGGAACAAGTGACCATCAAACAGTGTGGTTGACATTAAACTCAGCTATAGAGTCAAGCCATACAAAAGTGAGGGTACTGGACTTTATGAGGGCTGACTTTGGCAAGATGGGAGAGTGCCTCAGAAAAGCACTAGCAAACAGGCTAGAAGGAGGTGTGGAGCAACAATGGGGAATCATCAAAACTGCCATCACAGAGGCAACAAGCCTTTGTGTGAAGCAAATAAACAAATCAAAACGAAAGAAAAAGCCACTATGGTTCTCAAAGAGGTCGCTGTGAAAGTCAGGAAGAAAAGATAGCATTCCGGAGGTATAAGGAAACACAGAAGGAGCAGAACAGAGAGCTGTACCAGTTAAGGCAGAAGGAAGCAGGGAGGGAAGTCAGAATAGCAAAGGCCCAAACTGAGGAAAGATAGTCCAACTCAGTTAAGAAGGGATAAAACCTTTTATAGGTACATCAGCGGCGTAGAAAGACAAAGGGGAGGATAGTGAGGCTGAATAGAATGAGCGGTGAGTGGGCAGAGGGGACAGTGAAAAGCAGGGATACTGAACGAATATTTCTGCTCAGTATTCACTAAAGAGGAGGGGGAAGTGCCTAATCCAATTAACAGAAGCACTCTTGATAGGAGAGTTGATCCCAGTCCTTTCACAGAAGAAAGGGTTCTGCAAGAACTCCTAAAACTGAAGGTGGACAAAGCAATGGGTCCTGATGGAATTCACCCCAGAATTCTAAAAGAATTAAGGGAAGAACTAGTGAAACCACTGGCTACTCTTTTTAATAAATCATGGGAAGATGGTGTGGTACCCGAGGACTGGAGGAAGGTGGATGTGATTCCCCTTCATAAAAGTGGGACCAAGACAGAGGCAGGAAACTACAGACCTGTCAGTCTGACCTCTGTGGTAGGGAAACTGATGGAGTCACTTCTGAAGGAAAGAATAGTTGAGTACCTAGAGGCCAGTGGGGCACAGGACCCAAGGCAGCATGGGTTCACGGCAGGAAGGTCATGTCAGACGAATCAAATAGATTTCTTTGACTGGGTGACCAAAGTAGTAGACCAGGGAGGGCTGTGGACATGGCCTACCTAGACTTTAGCAAGGCATTTGACACAGTCCCACACAAAGATTATTAGTCAAATTAACCAGCCTGGGAGTGGGTCCCAGGGTGGTAGCCTAGGTAAAACATTGGCTGGACAACAGGACACAGAAGGTAATTGTAAATGGAGTCCACTCTGAAGAAAGAGGCGGTTACCAGTGGGTACCGCAGAGGTTCATATTGGGTCCAGTCCTTTTAATGTCTTCATCAGTGACATTGCAGAGGGACTGGAAGGAAAAGTATGCCTTTTTGCAGATGACACAAAGATCTGCAACAGGGTTGATATACAAGGAGGCGTGGAAAGGATGAATAAGGACTTGGCAAGGTTGGAGGAATGGTCAGACGTATGGCAGCTAGGATTCAATGCAAAAAAGTGCAAAATAATGCACCTGGGAAACAAGAACCCAGGGGAAGAATACACAATGGGTGGGGAGGTAGTAACAACAACAAAACAGGAAAGGGACTTGGGGGTAATCATATCAGATGACCTTAATGTTAGCAAGCAATGTGAGAAGGCAGTAGGGAGGGCTGGGGGTATACTGGGATGCATAGGGAGAGGCATCAGCAGCAGAAAACAGGAAGTTGTTATCCCTCTGTACAGACAGTTGGTGAGACCCCATCTGGAGTACTGCATCCAGTTCTGGAGACCCCATCTCCACAAGGACATAGACAGGATAGAGGCAGTCCAGGGGAGGGCAACTAAAATGGTGCAGGGTCTGCAAGAGAAGCCATATGAGGAGAGACTAAAGGAGCTTAATATGTATACCCTTGAGGAAAGAAGGGAGAGGGGGGACATGATAGAAACTTTTAAGTACCTCAGTGGAATCAACAAAGTTGAAGAGGGTAGCATCTTTCAGAAAAAGAGACATGCAAGAACAAGGGGACACAATTTAAAGATACAAGGGGAGCGGTTCAGGAACAATGTGAGGAAGTATTATTTCACAGAGAGAGTAGTGGATGCATGGAACAGCCTTCCTGAGGAGGTTGTGGGGTCTAAAACTGTGGAAGAATTCAAGAATGCATGGGACAGACATAAGGCAATTCTTGTGGGGGGTAGGAAGAAATAGACTGTTGGTTAACTAGGATCTGCGGCCTATCCTGTAGGTAGGGAAATGGGCAGACTAGATGGGCCAAGCGGTCCTTATCTGCCGTCAAAGTCTATGTTTCTATGTTTCTATGTTAAAGATTGGTACCACATGTATGACTTTCCAGGAATCGGGCACAGTGGAGGATGAGAGGGCGAGATTGAAAATGAAGGTAAGTGGTTTAATGATGGCTGGGGCGATAATTCTGAGAAAGGCGTGGTAGAGTCCATCACTGCCAGGGCTTCCCCTGGCTGGTAGGGTCTTTAACAGTTTGGTAGTGATGTTTTGCTCAGTAACCCTAAAGTAGAAAAGGGGTAGTGGGACATGATCTGTAGTGGAAGGGGGGCAATTCGGCTGGGACTTCAGGCCTGGGGGAGGTTGAGGGGGAAAATGCCTGAGGTAGGAGGACATGTCAGTGAACATGGTGTTAAAGGTGTTCACAATCCTAATGGGATCTGAGATAGTGCCCAAAGGGGATGAGAGTTGTGTAATTTGTTTGTTGGACTTGGGATTGAGGAGGGACCCTAGAGAGGTCCAGAAATTGCGAGGGTTGCCGACAGTATTGTTTTGTTGGGTTAGGTAGTATTTGCATTTGAGTGATTTGGCTGCCTGCTTACAGGAATTGTGCCTATAGACATCCCAGAGTTGGCGGGAGGGTGATGCCTTGTAGGCCTTCCATTTGCTGTCCCTGTCCTTCATTTGTGCTAAGAGTTCCTTAGCTAGCCAGCAGGTGCAGCCTTCTCTAACCCTCCTGGTTGTAAGTGGGAAGTGCTTGTTCTGTAGCTTTTGCAGGGCAGTAGTGAGGAAAGCAACAGCAGATGAGATGTTGCTGTGGTGGTATAGGTCAGTCCAGTTTAAAGCCCTAGCCTCTCTGAGAATGTCTTCATGATTCAGGCAGATGAATTTTCTGAAGGAAAGAATTTTGGATGGGGGGGTGGGTAGTTTTAGTAGTCAGAACTATGTATGTAGGGGTATGGTTGCTAATTGAGTCAGACATAGTGCCAGCCTGGAGGACCAGCTCTGCCTGGCTTGTGGCAGTCCAGTCAAGGATGGTGTGGTTATGTGAGTGGAGGTTATGCATGGTGGGGGAGGCAATGACCTGTTCCAGGTGATGCATTTTTAGTAAGCTTATGCATTCCAGCTGAAAGGCACCTGACCAGTCTGCACATCCTCAGTACCCACGTGTGATAATACTGCCAACAGAGGGTTGGAACTGCCACCAGGGCTGCCACTAGAGATAGTGGTAATGCTGGGGTTCAGTGTGCCCACTGATTTGTCAGGGACAGATTCAGTGTTGGTATCTTTTTAAAGGATTAGGATTTCTGGGGTTTGATCTTGATTATGTTTGCTATCAATCTGCTGTGCATGCACCTTTTCGATCAAGTGCAGCTTACCCTACTTGAATGCATCTCCCTTCCCCTCAAGAGCTAGGAGTCCAGGTTTGTAGTACGGGTCTAATAAGGTGGCAGTTTTGTACTCTTAGGGTTACCAGCTATATTGTATTTTTGTCAAGTAGTGTTTGCATGTGTTCCATGAATGCAACACAACCAGAATCATCCCTTACTTCCAGTTGCTGGTGCATATTCCATAATGCCTGCCTCAGCACAGACAGAAATGCCACTGCTTGGCTTATACATATTATCTGACCACTAACTGCCTGGTTGGCATGTTCAATAGGCCATACCTGAGAATCAGGCTGTCCATGAGATGCCACTGCTCTGTTGTTAGGCTCATGGATGCATTTGGGGCATCGTAGCTGGTGTGAATGAGCACATATACAGCACCTTGTACTATTGGAACATATGCTCAATCACGTAGAGGGTAGCATTCCACTGTCTTACCCACTCTTGATTACAAGGGTGCTAAGACATGTTATTCTTGATTTGTGGCTTCCACAAGTGTGCCTTGTCTTGGATGAGCAGAAAAATGATCACAAATATGGACACACATACACACACACAAAACTCTGATGTCTGTTTAGCTGAGGATGCCCAACACTACTTATTTATTTAATTGATTTATTTGTTTATTTATTAATTTATTTTGTTTATTTAGTTATGTGTCTTATTCATGTTACCAGGTAGGTGGTCTGGCTCATAATGTCCCCTTTTCAGTCACACCTGTAGATAGGGTATAGACACAAACAGGAGGTCAATACAAGGCACATTATACATTTAATATTCCAATTCCTTATACACAAATTGTAATGAGAAAGAAATAATGTGACCTAACTGGGAACTGAACCCAGGCCTCTGGAATACTGTTCAGGTGCTGCTTTATCACTAAGCTACCATGCTCACATGGCTGAGCTTGAGGTCACTTTATTTTTTCAGCTCATCATTCTACTTCCAACATTGCAGATATGGTGGTCTCTCATGACTAGTGGTCATCATGCAGACCAACAAAACAAAGCTGCACTGGTAAGCACAGTAACAGTTTCAGATATTTAGTAAAACAACACTGACTCTGGATGCTGACTCACATTCCCCAACAGATTGGGCTCAGATTCACCCTCCGAATAAGCACAGTGAAACCTTACAAAATATTTGTTAAACATTTTCTTTTAAATAAAAGTTTAAAAAAATCCATTTTACAAAGTCTCAGCACTCAAACTGAGCAAAACTTGCTATTCTGACTACAATTTGTTCTACATTCTGAGACACACCGTACTGTTTCTGCTTTCACTCTCTGACCACACACTGAGCAGGGTGCCCCATCAGGAGCCTTTTGCTGCAGCATGTACCATGATTCTATCTTTTTGGACAGGAAACCATTCATGTGACCAGCTCTCTGGCTTGCACTTTGCAAAGTATAACACACTTTGCTGATGTAGTTTCATCCTTGTTTGATATTTATGCATCTCTCCAAACCGCACACATACAGTACAGAAAAACTTCAGTCCTACTGCAAGACATGATGGGTGTGAAACTCCTTGCACAAGTCAGGTGACCAGTCATCACCTTATAAATAGGCTTGTGCATCTGATTTGGTATAAGCTGAGAATGACAAAGTACAGTTGTGTTTCCTCCTGTTCGGACTCCTTAGTACTGATGTGCCAAATCCTAAACTGAAACCAGCCTCTCTACCACTCATGTGATTGGCTTTTGAGGATAAGGGAGAAGTGAGATGGTGCACCTGCAGCTGTTTGACATGGGAAAACTGGGGTATAAAAACAGGACTGCACTGCAGCTCAGCACCATTCCCTCTCTGCAGGGAGGAATGAGGAGGACCTGGGATGGAGGACTTTGTGGAGGAGTGGAAGCCAGGCCCCAGTAGCAGGTGTGGTGGACTGGTGGGCTGTTTAGGGAGGAAAGTGGACAATGAGATGAAATGAAAAAAAAGTTAAGTTACCAAAGGAAAAGAAAATTTACATTACAAAAAAAAAACACTGAAAGAAAAGCTGATGCCAGAGGGACTGAGAGAAAGTAAAAGTTGGGACTGGTGAGGTGGGCTGAAAAGAGGAGAGAGTGACAAAAATATTGTGGGGTGGGTGTGTGCTGACTCAACAAAATGAATACAAACTAAGATAAAAGAAGGAAATACAAGAAAACTAGACAAAAAAGATAAGAATATAAAAGCAAAAGAGATAAGGGAAAGAAAGTTAAGAAACTGAAACTGGGCAGCAGGGAAGTGGACAGGAAGAGAAAGAGGGTGAAAGAAGATTGTTGGGTTGGGTGTGTGCTAAGGCTAACTCTGGTTTGCAGGGCCTCCACCCTGCAAACCTTACCATCCGGTTTAGGTTTAGTAGAAAAAGTGGCTTTTCTGCCACGGCAAAGTTGTTTAATTTTAAAAGTCTGCTACCCTCAAGTCCTATTGGTTCAATATAGTGCACCCAGAAGGGTGCATGGATGACAATGCATGCACCACAGCATGGAGCCAAAACAGCTTATGGCACAGCAGAGTGCATACCATAATAGTAGTGCAGAGTCGGGGCACACCGAAGCACATGGCAGGAGTAGCGATGTCCGATAGCAGTGCTTGCCAGAATAGCACATGGCTCCACTGCATAGGAGGAATGGACTCACAGAAACACAGCGAATGGCACCACAGAGCCAGGAAATGACAGGAATTCCACCCTGCAAGAGAACACCATTGTTCCTGTATCTTCTTTCCGGAGGGGTCCCCTGCGCATGCTGTGCGCACAAAGCACCCCATACACAAGCCACACAGAGTCGGGACCTCAGCCAAGCAGCACCCTTAGCTGGCCAGGTGTTGACCATGCTGGGAACCACGATGAAACCAGTGTCAGAAGCTCGAATCTGACAACCGCTGTCCACCGCACAAAGCACTGTTTGTCATCCACCATCCAGCTGTCACCTGCCACACCACAACATGACCAACCACCGCGCGCATGGGAGCTACAGGACACAGACGCCGCCATGAAACAGAGGACCAACTGGCACATCCTTGTGCTGCACCCTTGGGGCCATGTGGTAAGTGCCAAGTACGCTGTTACATGTGTACAGGGGTGAAGTCAGCAGGCACAGGTACTGCCACCAGCAGCAACAGAGGGAACATATGCACAGATACCCTTCTGGGCACAGTGACACTGAAGCAGTTAGTGGTTGTACTCTGTTGTTAGAATGTGCCATTTTAGAGGTAGCCAAGGCAGGCACAGGGGACTGAAGGGGATGCAGGCGACTGGCAAGGGCAATACCACAGACAGGGAGACTCACAAGGAAACTGACTATGTAAAGAGCAGTGCAACACTGCAGAGGGTGGTGCACCTGCAGAAGGCTGCTAGCCTCAAAGCCCACAAACAGAGAAAAGAAATGAGCACTCCAGATGGAACGTTTGTAAACAATATATGCTGAAATAGCTTGTATTACATGCTAGAAATCAGCCAAGACACCATCAGTGCCGAGACTATGCTTCAAAGGGGTACCCCTTTGAAGGCATGAATGTCAAAGCGCAGGGGTGTCTGGCCTGATTTCTGGCATGTACTAAAAGCTATTGCAAGATATATTGTTTGTAAACCATCCCGTCTGGAGTACACACACAAGGAACCTCGGCCTTGGTGGGGGCCTGCTTGCAACAGCGGGATGGGGGGTTTGCCTGTTGCAGCACAGTGTCCCCGACAAAGGGCCCAGCTGGACATGGAAGGCATGGGGAATGGTGGTGTACACCCTATGTGCATAGGTAATATTGAATGGGGCAGTGGGATACCTGCTGTTTTATGCTGTCTCACCTGTCCTGTGGACCCACCAACTGTGTGAGTGCCGCACCTGCACAGGCTGGGGGTCCAGATGCAAGCAGTGCCCACTGGACTGGGAGGGGCAGGGCAGTACCTGTGCAGCCCTATGCACCTATGACATGCCCCATGCACACTCAATGATGTGCACCTGCTCCCTGTTGTGGAACAATGCCATGCCCCAGTGCCTCTGAGCACACCACCAGGATCAACAGATACTGCAGGGGTGTGTGTGCACAGGTGGGATCACTCAGGCACAAATTAAGGTCCTTAAAAGGAGTGCATTGGGTGGCTGGGTACTCATTCTGTGGAGTCAGTCCATGTGAGAGGATGCCTCTGGTGTCACGTCCACAGCCAGAAGGCAAGCCCTACTGCACCATGCGGGGTATTTATACCGCTGGGAACAAGTGCACCTTGAGTGACGTGTGAAAGTGGGTGGAAATATGAGAAGGTGAAGTGTCCGCGCGTGCATATGCAGTCCGAGGAGGTGGTGCACAGCATGGGTGGCCACAACCATGTCCCAGACAATGTCGGTATTGGCATTGGTGAAAGACCATGCCCGATGCACCAATGAGCCCTGCAGTGCATTGGTGGCAGCATGCACATCGGGTGTGCCCACATCTGTCATGGGGAGACTGCCGGCGAACGTATTGAAAGTGCGTGGAATATGAAAAGGCAAAGTGGCCTGCGCATGTGCATATGCAGTCCGAGGAGGTGGTGCACAGCATGGGTGGCCACAACCATGTCCCAGACATCATCGGTACTGGCCTTGGTGAAAGACCATGCCTGATGCACCAATGAGCCCTGCAGTGTATTGGTGGCATGCACACATCGGTGTGCCACATTTGTCACGGGAGACTGCCGGCATTGCCACTGATCAAACAGATATGTGCCAGGGCCAGGACTGTGCACACAGGCCACTGTCACAACCCCACTCAGCAGGTCAGGCCCTCCCCACACAGTGCCAACCTCGGAGCACAGTATTGTGAACAGTGTAACAGAACAGGGTAACCCTCCCATCTGTTTGTGGGTCTGAATCAATCTTTGGTCTCAAGTTCTGGAAGGATTCAAACTGTGAAACTCGTGCTAGTGTACCCAAATGTACAGGCTCAGATAATTCTGCTCTTCAGGGAAATGCCAGATATATTTCGCCTACAGGCACCTATCCAGGTGTACAATATGAACCCTTAAAAACTCTATGAAAGACCTCAGATAAACTCTTACCTTTTTCCTAGTTTGGTATCCCAGTAAGCTTATACACAGTGTCATCTTTAACCATATATGCTTCACTTGTCAAAGAAAGAATTTCAAAGGCACACCAAGTAGTCTTTTTAAAATAGAGGTTTACTTTAAAATAGATAAAATATTTAAAATGTAAATACAGAACAATACATCACGCATACAATCACTTAAAAGAAATGGTCTAAAAGTAAAAATTCCTACCACCAGACAATAAGACTTATCTATCTAATGTATATCTTCTAACTGTGCTAGAGTAGATGTTTCTTCATCAGAGTTTGAACATGTATGTATGTCTAAAGGTCAGTCACAGCATAATAAAAAAAACTGTCTTGAACCTGCCTTCTCCATGATATCACCCAGCTCCTCCTCTGTTTATTAAAAATTATACAACCAGGATGTCTTATCAAGCAGGAGGTAAATTAAATAAGGTGACATCAGCAAAACTCATTTCCCATATGACTTCCAATCAAGTCTGATTTTCAGTTCTTTCTTTCATCCATGAGCAGCATCCTGCTTTTCAAAGATATCAAGAACATTTATGACTTAACACCAAAGTGACATAACCTGTTTTCTTCCTCTAAACGTCATAAAGTTTATGATCTCTATCCTGGCAACTACAATTAAGCCAGATAAACAGGAGATCCTTAATTTATGTCTCTTCTAGTCTTTAATTATCTCCTGGCTTTCATGTAAACATCTTGTAGCTGAAACCTGGGGTGGGGGTCATCATGAGAGACACTCAATAACAAATTTTATTTTACAAAAAGCATAGAGTAATCAGAACCAGCTGTCCAGGTGTTACAGCCACCGCCACATCCAGTAAGCCTGCAACAGCTTGTGATACTCACGGAGTACAGTTCGACTGAGATGGGCATCCCCTTCCTCCTGCATGACAGCAGCCCAGGGGACAACAGGCTATTGATCTTTGCAACATGAGCCACACTGTCACACCTGGAGGGGTGTTCCACCATACTTGCGGATGGGACATTCAGCATCACCCCACCACTGTTCCAGCAGGTGTATACTATCCATGGCCTGCTGCAGAGCACCACTTTTCCAGCTGCCTATCTGCTAATGAGGTCCAGAACCACTGCGGCATACACAGCAGCATTCTAGCCATTGAAGTCACATTGCCCTAGCCTCACACCTACGGTTGTCCTGATGGACTTTGAACTTGAGGCCATGTGGGCCTTTTCCAGCGTATTCCCCAGCATTTGACAGCAGGTCTGCTTCTTCCACCTGGCCCAGGCCATGTGGCTCCATTGCCAGTGAATTGATGGCTTTGTGGTCCACTACACAAAGGACCCTGAGTTTGCCCTCCATGCCCATATGGTTGTTGCACTTGCCTTCATGTCACCTGCTGATGTCGTCGATGCCTGCAGCACTCTGCATGAGATGGACTACATGAACGCCAATGGTGAGTTGTTATACCAGCTGATGGACTACTTCGAGGACATGTGGGTGGGTAGGCCTGTGGGCTGCACTGCACGGTGCAGGCCTTTGTATGACATTGCCTTGTGGAATGTCCATGATGCCGCTCGTGATGGTACACCCTGTACCACTTATGCTGCAGAGGCCTGGGACAGGGGTTTTGCCACATGCCTGGGGGTGTGCCATCTGAATCTGGGGCATTTCATATGGGCACTGGGGGCTGAAGAGTAGCTTACCTCTGTCAAGCTGTCCCAGCTGTCTGCTGGGAACACCATGCCTACTGTGAAGTGATGCTATAAGGATGCCGGAAGGAGGATTGCTGCCATTGTTGGGTCCTATGGGCAGCGGTCCACTGTGGAATACCTCCATGGCATAGCATTCAACCTGTCCCTCAAGCTGCAATGGTACTGTGCTTCTGGATTCTGGGGGAGTAGTTGGGGGTGTCTATTTCCAGTGTCACTGTTGCACTGTGTGGTTTGCCTTGCTTGCACAAGTAAACACTATTTTCACACATCTGTTGTCCTGCCTCTTGCTTCCTGCCCACCGCATATGGGCCTGCTTGCCCTGTTTCCCCATGCAGCCATCTGTCTGTTAGTTGCTATTGTGTTAGCTGTTTTGTATGCACTATTCAGCCATTAGCTGTTTTTGCATATGACATTATGACCCTGTGCCCCCAGAAGTATGGCAGATGCTTAGGCAGCTCCATTCACTGTAAAGGTGCAGCGCTGCACTGTGCGCTTCGATGCAAGCACCTGGTGCAGCACCACACCTTTTCAGTAAATGGAGCTACCTAAGCATTCGCCATACTTCCGGGTAGTGAACTTTTAAAAATTAAATTAAACAACTTTGTCGCAGCAGAAAAAAGCTGCTTTTTCTGCTAAACCTAAACTGGAGGGTAAGGTTTGCAGGGCAGGAGCACCTGCAAACCAGAGTTTTCCTTTAAGGAGACAAACTAAGAATACAAAAAGAAGAAATCATGCAAAAGAAACAAGAAAGAGAAGTTACATGTAACAGAAAAAGAATAATAATATAATGAAAAATTGTAAGAGAGAAGGGAAAGAAACTGAAATTGGGGATTTGGGAGGTGGGCTGAAAGGAGGGAGGGTGACAAAAGATGGTGGCGGTGCTTAAAGTGGACAAACTAAGAATACAAAAAGAAAAATTCAAGAAAAAGAAAGAAGTTACATTTAAATACAAAAAAAGAAAAGAGTATGGCAAAAGAGATGGGATAGAAATTGAATTGGGGGTTGGGGAGGTGGGCTGAAAAGAGAGAGGGTGACAATCATGAGCGTGGTGGTGTGGGCTGAAACAAGACAATAAGTTTAAACACAATTTTATTTTCTCAACAGAAAACATTAAAATAGCAAAGGTTAATGAAGACTAGTGCGAGAGAGAGAGAGAGAGAGAGAGAGACTGAGACTGAGACTGAGACTCTTTGGGGTCTCACAGCCTGTTCCACTGCTGCTGGAGCCTGAGCAAAAAAGAAAAGAAAAAAATATGCTGTTCTGCACCATCCTGCAAAGCTGAAGCCCTTGGCTAGTGTACCACAAGCCTACTGAGAGAGCTGGCTAGTGGCCACTTTGTTTAAAAAAAAATCTCATTTTGAAATAATATTCCAAATCATGCTGTTATTTAAAAAAATACATTCTGTTCTCGACCTGACCCTGACTATCCTACAAAACAGAAGTCCCTTGGCAAGTGTGTCATAAGTCTACTGGGCTAACTGTACATTTTAAAAATATTTTTGTGTGTTTTCCAAATAATCTTGCTGTTAGATAAATGTTCTTGGCCTGACCATCCTGCAAAACAGAAGCCCCTTGGCTAGTGTACCATAAGCCTACTGAGCTACCTGACCAATTTCATCCAAAAATCACATTTGAAAAGATATTGTGTGTGTTTTCCAAATCAAGCTTGTGTTTAAAAAAAAAGACATTTTAATCTTGACCTGACCCTGATCATCTTGCAAAACAGAAGCTCATTAGCTAGAGTGCCATAAGCCTACTGGGCTAGTTACCCAAGTTTGTCAAAATAATGGCATTTGAAAAAAGATTATTATGTGTTTTCCAACTCATCCTGCTGTTTTTAAAAAAATGTTTCTTGAAAAAACATGGACAGAAGTGGGACTCAGATGAAGAATAATGGTGTGTTGCAAATCAGTTTGCCCAAAAAAGGCAGAAAAATGCAGCAGGTTGATTGTGTTATAAGCAGCGTTATCAGTCACACTCCTAGTGTCACTGCTGAATTGTGCTGCATGACAGGAAAAAACAAACAAATAATTCTGTCTGTGAGTGACACCAGAAGAACATGCACTTCCCCTTCAAGTGATCCACTCTCTGGCATATCACGCAAAAAAAGAAAGACTCAGGTGCTGTGCTTGTAAAAGAAGTAAGGAGCAAGGTTGTAGATGCAGTTATTAAAAAAAACTATGGTCGTCAGGGGCATCACCCACAGAGGCACGGAAAGGATGACTACATATGCTTTCTGTGTTCCACTCTCCTAGTCATCATCTCATTACTCAGACTCCAGCATAGACAATAACAGCAGTGGTAGCAAATTCATGCCCAATGGGCTTGAGTATGAGTCATGTGATTCTTCTTCTGTTATGGAAGTGGTACATGATAACAAACCCTGGGGATCGACCATCAGGGAAGGTCAACACTAATGGAGGTGGCAGGATGATAGTACTGTCTCCCTTGCTGACACCATTATCTTACATGAAGAGGATGATGCCCCGATGATAATAATAATGACATAATGAATGAAAGCACTGTAACTGCTAGCCAACAGGTACCTATGCCAGGAGATTAAATTAAGAAGGCCACTTCTTGGCTATGGAACTACTATTACATTGACTATTACATTGACTCCTAAAATGCTTGTCATGCAATATGCATACTCTGTAAAACCAGTGTCCTCAGGGGAAGATAAGAAAATCACCTTAGAACATCCACTTTAATAAGGCACTTAAGGAGAATGCACCTCATTACAACAGAAATGATGGACGTCAGTGTCTGAGTGAGACAGAAGATGAGGCAGGTAACACTGATCTAGAAGGTGTTTCTTTGTTATCAAAAGAGGTGGCATAGCCAACTATTTTCTAAGTCAACAAAAGGAATAGTTGTGACTAAACACAGGCAAGTGGCACTGTGTTATGAATAATTATCATTACATACCTGAAGTAATCACTTGTATTCCTTTGCTCTGTACACCCTCCATGTTGTGTTCAACACCTCAGCCCAGTCAGAGGCCCAGAAGTGATGCAGCCTATGTCCTGTAATGAGAGTGCCTGCATTAGGAATTAGTTCAGCAGTCCTGCTTCTCTGGACTATTCTACAGAAAGCTTGAAGTGATACCCCCTGCCCAACACACCCACTAGTCCTCACTTCCCTCCTCCCCCAGCCCCTTGTGTACAAATATATTTAATGTTTTTAAGGTTTTCTTTAGTCCAGAACCTCCCCCCTACCTGTGACAAATCAGTCAGCTCCCACCCTCTTTCAACCTTGAAAAAATCCTTGGCAGAATAGCTTGGCAGAAGACACCAAGAGAAAGGACTGCTGTGTGACTGAACTTCTCTGCTGGGACTAAAGTAGAAGAACTTTTGTATTTGGACCTTTAATTTAGGGTAAAAAAACTAACATACAAAACAAAAACAAAAAAGTGTGTGTTTGGGTTAACTGAACTGAATGGGTAACTGAAAAGTCATCTAGGTGTAAATCTCAGGTGACTGAAAGGACTTAACTGCTGTGAGGTTTAAATTACTTGTAGAAAGATCTGGTAAGTAGGGGGAGTGGCTTAGCTAGAAGGAAGCTACATTTAAAGACTGCCTTAGAAAGATTCTGCTAATAGCATGCAGAAGACACCAAGAGAAAGGACTGCTGTGTGACTGAACTTCTCTGCTGGGACTATATTGCCCTCCTTCCTCCTCCCTCCAGCCCCCACCCAAAGCTAGTTCTATTTTTATAGACACAGGATTTGACTGACAACAGGAACTTCCTGTTTAGGGGCAGGAAGTGAGTGATCACAGACCCACCAAGGACCCACCATCCTAGAAGGGCAAGAGTAGCCTCTGGCCCCTCTAGCTGCTGGAGGTCTGCCTCTGAACAAGCAAGTGGTCTACTGAGAAATATAGGATATTCTTGTCTCAGAACAGGACAATCAGGAGCTTAAAGGGCACACAGGCAGAAAGTAAGGAGAGAGAAAAAAAACAGACGAAAGAGTAAGGATTGCAAACAGTTAAGGGGTCAGAAATAAGACATGATTGGAGTGGTGCAGTGCAGTGGCTGTGGAGCAGCAGTCTTCCGGGAGATATTCTGGAGGATGCGGTGTTGTCCCATCTGCAGGCACCTCTCTGGGCTGAGGGAGGAGGTTGCTCATCTCCAGGCTGAGTTGGCCAGGATTTGTGGGACCTCCTCTTCCATCCAGGACCGCCAGTGCCACTGCCGTTGCCTCAGAGGTTGCCAAGAAAGAGGAGCGGTTGGACCACAGTGGGCTCAGGGAGGGTGAGGGTGGTGGAAGGAGGCACATCCCGCCAGTTGTACCTCTCCACAATTCCTATGCCATTCTGGCAAAGTGTGGTTCCTCTATGGAGGCACCTACAGTGGAGACCAAGAAGGATGCTGGGAACCTCCACAAAGGAGACCCACAGGAGGGTGGCAGGGGACCCTGCAGGGGAAGGAAACAACTCCTGGTGGGGAACTCCATTGTTAGGAAGGTAGAACTGGGCAAGGAAGGGGAGAGGGAGGTAAGGTGCCTGCCTGGCGCCATGGCTTGGAGGGACAGGGAGGGAATCCTCAGGATTGCCGGAGCAGCTGCACAGGGGAGGGAGCTGGATGTCATTGTCCACCTAGGGACAAATGACCTGGCTAAGAAAGGGATTAGAGAAGTGCAGGAAGAGTTTGTGGAATTGGGGAGGGGCCTTAGTCAAGTAGCATGCACGGTAACCTTCTCGGAGGTGCTACCCATCTATGGCATAGGAGAGGCTAGGGTGTTCCGTACCATGGGATTCAATCAGTGGTTGAAAAACTGGTGTGGAGCTCAGGGATTTGGCTTCATTGGGGACTGGGGGTCCACCTGGAGTGATGCAAGCCTATACTGGCATGATGGGCTGCATCTGTACGGGAGGGGAACCAGGATCCTAGGTGATAGGTTTAAATGCTTCATTGGCAAGCTTTTAAACTAGCCAAGGGGGGAGGCACTGGAAAGGAGCAGGAAAATCCTAGCCCCCAAACAATCACGGTAGTAAGTGTGGCAAACACCAACATGGAGGTGTCGATAGGGAGAAGGGCAGGGGTAAATGGAGAAAGTGACAAAGGCAAGAAGGACAGGGATGGGGCAAAGGGGTAAGGCCATCAGGAAATGGAGGGTAATGAGTACCAATGCCTGTAGTCTGGGCAACAAGCTCCTGAGCTGGTGGCCTTAATGGAAGAGGGATGCCTGGATATCGTAGCAGTCACAGAAACATGGTACACAGAGAACCATGACTGGGATGTTAACATACCAGGGTACATAACCTACAGGAGAGACAGGCAGGGAAGAAGAGTGGGAGGAGTAGCTCTCTATGTAAAGGAAGGGATAAAAGCAACTGAACAAAAGAGTAAACAGGGAGGAGAGGAGGCACTGTGGGTCACCTTGGAGACTGGAAAGGGCACCACAATCCGCACAGGGGTTGTGTACAGACCCCCATGTCAGGGAGAAGGAATGGACAAGGATATGATGGAAGGCATTCTTAGAATGGCAGAGAAAGGGGAGATACTGTTGATGGGAGATCTGAATATGCCAGATGTTAACTGGAGCACATTTGCTGCAGCCACATCCAAGAGCAGGGCCATTCTTGACACCCTACAGGTGGCAGGCATTAGACAGCTAGTTTCGGAACCTACTCGTGAGGGAGCAATCTTAGACCTCATACTCTCAAATGGGGGCAGTGAGAGGATCTCAGATCTAGAAGTAGGTTGCCATCTGGGACAAGTGACCATCAAACAGTGTGGTTCACGTTAAACTCAGCTACAGAGTCAAGCCACTACAAAGTGATGGTACTGGACTTTAGGAGGGCTGACTTTGGCAAGATGGGAGAGTGCCTCAGAAAAGCACTAGCAAACAGGCTAGAAGGAGGTGTGGAGCAACAATGGGGAATTATCAAAACTGCCATCACAGACGCAACAAGCCTTTGTGTGAAGCAAATAAACAAATCAAAATGAAAGAAAAAGCCACTATGGTTCTCAGGAGAGGTGGCTGTGAAAGTCAGGAAGAAAAAGATAGCATTCCGGAAGTATAAGGAAACACAGAAGGAGTAGGACAGAGAGCTGTACCAGTTAAGGCAGAAAGAAGCAGGGAGGGAAGTCAGAATAGCAAAGGCCCAAACTGAGGAAAAGATAGCCAACTCAGTTAAGAAGGGGGATAAAACCTTTTATAGGTACATCAGCAAGTGTAGAAAGACAAAGGGAGGGATAGTGAGGCTGAATAGAATGAACGGTGGGTGGGCAGAGGGGGACAGTGAAAAAGCAGGAATACTGAACGAATATTTCTGCTCAGTATTCACAAAGAGGAGGGGAAGTGCCTAATCCAATTAACAGAAGCACTCTTGATAGGGGGGTCGATCCCAGTCCTTTCACAGAAGAAAGGGTTCTGCAAGAACTCCTAAAACTGAACGTGGACAAAGCAATGGGTCCTGATGGAATTCACCCCAGAATTCTAAAAGAATTAAGGAAGGAACTAGTGAAACCACTGGCTACTCTTTTTAATAAATCATGGGAGGATGGTGTGGTACCCGAGGACTGGAGGAAGGCGGATGTGATTCCCCTTCACAAAAGTGGGACCAAGACAGAGGCAGGAAACTACAGACCTGTCTGTCTGACCTCTGTGAGGAAAGTGATGGAGTCACTTCTGAAGGAAAGAATAGTTGAGTACCTAGAGGTCAGTGGAGCACAGGATCCAAGGCAGCATGGGTTCAAAGCGAAGGTCATGTCAGACCGAATCTAATAGATTTCTTTGACTGGGTGACCAAAGTAGTAGACCAGGGAGGGCTGTGGACATGGTCTACCTAGACTTTAGCAAGGCATTTGACACAGTCCCACACAAAAGATTGATAGTCAAATTAACCAGCCTGGGAGTGGGTCCCAGGGTGGTAGCCTGGATAAAACATTGGCTGGACAACAGGACACAGAAGGTAATTGTAAATGAGTCCACTCTGAAGAAAGGCGGTTACCAGTGGGTACCGCGAGGTTCAATATTGGGTCCAGTCCTTTTAATGTCTTATCAGTGACATTGCAGAGGGACTGGAAGGAAAGTATGCCTTTTGCAGATGACACAAAGATCTGCAACAGGGTTGATACACAAGGAGGCGTGGAAAGGATGAAAGGGACTTGGCAAGGTTGGAGGAATGGTCAGACGTATGGCAGCTAGGATTCAATGCAAAAGTGCAAAATAATGCACCTGGGAAACAAGAACCAGGGAAGAATACACAATGGGTGGGGAGGTAGTAACAACAACAAAACAGGAAAGGGACCTGGGGGTAATCATATCAGATGACCTTAAGGTTAGCAAGCAATGTGAGAAGGCAGTAGGGAGGGCCGGGGTATACTGGGATGTATAGGAGAGGCATCAGCAGCAGAAAACAGGAAGTTGTTATCCCTTTGTACAGACAGTTGGTGAGACCCCATCTGGAATACTGTGTCCAGTTCTGGAGACCCCATCTCTGCAAGGACATAGACAGGATAGAGGCAGTCCAGAGGGCAACTAAAATGGTGAGGGTCTGCAAGAGAAGCCGTATGAGGAGAGACTAAAGGAGCTTAATATGTATACCCTTGAGGAAAGAAGGGAGGGGACATGATAGAAACTTTCAAGTACCTCAAGGAATCAACAAAGTCCAAGAGGGTAGCATCTTTCAGAAAAAGAGACTTGCAAGAACAAGGGACACAATTTAAAGATAGAAGGAGGGCGGTTCAGGGCAATGTGAGGAAGTATTATTTCACAGAGAGGTAGTGGAAGCATGGAACAGCCTTCCTGAGGTTGTGGGGTCTAAAACTGTGGGAGACTTCAAGAATGCATGGGACAGACATAAGGCAATTCTTGTGGGGGCAGGAAGATAAAGGCTGTTGGTTAACTAGGATCTGCGGCCTATCCTGTAGGGGAAATGGGCAGACTAGATGGGCCTAGCGGTCCTTATCTGCCATCAAAGTCTATGTTTCTATGTTTCTATGTTTCTAAAATCTAATGTCTCTGTCCTGGTATCTGTTCATAATTTCAACCTCTGCCCAACACATCCGCTATACCCCAGTGCCCTCCCCCCAGCTCCCACATGGAAAAATTGTTGAATTCGTGCAGGATCAGCAATAGAGCTGACAGTCCTAAATCTGAGCAGCTCGCTTGTCTTCATTCCCAAATGCCTGAATGAAAGAATGACAACCTAGGATAGTAACACATAATTTGCTGAAGCGTCCAATCCTGTGCTTTTATTAGAGGCTGTCCTTCTTTCAGTGGGTAGATGGGAGCCGACTGATTTATCATGAGTGACTAGTAGGTGTGTTGGGCAGGGGTAGCAATTCAAAATAAAAAGTTTTATGTTGTTAAAAGTGGGGCAATGGCTTTCAACTGAAGCCGACTTGCTGTAACATGAGCTCTGATAGGATGTCGGTGACATAACCACTGGAGAGGCATTCCTGAAATAGAAGCCAAGTACTGCTTCAGGTGAGGTGAAAAAAAAAGTTGAATGTTTTTTATTTCTTGTGCCTGAGACTTGAACCACAATAGAAAGAACACTCATGTGAGATTTGTGTCATTTGATTGATAAGGCACAGACTTGAAAACTGGTGACTGTTCCCCTTTAACAAAAAACAGTAACCATTGTGATCTTTTATCTCCGTCACCATCACAAACTGGCACTTTTGTATCTAACAGTTCCCCTCAATTACCTACTCATCATTCCTCTCACAACAGACCATGCCCAAAACCAAAACAGTTAACCATGCAAGAGTCATTTCTAAGGACATGTAAGGATATGATCACACCCATCCAGTTTCCCAGAAATTAAAAAAGGCAGTAGCAGAAATTATAGCTCTTGACCTGCATCCCTTCTCTTTTTAAGTTCACCATCCAGGCACACGCAGCGAACATCTTGCTATAAGAGTGGCTTTTGAAGGGTGTGACACTGTCTGTCCAATGCAGAGCAGTCTGCAAGGGGTGAGACAGTGCCACAGCAATCATCAGCCAGGCTGATTGTGGCGCCATTTTGCCTTGATGGGCAGAAACTTTGTCTAGTTCAAAAGAAAAATTCGAACTAATCATATGACGGCTTTTTCCTTTGATCGGCAGGACACCACCCAGCAAACAGCTGTTCGGTTTCCTGATTAGCCTGCTGACATCACCCACTTTCAGTACGCCTGTGCTCCCTCTCTCAACCCCATCAGTCCCTTCCCTTATTATCTTCACTCCAGAATGGGACAATCTTCTTGTTCCCCAAGTGTGGTGCTTACCTCCTGCCCCAGAACACTCCCACTGCTCACCGCTGCCAGCCCAGGTCCTGTGCCACCTTATGAAACCTCCTGCTGGCCCCTGCAAAGTTTTCCTGAAAGCATAATGCCAGAGGAACACAGATGCATGACTTCTGTGCAGTCACACTCTGAAAGTGTGAGATGCCGGTTCATGCATGCGCAGAAACACATGTTTGTTTTAAAGCTGCTCCTGTGGCGAAACGGAGGTTCCCCCAATGCTCCTGGACCCTCAAATCACCTAATTGGGGTTTGGAGACACATGAGAGGGACCTAGGGCCACAAAAGTTGTTTTTAAAAGCACTAAAACGTGCATTTAATAAGCCAGCAGCGAGGTTGCTGGGAATTTTAGTCCTGCCCACCGGTATTATAGCAATACCAAGAGCTTAACTTTCAGCATTGTCAAATGCTTGTTTTGAATATGTTGGTTTAAAGAAGTAATGCAGATTGCAGTTCCATGAAATCAAATACCATCCAAACAATATTTTACCACCAAGGTATTACCAAGTGTCTCTTGTGACTTGTGTGAGAGAGTGATGCAGGTCTTGAAGCTCACAGCAGTGTCACAGATACATATTACAACTAATATTTGGACCAGCAGCCAAACTGTAGACTACATGACAGTCACTAGTCACTGGGCATCCTTTCACAATTCCTCTGCCTCATCCTCTGCCTTGATCACATCTGCCCAGTGCTCCAGATAACACTGTCATTTAAGAGTAATGTACTCACCATTTGTCATTAGTGAGTAAAATATAATTTCAATAAGTAAAACTTATTTAAACTTGGAAAAACATTGCCTTTTGATGTATCTATGGAGTATTTCCAAGGGCTGCAATAAGTATCAGTACTCATCAGAAAAAAATTCAAATAATATTTCTTAAAATTTGGTGATTAAAATGGGACCATGCTCACCTTATCTGGAGCACTGCATCTGCCACAATGTGTGAGAAGCAGACTGCATTGTGTATTACTAGTATTGAGTCAAAAGATCACACTGCAGTGAACCTCTTGCAGCAATTAAGTAGTTTGCTGAATGACTTACTCATCATGGCCTGTCTCCAGGGTTTTAGGTATCTGATAGTGGGGCTAACATCGTATGTGCTGTGAAGGATGGAAGGTATGTGCACATACCTTGCTTAGCTCATACCCTCAATCTTGTAGTACATGATTTTCTTAAAGATGACAGAAGCTTTCAGAATGCTTTCAGTGATGCATGCAAAATATGTGGATATTTTAGTCATTTTGCTATAAGCATGCAAAATATTGCACCAGCTACAAAAGGACAATAATCTTCCACAACATCAGCTAAAGCAGGAGGTAGTCACCAGGTAGAATTCCACCTCCTGCATGGTACAACGGCTTTGTGAGTGGTATACAGCAGTGCATCAATACACCATGGATAGTTCAGTAAGGGAAGGGGATGTGAGACTCAGTTCAAGCCAGTGGACCCTGATGGCACAATTGTACCACATTCTTCAACCATTTGAGGGAGCCACGCTGGAAGTGAGGGCAGACAATGCCAGTCTGAGTCAAGTAATATCTCGATATTCCTTCTTAGGAACAAACTCAAAAAGCAGAAGGCAACATTTTTTGAGAGAGGTAGTGCTGTTTCTCTTGTAGAAAAGCTAGCTTTATCCCTGGAAATTGTTCCCAGAATGTCAATGATGTTACAATCAGAGCATTATATTCTGGCCACAGTGTTAGACCCATGACTTAAGGCTAACCTGGCATCCTTTCTCCACTCAGGCCTCACAGACATAAAGAGGTATAAAGACCTACTCATTTAAAAAGTGGCAGATTAAATGATGGATACTATTTCGATTTCACAACTGGTTGAGCATGCACCCTTCCAAACCTCATGTCCAGTGGGAGAAGCATCCAATAGAAGAGATGAAGATAATGACATTTTGTCAGGGGTACATGAGTTTGGTACACTTGTTCTTCCTCCGTTGACCAAGGTCATGCTGCTACCACTATGGTTGAAAACTATCTAAAAGACACTAGGAAACTCAACATATGGGATAACACATTGAAATATTGTCAAAGTAAGAGAAAACTCTGGCCTGCATTGTGCAGAGTTGCCATTTTATATTTAAGTTGCCCTCCAACTACTGTCTACTCTGAAAGAATCTATAACACTGCTGGTAGTGTTGCTTTGGATCTGCACAACCATCTGCTGCCTGAAAATATGGAACGTTTGAAATTTATTAAAGTAAACCTTGGTCTCTTCCTTGTTGGCTCCAATGGCTCTCTGCAAAGTTGTCTTGATATCGATGAAAATGATAATGAACCAATATGTACTGATTAATTGGTGATTGTGTCTGTGTGATGGGTTATGCTGCTGATGGAAGTAAGGCCAGAGGGGTCAAACAAATTATAATAAGAAAAATACAAAATGAAACAAAAAACCATGTTGTCTGTCAAATGGTGACTAATAAGAACAAGAGACTAAAGACCTCAAAACGCTGCACAACACTCACAGCAGAATAGATTTCCCAGTCATTAGTTAAAGTGCATGAACCATTTATTAATCCTATATATTACACAAAGTTCACAAGACCCTGGCTTATCCCCAGGGAAACCTATCACTCCCAGGGTTGGGTGAGTCACTGAACCATTGGCATTGTTTACTGATGAAGCTGTTAAGGGACTGATGCCAAAACTGCCCTACTATACAGGTATATCGGATTCTGGGGACATATTGCGCACTGTGAAGGGACTCCGCTTCGAGCCTGATGAACTTTTCATCACACTCAACATAGAGCCACTCTATACTAATATTCCATGTGAGGGGGTATTTGGAGCACTACATTATTTTCTGTCTCAGAGGGGGAGGAGACAGTTCCTAGCAAGGATTTGCTGGTGGAAATGGTCCAGTTAGTTTTGGAAAGAAGTACCTTTGCTTTCATGGGAGAGTGTTTTGTTCGAGTAAAGAGAATGGCAATGGGATGTATTTCACTCCCAATTATGCCAATCTTTAATTAGGCCATTAGGAGGAAGGAGCTATATGAGATGTAAGACCCATTTGCCTATAAGGTGGCACGATGGCATCATTATATAAATTATGTTTTTATGGCATGGCAAGGTCAGAGCACAGGCTGGGCAACTTTCTTGAGTACCTGCATGGTAACAATATGAATCTATCATTTTCAGTAAAGACTGACAAGTACAGTGTTCCATTCCTTGACATCATGGTGAAAAGGATATACTGGTAAGATGGAGATGTGCATCTACTGTAAGCCTACTAACAAAAATACTGTCTTGCTAGCCAGTTCATGTCACCCCTGCCCCACCATTAACAACATTCCTACTACATTATCTTGCAGAGCTCACAGAAACTGTAGCACAGAGGTGGAGTTTCATAGTGAGTCTGAGAATCTAGAGTAGGCTTGTGCTAGGGGTTACTCTGCTGCCCCAGTTAATGCTGCAAGATTGAAATATACGTCTGCTAACAGTGATGATTTTTTAGCAGTAAAGACAGCAAAGAGTGATGAAATTGGAGAAGGGGTACATTTCTTCACCACTTACTCCAACAGGACATACAAGATAAGGAAATTGTTCAAAAAATGGGTGTTCCAGGACCTGATACCAGACTCAAATCAGTTGTGAATAATCCTCCTCCAGTGATATACCATGAGGGCTAGGAACCTGAGAGATGAACTAGTCTATTCGGTTCAACAACCCTCAAAGGTAACACATGGTGGCTCAACCCCTCAGAGACATGTGAAAGATGCAATTGCTTCAAGTACTGTGATGTGGTGAATGAAAGCACCACATTTTTGATCCAGCTGAAAACAAGACACTGCATATTCGAGTTTGATTACATGTAACACCATGCATGTTGTGTATATGGCTGGTGTGCCTGTAGCATGTACTACGTGGGCAAGACAAAAGACATGAGGTCCATTGCTAATAGAAATACAGAATATGCTCTGGCTGCACTTGCATATACTATGGGTACAGTATACCAGATGCCCATAAAATCAAATTCACAGGGGCTGAACATGTCAAAATGGGACTGAGAGATAGTGATAGAGATCTCATACTATCCAAAAGAGAGACTCTTTGGGCATTGAGACTGGGAGCTAGCAGATGGCTGGGTTTAAACCACCATTTGGAGCTGGTCCCTTTCATTTAGAGGGGTAAAGTGTGTATCTTGACACATTTTTAATATGTATACATGTTCTAACTATCAAGAAAACTCCCTTGAAGTGGCTTGGACCGGAGGAGATAGCTACCTAAAATTTCCTCTACCCAACCTGACAGGAAAACCGGCCAAAATGCCCTAAATGCTGGACTGAATTTACCTGAGCAACCCCAAACACCTTCCTCTGCCTCTGTCAACACCGTCAAGCTATACTCAAGTAAGCCACTCTTGGCTGGTGCCTGCGGCCTCTGATACTCTGGAGCCGCATGCAGTAGTAGGCCATATGGTCCATGCTCAGTACACCAGTGCTGTCGTACTTTCTCTCCCCTCCTCTTAGCGGGATCGAAGCTGCTGCGGTTCTGATCCCCCATCTCCCGAAATGATCACTGGAGCTAGTTGGACAAGTTCCAGTACCGGAGGTGTTTATTGCTGTTCCCCATTGAAGCAGGAGACACTGAACCTGTTATCTGTGGGCCATAGGAGGGTAGACAAGCATGGAGGCTGCGAGTTGCAGTATGGCTGAAGCTTCTCACCAAGATACCCCGGCTTCTCTCAATCAAATGCAAGCTGGCAAAGCCCTAGCAAATATCACTAAAATGTTGGAGGACTTGTTGAGTAGAGCGGACACAATTGGCACCTCCCTATCCATTAATGTGGCAGATGTGCACAAGTTAGAGGACCAGCAAAATGTAATAGAGTAGCGGACAGAAGAGTTAGAGAAACAGCACCTTCATGTACTGCAGATGCTTCGAGACTATGAGACCAAGTTATCCTGGTTATGGTATAGAGCTGAGGATCAGGAAAACCGAAGTAGAAGGAATAATATACGAATCTTAGGAGTACCTGAAGGAGTTGAAGGGCCTAACATGGAAAGATTCCTGAACGACTGGATACCACAGCTCCTGGGTGACCGGTGGAATGAGCCAATTGGGGTAGAGGGGGCCCATCGTGTCTCTAGAAACTCTAACAATACCAAGGCCCACATACCATTGTGCCTATCTGCTGCGTTTCTCGGTCAAGAGAAGCGTCTACTGCGGGCAGCTAGAAAACTGGGAGAGCTGGAATGGAAGGAAACACCATATCTTTCTACAGAAATTTTACACAAGAGGTGGCAGCGAAATGTAGAGCATATAAACCCCTTAAAAATCCTTGCAGCTAATGCAGTGCAATATCGTTTCAAGGGCTTCACTGCCTTGTACCTGAATAGAAATGGTCAGTCCTTCCTTGCAGAATCCCGGGAGATGCAGAAGCCTGGATTCAGGCCCATTGGCGGGCATGTTACCAAGAGACTACATCCCCAGATGTCTCTGGAGCCCAGGAATCACATGCCTCAGGGAACTATTAGAAAAGGAGGCACAGCACCAGGGGACAACAATTTGGGTTGGACGGGTTCGCCTAACAAGGAGTCCCCCAGTAGTAAACAGCTATGGGCTCCTCATCCTACGGGGGACAAGATGAGTAAAGCTGGGACTGATACTTCCACCGACCAGGAAGCGCCAACTAATAAATTGCACAACAATACCCTGGGAGATACTGCTAATTCGCTGCCAGCCAGGCAAAGGCAGCACTCCAGAAGTCCTCGTTCCTCGATGGTAAAAGGTGCAACAGAATCACCTCCTGCTAAGCAAACTAGAGCCACTACCTCAACCTGGAACAAAGCTAGTCAGAAGGATCAACCAGACGAAGAGACCACTATACCCTTAGAGGATCCAACTCCACTGGACTGGGCATCTGAAATGGAAATTTATGAGGAAGAAGCCGCGGCAGCTGACGGCTTGTTAAAACCGGGCTTAAAGACTTTTGCAGAAGCCGTTGCCTTGGGTACCAGCTCCACTGGATCTGGACAAACTTATAAATCGGGATGCCATGACACGCTCCCGACACCTAGAGTATCCCAGCTTCACTTGAGGGTGCTTTCAAATGGGCGAATGCTCCTGTGGTCTTTAACATATGGGCGTTGGAAACACCGTGTCATGAGCAGTTCTTTGCATGGGCAGCATCTGCCATTCCACGACCTGCCATATGGGATGTAGTTTCCTCCCCAGTTGGCAAGAGGCAAAAAGGGTAGCAGTAAGGAGTCCCCCCTCCTCCTTACCCTTGCATCCCCCTTCCCCTGGTGGAATGGCACAGTATGGAAGTGTACGAATTTAATGCCCGGAAATCCTTTTAGTAAATATAGAGATATACGGGGGTAGACCACTATATTGCAGTAAGAGCATGTTTTGAAAGATATAAGTGGCAGCTAGCTTTTTCTAGGAACTAGATCCTAGTAGGGAGGGCACTAGTATGTACTAGTATGTGGTTGGGAGTTTATCCAATTACAGGTGGTGGCTGACAGAGGCCCCCTTCCCTCCTTTCCTCCCCCATTCCCTACCTGGATGACTTAAGGTCCAGATACACCTAGACTCTCCAGTTTTTGGTATTATGGTGTCAGGCTGGGTCAGGTCATCATCTGCTAGGTGTAACCTTTCCCATTGCTCTCTCATGGTGCCTGAAGCAGTGTGGCTTATAGGGTCTTTTACCTCTACTCACCACGTTCACCTCGGCTCCACCAACATGGTTAGGTTTAGGAATACAAGATAAATAATACTGTTTTAGCTTACTGTTTTTTGACAACTTTCTGTTTTTATTGTAACTATTGTTAAGATAGATAACTCTGTTCTGCCTCTGTTCTTGTTCTGTCTAGGTGTCTACCTGAATTAGACAAGACCATACGCTGCTGTCTATTTTACACCTTTCTAGTTCTCTTGACTGGAGCCTGCCTTTGTACCCTTCAGTCACAGGTTACCCTTTTTTTTGTTGTTGTGTGCATAACTTGGCCCTCCTGCAGGGTGAGTACTCTCTATATTTTTTACAAGTAGCTGAGGGTGTCCCATTATGGCAGCGACCGCAGTGGGTCCTCGGGGGTAGAGGTGCATCTCCTGGAACGTCAGGGGGCTCAATCACCTGGTGAAGTGCACTAAGGTGTTACAGTTCTTAAACTCTATGGGGACTGATGTGGCCCTGCTCCAGGAGATGCACCTCACCAGCTGGACGGTCCAATGATTAAAGAAATTATGGGTAGGTACAGTCCTGTCTAGCTGTGCAAATACAAAATCAAGGGGTTGTCATTCTCCTTCGGTCGGGTCCATGGTCAGTCAAAACCCAGTGTCAGGACACTCAGGGGAGATGGCTAGCAGCCAGGTTGTCCTACCCAGGTGGCAAAGTTATAGTAGCAGCGTCTATGGTCCTGACACGGATTCTGAGGACCCGTATTCCGAATTGAACCAAGCCCTAACAGATCTCTTGGAAGAGAAATCAGAGATTCCCATACTATTGGGGGGGTGATCACAACTTGGTACTTGATGTTTTCATAGACAGATCCATTCCTACACCACAATCCCACCCCAAAGTCTTAGCCACCTTGAATACACTGATGTCAGAGTGGACTCTAGTAGACCCATGGAGAAATAGCCACCCACAGGGATGCGATTATACCTTCTACTCCAATGTGCATGGTACCCATAGTAGACTAGACTTTTGGTTAGTTAACCATGCTG
The DNA here is from genome assembly GCA_016271365.2 of Neoceratodus forsteri. Lineage (NCBI taxonomy): Eukaryota > Metazoa > Chordata > Ceratodontiformes > Ceratodontidae > Neoceratodus > Neoceratodus forsteri. Next base: position 1,635,248,549 of record CM057456.1, on the reverse strand, counting down.
CAATACCAGGTGTAAGTGATACGACCATAAGGAACATTTTGATATCTGATCATGCCCCTGTGATAATCACTTTTTCCTCTCCAGGTCTAAGCCCCCCATCCACTAGATGGAGATGCAACCCCCCTCTTGTTACAAGATGCAACCTTTCGGGAGTACATTATTTATTTATTTATTTAAACATCAGTTTAACAACCTTTGAGCCAGGGGCTCATTTACAAAGGTACCTCGTCACATAGAGAACACAGACAGTGGTACAAGAGACAACAGATAGACAGCAATACAGGTTCAAAATAGGTGTCAGTCAAGGTTACAGTTGTTTCCAATACATACGAAGAATAAATAGGCTAGAAGGGTTAGTGGGGTGGAGGGTAAAGGAGGATAGGAGTAGGGCTGGGAAGCAGAAGAAGGGGGAAGGCCAGAGAGGTAGAGCGATCAAGTGAGGTGGCGAGTAGGAAGGGGGAGTGCAGCTCAGTGAGCATTGTCAGAGGGGAGGGTTTTTTTAGGAGCAGCGGCAGCTGCGTGAGGTGAGCAGATGATTTCTGAGGCTGCGTTTAAAGCATGCTAATGAGGAAGCATCAGAGATAACGGTAGGGAGGGAGTTATACCAGGTGGGTGCTCTGTAAGGCAAGGCCCTTTGGCCTTGTGAGGTCATAGCTCTTGGAATGACCAGTGCTGTTTTGCATGAGCTGCGGGTGTTCACTGTTGGATTAGCCTGGCGGATTGAGTCAGATAAGCCAGGGGAGAAGCCATGGAGGGCTTTAAAGGTGAGTTGGCAGGTTTGGTACATGAGCCGCTCATCCAGGTTGAGTAGGGTAGCCATGGAGTACAGCAGACAGGTGTGGGTAAGTCTAGGAGCACTGGTTATAAGTCTGCAGGCTTTGTTAAGTGTAAGACGAACCTTGCGCTGGGCCGTCTGATCTGCAGCCCCATAGACAGGAAGGCCGTAATCAATTAGTGATACGACAGAGGAGGTGACAGCCAGGCGGAGGGCGTCCGAGGGGAGGCAGTTTTTGTGACAGTAAAGAATACCCAGCCGCGAGTTGGAGGCAGAGGTCAGGGCAGAGATATGGCCATGGAAGGAGCGGCAGGGTCAAAGATTATTCAAGGTATTTATAGGACTGCACACATTCGATAGGGATATTGAGGGTGGAGGGACAGCGAGAGAAAACTGCTGGACTTATTTTGGGGTGGGCAAAGAGCATGGTTTTGTTTTCTTTAGGTTGATTAGAAGTCGGTGCTCAGTGAACCAGGTTTCAGCAGTATCGTAGGCTAGCTGGAGAGAATTCTGGAGCGAAATGGAGTTACTGTCAGAGGCAATGAGTACTGCATCATCAGCACAAAGTAGGATCTTACCTGCACATTCGCTAGGTAGCGAGTTGAGGAAGAGGGAGAAGAGTAAGGGTCCGAGAATAGAGCCCTGAGGGACTCCAGAGCAGATTGGGCAGGTGCTGGAGAGAGTTCCACTAACCTTCACACATTGAGAGCGGGCCGAGAGGTAGCTAGCACACCAGGAGACTAGACCAGTGGCAAAGCCTAGGTGGTCAAGGGTGGTTAACAAGACAGGATGTGAGACAGTGTCAAATGCTTTTGACAGGTCAATGAATACCGCACCAGCCAAGGAGCCAGAGTCCAAAGAGGTGTGGAGGAAGTTGGCGAACTCCAGGAGTGCTGTATTGGTACTATGGCCAACTCTGAACCCATGTTGTTCCGGGCAAAGAACATTGTAAATAGAGAGGTAGCCAGAGATTTGGGTGGCCACAATTTTCTCTAAGGTCTTAGAGGGGGGCGGAGGATTGAGATAGGCCAATAGTTATCTGGAAGCGTCCTGTCGCCACCTTTGTGGATAGGGGTAACTGTAGCGACCCTCCAGACAGAGGGGAATTGTCAGAGGCAGAGGGATTTATTAAAGATGCAGGTGATAGGTGAGATGACCTGGTCCAGGACCTGACGTAGGAGACAGGGATCAAGGGAGTCATTACCGATTGTGTTGCACTTTAAGGCTTTAAGCAGGTATGGCCTGACTTCATGAGTGGTGACACAACACAGGTGGAACAAGGGGCGTGAGATGGGTGGGGCAGACCTGGGGGGAGGAGGACTGAAGAAATTGCCAGGGAGCACCGGGCTAAGATCGGTAAAGGAGTTATTGAGGTGAGTGGCAATGAGGGCAGGATCAGAGGAGATAGTACCATTGATGTTAAGAAGTGAAGGTGGAAACACGTCAATACTTTGCTTTGAACACCCCTGGAGAGACAAGGACAACCACGGTATGGGAAGCCTTTAAGGCAGTCTTAAGAGGGAGAGTCATTTCCTACATAGCTGCTAAAAACAAGGAGCGTGTGAAGCATCTTCGGGACCTACAGGACCAACTAGCAAAACTGGAAAAACAATTTAAGGCTTCCTCAGAACCCGCTAAACTTCCACCTTTGGCTCCTATTACAGGTCTAAAATATCAGATTAATGTGCTAAATAGAAAACTGAATGGCAGATGATCGGGTGAAACATAGGGTATGGGAAAGTGGGGACAAGGAAGGAAGCTGCTTGCCTATTATTTACGGAAACAGCAGACTTCTTTCTAGAATCTTGGCGCTTAGGAGCAGAGGAGAACTTACTGCCCAAAGACCATCAATGCAGAGATGCAAAATTTCTATCAGGAGCTCTACCAATCCCAGAGTACTCTCTTGGATGATGAGCTCTCCCTTCGATTAAGCACTATGTGTCAGGGGACCCCACTTCCCTGACTTTTGGAGGCTCAGCAGCGTAAGTTAGACGCCCCCATCATGTTGGAAGAACTTCAAAATGCACTATCCCAGATCGCGATGGGTAAGGCACCTGGGCCGGATGGGGCATCAGTAGAACTGTACCTGTTACTCCAAGACCACATTACTGGTCCGCTTCTTCGGGCACTACAGGAAGCCCAAAAAGACACCTTGCTTCCTCCAACTATGCGTGAGGCTTTAATAACCCTTATCCCCAAAAAATCATCTGATGTCCTCCTCTGTGTGAATTTTCGGCCTATTTCGCTCCTCCCCATAGACACCAAACTATTAGCCAAAATTTTAGCGAACAGATTAGCTTTGATTCTGCCCACCTTAATTCACCCTTCACAAACCAGCTTCTTAAAGGGGAAATCGAGTGCAGACAACCTGAGTCTTGTTTTGAACCTTACATGGATGGCATTACAATCTAAAACTCCAATGGCTGCTTTGGCAATAGACTTTGCCAAAGCATTTGACTCCCTATAATGGGGGTTCCTTCACAAAGTCCTTACGCTATATGGATTTGGGACAGGTTTTTGTTCATGGGTCTCTACATTGTACCATTCCCCTACAGCCAGAGTTGTCACTAATAAAGATACCCCCCCTTTCCATTACAAAGAGGCACCCGGCAGGGCTGCCCCCTTTCCCCTCTTCTTTTCCTTATTGCTTTGGACACTCTAGTTAGGAAACTTATAAACTCCGCTAGTATAACAGGTATTCCCATAAACAGGTCGACGTATCTGGTTAACGCTTATGCGGACGACATGCTCCTTACACTCTCTAATCCCCAATCTTCCATTACTCCACTTTTAGCAATCCTACAGGAATTTGCTTGTCTCTCTCGGGGCTAACGGTAAAACAGAAGAAAACCATCCTGTCCCCCTTAAATGGAGCCTGTACCAGATCCTGTCTCTCTGGCACAGATATTACTTGGGCCCCGCGAGGCTTCCCTTATCTAGGGGGTCTTTATCACCACAGCTTGGAAAGATCTAGAGTCCACAAACTTTTCCCCCCTGCTGGCCTCCTTAACGGCGGAGGTCCAGTGATGGAAACGGCTCCAACTCACCCTTAAAGATAAGGTAGAAGTCATTAGAATGTTTCTGTTCTTTAGAGTGTCGTATCTACTGAATAATCTTCCCATCCCTTAACCCTCAAAATTATTTAAGACCCTGGATAACTTAGTCGCTTCTTTTTTATGGGAGGGAAAAGCCCCAAGGTGGGGACGGTCGAAACTCCGTGCACATTGGACAAGAGGTGGATTGGGTCTTCCTTGGTTCAAGGGATACCACCTGGCTTACAGAATGGCTCAAGCTACAGCCTGGTTCACCCCTCATCTCACCCCCCCCTCCACAGTGGGTAACCCTAGAGGCTTCCTTGTCAGTGGATGCTCCCCTTTTTTCTCTGCTCTCCGGTGTACAGCAGGTGGCAAGTGGACTCACTCCTATTATGCTAGAAACATGTAGAGCATAGTGAAGGGCGATGGTTATTACTGGGGTCCTGAAATCAGAATGCCACCCCTCACTTAGATACGCCCCATTATGGAACAACCGCCTCATTACAGTTGACCATAAGCCACTCTCTTGGTCCTACTGGGCATCGAAGGGCATTCAAATTTTAGGGGACCTAGTACTCCCAAGCTCTTGTGTCCTAATGTCCTTTGAACAGATTCGGGATAGATATGGGGTTGGGACCCTCAGACTTTTCGAGATATTTGCAGTTGAGGAGTGCTCTCTCCTCAAAGCCCCATCTTTACAAGACTCCTGGGACTGTCTGAGAGTTCTCCATTTACCCAGAGAAGGCCAGGGGTTAGTGAATACTCTCTATAAGACAATTAGAGATGCCCAACCAGATACTACCCTCGCCAGTAGGGTCGCCTGGGAAAAGGACCTCCTTCACCCTGTATCCCAACAACAATGGTCGCTATGCATCAGAGCAGCTCATACAGCCTATGAAGACTCTAAGAGCCAACTAATACAATTGAAAATTCTTTTAAGATGGAATAAAACCCCAGCAGTACTGCATAACCTGAAGATCCTACAGCAGGACCAGTGTTGGCGATGCCACTCCTCCCCCTGCCCATCTACTCCATGTTCTCTGGACCTGCCCGACTCTTGTCCTAGGGGACTGCTCCTGGATAATAGGTAAAACAATCCAGATTCAAAATCACTCCCTCTTGCTGGGAGATACTTCAGCACTTAATCCACTCCCCAGTGCAGCATGGATTCTAGTGGCTTTGATGGAAGCTAAGAGGGCCATACTGAGTACGCTAGAGACAACCCACACCCCAATGGTTTTGCAGTGGCAATCTGCCATGGCTAAGCTGGCTAATTCTGAAAGGCTTTCAGTGGTGGCCAAGGGCCGACTTGATAGATATTATAAGAAACGGGGAGCTTACTTACATTCCCACATCTGTTCGGTTGCACCCCCTCCGTTCCAAAATCTCCCCCTCAATATAATTGACAGCATAGACTGTTTATATTATATTAGTTGAATGCAGTTGTATGGTCTTGTCGCCACCCCTACTTTATAGTACTATATATTGTTGGACCCTCATGGCCCTCTCTGTTCTGTTTGCTAATCCGATGGACAGATTCATTAGTCTCTATAGGGCATTATTGATTAGCTGCTACTTGGTAGACGTTTATATTGTTGGATGGCAGGTGACAGTGTTTGGAGACCTGATACTAGACCAGAGTAAATTTTCTGAGCCAGTTAGAAGGTTTATGACAACTGGTCTTCCCACTGTGTGAGACTTATTCTATGAAGCCTGAAGGAGCGTATACTCTGTAACCTGCTCTAGGAGATGCCTGCTTAAAGTACATTATCTGCAGTACAAACTTGTAGATAATCTGTTATATCCTGAGAATAGTTATGTATGTATTGGGCATGTTTGACTGTAGTGTATACATGGTGTATGAGGGCTGTTCTCATGGCTTATGATACTTGATAAACTTAATGAAATTTTACATGATTAAAAAAAATAAGAAAAAACCCTTCCTACCACCTCCTACTATTTGGCATTTGATTAGGGTTTTGTTACTGGCTTTTTACCCTTTTCCTCTTAGACAGATTATATATATATATATATATATATATATATATATATATATATATATATACATTGAATACATAATGGGCTGCAGTGGGATAACACATTTCTCTCCACTAGTAACTGGTAAGACCCGTAACTCATGAGTGGCAAAGCCACAAGTTAGTTATAAAGGTCTTACCACTCATGTGTGTAGATAAATATGTTATTCTACTGCAACCCATTATGTATTTGATATATATACCACACCGCTTGTAATGTTTTTACTTGTGTTTTACCTTGTTTCAGCTTAAAACTGCCTTTCTTTCCATTGTAAGTTTTCTATCTGGCCCATTGTTCTCTGTGTTCTATTTCCAGAATCTAAGTGGAAATAACATGTTCTAAATTAAATAAATTGTGTTCTAAGTGAAAATAAATATTTATCTCCAAATAACATGATTTATTCACCCAATTTATTCACTACTGGTGTGGCATCTATCTATCTATCTATCTATCTATCTATCTATCTATCTATCTATCTATATATCTATCTATCTCTACTTCTATGATAGTACCATTGCACCACTATAGTTAGGGCTGGGCATATTAAGGAAACTCAGCAAAAGGTAATACAGTGCAGTCAGAAACAATACGGTGAAACCACAAACCACGCAAAGAGAATACAGCTGGAGAAGAAAATAATGTAAGTTAAAGAATTTCACTGGAGTGGTGGTCCATGGTGGAGTGGTGTTGTAATAGTAAATTACACTTAAAGAAAAATTCTTAGCAGTAGTCTTTATGCATAGTTTTGACTTGCACGGTTTTCACCACGCTGTTTTTACCACACTGAATTTCCTTTCACAGAGTTGTCATGGAACCAGGGATGAGAAGGCTGTTTAATGTTAAACCCCAATTTTTTGCACTTTAATAACTTCTCGACCATTCAACAGATTTGCACAAAAGTTTGCATGCACTGTCAGAAGTCCAAGGTCTCCAGCTATTCCAAGTTCATTCTGATTGGATCTGTGGATTCCAAGATCTGGATAGTGAAAAAAGTGGGGTTTTTTTTTGTATTTTTTTGCTGCTCTTGTTGGCCCCTAGTGCCCTGATGGTTTGGAATTTTGATCTGAAATTTTCAGGGTAGAAAGGGCCTGGACCACAGCAGTGCTTTTCACTGGTTTGGTAAAAAAATATTAATCCATTCAAAAGTTATTAATTTTTACAATTTCAGTTCTGAGCATGCTCAGTAGGCACCTAAGGGTAGATCAATCAAACTAAAAGGCAACTCCAAACAGCTATGGACTGGGGCCAAAAGCAATGTCCAGGTTTTCACACAATCTTTAAAGAGCTTGGCTCTTCAGTCTCCAATCCAAATGCAAACACACCAGTGCTGTGTCATGGATAACTTTATTATTAATTATAAACCACAGCAGCAAGTTACTGAGTGCACCCTACCATAGTACAGCCAAATGTTTTTGTGCTACACTAGCACTTTCTCAAGGCTTCAGGGTAGATGTTTGAATGAAAAAAGAATTTGACCATACAAACAAGGATTCTGTTTCATATGGGGGGCAATCATTTTTCATTTGGAAAAAATCCTTTTTCATTTGCCACCATCTTGTTTCTGTGGTTTTTTTTTTTCACAAACCTTTTTTTTTCAACCCCCCCCCAAATGACATGTTCCACACAGACCACACATACATGTTGCTCATCAGGATCCCCTTAGGTGGATTCTGCAAATCAGTGTCGTAAAAATTACCCCCAAATGTCTTTTTTTTCATTTGTAGATCCTTTTTCGTTACTGGCTTCATTTTTTTTTACATACCAAAACAAACAAGGAATTTGGCCATATGAAAAAAGGATCCCTTCAAACAAGAAAATATTTTGGGCTTAGTTTTTTTAGCTGATTCTTTTTTCATTTGAAGGGATCCTTTTTGGTATGCTTCTTCATTTAAATAAAAAAGATCACTTCAAACGAAAAAAAATTTGGACTTAGTATTTTTTTCTGATTCTTTGACGGGATCCTTTTTTATATGCATTTTTTTTTCATTTAAATGAAAAGAGAGAAACTAGAAAATAGAGAAAAAGATTTTGGACTTAGTTTTTTTTGGCAACTCTTTTGTTGTTTGAAGGGATCCATTTTCATTTCTTTTTTTCATTTCAAACAAAAAAGGATTCCTACAAAAACAAAACGATTTTTGACTGTTTTTTCTCTGATTTTCACTTCATGAAGCCATAAGTTCCTCAAAATTTTGAATGAAAGGAAAATGTATATATAAAACCAACAGTTTTAATGACTAATGCTACAATAACACAGCTCCCCAAAAAAACATGTAGGGGCTACATAAAAAATTAAAAAAAACTTAAAAAAATTCCCATAGGATAACATGGGAGCCATAACTCCTTCTTTTTCCCAGGTGCCTATTGGTACCCCCTCACCCTCAGATCACAGTCCCCATAGTTTTGTAATGTTTCCCTCATGTCTAAGGGCACCCCCACACTCTGATTGCTGTCCCTGTATTTTTAAATGTTTCTCTGGTGTCTAGTGGCACCCCAACCCCTGCTGTTCACAGTCCCCATTGTCATTACTGCTTCCCTGATGTCTAGTGGCATGCATCACCCTCCAGTCACCATCCTGGTATTGTTTTAGTCTTTCCCTGGTGTCTAGTGGCACCCTCCACCCTCTGTTCACCGTCCCCATATTATTTTAGTCTTTCCTGGTGTCTAGTGGCACCCCTGCCCTTGAACCATCGTCTCCATACTGTGTTAGTCTTTCCCTGGTGTCTAGTGGCACCCCCATACTCCAATCACCATCCCTGTACTGTTTTACTCTTTCCCCGGTGTTTAGTGGCACCCCCACCCTCTGATCACCATCCGCTTTCTGTTTTTGTCTTTCCCTGGTGTCTAGTGGCACCCTCACCCTCCAATCACCATCCCTGTACTGTTTTACTCTTTCTCTGGTGTCTAGTGGCACCTCCACCCTCTGATCACCATCCCCTTTCTGTTTTTGTCTTTCCCTGGTGTCTAGTAGCACCCCCACACACCAATCACCATCCCTGTACTGTTTTACTCCTTCCCTGGTGTTTAGTGGCACCCCCACCCTCTGATCACCATCCCCTTTCTGTTTTTGTCTTTCCCTGGTGTTTAGTGGCACCCCCACCCTCTGATCACCATCCCCTTTCTGTTTTAGTCTTTCCCTGGTGTCTAGTGGCACCCCCATCCTCCAATCACCATCCCTGTACTGTTTTACTCTTTCCCTGGTGTTTAGTGGCACCCCCACCCTCTGATCACCATCCCCTTTCTGTTTTTGTCTTTCTCTGGTGTTTAGTGGCACCCCCACCCTCTGATCACCATCCCCTTTCTGTTTTAGTCTTTCCCTGGTGTCTAGTGGCACCCCCACCCTCCAATCACCATCCCTGTACTGTTTTACTCTTTCCCTGGTGTTTAGTGGCACCCTCACCCTCCAATCACCATCCCTGTACTGTTTTACTCTTTCCCTGGTGTCTAGTGGCATCCCCACCCTCTGATCACCATCCATGTACTGTTTTTGTCTTTCCCTGGTGTCTAGTGGCACCCCCACCCTCTGATCACCATCCCCTTTCTGTTTTTGTCTTTCCCTGGTGTCTAGTGGCACCCCCACACTCCAATCACCATCCCTGTACTGTTTTACTCTTTCCCTGGTGTCTAGTGGCACCCTCACCCTCTGATCACCATCCCCTTTCTGTTTTTGTCTTTCCCTGGTGTCTAGTGGCACCCTCACCCTCCAATCACCATCCCTGTACTGTTTTACTCTTTCCCTGGTGTTTACTGGCACCCTCACCCTCTGATCACCATCCCTTTCTGTTTTTGTCTTTCCTTGGTGTCTAGTGGCACCCTCACCCTCCAATCACCATCCCTGTACTGTTTTACTCTTTCCCTGGTGTTTAGTGGCACCCCCACCCTCCAATCACCATCCCTGTACTGTTTTACTCTTTCCCTGGTGTTTAGTGGCACCCTCACCCTCCAATCACCATCCCTGTACTGTTTTACTCTTTCCCTGGTGTTTAGTGGCACCCCTGCCCTCTGATCACCATCCCTGTACTGTTTTACTCTTTCCCTGGTGTCTAGTGGCACCCTCACCCTCCCATTGCCATCTGCATGCTCCTTTAGTCTTTTCCTGATGTCTTGTGGCACCCCTGCCCTCTGATCATCATCCCCATACTGCTTTAGTCTTTTGCTGACGTATAGTGGAACCCCCCAACCTCTTATTACTGTCCTGGTACTGTTTTAGTCTTTCCCTGGTTTCTAGTGGCACTCCCCTACCCTCCAATCACTGTTCCCATATAGTTTTAGTCTTTCTCTGGTGTCTAGTGGCACCCTGACCTTCCAATTACTGTCTGTATAATGTTTTAGTCATTACCTGGTGTTTAGTGGCATCCCCCACCCTCTGATTGCTGTCCCCATTATGTTTTTTTTTTTTTCCTGGTGTCTAGTGGTACTCTACACCCTCCAGTCACCATCCCCATACTGTTTTAGTCTTTCCCTGGTGCTTAGTGGCACCTCCACTCTCCAATTGCTGCCTCCACATTCATATTTCCTGTTATAAAGACAATGGTCCCACAGTGTTTTTTAAAATGTTTTCCCCATAAACCTGTAATAATGAAAATGGTCCCTCACTGATCTGACTCCCCCACTCCGACCTCCCACTCAGCACCCAGCACCACACTCCCACACCCCTCCCGTGCACCCTCACTCACCTGAACAGGTGCCAGGGTGAAGATCCACTCTCTGATCAAAGACATGTCTTGCTGCTGGAACCGCCAGCTGCAATATGAGAAAGTAAGGCAAGTGTGGTTCAATGTATTTCAATGGGCTTTTGAACTTTGATGCATAACTTTGTCATTTTTACATATTTTCACCCCAAATTTTCAATATAGCCTTTTAGGGACCCCACCCCATGACCAGTGGTAGTGGAATTACACAAATCAAGCCCGAAAGATGACATTGTGGTTGCTTGGAGAAATCATCTTCTGGTCAGGACTTGAACATTTTCATCATCCTTGTTCATGACGTGTGATCATAAGAATGCTATGTTAAAAATTTTGGGTCAAAATATGTAAAAATGGCAAAGATATGTTGAAATTTTACTATGCTCACTCATAACTTTGGTAATTTTAAATATGAAACATTATCAGAGACTCTAGAACCAGTTTTAACTCAGTGTTAGCTAAACATTTGGCCTAATAAAAAAGAAAGCAAAACAGAGACATACCATTTGCCCACTGCTTCGTGCCCACTAGGTTCTCTAAATTTACTTTATTTGCTTGCTTTGCTACATTTTCTATTGGCCCTAATTTTCAGCTGGGTGGGGGTCCTGTTAGCCATGTTTTATTTCACACCCTACTTTTTGGCTTTTTGCTTTGCAGGTTGGTCATGGTCAGACTCAAAAACAAAGGATTTTTAAACAGCAGGATGCAGCATGTTTCACACAGTATACTTTCTACTGTTATGTCATATGAGCCGTATGAGGAGAGACTAAAGGAGCTTAATATGTATACCCTTGAGGAAAGAAGGGAGAGGGGGGACATGATAGAAACTTTTAAGTACCTCAGTGGAATCAACAAAGTCCAAGAGGGTAGCATCTTTCAGAAAAAGAGACTTGCAAGAACAAGGGGACACAATTTAAAGATAGAAGGAGGGCAGTTCAGGGGCAATGTGAGAAGTATTATTTCACAGAGAGGGTAGTGGATGCATGGAACAGCCTTCCTGAGGAGGTTGTGGGGTCTAAAACTGTGGGAGAATTCAAGAATGAATGGGACAGACATAAGGCAATTCTTGTGGGGGGTAGGAAGAAATAGGCTGTTGGTTAACTAGGATCTGCGGCCTATCCTGTAGGTAGGGAAATGGGCAGACTAGATGGGCCAAGTGGTCTTTATCTGCCGTCAAAGTCTATGTTTCTATGTCATTGTCCTTTTACATTTTGTGGTATTTTTCTCCTGAAAATTTTCTTTTTTTCTTCATTTATTAATACAGGCCCAGACCAAGCAAATCCAAATCCTTCACAAAACCAAATCCAGACTTGTCTTGACAAATGCACAATCAAATTGAAATCCTCAGCTTAGCCAGTCCCTTCTCCTTAGTGTACTGCAGTTATTGTTTCAGCCAGGTATTGCCAAGTCACAACCCTGCAGTATGCTGAGAAGTCCCAAGAGGATTAAACACTGTTTGCGCTTTGTCATTCTCAGCCTATACTGGATCAGCTGTACAAGCCTGTTTGAAAGATGATGGCTGGTCAGATGAAGCCTTGTCAGCCTGATTTGCATAACCATTGGCACACCTATGATGCCTTACACTGGGACTCAGGCTTTTATGTATATGTGTGAGTGTGTGTGTGTGTGTGTGTGTGTGTGAGTGTGTGATTTGGATAGATGTGCAAAAACCAAACAGTTTGGATATTTCCTCTCTCCTATCATCTTCTAATGGATCCCATGCAGTACTCTTCCTGGTGATTAATTACCAGCAGGACATACAAATATTTATCTCTAATGATTTATCTACTACTTTTCCTGCAAAGGATAGAAAGCAGGAGACATTCCTGAGCCAAAAGGTCACACAACTCACTAGAGAAGGGGCAATGTGGGACCTTATCCTTACAAACAGAGACATAACAAAGACGCTGTATATGGGCAGGATCCACTGTGATTGAGCAATCATAGAACAGTGTGGTCTGAAGTCAAAATGTTTTGTTGTTAATATTTTATTGAAAGTTTTCCACATTGCAGGTTATCACAACCAAAATGTCATTACAAGCCATTACAGAATATATAGCTTTAACCAACACTTCCATCTCAACTGTCTCACTGTATCTCCCTGCATGGGCTCAGTGAGGTGCTTTATTATACCTCCCTTTTTGTAATAATGGGATATCATTTTAAGATATTTAATGCCTCTGGCATTATGGTCTAAAGGAACTAGCTGGCTGTACCATACTGTATGCAATTGTACTCTTATACACAAAGGGTTAAGTAATGTACACTTGGAATCCCTTGTTTCAGCTATCCATAAATTTGTGGGTTCTTGTGCATTCTGTTTTTTCCCTCTTTTTCAGATAAAGAACTATAGGGTGCACTTTTAAATTTGTATATTTTTATGACATCATGGAAATCATTGTGATTTTTGCAGTTCCTGGCTGAAACTCCCCCCAGGGATAAAATCAAAAACATTGGACTTTTTTTTCAAATCTTTAGTGCCGTGATCAAACTTCTGGAGCTTCTTATTTATTTGCTATACTAGGATTATATTTAGATATATACTATTATGCTCTGCATATTTGTGTGTGTAGTTATGGACCTTTCCCATGTCTTATACAGTTTAGTATGTAATATCATGCTTTTTAATTTTTGATCTCCCCACAGTTTCTTCAAAAATAGTTGTATTAGTTATGCACATCTGCACTTTTTTATGTTGTCTTGCGCACACAGCGCAGACAACATATTGTGGTTGCTTCAGTGGAGAAGCGGGTTTCGGAGGTGCAGTCCTGCTGCAGCCAATGGCGCCACTGCTTTTTGTAGCCGGGCTCTGTGGCACCAATGGCATAGTACGCTGTCTATGACAGCAGTTGAGAAACGTGTCACCACCTTGAAAGAAATTAGCCACTGCAATCAGGGAGCATACCGTAGCACTCCCTGATTGCAGCTGCCAATTACTGCTTACCTCGTCTAGTGTCCCCATCAAGCAACATGGCGGCGGCTTCCCCGTCAGCTTCTCCTAGTCCCCACAGAAGCCGATGGATAGCTGCCACCTTTTATAGTCCCTCTGAAAGCCGATGGGGGTGCACAATCCCCCTGTCAGCTGGCCCCCTCATAAGTTAATTTGCTGATGGGGGTGCCCAATCCCCATCTGCATAATGTACCCCTCCATTTCTTGTGTGCCAAGGGGGTGCCCAATTCCCCTCAGCTCATGCGACCCCCCCAACTCTGTATGGCCAGCAGGGGTGCCCAATCCCCTGAAGGCTACAGCCCCCCCCAAAAAAAATAATCAGGTGTCATGCTGGGAGCCTACCCCAGTGTACCAAATGTCCCTGTAAAAAAAAAAGAAGTACCGCAATGTTTTTTTTTACCCTGTAAAACAGAAAACGGTCCCTCATTGAGTCTGGTGGCCCCTCCCCCATCTCTGCTCACCCTGCCTCCCCACACTCCCCCTCTCCCCATACTTAGCTCTGGAGCCCAGCACGACGCATTTTCAGTGGACCGGGAACACGTCTGCACTCTTCAAAGCAGACCGCGAACTGAAGAAATGCAGGTAAGCTGTATGATGGCATAAATGGATTTTTTTCAACTTATGTGGATATCTCAGCCTTTTGCTTGATTTTTGCCACCAAATTTTCAACATGGGGTTTTTCGGACCCCTCCTCATGAATACAGTCACTGTCATGGCGTTATTCAGTCTCGAAAGGTGATTTTGCAGCCACTGTGTGGAATCATCTTTTGGGACAGAGTAATGAAATGATAGTGTCGCTGTTCATGAGGTGGCCTCCCAAAAAACCTATGCTGCAAATTTAGTGAAAAAATTCCAAAAAAAATGACTGAGAAGAGCATGCGTTGTGCAGTTTCCATGTACACGCGTAAATTCACCAATTTGTAATATTTTCACTCCAGATTTTCAACATTGGCATTTTTCATACCTCCTTATGGAACAGTGCAGCTGTCATTTTTCACAACCTGGCCAAAATATGTTTTTGCACTACTGGGGCAGAATAGCTTGGTTGCTGTGGGAAATCAGTGTTCGGGACAGATTACAAAATTCATGGTGACACTGTTCATGAGCAGAGGTCCTAAAATGCCTATGTTGAAAATCTGGGGACAAAAGTCCATAAAATGACTATGTTACATGCGTGCATTACGCAGTTTTCACGTGCATTCGTAACTTCGACAATTTGTAATATTTTCACTCAACATTTTCAACATTGTGAATTTTGCACATGTCCTTATTAATAGTACAGCTGTCATTTTTCAGATCCTGCCCAAAATGTGTTTTCGCACAAGTGGCGCACTATGGTATGGTAGCTGTCGGAAATCAACGATCCGGACAGATGAAGAAAATCATAGTGACAGTGTTCATGAGCAGAGGTCCCAAAATGCCTCTGTTGAAAATTTAGTGAAATAATTACACTAAATGACTGTGTTACGAGTGTGCATTGTGCAGTTTCTATGTATGCTCGTAAATTCGAGCATTTTTAATATTTTCACTCAAGATTTTCAACACTGCCATCTCTTCACACCTACCTATGAATGGTACAGCTGTCATTTTTCACATCCTGCCCAAATTGTGTTTTCCCACATCTGGTGCAGAATGGCGCCGTTGCTGTGAGAAATCAACGTTCGGGACAGATTAACAAAATCACAGTGCAACTATTCATGAGCAGAGGTCCCAAACACTTTCATGAGGTAGGGGGTCACAAAAATGTCGTGTTGCAAATTTGTATTGCAAATACCAACAAACTGCTGGGGCATTAGGGTTTCTAACCATAATGTCCCACCCTGTACAGACTGACAGGCATCAGGGGTGTGTCTTTGCATTGCCGGCTGTCATGCTTATGCCATAGCATCCCCCCCCACCCTCAAGCCACTATCGAGGTGTGCCTTGGACTCTTCGGACCCACATTTCACCCCATTCTCTTATGCTGCACCCATTTCAGTGTATGTCCTTATGAAATGGGGTGACAGTAAGGCCGAACACCCCAAGGTACGCCTCAGCACTTGTTGGTGTCTGCAGGATAGGGTGAGGTAAAATGCCATGAGAGTTATGGCCGAATGGGGTGAGCATAACACCTGAGGACCCCAAGGCACAATGCAATATTTGTCGCACTGCAAGGTAGGGTGAGCTGAAATGCTATGAACATTATGGCCGATGCCCAAAGGCACACCTCAGTGCCTGCCAGTCTCTGTAGGGTGATGTGGGGTTTGACGTCACTTTCATACTTCACTACCATTCCTATTAAGTATCTGTTCAACTCCTGCACTACTGATGCCAATGTCAGCAAGACAACATTCGGCATTGACAAATGCTTGTTTACACTGGGGTTTTTAAATTTTCCAGAGCTATCCTTGAGGACCATTTTTTAAATGGTAACAAAAAATGCCCTGGTGTATAGTATCAGGGGCTGTTTTTAGTAGTGATTATAATTTGCACCTAATATTGACCAGGCCCTAAGTTTCTTTATAGAGGGCTTCAACAACATTTGTGATATCTTTGCACCACTGAGGAAAAGAAAAATTTGGGGTCAAATTAATGGCTGGATCACAGGGGATCTCCTTGCTCAGATGAAGGAAAGGGACAACCTCTTGGAAAAAGCCAGGTCCTCTCACAGCAAACACAACTTCTAATGCTATAGAGCTGCAAGAAATCACTGCACCAACCTTATCCACCAAGCAAAAGCCAACTTCCACAAGGAGCAGCTTAATAAAACTTGGTCAATGGGAAGAGTTTTTGGGAGAACATCAAAAACCTTCTTGGGAAGGATGAGAAGAAGATCTTCTGCTCGCTCAACATCAACAACGCCATGATTACTGACCCTCAGCACATTGCGGATTCTCTCAACACGGCATTTACTGACCTGACTGGAGTGCTACCCCCTGACTACCTGCACCCTGCTGGGGAACAAACAAACTGCATGCCTCAAGGGGGCTCAATCCTTGTCTTCTACTTCAAAAAAGTGTCAGTGAAGGAGACTTACAAACACATAAAAAAAGTACTAGGCAAGACCAGAATGGGGAGTGATGGAGTCGATATGAAACTCCTATCCCTAACACTGGATGTCATCGTCGTGCCAGTTACAAAACTATTTAACAAATCACTGGCTCTTGCACAATTCCCCGGGATCTGGAAACAGGCTCTCATGACGCTGGTGTACAAGAACGGTGATATGACATGCACCGCCAATTATAGGCCAATATCCATCCTCTCTCCCTTATCTAAATCCCTGAAAAAGATTGTGGCCGCCCAACTCACAGATTACCTCAACAAATACAACCTGTTATGTCCCAACCAACATGTTTTCAGGCAGACTCATAGTACCTCTACTGCCTTTTTGGACTACACTGACTACTCGCACAAGGCACTAGACAAAGGAAACCTGGTGGGGTCAGTCTTCATAGACCTCACCAAAGCCTTGGACACTGTCAATCACTCTCTCCCTCATGACTCAACTACAGAACCTGGGGTTGCAACCACTGCTGTATGCTGGTTCAAGGAATACCTAACACACAGAAGCCAATGTGTAAAAATTGGGCACACAGTATCTAGCTCCAACGAGGTATCTTTAGGGGTCCCACAGGGTTCAATACTGGGGCCCTTACTATTCAGCTTCTTCCTAAATAATCTTCCTGAAGTCTGTGATACTAAACTGATACTTTACTCAGATGATACTGTACTTCTCACCAGCAGTAGTCGCCCTCCGCTCCAAGCTGCAGGCATCCTTCTACAAGTTGGAAGACTGGTTTTGTAGCCATAAACTTCTATTACACTACAAAAAGACCAAGGTGATGCTCGCAGCCAGCCCAAAGCACAAAAAGAAGCTCCCTCCCCTCACCATCTCCAATAAAGTCAATGAGCCCCTAGAACAAGTTCATTCCTTCAAGTACCTGGGGGTCACCATTGATGACTCTCTCACCTTCACCCAACACATCGACACAGTGGTAAAGGCACTGAACACCAAGCTGGGTGTACTTTATAGGCATAAAAAGTATCTCACTCCAAAGGCCCTCCGTCTCTCAGTCTCCAGCTCCATTCTTTCTACCATCGACTATGGATTGGTGGTCTACGGCGCAGCAACAGACACTGCACTAAAAGGATTCACATTGCCCTGAACAAGGCATGTAGGCTCACAATGGCTGCAGATTGAAATACCCACACCTGCTCCTTATACGAGGAGACCAATTGGCTGCCACTAAAGAACAGGATTATATTCCAAACATGTCTCCTTGGAAAAAAGACGCTAATGGGTAAACCCCCCCCATGCATTTCTAGCATCCTAACACCAAGCGCTACCAGCTATACCACCAGAGACAGGATGAGGGGGGGGGCCCAATCAACACCTTTCCATCGAACTGTGCAGGGACAGCATGCTTTCAGCTATAGGGCCCCCCAATGGCTCAACGAAATCCCAGTACACATTCTAAACTCCCAATGCATCTTGCAATTCAAAAATGTCCTAAGGCAACACCTTCTTACTAGGACAGTTTGTGACTGCCACTAGAGACTCTAACACCCATAATGCCCACTCACCCACACTCTCCTTCCCTTCCTTTTACCCCCAGTCTTCCCTTGCCCTATCCCTCTGTCTTCCTCCCCGTGCCTTTTCCCCACTGGATCAACCTTAAAACCAACCTACTACCACCCTCCCAACCTCCTAGACAAAGCCACTTCTTTTGGCTGCCCACTCCCCAGTCTCCCCTCCCCTCACCTTGACTCCTCCTCCTCAGACTCTCACACTAGGTGTCACACCTCTTTATCTCATTCACTACATATAAACACTGTCCTTTACCGTAGTTGAATGCTCTTGACGCCGTACTATCACCACTGGTACTATGAATGACATTGTAACCTTATTGTATACTAGTTACCTACTATTCGAGTATTGTATATAAACTGTTTCTTATTGTTGTCATTGTCACTGTTTGACGTGGAACCTTTGTAAAATAGCTCTGAGCTCAAAGGTATGATCCGAATCCCTAAATAAATAAAATAAAATAATTTCCTTATAAATTTGACTGCCTGTATGGATTTACAAGTTGATTCCCAACCCCATTTCTAGCATTCAAGTACCCCATGGGTACTTTAATAATTTATTCAAGAAACGCTATGATTAAGGCATTTTAATTAATTACATATACAAATTCATGGGGAGGCTGCTATTTAAGTTATCTTCACAGACAAACTCCACTCCTTGAAGAAGACTATCTTTTATTTATTTTTATTTATTTATTAAAATGTTTCACCAGGAATGGTACACTGAACAACAACATTGTTCATCTCATGGGCGTCCTTAAGAAATATTGAATATGAGAGAAGTTTTAGTTCTTTTTTTTTTTGGCCAGCAACCCCTCGACATACAACCCAACTGCACAGATCTCACACTCCCTGACCTCCACGCTGACCATCCTGGCTTGCCCCAAACGAATCCATGATGGCCCTCCCATGGACACTCGTCCAGATTGCAGGATGCACCACTGCCACCAGCAGAGGTCCTTGGGCCTATCCCCAGATGGGGCTACGGGGGTGATCTGACTGACAGAACACATGTCTTGGCCATGACAAGGAGGCACGGCAGGAGAGAGTCCAGTAGCAGGCATCATTGATAGGCTTGCCAGCCATTTTTGTTGATGCTGTAAATCCCTGGGGCAGAGATGTGTAATGATGGCCAGCATCCACCCAACCCCCTTAGATGACGGTGCCAGCAGCAGCAGTACCACAAGCCTCTGCCAGAGGTCCACAGAACCCCAGACACTCTTCCCCCTCTCCCCCGGAGAAGGAGAGCAGTCCCTGGGATGCTCAATCCTTCTCCATCCTGCCAGCCCTCCAACTCCCAAGTCCATCTCCAAACCTGGGATGTCAGTGCTGCAAGCGGACACCTTGCCACTGCGCCAGCAAGCCAGTGGGAAGTTTAAGTTCTGTTGTCTGGTGACTGACACCTCTATGGCTACCTATGAATTTAACTTTTCCTTTTGGTATCCAACAGTCAACGTACCCTGCACATACATCATCCTTTCCCTATTTATGTTTTCCTGTGTGCCAGGGATTTCTGAAGGGACATCTGCTAAGTAATCTCCTTCAAACTCCTATAATCTGGGGAGGGGATTTGGGAAAGAGATGGGAGGGGGAAGGGTCTTGAACTCTCCTATCTACAGATGATACAAGGGACAGAATGCTCATGGGTGTGCAAAATTGCATCTCCAGGGACTTGCGCCAGATTTTGAAATACTTATATACAGTATGTTGCGCTCAGCCACATGGCTTATTCTCACATAGTTACCCACTGCTCCTATGGTGAGATGCCATTTCTGCACCATAGGGATGTTGGTGGAATGCCACAGTCAGAGCAGTAGATATTTATCCTTCACTTCTGCAGCCACCAGTCAAGTGAACTGCCCTTTAGGGACTGAGGTTTGCACTGCTGCCATGTTCCCCTGAATAAAGTGACCCATCCAAGGGGATGTAGCATCCTAGGCCTTGGTTCCCCTGAAGTTTCCTCCACCAGGTTTTTTTTCCTCTCTTCTGTACTGAAAGTCATAGTAGTCAGTTTCTGCTCAGAGTTGGAACTGGGTGATGATTGTCCTCCCTTTTTGCTGGTCTGTCTCAATCTGGCTATGTCTCTCCACTCCTTGAGAATAATGTTTTCATCTGTCACTGGTGTTCCTTTTGGCCTTCTTTCTTGAGGTGGCTTTGGTCTTGAGGATCTTATCCCTGTGACACCTTACTTTTGTGAGAGTTCCCATGTCTTTATGGCACCCAGACAGGATGGTAGTCTCCATAGCAAAACAATGAGTATAAGCGAAAATGCAATAAACTGAACAAGCATTCACATACTACTATACTCTGTCCTCAACCATGCCCTCAGAGAAGCCCAATGACTCTTTAAATGCAAAGGCTACTGCCTGCAGTTCAGAGGAGAGGTGGGCAACAATTGTCACACACCCCTCCAAGCAGTACTTAAAACTATGCATGCCCAAGCATCCCTTAGAGACTTAGATTTTTTATTGCTACCATCCTTCTTTCCTCCTTCTGTAGCACCTCTCTCCTTGCAGTTGGGAGTTCTTTTCTATGGTGGCTTTAGTCTCAGGGTTGGACCTCATCCCTGCAATATCTTGAGGGGTTGGAACTTTTTCATGAAGGTTCCTGCATCTATATGGCAACTCAACAGGGTAGTAGTCCCAGTAATGAGGACAGAGCAAACATTAACCAAAATAAAAATTGCACATGTATTCACACACTACTACTCAGTTCTCCTACACAATCCTTAAACATTCTCTCAGAGAAGCCCAATGACACTTTGAACAAATAACTAGGTGGGTAAAAAACTGTCTTAGCAGGAGGACGTAGAGGGTAGTACTGAATGTAAAGTCTTCAGAGATTAAAGAAGTCAGAAGTAGAGAACCCCAGGGGTCCATCTTGGGGCTTGCTTTCTTCAGTATATTCATTTATAGCATAGGGTTAGGAGTCCAAGGACAGATATGGCTTCTCACAAATGACACCATGCAGCAAATTGGACTCCAAGGAGGGGGCAAGAGCCACAAAGAAGGATTTGGTGAAACTGAAGAGGTGGTCTAAAGTGTAGCAGCTGAAATGTACAGCAAAAATGTGCAATGTTATGCACATTGGTGCCAACAAGTTAAAATGAGAATAGAGGATGGGGGGGGAGGGGTGGACAGTACAGTGGAGGAAAATAATCTGGGGTAATGATCATGGATGCTTTGGAGGCAGTGGCACAGTGCAATTAAGCAGAGGGAAGGCAAATAGAAGGTTGAGCTGCACAGGTAGGGGGACCACAAGCAGAAGGGGAAGGTGATAATGCCCCTGTACAGGTCAAGGTTATGACTTCAGTTCTAGCACTGTGTACAGTTTTAGTATCTGCACCTAAAGAAAGACAGGGATAGATTGGAGGAAGTGCAGAGAAGGGCTACCAAGATGATCCAGGGCTAGCAGGTGAGGAGGTAAAAGGAACTCCTAGAGAATCTGACCCTCCAGTTGGTAGGAGGGAGAGTCAAGATGCCAGAAAGTACTTTTTTACCAAAAGGGTAGTGACTGAGTATAAAAAAAGTCCTGACAAAAGCCATACTAGCTGAGATGGTGACGTGTTTGAGGGGATGGGATAGGCATACGGGTATAGTATGGCTGGGTACAATGGAGGGTGGGGCAGGGGAAGTCATGGGCTTAGGCAGAGACTCAGTCCATTAGATAAGCAGGAGGAGGCAGGCTCAATGACCGCTGGGTCATTTTCTGCTGATATGTTCTATGTTTCTATAATTCCAGTCTGGTGGCACCCCCCCCCCAAGTATATGCACTGGTGTAATACAAAATGTTGGGGTGTTCCTCCTGAGAGTGCCTTCTTCAAGTCAATTGCTGATTGTTCCTGATAATGCTACTCTGAATTAGAATTTAATAAATGCTCGATTTTGAGGCATTTAAAGCAGGCGTATTTTTTAGGTTGCAAAAACGTTCATCGAATAATTTTAACAACTACATACTTCTGACATAAATAAATCATTAGTATAATCTTATTTCTCTTAGATGTTTTTAAAACAACTTTTACTACTAATTTTATAATTAATGACACAAAACATTAAAGATGGCTGCCACTTGCAATTTTTAAAATTCCCTTCCCTTGAGGTCACATTTTGACTATACATAATAGAGTCATCCTGTGGATTTATTAGGAGGGTGCCAGCACATAATTCTGATCATAAACAGCACAGCACCACATCAAAATGTACAATTTATTCATAACAGATGTGGTGAGAGAACAAGATTTTTAAAAACAGCAAAACCTCATCTCTCCATTCAGAAGTAAAATACAATGAAGTGAAAAATTGATATCCGGATGCTTTTGACAGAAATACGTTATTACTAAAAAACCTGCATGATGTAATTTTTTTCCACCAACCAATGCTGCTGCTTCTATCTCAATGAGTCTGTTGGCAATTTGTGGCACTGCTGTTGTGTTTTTTCTTAAGTGTCTTCTCACTCGGGGAGAACACTGATCTTTTTCAGTCCTCTGGAGTAAGATAATTTGACACAGTATTTTTGGGGGAAACTGCACTGTGTTGACCCTCCCTATATCTGGAATGGGGGTCTCTACAGATCATTGTTGACCCTAGAATTCATATATGAATGCAAGTGTCGGAAGGACACCTTTTTACATACACCTTACAGTAGTGAACTTACTTTAGTGCCTGGAGACCTTGAGAAGGTCAGGCTCCTGTGTGTTTTCCTTTCCAAGTGATGACAGATTTTGACATTCAGCCAGGAACTGGAAGTGGAAGTTTTTCCATTCAAATACTTTAGAGTAAAGTAATCATTGACTCATGGTTTCTCCATAAAGCAGCATTTCTGTCGTAGGAAAATCCCTATAAATTAGTACATGTTTGCACAGTATATTTATTTATCCCTGTTTATGAAGCAAGGGTTTAATAGAATGAACCTGAAGTCTCGTCAGACTTTAGATTTCTATGTAAAATATGTGTTTCGAAGGGAGACATCAGATAGCACATCCCTGGAACTTCATCATAAAATTTCTGGAGAGAACAACACCACTCTGTGATAGCTCCTTAGGATTCTTGTACCCACATCTAACTTTGAGACTTCAGCAGCCCAGTTCTCAAAGAGGCCTGAGATACCACAAGTTGTGGTGATCTAGTACTGTGGCAACTATGGATGTCAGGGACCCTGTGCCCACCTCCGAAAAATAGGGGTCCCTGAGCCAAAACCCAGGAGATGCACCCACAGGCAAGTGCCAAACAACAGTCCCATCTGCAGGAATAACTGCAGGAATCCATCTCCCCACCCAGTGCAACCCAAACAAGATTACCAGGAGGTCCGGGGCAGAAGGGGCAGGGATGTCATAGGGAGTGTTGGGGCCAGTGGACTGGGTTAGGGGTGATTGGGCTCCCGGTGGAGTGTTTTATTATAATCTTATGGTACTGATGGTGGGGAGGGGTTCCAGGGACAAACATTGCTCGAGGCTGGGGCTGCTGCAAGGGCTGTGCCCACCTAGGGACATGGCAATATTTGTCCCTGAATTTCCCCCCCCGTACCATCCATTACCATAATAGTTATATAAATGGCACCCCCACTGGGTGCTCGATCTCATTCTGGCATGCCCACTGACTCTCCAACACCCCTGTGGTGCTCCCCTGTCCCATCTGCCCCGGAACCCCATTCAGAGCTCCCTCCACCTGCCACCTAGTGGGACTGGCGTAGGGGCTGGACCAGCTCCTGGCTGGTCTAATTCAAGCCCCTTGCTGCGCTCATGGCAGGACTTCCTGAATCCCCAAAATGGGGATGTTGAAGCCCTGCCATGGTGCAAGCCCCCTTGCAACCTGGTGCACCCTGACATAGGTCGCAGCGTTTCCTCTTTCTGATGCAGACTGCATTTCAGAATCGAGAATGCTGCATCTTTTGATGCAAGGTGCCAGTTGCTTCATTTTTATTTGTTGTGGGCACCTTGTGTCAGTCTAAGGGCTTTGAGAATCAAGTTACAGGAGTCTAAGGTGCTCTGCACAGTTGAGGAGCTTGAATTCTGCAGAGCATGGATGCCACTGTTTGGCACACAAGCTTCCCAATCCAGGACAGGCCCTCCTGTCCCTTAATTATGTACACAAATGCCCACAGTCTAGGAAACAAGATCCCAGACCTGGAGGCAACAATGACAGAGGCTAAACTGGACGTAGTAGCCATTAACGAGACATAGTTCACCAGTAACCACAGTTGGAAGACTTCAGTACCTGGATATGAACTGTTCAGAAGAGACCAAGGTGCAAAAGGTGGGGTGGAGTGGCCTTTATGTCAATGAAAATATCAAAGCTGCAGAAATTCAGAATACATATGACCCAGAAGAACTGTGGGTCACCCTCGAATAGGAAATGGGACAACCATACAATCTGGGGTTGTCTACAGGCCTCATGCCAGTGGGAGGACATAGACACATTACTGTTAGAAGATATACAAAACATGACAGCTAAAGGGGAGGTTCTGCTAATGGGAGACTTCAACATGCCAGATACAGATTGGTCAATACCAGCAGGAACATCCACCAGAACTAGACACATAGTGGATTCCCTGCAGGGGGAGGGCCTCAAATAATTGGTGCAACTACCCACGAGAGACAGGGCTAGCCTGGATCCAGTACTAATGGGGAAAGGATCACAGATCTCCAGGTAGAAGTTCACCTGGGGGCCAGTGACCATCACGTGGTATGGTTCAATTTGGCCACTAGAACTAAATCATCCCATTCCAAGACAAAAATATGGGACTTCAGAGGAGCTGACTTTGATAAGATGGCCAACAGAGTTAAGCTAGCCCTGGCAAGGCGAAATACAGGTGAGGGGGTACAGGCCAAGTGGGCAAGCATTAGGGGTGCAATACTTGAAGCAATATCCCATTGTGTTAGGGAGAAAAGCAAGAGCAAAAGAAGGAGAAAACCACTTTGGTTCTCAAAAACAGTAGCAGAAAAGATCAGAGCCAAAAGGCTGGCCTTCAGGAAATATAAGGGAATGCAGCGGAATGATGATAGGGAGGCAAACCAAACTTCCGTAAGGGAAACGGGTAAGGCACTAAGGCAAGCAAAGTCCCAAACTAAGAAAACAATAGCATGAACAGTAAAAGAAGGGGACAAGACTTTCTATAGATACATTATTGAAAGGAGAAAGTCCAGAGGGGGTATTGCTAAGATCAAAGGGGATAAGGGGAAGTGTGTGCAGGAGGACCAAGGAAAAATATCTATCCTAAATAGATACTTCTGCTCAGTATTTACTGGGGAGAAGGTAGGGCAGGGCCCACAACTCAGCACAATGGACACAGGGAGGAGGGAGGTATGCACAAGTCCCTTCACAAAAGAAAGGGTCCTACAAGAGCTCACTAAACTCATGGTGGACAAGGCAATGGGACCTGATGGCATACATCCCAGGGTACTAAAGGAGCTAAGGGTGGAACTAACAGAGCCATTAGCAGAACTGTTTAGTGAGTCTCTGTGCACAGGAGATGTCCAAGAAGACTGGAGAAGGGCTCATGTGATCCCCTCCACAAGAATGGCAGCAGGGAGGAGGTAGGGAACTACAGACCAGTCAGTCTTACCACAGTAGTGGGCAAGACTATGGAAGCGCTCCTTAAGGAAAGGATAGTGCAACACCAGGAATCCAGAGGAGCACAGGATCCAAGACAGCATGGGTTTATAACAGGAAGGTCCTGTCAAACTGATCTCATAGATTTCTTTGATGGGGTAACCAGAGTGGTGGACCAAGGGGGTGCAGTTGATGTCACCTACCTTGACTTCAGCAAAGCTTTCAATACTGTTCCACATAGAAGATTGATTAATAAGCTGCGTAAGCTCGGGGTGGGTCAGAGGTTGGTAAACTGGGTGGCAACTGATTGGTGGGCAGAAAAAAGGGAGTGGTGGTAAATGGCATACAGTCAGAAGAGATGCAAATTACAAGTGGGGGTACCTCAGGGATCAGTCCTGGGGCCAGTCCTCTTCAATATCTTCATCAGTGACATTGCAGATGGACTGCAGGGTAATGTTTGCCTGTTTGCAGATGACACCAAGATCTGCAACAGAGTAGATGATCCAGATGGGGTGGGCAGAATGAGAAGAGATCTGGAAACTCTGGCAAAATGGTTGGAAGAGTGGCAACTGGGGTTTAACGCAGAGAAGTGCAAGATCATGCACATAGGGAAGACAAACCCTGAAGCTACCTATAGGTTGAGAGGAGAGTTGCTGGCAATCACAAGGGAAGAAAAAGAATTAGGCATCATCATCACAGATGACCTGAAATCATCCAAGCAGACCACTAAAGCAGTAGGTAAGGCTAGGGGGGATGTTGAGGTGTATTAGTAGGGGTATCACAAGTCAGAAGAGGGAGGAAATAATCCCTCTTTACAAGGCACTGGTTAGGCCCCTTCTGGAGTACTGCATGCAGTACTGGAGGCCACACCTGCACAAGGACATCAACAGAATGGAGGCAATCCAGAGAAGGGCAACCAAAATGGTGTAGGGACTGCATCAGAAAACATATGAGGACAGATTAACAGAGCTCAATATGTATACCCTAGAGCAAAGGAGGGAGAGCAGGTGATATGATTGAAACATTCAAACACCTTAAGGGCATTAACAAGGTAAAAGTGTCTAACATGTTTCAATATAAGAAAAATAGCAGGACAAGAAGACACAGCATGAGATTAGAGGAAGGTTGATTAAGGGTAATGTGAGGAAGTTCTTTTTCACAGAAAGGGTGGTGGATGCATGGAATGCCTACCTCAGGAAGTGGTGGATATGAATACAGTGCAGGGCTTCAAACAGGCATGGGACAGGCATAAGGGAGCAATACAGATGAGTATGACTGAATTAGCCTTTGACAGAGTAAAGGCCTATGGCACATTCATAAGGTAGAAAAAAATGGGCAGACTGGATGGGTCTTGCAGTCCTTATCTGCCGATAGTTTCTATGTTTCTATGTGGTGGATATTTATTGGCAGACCCTGATGGATGATGACCTGCCTCTGTGGTGGTCCCTTCAGTGGGGCACAGGACAATAACTGACCTCTGGCAAGGGATAGGATGGTGTTTGCATTTCATTGGACAGGGAAACAGAGAAACTTAATCTACTATACAGTTGTAGGGGTCACACTTGAGTTTGTTAGTGCAGTGGGTAATGGGATTTATTGCAAACCCATCCCACCTAAAGGTCTTGTGGTAGCTGGGAGGCTGAGTTTGCCCTAAATGTCTGAGCCCTCAAAATTAGAACAAAAAAGGGTTTATATATCAGCACTCTCACACGACATAGGAGGGTAAAAGAGCTGTGCTTGCCCTATAAATTTAGGATGTACATTATCCACCCAAGAATGCAAAACATTTTGCATGATTCTACTTAATTTGCTGTTTCACCTTCTAGTTTGAAAGTTGATGCCATCTATTCCAACATCAGTAATTAAAAATGTAAATTTGACCCGTAATAATGGTGATCAACCCATTTATTGGTCTGTTTTTTTCTAGCAGCACAGTTAATTTGAAATTCACCAGAGCTTTAAAGTTCTCGCAGGCTATATAGAAACATAGAAACTATCGGCAGATGAGGACCGCTAGGCCCATCCAGTCTGCCCGTAGGCCCTATACATTGTATGTGGACACTGACCCTATGTGATCAATGGCTTGTTATCACTCCCTCCCCTCTCAGGCTTCCCTTGTGCCTGTCCCAAGCATGCTTAAACCCCTCCACTGCGCTTGCCTCCACTACCTCCTGTGGCAGACTATGCCAAGCATCGACTACCCTTTCTGTGTATAAAAACTTCCTCATATTAGCTCTTGATCTACCCCCTTCCAATTTCATATTGTGCCGCCTTTGTTCTAGTACTTTTTCTACACTGGAAAAGGTCCCCACCTGCACCTTGTTTATGCCCGTGAGGTACTTGAAAGCTTCAGTCATGTGTCCCCTCTGACTCCTTTCCTCCAGTGAGTACATAATGAGGTCCCTTAGTCTCTCATCATATGTTTTGTGGTGCAAGTCCTGCACCATCTTTGTTACCCTTCTCTGGATAGTCTCCACCTTATCTATGTCCTTGCACAGGTATGGCCTCCAGAACTGCATGCAGTACTCCGGGTGAGGACTTACTAATGTTTTATACAATGGCATCACCACCTCTTGCCTCCTGCTAGTGATACCCCTGCCTATGCACCCCCGCATGCCACTGGCCCTCTCTGCCACCTTTGTACACTGCTTTGATACCTTAAGATCATCAGAGATGATAACCCCTAGGTCCCTTTCCTCTTTGGTGACAGTCAGCTCCCTCCCCCCCCAACATGTAGCTCTCCCCAGGATTCCCTCTACCCAGGTGCATTATTTTGCACTTCTTTGCACTGAACCTCAGTTGCCACATCTCCGACTATCTTTCAAGCTTCTTCAGGTCTCTCTTTTCATTTTCTGCATCCCTTCTGGAGTATCCACCCTGTTGCAGATCTTGGTGTCATCTGCAAACAGGCAGACCCTTCCTTCTAGCCCCTCTGCAACGTCACTAATGAAGACATTGAACAGGACTGGTCCTAGTACTGATCCCTGTACCCCACTGGTCACCCACCTCTCCCTATATTGTACCCCATTTACCACCACCTCTGTCTCCTGTCTCTTAACTAGTTCCTAACCCTGTTCACTACCTTTTCTCCCATGCCCAGACTACCCATCTTGTTAATCAGCCTTCTATGTGGGACAGTGTCAAAGGCTTTGCTGAAATCTAAGTAGGCAATGTCTAGTGCCCCTCCTTGATTTATTTCCCTAGTCACCCAATCAAAAAAATCTATTAGATTGGTTTGACATGACCTTCCTGCTGTGAATCCATGTTGCCTCTGATCCTGAGCATCGCTGGATTCCATATGTGCCACTATCCTTTCTTTCAGCAGTGTTCCATAATCTTTCCCACCACTGAGGTGAGGCTGAGTGGCCTGTAGTGTCCCGCATCCTGCCAACTGCCACTTTTGTGCAGTGGGACTACATGTGCCCTCCTCCAGTCCTCTGGAACAACACCAGTGTTGAATGCCTCTGTGAACAGGGCCACCAGAGGTTCTGCAAGTTCCCTTCTCAGCTCCTTTAATATCCTCAGGTGGATGCCGTCTGGCCCAATGGCCTTATTCACCTTCAGCATTGTGAGTTCTTCCAGAACTCTCTCCACTGTGAATAGACTGGTGTCCACTTCATTGCCTCTGCAACCCAACTGTGGTCCTTGACCCACTCCCTCCTTAGTGAATACTGAGCAGAAGTGTTTGTTCAGTATTTCTACCTTGACCAGATCCCGCTCCTTACACTCTCCCTTCTCCCCTTTTAGCCTCACAGCCAGCCCCCCCAGTTTTTCTTCTTTCATTGATGTACCTATAAAATGCCTTATCTCCTTTGTTTACAGACCGTGCTAAGCCCTCTTCTGTCTGTGCCTTTGCCCTCCTAACAGCCTTCCCTGCTTCCCTTAGACATTCAAGGTACACCTCCCTGTCCTCCTCCCTTTGGCTCCCCTTATATTTCCTGAAACTCAGCCTTTTAGCCCTGACTTTGTCCCCCACCTCTTTGGAGAACTATAGTGGTTTCCTTCTTTTTTTCCCTTTAGCCACTATCCTAACACATTGATTTGTTATCTCCACTATGGCTCCTTTCAGTTTCTCCCATTGTTCTTCCACCCCCTCTATTACCTCTCCCTTCCCCAGGACTACTTGTATATTTTTACCCATTTCAGTGAAATCTGCCCTCTTGAAATCTAATGCTCTTTTCCTTGTGTGGCTTAATTAAGTCCTTGTCTCCATGCTGAGCCACACCATATGGTGGTCACTGGACCTCAGCTGCCCTTCCACCTGTTGGTCCATACCAGGTCCAGAATTGACTTGTCCCAGGTTGACTCATGCACCAGCTGCCTGAGTACAACCCCCTGCAGGGATTCCAGGATGGCTGTGCTTCTGGCTGAAGCAGCCACCTGGGTGGCCCAATCCATGTCGGGCATATTGAAATCTCCCAGTAGCAGGATTTCGGGTTTAGCTGCAATGTAGTTCACCAATAGTTTCCAGTCTACTTCCTCCCTCTGTGTCAGAGGTCTGTAGATCACCCCTGTGCATATTGCTGTTCCATTCCCTGGCTCCAGGGTGACCCACATTACCTCAGCCTCCCCCTGTCTTCCCTGAACTTCTGTAGCCATTATACCATCTCTGATGTACAGGGCCACTCCCTTTTTACCCTTCCTGTCCCTTCTGAACAGTGTATAGCCTGGTACATTGACTTCCCAGCCATGATTAGCAGAGTACCACGTCTCTGTCATTGCTGCTATGCCAAGGTCTGCATCTGCCAACAAGACCTCCAAGTCTGGAACCTTATTTCCTAAGCTACAGGCATCCGTTAGCATGACCTTCCAAGTTTTACAGCCTGCCCTCCCTCTGATCTTTTTCTCTCTCTCCAGTGTCTTCCCCAACCCCAGTTTCCTTTTCTATGTGCTCTTGTCTCCCCCGTATCACTCACTATACATTCTTCACCTGCCTATCCCTCCCTGCCTGCTTTAGCTGTTCCTCTAGTCAACTTATGTTCCTGCATGTTCTCATGGGGGATTGTTCCTAAGCCTCCTGACCCCCCCCCCGGCCAGTTTAAATGCTTACAGCTGAAGCATTTGAACTTCTTACAAAGGACCAATGTCCCCTTCTCAGACAGATGCAGGCCGTCCTCCTTATATAAGCTCTCATCTGCCCAGGTTATGCCCCAGTCCCCTATGAAGCCAAAACCCTCCATTCCACACCAATCTTTCAATCAGGAGTTGAAGGTATGGATGTGGAGTGCCCTAGCTTCCCCTGTGCCCTGGACAGGTAGCACCTCAGAGAATGAGACGGAGTGTGCTATCTGTTTCTGGTTCCTGAAATCCTCCTGGACTCTGTCCAACTCTGCCCTTTTCCTGGCCAGGTCATTGGTCCCCAGGTGGACAATGACAGCCAGCTGCTCCATCCTAGATATTGCCGCAGCCATCCTATGGATCTGCTTCCCATCCCTCCACACAGCACTTCCTAGGAGGCACTTGACCTCCCTCTCTCCCCTGCTAGATATCCCTAACTCCACTCACCAGACAATAGAGTCCCCCACTAGGAGAAGCTTCCCCATCCTCCAGGGTCCCCTGCCTTTCTCCTCTGGGGCTCCATTCTGGAGGACCCTCCCATCCTATCTGGTCCCAGCCTCGGGTTCCTGAGTGGGGCTTTCATATTCCTCCAAAACAGTGTAGGAGTTACTTAGTGGGACCTGTTAGAGGATGTGCTTTTGACCCCCCTCCTTCACCCTCCATAAGCCAACCGTAATCCAATCACTCCTCTTCCCTGACATCCTTTGAGGTACAGGCTTTGAACCCGCTGGTCTCTGGGTGGGGGTGGATGCCATCTTCAGCTTGGCCAACTCTGCTCGGAGACAGGCAACCTTCTCCCTCAGCCCAGAGAGGTGCCTGTAGATAGGGCAGCATCGCAGCCTCCAGAATGTCTCCCTGAAGACAGCAGCTGCACAACCACTGCACTGCACCACTCCCATCATGTCTGTTTCCCCCCTCAATCAACTGCCTGCTTAAGATGGCTATTTGTTATCTCCCAAATATTTTTTTTCCTTAGTTTTTTGTTATGCTTTCTTTGCTACTTCCTATATGGATGCAGGATGTTGTAAGGCCCTATAGGACCCACCCTATAAATGTAGGGTGAGCTCAGGGGTGGGTGAGACTACACCACAGGTTGTATCAGCCAAAGAGACCTCTGGCAGTGGCTCCTCACTCTAGTCACCGTGGTACAGACACAGCCGATTACATATACATACATAGGGCTGGCAGTATAGCCTACGGGTTAGAGGAACGAGGTGTGAACAAGTTTGATACATCCAGCAGACCAGACCTGAGTTTGATTCTCACAACCTCCACTTGCATACCCTGTGACTCTGAGCAAGACACTTAACGGCCCAGTGCTCCCAGATTGCCCCTGAAAACAGGCAGTTGTGCCTAGTGGGCCTTACCTGGTTACCAAAAAGACTAAAAAAAAAAAAAAATATGAAGCAGATGCAATTCCAGAACCACCTTTTCTTTGACATTAGTTTTCTTTTATGAGCTGTGAAGACACCTTAAAAGTAGATTTGGCTCAATTTCACTTTAAACCTTTTGTGACAGTTCTGGTGACTCTGAGTATCTCCATTTGGGGAATCTAGTACATTTAGAGACATGGGGGGATTGTGAGGTGAGCACTTACACATAACACATTGTGCATAACTATGAGGTTTACTCATGTTTTGGGTGCGCTATGAGTCATCAAGAAAAGCCATGTGTAGAGATGGCCCAGTGGCATGGAGTGCTGAGGCACTGGGCACCTTACCTCCCACCATGCTGGCATCCCCGGTTCGGGAATGGACCTGGGTTGCTCAGGTGCTACCAGGGAGGGAGGACCGAGGCATCTGTAGGACAGCTCTCTTTCCTCAGGCAGGGGGACTGAACATCCTGTGGCTTGCCTGCCAACTAGAGGAATCTATGTGGCAATACCCTAGGATAGCATGGGAAGAGACCCCACACACTGATGCTGAGGGCACCTTCACAAAGGCAGATTATGCACATGCATCATTGCAAACCTTCAACTGTAGCAAGGTGATGTCCTGGTTTCTCACAGCCCCACACCAATGACTTGGCACCTCCATGCCCGGGCCTTGTGCCAGAACTGCCAGAAAAGGTATGTCCCAGAGAATTCAGGTGTTGGGACTGGGGAGAGTGGTCCAGAGGGGGGCCATTTGTGGTTCTGAAGGAGATAAACAGCTTTGTAGAAGAAAAAAAAGTAAAGTCATGCGGTTCTAACTACTCAAGACATGTGTAAATCTCACCTTTATTAACATCCTGGATTGTGTAAATGTACTTTTAACATGGTTTCTCTATGAGAAAGCATATTGTTGCAGTGGTAGCACTCCTGCATGCAACACCAGCAGCCCAAGTTTGTAAACAAGCTTGAGCTGCTGTGAAGGGCTGGGAGAAGGAGTATCTGCAGCCCCAGGGTGGCGCCCTCCTTTAAGGTCGGTGGGCATCTGTGTCCCACAAGGTGATCATTACCTAATGGGGGCTAGGGTGCATTGCAGCCAGGGCTAGCACAGAGGAGCAGGGATTCTGTCAGACACTGGCACGTCAGACACCTTGGCATGCACATCATAGCACACCAGCTCCCTTCGGGGCACAAATGAAGGAGAAAATCAGCCCTGGTCTGTGAGAAGAGATGCTGGCACCTAACACAGGCTCTCACACTGCTGACCTGGCAGTTCACCCACCACTTCAGTGGTTCTGGGTAAGTGGTGGATGAGCACAGGAGAAAGTAGGTGGCAGAGCTGGAGGGGTGCCATCCAGCAGTGGCCAAACTGGAGGGCTCAGAGAATAAATATATATATAGGAAAATAGTTTATATATGATGTTAACTCCCAAATTGTCCTTTTGTTAATATGAACATACGAATTTGCCAGCAGAAATAGGCCACCTGGTCTATCAAGTCTGCTTAAGTGTGTAGCTAGCACCTTTACCTTGCAGCTGCCCCACCCCTCCCCTCCCAATTACCCCTTATCTCATCCCCTTTTGAAACTACCCACTGTCATACAGGCTACCACCTCCTCTGGTAGAGCATTCTATTCTGCCACGATCCTCTCTGTGAAAAAGTGTCACCTCATTTCCATCCTAAAACTTTCACCCTCCAATCTAAAGCTGTGCCCTCTCGTGTCCCGCCCCCTCCTCAGCCTGAGTATCCCTTCAGTGCCTGCCTTGTTTATCCCCTTTATGTACTTAAGGGTCTCAGTCATAATCCCAGGTCTCTTCTGTCCTCCAAGGAGTACATGTTTAACTCTTGCATCCACTCTTTGTATGGTCCATCCTCCAATTGCTGGATATTCCTTGTTGCGCTGCATTGTGCCCCTTCCAGTAATTTCACATCACAGTAATATTTTAATGGTGCCCAAATATTTCATCAACATAACAATAATGTCTAAACACTAACAACAACATATTAAAAGCAGTTAACAGAAACTGGAGTAAATTTGGGAGAGGTGTGGGAGCACATACTTTGGGAATGATTTGGAGAGCTTAGATTTTGTCAGGGGTGTGAGAATACAAGTTGTGGGAGGGGTGCTGGAGTGTAAAATTTTGGGAAGAAGGTGGAGAAAAAAGTTCTGCAGGATACAGGGGTGCAGGTATCAAGAGGGGTGTGGGGTACACATTTTAGAGGGTGTAAAGGACTCCAAATTTGGGGAGGCTACAGGATGCACATTTTGAAGGGATGTGCTGAGTGATATTTTGGAAGAAGTGCAGGAAAAGTATTTCAGAAGAGGTGCAGACTGCAGATGTTGGGAGGGTGCAAGGGTACACATTTTGGGAGGGGTGTAGGTGTATAAAGTTTGGGAGGGTGGTGAACTTTAAGGAGAGAGAAGGGGAAAACATTTGGAGAAGAAGCCATGGGCACACATTTCAGGAGGGATGCAAAATCCCAAAGTCTAGGAAGTGTGTGAAAGCAAATTTTGGAGGGGTGTTTGAGGTGTGCTGAGAAGTGTGGTTTGTAGATTTAAAAGGCTATTTGTGAAGTCTGATGGGTGAGAGCAATACGCAATACACCCCTCCCTAAGCTACTTAATCCAGCTTCCTCCAGCCTCATTTAGAAGCTGTTTCTTTGCTGCAGTTGGAGGATTTGGTGAGGTTCTTGTTGCCTTCCCCCTTGTGTTTGCTGATTTTCCACATTGCTTTTCGGGGGTTTCTGTTTGGTTTGTGCCATCAGCGGCTTTCTAGGTTAGTATTTTGTCTTTCAGTTTTCCTTGGCTGTAACATTGTGCTTCATTCTTTGCCCAGGTCAGCCACTTATGCTACACTCATGACCTCAAATAACTCCTGTATTTTCTTATTCATTTTTGGTTTTCAGTGCATTTTCTCGTTTCTATGTCCTACCTTAGTCATTCTGCTGTATTAAGCTTGAGTTCCCTCAGTCTGTTCTACCTGCTGTCCATATCAAACCTCTTGAAAACCTCCTCTCTGTTCCACTGTATGCCTCCTCATAAATTTCACCTGGCTTCCTAGCCAGGCAGCTGCTCCCATTCATACACATATAACTACATCCACCCATGAGGTGCACTGACTAAGTCTGGAGATAGTAAAGAGGAAAGTCTGCTATGCCTTTGGATGAATGGTGCCTGGGTTCATGGTTAGAAATGGACTTGGAAAGTGGCATGGTGCCTCCATCTATGGGAATCCTTATGACAGAGCACTGTCAGGGTGTTTCCCCACAGGAAATAAATACAACTCCCATGCTCTGTGACAGAGAACACACTAAAACATTACCCCCAACACTTATCACTCTAAGCATGTAAATAAAGAGCAAGGCAATAATGACAAAATACATTGCCAGCTGCAAATAAATAACCAGTGAGTTTATTTTGGGGTTGGAGAACAAGGTAGGGGACAAGGGAAGCAAAGGTAAAAATAAACAAAGACAGCAGTTTGCATTCCTCCTCCATAAGGTATGTCTCAGCACCTCTCCCCCCACTAGTGCACCAGTTAACCCCACAGTCCCTCTGGGAGCTCCCAATTAGTGGTGGGTGAAGTAAGAAAACTCTGCTATGCAGAGTAATCTGTGAATTTCGCCCATTTCGCAGAGCAAAATGCAAAATTTTGCCCAGCGGAACGGCAAAATTTCATCCGCAGACCGGTGAAAGATCGCCTGTGAAATGGTGAAAGTTTGCTGCGAAACAGTGAAATTTTACCTTCTGTGGTGAAATTTCACCTTCTGCAGTGCAATTTCACCTGCAAAAGGTGGAATTTCACCACAGAAGTCGGAATTTTGCCCACAGAAGGTGGAATGTCACTGCAGAAGGTGGACTTTCGCCCGCAGGAGGCAAAATTTAGCCTTGGCGCGAAATTCCGCCTAATTGAAGGAAATTATGCGGATTACTCCATGTGACGAATTTGGCCACTTCGCCGCCACTTCACCGGCGGAATATAAATTCACTGCTTATCTACTCCCAATTACTGCTCGAATGTGCACACAGATACAGAGTTGCAGGCCTGTGATGTATGGTCCTCAGTGCGGTTCCATGTACAGTAAATTCGGTTGTTGACTGCAGCTGCTGACTGGAAATTACACAGTTAGACAGTAAAACAATGGCTCCTGCCTGTAAGCTATAGCTGTGAGCTTGATTTTAAGGTCACGCAGGAATGCCCCAGAAAGTATCTAGCTAGCTAGCTAAACAATAGGAATAATATGTTCTGTGGGTGAGACTCAGTACTCCTAGGAACATAGACATAGACTTTGATGGCAGATAAGGGCTGCTTGGCCGCCATAGTCTGCCCATTTCCCTACTTACAGGATAAGCTGAAGAAACTAGTTAACCAACAGCCTATTTCTTCCTACCCCCCACAAAAATTGCCTTATGTCTGTCCAATGTATTCTTAAATTCTCCCACAGTTTTAGACCCCACAACCTCCTCAGGAAAGCTGTTCCATGCGTCCACCACCCTGTCTATGAAAAAATACTTCCTCACATTGCCCCTGAACCGCCCCTCCTCTATCTTCAAATTGTGTCCCCTTGTTCTTGCACATCACTTTTTCTGAAAGATGCTACCCTCTTAGACTTTGTTGATTCCACTGAGGTACTTAAAAGTTTCTATCATGTCCCCCAACTCCCTCCTTTCCTCAAGGGTATACTAATTAAGCTCCTTTAGTCTCTCCTCTTATGGCTTCTCTTGCAGACCCTGCACCATTGTAGTTGCCCTCCTTTGGACTGCCTCTATCCTGTCTATGTCCTTGTGGAGATGGGGTCTCCAGAACTGGATGCAGTACTCCAGATGGGGTCTCACCATCTGTCTGTACAGAGGGATAACAACTTCCTGTTTTCTGCTGGTGATGCCTCTCCCTATACATTTCAGTATCCTCCAGCCCTCCCTACTGCCTTAAGGTATTCTGATATGATTACCCCCAGATCCCTTTCCATTTTTGTTGTTGTTACTACCCTCCCATTATGTAATCTTCCCTTGGGTTTTTGTTTCCCAGGTGCATTATTTTGCACTTCTTTGCATTGAATCCAAGCTGCCATACTTCTGACTGTTCCTCCAACCTTGCCAAGCCCCTTCTCATCCTTTCCAAGCCTCCTTGTGTATCAACCCTGTTGCAGATCCTTGTGTCATCTGCAAAGAGGCATACTTTCCCTTCCAGTCCCTCTGCAATGTCACTTATAAAGGCATTAAAAAGGACTGGACCCAGTACTGAACCCTGCGGTACCCCACTAGTAACCCCTCTTTCTTCAGAATGGACTCCATTTACAATTACCTTCTGTGTATTGTTGTCCAGCCAATGACCTTTAGATGATAGGCTGGTGCTGTTTCAATGGGGGCATCTACCCTGCTTTGGCAGATGATGGTTGAATGGCCTTTTCTGTAGGATGGATACATGTGTGGAGGACCCAATGTGTTCCCGGTGGCAAAAAGTGCGGCCCGTGATGACTTTGGATGATGGAAGCTCTGTTTTTCAAGCTGATTACAGGTGTGGTGGACCCAATACAACTCTGGTGGCAAAGTGGGTGTGGGCCATGATGCCCTGGACAATAATGATGATGCCATTTACCTGACAATGGGATTTGCCTTCACCCACCCTGACAGGTGGGCAGCCACTCAGGACCTCAGCTGGTTCGATCCCCTGTCAGGATAAAATCCTAACAGCACTAGAAGGCAATGGCTCACCACCTTCCCAGATGCAGAGTGGCTTTCAAGACCACCCCTGCTCTAATTTAGTGCTAGAGACATGCTTGGCACTCCAGCTGCATCAATCCCCCTTTCCAGGGGTCTCAAGTCTGTTTTGGACAAACTTTATTCAGACAGGAATAGCAGTTGAGGAGTGATTCACAAAAGCTCTTCTCTCCTCAGAAGTTTTGTTTTAGACACATCTGCTCTATTTGTGCATCTCTCCCTTGTGCAAAAATTGAGGGATTAAATATCAGTGGCTAGCACCTCATGCCTTATTCATTATGCTAAACCCCTGACTCTCAGTGTCTGTCAGTTACAGGAGAAAAACATGTATACAGGTCCTGAGCCAGCTTGCAATTCAGAACTATTTTGCAAAGCTGAGCTCCATATTGACATCAGTTTCACAGGGACAGGATGTACTAATTCAGTTGTTTTGCACTTTGTGCAGCTTTGAGAGCTGCTTGAAGCTGAGCAACCTCCTTGCTATTGGCACCCCACTCTGAAGGCAGTCTAGGGGCCAGTTGAGTGAAGAGAGGTGGCATACTGGCCATGTTGAGAAAAGCACTGAACAAGCTCATAGAACAAATGACAGTATCCAGTCCAGACCCAGGTACTGCAGCTGCAGTCTGAATTGGGACTGGAGTTGAAGGAGTAGTGCAGGGGGAGGCAGCAGCAGTGCTATGGAGAGAGCCAAAGGTAAGCCCCTTTTAGGAGGAGGTTACATCCTTTCATCACTGAAATCCTTAGCATCCTCATCAAGGCCTGAAAAAACATAAAACATTGCATCACAACACAGGCTGTCTAATACACCTCATTCGTGTCTAAACATTTCTAATACATCTGCATCCTATCTGAATGATATCAACAGTATAATTCACAGGACACAGGGTAAACACTGGTACTGTCTTAGCATTTTCACACCATAGTAAACTATTACACTGCAATATCGGGCTTGACAGGAGGTTGACCTTTTTATGCATCACATTTGTAGGAAGGTCAGATGGGACACCAGGGACATCATAAGTAAGTTTAACTGGGTGTTTGACTTCTCTTCCAGAATGTTAAGGTGGTACAACTTCCTCTGCAATGATTTGATCAGGATCATTGACGGGTTCTGCGTCCTCTACCAGAATAGGTCCAAGTCTTTCAATGTCTTGAGGTGCTTCTGTTACTGGGATCCCAATATCCTATGTGACAGGACAGAAGTCCATAACTGTGGGCCCAGATTCAGTCACAAAAAATCCTGCTGCTGTCAGATTCAGTTGTCTGGAATGACTTGCATTACTTCCTCCAGGTGCTGAAGGGTAAAATCCATGGGGAATGCTGGAGACATATACAGTATTCACATTCCATCTGAGAAGATCTGCTTTATTAGGCTGTCCTTCTCCCTTGTCTTCATGTGTCCTTATACTACCTATCCCCTTTGACTGCCACTGTGTCTCCCTCCCTCTCCTCACTCAATACTCTAATGAGTTCAACCAGCATTCGCTGAATTGTTTATGTATCTATTTTTACCAACCAGGCCTTGCGTCTACGCCTACTGACCTTGTATTTTATAACATCCTGTATTACTGTCTAGTGTACCATGAATTGTTATGCTATTGTGAATTAATTTGTCATATGTGTCCAGGACCATCTTGAAAATGAGCTTTCTCAATGATGTAAATGCCTGGTTAAATAAAGTTTGATTGATTAATAGATTGAAGATGCTATGGATGCATCAGACGCTCCTACATCATCCTCCGTATCCTCCCAACCAGAGGGAGAGGCTAAGATAGAAAAGGCATTATGAATAGGTTGTCAGATTCATGGAATGCTTTAGCAAAGTCAGAAGGTGAGGTCACAGGGGAAATATCAGGGACTCACTCACTGTCTCGCACTGCCTGTTCAGAGTAAGGCAGGGAAAGCAATGGAAGATTTACTGGTTGTGGGTTACTTATCTGCCCAGTGTCATGAAAAGCAGTCAAAGGTGAGAAGGAAATATATGCAGCTCTTCATGACAGAGTGGCTGCCAGGGCAATCGGGTGCACACAAGGCAAGGGGTTGAGAACAGGCAATGGATCGCTCGAGGTCAGACACATAGTCTGAGTATGAATTACATCCATTTCAATCAAATCAGTCACAGCAGTCACCAGTGGAGGAGTAAAATTGAATATGGCTTACCTCCTGACCATGTCAGCAAAAGGATGCAGCCACTAGCCAGGTTTTCCTTTTGTTGTAGGAACATTCTTCCTCCTCTATGAGTTGAAGTGGGTGAGTTTTCTTTTGCTGACAATTCAGCTTGTAGGCATCCTTCCTCCTCTAAGATTGCAGTCTCCGATGCATTGGGTGATTAGTGTAATGGATAGTTGGATTCCAAAACATGAACTTCTTCTGGCAAGTCCATTGGTGGTACACAAATATTCATCATGTCAGTATGCCTTTTTGCAGATGACACAAAGATCTGCAACAGGGTTGATACACAAGAAGGTGTGGAAAGGATGAAAAGGGACTTGGCAAGGTTGGAGGAATGGTCAGAAGTATGGCAGCTAGGATTCAATGCAAAGAAGTGCAAAATAATGCACCTGGGAAACAAGAACCAAGGGGAAGAATACACAATGGGTGGGGAGGTAGTAACAACAACAAAAAAGGAAAGGGACCTGGGGGTAATCATATCAGATGACCTTAGGTTAGCAAGTAATGTGAGAAGGCAGTAAGGAGGGCTGGGGGTATACTGGGATGTATAGGGAGAGGCATCATCAGCAGAAAACAGGAAGTTGTTATCCCTCTGTACAGACAGTTGGTGAGACCCCATCTGGAGTACTGTGTCCAGTTCTGGAGACCCCATCTCCACAAGGACATAGACAGGATAGAGGCAGTCCAGAGGAGGGCAACTAAAATGGTGCAGGGTCTGCAAGAGAAGCCGTATGAGGAGAGACTAAAGGAGCTTAATATGTATACCCTTGAGGAAAGAAGGGAGAGGGGGGACATGATAGAAACTTTTAAGTACCTCAGTGGAATCAACAAAGTCCAAGAGGGTAGCATCTTTCAGAAAAAGAGACTTGCAAGAACAAGGGGACACAATTTAAAGATAGAAGGAGGGCATTTCAGGGGCAATGTGAGGAAGTATTATTTCACAGAGAGGGTAGTGGATGCATGGAACAGCCTTCCTGAGGAGGTTGTGGGGTCTAA
Source organism: Neoceratodus forsteri (assembly GCA_016271365.2). Classification (NCBI taxonomy): domain Eukaryota; kingdom Metazoa; phylum Chordata; order Ceratodontiformes; family Ceratodontidae; genus Neoceratodus; species Neoceratodus forsteri. The sequence goes on along the minus strand of CM057456.1, from coordinate 1,635,207,634 downwards.
AACTGTGGGAGAATTCAAGAATGCATGGGACAGACATAAGGCAATTCTTGTGGGAGGTAGGAAGAAATAGGCTGTTGGTTAACTAGGATCTGCGGCCTATCCTGTAAGTAGAGAAATGGGCAGACTAGATGGGTCTAGCAGTCCTTATCTGCCGTCAAAGTCTATGTTTCTATGTTTCTAGTAGCAGTCTTTGAGAAAGGGGAGACAGGGAAGGAGGCTCTCTTCCCAGCTCCCAATGCAGTTGCGTCCTCCTGGTTAGCAGTGGCCACCATCTTGCCAGAAAGTCAGATGGCCTAGGGTCCCCTACAGAAAGAGTAAGGGAATTTTTTTATTGTTACTTCATATGAAATCGTAAGATACAACACATTAACTTCACGTGCAAATAATATTCAAAAATATTTCATACAAAAAAGAAAAACACGTAAGATATTCCCCCATGCCTCCTTATAACTACTTCAAAGTAAAACATAAAAAGGAAACATTTTGTTCATGTTTAAAATGGAAATAAGGAAAGGACAGAAAGAAGGAGAAAAGGGAGGTGGAAAAGAACAAAAGAAAAAACAATCAATATTAAATTCATATTATCAAATATAAGAAAATCTGGAAGTGATCCTTTCCACAACAAAAAAATAACATAGGACAGTACAACCACCTTGATGTGTGAAGTACATATGATTCAGCTCCAAAGAAAAGTAGTTTTTTTTTCTAACCCCCCCAAATACCCATCATGTGGAAAAATATGCAAACCTAACATTTCCCACCCTTCCCCTCATAAACACTACTAAAACGAAAAAACACAAAACTAAACCTGAGGGAGAGTCATTCATAAGTATGCAGTGCATCTGGTATCTAACCATAGCATATTCCTCAACAGTTTTTCATACATGTCACTCTTTTGTAACCTTTTCTCCTTTTCTTTCAAAGTCAAAATGGCAGACTCTACGGCAAAAAACAACTGTTCAGGTGCTGTATTTTTTGCTGTAAAGAAAGAGACATCTATTTTGCCAAATATAATATTTCAAACAGCCTAGAATCATATGCATAGTGTCAGAGTCATATATATATGCCAACTCCTAGGGAGAATGCCTAAACAAATAATTTGTGGGGTATGAAAAAGCAAGGGGGAGTGTTTCCATTTGCCATGTAACTTAGCCCAAAATGGAAGAATATACAGACAGTGAAAATACAAATGCTCCATAGTTCCAGCACCCCATTGCAGGTATCATATCTGAGACATACTCTCTTTTTTTGATCCTTGTGCTTCAAATTATCTTTAATGTTGAGTTTGCCATGAGCACAAAGCCACTGTACATCCCACATTTTTGCAGGAAGTCTCGGGTTAGATAACATTTTATTAGTTTGTTGTACCTCCTGTGTTGCCAAAATATAATATCTAAGGGTGTCTATATATCTATCTGTCACTATGTTACCATAAAATATTTTCCTGCTAACTTTATACAAGGCCTGTTTCATAACCTTCCAGAACTTTAATTTATCAAAGCATTCCTGGAAATACACTGGCAACACCCCTAATGGTTTTTGCTTAAGGATAGGTTCGACCATTTCCCACCCACTAAAAAGCTGAAAGATTCTGTCTAGCACCCATGGGGCCCACAGCTGCATAGATGGTTTTAAAAGAGGCACTATGTTTGCATAGATAAATATACTAAAAAAGAACACTATAGGATTTATCATGGCTAAGCCCCCCCTCTGCTACTGTTAAATAAGTCACCCCCCACTTAATAGGGTTTAACCTACTATCCCAGATACACCTAAAAAAACATCTAAATATTGAAGTTTCCAACTGCTTTGGGGGAGCGAAAATTACACTAATGTAAAGAAACATTGGAATTAAGAATGTTTTTACCATGTAAACACGTTATTTTTTAAACATATTCTGTATACTGACCTTATGTTGGGCCTTTTTAAGAATAATCCCCCAGTTGTAACTTCCCATATCTTCATAACCAAAGTACACCTCTAAGATTTTGCAAACGTCCCTCTTAACCAGAATTCCCATTATCCCCCTCCCCGCCCTATATTACCTATTGGAAGGCATTTACATTTTGTGTAATCGATTTCTGAACCTGTGCTTACCGAAAATTGCTCCAGAACCTTTCTCGCTGTCTTACAAGAACCAGCATCCACTAATACTAAGCAAATGTCATCTGCATAGGTTATTGTTTTAATTTCTTGGTCCTCACAAAAAAATGAGAAACCTGTGATTTCTTTACAATTATTTATGTGATGTAATAGTGGATCTAATGTAAGAATATACAGCAGAGGGGTAAGGGGGCACCCTTGTCTGACCCCTCTATGAACCTCACAGTTTCTCTACCCAACTGTTAATACTGTATATGGCACTGCCCTTGATTTTTTTATAACAGGCTTTCATCCACCCAATAAACTCTTCTGGGAAGCCATAGGCACCCATATGCTTCCATAAGGAGGGCAGATGTGATTCCCCTTCACAAAAGCGGGAGCAAGGCAGAAGCAGGAAACTACAGACCTGTTAGTTTAACATCAGTGATAGGGAAAATGATGGAATCACTTCTAAAGGAAAGAATTGTCGAGTATCTAGAGGCCAGAGGGGCACAGGACCCTAGGCAGCATGGATTCACAGTGGGAAGGTCATGCCAGATGAATCTGATAGATTTCTTTGACTGGGTGACCAAAGTAGTAGATCAGGGAGGGGCTGTGGACATGGCCTACCTAGACTTTAGCAAGGCATTTGACACAGTCCCACACAAAAGATTAATATACAAGTTAGCCAGCCTGGGAGTGGGTCCCAAGATGACAGCCTGGGTAAAGAATTGGGTGGAGAATAGGACACAGAAAGTAATAGTAAATGGAGTCCACTCAGAAGAAAGGAGGGTTACTAGTGGGGTACCGCAGGGTTCAGTATTAGGACCAGTCCCCTTCAATGTCTTTATAAATGACATTGCAGAAGGACTGGAAGGAAAAGTATGTCTCTTTGCAGATGACACTAAGATCTGCAACAGAGTTGATGCACAGGGTGGGGTGGAAAGGATGAGAAGGGACATGGCAAGGTTAGAGGAATGGTCAAATGTATGGCAGCTTAGATTCAATGCTAAGAAGTGCAAGGTAATGCACCTGGGAAACAAAAACCAAGGGGAAGAGTACACAATGGGGGTGAGATACTAACAACGACAAAATGGAAAGGGACCTGGGGTAGTCATATCAGATGACCTAAAGATGGGCAAGCAATGTGGAGAGGGCAGCAAGGAGGGTTGGGGGATACTGGGATGCATAGGGAGAGGCATCACCAGTAGAAAACAGGAAGTTATTATCCCTCTGTACAGACAGCTGGTGAGACCCCATCTGGAGTACTGTGTGCAGTTCTGGAGACCCAATCTCCGCAATGACATAGACAGGATGGAAGCTGTCCAGAGGAGGGCAACTAAAATGGTGCAGGGTCTGCACCAGAAGACAAATGAAGAGAGACTTAAGGAGCTTAATATGTATAGCCTCAAGGAAAGGAGGGAGAGGGGGGACATGATAGAAACTTTCAAGTACCTCAAGGGAATCAACAAAGTCCAAGAGGGTAGCATCGTTCAAAAAAAGAGGTGTGTAAGAACAAGAGGCACAATTTGAAGATGGGGGTGGCTCAGAGGTAATTTAAGGACGTATTTTTTCACAGAGAGGGTTGTGGATGCATGGAACGGCCTTCTGGAGGAGGTTGTGGAGTCAAAATCAGTGGCGGAATTCAAACATGCATGGGATAGTCATAAGGCAATTCTGGGGGGTGGGAGTAGGAAGAAGTAGGCTGCTGGTTAACTAGGATCTGCAGCGTATCCAGTAGGTAGGGAAATGGGCAGACTGGGTGGGCCAAGCGGTCCTTATCTGCCATCAAATTCTATGTTTCTATGTTTCATAAATGCTCATGGGAAATTTTATCAAAAGCTTTGTTCTGAGCGAGGCTCATAAGAAAGCCTATTATTTCATCAGAATTCCCTCTGTCCATGATTTCCCTTAAGCAAATTAACCCATCTGAAATGTTCCTATTTGGAATACCACAAAATTGAGAGGGACGGAGGACTAAATTTAATAGTCTAGATGCCCTTTTGCTCAGAAGTTTCATAAGAATCTTGCAATCTGAGTTCAGGAGCGTTATTGGTCTCCAGTTCCTGAGGAGTGTTCTATCCCCTGTTTTATATAATAAAAAAGGAGACCTTTATACATATTATCCAGGAAATTCCCAGAGTTAAGAAAATGATTATGTATTTCCCCCAATTCCTCTGATAGGATATTGTATACAATCTCATAAAGCTCATTGGGTATCCCATCCTGACCTGGGGCTACCCCTGATTTTAACCCATTAATAATACTTTCTCATTCATGTGTTGTTATTGGCTGGATCAGAGCTTCCTTAACATCTAGGAAGAGTTTCAAGACATTACATGTTGCTATCCTTTTATCCATGAGATCCCCCTGTAGTTTAGGGTTTTGCACCATTCGAACCACGTGTTCTTCTATTTCTACCATTATTTCTTTTTGTGTGTCAACCAAAGACCCTTTTTGTGTTTTAATCCAATTTAAGTTTTTCCTGTCCCTGAGGGAGGCACAATGATCAAATGGATTGATGTGTGCCTGTGTCCATTATGTCCCAAACCGCTGTTCATTCTCTTAGGATTTCATCCTATCATATTGAATATTATTCATCTCTACTATAAGCTGTTTAATCTGATTGGCCAGATCTATCTGGGAGTCTCTTTGTATAGCTATTAATTTATACAACTCATTTTTTAACCTCAAATATTGTTGATATTTTACTTTACCATTTATTTTCCAGGTGGTTTGAAAAAATGTCCTAATATAGTCTTTACTTTCCTCCCACCAATCTTCCAATGAATCATATAAAAAAACACAGATTTTCTAGCTTCTAATATATACCATAGTCCTTCTTTTATTTCTGGAATCTCCAGGATACTGAGGTTAAGCCTCCAGTACCCTGGACACCTCTGAGTGTCCTTGAAGTCTGATATTAAACAGGAAAGGAGACCATGATCTGGGAAACTAACCAGTTCCACTTTTGTTTCTTTTGTAGGGAGAGTGTCAGAAAGAAACCAGTAATCTGTCCTGATAGAGAGAACTCCCCTAAAATATGTATGTGGGGCTTTTGGGAACTGGGTTTCAGACACGTCTACTAGTCTGGTTTGGGAAAGTAAGTTATTAAGTATGACCGAATCACAAAATATCTTCTTAGTTCTTAACCCTCTATTACTAATTACCCATTCACAATTAAAATCACCCTCTGATAGGAGACCCTTGGATGTAAATAAATAAGGCTGGATGAGTTTCTACTCTACCTGCTTTGGATTGAGGGGGGCGTACACATTAATTAATCTGAATTCAGATTCTCAGAACTTTACATCTAATAACAGGACTGTCCCTGGTAAAATGTCCACTGTATGTATAAGTTGCCCTGAAGGGGCAGTGAAGCAAATTCCCACTCACTGCATAGGTCCTCCCTCATTGATAAGAAGCTGGGACCCCATACGCATGCATTGCTTGAGGGAGCCTGGTGTCTTATAAATAAACAATGTCAAATTGCCCCCTGGAAAATAGCTCATAAGTAATAAGCCTCTTTCATTCAGACTGGATGCTATTCACATTCAGGGATGCAATAGTCAACTTACACTCTAAAAGTGACATGCTGCATGAGTACCCTTAATCACGTTATTTTCCTTGAGCTTGCCCTAGTCCCCATTCTAAGTTTTTTTTTTTGATTCACACTTGTAGCTTTTTGTTCAGAGGTCCTGTCTGTGGAAACAGTGTCCGAGTCCTCATCACCTTCAGATTTCCCTGACTGCAGGGTAGAAAATTTGTTTTGTGTAGGTGCTGTCTCCATGGGTGGAATCGGGGGAGGGTTCTGTTTAGACTTTCCCCCTTTGGATTTAACCTGCTGAAAGTCAGGGTCCACCACAATGGGGGGAGGGGGAGGCATGGACTTATCCACGATTTCCACATCCTCCCGGGGGGGTGGCCTCCATTTCTGGTGGGGCCTGATCTCTATTTTCAGATCCCTTGGACTGACCTACTGACTCTGGACTGACCTGCCTGCCCCTACGGAGATGGTCCAGTACCGCTCTTTGACGGTCCAATACCACCCTTTGTGGGGCGTGATCCTTGATGGCCTAATGGCAGTGCTGGATCTATCGAACAGGCTGAGGGAATGCATGGATCTGGGGATCTGGTGCTTGCCTACAATGCAGTGGTAACAGTGGCCCTGGATTCCATTGCTCCTGTTTGTGTTCACCCCCTCACCTTCTGTCCAAAGTTTAAATGGTTTGATGGGACCTTGAAGGAGCTGAGGAGAGTGGGGTGAAGGCTGGAGAGGGCCTGGTGGAAATCGGGCCTTGATGACGACAGGCTTAGGTTGATGGAACATTATATTTTCTATCAATTGACAATCACCTGTAAGAAGGCAGAGTCCTGTCCTGGGTGATTGCTGCTGCATGAAATAGACCAACACAGCTCTTCTGGACTGTGGACAGATTGTGCAATACAAGTTCAAGTTCAAGTTCAAGTTTATTGCAGGAAAACTCCATTGAGCAAGCTCATTCACAAGGAGGTCCTGTGACATAAACACTTAAAGTACAAACACAGATAGGTAATAACAGTGTATACATGAAATGCACGTTACATGATACAGGCTGGATATACATACAAGGGTACCACATAGGGTGACCGCAGGTGGTAAACATTGATATGAGACAGGGAAGCGACTTACAGGTTGCATACTGATAAATGAAACATGATGACTGATGTGTGCAATACATTTACAGTATTTTGGCAGCTAGAACAAACAACAGTCTACAACTGATATGGGGGGAGGAGTGATTTGATAGAGTAGCAGTGGAGCGTAAGCAAAGATAAAGCCAGGAGTAGAAGGGGAAGGGAAAGCAGTTAATATGACAAATCAATTATACCTTACCAGTGGATAAATATGGCACACATGGGGAAGGAAGAGACTTAATGACAGTTACAGGTGTCTTTTATTTTGGCTGAACTTAGCGATTTGTAGAAGTTTATTGAAACTGTGCTAGTTAGTTTCAGTACGGTTTGTATACAATCTGTCTTATGTCTGTGGGAGCTTTTTCACAAGAGAAGTGTGATGAGTTTGCTAAATTTTTTTGCAGATAAGGTTGCCGCCATCAGGTCTGAGATCAGCCAGTCCACTTCCAATGGATGTTGTGATGGTTTGTGGGACGTCACTAGTGTCAGGTCTGTTTGGACAGATTTCAGCCAGCCAGAATTCATTGACATCATGTGGGTCATCCAGTCTCTACGGCCAACCTGCTGTAGTCTGGATCCAGGCTCTATGCACCTTTTGGTGGGTTGCATAGATGAGATTGGCACGATCCATGCAGAGATAGTTTGGAGTTCATTGGAGAGGGGGATCTTTTCTGGTCCCCTTAAGGAGGTGACCGTGTACCTGCTCCTGAAAAACACCTTTCTTGACCCAAACTGTCCTGCTAACTACAGACCTGTCTCAGATGTGCCCTTTGTGGGTAAGGTTATTGAGAAGGCGGTTGCGCTGCAGTTGGATGACCATCTTACCACCTACGATGTCTATGACTCTCTCCAGTCTGGACTTAGGAAGAAACATAGTACTGAGATGCTTCCAGGTGGTCAGGGCACCAGCATCAGGGTGCCATAAATCAGACTGCCTGCGAGAGGGCGAAATAGCAAGGGTGCCCCTGCAATCAGAGTGCCTGTGGAACAGGGCACCCGGCGCTTTGGAGTACAATGCTGCACCTGTGGGTAGTGCTACATGCCCTGCTGCCCCCTGCCAGTACCGCTTATATGGACATTGCTACACCCTGTCAGTGTTGTGTTGTACCTGCTCACCATCATCATGGTCTTCCACACATTGGAGGGGTGCCTTGCAAGATGGCCCATCACTGATGTGTGGCTCCCGGCCATGGTGTGGTCGGCTCTACTGTTGGTGGCCATCGTTGTTGGGCCCAGCAGTACTGTGGCACTGGACATGTGGGACGGGGGCCATGCCATGTGGTCATGTACATGGCACCCTGGTCCCATATGCCGTGGGTCCATGGGGGTGTTGTCTCATGTGCACTGGGCACAGTGGTGCCCCTCTGTGTTGCTGTGTTTCCTGTGGTCCCGTAGGTATTCAGTGGGTTGGTGAGTGAGTGTGCAGTATTTGGCACTGCCCAGCTACGCAGTGTTGACTGGCGCTCCCATTCCCATGCGGCTCTGAGGTCCGGCACTGAGCCTGCCGGTGACCTCCCGCCGGCACTCTGATTTATGGTGCCCTGATGCTGGTGCCCCCTGACCACCCAGAACCTACTGAGATGGCCCTTGTCCAGGTACTAAATTATCTCCTAATAGCGAGAGATCTGAGGTCTCATTCCATCATGGTCCTCCTTGATCTCTCTGTGGCATTTGACACTGTGGACCATGAAGTGCTATTAGAGCACCTCCGGACCATCTGTGGACTTTCTGGTACAGTCCTCAGGTGGTTTAGATCTTTCCTTCAGAGTGGGACTCAGAGGGTGGTCATGGGACTTTATTCCTCTGACCCCCCTCCTCCTATCCTGTGGTGTTCTGCTGGGCTCCATTTTAGCACCCATGTTGTTCACAGTGTATATACTGGCATTGGGAGACATTATTAGGAGGTATGGCTTGAGTTTCAACTGCTATGAAGATGATACTCCGCTGTATCTATCCTTTGTGCCTGGACAGGATGATGCAGTCTTGGTATTTAACAACTGTCTCTCCGAGATCCAGGACTGGATGAGTGCTAGCTGGCTGTGATTAAATTCTGATAAGACTGAGGTGCTGGTGATGGACCCAGATCATTGGGTGGTGGGCACACTGATTGGACAGTGTCCAGGGCTATGGCTCAGGGATGTTCCATTAGCGGCCTCACATCAGGTGCGTAACCTGGGCATTATTTTTGACAATGAACTGACTCTAAAATCTCCGGTGTCAGCCATTGTTAAGACCTCATTTTTTCATCTGAGGAATACTGCCCAGGTGAAGCACCTGGTTCCTCCTGACAATCTTTCAACCCTGATCCAGGCCTTTGTGACTGCCCACCTTGACTATTGCAATGCCCTTTGCCTAGGGCTTCCAGGGGTTGATATCTGCCACTTGCAGCTGGTGCAGAATGCGGCAGCCAGGCTTGTAACTGGCATCTCTCAGACCAGTCACATTACACCTGTGTTTCTCGGACTGCACTGGCTGTCTGTACAGTGGCAGATCACCTTCAGGGTTGGTTTGCTGACCTATAAAGCCCTACATGACCAGGGACCCCACTACCTGACAGATCTCCTTCACCCCTCCCACCCACTTTGATCCACTGATGAGGGATTGCTAGAGATTCCCAGGGTGCGTTTGAAGACATCTGGGGTTGGGTCTTTTTCTTACATAGCTCCTACCCTGTTTATTCTCTACCTCATCAGGTGAGAGAGTGCCAGACCATCGAAAGTTTTAAGTCAGCCTTAAAAACGTATTTATTTCAACAGGCATTCCCTGAAAACTAATAACTGATATGCCATGCTGTTGTTTGGATCTTATGGATTGACGTTGTTTTAATTTGGATTTTATGAAGATTGTTGTTCATTTTATTGTGACTATTTATGTACAGCACCTTGGTTTTGAAAGGCACTTTATAAATAAAGCTATTATTATTATTATTGTTGACTGTGACTGAGGACCCGCTGCTTTCTTAGTGGCCTTATGGATATAAAAGTCCTGAACTCCGAAGTCTGCATCCTCTGTATTGTGGGCTGTCCATGGGCAGTCCATAAACACATGCCCTTCATCTTCACAAAGATTACATTTTGGGTTCCGTGTACAATGGCCCCCTGAATGACTGAGTTCCCCACAAAAGGAGCATTTAAAAATTTCACAGTTGGTACTTATGTGCCATGGTGAGCTGCACTTGTAACATCTTCTGGTTTGGCCAGAATAAAAAATGAAGCCCTTGTCCCTCCCAATGTAGAAACAGTTGGGGAGGTTTTCTACATTATTCATAGTTTGCTTTAACGTAACCTTAAACTTCCAGACCCATTCCAAAAGCCTTCAGTGTCCATAATGGGGTTAGAGTTCCCTTGAATGCTGCATCTTTGTTCAAACCAGGGCTTGTATATGCCAGCACAACAAAAAAGATAGTGACCAGCATTACAGCGATGGGCTTCATGTCAACTGCAAGTTGCAGTCAGCATGGAGCCGCACTGTTCAAGACTATTTTTTACATTGGGGGCCTTCGCGACTCGAACCCCCAGAACTAATGGATTGTAACTCCAGGTTGGAGTTAGTTCGGGGAGGAGGTGCAAGTCGGGGGAAGTGGTTGCCCTCTTCCAGCGGCACTTCAATGATGGCGTAGCATTGTAGTTGATATCGACGCATGTCGCCGTAGAAATGTAGGTGTTAGGGTAGCATACCCAAGCGAGTACATAATGTTTGAAATTTTAGCCCCCTCATTCCTAAATAACACTGTTATGACATGGAAGGCTTGTTTTGTCAGTGGGATGATCTGGAATGGGGTCCACAAGGGGTTAATTTTTACTGAAACCTATTTGCTCCAAAATCTATCAAGAAGCTCTGGAATTCTAAAACTAATATCGAATGTGGACTCCCCTGGGGTGTGAATGAGAGCATAGGCATCAGAGGGAGTGAATCCCAGTGATTATTTAATTAAAATTTTCCCCACAAAAAAACAATCTGAGGGGGGTCCATGCCACACAGGTAATGCAGCCTGATGGCATTCCCACACTTTGCCAAGTCTATTGGTTTGTGGAACAAACTTGCATATGTTTGCTGAGTAGAGTTTTTTGGGTGGGGAGCCTTCAGTATGGGCATTAGAGGTAGACCCCTCTGCATCTGGAGGGCTAGAAAAATTGCTTTTCCATTGCATTGATTCCTTATCTGGGACAGCATCATAAAAAATACCCCCTACGCATCTACAGAATTGGGGAAAAGGAGACAGTACCAGAATCTGCCTCTGCAATGGTTTGCTCCACATTGCCTGTGGTTTGTGAGGTTGAAGCCAGTATTATTTCAGGATCCAAGTTCAATCTGGAATCAGAATGCTCGCATCTGGAATCCATTGGCCATCCTCGGTCCACATCCAACCTGCTCCTTGCAGGGTTTTCTCCAGTGACCAACCCCCCCCGGAGTGTAGCCTGGGAGTTCTTTGTGCAGTTTGGAGATATTTTCCCGGATTTCTGTGTGTCTCCTGTTCCAGCACCAAAAACAAACAGCTTTGCGGGACCTGCAGAAGATAACCGACCCAGTGAGTCGACAGCCCATTTTCTTTTCTTCTCCTCTTCAGCTGAACGCTTGGCAGTGTTGATCTCTTTTTCAATACTCTCCAGCTGTGCTTGCAGTGAAGCTTTAGTGTTCTCCAGTACAGCTGTTTCAGAACTCATATGCTGTTGTGGTCCTGTAGCCTGTCATCCCTTAGGCTGTTGCAACTGGGTATCCTACATACCCACAGAGAAGTGTGTTTCTTCAGTGTCAACTGCATCTTGCACCTCCATACTTTTGTCCCCTGAGTGTTCTAGGCCGGGGGTTGGGGACTGAACCCCCAGCTGCTGTACCACAACCTCCTCCTCCTACTCTGACTCCATGTTGGAAACTGCAATCCACAAATGGACCACAGTGCCCCCTACCAAAGAACAGAGGTATTTCCCTGGTGTCCTGGCCAAATTGTCCCATTCACTTAAAACACCACCAACAGCTTAATTTGGTTCAGTGTCAGTTGGTTTCCATCTGTACTCCCCTCCCCGGGACGAGGCTAAAAATAGACAGACCTGCCTAGTCCTCCTTTCCCAGACAACAAAGACTAACTAACTAACTAATTAACTAAATAAGGTTCCACCACCCTTTCCATAAAGAAGTATTTCCTCACATCCTTCCTGAGCCTCCCACCTGTTAATTTCCACTCGTGACCACGTGACCTCGAATTGGTATTCAGGGTAAATAATTCTCCACAGTTTAATTAATTCCTTTAATGAATCTGAAGGTCTCTATCATATCTTCCCTCTCCCTTCTAGTTTCCAGTGAGTACATATTTCGTGCCTTTAGGCGCTCTTCATAGGATCCGCCCTGTTGGCCTTGAATCATTTTTGTTACTCTGCACTGCACTGTTTCCAACCTATCCCTGGTTAATCATTAACCTCTGGCTGACAATCAATGTGCTGATGGCCTGGAAGGTTGAACTCATGATTCTCCACCTCAAACATAAGTACTGGGAGGGAGAGAGGTTGGGAGGGGAAAGTGCAGCAAGGTTCTCTTCTGTTGCCTTTGACAGCAGCAAGCTGAGCGACACATTGCTGGCCTCCATGATGGAGATAGCTGTCACCACACCATAGCTGAAGACATCAGTAAGGTCATGGAAAGTTATTACTCCAAGCTGTACAGCTAAAATCAGGCCTTAGAGCACCCACAGATAGATGCCTTTCTGTCCCAAATCCAACAGCCTAAGCTTACCGTAGATCAGAGCGCAAACCTGGAAACTCATCTGCTGCTTGCTGAGATAGAAGAAGCCCTCTCGGCACTCAATCTGAGCAAGGCCCTAGTGGAGATGGCTATCTGGCTTATTCATTCAACTACTTTCCCCAGTAGTATGCCCCATTCTGCAGTGACTGTACATGGAAGCAAGCTGTCAATCCTCCTACCCCCCTACTATGCACACCGCCACCAGCATGGTTCTTCCTAAAAATGGCAAGGACCCCACACTTTCAGCCAGCTGTAATCCCATTTCCTTTTGTAGTATATACATAGATGTGGAGATTGAAGTACCAGTCACCTATGAGGGAGGAACATGGACCTTGCCTCTAGCGGTGGTACAAGGAGAAAGACCTGCGTTACTAGGCAGAGACTGGCTCACGCAGATCAAATTGAACTGGGAAAAGATCTTCAGCTTTGACCAAAGCACTGCAAGATGCTCTAAAGAAAGTATTGGACAAACATGGTCCTATTTTCCAGGATGGTTAAGGCACGATCCAGGATTTCAAGGCAAAGGTCTGAGTGCAACCAGTGCCACTCCAATTTTCCACAAGCTTCAACCAGTACCTTATGCTTTAAGGGAAGTGGTAGAGAAGGAACTGGACTGTCTTGAAAGCCATAATATAATCTCACAAGTATAGAGGAATGACTGAGCTGCTCCTATGGTTGTGGTACTGAAATGAGACAAAGCAGTGAGGTTGTGTGGTGACTACAAGGCTACAGCTAGGCAGTATAGCCTAGGCCCTAGAGGTTAGAGGAACGAGTTGTGAACAAGCTTGATACATTCAGCAGACCAGACCTGAGTTTGATTCTCACAACCTCCACTTCCATACTGTGTGACTCTGAGCAAGTCACTTAACCGCCCAGTGCTCCCAGGTAGCCCCTGAAAACAGGCACTTGTGCCTAGTGAGCCTTATTCGGTTACCAAAGACTAAAATAAAAAATAAACAGTGAACCGTTATATACAGCCAGACCTATACCCATTACTCAATGCAGAGAACTTGTTTGCCACACTCTCAGGGGGCAAGTTCTTTAGCAAGTTGGACTATTTTTGCATACCAGTAGCTGAAACTAGAACCAGAGTCAAAACCGTACCTAACCATAAACAGACAAAAGGGATTTTACTGGTATTATCGCTTGGTAAATGGAGTTTCCACAGTGCCAGCAGTATTCCAGAATATAATGGACATAGAAACATAGAAACAATGATGGCAGAAGGAGACTGAGCTCCATCTAGTTTGCCCAAGTGTTCCTGACCAGATACTGCACGGACTGGACCATTTAGTATGCTTTATGGATGACATCTTGGTAACAGTACCTACAGTGGAGAGCATCTGACAATCCTAGACCAAGTTCTGACCAGATTGCAATGGTATGTACCGAGAGTAAAGCTAGCCAAATGCCAATTTCTGCAAAATTCTGTTGAGTGCCTAGGCCACTAGATCGACACCCAAGGCCTACACCCAACAGAAAGCAAGGTGGATGCTATAGTCAAGGCACTTGCACCAACAAATGTGGCTGAGTTAAGATCATTTTTAGGACTCCTGAACTACTATGGATGGTTCCTAGCCCAATTGTTCACATTGTTGCAACCACTCCATGACTTGCTACAGAAAGAAGCTCAATGGAATTGGTCACCACGGTGTGAGGAAGCATTCCAGGCTTGCAAGAAACGTCTTCTAAGCAGCAAATGGTTAGCGCACTATGAGCCCGCCAAATCTCTGAGGCTAGCATGTGGTGCATCACCATATGGAGTGGGGGCCATTATCTCTCTTGTGCTACCTTCTGGGGAGGAACACCCAATCACGTTTGCTTCCAGGACCTTGTCCCCGAGAGAAAGAAACTATGCTCAGATTGAGAAAGAAGCTTTGAGCATAATTTTCAGTGTCAAGAAGTTCCATAAGTACTTGTACGGATGGAAATTCACTCTGTTAACAGATCACAAGCCTCTTCTGGCAATTCTGGGGCCAAGGGCCACAATACCAACTCTAGGAGGCAGTATAGCGCAATGGGTTAAGGCTCTGAGCTGCAGATCTGGAGACCTGGGTTTGAATCCCACAGCCATCTAGGTGCATATTGTGTGATCCTGAGCAAGTCACTTAACTTCCTTGTGCTCCCAGGTCGCATCTGGAAACAAGCTTCAGCTTAGTGTGCTACTCCTGGTTAAACAATGTTCCCTTTCCTTTTTCTCAACAGTCAGAATGCAGCGATGGGCCCTGAGTATCTTGGCATATGTCTATGACATGAAATACAGACATTCTCATGATCAGGCAAGTGCAGATTTATTATCGAGACTGCCATGTAAAGATGCTACAGAGAAGGAAGATGATGGGATAGTATTCCATCTTTCACATGTTGAGGAATTACCCACTGCTTCACAGGATGTCGCAGCAGACATGGCGAGATCCTGTCCTCTCCCAAGTCCTAGAGTTCACCTAAATGGTTGGCCCAACTTCATGAGCAACCCGACTCTCTGGTCTTTCTTAGACAAGAAGGACCAGTTGTCCACAGAGCAAGGCTGTGTTCTGCGGGGAGCTCGAGTTGTGATACCTCCAAAGTTCCACAAGAAACTACTTTCTGACTTACATGACAGTCATCTTGGAATCTCTGTAATGAAGGCATTGACAAGAGGATACCTCTGGTGTCCAGGACTTGATCAAGATATCCAACATCTTGTCACCTAATGTGCGCCATGTGTGGCTGTCCAGAACCAAACGTCAACCGCACCCCTGCATCCAGGATCCTGGGCTACTACACTGTGCGAGCTCATTCATGTTGACTAAGCTGAAGTGGACAAACAGCATTTCCTAGTAGCAACTGATGTCCACTCCAAATGACTGGAAGTGTTAGCCACACAAGCCACGGCTACTGAAAAGACTGTAAACCTTCTGAGACAACTTTTTGCCTCTTATGGCCTACCACGGGAGTTAGTGTTGGACAATGATCCCCAGTTTTCTTCCCATGATTTCAAAGCAAAATGGCACCTGACATATTTTGACTCCACCTTATCATCCAGCATCCAATGGCGCAGCCAAAAGAGCTGTACAGACATTCACAAAAGCTTGGAATAAACCAGATTCACAGCAAATACTTACAACTCTAAGGTTGACTAGTTTCTTGTTTACTTATAGAAACACTCCTCACTCAGTCACAGAGTGAACACCTGCTGAACTGTTTCTCAAACATCAGCCTTGTACCTGTTTGTCATTATTCAAGCCAGACTTGGCCGATACTGTCATAAGGCATCAACTGCAACAGCAAAAGGGTCATGACAAGACGGCCGAGCCAGTACAAATTTTTCATCCTGGGGAGAGGGTGATGGTTCAAGACTGTAGACATCCCAAGATTTCTTGGATTTCTGGAGTGGTGATACAAACACGTGGACCTTTGACTTATGCAGTTCGTGTGGGACAGCAACTTGTTCACATACACGTGGTTCACCTGCTGCATTCCAAGGTTTCAGCAAATGCTGCAGAAAATGTCACTCCAGATGAGGACATTGACACACAGGAGTATGTTCCTGCCTGTGAAGTTCCACCAGGGCTGGTACCAAATAATAACGAAACACCTGTTTCACCAGCAGCAGTTGTTCTAGTCCGCAGATATCCCATTAGACACCGAAGACCACCACAAAGACTTGATCTTTAAAGTCATGTACTGAACCTGTATCTCTGTGCAACTGAACTCTTACTTGTACTGTTACTTAGTTAGTGACAAGTTCTTCCCAAGGGGCAGAATAATCTCCTGAACTTGTTTCTGGGTATCAAATAGTCAACTTCGGCCTGAAAGTTAGGAAATGTTACTGTTAAAGTATTTTAGACAAGTTCCTGCCTACAGGTGAGGAGTGTAATATATACATGGATATGTATGGTAGCATATACATGGATATACACTATATATGGTAGAAAGTCTAAGGAACACCATTAGGGTTGTAGTTTATGCATATGGATATTTGTAGTCCTAAAATATACCTAGGGATTGGCGAGAGGCACATGTGGTGCCAATCCATAAAGGGGGGTCGAGGGAAGTACCAGGTAACTATAGACCCATCAGTTTGACCCGTGGTAAGAAAATTAATGGAGAGTATACTAAAGGAACGATTGTGGGTGTACTTGGAGGAGGTGGGAGGTCTGGATAGTTGGCAACATGGGTTTGTGCCAGGTAGATCATGTCAAACCAATCTGGTGGAGTTCTACGAATGGGTAACATCAGAACCGGACAGGGTAAAGCCTGTGGATGTATTATTCTTGGACTTTAGCAAGGCGTTCAACTCTGTCCCCCACAATGGTCTGGTGGAGAAACTGACGGGGTTGGGAGTAGGCCTTTTGATGGTCAGATGGATTGAAAACTGGCTAGCTGGATGCACTCAGAGAGTAGTGGTCGGTGGGGAGCTCTGGAACCCTAGAGAGGTCGGTAGTGGGGTACCGCAGGGCTCTGTCCTGGGTACAATCCTGTTCAATGCATACATTTCGGACATCAGGGAGGGTATAGGGTGTGAAATGAGTCTCTTTGCTGACGACTCCAAGATGGGAGCAATAGTTGAGGGGGAAGAGGGGAGATTGGCCCTGCAATGGGACGTGGACACCATGGAAAGGTGGGCTCACACATGGAAATTAAATTTCAATATCACCAAGTGCAAGGTGTTACATCTTGGGCGGGGAAACCCTAAACACAGGTACACCCTGGAAGGGGAGGCGCTGGAGGCCTCAACAGGGGAAAAAGACCTAGGGGTCATGGTGGATGCATGTATGAATAACTCTGAGCAGTGCAGGAGAGCGGCTAGCAAAGCAAACAGGATGTTGGGATGCATCGTAAGGGGGATCACCTCTTGGAGCAAGGAAGTGATTCTGCTGTTGTACAATGGATTGGTTAGCCCACACCTTGAGTACTGTGTACAGTACTGGAGACCACACTTGAAGAGGGACATACAGCTCCTGAAGAGGGTACATAGGAGGGCAACTAAGATGATACGAGGACTAAGGGATTTGACGTATGAGGACAGACTTGAGGAGCTCTGCCTGTTTTCATTGGAGGAGAGGAGAGACAGGGGGGCATGATTGAGGTCTTCAAGTACCTCAAGGGAATAAATAGGGTAAACACAGAGTGGATCTTTAGACTAAAGCAGGAGGAATCACCAGGGGCATGATTTGAAGTTGGAAGGTGGAAGGGTGAGGGGAGAGAGAAGGTTTTCACTGAGAGGGTGGTGGATCCTTGGAACGTGCTGCCTGGCGAGCTGGTTCAAAGATCCACAGTAGAGGGCTTCAAGAGAGGGTGGGACAGACACAGAAAGTGGATGTATCAGATGATGGCCTGGCCCAGGGTGCTGGGGATGGATGATAGGGGTTTCTGGAGCACAAGGCGGGGAGGGCCTCAGTACCCAACTAGGGATCTGAGGTTCGAGCAGACTCGATAGACCGTAAGGCCTATACTGCTGACAATTAGTATATAAGTTCCTGTCATACCCAGTGGGTTTTTTCTTTGTGTATGTGCACTGATGCATGTCCACTATCTCTGAGAAGACTCACAAGCATTTGTCAATGCCGAATGTTTGCTTGCTGGCATTGGCAGTGGTAGTGTAGAAGTTACAGAGCTGCGTAATAGGAGTGGCAGTGAAGTATTGAACTGAAGCCAACCCCACCACTACCCTGCAGAGAGTGACAGGCATTGGGGTATGCGTTTGGGTCATTTTTAGGAATTTTTTCACCAAATTTTCAACATAGCCATTTTAAGACCTCAGCTCATGCACAGTGTCACTGTGATTTTCATAATTTGTCCCGTACATTGATCTCGCACACCGACTGCACCACTGTGTGCTACATGGGCGGAAACACGTTTTGGGTGAGATGTGAAAAATGACAGCTTGTTACATTTCATTAGTCTGTGACTTTTATGCATGATTGTATGCTGATGTCTATATCCAATGCTTAATAAAAAGTTTAACCACAGATGGTCTATCAGTTTTGGCCGCAATTGTCAGTTGCATCCACAGTCTGCTGCAAAGCTGGTTCTGTGGTCATAAGTAGACCACTGCTTTGATGATCACCTGAAGTACCATTGGGTGGATTTGGGCTGCCGTAGGCATGGGCTGATCCTACATATGCATCTGTGGTGTACCCATTAAAAATCTCAGTCTCTACCTGCAGCATTCAATGGCATACCCAATGTCTTGGGGTACTTTAAACATCAGACACACAGAAAGAAAATTGCTTGTGAGATTGGGGGGAACCACCTACGAAGAGGGAGGAGCAACATGGTAACCTGCTAGGAAGCCATGGGTGTGAGTTGCTGCTACTAGATTCTCCTTTATGCCTCACCCACCAGTTGTAAAACCCAGTGTTGGAGAGAGGAATGTGCAGAAGTTCTAAGCCACAAACTTCTGACGATGAGCTAGAAAAGAAAATTCCGCAAACTGTACTTAAATTTCGGCATTATGACGCCAAAAAAAGACTGCAAGAATAACGTTACTGGGACAAGACCTAAATCGAATAAACCTACATCAATGGCTACTAGAAACTCAGCTGTCCTTGCTGCTAAAATAAAAACTAGTAAGCTGATACATGAACCTTCTTCACCTGCATTAAGAGAAGAACCAGGATCTGGTCTTTTCACACTATTTCAACAAAATGGCAGAAACACAAACATCAACAGCGTTCAAAACTCACCTGAGGCAAGCCTGATAGCGAATGCTGGGGGCCAGCTTGATACACCAGAAATGTGTGCTGGGATGCCCCGGAGGAAAGCCTCAGGAATCCAACAAGCCCTGCAACTGGTTTCTACTCCGGAGGGGAAGAGAACTGGATGTTTGCCAGCTGCCGAGATTTCACCAGGTCCTATGTTGCATCCGAAAGATAAAAGGGCTAGCAAACTAAGTTCACCTGACCCAAGTCAAATAACAACAGATGGAGGCCAGCTTGATACATGAGGAGCGTGCACTGGGAAACCCTGTGTAACCCCCCTGCAAATGGGGGTTCCCAAAAGACTTCCAGGAGCTTGCTCGAATGCTCCAAGCCTGAATGGTGTTTGGCATTTAAGACATTTATCAGTGAGTGTTTTTAGAGCCTCTGGTACTGTCTCTTTAAGAGCTGTCTGCTTGCAGACATAATTAGTTTGTATGGGGGGACTGTGTGCTTCTCTGTTTGAGTACCACGCTGCCAATTCACTCCATTTTTGCAGTCACTAGGAGTGCAAAGGGAACCTATCTGAAAGATGTAACTGTTTGCCAGAAATCATTTACAGTAATAATGAAATTACAGTTTGTCTAACCTGCTTTTTTGCAGTCAGAACTGTGTCTGCCTAGTTCCCCATTCTGGTTTTGAACTGCTGAACTGGACCAATCAGTGTGGGGAAAGCTAGCTCTAAAATGGTGCCTTGGACGAATCAGAACTTGGACTCATAATCTGAGCCAGTCACAAGAGGATTGTATGGGCAGTGACTCTGGGAGATGTAGTTTAGACTTCGGCGCCTTTTTGGACCAACAGCAGCAGTCTATTGTGAGCGACAGCCAATCCAGTCAAGAACTGGGAGGAACTCAAAGGAAGTGCCCGGTTTTGTTTGTTGGAGTTTCAGTTTAGCTCTGGCAGTGAAGGGGAAAGAAACCCTGTGCTCCTTCAGTGCACAGTTTCAGTCAAAAAACGTGTGTAAGGCCCAGAGTTCCGGTCTGCAGCTTGTGTAACTGCTTGTTAGGACTGAATCCGTCCTGTGAAAAGAATCAAAGGTTCTCTGAAGAGTAGAAACCAGGCTCACCCTGTAGAAGACTGGAGAAATTGTTGAATTGCACTCGGTCTGTCAGGAACTGAATCTGCTGTGTGTTCTCCGGTATTGTGCAGTAATTGCGATCGGATAGAGAAGCAGCCTGCCTGGTATAGTACTTTCTTTTTACCATATAAATGTGTGAAGAGTCTCGTGGAGCTCAAGAGTAGCCCTGCTGACGTTGAAGGACCCTATCTTGTGTGGAGGTCGTGAGTACTAATTCAGGGTCCCTCCCTGTTGAATTGCCACATTAAATCCAAATGGAATCACTGTACTGCTGACTGTTTAAACTAATTTTTCTTTTCACTGTGTGAAAGGGCCCCTACCAGCTGCCACGGTTTGGACTAGCCACTAGGGCTTGGGTACCCAGGGACAGTAACTGGTAGGGATAGGCCTGTGCACAGAGCCATAGGTAGATAGTAAAGTGATAAGCTAATTAACCTGATTTCCCCCTGTCCTTGTTATATCCCCCTAAATAAATCAGAGCTGCTTGTTTCAGCAAAGTTATACTGCCTGAGGTATTTGTCTATGTTAAAGTACTGTACTGTGATTGTTGCACTGTATCTTATTCCACAGGAGGTCCCAGTGCCGGAACTAGTCCTGGGGGTATGTGTATACTGTGAAGGTAATTCTGATATATTGTGTGGGCCACTAGTGGGAAGAAAGGGGGGTTGCAGTGTCCCAGAGGGCTGTGACCAAGTAAGTTTAACTATTGCAAACCCTGACCTCTGGGTGGAGGCACCGCCATTGGATCCAGGCCCCTCAACCTGTTAGTGGCAAATCAGGCAGGGTAGTAGCCCTGGGATAGCGCCATCTAGGGGTTACATCTTGAGGCTCACCGCTGGGATTGTGTGTCCTCTAGTGGCCATATTTACGAACCACTGTTAAGAAAAAATGGGTACCCCGACAGAAGTGGCTGTGCACCGCTGGTGGAGTGGTGTACTGGGGAGGAGATTGACCCCAAAATGCTATGCTTATCCTGGACATCCCCTGGTATCAATACGGACACTGTACAGGGAGTACTTTCAAGGTGGAAGGTTTACAAAACCCTGTGGTGGTGGTGGGCATGCTAATCTGCTCACCACACTTTCCTGGCCCTAGTAGAGTTTAAGGATCCCATAGATAGCTCCAAAGTGCAACAGACCATTACCCAGAGGAGCCCTCACTGCCTGGAGAGTGATAACTAAGTACAGTAAAGACCCAGTGGGGAATGAGCCCCCACCACTGTCTGAAACTTTTGAGGAGAAATTTGCTAAATGGTTGCTGGGGGAAGGGAAAACTGTGGAGGACTTGAAGAAACTATTCTTGCCACCTGGGGGTGTTCCTCCCCCAACACCCTCTCCCGCTCCAGTACCCGTAATGGTGGCTGAACCAATGCAGACTCCTATTTCTGCACCTGCCATTAGTCACGATTCTTACCGAAGGTTGAGGATCTTTCTGGCACCTCCCACCCCCAAGGGAGGATGACTGGGAGACCTGGATAGACTATGTTGCCCCCCAAGTGCTAGAATGGCAATGCTCGGAAGCTGAAAAGTGAAAGAGGGTTAGTGAGAGCCTCCGAGGTCCTGCCCTGGCTACCATCCGTGCTAAACGGGCCAGTAACCCTGAAGTGACTGCACAGGCCTATCTTGAGGCCTTGGAGAATGTGTATGGGAGCCCAGATTCTAATGAGGATCTATGGTGGAGAGTAAGAAATGCACAACAGTACCAAGGGGAGTTATTGTCTGTGTATGTATCTCGGCTGGAAAAATTGTTGCAAGAATGCCTCAGAAAGGGTAGTTTGCCAGCGATTGAACTGGACCGAACCAGGCTGGACAGGATCCTTAAGTCTGCCCCCTTCTCAGAACTGCTGTTGCTTCAGTTACGCCTGGCAAATCGACTGGAATCCCCACCCTCCTATGATGAGTTAATGAGAGAAATTCGAGGAGTTGAGAAAAGGCGACCTCGGGAGGGACCTGCACCAATAGCTGCGGCTACGACCCGAGTGACTGAGGGTGGCCCATCAAGTGAAGTTCAGGGGCAGAGGTTGGCAGTCAATGAGTGCTCTGACAAGGAAAAAGATATGCCACAATGGGGCGAACTGTTGAGAGAGATCCGGGAATTCAAAAACAGTCCCTTTATGAAGGCCACGCCTGCAAGTACGGGCCCTGACCTATATCCGACTGCATCTGCTATGGGGTTGGGGGTACCCACCCATGTATCTCCTGCTGATAACAGCTCCAAACTCAATTCCTTGACCATGGAAGTGGAGAAACTGACGAGATGTCTCCAAATGCTTATCACGCCGCAGACAGAGATGGCACCAAGGTTTCCAGTTAGTAATACCCCCGCCCTGGCTCCCAGTGTGGCGCCTCGGCCAGCTCAAACTCCAGAAAGTATGTTTTGCTATAATTGTGGGAAGGATGGGCACATGAAAAGGGAATGCCGGTCCCAAAAGACACCGAACAAAGTTGCATAGAGCTACAAGGAGAGCTTCAGAGAACAAATCCATGGTTAGAGGTGCACGAAATGATCCCAGTGAGGGCACCAAAATGCTAACTCACGCCCTTTGTGGCAAGGTCAGTTGCCCAGGTCCCACATCGCCTCCAGACTGGTCCAGAATAGTGGGTCCTCCATGGAGACCACTGTAAAGGTGAATGGAGTGTCTACAAGAGCTGTGATAGACAGTGGCTCCCAAGTGACAATTATGTTCCAGGATTGGTATCAGAAGCATTTGTCAGGCGTGCCCTTACAACCATTAGAAGGACTGCATGTATGGGGTTAAGTGAAGGCCTACCCTATTCCGGGTATATCCGAATTTGGCTGTCTTTCCCACCTCCGTGGCTGGGTGGCCAAATAAATAGAGACTCTAGCCTTAGTGTGTCCCCCACTGGACTGTATGATGGTGTCCCTTTGTTGATTGGAACAAATGCTCATATGTTCGGAAGGCTGTCACAGTTGTGTTATGAAAACAGGGTCAAAACTAGTAGAGCTTTAAGAGTTCCAGCTTTAATTAAGAAGGCCTATGAGGCACAGAGAGATGCTGAAAAATAGAACCAGAGGAACCGGGTCGAATTGTATGGAAGAAGGATCCTGAGTCTCTGATCCTGGCGCCAAATGCCCAGTGTACCTTACAGGAGAGGTCCGTATCAGAAAGGATGTTAAGAATAAAATATTAATGTTGGATGCACCAGGCGATGGAAAATTGCCAGAGGACTGCTGGTCAAGCCTAGTATTTTGCCGCTAGAGCCCATGCTTATGCCAGAAGGGTAATGGTCCAAGTTCATAATGTGTCTGAAGAGACATTCAAGTAAATAGAGGTTGCATCCTGGCTAATGTGCATTGTGCAGACACTGCAGTGCTACCCAGCAACAAGAGTTCGAGGAAGAATGACAGAGTAACGCCTGACTTGTTTGATTTCGCGACTCCTGCCAGCTGAATGGAAAGTGAGGATCAGTGAGAAGCTTGCCCAGAGAGACCAGGTGTTTTCTTTAAAGGAATGGGACGTGGGATGCGTGCAAGGAGCTGAGCACAATATCCGCTGCATGACGAAAGACCATTTCGTGAGAGGTCTCGACGCCTGGCACCTGCTGACATAAATGATGTGAGACGGCATCTGCAAGAGATGTTAGCTGCTGTGTAATACAAGAATCCAGAAGCCCTTATGCTTCCCCATTGTGGTAGTGAGGAAAAGAATGGGACAGTAAGGATGTGTGGATTATCACACCTTAAACCGGACTATCCCTGATCAGTACACAATGCCCCGCATTCAGATGCTTGGACTGCCTAAGCGGGAGAGAGTGGTTCTCTGTGTTGGATCTCCGCGGTGGGTACTACCAGATCCCGATGGCCCCAGAGGACCGTGAGAAGACAGCCTTTATCTGTCCGCTTGGCTTCTATGAATTCATGAGGATGCCTCAAAGGATTTCAGGTGCCCCAGCCACTTTTCAATGATTGATGGAGCGTGCAGTGGGGGACATGAACTTACTAGAGTGCCTGGTATACCTAGATGATGTTATTGTGTTTGGCAGCTCACTGGAGGAACATGAGAGCAGATTATTTAAGGTATTGGACCGACTGGAGGACTTTGGCCTTAAACTGTCCATTGATAAGTGTCAATTCTTTCAAACATCAGTAAAGTATGTGGGACACATAGTATCCACAGAGGAATAGAGACCGACCAAGTAAAGTTGAGGCCTTGACCACCTGGCCACAGCCCAAAAATCTAAAAGAACTGCAAAGATTCCTGGGATTCTGTGGTTATTATCAGCGCTTCATCAAGGACTATTCAAGAGTGATCCGCCTTTACTTAACCTTACTCAAGGGTATCCCCAACCCACAAAAATACCAAAAGTCAGCGTCCTCAAGACTGAAAGAGTGTATTTTCATCCGAGTGAAGAATTTGGGGCCGCTGGACTCCTGATTGTGAGACTGCTTTTCATGAGATCATATATCAACTTACCCATGCTCCAGTGCTGGCCTATGCCGATCCAAAAACCTTACGTGCTGCACACTGATGCTAGCTTGCAAGGGTTGGGGGCTGTGTTGTACCAAGAGCACAAGAATGGCCTGAGACCAGTGGCCTTTGCCAGTAGAAGCCTGACCCCATCTGAAAAGAACTATCCTGTACATAAGTTAGAGTTCTAGCTTTGAAGTGGGCTATTGTTGACCAATTCCATGAGTACTTGTATGGGGCTAAAATACTAGTAAAACTGACAATAATCCTTTGACCTATGTGCAGACCTCAGCTAGTTGGATGCCACCGGCCATGGGTGGCTTTCTGCATTATCTACATATGACTATGCTCTCGAATGCCGAGCAGGTCTGAACCACATAGATGCTGATGCTCTCTCCCGGGCCTGTTTCCCAGAATGATTGGTCCGATTGGCAGAACCTGACATTCGGGTACTCTGCCGGAAGTTTGACAGGGAGGAACAAATGTCCACGGACGCAGTGGACTGCATGGTGGATTGCTTGGGACCCTCTGAGAATTGCATACCTGCTGCTTATTGCCACTTTTCTGCAATAGACATTGGTGCACTGCCTCAGCTGGACAATGACAGTATTCGCGGGCTCAATCCGCTGATTCCATGATCAAAGCAGCTTTAGAAGCCCTCTATGCAGGAAAAGATGTGTCCAAATTACGCCCACTGATTGTGAGAACTGCACTTTATACAAAGAAGGTCCTAAGTTGAAACTGATCAATAAACTGTTATACAGAGAAACAGTAGACAGAGGGGGACAAGTAGACAAACAGCAACTAGTGCTGTCCACTGCCTTTCGAGACTCAGTACTGAGGTCCTTGCACAACCACATGGGGCACCTTGGTATAGACAGAACACTTGACTTGGTGAGATCCAGATTTTATTGGCCTAAGATGGGGGCTGATGTGGAGCAACACATTCGAACTTGTAGTCGCTGCTTACAGAGGAAAGCTTTGCCCCAGAGCGCTGCCCCCCTTGTTAACATCACCACCAGTGCACCCATGGAGCTGGTCTGTATTGATTTTCTGAGTTTGGAGTCAGATCAAAGAAATATCAGTAATGTGCTGGTGGTCACTGACCATTTCACGAGATATGCCCAAGCTTTCCCACCAAAGACCAGAAAGCATCCACTGTGGCCAAAGTACTTGTGAAAACTTTTTGTTCACTATGGGGCTCCACAAAGAATCCATTCTGATCAAGGAGAGACTTTGAGACATCTGATCAAAGAGATGCTTTCTCTGGGGATGTGAAGTCCAGAACCACTCCTTACCACCCCAGGGGACCCACAGCCTGAACGTTTCAACCGCACTTTGCTAGATATGCTAGGCACCCTGCACCCAAAGGACAAGCCTAGATGGAGCCAACAAATTAGCACCCTGGTACATGCTTATAACTGCACCAAAAGTGATGCCACTGGGTTCTCCCCTGCCGCCTGATGTTTGGAAGAGAAGCTCGACTACCAGTAGATGTGTGTTTGGGGTCTCTCCTGATGGGGTTCAAGCTGACAACTATTTACAGTATGTGCAAAGTTAAAGGCCCAGCTAACTCATGTACTAACTGGCTCAAACCATGGCTGCCAAAAAGAAATCTGGCCAACAAAGAACGGTATGATAAAAGGTGAAAGATAGGAACTCCAGGAGGAGATCGGGTATTGCTAAGAAATCTGGGACTGCATGGCAAACACAAGATTGCTGACAGATGACACCATCTCCTCACATTGTAGTGGGCAAACTAGATGATCTGCCAGTGTACAAAGTAAGGCCTGAGAATAATTCAAAAGATGTAAAACAATGCATAGAAATCATTTACTGCCCATTGGAGAAATCTTGATTGAGTCTGAGCCCCCGAAGATGCCCCTCTGGACCAGTGACTAGAGCTGCTGCTAAGAAAAGATCAGAAAGTCTGCACCTACAGAAGCAAAGTTAAGTGTTCCCTCCACAAGTCCCAGTTGAGCATGACTGTCAGTCCATATCAGAAGAAAGTGAGAGTGACTTTGAATACTATCCTTCTTACGAACTGAGTCAATTATTTCGGGGCAATCCCCTAGTCAATACTGGAGACGGAGCTGGGCCTTCTGGACTGTCTAAGCCCCCAGCTTCATCCCTGGAGCCAATGCTCCCAGAAAGTGAAGTGCAAAGCATCAGATCAGATGAAATGGAATCATTGTGCATGGTTGAACTGTTTGAGCTTTCAGGGGAGGAAAATGATAGATTGGGGCAAACTGGTGATACACCCGAACAAGAAGAGTATTTTGAGTGCCCTGACAGTCCACTGCCAGTGTCCAAAGCTCTCCATGCGAGCCAAATGTTGTGGACTCAGAAACTGTAACCCTGGAGCTGAAAGTGCCTCAAGTTCTAGCCTCTCTACCCCCAGGAGACTCCTGACAAGTGAGGACAATGCTGAAAATGAGGCTCAGAGTGCAGAGAATGTAACAGTTCCCCTAGAAAGACTGGTCGAGCTGTAAAGCCTGTGGTGCACTTCAGTTATGATTCCCTTGGGAGGCCTGTGGACTTGCCTCTCAATGTTGTCCATAAAGGAGTGTATGTGTCCCCGAGCTCATTGCCCAAACTGAGCGTCAGTGCTAACTCAAGTTACTTGTGTTGCCCTCTAGTATGGTGCCCTTGCCCGTCCAGCCCCAAGGTAACTGATAGGGAAGGGCCCCTCTCTTCAGGTTTCATGTACAAGAGGTAATAACTTGAGTTATGGTACAATGTGTGTGTAATACTGTGTAAAGAGGACGATCTGCAATGTTTCAGAAATGTGTTCTTGGTAAAATGATATATTGACTGATGATTACATGTGAGCCTAATGCAAATGTATATGGTTGCAGTTAAAACTTATGGTACGTGCTTGGACGCGGACGTCAGCTTTCCAGGCCAGGAAGAGTGTAACCCCCTGCAAATGGGGGTTCCCAAAGACTTCCAGAGCTTGCCCGAATGCTCCAAGCCTGAATGGTGTTTGGCATGCTTAAGCCATTTATCAGTGAGTGTTTTTAGAGCCTCTGGTACTGTCTCTTTAAGAGCTGTCTGCTTGCAGACATAATTAGTTTGTATGGGGGACTGTGTGCTTCTCTGTTTGAGTACCACTCGAGCTGCTGCCAATTCACTCCATTTTTGCAGTCACTAGGAGTGCAAAGGGAACCTATCTGAAAGATGTAACTGTTTGCCAGAAATCATTTACAGTAATAATGAAATTACAGTTTGTCTAACCTGCTTTCTTTGCAGTCAGAACTGTGTCTGCCTAGTTCCCCATTCTGGTTTTGAACTGCTGAACTGGACCAATCAGTGTGGGTAAGCTAGCTCTAAAATGGTGCCTTGACGAATCAGAACTTGGACTCATAATCTGAGCCAGTCACAAGAGGATTGTATGGGCAGTGACTCTGGGAGATGTAGTTTAGACTTGCCTTTTGGAATAAAGCAGCAGTCTATTGTGAGTGACAGCCAATCCAGTCAAGAACTGGGAGGAACTCAAAGGAAGTGCCGGTTTGTTTGTTGGAGTTTCAGTTTAGCTCTGGCAGTGAAGGGAAAGAAACCTGTGCTCCTTCAGTGCACAGTTTCAGTCAAAAAAACGTGTGTAAGGCCCAGAGTTCCGTCTGCAGCTTGTGTAACTGCTTGTTAGGACTGAATCCGTCCTGTGAAAAGAATCAAGGATCTCTGAAGAGTAGAAACCAGGCTCACCTGTAGAAGACTGGAGAATTGTTGAATGCACTCGGTCTGTCAGGAACTGAATCTGCTGTGTGTTCCCGGTATTGTGCAGTAATTGTGATCGGGATAGAGAAGCAGCCTGCCTGGTATAGTACTTTCTTTTTACCATATAAATGTGTGAAAGAGTCTCGTGGAGCTCAAGAGTAGCCCTGCTGACGTTGAAGGACCCTATCTTGTTTGGAGGTCGTGAGTACTAATTCAGGGTCGCCTCCCTGTTGAATTGCCACATTAAATCCAAATGGAATCACTGTACTGCTGACTGTTTAAACTAATTTTTCTTTCACTGTGTGAAAGGGCCCCTACCAGCTGCCACGGTTTGGACTAGCCACTAGGGCTTGGGTACCCAGGGACAGTAACTGGTAGGGATAGGCCTTGCACAGAGCCATAGGTAGATAGTAAAGTGATAAGCTAATTAACCTGATTTCCCCCTGTCCTTGTTATATCCCCCTAAATAAATCAGAGCTGCTTGTTTCAGCAAAGTTATACTGCCTGAGGTATTTGTCTATGTTAAAGTACTGTACTGTGATTGTTGCACTGTATCTTATTTCACAGGAGGTCCCAGTGTCAGAACTAGTCCTGGGGGGTAAGTGTATACTGTGAAGTAATTCTGATATATTGTGTGGGCCACTAGTGGGAAGAAAGGGGGGTTGCAGTGTCCCAGAGGGCTGTGACCAAGTAAGTTTAACTATTGCAAACCCTGACCTCTGGGTGGAGGCACCCACCATTGGATCCAGGCCCCTCAACCTGTTAGTGGCAAATCAGGCAGGGGTAGTAGCCCCTGGGATAGCGCCATCTAGGGGTTACACCTGCATGAATCAAATAAATCAATCAATCAACGTTTTATTTGTAAGTGCAATTGCAGCAGATCAAAACACTTTACATACTAAAACAAATTAAAATCAATACATTCATCCATCAATAAAACAGAATAAAACACCTCAATAAATATCAAACCAACAATATCAATTGGATAGCAGTACAACTAACTTTAACCCATATCCAGAAATGCCTTATTGAACAAGTATGTTTTTAATTTAGATTTAAAACTGTCAGCAGTCAGGCACTCTTTAATCCGACCAAGTAGCACATTCCACAGAATCGGGGGCCACAAAAGCAAAACTGTGTGCCCCTGAGGTTTTTAGCCAGACCCTGGGAATCTCTAGAAATCCCTCATTGGCAGAATGGAGTGGGTGTGGGGGGTGGGGTCAGTAGTGGTGAAGAAGATCTTGCAAGTAGCCGTGTCCCTGTCTGTGTAGGGCTTTATAGTAGTAATAAAAGTTTACTTTTATACAGGTAGCAAATGATAATACATCATTGGGAAAAAATCCCATTTGCAAGATAGGTCAGTGATACGATCTTGAAGGTGAT
This sequence comes from Neoceratodus forsteri, assembly GCA_016271365.2. NCBI lineage: Eukaryota > Metazoa > Chordata > Ceratodontiformes > Ceratodontidae > Neoceratodus > Neoceratodus forsteri. The sequence continues at coordinate 1,635,177,846 of CM057456.1, read as the reverse complement.
CCGCCAGTGTACCAGCAGCCAGTGCAGATTGCAGAGCACAGGCATGATATGGCAAGATCTTGATAAGCCAGTCAACAACCTAGCTGCTGCATTCTGCACTGACTGCAGTCAGCGAATATCAACTCTTGGTAGCCCTCAGTGTAGGGCATTGCAGTAATAAAGGTGCGAGGTTACAAAGGCATGAATCAGAGTTGGCATATTGCCTGGCGGAGCCAGGCACTTAATCTGAGCAATGTTCCTCAGATGGTAAAATGAGGTCTTTACGACTGCAGACACCTGAGATTTTAATGTCAGGCTGCTGTCGAACACCACACCCAGATTTCGTGCCTGGTTTGAGGTAAGCAGTTGGTCACCTCTGAGCCAAAGCCCTGACGGTTGACCCACTTGCAACTCCATGCCTTAATGACCTGGCTCTACCACCAACACTTTGGTCTTATTAGAGTTCAGTTTCAGTGAATTGGCACTTATCCAAGCCGAATCTCAGAGAGGCAGTTGTCAAAGACTGAGACCACCCCACCCTGCTTGGGCACAAAAGACATGTTGAGCTGAGCATCATCTGCATAGCAGTGAGAACTCAGCCCATAATGACTTATAATGTCTCCCAACAGCAGCATATACACTGTGAACAACATGGGGGATAAGAAGGAACCCTGCGTAACCCCACATGACAGGGGGGAGGGGGAGAGAAGCCGAGAAACAAATCCCTGACACTACCCTCTGTGTTCTGCCAGTGAGGAATGATTTAAACCAACTGAGGACCATACCAGCCAGTATGCAGAGGATCTTCAGATGCTCCAACATCACCCTATGGTCCACAGTGTCAAATGTTGCAGAGAGATTGAGGGAGAACTAAAATGGAATGGCTAAATCAATCTCTCCCTATCTGGAGATCATTCAGTACCTGAACAAGGGCAGTCTTGGTACTATGCCTCTTCCTGAAACCAGATTGGAGAGGATCATAGGCATCATACATTGCTTATGCCATAAAAATTTGTCCCCTGCACATTAATGCCATCTGCTCCTTCATGCAATGCAAACTCTGGTGTTTTCTCCTACTCGTTCTACTGCTCTCAGGTGAAGTTCATTCTAACCCTGGACCTGCTACCATATTACCTAGTGCTTTTACCATTGCTAGAGGTCTAACTATAGTTCACCATAATATCAGGAGCCTCTTGCACAACCTCACTGAACTAGAGTCCTGGACCAACCTCTATAAACCCGATATCATCTACCATACTGAAACCTGGCTCAGACCCTCCACCCCTGACTCGCTCTGCTCCCTTCCTTCTTATAATCTTTTGAGGTTTGATAGACCTGCTCTGAAAAGAGGGGGCGGTACAGCCATCCACTTTAAAGATCACCTACATCTCTCTGTAATCTGCTTGCCTCCCCTAATACACTGCGAAGCCATACATGTCCTTCTCTCTCTTGGCTCCAAAAAATTACACACTGTTTGCACCTACAACCCCCCCCCCCCCAGTGGTCTAAAAGGTCTCGATGAGGTGCTCGATAAAACCTCTCTTCTTATGGGCAGGAATGAGGTCCTTATACAGTACTTGGTGACTTTAATTTAAGTTGGGTAGGAAACTCTCAACCCTCACTACTGACTAGATTCAAAGTTCTAACTTACACCAGTTGATCAATGACCCCACTAGGATTGCACTGCACTCTAACTCCAGTACGCTACTGGACTGGATAATGACCAGCCACCCTGAAAACATAATCACCTCTGGCATACTTGCTGACTCTATTGCCGACCATTCCCCCACCTTTTGTATCTGGGGAAAGGTTAGGTCTGCTCCATCAAAACCTCGTTTTATTAATTTCTGAAACTATGCTCATCTCGACTCACTGTTCTTTTCTACAGGATATCGCCTGTATTGATTGGTCCCCCCTCTTTAAATTGAGTGATGTTCAGTCCACCCTTAATTTCTTTCTGTCCCACTTTCTGACAATACAGAATAAACACTGCCCATTCATAACCTGGAGGGTGAAAAATAGGCCTACCCGCTGGCTGAAATCTGACCTACTCTCCAAACTACGTCAAAGGGACAAAAGTTGCCTCCAATATAAAAGCTCTGGGCTACTTGCTGACCTAAATGTTTACAGAACTCTATGCAACTCATGTAAGAAGTAAATCAAAAAGGCTAAAAGTGCCTATTGCAAGGATCTTCTGACAAACTCTTATGGTGATTCCAAGAAGTTTTGGTCCCATACAAAGCTCTTCCTAGGTTCAAATCCGGCCCCTACCCCTACTGAAATGTCCTTAAATGGGATCCACTGTAATAATCCCAGAACCATTGCTAACTTTTTCAATACTCAGTTCTCTAACCTTTCTAAATATACCACCTCTTTCCCTGCCTAATTGAATCTGACCTCCAAACCTGATGTGTCTGGACCTACCTTCCATTTCAAGGCTGTCTCCTACCATGAAGTACTCAGGCTATTAAACAACATATCCGAGTTCACTGCAGCTGTATCTGACAATCTTGAACCTAAGCTTTTGAAACTCACTGCCCCCTTCATTGCTGCACCTCTAGCAAAGATTTTTACCCTCTCCCTGTGCCAATGTCATGTTCCTGACATCTGGAAGTTGGCTACGCTAACCCCTGTTTTCAAAAAACAGGATCAAAGATCCATCTAACTATAGGCCCTTTGCTATCTTGTCAGTTCTCAGCAAAATTCTTGAAAAACTTGTTGCCCCCCAAACCATAGACTTTCTCCAGAAACGTGACCTTCTTACATCTGCCCAGCATGGCTTCTGCAAAGGGCATAGTACAACCACTGCACTAATCAAGTTTACATCTGATACCTTAGTGGCCATGGACTCTGGCTCTTTAACTGGGGCAATTTTCATCGACATGACTAAAGCATTTGTCCTAGTGAACCACCCCTTACTCTTAACGACCCTGAGATCCCTAGGCTTCTCACTGAATGTAGTTATGTGGTTTGGCAACTATTTAGCTGATAGGACACAATTAGTTAAATACAGCTCCACCCTATCAGACATAACCTCTATCAATATTGATGTGTCACAAGGGTCTATCTTTGGTCCCTTGCTCTTCTCCAAATTTATAAATAATGCCACCACCAAGCTCCAGCAGACTTCCTCCCTGTTATAAGCTGATGACATCGTCATGTACTCCAATTCTAAAAACATTACTAAAATCAACCAACGTCTCTTCCAAGATTTTGAACTAATTCAACAATGGCTGTCTAACCATAAGCTTGTCCTCAACACATTTAAGACCCAAACCATGTTATTTGGTTCTAATGCCAAACTCAAACACTCCCTACCATTTTTCAATGTCTCCACTGTTAATGGCACACCTGTACATGTGGTCAACTCTTTAAATACCTGGGTATCACCCTTGACCTGGCCCTTAATTTTGACCTTCACACCCAGCAGATCTGCAAGTCTGTTAACATGAAACTAGGCATTGCCTACTGCTCCAGCTATGTGCTAACCCCCTCGGCTAGACTAGCCATAGCTTGTGGCATTCTCCTCCCGTCCCTCACCTATGGGGTCACAACCTATGCTGCCGCAAGTAAATCTAGTCTTCAGAAGTAGGATGTTGCCTACAATAACATCTGTCGCTATGCCTTCTCTTCTCACCGGCTTAAACACCACTGCCTCCTTTATTCTGAACTTGGTTGGCTTTCACCTCCTGCGTCCCGGTCATTTGCATATGGTTCGATCATTGATAACATCATCAGAACCCATATACCTAAGACCCTGGTGGGACTATTTCTTAAGTGCATGTCTGGATATGGCCTGTGCTCTGTGGACAATGTGCCTGTCCTCATCCTTCAGCATCACTCCTCTAAAGGGGCTAGTGCCTTTGCGTGTCATGCCCCCCAATTCTGGAACTCTCTCCCTCTAACTATATGCCATGCCCCATCCCATGCCTCTTTCAAAAGACAGCTACGCAAATATCTAGCCAATACATGTAACTGCTCTTGCTTCCAACCACTTTAGCCTGTTTTTCCCCCTCCTACCTCGACTTCTTAAGCCACTTTGTTCTAGTCTTTTTTCCAATATTGCTCAGCACTTCCTTCTTCTCGTCACCTATCCGGCCTACTCTAAATTACTCTCTGTATCCACCTCTTACCTTGTCTCTATTTCCTTTTTTGCTCCATCCTCTGTCCCTCACTCTAAATTCACCCCTACTTCCTAACTTCTCCTATATTCAATCCTGTATGACCACATTTGTGTTACAGCCTTCCTTACGTTATCCTAACCTAATTTGGCTGAGATCTTGCTCATATGATCTTAGTGATTGTATTGTTTTTTCCCTCACAGATTATGCATCACTCTGTATTGTTTTTCTTGCCTTGCTTGCTATTTATCTACTCCTGCTTCAATGTATTCCCATTCCTGTAAAATGTTCGTATTAATATTAATGTAATGTCATAATGTAAAATTATGTTATCGTTTATGCTTGTATCCATTTTTTTTGTTCTGTACCCTCCCGGATCATGCCTGAAAATAGTCATTGCCATGGCTAATGTACCTTACCCAGTAAAAACTAAAAAAAAATAAATAAAAAAATGATAATCCAGTTGCGCCACCACCACTACCTTCTCAATAGCCTTGCCCTCAAGAGGCAGGTTAGAGACAGGTCTGTAGTTTGCTAGGCAGTCTGGATCTAGAGAAGATTTCTTCAGGAGTGGTATCACTACCGCCTCCTTCAGGGGATCCAGAAACACCCATGTCTCCAGTGAACATTGGAGTATCCTAGCAAGGACTGGGCCAATGACTTCAACACACCCCACATGGAGGCATGTTGGTCCCATGTCCAAACTACAGTAGGTTGGGCACAATCCCTGGATGACCTGCACAACGTCCACAATTGCCAACTGGCCGAAGTCAGACCAGACAGGCTGAGTGCTTGCAACCTCTTACCCATCAATACAATGCCCATTTGAGTGCATTGATCGGATCTTAACCTGATGGTGTCAATCTTATTGGCAAAGAACCGAGCAAGCTCATCATATCTAACCTGTGAAAAGGCTCCCCATGACTGAAGACAGGATAGACTGTACAACCTATCAACAGTCCCGAAGAACTGAGCTGGTTGATTCTTTGCTACAGCAATCTCCTTGAACAGGAACTCTGCCTTTATACAGGAGATTGCCGATTGATTGTCTTTATAATGGACCATCAATCTAAGTTTGTCATCCTCCAGCCTGGATTTCCACCAGTGCTGCTCGAACCTTTGACCCCAACCCCTCATCTCCTTCAAAGTCCCTTCAAACCATGGGGACTTCAGGACTTCAGGTGAAGGGAAAGGGGGCAAACAAGGACAAGAGCTAAGGAGTTGAGGGCCCCAGTCACTGCCTTATTATAGGCTAGTATCAGTTCCCCCAGCTCCTCACATACTCTTGCCAGACCTGATAGGTCCAGTACATCCATAAGACCATCTGGCGTCAAACACCTTAGGGGGTGGTACAGGACCATTTTCATAGGGACAGGTCTATTGGGTGATGCCTCAAACCTGAACTTTATTGTACAATGATCTGACCAACTGACAGGTTCCAGCACCAAATCGGTGATCTCCATCCTGAGTAGGAAGACCAGGTCCAAAGAATGACCATGAATATGGGTTGCAGAGAAAACTACCTGTGTAAGGCTCAACAAACTCATTAGTTGGATGAAGTTTTATCCAAATTGTGAGAGTTCATCATCAACCCAGGCATTGAAGTCCCCCAGAATTATCCATCTGGGGGACTCCAACACCTGATCGACAATGAAGTCTGCAGCTTCAAGCAGGAATTCCTTCTTACCCCCAGGTGAACAGTAAATGAGAAGAATCCTGCACCACACAGCTGCAACCACGATGCATTCAAAGGAGCTGGCCTCTCCCACCAGGATGGCTTCTTGGCCCAGGTCCGACCTAAAACAAATGGCAACTCCCTCACCTCTATGATCCTTTCTCGGTGGTGTATCACAGAGTACCCATCTGGAACTGCTGATTCCAATATTGGGATAGCATTCTCATCCAGCCAGGTCTCGGTGACACAGGCCAGATCAGTTGTACCAACAAGATCAGCAATAATTGCTGCCTTGTTTTTTATAGATCTGGCATTGCGCAATACTGTCGAGAAGGATAGGTTGACAAGGTAGACTGAGCACCTTGCCCACTTACTATGGAGCCCTTGAGTATGGGAACCAGGCAGGGAGGTCCTCTTTCCTGGACCCTTTTCACCCCAGGGCATCTTCTCATCCCCACCATCCCAATCTGCCCACCCAGCTCCACACCCCCACCAGGCCCAGCTGACTCACGTTTCCTCCCCCTCCAGACTATCCCAAGTGCCCAGCAATGCCAGTATACTTCAGCTGGTAAAGGGGGGGCAGTCAAAAGGATGGAGATTCCTAAGCCTGGTGAGAGAGTGGAATGGCTTGGAAGTAACGCAAGTTTGACCTGTAGTTTCCATAACAGATGGTAAAAGTCCTGAAATCACTCAACTGTCGAGCAGTCACCAAGTTCAAACAATACAGAAGAAATAACTATTGGCTTAACACATATTACCAATGCTGCAACACAGTCTTCAAATCCAAAACAAAGCAGTAACTTGGAACACGGGGTAAGCAATAAAAACTTTTCTTTTTCTACCATTAATGTGGCTAATATACTCCACTGCATATAGTGGTGCATGTGGGGATGAACAACCTGATGGAGGAGATGGTGGAGGTAGTGAGGGAGAGGTTTGAGGGTGTGAGAAGGCTGCACGAGGTGATAGGGGAGTCGGTGGCCTTCTCAGAGGTGCTCCCAGTACCCTGCATGAGTACTGCAAGGAAAGGGAGAATTGGTGAGTTCAACACATGGTTGGGGGAGTGGTGCCAATCCAAGGGGTATGGGGTAGTGGATGGATGGGGCAGAATCTGGGGCAATAACGATCTATATGCAGGGGTTAGGCTGCACATGAATGGGGAGGGGAAGGGGTATCAAAGCAGAAGTTAGAGGGGTATATACTGACAAAGGTGGATTTAAACTAGGTGGGGGTGGTAAGTGGAAAGCTGGTAGGTGGGGATCCCGAAGAGAGGACCCAAATGAGCTTACCCCCTAAGCTAGCAGGGAAGGATTTGGGGAAGTTGCACAGGGGGGATAGGAGGGAGGAGAAGCACAGAAAGGAAGGGAAAAGGACAGGATGGAGGGTGGTCTCACCGAATGCAAGAAGCTTAGGTAACAAATCGGCTGAGTTACAGACACTCTTGGCAATGAGGAGGATGGATATTGCAGCCATCACAGAAACGTGGGTAACCGAGTACTGGGAGTGGGATCTGGCAATCCTAGGGTATAAATTGTACAGGAAGGACCAAGAGGTGGGGAGGGGGTGGGGCGGCAATCTATGTGAGGGACGGGATCAATTGTACAATGGACAAGGAGGAGGAAAGGAGAATGGAGGTAATTTGGATGCAGCTACTGGACTCCAAGGGTAGGAAACTGTGGTTCACGGTGGTGTATAGGCCACTGTCCCAGGCACAAGAACTGGAGAGGGAGTTAGCAGAAAAAACCAGAAGGGCATGTAGGAAGGGGAACATGGTCATCGTGGGGGGCTTCAGTCTGCCAGGGGTTGACTGGAGCACTCCGGTCACCTCCAGTGCCAGGGAGAAGGTGCTGCTGGACACAATCCAGGAGGGACTCCTGACACAGCTGGTCACTGGTCCTACTAGGCTAAGTAACTTGCTAGATCTGGTACTGTCGAATGGTGAGGCAATGAGGGAAATAAGGGTGGAGTACCCACTAGCTGATAGCAGTCACCAAATGGTGCGGTTTACTATCACGATGAGCAGAGAGTCATGGGGCTCACTAACAAAGGTGATGGACTTCAGGAGGGTGGACTTCCGGAGGATGCGGGAGATACTGAAAGGGAAACTTGAGGGCATAGGGCCAGGGATGGAAGTGAAGCAGAAATGGGACATTATTAAATGGGGGATTACAGAGGTGATGGAAGCTTGCACCAAGTTACAGAGTAAGAGGAGCAGAGCAAGGAAACAATGCTGGTTGAACAGCGAGGTGATGGTGGGAGTGAGGGCAAAGAGAGTTGTGTACTAGAGGTTCAGAAGGACTGGGAAGGAGGAGAACAGGGAGAAGTATGCAAGATGGTCTAAGGAAGTGACCAAGAGGGTGAGGGAAGCTAAGGCCTCAAGGGAACTAAGGTTAGCACAGGAACTAAGGGGAGAGGAGAAATACTTTTTCAGATATGTTAGAGAGAAAAGGAAGTGCAGGGATGACATAATGAGGATAAAGAGGGGTGGGGATTGGGGGGAAAAGGGAGAGGAACAAGCAAAAGCACTAACTGAATACGTTTGCTCAGTGTTAACACTGGAAAAGGGGGAGCCACTACCACCTTGGACTGGGAGGGTGGGAGGGGAGAAGAGATGATGGATGGAATGACTGAGGAAGTAAGTCAGTAAGTAAAATTTATTTCTCAAGCACCTTTCAAATACCAAGGTGCTGTACAATAAAGTAAACATTCAATATAACAAATAATAACAATAAAATTCTAAAAATCATCAGAAAAAGCCTGATAAAACAAGTAAGTTTCAAGCTCCGATTTAAAACTCGAGACAGTCAGGCATTCCCTCAACCGATGGGGTGGAGAATTCCACAGGGTAGGGGCAGCATGAGAAAAAGCACATGCCCTAGATGTTTTTAACTGAACCCTGGGAATCTCTAACAATCTCTCATCAGCAGATCAGAGTGAGTGAGAGGGGCAGCAGGAAGTAAGGAGCTCTTGCAGATAACGAGGTCCCTGTTCATGTAGGGCTTTGTAGGTCAGTAAACCAACCTTAAAGGTGATCCGCCACTCTACCGTCAGCCAGTGCAGTTCGCGCAGCACAGGTGTTATATGACTAGACTTGGATGCACCAGTCAATAGCCTGGCCACTGCATTCTGCACTAGCTGCAAGCGATGGATGTCAACCCCTGGAAGCCCTAGGTAGAGGGCATTGCAGTAATCAAGGCGGGTGGTTATGAAGGATAGACCAATGTAGGAAGGTCAGCCGGAAGAACCAGGGGTTTTATCAGGGTGATATTCCTTAGATGGTAAAAGGAAGATTTGACAACTGCAGACACATGTGATTTCTGGGTCAAACCGCTGTCAAAAATAATGCCCAGGTTACGCACCCGGTCTGAGGTCATGAGCTGGACACCATCAAGCCATAAGCCCAAAGGGTGCCCTGCTCCAAGACGCACTTCCAGATGACCCAGGTCCACAACCAACACCTCGGTCTTATTTGGATTTAACCTCAGTCAGCTAGTACTCATCCAACTCTTGCTCCTTGCTAGACAGTCAATAGCCTGACTGCCATGTTCTGCACTAGCTGCAAGTGATGGATATCAACCCCTGGAAGCCCTAGGTAGAGGGCATTGCAGTAATCGAGGCGGGTGGTTACGAAGACGTGGACCAATGTAGGAAGGTCAGCCGGAGGAACCAGGGGTTTCACCTGGGTGATATTCCTTAGATGGTAAAAGGAAGATTTGACAACGGCAGACACATGTGATTTCAGGGTCAAACCACTGTCAAAAATAATGCCCAGGTTACGCACCCAGTCTGAGGTCATAAGCTGGACACCATCAAGCCATAAGCCCGAAGGGTGCCCTGCCCCAAGACCCACCTCCGGATGATCTGGATCCACAACCAACACCTCGGTCTTATTTGGATTTAACCTCAGCCAGCTAGTGCTCATCCAACTCTTGATCTCAGCTAGATGGTTGTTAAGCATGGAGATCACATCATCGTGTCCAGGAATAAAGGACAAATACAGTTGGTGTCATCTGCATAACAGTGAAAACCCAAACTGTATCGCCTAATGATATCGCCTAATGGCAGCATATACACTGCAAACAACATGGGTGCCAATATGGAGCCCTGCGGCACCCCACAGGATGGGGTAGCATCAGAGGAATAAATTCTAGTGACAACCCTCTGAGATCTGCCCATGAGGAAAGATCAAAACCAACTTAGGACTGTTGCAGACAGTCTGCAGAGATGCCTCAAGCACTCTAAAAGCACACCATGGTCTACAGTGTCAAATGCCACTAAAAGGGAAGCAGAGTATTAGAGGGGCTGGGCTGAGGGTGCTAATACTGCAGAAGGCACCAGGGCCGGATGGTATCTACCCCAGGGTGCTGAGAGAGATGGCGGAGGTGCTGACGGAACCACTGGCTGATCTGCTCAGCACCTCTCTGGATACGGGATGTGTGCCTCAGAATTGGAGGATGGCACATGTGGTACCGATACACAAGAGCAGCCCAAGGGATGAACCAGGCAATTATCAGCCAGTCGGTCTCACTTCCATAGTGGGAAAGCTTATGGATATGATACTGAAGGAGAGGCTGTTGTCATTTCTAGAGGACAATTATCTCCAGGATGTAAGGCAGCATGGGTTCATATCAGGGAAGTCCTGTCAAACTAACCTAATGCAACATTACAACTGGGTAACATAAGAGCTGGATAGGGGCCATGCAGTGGATGTCCTCTACTTGGATTTCAGCAAGACCTTCAATTCAGTACCTCATGGGTAGCTTGGGGGGGTAAGGTAACTGGAGTGGGAGTGGGGGTGAAGATGGCAAACTGGATTACAAAAGTGGCTGCGTTTAACGGGTGGTGATGGTGGGGGAATTCTCAACATCTAGACCAGAGATGAGCAGGGTGCCACAGGGCTTGGATCTGGGCCTGGTGCTATTTGGGCTCTTCATCTCAGACATCATGCATGGAGTGATGAGCAGAGTACGTCTGTTCACAGATGATACCAAAATGGGTGCAGTAGTGGACAAGAAGGAGGGATTGAAGCAACTGGAGAGGGACCTAACCAAACTGGAGGAGTTGTCAGAGAGGTGGCAGCTGGGGTTCACTACGAAGAAGTGTAAGGTTATCCACTTCAGGGCAAAGAACCCTAGTAGAGAATACTGGTTGGGGGGGTAAGCTGGGGATCACTGAGTAGGAGGAGGAGAAGGCCCTAGGGGTGATGGTAACAGGGAGCATGAAGAATTCTGCCCAATGCAGGAAAGTGGCAGCAAAGGAAAACAAGATGCTGGGGTGTATATTGAGGGGGTTCTCATCCAGGCAGAGGGCGGTGATCTTGCCCCTCTACAGGTCACTGGTCAGGCCCACTTGAAGTACTGTGTACAGTTCTGTAGGCCATACCTGAGGTGGGTTTTCAAGCTGCTGGAGGGAGTGCAGTGGAGGGCAACGAGGATGATACAAGGAATGGAGGGGAGAGACTACAAGAACAGGCTGAGGGAACCGAATATGTACAGGCCAATACTTCGCTTGCAGTAAATATGGTAGAAGCTGTTCTTGAACCTACTGCAACAACAGGTGAGGTTGTAGTCACGAAGCTTAAATCTAATTATGAATCAACACAAGGACAACCTTCCTCCACTTCAACTCCTATGATTTCATCTGACCATCAGTCTGCAACTAGTAGGATCAATCTTCGGTCTAAAAAACCCAGAGCTAAACTTAATGTAGTATCAGATATCTTAACCCCCCCGGTTTTATTTGATATTCCAACACATAATTCATTTGAGCTACTGTCCAACCTTGCTGAAGACTCTATAGAAATTAGCCCGAAACTTAGCAGAACCACTGAGAATAGTTCAACAGGTCTTAAATCTTCCACTACTTCACCGGACGCTTCCACACTCCACCCCCCTCATCACTCTTCCCCTCTGTTAGGCACACTGAAAAATCAGAAAGAAATTTACATACTTGGAGACTCTATTACTAAGTACATAGACCGGACTGTTTGTAACCCCGACAAGGAAAATCGTTCAAGTCTAAGCTACTGGGGAGCAAGAATCTCCGATATTACCTCTATGCTTAAACCTATTCTAAAATCTGCAGGAGAAAACCCTTTGGTTGTAGTTCATGTGGGAACAAACGACATTACCAAGCAATCTCTGCAAGATATAAAACAGGACTTTGTTTCCCTCTGCAACCTATTGGTAGATAGGGGTTGTGATATCTGCCTTTCTGAAATATTACCTATCCCAAGAGCTAGTGAATTTGTTAACTCTAAAATCAAAGCCATAAATGAATGGCTGAGGAAGTGGTGCCTAAGACAAGGTATTTCGTGTCTAACCCATTGGGAGGATTACATCTTAACCCTTCCCTCTTCTGCTGGGATGGCCTTCACCTCAGTAGAAGAGGCAGTATCATACTTGGGAACAAAATTGTGTATACATAAACTCTCATTTAAACTATTAGGAAGGGGAGTTTGGTAAATTGTCTCAAACTCTTGATAAGGGTTTAAACCACTAAAATCTCATTTAAACATCCTATCCCTTAATGCACGATCTTTGAATGCAGTTAAAAAAGCTGAATTGGAACTTAAAGCACATCTCTTGGACCTGTCAATTATTGCAGTTACTGAAACCTGGGGAAATTCCTACAAAAACTGTTCTGCTGAGATTCCAGGGTTCAAACACTATTTTAAAAATAGACCAGACACTAAGTCTGGAGGTGGAGTCAGTATCTATGTCAAAGACAATATTCCATCATTCCTATCTCCTATTGAATATAATACTGAGAGCGTTTGGGTTTATATCCAACCCATAGGCATCCCCCAAATTTTAGTAGGTACTTGTTACCGTGCCCCCTCACTTGATAGTTTACAGAATGCAAAATTACTAGAAGACATAACTCAGTTCACCAGTAAGGGTCAGTCCTCCTTTTAGGAGACTTTAATTTTCCAAATATTAACTGGGATACATTAATGGGCTCCAATAACAATGAAAAAAGTTTCCTTACTACTATAATCGATTTGGGTTTGTTTCAACTAGTTAAAGAACCCACGAGGGGCAATAACATTTTAGACCTAGTCTTAACCAGTCATGACATTCCGGTTAGTAATCTATATTTATCTGATCCCTTGGGTAACAGTGATCATAAATCTATATTCCTTTCCATATCTGTTTCTTGTCATACGCCACCCATAAATAAAACAATTAAACATTATGATATGGCCGATTTCGATAAAATAAATACCTACTTAGATAATATTGACTGGGAAAACATCTTAGCACCCCTCAATACCTTTGAGGCATGGGATTTTTTAATGACACAGATACTCACAGTTGAGCAGAAATATGTTCTAATAAATGTACTTATAACCATAAAGGAAAAATACCTTTATGGTTTAATTCTCTATTAAAAACAAATACGACGTAAGCATACATTGTTTGCACGTCTGAAAATAGTAACTTACTCGAGTAATAATAATGAGTTACTTCTACAATACAGAGAATCAGTGAGATTACTCAAAAATTAATAGTAACAGCAAAAGAAACTTAGAATTTCATATAGCACATACAAAGGATACATATAAATCTTTATATGCCTATTTAAATAGTAAGAAAGGAAACCATAAAAATTACTTATTATGTTCGAAAATAAAATAATAAATTCTGATTCTGTTATAGCCTCTACATTAAACAACTATTTCATTTCAGTATTTACCCAAGATCCCTCAAAATCCACAACAATCATTTCACCCTATTTGGTAATGAGAAATTTGTCCAACAAAAGGACATCTATAATCTATTGTTATCTCTTAAGAAAACTACCAGTCCAGGACGGATGGAATTCACCCAAAATTCCTCTTAGGTACTATAGATAAAATTACTCCCTTATCAATTATTTTCAAGAAATCTCTATGTGTATCTGAAGTTCCTGCTGATCATGTTAAGGCCATAGTGACTCCTATTCATAAACAAGGTTCCTATTCCTTAGTTAACAATTATCGTCCTATAAGTTTAACTTCCATTCTCTGTAAATTGCTTGAAAGAGTAATCAAATCATTATTGGAGAAGATAATATCCTTACTCTTACAGATGTTACACAACATGGATTTAGAAACAGGTTTCTCATAACTACTAATTTATTATCATTTTACAACTTTATTAGTCTTAACCTTGATTTAAATATCCTTCTGATGTTATTCTGTTAGACTTCAGCAAGGCTTTTGACAAAGTGTCTCATAATACACTCATTTCTCAACTACTCAAATTAGGTTTTTCAACAAATATTGTGTTATGGATAAAAAACTGGCTGACTGACAGGTCACAGAGGGTGCGGGTTAATGGCTCTTTGTCTGACTGTGGCTATGTGACGAGTGGGGTGCCACAGGGCTCAGTTTTGGGTCCGACTTTGTTTGGTATTTTTATCAGCGATATGGAAATCTAGTCTACTAATCTACTGATGAAATTTGCCAATGATACCAAACTTGGTGGAGCAGTAAATAATGTAAAAAACAGACAAACATTACTCAATGACCTTTCAAAAATTGAGCAGTGGGCACGCACAAATAAAATGGAGTTTAACACATCCAAATGTGCTGTTCTGCACGTTGGTAAAAACAACCCCCAACAAGAATATTCGTTGAATAATTCTGTTATTAAAACCTCTTGTTTTGAAAAAGATTTTGGGGATTTTAGTAAATAACAAGTTGACTCAAGTGTCTCACTGTAATAAAATTGCAAATCAAGCAAATTCACTTTTAGTAGAATAAAAATATTTTCATTTCTAGAACTGAGCAATGTATTCTCCCACTTTATAGATCACATTAGACCCTATATGGACTATGGTTCTCCATTTTGGAGTCCATATTTTCGATGGAGATGTGGATAGGTTGGAGAAGATTCAAGAAAAGTTACAAAATCTATTCCACATAGCTCATGAAGATTATAATACTAGACTTCATAAAACAGGTCTGCACTCGCTTAAATTAAGAAGAACACAGGGCAACCTACTTCAACTTTTCAAGATTATCCAAAATCCTATTTTAATGAAACAATGTGGTATTTCCTTCGCAAATAGGAAAACTGGTTCTAGACTTAATAATAGACAGCTTAATACTGCTAAATGTAAAACTAATAATAGACAAAGTTTTTTTTTCAATAAGAACTCCGAGACTATGGAATACTCTTCCCCAGGACATTGTAATCTCTCCCTCATTTTCAATTTTTAAATCTAAACTGGATAAATGGTTGACCGAACAAAGTCATCTACAATAATCCACTTATGTGGAGGACAATACTTATAGGCAATTGCCTTCTTTTGTCCCATAAACCAAGTAAACCAAGTAAGTAAACCCTGGAGGAGAGGAGAAATAGGGGACATGATCCACACTTTCAAATATCTGAGGGGAATCAACAAGGATGGAGCCAATGGGGTTTTTAAACTGAGGAAGGGAAGGGACACTAGAGGGCATGGGCTAAGAATAGAGGGGGGGAAGATTTAGGAGGGAGATGAGGAGGCATTACTTCATAGAGAGAGTGGTGTTGAAGTGGAACACCCTACCAGAGAGGGTGATATCATACAAAACTGTGGGTAGCTTTTAAAGTGCATGGGACAGAGAACAGGGGAGAGTATGGGTGGGTGAGGCTATGAATGGCAGAGGGTGGACAAAAGGGGAGGGGATGGGTCAGATGCAACTTAGGGCCACTAGGTGCACACTCGAGCAGACATTGATAGACCAAGAGGTCTATTTCTGCTGGCACATTCGTATGCTCGAATGTACGTAAGAAAGTGACAGGAAAACTACTACTCAAGAGTCTAAAATTGCTAACCAAAAGTCTACTGAATTTATCGACCAAAAAGAAAATTAAATACTTATGGCGAGTGACACAAATGGAACAGCCCAAAAAACTGTAGTTCTTCCTGATTGTTCTAAAGCATTTACAGATATGGACTCTAAAGAAGATTATTTAGGGAACACAGACAATAGTTTAAGTGAGAGCAGCAGTGACAAGCAACCACCAACTTGGGCAAAGTCTCTTTTCACTGAAATTAACCAAATATCCCAACAAATGGAAAAATTGCTTAATCAACAAGACAAGTTAGAGAATTATTTTTCCATTATCAAAACTCTGCTAGAAGAAAACAACAAACAAAATTAGAGATGGTTCAAATTAAAAATACTATCTCTAATATTCAAGAGGTAATAGACCCGATGGTAAAAAAGTCAAAGAACTAGAGACTAAAAAAAATTACTTTAAAACAAAACTCATTGATTTCATACTTTGCTCACATAGAAAAAATATACAGTTGCTTGGAGTGCCTGAAACTAGGGCTGTGCATGGGCCGAATAGTATTTTCCGAATACCACGAATAGTAGGCTTCCCAAATATTCGGATGCATTTTCCGAATAGTTCACTATTCGGCCACTATTCTGGAACTACTATTCGGTGAGATTTCAAAGTCTTGCAGAGCTTTGTTTGGCCAATCAAAAACTGTTTCTTGAGCTCAAAGGCAAGCACACCATGTAACTTCCTCACTCTGAGCTGGTAGAAGACAGGAGACAGTGGTTTCTGACAGCTGCTCTGCAGTATTTTTAAACTTGCTAAAAAAGAAATTGATTTTTGCTTCACAGGCTTTTTTGGGTAAGTACAGTTCTTATGTTGGCACGCTTGTGCAGCCAACATCGTGGGACAGTGCAGCTTTGGAGGCACTGTTGCTGTTAGGCGAATGCAGGGCACACACCAGTAGGTGCATCCCGTATTCCTCAATCAGCCTGCATGCTGGCGCCACACCATGCATACATGATGTGGCGAGCACATCTAACAAAAGGTCTGCTGCAATCCAAGCAAAGCTCGTCAGACGCAGCGGTCCTTTTCTTGCCATGCTAGCCGCCATTATGTACATGGCAGCACACTGGCTGCTGAACTTCTGACTTCAGAGGTGCCCAACCCCCCTGTCGGCTACCCCTGCCCCCCTGTGAATGTGCCGACGGGGGAGCCCACTCCCCATCGGCATAAAGCTTCCCCTCATTTGTGATATGCTGAAGGGGTTGCTAATCCCCCGCTCTTACCCCTCGCCTCTTTTCAGGTGCTGACGGGGAGCCCACTCCCCTGTCAGCAGAAATAACCTCAATTATTTAATGCTGAGGAGTTTCCCAATCCCCTTGGCTCTGCACCCCCACCCTGCTTTGTGTGCTTAATGAGGTGCCCAGTCCCTATCAGCATAATTCCCCCGGTGTTGTTTGCCGACGAGGGTGCCTAATCCCCGTCAGCTACAGACACCCCTCCTCCAAACAGTTAGGTGGCACACTGGAGCCCACCCTAGTGCCAAATCCCTGCAAAAAAACAGTCCTCGATGTTTTGTTGTTTTTTTCTTTGAACCTGTAAAAGAAACGTCCTCATAGTCTCCGTGCTCCCCTCCCCCACCCGCACTCCACCCACTGCACACCCTGCCTCCCACACACCCTTCACCCCATACTTATCTCCGGAATCTGGCACAATGATCTTTCGTGGACTGGGAACACGCCTGCACTCTTCAAAGCCGACTCTCAACTGAGGAAGTGCCAGTAAGCTGTATAATGGAATAAATTGTTTTTTTTCAACTTTGCTGCATATCTCAGGCATTTTTATGAATTTTGGCCCCAAATTTTCAACATGGGATTTTTGGGACCCCTTCTCATGAATTATTGCACTGTCATGGTGTTATTCGGTCCAGAAAGGTGATTTCGCAGTCACTGCACAGAATCACCTTTCAGGACCCCGTAATGAAATGACAGTGCTACTGTTCATGAGGTGGGCTCTCAAAAACCCTATGTTGCAAATTTAGTGGGCAAGATCCAAAACATGACTGTTTTACGAGCGTGCTTAGCAATTGCACAACACACGCTCGTAAGTTAGCGAATTTGCAATATTTTCATGCCAGATTCTCAACAGTGGTATTTTACCACACCTTCTTGTGAACCATACAGCTGTCATTTTTCACATCTTGGCCGAAATGTGTTTTCGCACTTCCGGCGCAGAATAGTGCAGTCACTGTGCGAAATCAGTGTTTGGAACACAGTACAAAAATGACAGTGATACTGTTCATCAGCAGAGGTCCTAAAATGCCTGTGTTGAAAATTTGGTGACAATACTCCGTTAAATGACTGTGTTATGAGTGTGCGTGCAGTTTGCACGCCAGACTCCTTCTCAAGAAACTTCTAATATTTTCTCACTCCAGATTTTCAACAGTGCCATTGTTCTACACCTCCAATGAACAGTACAGCTGTCATTTTCATATCCTGACCAAAATCTGTTTTCACAGTTCCGGCGCAGAATAGCGTGGTCGCTGTGGAAAGTCCGTGTTTGAGACATATGATGAAAATGACAGTGACACTGTTCATTAGCAGATGCTCTAAAATGCCTATGTTGAAAATTTGGGAATGAAAGTCAATAAAATAAGTGTTTTCTGACCGTGCGTTGCACAGTTTTCACGCACGCTTGTGACTGTGAATTTGTAATAGTTTCACTCCAGCTGTTCATCATTGGCATTTTTCCATACCTCCTTATGAACACTACAGCTGCCTGTAATGTGTTCTCGCACGTCTGGCACAGAATTGCATGGCCGCTGTCCGAAATCACTTTTTGGGACAGTTTGAGGAAATGACAGTGACACTATTCTTCAGCAGAGGTCCTAAACTGCCTATGTTGAAAATTTGGTGCCAAAACTCCATACAATGACTGTGTTGCAAGCGTGCATTGCGCAGTTTCCATGCACCCTTGTAACTTTGTCAATCTGCAATATTTTCATGCTACATTTTCACCACTGGCATTTGTGCACATCTCCTTATCAACAGTCCAGCTGGCATTTTTCACAGCCTGCCCAAAATGTGTTTCCACAGCTGTGGCGCACAATGGCGTGCTCACTGTGCAAAATCACCTTTTCAGACACATTCACAAAATCACAGCACTATGCGTCTCTAGCTCCGCCACTCCCACTGCCAATGCCAACGTGACAACATTCGGCATTGACAAATGCTAATTTCGATCAGTATCAGAAAAGTTATGTTTGGCTTTCTGACAGGCATTTTGTCCTTATTTTGTACTCAGTTATAGGGACTAGGAGGGCTGTCTGCTAACACCCCTTCTCTGCTGCTGTCTGACATATCTCCAGTGTGATTTGTTTTGAATAGAGCACATTTTTTTTTTTGCTGTTGTCTGGTTCCAGGCTTGGTTCCCTGCATGACTGATGAGGGTGTTTGCTAACTCCCCCTCCTGCAGGTCACTGCTTATAAGTTGCTGTATATGTGCAAAATATTTGATTTTGTGAGGCTTCACCCTGCATGTGCATGCTTAATATATTTTTTCATGAGGCAGGGCCACACGTGTACACAGCTGTGTGCACACAGGTTTTAAAATAAACTTCTTCAGTTCTAAGCCAGTCAGGCTTGACTCACTGAATTAGTATTGTTAGTCTTCTCTGGTTCTGGGGATAGATCCCTGTACACATGAGGAGAAGAAGAAGAAGGATCAGCATTTATATAGTGCTTTTCATGCACAGTGTATCCTAAAGTGCTTTACAAGCAATGCTAGACTAGTAGCAAAGTGACTGAATGTGTGGTGGCGGTCGTATCGCACATCATCACCCACACACAGCCTGGATAATTGCATGAACCAGTTTATGGGAAGGGGAATGTTGGCCAGAACACTGGGAATGTTCCCTACTCTTTGCGAAGAGTGCCCTGAGTTCTTTTACTTCCACCTGGACACCCACCAGAATAACACCAGGATGGGCAGATGGGACCTCCATTTAACATCTCATCCAAAGGATGGCACACCCCAGCAGTACAGCACCCCCCAATACTGCATTCAGATGCCAGCGATTTTTAGGTGCAAGTCCAATCCCAGTGTGGAACGAGAACACACGACCTTCTGGTCCAGAGGCGGATGTGCTACCAACTGAGCCACGCTGACAAGGCCACTGACCCCCCCCCACTTCTATAGCCCACTGCACACAATTAAGCTGTGCTTGTGAAATATATCCCCCTGCGAGTCTGTGCCGTGTGTGTTTGCACAGTTGTGCACATGCATTTTTTTTTGTTTGTTTATTGTTGTTTTGTTAATTAAACCATTGCACTTAGTGGGGCAGGCTTGTCTCACTGAGTTAAGTGTATGTCATCTGTCTGTTCCTTGCTCGGTTACATGTTGGACTAAATAGGCTGACCTTTTCTTCCCCTTCTTAGTAGCAGTGTTTTTCTTTACTGCTACTTTTTTGTGGTGCAGTATAACTGGAAAGGTTGGTGTATTACTGTAGTTCTACAAGAACTAAGTAAAGCATCACACACACAGGTACTACGTAGTAATAGTTTGTGTTTTACCCAGTAACCGGTAGTGACCTGATCTATCATGTCTTTAGCAATCTTGCAAACATGCTTAGTCCAGCCCCAGCAAAGCATCTGCACTGCTGGCCCCAAGTGGTGAGGGACAGGATCATGGGTGTAGGCAGGCATACTCCAAGCACTCCATGGTGTGCAATTTTATTTAAGGGGGGGTAGCAAATAGTCTCTGAACTGCTTCTTTTTTCCATGAAACTAACAAAGAAAATACTGAACCTTTCTGTAATTTGATTCATAGGAGTCAAAACTAGAAGGACTGGTCACTAATACTGTCTTTGCATCCCAAAGATAATACAACTTTACAGGCTCTGGGCTGGTATGTGGGTGTCTTAGGGAACAATGCATGGCAACAACCACTGTCATGAGATATAAAAGTTGTATTTATTTTGCCAAATGAGGCAACAAACACAGTCCTGGTGTACATTTGTATATTGTCTGGCTACATGGGGGGGGGGGTAGCAGTGAGTCCACTTGGTGTGCAGATCTGAAATCCCTGGATACAGCCCTGGACAGGATGATAGACCACAAACATACAGCACATCCACACAATTACTGCTAGTGTTGTCCCTGGTCTGCCAAACCCCCAAACAATCTATGTAGAACAAAGGAAGCACTCATTGGGGGGGGGGGGCAATAACAAAATACAGTTAAGAACAGTGCAGCATAAAGTTGCCAATACATTTGTTTATGCTAAGGTTGGAGGATGCCAATAGAGCCCTGGTGCTTTGACCAGAACCTGGGCTTTGTCAGGGTGCATGTCAGGAATGTACAACACGCTATGGATATACAACCCCTAAAGAAACACACACTATAAATAATTGAAGTTAAAATGAATGAGACTGAGGTGCCCTTGTAACAAAACAATCCACAACTAACATACCCAAGGATGAAACACT
The DNA here is from genome assembly GCA_016271365.2 of Neoceratodus forsteri. Lineage (NCBI taxonomy): Eukaryota > Metazoa > Chordata > Ceratodontiformes > Ceratodontidae > Neoceratodus > Neoceratodus forsteri. The sequence goes on along the minus strand of CM057456.1, from coordinate 1,635,156,822 downwards.
GCATCAAGATTATAGAACATAGTTCATACTGTGGTGCCAGACAATACGCAATGCAGTATCTTGCAAAATTGCTGTAAAATGCTACAGTATGCTGCAAGGAGCAGTGTAATTTAATGGCAATTAAGCCCTCCAGTCATCCAATATTTTGTGGCATGTCATTTACTGCAAAGTACTGAATTGCATCTTGTCTTGCTCCACTGTAAATTATTGATACATAATACAATTCCAGAGAAGGTGGTGAGATAGACTACATAGACAATGACATACAGGTGTCTCTCTTTATTCGATAGGCTCAAATATTGTTCTCCCCAAGCAAGCCTTTTAGTTCTTGTAGCATTGGTAATAGTACTACTACCACTAATACCATTAGCAGTACTACTACTGCTAGTGTCACCACCTGTCCATCTGTACGTTCACTGTCACATCCTGTTGAGCAGTAGTAGGGGAGAATTAGAGCATACATGGTTTGTGTAGCAAGCAGCAGACACCACCACCAGTGTCTCCACTGCTACCATTATGGCTGCTACATCCACAACCAGTGTGCTTGCCACCACCACCAGTGCCATTCTTGCAGCAGCCACCCTTTCAGCTGTCACCACTACTGCAGCCACTGCTACCACTATTCCTATGCCCATGGCTGAGGCACCTTCTACCCCATGTCTGTGACCATGAACACCCTCTAGTGCTGACTCAATGCAATGCTTGATATTGCTTTCAGAGTGCTATGTGTGTGTTGTGGTGGCACGAGTGTGCCACATGAAGCTTGTGTTGCATTAGTTAGAGCTTAATGTTGGCGGCTGAAGTGTCATTGAGGTGTATATGGTATACCAGGTTCAATGGGTGATTAATGGTGTTGCTGAAGTGCTTTTTTAAAGTTTCCTTAAAAAAACACCTTTTCTGTCCGAATACCAAATAACGAATACCGAATACTTGGGACCCGAATACCGAATATTCAGGAAAAGGTATTCGCACAGACCTACCTGAAACATGAGATAACAAAAGCTTAACAGAAACCTTTCACCAGATTGCAGCCACTTACTTAGACACTGACCCTGGAAATGTAAAGTTTGAGCTTGACTGTATTCACAGAGGCCTTAGACAAAGACTGAACGAGGTGGCTCCAGCAAAGCCTATTATTCTCAAATTCACTAAATCAAAGAACAAAGAAACTTTAATGTCAGCAGCACACAAAAAGAAAAAGGTTAAATCTGATGGGGTCCTCTATATCTATTTTTAACAATTTACCCCAAGAAGTAGTCCAAAATAGAAAACAAATTGATTGGATCAGAAACAAGTTATGGGCGCAAGGTGTACGCACTACTATGGTATTTCCAGCTAAATTAAGGGTTGTCATGAATGATGTGCAATATACCTATGACACACTAGAAGCAGCTACAAATGATTTAAAAACTAAGCTACCAAACATTTTTGCTTAATTTAAAAAGCTGATGTAACATATAGTTACATTCCTCGAGACATTTTGTTAGTTTAACTGGGGGTGGGGTAAGACAGCATCAGACCGCACAAAATATTGGGATGTTCCACATAATTTTTCTTTGTCTCATTTTTGCAAATATTTACTTGTATTGCCGGGATAAAAGTGTATTCATTTTTGATGTTAATTCATATTTTTGTAAACATTATCTGTTCTGGTTGCAAGTTTTGATCTTGTTTGGGGGGGCAGTATAGCATTATAGGGGACAAAAGAACAGCTCTTAAGTTTAATATTTGTGGTTTCTCTAAAAGATGTATGCATGACTTAAGCTTTAAAGTGGAAAAGCTGTACCCCAATTACTCTTGGGAACTGGTTAAAGTGTACATCTCTTTTTCACAGCTTATAATGTATGTATACTCATTATGCAAAATAATAATTTGATCAAAATGTTTTCCCTAAATGCCAACAGAATAAATTCTCCCTTTAAAAGAGCAAGGCTATTAACATACTTAAAAAAAATTACCTAAAATAATTTTCAGCCAGGAAACACATCTCTTTGAAACATTTTAGTCAGCTGAGTTCCTCTAACTGTTCCTAACTAGAGATCTAAGTGTTTCTACAGAGCTGTTTTTTTTTTCAATCTACAGCTCACCTGAGCCCCGCTACTCTTTAACTCCTGACCTCCCATCCCTCTATGCAGCTCCATGGTGCCACTGCCCGTGTTTTAATTTTTGCCATTTTTTTAAATAGAGCAATGATGAGCTGGAAGCAGAAGAGCGAGAGGTTGATCAAGCGGCAGATTTTAAAAAAAAGCACTACTGACGGGTGGGTGAGCTGTCAGGAAACAAAGAAAAAGTAAACCTGCTAGATACTCTTGGTGGCAATTTGAAATTCTCTGCTGTGTCGGTCTTTGTTGTTATGGGGTGCTATGAATCATTTGGGAAATCGGTGAGGAGCGATGGTTGTGGGCAGCCGCATCATGGAGCTGTTGAGTATGGGCAGATGGCAGGCAGTATCACGGCAGACTGCTGTGCTGTAACAGGAATGACAGTACTGTTGTGACAGCCTGAGGAATGAATGCTGTAAAAAAAAAAAAAGAGCTGTGTTTGAGTGGTGACAGCGGGAGTACAGTAGTGGGGACCAGGTTTGTGGTACAATATTTTTGTGTTTGGCGGGCGGCCATAGGATTTTTGGCTTACCTTGCTGAATCATTTATTGGTGTGCCACAGCTACAGTTTTGATGGAAAGACAGCAAGTGTAGCATGAATAAAGAGGGAGCAAGCTGAACATTGGGAACTCGTCAATCATTCAAAATGGTGGTCAGTGAGGTGCAAGCTGTTTAAAGTTTTATTGGGGGGCGTTGCTGTGAAGGTGTGGGCTTAAAACTATGGATGGGGAAACAGTGAGCGACAAGGCTGAGAGGGCGGGCAGCCGTAGTATTTTCTGCTTCAGGTTTACCACCTCGGTGACTCTGCTAATGGATGCATCAGCTGTTGTCAGGTTACTAATCTGGGGGTGACGCGGAGTCTATCACTCGATCTGTAAGGGAGCTGAAAATAGGAAAGGCTTTGTGATGTGTGTGTGGTGGTGGGGGGAGGCTATGCCAAATAGATATGTTGGGGTGTTACACCTGCAGCTGAAATGACGGGTCTCGCTAAGTGATAAAAAACATGGTGGCATTTTGGAACCATGTGCCCAGTGCTTCTGCCAATGAGGAAGCAGGCTGGGCACAAGCATACTTCCCTGGGTTTGAGGCAGGTTTGGGCTGGGGCTTTTTATTTGGTGGGCATCTATTGAAAGTTAATGTACCCCTGTGGAATGGGTACTAACCAATCAGATGCCTCCAAATTAAAAGCCTATTTTCTAAAAGATATTAATCTATACTCAGCAATATCAGGCTACAAGTTAAATAAGAATAAGTCAATAATAATGAAGTTATCAAAACATAAAGCATTAGACACTAATGAATACACAACAGAGTTGTCTATTTAAAACTCATAAAATATCTTGGTATTTTCTTGCCTCCAGATCAGCAAATTAATATAAAGTCCAATTATAACAAAGCAAAACAAAAGATAATTAATTTACTAGACAATTGGAAAAACTTATTGTTGTCCTTATGGGACTGCATTGACACTTTAAAAATGATGGCCATGCCTTATTGCACATACATTTTGCAAAACATTCTAGGTTAGTTAGTTCATTAGTAAGTTAAAATCCTTATTTTTATACAGGAAGATGGAAATGCAACCATTAGGACCGAAGTCCTGTTTTCAAGGTGTTCCTGTTTAAATTACAATAGGGTAATGTTTCACAATATCACTCATAATTAGGTTATAAAATAAAAAAAAAAAAACAGAAAAAAAGAAACATAAAAGTTTAAGCAGTTTTACGATGTATAACAGAACATTTACTGTAATTGAAGTAACATATGCCACCATGTTGTTTACTCTAGATGTGAACCATAATAGTATAGGGTTTCCCAAACATGATCACAATAAAATTAGAAGTAGACAACTTCGGACACTCATTCCCTTGTACTAAACTGATAACAGGAACAGTTTGATTTTAAATCCCTTTAAACATGTTTTTGAAATGTTTTTGAATGCATCCCTAGTGCATCATCATAATTTTTAAATAAGGGCCAATATTTATTTACATTATACAAAAGGGTCACGGTTCCAAATTTGTTTTTAATCTTTTGAAACAAGAAAAGATTTTCATTATTATTTCTAAGATTATAGCTATTTTCTCTTTTGGTTAGTTTATCAAGTAAGTACTGTACTCAGGCTTTCTTGTTTTAAATATTTTGTGTATCAAACATATACATTTTAACTTCCTTTTATTCTCTAAGTTTAACCAGTCTAAATTTCTATACATTATGCAATGAATTTGATGCATGAGATAATTATATTTCTGGATAAACCTTGCCATATGGTTGTATAAATATATCTAGTTTTAATAAGGTAGTCTTGTTTGTTAAAGTATATATATCCAAGATAGGGATTAGTCATTGTACAACAGACATACTCATTTTATAGCTTAGACAATGTCTAGTTCTTCTAAAAACTGGTACTCTAATATCTATCTTTTTAATTAGATTGTTATATGATGTTCAAAATGCAGGGATGCATCCGCCCAGATCCCCAAATACTTGTATGCATTAACCTGTTCCAGAATCACATTTTCTTTTGTTTTTATTGTGATTTGTTTCAATTTTTTTCCATGAGTGAACCAAACACCATAGTCTGAGATTTTTTTCTCATTAAGAACCAATTTAGAGTCTGTAAATCAGTTGCACAGCACCCAAATGTAATGTTGAAGATGTTTTTCCATTTCCTGTATTGTGTTGCCAGTTGCTGGCAGAACAGTATTGTTCGCGTATAAGAGGAGATTTGTCTTTTCCATGTGGTGGGCCACTTGGTTTACATACACCAGAAACAGTGTAGTGCCCAAAACTGAGCCTTGAGGAACATACCTATTTATTGGTAGTTTCTTAGATAGTGCATTTCCAAACAGGACCTGTTATTATCGATATTTTAAATATGAAATGAACCATTGTAAAGTATCTTCTGCAACCCCAATTTCCAGCAATCTGTCCCTCATAATTTCATAGTCCACCATATCAAAAGCTTTGGATAAATCCAAGAACTCCCTTAAGAGATTGGTTTGAAGATTTAAAAAGAATATTTTCTAAATTCTTTGGCGTGGGGGGAACCATGAATATCATGGGCTATATTAAAAATACCAAGAGAATGTGGAGGTATAGGGTGCCCAGACCCATTAACCTACATGGAAGCACACATTTTGTCTATCTTATAGCAAAGGAGTTTCAATTTGGACCAGAATATACAAATTTAACAAGACTTACCAAAGACCAAGAATAATCTGATGGTTAACTTACATAATGTTTTTCTATAAAATGAATTATATCAATATAGACAATATAGTTTTTGTTCCTGGTTTTTAAATATCCATAATAAGATTAAAAAAGTAGAAACATTAGATATTCCCTGGGTATTTTTACAATTACAGGATAACAAAACTTTATGGGGGCAAACTGGTCTGGCTTATGCTAGATTATTTCAGGAAAATAATATAAATACATGGTATGATCTCTTAGTTGATGGGAATTTTCCATCCGCACAACTAGGTAGTAAACTTAATCATCCCCAGTTTAATATTCTAGCATATTATACAATCAAAAGTAAATTCCAAAAGTTACAAAATAAATTTCAGTGTAATAATCAAAATTTATGTAGAATAGTTACTATGCAAAATATGATGATTAACAAAGGTTCTACCAAACTACTTGCACAATTTTATGGTGTTTTGTTTTCCAGAAACAAAAAAAAATCTAGACAACTTAAACATAAGATGGAACAAGGAGCTCCCTCTGAATCTGTCCCATGCTCAGTGGGAATCAATCAGAATAAATGGTAATAGATGGTATGTTTCTGCAAAAAAACAAAACGACACAAGGAAAAATTACAGATAAAGCCTATAGGACTCCAGTATTAATATCTAAATTTAATAATGAATATTCGGACCAATGCTGGCATAAATGTGGGCAAAAAGAAACTTTATTACATTGTTTATGGTACTGACCCCAAATAAATAGATGGTGGTATAAACTTGAGATTAATTTTACAAGGTATATTACAGAGTGACATCCCATTTCAACCAGACATCTTTTTATTTAATAATACCACAATATTATCCCAGCATCATTTAAATAATATAATTTTGGCCTTGGTTACAATGCCCTTAAAGAGGCTTATCTTAGCTAATTGGAAAAACACAAATGTACCAGAATTTGATCTTCACGAGTGGTGGTACACCTTCAAAAAGACTTTTCTCTTGGAAAAAATAATTTATGAATTAGATGAATCAATGGATGATATTTATGGGATTACTTGGAATGGCATAGAGGTTAATGTGGCACCTGTAATGAATATGGTATGATTCATAATGATACATAGATAGTTTACATACATTTTATGTTGTTGGAACAAATAACATTTAATTTTATTTAATACAGTACATTTGTAAACATTATGAATTGCTGTCCCACAGTTACACACTTGAGAAGTATGGGTTGGGGGGAAGGAGTGTTGATATTTCATATGAATCAATATGTATCATGGCATAAATAATACTGTAACCAATGTATATTAATAACAAGTTTGTTATTATTAAAATATGTAAAACTAAATAGTTATTAATTAAAAAAAGAAAGAAAATTACTTGTGTATTTTGAAGTGCAGCATTATTTTTAGCTATCCTAATTGGTTACCCTCTTATACATTATAATTTTCTCTTCTTATGTTTGCTTGCATGCATGTGCAAGAAACATAGTGCCATCATATGAGTTTTTGTAGGTGTGCTTCCCCCACTTCCAATGCCCTGCTCCCTTTTTCAGGCGTGGCTGCACCACGCCAATGAATGTCCGAGCTGTCTATGACAGCTGTTCAGATGCAGTGGCTTACAGTTCTGAGGAAAACACTGCCACAATCAGTGGCAGTATGCAAATTGCTTACACATATGTCTTCACTGTATCTGAACTGTCATAGACAGTTCATCAAGTTCCCCCCACGAACACTTACGTAGCATGCTGGGAGCCCACCCCAGCATGCTCATGCACTCCCCTCCACCCATGAACACTGTATGACCAACAGGGGTGCCTAATCCCCCATCAGCTCCACGGCTCCCCTAAACAGACTTCTAGGTGCCACACTGGGAGTCCATCACAGTGTGGCAAAAGTCAGTATGGCCGATGGGGGTGTCCAATCCCCCATCAGCTCCATTGCCACCCCCCCAAAAAATAACCTTCCAGCTGCCACACTGGGAGTCCACCCCAGTGTGGCAAAGGTTCTGTGTCATCTTTCTGAAGATGATGCCACACTGGGAGCCCACTCCAGCATGGCAAAAGTTGGTATGGCTGATGTAGTCGCCCAATCCCCTGTCAGCTCCACTGCCGTCCCCCAAAAAAATAACCTTCCAGCTGCCACACTGGGAGCCCACCCCAGAATGGCAAAAGTCCTGTGTCATCTTCCTGAAGAAGATGCCATGCTGGGAGCCAACTCCAGCATGGCAAAAGTCAGTATGGCTGATGGGGTGCCCAATCCCCCATCAGCTCCACTGCTGCCCCCCAAAAAATAACCTTCCAGCTGCCATGCTGAGGCCACCAGTATGGCAAAGTCCTACATCGTCTTCCTGAAGAAAAAAAAAAACCTGTAAAACAAACAGCCCCTCTTTGACTGTCTTGCCCCCTGCCCAACCAGCCCACCCTCTGTGCACACACTCCCTGCACATCCCCCGACTCCATACTTACCTCTGGAGCTCAGCACGATGATCTTCGGTGGACCGGGAACACATCTGCACTCTTCAAAGCTGACCGTGAACTGAAGAAATGCCGGTAAGCTGTATAATGGCATAAATGTTTTTTTTTTCAACTTTAGTGCATATCTCGGCAATTCTGGGGAATTATTTCACCAAATTTTCAACATGGGGTTCTTGGGGCTCCACCTCATGAGCTCAGTCACTGTCATTTTGTTATTCAGTCCCGAAAGGTGACTTTGCAGTCACTGCATGGAGCCACCTTTTGGGACTGAGTAATGAAATGACAGTTGCACAGTTCGTAGTAGGCTCCCCAAAACCCTATGTTGAAAATTTGGTGAAAAAGTTCCCAAAAATGACTGTGTTATGAGCGTGCATTATGCAATTCCTATGCATGCGCGTCACTTTGCAAATTTTTAATATTTTCACTCCAGATTTTCAACATTGCCATTTTACCACACCTCCTTAGCTGTCATTTTTCACATCTCAGCCAAAATGTGTTGTCGCACATGAAGCGCACAATGGCGCAGTCGGTGTGCGAAGTCAATGTTCAGGACAGATTAAGAAAATCACAGTGACACTTCATGAGCAGAAGTCTTAAAATGGCTATGTTAAAAATTTGGTGACAAAAGTCCATAAACTGACTGTGTTACGAGTGTGCATTGCACAGTTTCCATGCGCCCTCATAAATTCATGAATTTGTAACATTTTTAGTCCAGATTTTCAACACTGGAATTTTCCACACCTCCTTATGAACAGTACAGCTGTCATTTTATGCACCCTGGCTGAAATGTGTTTTCGCACTTCCGGCACAGAAATGCGTGATCACTGTGGGAAATCAGTGTTCAGGACAGATTAAGAAAATCACAGTGACACTGTTCATGAGTGGAGGTCCCAAAATGCCTGTGTTGACAATCTGCTGTAAAAAATCCCCAAACTGATTACACTACTGGTGTGCATTGCACAGTTTCTACGCACGCTCATGACTTCGCCATTTTTTTTTATATTTTCACTCCAGATTTTCAACATTGCCATTTTTTACACCTCCCCGTGAACAGTACAGCTGTCATTTTTCTCATCCTGTTCAAAATGTATTTTTGCACCTGTGTTACCAAATGGTGTAGTCGCGGTGCAAAATCAGCTTTTGGCTAACAAACTGATATTGCCACTATTCATAAGGTGGTGGTCACAAAAAAACCATGTTGAAAATTTGGAGTGAAAATACCAATGAATACCTGAGGCATTAGGGTTTCTGACCATAACGCCCCACCCCTTAGAGAATGACAGGCATCAGGGGTGTGACTTTGGATTGTGGTCTGTAATGCTCATGCCATTCCACCCCCACCCACACCCTGCAGCCAGTGACAGGCATCAAGGTGTGCCTTGGACTCTTCGGCCACAAAGTTCACCCCATTCTCCTATACTGCACCCATCTCACCATATTTTCTGATGGATTGGGGTAAGCATAAGGCCCAAAGACCCCAAGGCACACCGTGACACTTGTCAGTGTCTGCAGGGTAGGGTGTGGTGAAATGGCATGGCCGTTATGCCTGACGACCCAAAGGCACACCCCAGTGCCTATCAGTCTCTGCAGGATGGTGGTGGAGTTGGCTTCAGTTAAATACTTCACTGCCATTCCTATTATGCATCTCTCTAACTCCTACACTACCAATGCCAATGCCAGCAAGCAAACATTTGGCAGTCACAAGTGCTTGTTACCATTTAGTTTTACTCATGGTCTTCTTCTAGGTTAAGTTCAAGACCAGCCTTAACTAGGTGCTAGCTGTGTCCCCACACTTTAGGAGCACATACTTTTTTCTTGAGGAAGAAAGAATGAAGTAATTTAAAACATTTAAAATGCCTAAATTCTGTTATGAAAGTGGAAGACGACTGGCTCTGTTACTGTTACAAAAGGTGGGGGGAGCTTTGTTGCTATGCCACTTTAACAGGCAGTGGAAAAGATTAGATTAAGTAAGTGCTAATGGAGTTAATTGCCATACTTTACACCTCCCAGGTTGACTGCTTTCACAAACAAAGGGCTATATTGACAAGAGGACTTGTTTATAACCTGGACATGTAGCTGAAACAATGAATGATATGACAAAATCTGTTTAAGTATGTGAAAACTCAAAATGGCTTAAAAACCTGACCAACACATAGAAAAAACAGATTTCCTGATAAAGACCCAGAAAACCTGGTCACCAGGTAAAAAAACCTGAAAGATGGCAACTTTACTGGTGCCCCATGATAATCCTCTCTATTCTTTCTCACTCACACCTCCAGAAAAGTTAAGTTGTTTGAGTTGTTTGCAAATCAGATTATTGGAGGTGTGAGTGCCCAGTGAAGATGTCCCTGTCCTTACAGAAATGAATACGGCATGAACAAAGATCCTGCACAAGAGCACGCCTCTGAAGCGCAAGCGCGGGATTTCGGCAACATGATAAAATTCAAAATAGACACTGCACAGCGCTCAGGTTTTCCTGAGAGATACCAGCAACATTATATTTTAACATGAAGAACAGGCTTATTATCCTATCTCAGTTTCCTTCAGAAAAAATCACTCTTTAGGACAGTGCTCATGCCAGAGGTGCGTTCCTGACCTCGTTGTGCTTTCGGGATGCAGGTGAGTTTTTGTCAGACCGAGTGCCCGAATATTTTTACAAAAAATGGAAAACCGGCCAAAAGGCTGTGCATTCATACATGTAGGGGCATTGTAGGGTGCATGTAGGATAGAACTGTGCCAAGAGGCACACTGTTCACTTTACTTAAAAAAATGAAGGGACAAAGCTGACAGTGCCCTTTAAGTTCTGGCTCCAGGCTCAGTCAGATTCACTTCCAATGATGAAGTCAGATAATTCAATGCAATCAATTGCACTAATTAAAAGATGCTGATTAAACTAATAGACCTGGTACTACTTTATTAATATAGGACAGGAAGGTTAGTTAGGTGTAAATTTTGGATGGGGGGCCCACAGGAAATGGAGTGGTGGGGCCCAGCAGGGGGCTGCACAGGGGCCCAGAATGGTAAAGGCCGGCCTGATTAAGTTTATTAACCCCCTGGTTCATTTATTTTTGGCCTCCTTGAATTATTTAATTTCTGGTCTCCTGCATTTGACATCTTTCCCCATACTCAGCTGTCACTACTGGGAGTGAACTTGTTCCCTCCCAATATACTAGTATACTGCAGAGTGTGTTTTTGCTGAATTTCATATTTCCATTGTGTTGTTCCTATCACTCTCTCTCTCTTTCTGTTTTTCCTCACCTCACTCTTCCCTTCTATCTTTCCTAAACTCCCCCTTGTCCTCTTCCCTCCCTTCCTTACCCTTTCCCACCCTCCCATCCTCTTGTCTTCCTGCTTTGCCTTACTCTCCCTTGCATCCTGGTTGCAGTCTCCTCTCATCTTATTAGCTTCATCTCAAAAGCTTCAGGTCCTTCCTTCCCTCTTACCTTGTGAACGCTTATATTCTTCCTTCTCACCCCCCTCCTCTTCCCATAAGCATCTCATAGGTACTCTTAAGCTCATTGTCTCCTTGCTCCACTTGGAAGCACCAAAGTATGGCAATGGCGTAATGCCAACATCCCCTGGCGACGCAGAGCAGCGCGGATGGACCGATGCGCCCCTAACCCAAATACGCAGACCTGACATAGCAGCCACAATAGACACTCCAATGGATTGCGAGGCGCACCGCACAGACACAATGCACCGGCACATACCACACATGACACAATGCTACAGCAATGGACCATCACCATGCCCCCCCTGAGCCTCAACAGACACGATGGACAGTGGAGCGACACTGCAGTTTGTGGGCGGGGGCACCGGTAGGCACTACACGGGCAGCAGCTTTGCGGCATGACAGCAATGACAGGACTGGGGACACCCGAGGGCAGCAGAAACAGGGGGAATGGGTGTCCATACAGTTCATATGGGCCACTCGGAGCACCACAGATAGGCATGGGCCAGGTCCATGGTGCATAGTGACCACAGTGGTGGTGGTGCTGATGCTGTGGGGGGCTTGTCAGCTGTTGTGGCAGGTTGCTTTTGCGATGGTCGGGATTCCGGCTGTCGCTGTGCGAGTATCAGGATTGTGTTGTCGCTCTGACACCGTGCTTCCCTGCTTTTAGTTTCAAGAGATATTGAGCTCAACCTGGCCCTTCCCCATCTTCTCCTCTCTCCAAAGGTTTGAGAATGGCCTATGTCAACATCTGCAGCCTTCTCCCTAAGACTGATCTACTCAAATCAGTTAAGGTTAGCCTTATACCTGATGTATTGGTGATCTCAGAATCCTGGCTCTCTTCTAAGGTCCCTGATTCCTCTGTTGCTGTCCCATGTTACACCATTTTTCATCAGGTTCGAGCAAAGAGGGGTGGTGGCATAGCTATCTACCTTTCCTCAAACATTCAGTTTGAGTCTGTGATCTCGATCTCTATCCCCTCTGTCTATGAGATGCTTCTTCTCAAACTCTCCTTCCCCTTCTCTTCGCATATATTTATTGCTGGTGTCTACTGCTGCTCTGCATGTCCCCTCCTTCAGTAACAGAATTACTCACTTCCATCTCCTCCCAGGCCTCCTCTGGTGAATTACCCATCCTAGGGAATTTTTTATTTAAATTGACTCTCCCCCCCTTCATAAATTTAGCTTTAATGTGAAGTCCCTCATTATAACTCAGCTGATTCCTGTCTCTCCTTACATAAATTTCAAATCTCAAAATCATTCCCTCTTGGACTGGGTCCTTTCCTCCCACCCTCATTGTATAGTGGATGCTAACTCCCTCCTGTTGCCCTCAGTAACATCCATATGGTCTACTTTGTGTGCAAAATTCACTGGGGTCCAGACATTCCATTCACCAGGCTTGTTATCCTGCCTTTATGCTGACCTGACAGCCACTGACTAATCCTCTATTTCTACAGCTGGCAATATGTATAATGCCCTCAAATTCTTCACCTCTAAATTTATGTATGTCTGGGATCATCATGCCCCGCCTTAGAAGAAGTTTGAGGTTCATATCTACCATGGATCTTAGCTGAGTTGCTGGCTTGTCACCATGTGCATAACCTTGCCTGGAGATCCTACAAATCTTCTGGCTCTACTTTTGACTTTACTAATTACCAGTTTCTTTGCAATACTTATATTAAAGCTACTGGACTTGCGAAGTCTGAACAATTCACATCCACACTCCAGAACAACCTTGATCATCCCTTTAAGTTCTGGAAGGTTATTCATGCAATTTTCTCTGCTCTGACTTTGTCCCGTCTTCCTGTTCTCAAGATGGGTGATACTCCTATCTTTAATAATGCTGCAAACGCCTACTCTTTCAAATCCTTTTTCATCTCCTGTCCCTGTTCACTCCTCTCATCCTCCTGTTCCTCCTCCTCTCCTCCCTCTCCCTGTCCTCTTCTCTTCTCTTCTCTTCTCTTCTCTTCTCTTCTCTTCTCTTCTCTTCTCTTCTCTTCTCTTCTCTTCTCTTCCCTCTCACTCATCTCCTCTACCTGTCCTACTGCTCCCTCCTCTTTCTTTTTCTTTTTCACCCATTACCCCAGCTGTGGCTTTTAAGGACCTCTTGACTCTGAATCCTCACAAGGAAGGGAGTCCTGATGGTCTTGTCCTTAGATTCCTATTTCTTTCTGCTCATGCTATTGTGCTCCCTATTACCTACCATCTCAACCTCTGTTTCTCCTTATCCTGTGTCCCTAACTCATGGGCATTGGCTACTGGAGTTGATTCCTACCTCCAGCCAGGGGTAATAGTAATGGTAATGGTCAGATGTCTCCCAGGTACATCGGCATGGAGAGACACTAACCGCATTGCTAAAATCATGCAGGAAGCAGAAGAAAACATAGACATCCTGGTACACATAGAGACTAATGATCTCACCAGCTGGTCAGTTGTGGAAACCAAGGAACACCTTACCAGGCTGGGAGATAAACTGTCATCCATTTTGTCCAACACATCCTTCTCTGAGATCCTGCCTGGGAGAGGGGGGCAGATGGATGGAAGGTCAGAGGAGGGGAGATAGGGGAGCTAAACATGTGGCTCAAGGGCTGGTGCCAGGAAAAAGGACACACATTTTTAGGTAACTGGCAACAGTTTTAGGAGTGAAAGTTCTTTAAATTCAATGGACTGCATCTGACTAAGGAGAGATTCAGTGCATTAGGGCAGAAGTTTGATGTATTTGCAGAATATTTAAACTACAAATGGGGGGATGGATGTAGCGCTCGATACATCGAATGGGAAGAACCACCCTCCCCCTCATCTAGTGAGCAAACAGAAGTTCAGCATGTTTGTAGTTCATGTGCATCACCAGGTAAGGAAAAAGGTCAGGCTCTCCATATGTCATGGAGAGGAAATGCCGGACCTCGCCCAACAACAAACACATTGAAATCTGTGCAATGGAAAATCATGTACACAAATGCCCGCTGTCTGGGAAGCAAGATCCCAGACCTGCAGGCAACAATGACAGAGGCTAAAGTGGACATAGTAGCCATTAGTGAGACATGGTATACCAGTAGCCACACTTGGGAGACTTCAGTACCCGGCTATGTACTGTTCAGAAGAGACCGAGGTGCAAAAAGGGTGGGGGGGAGTGGCCCTTTATGCCAATGAAAATATCAAAGCTACAGAAATTCGGAATACACATAAGGAGCCAGAAGAACTGTGGGTCACCCTGGAAACAGGAAATGGGACAGCCATACAAATGGGTTGTCTACAGGTCTCCAGACCAGGAGGAGGACATAGACACATTACTGTTAGAAGATATACAAAACATGACAGCTAAAGGGGAGGTTCTGCTAATGGGAGACTTCAACATGCTAGATACAGATTGGTCAATACCAGCAGGAACATCTACCAGAACAAGACACGTAGTGGATTCTCTGCAGGGGGAGGGCCTCAAACAACTGGTACAACAACTCACAAGAGACAGGGCTATCCTAGATCTAGTACTGACTAACTGGGGAAGGATCACAGATATCCAGGTAGATGATCACCTTAGGGCCAGTGACCATCACATGGTGTGGTTCAATTTGGCCACTGGAACTAAATAATCACATTCCAAGGCAAACATATGAGACTTCAGAGGAGCTGACTTTGATAAGATGGCCAACAGAGTTAAGCTAGCCCTGGCAAGAAGAAATACAGGTGAGGGAGTATAGGCAAAGTGGGCAAGCATTAAGGATGCAATACTTGAAGCAACATCCCATTGTATTAGGGAGAAAGGCAAGGGCAAAAGAAGGAGGAAACCACTTTGGTTTTAGAAAACAGTAGCAGAAAAGATCAGAGCCAAAAGGCTAGCCTTCAGGAAATATAAGGTAATGCAGAGGGATGAAGATAGGGAGGCATACCAAACTTCCCTAAGGGAAGCAGGGAAGGCAGTAAGGCAGACAAAGGCCCACATCGAGGAAACAATAGCATGGACAGTAAAAGAAGGGGAAAAGACTTTCTATAGATACATTAGTGAAAGGAGAAAGTCCAGAGGGGGTATTGCTAAGATCAAAGGGTATAAGGGGAGTGTGTGGAGGAGGACTAAGGAGAAGCATCTATCCTAAAGAGATACTTCTGCTCAGTATTTACTGAGAAGAATGTAGGGCAGGGCCCACAGCTCAGCACCATGGACACAGTGGGGAGGGGAGGTGTGCACAAGTCCCTTCACAGAAGAAAGGGTCCTACAAGAGTTCGCTAAGCTTAGGCTGGACAAGGCAATAGGACCTGATGGCATACATCCCAGGGTATTAAAGGAGCTGAGGGTGGAGCTAGCAGAGACATTATCAGACCTGTTTAGTGAGTCTCTAAGCACAGGAGAGGTCCCAGAAGACTAGAGAAGGGCTCAAGTGATCCCGCTCCACAAGAGTGGTAGAAGGGGAGGAGGTAGGGAACTACAGACCAGTCAGTCTTACCTCAGTAGTGGGCAAGATTATGGAGGCACTCCTTAACAAAAGGATAGTGCAACACCTGGAATCCATAGGAGCACAGGATCCAAGACAGCATGGGTTTGCAACAGGAAGTTCCTGTCAAACTAATCTCATAGATTTCTTTGACTGGGTAACCAGAGTGGTGGACCAAGGTGGTGCAGTTGATGTCACCTCCCTTGACTTCAGCAAAGCTTTTGATACTGTTCCACATAGAAGATTGATTAATAAGCTGGGTAGGCTCGGGGTGGGTCAGAAGTTGGTCAATTGTGTGGCAAACTGGTTGGCGGGCAGAAAACAGGGAGTGGTGGTAAATGATATACAGTCAGAAGAGATGCAAGTCACAAGTGGGGTACCTCAGGGATCAGTCCTGGGGGCAGTCTTCTTCAATATCTTCATCAGTGACATTGCAGATGGACTGAAGGGTAAGGCTTGCCTGTTTGCAGATGACACCAAGATCTGCAACAGAGTGGATGATCCAGATGGGGTGGGTAGAATGAGAAGAGATCTGGATAAACTGGCAAAATGGTCAGAAGAGTGACAACTGGGGTTTAACACAAAGAGGTGCAAGATCATGCACATAGGGTAGAGAAACCCTGAAGCCACCTACAGGTTGGGAGGGGAGTTGCTGGCAATCACAAGGGAAGAAAGAGACTTGGGCATCATCATCACAGATGACCTGAAATCATCCAAGCAGACCACTAAAGCAGTAGATAAGGCTAGAGGGATGTTGGGGTGTATTAGTAGGGGTATCACAAGTCATAAGAGAGAGGTAATAATCCCTCTTTATAAGATACTAGTTAGGCCCCTTCTGGAGTACTGCATGCAGTACTGGAGGTCACACCTGCACAAGAACATTAACAAAATGGAGGCAGTCCAGAGAAGGGCAACCAAAATGGTGCAGGGACTGCATCAGAAAACATATGAGGACAGATTAACGGAGCTCAATATGTATACCCTAGAGCAAAGGAGGGAGAGAGGTGATATGATTGAAATATTCAAACATCTTAAGGGTATTAACAAGGTGAAAGAGTCTAACATGCTTCAATATAAGAAAAATAGCAGGACAAGAGGACACAGCATGAGGTTAGAGAGAGGGTGATTAAGGGGTAATGTGAGGTAGTTCTTTTTCACAGAAAGGGTGGTGAATGCATGGAATAGCCTACCTCAGGAAGTGGAGGATATGAATATAGTGCAGGGCTTCAAACAGGCATGGGATAGGCATAAGGGAGCAATACAGATGAGTATGAATACATAGGCCATGGACAGAGTACAAGCCTATGGCACATTTATAAGGTAGAAAAATTGGGAAGACTGGATGGGCCTTGCGGTCCTTATCTGCCATTAACTTCTCTGTTTCTATGTTTCCTAAAGGGGATGACATCACTTCCCTTTTAACCTATCTCTCTCCTTCCTACTCTGGCTAAGCACCAAGAACACCTTGTTCTATCCCACTTCTCCACTTTTCTTGACTTAACCTGCTTCTTCATTCCTTTACAATCTGGCTTTAGATAGTCACATTCCACTTTCACCTCTCTCCTCCAGCTCACTGATACTATCCACTCTGGCATGGATCAGGGCCTTGTCACCTCTGTCATTTTTATTGTTTAGCCAAAGCTTTCGACAAAGTAGCCCATCTCATTCTCCTGGACAAGCTTAAGGCAGCTGGACTCTCAGCTTCCTCAGGTGAATGGTTCTGCTCCTACCTTGAGGGCAGGTTGCAAGCTGTTCATATTGGAGATTCCTCCCCTTCCACCCCCCCCCCCCATTCTGTCAGTTTAGGCATCACCCAAGGATCTGTCTTGGGCCCATTCTTTTCTCCATTTTTATAAATGATCTCCCCAATGCCTACTCCTCTGTGTCAATCCATATATATATATATATATATATATATATATATATATATATATATAGAGAGAGAGAGAGAGAGAGAGAAAGAGAGAGAGAGAGAGAGAGACATGATATGGTTCTCATTTCCTCTAGCTCCAGTACTTCTTACCTCATGAACCAGCTCCAACTGGACTTTAACATCATCCAGCTGTGGTTCTGAGATAATCAATTATCCCTCAATGCTAAGAAAACAGTCTCCATGACTTTTGGCACCAGACAGATGCTTGCTAGAATCCTCCCATTTCTTCATTTCATACTCTTGATGGTGCAACTATTGAAGATGTCTCCTCCTCCTTCAACTACCTCAGGGTCTGGCTAGATCACCACCTAGATTTTTCTGTCCATGTAGATGCTATCAACAAGAAGCTCCACCCCAAGCTTTGTGTGCTATACAGAAATAAGAGAAGCATTCTGCTTTCTGCACACAGAAAAATCCTCACTAAGATGATTCTTCCCATTTTTAACTACAGAGACATTGTTTATAGTGCTGCTCTTAAGTCCACTTTAGCTACATCGGACCCTCTATTTCACCTCTTCTGTCATTTTGCACTTGACAAACTCCTAGGTACACATAATTATACCTTGTATTCCTCTGTCTCATGACGTCTCCTCTCTTGATGTCAGGTGACTTACCCACTGTGCTTCCTTCATCTCCAAATTTTGGTTTGGCTCCCTCCCATCACATCTTGCCTCTCTCTTTTCCTTCCCCATTCATTATCTTACTCCCATCACAATGGTTGTTCTCACTCTGTTGCTGTCTTTCAAATGAAATCTATTGCTGACCAAGCTGCCCTTTCATTCTGTTTCCCTAATGTATGCGGTCCTCTTCCCACTTCTATACGGTCTGCTCCTTTCTTTCCTGCTCTAAAACCTCTCCTCTGTGAGTTCTCTATTCACTCCTGCAGTTGCTTCTGACATTGGGCTGGACTCCTATTCACCTGTAACACACCCAACATTTACATCAGCACTACCCCACTACCCTAGTGTCAGTCATTCTCTCTGTTCCTTATTTTGTTCGATTGTGTTTATGCAACTGGATAAGATGATGCTTGTGTGACTTGATTTACATTGTGGCTTTCTGCCTATCTATCCGTGGGGTATACCACCTTATTAGGGGTACGATGCAAGGAACCCTAGAGTAGGGTTCCCCATCTAGGTGCCATGGGAATGATTCTGTCAGCTAAAGGTAGCTCAGGAAGAAGCCCATGGGGAAGAGAGATGAGCCACTGGAGGAGGAGGATGAGGAGGGGTGGATGGTAGGGCAAAGAGAAATGAATCCTGGGAAGGCCCAGAGTGAGTTACCTTAAGAAACCTGATGGGGAGCGATGTAGCTGCTCTGCCCAATCGAATCTCAGGCTTACAGCCTTCCCATTCGATTGCACTTACTCAACTGGATAAGATGATGTTTGTGTGACTTGACTTACATTGTGGCTTTCCACCTCTCTGTCCGTGGAATATACCACCCTATTAAGGGTACAACACAAGGATCCCTAGAGGGTGGTTCCCCCACTGTGGGTGCTGTGGGAATGATTCTAATGGCTAAAGGTAGCTTAAAAAGAAGCCCAAAAAGAATACCCAATTGGGTGTCGAGCATCGAAGAGGCAAGGATGATGAATGAATAAATCCTGAGAAGATGATTAAAGGTGGACTTCCTAAGGAGAGAGGGAAAAGCCGGGGCCACCATCCACCTCCATCCAACAGTGGACGCTAACTAATTAACCTAAGAAAGCACTAACCCTAATATTATGACCATTGGCATGGAGGAGAGGAAAAAAAACCTTTGAGGAGGAAACCTCTGGGGATCCAATGCCTAGGTTGCCTTCCCTCCAGGCTGATGACATTTGATTTAAGGTTGTATGCCACTAAAGACAAAGATATGAGTAGGGAAGATGATGACGGAATAGGAAGAAAACCCGAAAAAGAAAGCACAGACAATGACAGAGAGAAGCCGCGAAGGCATTAAAGGTTGAAGAGGAGACTGGAAAGGAACCTGAAACTGAACTTGAACGATGGTGGAGAGCAGCATAGATCAAAGAAGGAACATGAGGCAGCATGGACCCGAGAGGGGAATGCTCAAGTAGTCAATAGGAAGGAAGGAATAGACCCATGTAGAAGCCAGAGGAGCAAGGATATCCAGATGCACTCATGAGAAGACTGAGGATGAAGAAGACTAATGTTGAGCACCACATGAGTGCTCGATGAGGACGAGGGTATGGGACGATGATGGAGTGAAGCCATGATTGGATGGAGTCCTGATGGCTGGTCTGAGATAAGGCATGGTGAATGATGGCCAGAGTCATGAACCTGAGACATGTAGCAAGAGGGCTGCAGATCGATGAGGAGGCATATAAGACATGATAGGTATGCCCAAAAGAAATAACGATTGCAGGCCAGTTGGAGTCAGGAGGAAGGTGAGACCGCAGTGTGAGGGTGCTGGGAGCACAGCACGTGAAAATGGCAGATGGTGAGAACTGCAGGGGAGGGCAGACTGAGAACCTGGGATCAGACTGAGCAAATGAGAACAGGATCTGGCACCAAGTGAAGCAATGGAAATGGGTAGAACCCGATGGCAGACTGAGAGAAGGATAAGAGCAGATGACAATTGAATGAAACTTGGATGAATCTGCCACAAACTAGGAGGCAAGCACCAAGAGACAAATAAGGGTGAGAGGAGGGAGGCAAAGGGGAAGGAATGGAACCAGATACTCTCAACAAGAAAACATGCTTTTATTTTTTGAGTAGCATTGTAGCTGCCATGTATGTGAAACCATTGGACAGGATTAGCATGTACAAACCACAATAGTTTCGTCAGTCTCAGTGGTCTCAAGCCTGACAGCCAAATAGGGTACATCATCACAATGCACCAGCTCTCAAATTATGCACTTTTCAGTGAAAGTCAGACTCAGATCTCCTCATTGGTCTCCCATGCTAGAAATGCACTCCAAAAAACAGGTGCTTCCACATCTATCGTGTTCTGAAGAATGTACTTCTTAGAGAGAGGAAGCACGAGGTCTAACGGGAATAAAAGTGACAGGAAAGGAAAACATAACAAAATCAGCTGCTATCCCTGTAAAGCATGTAGCCTAAATAACAAAATGGACAAACTTCAAGTTGTACCCAGATCCAGACTTAACATTGACATGACGTTTATGACAGAGACATAATTTGCAGCTGTGGAGAAGAGGAGCCGCAGTGCTGAGGAGGCAGAGCGAGCGAGAGCAAGCCACACTGCAGAGAAGCTGTAGCACTGAGCCATTAGCGAGAATGGACTGCAGAGAGACCATCCCCTAGGTGTCCACATGGGGAGAATGGGAGGAAAAATGCTGCCAGGAAGGCTGGTTGGGAGTAGTGGTTCTGGGGAAATGGAGCACTGGGGAAAGGCGTCACACCCAGGAGTGCCGAGCAGCAGGCTATGAGGAAGGACCGGTAGAAAAATGAGGTATGCGGCTGGAAGGGGCCATGCTAGAACTCAGAGTAGCAGTGGAGCATCCTGAACCACTCAGAATGGGGGGCAGGAAATGGATGCCCAACATGCCAGGAAGGAAGCAAAACGGAAGGGAGAAGGAGTGGCCAGAGGTGCGAGGAAAACAAAACAAAGCAGAGTGATGGGAGGTGGTGCCTCTAGCTGCCAAGAGAAACAAATCCTGGGAAGGCCAGGGTGAGTTACCTTAAGAAGCCTGATGGAGGAGTGATGTAGCTACTCTGCCCAATTGAACCTCAGGCTTACAGCCTTGCCATTGTGTTGATTACTGTTTAATGTTCTTTTGCCTGTTCCACAATTCACTATATGGTAATTTACTGCTTGTCAGCATCTCTCTTCCTCTCCCCCCAGGATGCATCTGAAAATGAGCTGATACCAACTCAGTATGTCTTTCCTAGTATGCATACATACATACATTCATAAAAATAATAATAATAACCTTTATTTGTTTCAAGCACAATTCAACATGTACCAAAGCACTTTTACAGAATATAAAAACCTTTAAACTATAAATATTTGAAATCCAACATAGAAGCAGCTTCCATAAATTAATTGTCAGGAAAGGCAAGTGAAAAAAGGTAAGTTTTGAGTGCTGATTTAAAGCATTTCACAGTCAGGCACCACCTTACCCGATGAGGTAGAGAATTCCACAGGGTAGGAGCTGCAAATGCAAAAGCTCGAGCTCATGAGGTCTTCAAACGTACCCTGGGAATCTCCAGCAATCCCTCATCAGCGGAGCAGAGCGGTCAGAGGGGGAAGTAGGGATATAGAAGCTCTTGCAGGTAACTTGGTCCCTGTCTGTGTTGGGCTTTATAGGTCAGCAAGCCGACCCTGAAGGTGATCCACCACTGAAGTGGCAGTCAGTGCAACCCATGCAGGACAGTAATGACATGACTAGATTGAGAAAGCCTAGTCAGCAGCCTGGCCACAATGTTTTCTACTAGCTGCAAGCAGTGGATATCAACTTCCAGTAGTCCTAGGTACAGGGTGTTGCAGTAATCAAGGCGGGAGGTCACAAAGGTGTGGACCAATGTCGGAAGGTCACCGGGCGGAACCAGGTACTTAATCCGGGCAATATTCCTCAGATGGAAAAAAATTAGGTCTTGACGACGGATGACACCTGAGATTTCAGAGTCAACCCCTCATCAAAAATAATGCCCAGACTTTGCACCCATTCAGAGGTCATCAGCTGGCTACCACCAAGCAAAAGCCCAGAGGTCTGCCCAGTCGAAGACCCCCCTACCCGACAGCCTGGGTCCACCATCAAAACCTCAGTTATGTCAGGATTCATCTTGAAGCAGTTGGCACTCATCCAGTCCTGGATCTTGGAGAGGCAGTTGTTAAACACTGAGACAGCATCATTCCATTTGGGAACAAAGGACATGTATAGCTGAGTATCATCTGCATAGCAGTGAAAACTCAGACCATACCACCTTACAATGTCTCCCAATGGCAGCTTATAAAGCACGAATAACATAAGTGAAGGGCCTTTTTAACCCCAAAATTGGGGGCATGGGCCCCCTCAGTTTATGCTGATGCCCCCCACTGTTTCCACCCAGCCTTCCTTTAATTTTTGGGCTTAAACAGTTAGTAAAGTAACTTACTTTACTCAGTTTATTGACTGTTTAAGCTCCAAAATTAAAAGAAGGCTGGGTGGAATTAAGTAACACAAATCGGAAACACACACAGGCTAGCAGGCTAGCAGCATAGCTGCGGCATCAGCTTAAGCCCTCCCTGCTCCCAGAATGAAATGTGACTCATTGTGCCAGCCAGCAGCCCTAACTCTGCTCCGCCTCCATCCCACCCGCTCCAGCGCTCCTCCTACCTCGGCAGTCTCTCGGCAACATGGCTTGATTTCCTGAGAGCAAATCCAATTCCCCAGAGTCCCTCCAGTCTGAGACCTGATCACATGGAGCAGAGGTGATACGAAATAACCATCATGTCGGGTTGGGCACCACCACAGCTCAGAGATTGTCAGAGGGACTTAGAGCAGAGAGAGATAAAGGACTTATTCTTGCTCCAGTCAAGTGCGGCCATGTGTGCCGGCAATCACTTTGACTGGAGCAGGTGTGGGCTGGAGGTGGAGCTGGATGACTTTGTCTTAGAGCATGGTCATCGTCATTCATTTTGTGAAGACAGCATCTAGTCAGGAGGATGAGTATCCGGATCCATTCCTAAACAAACTACAAAGTTAAAAAAATATATAAAAACACCCGCAGCATCCATCTAGATTTGAGATACTGACTTAGTGTGTATTGGAATTGTGTAATTTTCTTTCTTTGTTTGCTGAGGAAGCGGCTGGACCGCGGGTCTGAAAATAGGAGGGAGAGAGAGAGAGAGAGAGAGAGGTCCTGACTGGGAAAGGAAGACAGAGGCTGAGAGGGAGTGGTGTGGAATGGTGTCGATCACAGGACCACTCAGCTGAGGCAGGCTGCAGCTCATGAGAGAGCCTTGGAGAAGGGAGTGGAGACTCGCTGGACAGAGAGCAGCAGGAGGAGTGGGAGCCCAAGCTGCTGTGTTAGCAGCCTGCAGTGCAGCAGCAGCACTAGTATTATTTACTTGCTGCCTGGATAAATGGGAGGTGGAAGTGGGTGCAGCAACACAGGGGCAGAGTACTACTAGTCTGCTGCACTAGTAGTGTTGCAGCTTGCAGGCCACAGTTTAAGACCCCCCTCCAAAAAAAAAAAAAAAGATATGGCACAACTAAAAGGGGAGAGAGAAGAGGAGAAGACAGACAAGGTCTGAATTTACAGGGAGGAAGGGAGTCAGAGTGCAGCAGGTGCCAGCAGGAGCTGAGCAGGCTGTGTCCTGCATGCAGATATAGATAAATACCAAAACAAACAAAAAAAGATTTCAATAATGTAGAGGAGTAACTCAGAGGGGAGAGGAGGCGGAGAGACAGAGACTCGTGAAAACAGCAGCAGGTGGTGGAGCCGAGCAGCCTTTGTCGAAGAGCTGCTGCTGCAGATTATTGTTTTATTTTAATTCCTTGCCTATACCATCACTAGTTACTTGAATGCCTAATGCCTACAGCTTTGGGGTAGCCCCTGCCCCAGAAAAAATTAGTTGATTGCCGCATGGCTACAGTCCTGGGGTTTGTAGCCCCACAAAAAAATAGGCAGAATTTTTTTTTTATTTGCCTACTACTGTCAGAAATTACTCAGTTACTTACAGACTTGGGATATTATAGCCACAGAATAAAGTAAATATACAGGGTTTGTTGTTTGCCCATTGCCCACCACTGTCAGTAATTATTTGATTGTTCACAGTCTTGGGGTATATAGCACCAGAACAAAAAAAGGCAGTTTTTTATTTGCCCAGTACCATCACAGGTTACTTGGTTGATTACAGACTTGGGATATAGCCCCAGAATAAAGTGAATAGGCAGGGTTCGTTGTTTGCCCTTTGCCCACCAGTGTCAGTAATTATTTGATTGCTCATGGTCTTGGGGCATATAGCACCAGAACAAAAAAGGCAGTTTTTTTTATTTGCCTCTTACCATCACAAATTACTTGATTGATAACAGACTTGGGATATAACACAGAAATAGGTAAATAGGCAAGGTTTGTGGCTATAGTTACTCGCTATCCTGCCTATGTGGGTACCACCATAGAATTATAAATCATCACATTTATTAATGTGGCCTACAACAAACAAAACAAAATGAGTCATGACATTAGGTCTTTCTTTAATATGGGAACAGCCAGCAAAAGGCCAGGAATAAGTTCTTCATCAGCATCCTCTTCATCTTTGAATGAGACTATGTGTACAGACATAACTGATGACAATGCATCTTGTAATGAGCAAACAAGTGAGACAGTGAGTCATTGAGTTGACAGTATTAGTACTGCTAGCACTACTAGTGCTAGCATTGAACATTCTTGTACTACCGCCTCTATTGAGTTAGACTTGTCCCAAGCCCTTCCAGTACCTGACCTTGATCATAGTTGCCCATTGGCTAATGGGCAACTAGTCTATGAGGGATCTCTCATCGCTGAGACCCTTAACAGTTACTTTACGAACCTGGATGCATACAGCGGGGACCCCTGACAGGAGGTGGAGGTGGCTGCAGAAGCCCTGGACCTTGACCGCCCTCCGTTTCACCTGAGGCTTGGTCAGGAAGGGAGGTTTTACCACCTTAAATCCCTACAATCGAGAGGATCTGGGGAATTCGATGGGATCCAAACCAGAATCCTCAAGGAGGGAGCCCCAGCTCTAGCTAAACCCCTAACCTGGCTGATCAACCGTCCATAATGGAGGGGTCTGTACCCAAGCTTTGAAACAGGCTCTGGTGATTCCTATACAAGGGAGAATCAGCAGAGCCCATTGAGAACTACAGGCCCTATCTCTTTGTGTGCCATAGCAAAGTACAGAGAAGCTAGTCTACTCCCAACTCCGTGACTACCTAGAAATCCACCGGCAATCTCTCACCATCGCAGCACGGGTTCAGGCCACATGGGACGGACGCTGCACTATCTATATTCTCTACAGAAGTACTGAGCAATAATGACGGAGGGGTCAGCACAGGGGTGGTCTTCATTGACCTATCTAAAGCTTTCGACTTGGTAAATCACAACCTCCTTCTTCAAAAGATGCGCTCTCTTGGCCTTGACACCCACTCACTGGGATGGTTCAAGAGTTATCTCTCTGGACGCACCCAGAGGGTTAAGTGGGGACAATAAAGTCTCCAAGCTAGCCCTACTCAAAGAAGGGGTACCACAAGGGTCAATCTTCAGCCCCCTTCTCTTTACACTGTACATAAATGATCTGCATAAACACTGCGGGAGTAGCAACGCCATCCAGTACGCGGATGATGCAGTCATTTTTAGAGCTTCCCCTAACTTACCAGAGTTGCAGACAGCCCTCCAAGAAGACATCCATCAGTTGGAGGACTGGCTCACTCTGAACAAAATGGTTTTAAACACCAACAAAACGAAGGTAATGCTCTTTGGCCCTAGATCCCTGGGAACAGAGAGGTCACATCTTCTTCAACTCTAGTCCAGGGGGGGTGCAAAACTTGAGGTGGTCACCTCCCACCAAATACCTTGGCCTACCTGGACCAAGGCCCCACACTAAAAATCATGTAGATCAAATCACCAAAGCCATCCATGGGAAACTTGGCATCCTTTATAGACTAAAGGACCAGATCATCCCGGAAGCTAGGGTAGCCATTGCCACTAGTGTACTCCTCCCAAAGCTCACATACGTGGCCCCGATCCTCCAGGGCGTGGCCGTGATGGAGTTAGGAAGGCTGCAGACCTTGTACAATAAGATAGTCCGCTATGCCACCATGTCTCACCCGAGGACTCACCACTGTGAGGCCCAATCCAGGCTCAGGTGGCCGTCTCTGGATGCTCACCTCTCCTACCCAACCCTCTGCCTTACATTCAAGCTACTGGGTCCCTCACCTCCCCCCAGCCTGGATGGGCTCGTCAGGATGAAACCCAACCCACGGTGCCTGCGCTCATCAGGCCAAACTCTCCTCGCAGTTCCCAGGATTAGGACTAAAGCCGGGTCTAGGTCCTTTGCATACACAGCCCCTTCCACCTGGAACAACCTCCCCTTGGAGGTACGGGAGGCTGAGACCGTTACCAGCTTCCGGACTAAGCTTAAGGGACACCTGCTCAACAGGAGCATATGTCTTTGCTACAAGTACCTGACCACACTGCCACCTGGGTAGCTCAATAGACCCTCCCTACCTCCATCCTGGCAGTATAACAGTCCTCCCCTTCAGATGGGGTGCACTTATGTCCCAAATCTATCCCCCTTCCAACTTGTCCACGCAGCAGTTAACCTTAGGTCTTTAGCTGCTGCTCACTATTCCAGAGCACTTTTAATCGAATCAATAATTAGTGATGTTTAATGTTTAATGGTCTCATTATTTGTAAATTCTATGTCCTTACAGCCTGCATGTCTTCCACTACCTGCTGCCCGTAAACATATGTATTCTTACTGTTAAAAACTATTCAATCTCCTGACTGTACTGATCTGTTACCTGTATGTTGTTGTTTTCACCCGGGTCGCCCCTGAAAAAGGGACCTTTAGGGGCCCAGCGGGCCTACCCGGTCATCAAAATTCAATAAATAAATAAATAATAACCCCCCTACTGATCTTCACAATCAAGAAAAAGGCCCCACTCAACCTATAAGTAATTTCAGTTTCAAAATGTATGTAGGTAAGAAGTGGAGCTTTAGCCATCACTGGTACAAAGATTTCTGTTGGTTGGAGCATAGCTGTGAAAAACAATACAATCTGCTTTGCATGTAGATGCTTCATGCATGGGCAGGGATGTGCTGATGAAGATTTTACTACTCAAGGGTTTCAGAACTGGAAAAAGGCACTGGAGAAATTCAGGGCACACATGTCAAGTCACTCTCATAGAAGTTCAATGGCTGCTTGCTCTGCATATACATGCACACAAGAAATGGGTAAAATCATGGTGCAGATAGACAAGGGCAAGGTTAGGGAAATTCAGCAAAGAAGAGATTACATGAAAAGACTAGCAGAAGTCACTCTACATTTGGGTCGGCTAGGGTTACCTTTCCATGGTCACACTGAGGATGAGACAAGTGTTAATAAAGGAAACTTCAGGGAGACTTTAGACTTTATTAAAAAGTTTGACAGAGTTCTCCAAGTTAATGAGTCCATCCCATCAAATGCAACATGCCTATCTGCGGAATCACAGAATGGTCTGATTCAGTGCACTGCACAGATGAAATTGTGCAGGAAGCCAAAAATGCTGAATTTGTATCAGTTTTATGTGATGACTCTCAAGACATTTCATGTCAGGAACAAATGAGTGTATGTGCCAGATATGTTCATGACCATAAACTGGTAGAAAGTTTTCTATGTTTCATTAAAGTCTCAGAATTGGATGCAAGGGGATTGTGTAGTAACATTAATGACACCTTGAAAAAATGTGATATCTTTGAGCCAGATGTTACTTTTGTTGCCCAAGCTTATGACAGTGCAAGTGTCATGAGTGGTCATCTCAATGGTGTTCAGGAACTCTTCAAAAAGGACCACCCTCATGCTGTGTATGTTCACTGTTATGCACATAAGTTAAATCTAACTCTTGTGGAATCATGTCGGTGCATTCCTGAAGTAAAAGATTTTTTGAATTGGTGCAATGCTTGCATACATTCTTTTCAACATCTGTTGTGCACAGTGACAAACTGAAACAAGTACAAGAAGAAATGGGACTTGACAGAACATTCAAGGTCACAACTCTGAGCAGCACTAGGTGGGGATGTCAGAAAAGAGCTATGAGAGCACTGAAGTGTACATATGAATCCTTAATCTCTTATCTCTCGCAGTGTGACCATAGTAATACGCCCAAAGCACAGGGACTTTACATCTTCTTGATGTCATTCAACACTGTTTTTTGTCTTTTCCTGTTTGATCACATTTTCAGATTTGCAGAAGGACTCCACAACCTACTGCAGACTGAAGATCTTGATCTTACCAGTGCTGGCATTGCAGTAGAAGCATTTATTGATACTCTAGTTTCATTCCAAAATGAAGACAAATGTAAAGAATTACTTTGTGAAGCAACAGCATTTGCTGTACCACTAAACATATTTCCTGACACTGCAACAGAACAAAGGATCCATCCATGACGTACCCATCACTTAGCAACTCATTTTGATGCATATAGTATGTCACTGCCAGAATAGTTAGGGAACAGCAGCCAGTTATAGCAGAAACAGATTACCAAACTAAAATTTACTGTCCAGTGTTAGATAACATGATTTCAGAATTGAGATGGCAATTCTCAAAAGATGGGGTAGACCTACTGAAAACAGTTCAGACTTTGAAACCAACAAGTCCTTTATTTTTAGATAAGACAACACTAAATGTAATGTGCAATCTTTATGGAGTACAACTTCTTGAAGAAGAATTGTTTGTAGCACAAAGGTTTATTGAAAGGTTGCCTGCTGAAAACTCCCTATGGAGCATTTCTTCATTGCTTGACTCACTGCCACTGGCTATGTTTCCTGGCATCCACCAGTTGGGTGCTATTGCATTTACCATACCAGTCACTACATGTTCATGTGAATGATTCTTCAGTGCTCTAAAACAAATAAAGACATACCTGAGAAACACAATAGGTCAGGACAGACTAACTGGTCTTGCTACATTAGCAACTGAGGGTGAGGCCACACAACTAATAAAGGTAGGTGAAGTAATTAACAGATTTGCCAAATTGTCAAACAGACATGTTGATCTTTTGCTTCCTGCTACAGCCAGCACTGCAGAAAATCCCTAAATTATATAACAGGTTAGGATCTAACAGTTCATAAAGTCTGAGACAAATAACTATTTCAGTGGTTCAAGTCATGTTCTGTGTTGCAGGGTGTTCAGTTACTAATTCCCTGTGTTTGGCTTGATGCACATTACATACTGTAGCTTGCTTCTAAAGTTCACCCTTTGCCACATATTCTTCTTTGTTCTAATTTCTTCCAATGGTCAAATCCCCCCAGTGTCCCACCCAGCACCATGCCACATTTGGTTTTGAATAAAAAGAAAAGCTAATCATTACTTAAGACTGTTTTCCTTCGGTCTTTGTGTGCAGATAGTTCTGAGTCTAATGCAATAAGTATGTTCCCAGGTTATTACCCTTAGTCATCTGCTGTGTATTTATATCAGGGTTTCAGCTATGAAATTCCTGGTTCAACTTCAACTCACACCTGCTGTCAGTGCTGTGTATGTCACATCACCATTTCAGCTATGAAATCCCTGTGCTTGTCTTGATGCAAATTTCATAGCACATGGTTCTAAAATGCACAATTTGCCTGCCACCTAATTCTTCATAATTTCTTGCTGGAGTAAATACCACAGTTACCACCCCATGTCCAGCTCCAGGCACCATTTGGCTTGGGAAAAAGGTTGTTACTCTTTTTCTGTATGTATGTGTTTGTGAGTACTTCGTTCTCAGACAAACCAAGTATGTTCTGGTTCTCTACTTCAGGTGACCTGCCTGCTGTGTATTTCAGGGTTTCATCTACACAGAATCCCTATGCTTGTCTTACTGCAGATTTCATAGAACATGCTTCTTAATTCCACTATTGGTCTTTGGCACCAAATTCTTCAAACTTTCTTTAAGGGGCAAATAACCCCCTTCCCCCATTCCCAGGCAACATTTGGTTTTGGGGCAAAATGAAACTTGTTAATTATTGTTTGTGTTTGTCAGCACTTGGTTCTAAGACAAGGCAGTACACCAGGTATGTTCCACTTCCCTAGTTCAAGTCACCTGCTTTTTTCCCTAAGGATTTCAGCTACAAAATCCCTATGCTTGTCTTGCTGCAGATTTCACAGAAAATGCTTCTGAAATGCACGATTTTGCACCAAATTCTTCAAAATTTCTTCCAGGTGCCAATTCCCCCCGGACCCCCCATTTGGCTGAAGTCACTGATGAAGGCATGTACCCTCCACTTCTTGAACCCTGCTGGTGCTCCTGATGAAAGCACAGAGCTATGGGGGACCCCACATAGCAGGGCGAATGCATCAGAGGAATAAATTCCCGACACTACACTCTGAAACCTACCAGTCAGGAAAGAATGGAACCATCTGAGGACAGTCCTCGACAGTCCACAGATTATCTGCAGGCACTCCAGCAATACACCATGATCCATGGTGTCAAATGCTGCAGAGAGATCAAGGAGGACTAAGACGGAACAAGTCCTCCAATCTCTTGCTATCAGAATATCATTGAGCACCCAGACCAGGGTGGTCTCAGAGCTGTGCCTCTTCCTTAATCCCAACTGGAGAGGATCATAGATGTCATGGATGGTAAGATTGTCATCCAGCTGCAGCACAACCACCTTCTCAATAAACTTACCCTCACTGGGCAGGTTAGACACAGGTCTGAAGTTGGCAAAACAGTCCAGGTCAAGAGAAGATTTCATAAGGAGGGGAGCCACCACCTCCTTCAGGGAGTCAGGAAACTCACCTGTCTAAAGGGAACACTGGACTATCTCTGCCAGGACCGGGCTGATGACCTGAATGCACCCCACAAGGAGGCGAGTTGGGCCTGGGTCCAAATTATTGCAGGTCAGCCGAATACTCTGGATAATCCTCATGACATTCCCGATCATCACCTGATCAAAAACTGATCAACCAAACTGAGGTTCTGCAACTCCAACCGATCACCAGCCCTCCCCTTGGAATGGGCCATGAAGATCTCTGACTTAATATTGGTAACCTTATCTACAAAGAAGTGAGCAAACTCATCACACTTATATTGTGACAACACTCTCTGAACTTGTAGACAGGCTGCATTGCACAGTCTGTCCACAGTTCAAAACATAAAATCAAACTTTTGCTTTCATTTTCTTTCTTCTAATTACTCTGACCAGGTTATAAACCCAGCAACTTATCTGGAATGGATATAATTAACTGCAGGTACTGCAGAACACTTTTCAGAAGAGCAGTTTTACAGGATTTAGGACACTGTCCTACATGCTGGGCCATTGGAGATCTAAGGGCTCAGCTCCAGGCAGCATGGACAGAGATTGCATGCCTCATATTGCATATTCCCAAGGAAATATAAGAACCACCCACCATTTCCCCAACATCCAACAGAAGCACCTCGACTGCAGAGGGTAGTTGGTCCTGGAGGTTGGCAGGTGGTAAGGAGGGGCAAATCGGGTGCCCCATCATTCGGTGATCCCCACCATATCACCTCCACAAACCATATAAAAACTACAAACAGGTATATGCCTCTATCTCCAAAATCAAACAAAGGGGCAGAGGACTCTGCAGAGCAGGACACTGCAGCACAGGAGCTAGCACAACAAAACTCATTCAAAACAGGAACCAAAACAAAAAAGCAAAAAGGAAATCCAAAAAGCTTCTGATCATAGGAGAATCCATGATTTGGGGAGTTGATACATATCTCCAGCCAGGGGTAATGGTCAGATGTCTCCCAGGTACATCAGCATGGAGAGACACTGACCGCATTACTAAAATTGTTCGGGAAGCAGGAGAAAACATTGACATCCTGGTACACATAGGGACTAATGATCTCACCAGCCAGTCAGTTGTGGAGACCAAGGAACACCTGACCGGGCTGGGTGACAAACAATCATCCATTTTGCCGGCATCTCCTTCTCTGAGATCCTGCCAGTCTGGAAGAGGGGGGAGGATGGACAGAAGGTCAGAGAAGGGGAGATAGGGGAGCTAAACATGTGGCTCAAGGGCTGGTGCCAGGAAAAGGGACACAAATGTGTAAGGAACTGGCAACAGTTTTGGGAACAAAAGTTCTTTAAATTTGATGGACTGCATCTGAGTAAGGAGGGAGTCAGTGCATTGGGGCAGAAGTTTTACGTCTGTGCAGAATATTTAAACTAGAAAATGGGGAGGGTGTGCAGCACCCAGTACGTCAAATGGGAAAAACACTCATCCCCTCTCAGCTAGTGGTCAAACAGGAGTTCAGCATGTTTGTAGTTCATTTGCATCACCAGATAAGGAAAAAGGTCCAGCTCCCCATATGATGCACAGAGGAAATGCCGGACCTCGCCCAACAACTAACACATCAAAATCTGGCCAATGGAAAATCATGTACACAAATGCTCACAGTCTGGGAAACAAGATCCCAGACCTGTAGGCAATAATGACAGAGGCTAAACTGGACATAGTAGCCATTAGCGAGATGTGGTTTACCAGTAACCACACTTGGGAGACTTCAGTACCTGGCTATGTACTGTTCAGAAGAGATCAAGGTGCAAAAAGGGGGGGAGTGGAGTGGCCCTTTATGTCAATGAAAATACCAAAGCTGCAGAAATTCAGAATACACGTAAGGAGCCAAAAAAAGTGTGGGTCACCTTGGCAACAAGAAATGGGACAGCCATAGGAACTGGAATTATGTACAGGCCTCCAGACCAGGGGGAGGACATAGACACATTACTGTTAGAAGATATTCAAAACATGACAGCTAAAGGGGAGGTTCTGATAATGGGAGACTTCAACAAGCCAGATACAGATTGGTCAATACCAGCAGGTACATCTGCCAGAACTAGACACATGGTGGATTCCTGCAGAGGGAAGGCCTCAAACAACTGGTACAACAACCCACAAGAGACAGGGCTATCCAAGATCTAGTACTGACTAACAGGGAAAGGATCACAGATCTCCAGGTACAAGGTCACCTGAGGCCAGTGACCATCACATGGTATGGTTCAATTTGGCCACTAGAACTAAATCATCCCATTCCAAGGCAAAAATATGGGACTTCAGGGGAGCTGACTTTGATAAGATGGCCAACAGAGTTAAGCTAGCCCTGGCAAAAAAGAAATACAGGTGAGGGGGTACAGGCAAAGTGGGCAAGCATTCAAGATGCAATACTTGAAGCAACATCCCACTGTGTTAGTGAGAAAAGAAAGTACAAAAGAAGAAGGAAACCACTTTGTTTCTCAAAAACAGTAGCAGAAAAGGTCAGAGCCAAAAGGATGCCCTTTAGGAAATATAAGGGAACACAGCAGGATGAAGATAGGGAGGCATACCAAACTCCCCTAAGGGAAGCAGGGAAGGTAGTAAGGCAGGCAAAGGCCCAAACCAAGGAAACACTAGCACAAACAGTAAAAGAAGGTGACAAGACTTTCTATAGATACATTAGTGAAAGGAGAAAGTCCAGAGGGGGTATTGCTAAGATCAAAGGGGATAAGGGGGCTTGTGAGGAGGAGGAGGACCATGTAAAAGCATCTATCCTAAATAGATACTTCTGCTCAGTATTTACTGAAGAGAAGGTAGGGCAGGGCCCATAGCTCAGCACCATGGACACAGGGGGGAGGGTGGTGTGCACTAGTCCCTTCACAAAAGAAAGGGTCCTTCAAGCGCTCGATAAAATCAGGGTGGACCTGATGGCGTACATCCCAGAGTACTAAAAGAGCTAAGGGTGGAACTAGCAGAACCATTATCAGAACTGTTTAGTGAGTTTATGAGCCCAGGAGAGGTCACAGAAGACTGGAGAAGGGCTCATGTGATCCCACTCCACAAGAGTGGTAGCAGGAGGAGGCAGGGAACTATAGACCAGTCAGTCGTACCTCAGTAGTGGGCAAGATTATGGAGGCACTCCTTAAGGAAATGATAGTGCAACACCTGGAATCCATAGGAGCACAGGATCCAAGACAGCATGGGTTTACAAAAGGAAGGTCCTGTCAAACTAATCTCATAGATTTGTTTTGACTGGGTAATCAGAGTGCTGGACCAAGGGGGAGCAGTTGATATTGCCTACCTTGACTTCAGCAAAGCTTTCAATACTGTTCTACATATAAGATTAATTAATAAGTTGGGTAGGCTTGGGGTGGGTCAGATGTTGGTCAACTGGGTGGCAAACTGGTGGATGGGCAGAAAACAGAGAGTGGTGGTAAATGGTATACAGTCAGAAGAGATGCAAGTCACAAGTGGGGTACCTCAGGGATCAGTCCTGGGGCCAGTCCTCTTCAATATCTTCATCAGTGACATTGCAGATGGACTGGAGGGTAAGGTTTGCTTGTTTGCAGATGACACCAAGATCTGCAACAGAGTAGATGATCCAGATGGGGTGGGCAAAATGAGAAAAGATCTGGATAAACTAGCAAAATGATCAGAAGAGTGGCAACTGGGGTTTAATGCCAAGAAGTGCAAGTTCATGCACGTAGGGAAGAGAAACCCTGAAGCTACCTATAGACTGGGAGGGGAGTTGCTGGCAGTCACAAGGGAAGAAAGAGACTTGGGCATCATCATCACAGGTGACCTGAAATCATCCAAGCAGACTGCTAAAGTAGTAGATAAGGCTAGAAGTATGTTGAGGTGTGTTAGTAGGGGTATCACAAGTCAGAAGAGGAAAGTAATAATCCCTCTTTACAAGACACAGGTTAGGCCCCATCTGGAGTACTGTGTGCGGTACTGGAGGACACACCTTCACAAGGACATTCACCAAACTGAGGCAGTCCAGAGAAGGGCAACCAAAATGGTGCAGGGACTACATCAGAAAATATATGACGACAGATTAATGGAGCTCAATATGTATACCCTGGAGCAAAAGAGGGAGAGAGGTGACATGATTGAAACATTCAAACACCTTAAGGACATTAACAAGGTGAAAGGGTCTAACATGTTTCAATATAAGCAAAATAGCAGGACATGAGGATACAGCATGAGGTTAGAGGGAGGCCAATTAAGGGGTAATGTGAGGAAGTTCTTTTTCACAGAAAGGGTGGTGGATGCATGGAATGGCCTACCTCAGGAAGTGGTGGATATAAATACAGTGCAGGGCTTCAAACAGGCATGGGATAGGCATAAGGGAGCAATACAGATGAGTATGAATAGATAGGCCATTGACAGAGCAAAGGCCGATGGCACATTCATAGGTTAGAAAAAGAAATGCACAGACTAGATGGGCCTTGCTGTTCTTATCTGCCATCAACTTCTATGTTTCTATGTTTCTATGAAAGAGCTGAGCTGGTCGGTTCCATGCAGCGGTGATCTCCCCGGCCAGGAACTCTGCCTTCTTATGGTAGATCACCGATTGATAGTCCACATAATGGGACATCAATCTAAGTCTGTTTGCATCAAGGCCAGATTTCCACCAGTGATGCTCCATCCTTCGCCCCTCTCTCTCCTAATCTCCCTAAAGTTCCCATCAAACCAAGGGGACTGAGGGCAAAGAGTGAGGGGGCAAAGGCGAACAGGAGCAATGGAATCCAGAGCCACCACCACAGCCTTATTATAGGCCTGTAGTAGGTTGTCTGGACCCTTGCTTGTAGTCGGAAGTCCCGATGGATCCACCAACCACCAACAGGCCATCTGGGGTCACACCCATTAATGGGTGGTACCGGACCATCTCCAAAGGGGCAGGCCTATAGGGGAGAGCTTGGAAATTTATTTATTTAGCTTTTCTTAACCAGGTAAGCAAGTAAACAAAACAGATGCCTATTTTCAGGTGTGACCCGGGAAATTGAACCTGATAGTGTGAGGGTCAGACCAACCGACCGGTTTCACCATGAAGTCAGAGGTTTCCATTTCCAGTA
This sequence comes from Neoceratodus forsteri, assembly GCA_016271365.2. Lineage (NCBI taxonomy): Eukaryota > Metazoa > Chordata > Ceratodontiformes > Ceratodontidae > Neoceratodus > Neoceratodus forsteri. Next base: position 1,635,120,761 of record CM057456.1, on the reverse strand, counting down.
GGAAGACCAGATCCAGAGAATGACCAGAATTATGGGTCACATAGATATTTACCTGTATGAAGTCCAATGAAATCATTACTTGGAGGAAGTCCTGACCAAAGTGTGAGAGCTTGTTGTCAATCCAGGCATTGAAGTCACCCAACACCATCACTCTAGGGGACTCCAACATCATGTCAACAATGAAGTCTGTGACTTCCTGCAAAAATTGCTTCCCTTCCCCAGGTGGATGGTAAACAAGAAGAATTTTGCACCCCACACCTGCCCCTAAGACACATTCAAAGGATCTGGTCTCCCCCACTGGCACATCTACCAGGCCCAATTCCATTCTAAAACAAATGGTTACACCCCTGCCCCTACGACCAACTGTGGGCAGTGTATCACCAAGAACCCGGCTGGAATAGCTTACTCAAGAATAGGGCCAGCATTGCCATCCAGCCAGGTCTTGGTGATGCAAGCCAGATCCGATGACCCAACAAGATCAGCAATTATTTCCATCTTGTTTTTAATGGACCTGGCATTGCATAACACCACCCAGGTGGGATAAGCCCTGCTCCTGTATCAGGAAGCAGGAAGAGGGGTGTTGTAATTTTGATATGCTGCATAAGCAAACTACACACTCAAACAGAGATACTATTTATTTATAACACAACTTTTGGGTGCATTTGTACACTGCATTTAGCACTGTGGCATAGTTTTGTGGCATTTTAGCTCTTTAAAATGAGCATTTACATTGCGAGGGAGCCATGACCCCTACACTGCTTCTGGGTCACCTGAATCATTCTTAAGCTGCCCTACTGCAGGTGGGCGAATGTTGAAATCACTCATATGCAGAGTGTAGCGCCAGCTAAATGAACCATTTGTGTGTTGCTATTTGTAAGCTGTGATTTTATATGTTTTATATCACAGCAGTCACACTGAGCCCTGCTCCTGAATCAGGAAGCAGGAAGAGGGGTGCTGCAGTTTCGATACACTGCACAAGTGAACTACACACTCAAACAGGGATACTATTTATTTATAACACAACTTTTGGGTGCATTTGTACACTGCATTTAGCACTGTGGCATAGTTTTGGGGAATTTTAGCTCTTTAAAATGAGCATTTACATTGCGAGGGAGCCATGACCCCTACACTGCTTCCGGGTCACCTGAATCATTCTTAAGCTGCCTTGCTGTGAGCAGGGCGATTGCGCGCGTGGAGATGCATGCAGAGACACACTCATCTGCATATGTTATGCATGTTGTGTGAAGGTAGAGGGATAATATATAGCTGAGAAATCACCTGGATACTGGCTGGTAAATTCAGTAAGTTACATACATACCAATATTGTATGCTGTATTTAGCTAGCCTGTAGATAACCTGGAAGTAAACCAGTTACTTAAGGACAAAATGGGGATTCTCTGTGTTGAGTGCGATATGTATTTATTTATTGATGTTCCAGTAGTCAAAACACCTTTCATCTGCCTGAAGTGTAAACAAAATAAGGAGATGCAAGCAGAGATTTCACTTTTCAACTCAAGATTAAAAGCACTGGAAATCAGCCAGCAAGGTTTAATAAAGAGAATGGAAAGCGAGGAGACAGGCACAGAAAACACTCTGGCCACTGGGGATGAACTCCCTGACACACAGGGTCCAATTTTAAATGTATTTCAAGAACCACTTCTCTCTACCCAGACCATCCAAAAAGTTGAATTAAATATCAGCTTACGCCCTAATGTAACAACAAATTGAAAAAGAGTAAGGGATAACGAAACGCAGGAGAATGTGGATACTGACTGGTTTGACATACAATCTAAAAGACCAGCCAAGAAAAAAAAGGGAGAAAGGCTGAGGCCTTCAATTTACCACTTTTTAATACCTTTGATCCTCTAACTGCAATAACTGAAGAGGAATATACAACGTTCCCTGGATCTTCTCCCTCCCCCCAAATAAGTCTTGACATGAACTACATAATGATAATGAAAATAGGAATGAAAGTATAGCTACTTTGGGACCCCCCCCAATAATACATCTGATTGAAACAGACCAAGTAGACCAGGTACAAGAAATTGTATGTAATCTATCGACTTCAAACAATACAAATAAGGCACAAAATGAACATTATAATGGTTCCATAAACTCCACACCACAAATAAACAATACAGCAAAGCAAATATTTATACTGGGGAACTCCATTACAAGGTTCACAGACAGATATACTATGAGGGGAAACAACGAGAATGTAACAAGTTGCAGTTACAGTGGGGCAACAATAAAAGATATTATCCAATTATTACCAGGAATATTACAAAATGTTTCAGAGCCTAAAACTGTGATGCTACATGCTGGGACAAACAATTTTGGTAAACAAGAGGTGGGAGAAATCATACAAGACATGGAAGCAGCAATAAAAATTATACAATATTTAAATGCGACCCCTATAATATCAGAAATTCTCCCAGTACCGAAGGCAAGTTATAAAAGAACCAAAAATATTAAAATGTTTAAAAATTGACTGTGAAGATGGAGTCTCATAAACAATATACGTTGCATAAGAACTTGGGAAATATTTGAAAATAACTATTCGCTGTATGGACATGATGGACTACATCTGAGAAGGCAGGGATCAAGGCTACTTGGTTGTACCTTTCACAGTGCATTGAATCAAACAAAAAACTAAAGAATATGGGTCAAGGGGAATCTGCAACCACCGTTTTTAAAGCAAATATTCCACAGTCAACAATTAATAAAACAAAATGTAGAAAAAATACACACAATAATAAAATAGGACTATCATTCTTTCTAACTAATGCCCAGAATTTATATGGAACCAAAATAGATGAACTCCAAATAATACTTAATAATGACAAAATAGATATAGCAGCAGTCATGGAAACCTGGTGGAATGCTAACTCTGATTGGAACATAAATATACCTGGATACACTATGCATTATAAAAATAAAACAGATAAAGCGGGGGAGGGGTGGCATTATTTATAAAAAAAAAATAATATTAAGTTAAAAAAAATTACTGATCTAACAGAAAAAAAATTCCTGTGAAATTATCTGGGTTGAATTACTTGGGGAAAGACAACCCAAACTACGTATTGGGCTATGTTACAGGCCACCTGATACAAATTTAGCAGACAGCCAATACATTTTCAATAGTATAAGTAATAAATCCAACTACAAAAAAAATATTTTACTGGGAGACTTTTATTTCCCCAGAATAAATTGGAAAGATTGTGTGGGAAGCAATAACCAGGAGAACTCATTTCTGGACATATGTTCCATAAACGGCTTGTATCAACTAATTAAGAAACCTACAGGAAAAAATAATATTCTTGATTTACTTTTAACTGAAATTCCTGATAAAAATTATCAATATCCGGGTTAAAACACCAATTCAAAATAGTGATCACATGACCATATCTTTTGATAGTAGCATACAGGTAAAACCTGAGATAGGAAAAAATGTTTTCAAAAACTATAATGAAGCCAATTTTGCACAGTTAAAACTGGACCTCTTTAATTGGAAAAGGGATGATGGGATAACTTCCCCAATGAACTTTTGAATTAGAGTTAAAAATAAAATCTTAGAAACAGAAGCAAAATATGTCCCCCCAAAAATAATTTATAATAAAAAAGGAAAGATCCCACTGTAGGTAACACCCACTATAACTAAGTTAATTAAACAAACAAAAACAAAAAAACGGGCATATAAGATAAAGAAAAGAGATGGTAGTGATTTCAACAGATGGAAGTACAACAAGATTCTAAAGAAATGCAAAACTAAAATAAAAATGGAAAAAAATAGATTTGAATACAGACTGGCATATAAAAATGATGGGGGTAAAAGCTTTTACTCCTACATAAATAATAAGAAACAAACGCTAAGGAATATTGGCCTTTGACAATACATATAAAAGAAATAACAGCACCTCAGGAAATTGCTGAATAATTTAATAAATATTTCAGTTCTGTATTTAACACTAAAACTAAAACACATGATACGTCCATAGGAAATACAGCTGATGATAGTTTGGAAATATCCAAGGATGAGATCCTGGTAAAATTGAACAATATTAACACCAGAACCTGATAAACTTCACCCTAGACTCCTAAAGGAAATTAAGGAATGGTTAGTGTAACCTCTCCATAAACTGTTTGACATGTCCCTTTCAACCTATAATATACCAAATGACTGGAAAACAGCTACTGTTACACCAATTTACAAAAAGGGAAATCATTCCGACATTTCCAGTTATAGACCAATCAGCTTGACCAGCATCATAGGAAAGATTTTTGAGTCCCTACTTAATACTAGATCGGAGGAGGATTTAAAAATTAAAGGGTTGGTGGACCAAACACAGCATGGATTTAAAAAGAATAGATCTTGTCTGTCCAGAAATTTGTTTTTTTATGAGTACATTAGTAAAAACTTGGATAATAACATACCTATGGACGTGATCTACCTTGACTTTTGTAAGGCTTTTGATAAGGTGCCCCATGACCATTTAGTAAACAAAATGAGAGTATTAGGCATAAATAATAATATTACAAATTGGGTTAAAGAATGGTTAAATGATCGCACACAGTGTGTCTGTATTAGGGGATATATGTCTAAGATACGCTCAGTTAGTAGTGTTGTACCACAGGGGTCTGTTTTGGGCCCAATATTGTTTGATATTTTCATAACAGATCTGACCAACAATATTAATAGTTTTGCCATTACATTTGCAGACAACACTAAAATAGTAGCACCAGTAAAAAACATCAGAATACATTTGTAATCTTGTTGATTATTTGGAAAAACTGGAGGAATGGGCAGATAGAAATCAGATGGCCTTTAATGTCAGTAAATGTGTTGTCATGCATCTGGGAAATACAAATAAACAAAATCAGTATATACTAAATGGCCAATCGTTAACTCCTATAGAGCAGCAAACTGACTTAGGTACATTAATTCATTCTGATTTAACATCTTACAGTCACTGTAATCATATTATTAGCCGAGCTAACAAACTCATAGGTTGTATCAAGATGAGCTTTACCTCTCGTGATATATAAGGCACAAAATGTATCTTGCCACTCTACAGCGCATATGTGAGACCACATCTTGACTACCTTCTCCTTTGTGGAGCCCATACCTCAGGAGAGATGTTAACAGACTGGAGGGGGTACAGTGGAGAGTGGCTAAGATTGTTACCAACATGTGGGACAAGAGCTATGATATAAGGCTGAAAGAACTGGGCATGTACTCTCTGGAACAGAGAAGAAAGAGAGGGGACCTCCTATTAATGCACAACAGTTCACTTCTATATCTGGAGAGAATGGTGTAGGGAGCTACATGTTACGGCGTTAGCACACTATCTAGTCTAAACAGAAAAAACTGTATCATTTTAAAGTTAGTTTCTGCTCCAGGGTAGATTAGCACTGGACCTTAAAACAAAGAGAGCTGTAATAATTTAAAATCTACAAACCTGTAGCGTAAAAGAACCTGCACTTCAAACTACCCTTGCAGTGCAAAATTGCTGTAAACAGGCTTAGGTTCACGTATAGATTAGGACTCACAGAACAATTTGGAGAGGCTTAACCAGTACCACAACCAGTATCTGACAAGCTATAGAATTCCACAGGGTCAGGGCCACAAAGCTAAAAGATTGGGCCCCAGATGTCTTCAGGTGGACCCTAGGAATCTCCAGCAATCTCTCGGCGGATCGGAGAGGATGAAGGGAACAGTAGGGATGAAGGAGATCTTGCAAGTAGATAGAACCCTGGTCATGTAGGGCTTTATAGGTCAGTAAACCAACCTTGAAGGTGATCCTCCACCACACTGGAAGCCAGTGCAGTCCACAGAGCACAGGCATTATATGGCTGGTTCTGGGTGTACCAGTCAATAGCCTGGCTGCCGCACTCTGCACTAGCTGAAGGTGGCGGACGTCAACCCCCAGTAGCCCTAGGTACAGGGCATTGCAATAGTCAAGGCAAGAGGTATTGAAGGCATGGACCAACGTTGGAAGATCTCCAGGAGGAACCAGGTGTTTCACCCGGGTGATATTCCTCAAATAGTAAAAAGAGGTTTTGATGACAGCTGATACTTGTGACTTAGGGAATAAGAGAATAAGGGAAGTGTGGGAGTGGTTCTGGGTGGTGACATAGAAAAAGCAGTCACAGGAGTGTTACCTGAATTTGGAATCAGAATGTAAAGCAAGGTTTGGGAAAGCGTGGGAATGGTATCAGGCAGCGACACAGAAAACCCAGTCACAGGAGTGTCAGCTGAATTCAGAATGTAAAGCAAGGATTTTTTGCACTTTTTTAAATTTGTTTTTGTGAAGTGCCAAGTTTATGGCTAGGAGCAGTTGTTTGACTACTGAGGCACGCGCTGCAGTTTTGAAATGCAGCAGTGTGAAGCCAATCAGGGTGAAGGCTTGCTTTTTTGTTTCTAAATGTGTATTTTCTTTAATTTGGTGTGATTGTTTAATGTAGCCAGAAGGGAGCACTGGGGAGGTTGGGGTGTGGGTTCATGTGGCTGCTGGCACTAAATTAGGCAGTGTTGGGGGGGCAGGATCTCTCACTAAGTGAGAGAAAAATATGACAATTTCAAATCCTTTTGGGTGGTTTTAGCCAATGAGCAAGCAGGATGGCACATAAATACTAGAATGGGTGAAGGGGCACTTGGGCTGATACTTTTTATTTCTTGGTCGTCTATAGAAAGCTAATGTACCCCCTGACAGGGGTACTAGCCAAGCAGAGACCAGGAAATAAAAAGCCCATTTTCTAAGTTAAAAATAACATTTGCTCTCTTGTCACAACATTGCATTATGGCAAACATCTAAATTAATGTCTTGAGGCTAGAAGAAAGTTCTACCATCTTCTACACATCTGTACATTTGATATTTTTTTTAATATTAGGTTGAGGCTTTGAAAATACAGCAAAACACTATGACCTTAGATTTTGTCTCAAAATGTGTTACTTGTTCTACCAGCAGCATAAGGCAATGGGAGAGAAAAACTATTGCCTGTTATATTTCATTGAGTTGGAATACATCCAAGGATCCAAGACAGCATGGGTTTACAAAAGGAAGGTCCTGTCAAACTAATCTCATAGATTTATTTGACTGGGTAACCAGAGTGGTGGACCAAGGGGGAGCAGTTGATGTCGCCTACCTTGACTTCAGCAAAGCTTTTGACACTGTTCCACATAGAAGATTGATAAATAAGCTAGGTAGGCTCGGGGTGGGTCAGAAGTTGGTCAACTGGGTGGCAAACTGGTTGACTGGCAGAAAACAGAGAGTGGTGGTAAATGGTATACAGTCAGAAGAGATGCAAGTCACAAGTGGGGTACCTCAAGGATCAGTCCTGGGGCCAGTCCTATTCAACATCTTCATTAGTGACCTTGCAGATGGACTAGAGGGTAAGGCTTGTCTGTTTGTAGATGATCCAGATGGGGTGGGCAGAATGAGAAGAGATCTGGATAAACTAGCAAAATGGTCAGAAGAGTGGCAACTGGGATTTAATGCAAAGAAGTGCAAAATCATGCACATAGGGAAGAGAAACCCTGAAGCCACTTATAGGCTGGGAGGGGAGTTGCTAGCAGTCACAAAGGAAGAAAGAGACTTGGGCATCATCATCACTGATGACCTAAAATCATCCAAGCAGACCTCTAAAGCAGTAGGTAAGGCTAAGGGGGTGTTAGGGTGTATTAATGTAGGGGTATCACAAGTCGTGAGAGGAGGTAATAATCCTCTGTAACATGACATTGGTTAGGCCCCATCTGGAGTACTGCAGCAGTATTGGAGGCCACACCTTCACAAGGACATTAACCAAATTGAGGCAGTCCAGAAGGGCAACCAAAATGGTGCAGGGACTGCATCAGAAGACATATGAGGACAGATTAATGGAGCTCAATATGTATACCCTTGAGCAAAGGAGGGAGAGAGGTGATATGATCGAGACATTTAAACACCTTAAGGGCATAAACAAGGTGAAAAGAGTCTAACATGTTTAAATATAAGAAAAATAGCAGGACAAGAGGACACAGCATGAGATTAGAGGAGGGCGATTAAGGGGAATGTGAGGAAATTCTTTTTCACAGAAAGGGTGGTAGATGCATGGAATAGCTTACCCACAAGAAGTGGTAGCTATGAATACAGTGCAGGGCTTCAAACAGGCATGGGATAGGCATAAGGGAGCAATACAAATGACTATGAATAGATAGGTCACTGACAGAGCAAAGGCCGATGGCACATTTATAAGGTAGAAAAAGAAATGGGCAGACTGGATGGGCCTTGCGGTCCTTATCTGCCGTCAACTTCTATGTTTCTATGTTTCATCTATACATTTCCAGAAGAATTGACAGTCGGTGTGAATGTGATTCAGTTTGCAGTCAAACTGCATCAGTGCTTAGATACCATTTGCATGTTATATTTTTTTTTTCTTTCTGTCATATTCAGTCTTTGTACAGATTGACCATTGTCTAAATGTATAAATCTAACCTTTCTCTCTGGACCTACCTGGGAGGTAGTAACTAGTCCATACATTTAAAGAACAGCTGACACTGTTTTTATTATTCTGGTGCAGACAAGTCAATCCAGGATGCAGCCTGCCCCATGGCCTAAATAAAATAAGCCCTCATAAAAAACATTCCTTACTATTTAAGAATAATTCAACCTTCTTGTGTATCATAACCCAGCACCACTCTGGAGCCCCAGCTGTCATCCACCCCAATACAACATTCTGAATTAGATGCTGCAGTATATGAAGAACAGGGTTACATCCTACTTAATGGATAGTATAGCAGAACCATGAAGCAGAGCTGCAGTATGTACAGTAACCTAACTAAACATAACAGGGCACCTTACATTTTTTGGGGTAGTATCATGTTTAATATACTATCTCCCACCAATTGAAGATATCTAACTAAATGCAGTAAAGTTACTAGACACGGCCTGAGCCCCCCCGCCATATCCCAGTTCCACTACATTATCCGCTGAATGTAATGTACCCTGTTCCTCACGTAGCATCATATGGATTCTGGTATGGGGTTGAAGCTGCAGCTTGAGGCCCCAGACCAGTGCATGGATGTGAAACATAAACAGGTTGAAATCTTAGATACTGTGAGCATTTTTCAATTGGTTTCTTTAGATCCAGGTGCATGCAGCAGCCTGGTGCGAATTACCTGCCGTGATTGCACCAGTGGCATATTAAAGGGAATTTTATGAATACTTTGAAAAATTGAAAAAAAAAAAGAATATGCTCTTATTTGTTATTCACCAAATAAGTTTACAATAATGGAAGAGCAGCTCACTTTATTTCAAATTCCTCTCTCTTCTCTAAGTGAAATATTCTATAAAAATGTTTAGAAGCTTTTTTGACAATAAAAGGAATACCACTGAGTTTGTTTCTTCATTCGGTGACTCAATAATAAAACCAGCTACTGCTGTGAATGCATCAGAACTGCACTCTGTGCTGCCTCTTTAACACTCACATTACATCTTCATGGATATAATGCATACATAATAAGGACAAGAAAAAAGTGTGGTGTCAGCATTCGCTCTGAAAATACAGCAACAGGATAATATCAAATGCATGCTGGAAACAGAAAATAGAGTCAGAATTGATGTTTCAACCACTGGCCTTCTCCAGGAATATCTTTAAAGAGAAATCTATCTATAAAGAGAAAATTAAGCAGAGGTAGTGAAGTGGTAAAGAGAAAGCAGGGATATTTGGGGAAGGAAATGTGTGGTGGATAATTTTATTTTTATTTATTTATTGAAATGTTTCATCAGGAAAGCACTCTGAGCAACAAGTTACTCCTCCCCTGGTGCATCTTGGGGGAAAGGGAAAATGGAGGGAATATACAGATTACATCGTACGCGTACAATAATACAAACAGTATAACACTTTTGTTGTGAGTACTAGAAGGTCACACAGGTAAGTACAATATAAGTGCATTCAATACCCCAATACTAAGACAATGCTAAATAAGGGTCTATCTAAAGGAGATAACTAAAGCTACTAGCTTTGTTAAAACCAAGGTGGAAGGGTTCAAGTATAATGCAGATAAGAGAAATGGGGGGGATGCAGGGGGGCATAAAAGGAAGGAAGGGGTAGGACGGGGTAATGAGGGGGAGAGGGGTAGGATGGGAAACTATGGTTAAGGAAAATAGGATGGGAGAGTAGTAGGAGAAGAGAAACAGGGAGACTAGGTTGAGGAGAGGAGTAGAAGTGAAATGGGAAATGAGGGGTGGAGGGGGAGGAGGACTAGGTAGCAGTTAGGGATAGTGTGTCAGTAAGGGTAGGAGGATGGAGAAGGGAAGGAGGAGGGGAGGTGCAGGGATTAAAATGATGCCCATACCATTACCGAAAGGGGGGGTGGGCATATGGGAAAGAGTCAGTGAGTCAACATCAGGACTGGGGGGAACACGAAACAAGTAGGGAAAATGGCAGGGAGGTAGATAGGAACAGGAAGGAAGGGAGGAAGGTCAGAAGGGATAATCAGAATAATGAAAGGAGGAGGCGGAGGAGAGGAGCAGGGATTAGACACAAGAACATTTTACTGAAAGGAAGTTAAAAAGGGCAGAGGTGATGCAGTTAGGAGAGGAAGAGTGGTGAATCTGGGGAGGGAGTGTGTTCCATAATTTAGGGAAGCAATATAAGAAGGCCAATTGGCCAATGGTGGTAGTCCATTGAGGAATTACCAATAAACATGAGTCGTATGATCTGAGCACATGGACAGGCAGCGGGAGGGTGGTAAGTGAAGAGGTAAGGTAAGGGGGAAGAAAACCAGACCAGAATTTAGAAGCAAATTTGGTGCAATGGATGTGACACTGGTTTTTGAGTGAGGAGAAGGTCAGGGAGTGGTAGAGGTAAGAGTGGTTTGCAAGTCAAAGGGTGTCAAGAGTGAAGCGATAGGAGGAGTTAAAAAGGGTGTCCAATCTGTTTTGGGAAGACTTGGGAGTGGCACTGTAGACTACATCACAGTAGTCAAAATAGATAAGATCATAGAGAAAAGGTGATGATAGGCAGGTTAAGTACAGAAGCTGTAAAACAAAAAGCAGTATTGGTGGGGAAGGGAGAAAGTTAAAAAAAAGAGTAGTAAAATATTAATGAATAGCACTATTGGGCTGTAAAACTCAATTCAAATTTAAAATGTAAATTGGGAAGAAAAGTGTATCTCAGTTATATTGGTGATATTGTGTGTTCAAATGCAATGATATATGGGGCAGAGCTGCCTCTCTACCTAGTCTGTCATGGATATCATCTTGGGTAAAAGGGGGTTAGGACACACTGTAGTTCTATGCATTGGGAAAGGGTAGGATGGGTAGGAACAGTCTGGGAGGAAGGAGAAGGGGTCAATGGGGTAGTTTGGGTGGGAATAGTCCTGGGGAGGGAGGAGGGATCAATGATGCAGTTAAAAATGGAGGAAAGTACAACATAGTAATATACATCTCAGATAAACATTTATTATTTTGTTGGGGGTCTGAAAGTCCAGTTTTAATATTTTGTGAATTACCTGCACTTGAATGCTGGACTATGTTGTCTGATTTCCATGGTGGTTCCAGTATTAACCTTGCACTCTCAATATTTGCATTAATTAGATATTGGACTTATTAAGATGGATCAGAAGATTCCAATCATTTCATGGAATATCAAGGGATTTAATAATTTAAAAAAGAATAAAAGAATATTCAGTTATGCTAAAAAAAGTAAAATTGACATATTGGGACCAATTTTTAAAGGGCTTTGAATCGATGCAAGGGGCTACTTGCATCAGAAATTGCGGCAGTCACAATCCTCTAATGCAGCCTGCATCAAACCCCTGATGCAAGTCCCTTGTGCCAAACTCCTCAAGTTAGACCTGCTGCCCCCTGGTCTAACTCACATCATTTGGGGACCCTTTTTACAGGGCTTGTGCCAAACCTTTGGTGCAAGCTGCCGTAAACTGTGGAAACTGTTGCAACTGCGCACAGTGTGCTAAAATTGGATGCAGTTGCATTAAAGGAGTTTGGCGCAGTTGTGCCAAACATTGGGGTTGATGCAGGGCTTGAAGTATGCCCTAGATCAACTTTTGAAAATTGTGCCCCATGTTACTGCAGGAAACCCATCTGGCTAAATCAGAAATGACTAAAGTAAATACAATCTGGGGTGGTACTGCTTACCATTCAACCTTTAATTCTAAATCCTGTGGCTCATGCATTCTTAAAAATAAACCCACTTAACTCAAAATTTGAAAATCTTACTGTGACCAACAAGATCAATATGTAATTGTACACATTCAATCAGATACAGTAAATTTAACCATAGCATCACTTTATGCTCCCAATACAAATCAGTCCCATTTCCTTAATAAAGTATTTATGCAAATATGCAAATTTCCTCAACTGTATTTGATAGGCAGGGACTTTAAAGAGCAGATATCCACTTAAAAGAAATTTTTTTTCAGGTTCTGACCTTGTCATGCGGTCAAGGATCAGCCGTTAGCTGACTCTGAAGGAGGATTGAAGCATTTCTTTTCACTTTGTTAAGAGCCCCAACCACTCCACTGACATGGAAGTCTGTCTCTGTTTTCAAAAAAGGACTGCAGCTACTGACAGTGAAGCCCGAGTAGCATTGACGTTACTAACATTATTTGGCTTGGGCTTCACTGACACATGTGCTCACTGTCATTACCTGTACTAATCCCTAACTGGAGCCGGGGGTGTGTTCTTCAGCAGGTCACATCAGTGAAAGATAGATGGGGCATTGCATGGGCAGGAGCAGTGCATGTCTTAAGAGGAGGCACTGTCTTCCATCTGGACTTGCTGTGCGAAAGTGATTTCGAGTTGGATATTCATTTTCTTTACATTTAATTCTGTGCTGGAATATAATTACAAGTCAGTTCGTGAATGAAAGTATGCATGTTCAATGACGAATTGTAAGAATTTGTAAACCTTTTTCATTTTTTTACATTATCTTCCCCATTTCTCATTCTAAGATGACACAGTTATGGGAACTGCAGTCAGTGGAGCTGGAGATTGTAGCTGCCAGGAGAGCTCACTTGATGTCATTGTGTTACGTGTAGTTACACTGCTGGGTTACTTTTTCAATAAGAACAGGAAAGGATTACAGTGTAGACATATACATGGGATTGACAGCTGTCAATGCAATATGGAGGGACTCACAGTGAGAGACAGATGGGGAGAACAGTAGCTATTGTGAACTCAGGAATCCCTCCGGGGGGGGGGGAGCGTGTTTCTGCATAGAATGCATGTCTTGTCAGACTACGAAACCAGATCAAAATGTGAAACCAATGGAATAGGCTCTCAAACTTATAGAGCAGTGCGAAGATTTCCCATTTCTTTAATGCTTCCTACCATTCCACAAGCAAGGGTAGAATGGGAATGGTGGAGTGCTGCCAAAAGTTTCTGATTGGATAATGATTTTATTTATTTTGCTATTTTAAATTACTGTGTGCCTACACTGTCCTAACTTTTGTACTTGTATGCTGTTCTAGTCTATGTTGGTGTTAAAGCAATATGGATGTCACTGTCCCCACCCAACTCAATCACACAAAGTTCCACTGGTGATACAAAGTGTCACTCTGACAACATGTGTTTTAGACTAAGTTTGACAATGATTCCCATGAATAAAGGAAATAAAGTTGGTCATATTTGGGACAGTGTGGGCCCCAACACATCTCCCAATGCCCCACTCCCAGCCTGCCCCAATTGACACCCTCTTAGAAACATTTGTTTTTAAACCCGGTTGACACATTTGTCATCATGTTTTCCCTCTGGTAGTGGGGTTATCTCAGACTAAAAAAAAGAAGTACTTTGCAGAGGCCAGAGAACTCTGGACACAAAAGAATTATCAGGTCAGGGTAGCTGACAGAAACAGACCTCTTTTACGACATTGCCTTTCTCAGAACTCTATGAATAACTGTGAGCTTGTGCTTGCTGTTTGGAAGATGTCCCGTGCCAATATGACAATCCTTGATTGTGTGATAGACCCGATGGGGTATGCATGCATGAGTGATGGCATGAATGGACCTCTGTAATGCTGTCCACCTTGAAATTGTACAGAGGCATACAGCAATGTGTTTTTCACATTGTAACTAAATGCCAGCCCATTCCTGAATGAGTGGTGGTATGTGTGGCACATTCAGAAATGTGCTGTGAATCTGGTATGGTGCATTGGCTGTCTTCATACTATTGACTGAAAGGAGGTATGGGGGAAGGTTGGGGCGGTGGAGCATAACTTCTTTAGCTTTGTGGTTATGGTCACAGGGGCCAGGGAGGTGGAGAAGGGGGGATATAGTGCAGTCAACTATTGGTGACACGCTGAAATTCCTGCCTACCATCACCTGCATGTGCAGTATTACTTCTAGCACTTTGAACGTTGTTGACCCAGGTTCAAGTACGAGTCTGAGTCATCACTTTGGATAGCTGAGGGTGTGAGCAGAGGGTTTTCAGGGCCACTTTCCATCTCTGGGAGTGATGGATTCCAACTTCCATTGCTGTACCATCACCCTGCTGACCACAGGTGGTGGATCCGGCAGTGTTGAGGAGTAGTGGGGTAGGGGGAAGGTCACAGATGTGATCCTGTGCAGTGTCATGCATGGGGAGTTCAGTGTCACTGGGATTAGGGAAACAACATTAACATGAGAAATAATTCCTGTCTGACACTGGATGACATTTGTCCAGCAGCTCAGCCTACAATACACGAACATACATATGAACATTCAAAATTGCCAGCAGAAATAGACCCACAGGTCTATCAAGTTTGCCCAGTTGTGCAGCTTAGTTTCATATCACTGCAGCTACCCCACCACCACCCAACCCCCTCCCTTCCTCCTCTTTCCCGGTCCTTCCTCCTTTTGTGTTCTTGTCTGTACTAAACCTGCCCTTGACTCTATCCCAATCCCGCTTAAAGCTATCCACTGTCCTTTGAGTGATTAACTCCTCTAGCAGTACATTCCAACCAACCACCACTCTCTCTGTGAAGTGGTGCCTCCCTATCTCCCACCTAAACCTGCCCCCTTCCAACTTCAGACTCTGCCAACTTCAGTATGTAATGCTCCCAGAGGATCTGGCACCTTCCAAGAATGTCCTGTATTAGTGGGTGGGAGGGGTGGAGGGTAGTTACCACACATAGTTGCTGCATCCAAGGGGGCAAAGTATGATGCATCATGATACCAGGTACATTGTAGATAAGTCATGTAAATGATGATGGGTGAGGGGAGTGGTCTGCAGGGTACATGTGATTGAACGTTGTTTCCAAATATGACCTAAAAAGAGAAATGGCTCTTGTTTACTTAGGCATGGAAGCTGAGGTGCTTGACAAAGAATCCAGTTACTCAAGTGATGTGAATTCTTTTGACAATGAAGAAGAATATGATGTCAGTAATACAGAGTGAATGACGAGGATGATGAAGGTAAAAGTAGCAAAGCAGATCTGACTGGTGAAATATCACGATTTTTAACAATGCCTTATAGATTTGAACCCCCTGCAAGAGTCAATGAAGTGTCCAACAATGAAGGACATGAAAATTCACAGGAAGATCAGATTGTGAGATTAAAAAACACAGATTGGTGAGTACCTGTGGAACTGTTGCTAAAGACTGAGAGATGACATATTGCTTCTGATTGGCCCTAATATAGCAGTAGTAATTAGTACATGTTTATACCATTCTGAACTGGATCAAGTTTCTTGTCTCAGTGAGGAAAGTAGTTGCTGAAGAAAGCAAATAGTAACGTGCATTTTAATACACAATCATTATATTTGGGAGTGATGACGTTATTCGGCAATACTTGGCTGTGTATTTGGATAATTGTAGTTATAAAATTGGTTTTATAAAATGAGCAACATGGTTAGTTCAGAGCCATTTGTACCACTGCTGTTAAACTAGTGAAGTACTGCAGTGTTTCTAATCTTATTTTCTTGACTTTTCTTGCTTCCATGAAGAATCTCTCATCTTACCCTCACCTGCTTACTGTGGTAAACTGTGATGTTTGACCTGTTACACATAAATCAAAAGTCCAGGTTCCATCTGATGCCTTCTGTTGTGTGAGTGAGTGAGTGGTGAACATTCTGTCAGTAGTACTGTGCAGAGAATTGAATTCCTGTATTCCATTCCTTGTACACATTACATTTCTTGAAGGTAGAAAAGACAGAAAATGGATGCAAGGTGGGGGAGAAGAAGGTTTTGTTTCTTTTATTTTGTGCCCTTCTTTAACTGGCCCTGAATTTAACCCTTGTACAGATTGTGCATCTGGTTTTGGTGGTGGGGCGGGTGGAGGTGTTGAGCAAGTGCCTCCTTTCTCCACATTGTGCTGTTATGTTACTACTGTCTGTTCCTTCCAAACCCATGTTGGTGTCATGTCATGCAGCATTCACATGTGCATAGAGGCAGACATGTGCTCCTGAACTAAATTCTTTATGCCCATCCTGACATTATGTTGGTCTTCATGCATTTTTGATTTGACTCTGTCTTCATTAAGAGGTGGACCAGACATGGAGAGAACCTTCTCCTCCCCTATGATGATCACTTGTAACCCATGCTCATTCCAGGCCTTGGCATGACTGAGGTACACTAAATAAGGCATGTATATTTTCATTAGGTAAGAGCATTCAGCCCTCAGCAACAGCGGAGCAGCATAGAGATTGTGTGAATAATGTTCAGTATGAGCTTTTTAGATAGCAGTATACAGATGTTATAGTTTTATTTTTTTGTATGATTTATACAGGTACACATGCAATAAATACACTCAAATGGCTGATCTGTTGAACTGTTGATGCTGCCATGAAACTGAATAAATTGTCACCTGGGTAAGAGAGGATGAAAATAACTGATGGAGTAGTCATGGCATGCATTATAACACAAGAGGGATTTGCACCCATATCTCTAAATCAACATGTGCTGGTGACTGCATATTATCAGTACCAGCAAGAATATTCAGAGGGTGCAGAACTTATTCAATATGAGCATGAATAAGAATTACTTATGTTTAACAAGTTATTTATGCAGCAAAGCATGATGGTGTTTGCGTTGTTGTGCTGTAGCGGCAAACATTGGTAAGTGAAACCTGAGGTGAAACCTAGGGCTTTATGCACCTGAGAAGTGCCATTATGTAAGCAATAATGGATGACAGGGTGTGCAGTAATGCTAAATTACCACACACCCCAGGTGGTTTGTTAGGCACAGGTGCAGCTGAGTGCCTTTAACCACCTGGGAAGTGTGCTAATTTATGGTATTACCACACTCCCTGGAGTGTGTTAGTGAGCTTATAAAATGGTTTTAAGAGTTAAAAAGGGAAAACAAAAAGAAAGTAAATTTGAACTCTGCAGTAATTGAAATGAATGCATGGTCATGTGATCAGTTTTGACCAATCAGATAGCTTTTTTGAGTCAAGCCATTTTATAACCCTTAATTATGCACACACAGAAATACATTACTGTGATTATGAAATGGCTTCCCCTTTTTGTTTATTTTAGGACCAATTAATGAGGATCAGAAATTGAAGCATTTCTGATCTGTAATGTTGTGCTGGGATAACAGCACAGTCATGTGGCTGGATTCCACCTATCACAGTAAAGTACTTCCATTCATCTTTTTTAAATTTTACTTTTTTTTTATTTTGGTTTAATTGATAAATAGATACATTGAATGTGTCAGTGGAAAATGTCTGCTGTTCCCATTCTGTCTTCCCAAGAGTTTTTTTTTATTTTAATTTTTTTAAAAACCGTGCTTATTCCAATTCTCTCAAACCAAAGGATTTCTGGTCCCAATCACTGTTATCATCACTGACTACCTACCGCCAATGGAAGGCTATTCCAGGTATCCACTATCCTGTATGTGGAAAAGTACATCCCCGCATATAGCCAGAATTTATCTCCCTCCAGCTTAATGTCATCCACTTGTTATAGAGCACAATTTTCCCTGAAAGATAGCTCTCATCTTGTACCTTATTCAACGCCATAAGACATTTAGAGGTTTATACTTTATCTCCTCACTTACTCTTCTCATCCTATAGACCCCAATCCACTCTGTTTATGTTGTTTCTAGAGGTGGAAAGGTGTTGAAAACCTTGCTGAAAGCCAGGTTAGTCATGCCCAACACTAATCCCTGATCTATCTCTTTGTTACCCATTAAAAAAAGCCTTTTTGATTTGTTAGGCATGAATTCCTGTTGCTTTGGATTCTTTCACCCATTGCATGCAATTTATTCAACAATGCTTTCCTGTAGTGGTGTACAGACTAACTTACTTACCACCAAGGTCAGGCTAATAGACATATAGTTGAACACCTCTTCCTTGTGAACATTTTGCTGAAGTGGGCATACATCAGCCCTTCTCCAATCTTATGTGACCACAACACTCTCCAATGATATGTTGAAAAGGTCTGGCATTTGTACATCTAGTACTTCCCTTAGATCCACTCTTAAAGTGTTACACAGCATGGGGGCATCATGTGTGATAATGTTGCAGGGTCCCATTTTATATAATTTATAAACATTGGTGATGTACTGATTGTATTACTAAGTTTAAAGAAGTAGCAGCATAAACCAAAACAAAGTGGGAATGCGTTGCTGTAAATTATCTATAAGGCACTCTTAGGGGTTATGTTAATGGTCTGTTAATCACCCTCTAGGGGTGTAACATTGCATGAAGCATAGCCAAGTGCCATATGCCCCCACAGGGTAATGAGCTGACTGACAGCATAACCCCTGGGAGTACCTTACTGCTATAATTGCAAAGATTGGTGTTTTAAAAAGTGTTAAACCTTGTTAAGTATCTGATTAGGCCCTACAAGTATGTTAATAAAAGATGTACATAAGACTGATAGAATGCATACAGCCAATCAGAAAGCTCTGTTTCTCACACTCTTTTTATAATGTCTAATTTCGATATGTAAGATGGAGTATACATATGTAACACATGAAGCACTCATAGTGATCATACTTTGTATACAATGTACCATCCACCTACCATTTGGTGTTATCATATCTTTAATTTTTCCTTTTCCAGTCACTACAGATACATTGCCTTTCAACAGTTTGTTCATTGGTGTTGGGGATGGCTAGGACAGAAGAATCACGTCCCTCTACTTTCATGCATGATGAATATCAGTGAAGCTTCCCCATCTAAAGGTGGACAGTATAAAGGTTTTAATCTTGTATAATCTTACATGATTTTCTTTCCACATGTTTACATGTTGAAAAGTGAACAACAATAAATGCTTCTGAAGTTTTAAATTTCATTATTCATGTTAAGGAAGACAACGTTTGCTCTACCATATTCAATTAATTGTCTCAGTTGTTTGCTACTTACACATATTAAAGTCTTTAACATTAAACCAAGTATTTGTCTTACTTTCCCATGTATTTTTCATACTTATTCTTTTTTAGTAGTTAATAGTTTTACTGAAATTCAAGAACATAAATACAACATAAACAGACTATTAACACACCTGATAATATTACAAAAAAGAAACCACATATATCATAATCTTGGGGGGATAAAAGAGTAAAAGACTATCAAAAAAGCATCATGAATCATTTGTGAGAAACATCAGAATAGTAATAAGTTAAAAAACAAACTGTGTTTCTCAAGAGAAGTGATTGGTTATTTACACTTCGGTAGCAGTACATTATTGTTAGTTATTGCATTTCTGCAACCCACCCTTTCAAAGTATCTTTATTTCAATTATGTAATAGCTAAAATGCATTCCCATAGGTTTTATGATTTTGTGAGTTAATTGTACCATTGGGGCTTGTAGCACTCAGCTGCACATCATGCCCCATCACACCCATCAGTGGGTAATTAAGAGGAAAATTTACATAGCACCTCTTCTTACAGTATTGCTTAGTCATGCTACAAACATTATATTTCAGAACTAACTTCAGTAGAATGTCACATCCGTGCATTGTTCTTTCAAGGGTTATGTCACCATGTTACAAAGATCTAGAGAATGTCCATCACAGACATAAACAAGCATTTGTCAATGCCGAATGTTTGCTTACTGGTTTTAGCATTGGAAATGCAGGAGTTAGACAGATGCAGAATAGGAATGGCAGTGAAGTATTGAACTTCATGCAAACCCCACCTCCACTCTATAGAGATGGACAGGCATTGGGGTATGCATTTGGGTCATTGCCCATAACGTTCATGCCATTTCACCTCACCCTATCCTGCAGACACTGACAAGTGCTGAGGTGTGCCATGGGGTGTTTGGCTTTACAGTCACCCCATTCCATAAGAACATACGCCGAAATGGATGCAGTATAGGATAATGGGGTGAACTCTGGGGCCGAAGAGTCCAAGGCACACCTCAATACCTGTCACTGGCTGTGGGGGGGGGGTGGAATGGCATGAGCTTTACAATCAGCAATCCAAAGGTACACCCTGATGCCTGTCAGTCCATACAGGGTGGGACGCTGTGGTTAGAAACCCTAATGCCCTGGGTGTTTGTTGGTATTTGTACTACACATTTTCAACATGGCCTTTTTGTAGCCCCCACCTCATGAAAGCATTTGCGACCTCTTCTCATGAGCAGTGGCACTGTGATTTTGTAAATGTGTCCCGAACTTTGAGTTCCCACAGCAACTGCCATTCTGCGCCAGATGTATGAAAACACAGATCGGCAGGATGTAAAGAATGACAACTGCACCATTTATAGGGAGGTGTGAAGAGATGGCAGTGTTGAAAATCTGTAGTGAAAATATTAAAAATGCTTGAACTCCAAGCGTACATGGAAACTGCACAATGCATGCATGTAACAGTCATTTAGTGGCATTATTTCACCAAATTTTTAGCATAGGCATTTTGTGACCTCTGCTCATGAACACTGCCACTATGATTTTCTTAATCTGTACTGAACATTGATTTCCCACAGCAACCACGCTATTCTGCACCAGATGTGTAAATGCATATTTTGGGCAGGATATGAAAAATGACAGCTGTACTGTTCATAAGGAGATGTGAAAAAATACCAATGTTGAAAATATTACTAATGCATGAAATTAAGAGGGTGTGTGGAAACTGTGCAACGTATGCTCATAACTGAGTCATTTTATGGACTTTTGTCACTAAATTTCAACATAGGCATTTTAGCACCTCTGCTCATGAGCAGTGTCACTGTGGTTTTCTTAATCTGTCCTGAACACCGACTTCCCTCAGCGACCACGCTATTGTGTGCCGGAAGTGCGAAAAAAACATTTTGGCCAAGATATGAAAAATGACAGCTGTACTGTTCATAGGGAGGTCTGAAAAATGCCAATGTTGAAAATCTGGAGTGAAAATATGACAAATTTGTGAAGTTACGAGGGTGCATGGAAACTGCACAATACACACTTGTAACACAGTCATTTTATGGACTTTCGTCACCAAATTTTCAATATAGGCATTTTAGGACCTCTGCTTATGAACAGTGTCATTGTGATTTTCTTAAGCTGTCTCGAACACTGATTTCCCACAGCAACCATGCTATTCTGTGCCGGAAGTGCAAAAACACATTTCGGCTAGGATCTGTAAAATGACAGCTGCACTGTTCATAAGGAGGTGTGGAAAAATGTCAATGTTAAAAATCTGGAGTGAAAATATTACACATTCACAAAGTTACGAGTGTGCATGGAAACTGCACAATGCATGCTTGTAAAACAGTATTTTTTTGGATTTTTTCACTAAATTTGCAACATAGGCTTTTTGAGAGCTCACCTCATGAACATTAGCACTGTCATTTTGTTAATCAGTCCTGAAAGGTGATTCCGTGCAGTGACCGTGAAATTACTTTTTGGGACCAAATGACAGTGACTGAATTCATGAGGAGGGGTCCCAATAACCCCATGTTGAAAATTTGGTGCCAAAAGTCCCAAAAATGCTCGAGATATCCACATAAGTTGAAAAAAAAAAACATTTATGCCATTATACAGCTTACCGGTATTTCTTCAGTTCGCAGTCAGCTTTGAAGCATGCAGATGTGTTCCCAGTCCACCGAAGATCATTGCGCTGGACTCTGGAGGTAAGTATGGGGTGAAGGAGGGTGTGAGAAGGTGGGGTGCGCAGTGGGTGGGCGTGGGTTGGGGAGACTCAATGAGGGACCGTTTTCTACTTTACAGGCTTAAAACATTTTTTATAATGTCACGGGAAGGTTTTCTTATTTACAGGGAATTTGGTCACTGGGGTGGGCTCCCAGTGTGTCACCTGAGTGCTTTTTTTGGGGGGGCTGTAGCCAATGGGGATTGGGCACCCCCATCAGCTCATACTAAGTGTTGGGGGGCAAGAGCCAAGGGGGATTGAGCACCCCCCTCAGCACACAACAAATGGGGGAGACATTATGCCAATGGGGAGTAGGCTACCCTGTCAGCAAATGAACTGGGTTAGGGGCATGCCGACAGGGGGATTGGGCACCCCAGTCAGTCAGCTTTCATGGGGCTCTGAGGCACTGGCATAAGCCGATGCCATGTTTAGGGAAATGTTACACCCGGCAAGGTACCGCCCTGCAATGACAGTTTGCTCCCTCTTTGCAGCAGAATGGCTGATGCTGCAATGACGAGGCAGCTCCTCATTGTAGCGGCCAAATCATTTCAAGTTGGTGGCACTTCTGCAGAACCAGTGTCATCAGGACACTGGGCCTGCATTGGGTGAACAGTGCCAAGCCCACAAATGCAGTGCTGGCTGGAGATCAGTCTAAAGTTCTCAACAACACTGTTGGGACCCCATTTGTGCACCAGTATGATCACAGCTATCTTCCATTTGTCAAGAATGGTGCTAGTCAGGAAGGACCAGTTGAATAAGTCTCGAACAGGGCGAGCAAGGGCAGGAGCTCCCAACGATCCTTGAGAAATTTAGGCTCAAGAATGTCACGTCCTGGGGAGCTCTCAGCCTTCAAGTTTTCAAGAAGCCTCTGGACCTCATTGCGGTTGGCCATTTTCAAGTGAAAAGGAGGTCAAGTCCTAACATTCTCCGCAGAGGAAGGGACTGAGGGGGCACCAGGAGGATTATGCAATAGTGAGGTATATTTGTGCAGCTCCATAAAAAAGTAATTAAATCCAGAGGCAATAGATGGGGGGGAGCTGTGAGGGTGACACCCTTGGCAGAGATGGAGCTCTGGACTTCAGCAACCTTCCCTTTCACCAAGGCATTAACCTGCCTCCAGAACTCCTTAGGATTACAAAGGTGTTCTGCTTGAAGTGATTTGAAATGGGGGCATTTGACTTTATGAAGGGAGCTTTTGCATTTGTTTCGGAGTTGTCTATAGATTTGCCAATCTTGGGACAACCCATTTTTTTTGTAGGATCACCAGGCCCGGTCCCGGGAGGACATAAGAGTCCTTAGATCCTTACTGAGCCAAGGGGTCTTGGTACCTTTGGATCTGCATTTTCTTAGTGGGGCATGGCTATTGACAATCTGAGTGAAGGTAGAAACAAAAAAATCCATGGCTTGATT
This sequence comes from Neoceratodus forsteri, assembly GCA_016271365.2. Classification (NCBI taxonomy): domain Eukaryota; kingdom Metazoa; phylum Chordata; order Ceratodontiformes; family Ceratodontidae; genus Neoceratodus; species Neoceratodus forsteri. The sequence continues at coordinate 1,635,097,356 of CM057456.1, read as the reverse complement.
GATATCCGGGAGAGTCTTAATAGGGCTCTTAATAGGGCTCCAGTCAGTATTGTTGATGGAGGTAATGAAGTTATTGATATCTAGCCTGGACATATCACGGACAAGGGTGACAAGGGCATATCTTGACTTCAGTAAGGCCTTTGACTCCATCCCTCATAGGAGGCTAATTAACAAACTGGAGCACACAGGTATAGGCCCTAAGTTTGTCAACTGGGTTAAAAATTGGCTTCAAGGAAGAACACAAAGGGTGGTAGTCCATGGCACACAATCAGGGAAGGGAAGGGTGACCACTGGGGTGCTGCAGGGATCAGTGCTGGGTCCCATCCTCTTCAACATATTCATCAGCGACATCACTGATGGTCTGGAGGGAAGATATGCCTGTTTGCAGATGATACCAAGCTCTGCGGCCGAGCAGACGCACAGGAAGGACTCTCTGGAATGATATCTGACCCCAGAAAACTAGAGAATTGGTCAAAAAACTGGCAGCAAAAATTTAATGTGAAGAAATGCAAAGTCATGCACCTGAGAAGGCGAAACCCAAAATATAGACCCAATCTGTATGGAGAACCACTAACATAGACAAAACAAGAAAGGAATCTCAGAGTAAACATATCACACGATTTAAAAGTTGGAAAGAAGTGTGAAAAAGTAGCACTAAAGGCCAACATTATACTGGGCTGCATTGGCAGAGGTATTGCTAGCAGAAGGCGCAATGTGTTTATTTATTTATTTATTGTGTTAATCGGATTACAGACCTTTGAGTCAGGGACTCATTTCCAAAGACTCCTCATCAATGCAACAATTAGACATACATAGACAAATCAACATAGTACATACCATGCATAGGACTGCTGCGAAGCTAACACTGGGATAAATTATATACATGAAAACATGCTCTGAGTCAGAGTATAGCAGGACCTATACAGTTTGGTTGCTAACAACACTACAGGTGCAAAAAGGTGAGGACCTATACAAGGTGGTAGCTAATAACAGTGCATATACGAGTCCCATGGGCTGCTCTCCTTCTCCGGGGGGTGGGTGACGACAGCACCGGGTGTTGAAACTAGCGGAGGCTGGGGTACTGCGCGCCTGGCACGCCATCAGGGGTGGAGGCGGGCGGGCGCTGGTGTCATTACGTCCCGCCTCCAAGGAGAAAAACCAAGGAGGAAAATCAGTAGGAGGGGTGGTCCTCCGTCTAGATAAAACCTCCCGGAGGCTTGATTCACCTACGCTGCACTCCCAGCCAGATACTGGTTCCACGGCTGGGGGCAGGTCGTGGCCCGCCCTCGGAAGCCAGTGACCGGGAGAATGGCGGCAATGGGCAGATGGTGGAAGCTGTGGGGGGCCGTGACCAGGCAGATGGAGGACGGAGGACCCCCACACAAAAAAAAAAACAAAACAGTGCATATACAATACAAGGTGGTAGCTAATGACATTGCAGATACTATACAGAGTGGTAGCTAAGAACAGTGCAGGTACAAAAATATAGTAAACTACCATAGGTGAGAGACATACTGGGTGAAATCACGAGTGCAGTGGAGCAAAATAGGGCTTACAAAGCAGAAAGGTAAGCCAAGCAGGAAATAGGTGGTCCAGGGTGCAGAGAGTTGTAAGCCATCTGAGGAGACCTTGTCAATGAAGGTGAGCTTGGCTGAAGTGGCCAAAGCCAAGTAAAGGGACGGGTTGAGTCCTATGGAGGCCACCATGGACAAGAGATGTGAGTCTATATTGGGCAGGTCCAAATGCGGGCAGCAAGGAGGTGAGTTTTTAGGGTTGTTTTGAAGGGTCCAAGTGTAGCATATCCAGTGACCTCAGGAGGAAGGGAGTTATACCAGGCAGTGGCCTTGACAATAAACAACCTCTGTGCCAATGTGGTCCTGACTCTGGGAATAGCCAGGGCAGCTTTAGCCGAGCTGTACGTGCTCACAGCTGGGGTGACTGGGGTTAAGGAGGCAATTAGTCCTGGTGGGGTCAGGCCAAGAAGTGATTTTTTTGGCTATGAGGCAGACCTGGTATTGGACCGTCTCATCAAAGTTAAGTATCTGGGCAAGGGAGTAGAGCGTGCATGTGGGAGTTGTGTGGTCTGCAGCAGTTAGAAGCCTGCTTGCTTTGTTAATGACCACTTTTATTTTGCCGCTGGCTGTGGCATCAGCAGCGGCATAGACAAGCAGCCCATAGTCAATAAGGGACAGAACTGAGAGGTGAGGGCTAGTCTGAGGGCTTCTGGTGGAAGACAATCCTTGTGGTGATACAGGAGTCCAGTATGTGTATTGGTAGCAGAAGTGAGGGTATTGATGTGTCCATGGAATGTGAGGGCAGTGTCAAAGGTAACTCCTAGATATTTGTGGGATGTGACCTGCTCCAGGGTGCATAGTGACTTCAATTGGATCTGCGGCTGAGTATTTCTAAGCTTACTCTGGTGATGGGCAAATAGGAGGGTCTTTGTTTTTTTTTAGATTCAAGATTAGCCTATGTTCAGTAAACCAGTGTTCCACTTGAGTAAAGGCATTCTGCAGAGTGGCCTGCAGTTTAGCAGGGCTAGTGTGGGAGGCACAGATGACTGCGTCATCTGTGTAAAGGAGAAGATTCTCAGTGCATGAGGTGGGGACTCCATTTATGAATAGGCTAAATAGCAGGGGCCCTAAGACTGACCCCTGTGAACCCTGGAGCATATGGGGTGTAGGCAGGAGACTGTATTGTTTATTCATACACACTGAGCCCTGTCTGCCAGGTAGCTGGTGAACCAATTCAGGGACCCTTGGGAGAACACAAGGTGGTGGAGGGATTTTAGCAGTAGGGGGTGACTGACCTTGTCAAAGGTCTTGGATAGGTCTACGAACACGGTCCCTGCAACATGGCCATTGTCGAGAGTAGAGTGTAAGTGGTTCAAAAATTCAAGAAGAGCCATGGTGGTGCTGTGCCCATCATGGAACCCATGCTGCTCTTTGCAGAGAAGGTTGAGGGTTTCCAGGTATTCTATCAGCTGATCAGCCATGATTCTTTCCAGAGCTTTTGACAGTGGGGGAAGGATGGAGATTGGTCAGTAGTTTCTGGGTGTTAGGGGGTCACCTCCTTTGTGGATGGGTGTGAAGACCGCATTCTTCCAGGCCACTGGGAACTGACCTAGGCAGAAGGAGCAGTTCAGAAGACTGGTGAGTGGGGCAAGCAGGGTGTCCTAGGCCAGACGGAGGAGTTTGACATCAATTGGGTCATTCAGGGGGCTGGTTCTGTTCAGGATCTTGGATAGATAGGGCTTAGCTTCAATAGTGGAGATAGTTCAGAGATAAAAAGGAGGCCATGGTAGCTGGGGAGGGGGTTAGCGGCAGGTACGGAGTCAAAAAGGTTGGGAGGGAGAACTGAGCTAAGGTTGCTAAAGCTATTATTGAGTGCATTGTCAATTTTCTTTGGGTCTATGGTGACCAATCCCTCAGTTGCAATCTGGGAGGGGTGTGGCACATGTGATTTGCCACTTAAGGTTTTTATATTGTCCTAGAACTTCCATGATGAGTCCCAGGAGGCAGTTAGGTTGGCTCTATAGTGCTCAGCTTAGTAGTCCATGTGCAAGTATTTCAAGCAGCTCAGTATGCCTGCCTGTCGGCAGGTTTAGCTGAGTCAATGGCCTTGTGCCATAGATTATCTTGGCTTTTGAGCTGCTGGAGGAGGGATGGCATGATCCAAGGGGCATTCTGTTTCCTAGTTTTTGTCCTTCTTAGGGGGGGCAACGCTGTCACAAGCCCAGGTGAAAGAGTCATGAAAGTATGTGAGTGCTGCATCTACACTTTTGGCATGGTATATTGGGGACCAGCCCCACTGGGCCAGGTGCTGCAGAAAGTTGCAGAGTTTGCCTGGATGCAGGTGACGCTGGAGTGTAGTGGCAGGGGGTGGAGCTGGTAGCTGACCTGACCATGAGCAGATCACTGGGGAGTGGTCACTGAGGGAGTTTGGAAGAACTTCAATGTCTGTTATTTTATGGGGCCTGCTTGTGAGAATAATGTCCAGGAGGGTGTGTTTGCCAGTGGCCAGGTTGCACCTGGTTGGCTTCATTACCAACTGATGCAGGTCAAGGGCTGTGAGTACATTAAAGGAAGAGGTGGCCATGGTGCCCAGCCAGTTTAGGTTGAGATCACCAAGGAGTATGTGTTCAGACTTGTGGGGCAGGCTGGCAAGATACTCCGTTAGAGAGTTGAGGGCTTGTGTTTGCTTGTGGGGTGGAATATAGGCTGCCGTGATTATAAGGGGAGTCTTGGATGGGTCCGGGGTGATTTTCAGTGGCAGAGCTTGAGCACCATGATCAAAAGTTGGTGGGGGGAGAGCTTGGGCCAGCAGGGTGTGTTTAATGTAAAAGGCACAGCTGTCACCCCGCTTCCCCGCTCTGTCCAGCCTAAATAGTGAGTATTCGTGGAGGGAGATGGCGGAGTCGGTGGTGGACTTGGACAACCATATTTTGACCAGGGCTAGTATGTCTGGTTGGTGCCTGGTGATCCAGCATTGGGGGGCAGCTGTCTTTTTCAGAATGCTGCAAATGTTCATGGACCTGATGAGGAGACCAGTGGTTGATGGCCATTGTTGCATGCAAGAGGTCCTAAGGCCTGGATTGGGGTGGATGTTTCCAGACAGTAGTAGGAGCAAGGAGATAATTCTGAGGAGGGGCCTGTGCCTGTTTAATCAACTGGAGGTGATGTGCGAGGGTCTGCATATACAAACTGTACATGGAATTGCGAGGGACCTCAGGGTTAGGATAGCAGGGCTGATAATGGACAATGCTGAATTAGTATTAATCAGCATAAGTGGTAGATGCACAGGAGGGAGGGAAGCGGAGGGCCTTAAGTGGGGTTATCAGCGTGGGGGATTTGCGACAGTGTGGGATGGCTTGGCTCAGAAGTGGGTCAGGAGTCAGAGTGGGGGGGTATAGATCATGGGGTGGGACAAGACCAATAGCAGAAAAGCATTCACAACAGATAAGTGCACTGTGTTGGCCATGGTGAGTGGGTGGACTGTAGGTAAGAAAAATTATATGGGGGTCTGAGGCATACACTAATTGTGGGCAGCTCTGTGGCACAGAGGTAGAGCTGTGGACCCTGGTGCATAAGGCACAGGGTTCAAGTCAGGTGGGGGGAGATTCCTAATATGCAGGCTGGCAGGCAGTAGGTGCCTGGGAGATGTGCCACGGGGCGGTGGGTGGCGAGCTGAAAACAGGGTGCACGGTAGCAACTTCTAGTGGTGGCTGAGAGGGAGTGCAGAGTGAGTGGGGAGAGTGTTCAGTGAGGGGATAGTATCCTGGGAGTGGGAGGAAAAAGCAGGGGCAGAGATAAAGTGGGTTTGGTTAGGGACCAGAAGAGTGGGGGAGCTAGAGTGCTGACAGGGTACAGAGTGGAGGGGTGAGTGGAAGGCAGAGAAGAGGCCTCTGGCAGAAAGAGGAAGAGAAGCCCTCTGGTGGCAGATCCGTATAACGTGCAGGTGAGAAAGTGGTAACTTAGTTTTTAGGCAGCAGGAAGTCACATGACCAGAAGTACCTATAAATAGAGAGCCAGGCTGGGGTGGGGGTGGGGCAGTCGATACACTGTGTCGATGGGCTAACACCCCCCAGCAAAGATGTGCAAGGAGGGGGACTGCTTATTACCTCTTGTGCCTCTCCAATGCTGTCCCAGGCCATTGGAGATGCTGCAGGAGGCAGCTGCTGTGATACAGATCTCTGGTCAGGCTCATTTGGAGTACTGTGTGCAGTTCTGGAGACCGCACCTAAGAAGGGACATAGACCATTTGGAGTCTGTGCAGAGATGGGCTACTAAGATGGTACAGGGGTTCTACCATGAGCCTTACAGAGCAAGGCTCCAGCAACTTCACTTGTACTCCCTAGAACAAAGGCACAATAGAGACGACAAAATAAAAACTTTAAATACCTCAAAGGAATAAATGCAGTACAGGCTCAGAGCCTCTTCCAAGAAAATATGGGTGCACAGACAATAGGTCACAGCATGCACCTTAAGAGAGGTAAATTCAGAAGAAACCACAGGAAGTTCTTCAAGGACAGAGTGGTGGAACCCTGAAACAGCCTGACCGAAGAGATTGTAGCTGCTGAAACAGTAGGGGAGTTCAAGTGAGCTTGGGACAGGTACATTGGAAATCCAAAATGAACTGGGGAGGGGGGTAGGAAATTGAGCAGACTAGACGGATCACACGGTCCCCTTCTGCCGACATGTTCTCATGTTCTTAAATAACATATGACCAGAAGATATGGTGATTCATTTTGAAGAGAGTATGTATAACATAACTTTATTACAAGAGGCAGAGACTGGGCAAAATGCCAAAACTGATTATCATCACTACTTATAGTCCACAGTCTGAACAAGTAAACAAAATTATTCACAAACATTGGTCAATTTTGGAAGCTGACCCTGTTCTGGGAAATGTTGCACAAGGTAAATATCTCCAAATGGTGTATAAGAGAAGCACCAGTCAAAAGGGTATGCTTGTTCATTCAGTACAGCACTCTCATGATCAAGGTCCACAACGAAGCCTGGTTTTAGAACCTTCCATGGTTGTACTACTTGTGGTAAATGTAAATACTGTAAATATTTTAAAATGGAAAAAACATTTAAACATACAACTGTGTCAGAGGAATATGAGATCTACAACTCATTTTATGTGATCCATTGACTGTTATCTGCTTAGCAACATGTACGTGTGGAACATTTTATTGTCAGGAAGATTACCCAAATTTTTAAATTACGTATCAGTGAACATATCAGGGAGATTAATGAAGGTAATCTAAATAATATTTTGGCACTCATGTATGTTTTGCTAGTGGGGTGGGAGAACACAAATGGACATTTATGGGGACTAAATAAGTCATGTTGGGGAACTGGGGAAGTGATCTGAATGCCTTGGTACTATAAAAGCAAGCAACATGGATATATTACCTGAGTGGCTTAAAAGCCCCAGGTTTGAATTCAAGATTTGAAATCTGCAATTTTCTGTGATGCTCTGATACAGAATGTACGACTCTCAAATATTATCTTAATTACTATGATCTCTTTTTTGTTCTGTAGCAGTTCGGGATCTGTTTATCCCTTTGTGAACAATTAAAGTCATGGCCAAGATGAGAACGTCTATTGCAGAGCTCCAGCAGAGAAGCTTAAAAATGTCTGCTTGTGAACAGACTGTTTACTACTGATTACATGAAAAGAAGGTCTTCACAAGACATATGTGATGCTGGAAAATAATATCTGGACTTTATATCTTTTCAGCTATATGTATTAAGCTGTTGTATAATTATGTCTTTAAAGATGTGCTTTAACATATTTAACTATTTTAATTGTAGTCTATTTTCTGTATAGTAATGTGTAGTGTATGATAGCATATATTCACTGTATATGGGGGGTGTTGCACCTGGATTTTGACACTAGGTTATGATATATGTCACATGAGCCTCACTGTGACATTATCTTAGAAGTACTGTACTATTTTCCCCATTGGCCTGTCCCCTGTCGTAGCAGACTGGTTCAGAAGCTACCTTGATTCCAGATCACAACAGGTTAAAATTAACAACACCCTCTTGAGCTATCTGCCAGTCTGCTTGGGTGTCCCATAAGGATCGGTCCTTGGACCCCTCCTGTTCAGCCTGTACCTAAACATACTACGCATAGCCTGTGACTATAACCTTGTCCTCTATGCGGACGATGCAGTTCTTTTCTCCAGTTACTTAGATCTACTTCCTCTCACTAGCACTCTGCAACTTAATTTCTCTAAAGTTGAATCCTGGTTCACTAACCACAAACTGTTTATGAACTACAAAAAGACAAAAACAATGCTCTTTGCAAGAACACATAGCAAATACAAATCTGCCCACCTTAACATTTGTAATAACATAAACCAACCCCTGGAAATGGTCCATGATTTCAAATATCTTGGTATCATGCTTGACAGCTCCCTGTCCCATGCCCTTCATGTTAACCTTGTTTCTAAGATTGTTAGTAGAATTGATATCCTTTACAGGCTTAGACACTGTCTCACACCTGAGGCCCTAAGGCTAACTGTCACTAGTTCCATACTGTCTGTCATAGACTACAGTCTGATAATCTACAGTTCAGTCTCTGACACCACACTCAGATGACTCATAATCTCACTTAACAAGGCCTGCAGACAAATTACCAGTGCCAGTAAATGGACACACACCTGTGATCTCTATCGTCAAACTGAATGGCTCCCCCTTCTTGGTAGAATTAGATACCAAACCTGTCTCTTCACAAAAAAATATCCCTCAACTTAACTCCCCCAGTTACCAAATCACTGCTTCCGCTTTCATCCAAACAACGTAGTACCCGTGGTTTAATAAGTTCTGCTATCCATGTCCCACATTTTTGGACTTCCCAAGCCCAGTGAACTTTCAGCTGTAGAGCTTCTACCTGGATGAACAACCTGCCCGCTGCAGTTCTCTCTGAACCGACACGTGCCACTTTTAAAGCAAAACTACATGGTCACCTTGCAACCCTAAATACATGTGACTGTGCCCAATAAACTCAGCCCTCCCTCTGGTCCACCAATTACATCCCCTTATCCACTACCCCCCTCTTTCCTGCCCCAACCTCTCCTTCTTTCTCATCCCCCCCCTTTTTTGATACTCCCTACCTGACAAAGTCTACTATATCTGTTTGACTACATATTTGTTTGAAAAAGTCTGTACTATATATGACTGCAATATTGTGCTGCAGATATTTTTTGTCTTTACTATTAACCACAGTTTTTCCACTGTTTTCCAGTGGGTCTTCTCTGTAAAATATTCTTGTATATTAATCCCAACACAATTGTTATCTTGTCTGAATGTATATTCCTTGTTCATCCCTCGATAATATTTGTGTATGTCTTCCTCTAATTGATGTGGAACCTTTGTAAAAGAACCCTGGTTCAAAGGTTTTTGTAATCCTAGTTATGAATAAATAAATATACATTTAAACAGCATTGTTTTAGACATTTAGGTCACCCTTGAACAAGCACCTGCCACAAGTTGTGAAACACGTATTTTTTTATGGCTGCTGTGATGGGAGTTTGGTTATATATGTCTATATTATATGGGTGCCCACCCACTAGGGTTGGGCGGACCCGAAAGGCCCTGGCCCTTATTATCAGGATCAGGATCCAGGCCAAAGTCATTATAAGTTCTGATTAGTTCTGATTCGAATCAGAACCTTTTGTAAAATGTGATGAAAACTGCAAATCTGCTATATTACTGCATAACACAACACCGACATTTGTGACACACACACAGAATTGTAGTCAGCATTTCAGGATATGAAAACTGTGAGTTTACAGCACTGACATGCTGGTCAGTTGAATATGGCAGTCATGCAGTTGACCTCTGTCTGTTTCCTGTCTCAGAGTCCGTAGTACTAGTGCTGCAACTATAAACTGAAACTGACCTATCTGGCATCAGGAGAGGAATCCCATTCCCATTTAGTAGCACACACTATAAAATAGACATATCATAGAAACATAGAAACAGAATTTGATGGCAGATAAGGACCGCTTGGTCCACCCAATCTGCTCATTTCTCTACCTATTGGATAAGCTGCCAGTTTTAGCTAACCAACAGCCTACTTCCTCCTAACAGATATCAGTTTGGTGTTGTTGTTCCAGTTCCTTCTCTGCTCCACTGAGAGTCATGCAGTTATTTTCTATGGCATGGGGTCCCTCCACCCACCTACCCAAACTGATGACACATTTAGGGAACCCCTACCAAAAAAAAACTGCATGTCCTTAGGAATCCAGAGACCTAGCTACTGTGTTGAAAGGGGGGAGTGTGGCTGTGAGGTCGAGCCTGTACTGAGTGGGCAGAGACCTGCATTCAGGTAATCCAAAAATGCAAAAATTAGACAAGTCCATTAGTACATACTGAAAAATTTGTGCCACCATGTTCAGGCAATTCAGAAATTAGGACATACTGAAAACATTCTGCCATCAGTCTCAACTAGAGGCAGTCCAGAAATTACACAAGTCCATGAGAACATGCTGCGAAATGTGCCATCTGGTTCATGCAGTCCAAAAATTGTACAAGTCCATGAGGACATGCTGCAAAAAGTGTGCCACCCGGTTCAGGCAATCCAATAATTAGCAAAGTACAGTATGTGAGGAAGACATGCTGAAAACATTGTGCCATAAGTCCCAACTTCAGGCAGTCCAAAAATTAAAGAAATCTATTAGGACAAAATGCGAAATGTGTGCCATCAGGTTCAGGCAATCCAAAAATTAGCAAAGTCTGTTAGGACATGCTGAAAACATTGTGCCATCAGGTACAAAAATTGTGCAGGCCACATATGGGCTTACCTGAGTGTTAATTTATTTTTCTGAAGAAACGGTGATCTTTCTACTCTTCCAAGTAGTCATCTTTGAGGTCACTGCGAATTGTATTTGGTGCCTCTGGGTCATAGCTGTAACCAGTCAATGGAAGGTTTACTTTTAAGAATGTTAACTTCTCAACATTTTCTGGTAGTAGCCTAGAACATGTATCTGTTGCCATATTTCCTGCACAGCTAAAGAGTCGCTCTGAAAATACTCTGGTTGAGGGACAGACCATATACTTCAGGGCTACCTGCACAAGGGCAGGCCATACAGGCTGCTTGCTTTGCCAGTACTTAATGGGATCCTCATTCCAATCAATACCTTTTTCTGCTAAATAACAGTCAACCATGGCCTGGGCAGAAGCAGTGACATATGGAGAAGGAAGAGCTGATTTTTCCAGGACGACAGCATCTAAGTGACCCCAAAGATGACTGATGGGTGTAGAACGAATGGCAGCAGCTGACTGTTTTGTAGCCTGACTCAGAAGAGAGAGCTGTGAAGGTGCAGGAGGAATGGATGAGGGGGCTGCATCTATTATCATTTTTTTTTCAAAAGCAAATCTACTTGTTGAATGATTTTCTCTCTGCAGTTTCAGAACACATTTGGGTCATACTGTGAGAGATGTTTCATCTTGTACTGTGGGTCTAGTACTAATGTAATGTTCTGCTGTGAGCATTTCATCAAGTTTCTCATCATCTCTGACTTTTTTAATCATTCTATGTACTATGTCTTTTTTATTCTGGGTGTCAATTCCCTTTCAGCTGCACTAGACTCACCCATCTGAAACTGGCTTGTAGTACCTTCCAACTCATCCCCGACTGCATTCAGCTGAAATCTAAGAATCTTGATCAATGGGATTATTTGGCTGAGTGTGGCACTGTCAGATCTCACTTCCCTAGTAATTTCCTCAAAGGGTTGCAGGATATTGATGAGGAGTTCTAAAACAGCCCACTGCTGAGGATTAATGTATACATCAGCATCCCCTATGCTGTTCTCTAGTGTATACTGTCTTACAGCCTTTTTTTGTTCCAACAGTCGTTGGAACATGTAAAAGGTAGAGTTCCACCTCGTTGCAACATCCTGGATGAGCGTATTAGGAGGAAGTCCATGCACTTCTTGTATGGCCCAAAGACATTGGCATGCTTTGCAGGAATGGCTGAAATGTGTGAATATTCGTTTTGCCACATATGTACAGGTAAGAGCCTTTATATCTCTGTCCTCGTCCATAAATGCATGCACAATCAAATTTAGGCAGTGTGCAAAACATTGATTGTGGACGGAACCCCCATCAGACAGTGCTTTCTTTATGTTTGAACCATTATCAGACACAATAAAACCTACAGAAAGCCCTTGTGATGTCAGCCAGTACTGTATCACTCTATTGAGCTCATCCAGGATGTTTGAAGCTGTGTGATCCTACAGGATATAAAGGATGCAAAGGGAAGCTAGTTTCAGAGGGGAATTGTCAGTGTCACTACAGCGAGTAAATGATAACCAATGTGCAGTCAGTGACATAAATGGTTCTCTCTGGCAGCTTGTCCATATGTCAGTAGTTAGATGGACAACCCCAGCAACTGCGACTTTTAAAACATTTTTCAGTTTAGCACTTACTAAATCATACATCTGTGATATTGCAACAGTCAAGAAATATTTCCTGGATGGAATTCTGTATCATGGTGACAGGTGATTCAAAAGCCTTTTGAATCCTACACGCTCCACAATTCTATAAGGCTGTAAGTCCAGTGCTATCATCTCTGAAATTAGTTTTGTTATGGCAATTGCCTCAGAATGAGTATGCTGGTACTTAACTTAACATTCAATTGTTTTGGAAATCATGAGCTGTCTTCTAGCTGTTGAAGTTTTCAGATGGCCAACATTAGGAGTGCTGTATGATGATAAGGTCAAAAGGGGACAGTTTGTAATACTTATTCTAGAAGAAGACTGAGAAAGAGTTGACAGTACAACTGAAGCAGCAGGGCAGCTGCTATCACTTGATATAACAGGTGAAGGTGTAGTCTGACTTAACTCTGCCTGCATTTTGTCTTCTTTCTCTCTCTCTGACCAAAAACTCACGCCTGAGATGTAATGGGTAACATCTCTCTAAATGTCTTTTTAATGCTGAGGTACCCAAATCACCTTTTTTGCTCCTTTTGCTGATGGTCTTTTTACATATAGAGCAAACTGCTCACAACTCATTATTGGCAGCCAGAGGAAAGTAAGACCACACATTAGATGTCACCTTTTTTGTTTTATTACCAGGCATACTATACTGTCCTCCTTTGTTACTTCCACTGTGTTGTTCTTTCTCAACACTGGGAAGCCGCTCATCATGGTCTTTTTCTGTTTAACCATTATCATCATCCTACAGCTCCTCCAGGCCAGTAACAGAACCTAAATCTGAACACACTGCCCCCTAATCCTGCTTCTCTTGCACCTGCACTACACTGTTTGTGCCCAAATTGCCCATGTCATCCAAGTACATATCATCACATTCATCCTGCATCTGTGCAGCTGCCACCTCTATCTCATTCTGGCTTTCCATTTGTTTCTGCTTTTCTCCCTCCTTGTCTACAGCCTCTATTTTCATAATCATTACTCTCATCAGAGCTAGATTTTTCCACCACTGTTTCATTTAAATCTGTACCATGCAGCACATACCCATTCTCTCAGTCCAGATATGTGAATGAATTCAGTCACATATCTGGACTGGTAATGCGGTATGGACTGTGATATATTCATGCTGTGAACCAATGGGCATGCAGCCCTACCAAGCTGTCAGTCGGGCGGGTGGCGGGCGGCAGGCGGGTGGGTGCTGCCGCCCGCCGGGGGAGCGGGGCGGTGGGGCTCAGTTGGCAGGTGGGGTGGGGGTACACTAGACCACCAGGGTAGTAGGGGTATGTGATGAGGCACTGATGCCCGTGATCAGGCAGCGATCGGTCCACTGGACCACCAGGAATATTGGACTTGGTGGGGGACTGTACTGATGCCCGCGATCGGGCACATAGAGGTCCACTGGACCACCAAGGATATTGGACAGGGGGGATTTTGTGACACAGATGCCCACCATGGGGCATGGGTGGGCACCGCCAGGTGCGGCAGGAACTCAGATGGTGACCCACAGGTGGCAGCTGCCGTGTTGCGCCCTGCAATGCGGCAGCTCACCTGTGGGTGGCCATCACTTGTTCCTTTTTATTTTGGCTTAACTTTGTGCAGGCACAGGTAGGGGTTGCCATGCATGATTCTGCACATCCAGGGCTGAATATCGGGCTGTGCAGGTTATGCATGGGCACACCCCCCCACCTGTGCCTGCATACATTACTGATGTGCTCCGGTGCATCAGGATTTGTGCAGCGCACTTTACCCGTTTGAATATCGTGCTGGGATGCATCAGTGGGTTATGCATGGTGCAACCCTTTTGAATATCTGGCCCTATATATATTATAGTGGCACAGTAGTGCCACTATAGTTAGGGTTGAGTACCCCATTTAAGGTTAAATTCTGAAATTTGGCAGCTTAATAACTTTGCCACTGTATGACAGATTTGCCTGAAATTTGGCATGCATGGGGCAGTGTCATAGATCTCTAGAGCTGCCAAGTTTTGTAATGGTCGAATATACAGTTACGGAGCTACATAACGCCATAGAATGTAGTAATTACGCATTTTTGCGAATTTTCCTTGCTCATGCCTACAGGTTGCATGGTCTGCGCAACCAGTCCAAAACCTTCAGGGAACATGCAGCTGGGGTTCCCAATGTGCTTTTTGAAGATTTCATGAAAAAATATTAAACAGTTCAAAAGTTATTCAAAAAACAAGTTTCCCGTTATAGTCAATGGGAAATTTTAGCAAAAGGTTTGACTGTTGCAAATGCAGTTTTTAGTGTCGCAAATGACACCTGTAGTGTCGCAAATACACCATCTTGTTTTCAGCTGGTGGTCACAGAAATGCTTGCCATTTAATTTTGGGACTATCCAGGGATACAATTCTTGCTGCGTTCACCTAGTCGAGTCCTGAGGATGCTAGCCATGTCTTTTTTTTAAACACCCCAGAAATATGTTTTTGAAATTTTTGTAAACAGCAGTGTCACAAAGTAGTGTTGCACATGTGACACTTTCGTGATTTTTTTCTGAAAGTGTCACAAATCACGACACTACTTTGCGACACTATGCCCAAAAGGATAGGAAATCTTTGCCACCCTGCTGCAAAAGAACAGTTTGGCCTTCAGTTTTTTTTTTTTTATTTAGTTGTTTAACCAGGTATAGCATACTAAGCTGAAAGTTTTTTTACAGGAGCAACTTGCTCAAGGTCACAGTATGCAAGTGGAAGCTGAGAGATTCAAACCCAGGTCTGGTCTGCTGGATATCACCAAATTTGCAGCTCAGAGCCTTAGACCACTGTGCTATACTGCCTTCTAGTTTGGAGGGAAGAAAGCCAATATCTCACAGATGTGCCTTTTGGTGGTTTGGTGACAACATATTAGAGGGCTGCAAAGTTACGGCACTCCGAAGTTGACGATTTTTCTCATAGGTTAACATTACGGAGACTGCTGCACCTTTCGAGGCCCTTATCTCGAAAATGCTTTGAGACACGGACTTTTCATCAGAAAAACGTTTAGCCAGGAAAGTCATAAATAATACCAGATTTAAAAATTCTTCTACATCATACGGTTCCTGAGATATGAGCAATTTAGTATTCCAAGTGTTCATTTTCTGCTCTGAGGCCCATTATTATGCATACATTCTTTGTATTCACTGTGCTTCTAAATGCAGCTTTGGGGGGAGAAAAGGGTGTGCGTTTCCACTACTGTTACAGTTAGTGTTTCCACTTGCATTTATGTAAGCATTTGCATTCGTGTTCCCGTTTACATCACCGTGTGCATTACCCTTTGCTTTTGCGTTACTGTTACCATTTGCATTTCGGTTACTGTTTTTTTTTTTGCGTTTCCTTTTGCATCACCGTGTGCATCACCATTTGTGTTTGCATTTGCGCTTCCATTTGCGTTACTGTTTGTGTTTCTGTTTCCTTTGGCATCATAGTTGGTGTTACCATAAGCGTTTGTGTTTCCAATTGCGTTACTGCGCCCGTGCGCATTACAATTAGCATTTGCATACTCGCTTGTGTTTGCGCTTACATTTGTATTACTGTTCCCTTTGGTATCATCGTTGCTGTTACCATAACCGTTTCCATTTCCGATTGCGTTACTGTTAGTGTTTGCGTGTTTGTCACCGTTTGCGTTTCTGTTAGCCTTACCATTTTCGTTTTCGGTAGTGTTTCCATTGTCAATTCTATTACTGTTTCCTTCTGCGTCGCTGTTGCCATTACCGTTTGTAATTCTGTTTGTGTACCCAATTTTCATTTCACTCGGTCATACAGTTTTTGTGCAGCGAAGTGACAAAAAATCACATGGTAGGCCTCACGCCCCCACCATCACATTCCATTCATTATTTATAGTGCGCATGCTCAAAAAGAAGGGAAATTCATTGCAAAAAAATCCGTTTAATGCATCAGTTAAGGTTGTTCCACAGTGACAAAAGCGAGGAAATTTGGTGTTAGGGTTGAAAACCCTAACTGTGCATTCCCCCCACCCCCACCACCCACACACACACACACACACACACATACATACACATAGGGGAAGTACCAAGGCAACACAACCAATCACACACAACCACCAGCAGGTTACAGGAATAACATACACTTATGTAAACTATGAAACCACACACCCATGCTCCCATCGGGCTGTTGCATGGGGTCGTCACTGCTAACTCTCATCCTAGACATTCCACGCACTGCTAAACACAAATCACTACAGATAACTGCACATCTTGGGCCACATGCTGCCACCAACACATAATACAGACTACATGTATGGTATTTTGGGGCTCACAAGATCCAAACCAGGATTTTGCACAATCCCTGAAATACTTTAGAAAATCACTTTCGCAAATGCGAAAGTGTCGTGCTATGACACTTTCGTGTTTGCGAAAGTATTTTGTGAAAGTATGCTCCTAATGACTGCACATCTTTGCCATCATCCTGCAAGCAAACGGTTGGGTCCTTTGGCCTCAAATTTGCAGGATGACAAAACCCGGTCCCAGAGACATGCTTTTCCTGCTATTGTGCTAAAATACTTAAGGATTACAAAGTTACACTGCTCCAAACTTGAGCAATTTGCCATAGACTAACATTGCAGCGCCCATGATGCCTTTTGCCACCCATATGTTAAAAACAAAGCGAGGTACGCCATTTTCTCTTCTGCCAGCTTGGTTCACCTTTATGTGAACTAATCTCGAAGAACAACTTTGTAAATAATCTATGATATCTCAAGTTGGATTTCTCCACTTCCTACAGTAACACAGGTATACACCTCCTCCTCCTGGATGTGTGTGTGATTGGATGTGTTGCCTTGGTCCTTCCCCTACTTCCATCTATGTGTGTTTGTTGGTGATGGGGGTGGGGGGGGATTCGCAGTTAGGATTTTCAACCCTAACACCAAATTTCCTTGCTTTTGTTACTGTGGAACAACCCCAACTGATGCATTAAACTGAGTTTTTTGCCATGAATATATATATATATTTTGTCATGGTAAAAAACTCGAATACATCGGTCAAAGGAACTATTCACAATGACTAAACAAATATATATATATATTAATATATATATATATATATATATATATATTTCCTGTATATATAAATACTGACCCAGTAGGGCCAGTATAGTTAGGGTTGCATGGTCACGTCTACATTAAACCCCAAATTTTGCACTTTAATAACTTTGGAACCATTTGTCTGATTTGCCTGAAATTGTGCATGCACAGTCTGGTGCCGTAGATCGCTGGATCTGAAAAATTTTGTTCCAGACTGATCTGTGGTTGTGGAGCTGTGGAGTGTGACAAAGTGCAAAAAATCCTAAATTTTGTGGAATTCTTTGCTCATCTCCACAGCCCGAATGGTTTGTCCCTCTGGTCTGAAATTTTCAGGGTGTATGGGGACTGGGTCAGGGAAGTGCCTTTTGAAGGTTTGGTAAAAAAAAAAAAATATATATATATATATATATTAATCCATTCAAAAGTTATTAAACTTTAAAGTTTCCCATTATAGTTTGTGGGAAAAAAATATATGTCCGGCTCGAAAGCACTTTTTGCTTTCACGAAAGCACTTTTTACTGCTGCAAATGAGTTTGGTACTTTTGTGCTGCCACCATCTTGTTTTCAGTTAGCAATGCAGAAAAAACGATGTAGTTCAAACCATACTGCCCCTTGGTAAACACCAACAGTTGAGTTTACCTAATCGGGGCCCTAGGAACAAGACTCTGACATTAGTTTTTCACTACAATTTCCAGAAATATGTTTTTAAAAAATGTTTTGCCATCTTAGGCATGGAACTTTCGCGAATGTTCCATGGACTTTCTCAAAAGTTATGCTGGTACTTTTGTAAAAGTCCTGCATCTAAAATGGCTGGACTTTTGTGAAAGTTCTGCAGTACATTAGTGAAAACTCCTCCCGCTAAACCAATGGTACTTTGTGAAAGTCCACGGAACTTTCATGAATGTTCCGCAGGTAAACAGCCCCAAAACACCAGTTTCTTTGCAACTTCATAGCAAGTAAACGGTTAGGATGTTTGGGCACAAATTTGCTGGGTGGCAAGCCCTTGCCTTCCAGATATGCCTTTTGCTGGTTTGGTGAAAAAAACAATTACACCACTTCTAGTTACAGCACTCCAAATTTGCAAATTTTCCCATAGGATTACATTATATCAGTCGCGGTGCCTTTCGGTGCCTATATCTCAAAAACAGTTCAAGTTACAGATTTTTCACTAAGTGCAACATACACCTTTAGGTGTACTAAGCAAGCATGGAGGTGTCGAGATCATGAATACAACTGTACTGGAATTGTTTCCAAAGTTGCTATGATTACTGAGATATTGCAACTTTTGTAGCACAAGGGTTACCTGGAATGGCTCTAGGCCTGTGCTATGTCTCTATACTTACGGTTACATGGCAGCATAGGGCCTGTAGGGCCCTGCACTCCCACATATGGATCCCATTATGCAATAATGGGAGTGCATTCCCGCATATGCATCCCATTATGCAATAATGGGAGCAGAAGGCCCTACAATATGTAGTACCCACACGAAGATGCAATATCATTAAAATATCTGTACATGTATGTATAGATGGGAGTGCAGCTCCCACATGAAAATCAGAGACAATTACAAAATGTATGCCTGATGGGAGTGCAGGGCCACAACCACATAGGAGAACCATTACACTTTCTCAAAAAGTAGGGAAATTCATTGCAAAAAATGTCATTGATGCATCAGTTAGGGTTGTCATTACAGCAACAAAAGTTTGGAAATTTGATGTTAGGGTTACCATCCCTCCCCCCACCACTCCCCACTCTTTACAGACCAACAGGTGTCATGGTGTGCCTTGGGGTCATCAGGCCTAATTCTCACCCCATTCTCCTATACTGTACCATCTCAGCTTCCTTACAAATGGAATGGGGTGAGAGTTAGGGTCAATAACCGCAAGGCACACTCTGATGACTATTGGTCTGTGGAGAGTAGGAGGGGGTGGCCGGTTAGGGTTGGTAACCCTAACATCAAATTTCCAAACTTTTTTGCTGTAATGACAACCCTAGCTGATGCATTAACGGAGTTTTTTTTTAATGAATATGCATATATAGTATTGTTAGGTTTTGTATTTGTTGATAGTTTGGAGACTCAGTCTTCATACATAGACAACACTTCACCTTTCAGTTCAATACTTAATTTATTGTCTTCCCCAACGTTTCACTCTATGAGAGCTTGCTCACGGGGATATTCATCCATTTAAGACACATTTAAATCATATTGATTAGCACTCCTTCTAAGGTGCTCATAAAAAAAAAAAATCCCTTTATCAGCACTTATAAGTGTATTACCACTGAACTGTATTTCTTGGTCTTGTTTCTTTAAAACAAACTGGCCTTCATTTATGCTACCTGTGAACATACAAACAAGCTTCCTTAGTAGTCCAGTAGCTACAAAAATCCTTTCCCAGTCACCAGATACTGCGTGGAGTAAAGCACTGAATTTGTGACTTCTCTTATAAACCTGTACCATGAGTTCAAGGGATTTCAAGATTTGGGGAGACAGGAACTAACAGTCAAACAACCTTGCCTATTCTACAGCCCCCAGGGCCCCACCTCAGGCTGCATAAACCCCCTATATTTTTTTTAAAACATAATCTCCACTCTGGGGTGATCCGCCAGGCTTTGTTTTCTGCAGCACTGTGAACTGAGATTTAAACTTACTATAGGACTGAATGAAGTGTTGACCTTTTTGCTGGTTTTCCAGCTTGGTGCTTTTCAACTGAGTTTAACACTCTGGTAAGTGCACCTCATGCTTGAAGGCTAAACATTTTGTGCCATTCAGCTTCTGTCTTTTGTGCTTTTTGCTATTTCAATATCTCATTCCTCCTACCGCTCACCACCACCACCACCAGCACTGTAGGACACTGCAGAGCCTACTCCCAGTGTCCTAGATAAAGCACCCCTCCCCCCACTGTGGGACACTGGGCAACCCACTCCCAGTGTCCTGAAATATGTATGTAATAGTTTTGCCAACAGTGGGGTGCCCAATCCCTATGTCAGCACTACACTCACCCCCACCAGCAGTGTGTTGCTCTAGAGAACCCACTCCCAGTGTACATAGTGTACCCAGTTATGTTGTACCCCCAGAGCAGTGTGGGACACTGGGGAATCCACCCAGTGCCCTGAGAAATGGTTCTACCGTTCCTGTGAAAAAAGAAAACAGTCCACAACATATTTTTTAAACTCCTGTAAAAAAAAAGGTCTCTCATTGTTTCCCCATCCCCTTCTCACATCCCAACATTCCCACTCAGCAACCAACCACCCCACACCCCCTTGTCCTGTACTTACCAACTGAGGTCAGTGGCTGTCATCTTCTGTGGACCGGGACACATCTGCACTCTTCAAAGTTGAACAGTGAACTAAAGAATTAAGGTAAGTGACATATAGAGGCAGTCAATGGCATTTTGAACATACTGTATGCTAATATCTCAGCCATTTGTAGGTATTTTACATAGATACAGAGACACTGTTGGCAGATAGGGGTCTATGTCCCACCCAGTCTGCCCACTTGAGCTTGTAAGTTCACTTTATGTTTTTCTAGAAGCCTGTTTCCCCTTACCCCTGACCTCCAGAATGTCCTTATGTCTATCCCTAGTCCTGACAAATGGGGAAAGGGTGGAAAAGGTATTGGTGGGGGAACATCTTGGTACGAGTGACCACAACACAGGCAGGTTTAAAATGGGAAACGCTGCAGAAGTTCACTGGCCTAGGTTAAAGGTTCTGGATTTTGGGGGGGGGGACTTCAGGAATATGGGGGAAATAGTGCCTAGGGCATTGCAGGGGGTGGAGGACTTGACAGAGGTGGATTCAAGTGGGGGAAGATAAAGGAAGCTATTGTAAGGCCCACTGACATCTGTGCCAAGTGAAAAAGTAAAAATAAGTGGAAGAGAAAACCTCTGTGGTGTACTAGAGAAGTCGCAAAAAAGGTAAGGACAAAAAGGAAAGCCTTTAGGATGTTCAAGACAACTCAGACTGAAGTGTACTGGTTAAATTCCAGGTGAGCCAGAGAGAAGCTGGGTAGAGGTAAGGAGGGCAAAGGCACAGACAGAGGAACGAATAGTGAGAGGGGTCAAAAATGGGGATAAGACTTTCTTTTGATATGTAAATGAAATGAGGAAGACTAGGCAGGGGATTCTACAGTTAAGAACAAAAGAGGGGCAGGCGCTACAAGGGGACAGAGAAAATTTTTGCTCTGTGTTCAAGAAGGAGGAAGAAGAAGAAGGAAGCAGAGCAGGAAATGAAATGGCTTGGGAGGGGGGAGTGGAGGTGAGGCCGTTTCTCGTGGAGGAAATATTGGAAGAACTGGGCTGCGTGAAGGTCGACAGGGCAATGGGGCCAGATGGGGTGCACCCAAGGGTGTTAAGGGAGCTAAAGGAGATATTGGCGTTACGTTTGACTGCACTCTTCAATCAGTTCCTGGAAATGGGGGTGGTGCCTGAGGACTGGAGGCAGGCAAATGTGGTCCCCCTGCATAAGGGAGGAGGGAGGGAGGAAGTGGGAAGTTGCAGACCCATGAGCTTGACATCGGTGGTAGGCTAGGTCATGGAGAAGTTAATAAAAGGCAGGATCACCAGCTACCCGGAGACAAGCAGCCTGATGAATCCAAGACAACATGGTTTTACTAGGGGTAGATCCTGTCAAACAAATTTGATAAGAGTTTTTTGATGGGGTCACCAAGGAACTAGATCAGAGGACAGCGGTAGATGTAGCTTATTTGGATTTCAGAAAGGCGTTTGACTCAGTGCCCCATGGGAGGCTGCTGAGTAAAATGGCAGGACTGCGGCTGGGGTACAGCGTAGTCAAATGGGTGGGACTGGCTAGGAAAGAGGAGGCAGAGGGTAATAATAAATGGGTGGCTTCTGGGGAGGGGAAAGGTCACGAGCAGAGTCCTTCAGGGATCAGTACTGGGGTCCCTACTATTCAATATTTTCATAGAAGACATTGTGGAGGGCCTTGAGGGGGGTGGGAGTATGTTTGTGGACGATATCAAAATCTACAATGGGGTGGACACGGAGGAAGGGGTGGAATAAATCCAGAGAGACTTGGGGAGACTTGAGGCTTGGTCAAAGAGGTGGCAGCTTGCATTCAGTACAGAAAAATGTAAAATCATGCATCTGGGCTACAGAAATCAGAAGGCAGGGTACCATATGGGGGCAGAGATCTGGAGGAGATGGAACAAGAAAGGGACCTAGGCATCATTATATCCGGGGACCTGAAGGTGGAAGGGCAGTGCGGGAGGGCAGTGGCCTGGGGGAGTGGAATGCTGGGATGCATCGGAAGGGGGATCACCAGTAGGAATAGTATCCTTGTACACCCATCTAGCTAGACTGCACTTGGAGTATGGAGTCCAGTTCTGGAGGCCATACCTCAGGAAGGATGTGGGGAGGATAGAGAGGGTTCAGAGGAGAGCGACAAAAATGGTAAAAGGGTTAAGCCACTTATCCTGTGAAGATAGGTTGAGAGATCTGAACATGTACTCCCTGGAGCAGAGGAGGGAGAGTGAGGATATGATCGAGACTTTCAAGTACCT
This sequence comes from Neoceratodus forsteri, assembly GCA_016271365.2. NCBI lineage: Eukaryota > Metazoa > Chordata > Ceratodontiformes > Ceratodontidae > Neoceratodus > Neoceratodus forsteri. Next base: position 1,635,074,856 of record CM057456.1, on the reverse strand, counting down.
TAAGGGTATAAACAGGGTGCCAGTGGGGAGCATCGTCAAGATGAAGGGAAATTAGAGGATGAGGGGGCATGGCCTGCAGGTGGAGGGGGACAGTTCAGGGCCAACATTAGAAAATACTATTACACAGACAGAGTAGTAGAAAAGTGGAACAAACTCCCAGAGGCAGTCATTGAAGAGGAAACAGTGGACAAATTCAAAAGGGCATGGGACAAACACATGGGTGTGTTAAGAGAGGGAGGCACAGGTCCCAGCAGATAGTTGGGCAAATGGGCAGACTTGGTGGGCCTAGTTCTGTCCTTTTCTGCGGTCATACTTCTATGAATCTATGAATCCCATGCATTCTTAAATCCCGTGATTGTTTCAGCCCCCACCACTTCCTCTGGGAGGGTGTTCTACTTGTCCACCACCCTTTCTTCTTCATGTTTCATCTGAATTGCCCTTCCTCCAACTTCATCCCATGTCTTCTAGTTCTAGAAGATTATTTTTACTGGAAAATATGTATTTCTGCACCCTGTTTCTCTCTGTAAGGTACTTGTATGTCTCTATCATATCCCATCTCTCCCTCCTCTCCTCCAGGGAGTACATATTCAGGTCCTTCAGCCTGTCATCATAGGACTTGTGATGCAATCCCTGTGCCATCTTGGTTGCCCTCCTCTGAACCTTCTCTACCCTGTCTATGTCCTTACAAAGGTAAGGTCTCCAGAATTGCACACTGTACTCCACGTGGGGCCTCACTAGTGCCTTGTATATTGAAATTATCACCTCCCTTTTCCTGCTGGTGATGCCACTTCCTATGCATCCCAGCATCCTTTTTGCTTTACCTTCTGTCTTGTCACACTGTTTCCCTACTTTGAGGTCATCAGACATGATAACCCCAAGGTCTCTTTCCTGCTTGGTGCATGCCATATCCTGGCACGGGGTCAGAATGCTGTGTGACTTAATCATGTTGCGTGATTTTAGTACGACATTATGACCCGGTACGCTATATCCTCACCCCCCCAACCGATATGTTGTTCCAGGATTGTTGTGCCCCATATGCTTATCTTGTACTTCTTTGCATTGAATTTAAACTGCCAAACCCTTGATCATTTGTCAAGCTTCTGCAGGTCCCTTCTCATTCTGTCTACACCCTCTGGCATGAACCAAATTTTCAACATGGACTTTTTGGGACCCCACCTCATGAACACTGGCACTGCCATTTTGTTACTCTGCCCTGAAAGATGATTTCACTGTGGCTGAAAGAAATCACCTTTTGGAACTGAGCAATGAAATGGAAATGCCATTGTGCATGAGGTGGGTTCCCAAACAGCCCATGAGGAAAATCTGGTGCAAAAATCCCCCCCAAAACCTGAGTTATGCATGGTCATTGAAATTTTCCTTCGTACATGTGTAACTTTACCAATTTATATTTTCACTCCAAGTTTTCAACATAGTCACTTTTCACACCACCTCATGAACAGTACAGCTGCATTTCTCACATCCTGCCGGAAATGTGCTTTTGCACCTTTGGCGCGGCATGGTGTGGTCGATGTACAAAACCACCTTTTGGGATTGAGTAATGAAATGACAGTGCCAGTATTCATAACACAGGGTCCCAAAAAGGCAATGTTGAAATTTTGAAGCAAAAGTAACAAAGAAAGTCTGAGTTACATGCAATCAATGACATTTTCCTACGTATGCATGTAACTGCCAATCATTTATATTTTCACTCCAAAGTTTGAACATAGCCATTTCTTCACAGCATCTCATGAATACTACAGCTGCCATTTCTCACATCCTGTCCAAAATGTGTTTCTACAGCTGTGGCACAGAATGGCATTTTGCCATGGATTAAGAAATTTACACCTGCAGTATGAGGGTTATGAGGTAGGGTGATAAGAAGACTATGTCGAAAATTTGGGGTCACAGTGTGAAAAAAATGACAAACTTATGAGTATTTGTTGCAATTTTGTTACACACCTCTTTCAAAAAGTAAGGGAATTCATTGCAAAAAATTCAGTTTTATGAAACCAGTTAGGGTTTCCATTACACCTTTAAAAGTATGGAAATTCAATGTTAGGGTTAATACGTGTATCAGCACAACAACACCAATCTCTGCAAACATTAGAAACAAAACAGTTATTTGATATCTCTTGATGGCCTTCCACCTAACTTGTACACCATTTGAGCTGTTAATCATGTGGTATAGAACAATATATTTGTATGGTGTACTAGTTAGGTGGAAGGACACAAAGGGATATATCAAATAACTGTTTTGTTTCTAATGTTCTGAATAGACTATTGTTATTGTAACCCTAACATTAATTTCCATACTAAATGTAATAAAAACCTAACTGGTTTTGTAAAATTGATTTTTTCAATTATATATCATATATATACTGTATATACATTATATATATATACACACACACACACACAAAATCACACTACATGCTCCCATAACGCAAAGCATCATGGGCTGCATATGCAAATCACCACAGAATATTATGCTGGTTCAACTTTAAGCAGAAATGCATGGTGCCGAAAGGCCTGTCACACAGTTTGCAAAGGGTGCCAACAGAAGATACAGACACATGCTTTGTCCTACCAGGACTCATCAGTGTGCCTTGTCTGTTTGACACCCCAGTGGAATGAACCAGCTACCCTAAGATGGTCTACTTGGGTTATGTTGTGGTGCACTCAATTAAAACAAAAAACAAGCTAAAAGACAAAGAACCTCTGTGCGCAAGCACTGAGGCAATGGTTACCCCAAAGGACATTGGCCGGGAAACCAAGTTTCAAAGAAATACAAAACCACACATGCCCCCATAACGCAAAGCATCGTGGGATGCATATGCAAATCACCACAGAATATTATGCTGGTTCAACTTTAAGCAGAAATGCATGGTGCCAAAAGGCCTCACACACAGTTTACAAAGGGTGCCAACAGAAGACACTGACACGTGTTTCGTCCAACCGGGACTCATCAGTGTGCCTCGATATCACTCGTGAGATATCATGATATCATTGGCCTCTTGTGAAGATAAATATGATATCTTCATTCAGGCCATGTCATATCCCCTATACATATATATATATATATATATATTTATATACAGTATATATATATATATATATATATTTATCTATATATATATATTTATATTTATACAATGGGGTGAGACATATTCCAGCGAAATAAAACAACTTATTTTCACCCCAGTGAAATAAATCCTGATGTTAGCAGAGTTAAAATAAATGCCATTTATTACACTCACGCTAAACCCATGCAAGCCGTGCAAGCCATGCTAAACCAATGCTAAACCTGCACAAATTGTACATTTTGCAATGAGGCCCCCATTGTATAAATAGGACACATGGGGCCAGATATTCAAAAGGGTTGCTCCATGCACAACAGAGATGCGCCAGCGCAAGTCTGAAAATGTGCCATTGTGCGATATTCAGCGGGAGGCAGCTGAACCACTCAAGTTACAATGCGCAAGAGCGCAATGGCAATGAATGCATGTGCAACTGTAGGGGGGGAACCATGAATATGTGGCGCAGTGCGATATTCAACAGCATGCGCCATATGCAATAGGGGAGCTAGTGGAAGTTGCGCGATAGCGGAAATTATCCAAAATAAAAAGGAACAAGAGAGAGGCGCAAGAATGCTACAGGGAAGCCAGAGATGGAAGTGAGCTGGCAGCAATAGCTAAGAGGGCAGCAGTGAGTGGGACACAGAAGAAGCAGGACGGGGCACACCTGTGACCACACAGGACAGGAGTGGGGAGCCTGAGACAGTGTGCAGGACAGACAGGGCAGTGCTGCAGAGTAGTGAGGGCAGTGGCAGGAGGCTGGACAGCTGAAGTCTGGAGGTGTACCCGGTGCAGAGGCAGCAGCACAGAAGACAGCGGGGGGAACGGGGCAACATCTGCCGGGGGGGACAACTGCTGGGGACATGGCCAGTGCCACCATACAGATGGAGGTGGTAATGAGGGGTGTGAGAAGGCAGACAGCAGAGGGGCACGGCCGTGGAAGGGCCTGTCAGCGGTATGCCCCCAACAGGCGGTACCGAGCCCATATCACCTTTGAGCAGCATACCGATACAGAGATTGTGGGCTGGTACCACCTGAACTGGGTGATCCTCAGGCAGCTCTGTGAGCTGTTCAGTGATGAGATGCAGGCACCCACATGACGGAGCCATGCTCTGTCAGTGGAGACAAAGGTGACAGGTGTTATGTGCTTGCTGACCAAGGCCACCTTCCAGCGACCAACAGGGGACACAACAGGCATAACCCAGTGGGCTGCGTCACGCCTACTCACACAATTCCTCAGTGCACTGCTGCCACATACTGCAGAGTACATCCATTTCCCCAACACACAGGTAGAGTGCACAGCACACATACAACAGTTCCACAGGGTAGCACGTACGGCTGGCGTGCTCGGGGAAATTGACTGCACCCATGTGGCCATCCGCACGCCACCTGGCCCAGATCGTTTAGCCTACATCAACTGCAAGGGATTCACCAGCATCAACTGTCAGGTGGTGTGTGATGCCAGGGGCTGCATAACCAATGTCTGTGCCATGCACCCTGGGGGAGCACATGATGCCTTCATCTGGCACCAGTCTGCACTGTGCCACAGGTTCGAGAGTGGGGACATCCCCACTGGCCACCTAGTGGATGAGTATACACAACACGCAGGATGACATGGGCAGATGTAGGGGGGAGGAATAGTCAGAGATGCCATGGGTACTGGCCTTGACAGCCCATGGCAGAGCGATACAGACCACCATACTAATGTACACCCTCTATACACAGGTGACAGTGGCTATCCACTCCGTCCCTGGCTGCTCACACCATACCTGCACCCCTCGACCCCATCGCAGCATGGTACAATGATGCACATGCTACTACATGTAATATCATCAAGCGGGTGTTTGGGATGCTGAAGTCATGTTTCTGGTGCCTGGACAAGTCTGGCAGTGCCCTACAGTACAGCCCCTCAAAGGCCTGCAGGCTATTCCTGGCCTGTTGCATCCTGCACAACATGGCCAATGACTGTGGGATAGCCGTAGAGGTCGAAGAGGGGGACAGCAATGGGGACGATGAGGACGCCAGTCCAGGTGGTGATGGGTAGCCACCCCCTGGGTGAAGGAACCCCCACCTGTTCAGGATAAGCAACTGCACTGGGACATCATCCAAGTGGGCATTTTGGCCTTTGGGTAGGTCGCAGGGTGTGTGCAGCCACCAATGGCAGGCACAACCCACAGGCAGGCATGGATGAACCCCAGGGGTGGATGGCAGCAACTGAATGGGACTGGCGTGGATCACACCAGCTCAGGGATGGGCATGGCCAAACACGACAGACGCATGTGCACATGCACACACAGCCACACACCCACACACACACACACCCACACACCACAAGACATGCACAAGGGTTAGAAGGCACGCCGACCATGACTGCAACCCCTAGCCACACACAGGTCCACACATGACCACGTCCAGTGGCTGTCACTGTGCATGTCTCAGATGCTGGGCACCATTGCACACTGGTGGAGAGCACAATACAGGCATCATCATGTACACACCACAGTGGCCAGAAGCCGGAAGGGTGCACACATGGACTGTGTGTGTGCAGGGCTGGGTACCCCACCTGTGCGTCGTATGGTGCACAACACACTGCACACAGGGCATCGGCAGAAAGTGGCTATGGTGGGAAACAGGTCAGTCATGCAGCACAGTGCCACAGCCACCAGACATGCGTGGTCAGCCCCGCCGAGACCTGCCAGCCATGCCACACTGACTATTGGCCTCATGGGGTGGCACCGATGGTCCCCCAGGGATGAGGCTGCGAGAACGCGACCATGTTCATGCAGGGGTCTGCAGCTCACCGAGCATGCCTGCGCCTGGCATGCTCGGTATGCCCACAGCTGAACCTGGTGTCAACATGGAAGGTGTCACATGATGCCAGGAATGGGGGTTGGACATGGCACTGCCCAGTGTCTGCGGTGCATGGGCAATGAACTGGGTGCCCAATGTGGCCATGACAGCTGTGAATGCACATGTCTGCTTGTCAATGGCAGCAGTCACATCCTCCCACAGCCAGTCCATCCCTGCCAGGAGCAGACCATGGTCCCTGCTGCACTGCTCCTCTGCCTGGTGCAGGACTGCACTGAGTGTATCCACCACCGTCACAAGCAGCAACTGCTGATCCACTGAATCCTGGAGTATGCGACTGTGCTCATCAAAGAGGTCATCTGCCTGATCGCCGTGCTGTCCCTCATGGTGTTCGTAGCCCTGCTGTGCAGCACCCCTTGAAGTTGGGTGCTGCACACCAGAGCCATGCCTGTGCACGTCCACATGCAGTGCACTGACGCCAACCATCGACACTCTCCCCATCCCCATTTCAAACTGCTGGCACTGCTCCTCCAGCCGCCAATCACCAGGGCTCATCAGTGCCGCTGTAGGGGCCTCAACAGCCCCACCTGCCTGGATGCACACCAGTGCTGCCCCACTGGGGCATACAGGCACAGGCTGGGACTGTGATGTCACGCAGGCCTCCACGGCAGCACCACCCATGACTACGCCCATGTTGTGGGACCATCCTGCTTCCCACATGTATTACTGTTTGGGATGTGAGATCCATCATTATTGCTGCCTGATCCAGCACCAGTCTGTGTCCCAGCATGCTGGAGTCCATGGCTGCTGTCATGCTGGGACACAGGCAGGGCCTCGTCTGTACCAGCACCACAATCTTCAGTTCGGACAGACAGGCAGGTATGCGGTGGTACTGACCCTCGGACACCAGTGGAGGTAGATGGGCACTTATCTGTGTCCAGGGTCTCACCCACGGTGGACACATCTGCCACCGCTGACCCATGTAGATGCTCAGGAGTTGTAAGGAACACAGTAGTGTTAATGTCTGCACCCTACCCTGTGGCATTCCCACCACCTCCCACACAGTGACAGCACAGGACCTACCATGCAGTGACGGGCTGCCACCCATCTGGAAGCCACCACCTGGAATGCCCTCTATGGCACAACACCGCATGCTGCCAGTCACCCACTCCTCCTGTGGCATCAGGCGTGACATATCTGGCTGCCCACCACCGGTTGCAGCATGTGCTACCCTGATGGCAGCCACCTTGTCCTTAATTCTCCTCCTGTCCATGCCGACCTTCTTTTTACATTCCTGCATGGACCACTGGTGGCTGCTGTGCTGGTTCATGGCATGCGCAACCTCACCCCATGCCACAGCATGGGCCTGGGGTGTTCCCCGCTGTCTGCTGAGCAGTGGTTCCCTGTTGAGGTATGCCTCAAACAGGGCATCTGTTTCTGCCCGTGTGAAGTTGGGCCTCCTCTTCCTCCAACATCCCTGTTCCTCCTTTTCCTCACGTTCGGTCATTATAGAGCCTGTGGGAATGACAGGTGTTACCTTTCAATGTGCAGTCCCATGCATCTCCCACACACAACAGTCCACACTTCCAAACAGTATGCAATCTGCCACAATAGACTGCAATACCAAACTGTGGCCTCTGCAGCCCCAAGTAGCATTTATATAGCGCAAGGCATGCAAATGAGGTGAGGCGCAACTTTAAGTGGATGCTAATGAAGTAGCTGTGCCATGGAATTGCTGATGAGCTGATTTGCATATGCTGGCTGAATATCGCACTGTTGCACCTTGCGCAATTGTGTTGAGCGTGCTCAGGCACAGGTGCAGCTCTGTGGCGATGTGCAGTAGGCACCACAGCACATGCCGGGTGCTGGCGCGATGCCACCACGCTGCTAATATGCAGAATACGGCCACCACTGTGCCAGTGGTGCTAGTGCACCTGTTCACCGCATTATGGTGCTCGTGCGTGGAGCACCATGGGTGCCATGGTGCCACACCGGTGAGCCACTGCGGAGTGTCTGCACGGCACCCAACGTGCTACATGCAGGGAGTCCCAATCACGCTGTGGCGGTCCGTGCAGAGAGACCCTTGACCCTGTACTCGACCTTTGCTCCCTAGGTGCCATGCGTACTCATGGGTGCACCCCTATTGTGCTGTTTGGTGACAGCGCAATGGGGAATGGAAGCCCTGTGCCACACAACATCTGCAGGTGGTGGACGTGCACTACAGAGCGCCATTTTGTTTTCCTTTCTGAAGCTGTGATGGCAAGGAGGAGAGCTGCTGTCTGGAGCCAACTGGAGCTGGCCAATTTGGTGGCCATTGTGGAGCCCCATGCTGGGGCCCTTTTTGGGGATGACCTCCTGGATAGGGCCAGAAGTGCAGTCTGGGAGGAGGTGGCAGTGGCACTTAAAGAGGCCACAGGAATTTGCAGAACTGCAGAACAATGTCACCACCACTATCGGGACCTCCAGCGGAGGGACCCAGACAGGCTTGTCCACATACGGGCACACACCAGTTGAGGTGCAGTGCCACATCCAGGTAGGTGCTCCATCCATACACTGGTTGCGTCCATAAGGGTATCGCAGTGGGCACATGTCCACCACATGGGGGGGTGGGCCATCCAGTGTGGGTGGTGGTGATGGTGGTGGGGGGTTGCGGCATGGCTGGGCTATGTGGGATCACACACACCTGGGGGGCCCTTTGCTACTGGTTTGTACTGATGTTCCCCTCTCCATGTTTGCACCCTAGGCCCTGAGGAGCGGCACAGAGCTAGGGAGGAACGGCACCGCCGGGAGGAAGGGGATGCTGGGAAAAAGCCACAGGCTGCCAGACCCAACCTGCAACAGCGCCCGGATCAAGCCGATGAAGGTGAGTGCCTTTCTTCCAGGATATTTTGTGCATGTTGTATTGCAGGGTAAGCGGCGGGGCATGGCCACCATCCATTGACACCACTGACGTGCACACCACACGGTACACTCAGCACTGTCCTGTGGCACTGCTTGTGTGGATGTGCATTGCTGGTGGTCCATGCGTACATCCTGCACATGGCTGTGCCACTGCCTTCGCACCGCATAGCCATGTCACTGTACAGCCACGGTAGATGTGTGCAGCAGTCCACATGGCTGTGTGTGCCTGGGTAGGCAGGTCATGTGGACATGATCACTGTGGGTGGTCGTACACCATCACAGGGGTGTGGCCTACGGCTGTAAGCCATGTACAATGGGTGGGCTGCAGGGGGATGGACATTCACACATATTGACTCTGCTCCCTTGTCCTAGGTGGACGGTGGTTGATGTGGCTGGAGAGGGCCATGCAGGAGCTCCTGCAGATAGCGAGGGTGTCATTGGAGGTACTCCAGAGATTGGAGCAGCTTGGTGTCCAGAGGCGGAGGACAAGGAGGCACCATAGGAGTGGGAAGTGGGGTGGCCGCTAAGCTTTCCATGCCCCAGATTCATCCTACCCCCCAGACCAACCCTCACACCCCTTCTTCTCTCTCCCATTTGTTCACCCCTGCCCCTTACCCACCCTCACGTGGTATGTGGCCCTCACCCCCCCATGTATATAGTTGTATATAGTTGTTTGTACCTTATTATAATACATTTATTTTGTTATGCCTACTGTGGTGGTCTCTGATTTGCAGTGGGCTACAAGTGCTCAGCTGCAGTGGTGTGCATGGCATCAGGGGTGGTGCAGGCATGGGCATGTGTGTGTCTGGAGGGGAACCGCCTATGGATTGGGCATAGCTATCAGTCACTGTCTGTGGTTTGTGTGTTGTTCCCTGTGCACTGGATGACTGTGTGCAGTGGTCCACGGTGCATGCACTGTGTCCATGGCACCCCTGTCAGACCATCCATGGCCTGTGCAGCTGACACCCTTTGCATGTCTGTGATCTGCATGGTCTGCTGGCATGTCAGTGGTGGCTGTCCATGCTGGACAACCACTGTACCCAGCACAATGCCGGGTTGCCTCCTGTCACCAGTATGGTGCACATCTGCCTTGGGAGGAACTGTGGCCTCAGCTGTTGTTGTTCCACCTCCATGCTGTTGCTTGTGTCTGTTGCAGGGGATGTGCTCCACTGTCTGTCACTTGTGCTCCAGCCGCATGCTGGTGGCGTACTGCTTCATGGTGCCTGCGCAGGGTGGCTGGCACACCTGTGCCATTAAGGGGTGCTGGCTGTGTGTACACGGCTGCCGTGGCCACATGCCAGTGGCTTGGTTGACCTGCTACTGTGTCCCTGTGTTGGTGTAACCTTGGGTATGGGTGGGTGTTTGTCCATGCACTGTGTTGCATACTGTGTGGTGCATGCTTCCATGAAACACTGTGGGCATCTGTGCTGGCTGTTGTGGCAAGTGCTGGGATGGGGTGTGTCCTTGGGAGGGTGTGCAGGGTGCTGTACCACTGGTGGTGGGGTCCGGGTCATGCCTTGTCGCATGTGGGGTACCTCGTGTGCCAACACATGGTTGCTCTCTCAGCCGTACCTCGGGGGGGACGTGCAGGGCGGCACTGTGTATGCAGTTGTTGTATCACTGTCTGATGCTGCCCGCTGCAGGGTGCTCACAGTGGGGCTGCCTTGAATGGCTCTGTGGTGCACAGGGTTGCATTGTCACAGTGGGGGTGGTGGCATGCATGGGGTGTCCTGCACTGTTGGGCGCTACTCCTGGGCAGGGTGTATGGGGATCGTGCTGCAGAGTATGCTCTGCATTGATGGGATGGTGTGGCATGGGGTGGCCGGATATCCTTGTGTGCCAGTCACAGCTTGCCAGGGGGTGTTATGGGGCACCATGCCCCAGCAGTGGGACTGTTGCTGGTGTCCATGGGCTGGTGGTTCTTCCAGCTCTCCTCAGGTTGTGCGGTGCATGGGGTGTGGGGATCAATGTCTGTTCTGCTGTGTGCTCCTCTGCCCATATCTACCATGGGTTGTGGACCCCTGCATCCTGTCCCTGCGCATCCCTGGTTGTGCTGATGCACTGCTACCCTGCTCCACTGCACATCCCTGGTCACGCCATGGTGCAGTTGGCACGATATTCAGTTGTGTGCCGCAGGTGCATCTTGACCTGCACAGTGTTTGAATATTGCGCGTGTTGCTCATGGGCACACTGGACTTGCACCTGCTCCTGCTATTGCACTACTTTGTGGCGCAGTTTGAATATCTGGGCCATGATGTGCACATCCTGGAATATGAAAAATATTTTCACTCCTGCCTTGTGAGCATTGTATATTTCACTCGTGCTTTCGGCACTCATAAAATATCCAGGCTCACTCTGCAGGAGTGAAAATAGTTTCCATATTCCACTCGTGCCCATCACGTATCCTATATATATATATATATTTATAAATATATGTCATTATTATCTATATATGTGTGTGTGTGTACATATATATATATCTTATATGTATTAGTGAGTGGTAATACCCATAACTCATGAGTGGTGAAGTCAGGAGTTGGTTATGAAGGTTTTAAAAAATGAATTGGAAATGTCCTGCTTCTTGATTGACTAGATGAGTTCCGAGACCCATATGTTAATTCTCCAGAAATGCACAGGTTGGAACATATTCAGACAATGGGATCTGGAATTTTGGCTAGTCACATGAATAATTTGTGGGCCAGTTCACTCATTCCTGACTGCCATTAGAGACATGGCTACCACCTTTACTCACTGAAAACAATCAACAAGACCCTAAAAAGCAAACAGAAACATAGACATTGTCATCAGAATTATGTTCCCTGCTTATTCTATCTCCACAGACCCTACCTGGTCTCTGGCTACACTCCCCCCTCCCTTCCTATTTACCAGTGTCCCCCATGCCTATCTTATACATGCTTGAAGCTTCCAATCATTTTTATCCCCACTTCCTTTGCTGGCAGACTGTTCAAGGTGTCCACCAGTCTTTCAGTGAAATAGTACTTCCTCACATTTCTCTTGAACTTCTCGAGTACCAGCTTCATTGTATGCCCTCTTGGCCTGGTGCACTTCCTCATTTGAAATAAACACCCTCCCGTACCCTGTTCACTCCCCTAAGGTACTTATAGGTCTCAAACATGTCTCCTTTCTCCCTTTTCTCCTCTAGGGCATATAGTACATGTTGAGATCCCTCAGTTTCTCCTTGTCAGGTTTCTCTTGCAAACATAGAAACATAGAATTTGATGGCAGATAAGGACCGCTTGGCCCACCTAGTCTGCCCATTTCCCTACCTAACAGATAAGCTGCAGATCCTAATTAACCAACAGCCTACTTCCTCCTATCCCCACTAGAATTGCCTTATGTCTGTCCCATGCATTCTTGAATCCCCCAATTTTTGACTCTACGACCTCCTCAGAAAGGCCGTTCCATGCATCTAAAACCCTCTCTGAGAAGAAATACTTCCTCACATTACCTCTGAGCCGTCCCCTCTCTATCTTCAAATTGTGCCCCCTTGTTCTTGCACATCTTTTTTCTGAAAGATGCTACCTTCTTGAACTTTGTTGATTCCCTTGAGGTATTTGAAAGTTTCTATCATGTCCCCTCTCTCCTTTCCTTCCTTGCAGCTTTACATCTTAAGCTCCTTTAGTCTTTCTTCATATGTCTTCTGGTGCAGACCCTGCATCACTTTGGTTGCCCTCCTCTGGACAGTCTTGACCCTCTCTATGTCTTTCGGAGATGGGGTCTCCAGAACTGTACACAGTGCTCCAGATGTTGTCTTACCAACTGTCTGTACAGAGGGCCAACAACTTCTTGTTTTCTACTGATGATGCTTCACTCTATGCATCCCAGTATCACCCCAGCCCTCCTTACTGCCTTCTCACATTGCTGGCCCACCTTTAGGTCATCTGATATGACTACCCCAGGTCCCTTTCCATTTTTGTTGTTGTCAGTATCTCACCACCCCATTGTGTACTCTTCCCTAGGTTTTTGTTTTCCAGGTGCATTACTTTGCACTTCTTTGCATTGAATCTAAGCTGCCATACATTTGACCATTCCTCCAACCTTGCCAAGTCCCTTTTCATCCTTTCCACCCACCTTGCATATCAACCCTGTTGCAGATCTTTGTGTCATCTGCAAAGAGACATACTTTCCCTTCAGTCCTCTGCAATGTCCTTATAAAGACATAAAAAGGACCAGCCCCAGTACTGAAACCTGCGGTACCCCACTAGTAACCCCCTTTTCTTCAGTGTGGACTCTATTTACTATTACCCGCTGTGTTCTGTTGTCCAGCCAGTGCTTTACCCAGGCTACCACCCTGGGACCCATTCCCAGGCTGGCTAATTTGTTTATTAATCTTTTGTGTGGGACTGTATTAAATGCCTTGCTAAAGTCTAGGTAGGCCATGTCCACAGCCCCTCCCTGGTCTACTACTTTGGTCACCCAGTCAAATAAATCAATTAGATTTGTCTGACATGACCTTCCTGCTGTGAATCCATGCTGCCTTGGGTCCTGTGCCCCACTGGCCTCTAAGTAGTCAACAATTCTTTTCTCCAGAAGTGATTCCATCATTTTCCCTACCACTGAGGTCAAACTAACAGGTCTGTAGTTTCCTGCCTCTGTCTTGCTCCCGCTTTTGTGAAGGGGAATCACATCTGCCCTCCTCCAGTCCTCAGGTACCACACCATCCTCCCATGATTTATTAAAAAAGGGTAGTCAGTGGTGTCACTAGTTCTCTGCTTAATTCTCTTAGAATTCTGGGGTGAATTCCATCAGGCCCCATTGCTTTATCCACCTTCAGTTTTAGGAGTTCTTTCAGAACCCTTTCTTCTGTGAAAGGACTAATATCAACCCCCCTATCCAAAGTGCTTCTATTGACTGGATTAGGTATCTCCCCTGCTTTTCCATTGTGAATATTGAGCAGAAGTATTCATTCAATATTCCTGCTTTTTCACTGTTGCTCTCTGCCCAACCACCTTCCTCTTTATTCAGCCTCAGTATCCCTGCCTTAGTCTTTCTTTGCTCCCTAATGTACCTATAAAAGGTTTTATCCACCTTCTTAACTAAGTTTGCTATCTTTTCCTCAGTTTGGGCCTTTGCTATTCTGACTGCCTTCCCCCCTTCCTTCTGCTTTAACTTTTACAGTTCTCTGTCCTGCTCCTTTTGTGTTTCCTTATACTTCCTGAATGCTGTCTTTTTCTCCCTTACCTTTTCTGCCACTTCTTTTGAGAACTACAGTTTTTTTTCTTTTGTTTTGATTTATTTGCTTCACACAAAGGCTTGTTGTCGCTGTGATAGCAAGCCCTGCAGTATTTTATTTGCCCTCCTCTGGACAGTCTGCACCCTGTCTATGTCCTTTCTGAGATGAGGCCTCTAGATGTAGACACAGTAACCTAGGTGGGGTCTCACCAGTGACTTATACAGTGCATATATACACCACCACCCTCCTCCTGCTGGTGATGCCTCTCCCTATACACCCTCGCACCCCACTGACCCTGCCGACTGGCTTGTCACACTGTCATGCCAATTTGAGGTTATCAGATATTATAACCCCAAGGTCTTTTTGTTCAGTAACTATCTGTACCCCCCACCACCATTTTATACTCCCCTTCTGGGTTTCTATGCCCTAAATGCATGATTTTGCACTTTCTGGCACTTAACCCCAGTTGCCATACCCTGCACTATACCTCCAGATTTCTATGGCCCCTACTTATTTTCTCCACTCTCTCCTGAGCATCCACCCCATTACAATTACAGATTTTAGTGTCATGTACCAAAAGGCATATCTTCCCTTCCAGTTCTTTTCTAATGTCACTTATGAAGACATTGAAGAGTACAGGTCTCAGTACAAGGCTTGCTGCACTCCACTGGTCACGCTCCCTTTTTTAGAGTGAGTGCCTTTTTATCACCACCCTCTGTCACCTATCCATTAACCATTTCTTTGGCTAGTTTAACACTTTGGACCCCATCCCTAGACTGTCCAATTTCTTTACCAGTCTGCTATCTGGCACAGTGTTGAAGGCCTAGCTAGCTGATGTATAAGTCCACATCCCCTGCTCTTTCTTGATCTATTTTCTTGGTCTTCCAGTCAAAGAAATTGGTCAGATTCATCTGGCATGACCTCCTCCCCATGAATTTATGCAGTCTTTGGTCTTGTAATTTGTTGGATTCAAAATATTCCATTAGCCTTTCTTTCAGCAGGGTTTCCATTAATTTCCCCACCACTGATGTGAGACTGGCCAGTCTATAGTTGCAAGTTTCCTCCTTGCTGCTGCTCTTATGGAGTTGGACCATGTCAGATCTCCTCCAGTCCTCTGGAGCCACTCTTGTTTCTAGTGAGTTGTTGAAAAAGGCCATCGGTGGTTCAGCAAGCACCTACATGACTTAACTTAGTACCCTTGGATGTGTCCCATCTGGTCCCATGGCCTTGTCCACTTTCAGATTTGCTTGTCACTTCAGGACTCTTTCTTCTGTAAATGGGCTTGAAATCACCTCCCTTCCACCTCTGTCCCCCACTTTTCCTGCTGCTTCTTAGTGGTCCATCCCCATCTCCCTCTATAGTGAAGACTGAGTGGATTACATGTTCAGGATGTCTGCTTTTTCCTGATCCTTCTCTGCACAGTCACCCTCTGCCATCCTTCTTATCCTTACTATCCCTCTTCTTGCCTTCCTTTTTTCACTTATTTGCCAGAAGAAAGTATTCTCCCCTTTGCTACCACTTTGGTTATCCTTACCTCTGTTCTTGCCTTTGCACACTTCATTTCCATCCTTTCTTCCTTCTGTCTTACCTGATACATCTCCTTGTACTCTTCCCTCTGTGTTTCTTTGTACCCCCTGAATGCCACATATTTTTGCTTTGCTTTCTTGGCCACTTCCATAGAGTACCATAGAGGTCTTTATTAAATATAGAAACATAGTCAATGCTGGCAGAAAAAGACCCCTAGTCCATCCAGTCTTCCCAGTTTCCCTATTTAGCCCTGGGAACTGCTGTTCCTCCAGGGTCCTAGCCCTCTCCAACCTCCCTGCCATTCTCCTCCCAGTTTCTGCCCTGCCGAGCAACCACTATATCTTTCACTCTGTCACAGTCATGATTGAAATCACCAACAGTCTTTGTACCTACCACTTCCTCAAGTCCCTCCTGAGCCCCCTTCCAGTTACTTTCCACTCATGTTCATGTGACTGCAAGCTAGGATTCAAGCAAAATAGTTCCCCACAATTAATGTTGTTAATTCCTTTTAGAAACCTGAAAGTCTGTATCATATCTCCCCTCCCTTTCGGGTCTCCTCTAATTTTCCTCCTGCTTTTGCTCACTTCTATGTAATTCCTTTTAGAAACCTGAAAATATGTATCATATCTCCCCTCCCCTTCTGATCTCTTCTAGTTTTCCTCCTGCTTTTGCTCACTTCCTTCATGCAGAGGCTTAGCAAGGCCTTCGATACCATGGATCATGATCTCTTGCTACTTACATTAAACAACCTTGGGCTTAAAGATTCCACTCTGAAATGGTTCTTCTGCTATCTCAAAGGCTGACAACAAGTGAAAGCATATGGTGCCCTTCCCCCCCTCAAAATCCTACCGAGAGGATTCCCCCAAGGTTCTATCTTGGGCCTCTTCTTTTTGCTTTATATATCAATGGTATTGACTGTAATATTAATATTGCTAGTGTTCACCTCTTTGCAGATGACACTCTGCCCTATGTTGGCCAGCTGTTCCTAGAACTGGCCTGCTCAATACTGCAGCATGAATTTTACCAACTTCAACACAACTTGCTTCATCTGAAGCTATTACTCAATGCCAAAAAAACTAAAGTTATGCTACTATCCCCAGAGCCAAAAGCTGCAACCACCCCCCCCCCAATACCAACCTAGGTATCATGACTTCCTTGGGGAAGTCAATTGAAATTGTAAGTAAGTTCAAATACCTAGGTTTTTAGCTTAACAGCAACATTTCCTTTGTTACCCATATAGAAGAATTATCAAAAACGCTATGCCAAAGACTCAGACTATTCTACCATATAAAGCATTTGCTTACCTACGAGGCCAAACTAAGATTGGTAGAAGTAAACTTCTTACTCCTACTTGATTATGGTGTCTTCCTCTACAGCCACTGCTCCAAATCAGCCCTATTTGCCCTGGACATGCCTTACCACAAAGCCTTAAGATTTATCACAATGTCCCATTCAGCACTCATCACTGTTCCCTGTATTCGCAGTTGGGCTGGACCTCGCTGGGTACTAAGAGGTGACAAAATGTCTCCTTTTGGGCATACAAAGCCATCTCCATGAAACTGCTTCCTTACAGATATTCTCTGTTCAAATGTTCCCCCTGCATGTATGCACTTAGAAAATACTGCTGACTTTCGGTGACGTCACTGGAATGGCTAGCAGCTAAACCTCGTTGCTCTCCTCCACCGAATCCTAAAACTAAGCTCTTGCTGAAAATAAAGTTAAGAAATCACTAAATACTGACTCATATAACAGTGGAGGATGGCAGGAAAGCAACAATGAAACAGAAATTCTAAAATACTAAATGGGACAGCAAAGTTTAAACAATTAGTGCTCGACGAGGACATGGAAGGATTTGTGTCCCAGTCCTCCGTAGGCGCACAGCATCAGAATCATCAGGGGAAATGGACACGGTGGAAAAAACAGATCCTGAAGTCATGCACAGAACTCTCCAGCAGATTCTTTCAACAGTAACAAGAATCAACTCTTCATTAACGGATCTCAAAAAAGAGGTACAAATATTAAAAAAAAGGTGATGCTCACTGCTGCTAACCTCACTACGGTCTCGGAGGCCCAGGAAAGATTAGACAGGCTAGTCTTGCTGCTGCTGTAGAGGGACACAATGCCAGATGGAAGACCTAGAGAATAGGTCCCGCAGAAACAATTTTAAAAACCATGGAATCCCAGAAGACGCTGAAGAAGGATTCCCCTCAATGGCTGACTTCGTACAGCATGTACTATGATCAGTACTATCCTTACCTTCAGACATTAAGCTGGACATAGATCAGGCACACAAATCACTTGTTGCTAAACCCCAGGACCCAGCAGCTAAGCCATACTCTCTTATAATTCACATGGTCTTCTTTCAGAGTAAAGACTGGATATTACAAGAAGCCTGGAGGCATAAGGACCTTAAATATAAAGAAGCACCTATTTTCTTCAACCAGGACTTTTCAGCAGCACTGCAGTCAGAGTGACAAATGGTCAAAGGAATTATTAGAGACCTCAAACAAAAAAAAGGGATCAAAGCACAGCTGTTGTTCCCAGCCAGGGTTAAAATCTACCTGGATACTGGCGTGCAAATCTTCCTGAGCCTGGTGGAGGCAGCTCAGGTTCTTCAAAATCTAGAAATACCCCTCCCTGATCTGGAAATGCAGAAGCTAGAAAGCAGCCTTAAGTCATAAGTGTGGTCTAAAGCATCTAACCCTAGAAACAGGAAAAGAGCAATCCCTGGATTGTACCCGCTAGAAACCTCTTTGGAAATACAAGACCTGATCTCGAAAGCCAAAGTAAGACTGCAGGAGGGTGAACAACTAAACTAATTAGCCGACGGATGAGAATGTCGAGAAAATGGTGGAGAAACCTTAAGTACCCGTCGCGGTGGTTTTAACAACCGAAGACTTGGACAGAACTGAAAGATTTCTACATGGGGAACTAAAAGAATCAGTGGGGCTGGGAAGAATTCATGAACATGACGAGCAGTCCCCCCTTTTTTCATTATATATGGACATTTAAAGGGTTGACTTTTAATTGTAAAGGCTGTATGTTTCGGAGCTGAGCTGAAGTGGGGGGCGAAGGAATGTATATGAAAAACCGCTACACAGGACCGTGTATTTGAGGTATGAGATGCATCCTTGGTCGAAAAGTGAAGACTCCATAAGGTAGGAGGGACTACAAGATTGAAGAGGTGAAATGTTCCTTTAGGGGAAGGGCACGCCTGTATAACATAGATACATCAGTACACGTAGGTAGAAATGTGAAATGCGTCAGAAAGCCCATGCAAGGAGTGACCAAAGCAGTACTATACTAGGAGCCATAGGCCTCCTTGATAGACAGTGAGCTGGGACAATCTTAAGAATGAAACTCAAGATAAGGAAATGGGGAATTGTATTATCTGGCAAAGCGAAGAGGGAAAGGTTCAAAGGAAAGAGCTAGGAGAGGACCAGAAAACCCGGGAGATAGAGCGAATGGCTTAATGAATTAAGACAAGTGAGAGGGGAAGGATAGTTCAGGGAAATAGGCCTTGCTCTAGAATAACCAAATAGACTAGCCCAAGAAAGATTGGAAAGCTCAATTTTTAATGCCGAGAAGCACTACATTGGGTGGACTTGGGGAAAACATGAGACAGGACTGGGGGGGTCTTGGGGGGTCTTGGGGGGTGTACAAAAGAGAGGAAGCACATGGACAAGTGGGAAAGTAGATGAGTTTGGAAAGTACAGAATTGGTGCTGTCTCCATGGACTCCGGGGTCAACCCTCTGGGAAAGGCCACACAAATTAAAATAGGTTGACGCATTATCATAGAAGTATTGGATGTTTGGGAATTTCCTTGTGATAGGTACAGGACAACCCCTGAAGAATCTCCTAAGGGAAGGTACTGGGAGGAAGATATGTAGAAGGGGGGGAATGAGACTGCTCAGAAGATAAGTAGGCTCTAATCCCAATCTGTCAGTCCCCCTTAACACAAGACAGCGACCTTAAGGATAGCGACGCATAGAAGGGGGGTTTTCCTTTCATTATAAATAATGCCCAAAAGGAGTTGAAAGTAAACAGGATTGGTATTATAGTACGATGACTAAGGAAAGTTTGGGAATAGCTGAGAGATAAAAACAGATGGAAAAGTAATAAAGGGCGGGGGGGATACTGGAGAAGGATATTTGAAACTGAATCCAAAGCTTCGGTCTGATCTACAGTGACAGTTAAAGGGGGTGCAGGGGGTTCACCTGTGAGGGACCTTCTACACCCCTTGCTCCAATTAAAGGGGCTTCGATAGGGTCAAGCAGACCCCCCACAATATTCTTGTGGGCTTCACATGGAAGTCAAAGGAAATGACACAATAGGGATTTTGTATATAGTTTTAAAATTTCTTGTTGTTATACTACCGACAGTAGGTACTAAGGTTATATTTAAATGTCTAATTTGTAATGTCTTTGTAATTTTGAGTTTTAATTTTGAGGTCTTGCAGGCTGGCCGGAAATCAAAGAAAAAGGGCAAATATGGAATAAGGTTACCATGGAATGAACCTTCTGGGAAAGTATGGCCTCACTGAAGATTATATCCTATAATGTGAAAGGGATTAATTCCCCGATCAAATGGACCTGATTGTTAACTGAGCTCCATCATCTGGGGTGTAACATAGCGTTTTTACAAGAAACACACCTTTCTCGGTTAGAGCACCTCAAGCTTAGGAGGAGATGGGTGGACCAAGTAGTGTCATCATCACACTCCACTAATAAAAAGGCAGGGGTGGCAATACTTTTTAAATGAAACAGTCCCTTAAAGATACAATTTACAGAGGAGGGATTTCAAGGTAGATTTGTTAGAGCAATTTGTACAATACATAATAAGACTTTACACCTAGTGAATATATATGCTCCCAATGTAGGTACAGAAAGATTTCTGAGAGAGGTCTTTAATAAGTTGGCTGACCTGCCCCAAGGCCAGATGCTAATCAGAGGGGACTTTAGCATGGTACTCTCACCATACCTAGATCGTTCATTGGGTAACTCAAATACTAACAAAGCAGCAAGCAAAAAGCTCAGGGCTTTAATATCGGGATTTGGTGTGGCAGATATATGGAGATCACAACACAAGGGGGAAGGGACTATACCTTCTTTTCTGGAACACAAAGCTCATATTCATGCATAGATCTCTTCCTCACACACAAGAGTGACTTGCACCTAGTGGAGTGCTCAAAAATACATTCTATCACCCTGTCAGATCATAGCTCAGTCTCCGTTAGTGTTAACATAGGTCAAGAAAATAAGACACCCCTGTGGAGGCTTAATGTGTCCTTGCTGAATGAGAAACCTTTTATAGAACTTATAGACAAGACAATTAAAAACTTAGAGAAAGACTCTGCTAAGGAAGTTTGCTCTCCAGTGCTACGGTGGGATACCCTAAAAGCTGTGGAAAGGGGGCAAATAATCAGCTATGCCTCAGCTAAGAAAAAGCAGGCTAAAGCCGCAGAAAAAATCCTTAGAGAGAAACTTGCAGACCTAGAGACTAAACGCAAGAAAGGCATAGGGTCAAAACAAATACTTAAAGACCTAATTCAGGTCCGATCAGAACTACAAGCACTAAGGAATAAGAAGGCGGAAGGTCTCCTTAGGTACACCAACCAAAAATACCATGAATCAGGTGGAAAAGCCTTGAGACTTCTCACCATTCATCTCCGAAAGAGACAAGCTGAAAGGAATGTCTCAGTTATTAGGGACAGATCAAACCCTGAAAGGTATTGGGTTAAACCAATAGAAATTGTCTCCCAATTTAGGGCATTCTATAAGGAACTTTACACAGAAAGTAGGCCAGAAGAAGGAGTCAAATTAGAAACCCTTAATTTTTTAAACTCCATCAAGTTGCCAATCCTCCCCACAAAGGCACAAGAAGAGCTGTCTGCTCCAATCAAGGAACAAGAAATTCGGAGGGTCATTACAGACCTGCCGACTGGGAAAACACTGGGGACAGACGGACTGCCAGCTGAATGGTACAAGAAGTTAAGTAAAATCTTAGCCCCTAAAATAATGCACATTTACAATGTGAGCTTAGAGGAGGGAAGGTTTCCTAAATCCTGGCAGGAAGCAATGGTCACGGTCATCCCAAAACCGGGGTATCCCAGATCACAGTGCTCATCCTTTAGACCCATTTCATTGCTCAATCAAGATTTAAAAATCTTAACTCGCATACTAGCAACAAGACTGCAACAGCATATAGAATCCCTAGTTCACCCTGATCAAACATGCTTTATACCACAAAGACATCTTCAAGACAATGTCAGGAAACTTCTAAACATTATTACATATAAACACCCTCCGAAAACTAATCCAGTTGCAATATTTTTAGACGCCAAAAAGGCATTTGACAATGTGAACTGGGTCTATATGGGAGAAGTTATGTCCAAGATGGGTGTGGGGGGTAACTTCCTTAAATGGGTAAATCTATGTTACCAAAAACCAATAGCCTGTGTTAGGGTAAATGGTATAAATTCAGAGTTTTTCACTATAAATAAAGACACACGACAGGGATGCCCACTGTTCCCACTACTGTTCGCCCTCATCATGGAACCATTCACACAGGCCATCCAGGAAAATCCAAACATAAAGGGGATAATAATAAATAACATTGAAAATATAATTTCACTATATGCTGATGACACAGTAGTATATATAAAAGAACCAGAAACCTCAGTCCCTGAATTGCTTCAATTAATAAACAGATTTGGTCAGATTTCGGGCTTTAAAGTGAATATTGAAAAAACAGAAATTTTAAGCTTGGATGGGCCCCCACATAACAGTCTAAAGAACCTTTTGCCGTTCAGGTGGATCAAGGATAATTTAGATATCTTGGAGTCTCTATACCAACAGACTTAACTAAACTGCGCCTTTATAATTATCAGGCACTTAAAGAGAAAGTCTATGAAGATTTACAGAGGTGGCAAAATTTGCCAATCAGCTTCATGAATAGAGTGGAGACTATTAAGATGAACATTTTACCTAGGTTTCTATTTTTATTTTCCACCATACCTATACCTATAGAAGGAGATGAATGGCGAGAACTTAGAAGGAAGTTATCCAAAGTTATATGGGTGGGACGCCGGACATGCAAGAAATCAGGTATCCTAACCAAAGCTAAAAGCAGGGAAGGATTGGATGTTCCTGATCTTCTAAAGTATTACTTGGTGGCACAAACAGTGCAAATTTTAAAAATGTTAAAACCTGAACAGAAGGGAGGTTGGTATAGGTTGGAGGAGAAGGCACACCCTTGGATCCCCCTGCAGTTTTTGCCTTGGACAATCCATCCCTCTGACCTGAAAATTTTAAACAATGTTTGGACAAAAAACACCCTCAGGATCTGGCTCAGAGTCAGGCAGTGGTGGGAGATTTTTTCACCCACATGGAAATACATTCCTCTAAAATACCTACCACAGTTCCCAGCAACACATAAAGACCGATGCTGGAATAGTTGGTCGGATATGGGACTTAAATATCTATACCAGATGGTTAACAGTGAGGGAGTTAAAACATTTGCATTTCTTCAGGAAGAATTTGGGCTTTCACATAAAGAATTTTTCAGATACCTGCAATGTAGACACTTTATAGCTAATACAGCTGAAATTGATGCTATACAAAGTGACCCGGCACCACCACTGAGATATGTATATCAGAAAAGCTGTTTGGATGACTCCAAGAAAATTATCATATACATACGACAAACATTACAGAAAGGGTCAGGGACTTTACATGTTCAAGCGGTGGAACAAAAATGGCAAGATGAATATGAAAGCTAAATTTCTGACAGGGAATGGTCTCTTTTCTGGCAAGGTATACATAAAACAACTAACTCCCATGTATGGAGAGAGTTTAGGTGGAAAGTCTCAACAAGATTCTTTATCACTCCAGATGTTTCATCAAAATATGGGGCCTCTCAAACTAACAAGTGTTGGAGGGGCTGCTCAGTGGTAGGATCTCAGCTTCACATATTCTGGAGCTGTCCCAAGCTTAAGGATTTCTGGGCAGAAATCACTAAGGCTATCAAAGAGATCCTGCAGCTGGAGAATCTACCAGAGTTTCCCCTTGTGATATTGTGACCCCTTGGAGTCTGTCAAAAGCCCAAAGATACCTATTTTATACTGTATACTAATAGCTTCAGCCTCCAAAACTATCATGCAAAACTGGCTATCTCCAAGGAAAATTACTTATTCAGGGTGGTGGTTAAATGTAAAAAATATCAAAAATATGGAGGCTCTTACGGCCATACTCAGACTTCGAACAGACCAATTTAACTCCAGGTAGCTCCCATTCTATGAGTACGTAGAAGCTAAAAAAGGCACCCCAGTGCTGGACCAGTTCTTGCTGAAATAAGTTGGATAAGCCACTAGATTAAGGGAAGCAAGGGGATTGCCCCCATACCCCCTATCGCCAGCCTGCAAGACCGCATTTTATTTTGTATTGTTTTTAATTTATCTGATGTTATTCCATTTAATTCTAATCTATTTCAATGTTTATCAATCTAGCTGAGATTTTTCTTGGCTGATAGTTTTAGCTGTTCTTAGGAATAAAGTTGGGGAACAATATTAAGTTCATACTAATTCCCCAAATTAAGACAGAGGAGACAACAACCCCTTCTTCCCCCCCTTTTTCTTTTCTCCCCAACACCTTTCCTCTTTCCCACCCTAGCCCTTCCTCTTACCCAGGTTTAGTTATGGAGGAGTTTTAAGTCAACTAAATATTGACTGTATTAATTTTTTAGGGTAGAAGGTAGAATTTGAAGTAGAAAAGACACAGGACAACCAGTTGGATGATCTGAATTTTATAGTAGTTCAATGGAACAGGTTGATGGTAAGACTGCCAAGAATAGTAGGTCCAGAGGAGAGAGATTTTGTAGGAGAGTATGTTCCAGAGGAGAAAGAAGGATAACACTGTAGAGTAAAGGTTCAATAAATCCAAAAGCAAAGCCAACCCTGTATAAAAGGCTTTAAAATATACTGTATGACAAAAGATTATTACTTGTATGGAGTGGATAGAAATTTGTTTAACAGGAAATAGGACTATGGCAGTATGGATTTCTATTTTCATTTTTTTAAAAGATTGTATGTCTTTTCTATATCTGGATGTAATGAAGTTAATTGTATACTGGAATGGAATACAGAAAAATAATAAAAATTAAGTTAAAAAAAAAGAAAATACTCCTACATTACACTAGACATCCCTAGAATAATAACCCAGTATGGCGCTTCATCCTTAAGCTATGCCATTCTTAGTCTTTGGAATACTTTACAAAGGACCCTTAAGCTTACTAAACTTCTTGGGATTTGTACCTTCAAGTCACTGACCAGGCTTGCACTAAATCAAATCTGTAACTGCTACTCATAACCCAGTTTTCTTCTTCATATAATACTCCCCTAGTTACCACTATAGCACCTACTCTGTCTGCCCTGCTGTCTCCTGTATATTTGTCATCCTTGACCTCCTTTCTGCTAAGTCCCTCCTCCAGACCTCCTCTGGACTATGAGTCCCTACTCCTTCAGTCTGTTCCTTGTCATCCTTGACCTACTTTCTGCTAAATTCTTCCTCTGGACCACTCTGGGCTATGAGCCCCTATCCGATCAGTCCATTCCTTGTAATACACCTCTCCCTTTCTCCTTCCAGTCCACCTTAGTCTTCTCATCCCTTCCATCCCTCCTTCACCATTCCTCCTGCCTCCCCTTCTTCTCTGTCTCTAATAACTCTAGTACTCTATCCCACTTCCCTTTCTTCTTCCTTTCCTAACAGCACTACCTTTTTTTACCTATTTATCCCATATGTGATTGTTCAGTCTCCTTAAGTGTTAGCACTCTCCTGTTGCTGTCAGGTGTTACCATGTATGTAATTCTTTGTACCCCAGTTATTGTAATTCCTGAGATTTCAACTCGAGTGTTAGCACTCCTTTGTTAGGTGTTTCCTTTAATGGAGTTCATTGTATCATAATTATTGTAATTATGTGTCTGTATCCCTTCACATGTAACCCTCCTGCAATTGTATCTGCCCTACTGTGTTTTTATGTATTGTCCCTCCAGGACCTCCTTGCAAATGAGTTTTTCTCAGTGGTGTTTTCCTGGTAAAATAAAATTGAATTGTATTGAATTGAAAAAAGAGGCTGGTTGGCTTCACTAAGCCTTCCCTTAGTTTTTTCCACTGCTTCTCTACCCATTCCCAACATACCAACCCTGCAAGGCTACTTTTAAGGCAATCTTCCATTTCTTTAAAATCAGCCCTCCTAAGGTTCAGGATGCTCATCCTTGTGGGGTTTTCCTCTGCACCCATCGTAATGTTTAACTACACTGTACAATGATCACTGGTCCCCAGGGGACTACCCACTCTGATGTGCACAACTCTGTCTCTGTTAGTAAGCACCAAGTCCAGTTTGCTCCATCCTTAGTGGGTGTGGTGACCAGCTGCCTGAGAAATGCCCCTGCTGGTAGTCAAGTATTGCTTTTCTTCTTCTAGACAAAGCTGAAGCTGTAAGGCTCCAATCCACATCAGGCACTGTAGACTGAAGTCCCCAACCAGCAACACCTCCCCCTTATTTGCACTCCTACTGATGGGTCACCTAGTGCTTTATCCAAATCTTTCCCCTGTGATGGAGGTCTGTATATCACCCCAGTGTGAACAGTGGCCCCAGCTCCACTCTGTAGGGTGACCCACATCACATTCAGCCCTTTCTTTACCTCTGGATTGCCTTATAATTCCAATGCCCTGATACTCTCTCTCACATACAGAACAACTCCTCCTCCCTCCCCTGTTTCTTCTGAGTTGAAAGTATCCTGGTATGGCCCTGTCCCAGTCATGATTTTTTTGTGCACCACAACTCAGTTATATGGCCAACAGGACTAGGTCCGCCATTACCATGATGGCCACCAAGTCCGTAATTGTATTTCTTAGACTCCTTGTGTTATCTCACATGGCCCTCTAAATCTTATCTTTCTCTGCCTACAACCCACCCTTTCTACCCCCTTTCTGCCTGTGATGCTTCCCAAAACTCCCACTGACTTCCCCCTTCCCTTGCTGCTCCCTCTGTTTCTTGTCTCCTCAACACCTCTCTTTCTGCATCCTTCATTCTTACCACCTTGTCCTCCACCTTGCCTACACCTCCGTCATCTTGTGCCTCTGCCCTGGAGGAGTCTTCTCCCCTTGGATTTTCCCTCCTTGTTGCTTCAACCTAAGGTGGTGCAGTTTATGCCACCCTTGGTAATGCAGTCTCCCCTCTCAGCTAGTTTAAATGTTTATATAAGTAACATTTAAACCTCCAACTGAGGACTGAGAGCCCCTTCCCAGAAGGACAGAGGCCATTCCCTCTGCAAAGGCCCATATCCTTCCAGGTCAGCATCCAGTCCCCAGTGAAGTTGGATGGGTTCAGATATAACAAAGTTAAATACGGTCTTGTCTCAGTCTGGTTTACAACAAATTATTACTTTGCCCACTCGACACAATAATAGATCAGGAAATCACACATTGCTGGACTGGATATTAACAAATAGACCTATTAATATGATAAAATGTGGTTTGACCTCTGATTCGTTAAGTGATCATCATCCAGTCTTCTGTATTTGGAAACATGGGGGACTGAAGAAGTCTAAGCCAATTATAAGGATTTCGAGATCTTTTTCTAAATTTTATGTACATTCTTTTTGTATAGAGTTGGGTAAAATAGATTGGTCTTTTTTATATTCTATCCCTGATGTGGATTCTGTATTGCATTTTTTCATTACTGAGTTTACACATGTTTTGGACCAGTTAGCTCCCCTTGTTAAAAGAAGGGTCCGAGGGAAAACTTATGGGTGGTTAACACCTCCTTTGATTAAACTTATGAGACAACGAGACAAGGCCTGGAAAACGTATAAAATGAACCATTCTGCTTCTGGTTATCATGTATAGGACTTTAAGGAACCAATGTAAGGCTAAGATAAGGAAGGCTAAAACAGACTATATTCATCATAAACAATGTGAAGGGTTATCTAACGCTACTACTTTTTGGAAAACAATTAATAATTTCATAAGGCCTAATGTTTGTCAACCAGGTTCAATGAGGTTGAACGGTGACCTGTTGTCTTGTCCACTGAAGATAGCTAACGAGTTTAATTTGAAATTTACTGCATTGCCTGATTCCTTTAGTGACCAGTCCAAGGTGAACTACTTGGGATTGACTGAAGATTTTACAGTTAATCCTAAACTGTACTAGGACTACTACTCCGAAGGAGGTAGAAGTTGTTGCGTTGTATTAAGAGGGACAGCTCAGCTGGTTCTGATGGCTTATGTCCTAGTTTATTGGTGGATGCTGCCTCGGTTATAGCACTTCCAGTTAGTATTATTTTCAACTTGTCTTTTGTTACAGGTACTATACCTAATATATGGAAACATACTTTGGTCACTCCTATATTTAAATCTGGTTCACAACATGAGTTTTGCAACTACAGACCTATTTCTATCTTGTCTGCTTTAGCTAAAGTTCAGGAAAGAATAGTTTATAATCAGTTGATGGGGTATGTGGATCGCTTTGGATTATTGTCTCAGAACCAACATGGTTTTAGAAAGGAAAGGAGTACTGAGACTGCCTTGGTCGAGTTCACGAACGCGGTACTTAATGGCATGGATAAAGGGTGTCTGACGGGTGCCGTGTTCGTGGACTTGACCAAGGCATTCGACTCAGTTGATCACCAATTGTTGATTTCTAGACTTGAGTCATTGGGAGTTGGTGAGTCTTTCTTGGACTGGACGAGGGATTATTTAACAAATAGGTTTCAAAGGGTTAAATATAGGGGTGCTGTATCAGACTCTGTAATGGTTAAGTGTGGGGTTCCACAAGGTTCTATTTTGGGGCCACTTTTGTTTTCTTTGTTTTTTGATCAACTAGTAAGTGTGATTAATAATGCTTCTCTAACACTTACCTGTGATGCAGTAATTTATACGCAGGGTTTGTCATTTGGAGATCTAGGTGTTTCTTAACAGAGGAAATGTGCAATTTTCAGTCTTCACTTATGGCCTGTAAATTACTCTTAAACAAATCTAAGACAAAGGTGATGGTTTTAGTACCCCACCTAGACTGAGATCTGAGGTTGGTACTTTGGAAGTTAAATCTCTTGATGGATTACTGTTTGACTATGTTGATACATTTCAATATCTTGAGGTATTACTAGATTCTCATCTAAGTTATGAATCTCATTTTGAGGGTTACCTCAAGAATACATTGTAGATTAGGTTCTTTGTACAGAATCCGTTCATTTCTTATTCCTGAGTCTAGGCTGGTTATTTCAAATTGCTGCTTACTTCCTATTGTGAACTATGCAGCTATGATTACTGACACTGCTTCTCGACAGTGATTTCAAAGAAATCCACTTTACTTCACTTGATAGCTAAGTTTGCTTTAAATTGTTCTAAGTCATCTCATCATTGTGTGATTTTGAAAGAAATGGGCTGGTTACCGGTTTCATTAAATTTCCAATACTGTGTGGCCAAGTTCATATATAAAGTCATGGACTCTGGAATTCCACATAGTATTTCAAAGTTTTTGAGACCATATATTGATGGTCATTATTCTAGACATAGGTCAGACAGTAGGTTTCTCGAGATTCCTTTTATGAAATCTAAAAGTGGACAAAGATCCTTTGTTATATTGCTCCATTTATTTGGAATGAAATTCCTCAAGATATTAGGTGGTTGTGTTCTGTCAAAAGTTTGCCGATGCATTAAGGATGTATTTCGAATCTCAATTTAATTGTAACTGTTTTTTATGAATTTTCTTTATGAATTTTATATGTAACAAAGACATTTTTGTCTGCAATTTGCTGCATTGTATATGTATGTTTGATTATGTATTGTCTGTATGCAATATATGTGGGTCGCACCTGTAAAAGGAACTTGTTTCCAGTGTGCTTACCCGTTAAGCGAATAAACAAACAAACAAACAAACAAACAAGTTGTAACTCTCCTCCCTATACCATGACTTCAACCAACTTTTGAAGTTCCTAGTGTGGAGTACCCTATCCTCCCCTCACCCATACACATGTAGCACTTTGGCAAATGCCACCTTTCATGTTACTTGTTTAAGGCCCCTCACCAGTTCTCTGAACTGCCCCTATGCTACCAATACCCCATCCCTCACCAGGTCATTAGTCTCTTGGTGGGAAATGACACTAAGACCCTCTCATTAACTGCTGACCTAGCAAACCTTAGGATCCATTATCCATCCCTCCAAGCCAAAAAGCCAGTTAGGCACCTTACCTT
This sequence comes from Neoceratodus forsteri, assembly GCA_016271365.2. Classification (NCBI taxonomy): domain Eukaryota; kingdom Metazoa; phylum Chordata; order Ceratodontiformes; family Ceratodontidae; genus Neoceratodus; species Neoceratodus forsteri. Next base: position 1,635,045,099 of record CM057456.1, on the reverse strand, counting down.
ACTTTCTCCTAGCCTTCCTGTTCCCAAGTCTTTCCACCCTCATGATTGAGTCCCCCACCAGCAGCTGCTTCCTCTTCTCCTGGGGGCCTCTTCCTCTCACCTTGGCACCTCCTCTCCTAAGAACCCCCCACATCCTCCATTATCACCACATCGGGTGACTTTTCCCAGCTGTCTTGTCCTGCCAGAAAGGTGAAGGAATTTTGTAGTGGCATAGTCTGAATATTTTGGACCCTACCCACCTCTGCCACCCTCCCAGAGCCAACCAAGGTCCAGCCATCATTCATCTATCTAAGCATCCTCTGAGGTAATGGTGGTAGACTTGATGGCCCCTGGTTGGGGCAAGAAGTCTTCTGAATCCTTGCTGGAGTCCAGCAATGTCTGCTGTCAACCCAGAGAGGTGTGCACAAATGGGGCAGCACCTCAGCCTCCAGAATGTGTCCCAAATTCTATCAAAGATTTTGGAAAAGCTGATAAATTATCAGCTTGGCTACTATCTTGATCAAGAAGGGATATTAACTAGGTACTAATATGGGTTCAGAGAGGGTAGGTCCACAAACACTGCCCTACTTGATTTTGGTGATTTGGTGGCAACATCACTGAATCAAGGTAAATGTACTGGGGTGGTGTTTGTGGACCTAAGTAAGGCCTTCGATTTGGTACATCATGAAACTCTTTCATATAGATTGTTGGATACTGGGGTGCAACAGGAGTCTCTGCAATTATTTAGATCCTACTTATCTAATCATAGGCAAAGGGTGGTCTTTGGTGCTGCTATCTCAGGTCTCCTGGATCTATATAGAGGTGTACCTCAGGGCTCTATTTTGGGCCCTGTGTTATTTACAATCTATATAAATAGCCCTGTAACTCAAATTACTAGTACTGAAATCAGACTTTACGTAGATGATATTGTACTAATTGCATCTGCAGATGACCCCGGAGACCTGAAACAGTGTCTTCAAACAGATTTCTTTAATATTGAAAATTGAATGAGAGACTCAGGTCTTTTAATGAGTATTGGAAAGACACAGAGTATGATCTTTTCTGTGGGATCACATGTAAAAAGGACTTTACAGATTTACAGATTAAGTTTTTACATGGGACCAAGGTTCAGACGGTATCTAGTTATAAACACCTGGGAGTTCTTGTTGATCACCAGTTTACTTTTCCCGAACACATCTCATTACAGACAAAAAAGGTGAATCCAAGATTGGGAGCCTTAAGAAGGATGTCAGGATGCCTGACTAGGGAAATTAAAACTAGATTAGTAAAACAATTATTGCTTCCTGTACTTGATTATGGACTTCCATTATATATGCATTCCTACTAGAAGTCACTGGGTAAAACAGATCAGATCTACTATAGAATGGGGAATTACATATTACAGAATAAATACCGGACTCATCGATGTTTGGTTTATCAAGAACTTGATTGGCTACACCCGATAGCACGGAGAAAGTACTTATGGTCAGTGGTATGTCATAGTTTAATTTATTCTAAGAATAAGACATTACATACACCAAATCACTTAATATGTTTGAATTTAAATTTAACATATTCAGATAGGTTAAGGATGTCCTTTCCTGAACAGGTTTGCTCTGTCTCCTCCCATCAGTGCTTCCGAAAATCCCTGTGGGGGTTTCTGAAGCTGGCCTCAGTGTGCGAGTGTCCCAAGTCTCCTTAGCATAATGCTACAAGCAATGGACCCATGTGTTTTTCCAAGGACCTGCTAATGATATATTGCTCGTCCCTCGTGATCCAATTTCTCACCAAGGCACTTGACTACGCTATATTTGTCCAAGTCTAAATACTGTTGATTCTATGTACTTTACCACTTTCTGTCATAGTAGTTCACTACATGCCTAACTGTTTTTTGTGACTCAATGTATAATGTTATTCAATGTACTTGCTTTACCTGCTGTTCTGTTCTGAAGTGTCTGTATTACCTGTTGTACTCTCCCGGGTCATTCCTGAAAATAGGCATAATACTTGTCCAGTGTACCTACCTGGTTAATAAAAGCTAAATAAATAAATAATAAAACATGTAGGATATCGCCTATGACCTGAATTACAAATCGGATGGGGGATATAATTCTCCAGAATAGTCTAGCAAAGACTTGGAATTAATTACCATTTCAAATTACTGAGATTTCTGATTTGCACATATTTAAACTTAAATTGCATGATTACTTGAATGTTTGTTGTAACTGTTTTTAGTCCACATGTAGTTCTTTGTTTTGTATGCACTTATTTATTGTCTTGTTGTTATTGTAATTATGTGCCACAGGAATTTGTTGTAAATGGGGATTTAATTCTCCAACAAATCAACCTGTATAAAAATAAACTTTTAAACAAACAAACAAATGACTATGGCTCAACACCCATTATACTGCACCACTCCCATACTTGATTACCTGCTTGCTTTTTTTCCTGTTGATTCTAACCTGACCCCTTCTGCCTCTTTCCTATACCTGTTTTCTTGCTCCCCTCCTTTTCCATTTTTGAATTAGGTTCATCACCCCACCCCAGATAGAGTTTTACCTGCTTTTGCTGGACACTTCTCAGTACCTCACTGCCTACTTACTATGCCTTTCTGTCCCTTTCATCTCTTACCTGACTTTACTAAGACACCTTACCTCAGATAGAGTGTCTTCTGTTTTCCCTCTGTTAGCAGCTGCCTTAACTTAAGTCCCACATTTTTTATTCTTTGCCCTTAAGTCCCCACCTGTAGCTGTTTACCTTGCTTCCTTACCAGTAAGTGTTCCTAGAGCTTGGAATTTTATGTAAAGGCAGATTTACCTTACCATGTCTTTTATGTCTCTGGCAGAGCCCCCTGCAGACTGCTGCTGACCTGCAGATGCCTTAGACACCTTAGTTTATCTGTTCCACTGCTGCTCTGTTCCACTCATGCTGTGGGACACAAGCATGATAGGACATGCTGGGAGGGAATCCTTTTATCCCCCTGGTATTTCCTATTTTAATCCAATTGATCTGTGCAAAGCATGTGGCCCACAGTCCCCTCTGCCTGTGCTGCCAATCCCCAACCTCAGGATCCCACCCTTGAGACCCATCAACTGCAAAGTAAGAGAAAACAATTTTAAAAGCAATGTAAAAATAGCTTGCTGCCTTCAGCTTTGTTGCTGGCACTGGTTACAGTAAAAAGTGTGCCTCAGTTCCCAAGCAGCAAGATTGAATCCCCCCTGGGGCTTCCTATTTCAGTCCAATTGGTCTGTGAAAAGCACATGATCCACATCCCCCTCTACCTTCTGCTCCAGAACCCCAACCTCAGGATTCCACCCTCTGGATCCACCAACTGCAAAAGAAGAGCAAACAATTTAAAACGCAAGGTAAAAACAGCTTACTACACTGGCCCTGTGGCATGGAGGGCTGAGGCACTGAAACACCTTACCTCATGACATGCTGGTGACCCAGGTTTGGGAACAGATGAGGGTTGCTCAGCGGTCAGCCAGGAGAGAAGATTTAGTGTCCATAAAGTGGCTGTCTCCCTTTGGGGAGGCAGATGTTGTGGCTTACTGCTTGACTGCCACATGGAGGAACTCTGGTGGTGGTGCATGTGAGTTGCACTGTGTGGGAGGACCCTACTTTCAGAGTGCTGGGGGTATCTCTATGGAAGGTGGAGTTCATACAACATGCTTATTGCATATCTGAGGAGGTCGGGGAGAAAATGCAGGAAAAACTGGAGGACAGGCTTCATGAAGCCCTGCCCATCATGCCATAGCCCAGTCAGCCACTTCAGGTCTGAGACCATCTGAATGTGTCTGTCGGGGGGGCAGCCTGGTGGACATATGGTCCCCAACCACAGGTGGAGGCTGGAGACAGCTGTGACTGCTGGGGACAGAGCTGAAGAAAGCCAACTCTCTTGCCTGAGGAAGAAAACAATCTGCATGGAAAAAACACAGCTTACTGCCTTCCCCTTGCCTGCCAATGCTGGATGCAGTAAAAAGTGTGCCTCCGATCCCAAGCAGTGATATTGAGTCCTTCCTGGGACTTTCTGTTTCTGTCTGATTGATCCATACAAGGCATGTGCTCCACAATCCCCTCTACCTATTGCCGCTGACCCCTGACCTCAGGATCCTATCCTCCAGAAACACCAACTGCAAAATAAGAGCAAACAATTTAAAAAGCAATGTAAAAACAGCTCACTACCTTCAATTTTCCTGTTGGTGCTGGCTACAGTAACAAGCATTTGTCAATGCCGAATGTTTGCTTGCTGGTATTGGCATTGGTAGTGTAGGAGTTACAGAGCTGTGTAATAGGAATGGCAGTGAAGTATTGAACTGAAGCCAACCCCACCACCACCCTGCAGATACTAACAGGCATTGGGGTGTGCCTTTGGGTCGTCAGGCATAACGGCCATGCCATTTCACCACACCACTGCAGACACTGACAAGTGTCATGGTGTGCTTTGGGGTCTTTGGCTCTTATGTTCACACCATTCCATCAGGAAATATGGTGAGATGGGTGCAGTATAGGAGAATGGGGTGAACTTTGCAGCCGAAGAGTCCAAGGCACACATCGATGCCTCTCACTGGCTGCAAGATGTGGGTGGGGATGGAATGGTATGAGCATTACAGGCGACAATCCCAAGTCACATCCCAGATGCCTGTCAGTCTCTACAGGGTGGGGCATTATGGTCAGAAACCCTAATGCCTCAGGGGTTTGTTGGTATTTTCACTCCAAATTTTTAACATGGGTTTTTTGTGACCCCCACCTTATGAACAGTGTCATTATCAGTTTGTTAGCCAAAAGCTGATATTGCACAGGGACTACACCATTTGGCACCACAGGTTCGAAAATAAATTTTGAACAGGATGTGAAAAATGACAGCTGTGCTGTTCATGGGGAGGTGTAAAAAATGGCAATGTTGAAAATCAGCAGTGAAAATATTAAAAAAAATGGTGAAGTAAAGAGTGTGCATAGAAACTGCGCAACGCACACCCATAATGTAATTAGTTTGGGGATTTTTTTTACAGCAGATTGTCAACACAGGCATTTTGGGACCTCCGCTCATGAACAGTGACACTGTGATTTTCTTAATCTTTCACAAACAGTGATTTCCCACAGCGACCACGCATTTCTGCACTGGAAGTGTGAAAACACATCTCAGCTAGGGTGTGAAAAATGACAGCTGTACTGTTCATAAGGAAGTGTGAAAAAATTCCAGTGGTGAAAATCTGGACTGAAAATATTACAAATTCATGAACTTACTAGGGTGTGTGGAAACTGCGCAATGCTCGCTCATAACAAATATATTTTATGGACTTTTGTCACCAAATTATTAACATAGCCATTTTAATACCTCTGCTCATGAACAGTGTCACAGTGATTTTCTTAATCTGTCCCAAACATTGATTTTGCACACCGACTGTGCCATTGTGTGCTACATGCCCGGAAACACATTTTGGGTGAGATGTGAAAAATGACAGCTATACTGCTCATAAGGAGGTGTGGTAAAATGGCAATGTTGAAAATCTGGAGTGAAAATATTAAAAATTCGTGAACGTATGAACATGCGTAGAAACTGGGCAACACACGCTTGTGAAACAGTCATTTTGGGAAATTTTTTCACCAAATTTTCAACATAGGGTTTTTGAGGGCCTACCTCATGAACTGTGACACTGTCATTTCATATATCAGTCCAGAAAGGTGGCTCCACGCAGTGACCAGGAAATAACCTTTCGGGACTGTATAACGAAATGACAGTGCCAGAATTCATGAGGTGGGGTCCCAAGAACCCCATGCTGAAAATTTGGTGAAAAATTCCCCAAAATGCCTGAGATATGCATCAAAGTTGAAAAAACCTATTTATTCCATTATACAGCTTACCGGCATTTCGTCAGTTCGCGATTGGCTTTAAAGAGTGCAGACATGTTCTCGGTCCACCGAATATCATCACGCTGGTCTCCGGAGGTAAGTATGGGGTGAGGTGGGGTTGTGGGGAGGCAGTGTGTGCAGAGAGTGGGTGTGAGTAGGGGGTCAAGACAGTCAGCAAGGGACCATTTTTTCTTACAGGGCATGTTCTTTTTAAAGACGACGTGGGACTTCTGCCACACAGGGGTGGGCTCCCAGTATGGCAGTTGGAAGGCTGTTTGTGGGGCAGTGGAGCTAATGGGGGATTGGGCACCCCCATTGGCCATACATACTGTTGCCAGGCTGGGGTGAGCTCCCAGCATGGCACCTGGAAGTCTGTTGGGGGGTACAGTGGAGCCGATGGGGATTGGGCACCCCTGTCAGCCTTATGGAACTGTTGCAATGCTAGGGTGGGCTCCCAGCATGGCACCTGAAACTCTGTTGGGGGGGAGTGCAGCAGAGCTGATGGGGGATTGGGCACCTCCATCAGCCATACAGTATGTGTGGAGGGGAGCGCACTTGTTATGGGGGACAAAGCTGTCTATGACAGCTGATTCAGTGCAGTGCTGACATGTAGGCACTTTATGTACTGCTGACGTAGCAGTATGCAAATGGCCTACACGTCACCATCACTGATTGCAGCATTTTTTTGCCTTCAACTGTACGCCACTGCATCTGAAGGGCTGTCATAGACAGCTCCGACATTCATTGGTGGGGTGTGGCCGTGTCTGCAGAAGGTAGCAGGGCATTGGAATAAGGGGAGGCACACCTACAAATTCTCATATGGTGGCACTATGTTTCTTGCACATGCATGCAAGCAAACATAAAACGCATACATCTGTTTCAAAGCAATGAGATTAAATGCCCCTTGGGACTTTATGTTGCAGTTTGATTGGTCCATACAAAGCACATGATCCACAGTCCCCCCTATCTGTTGCTGCTGACCCCTGACCTCAGGATCCTGTCCTTCAGACCCACCAACTGCAAAGTATGAGCGAACAATTTGAAAAGCAATGTAAAAACAATTCACTGCCTTCCCTTTTCCTGATGGTGCTGGCTGCAGTAAAAAGCACACTTCTGTTCCAAGCAGTAAGATTAAATCCTCCATGGGATTCTGTTGTAGTTCGATTGGTCTGTGCAAAGCACATGATCTTCAGTCCCCTCCACCTGCTGTTTCCAATCTCCAGCCATCGGATACCGCCCTCCAGATCCACCAACTGCAAAGTAAGAGCAAACAATTTAAAGAGGACAGGAAATCATTTCTAATTGGCAGCTGTTTTTAATGTCCCCATTTATAGAAATTATATTCATACCCCTAAATGTTCCCTATGTAAATTCAGCTGAAAGAAAAGTGATGCAAAAACTATATTTTGAATTTTTGGTTTTTATGGGCACCATTCTGCTGCAGTTTTCTTCATGGAACCAGTTATCTGGAATTTTAGCTATGTCACAGTTTGTGCACAGAACTCTAAGCATGGTTCTGATAGGTCAAGAGCTCATTCTTTGCATTCTGTACACAAATCCTGACATAGTAAAAATTCCAAATTACTGGTTCCATGAATGGAACTGTGAAGAATGTTGACCATGAAAAGTAAACAACTGAAAACACAGTTTTTTTCACCTAGGGTTGCCACCTTTAGATGAGGCAAAAAAAGATATAATTGCCTTACCATATTATCTGCTTTCCCTCCCCATCTACTCCTGGCCTCCCAACGAATAAGTTCCAATGCTACACTATCAAATCACTCCTACCCCCCTTATCAGTTGTATTCTGTTTGTCCTAGCTGCCAAAATATATGTATTGCATACATCAGTTTCATTTATCGGTATGCAACCTGTAATTCATTTCCCTGTGTTAAATTAGTGTTCACCACCTGCGCTCATCATTGTGGTGCCTTGTATGTATGTATAGTCACCCTCTATCATGTAATGTGCATTTCATGTATTTACTGTTAATACCTATCTGTATTGTACATTGCTTAGTCTTTATGTATTAGGACCTCCTTGTGAATGAGCTTGCTCAATGGAGTTTTCCTGCAATAAACTTGAACTTGAACTTGAAAACCGGATCCTAAGCTCTGCCCCAGCCCCACCCCTTTGTATGACTCATCATGCATTGCTCCTCCTAGAAAGTCATTTATTATATCAATAAAAGAACACTTAAAGCAGCAGTTCAACAGAAATCTTAAGATACTGAACTGCACCTGTTAAAGTTACTTTCCTAGTGTCTTCCTAGTTCATTTACTTTATGTATGTATTTATTTGTTGCCATTGTTTACCAGATAAACATACAGTGATAAAAAAATCTAATTTACAGATATGATATGACGGTAGACAAGGGAAATACTGTAAATAGCATACAACAGTATACATGGTATATAATAATACATAATAAATAAATTGTTTCCCATAATGTGTACTTTATATCTTTTTTCTGGCTGCATTTCCTTTATGTCCACAGTACTAGTTCAAAGCCAAAGAAGTGACCATATTTTTTTCTTGAGGAAAAAATTATTTAAAACATTTAGAAATGCCTAAATTCTGTTAGAAATGAAAATGTTTACCAGCAAATGAAAGTGGAAGTCAACTGGCTCTGTTACTGTTACAAAAGGTGGGGGCAGCTTTGCTGCTATGCCAGTTTATGATGCAGTGGAAAAGATTAGGTTAAGTAAGTGCTAATGGTGTTAATGGCCATACTTTACACCTCCCAGGCTGTCGGCTTTCACAAACAAAAGGCTATATTGACAACAGAACTTGTTTGTAACCTGGACATGTAGCTGAAACACTGAATGATATGACAAAAGCTGTTTCAAAAGTATGTAAATATTAAACATGGCTCAAAAACCTGACCAGCACAGAGCAAACCAGATTACCTGACAGGGACCCTGAAAACATGATCACCAGGTAAAATACCTGGCAGATGGCAATCCTAATTACAAACTGCAACCAAACAGCACAAATTCCCCATCTGCTTTAAAAAGCAATGTAAAAGCTATTTACTGCCATCCCCTTAACTGACAGCGCTTACTGCAGTAAATAGCACCCTTAAATTTTAAAGCTCCCTTAAATTTAAAACATAAACAAATAATTAAACATTTTTTCATCTCTTGATATCTTCCTTACACAAATAAACAGCCTTAAAAATTAATACTATTGACGTTTTAATTCCTAGTGTTTCTCTGGTGACCATAAGAAATCCCATGTTTGTCCTTTCCGGCTTGTCAGGGCAGTCTCTGCTGCTTACATTACTTCAGACACAGTTGAGGCCTTGACTTCATATGAGGACTTCTGTTGTGTGTGACGGGTTAACATTCTACCAGAAGAATTCTGCAGCAATTTGAAACGCTGTGTTCCACAGTAAACAATTGTACAATGGTGCATTTAAATACAGCAATCTGATTGGCTTACTGGCATCTTTCTAGCATGGTAAAATCCAGCATTGCCTACATAAAATATGCCAGTCAGCTGCATGTATGTTCTGAAAATTGATGGGTCCCCCCTGAAAATACAAACAGTATATCCGCCATATTGGATCCCCGCTAAATGATTGCCAGAGAGCTAAAGCCCTGGGAGGCTCATGCCCACCTCTCGCCATCCCCATTCAGGTAGTTACACATTTTAAATCCTTCAGGAATGCTAAAGTAGGAAAACTGTTTCTTTATTTAAAATGAAGGCTAAAACAAAAGCCAAGTCATGTTACTGGGCACCAATGTTCCCTCTAATTTTCAGTCTCTGTGGGTGGGTGACTGATATGTGCGTGTGGCACTTTGTGCAAAAAAATTGATTCATGTGTGTAAGTTGGATGGTCCAAACAAGTTATATATTTTATTGCCAATAAACAGTAGAAAAAAACCCAAACACTGAAATACTCAATGCAAAGTATAAATATACATTCTGACACAGTCCGAAGATTGGATGTGCATTGTGCACCATAACAGTATGAACTGGAAACATGTGTAAAGTATGTACATTTTAAAGAGTCTTGCATGCATCTAAAAGAGGTGCTGCAGATGATGAATTGCTAAGAAATAAACATTTACTGTTTTTCTCTCCTGTCTTTCCCATTCTGCCAGTGGACATATATTTTATTAAGAGGTATTTTTTCACCAGAAGCTAAAAACTATTTTGTTCATATCAGCATATCTAACTGACTTTCTTCCAAGTGGTTTCTTTGTTTGCTGTTAATACAGTTCATGAGGCTGAAGCCTCTTTCACAGTCAGCACTAGAAGCTTGGAATGTAGTAGTAGTAGTACAATTTATTGTTCAGCATAAATCAGTTACAATATGCTAAAATCAGGACAAAGTACATAGTAAATACAAACAGCCAATAAATAAATCAACAAGGAACTTAAATATCTTTTCAGTGCAATTCAATTTAAGTGTTCCTTGAGTATCTTTTCACATAAAAAACCTCCGCAAGACTTCAAGTTCCCCTAATAAACTTTACAAATCAGTTGAAATTAAAAATCTTGCAAAGATCTCTACCATGTTCTTCTCTTTCATAGTAAACAAATATTCCAAAAGATCCTCCAGGGGGAAGCTGATATCACCTAACAATCCACTCAGCAATTTTTTTTCCTAGTTGATTCATACCAAGAACACAAGAGTACCACATGTTTAAGATCATCTATAGTCCCCACTCCACAATATGGAGAAAGTGTCCCCTCTCTTTTTTGTCAGAAATGAATGCATTGAGCATTATAGTTTTCAGTTCTGAATCTTGTATAGATTCTCCTTTGTTTAGGATAGGTTAAAAAAGAGATATAGGGCTCATATCCCCATGAAATCTTTACTTTTTTATAAAACCCGTATAACTTAAGCTTGAGAGTTGAAGATAGCAAGAATTTATGTCTAAGTCAATAAGCCTCAATTTGACATCCTGCATAATCTTCTCAAATGGTCTTGTATAAATTTTATTTAAGAAGGTGGCCCAATCTAGCCAGCATTATTGTTTCCTTAATAAGTTGAAATAAAGGGATGTAGATATTCAGTGCTGGCCAATTTGATGACTTCCTCTACACACATTCTGGGATATCTTTGTTGAGGCAAAATAAAAAATTTCAACAGAAAGAGAATCTGTCATTCACAGATGAGAGAAGTCAAGGAATGTTGTCTTAACTCCAAGGCAAGAATACAGCTTGGAGTTCCATTTGGCAACATTAAGATGTATCTATAGAGTTTATTCAGAATTATTTCTAGTTCTCTAACCTTAGTATAACCCCAGATTTCAGAGGCATGTAACATGCTCGTTCTTATTTTGGCATTAACAACTCTTAATACCCCTTTGATTGAAGACTTCCCCATCTTGCTGTTAAACATTTTTAGGGCATTTACCGAAGATCCCATTTTAAATCAAATAGCCTCCAAATGTTTGGTACAAGATAGGCTATGTAAGCAATAATACCCAACAGGGTGGGCGGTATTGGGCTATACTGGACAACCCAGGGGTGTAATGAGGCCCGACACCACAGGCGGAGGGTCTTATAGCCCTTGGAAGGTCTGGTATAGACGAATACCACCCACCCTGGAGGGTATTATTGCACTTAGAAAATGGGCACAGTCATAAAAAAAGGTTAGTTAAGATGTGAATTAAAAAAATAATTTAAAATAGGTTTTTGTAATAAAATAATTCCTCCACACATATTGGAATGCTTTTTTTTTTTGTCTCTTGTCTGAGCTAGGGACTTATCCCTTGGAGCAGCTGCATAGCTCTAAATAGACCAACCATCATGGCTAGCACTGTTCCCCCATTGGGCTGTTTCCATGCTGCAAAGAAACATTTTAGCCAGCTGACCTCCTCATGTTAAAAATTGCAGGCAGAAACTGCAAAATCATGAAATGATCTGTTTCTCCAGAGCTGTTTTTTTTCTATCTGCAGCTCGCCTGATCCCTCGCTACTCTTTAACTCCAGACCTCCCATCCCTCTATGTACCTCCATGGTGCCACTGCCCGTGGTTTCTATTTTTGCCAATTTATTTTAAAATAGAGGAGTAATGAGCTGGGAGCTGAAGAGCGCTTGATTGATCGAGCTGCAGAATTACAAAACAGCACTTTTGATGGGTGGGTGAGCTGTCAGGAAACAAAGAAAAAGTAATTCTGCTAGATACTCTTGGTGGCAATTTGAAATTCTTTGTTTTGTCTGTGTTTGTTGTTCTGGGGTGCTATAAGTCAGCAAGTGAATCACTTGGGACATCAGTGAGGAGCGATGGTTGTGGGCAGCAGCATCATGGAGCTGTTGAGTATGGGCAGGTCTGTAGATTTTGGAAGGATGTGGATCACCAGAGCTGGGAGGAAAAAAACAGGAAGATATATGTGTTTCTGTGATCAGCTGGAAGACAGGGTATTGTTCATAAACTTGTGTGTGTCAGGAGAAGGGACACAAATGGACATCGTTGATGGGGGGATATGTATCAAAGACTGGCACCCTGGGCAGGATATGTATGGGAGTGAGTATATATGTGTGTGATAGGACTGTCTCGGGCTTTGTCTGGCTAAAAACAAACAAACAAAAAAAGAAATGCAGTAAATGAGCACAGCTGAGGTTGGGTGTCGTAAGGTCAGGCAACAGGTATTGCAGGAACAGTATCTCTCGCTAAGTGAGAGAAAAATAGTGGCAATTTGAAATTTAAATGAGATTCTTTTAGCCAATTAAGGCACAGGGTGGGCACCAAGATACTTCATTTGGGTGAAGGGGCACTTTAGGCTGGCACTTTTTATTTCCTGGTCATCTATTGAAAGCTAATGTACCCCCCCCCCGGCAATGGTACCAGCCAATCAGAGACCAGGAAATAAAAAGCTCATTTTCTAAAGACAAAATGGACACCTAAATAGTCATAGCACTTAACAGTGTCTATATGGTTATCATTTAGACTAAAACCTACCGTATTCTTGGTTTGAGAGCCAAAAACTACAATGTTGGTCTTGCCGAGATTAACTTTTAGTTTCCTTTGAGAACAGAGAGATTCAAAGTAAGCCAATTTTCTTTTAAGACCTAGGACTGAAGTAAAGAGCAAGACTAAATCATCTGCATATGCTAAACATTCAGTCCTTTCATCATGAATTTTTGGAGCATGAAAATCTGGGTTACCAAACTGATCCAAGACTGTATTAATGTAGATGTTAAAGAGAGTGGGGGCTAAAATACACCCCTGTCTGACCACCACCTTTGGCTCAAATCTATCAGTTAGATGACCATACTGATGATACTGGACCCTTGCCCACATATTTTCATAGAGTCTAATAATAACATCAAGAAGTGAGGCCTCCAACTTCAGATCCCTTAATGCAGCCCAAAGGATTTTTCTACTAATGCTGTTGAAGGCCAAGGAGAAGTCCACAAAACAGCAATATAATCTGCTTTTTCTCACTTTAGCATACTTCCAGATCAGGTGCTGAAACACATAACAATGTTGTACTGTAGAAAGGTCCTTCCAGAAACTGTTCTGTGCCTCATTCAATACTGAGTTCTCCTTGACCCACAACAGCAATCTGCCCAAAATTATGTTAGAGAAAATCTTCCGTGAAACATCTATCAAACAAATAAGCCTATACATCCTTGGGTCATTCGAATCCTCTTTTTTAAAAATTGGGAGGATAACACTACCTGCCCAACTGGCAGGTAAGAGTATCCCTGAACCAGGCCATTAAACAGCAAAAGAAGAAAGGGAATCCACCAGTTGGTAAAAACCTTATAGAGATCACCAAGGACCCCATCTGGCCCAGGCTCTTTATTTGACTTAAGCCCAATCAGTGCCATCCAGATTTCATCCTCTGTGATCAAAATAGGTCTTGAAAAAATGTCATCCTCCTGTATTTTGAAAGCATCAGGTGTCTCCTGCTTTTCATGAGAATAATAGAGCTTGGAGAAATGAGATGCCAAAACTTCAGATGTAATATAGGCTTCAATCCTATTGGCATATCTATTATATCCCTGGGCAACAATATTCCAAAATCTCCTTCCACCCCTATCCAAAACAGCCTGCCTCAGTTTTTCCCAAAGTCCCTGAGTATGTTTATGTCTCTTCCATTCTAGAATTTTCCTATATTTTTCTCTTTCAGTCTTTAGCAATTTAAAATCTGCTGCAGACTTATTTCTTTTCTTCTTATGCTGTCTTAGTTTTCCTCCAAACTCTTTCTTTGCCTGTAGGCATACCGAATTAAACCAAGACTTTTTATAAAGGGACATAGGACAGTACGTTGTTTTACATCTAGGTCCAAGTAAAGAATGAATAGTTTCCCAATTCTCCAAAATATTAAAGGCCTTACTTTTGTCCAAGACCAACTCGTAAATATCACCAAAGACTCCTGTAATAAGAATTTCTTTGAAACTAGTTTGATGAATCAGCCCCGTCTAATCCTTCTCTTGTTTATGACTTCCAGACTCTTTTCCTGTTGTGCTTCACTCCCTAAAGTCCCAAAAGGGCATTTGATGTTAATTACAATAGCACAGTGTGCTGATTCCAGTCTATCCATGACCTCTAACTTTTGGATCTGCTTTACTGCTTCCAAAGTGATCCAAACCTGATCAGGGGTTGAAGAGCCAGTAGGCCCTCTATATGTTAAGGATCCAACTAGATCTCCCTGAGTTCTCCTATTTAGAATACAGAAATTTCTACTGTCCAGGACCACTAGCAATTCCCTGCCTCTGAGGTTAGATTGTAGATCCTGAACAGTCCTAGTATGAGATAGTTAGATTAATTATAGATATTGTATGGATCATATTTGAATATACATCCTCCAAGAATTGAGAAATAATTCTGGCATTAAAGTCTCCCAAAATAATTATAGGACAAGATATACTCTTATCTGACAATTTGTCAAGTGTCATTTTCAGATCCTGTACGAAAAGGTCAGCGGGATCAGTAGCTCTTTTGCGAGGGGGAAAGTATATATTGCAGATAATGATCTTCTCTTGTCCCATGCTAATCAATACAGCCAAAATACCTTCTGACTTAGTAGAAATGTTAGTGATCTGAAAATTTAGCAAAGTTTTGATAAAAAAGGAAATACCCCCTTTAAACCTTCCAAAGTTTTTATATTTAGTTGCTGGCAGAGTAAAGACAGAATATCCAACCAATTTGGGAGTTACATTTTTGTACACCATGTTTCTTGCAGCCCAGTAATATCAAAATTATCCAGAAATCTCACTACTTCAGGGTCAATTATTTTAAGATGGAAGCCCTCAATATTCCATGAAAGTATAGAAAGGGCATCCACATATCGATCCCCAGTTCCCTTATCCAAATCTAGCTGGCATTTGGAGTTCATTCGTTTGATACTATCTACAGGCTGCATTTGTCAGGCTGAATCAATAACTGTCAGCGGTGAGTAGGTGTTAGGGTCAGTTAGGTTTCCAAAGTCAATCAGGAGGTTATCTGCCTCTAAGATTGATTCTTGACTATCCTTAGTCTGTGTCAACCTGGAAAAGACTTCGCCCAAGTCTAAAGTGTTAACTAAATGTATTCCCAAACAATCCAGCTTGCTGGCCAGAGAAAGCAAACTGCTAGCTGTATGAGGATTTTTAAATGTAATATCAATCTGTGTTTTGGGCTCAGGATCACCATGTAACTTTATGGACTCCACCATGTTTCTGGAGATATAAAATCCCAATGCTCTTTCCAAGAGCAGCAACCAATCTTCCCTAACTTTCCTATAAGAATCCTTGAGTGAAACCTTCCACCCAAAGATAGTTATGGTCCTACTCAGCCATACTTCTCTCTCTGCTTCAGTACATGATCCTCTATCACTCCCAATATTTTTCTCTGTGCTATCGTATCCTTCTCACTCTGTACCTCCCTATGGAGAATCTCTTCTGGGGAAGGATAAGACTGTGTAGGAACCTCTATACATGATAGCTTCATGTTTAGCTTGGAATGTAGCACATACATCAATAAGTTTAGCCACCATGCTGTACTGTACGTTAGTCAAAGCAAAGTGGATCATGTCAGTAAAGGATTTTAATGATCCTCCCTTTATTTTTTCAGCAACTATAAATCTGAAGTCATTGTACTGGCTAACAATTTTTGCCTGGTCCACTGATGAAAATAAATAGTCCTGATATTTGCTGTACAGTCTCTCAATATTTGATAAGCCAAACTCAAACCTGCAATGTGGCATTGCTGCAAAATCAAAGGCAGATCAGTCAGAAAGTTCACCTGCAGGAAATCGGCTGTCCAGATGGTCACATAACAGGCTAATGAATTGCAAAATTGCTGTTGTGCTTACTTCAACTGTGCAATTAGCCAAAAGCAGTTTTACTGGTTGGCTCCAGTAGACAGTTTCACCCAAGTACTGGCTTCTGATCTTTTTTATTTTTGCCCTAGCAATCTGTACAGCTTCAACTGTTGTTAGACCACTTTTCTGAAACATCTTAAACAACTCTGCTGAATCCAAAAGTACATCATTTAATACTGTTATGGCAATGTGGTATTCAGGGTTGGACAGCTTCTTAAAGCAGTACTTAGCAATGGGATCTTTGACTGATGCCTGCATAATTGTATGTGATGTCATTTACCCTAGGTATGGTTTACAATAACTACACTGGGTATTGTCAAGCTCAGTGGGGGGTTTAAAATGTACTTTTGCAATATAGTGAGTGAGTCAATGTGATATGAGAGAGGAGATACATTTAGGAGACTATTTCTCTTCCGCTCCTGATCCATACTAAGCGCAATCTGAATTTATGAAAGTAAATGAAAAGGACATTTCTTGCGCTGCCATTTCTTGCTGTCCACTTTAGAGTTACTATCCCCATGTAGCCAACATGGGCAACCTTTTACAAGTACTGATTCATTGAATCTCAAATGTGTACATGATGTGAGACCCTGTTTTAAAGAGAAACGCAATCACATCTCTCTAGATATATGTACAATGAATGTCTCAGCCTGCTAATTGAGAAGGTTATAGCCATCCCGGACCCAACAAATACATAAAAAAAATGACACAGAAACAGACAGTAGGTTGCTTTGATGCTTTTAATGTAAACAAAAATGATAGTTTTCCCATTTTTTGTACTAAAAAAATTAACAGGTTTTCAACGGTGAGGCTTTAAATCCATTATAAACACATTTTATATGTGAGACACTGTTTGGGGAAGAGGCAGATTACTCTGAAGTTGTGTAGCTTTAAAAATGAAATAATATAATATACACCCTATGTCAGAGAATCTCTTGCATTGCTTTGTTGGGGGGCATATACCAAACAAATAAAACATGTCATTTCTGTGAACAGCAGGGGAATACTGTTCATTATCAAGTACTGTCTTACTGAAAAGAAGTGTCAAGCCGAAAACATTGCTGTTACTGGAAAGCCGATTTGTTGGAATTTTGCTATCGGTTCCTTTGTTCAGTAACTGGAGCGAGAATTAGATGTCTGGCTTGTTAACTGCTGGCTTGTTAAAGTTAATGGGTTGTGGCCTCGGGGGTGGGCATACAATGTTTCTTTCCCATTCACCTTCATGTCCTGCTGTCTGAGTCTTAAATCTGAGTGATGATTGTTGTCACTACTTCATGAACACAAGGATCCCTGTCAGCTGCTTTGTGCGCTACTACTGAAGCTGTGTGCGGGTTATTTCTAACTGCTGTGCGGGCGCACATGCACACACCTTAGGGGGAACATAGCTGGGCACATGCCTATGCATATGTGCGTGCCCAGTATCACAGCTCAGCTTTTCGGCCATGATTTCTGTAAGAGTTAGCCCTCATTTTTAATAGAGAAAAAGTTTCCTCAATTCAGCATCTCTCAAAGACTTCAAATATGTGTCTAGCTGAACAGGGATGGTAAGAGGCAAGAAAAAGCCACCCAAGAATTCAGCGCTGTGGCAGCTGGCAGCACTGTCAGTGTTAAACTGACACTTGAAGGATCTGTCTTGGTGCGGATGCCAGCATGCTGACTGAGTTGTGGGGGACAACCGAAAAAAAAAAAACTAACAGAGCTCACAGTCCCCTTTCCATTATAAAAAAAGTGCAGCTCAGACTCTCCATTTCCCAGCAACCGAATGACAGCGTGTGCATCAATTTGCCAAAATAAGAACTACTGCTGCTGTAATAGAAATACACAATAAAAAAACCTGAGAAACTGGAAACAGAAGCTTGCCTTCAATCTCTGCTTGACTGCATGTATTTCAAGTGCAAGGGGATGGTGACAGGGCTGTATCCAGGGATTTCAGATCTGCACACCAAGTGGACTCACTGCTACCCCGCCCCATGTAGCCAGACAATATACAAATGTACACCAGGACTGTGTTTGTTGCCTCATTTGGCAAAATAAATACAACTTTTATATCTCATGACAGTGGTTGTTGCCATGCATTGTTCCCTAAGACACCCACATACCAGCCCAGAGCCTGTAAAGTTGTATTGTCTTTGGGATGCAAAGACAGTATTAGTGACCAGTCCTTCTAGTTTTGACTCCTATGAATCAAATTACAGAAAGGTTCAGTATTTTCTTTGTTAGTTTCATGGAAAAAAGAAGCAGTTCAGAGACTATTTGCTACCCCCCCTTAAATAAAATTGCACACCATGGAGTGCTTGGAGTATGCCTGCCTACACCCATGGATGGTGACAGCAGCCTTTTGTGTTTTATCTAGCTGACAAGGACCATTTGTTTCTAATGGAGTAACAAAAACACCAAAAAGAAATTAAAATACCACAAAAACTCTTTTTACTTATTTATTTTCTATGTAAAAAAAAGGGACATTTTATAATTACAATAAACCACTCCAGGGTGGGGGTTATGCTGGGATTTACCCACTTCTGGGGCCCCGTGACCAAACCACACCAGAAGTGGGTAAATCCCAACATAACCCACACTATGCTATGGTTTATTGCCTAAACATTCCATCTAGTGAATGTGTTTCAAGACAAATGATTGATGAGGATTTTTTCACTAGTTACTTTTAGCAAAAGAAAATACCTGTATTTAATTTACAAAGTGTAATCTTTTTGGTTTTTTTAAATTGTTTCTCAGTTTACTCATTTTATAAGGCAAGGCAAGTTTATTTATATAGCGCCCAATCCCTGGAGCTTTGGGCACCTTACATAAAACAGGTAGAGTCATAAACAAAAAATATAACACATATACATCCATAAATATTTTAAACAGTAGATAAAATCCTAGGATAACTAGAGTTTAGCTAGTACTGATCAATCACCGTCACTAGGGAAAACCAAACAAAGCGGATGATCCTTTAGTCTCTATTTGAAAATCTCGACTGTCGGGACCTCCCTTACAGAAGCTGGAAAGGAGTTCCTAAGGGCTGGGCAGGCAACACTGAAGGCACAGTTGCCAGATTTTTTTAGTCTGACCCCTGGAACAGTGAGCTGGCAGGTGTGAGGAGATCAGCCAGATAGCCAGGAACCAGTCCATACAGGGCCTTGCAGGTGAACAAGCCCACCTTGAAGATGATCCTCCACCTGACAGGCAGCCAGTACAGAGCCTACAGAACTGGGGTCACATGACTAGACCTAGACAGGCCTGTCAGCAACCGAGCCACTGTGTTCTGTACCAGCTGTAGCCATCAGAGGGTCCCTCCAGTGACCCCAAAATATAGAGCATTGCAGTAATCCAGCATTGATGTAACAATGACATGCACCAGTGATGGCAGGTCTTCAGGCAGAACTAAGGGTTTAATCCTGGTGATATTCCTTAAGTGGTAAAAATCACTTTGGACCACAGATGACACCTGAGCTTCAAGTGTCAGTCTGTCATCCAGGATAACAGCAAAATCCCACACCCACCTAGGGGAAGCCATCAATGGAGTGGATCCCAGGAACAATCCTGTAACCACTCTGGAGGCACTCTCATCATGCCCGTGACCTGGCTCAATCACCAGTATCTCTGTCTTGTTGTGGTTCAGTTGCAACAAGCTAGAGGACATTCAGTCATTGATCTCAGCCAGGCAGTTGTTAAGCACTTCCACAGAGTTGTGTGTTCCAGGGGCAATGGACAAATACAGTTGGGGATCATCTGCATAGCAGTGAAAACCCACACTGTAACATCTAATGAGCTCTCCAAGGGGCAGCATGTATACCGCGAATGACATCAGTGACAAGATCGAGCCCTGAGGCACTCCACATGGCAGGGTCTTTGGGGAGGAAGAGAAGTTCCCTATCACTACCCGCTGCTTCCTGCCAGAGAGATAGGACTCGAACCAGTTGATAACAGTACCGGTGAATCCACACTACTCTTGAAGGTGATCAAGAAGCACAATGTGATCCATGGTGTCAAATGCTGATGACAGATCAAGGAGCACCAGAATTTACCTGTCTCCTCTATCTCTAGCCCTGAGAAAGTGTAATGTGGGAATGAATGAATGGTGATTTCTTTGCACCTAGTAAAACCTGATTGGTTGAATTATCAGCCAATCAGGCCTTACTAGGAACAACGATGTCACTACTTATTCATTTCTGCCATTACAAGTTGTATGCTGAACAGAACAGATGCTCTGCAACAGTGGACCATTTTCTTTATTCCAGTTTTATTTTGTGGGTGATGTTGGTGGGAGGAGGGTGGTACAGACCAGAGAGGCTTTAGGTGGGTATCAGAGACTAGGTCTGTGTGGATTAATAGACAGTGGGACTTGGATGGGGAGGCAGGTGGAGTGTCTTTTGCACGTGGAAGGAGTAAGAGAATACTTTTGCAAGCAGGGTCCCAGGGAGCAGCATTTCACAAGGGCAGTGGGAGGAGGGTGCCAGTGGGGTGGGGGTGCCATCATGATTTTAATCATTTTGGGTGTGGTTTTACAGCACACTGTGGGGGGAATTTTTTTTAAGTAAAAAGAAATACACTGGCAAAGCTGGTGCATCTGTTGCTGAATTCATGAATTTCACAAATTGCGAATTTCCACAGATTCCACCAACTTCACTGGTGGATTAAAAATTTACAACATCTCCGGCATCAACTCACTCAAAATAATATTTTTTTCATTCCTATTATTGCCCCTATAGTATAACAGACTTCATAGAAGTTAAGTTTAATACAAATCTTTTAACTTCTGGCCCTCACTGTCGCTTCTGTTAGGCATGTTTAGTTTTCTCAGTCAATTTGTATTTGTAATGTCAAGTAGTAACTCATGCCATACAAACAACTTTCTTTTATTTAAGCAATAAGTTACAACCAGAGGTTACATTAACCATGTATTAGTCACCAGCTAGTGGTATTGTCTGAGTCTCAAATTACCCCTACAGGATGAGTAACCTAGGTTACTATAACCCCTGAGAGTACCTTATTGCTTTTATACAATGTTAGTACATTGTTTGTTAATTCACATATAGCCAGCCCTCCAGCTTACCACCTGGCTGTTCCAGGGCCCTCAGATCTCACCTGGACATGCCTTCCGAGGGGACCAGCCTGGGTTCACTAGTGACATGCTACACTGGAGTAGAATGGTACGGTGCCTCCGCCTGGGATAGTGATATGGGATACCTGTTGGATAAAATACCAGCTTACCACCCTCTAGGATAATACAATACTTGCCCCACAGGCTCTTCCCTACACAATAACAATTCACTCTGAGCAATGACCAAGAATACCAAATTGTAACATAAACTAACTGCAGATTTATTATAAGGGAGGGGGATAAGAGAACAAGCAGCAGTACAACAATTATTATCAGACAAATGCATTCCCACACAGTCCTGGACCTCCCCAAGGATGTCATCAGTCAGACTGTTGTAGTGGGTACCTCACTGGGTTGCTGGTGGCTGACCAGTGGATGCAAGGTAGGTGCACTGAAGACTTTGGAATGCAAAAGAATAAGGTTCTTTAATACAGAAACTGTAGACATTCAAAGGGGGCCCCAAAACAAGTGAACAGAGATCATTGTTTTGCCTGGGCTTAGTCTGCTGATTTCAAAGTCCTGCCCAAGACTTCACACCGTATTTAACTATCTAGCTAACTAACTGGCTTGGATGCAGCAGCCCAGAGGTACTTACAGTTCCGATGGTTTCAGGAGTGCAGGGAACACAAGTTGATTGAACAGTTCTGGTATCATGATACAGTATGGTGATGCACCACAGCAGCTGAATAAAGGATATGGTGCAAACTAGTTTCACCTGTCAGGCCTTTCACAGTTTCACCTTTTAGGTCTTTTTCATCTTTGCCTAACAGGCCTCTTGATGTCTTTGCCTCTTCTGGCCTTTTGATGTCTTCACCTCTACTGGCATTTCATTGGTCCAGGGTGTCTAGGCAGGCTGAACTCACCCAGGGCATATAACTGGGCACAATGTTCTCTTGGGCATTACAACGCAGAGGAGCTCCTAAGCATTTCTGAGCCCCAACACAAGTAACTTTTCCCTTCTATTCACCACAGTTCAAACAGTCCTAGATACTCAGTACAAATAATCTTTAGAATAGCAGTTCAGGTTCACATCCTCAGGCAAAGGAAACGTCAGTGGTTCACTTTACCCCCTGCTACCAAGCAGTTCTTGCAGGCGCTCTGCCTGATTTGTTGTTGGGAGTTCAGAGGGCTGTCATGCACCCCATACTGGCCTTTTAGGGCTGAGGAGCCCACAGCAGTCTCTCCCACTTTGATCACCTGGAGACCTCTCTCGGAGCTCTGTTATGCAGGCTCTGCACTCACTTTTAAAGCCTTCCCCCAGCTCCCACCTTATTGGCAGGTTCATTCCTGGGCTGTCCTGGTGCTCTTTGGTCTTTTGCCAGCTGTCCTAGATATAGGGAAATCCATGGGGGCCACCATGACTCTTTACATTTTGCTGCAGTTCCTACAAGCTTTTACTATTTACTTTTAGCCCAATATATGAGAAGAGCCCATCAACACAGCACCCAAAGTCATTCATTACTTGATTCCTGGCTCCGCTGCCTGCCCTGGAGTCAGGAATATCCTTTATTCAATGCCCACCATAAAATATCTTTATTTGAGCCGTGGCTCCTTTAAGGTCTTGGCCTCACATATTTGTTCACATTTCTGCGGTCCGTTTTTGGTTAGCCCCTGGACCGGCAGAACTTTCCTCCAGCACCCAGAGGTGCAAAGCAGCCCATGGACCTTGGCCTTGTTCACTCTCTTAGGGGCTGAGAAACACAAGATTTTGGTGGCCACAGCTGCAAAGATCAAGGGGGTACCATGGCCAAAATCCCCCCATGAGCCACTGATAAAAGCCCTCCGGTCCCAATTTAACAGCCCAGGGGACCAGAGGCAGGACCAGGACAAGGACACCACTGGGCCATAGCCACAGTAAGGTAAACCCCACATTGGGGGGCTTACACACATCATAGCTTTCTTTTTTTTTTTATACCTTACTTAGTTTACTTGTCCTTTTCTCTAGGTGAGCACCTTCCACTAATGAATTCCAAATGGCTGCAGAGGGTTCCAATTAATGAATGGCAGTCAGATCATCACTAAGTCAACAGTCTACTTGTGAGTAGTGAATGGTAGTTGGGTTGCCACTTAGTTAGCAATAGGGTTGTCTCTTACTTGGTGATTTCAAATGTGAATGTGAAATAGTTTTAAAAACTACCAATAGTATTATTTTTTAGTTAGTACCAGCTTCAAATTGTTTGCACTCAGTCACAGACCCCCACAGTACAAGACAATATAACTTGTGTTGTGTCCATGGTTACAGGTGTAGCTGATGCATGTCTTTCATGTCCAGAGCACAAGGCAGAGGTGCTCAGGTTGTAGTTTCCAAGGTAGTTGTCATGGCAGAGGCCAAGTGGTCAGCATTAATTTCTGTGGTTTGTGCACTGTTAGTGCATTGTTTGATAGCTGATATCTGTTTAACAAGCTAGGCTGTATTTACCAGCCAAAAATATATTTCTTTTATTCAATCACTATACCATTCTGCTATCAAAGCTGTTGCTGAAGTGGGCTCAGCAATAGCGGCTGGTGAAATCTGTTATGGAATACTGGAGAGCACTTACAGTCAACATTCCAGCATTACAAAGGCAGGATCATGGTGTTTGTTTTGGTGCTGAGCCGGTATATTAATCTAAGATTAATGTAACCTTGCCAGGACTGTTTCAACAAACCAGATTTAACACATTTGTCAAGCATTGCTATAATTACGTACTCCTCCTAGCTAAAGGATTTGAACTACAGGAAAGTAAGTGGGCATGAAAAACTCAGGATAACCAGGAAGCTTTATACTCAGTTGGCATGAGCACCCGAGCACCACTCTGGGGTGTAGTAGAGGGAGGCTGTATAGCCATGTGGTTACAGCACAGAGCTGTGAGATTTGAGATACTGGTTTAAATTCCACCAATGCCACTTATTCACTGTGTGACCTTCAGGAAGTCAAGTACCCTGCTGTTAGGATTATGGGTAAAAAATGGTTGTACATGGCCGGCCCAGTGGTGCTGAGGGTTGAGGAGCTGGATGCCACACCTCGCACTACACCAGTGACCCTAGTTTGGGAGCGAGCTCGGGCGCTGGTGGGTTGTCAGGGGTGGGTTGAGGATGGAGTGCCTTAGTGGTGCTCTCCTCCCCAGAAGAATGGGTTGGGTCAGCTCAGCATGCCAGCAACCCCTGCTGGAGACCAGGGGATGTCGCAGCAAGCCGGGCATCATGAGATCAGCATGGCCGATGCCAACAGGGTTGCTGTGCACCAGAGCATTGGGGCATGCCCACACAGAGGTGGGGGAACCAGTGCAGAACAAGGAAAAGACAGGCTTGTGGGACAGGCGATGGCACCTGTCCCCCATGCTCTCCACCGGGTTCTCCTTGGCTGGCCTTCCAGTTCCTCCCTCTGGGCCCACCTGCAGCCGGAGTCTGACTTACAAGACAGCCCAAAGAGGTGAGGGCTACCCTCCCCTGGCAGGTGAAACCGGGGGTGCTGGCTGTGGGGGGTGGGGAGAGGAGGCACAGACTGAGGGATCCACAGGCGGGCAGGATAAAAGACCCGATGCTCGAGAGAAGGTCCCACGAGCCATAACCGGAGTGAAATAGATTAAAAAAAAACAACAAAAAAAAGCAATGGTTGTACATGGTTAAATCATGGTTATACATGGTCAAACCATGGTTATACATAGTCAGTGACCCTGGTCATTCATGGTTTGTCCTTGAATTTAACCATGGTTATCCATGAACAACCAGTGATGGTAAATGGCCCAGGGACAGACCATGGATGACCATGGTCAAAAAAGTTTAAGAATTATTCAAGGTAACCATGGCCCTGCATGGCTATCCATGGTTAATCAAATGGGTACAATGTGGATATTTATGGAACACATACAAATTGAGGAGAGAAAGAGGTAAGTGCCTCAGCTGGGACTTGAACCCAGACTGCCCGGAATACCGTTCTGGTCACACTAACCAGCTGCACCACCAAGGCAACTGGAACCTGGGCCATCCTGGAGGACATGTTACTCTTTCTCCAATGCACAGCCTGGTGCTGTACAAATAATTACTCTATTTACAATCACATGGGTGTGCTGTGCATACTTATTGAACACATACAAACAGAGGGGAGAAAGAAGTAAGTGCCTCAGCTGGGACTTGAACCCAGGCCATCTGGAATACCATTCTGGTCATGTTAACCAGCTGCGCCACAAAGGCAACTGGAACCTGAGCCATCCCAGAGGACACATTACTCTTTCTCCAATGCACAACTTGGTTGTTCATGGTTAAACCATAGTTATACATGGTCAGTGACCATGTTCATACATTTAACCATGGTTATCCATGAACAACCAGTGATGGTAAATGACCCAGGGATAGACCACGGATAACCATGGTCAAAAAAGTTTGAGAATTATTCAAGGTGACCATGGTCCTCCATGGTTATCTATGGTTAGGAGGCAGTATGGCGCAGTGGTTTAAGGCTCTGAGCTGCAAATCTGGAGACCTGGGTTTGAATCCTACATCCCCCACTTGCATACTGTGTAACCCTGAGCAAGTCACTTAACTTCCACGTGCTCCCAGGTTGCACCTGCAAACAAGCTTTCAGCTTAGTGTGTCTCACCTGGTAAAATAGTTGGTAAAAAAAAAATGGTTGTTGATTTCAGAAGTTCCCTGCATTATAATACACATTTCTACACAACTTAAGAAATTAGTTTTTTCCAACAACCTTAAACATCTGCAATGAATACATATTTTTCACACATATCTATGAAATAGGTTTTATTTACTTACCAATTACTGCTAGTATGCCTCTTTCTAATGGAATCTCTCTCATTCATAACTGATGGAATGGTCTCATTTTTATGCATATTACCATAAAATGAAACTATTTTAATATATGGTAAGTTCTCATATTAGTTTTCTTGTGCTTAAGGGATTGCTAGAGATTTCCAGGGTCTGTTTGAAGACATCTGGGGCTAGGTCATTTAGTTTCATGGCCCCTACCCAGTGGAATTCTCTACTTCGTCGGGTGTGAGATTGCCTGACTGTCCAAGGTTTTAAAGTTGCTTTGAAAATGTACTTATTTAGCCTAGTGTACTCTGACTTTTAGTGCCGCTATTGTGTTCATTGGTTTTCATCTGTTGTATTCCTTATTTATTGATGCATTTTATTTATTTATTTATTGTTGTACAAGTGCCTTGGCTTCAGAAAGGTGTTTTTTTATAAATAAAGATTGAGTTGAGAGAGTTAATGTCTGTGTTCAAACCTTATTTCTTCTTCATTGAAAACCATATTATTAAATATTTATTTCAGTTTACAGTGTCACATTCTGCATTCTGAGATGTAAATCAATTCTTCAAATGTGGTAGTCATCACATGCCTTCATGACATGGACAGGCTATGGTTAAATATGGATAAACCATGTTTAGCATAGTTGACTCTGTTGGATCTGGAACATTATGAAAACATATTGGGAAATGCTATAATACACAGAGATAATGCTTAAAGAATTATATGGCAACTTTGACCAAGAACAGTAGCCAAAATAGAATCCAAAGCATATGCTTGTTAGCACGGTCAGTTGGTCAATTGATAAACTGTAGATTTTAGGAATACAGCTTCAATTTGAAAATATATTTTTCCCCCAAATCTCTGGGCCAGTCCTCTGGGCTCAGGAGTTACAGGGTAATCTGCGGTTTTCCTGCCTGTCCCACTGCAACCCGCCCTCATGGAGACTCAGCTTGAATATATTTTGACGAAAATATGCTACGTAGTTATCATTTATAGCTATGATAAGAGATGGCATAAATTAGTTTGAGAATTATAATGATCATGCCAAAGCTTTGGATGTGTTATGACTAGCTGAACAAAAAGATGGCATACACTTAAACTAGGCTTAAAATAAATCAAGAGAGTTGTATGTTTCAATCTAATATTCACGCTTGGAGGGTTGAAACCTCTAACATTGGTTAACATGATCTAGACCCTTGTAAAGGGCTAAAGTGGACACAGAAACACAGAAACATAGAAACATATAAACATAGAATTTGACAGCAGATAAGGACCGCTTGGCCCACCTAGTCTGCCCATTACCCTACCTAATGGATAAGCTACAGATTCTAGTTAACCAACATCCTACTTCCTCCTATCCCCCACTAGAATTGCCTTATGTCTGTCCCATGCATTCTTGAATTCCCCCACTATTTTTGACTCCACTACCTCCCCAGAAAGGCTGTTCCATGTATCCACAACCCTCTCCATGAAAAAATACTTCCTCACATTACCTCTGAACCATCCCCCCTCTATCTTCAAATTGTGCCCCCTTGTTCTTGCACATCTCTTTTTCTGAAAGATGCTGTCCTCTTGGACTCTGTTGATTCCCTTGATGTATTTGAAAGTTTCTATCATGTCCCCTGTCTCCCTCCTCTCCTCGAGGGTACACCTATTAAGCTCATTTAATCTCTCTTTGTATGTCTTCTGGTGCAGACCTGGCACCATTTTAGTTGCCCTCCTCTGGACAGCCTCTATCCTGTCTATGTCCTTGCAGAGATGGGGTCTCCAGAACTGCACGTAGTACTCCAGATGGG
Organism: Neoceratodus forsteri; assembly: GCA_016271365.2. NCBI lineage: Eukaryota > Metazoa > Chordata > Ceratodontiformes > Ceratodontidae > Neoceratodus > Neoceratodus forsteri. The sequence continues at coordinate 1,635,017,348 of CM057456.1, read as the reverse complement.
GTCTCACTAACTGTCTTTACAGAGGGATAACAACGTCCTGTTTTCTACTGGTGGTGCCTCATCTCAGTATCCCACCAGCCCTCCTTACTGCCTTCTCACGTTGCTTACCCACCTTACATAGAAACATAGCATTTGATGGCAGACAAGGACCGCTTGGCACACTCAGTCTGCCCATTTTCCTATCTACTAGATAAGCTGCAGATCCTAGTTAACCAGCAGCCTACTTCTTCCTACCCCAACCCCCTAGAATTGCCTTATGGCTGTCCCATGCATGCTTGAATTCCACCACTGTTTTTGACTCCACAACCTCCTCCGGAAGGCTGCTCCATGCATCCACAACCCTCTCTGTGAAAAAATACTTCCTTAAATTACCTCTGAGCCGTCCCCCCCATCTTCAAATTGTGCCTCTTGTTCTTGCACACCTCTTTTTTTGAAATATGCTACCCTCTTGGACTTTGTTGATTCCCTTGAGGTACTTGAAAGTTTCTATCATGTCCCCCCTCTCCCTCCTTTCCTCAAGGCCATACATATTAAGCTCCTTAAGTCTCTCTTCATATGTCTTCTGGTGCAGACCCTGCACCATTTTAGTTGCCCTCCTCTGGACAGCTTCTATCCTGTCTATGTCTTTGCGGAGATTGGGTCTCCAGAACTGCATGCAGTACTCCAGATGGGGTCTCACCAGCTGTCTGTACAGAGGGATAATAACTTCCTGTTTTTCTACTGGTGATGCCTCTTCCTATGCATCCCAGTATCCCCCAGCCCTCCTTGCTGCCCAAAGGTCATCTGATATGACTACCCCAGGTCCCTTTCCATTTTTGTTGTTGTTAGTATCTCACCCCCCATTGTGTACTCTTCCCCTGGGTTTTTGGTACCTAGGTGCATTACTTTGCATCTCTTTGCATTAAATGTCAGCTGCCATACATTTGACCATTCCTCCAACCTTGCCAAGTCCCTTTGTATCCTTTCCACTCCACCTTCTGTATCAACCCTGTTGCAGATCTTTGTGTCATCTGCAAAGAGACATACTTTTCCTTCCAGTCCCTCTGCAATGTCACTTTTAAAGACATTAAAGAAGACTGGTCCCAGTAGTGAACCCTGCGGTACCCCACTAGTAGCCCCCCTTTCTGTAGAGTGAACTCCGTTTACTATTACCCTCTGCATCCTGTTGTACTGCCAATTTTTTACCTAGGCTATCACTTTGGGACCCACTCCAAGGCTGGCTAACTTGTATATTAATCTTTTGTGTGGGACTGTGTCAAATGCCTTGTTAAAGTCTAGGGAGGCCATGTTCACAGCCCTCCCTGGTCTACTACTTTGGTAACCCAGTCAAAGAACTCTGTTAGATTCATCTGACATGACCTTCCTACTGTTAGTCCATGCTGCCATGGACCTGTGCCCTACTGGCCTCTAGGTACTCAACAGTTCTTTCCTTTAGAAGTGATTCCATCATTTACCCTACCACTGAGGCCAAACTAACAGGTCCATAGTTTCCTGAATCTGTCTTACTCCCACTTTTGTGAAAGGGAATCATGTCCACCCTTCTCCAGTCCTCCGGTACCACACCATCCTCCCATGATTTGTTAAACAGGGTAATCAGTGGTGTCGCTAGTTCTACCCTTAGTTCTTTTAGAATTATTGGGTGAATCCCATCAGGCCCCATTGCTTTTCCCATCTTCAGTTTTAAGAGTTCTTCCAGAACCCTTTCTTCTGTGAATGGATGGGTATCGACCTCCCTATCCAGAGTGCTTCTATTCATTGATTTAGGTACCTCCACCTCCTCTTCTTTTGTGAATACTGAGCAGAAGTATTCATTCAGTATCCCTGCTTTTTCACTGTCACCCTTTGCCCACCCTCCTTCCCTTTATTAAGCCCCACTATCCTTCCCTTGATCTTTCTTGACTTCCTAATGTAGCTATAAAAGGTTTTATCCCCCTTCTTAACTGAGTTGGCTCTCTTTTCCTCAGTGTGGGCTTTTGCTATTCTGACTGCCTTTCCAACTTCCTTCTGCTTTAACTATTACAGTTCTCTGTCCTGCTCCTTCTGTGTTTCCTTATACATCCTGAATGCTATCTTTTTCTCTGCAACCTTCCCCACCACCTCTTTTGAGAACCATAGTGGTTTTTGCCTTCATTTTGCTTTGTTGATTTGCTTCACACAAAGGCTTGTTGCGCCTGTGATGGCTATTTTGATTTTTCCCCATTGTTCCTTCACCCCTCCTTCTTGCCCATTTGCTAGTGTTTTTCTGAGGCATTCTCCCATTTTCCAAAAGTCAGCTCTCCTAAAGTCCAGTAATCTTGCTTTTGTATGGCTTGACTCTATGGCTGTGTTTATCGTGAACCACACTGTTTGGTGGTCACTTGTTCCCAGATGGCTACCTCCTTCTAAATCTGAGATCCTTCCTCCATCCCTATTTGACAGTACAAGCTCTAAGATTGCTCCCTCCCAAGTGGGTTCCACCACTAGCTGTCTGAGGCATGCCCCCTATAGGGCATCAAGAATAACCCTGCTCTTGAATGTGGCTACAGCAAAGGTGCTCCTACTAACATCTGGCATATTCAGGTCCCCCATCAACAATACCCTTTTTCTGCCATTCTAAGGATGCCTTCTATCATTTCCTTGTCCATTACTTCCCCCTGAGATGGGAGTCTGTATACAACCCCTGTGCAAATTGTGGTACCATATCCTGTCTCCAGGGTAACCCAGATTGCCCCCTCTACTCCCTGTTCATCCTTTAGTTCCATTGCTTTGATCCTTTGCCTTACATAGAGAGCTACTTCTCCTCCTCTTTTACCCTCCCTGTCCCTCCTGTAGATTGTGTACCCTGGTATGTTGACATCCCAGTCATGGTTCTCAGTGTACCATGTTTCTGTGATTGCCACGATATACAGGTGTCTCTCTTCCATCAAGGCCACTAGTTCAGGGAGCTTGTTACACAGGCTACGGACATTGGTACTCATCATCCTCCATTTTTTGATGGTCTTACCTGTTTTAGCCCCATCCCTGTCCTTACTGCTTTTTTCTGCATTTACCCCTGCCCTGCTCCCTATTGACTTCTCTGCCTTGGTGTTTACCTCTCTAACTACTGTGTTTTGTGGAGGGAGGCTGGGTTTTCCCTGCTCCTTTTCAGTGCCTCCCCCCTTGGCTAGTTTAAATGTTTGTCAATGATGCATTTAAACCTATCATATAGGATCCTGGTTTTCCTCCCAGACAGATGCAGACCATCATGCCAGTATAGGCCTGTATTCCTCCAGGTGGAATCCCAGTCCCCAATGAAACCAAAACCCTGAGCTCTGTACCAGTTTTTCAACCATTCATTGAATCCCATGGTGTGGAGTAACCTAGCATCACCCTTGCCATAGACAGGCAGCAGAAGGTTACCGTACGTATTACTTGTCTAAGGCCACTCCCCAACTCTTTAAACTCCTCTTGCACTGCTCTGATCCCATTCACAGCTAGGTCATTTGTCCCTAGGTGGACAATGACACCAAGCTCCCTCCCTCATGCAGCTGCTCTTGTGATCCTGAGGATTCACTCCCTTTCCCTCCAAGCTGTGGCACCAGGCAGGCACCTTACCTCCCTCTCCTCTTCCTCCCCCAGATCTATACCCCCCAACAGTTGAATCCCCTGCCAGGAGTTGTTTCCTTGCCCTGTGGGGTCCCATGCCATCCTCCTGTGGGTGTCTTTTGTGGAGGTTCCGAGCATCCTCCTTGGTCTCCACTGCAGGTGCCTCCATAGAGGAACCACTCTTCTCAAGAAAAGTGTAAGAATTTTGGAGAGGTACAACTGGAGGAATGTGCCTCTGTTCCACCACCCTCTCCCTCCCTGAGCACACCTTGGTCCAACCACTCCTCTTTCTTGGCAACCTCTGAGGTATCGGCAGTGGCCCTGGTGGTTCCTGGGTGGGGGAGGAGGTTTCACGAATCCAAGTCAAGTCAACCTGGAGACGATCAACCTCCTCCCTTGGACCAGAGAGGTGCCTACAAATAGGACAGCATCGCAGCCTCTAGAAAGTCCCCTGGAAGACTGCTGCCCCACAGCCAGCACATTGCATTACTCCCCACATGTCTATCTTGTTTCCTGTTTCTCCTGTGTTAAACCTTTTTTCTTGTTATATATAGTTAGTGAGTGTGATCTTACCTTCAATGCAGTGTGGTATGCTGTGCTGGTAAGGATACTATTAAGATTTTGTACAGTCTTACCACAGACTCTATCCATAAGTAGTTTAAATGGTGACCTGCTAATGTAATAAAAACAATGTTTACAATATATTTTGAAGTGATTTTGCAATCTTCTGCAGCTGATGCAGGACTTAACATTTTTGGTAGGTTATGTTGGCGATAGTCTGTTTCTGGCATTTGTAAAGTTTTATTCTCAGCCTATATTTATCTGGAAGAGATTGTAGATTGGCCCTGACAAGGTGTCCATCCAATCCCTTCCACTTCCCTAGTTGTGTACATGCCCCCGCAGACAAGCACATTATGACGTGCAGCAAGGCTTAGCACTGGGGCACACCCAATTGAAATGAATGAGGACTCATTTTCATTACTATTTAATACATTATGATGTTGAGTTGGAGATTAATGAAGGCCATCACTCAACTAACAAGGGCTTTGTTAGTTGAACGGTGACCTTTATTAAGCTCCAACTTGCCATCGTTATGTATTAAATAGTAAGGAAAATTGAGTCCCGTCCATTTCAATGGGACACACCCCTGCGCTCTCCCTTGCTGCGTGTCATAAGCAGCCTGAGCACAGCGGCGTGTACATAATTTGGGAAGTGGAAGGGATCAGCTGGCCAACTTGTCAGGGTAAAACTATGATCCCTTAGAGATAAATAAGGGCTGAGAATAAAACTTTAAAAATATCAGAAACGGACTATTGCTGACCTAAGGTACCATATCGGAAAATCTCTTTAACTAGGATACCATTCATGACATAATCTTAAACAGGATATGAAGAGAATACTTTTGACTAACATCGTAATTAAGGAACAAACCATGAAAACCATTATCACACATGAACATTAAAAACACATCTAGATCCTGGACAATCATTGCTGCCACCGGAAATTACTTAAAATGTTATTTTATCAGAAATTTATTTTTTCATTTGCCAAAGTGAAAATGAATTTAGAGCTCCGGATTAGTCTCTTTTAATTGTGTTTTTCCAAGCATTTGTGCATCAACAGTGGACAATCTTGTCCACAAATCATGGATAATCCATTTTTGGAGTTATAATGGACAAAGATCAGGGACAGAGCAAGAAAATATGGACAGCTAGAGAGCAGTGTAAAGCACACCCAGCATGGTAACTGAAATATGTTTTTAAAAAACATAATGTGGTAAGTCTCACCCTCTTATATTAACACGTCCCAGGCATATTTCTGATTTTTGAAAAAGTATATCCAATGTTTTATTTTCTTCTGACAACTGTAATTTTACCAGAAAATCCAACATTACTACCATCATGCTGTGGGGCACTTATCTCCATGGCAGTTATTATGTCACTGTGCGGAGAGTGCTGCAGTGCCCTTCATAAAGGACTATGGTTGGCCCACTTCAAATTATATTTTCTAATTTAAGAAATGTGATCTGGAGTTCATCAGATTTTCAATTGCAGTTACCCAGCAAGGGTGAGGGGGCTGGTGGAATGCATTGGGTGATGGGAGTTGGGACAGTAAGCTCTTAACACCAAGAAGTGCTGAACCTGGTACTTGGAGAAGAAGAGAGGGGTGCCACTGGACATGAGGAATGATGAAGAGTGGGGTATTGCTGCATTGCTAGCTTGATATCATCAATGCTAACTTGGTCTGGGTAATGGATTGCTAATTAGGGAGTGGATTGGTGTAGACAGACAGGATGCCATTGAGTAGTAAGGGTTTCCGATAGACAGCAGAGACTTATTGAAACTCCAGGAACTGCTTGGAACTCATCAGACAAAGGTAGTTGTGGGTTTCCACTAGACACCAGGGATTGCTTGTTACTGATTAGATGAGAATAGTACAGGGGATACAGCTAGACATCAGGGATTGTTTGGAATACAGCTGAGCAGGGCGGCGGGGTGTGACTGTGTACAGTTTGCATTGTGTCGCACTCATGGGGGACACCCCTCCCCTGTGTGACAGCTTGCCATTGTGTATTGTAATTTGGTTCTATGTCACAAAGATGACAATGCCAACAACAACAGTAAGTGCACATCACCAAAAATCAAAACGGCGCTGAGCACTACAGCAACTTATAGAAACAGTGACAACTGGCACTGTCTGTAAGGGGAGCATGATGTGTGGTGACTTTTTATGTGTGGGGGCTATGCCTCCCCACCTTCCAAAACTAATATAATCATCCTGGGTTGGGGGGCAGATGACAACTGGGGACAAGAGAAAACTCAGGAGGGGCGTCTACTCTGGGGGGAGGGACACAAGTCAGCATGGGGAGAACTTTGTGGAGGGGAACCTTTGGGCAGGAGGGAACAAAGACAGGAGGGTGGCGGAATGGGAATTGAAGCACAGAACAAAAAAAGAAATGAAACGACAGAAACAAACAAAACTAAACAGTATCCACCACGGTCAGCCCCGAATCCAGGCCCACCAGCCAGAGGCAGTGTCTGTTTTTACTGCACCACACGAACAGCTCAGAACTGGCCTGACAAACAAAGCCCTATCTAGTCATAGAACAAGCACTCTCTATCGAATTGAAATTGCTGAGCTTACCACGTGCTATTAAGAGCACATAGCCCATTTTGCACTCAGTATTTTCACGTCACTCAAACTTGAGCCACTGAAACTGACTCACTGTATTCATGGGATACCTTGCAATTTTGGGTGATGGCACAATTCAGAGGATGCAAAGCCCCTATTTCATGAAAATCCTTAGCATTTGACTTTTAGTAGGGTAGGCCAAAAAGAAAATCATAGTGGTAACTACTGTAACTAACAACATGTTTTGCATCTGGGTATTTTTTTTTCACTCAAACTTTTACTCTGCCACCTACCATCCACCATGTCCACAGGCCAGGAAATGTGTCATGTGGGGGCTCCCCCAGTCCCATCCCTTGCTTATCCTACCAATCAATCTGGTGGGGATCCATGGTGCAGGACTCGAAGATGCCCTCAGATGTCATCTCAATGGCGGTGTGTTTTCTCTCCCATATATTTCCTTCCACTGACCTCCCCACACACATAATAGTGGCCACAGCATACCCTGTACACCCCAGATGACAACCTGCAGGGGAGCTATCTTCCTTGCCCTCCCCAGGTGTCACTGTAGAGCCAAATTCCTGGTCTATTCCTCCCTAGGTGGTAGTTCTGCCATACATCAGTGTTTCCCAGACTTCCCTGGGCAACAAGGTCAATTCCCGAACCTAGGTTGCTGGCATGGCAGTACATTGAGTCATTGGGTGCCCCCCATTAAGGTATTTTCAGAGTAGTTTGGCAATACCTACAGGTAGCATTTAGTCCAGAATATTTTACTACCACCTGTCCATCTCTATGCACTGTGTTCCTACCTTTCAACTCTACATGTCTGCTCTTGATATCCATCAGTGCAAGTTATGAGAAAAATTCAATCCTTTGTTAAATATGCACCCTCAGTGCTTCTTCCACAGTTATTTTTCATTGTGTTTTGATGATACAAGTGCAGCCTTTAGAGAAGTACATATGTAAGCTGATATACTATCCAATATTATTCTATTTTGTAGTGTTGTACTGTATTGTATAGCATTGTAGTGTATTGTATTACTTAGTAATTATACAATGCTTTCCTCTAGGCTTTTCTGTTAACAAATTTAATGTAACCATGCTGTCTGGATAATCTTTGTGTATAAGAACTCCAAGTGGCAAAGTCATTCATGGCTGCAGGGACTTAGGTGTGGCTCGTCCTGTCTATCTACTGCTGTCTGAGTGAATACCAGCTACACAAACCTATGCACGTAGGGACTGGGTGGAAACTGGCATAGCAAAGGCATGCATGACTGTTAAGCCCTTAAACTAAGTAATACAACACAACATAAAGAGCAGTGTATTTTAAGAATTTAAAGCAGGGTCTGTTACAGTTTGCATTACAACTGCACATGCATAAGCATAATATTGTTAATATAATTATTGTTGTACTAGATTAAGAGAGTTTGACACCAACTGACTAGACATATATTAGCATGATTTTTGATTTTTTAAACCTTTCATCTTGGGTAGCAGTTTAAGTGATGTATTTATTTGACAATTTGTAAACAGGAGAGGCACACTGCTCCAAAGCTCATTTATGGACGTGACACAGGGGTGTAAAAGACCCTTTCCATGCCTTGAAGCAATTAGGTGACGTTGCTTTAAGAAATATCATCAGTCTGTATCATTAAAATGACTTCTGCTACATTTCTCTCTAGTTTTTTTTAAGCAAGAACATCCATTTTCCCAAGTTTAACCCATCCTCTACCCTACTTATTGTGATTGTTGCCCCTTGTTCTGCAGTGCAAAAAGTAGGTGAAAAATGTAGTACATTGAATGTGAATGATAGTTCGTTGTCAATAGGGAGTATGCAAATGACAGGCACCTGACACCCCCTCATGAGCTGGGTTACTGATCTCTGTAATGCTCCCAATTAAAAGGGCAAGGTGTCTGATTCCAGTCATGAAGCTGGGTCTCCTAGGAGGCAGTGTGGATGGCTGCCACCATGACACTGTGCCAACCTTTCTTTTTCCTCTATTTCTAATGCCTGTAAAGAAAAAAATAAAGGAAATTGGTAGAGAAAGCCAGCCCAGTGGCACAAAGCACTGAGGCAGTCTGCCTTACCTCGCATCACACCAGCTACCCTGGTTCAGGAATGACCTCTGGTCGACGGGGAGCAGGCACGGGCCGGGGTGGAGCAGGATTGAGCAGCCTAACGGCAGCTATCTCCTCCCAGGATGTTTGTTGCTCCCCCACGTAGCTCTGCCGGCACTGGGTTGATGTTTGGTGGTGGCATAGGTGGGAGGGGGCAGCACATAAGGAGGGCGTCTCGGAGCACAATGCACGCCTGCCTCCACACGTACGCATGCCCAAGACAGGGAATGGGCAAAAATGGGCATAAAAACCTACAAAACTATTAATTACATTGGTAGAGGAATCATATGCTTCCAGCCTTACCATCTTGGAGACTGATCCCATCAGATCTTAGAATCTAATCAGGGTCTAGCCTAGTCGATAGTCTGAAGGGAGCCCTTCACTGAATACCATAAACTGCAAGAAGTGGGGTTGGTAGCTCAGCAGGAGGTGCTCTCCCCCTGGTTATACATAACCATACTGATGACACAGCATGGTTTTAGGGGACAGTGTGCTGTTGTAAGGTACTGTCTTTTGAATACGGTATTAAACTGAGGCCCCGTGTGCCTGTTCTGGTGAATATTAACAGTCCCATGGCACTTATTTAAAAGAGTAGGGGAAGCATGTGTTCAGGTCAGATTTCTTCCATTCACTAAAACCATCAGCAGCTTAAACTGGCTCGATATCAATCAGTAGTCCTCTCCCCCCCACCAGGATGAGGCTGAAAGCAGGATAATATTTCCTTGCTCTCCTTTCCTATTAACCCCCCAAAACAAAAACCTAGTGACACTCCTGTATTGTATATGCCATGTAGTTATAACTGTTGCAAATGACCATTATTTTGTGATTTTTTTTGTATTTAGTTATACAGTAGGACCAGAATAAAATTCCTGAATAAATAATTTTCTTTATGAAATGTGCCCATTATCCAACAGGTCCAACACGTCAAAGGTGTTTTACAGTGGGGCTGTGATTATTTCTACAAATTGTACAGTGAAGTTAGCATCTAAATACAAAACACAGTAAAAGAAAACATAAACACATCAAAGCTACTTATCGAGACCTGAACAAAATCATATAAACAGTATTTTCAATGATGATCAGAAAGCTGTGTATACAATAATAAATGCCTTTAGGATAGATGCTGTAGTTCTCAGTGTAACCTCCTGGTACTTTCCAGTGCCTTTGTGACACTTGTTGCTATGTATTTAGTTCCCTGAATCAGCTGATGCTGAATCCCTTTATTCAAATGTAACAGCTTTCCTTGACTCCATGTTTCCTGACGATGGGTATGTGTGCAAGGTATGAGGAGTGACTGATGGACTGGGGGTCTGTGGATTTGGGGTTTGAGATAGGAACCAAGAGTGAAGAGGTGAAAGGGAAACAAGAAGGGAAAAGCTCTTAAAGGCTGGATCCCAGCCATGGTCTGGTCAACCCAGTAGGGATAACTGGGAAAATGTGGGAATTGTGGGGGGCTCTTCCTTAAGGAGAGCACCCTAATTGGCCTACCAGCCCAGATTTTATTACCCTGAAGATGTGTGTGAGACCTTGGTGTTAGGGGGTGAGCTTATGTGTGCTCTGGATCCAATAAAGACAGCAGAAGGACAGAGAGAATGAACCTTCAGAAGGCCATATGATAAGATACAGCTGTAAGGTTGGAGAAATCCAGTCTCCAGATCAAAAGGCTTGTGGTATGGGTCATACTCTGCCAGCATTTGGGAAATGGCAGAAGAGGAATTGTTCTGATCAGCCTCTGCAGCTGTAACTCACTCCTCGTGTAAATAAATTGAGGAGCATTTGAAAACCCTTCAAGGCTGGGGGCTGGAAACTCTTGTGACCGATAATGTAGCGCCTGCATGATAAGAATTTCATTGTGTGAATCTGGCTGTCATGGCCGTTTAACCCTCATGGGATGTCACAGAAATATTGCAGAACTTCACTGTCTAAATTCCCAACATGGAAACAGAGAGATGGTCTGGAAGTCACTGGTCAAGTGACAATGTTGCTAAGTATATAAAGTGTTTGCACAGATGGGATAAGGTTAGCATACGTTTCCCAGAGTAACATTCAGTGGGCTATAAATTTGGGATATTACCTTGTAAAAAGCCACTTCTCCTGACCATAATGACTAACCTGGTTGCCCAAGAAATCTAATGGTATTTTCAAGTGTTCAAGTTGCAATATTTGCAGATTAACCCCGTGCTCCTGACACTTCTACTAAAAGTTGGCATTAATCTTCACTTGAGCTGCAAAACCATTTTTTTTTGTTTATGTAGCACTGCATTTTTGCCCAAATTGTATTTATGTAGGACAATGTGCAACCTGAAATACTGCATCAAGGAGCACATCCAGGCTATCAGGAATGCTAGACTGGACAATGCCCTGGGTACCCATTTCAGGAACAATATCACTGTAATCAAAGATATTTTAATCTTAAGGCATTCAATCATATGACAGCCCTACCAAGGAGAGGGTACTGTGTAAAGATCCTTCTAAAAAAAGTAACAGAACAGATTTTTAACCAGTGATGCCTACATCCCAGGGGTCTCAACAACAACCAGGATTTTTTGATTTTCTTACAATTAAATCCTCACATTTTTTTTAAATGTATTTGTACAAGTCAGATTTACAATCTTTGAGTCAGAGACTCATTTACAAAGGCACTTCATTGCAGGGAAGGCAGACAAAAAGACATAGTGCAGGTAACAACCGTGGGCAACATTACAGGTGCAGTAGAAAAGAAACATTTAACATAAATACACTCAGGTTACATATTGTTGCAAATTGCATGTTACAATCATGACGTAGTAAGTCCTCAGAAGAGACAGTGGGTTACATCCCTGTATAAACCTTGTAAGGGTAGGGGAGGTGGGTCTGGGGAGAGGGAATGGCTGTCCAGCGGATGTTGTTGAGTCAGGAGGGGCAAGGTGGGTGGGTCCCACAGGTTACAACAATGGAAAGGCCAGGGTTAGTTGCATCTACAATAGTGGACATCAAAGAGATGGTTCTGAAGGGCAGTTTTGAAGGAACCAATTTTGGGCAAGTTGGAGATGCAGCTAGGGAGGGAGTTGAACCAGGCGGGGGCTCGGTAGAAGAAAGATCTCTGGGCTAGTGAGGTCCTGGTTCTGGGCACTTGGAAGGTGGCCTTAACAGAGCTGCAGGTGGTGACAGATGAGGATGACAGCCGTAAGGAGGCAGAGACCCTTGGGGGGAGAGCCTGAGCAGAGCTTTCTTAGTGAGTACGCAGGTCTGATAGTGCAGTCACTCCTCAAAGTTGAGCAGGTTGGTAGTAGACTAGAGTAGGCAGGTGTGAGTGTGGCTGGAGGCACCGGTCAGGAGCCTACAGGCCTTATTGATGGAGAGTTGGATTTTGGAGAGGTCGGTGTTGTTCGATGCGGCATAAATGAGCAAGCCATAGTCCACGAGGGACAAGATGGAGGAGGTGATGTCCAGCCGGAGAGCAACTTGGGGCAGGCAATCCCTGTGATTGTATAGCAGGCCAACCAGATAGTGAATGGAAGAAGACAGGGCATTAATGTGGGTGTGGAAGGTGAGGGCAGTATCGAATGTGATGCCTAGGTATTTGTATGTGGTCACTTGCTCTCGTGGGTGCAGAGTGCTGGGAATAATCAAGAGGGCTTTATTTTGGTTGTGGGTAAAAAGCATTGACTTGGTCTTCTTTAAGTTAATGACCAGTCTGCGGTTGAGAAACCACCTTTTAGCTTGGTTGTAAGCATGTGGGAGGGATAATTGGAGAGAGGAGGGATCAGGATGTGAGGCAAAGAGGACCGCATTGTCAGTGTAGAGGAGCATTTTGCCAGTACAGGAGCTTGGGATGGTGTTGAGGTAAAAACTAAAAAGTACAGGACCCAGGATGGAGCCCTGAGGGACCCCAGAGCGAACAGGTAGAGTGTTGGAGAGGGAGCAGTCGATCTTAACACGCTGGGATCTAGCAGAGGTAGCTAGAAAACCAGGCAAGGGGACCATCAGAGAAGCCAAGTTGGTGGAGAGAGTTGAGCAGGAGGGAGTGACAAACATTGTCAAAGGCCTTGGAGATGTCAATGAACACTGCTCCGGCAAGGCTATCAGAGTCAAGGGCAGTGTGAGGTATTGGGAGAATTCCAGAACAGCAGTGGTTATACTGTGTCCTGGGTGGAAACAGTGCTGCTCTGGGCACATAATGTCATATTTGGCCAGGTACTTAGAGAGTTGGATAGACACCACTTTTTCAAGGGCTTTAGAGAGTTGGGGGAGGATGGAGATCAGCCGGTAATTGTTGGGGGTAGACCAGTGCCCACTCTTATGTACAGGAGTGATTTCGGCAGTTTTTCCAAGCACTTGGAAACTGACCAAGGCATAGGGACTGGTTAAGTAGGTCCATCAGAGGGACTAGGACTTCGTCTAGGACCATGTGGAGGATCTTGGAGTCAAGGGCATCGCAGCTGGGGTTATAGCTGCCAAGGGCTTTTAGCAGGTGCGGCCTGGCTTTGTGGGGGCAAAAGGTGCGCTGGTAGAATGGTGGGTGAGGCAGGACTGGGAGGAGAGAGGTGGGGATTGGATCAAAGAAGCTGCTGGGGAGGACCGAGCTTTGGTCTGAGAAGGCGGGGGGTAAGGCAATCAGCTATAAGGAGCGGATCTGTGGTGAAGGTGCCATCAATGGAGAGCTGGAATGGTGGAGGGGAGTGGGTCTTTCCATTTAGCTCTTTCTTGCTATCCCAGAAGGTCTGGGTTGAACCCCAAGTAGAAGCGAGGGTGGCCTGGTAGTGCCCTGCCTTGGCTCACCTAATTGCCCAGGTGCACTTATTGTGCTCCACATTGTAGGCTTGCCTATCAGATGCCTTTTTAGATTCTACAGCAATGTGCCAGAGATTATCTCTGCTCTTAAGTCTCTGGATAAGGGATGGGGTGATACAAGGAGCATTGCATTTTTTGAAGTAGATCCTGATTGGGGGGGGGGGTGAAAAGGTCACAAGCCTTGCAGAAGGCACTTGTGAAGTGGTCATGAACTGAGTCAATATCAGAAGCATGCCGGATAGGGGACCAGTCTAGCAGGGCTAGGTGCTGTTTTAATTTTCTGAGGCCGCCAGGACTTAGGCCCCAGTGCAGCATGGCCTGGGACACTGGTTTCAGTGTGGAGGATGACCAGAGACAGAGGACTGGGGAATGATCGCTAAGAGAGTCAGGGAGGATAGTGATATTCTGGATTTTGTAGGGGTGGTTCGATATAACAACATCTAGGAGGGTGCTGGTGCCACTAGAGTGGTAAAATCTGGTGGGCTGGTGACTAACTGGGACATATTCAGGGCAGCAAAGGAGTCCCTGATGTGGGAGGCAGTAGAAGCAGGCCAGTTAACGTTAAGATCACCTAGGATGACTTGCTCAGCTTTGTGTGGGAGGGATGCGAGGTAGTCAATGAGGGACTGGACCGCCTGGTTTTGATTCCTTGGGGGTATGTAGGAGACTGTGAGGAAGACAGGGCCTCTGGCAGGGTCAGGTGTTATTTTTAATGTGAGGGCTAGGGCTCCATAATCATGCTTGGGAGCAGGGAGAGCAGGACTTATAAGGGAGTCCTGTATGAGTAGTGCGCAACCACCGCCGCGTTTGCCTACTTGGTCTTCCCTGTAGAGGGTATATCCAAGGAGGGAAATAGTGAAGTCAGGGATGGATTTGGAGAGCCAAGTCTCTACTAGTGCGATTATGTCAGATTGATGTTGACCGACCCAGCACTGGAGGGCAGTGGATTTCTTCAGAAGACTGCATATGTTTAAGGAAGTCAAGCGGAGGTCAGTTGCAGTACATGGTTTGGGAGGGCTGGAAGCCATAGGTCCTGGATTTGGGTGTACAGTCCCAGACAGTAATAATAGCAATGTGATTATTCTAGTCAGTGGCCGGTGGTGATGGAGACCCTTGGTTCGGCACCTAGATGAGGACTTAACAGTGAGGATGCAGGGGATAGATAAGGCATGAAGGGTGGGAATGGCAGGGAAAAGCACCAGATACGTTAGATCCCTGCTCCGAATCCAAATTTCGTGAACTTTTTTGTTTGTTTGTTTATATGCTCTTATAAAACGAATCAAGACAGACACCACAAATACTGCTGTCTCTCTGGATGAATGTGGTCACTTACTGTGCTTATATCTACTCACATGTATACGGTGCTATATTGTCTATACAAACATTTATAGTACATGATTTTATAAGTGTAATAACACACTGCAAGGTACTGCACTGTAGGCAGATATAGGCATGGAATGAGTCTTCCAGTGTATGCTGATAAACAGTTGGCCTGTGGCCTCAGACTTCAGCACACACACCACAGTAGTGCCTGCATCTCCCAGTGAACACACATTCTGTCATGTGTTATGCATACAAAGAAGAAATGCTTTGTGTATTATATGTTATATATAGATGACACTGTTGTATATTGCATTAACATTGTTATAATTTTTCATTTTCCTTCAAATCACTGAGGGATTACCTGACTTCTAGGATAAGGACTCCACTCTTTACGTGTTACTCCTTTTTCGCTGGCTATTGCATCGAACAACATATTCGGTAGTAGCAGATTTGGAGGTGTGGTCACTGTTGGGAAATGCAGGGCACGCATCAGAAGGTGCATCCCTCATTCCCCAATCAGGCAGCAGGAGGCACTGACCTCATGCATGCCTAATGTGGCCAACACAACAAAGAAAAGATCCGCTGCAATAAGAGCGAAGCTCTCTTGCAGTGTGACCATTACACGCCTCCTGTAGTGTAGACAACATGGTGGCAGTGACTGCAGCCGCTGTTGCCTGTCACAATGCCGACAGGGGAGCCCACTCCCTGTCGGCATAATGTGTCCCTCCCTTTTGTTGATTGCCGAGGGTTGCCCAATCCCCTCAGCATCACTAAATCCCCAGGCAGTTTTCTTTGCCGGCCTTGGGGCCCAATCCCTGTCAGCTTTTGCCCCCTGTATTTTGCTGACAGGGAGCCCACTCCCCGTCAGCATCATGCATCCCTCCCCCCATTTGTTATGTGCCAACAGGTGTGCCCAATCCCCCATCAGCTAAAGCACCCCCACCCACAAACACTGAGGTGGCACACTGGGGAAATCCCACCTGAAAAAATGAAAACCATCCCTCAACGTCTTTTTATTTTTTAAACCCTGTAAAACAAAAATGGTTTCTCGCCATCTCCCTGCCCCCCTCCCACAACCCACACTCACCTACTGTGCACCCTGCCTCCCCACCACCCCCCACCTCATACTTACCTCCAGGTCTGGCGCGATGATCTTCAGTGGACCGGGAACATGTCTGCACTCTTCAAAGCCGACTGCGAACTGAGGAAATGCTGGTAAGCTGTATAATGGAATAAATGGTGGTTTTTCCAACTTTGATGCATATTTCGGGCATATTTTGGAATTTTGCCACCAAATTTTCAAAATGGGGTGTTTGGGACCCCACTTCATGAATTATTTCACTGTCATGGTGTTAATCGGTCCTGAAAGGTGATTTTGCGGTCACTGCATGGAATCACCTTTCAGTACTGATTAACACCATGACAGTGCCAGAATTCATGAGGTGGGCTCTCAAAAAGCCTATGTTGCAAATTTGGTGGGAAAAATCAAAAAAATGACTGTTTTACGAGTGTGCATTGCGCAGTTTCCATGCACGCTTGTAACTTCACGAATTTGCAATATTTTGATGCCAGATTTTCAGCACTGGCATTTTTCCTCACCTCCTTGTGAACAGTACAGCTGTCATTTTTCACATCCTGGACAAAATGTGTTTTCGCACTCCCGGTGCAGAATAGTGTGGTCGCTGTGGGAATTCAATGTTCGGGACAGATTATGAAAATGACAGTGGCACTGTTCATGAGCAGAGGTCCTAAAATGTCTATGTTAAAAATTTGGTGACGATACTCCATAAAAGGACTGTGTTACGAGCGTGCATTTCGCAGTTTGCATGCATGCTCGTAAGTTCATGAATTTATAATATTTTCACTCCAGATTTCCAACATTGCCATTGCTCTGCATCTCCTTATGAACAGTATAGCTGTCATTTTTCACCTCCTGGCTGAAATGTGTTTTCGCACTTCTTGCACAGAATAGCGCGGTCGCTGTGGGAAATCTGTGTTCGAGACACATTATGAAAATGACAGTGACACTGTTCATTAGCAGAGGTCCTAAAATGCCTATGTTAAAAATTTGGTGACGAAAGTCCATAAAATGAGTGTTTTCTGGGTGTGCACTGCTCAGTTTGCATGCATGCTCGTAACTTCGTGAATTTGTAATATGTTCACTCCAGATTTTCAAAATTGGCATGTTTCCACACCTCCTTATAAACAGTACAGCTGTCATTCTACATATCCTGGCCAAAATGTATTTTCACATGTCTGGTGCAGAAGTGCACGATCGCTGTGTGAAATCAGTTTTTGGGACAGTGTGAGGAAATGACGATGACACTGTTCATGAGCAGAGGTCCTAAAATGCCTATGTTAAAAATTTGCTGCCGAAAGTCCATAAAAGACTGTGCTGCATGCATGCATTGTGCAGTTTCCACGCACCCTTGTAACTTCACAAATTTGTAATATTTTCACGCCAGATTTTCAACACTGGCATTTTTTCACACCTCCTTATCAACAGTACAGCTGTCATTTTTCACATCCTGCCCAAAATGTGTTTCCGCACATGTGGCCCACAATGGCATGGTCGCTGTGGGAAATCAACTTTTGGGACTGATTAACAAAATCACAGCATCACTGTTCATGAGGGGAGGTCCCAAAATGCCTGTGTTAAAAATGTGGCTAACAAGCACCCACAAATAATTGGGTTATGGCCGTGTGTTACACAGTTTCTATGCATGCTAATGATTTCACCAGCTTTTCATATTTTCACTCCAGATTTTCAATGTTGTAATTTTTTATGTTTCCTCATGAACAATACAGTTGCCATTCTCCACATCCTGCCCAAAATGTGTTTTCATCCCTGTGTCGCCAAATGGCATAGCTGCTGTGCAAAATCACCTTTCAGCTCACAAACTGATTGTGCCGCTTCTCATGAGGTGGCCTCACAAACAGCCCATGTTGAAAATCTGGAGTGAAAATACCACCGCACCCCTACGGTGTTAGGGTTTCCAACTGTAGCACCCTGCCTAGTACAGACTGACAGGCACCAGAGCTGTGACTTGGGATCACCGGATGTAATGCTCATGCCATTGCACCCCCACCCCCACCCTACAGCCACTGACAGGCATTGTGGTGTGCCTTGCACTGTTTGGCCACAAAATTCACCTCATTCTCCTATACTGTACCCATGCCAGTGTATTTCCTTATGGAATGGGGTAAGTATAATGCCCAAAGACCCCAAAGCACACCACGACACATGTCAATGTCTACAAGGTAGGGTGACGCCCAATGGCATGAGCGTTATAGCTGATGAACCAAAGGCACACCCCAATTCCTGTCACTCTCTACAGGGTGAGGGTGGTGTTGGCATCACTTCAATACTTCACTGCCATTCCTATTATGTATCTCTACCTCTGGCACTACCAAAGCCAATGCCAGCGAGACAACATTCGGCATTGACAAATGCTTGTTAATTACTTCAGTAGCTACATTTTACTACACTCTATACTATTTACTTACATTACACAAGAGTCCTTGAGATTATTTATTGCAACCTGCCCCTGAGTCTCCTCTGGATTGAGTAGTTTACCTTATCAGCCTGATTTTTACCTGTTCCAGGTTTGTATACATTTGAACACATGGGGCTTATTCTCAAAAGTATGTGCATGACATAAAGTGACTTACGGCACCTGCAGCACGCTATTCTCAACGGATGGCTGCCACATCCCCTAATTTGGGATTCTCAAACAACCCCTGGAGGACATCTGTCAAAGTACATTTATACCAGCTATGAAACATAGAAACATAGAAACATAGACTTTGACGGCAGATAAGGACCGCTAGGCCCATCTAGTCTGCCCATTTCCCTACCTACAGGATAGGCCGCAGATCCTAGTTAACCAACAGCCTATATCTTCCTGTCCCCCACAAGAATTGCCTTATGTCTGTCCCATGCATTCTTGAATTCTCCCACAGTTTTAGACCCCACAACTTCCTCAGGAAGGCTGTTCCATGCATCTACTACCTCTCTGTGAAATAATACTTCCTCACATTGCCCTGAACTGCCCTCCTTCTATCTTTAAATTGTGTCCCCTTGTTCTTGCAAGTCTCTTTTTCTGAAAGATGCTGCCCTCTTGGACTTTGTTGATTCCCTTGAGGTACTTGAAAGTTTCTATCATGTCCCTCTCTCCTTCTTTCCTCAAGGGTATACATATTAAGCTCCTTTAGTCTCTCCTCATACGGCTTCTCTTGCAGACCCTGCACCATTTTAGTTGCCCTCCTCTGGACTGCCTCTATCCTGTCTATGTCCTTGCGGAGATGGGGTCTCCAGAACTGGACACAGTATTCCAGATGGGGTCTCACCAACTGTCTGTACAGAGGGATAACAACTTCCTGTTTTCTGCTGCTGATGCCTCTCCTATACATCCCAGTATACCCACAACCCCCTACTGCCTTCTCACATTGCTTGCTAACCTTAAGGTCATCTGATATGATTACCCCAAGTCCCTTTCCTGTTTTGTTGTTGTTACTACCTCCCCACCCATTGTGTATTCTTCCCTGGGTTCTTGTTTCCCAGGTGCATTATTTGCACTTTTGCATTGAATCCTAGCTGCCATACGTCTGACCATTCCTCCAACCTTGCCAAGTCCCTATTCATCCTTTCCACGCCTCCTTGTATATCAACCCTGTTGCAGATCTTTGTGTCATCTGCAAAAAGGCATACTTTTCCTTCCAGTCCCTCTGCAATGTCACTGATGAAGACATTAAAAAGGACTGGACCCAATACTGAACCCTCGGTACCCCACTGGTAACCGCCCTTTCTTCAGAGTGGACTCCATTTACAATTACCTTCTGTGTCCTGTTGTCCAGCCAATGTTTTACCCAGGCTACCACCCTGGGACCCACTCCCAGGCTGGTTAATTTGACTAATAATCTTTGTGTGGGACTGTGTCAAATGCCTTGCTAAAGTCTAGGTAGGCCATGTCCACAGCCCCTCCCTGGTCTACTACTTTGGTCACCCAGTCAAAGAAATCTATTAGATTCGTCTGACATGACCTTCCCGCTGTGAACCCATGCTGCCTTGGATCCTGTGCTCCACTGACCTCTAGGTGCTCAACTATTCTTTCCTTCAGAAGTGACTCCTTCACTTTCCCTACCACAGAGGTCAGACTGACAGGTCTGTAGTTTCCTGCTTCTGTCTTGGTCCCACTTTTGTGATGGGGAATCACATCCGCCTTCCTCCAGTCCTCAGGTACCACACCATCCTCCCATGATTTATTAAAAAGAGTAGCCAGTGGTTTCACTAGTTCCTTCCTTAATTTTTTTAGAATTCTGGGGTGAATTCCAACAGGACCCATTGCTTTGTCCACCTTCAGTTTTAGGAGTTCTTGCAGAACCCTTTCTTCTGTGAAAGGAATGAGATCGACCCTCCTATCAAGAATGCTTCTGTTAATTGGATTAGGCACTTCCCCTTCCTCTTTTGTGAATACTGAGCAGAAATATTCGTTCAGTATTCCTGCTTTTTCACTGTCCCCCTCTGCCCACCCACCGTTCATTCTATTCAGCCTCACTATCCCTCCCTTTGTCTTTCTACGCTCACTGATGTACCTATAAAAGGTTTTATCCCCTTCTTAACTGAGTTGGCTATCTTTTCCTCAGTTTGGGCCTTTGCTATTCTGACTTCCCTCCCTGCTTCTTTCTGCCTTAACTGGTTAGCTCTCTGTCCTGCTCCTTCTGTGTTTCCTTATACTTCGGAATGCTATCTTTTTCTTCCTGACTTTCACAGCCACCTCTCTTGAGAACCATAGTGGCTTTTTCTTTCATTTTGATTTGTTTATTTGCTTCACACAAAGGCTTGTTGCCTCTGTGATGGCAGTTTTGATAATTCCCCATTGTTGCTCTACACCTCCTTCTAGCCTGTTTGTTAGTGCTTTTCTGAGACACTCTCCCATCTTGCCAAAGTCAGCCCTCCTAAAGTCCAGTACCCTCACTTTTGTATGGCTTGACTCAGTAGCTGAGTTTAACATGAACCACACTGTTTGATGGTCACTTGAGCTGGTGTAAGTGTACGTTACCATCCACTGGGAGTTGTACGATTTGTGCCACAAGTGAAACCTACAGCTCCCCCCCCCACGATCACACATAAACCCCCACCAGTCCCAATAGCATTAATAATTAAGTCTGTGTGGGCTACCAGCCCTCCGCCCAAGCCCCAAACCCTGATAGTGTTAGTAAATATTCCTTTGTGGGATACCGGCCCCCACCAGTCCTGGAATGTGGTGTTGGGAGAGGGGTGCAAAGATACTGGCTGAAAGGTCACAGTTATAGAGAAAAGGGTGCTGGAAAAGCTAGCAGGATTGAATATAAATACATCTACTGGACCGGATGGCTTACACCTGAGGATGTTACCTGTCATAGCAGGGGTTATAGCAGAGCCACTAGCGGACAATTTCAATTGCTCTCAAAACAAAGGGCTAGTCCCTAGGGACTGGAGGACAGCAGACGTCATACTGCTAGTCAAGAGTGGGAAGAGGGATGAACCAAGGAACTATAGTCAGTAAGTTTTACATCTATAATGGGGAAAATCATGGAGTCTTTACTGAGGGAGGATCTAATTGACTTTCAAGAAGGGAACAAGCTGCAGGACCCCAGACAACATGGATTCATGAGGGGAAGGTCTTGTCAGACTAATCTCGTCGAGTTCTTCAACTGGGTAACAACAGCAGCAGACAAGGAGCAGGCAGTTGATACAGTATACCTTGACTTCAGCAAAACCTGTGGCTCGGTCCCTCACAGGAGGCTGGTCAAAAAGATTACAGATCTAGGGGTAGAGGACAGAATGGCAAATTGGGTAGAGAGTTGGTTGGGGGTAGAACACAGTAGTCAATGGGGAGTTTTCAGAGGTGAAGAAAGTGGCTGGGGGGGTACCTCAGTGGTTAGTATTTGGACTGGTCCTCTTCAATATTTTCATCTGTGACACTAGTGAAGATATCAAAGGTAAGATCTGCCTCTTTAAAGATGATTCAAATATCTGTGCAAGGGTAGACATGGAGGAAGGGAAAAGGAAACTAAAGGAGGATCTAGGCAAGTTGAAGATCTGGTCTATCACTTGCCAGCTGAACTATAATGTTAAAAAATACAAAGTAATATATGTTGGAAGAAGGAACCCAAGGGTGCAATATAAGATGGGGGGATTGTTCTTGATAGTACTACAAAAAAAGGGATTTAGGGTTTATGATATTGGAGACTCTAAAATGTTTGCACATTGCAACAGGGGAGTAAGTGAAGCAAATAAAATGTTGGGTTGCATAGGGCGGGAATAAGCAGTAGGGAATGAGAGGTAATCCTGCCACTGTACAGGTCACTAGTGCAGACACACCTGGAATACTGCACAAGTTACTGGAGCCCATGCCTGAAGAAGGACAGCAACAAGGTGGAGGCAGTACAGAGCAGGGCAACTAAGATGATTCATTGCCTTTGGGATAAGACGCATGAAGAGGGGCTGCAGAACTTAAACATGAACTCCCATAAGAAAAGGATATAAAGGGGTGACATGACTGAGACATACAAATACCTGCATGGTAGAAATAGGGTAGACACCAAAGAACTATTCTCCTTGAGTTCAAACAAAGGGATGAGAAGGAATTCACTGAAGCTGGCAGGGGGTTGGAATTCATGGAATTCATAAAGGACGTCTGTAAGCACTTCTTCATAGAATGGGTAGTGGATAAGTGGAATAAGCTACCTGAAGAAGAGGTACAGGTGAAATTGATCAGCAGTTTCAAGCAGGGATGAGACAGGTTGGTTGGTCTAGTTAGAAGAAGAAGGACAGTAAGAAAGGGGAGGATTACCACAAGGGCAAGGCAGAATAGTTAGGTAGGGTAGGCAGACTGGGTGGGCCAAGAGCCTTTTTCTGCCATCTTTTACATATCTGTGTAATAAGCATCACAGAATCACTATAGAAATATACATCTGGGAATTGTCCTGACTACTCCACCCACAGAGATCAATAGGGGGCCAGAGAGTGGGAGAGCTGTAGCTCACTGGAGAATATTGTCTCAATATATACTGTTACTAGTAAGTCCTGTTATCTCACCTAGGCCCACTACAAATTTTCCCACTTTCTCCCTGACCTCACCTCTTATAGGGCACTTAGAAGCTCCCGTACTAAGGCTGTTTGGGCTGCAAATCACACTATTTTGAGGTCAACCTCCAGAACAACCTTAATGCTCCAGCCAAATTCTAGAAGGTAATTCACTCCCTTTTAAGTCCTGCTTCCCCAGTCCTCATAGTTAATTGTTCACCTGTTTCTGACCCTCTCTCTGTTGCAGCTCACTGTCACCCATCCCTCCTGTCTCCTCTCCTCTCCTTCCCCTCTTGTTCCCCCCACTCTCCATCCCACCTGTCCCAAGGTTTCCATTTATTCCATCACTACCTAGGAAATCCTGCTTGCTGTTTTCTCCCTCAACCTGTCCAAGTTCAGCCCTGACAGACTGGATTTTAAACTCCTCCACCTCTCAGCTCCTGCCATTACATCTCTCTTTACTCACCTGCTTAACCTTTTATTTTCCTTCTGTGTTGTTCCTCAGTCCTGGAAGATTGCCAAAGTTCTTCCACTTTTTTGGGGGGGGGGAGGGCTCCTTCACTGGTAACTTCCATCCTATATCTCTTCTCCCTGAAAAGAAACTTGTCTACTACAGACTTTCCAACTTCCTCTTTTCCTCCAATTACCTTTCCCTCTTCCAGTCTGGCTTCCAGAAGCTTCATTCCACCATTTCCTCCCTGCTGCATGTCACTGACTCCATCTTCTCTGGGGTGGATAAGGGGCATATCCACATCAGTCATTGTCATCAATCTGGTTAAAGCCTTCAGCTCAGTGTTCCATCCACTCCTCCTGGAAAAGCAGAGTTATATTGGCCTTTCAGCTCCCACAGTTGATTGCTTCCATTCCTACTTCATGGATCATCAACAGTCAGTATGGGTTAGAGGTGTCCTATCACCCTCACTACCCATCCAGGTTGGGGTCCCAGCATGCTCCATCTTAGGTCCCATCCTGTTCTCCATTTTTCTTAGTGACCTCCCCTCTAGCTGTGCCAACTCACACATTCACATGTATGCAGATGGCACAGCCATCTTCACCTCTGGTCCCTCTACTGCAGCTGTAGAAGGTCTGTTGCACCAAGACATCCACAATGTCCTGCACTGGCTCCACTCCAACTGACACTGGGTCAACACTAAAAAAAGTGTCCATGACCTTTGGCACCAGACAGAAATTTTCCAGACTCCCCACTCTCCCTGTCTTCTTCATCTTTGATGGTACCCCTTGGAAGTGGTTCAGTCCTTCAAGTACCTTGATGTGTGGCTAGACAGTAATCTTGACTTCTCTGCCTATATAGATGCCATCCTTGCCAAGTTCTGCTACTAACTTGTACCGCAACAAAGACTGTTTATCTCTGCAAGTCAGCTGGGAGCTTGTTACCAAAATAGTGCTCCTGGTCTTCGACTACGAGGATGTGGTCTATGGCACCACCCCCTCCACTTCCATTGCCAGACTGGACACCCTCTGTATTGCCTTTTTCCACTTTGCTACCAGCTCCCCCCATACTCACCACTGCTCCCTCTACTCCTCCCTATCCATCCTTCCCTTACCCTCACGTTAATGGACCCACTGTGCCTCCTTACAATCCAAATACTGGTTTAGGTCCCTTCCCTCATAACTTTTCTCACTCCTCCCTCCCATTCCCGCTGCCTTATGCTCCCACCGCTCCAGGGACCACTCTACTTTCTCCATTCCACATCTCCACTCCTATGCTGGGCAATCATCCTTCTCCTATCACCCTTAAATAGTCTAGAACCTGCTCCCCTCTTCCCTTCCCTTCACTCTCCACCTCCCCTGGCTCCCTCATGCACCAACTGAAACTTAACCTTCCCTCCTCCACTTGCTTTTCACCCTCTCCCTGACACTTCCTTGCTTGGAGTCCATACTTTTCATGTGTCAGGCCTCTTCTTGGGTTTTCCCTTAGCCTGTATCCAGGCTCCCATTCTCTCAACCTCTGCACTGCCATCCTTCCTCTGAGCAGGTTTTTCTGTTGGTACATTATTACTGCTTTCTGTGACTTGCTACTTTATTTTGCACCTTGTAATTCTGTCATTACTTGTACATTGATTGCATTTTATTTTGTACGTAGTAATGTGACTGTGAAGTGTTTTATGTTATCTCCTGTTCTCTTCCCCTGGGTCGCACATGGAAACAAGCCTCAGTTCAGTGCGCCTCTCCCAGTTAGTAAGTTTCATATAAGTAGATAAAACTAATAAAACTGTCTTCTTCAAGGATATCTTCTCCAGTGAGACACACCTTTAGAATGATTTCAAAGCAGTATAAATGACTCGGGGAGGAAGGTTAGAGATCCAGCATGTAAGATCACACCAGCAGGCCTACTAGCACGGTGAGGCCCAACTTGACATGTCTGTGAGAAATAATATCAAGGGCAGAGATTAGTGAATGTATGGACAGTGCTCCAGATGGCTGAGTGCAAATGTAGCCACAGAAACACCACCAAGCAAGCCACAGAGGCAGCAACACCCCTAGTGGAGTGCCCCTTGACAGATCGCAGAATTTCATTGCCATACTTCAGTTAACAAAATGTAATGCAAGATGCTAAGCAATTGGAATGGCACTGCTTAAAAGGAGGATTTCCTTCCCTACCAAAGGCAAATGAAATCAACAACTGCAAGAACTTTCTACAATCCTTAATAAGGCCCAAGTATAAATGCAAGGACCTGTGCACATCCAAAATGCTCACCAAGGCTTCCCTATGATTAGAAGGGGAAGCATAACACACTGACAAGTGAACAGCCTGATTTAAGAGGAATTCAGAGACTCTATTGAGCAGAAAATGAAGAACAGCACTCAAAGAGATATTATTCTAGTGAAAAAATAGATATGGGGTGCTGTCTCCAGAGCCTGTATCTCAGAACTCCTTCATGCTGAAGTGATAGTTGCCAGAAAAAGAGTTTTCCAGGAAATAAAATGCAGCTCACAAATAGCAGTGACTTCAAATTGAGACTCTAACTGCTTTTCCAACAGAAATAGAAGGCCCCACTGTGGAACCAGTTTATGAACTGGAGGAACCGAGATGTAACAATGATGATTCCTTGACTGATCTTGTTTGCATCACAGAGACCTGGTTGGAGGATGACTCTGGCCCTATGTTGGAGTCATCTGTCCCCGCCAGGTTACTCGGTGGTGCATTACCAGAGGTGAGACTGCTGGAGGATTAGGTGGCCATTTGTTTTAAATCTGCCTTGGGACTCAACGCATATCCTATGGGAATTGAGCATGTAACTTAGTTGCATTCTAGGTGTTTTGCAGAATCATTCTCATATTCTCATATACCATCTACTGGGATGCTGGGAGTGATTTTTATGACAGAGTTGGCAGATTTAATGGTTGAACAGGTGTTGAATGCCACCAGACTTTTGGTGCTGGTGGACTTCAATGACAATGAAACCTCACCCCTTGGTCAACATCTCCTCCAGCTGATTGGAAGAGATGTTGACCCACATGGGCACCTTACCCCTGCCTCCAGGAGAACCACTGCAGCAGTTCCAAGACTGCACTCAGCCTGCAGGCTCTGCCAGCACTGTGCTCCCCACCACCCCTCCCTCCTCCCACCCACCCTATCCAGACATTTATATTTATATACTCTTGTGATCATGTGATAGGATGACGTGATGGTATTCACTTGGTTGGCTGATTTTTATAAGTATCTAGTTTCCCATTAGCTCCATATACATCTTGTCCACTAGGGGAACACATATCTTCTCTTTTCATCGCTTCTGTGGCCAAATTATCTTCTCCTGCCAGATTAACCAAGTATCCCTAGGTCCACCACTAAACCTTTATACTATTGTCCACCACTAAATCTCGGTTGTCTGATTTTTAAAAGTACCTAGTTTCCCATTAGCTACTTATAAAGCTTGTCCACTAGGGGAACACATCTCTTCTCTTTTCATCACTTCCATGGCCATGTTATCTTCTCCTGCCAGATTAACCAAGTATCCCTAGGTCCACCACTTAACCTTTATACTATTGTCCACCACTAAACCTTTATACTGTTGCTAATCTGTCCATTCATCAGAATCATCAGATTCATCAGATTTATCAGACCTAGTGCTGTCCCATCCAAAATCCTAAGAAAGGTAGCCAAATTCGGACTAAAATGGATCTAAAGTTAACAAACATGGAGATAAGTCTATTATGTAATGTCATTTTTCTTGTCTCCATCCATCTCTCTAATTGCCACTTTATCGTTAAGATTTACCCTGCCACAATGACAAGCATTCTATGCACTATGAAGTATTATTCTCTCCTGCCACTGCTTTGCAAGGAAGCAGGGCTTTTTTATTAAGTCCTACCCCATCATATTATAATACCACACCCTTGGATCTCACTGTACAGGTGGCTATCTATGCCTCATCAGCCCTTCACCAATATAATGTCCCCCGCACAGCCCCAACTATTCCTTCTATCTCTAAAAGGGGATGGATCCTGCTTCTAAAAGTAGTAATTAATGCTCTTAAGAAACTATTCCTCCTGTTGATACTTTCCTCAGGAAACATTGAGCTTAATCCTGGCCCCCCCATCATTCATCACAACACCCACTGAGTTACCGAATCTAAAAGGTATGTTTTCTCCATATAAATTCCTGCAGTCTTCTGAAAAAACAGAATCCCATCCAGGTTTGGGTATACCATACTCAGCCTGACATATTAGTAATGTCAGAATCCTGGTTGAAATGCACGACTCCTGATCATAACATCAGCATTCCTTCTTACAATGTGTTTAGAGACAATAGACAAACCAGGGTGGGGGGGCAATTTATGTCTCAGACAAATTTTCAGTTTCAGTTGTCGACTCTACCACTATTCCTAAACAGTTTAAAAGCCTCACCCTAAAGGTCTCATTAACACCTACTAAATCTATATATATATTACTGAGTGCTGCAGACCACTGTCAGGGGACATTGAATTATTTACGTAAATTACTGAATACTCAGAATTCTGAAGTGATTGTAATGGGAGACTTAAACCTTGACTGGTACTCTCCTTGTTCCAAACCATAAAAGATCTAAGTGACACATATAGCCTTAGTCAGCTTATCTCGAAGTTCACTGACCAAAATTCCAATAATCCGGCTAAAAACACTCTCCTTGATATAATCCTTGTAAACAAGCCTCACAATATTTCACATACTGGGGTATTTTTTTAATGACCTAAGTGATCATAGGCCCATAGCTTGCATGAGGTCCATGCCTAAGCCTATTTTCTTCTCCAGTTACATATTCAAAAAGAGTCACTGCCACTTATATTGCTCTGACTTCCTGTTAGACTTAAGTAATATTAGATGGCAAGACTTCTACCTTGCACAGTATCAGAAGCTTATAACCTGTTCCAAAACCTTGTTCTAAAGGTGACCCACAAACACATATTCCTAGTTAAATTCAGAAACAGGAAAAGATCCTGTTCCTGGTTTAATAGCACACTAAAAACAGCCCTATGTAACAGAGACGTTCTATGGAAAAGGGCATGCAAAAGTAATTTACCTGCAGACTGGGCAGCTTTTAGAACTTCAAGAAATCAATGTACTAAATTTATTTGGGCCGAGAAAGCAAACTATTTTTAAGCTGCACCAGATTCCTCCATAAACAATTCTGTCAAATGTTGGCAAATCCTGAGGGAAGTCAAAGGGCATAGCCACTCTACATCATTGCATGCTAAGATCACTACTGGTGATACTACCATCACAAGTAAATAGTGTATCCTAGATCTGCTGAATAATCACTTTGCCACTGCAGGCCTAGCCTTGATACCTCCCCTTCAAGTAAACTACTCACCCTGCTCTGCAACACTGACATGGCTTGTCCTCCCATAAAGGCCCAACATCATGCAGCTAAGTTTAGCTTCAGTCCAATAACATCTAAGCAGGTTGAAGATCTTCTACTGTCCTTGGACACTAAAAAAAGTGCTGGGGTCAATCAGCTCAAACCCTTTTTCTTAAAATGAGTCTATCATTCACTGGCTGAACCCATCACCCTCCTTTTCAACATGTCCCTTGCACAAGGGACTCGCCTATCTGTGTGAAAAATAGCGCACATGATTCCACTCTTTAAGTCAGGTGATCTAAGTGACATTAATAATTACCGGCCAATATCTCTGCTTCCTATCCTATCCAAACTTCTTGAAAGGCTTATCAACTCACAAATAAGAGAACACATAGAAGCTCACAATATGCTCAACCCACTCCAGTTTGGTTTTAGACCAAAACATAGCACAGTAAGTGCTCTGGCTAAGGTGACAAATGAATGGCTAACTGCACTCGACTCCAAGAAGCATGTCTGTGATTTATTTTTAGATCTGAGAAAGGCTTTCAATACTATTGCTCATATTACAGAATATTGGCCTCGATGATATGGCTTAGCAATGGTTCTCATGTTATCTTATAGGTAGACAGTAGCAGGTCAAAGCACAAGGTGATATCTTCCCCCAACTGTGTTCAGAGGAGTTCCTCAGAAGTCAATACTATGTCCCTTACTATTTGTGATTTATATCAGTGACAACGACTCCAAAATCAGTACTGCAAACGTCCATCTCTTTGTGGACGATACCGTACTTTATGTCACTAGGCCTTCCCTCAAACTTGCTTGTTTGGAGCTGCAACACAAATTTAATCTGTTGCAACAAAAGCTCCTGCACCTGAAATTGTTGTTTAATGCAAAAAGACTAAAGTCATGTTTCTCTTGTCACAAACCAACTGGGTGAACACGAACCTCTCGGCAGTCAAGCCATATATCATGACCCTGTAGGGGGAACCACTTGAGATAGTAGACAAGTTCAGATTCTTGGGTCTTTGGACAGACTGCAAGATCTCCTTTACTATGCATGTAGAAGAACTGTCAAGGAATTTAAAGCAAATATTAAGTCTCTTCTTTCATGTCAAACATCTTCTTATCCATGAGGCCAAAAAAAGACTAGTACAAACTATGTTCCTACCTCTCTTGGACTATGTTGACCTCCTTTATATCTGTTGCCTGGTAGCTGCTTTAGCCAAGTTGGACACTGTACCATAGAGCATTAAGATATATTACTAGTGCTGTATCTAATACCCTCCACTGCTCCCTCTATACTCAGCTTAGCTGGCAGTAACTTAAAATCAGGAGACTGAAAAATGCTGCCAACTGGGCCTACAGAGCCCTCACCAGTATGTTCCCCCATTATGGAAAAAAGAATCTGGACCAAAAATCTGGAATATAGTTTTACAGTCTTTTCTCATACAGGATACAGTTTGTCTATATGCGCTGTCACTTGAACAATTGAACAAATGATTGACAGACTTATTTGAAATGATTAGGACACAACTGGAGGTAATGGTTACATCATCAAAAAATTTAAATAAACATCATGATGGCTGGTATGATAATGACTGTGGGAAATTTAAAAGAAGAAGAATAAGGCAAAATTACCAGTCCTACAAAGCTAAAAAATCTCCCAGTACTTTGAAAGAACTGAATCATAGTAAAAAAAGAGTATAAACTTTTACTAGTCCATAAAAAAGACATGTATTATAAAAAACAATGGCAGGATATGCTTGATGCTGTAAATATGAATAATATAAAAGCATTTTGGAACCTTGTTGCTAGAGGCAGTGGCAATATAAAACTGGCTATAGATACATATACAGATGAAGAAAAATGGATTAAGCACTTTACAGAGATATTTTGGGGACCCGATAATCCAGGAAGAAATAAGTAGCTCATCTTTGGGATACGTGAATCCAATAGTAATAAAACAAGAAGAGGTTCTAAGATCAATAAACATCCTAAAACTAAATAAAGCTCCAGGGCCAGATGGCATTCCTGCTGAAGTTTACCTTAATAACTCCACCCTATGGAGCAAGATATTTACAATATACTTTAACAAGTGTACTAAGGAAAACCAATATCCAGAATTCTGGAAAGGTGTGTCCATAGTACCTGTTCATAAAAAAGGAAGTACTGCGGACCCCACAATTTATCATCCCATCAGCTTGTTGGATGTAAGTCTGAAAATATTCTCTAGAGCCATCTTAGAAAAATTAAGGTTAGAAATAGAGCGTACTTGGGGGGTTATCCATATTACAGGTAGGTTTTCCCAAAAATTACTCCACTATTGACAATATTTATGTTTTCCATCATCTTAAAGAAAAATACATATACTTATATAAACAAAAACTGAATACCATATTTATAGATTACTCAGCAGCGTTTGATACCATCTCAAGGGGCACCCTCTGGCAGTTAATGTCATCCAGAGGAATAGATAAAAATCTGATATATATTATCCAAAATTTATATTCCCTGACATGGGTGAAAGTTAAAATAGGTTACTCCGGTGGTTTATCAGCCCAATTTAATATCAGTAAAGGAGTAAGACAAGGCTGCGTTCTCTCTCCCCCACCCTGTTTGCCCTATATGTAAACATCTTACTGACTAACTTATTGTCCTGCCCTTCAGATTCACCAAAAATTTATGAAATAGCCTGTCTCACTCTTGCCTATGCAGACAATTTTGTATTATTTTCACTTACAAAATCTGGATTACAAAAAAAGTTTGATACATTATATAAAAGATCAGAAGAATTACAGTTGAAAGTCAATTTACAAAAAATTAAAATTGTTATACTGGGTACATCGACTAAACATACAAACAAATGGGTTTTAGGAAATCAAAAAATAGAAGTAGTTTACAACTATAATTATCTTGTGGTCACACTCCAAAGTAACTGTATATGGAAAATACATAGTGATAATATCAGAGAAAAGCTAAATAAAACAGCTAAAGGCTTGGATCGATTTAATTATAAATATAGGGGACAAACTATCAAACCATTGATATGTGCAATTAAAACAAAATATCTTGCACAACTTCTTTATGGAACAGAAGTATGGGAAACTAAAAGAATGGAAGAACTGACTATTCCAATGTTTAAATTGTTGAGGAAAACTCTGGGACTGGGTTTCTCATGCCCAGATGCATATATTAGAGCAGAAATATGCATTAATAATGCAAGGGCTTTTGTGCAATCCAGAAAGCTATCTTTCTTGTTAAGGACTATGAAGCTACCAGAAGGTCGTCTTATATATGAATGCCTTAAAGAAAAAAGAAAATGAATTAACTTAGATTACACAAATGCGAAGTTTTGGTATCCAAGTATCTTGGAAATTTTAAAAACCTACAACCTCCAAAATTTAAAAACATTATTAGATAAAGGTGTGTTAATTAGCCTTAGGTATAAAAAATACATATACAGTACAAGCAAATCCTAAACCGATGGAATCAAAAGTATCTGGTTTCCATTGGAAATTCACGTTACTCTAGATGGTTTGCTAAGTATAATATATGGTTTGGGCATAAACCATACCTTGATATTCTAACAGACCCAGATCTCCATAAAATAGTTATCATATATATAATTTGAAAGGTTCCCCAGCAACGTGCTTAATACCAGACACAAAAGGTTGTCACTAGAAAATGAAAGATGCACTGTGCAGTGGGAGGAACAGAAGACTTAAAACACATCTTCTTGGAGTGTTCCAGGTATATACAGTACATGAAACGAACTATTGGTTAAGCTATTTTCTTGATCTTAGATACATAGTTAGCTATGAAGACTTAACAACGATTTTAATACACACAGCTGTTCAGTGGGGGGTGAATAGAATTGCCAAATTCTTCTCAGCAATAAACAAGAAAAATAAAAAATACTGGCTATGCAAATAAATCTCTGAGTTTCTGGTATGCAACACTCTAATCTAGATAATATGTATTGTAGAAAATAGGAAACTTGAATGTGGGCAATAAATTTTACTTCATTTAAAGAGTCTGGGTAATGCTGCTTGAATATAACTTAATAATTTTCTGAGTGTCCTTTTTGACTCATTATTTTAGATTAAGATAGAAAGAAATATAAGAATGATTAAAGTACTGAATGCTGAAATCCCCAGTAACAAGTTAGAATAACGCTGCTTAAATTCCCCTTTTATGAATGTTGTAGGGGTAGTGGTCCCGAATGATGATTTTATTGATATATTTATGATATGTGTATGTATTTATATATTTGTGTACAGCTTTTTTAAGCTCAACAATAAAAGATTTGATTGATTGAATATGTTCCCCCAGTACATCTCTAATCTTTTTCAATGCACTTCTTGAGTACATTCACTCAGAAGATACTCCTGTACGCTGCTAGATATTCCTAGAATTAGAACTCATCATGGCTCATCTTCCATAAGACACGCCATCCGTACAATCTGGAACTTCATCCAAAAAAAACTTCAAACTGTTGCAGTTTGTTAGAATGGATACCTTTAAAACATTATGTTGACAATTGCTGAAGGATACCTGCAATTGCTATTCTTGAACCTTTATTTTCATTATCGAGGCACCCAAAACTGCTGCACTAGCTTTATAGCACTTGCTGCATGTTCCTCGTAGCTGTTACCAATTATGGTGTTGTACTGTGAGCATGTCCTGTTGTGTTAGACATCCTACCTCTATTCTTTCTTGTACTCCTTGTCTCCCACTCCCCGTCTTTTCAATTCCCTGCCTTGCTACAGTGTTCCTTTTTGTTGTACATGCTACCACTTGTCTATTAGATTTGTACTGTTAACACATATAATGTAGTATTGTATTGTTTTTTCTCTTGTAAAAATGTTTTCTGCTTTAATAATAGCTGTACTATTGTGTTATAAGTCATGTAGTGTCCTCCTAGGACAACCTTGTAAATAAGTTCTTTCAATGGCGTCTTTCCTGGTGAAATAAAAATTGATTGATTAATTACTTCACTGGGGCTAACATAGGCTGTTACCTCTGGTACATAGCAGCATGGATACACTCTGGTCCTGCTCTTCTCATTTGGTCTTGATATAAGTGTGATTAAGGCTGATCAAGTCTTTTGTCTGGGTCATCATGTGGTAACATTCCTTTGTGGGGCTCCCTGTCTAGCTAACCCCTTTGTGTCCAAAATATAATCTGGAGACTCACAACCTCCTGGAAGTATTGGACATCTCTGGCATGATGCCTGCTTGTGTACAAGGACCTGAGAACACCATGGAACACTATAATAGTGTTCTCACAGCTGTCATAGATTCCCAATCACCTTACCTGTTCCTCCCTTGACATCCCATTGCGTCACTTCCTAGTATCATGATGAGCTGTGTCAGTTGAAGATTAAGGGTAGAAAGGCAGAGTTCCTGTCACAGGCCAGCCCGCTGGTGCAGTAGTAGTGCTACCACTTGTGATGCCTATGACCTGGGTTCAGAAACAAATTGGGACTGTCAGAGGGTCAGCTGGGGGGAGGAGAATTGAGCATCCACAGGACCGCTCTCCTCCTCCAGGGAGGAGGGTTGGCAGAGCCTGTAGCTCTCCCGGATCCTGGCAGAAGCTGGGGAAAAGGCAGCTTGGTGACAGGATAGATTGGGAGATGTGGTAGACATCGATGCATGTCATGTGGGAGTGTGCAGTGTGCACCATGTCGTCATTACAGTCACATCTTCAGGGGATGAAAACCAGAGAAAAATGGTGGCAGAAGGATGATGAGGAGTGTCTACAGGTCCCGCACCAAACCAGCTGGGCACATTGCCAGAACCAGATCCATTCTGTGGTGGGGCTTGGGGGAGCCTGCCGACCCCACCGAGGGGGGCAAGCCCTGGGGAAAGATGGCAGCAGGTAGGTCCCAGCAGACATCGGAGTGACAGGGCTGGGGTGCTCCTTTGAAGGAGGTCTGACTGTGGAGGAGAGAGAGAGAGAGAAAAAAGAAGAGTTCCTGTCACAGATGATTGCTGCAGGTTGATATCAGTTAGAACAGCTTTTTCTCACCATGAAGAGGTTAATATATTATCCCTGTCTATGATCATCTTGAGTTTTTTCCACTGAAAAATGAAAGAAGTTTGACAATTTATTTTCTGACAATGTGTCTTCCATTAGATCAGGTGTCTCCACAAGCAGTCTGTCATGGGTCAGTGATGGTCAGCCATTGAGGGACATTACTGACATGCCTGTCTGGGATGAGTTTTGGTCAGTTCTTGGAGAGGGGCTCTGAGTGATTTGGGGTTTGCACTTCTCCTGCTGTCTGCTGAATCATGGGCCTACCTGACTGATTTTAGGCTGTTAGGAGGCCTTGGGTCCAGTTATTTCACAGATTTTTGGGTGTTCCTTGAGAGATGGTGTCTTCCCATCTGCCTTAAAGAGGGCAGTGGTTGGACCACTTCTGAAAAAAAAAGTCCTTGGACCCTGACATTCTGGGGAACTACAGACTTTTCTCTAATTTCCACTTTCTAAGTAAGATTATTGAGAAGGTGGTGGTGGACCAACTTGTTGTTTGCCTCGATATTCTTAACATCTATGAACCTCTGCAGTTCATTTTTGGTCTCACTTCAGCACAGAGACTGTTCTTTTCAGGGCGACGATTAGCTCTTCATGGTGAGGGATCAAGGACTTTGTTCCATCTTGTTACTCTTAGATCTCTTGTCTGCATTTGACACTGTTGACAGTGGGGTGTTACGGATCACCTGAGGAATTATGTGGGTTTCTCTGGCACAGCATTGTGCTGGTTTGAGTCCTACATAACCAAGAGAATGCAGCAGATGACTCTTGGAAATCACATCTCCAGAGCTTTTGTGCTCTCCTGTGGTGTCTGTCAAAGCAAAATCCTTGCCTCTTGTTGTTTTCAGTGTACATGCTGCTGTTGGGTGAGATTATTAGATGGCATGGTGTTAAGTTTCACTGTTATGCAGATGGCACTCAGCTATACCTGTCTGGCACTCTTGATGGGACTCAGGCGGCATCTGTGCTGAGGAGTTATCTTGCCAACATTAGCAACTGGAAGGCCTCAAACTGGCTATTCCTCAATCTGGGTAAGATGGATGTCATGATTATCAAACTAGGTAGGTGGGGCCCAGTAATGATGTGTGGTAGGGTGTTTCTTCATTTGTTGGATGGTCAACCACTGAAAGCTGCAGATGCAGACTGGATGGGCCTTGCAGTCCTTTTCTGCTGTCAGCTTCTATGTTTCTATATTTCAGAGGTATCCCATTAGAAGAGTGACATAAATTTGTAGCCGCAATTACAGTGACTCCTGACTGCCGACACTGAGAGAGGCGACTGTGATTTCTGGCCACCCGCTCTCAGTGTCAGTTTTTGCCATGTGGCAATGCTTCCCCCGTAGTTAGTTATTTAAAGTAGGGGAGTGAGGGTGGAGCCCCTTCAAAAAACAACTGTTTCCCAGGAGGGCACTTTGATGTTGTACCTCCTGGGAGAGCAATGCCTGGACTATAATGCCAGGCGGCATTTTGCCAGTGCCGTGATCGACATCAGCAAAATATTTTTCACAGCAACATGGTAGAACTGATGCAGTTATGAATCCCGGGGTCATTTTGGACTACAGGTCAATGCTTAATCAACAAGTGTAGGCTGTGGTCCAAGCTGTCTTCTGTCACCTCTGTAACTTCACTAGGATTAAACCTCATAAAGCCCCTGCTGCTCTGGCTACTGTTGTTAATGCCTTTATTACCTCCAGACTTGACTATTGTAGCACTCTGTACTTAGAGTTATCTGGAAGCATGTTGCAATGCCTGCAGCTGTTCCAGAATGCGGCATCTCAGTTGACATTAAGCCCCTTTCAGAGGGATTAGATTACACAAGTCCTGATTGTACTGCTCTGAATGCCTATGAGGTGGCACATCACCTTCAAGATATGCTTAATATCATTCAAGGCCCTACATGGCTTGGGACCAGACAATTTGAAAGATCCCCTGGTTCCTTGCCACCAAATTTACCTCCTCCACTCCTCCATCACAGGCTTGCTCTCTGTCACCACCTCATGCCTGTGACAATCTAGGGGCAGGCATTTATTGTGGCAGCTTCTGTGTTATGGAATGCCTTACCCATAAATGTTCAGTCAGTGTGCACAGTGAAGTTCCTCAAGACTCCTTGAAAATCTATTTACTCATGGAAGCATTCCCATAGTGCTTTGATAACTTAATTGTATGTTATTCATGTTATAGCTGTTTTATTTATTTGTAACATGGCTGTCATGTTATTCTGTGATTGTGAAGCACCGTGAGCTTTCAGGAAAAGGTACTCTAGAAATAAATTTGCCTTAACTTACATAACATGCTTTCAGAAACCAGTGGAACACATCTAGCTGTGCCATGGTTTTATCATCTACAGGGACATGAAAGGTCAATATGACTAACAGATGTACCTCAATGGGTGAATACTGAAGCCCTGTGGTTGAGAAGGACAACAGGTATTCTAAAGTTGAGTTTCCAAGACAAGGGAAAGGGTCTGGGGACTGAGAATTACACCAAAGGAAGAAACTCTTTCACTTCAGAGAGAAGATATACAGTACCTAGTGGAAGGCTTACAGACAAGGATGAAATCTTCCACCTGGGGAGAGACTCCTAATTTTTCATTTGTGCACTACAGCCTCAGGAGCCAAGCATGCAGATTCAGTGACTAATGAAACCACGCGGTTGACAGGGACAACAGGTGTTCTATGACAGAGTTTGCTGGACAAGTAAAACAAGCTCTCATTTCAGTGGGGGTGATCCACACTGTCTGACAGCTGCTTCCACTGTATGCATAGAATCCACTACAGGATGTGTATGTGAAGACATACCAGAGGAACCTACTATAGATAACAGCAGCAGGCATCATCCCCAACATCCAGAGCAAGGATTATACTGGGGCATGAGATCTGCCAGATTCCATGCAAGTTTGTACTATTAGGGACTCTGCCCTATCTTCTGGAAGGAAGACACGACCCACAGAGATGTCCAACTGTGCCCCAATGTTTTGGAGGCATTCACAGGAAGTCGGGACTGATTTGGGGACATTTATCATGATCCCCAAATAGTAAAACAGTTGCTGGGTTCTGAAAAGGGTATATGCCACTGCTTCCCTGGATGGCCCTTTCAGGAGCTAATCACCCAGGTAAGGGAAAACATACAATTCTTCTCTCCTGAGAGCTGCTGCTATTACTGCAAAGCATTTGGTAAAGACCCAAGGTACTGAAGATATGCTAAAAAACAAAACATGAAATTATCAGTGTTTGCCTGCCAGCAAACATCTGATGTACTTTCTGTGATGGTGCCAGATTTTGACATACAGGTATGCATCTTTCATATCCAGGGCACACATCCAATGCCCTTGCTAGAGCAGCGGGATAAGTGTCTGCAGTGAGGTCATCCAAAACTTCTTGTATTCTATGAATTCATTTGAACCTCTGAAGTCCAGAATTGGATACACATCCCCTTTCCATTATGAGACTAAGAAGTATTTTCAGTAAAACCCCATATCCTGTAATTGTACAGGAACTGGTTCTACTTCTTTCTTCTGGATGAATGAATCTACTTCTTTCTGGAGAAGTAACAAGTACCTTAGAGGGTATTGACAAGGCCGAGGTGGGAGCAGTGGAGGTGTGGACAGAAGCTCTAGTGCACGACCTTTTTCTGTCATTTCCAGCACCCATTTTGTTTTGTCCTGATTTCCTTTCATAGTGATGAATGGAGGGAGATTTTACCCCCAACCTGTACCTCCTATACCATGGGTGAAGGGGAGGGAGTAGGGAATCAGAAGGAGCTGGGACTGCGATGCTGGCCACTGGAGAAAGAGTTCATTTTGGAATAACCACCTAAGGAGGAGGTTCCCATGAGAGGAGCTTGACCACTGTCTTTTCCACAAGCAGGTCTCCCATAAGGCTTGAAGAATTTGTGGCATCTCCCTCTAACTCTCTAGGGCATGAGGCTGAGGGCTTTAGAGAGCTTAATGTCATCTCGGAGGACAGAAAACAATGCAGTGCACATTCTACATCATATATAAAAGCTTTGGTCACTTATGGGGGGCATTAAGCACAACTGGTTCTACATAAGAGGCAGCTTCTGCCACTCATAGCCTGGGGTATCGACAAAGGCAAATACCAGATGCAGCAGCTCTGGCTGAAGCATCTGAAGAATAATAAACAGATCTGAGTAGGTGCCTACAAGTGTCTAGGTCTGCAGTAAGAGACTCAGCTTTAACTGTTCCTTCAGGCAGTTTGTCGACAGTCAACAGCATGGACTTCAGCAGGCTATTTTGGTGTTTTATAATGTATTCCAGATAGTTTGCAATATTGCGTCCCAAGGAAGCAGAGAGATATGATAAGCCCTTTTCCCCATAACATCCAGTTTTGGGCATAGAGCTCCTATGTCTGGGGACTCTGGACCTGTCATGCACAGCCATTATCACTACTGAGATGCTCTCACATTGTAAAGAATAAAAGACTTTTGAAGTGTGAGGCCAGAGCGTATGGGTTGATGGGGGATTGGGGGGAGACCTGGGAGGATAAGTAGCTGTATGCTAGAGATAGACTACATCTCAATTTGGAGGGAAGGGGAATCCTTAAGTTGAAAATAGAGGGTTCATTGGTGAAAAGTGGGGTTTAAACTTGTGAAGGGGCGGGATGGGAGAAAGGCTGTCAAGGGGTGCCGATAAAGGAGGAGTCTGTCTCCACCCCCTGGGGACACAGGAGGATTGCAGGAAAGAGCCGACTGGCAGAAGTGCAGACCAGGAAAACAGAATCCCCATGGGAACACGAGCAGGGAAATGGAACTATAGGGAAAGGGTGGAAGGTAGTCCTGCTAAATGCCAGGAGCCTGGGCAATAAAATGCCTGAGCTCCAGACCATGCTAACTGAGGGAGCAGTGGATGTGGCAGCAGTCACTGAGACTTGGGCCACTGCAGGACATGACTGGGACCTGAACCTGGAGGGTTACACTATGTTCAGGAAGGACAGGGGGGAGGGAAGGGGAGGAGGGGTAGCAATGATAGTCAAAAACTGCATTGGCATAGGGGGAGTAGAGGAGGCAGAGGGAACCGTGGAGGCAATTTGGGTCACCTTGATAACAAGGGGGGGCAAGAGAGTAAAAATAGGAGTGGTGTATAGACCCCCTGCCCTGGCGGAGGAGCTGGAGGACAGTCTAGTGGCAGATGTTGGGAGGCACTGCAGACTGGACAGAGGAACGGTGGTGGTGTTGGGGGACTTAAACATGTCAGGAACAGACTGGGAGACTATGACATCCTCTGTGACCAGGGAACAGAGGTTGTTGGATGTCTTTCAAGACACGTTCCTAACTCAGCAGGTGAGGGAACCGACCAGGGAGGCTCGGGTACTGGATGTGGCCCTGGCAGACAGTGACCAGATTGGGGGCCTGGCGGTAAGGGACCCATTGGCAGGGAGTGACCATGCCATGGACTGGTTCTGCCTGGACCTAGGAGGGGTAGAAGGCTGCACAAAGATGGAAGTAACCGACTTCAGGGGGGCAGATTTTAAGGAAATGGGAAGGATCCTTAAGGAGCATTTGGATGGGATTGGGTCGACATGGACGCTGATAGTAGGTGGGAAATCATCAGGAGAGGGGTGCAGGATGCTACCAGCACCTGTGCAAGAGTAAGATGAAAATGCGGTAGGGCCCAAAAACCCTGCTGGTGGACCAGGGAGGTCCAGGAGGTGGTGTGGGGAAAGAAAGCAGCCTATAAGCAATTCAAGTGCTCAAGGAGTGAAAGGGATCGAGGGGAGTATGAGCTGATGGCTAGAAGGGCCACTAGAGTGGTGAGGGTGGCTAAGGCAAGGACGGAGCAGAACCTGGCCAGGGAAATTAGGAGAGGGAACAAGGGGTTCTTTAGATACATTGGGGAAAAACGAAGGGTGAAGGGGAAGATTGGCAGGATTAAATCAGGGGAGAGATGGGCACAAGACCCGGGGGAGCAGGCTGAGGTACTAAATGAGTACTTCACCTCAGTTTTCACCAAGGAAAATGGGGTGCTGCATCATACATGGGAGGAGACAGAGATACTGAGGAGGAGGGACCACCAATCAGGCGGGTCTGGGGAGAGGGGGAGGCATCACTGGCAGGTGGGGGGAGGGCTAAGCAGGGAGAAGAGGTACCGGAAGTGGAAATCACAGCAGAGAGAGTGAGGGAAGCCCTCAGCTCCCTTAAGACGGAGAAAGCACTGGGGACGGATAAATTACATCCCAGAGTGCTGAAGGAACTTGTGGATGTCCTGGTGAAACCCCTGGCAGAGCTTTTCACCATCTCTCTGAGGACAGGGTGGGTGCCCCAAGACTGGAAGGTGGCACATATAGTGCCTATCCACAAGGGGGATCAATGGAGGTGGCAGGAACTACAGGTCTGTCAGCCTGACATCGGTGGTGGGCAAGGTGATGGAGGCATTGTCAAGGAGAGGCTAGGGGGGACCTGGATAAGTCAGGGTGCCTGGACAATAGACAGCATGGATTCATCTCGGGGAAATCATGTCAGATAAACCTGGTGGAGTTCTATGACTGGGTGACAAGTGCCTTGGACCTGGGTAGACCAGTGGACGTCCTCTTTCTAGACTTCAGCAAGGCATTTGACTCTGTTCCTCACGTGGGCCTGTTGGATAAGCCAGGAAAATGGGGTGGGGAACCAGATGATCAGATGGATAGGCAATTGTCTCAGGACCAGACCCAGAGGGTCAGAAGTTACGGGATAGTCTCATCCCCAAGGAGGGTCATTAGTGGGGTCCCACAGGGATCAGTCCTGGGCCCTTCTGTTCAACGCCTACGCCTCTGACATAAGGACAGGAATCAGGAGTGAGATGAGTCTCTTTGCGGATGACTCGAAACTGGGGGCAGTGGTGGATGGGGAGGAGGGGAGGGTGGCCCTATAGGGGGACCTGGAGGCTCTGAAAAGATGGTCTAGAAAGTGGAAGCTGAGGTTCAATGCAGGGAAATGCAAGGTACTCCACCTGGGGGCCAGAAACCCAGGCCAAGTGTACACCCTGGGAATGCTACAAGCCTCGATGGCTGAGAGGGACCTGGGGGTGGTGGTGGATGTCAAGATGAACAACTCTGAGGCTTGTGGGAGGCAGCAGCCAAGGCCAACAGGATGCTGGGATGCATCGCTGGGGATCACCTCCAGAAGGAGGAAGTGATACTCCTCTGTCATAACTGCTTGGTGAGGCCGCACCTTGAGTACTGCGTGCAGTTTTGGAGGCCACACTTAAAGAGGGACATTAACCTCCTGGAGAGGGTCCAGAGGAGGGCAATGAAAATGATTTGGGGCTTGAGGGGCAGGACTTATGAGGAGAGGCTCGAAGAGCTAAATATGTACACATTGGAAGACAGAAGGGACTGGGGGGACATGATAGAGGTCTTCAGGTACATGAAGAGGGTAAATGGGGAAGAACAGTCAGGGTGCTTCGAAGGAAGGAGGAGGGGACCACTAGAGGGCATGGGTGGAAGCTGGAGGGGGGAAGATTCAGGAGAGAAAGGAGGAGGTGCTACTTCACTGAGAGGGTGGTGGAGCCATGGAATGCACTGCCTAGGGGGCTGGTGGAGGCAGAGACAGTGGAGGGGTTCAAGCGGGTGTGGGACAGGTACAGGGGAAGGGTTCTGGAAGCAAAATCCAGTGCAGCAAGAATATCCAGAACTGGGAAGGGAGAAGCCAGAGAAGGCGAGGGGGACAGCAAGGTCAGCACCCAGGGTGGAGGCTGACCAAATGAGCAGACATGAAAGACCGTTAGGCCTATTCTGCTGGCATTTTAATATGTTAGTATGTTAGTACTGGCAGAACATTGCTTATCTACCTTCCTTGGAACAAGAGGCAAAGTGCTGGGCTTGTATCAGACAGTCAATGTGACAATGCCCGGAGTAGGATAAATAGGAGGAACCACAATAGTAGGGTAGGCTGGCAATTCTAGGAAATCATAAAGATTCCTCACTGTGTAATCTTTTCTTTAGCCCCAAATCCCATAGAATATTGCATAGATCTGAGAAAGACTTGAAATAACGGATCCTTAGGATGGGGCCTATAGTAGGGTTATAAACCACAGTATCATCACTGCATGATGAAACAGTGAATGAGGCATCTGTGCTTTTCTGGAAAACAAGTTCCTTCTCTACACCCCTAAAATCCTCCTTTATGTCTAAGAGGTCAGGTTTATACTCTTCCTCTTCCATAATGTGAGGTACAGCAAATTCAACAGACAACACAGATATTGACAGTGGTGTTCAATGACAGGAATCACTGGGGGCTAAACAGGGATCGACTGCATTGGCAGACTGG
The DNA here is from genome assembly GCA_016271365.2 of Neoceratodus forsteri. NCBI lineage: Eukaryota > Metazoa > Chordata > Ceratodontiformes > Ceratodontidae > Neoceratodus > Neoceratodus forsteri. The sequence goes on along the minus strand of CM057456.1, from coordinate 1,634,974,270 downwards.
GCACCTACAGTGGCTATGCAGTAATCAATGCTGATAAGCCAGGTAGCAGACAACTGAACAGTTTTTATACCATTGCCAGCACTACCTGAGAGTTGATGATGCCCATGGCAGGGGTATGGTAGACCAGCAATGGGGGAATGAGTCCCCTTGATAGAGGCTATACACCACTGAAAGTAGGTGCATTTGAGCCATGACCTGACCTTGGCATTGCTGTGATGGTCATGGGGGCAAAAAAGGTCAAGGTTTCTGGTGCATATATCAATGCTACCTTACAACCCATCGATCTTGAGTGATGTGGAGACCATGACCTGCTTTTCACTGGAGAAAATGGCAAGTTCTTCTTACTCTTGGAATGATGTCATTCCAGCAATGAGGACTTTGTGATCTCTCTTTATCTTTCTTCATTGAGGAAGATGAGTTTTCTTTCAGTGTTGAATGCTTAGGGGAACAGTTGATGCTCTCTTAGGAGACTAACAATTAGTGTTTGTGGCCAGTTGGGTAGGAAAAGATGAATTAGAGCCCAATGTTTTCCATGAGGCGTCCATTTTCCTTTTGGACAGGAAAAATTCTAAAACTTTTCATCAACATTTCCTGGTGGTCTAGTTGAATACTTAACAAATGAAGCAGGGTTTCATGTCATGGGTTCAGCCCAGACAGCAAACACAGTTAGTATGGTTGTCTTCCTTAAAAATTTTCTTAGTGATAAGACTTATGACATCAAATGTGACTAAAACTTTCTATTTCTGACAATAGGTGGGCAAGTATTAAGCAGTCAGGTGTAGGGTCAGTATTTTTAGTTAAGGAAAAAAAGTAAAGGAAAAAGTTTCAAGATCATGGATAACAATATTGTTTGAACAAACTAGTAAACACAACGTGATTTTGTTAAAAAAATACAAGTTTTTAGTTGAGTAAGACACCTCTTATAAATGTAAAAATTGAATGTGAAGGGATATGAAACGCATGACAAGGAGTGTTGGTTTTAGCTTCAAAGGGAAAAGTTACTGGAGTATAGTAGTAATGTCACTACCGTACTATAACAAAATGTCTTGACCTTTGAATTGTCCAATAAAAAGATAATCTAGTGTATGGTTCGGGTCTATTGCATATGGATTTCCATGCACTCAATATTATTGTTGTGGTACAGTTCAAAGGTCATAAAAAATTGTTGTGGTATCATTCCAACATCACATCGATACCATAACAGCTTTTTGCCTTTGAACTGTGCAGCTGCTCTATCCCCTCATGCCACAGCCTCTAGAGACATTCTGTTACTGGTGTCATGGTGTTAGTCATGGTCGTACCTGAAGTGGATATAAAAAAAAACTTGGCAGCCACATTTTTTCTATGAGATTAGTGACATGAGTCAAGCCTTTGCAGATAACTCCAAACCGTATACTAATAAATGACACTTGTTGTGCCTCTGCCTGCCAGTTACTATTTACAGTTGCTTCATTGTTGTTTGTGTTTTTAATCACTTGGCAATACAGATGTTTGGAAAAATGAAATTGAGTGTCATGGTCTTTGTTTCAAAGCCTTGCATCTGGAACCATACACTATATAAAACAGTCTATGGGTGACCATACAACTCTAAGGCTGTGTTTCCCTCTCAGGAAGTGATGACATCATGGTGACCTCTTGAGCTTCACTCATGAGGTTTCTATGATGTCATCACTTCCCTCAACAGAAACACGGCCTTGCTGTGCATGGTCAGCCATACGCTATTCTATATTGCTTTTATCAAAATGTATACACAACAGAGGCTACCCATATTCTATAATCAAAGTACCAATGATACTGAGCAGTGCCAGGGTATGGAAGTTATTTTTATATAGTAAAATACACATATACACATTAAACAATGTACATGCAGTTGCTGTACAAAACACACACATAAATGCATGCAACCACACACATACATCTCACAGAATAAACTAGCATACCTCAGACAATATACAAATTCTGAACTTTCAACCTGATCAAGTCTGGCACTAGGGCTTCTGGAGCCAGCATCATCATCTGAAAAAATGGGTATTGTGAGCTATGATTGGTAAGACTCCATTATTTCCTCATGTGATTGACTAATCTTGATAGACTGGTACTGTTACATTTTCCATGTTCTTCATTCCTGTGCCACTAATTGTAGTGAGAAATAAAAACTATTCCCCTCTGGGACTTGAAGCCAGGCCCTTCATCTACTGTCCTGGTGCTCTGCCACTGTACTATCATGCCACGTGGCAAGACAGACATTTTCTAGAGAGAGAAACATGCTAACAACTGAAATTGTAGAGAGAAAGAAAAAATGTTCCCCACTGGTATCAAACCAAGGCCCCCTCCCTACTAATATCATGGTGCTCTGCCACTGTGCTATTGTTCCACATAGTAAGACTGAAGGTTTCCAGAGAGAGATGCACACTAACAGCATTGGAGGGAGGCAAATGTGGTACCACTGTATAACAAATTCTGGGCAGAGCCGATAGAGCTGTGAAGCGCTACCAAGTGACAAAAATTGCATATGTGCATAGAAATTATTCAATGCCCAGGTGTAACTTGGCCATATGTTGGAAGTGTTGCACCAAATTTTCAATATGGCCTTGTTTGGACCCCTTCTCATAAACAGTGCCAGTGTCATTTTGTTCAATTGTCCCAAAAGGTGATTGCGCAGACTAAATGCGCTATTCTGCACCACAGGTGTAAAAACACATTTTGGGCAGGTTATGGAAAATGACAGCTATAGAGTTGTGAAGGAGGTGTACAAAAATGTCTATGTTAAAAATGTGTAGTGAAAATATAATAAATTAGCAACGTTACAAGTGTGCATAGAAACTGCACAGTGCACGCTTGTAACACAGTCACTTTTGGGAACTGTTTCACCAAATTTTTAACATGGCCTTTTATGGACCCCTCCTCATGAACAGTGCCAGTGTCATTTTGTTTAATTGTCCTGAAAGGTGATTGCACAGAGCAAACATGCTATTCTGTGCCACAGGTGTGAAAACACATTTCAGGCAGGTTGTGGAAAATGACAGCTGTACTGTTGTGAAGGAGGTGTGCAAAAATGGCAATGTTAAAAATGTGGAGTGAAAATATAAAAAATTAGTGATGGTAGGAACATGCATAGAAACTGCATAATGCACACTCATCACGCAGTCATTTTCTGGAATTTTTTCACAAAATTTGCAACATGGGCTTTTTGGGACCCCACCTCATGAATTGTGGCACTGTCATTTCATGAATTGGTCCTGAAAAGTGATTCCACGCAGTGACTGCAAAATCACCTTTTGGAACTGAGTAACAAAATTACAGTGACAGTTTTCATGAGTTGGGGTCCCAAGAACCTATGTTGAAAATTTGGGGCAAAAATTCCAAAAAATGGCTTAGATATGAATATAAGTTGAAAATCCCATTGAATGGCTGTATAGCATGCTTCCCTTTGATTCTTCAGTACGCGGTTGGGCTTTGAAGAGTGCAGATGTGTCCCGGTCCAGAGAAGATGACAGCACCGAGCTCCATTGGTAAGTATGGGGTACGGGGGGTTGGGAGGGGGACCGCAGCGATGATGAGGAACCGTTTTCAGTTTTTCAGAGAAAACAAACCAACAACAAGGAACCGTTTTCTAATTTACAAGAAAACTAAACATTTAGGCACACTGGGGTGGGCTCCCCATATGCCACATGAATGGAAATATGGAGACTGGGCACCCCGATGTTGGGCATGGCACAGGTAGGGGGCACCAGGACAAATGAAACGTGACGAGGGACTGTTTTCTGTTTTACAGAGAAAAACTAATTTTGCACACTGGGGTGGGCTCCCAGTGTTACGATATAACATCGTGGATGACTTGGAAAGGGGGGCACAAAATAGAGAATGGCATTGTGCCATTCACAACATGCTGGCACTGCAACACTGCGCATGGGCACGACTCCGCACAAATGTGTACGACTCATGCGCATGCTCAGTGCACGCATCAGAATGTTGATGTAATAGCTGAAATAGTGTGGCTGTTATTCCATACCCCTATCATGGTGGAGTGCTTTCAGCTCTGTTGGGCTTTTGGAAGGATATTTCCAAAAGTCCAATGGAAGAGGTTCAGAGATTGGCCATTTTCAGAGCTACAAAGCTCTCACAAAATGGCTGTAGGCTCTTCCCACGGCCCTAAAAAGGAAAGGAAAACTGGCCATATGAACTATATTGGCTGTCAGTATAGCCTAGAGGTTAGAGGAACGAGGTATGAACGAGCTTGATACATCCAGCAGACCAAACCTGAGTTTGATTCTCACAACCTCCACTTGCATACTGTGGGACTCTGAGCAAGTCATTTAACCACCCAGTGCTCTCAGGTTGTCCCTGATAACAGGCACTTGTGCCTAGCGGGCCTTACCCAGTTACCAAAGACTAGAATAAAAATATGCCAGTAAGCTTGACTTCGGTAATAGGGAAGGTGCTTGAGGCAATTATTAAATTAGAAATAGGAAAACATATACAGGAAAATAACATGAAATACGAATCACAACATGAATTTACAAAAGGAAAATCATGTCAGACAAATCTGATAAGTTTGTTTGAAAACGTTAGTAAAGCATTAGACAAAGGGCTCCCAGTTAATGTTGTATTCCTGGACTATAGCAAGGCCCTCGACAGTGTGCCACAGTTGGAGCTGATATCAAAACTGAGGGAACTGGGACTAAGCATTAGGCAGGTTAGCTGAATAAGATCATGGCTACATAACAGTAGGCAGCGTGTGATCATAAGAGTACATAAGTCAGAGTGGGGAAGGGTGACAAGCGAGGTACCTCAGTGCTCTGTGCTAGGCCACTTTGTTATTTAACATCCATGTGTCAAGAATTAAATGTAATAGTGGAGTGTGGTTGGCAAAATTCACTGATGACACTAAGGTAGGGGTGGTAGTGGATTTAAATGAAGTGATAAATCAACTAAAACAAGAATGTAAATAGTTGGAACCCAGGGAAAAAGCCATACATTGAATTTTAATGTTAACAAATGTGCAGTTACACACCTGGGAAACAAAAGCAAAATGACTAAATATACATTACTGGGGAAAGAAATTAAAGACGCCAACATGAAAAAAGACCTGGGAATACTGATAACAAAGAAATTTAAGTCTGAGTTGCATTAAAATAAAATGCTATAGGATACTAGGATGCATAAGGAAAAACATTTGCTCGTCGGGATAGCAGAGTACTGATGCCCTTGTACGGTGTGCTGGTGAGGCCTCATCTGGAATATAGCAGTCAGTTTTTGTCATCACAGGCAAGGGAGAAATAAACCAGTTGGAGCATGTCCAGAGAAAAGCAATGAAAATTATATCTGGCATGGGAGATCTGACACATGATGAGTAATTGGAAAGCTTAGATATTTTTACTCTGGAATAAAGAAGGATGAGAGGGGATCTGTGCCTTATATATAGAGCAGTACATGATGAGGATTTAGCTAAAAGAACAAAAAATTTCAATATGATATTAGAACCAATACTTGCCAGCTAAAGGGAGAGAACTTCAGAACTGCAAAAAAAGAGCAATGCATAGCACAAAAGGTGGTGACTGTTTGAAGCAAGCTACCAAATGAGGTAGTTCAGAGTGAAGATATGGAAAAGTTTAAGAACAATCTAGATTCTCGGGAATGAGCACCATAATTGTTGCTGTTGCTAATTAAAGGTCTCTCTAATAACACGAGAGAGCCCTTTTTGAGGCATGGGGTCAAAACCCTAAATACAAAAACAGCGTGGTAAACTACCACACAGACAAAACAGCTCACACAAAACTAGAGCTTGGTAAAAATACTGAAGTGTTAACACCGTGAACGTACAGCACTTCAAACTGTCTTTTTGCAGGGTGCTCTGCCCCACACACCCTCTGTTACAGGGGGCAGCACCCCCAACTCCCCTCTATTTATATAACTACCTCCTGGGGGGAGGCAACTGGGGGATGGGGAGAAACCTGGGAAGGGTGAAAATTACAGAGGGTAAGTCAGGAGGTGGGGAGACAAAAACCTACCAATACAAAAAAAAGTGCAAGCATTCTGGGACCGGGAATCAAGCCTTTGCCCACAGATGCTCTGCTGCCCTCCACTGCCTGTGACTCAGCCCTCTGAGCCACAGCAGGTACTTGGCAGACTGCTACCCAGCAGAGCTTTTATCCTCTGCATCCCTGCATCCCAGCCAATAGGGCTACCACTCTTTTCACCATCTTTTCCCTACACTATTTTGTGCTATATAGTTGTTTTGCCACATGCAGTTTATCATGTGCAGTTTTGCTTGTACATTATCCCATCACTAAATTGACCTGATACCCCTTTTTGATTCCCCATGTCTTGCTCGCATAGTTAAACAGCACTACTTTTAAATTTTAGTATAGTATTTCTGTATCCTTTGTTAGTTTTAACTCTCATATACTTTATAGCTACAGATTTGATTGACATGCACCCAGTTATGTTGCAGAAGAAATGTTGTCTTCTGTTTACATGTATTTTCTTCTGTTAAAGTTCTATGGTTGTTCCCAGTTATAAATGTCCTTATCAGATGTTTATGTTTTTTTCTGAGAAACTTTTAAAAAAAGCTGTTATCATAAAAAAAATCTAGATGTATATTGTAAAAGTAAAATAAAAAGGGCTATAACCATTGAGAAATGGCAAGACATGGGCAAATTGACTTGCTGGCTTGAACACCTATGATGACTCCTTTGAATCCTATAAATTGCAATAGAAAGAAACAATGTTCACAACTGTGAATCAGCCTTGGACCCCTCTCAACTACTATCCTGGTGCTCTTCGACTGCATTATCATTCTACATATGGAAACAGAAGGTCCAGTGAGAGAGAGAGAGGGAGGCACACACACAGATACATGCTTCCAACAAAAAAAACTGCAGTGAGAATCAAACATGTTCCCCACCAGAAATAAAACCCAGACTCCCTCCCAACTACTGTCCCAGTGTTCTGTTACTGTGCTATCATTCCGCATGGTGAAACAGAAGGTTTCTAGACAGAGATGCATGCAAACAACATAACGTGTACTGAGAAAGGAAATATTTTCACAACTGAGAATCAAACCCAGGCACCCTGACAATTACTGTCTTGATGCTATGCCACTGTGCTATTGGTCCACATGGTGAAACATTGGGTTTCTGGAGAGAGAGAGAGAGAGAGATGCATGCTAACAATACAAATCGCAGTGCAAAAGAGAAAAATGTTCCCCACTGGGAACTGAGTGCAGCCCCCTCCTAAATTCTGTCCTGGTGGTCTGCTACTGTGCTATTGAACATGGTGAGGTGGAAGGTTTCTAGAGAGAGAGAGATGCATTCTAACAACATAAATTATAGTGAGAAAGCAACAATGTTCCCCACTGGGAATTGATTCTAGTCCCCCTCCCAACTACTATCCTGGTGCTCTGCCACTTTGCTAGAATTCCACATGGTGAGACATAGAGTTTTACAAAGAGATACATGCTAACAACATACATTGCATTGAGAAGGAAAAAGAGTTCCCCACTGGGAATCAAACCCAGACCTCCTCCTAACTACTATCCTGGTACTTTGCCACTGTGCTATCATTTCACATGGTGAGATAGAAGGTTCCTAGATGAGAGATGCATGCTGTGGAAAAGTGCATCCTGCATTAGTGCAGCCCCCCCCCCACATACACACACATATCTGCAGTGGAGTTTAGTAATGAACTCTTTGCCAACTTGAAGTAATGCTTCCTGTCAGGTTGCATTCAAATCTAGACAGCCTCAAAGTCTCAGCCTGAACTAATCAAGCTGACTGCAACATAGAAGTAAAAGTTCAACGTTCTGAAAGCCTGCTTCAAACCTTGCTAAAACTCTATCACTGACATTAGCAATGTCACCTAACAATTTCTCCCATACTACATACACTGTATTGAGAAGGAAAAAGGGTCTTACCAGGGATCAAATGCAAACTTGTGTAGGTCCAAAACAGGTTTATGTATGTCTGAAATACAACAATAAGTCACAAAAGCCTTATCATTGACATCATCATCAATGACATGATGCAGCTGAATCACTTAGAGTGAATGTAACCTAAAACTTGACTAGTAAAGAACATTCATGCCCACAAGAGTTGCTTCACAAGTTCTGCTTGCCCTGGCACCTACAAAGTATGAAAAGGTGAAAGAGGAGAGCTGCATGTTGTGTCACAGGAGCAGCAATAGCAGGGGCTTTGGAAGTGTACTTGGTCTTTTTACTACAGGTATGCCATTGCTGCCTTAAGCTTAGCTGTGTGTGTTGTTGATCTTAGTTAAAAAAAATTGTTCTTGACAGAGGAGAACTTTGGTTTCAGAGCAAGAAACAGCAGTCTAGAACTACAGATTTTTTACTGATAAATCACTTCTATCTCAGCAGTAGTCAGTACCTGTTTGGATTACGCAAACATATACTTTATTAGAAGAAGGCGGTCTCATTAAGTAAAGAAAGAAGACAGCCCCTGTGTGTTTCTCTGAGGAAGGGGCTGTACCAGCTTCATTTACTCAGTCAGGAGCAGAGGGTGAATCTAATTGGGGTTGTGGCTTAGGATCTTAGGAGTACAAAAGCAGGTGTCTCCAATTACAGCTTCCTGCTGTTTTTGACAGAGGAGAACCTTGGTTTCAGAACAAGAAACAGCAGTCTAGAACTACAGATTTTTTACTAATTGCCCTCCTTCACACCCCTCCACCCTCCCACCCTAAGCCAGTTCTATTTTTATAGCCACTGGATTTGACTGACAACAGGAACTTCCTGTTCGGCAGTAGGAAGGGAATGGTCACTGAAACACATTAGTTTCATCAACCTTGAAGGAACCTAAAAAAAATAACTCTTTCTCCCCCCCCCCAGCTGCTGGAGGTCTGGATCCAAGCATGGAAGAAGGAGACTACTGAAGACTACAGGAAGTTCCTGTCCCAGAACAGGAAGGGAGAGAGTTGTAAGGGCACATAGGCAGTAGGAAAGTAAGTGAAAAATACATAGAGGGGGAGACAGTAAGCATACAAAGCAACAGGAGAGGGGACACAAAATAAGTCAAGATGGGAGTGGTGCAGTGCAATGGCTGTGGGGCAGCAGTGTTCCGGGAGACATTCTGGAGGCTTCGATGCTGCCCTGTTTGCAGGCACCTCTCTGGTCTGAGGAAGGAGGTTGCCCATCTCCAGGTTGATCTAGCTAGGGTTCATGAAACCTCTTCCCCAACCCAGGGACCACCAGGGCCACCACCATTACCTCAGAGGTTGCCAAGAAAGAGGAGTGGTTGGACCAAGGTGGGCTCAGGGAGGGAGAGGGTGGTGGAACAGAGGTGCATCCCTCCAGTTGTACCTCTCCACAATTCGTATGCTGTTCTGACAAAGAGTGGTTTCTCTTTGGAGGCACCTACAGTAGAGACCAAGAAGGATGCTGGGAACCTCCACAAAGAAGATCCACAGGAGGGTGGCACGAGACCCCACAGGGGAAGAAAACAACTCCTGGTGTGGGATTCGATCATTAGGGGTAGAAGTGGGGGAGGAAGGGTATAGGGAGGTAAGGTGCCTGCCTGGCACCACAGCTCGGAGGGACAGGAAGCGAATCTTCAGGATTGTGGGAGCAGCTGCACGAGGGAGGGAGCTGGATGTCATTGTCCACCTAGGGCCAAATGACCTGGCTGTGAATGTGATCAGAGCAGTGTAAGAGGAGTTTGTGGAATTGGGGAAAGACCTTAGATAAGTAGCATGTATGGTAGCCTTCTTGGAGCTGCTGTCTGTCTTTGGCAAGAATGATGCTAGGGTATTCCGCACCATGGGATTCAATGAACGGTTGAAAAACTGGTATGGAGCTCAGGGTTTTGGCTTCATTGGGGACTGGGGAGCCACATGGAGGGATGCAGGCTTATACTGGCGCGATGATCTGCATCTGTTCAGGGGGGGGAACCAGGATCCTAGGTGACAGGTTAAAATACTTCATTGGCAAGCATTTAAACTAGCCAAGGGGGAATGCACTGAAAAGAAGCAGGGAAATCCCAGCCTCCCCCTACAAAACATAGTAGTTATAGAGGTAAACACCAAGATAGAGAAGTCAGTAGGGAGCAGGACAGTGGTACATGCAGAAAAAGGTAGTAAGGACAGGGATGGGGCTAAAAGGGGTAAGGCCATAAAAAATAAATGGAAGGTGATGACTACCAATGCCCACAGTTTATGCAATAAACTCCCTGAACTAGTGGCCTTGATGGAAGAGGGATGCCTGGATATTGTGGCAGTCACTGAAACATGGTACACAGAGAGCCATGACTGGGATGTCAACATACCAGGATACACAGTCTACAGGAGAGATAAGGTGGGTAAAAGAGGAGGAGGAGGAGGAGTAGCTCTCTATATAAGGGAAATGATTAAAGCAACAGAACTAAAGAGTAAACAGGAAGTTGACGAGTCACTATGGGTCACCCTGGAGACAGGAAATGGCACCACAATCTGCATGGGGCTTGTGTATAGACCCCCATCTCAGGGGGAGGAAATGGACAAGGAAATGATAAAAGGCACCTTTAAAATGGCAGAAAACGGGGAGATATTGTCGATGGGGGACCTGAATATACCAGATGTTAATTGGAGTAACTTTGCTGCAGGCACATCCAAGAGCAGGTTCATTCTTGATGCCCTACAGGGGGCATGCCTCAGACAGCTAGTACTGGAACCCACTCAGGAGGGAGCAATCTTAGACCTGGTACTCTCAAATGGGGAAGGAGAAAGGATCTCAGATTTAGAAGTGGGTAGCCATCTGGGAACAAGTGACCACCAAACAGTGTGGTTCACAACAAACACAGCCATAGAGTCAAGCCATTCAAAAACAAGAGTATTGGACTTTAGGAAGGCTGACTTTGGGAAAATGAGAGAGTGCCTCAGAAAAGCACTAGCAAATGGGCAAGAATGAGGGGTGGAGGAACAATGGGGAATAATCAAAACAGCCATCACAGAGGCAGCAATCCTTTGTGTGAAGCAAATCAACAAAATAAAATGAAGAAAAAAAATGCTATGATTCTCAAAAGAGGTGGCAGGGACAGTAAAGGATAAAAGGATAGCATTCAGGAAATATACGGAAACACAGAAGGAACAGGGCAGAGAACTTTATTAGTTAAAGCAGAAGGAGGCAGGGAAGGCAGTCAGAATGGCAAAGGCACAAACTGAGGAAAAGATAGCCAACTCTGTTAAGAATGAGGATAAAACCTTTTATAGGTACATTAGGGAGTGAAGAAAGACCAAGGGAGGGATACAGAGACTTAATAAAGGGGAGGGAATGTGAGCAGAGGGTGACAGTGAAAAAGCAGGGATACTGAACAAATATTTCTGCTCAGTATTCACAATGGAAGAGAAGGGGGAGGTACCTAAACCAAACAAGAGAGAAACTCTGAATATGTCGATACCAGTCCATTCACAGAAGAAAGGGTTTTGAAAGAACTCTTGAAACTGAGGGTGGACAAAGCAATGGGGCCTGTTGGGATTCACCCAAGAATTCTAAATGAACTAAGAGTAGAACTAGTACTGTAACACCACTGACTACTCTCTTTAACAAATCATGGGAGGACGGGGTGGTACCTGAGGACTGGAGGAGGGAAAATGTGATTCCACTTCACAAAAGTGGGAGCAGGGCTGAGGCAGGAAACTACATACCTGTTAGTTTGACTTCAGTGGTAGGGAAAATGATGGAATCACTTCTAAAGAAAAGAATTGTTGAATACCTAGAGGCCAGTGGGCACATGACCCAAGGTAGCATGGTTTCACAGCAGGAAGGTCATGTCAGATGAACCTAATAGATTTCTTTGACTGGGTGACCAAAGTAGTAGATCAGGGAGGGACTGTGGATATGGCCTACCTAGATTTTAGCAAGGCATTTGACACAGTCTCACACAAAAGATTAATATACAAGTTAGCCAGCCTTGGAGTGGGTCCTATGGGGGACGGCTCAGAGGTAATGTTAGAAAGTATTTTTTCACAGAGAGTGGGTCCTAAGGTGGTAGCCTGGATACAAAACTGGCTGGACAACAAGATGCAAAGGATAATAGTAAACAGAGTCCATAGTGAAGAAAGGAGGGTAATTAGCAGGGTACCACAGGGTTCGGTACTGGGACCGGTCCTCTTTAATGTCTTTATAAGTGACATTGGAGAGCACCTGGAAGGAAAGGTATGTCTCTTTGTAGATAACACAAAGATCTGCAACAGGGTTGATACACAAGGTGCAGTGGAAAGGATGAAAAGGGACTTGGCAAGGTTGGAGGAATGGTCAAATATGTGGCAGCTCAGATTCAATGCAAAGAAGTGCAAGGCAATGCATCTGGGAGACAAAAACCCAGGGGAAGAGTACACAATGGGGGGGGGGTGAGTTAATAGCAACAACAAAAATCGAAAGAGGCCTAGAAGTAATTATATCCGATGGCCTAAAGGTGGGCAAGCAATATGAGAAGGCAGTAAGGAGGGCTGGGGGGATACTGGAATACATAGGAAGAGGCATCAACAGTAGAAAGCAGGAAACTGTTATCCCTTTGTACAGACAGTTAGTGAGACCCCATCTGAAGTACTGCGTGCAATTCTGGAGACCCCATCTCTGCAAAGACATAGAGTAGAGGCTGTTCAGAGGAGGGCAACCAAAATGGTGCAGGGTCTTGATCAGAAGACATACGAGGAGAAACTAAAACATCTTAATATGTATACCCTTGAGGAAACGAGGGAGAGGGGGGACATGATAGAAACTTTCAAGTATCTCAAGGGAATTAACAAAGTACAAGAGGGTAGCATCTTTCAGAAGAAGAGATGTGCAAGAACAAGGGGGCACAATTTGAAGATGGGGGGAATGGCTCAGAGGTAATGTTAGAAAGTTTTTTTTCACAGAGAGGATTGTGGATGCATGGAACAGCCTTCCTGAGGAGGTTGTGGAGTCAGGAACCATGGGAGAATTTAAGAATGAATGGGACAGGCATAAGGCAATTCTAATGGGGGGTATGAGGAAGTAAGTTGTTGATTAACTAGAATCTGCAGCTTATTCATCAGGTAGGGAAATGGGCAGACTAGGTGAGCCAAGCGGTCCTTATCTGCCATCAAATTCTATGTTTCTATGTTCATTTATTTCCAGATTTCTTTCCAGTCCACCTTGTGTTGTTAGTAGTTTGGGTACCTCTTTCTCTAGTCTGCCTTCCTACTTAGGTGCCAGGAGTCTGGATGGTAGTAGGGTCTGAACCAATAGTCGGAAGATCAGGAAGACCCACAGAGGGACAGTCGCAGGGAAAGAAGATTACCTGATGACTTGGAGTAACATAGAAGATAGAAGATTTCACGGACATATTAAACCTAGAGAGACTGCTGAGACTGCTATTAATTACTGACTACTTATGACTACTACTGGCTACTACTGATTATTAAGATAACACAAGCTACTGAGTTCCTACGGTTTATAGCAAAATATATTATATAGAAAGCTTTCTGATAAAAGTAAAAGTACACAGTAGCTATCATTTATATGTCACAAGCCAATGTGACACTGATTGCCCAATGGCAGCTATTTAATTTAATCTCACCACTATCCTGTTTTTCATCTGTTCACTTCTGTTTGTGATGTTTATTTACTCCTAACTTTAACTCTGCTTTTATTTGTCTATTGTCTAGTCTAGGATTAATGGCTGCTACAGTAGTCCCTCACTATAACGAACCTCATTACAATGAACATTCAGTTATGATGAATGGTCGTTATCGCTCCCTCTAAAATGTGATTATTTTTAGCCACTCCTGATTATCATGTTAGCCAAATATGTAAGCATCTCATAATCAAAGAGACAGTGTATCCTACCAGCGGAGACAAGGAAATGACACAGCAAGAGAGCATAACCTAGTAGTTCTTGGAGATGTCAGTCAATAAGCTGTCATTATTAAACACACTGCCTACCTTACATGACAGCTGTTATGTGATCCAAATCATGAATCATAAAGTGGTCTGGGTATGCTGTCTAACAGAAGCTTGTAATCTTGGATAGGCTGAACAGTGGTGAAAGCCTTGCAAAAATAAACTGTGAAACCAACTTTTCCAAATACACAATTAACACCTGGTAAAAGCTAGAGGGTGCTTTATGAGACTTTGTTCTTGAGTGCTCTGGGGGTGATGCTCTTCAACTATATAAAAAATGATGGCTGGATGACCTGGTTGCTGCGGACAGCAGAGCCAGAGTGACAGACCTCTTGTAAAAAAACAACCCTCAGAGATGTTTCTCACCTAGTGGGAGAGGCATGGGCCACTGTCTCTGTGAGTATGATCACCAACTGCTTGTCAGCTACACTAGGTACATCACTCCTACAACTGCCAGATGCACCTGAGGAGCAAGATATGGATGACAGGAAATTGTCACTCAACTCTCAGCCGCTCAGGATACAAAGGTGAAGGAGATCATAGAAGAGTGGTTGACCTACGATGACTGTGTACAGACCAGCGAGTACATGTCCAATGCCAAATTTGTTGGGGCGATGATACAAAGGGGTGACAATGACACAGCTGAGCATGATTCCACTGATTCAGAAGAAGAGGATGAGGAGCCGCTGCCCTCTACAAGAGAAGCAATACAGGGGCTAGAGGTGGGTCTGGCCTGGCTACAGATACAGGATGTTGATACAGTTAAGGTAATTCAGCTTAGACAGCTGATTTTGTTTGTCAAGGATGTCACAGGGAAAGTTGCGGAGAAGCGGCAAACAAAAATGACTGATTTTTTTTTATTGACACACAAAACAAACTGAGTGATTTTTTGTTTCAAATAAATAAAGATTTGGATTTTAACTGACATTAAAAAATGTCTCCAAGCAGAAGCACCAAAACAATTGCGGTGATACCAGAAACACAAACAACATAAAATCTATGCAGCATAAAACCCCTGCTCTTCCTGCTCATATAAGACCCGATCATACAACAAATACACTACTGTACTGTTACCATAATAATACATTATATAACAACCTAACACGTGCATTCATAAAAAGAAGCGCATGACACTATGGTTGTAATGACCATGCACCAACCAAAGTTAAACTGTTAGTCAGAACACCGTCCCTCGCTCTAACAAACAACTTGCTATAATGAACATTCGCTATTGCTCCCAAGCCATTCATTATAGTGAGGGACTACTGTATGTGACTATTTGAAGACTGTCCTACCACTATATTTTGTATTTTTATAGTAAATAGCTTACCTTTAGTGTTGGTATTGTTTTTACTTTTTGATACCGATTACATTTTGTTTGAATGAGGATTATGTGCAGCTCCCTCTTTTGTCAATTATATTGGAGATATATTTATTCTCTTTTCTCCACATTTTAAATATTACACTGTATATACATACATTTTCTCCCATTTTGCTGCATTACACAAAATTATTTTTGATTTTAAGATTTTTGGTTTTAAAGTTTTTAAATTTTAGCACCATAGCAGTCATGTGACCACCCTTTTTTAAGGTGCATGAGTTGGAGACCTTAGACAGACTCGCTATTTCTCATCCGAAATTCTATGCAGCAGCATGGTTCGAGCTTCTTCTCTGGATACTACTGGGAGTTGTATGATTCATACAGAAGTCACTAAATAACTCCTTCAACCGTCTGTCATTGCAGCCGTAAGCTTCTCTCCATCTATTCAGGAAAAGTAAGCTCCCTTGTTGTGTGCTTTTACTAGATGTTAAATTTTAAATACATAATGTGCAATATGCTGTACATAGCATATCTTTTTTGCTTTTTTTGAGGATGTACAGTATTTATTAATTGGGCTTATGGCATCCTGTTTTCGTTTTTAACAACTGTGTTTTCTACTTTGTTTATTCCCAATTTTTATGCATTTATTTAATGTTCCCACTGTTTTTTCCCCAGGCTTAGTGTTGTGCCTGTGTCCTTCTGGAGGATCTACTATAAGCACAGGTCTAGTCCTATCCTTTCCAAAGAGGGAAACAAGAGCAAGACTAAGAGGAAGATATCTCACAGTGGGAAGAGAAAGGGAAAATAGAAAAGGGAGTTTAACAGCCACTACCATCCAGTCAGATAAGTGTGCATCTTAGAACATAGAAATTACTTTTTGAACAGTATGAAATGGACAGCTATTGCCTCAACCAGAGAAGATCACAGTGGAAGTATTTTTTGAATACTGAGTTCTTGTACAATATTGTTTTTCTCTATTTAGTTTTTGTGCATTGATTCGTTAGATCTTTCTGTCCTTTTTCTATATTAAATAAGGATATTTTACAATGAGTGAAACATCAGAAATGGTTTTAAGAAACTCAAAACTACTGAAATAGGGCAAAGTAAAACCTAACATTTTAGATACAAATAGAAAAAAAGTAGTGTCTGACAATAAAACAAATGATTTTATTAGACCTACAAAATCCTATGGACTAATGGAAGCCATTTCTTCTATTACATCCTCACCTAAAAAAACTGGTTACAAATTCAGATGGGCAGGAATGGGATAATTATTTGTCAAAGAGAATTAGGCATTTAGAATCCTCTAAAAAGGAGACACAAGTCCAATATTATAGTCAAACAGCTCCTCCCAGACTTCTGGACCAAGAGTCTAATTGTGAAAAAGCTAGCACATTTAGAAACTTATCAATAGATCTAAGCCCAAACAAATTAGAAGATCAAGCACCCGATATTCAAAACATTGCCTGGGTGCAAAATCAACATTGCCCTCACACCTCGGGTTTTGTGTGGAAGCAAAATATTGAAAAGCCCAGTTAGAATGGGAAAAATTGGTTTGTACCCAGGCAAAGGACAGAAGGGGCACAATATAAATGAAGGAGTAGGGACCTGAACATTGGCACAGTCCAATGTTCAGAGTATGTGTGCCACTCAAGGCCATTTTGCACAGTCCCCTTGCATGGGGCACATACCACTGACTGAAGCCACAACTTACTCCCGTGCAACCCTAGTGGTTGGCAGAATAAGTGTGGTGGGCCCCCCAGACCCCCAACACAGTAGTCCCTGGTGGTTTAGTGGTCCCTCTCACCTTGCTAATTGCCATCCTGTTAATAAAACAATACAGCTCTCTTGTAGTCTAGTGGTACTTCCTCCCTTCCTGAATTTCTGATAACCAGCCTGTTATAATTAAAATATTTCCCTGGTAGTCTAGTGGTCCCTCCCCCTCCCCTGTTCTCAGTGGTGGAGCCAGATTTGGGAGCATTTGGGAGCCGGGAGGGCATTCAGTCAATCATGGGCTCCACAATGGGCTCTAAACATTGAATAAAGATGGTAGTGGAGCACCACTACTCACACTGAAGCAGCCAGGAGGGTGACTGACCTCCCAGCCCCCAGCTCCACCACTGCCTATTCTCCAGTCATTGCCACTGTATAGAAAAGTAAATTCCTTTGCACCATCCGCAGTCCAGGTCTGAAGCCACCAGCCCCTCACAGAAGCTCAGGTAGTCTGAGAACCACAGTCATGGTTCTCTGATGAACCTGACCTGCCAGACTGCCATCCGCCATCCAGGTCTGAAGCCACCAGCCCCTCACAGAAGCTCAGGTATAGACTTGCCCTTAGGGATTAATTACCTCCAGGAAGGGAGCCCTAGCTGCCTGATTTTCCTTTTTTACATGAGGACAGTTGTCTCTGGGTTTAAATCCAGAGTCTGTTACTGCTGTGACCCCCTGGCTGCAGTTAGCCCAAGGAGCACTTTGATTGGCTCCATATAGCTCTGCACTGTTAATGCTTGAATTATATTTTACTGGATAATGGTTTCTGTTAATTCTGTCTTGCTAGCATTTTAGAGTTTAAGTTAGTTGATTTAATCTAAGTGCCTACAGAGTGTTCCCTCATAAGACCCAGTAGCAATCTCAGCTTAGGCCTTGAACTCCCCCCTTTTCACCTTTTTGCTCAGGTATGGTGTTTTAAATAGCCCTGTTCTTACTCTCTCAAACCTTGTGGCACCTTGCCTAACATTTTGGTCTGCAACACCCCCCCTGTTTAAGCCATTTTGCATTTCTTTTAGCTCCATGAGAAGCCCTACCTCCCACCTCTCTTATTTAATTTCCCTCTGTCCTTCTCTTTTCAGGTAGTCTGAGAGCCACAGCAATGGTTCTCTGATGAACCTGACCTGCCAGACCACCATCTGCAGTCCAGGTCTGAAGCCACCAGCCCCTCACAGAAGCTTAGGTGTGGAATTGCCCTCAGGGACTGATTACCTCCAGAAAGGGAGCCCTAGCTGCCTGATTTTTGGCCCCCCCCAGCCACCCCCACCCCTGGTCCTGTTTAAATACACTTAAACCCTGCCCTGGCTTTCTTGATACTCCTACAGGCTACTGCTAGCCAGCTGCTCAAGCTTTGAGTGACAGCATCACTGTCTCTTGTAAAGCACTTTCCCTATCTAGTGTAACTCCTCCTTCTAGCCCTCTTTAAAATCACCAAGTACAGTGGTTAACTGGATAACCTCTCTTTACAAAATTGCACATGCCCCCACAATGCAAAGCATCATGGGCTACATATGCAAATCACCACACACCTCTCTTTGGCACCAATGTATCAGGCTTGATGACAGAAACAAGCTGCTATGTCCTCTATCAAAGGGTGCTATCTACTTCTGCTCCTTGCTACCTGGCTTTGTACAGCTGGCACCAGATACTTAGCTGGGCCACTGCTACCCCCCTCTGAACCACTACTGGGTAGTGCTTGGCTGCCAAATGCACCTTCAGAAACTGCCTCACTTGGCTGTGGCAGCGACTCCCTTGACCTTACCCTTCAAACACGGGTGGCCATAAGCCCTCCCCTCGCATAGGAGTAGTAATGGTTAGCTATACCCTAATAATTAAACCAGTGTCCAACCACCTGAATCATCTGAAGCCTCGGCGGCAGAAGGTACAAGCCAAATTTAGCATAAACCTTTCTTCAAGAACAGTCATCTTTATGCTCCTGTTACTCTCTGGCAACATTCACTGAAACCCAGGCCCACTCACTTCAATGGGCCCTGGCATTCATAAGGTTAAAGGCCTAAAAATAGCCTCACTGTACATCTGCAGTTTAACCGCAAAATTTGACCGACTTCAGGCATGGATGGCCCTCCATACCCCTGACATCCTCTGCCTAACGGAGACTTGGTGGACCAGTAGGATTAAAGATAGTGAAGTTGCCCTCAAAGCCTTCCAAGCATACAGGATTGCTAGACTAGGCAAGAGAGATGGGGGATGCCTCATCTATGCGAGGGACTCTTTGCAGTGCACCATCCTCTGTGGAACCAGGGTGGCTGAGGACCATGAGATAATAGTGATAAAGGCACAGGTTGGTCAAAATTTCAAAACTCTCATCCTTGCCACAATCTACCTACCCCCCAAGAAAGGGAAGCCATAGCAGGCTTTCCCACAATTATGAACGTTATCAGCACCCTTCCAAAGGGTATGGAGCTTGTCATTACCAGGGACTTTAACATAAACTGGGATGGAAAGGAGTCTGCCTCTTTCAGGGATCTGATAGCCACCTCCAACCTGACACAACTTGTCACCTGCCCCACCAGGCAGAACTATAAGACAGAAAACAGTACCCTCCTTGACTGGATCCTAGCAAGCACACCATCCCAGATCTCTGAGATCAAGGTTCTCCCAGACACGCTAAGTGACCACTCCCCAATCACCTTCCAGTGGTCTAATAAATTTACCAAAAGCTCACCCATCATCATTGAAAGCAGGGTCTTGAGGAAGGGTAAACTTGGAGGCTTCAAATCAGCCCTTGCCCTACATGTCTGGACTCCTATCGACCTGGTGCCTACCCTCGATCAGGCCCTCTACTTTAAATGGGTGACGGTGAAGGAGGCCCTTACTATGGTCAAGAAAATACTAGGTAAGACCAGACTGGGCAGTGACGGGATATACATGAAACTTCTATCCCTCACCCTGGACATTCTTATAGTACCCATTACCATGCTGTACAATAAGTCCCTGGCCCTGGCCCAATTCCCAGCAATTTAGAAGCAGGCCCTGGTTACGCCAGTACATAAAGGAGGCGACAAGTCTCTGGTAACCAACTGCAGACCCATCTCGATCCTCTCTCCCCATCCAAGGCACTGGAAAAGATTATGGTGGGTCAACTCATTGACTACCTCAGTAAGAATAATCTACTATGTCCCAACCAGCATGGCTTCAGACAAACTCACAGTACTACCACTGCCCTGCTGGACTACATGAACTATGCACATAAGGCCCTGGATGAAGGCATACTGGTGGGGTCTGTCTTTATTGACCTCACCAAAGACTTCAATACAGTCAACCACTCCCTGTTACCAACCCAACTGCAAAACTTGGGTGTGGCACCCAATGCCCTTTGCTGGTTCCAAGACTACGTGTAACAGAGAAATCAATGTGTCAAAATTGGGCAAACAGTATCCAGCACAAGAGAGGTATCATTATGGCACCCCAGGGATCAATACTGGTGCCCCTACTCATCAGCATCTTCTTAAATGACCTTCCTACAGCCTGTGACACCAAACTCATACTATATACAGATGATGCTGTGCTCATCTCAGGCTGCCCTACAATCTGAGCTGCAGAGCTCCTTTTCTAAACTCAAGGACTGGTTCTGTAGTCATAATTTGCTACTAAACTACAAGAAGACCAAGGCCATGCTTATGTCCAGCCCCCAATAAGTACCACCCCCTCATCATCTCCAACTCATGCAGTGAGCCACTGGAACAAATTCACTTGTCCAAGTATCTGGGGGTCATAATAGATGATACCTTCACATTTGTGCACCATATTGACTTTTTGGTCAAGACAGTCAATACCAAGATTGGTGTCCTGTACAGGCACAGGCAGCACCTCTCTCTGAGGGCACTCCACCTCTCAGTCCACAGTTCAATTACATCTACTATTGAAAATGGACTAGTGGTCTATGGGGCAGCAATGGATACAGTGCTCAAGAGGGTTCAGACTGCACTCAACAAAGCCTGAAGACTCACCCTGGATGCTGAGTGTGGCACTCACACCTGTACTCTGTACAAACATGCAAATTGGCTGTCATTAAGAAACCGGGTAAATTCCAGACTTGCATCCTAGGGAAGAAGGCTACATTGGGTAAAACACCACCTTGTGTAGGCAATTTGATCAAGGTGGCCAACTCACTATAGGTCTCAAGAGGGAGGACTAGAGGGGCTTTGGCTATCCCCTTCCATTGCACCTCACTTGGGCAACATACATTTGCCTACCAGGCCCCACTGTGGATGAATGAACTCCCTGGGCACCTCTTGGCCATCAATTGTCTGGCACAATTCAAAACTGACCTCAAACAGTACCTAATAACACTCTCTAAGTGCACCTGCCCCTGAGTTCAGCCACGCCTGCTCTCTCTGCCCCCCCAGCAAGAACTAGGCAGGCCTCAGGTACCCCCTCCCTCTGTCCCTTCTCATGACTTGCCTCAGCAATCAGTCAGTGTCGTGCTCCTTTGGCACCCACCACCCCACCCTCCACCCTCCCCCAACTCACAGTCCTGTGAGTTTCCCCTAACAGTCACTTCCAGTGCAGACTGCCTGACCATGACACCTCATACCCTACCATTTACTTTAGCATGTATTCTCCACTCAGCTTCCCCTCACCCCACCATTTATCCTTATACCTTATTGCCCTTCTTCTCCCACCCTTCACCTCCACCACATTACACACCTCTCTCTCATACCTCCTTTCTTCACCTCACTGCCATCTATCCTTGTCCCTCTGAACTACTGAGAAGGCACTCTGTGGCTGCTTATTACCCCCCACCCTCATAAAGTGTTTTTATTGTTATTTTAACTTGTAGCTATGTTTTGAGTTATTCTGTAAGTTCTGAATCCAAACTGTATCATTCATTGTAATGTATCTTTGCTTTCTCCTATTGTTCTTTGTTTTGCAATCTGTGACATGGAACCTTTGTAAAAGAGCTTGTGCTCAAAGGTCTTTTCCAAATCACTAAATAAATAAATAAGTAATTCATGGGATGGCAATCAGGGATGGGAAGGGACCAATAGACTGCAAGGGAGCTGTATTGTTCTGTTAACAGGATGGTGATCGGTGATCGGGGAGGGACCACTAGACTTTCAGGGAATAATTATCATTACAAAGGGATGGTGACTGGTGATTGGGAAAGAGGAAGGGACCACTAGACTACCAAGGAAATATAATTGTAATGAGCCGATTATCAGAGATCAAGGAAGGGGGGGGAGGGAGACTAGATGGGCCAAGCGGTCCTTATCTGCCATCAGTTTCTATGTTTGTATGTTTCTATGACCACTAGACTACCAGGGAGATGTATTGTTTTGTTAATGGGATGGTGATTGGGGGGGTGCTACTAGCACTAGGGATAGATCAAGGGAAACAGGCAATCGGGGGGTGGTGCTGTACAGTACAGTCTCACTCCCTATGCAAGTGTGCCTATAATGGGCATGCAAATGGCCCCTTAGTGCCTTGCATACCCAATAGGCTAATTTACATAGGTCTCTTTGAATATGAGGATTTTGCCCGGGCACAAGTCATTGTACCATCCTCTTGTGGGGCCATGTCTGCTCAGCACTAGGTGGCTTAGCACCAGGTCTCACTAGCCCTGCATTCAGTGGAATAGCACCAATGTGCTATTCCACTGAATATATCAGTTTTGGACACCTGGCCAACTGCAGCACAAAGTTTTTCCCTCTGCTTTGCCTAGATTTCAGTATCGGGCCCCAGGTAGTTAATCCATCATTTACCTCCTTTAGTGATATTTCAGATGAATAGCTATACCTTAATGATTACAAAAAGTTTTTGACACCTTATCTTAAAGAAAAACAAAATTAGATCCTCTATCTAATGGAACTGATATTCCATTTATTTGGTCCAGTTATGAAAGTAATTCTCAGCAAGAACCTCCTAGACAAAAGACATGTTGTTCACATTGCCTGCAAGAATTAGAGTTTAATTTGATAAAAGGCTTACAGGTCATCAAACTAGCTTTTATGTAGAACAATCTCCTGTTAAAGGAAATTTTGAATGCAATTAAGGCACAAAAAGTTGACTCGTTTCGAATAAATTAGCTAGTTAAAGAAAATTATCTAAAGGATAGTCAAAAAGTTATATCAAATGATATGAATGAGCGGGAAAACAGGCTTAATAAACTTCCAATACTGGAAATACTAAAAACAGATTGCAACAAATAAAGAAAATTACAAAGAAAAGGCAAGAAAAAGAAACGAGGGAAATTACAAATCTGGCACTTGAATTAAAAGAGAAAAAACTAGATGGCAACAAAGTAGAAAAGAAAGTAAAAGCTCATCTGAAAACAGTTAGTACTCAAATATGGACCTCAAATGGTATTGAAGGGTTTGGCGCTAAAATACTTATAACATCAAATAATTTCATTCCAAAAAGGACTGAAGAGGCCACCCATTTAACTGGGGGCACAGGGGAAATGCCGGACCTCGCCCAACAACTAACACACCGACATCTGGCCAATGGAAAATCATGTTCACAAATGCTTACAGTCTTGGAAACAAGATCCTAGACCTGCAGGCAACAATGACAGGCTAAACTGGATATAGTAGCCATTAACGAGACATGGTTCACCAGTAACCACACTTGGGAACCTTCAGTACCCGGCTATGTACTGTTTGGAAAAGACTGAGGTGCAAAAAAGGGGGGGGGTGTAGTTGCCCTTTATGTTAATCAAAATATCAAAGCTACAGAAATTTAGAATACACACAAGGAGCCAGAAGAACTGTGGGTCACCTGGAAACAGGAAATGGGACAGCCATATGAACTGGGGTTGTCTACAGGCCTCCAGACCAGGGGGAGGACACAGACACATTACTGTTAAAAGATATATAAAACATGACAGCTAAAGGAGAATTTTCTGATAATGGGAGACTTCAACATGCCAGATACAGATTGGTCAATACCAGCAGGAACATCTGCCAGAACTAGACATATAGTGGATTCCTTGCAGGGGGAGGGCCTCAAGCAACTGGTACAACAACCCACAAGACACAGGGCTATCCTAGCTCTAGTACTGACTAACAGGGAAATGATCACAGATCTCCAGGTAGAAGGTCACCTGGGAGCCAGTGACCATCAAATAGCATGGTTCAATTTGGTCACTAGAACTAAATCATCCCATTCCAAGGCAAAACTACTTGACTTCAGAGGAGCTGACTTTGATAAAATGGCTAACAGAGTTTAGCTAACCCTAGCAAGAAGAAATACAGGTGTGGGAGTACAGGCAAAGTGGGCAAGTGTAACCCCCAGGTGGCACTATCCCAAGGGCTACTACCCCTGCCTGACTAACTACTGACAGGTTGAGGGGCCTAGGTCCCTTTGATACCTTAGAGGATTAAGTAGAGCCAGCAGGCTCAGTTTGTGTAGCCAGTGAAGCAGCCAGACAAATCAGACAGGGAGCTACCCTGATTTAGTACTCACGACTCCTGCAGAAAGATCACTCTCAGACCACTCACAGGACTGAGCTTGAGATCCAAACACTTCTCCACACATTTACTGTATATGGAGGGTAGAGGGGTACCATACCAGGCAGCTGCTGTATACTCCTGATCGCTTTCACTGCAAAAACCGGGGCCAACCGACCCAGCTTCACTTGTCCTGACAGACCAAGCGCGACTGAAGCAGATTCTCCAGTCCTCTACAGGGTGAGCCTGGTAGGTAGCTGTAAATGTACAGCCTCCTCCCCCTGCACTCTTTCACGGATCTTGTCAGCTCCTTCTGACGATGTAATCGCCCAACTTCTTGGCCTGCCACACACGCTTCCTGCAGAGTGACTTCCACAGTGCAGGAGCCAGAGCTCCTTCTACCTTCATGATCACCAACGACTCTGCCCCTCCAGGACAGTTGCAGGGCAGTTTTCCTCTCCATCACAGGGCTCTGATTGGCTGCTTTGTTTAGTCAGCCACTCCATACTCCCTCTATTGGTGCAAAAAAGGCACCAGGGTCCAAACTATGCTTCCCAGAACACCTACCATTTACTCCCCTTGTTGGCAGGCTCCCCATGGGAGTCCAAGTTCTGGTTGGCTCAAGCGGTCTCCATTTTAAAGTCTCTTTTCCCCAACTGGCCCATCTTAGAGTCCAGGTCCAAAATGGAGGGGCCAAACACACAGAGTCCCAGCTGCAAATAAGCAGGTTAAACAAACTACATTTTTACTGTTACACTACATATTTCCCAGCAAACAGTTACATCTTTCAATTAGGCTCCCTCTGCTCTCTTAGTGACTGCAGAAATGGAGCAGTTCAAACAATCCCTTGAGTGGTATTTGAGCAGTAAACCCACTGTCCTCCTACACAAACTAATAAAGCCTGCAAGCAGGCAGCTCTTAAAGAGACAGTACCAGAGGCTCTAAAAGCACTCAGAGCGCTCACACTGGAGCGGCCTTATGCCGAATGCCAGTTAGGCAAGGAGCACTTATGCAAGCCCCAGGAAGGCTTTTAGGAACACCCATTTGTAGGGGGGGTTACACAAGCATTAAGGATGCAATACTTGAAGCAACATCCCACTGTGTTAGAGAGAAAAGCAAGAGCAAAAGAAGAAGGAAACCACTTTGGTTCTCAAAAACAGTAACAGAATAGGTCAGAGCCAAAAGGCTAGCCTTCAGGAAATATAAGAGAATGTAGCGGGATAAAGATAGGGAGGCATACCAAACTTCCCTAAGGGAAACAGGGCAGGCAGTAAGGCAGGCAAAGGTGAAAACCAAGGAAATACTAGCATGAACAGTAAAAAAAGGAGGAAGCTCAGAGGGGGTATTGCTAAGATCAAAGGGGATAAGGGGGAGCATGAAGGGGACCAAGGAAAATCATCTATCCTAAATAGATACTTCTGCTCAGTATTACTGAGGAGAAGGTACGGCAGGGCACACAGCTCAGCACCATGGACACAGGGGGGAGGGAGGTGTGCCCTAGTCCCTTCACAAAAGAAAGGGTCCTGCAAGAGCTCACTAAGCTCAGGTTGGACAAGGCAATGGGACCTGATGTTATACATCCCATGGTACTAAAGGAGCTAAGGGTGGAACTAGCAGACCCATTATCAGAACTGTTTAGTGAGTCTTTGAGCACAGGAGAGGTCCCAGAAGACTGGCGAAGGGTTCATGTGATCCCCCTCCACAAGACTGGTAACAGGGAGAAGGCAGGGAATTACAGACCAGTCAGTCTTACCTTAGTAGTGGGCAAGATTATGGAGGCACTCTTTAAGGAAAGGATAGTGCAGCATCTGGAATCCATAGGAGCACAGGATCCAAGACAGTATGGGTTTATAGCAGGAAGGTCCTGTAAAACTAATCTCATAGATTTCTTTGACTGGGTAACCAGAGTGGTGGACCAAGGGGGAGCAGTTGATGTCACCGACCTTGACTTCAGCAAAGCTTTTGATACTGTTCCACATAGAAGATTGATTAATAAGCTAGGTAGGCTCAGGGTGGGTCAAAAGTTGGTCAACTGGGTGGCAAACTGGTTGACAGACAGAAAACAGAGAATGGTGGTAAACAGTAGATAGAAGAGATGCAAGTCACAAGTGAGGTACTTCAGGGATCAGTCCTGGGGCAAGTCCTCTTCAATATCTTCATCAGTGACATTGCAGATGGACTGGAGGGTAAGGTGTGTCTGTTTGCAGATGACACCAAGATCTGCAACAGAGTAGATGATCCAGATGGGGTGGGCAGAATGAGAAGAGATCTGGATAAACTGGCAAAATGGTTGGAAGAGTGTCAACTGGGGTTCAACACAAAGAAGTGCAAGATCATGCACATAGAGAAGAGAAACCCTGAAGCCACCTATAGGTTGAGAGGGGAGTTGCTGGCAATCACAAGAGAAGAAAGAGACTTGGGCATCATCATAATCACAGATTACCTGAAATCATTCAAGCAGACCCCTAAAGCAGTAGATAAGGCTAGAGGGATGTTGGGGTGTATTAGTAGGGGTATCGCTAGTTGTAAGAGGGAGATAATAATCCCTCTTTACAAGACACTGGTTAGGCCCCATCTGGAGTACTGTGTGCAATACTGGAGGCCACACCTGCACAAGGACATTAACAAAATGGAGGCAGTACAGAGAAGGAAAACCAAAATGGTACCGGGACTGCCTCAGAAAACATATGAGGACAGATTAATGGAGCTCAGTATGTATACCCAAAAGCAAAGGAGAGAGAGAGAGAGGTGATATGAATGAAACATTCAAACATCTTAAGTGCATTAACAAGGTGAAAGAGTCTAACATGTTTCAGTATAAGAAAAATAACAGGACAAGAGGACACAGCATGAGATTAGCGGGAGACCAATTAAGGGGGAATGTGAGGAAGTTCTTTTTCACAGAAAGGGTGGTGGATGTATGGAATGGCCCACCTCAGGAAGTGGTGGATATAAATACAGTGCAGGGCTTCAAGCAGGCATGGGATAGGCATAAGGGAGCAATAAAGATGAGTATGAATAGATAGGCCATTGGCAGAGTACAGGGCTATGGCACATTCATAAGGTAGAAAAAATGGGCAGACTGGGTGGGCCTTGTGGTCCTTATTTGCCATCAACTTCTATGTTTCTATGGGGGGGACAGGAAAAAGTTTCAAGAAAAAAAGCTCTAACAGACAGACTGGACACTGTATCGATTAAAGGCCTGCCATCCACAAAAAGAGAAACATCATTCTTACTAAAAATTACAGTTTATAATCTATTCAAATCCATTCTCAAGAATGATTTTAAATGAGATGATATATTGCATCAGTATATAGGTGTATGGTTAAACCAGCAAAAGGGAAAATGTATGTGGTCCTCAATTCAGTGCATATAAGAGAAAGAATCATAGTGAACTGTCTAATTCTTGCTGACAATGGCATATTCATAAAAAATTCACCAACAGAGCATCATACAATTTCAACAGTAATTTGTGATGGACAACATTTAAACAAAAGAAGGTTTTTAAAGGAAAACAAGCAAAATAGCAATTTGTTACAGAGTACTTACATAAAAGAGTGGTAAAGGAACACACATTGAATACTTTCATAATTTAGGATAATTACATTGGGGAGGAAAATACAGAGGATAAAAATCAATAACAACTGTGTATGGATTTCAGATGACAAGGATAGTTTATGTGAAGATGGGGTAGTTAACATTCCTGGAGTAAGTTTAACAAATAAATTTGACGGTCTATCAGAAGAAGCCTTGGACTGACAACACATGGTTGTGGATGAAACCAGTGATTGTCCTGTAGTTAATTATCTGAGTCAAAGTAATAAATATTTATCAATAATGCCATAGGACATATCAGGTATTAGTAGCAAACTGTCAGATACAGAGTGGATAACTGCAGTTAGAAAACACTCAATAATCGTATTACAGGAACCCTGGGTAGGGGACAACCAGAATGTTTTTATTAATGGGTATGTTAAATTTGAGGTTAAAGGAATAAAGCCCCATAATGGTATTGGTCATAATAAAGGGGGATTAATCATGCTGGTTGTATCCGAAAACTATATGCAAAAACATCCTATAGTTATGGATAGGGAATTTTTTTATCTGTTATACTTACTCTGCCAAAAAACAGACATTTGTATATTAATTTTTATATTGAGCCTACTGTTACAGCTAGTCAGTTTCTTCAAAGATTAGAAGATAAGATGAAAGAGTTAATGGACATAAAAGCAATATATACTAATCTTATTGTTATCTGGATGGGTGAAATTAATGCAAGGACTGGCTTATTGTCTGAAAATGATGGCAACTTATTTTCTAACTAGATCAATACAGTTTTGGGTATCAGTGACAGGACATTTATGAACTGTACTTTAAATACTAAAGGTAAATTACTTTTGAATTGTCTACTGGAAAATAATATGTGTATTGTCAATGGATGAATAACTGGAGATAAACGGTGATCTTTTACATTTATTAAGAAGGACCAGAAGGGGGCTCATTTTTGAACAATGCCAGTTGTAATATCTTTGAATGGCAAATAAAGTTTTTAAAGGTTCTACCGAATGTTTATAGCAATCATCTTCCAATTGTTGTATGCCTTGATAAAATAGAAATTTGGAACAATGCATCTCATAAACAGGATAATATGCAGTTTTATTTGTACAATAATTCTAAGATTAAATGAAATCCATTACACAGTCAAAGATGGAAAGCTTTCAGACTGATAAATTGGTGTCCTTATTGAAGGAAAAGGTTAATTCTAGTATTGAAGTTTTTTCTAATTATAACAAACTGATCAAACTACTGACCAATAGTCTAAGTAACAAAGATAGAAAACCTCAACACCTTCATTCTAAAACTGATGCTCACTGGTTTAATAAAGATTGTCAAATATTTAAGTAATTCATTAATAAGACTAGGAGATATATATTAAAAATCCAAGATCTAATGCTTAATAGAGATTTAGTAGAATTAAAAAAAGAATATAGGCTTCTATTAAGACAAAAAAAGAAGGATTTTGAGAAAAAACTTTGGGGAGA
The DNA here is from genome assembly GCA_016271365.2 of Neoceratodus forsteri. NCBI lineage: Eukaryota > Metazoa > Chordata > Ceratodontiformes > Ceratodontidae > Neoceratodus > Neoceratodus forsteri. Next base: position 1,634,944,876 of record CM057456.1, on the reverse strand, counting down.
CTTACATATGGCAATTGAGGATAAGAATACAAACACATTTTGGTCACTAATAGCCATTAGACAATATAGGCTATCCCATAATATTGATGCCACCCTCCCCCAAAAAACCTGGGAAACCTTTTTTCACTAACTTACAGTATATGCTCTTTTTAGTTGAGAAACTGAGAGGGTTTATGAGCAATCTGTTGTGGATATTGATAACATTGTTAAGGTTGTACCCTCAAGATCATGGAATCCAATTTCATACAGGGAAGTTGAGGTATATATTTTGTCTCAAAAAATAATAAAGCCCCTACCATAGACGGATTGTCAGTGGAAGTTTTTAAAAATAACATTATGTGGTGGTTGCATTGATTTGCTGCTCTGTTTAATTATATTAACAATACTTACAGTGTACTAGAAGAATGGTTGACAACAGAAGTTGTTCCTGTTCAAAAAAAGGTCTAAAAGATGACCCTGTAAATTATAGACCAGTTTCTCTGCTATGTATACCTGCTAAGATGTATTCACTTTTTCTTCTTGATAAGTCAATAGTGTGGCTTGATGATAGTCAAATACTATCTGAAAATCAATTTGGGTTTACATCCAATAGCTGCACTACTGATAATATAGTTTACTACTAATCACTTCATTGAAAAATATGTTAAGGGCAAGAGGGGGAGTTTATATTGCCATTTCTTGGATTTACAAAATGACTCTGATAATGTAATAGAAACATCCTCTGGAAAAATCTTGTCTGACCTTAGTATTGACCCATACTTACTAAAATTAATAATTGCCTTGTACATGTACTGTATATCTGTTCACGTATTCATTACTCCCTTGATGGAAAGTTAGCTAAGAAGATTCAGGTAAAAGGAGTGTTAAACAGGGATGTATATTAGCATTAACACTGTTTAATATTTGTATTGACAAACTAGTTCTCAACCTATTGGTTGTTGACATAGATGCACTGAAAATGTTGAATATTTCTGTTGGTCTATTCATGTATGCAGATGATGCAGTTGTAATTTCAAGCTCAGCCATAGATTAACAAAAACACTAGAATACATACATAAGTCAGTACTATATATGGTATGCACTCAGTGATTGACAGCTCAGAGTAAGATGTCTATCAATAAGTGTGTTCTGTATACAGTACGCACTCATTGATAGCTTGGTCAGCAACCGGCCATGGTGGTGAGAGGAGGGCTGTGCCAGTCGCTGGCTTGGGTTCAGGATGGGGGGAGTAGGATGGTGGGACACTACCTGAGGTGGTGGGGGTCCACTAGAAACCAGGGAAGGAACATTTGGTTATGTTATAAGGGATTGGGGATAGGAAGGGGGGTCTGCTAGACACCAGGGAATGAGTGTCATTTATTTTACAGGGGATCTGGGATCAGGTGGGGGTGGGACCATTGGGCACCATGGAATAGTGGTTGAGACCTGGGGCAAGGGATCAGGTGGGAGGTGGGACCACTGGACACCAAGGAATAGTACTTGTATTTCAGGCAGGGGTGCAAGGGGGGGAGGGACATTGGACACCAGGGAAACTTTTGTGTCATACAAGGGCCGGCAATTGATGATCGTAGGGGGTTTACCAGTAGCACCAGGCAGAATGTTTCTTTTATTCAAGTTGGGATCTGCAATCATGGGGAGATCACTAGCACCAGGGAATTACAATATTTTTATTAACTTTCATAGAAACATAGAAACATAGAATTTGATGGCAGATAAGGACCGCTTGGCCCACCCAGTCTGCCCATTTCCCTACCTAATGGATAAGCTGCAGAACCTAGTTAACCAGCAGCCTACTTCTTCCTACCCCCACCCCCTAGAATTACCTTATGACTGTCCCATGCATGCTTAAATTCCACCACTGTTTTTGACTCCACAACCAAGTCCCTTCTCAACCTTTGGCCTGGGGGGGCTGCCATAGTACCTCTGCCAACCACTAGGGTTGTGTGGAATAAGGAAAGGTCTTGGTCAGTGGTATTTTCTCAATGCAAGGGGACCTTGCAAGAGGATCTTACATGGAGCAAATCCTTTGTGAATCAGACAACACCGATATTCATGTTCCTTCCCCATTTGCGTTGTGGCCCCCTCCACACTTTGCTCCTTTTTACTTCCTTAAATTACCTCTGAGCCACCCCCATCTTCAAATTGTGCCCCCTTGTTCTTGTACACCTCTTTTTTTGAAAGATGCTACCCTCTGGGACTTTGTTGATTCCCTTGAGGTACTTGAAAGTTTCTATCATGTCCCCCCTCGCCCTCCTTTCCTCGAGGCTATACATATTAAGCTCCTTAAGTCTCTCTTCATATGTCTTCCGGTTCAGACTCTGCACCATTTTAGTTGCCCTCCTCTGGACAGCTTCCATCCTGTCTATGTCTTTGCGGAGATTGGGTCTCCAGAACTGCATGCAGTACTCCAGATGGGGTCTGACCAGCTATCTGTACAGAGGGATAATAACTTCCTGTTTTCTACTGGTGATGCCTCTTCCTATGCATCCCAGTATCCCCCCAGCCCTCCTTGCTGCCCTCTCACATTGCTTGCCCACCTTTAGGTCATCTGATATGACTACCCCTAGGTCCCTTTCTGTTTTTGATGTTGTTAGTATCTCACTTCCCATTGTGTACTCTTCCTCTGGGTTTTTGTTTCCCAGGTGCATTATCTTGCACTTCTTAGCATTGAATCTAAGCTGCCATACATTTGACCATTCCTCTAACCTTGCCAAGTCCCTTCTCAACCTTTGGCCTGGGGGGGGCTGCCATAGTACCTCGGCCAACCACTAGGGTTGTGTGGAATAAGGCAAGGTCTTGGTCAGTGGTATTTGCTCAATGCAAGGGGACCTTGCAAGAGGATCTTACATGGAGCAAATCCTTTGTGAATCAAACAACACCGATATTCATGTTCCTTCCCCATTTGCGTTGTGGCCCCCTCTACACTTTGCTCCAGGGCAAATCAGTTTGAGGGAGCAAACTGAGCTTTTGTGAATGCCAACTCAGCACAAAACCCGTTTTTCTCACACAAAACCAGGCTTGCACTGGGCAAATTTGTGAATATAGCCCCTGGTCTTCAAAATATAGATAGTTATTTAACTTCCCTTAACATCAAAAAAATGTAAAGATGATGCAATTTTAAGATTAACTGATATTGCCTATGAAGAAGAATTAGCCAAAATTCTAAGTTCCACACTTTTTCACCAATATAAAATAATGTACAACCCAGATTCAGTACAGGATTATTTATTTTGGTGTCAGAATGCTTTACACAGGAGTCACTCACTTGATTAAGATTCAATGTATAGTATCATTATTATATCTTTTAGGAAATGGTTAAGCAACCCAGGAAATGTCAATGTGACCTGGATGTGAATATCTCTAGTGGGCACCTGATTTTTGACTGCCCACTTTTAGTGGCTATAAGAGCTAAATGGCTACATCCATTCTTAAAAAAATGACAATATAAGTGGTACTAATTCTGCCTCAAAACTTGCAGTTCATTTAGTCGGAAATCATAAATCTATGACTTATACCATTATTAAATATTATCTTGAAGCTTGTAATGTATTGAATTTGTAATAATGGGACTACATTTAAGTATGTTTTTTGAATTATATGTTTCATTATCAATTGTCTTTGTAGTGTATTTACTTGAAAAGATATATGTGTATTTAATTGTATGTTTTTTTTTTATGGGGTTGGCATTTTAATTATACACTTGTTTTTAACAATTAAAAATCTGAATCTGATTATGGGTTGTACTGTGATTTACCCACAGGTTTTAATCCTCCCTGGCCAATCAGATTGCAGTATGTAAATTAACCATTTGTTTTGCCTACACGACCTTCCCTTAGGCATGATCTATAAAGAGGAAAATTATGTAAAAGGATTGCTTACCCCCCTCGCAGCGTCATTTTGCCAGCGAGGTCCCCTACAGTGACTACAGCACCTAGCCACGGTGGAAGATCCACTGGAACCCGAAGCTGCCTGTCGGGGGTCCTGCACCACCCCCAATCAGCTCCGACTGGAGTTGAGAATCTTTAAGTGGGGGGTGCAGGGGCACTGCATCCCATGTGAAGGCCCCCCAAAAAACAAAGAATTCAAAAGCGAACTGGCAGCCGTCAGCAGAATGCAGTCGACCTGCTGGTGTCGCTGACAGGGCGTTCAACAGAATTTCTGTTGGACTCCCATCATGGGTTCTAAAAGGATGATAGATGATAAGGTGTGCAGTTATGCTGTAAAAAAAACACATTCCCCAGGTGGGTTGTAAGGCATGAGGTACAGCCAAGTGCCTTCAGCCACCTGTGAAGTGTAGTTGTTACAGCATAATCACACAGACTGGAGTGCTTTATCATGCTTAAAAGATGGTAAAAAAAGGCCCTGGAAGTTCAAATATAAAGATGTTTAAACAACCCCATGCAGTAATACTGTAATAACTGCATGGTCATGTGACTGGATTCTACCAATCACAATAAAAAGTATCTTACCCATTTTTACAACTATAGTTCATAGATGGTACAAAATGTTAAATTGTAATCTAAGGTCAGAAGGGACTCTAGTTTCATCATATCCATGCTTCATAAACAGGAATAAATGAATGTGCTTTGCAAGCATGTTTTAATTGATGGGGACTGCCCAGATCTTAAAGAGCAACTATTATAATAAAAAGCTTAGAAACACTAGATTTACACCATTAACTTTAACATTTTCTAATTAGTTGTTATTTCATTTACTTTTCTTTTCTGTTGGTCTACTAAATATTGTAGATAATGTAGCAAATATTTCACAGAGTCTTTCAAAATATTGCAGACTCTCCCATGCTAACCACACAACTGCTGTTTGTGATTTCACTGTCTGTTTTCATGGTGAGCACTCTAATGTGACAAAAAAAAGCCACTGTAAGGTTAACAGGAGAGAGGCAACTCTTTTCAAATGTTTTCTATACAGACTTTTCAGATGGGCTACAGTACCATGCTGTGCTGTAAATCTTGGAAAGGAACATAAAAATTAAAAAAAATGCATTCTCTATTCATTTGTAACAGCTGAAACTTCTTATTTATGAAAGCACATGTTGAAGTGCAGAGTTGCTCTTAAAATATGGAATACATAATGGGTTGCATTGGAAAACATATTTATCTCTGCTAGCGAGTGGTAGGACCCACCTATGTGGCATAAACACATTTTCTTTCTAGATGACTAATTCCAGTTTAGTGAAGCCAGTGGCCATTGATTAATATCTTTTATAATAAATTTCAGAATTCGAGTCCCTCTGTAAATTTATACCTTCAGGACGTTATGCTTTATGATATTGTCCGATTATTAAGAATGTTGGGGAAACAACTTGCAACCTTGTCTCCCACATTGCATTATTATGTTCTGATAAGATTGCAGACAAAGCCTGTGCAGGTATTTGGGGATGTGAGGAGAAGTAGTGAAATATGTGTGAGGCTCTTTGAGACAATAGATATGGAAGTACAGGGAAACCCATCAGAATGAAGCGCACCACTGCAGAATTCTGCAGTAGAGTCACTGCAGCAAACAATCTAATTTCAATGGGAGTTAATCCCTTTTGTCATGCAGGAAACCTGTGACACTATGTTTCATCCTGGCAGGCTTCACTGTAAATACTCAAGAAAATACTCAGGAATATTGTAGATTATCAATAAATAGGCTGCAGTGTAACCAGAAACCATATATATATATATACTGTATATACACATATACATACATGGTTGCACTCCTATAGTTAAGTTAGGGTTTTTCATGGAGTTTAAAGTAAGAAAATTCAATAGGCAGTTAAATTGTTTAACTTTAAATATGTGCCATGTTTTTTTGGGGGGGTTTGTGCACTGGAATCTTGTTTTTGCTAGTTAGGGTTGAGTAGGCAGTTTAATTAAACCCCAAATTTTGCACATTAATAACTTTGCAACTGTTCAATGGATTTGCATGAAATTTGGAACACACTGTCTAGTGGAGTAGATATCTTGATATTGCAAGTTGCGTTTCAATTGGATTTGTGGTTTTCAAGCAGCAAAGCACCAAAAAACATGGTTTTTGCATTTTTTTGCCCATTTTTGCTGATTTATGCCCATCACACTATGGCCACACCATTTGGAATTTTAGTCTGAAATGTTCAGGGTAGAAAGAGGTTGCCCCAAAGACCAATCCGTCATTGGTTTGGTGAGATAATATTAATCCGTTCCAAGGTTATTTAATTTTGAATTTTCAGGTTCTGAGCATCCTCAGTTCAGTCTTTGGAATAGTTGTGTGTTTTGCGAAACAGGATTTGCCTCATGATCAAGGATTTTGTCACCTCACAAACAGGGATCTATAAAATCCCTGTTTGTGAGGAAAAATCTTTTTCGCGAGCCCCCATCTTGTTTTTTTTTTTTGCCACAAATAAAATGTTGTAACTTGCCCCACGGACATGTTCTGTAGTAATTGAAGTATGGGTTTTGTTCAGGGCAATGCCCTGTACAAACCCATGGCTTTAGTTTACTTCAGTTTTATGAAAAAAATGGCCATTTTTTTTATTTTCAAAATCCTTGTTCATCACTCACTTCCAATCCTTGATCGCAAGGTGTCAGAATCCTTGTTCGTGAGCCGATCCTTGTTCGCGAGGTGTCAAAATCCTGGTTCATGACCATATGGCCCTATCTCATGAACAAGGATTGGCTCGTGAAAAGGGATTTTGTCAGCTCACAAAAAGGGATTGGCTCACGAAAGGGGATTTTGACAGCTCATGAAAAGAAGAAGAATGAGCATTTATATAGTGCTTTTCATACACAGTGTATCCCAAAACACTTTACAAGCAATGCTAGACTGGTAGTGAAGTGACTGAATGTGTAGTGGCAGCCATATCTCACATCAGCACCCACACACAGCCTGTACAATTGCATGAACCAGTTTATGGGAAGGAGAATGTTGGCCAGGACACTTGGAATGTCCCCTACTCTTTGCGAAGAGTACTCTGGGTTATTTTACTTCCACCTGGACACCCACCAGAACAGCACTAGGATGGGTAGAAGGGGCCTCAGTTTAACATCTCATCCGAAGGACGGCACACCCCAGCAGTACAGCACCCCCCTAATACTGCACTCGGATGTCAGTATTTTAGGTGTAAGTCCAATCCCGGTGTAGGATGAGAACCCATGACCTTCTGGTCCAGAGGTGGATGTGCTACCAACTGAGCCATGCTGAAATCCCTTTTTACGAGCTGTCAAAATCCCCTTTTGTGGGTTGTCAAAATCCCTTTTCATGAGCCAATCCTCATTTTTGAGCTGTCAAAATCCCTGTTCGCGGTTTCCAGACCAGATGGCCCTATCTCACGAACAAGGATTGGCTGGCAAACATGGATTTTGTCACCTCATGAAAAAGGATTGGCTCGTGAAAGGGGATTTTGACTGCTCACAAAAATTGATTGCTATTTTAAATCCCTTTTTGCTAGATGTCAAAATCCCTTTATGTGAGCCAGTCCCTTTTTGTCAGCTGTCAAAATCCTTGTTTGTGAGATCAGGACCAGATGGTCAAAATCTCATGAACAAAGAATTCTCACAAATGGGGATTTTGACACCTTACAAACAAGGAATTTAAACACTTTCCAAGTGTACTGCTAATAAATGATTTGGTCTTTTGGCTTGAAATTTGCAGAGTACAAAGGGGTATCCCACAGATGCGAATTATGCTGTTTAGGTGCAAAAGTTTGCATCGGTCCCATAGCTATGCCATTACAAAGTTGAGAAATTTCCCATAGGATAACATTGTGGTGAACACAATGCCTTTCGATGCCTATATCTTGAAAACGCTTTGCGATATGGATTGTTTGCTAAACATAACTTAGTACACCTTTAGGTGTACTTAGCATGTTTGTAGTTTACCAGTCTATGATTACAACTACAGTGGAATTTTTTCAAAGTTTGCTACAGTTATTGAGAAATTCCACTACTTCTCAGTGCAGTTTAACCCCTGCAAGGTATATAGTTTTTTAAACCAAGGATGGACATGAGAAAGGAAAATGTGGGCACACCGGGATTTGAACTCCGTACCTCTGGTATGCCGTTCCAGCACTCTAACCATTAAGCTACAGGCCCACTGGTTACAGCGTCCGAAGAACTTCCTATTTCACAGTCACACATTCCTTTCTCTCTAGTGTTTAACCAGTGGGCCTGTAGCTTAATGGTTAGAGCGCTGGAACAGCATACCAGAGGTACGGAGTTCAAATCCCGGTGCGCCCACATTTTCCTTTCTCATTTCCATCCTTGGTTTAAAAAACTATATACCTTGCAGGGGTTAAACTGCACTGAGAAGTAGTGGAATTTCTAAATTGGTTTCTGGTTGCAGATTAAGCAACACTAGAGAGAAAGGAATGTGTGACTGTGAAATAGGAAGTTCTTCAGACGCTGTAACCAGTGGGCCTGTAGCTTAATGGTTAGAGCGCTGGAACGGCATACCAGAGGTCCGGAGTTCAAATCCCGGTGCGCCCACATTTTCCTTTCTCATTTCCATCCTTGGTTTAAAAAACTACAGTTATTGAGAAATAGCACCATTGGCAGAACAGGGGTTACTTGGAATCTGTCTAGGCCTGCGCTATGTCTCTATAATTATAGGTAGTGGGCCCTGCGTTCCCACATATGGTTAACATTATGCAGTAATTGGACTGCTGGGCCATCCTGTGCACCCACATGGAGATGACAGCTCATTACAATATCTGTGCGCTTAAGTTACCAAAACTATATAAGGGTAAGATCATACTTTCTCAAAAAGTAAGGAAATTCATTGTAAAAAATTTTGTCAATGCATCAGTTAGGGTTGATGTGACAAAAGTAGGAAATGAGGCATTAGGGTTGAGACCCTAACACCCTCCCTACACCCTACCACCCCACCCCCATCCACCACAGATCAACATTCTCCTATACTGTATCACATAAGGTTTGTTACATTTGGAATGGGGTGAGAGATAGGGCCGACTACCTCAAGACACACCCCGAAACCTGTTCATCTGTGGTGGAGGGAGGTGGGGTGATTTGTGGTAGGGTGTGGGGGGGTGTTAGAGTGTCAACCCTAATGCCTCATTTCCCTATGTTTGTCGCTTAATCCTAACTGATGCACTAACAAAGTTTTTGCAATGAATATACAGATATATATATATATATATATATATATATATATATATATTTATATTCTTGGCAAAAAACTTTGTTACTGCATCAGTTAGGGTTCCAGTGACAAAAGTTGAGAAATGTGCTGTTAGGGTTTCCAACCCTAACACTCCACCTCCACTGTGCAGGCAGCAACAGGTGTGGCGGTGCCTTGGGGTTGTCAGCCATAATGCTCACCCCATTCCACGTGTAAGAAAGCTGACATGGTTACAGTATAGGAGAATGGGGTGAGCATTAGGGTTGACAACTCCAAGGCACCCACCCATGCCTATTGCTGCCTGCACGGTGGACGTGGGGTATTAGGGTTGGAAACCCTAACAGCACATTTCCCAACTGTTATCACTGGAACCCTAACTGATGCATTAACAAAGTTTTTTGCCAAGAATGTCCTTACTTTTTGAAATGGTATAATTACAACCTCCACTATAATATAGCTCATAGCCTTATTTGCCTGTGGAAGTGTAGGGTCCTCTGGGCACTGTGTTCTTATCCCTATATAGATGCATATGTGCATTTACCAGTGGAAGGGCCCTGCACTTTCATTTATAGGTCACAGTGACCAAATTGTCAGAATAGCCATCTTATTACCCCTCATCATGTAACCGGTACAGAAATTTTTCAAATGCCCTGCAAAACATAATTCCATGCAACTGCAACGTCATTCCATGCCACAGGTGTGAAAACACATTCTGGCCAGGATTTTAAAAATTAGAGCTGTGACATGCATGAGGTGTGGTAATAAGAAGGCTACGTTGAAAATTTTGGGTCAAAATATTTAAAATTGCCATTGTTTTATGGTTTTATTGAATTATGATTTTGTTTTGTGTTATTCAGTAGATTGTGTAGTTTTATTTGGGTTATTGAAATGTGTTGGATGCCTTCCCCCATGGTCATGCACTATTCATCCTCCGCCCTTCATGTCCTCCGTCCCTTTACCTCCCCACATTGCAGTTTACTACCTACCAGTGCTGGGCATTGCTCACTGGGGGGGAGTTGGGGGGGTGTGAACAGTGGAGGGTGAATGAGAGGGACCACCACATTAGGGTCGTGCGATCCAGGAGATGCTCTGGGGTGAAATGGAATCCAGACTGTGGTCCTCCGTATCTGGTTTCCATACCCAAGGGCACCACCAATCTAGGTGGGCAGGTGGCTCAGATGGCTCTGGAAGTTCATCCAGCTCAGGTTGTGTTATGTAATGCCAGGTCCATCAAAAACAAGACTACAATTATTGCAGACCTTGTTGGAACAGCGGACCTGGCATGCACCACTAAGACCTGGCTGGACAAGAACTCTGGCCCCATATTAGAGGCTGCAACTCCAGCCGGGTACTCGATGATTCACTGCCCGAGATTGGCTCGCAGGGGGGGGGTTGTGGTCTGTTTCAAGACTGAACTGGGCCTCACAAGTGTACTAGTTGAGGAGACCCAGTCATTTGAATGTACTGTGGTAGCATGTGTAGGTGGTAGGCTCTCCCTCATCTACCGTCCACCCGGGGATGAGCGGCAGTTCCTTCAGGAAGTGGCAGACTTCCTGATTGACATGGCATTTGAATGTCACCCAGGCCAATCATCCCAGGTGACTTTAATGCCTGGGTCAATAATGAACTCTCACAATTTGGTCAGCACTTCCTCCAGTTGATGACATCTCTGGGTTTCATACAGATTGTTTCCACTGCTACCCATAAACATGGTCATTCTCTTGACTTAGTTTTCCTCCTGGGGGTCGAAGCCACAGATTTGGGGGTGGAACCAGTCAGAAGGTCTGATCACTACACTGTGTAGTTCAGTTTTTGTGCCTCCCTTCATAGCCCTACCCCGTGGAGATGGTCAGGTACCACCCTTTATGAGATGTAAGCTCTGAAGGCCTGGCAGTGGTGCTTGACCTATCGGCCCTTCTATCGGCAAACAATGACCCAAAAGCCCTAGTGGTGACATATAATACGGCCATATCTATGGCCCTGGATGTCATTGCTCCTGTCCAAGTGCGCCTTCTGTCCCATCATCCTCGGTCCCCTTGGTTTGATGGGTCCTTGAGGAAGATGCGGTCACTAGGATGAAGGTAAGAGCACTGATGGCGGAGATCCACCCTCGATGCCGATCCCCTTAAATTGATGGACCATTATCGAGCCAATCAATCCGCAATTACCCGTAAGAAGGCAGAGTTCTTGTCTGGGGAGATTGTGGCTGCTCAGAACCAACCAGCTCAACTTTTTCAAACTGCGGACAGACTGTGCAACCCAGCCTTCTACAGGTCTGAAAAGTGTTTTCGCAAGGTGAGTGTGAGGAGTTTTCTCGATTCTTTGGGGCTAAGGAGGCTGACATTAGGGCAGTACTCCAACCAGCACACTCTATGGGCATTGCTCTGAACCAGTTCTTGGAGTACCTTCAGCCAGTCAGAGCTTGTGGACATCATGCAGATTGTCCAGGGTATGTGCCCTATGTGTTGTAGTTTGGATCCAGGACCAACTACCCTGATTTTGGGTTGTGGTGACATCCTTGGCCTGGTCCTAGCATGGATAGTCTGGTGATCTTTGGAAACAGGTGAGTTTCCTAGCTCCGTGAAGGAGGAGGTGTTGACACCCCTGTTGAAGAAAGCTTCCTTGAACCCAGACTGCCATGCAAACTACAGACCAATCTCAAACCTCCCCTTTATGGGGAAGTTAATCGAGAAAGTAGTTGCCATACAGCCAGAGAATCATTTGACCATCCATAATATCTACAAGCCTCTCCAGTCCAGTTTTCGAAAGAGGCATTGTTCTGAGATGGCACTGGTTCGGGTGCTCAATGATCTCCTGATGGCTAGAGATCAGAAGAACTGCTCCATCTTGGTTCTTCTTGATCTCTCTTCAGGGTTTGACACTGTGGACCATGGGGTTCTGCTCAAACACTTGAGGTTCTTCTGTGGCCTGTCAGGTACGGTCCTCAGGTGGTTTTCATCTTTCCTCACCGGAAGAACTTAGAGGGTGGTGTCGGGGATTTATTCCTTTGACCCAGTTCCACTATCACGTGGGGTTCCTCAAGGATCAGTGTTGAACCCCATGTTGTTTGCAGTGTACATGCTACCCCTCAGAGACATTGTAAGAAGGTATGGGCTGTGGTTTCACTGCTATACTTATGATACCCAGCTGTACCTTTCCTTTGCACATGACCAGGATAGAGCTCTCTCAGTATTTAATAACTGCCTTGCAGAAATCCAGGCGTGGATGAGTTCAAGCTGGCTGAGGTTATATTCAGAAAAGACTGAGGTGCTGGTGGTGGACCTTGGTCACTGGATAGGGGAGCTGGGGTTGGCATCACTCTCTGGACTTTTTCTTGGGGGTCTACCACTCCTGACATCCTAACGGGTGTGAAACTTGGGGTTAATTTTTGATGAGGGACTGACACTGCGTTCACAGGTTGTCGGCTATCGTCAAATCCTCTTTTTACCATCTGAAGAACATCTCCAGAGTTAAGCATCTTGTTCCATTCAGTGACCTTCCCATGCTGATCCATGCCTTTGTGTCCTCATGCTTGGATTATTGCAATGCCCTATACCTAGGGCTTCCGAGGGTGGATATTCACCACTTGCAACTGATGCAGAACACTGCAGCCCAGTTATTGACAGGAACCTCTTGGTCCTGTCATATTTCTCTGGTGCTGCGTGAACTGCACTGGCTGCTGGTACAATGGTGAATCACCTTCAAAATTGGACTGATGACTTATAAAGCCCTACATGGACAGGGTCCAGACTATCTGAAAGAGCTCTTGGTCCCTTACTGCCCTGGGCGATTGCTCCGCTCGACTGATGAGGGGTTGCTAGAGGTTCCAAGGGTTTGTTTAAAATCTTCTGGGTCCCATGCATTTATGCACGCAGTCCCAACCCTTTGGAATTCTCTACCTCATCAGTTACATGAGTGCATGTCCATGGAGGGATTTAAACAGGCCCTAAAAACCTTTTTATGGATTCAAGCATTCGGGGAATAATTGGAATACTGTTTTACTGTTTTTTCTCCATTTTATAGTATTTATAATATTTGTGATTATACGTTGTAGCTGTTTAATTGTTTGTGAGGCACCTTGGCAATTGAAAGATGCCATATAAATAAAATTTGATTGATTGATTGATTGATTGTTACGAGTGTGCATAACAAAATTGCAATGAATAGTCATTACTTTGGCATTTTTACATATTGTGACCCCAAATTTCCAACACATCCTTCTTATGATGCCACCTCATGAATAAGTGAGGTGAACTTTTTCAAATCCTGCCCAAAAGGTGATTTTTGCCAAGCCATTGCAAAATCACCTTTTGGACAGGAGATACGTAATGACAGTCATATTGTTCATGAGATGGGATCCCCAAAAAGCCATGTTGAAAATTTAATGTAAAAAAGTCAAGAAATGGCTTAGTTATGCATCAAACTTGAAAACCCATTGAAATACTTTGAACCTCATTTAACTTAGTTTCTCATATTGCAGTTGCCGGTTCCAGCAGCAAAACGTGTCTTCCATCGGAGAGTGAATCTCTAACCTGGGACTGGTTCAGGTGAGTGAGCGTGTGTGGGGTGTACTGGGGTGTGTGGGGTGCTGGGTGCTGAGTGGGAGGTGGGGGTGGGGGGTCAAATCAGCGAGGGACAGTTTTCTTTTTTACAGGGAAAAAAATGGAGAAAATTTTTTTATAAATCAAAACATCCCAGAGGGAAGAAGACTTGCAGCTTGTAGCAGCTATTTCCCCCTTTATGAAACACAGAAACAGAATCTGTTGACAGGTAAGGACCTGATGGCCCACCTAGTCTTCCCTATTTTCCCTACCTATCCACCACCCCGTGGTGTGTTGACATTCTCCTTTTCTGTAGTTACAGGAGTTCATTATTGACATTCTCCTTTACTGTAATTATAGGAGTTCATTATCCACCTTTCCATACATCCTCTATGTACTTCTCTTTTCACCTGATTTCCTATAAGATCATACAACTTTTCATTAGGCAGTGGTGGACATAGTCCTCTCTGTTCAGCATCAGCCTGAATGGTTGTAGGAATTAGACGGTGAGGGGCTGCAAATGAGTTCCACTGCCCACCCACACACACACAGTGTCATCCTTCTATCAACATTGTACAGATTTTACCTACCCCTCAGTCAGCTGGGACTGTACATCAGTGCTGGTTGTTAAATGGTCATTGATTTTGCACTGCCCAGAGGTGGAAAAAGTGATGTATCTTATGCGCTCTACATGCATACTTCTCTGACTATGGATGAGTTTGAGATCGGGAATGTGATGGGTCTTATTCACATCATTGTGACCTCTGGGTATAGAGCAGGATTTGCCTTTGTCTGCTCTGTCACTTCCATGGACATGCTTTTTGGTACTGCCAGTATATCAATCAATCAATCAGTCTTTATTTTTATAGCAACTTTCAAAGCCAAGGCGCTGCACAAAATATAAATACAGTAAAACAATAATTAACATTTAAAATCAACTAATTCAAGTCATTCAGTTAATCCGGGAAGGCGAAAGAGGAAAGATATGTTTTTAACATCGATTTAAAAGTATTAATGGTCAGGCAGTATCTTAACCGACGAGGTAGAGAATTCCCCAGGGTCGGTGCTGCAAAAGAAAAAGCACGAGCTCCAGATATTCTTAGATGGACCCTGGGAATCTCCAGCAACTCTTCGTCGGTGGATCGGAGAGGGCGAGTGGGGGAGTAGGAAGTCAGAAGATCTTTGAGGTAGTCGGGTCCCTGTTCGTATAGGGCTTTAAAGGTAAGCAAGCCTACCTTATAGGTGATCCGCCACTGTACTGGTAGCCAGTGCAGTTCGCGCAGAACAGTCGTAACATGACTGGACCTAGAAGTAAAAGTCAATAACCTGACTGCAGCATTCTGCACTAGCCGCAAGCGATATATATCAACCCCAGATAGCCCCAGGCAGAGGGCATTGCAGTAGTCAAGACGGGTAGTAATGAATGCGTGGACAAATGGTGGAAGGTCGCCTGAGGGAATCAGGTATTTCACCCGGGCTATGTTCCTCAGATGATAAAATGAGGGCTCGATGACAGCTGACACCTGATACTTCAAGGTCAAGCCATCATCAAGAACAATGCCCAAGTTACGCACCCGATCGAAGGTGATGAGCTGGACACCATCAAGCCAAAGACCCGAATCGTGTCCAGCAGCAAGACCCACCCCCAGACAGCCTGGTTCCATGACCAGCACCTCAGTCTTATCTGGATTCAATCTCAGCCAACTCAAACTCATCCAGTCTTTAATCTCAGAAAGGCAATTATTTAGCACGGAGACAGCTTCAACCTGTCTGGGCACAAAGGACATGTACAGCTGAGTATCATCTGTGTAGCAGTGAAAACTCAAGCTGTATCACCTGAGGATGTCTCCTAAAGGCAGCATATATACTGCGAACAACATGGGCACCAATATGGAACCCTGTGGTACCCCGTAGGACAGGGGGTGGGCATCAGAGGAATAAATTCCAGTGACCACCCTCTGAGACCTGCCTGTCAGGAAAGATCGAAACCATCTGAGGACTGTGCCTGACAGTCCACAAAGAAACTGCAGGGTTTCTAAAAGCAACTCATGGTCCACAGTATCAAAGGCTTCTGAGAGATCGAGAAGGCCAAGATGGTACAAGCCTTTCGATCTCTCGCCACCAGGAGGTCATTTAATACCTGAATAAGTGCTGTCTCCATGCTATGTTTCTTCCTAAAACCAGACTGGAGAGCGTCATAGACATTGTGAGTTACCAGATGATTGTCAAGTTGCAACACAACCACCTTTTCAATAACCTTCCCCGCAAAGGGAAGGTTAGAGACAGGTCGGTAGTTAGCTGGATCGATGGGAACCATGGAGGGCTTTTTTAGGAGTGGTCAAATGACTGCCTCCTTCAAGGGATCTGGGAAGGTTCCCCTCTCCAAGGATCTCCATACAATTTCAGGTAGAATCGGGCAGATAACATCAACACATCCCACTAAAAGGGAGGTAGGGCCCGGATCCAAACTACAACAGGTTGGGCGCAAAGTCTGGATAATCTTCACAATGTCCGTGAATGCTGAAGTCCATCCAGACAGACTGGGCACTCACCACTTCCCATCGACCACCACAACCCCTCTTGGAGAGAGCCGGGCCGATTCCAGACCTGATACTGGCAACCTTATCTGTGAAGAATTGAGCTAACTCATCATACTTTGCTTGTGAAAATGTTCTTCCAGACTGTAGGCAGATTGGATTGCACAATCTGTCCACAGTACAAAAGAGTTGAGCAGGTTGGTTATGCGTAGCAGAAATCTCCCTGGACAGGAACTCTGCCTTCTTACGGGTGATTTCTGACTGATAGCTATTATAATGTTCCATCAATCTAAGCCTGTCAGCATCGAGGCCACATTTCCGCCATGCTCTCTCTACCCTACGACCACCCCGCCTCAACTCCTTCAAGGACCTATTATACCAAGCGGACCTAGGGCAAAGAGTGAGTGGTCGAACACAAACAGGAGCAATCAGGTCCAGGACATCCCCCACTACCTTATTATAGGGTAGAACAAGATCCCCAGGACTTGTGCTTTCACCCAGCAATCCCAATAGGTCCAGTACCACTGATAGACCATCGGGGATAACTCCCCTCAAAGGGCGGTATCGGACCATCTCCATAGGCATAGGTCCATTTGGGTGAGCCCCAAAACTGAACCTTATGGTGTGATGGTCAGACCAACTGACTGGTTCCACTCACAAATCAGTGATGTCCATCCCTAGTAGGAACAGCAGATCCAACAAGTGACATCCTATATGGGTAGAGGCGGTAACAACCTGTGTAAGGCCCAGCGTTATCATTAGCTGGAGGCGATTTTGACCAAATTGTGAGAGTTCGTCGTCAACCCAGGCATTGAAATCCAACTGAATTATCCATCTGGGGAACTTCAACACCATATCGGCAAGGAAGTCCGCCATCTCCTGCAGGAATAAACCCCCATCACCTGGTGGGCAGTAAATGAGGAGTATCCTGCAGCCTACGCCCTCACTGACTACACAATCAAAGGATCTGGTAGTTTCCACTGGTACATCCACAAGGCTCAGTTAGGTCTTTAAAAAGATGGCTACACCCCCACCACTACCATCCAACCTCGGACGGTGTATCACCGAAAACTTAGCCAGAACCGCAGAAGCCAATACTGGGCCTGCATTTTCATCCAGCCAGGTTTTGGTGAGGCACACCAGTTCCACCATTTCAACAAGATCAGCTATAATAGCCATCTTGTTTTTTATGGACCTAGCATTACATAACACCGGCCAGGTTGGATGGGATGCTGGGGAAGACCTTGACACCTGTCCAACATCTATTTCTGGGCCCTTGGATATGAGAACAAGACAGGGGTTACCCCTGTCTTGACACCATTTTACCCCCGGGTGTCTTCTGGTCTCCACCACCCCAATTCATCCCCCTCTTTCCTTCCCACCACCAGGCCCAGCCCTGCCCCTCTTCTTATGCCTCCTTCAGGACCTGTGTGAAGACATCCACCAAGCTAGGGAAGCACAAGGTCCTCTGGGCCTGTGCTTGCATCCCTCTATAGATGCACACATCCATCTGGCTTCTGAGGCACAGAGCCCTGTAGGGGGCTGTACTTCCATGCCTCCTGAAAAGCAATTTATGCACTTTATTTTAATTGCTTTTTGTTGGGCTCACTTCACAGGAAAAACTATATTAAGCGTTCCTCTTAACTGCCAGCAATTGATTGTATATGGGCAAAAATGTATTTTTTTTTACCCATAGGTCAGAATGTTTTTGTTGGTTTGCTCTGAAGTTTGCTGTAGTTCTAGTGGAAGACAGCATACATCTTTGGTGCATTTTTGATGATGATAAGACTTCCATTGTGGATTTGGTACCATGGTAAAGATTGGAGATAATTTTGGGGTGCACTGCATACCCCATGAATGTTTAGGGGGATTATATATTAGTGTTGTAGTACTCATCGACACTTTTTTTTTTATATATGTATACATTGTCCCTTAACTCCTATTATTGACTGACTTATGGCTTGTTGAAGTTGAAATATTATCCTATGGTAATTTTATTTTTTTAATTTTTGTGTTTTTGTATGGCCTCTGAATGTTTATGACAGTATCATGTGTTAGTGTTGCACTACCCACTGAGACCTTTTTTAATATATACTGTACATTTCTCTTTGATTTCACTTTGATTTTACTTTGAAATTCTGAAGCAGTAGAAGGCAATAGCCCATATGTGCTGTCTCATTCTAATAGAAGTAATAGTTAAAGGAATAGTGCCCAGGTAGATATTTGTCTAACCTCGACTTGAACGTATCAAAGTTCAGGCTATCAACCACCTCAGATGGTAGTCCATTTTAGATGTTGACTATTCTCTGTGTAAAGTATTTCTTACACTTCTTAGTTTTGAGTTTTGTGGACTGCACTTGCTTCTTGTGTCCTCTTAAATTATTTTGGGCTCTGAATTTGAGGTTCATTCTCTCCATAAGTCCTGTGCCATTGATAATTCTCTACATTAACAGAATGTTCCCTCTTTTTCGTCTTTTGACATACTAACATACTAAGATGCCAACAGAGTAGGCCTAAAGATCTATCGAGTCTGCTCGAGAATCAGCACCCGGTTAAGACACTGTTGCTGTCCCCACATAAGTCCCCTCAACCCCATGCCCCTCCTAATTTCACCTCCAGTTTTAGCCTTCCACAGCTTCACCCTGCCCTTATACCTGTCCCAGCCCCTCTTAAATCTCTCTACTGTATCAACAGCTACCATTTCTGCAGGCAGTGTATTCCATGCGTCCACCACCCTCTCTGTAATGTAGCACATCCTAGTCTCCCCCCTGAGCCTCCCGCCAGCCAATCTCATGGAATGCCCCCTTGTAGCCCCATCCTCCTTCAGCTGGAACACTTTATTTGGGCTGACCCTGTTTACTTCCTTTAGATATTTAAAGACTTCAGACATATCCCTCCATGTCCCTCCTCTCCTCCAAGGAATACATATTCAGCTCACCAAGCCTATCCTTATTTATTTATTTATTTATTTCATTCTAGAATTACAAGTACCTTTGAGCCAAGGCTCTTTTACAAAGGTTCTGTGTCAGTAAGAGACAATATACAGTACATTACAAGGTAAATGCAGTATACAGTACATTACAAGTTAAATGCAGTTTCAGATACAATATATAGCAAAGACACGACGTAAAGTGAGCATACACAATTTCTAAGTTAAAAAAAGGTAGGGTGGGGAGGGAGAGCAGAGGGAAACAAGAGGAACAGAGGGGGTATGAGCAGCCAGAGGCAGTTGTTGAACATAGAGAAGTGCTGTACAGTGGGGCTTTTGGGGGGAGGAGAGGGAAGGTGAGGGAGAGGAGGTGGTAAGTGCTGAGAAGATATTGCCAGAATAGATGAGGTGGAATGGGAAAGTTGGCTAAGAGTGGCAGTCACAGATGCTGGAAGCAGTGAGGTAACATTGGAGTCTTTTCTTGAAAAGGGCAAGTGACGGAGTGGAGGAGATCTCGGTGCTGAGTCTGTTCAGTCAGCCAGGGGCCCTGAAGGAAAAAGAACATTGACCCTGGGAGGTTCTGCGGTGGGGTATCTTCAGGGAGTTGGAACCCAGAGCCCCTTGTGTTACTGAAGTTATTATTAGCTCTAAGGAGAGACTGGACCCCCTGGATGGGCAAGACCCAAAGTTATTTTCCTAGCCATAGTGCACGTTAGGTATTTTAGGCGATTAGATAGTTAGAGCCAGCCTGTTTGTGCATATAGATCATACGTGTGGGTTAGTCGATGGGATCCTGTAGTAAGTCTACAAGCTTTATTGAGTGACGTAGAAATGCATTTGAGGGCGGTTGACGAAGCTGATCCATATATGATGAAGCCGTAGTCAATTATGGAGACAATGGAGCTTTGCACTGCAATACGTAGGGCAGCTGGGGTTAAGCAAGACCTGTGCCTGTAGAGAAGGTCGAGACATATGTCAGCAGCCTTAGCAACATTGTCAATGTGGGCACTATAAGAGGGGTTACTGTCTAGCGTGATCCCAAGGTATTTAAAGGTTTGGACCTGTTCGAGGGTAGATACAAGACGGTTAGTGATGTTCGGGGGGGTAGCCTGTTCTTACTGTGGGAGTTACTGAAAAGCATGGTCTTAGTTTTTTGTGGTTGAGAATGAGTCTCTGTTTGATGAACCAACTCTCCACAGCAGCAAAGCCTAGCTGGAGATTGATCCACATAGGATCTTTCCCCCAGGCCCTGTATCATCCTGGTTGCCCTCCTCTGGACCCTTTCCAGCAGTATTGTGGAGAGTATTTAGTTTGAGTATTCAATCACGCTAATCCTTTTATTGACCTTGTGGCCTATTTTTGTACCCTTTCCAGTTTATGACTGTCAGGACTACTTAATTCTCCCCAAAACTGAGAACCATAATCTAGGCACAGTGTTATAAAGGGATAGTCTCACATCATTTGCCTTATTCATGAAACTCTTATGAAGGGCATTCAACAAGTAATTTGTTTTTCTAAATACTTTGGAGCAGTGCCCTTGCCACTTGAAATTGTTTGTTATGATTACTCCTAGGTCTTTTTCTCTGGTTGTTTCCTCCAACCAATGAGTGAGAGGTTACTGTCTAGCATGATCCCAAGGTATTTAAAGGTTTGGACCTGTTCGAGGGTTTTATGTTAAATTCACCAATATTCTCATTCATAATCATTACCCTATGCACCTTACTTTATAAACTTGTATTTTGATAGACACTACCAAAATAATTATTCATCCCCTCTGCCATCTCTGTGCTATTATTATTTCCAATCTGTCCTTCTTTAACAGTCAGAAAGAACTGGAAGGGGACAGGATCAGTTGTGTTCCAGGACAGTAGCTGCTGCTTGTTGTTTTCACAGGGTTCTTGTGGATTTTACTTGGTAGAAGGTTAGTTCTTTTCTTTCTTACTTCTAAGGGGCTAGCAGGGTATTGTTTTGGGGGATGCTGGAGGTTTGAAAACTGATTTGGTGGCTGTAAGTGAGCTCATTTTGTGGATGTTTCACTGTGTAACAGGCTGCGCTGGTAGAGGCCTATTTCTTTTGATTTAAAACCTATTTGGTGGGATTTGCTTGGGCCTGGTTCTTTGGCTGCTGGGCTTGGAGGGGAGACAGGGCTGATACACTCTCTCTCGAGTCAGGTGTCTGCCCACTCGCCTCCTCCCCACCCTCCCTCCCAGAAGTCTGCTAATTTATAGGGAACACCTGCCCTGCAATTGAGTGAAAAGGCTGCAGGTACAGCTCATGTAGTTCTAGCCACTGGGGGTTGGATTTAAAGGCTGGGAGAGAGGAGCTTAGGGAGTTGTTCGCTTTCTTATAAGTTTAATGTGTTGTACTGCACCTAGTAACAGGGTTACTGGTGTACAGTGGACTGTCTCTAAGATTAGTGGGTGACCTGATTAGGCAGTAGGGTGTATCTTGGACTAGGGGGAACCTAGTGGCTCACCCAAGGAAACCTATTTGGAAGGGGATGGAACCACACGTCATTAGGGCCGCATCTTTGGGAGGGTGGTGGTGCACAGGGTGTGGAGCAGCCATGATACTGGACTGGGCTTGAAGTCTGGTGGTTGCCCAGTGTGCTACCAGCTGGCACAGCTTAGGGAGGAGGTTAAGGGACTAGAAAGCTGGGGAGGGGTGGTAAGGTTGGGGAAGGGGCTGAATCTCCCCACGGGGTTGCGTACCAAGCACCGGAGGTGAAGGCATCGGGAAAGGAGGCAGGAGAACACTAGGGGTCACATAGGACCCTGGCAGAGGGGGTCCAAAAGGACACTACCAGGAAGCAGGCAGGTAACTGGGGACCCTCACAAAGGAGGGACGGAGGACAACATTCTCAGGGAAGTAGGCAGATGGCCAGGGCTGGACAGAAGAAAGCAAGGCGGGAGGTGGATCAGACCTTACACTCAATAACCGCTCAATTCTCTTCTTCTGCTCGAGGATGAGGGGGGTGATGTAGCCACTGATAGGGGTGGTTAGAGATGGAAAGGGGGGGCAGGAGGCAGGGGCCAGATAGCAGGAAGAACAGGGGGGGACCTGGAATGCAGGAAATTGGGGGGAGCAGTGAATCACAGCGGGAGGGGCAGGGGGAAGAGGGAGGAAAGCGCAAGGAGAAGGACCAGTTGGGAGGAAAGGTAAATGAGAAGGACCAGAAGTACAAGGAGGATTCAGTAAAGGGAGCTGAGGGTTTAGGCCAGGGGAGCACGACAAGCAAGGAGGAACTAAATGGAGACAGGAAGGAAGGGAGAACGAGCCTGGCTAGTTTAGCAGATGGAGGAGAAGGACCAGTCACGAGCAGTGAGGGGGGAATTAGCAAGGTACAGAAGGATACTCAGGAGGAGGAGAGGCATAGGATTGAAGGGGAGGGGGTGGCCATGGTAAATAAGGAGGGGATGGCATGTGGCACCCAGATAGTGGGAGGAACAAGGAGCCGGCTGGATGGAGGGGCCGTAGAAAGGATGAGGGACATGGAAGGGGGAATGGAGGAAAGGAGCGGTCAGAGTGCTCCTGTTGGGGATTCTATGATCAGGGGTATCAAATGGATGGGGAGAAGCCTGCCAGTTAGAACAAGATGCTTCCTGGACTAACGGTGCACAGGGCTAAGCATGGCAAAGGATTGTGGGGGTTCCCCAGACATACTGGTCCACCTGGGTACAAATGACATTGAAGGAAATAGTGAGCTAGAGATACAGGCAAGATTCAGGGAGCTCGCCAGGGTCTGTCATGACATAGGATGCACAGTTTCCTTCTCAGAAATCCTGCCAGTGCCAAGGGCTAGTGGGGAACACAAAAGGAAGATTAGGGAGATAAACCAGGGGCTCAGGGAGTGGTGTGAGGCCAGAGGGTATGGGTTGATGGGGATTGGGGGAGACCTGGGAGGATAAGGAGCTGTATGCTAGAGATAGACTCCATCTCAATTTGGAGGAGGGAACTTTAAGTTGAAAATAGAGGGGTTCATTGGTGAAAAGTGGGTTTAAACTGTGAAGGGGAAGGGATGGGAGAAAAGGCTGTCAAGGGGGGTGCCGAAAAGGAGGGACTCTGTCTCCACCCCTGGGGACCAGGAGGATTGCAGGAAAAGGCTCGACTACAAAGTGCAGACCAGGGAAAACAGAATCCCATTGGAACACGAGCAGGGAAATGGAACTATAGAGAAAGGGTGGAAGGTAGTCCTGCTAAATGCCAGGAGCTTGGGCAATAAAGTGCCTGAGCTCCAGGCCATGCTAACTGAGGGAGCAGTGGATGTGGCAGCGGTCACTGAGACTTGGGCCACTGCAGGATATGACTGGGACCTGAACCTGGAGGGTTACACTATGTTCAGGAAGGTCAGGGGGGAGGGAAGGGGAAGAGGGGTAGCAATGATAGTCAAAAACTGCATTGGCATAGGGGGAGTAGAGGAGGCGGAGGGAACTGTGGAGGCGATTTGGGTCACCTTGATAACAAGGGGGGGCAAGAGAGTAAAAATAGGAGTGGTGTATAGACCCCCTGCCCTGGCAGAGGAGCTGGAGGACAGTCTGGTGGCAGATGTTGGGAGACACTGCAGACTGGGCAGAAGAACGGTGGTGGTGTTGAGGGACTTAAACATGCCAGGAACAGACTGGGAGACTATGACATCCGCTGTGACCAGGGAACAGAGGTTGTTGGATGTCTTTCAGGACACGTTCCTAACTCAGCAGGTGAGGGAACTAACCAGGGAGGCGCGGGTACTGGATGTGGTCCTGGCAGACAGTGACCAGACTGGGGGTCTGGAGGTAAGGAACCCATTGGCGGGGAGTGACCATGCCACGGTCTGGTTCTGCCTGGACCTAGGAGGGGTAGAAGGCTGCACAAAGACAGAAGTAACTGACTTCAGGGGGGCGGATTTTAAGGAAATGGGAAGGATCCTTAAGGAGCATTTGGATGGGATTGGGTCAGACATGGATGCTGATAGTAGGTGGGAAATCATCAGGAGAGGGGTTCAGGATGCTACCAGCACCTGTGCAAGAGTAAGACGAAAATGCGGTAGGGCCCAAAAACCCTGCTGGTGGACCAGGGAGGTCCAGGAGGTGGTGCAGAGAAAGAAGGCAGCCTATAAGCAATTCAAAGTGCTCAAGGAGTGAAAGGGATCGAGGGGAGTACGAGCTGATGGCTAGAAGAGCCACTAGGGTGGTGAGGGCGGCTAAGGCAAGGAAGGAGCAGAACCTGGCCAGGTAAATTAGGAGAGGGAACAAGGGGTTCTTTAGGTACATTGGGGAAAAACGAAGGGTGAAGGGGCAGATTAGCAGGATTAAATCAGGGGAGAGATGGGCACAAGACCCGGGGGGAGCAGGCTGAGGTACTAAATGAGTACTTCACCTCAGTTTTCACCAAGGAAAATGGGGGTGCTGCATCATACGTGGGAGGAGAAAGAGATAATGAGGAGGGGGGGACCCTTACCGATCGGCGGGTCTGGGGAGAGAGGAGGCATCACTGGCAGGTGGGGGGAGGGCTAAGCAGGGAGAAGAGGTACCGGAAGTGAAAATCACAGCAGAGAGAGTGAGAGAAGCCCTCAGCTCCCTTAAGACAGAGAAAGCACTGGGGCCAGATAAATTACATCCCAGAGTGCTGAAGGAACTTGCAGATGTCCTGGCGGAGCTTTTCACCATCTCTCTGAGGACAGGGTGGGTGCCCCAAGACTGGGAGGTGGTACATATAGTGCCTATCCAAAAGGGGGGATCAAGGGAGGTGGCAGGGAACTACAGGCCTGTCAGCCTGACATCGGCGGTGGGCAAGGTGATGGAGGGCATTGTCAAGGAGAGGCTAGGGGGAGACCTGGATAAGTCAGGGTGCCTGGACGATAGGCAGCATGGATTCATCCCGGGGAAATCATGTCAAACAAACCTGGTGGAGTTCTATGACTGGGTGACTAGTGCCTTGGACCTGGGTAGACCGTGGACGTCCTCTTTCTAGACTTCTGCAAGGCATTTGACTCTGTTCCTCACATGGGCCTGTTGGATAAGCTGGGAGAAATGGGGGTGGGGAACCAGATGATCAGATGGATAGGCAATTGGCTCCAGGACCGGACCCAGAGGGTCGAGTTGGCGGATAGTCTCATCCCCAAGGAGGGTCATTAGTGGGGTCCCACAGGATCAGTCCTTGGGCCCTTCTGTTCAACGCCTACGCTCTGACATAAGGACAGGAATCAGGAGGAGATGAGTCTCTTATGGATGACTCAAACTGGGGGCTGTGGTGGATGGGGAGGAGGAGGGTGGCCCACAGGGGACCTGGAGGCTCTGGAAAGATGGTCTAGAAAGTGGAAGCTGAGGTTCAATGCAGGGAAATGCAAGGTACTCCACCTGGGGGCCAGAAACCCAGGCCAAGTGTACACCCTGGTGGGGGGAAATGCTACAAGTCTCAATGGCTGAGAGGGACCTGGGGGTGGTGGTGGATGTCAAGATGAACAACTCTGAGGCTTGTAGGAGGGCAGCAGCCAAGGCCAACAGGATGCTGGGATGCTTTGCTAGGGGGATCACCTCCAGCAGGAGGGAAGTGATACTCCCTCTGTATAACTGCTTGGTGAGGCCGCACCTTGAGTGCTGTATGCAGTTTTAAAGGCCACACTTAAAGAGGGACATTAACCTCCTGGAGAGGGTCCAGAGGAGGGCAACCAAAATAATTTGGCGCTTGGGGGACAGGACCTATGAGGAGAGGCTCGAAGAGCTAAATATGTACACATTGGAAGAGAGAAGGGACCGGGGGGACATGATAGAGGTCTTCAGGTACATGAAGAGGGTAAATAGGGGAGGAAAGTCAGGGTGCTTCAAGGAAGGAGGAGGGGCCACTAGAGGGCATGGCTGGAAGCTGGAGGGGGAAGATTCAGAGGAGAAAGGAGGAGGTGCTACTTCACTGAGAGGGTGGTGGAGCTTGGAATGCACTGCCTAGGGGGCTGGTGGAGGCAGAGACAGTGGAGGGGTTCAAGAGGGAGTGGGACAGGTACAGGGGAAGGGTTCTGGAAGCAAAATCCAATGCAGCAAGAATATCCGGAACTGGGAAGGGAGAAGCCATAGAAGGCGAGGGGGACAGCAGGGTAAGCACCCAGGGTGGGGGCTGACCAAACGAGCAGACACGAAAGACCGTTAGGCCTATTCTGCTGGCATTTTAGTATGTTAGTAAGTAAGAAATACTTGTATTTTGAGTTAATCTTACCAAAATGCATCACCTTACATTTATTTATGTTAAATGGCATGCCCCATTTTTGTGACCAGCCTATCTAGATCTGCCTGCAGGGCCTCAAGGTATTCTACTGTATCAACCCTTCCCCTAAGTTTGGTATCGTCTGCAAATGATCCATTATCCAAGTTATTACTAATATTTTCATAGTATCACAATAAATAAGTTGTGCAGGACGTCTCACTTGTGAATCCATGTTGTTGCTTGCCTATCAGTTTTAACTGTTTAATCTCTAGATTTAACATACTTTGATTAGGCTCAATATTATTTTACCCAATATACTAGTTAGACTAATTGGTCTATAGTTCTGGGGGTCCCATTTTGGACCTTTCTTGTAGATTGGAACTACTGTGGCCACTTTTTAATCTCTGGGTACCTTTGAATTCCTTATAGATTTATTGAAGTTGTATGTTAATGGTTATGATATTTCTGTAGCAGTTTCCCTTAATAACCTTGGTCCCATGCTATCTGGTCCTGGCAATCTGGTTGTATGTAGGGTGTGGAGTTTGTCCAAAACAGCTTTTATGTTAAATTCACCAATATTCTCATTCATAATCATTACCCTATGCACCTTACTTTATAAACTTGTATTTTGATAGACACTACCAAAATAATTATTCATCCCCTCTGCCATCTCTGTGCTATTATTTATTTCCAATCTGTCCTTCTTTAAGGGTCCCACTGTTTGTGTTCTATTCCTGAATGAGTTTATATAGCTGTACAGCATCTTTGGGTTGGATTTACTGGTAGCCAATCTTTCCTCCAGCATTTTCTTGGATCTCCTTATTTTTTTTTTACATGCACTTACAAGTTAGTTTATATATTTTTATGTTATCATCTGTGGGGGTGTTTTGCATGGTTTTATAATATCCTTTTTTTCTGGATATTAGTTTTCTGATTTCTGGTATTTAGCCAAGGAGGTACCTTCCCCTTTTTATTATAAAATCTTTTAATAGGAATAAACCTTTTCTGTAAGTCTTGGATTTTTTTCTTTTATCATGGTCCATACTTGGTCTGTGCTCTACCCTTACATTGCACTTTCCAGTCCCATTCCTGTATGTTATGTCTTATTTGCTCATAATTAGCCTTATTATAGTTATATACTTCTACTACCTTACTTTTATAAGTAATGCACCTATCAGATTTACATAGGACCATGTTACGATCACTGTTTGATAAAGGGGTTAGATATTTCATAACTACAATTATCAGTGAAGTTAGTGAGTACTAGGTTGAGTGCATTGTCACCCCTTGCAGGTTTATGTATATGCTGGATAAAACTGCATTCATCAATTATTTCTAGGAATGTATTCCCTGTAATGGTGCTGGCTGAATTATCCATCCATCCATCCATCCATTTATCCAACCTACCTCATCAAATCTGGAGCTCCAATTCACACTCCATGTTCAAGAATGCTCTGTTCTCTCACCTAAATGCACCTGACTCCTGCAACTGCACTTGACCCTTGCAATTGCACTTGATACCTTAACTAGTATGCCTTATTGAATTCTGACCTGAATTTTCTTGTACCAATTTTTTCTATTATTGTATCCTACAATCTGCTCTGTCCAATTGCGTATCCCTACATGGATAGTATAATCTCTGCTCTGTTCTGTTGCTTATCCCTGCATGGATACTTGTATACTATTTCTTGCTATTGTTCTATTGTGGTTTTTGTAATCTGTACTCTCCCCGGTCATGCCTAAAAATAAGCAGGTCTTTGCCTAATACATGTACCCAGTTACCAAAAGCAAATCAATGAATCAATCTCTGACATGTTAAATTTTCCCACCACTAAAGTGTCATTTGTCCTACAAACATTGTGAAACATTTCCACATATAATATGAGAAGTTCCATATTTTTAATGTTAGGTGGAATGTAACTGTTGCCTATCACCAACTGCCTACCCATGAACTTCCTTGCTGTGATCCGTACATCTCTCATCATTTGGGTTCCACTCCACTGGTTCTAATAATTCTTTACAATAAATTGCCATGCCACCACCCTTCTTATTCTCTCTTTGTCTACTGAAGAGTTGGTAGCCCTCTATGTTTCTACTCCAGTCTTCTGCATTACCCCACAATGTCTCCATTACTGCAGTCCTGTCCAGGTTTAAGTCTCGTGCCCTAATTCTAAATTCATCCACTTTATTCTCCAGACTTCTTGTGTTTAATATCATAATTGACAAGTCCTTCCCTGTTCATATTCCATGTGTTTTTCTCAGTGGCTAAACTGATGCTCCTACTGCTGCAGTACACAACTCAACACCCCCAGATTTTAGTTTAAAGGTCTTTTCATTATGTTATTCAGTCTTTGTGCCATTACAAGTGACCCCTTTCTGTTCAAGTGCAACCAGTCTTTTGCATAAAATGTATCTTTTCCCCAGAAGTACTCCCAGTTTTTTCAATAAAAGGAAATCTTCCTTGTATGTTCAGTCATCTGATTATTTATTTAATTCAAGTATCTCCTCTTTTTTCTTATAAGAATATCTAGGTGCCGGTAGTACTTCAGAAAAGACAACACTACAGCTCACTGCTTTTACTCTATGCCCCAGTTCTCTAAAAGCATCCTTAATGGGTTCTAATGGTTTATTGTAAATATCATTAATACCTATATGTATAGCAATTGTTTTATTTCCATCCTTAGTGTGTCTTCATACACCTTCCAAGTTTTTTATTATGTCTTATGTATTTGCTCCTGGTAAACAGGTCACCATATTTTGTTTTTTATTATCTTTGCATATCACCCTATCAGTGTACTTAATTATTGAATCTCCTACCAGGATATTTTGTTTTGTTGAATGTTTTCTTATTTCTTGGTTTGGTTCTGTATGTTCCAAGGGGGCATGCCAGTTTTCAACTAGTATCTCAAATGTCTGGTGATCTGATGTGCAAATATTTGCCCTTCTACCCTTCTTTATTTTGGTGGGCTGTACTGTAGCTCACTCATCATCCTGTGGCTCTTACACTTCCTCCTCCTCTCTCATTGTTTTCCCTGTGGTTGTAGAATCACAGTTACTTGTGTCCATGCCCTCCTTGTGCAACTGAGTGATACACTCTTCCATTCCCTCATTATCAAGTGATGTGCTAGGACTGCATTCCAATAGCATAGTATCAACATTCAATTCTAAATCTCTGAGCTCCCTTAGTTTATACATTTCTCTTTTTTAGGTCAGTAATCTCTGTCTCTAAGTGTTGTAATTTCCTGCAGTTGGGGCAGTTCTCAGTATGTTGTTGTAGATTGTTCTCCCGTACCTCCTCTGGATAGTGTTTACACTTAATGCAGAGCCAACCTGTGTTCCTGTTTTTTAACTCAATGAGTAACCTGAACCTATCATTGGCTCCCATTTACAGTTTTAGTCCAATAGCTCTTGGAGCTTTTAATTGCTACAACCCCACTTTACTTGACTTGCTGCAGCTAGTTCACAACTTCCTATCCCTCTCAAATACAATCAGTGTTGACAAACCTTATAACTTCTAGCTTAAAAATGGTGCTAACATTAAGCAACCCACCACTATTGACAGCTACACCCCCACTTTCTTTGGCTAGTTTCAGCCTGATCACAGCTCTCCCATCCCTCTTAAAACACTGTGTGTTAGCACAAAGCACTGTACCTTTCTAGAGTAGAAGCGGAGCTACTGCCAAATAATCACCACAGTCTAAATTTATCCTGCAATACTTCATTTAGTTTGTTTTTTGAGTCCTTTTATTTGTAGTTGGCTGTACATCCATAGGTTTGTGATTTATAACCCATCAACTTTTGACAAACTTCATTAGGGGAGATGCCATAATAATAATGGAAAATCAGCTCAATAATACCACTTTAGGATCCTTTCAACTGTTAATAATGTGAACATGCCTAAGGATTTGCACAAATTACCTGCCCCCACTGCTCCATCTGTCCCCACTGGACATGCTAGACACATGCATAGTCCACATGCGCTTACCCATGTGCACTTGCCCCACTCGCTGTGGGTCTGCTATTTGGGCAGTTCAACCCATAAGTGGGGTCCTTGAATCAAATGAACTCCCTGTTATGAAACACTCACAAACAGTAATTAAAAGTATTAAAATCCAAGTGGAATTCACCCAGTGCTCTTAAAACAAGCTTACTCTGCCTTGCAGATGTAGTTAAAATTAGTCCAATATAGCACCCTGTCCTTTATAACGAGTTGTAGTTTTTGTAGTCCTATGAGTAGCAGAATGACTATAATCACCACCACCTTTTGGTTTGGTTACCAGGCAATGGCTCCCACTTTGTGTGAAGCAGCTATCCAAAACAGCGTACTGAGCATGCTCAGAACTGAAATGTCAAATCCTTATAACTCTGTTATGGATTAATATTTTTTCACTGAACAAGTAAAAGGCACAATTCCGGAGCAAGCTCTTTCTACTCTGAAACCTTCAGACCCAAATTCTAAACCTTCTGGGTGCCAGGATATGATGAAAAGCAGCACCCCCCCAGTTTTATTTTTACCTTTTTTCACTTTCTGCATCTGCATCTGCACATCTGACCAGAATGAAACTTGGCACATCCAGAAACCTTGCCCTGAGACTGCACATGCAAAGTTTCATGCAAACCTGATGAATAGGGGTAAAGTTATTCAATTACAAAGTTAGGGGTTTAACATTAAACAGCCAACTCAGCCCTAACTATAGTGGTGCTATAATATGTGCATTATAGGGGTGCCGTAGTGCCCCTATCGTTAGGTTTGAGTTGGCTGTTCAATGTTAAACCCCAATTTTTGCACCATTATAACTCTGGAATCAATTGACAAAACAGCACAAAATTTGGCATGCACAGTCAGGCTGCCAGACTTGAGGACATGAAAAGTTTTGTGATGGCATCTTGTACAGGTTTTAAGATACAGAGCTCAAAAAAATAGAAAAAAAACTATACTTAACATTGTGCATTATTTGCTCTCGCCTATAGCCTAGACTGTGTAGAATTTTTTCATGAAACTTTCAGGTATGAGGGAGCCTGTGCCAAGGATGGGCCTTTCAAACATTTGGTGAAAAAATATTATACCATTTTAGAGTTATAAAGATTTTTGTGTTAATGTTCAAATTTGACCTGTAAAAAAAAAACCTTTCGCAAGTGCTTATTTTCACAATTTACCTCTCGTACTGAAAAAAAAAAAAACACCAGTCACGATGGCTGCCATTTTTACAATTCACAAACATTGAAAATATATTCAGTTAATCTATTTTTAAAAAACAAATGCCTGAACCTAGCTAAACAGAGTTTGTTTAGCTAGATCCTGGTGTTTGTTTTTAAAAACCAATTGCCAGAAATGTGGTTACTTGGCACCCCAAAATCCAGGGTGTCCAGCTTAACAAGAGGAGCCATTCATCTTCATTCTCTGTATGAGAACAGCAGGACTTTCTTGAGTTCTGCAGCCACAGCTGAAGTGCTGATGAAGGTTGCAGTGAGAAGAGTGAGTCACCAGTCCCCTGTTCTGCCTGTCTCCATCTCTATCTATCTATCTATCTATCTATCTATCTATCTATCTATCTATCTATCTATCTATCTATCTATCTATCTATCTATCCATCTGTTTTATTAAGTGGATTGTGGTGCCCACCCCTGGTACCAATTCTTTCTTCCCCTTCCCCTCCAGGTTTCCCACCCGTGCTTTCAAATCCTATTTTTTTTAATATATCAGAGAACTGGGGAGACCAACCCTGGTACTGCTTCTCTGGACCTCTCTACCCTGCAGGTCACCCAACCCCATTTCTATACAGTGCTCTGACACTGAGCTACTCAATCCCCCATGTCAAACTTTAACATGAGATAAATAAAAACATCCCTCTGTGACTTTTTGGAACCTGCTAAAAAGAAAGCAGCCCCTCACCATACTGACAAGGCCACCCCAACCTCCCACTCAGCACCTACCACCTCACATCCCCTCACCCACATTCCCTCACTCATCTGAATATGTCCCATGGCATACAGAAGGTCCACAATCCAGTCGAAGACACTGTGGTAGAACTGTGGTCTACCTGTTGGAATGCAAGGGTGGAGGAATGACTTTCCTATCTTTCTGTTTTTTTTCTAATCTGTAAATCTGTTGTGCAACAATGTTTTCCTACACTTTTCTGTCCTGCTTTCTAACACTGGCATAGGTTTGCCACCTATGACAGCTTTCTCTCTATTCTTTCTAAACATTTTTCTGACTTCCTTTATTCACTTTCTTAAATCCATCCCTCACCATGACATCCCAAAGCAGTGCAACCAGAACAGAAAGCACCAAGAAATATATATATTTTGAATAAAGACCAGCATGCTAGCCTGCTATTTATAAAACAGAGAGAGTGCTTTAAAATGCATACATAAAATGCCTTGCTGTACCTTTAAGAAAGGAAGAAGGTCCAAGGTGTCCAGCCATGATGGCAAATGTTTCAAGCTATGTTCAAGTACTTTATAATATATAATGTGTGCTCATAGAATAAAAAATATGTTGAAAGTGCGAGGTGCCTATATAAATAGAAACTAAGATACTTACAGTACATATATAAAAATGCTGAGATTTGATTAAACTGGCTATAAAGAAATAGAGACTTGAATTAATTTGAACTGTACTGGTATAATAAAATGTATGGGGAACTGTACAGTAATTACCAGACAGAAGGGACTTTAGTTCTTGAAGAACTGCAGATACTTGTTTGAATGTTCAACTGGTATGCCCTTCTGCAAGTATAAGTATTCCCCATTTGACCCTTTATGTAAATCCTATGATTTTTATGCTCTGTTGTAAAATTGCTGCATTTCCTGACTGAAGAAGGAACATCTATCACGGAGCGGCTTTTCACTTTTACTTTCATTGCTTCCCATTGCTCTGTGACTTGGTCAAAAGCTGTTGACTTCCCTGGCATATATAAATGAAGCACAACAAAGTAAAGAAAGAAAGAGGGTCCTAACTAAAGGAGAGAGGTATGTCAATGAGTGGAGAGAGAGAGATTAAATAAATAAAATAGGAGTGCACTCGCTCCCCGCTCTCCCTCTCCTTCAAAAATGCTGTAGCGCAGTTCTAGCAGAGTGGCTACAACTTTTACTTTCTAACAAAAAGCTGCTCTGCTATAAAATATGTGAGCAAGCCCCTAGGACTGTGAAAAAGGGAAAGAGACATCCCTAGGGTACTGATGCGTACCACTGCTGTCCTCAGTGAATAAAACAGAAAATAGAGGGCTGATAGAAAATAAAACTGTTACCTTAAAATATAGTTTTAAAAGAGACACTGCCTGTCTGAGCAGACATACTGAGCCCCTCACAGTGAGCCCGCTAAACATTTTTAGGGGTTCAACAACACATGAATAAATGTTATAAAATGGCGAAAAGGTTAAGAAGCACTAGTAATAAAATCCTGACAAACCCACAGGAGAGTTGCTCCTGACTGGATTCTATAGGGTGACAGCAGCTCCTAGTGGTCTATATTTATGCAGAAATGTGTTGAAAATCATAGCGTCATACTGGCCAATGGGAGGAGCTTAACTTAATATGGGTACTTATATATATAACTGTAATAAAACTGGCCAGGGCTATGTTATTTGTGTTGTTTTCTAAAGATTAAAGTCTTTCTACAACCATTTATATTTGTATAAGCATGGTTGTGAGCCTTAGAGAGCAATGAAATGTTTAATTGAGAAAAGGAGGCAGGATTACAGCTAAGTGGGAGGGGTATAGAAACCCTCAAGATACAGACATGATTAGATTAGCTTAATGTTAGTCTCACTTGCTTGAGGCTATGGCAAGGAGAGGACCTGTGAGCTGAATAGGTACTGGACAAAATTGCAGCAGAAAAGCTGAAGTAGTGTGTTGAAACTTGAATGAAGGTGATCTGGAAATAGCATTGTGCTATTGTTTATTTTATTTTCTTGCTGAATTTATTATTTTTATTTATTACTTTTCTACTTTTTATAAGAAATTAAAATCACACTGTGGGATGTTGTACTGTATATACTGTTTCAAGAGTTATCCTTACCCATAACCCTGCAACAGATATGACTTGCTGGTGGAACTGGTGAGTGCAATATGAGAAAGTAAGGTAAGTGTAATTCAGTGTATTTGAATGGGGTTTTCAGCTTTTATGCATAACTTTGTCATTTTTGCATATTTTGAGCCCAGATTTTCAACATGACCTTTTTGGGACTCCACTTCATAAACAATGGTGGTGTAATCATGCAAATCAGGCCTGAAAAGGTGTTTTCACAGTCACTTGACAAAATCCCCTTTCAGGTAGGATTTCAGTTTTTACCACTTTTGTTCATGAGGTGAGGTCATGAAAAGGCTATGTTGAAAATCTGGGGTAAAAATATTTAAAATGGCAAAGTTATGAGTGTATGTTGACAGTTTGCAACACACACTCATAATCACCTCATGAATGTGACAACTGTCATTTTTCAAATGCTAGCCAGAATGTGTTTTTGCACCTGTGGCATAGAATAACATTGCCACTGCATGAAATCACTTTTTGGGTGGGTTTTGAAAATGTTCTTCTCCCCTGTTGATGAGGTGGGGTCATAAGAAGGCTACTTTGAAAATTTGGGGTACAGATATGACAAAACAACAAAGTTATGAGCGTATGTTGAAAAGTTTGTAACGCACACTCATGACTTTGGTAATTTTAAATATTTTGATCCCAAATTTTCAACATAGCCATTTTTCACATCACATCTTGAACATGAAAGCTGTCATTTTTCAAAACTTAGCTGAAATGTGTTTTCATACCTGTGCCACAGAATGACATTTCAGCTGAGATTTGAAAAATGTCACCTACTGGGTTTTTGAGGTACAGTATGTTCACATCGAAGCTATGTTGAAAATTTGGGGTTAAACTATTTCAAAAATAACACTCTTATAAATGTACTTTGACATTTTCTTATGCACATTGATAACGCAGGTAATTGTTGGCATCCAATTCTGCATTGAAGGGCAGGGTCAGCACAGCCCTGCACTTCCGTCGGTGGACAGAGTCTTGCCTAGGTGCATGGCCAAGATGATTGTGTGTGTCTGCATCTACTCATGCATGGACCTGTTTGAATGCGGATACTATTCCACTGTCTCAAAAAGAATGGAAATTCTTTGCAAAAAAACTTTGTTAATACACCAGTTAGGGTAACTTAACCTTTGGGTTGTCAGCCCTAACTCCTCCCCCCCACCACTTCCTTGGCAGCAAAAGGAAAAAAAAATTAAGGTTTTAGGTCTCCAGAGTCTTTGTGAATCAGTGGTGGGGTCTTCATTGGTGTTGTCATCCCTAATGCTCACCCCTCCCCCAGCCTATAGTCTCCAATCCGAAGCACAAGGTACAGCTCCAAGCCACTGACTCATAGTGATGCACTCTTCAGAGGTAGAGAAGTATGTCTCATCACATACTACCAGCAGAATTTGTTGTAGTTTTCTTCACACAGGGCCTAGTGTGAAGAAAGATCATGTCTGACATTGTTTGCTCACAGAATGGGGTGAGCATTTGGGTAGACAACCCCAAAGAAGACCCCACCGCTGATTCACCAAGACTCCTGAGACCCAGAACCCTAATTTCTTTTCCTTTTGCTGCTTGGGGGTGTATGAGTGGGGAGCTAGGGCTGGAAACCCCAACACCACATTTCCCTACTTTTGTGGCATTAAGGTACCCTCACTGGTGAATCAACAAAGTTATTTGCAAATAATATATATAATAGTATTAATATAAAACTGTATTGACCAAAAATAGTCATGTTGATGTGACTACATACTTCCATTTAAAAAAAGTACCTAGCCCTAACAGTTTAAAGTTATTCCCTTTTGAAGAAATTACTGTAGTAGGTATATCCTTGAAACCATTTGGGTGAGGAATTTAGGATGTTTTTAGCAAAATTCATCAGTGCAATACAGATATGTTATATTGATACAGTTTTAATGTATTGAAATAGTATCAATATATTTAGAAACATTGTAAACATTAATAATATTTTAATATATGATACATGAAAACTGTGCTGCCATAAATTATTCATGTTGCCCTGATGTCAAGCTGGTGTTTTAAAAAAAACAGTAAATTCTTAGTCCTACTGGTTCCAAAGTTAGCCCTTTCTAAAGATAATTTCTTTGAAAGGATAAAACTTAGAACTGCTAGGGCTAGGTAATCAATTAGCTTTTTAATTGAAAACATGAACATTCAGTACTCACTCGCTTTGTAACCCTGAGCAAGTCATTAAACCTCCCTGTCCTTAGCCTATCTACTGTTTCTCTTTACCTTTGTGCTGTTTGATTCTACCTGTACATCTAACAGCAGCAACACTCTCACCCCTCCTTCTCCTGGATTGAGGACAGGAGAATCAGATGATACTGGTAATGTTCTGTAAAGGAGGATCACACAGCATTTTTCTAATTGTAATGAATCTCTAATTTATTTGTTTTTCTTTACTTGGGCCAGTTAATAAAGACAATTGATCCTTTTGAACCAGGCCTCAACAAATATCATTTGCATGCAGGAATTGTATGCAGGCATAATCTGATGATAAAGCCACTAGAAAATGCATTTTTGCTTAATTATGTATTTTATATAGAGGGTTTCCTCATGAATAGCCCTGATATATAGCGGAGCCAGCCACAATGCAACACAGTAACTTGCAGTAAATGACATGCCATAAACTATTGCAGTAGTAAACAGCTTAAATGCCAATGAATTACACTGTTCCCTGTAGCATACTGCAGCATTTTGTGATTTACTGCTGTGTTACTGCATTGCTTTCTGGCTGGCATCACCGTACCTTCTAGATACCCTGTATAGTATACAAATAGATGTACTCTTAGCATTCATACCTGAATCCACCTTATGGAGTGTAAGGAAAATTTCCCCAAATCTGTTTGCTTTTGCTCAGGTTAGACCATCACACAGGCCTGCCTCTGTTGGACACCTCCTCTCCCCTCATTAAGAATAAGGATCTCATAAGCAGTAACCTGTCAACGTGTCCACATACCGACCTAGGTTTAATTGACATGGTCTGACAATGAGGCACAGATCTGACTTCCTGTTTTAGAGGTTTGTCAACTTAAATCTAGTGCTTGAATCCAGTGAGTTGTTGCACTGGTTTCCATTCCTGGGTTAGACCTTTCTGTTGCTCTTCAGGACTTGCTTGTAATCAGCTGGTGTAAAGACATATTATACCAACATATGAATATATGAAAGAGCCAGCATAAGAAGGCCAAAATTGTCTATCGAGTCTGCTCGTTAGTAATGCAGTGTCCCTGGTTTACACCACTGACCCTGCCCCCTTTCCCCTGTCAACCCTTCCTTCATGACACTCCCCCATGGTCCCATGAGTTTCCATTATGCCTATTCCAGGCACTCTTAAAGCCTACCACCATCTTTGCTGAGACTACCTCTTCTGATAGTGCATTCCATTAGTCCACCACCCTCTTCATGAAAAATGTTTCTTAACATCTCCTAAGCCCCTCCCAGCAACTTCAAACTGTGCCCCCTTGTGGATCTGTTGTGACTCAGCTTGAAGAGACCTTCACTATCCACTCTATTTACTCCCTTCAGGTAGTTAAAGGTCACTATCATATCCCCTCTCTCTCTCTCTCCTCTCTCCTCCTCTCCTCTCCTCTCCTCTCCTCTCTTCTCCTCTCCTTCAGGAAGTACATTCTCAGGGCTTTCAGTTTCTCTCTGACAGACTTCCACTGCTGTCCCCCCATCATCTTGGTTGCCCTCCTTTGGACCTTCTCTAACGAGCTGATGTCCCTCTTATGATATGGATTCCAGCACCTTACCCCCATATTCTAAATGTGGTCTCATCAGTGACCTATACAGGGGCATTATGATCTCACTCCAGCTACTGCTGAATCCCCTGGCTATACCCCCCAACATCCTGTTTACCTTCACTGCTGCCTTCTTGCATTGCATGCAGTGTTTCAGGTCACTGGTGATCACCACTGCCAGATATTTTTTTCTTCCTCTGATGCTGTTAC
Source organism: Neoceratodus forsteri (assembly GCA_016271365.2). Lineage (NCBI taxonomy): Eukaryota > Metazoa > Chordata > Ceratodontiformes > Ceratodontidae > Neoceratodus > Neoceratodus forsteri. The sequence continues at coordinate 1,634,906,591 of CM057456.1, read as the reverse complement.
CTGGATTCCCTCCCCCCCCAAGTAATACTCAGTCCTAGGATTTCTAGCCCCAGTGTGCATCATCTGATTCACAGAAAAGTTTGAGTAGACTCTTCAAATGGGGGGAAATAGAAGGGTGAGAAGGTCTTGCAATGTAGAAAATTGTGTCAGAAAGTGAAGATGTTACCTATACATACTGTACGCATACAAGGGTCATGGAGTCTCTTTGCCCAAATTTGTTTGGATTTCTGAAAGCATACTTCATACACAAGCCTCTTAAAACCAGACTATTGCTCTTGGGTGTATGGCAATCAGTTTTGACAATCTTAAAAAAATAAAGTAAAAGTGGTCAGATTCAGGCTGTTTTGTAGTTTTCACAAAAGACTTCAACATCATTAAGGGAAAAAACCTGAACCTGCCTGAATGCAAATGAAAAAAAAAATCCTCATTCCTGCAAATATTGTCTTAGCCATTAGTTAAATCTGACAAAAGGAACGTTTTTCATTGTTAGCTGGCAGTGAGAAGTCAGAGGAAGAATTCCATTCCCCAAGTGCTCTGAATCAATGCACTGGGTTTTGTTTGGCACTATTCAGATGCCATGGACCGTGGTAACAAAGAAAGCTTTCAGCTTGCCTGGCCATTAAGGCCTGCTGAAAGCACTGAGCTGGACTGGTAGAAGAGTTTAGGTATAGCCTTGGGAGACAAGCTGTGTGTTTTCTGTTCTTGTTTATTTTATATAGTGCAAGGCACTGGAGAGTTTGAAAGGGGAGAACCAAGCAAATTATACCTTTCCTGAATAAACAATTCATAACTGCCACTTCCAACCCCAGCTTCCTCTGCCAGAGTAGAAGAGGAGGCTGGGCTGACAGAGGGGAAAGTCTGAAGAAAAATGTGTTTAACCCTTTCAGAGGTAGAATAGTTCATGCTTCAATAATTGTTTTTCATCCACTTTTAGTTAGGCTAGATTAAAATCTACATTCTAACTTGATAACAAAAAAAAGTTTCCTAATCAGTTTCATATTTTATCACAAACTCTGTAGCTGTTTGCTGCAAATTAGTTCTCATGGGCAAGAAATAGTTTGTTTCTCAAGAACCTTTAAACATTTTTTGTATTTTCTTTGCTATAAAATACCAATGAGGGTTACACAGTAAGGCTGGGCCAACTCTCTAACATCAAGTTAATGAGTTACAGCAAAATTTGGAATGATGTCAAATCTGCACAGAACAAAAACTAACAAGATTACTGGACATACAGAACTCCATGTGGAAGGGCTGGACAAGATGAACCCTGAGCCACATCTGTCTCTACCATACTATATTACTACAGTATGTTTCTGACTTACTAGATGTACTCTGCTTCCTTGTGTATATTGAGAAGCTCCTTAAATTTGGGAGCCATAAAGCAAAGCAAGTGGTTGCTTAATCTTCAAGGCTGGATTTTGCAGCCTGCAAGGGTGCAATATGGTTAAGTCTGAGCACAATGTCTACACAAATACGGTGTGTGTGTGTTTTGTGAGTGTGTGTGTGTGTGTGTGTGTGTGTGTGTGTGTGTGTGTGTGTGTGTGTGACTTCCTAACAAAATGTCATTTTGGATGTGGATCAAAGTCTTGCAAAATGCTTCTCAGGGGCAATGGAGAGGGAGGGATGTAAGTTTAAATAAATAAAGACAGCTTTGCTTTATAAAACAAAACCCTTGTCCCCTCCCCAAAGCAAACATGCCACAGGCTGCTATTCAGATTTAAACTATACATATGCTTAAGTGCCCCTATCTCCAGCAAGAGGACGGGGCTGACCAAATGCATCTTTCTTTGCACAAAATAGTAATGGGAAAATGTTTCAAGACATGCATGCAAGGTCTCAGTATTAGACATCCCAGTTCACAGACACTGTGCTGAGGAAATCCTCATAAAATGAGAGGCTGTGCATTAAAGGTAGAGGGAATAAGTTTAGGTACTTTGCTCATACACTGATTTAGGTGTGTTGCTCGCACACTAAGCAGATGTATGTATCCAAGCAGTTCTTTTAAAAATTAAGGGTGAATCTGTGTGTGGAAAAATATAGGGTCAGATTGTATAAAACTGTGTCTGGTCTTTCATGGTTGTGACACTAGCTCCAGCTCCAGCTCAGTCCTGTTCAGTCTTTGAGTCAGAGTCCTTGAGGAGTTTCTAATCATGTCATACATTGGAAGCGAAGGTTGTGATTTATGACTGAGTACTGAATGCTGAAAGATTTTCCTGCAGGTGGCCATATTTTTTAGACACAGTCATTCATTCACCTCCATCAGTCCATCATGTCAGTGCTACAGCAAAACAAGGGCCATACCTACAGCCCTTTGATGGAAGATTTGAAGGGCTTAGCCCATGATTCGGACTGGACAGTGGACGATTCTTGCCATGCCCCTCTCCAAGCAATACTTAAACCATGCATATTCAAGCATATCCTGGACACTCAGATTTCGTGTGGCTATCTCTCTCAATCCCACCCATACCTTTCTGCAGCCACGCAGCTGCTCTCACTGCATCCCTGTCCTTCACCTCTACATCACCACTGGTTCATTTATGCTCTTGCTCTTCTTGTGCTTCTCTACTTGGAGTGCAGAAAATCATCAGGAATGAGTTTCAGTGTTGACAAGTACACTGTCTTGCATGTGGGAATTAATAACCCAAGAATTACATACTTTTCTGGAGGGCAAAAAAAAATACCAGGTAAAAACACCGAAAGGGACCTGGGAGTTACAGCAGATAAAGAACTGAGTCATACCAAGCAATGCAAGGCTATAATGAGTAGGGCAAACAGATTATTATATAACTACAAGTGTACACTAATACTGCAAGTAGAGATAAAGAAATAAGAAGGCATATGTATAGAACATACATTAGTCTACAGCTTGATTATGCATCCCAATTTCTGGGCACCATTTCTGAGGGGAGATATAGGTAGGGTTGAGAAAGTGCAAATACGATTCAATAAATCAGCATCAGGCCTAGAAAAAATGTCATATAAGGAAAGGTTAGAAAAGTTAAACAAGTTCAGTTTGGAAAGATGGGGAATCAAAGGTGTTCTCCTCTATTAATTGACATTATAAGGGACAGCGATTGCATGGCATGTCTGAATTTGCAATTTAAGGTACACAGCCAATCTTTAAGCGATCATAATGGACATCTTAAGAGAAATTGTTTTAGAATGGGTATAGCAGGGAACAGAACATTCTTTTTCACAGAGGGAGTGGTCAATATTTGGAATTCGTTGAAATCAAAAAAAGCCACATGCAAAAACAAGGCATTGTTCAAAGCTACTCTGGATAGACAATGAGTATTACCACTGAGCAGTGATGGGGGTAGTATCAATGGGTCATATGGTCATCTTCTATCCCTATAGATCTTAATATGACCTTAAGGAGCACATGGAGTTTAAAAACAACTGAGACTACTGATGAAAACCTATGGATAGCCTTATTGAAAGAAGCACTCCTTTGATTATTTCAGCACCAAATATTTTAAAGCAGGTTCAAAACAGGGGAAAAGGCACCTTACAAAACAGGAGAAAAATGGCACTCTGAAATAAAAAAGGTACTATAGATATTGATACAATATTTTAAACATAATGTGCAGTGCCGGCATATAGTGTTGCTTTAAGTTCTATGTATTGCAGCAGCAGAGCAAAGTGTGTGCTTTCAGACATGATGTGAAACACTTGCAGGTATTCTGGGGGCATTTGCTTGTGCATGTAGCAATGATAACTGTTGGTACTGTATCTCTTGCGCATGGCCCAACTAAACCAGTTGAGCTAGTGGTATGGACAAGGTGGTGCTGAGTTATGTTGCAAATGGAGAGGGTTCTCCAATAACTGGCTAATCAGCAATCCAGATGTGGTCATATTGCATGATAAACCCCCTTCCTATGATGCCTACAAGAACATAGCACCTGAGGTATCAGTTCTAAAAGCATTTGCTATATGGATGTACAATTGTTTTAAAGAAGTATCTGCCCTTTAAATAAAGAGATTAGGCAACATTTTCAAAACAGAAGACAGACCCAAAACCCTGCTGCTAATTTTAAAAGATCCTTCTGTTTATAGCCACAAGGTCATGATTTGCAGTAAGAAATTAACACAAATGTGATTTGTATATTTTTTTCTGCAATTGCATCTTTTCTGGGTGTGAAATCCCAATGCAATTACAGTTTGGATTAATTTCACTGTTAAAAAGAACAACTGGTGGACTGACTCCATGGCAATGAGTGGTGGAGTACTGCTCTAATACACTGGTGACCTGAGTTCACATCCTGAGCCATAGGTGCCAGAAGCTGAGGCCAACAGAGAGGGCTAAGCATCAGTCCGGATGCCGTCCTCCTGGGGGTAGGTGCTGAGATGCACCATACAGGGGCAGCACCTGGAGACCACATGTTGCTGGGCTCCTCCCATCAGGCCTGTGACATGCGTGCATGCCTGAAGAGAGCATAGTGGGACTCCAACGGGGGAGAAAATCCTCCCAGGTTGGCAGCAGAGTGATGCTGCTGGTCCAATCATGGCCCATGCCCTCTGAGCACACAAAATGGCTGTCCCCTCCCCTGTGGCCAATGGTCAACCCAAGATGGTCCATTCTAACCCCAACTATGCCAAGCTCCATGGCAGGTATGAGAAACCCTGCTTGGAGGGTGTGGAGGTTAAGCTAAAAACTGACAGCCTGACTAATGACAGTGGTGGTGTCTGGATGAGAAGGTGGCTCCTGTCAAGTGTCGAGAGACTCTGGATGAGAATCAATGTAAAGGACCTCAGCTCCTGAAGTGAACACACTGCTGGGGACACAATAAAGAGACCACATAAAAAAAAGCAGGCTAATTGGATGTATCCTTTCACAAATCTTGCTCTTTCTCATTACATTGTAATAATTGTCTTTGGGGCCCTTTTTGTAAATCTGGTGCTATAACTAAATGAGGCAATCCCCTATGAATTTTTAAAAAAGTAAACAAAAAATAATACTGTAATAAAGCACTTCAGGTTGTGTGATCATATCACTGTTAGATAACAATATGCACTTTACATAGTGGTGACGGACACACTCAAGTCTTGTACTGTATCTCCCAATCCACCATATACACAGAAGTACTGTATGGTGCTAGCTTGTGCTATTACCACACCCCAGTGTCTCTTACAATTGCTAAGAATTTGTGTAAAGAGGGAGTCATCATCAAGACCTGAAACAGTTCAGTAACCGGTAATTCTACTTTAGGAGGTGGAGTTCAAGTAGATTTATTGCTAGGACAAATATTCATGAATTAGCTTTTCTTATTTATAAAGGGTTTGAAAGTGAGGTCACTACCTGCCAACAGCCAGTAAGTGTATGAGGCATGCTGAAACTTTAACCGCAGTAACAGTTTTCGGTGAACTGTTTCCATATTACTCATTTGTTTTTGTAGCCACAGCACAATCATCGATTTAGTCATAGAGGTGTCCTGTCCAAGAGAGAAAGCAAGCCAGAGATCAGGAAATATGGCCAGATGGTACAATGAATGGCCCAGTTCTGAACAGAACTGAATTTGCTCAGTTAAGCTTTTTGTGCTGCTTCCTTAGGTTGTGTAGTAGGATTACAGATTGGTGGTGGTGGTGGTGGGGGGCGGTGACTGCCTGCCCAGAATTTTAGGGACATCTTCACAATTTATAACTTTTGAAAACTCTGGTAACTTACTTAAAATAATTGACAAGGAGAGCATACTGAGCTAAATACTGGATTGTTTTTAGATGCACCCTGGTGGAAGGGAGTTGGGTGCATAAACAGCAAAAGTACCCTTGAGAGCAAACTTACATATATATAATGAGCTTGTGACTACAACATAAGTAAGCAATTGAGATATTGTAAGTGTAAGAGCAGGAGAGGGGATATATACAGACATGAGTAGTGGATCACAGAGGAGTATGTGTAGAGAAGAGGGGTGGGAGCAGGGGAGGGGGGCTAGACCATAGATGGTAGAAGCTGTAGGAGAAGGCAGCCTGTGTGATGAGGTCCTAGGACAGGGAATAGAGAGAGACTGAAAGTCTGAGTTTTTAAGAGAGTAGAAAGAGGAATGGGGTGCAGGTGAGAAGAGATTTAAAGTAGCACTAAGAGCTCCATGCCCAAGTGTGGGGCTGGTCCTAATTTGTACTTTGTGTGCAAAAATTATTTTTTTTTTAACTCATGGTTTATTGTTATATAGTAGATTGTATCAAACTAATTTTGTTTACTTCCAGGCTGATATTTTCTGTAACTACAAATCCCAGAGTCCCTTGCATATGACAGCAGGGCTGGGCTGCAGAAGTGGGAGATTCAATGGCCTGCAGTGCATGTCAGAGTTTATATAAGCTCTGATCTTTTGTTTGATGGTCCTACTGTCCTCTGGGGCTAAGTACACAGAGAACTATACTTAGCCAAGGAAAACAACGGGACTAGAAAACATCTGATCAAAGCTTATAAAAGCTGCAACATGCACTGCAGGCTATTACATCTCCCACTGCTGCAGTTCTGCTCTGATGTCAGCTGTAGGGGATTCTGGGATTTGTAGCTACAGAATATGATAGCCTGAAAGTAAACAAAATTAGTCAGATACAATCTAGTAAAAAATAAACAAAAGAAAAAATGGTTTGCACAAGTGTAAATGGACAAGTTCCCCCACACCCCACACTTGGGTGTAGGGACCTTGTGCTGACTGTTGCCCCTTAAGAGTTGCAGGAGAAGGAACCAAACCATAATTTAGAACTAAGGAATTCACAGTGAGAGATGCATCTAGTGTACCTATAAGAGAGACTCTGTAGAGAAGGAGAAATATAAAGAACAGGATCAGTAGCAGTGCCAGTGACTCAGCAGGTTGCACACTCGCCTCTGAGGCTGGAAGATCGTAAAGGTTATGGGTTCTAACCCCATCACAGGCACTTGAGGTAAATCCCAATACTGACACTGTGGTGCAGCATGGTGGGGAGGTGCTGCACTCCTGAGGTGTTGTCTTTTGGATGAGACATTAAACTGAGGTCCCGTCTGCCTATCCTGGTGGTTGTTTGGGTGGACGTTAACGATCCCATGGCACTTCTTGAAAACTTATCCAAAACAGTAGGGGAATTTCCCCGGTGTAGTGGCCAAATTTCCCCATTCACTAAAAAAATACCACCAACAGCTTAATCTGGTTCAATTTCAGTTGGTTACCATCTGTATACCCCCCCTCCAGTTGCCCCTGAAAAAGGGACTTTTAGTCTCAGTGGGCCTACCCGGTCAACAAAATTCAATACACAAATAAGTGGTAGTTGTAGGGAGGGCACTCAAGAGTAACGAAACAGATTGGGGGGCGGTCAGTCTGGCCAGGGTGAATTTGAAGGCAGCACTGTAAACCACATCCTTGTAATCAAATGTCACGAGAATCCACTTGAGCAATAAGGCATACCAGGGCCTGTGTCATGCTGGGATAATGTCTAGGGGTGGGTGGTCACGAAAAGGTCTTGACTCTTATTATCAGGACCAAAATCAATGTCAGAGTCCTGGTAAGTTCTGATTGGTCCTGATTGGCATCAGAACCTTAAGGCAATTAACTGTAATACCTGACAACAATCACAAAAGTGCTACCAAAAAAAGACAACGTTTTCTTACCTGAGCTTGTCTGCCAGTGTTTCTGACTCCATTCTGTGTGCTTCTCTGCTGGCTACAGAGTATCCACTTGTGTTTCTTACCCTCTGTGTAAGCAGGTAAGCAGGGGGCATAGTGTCACTTTCCCATTCTGCCTCAGTAATTATGCATCCACCCCCTCACATCTGATGTCAACCTCCCCCCAATATGCAGAGCACCTCAGATTCCCACCCTACTATCTGCTGACACCCACACTTCCCCAGCATTTTGACCCCTGCCCCTTCATCTGCCATCAGCCACGCTGTCCAAATATGCAGACACCTGCCCCTTCATCTGCTTGTAACCACCCTGCCCTAATGAATACCCCATCCTATCTCCCAACAGTTTATATCCACCATGCCCCAGAATTAATATTTTACCACTCTGTCCAAGAATGAATACCTCTATCCATCACCTGTCCCAGTACCAAATACTTGGCCCATCTCCCACCATCTAGTAATACACACCCTGTCCCAATATTAATATCACTGCCCCATCCTCCTATCTGTGGTAACCACCCTGTTCCAGAATAAATACCCTAACCCCTCCTTCCATCTGCTGAAGCCCATCTTGTCTCAGAATGAAAATCCTGTTCCCTCCTTTCATCTGCTGATACCTATTCACCCTGTTCCAAAATAAAACAAATACCCCCTCCCATCTGCTAATTCTCACCCACCCTATCGAAGAAGAATAAAATGAATGTCCCACCTCTTGTCATCAGTTGATACCCACCTAGCCATTCTCAGAAAAAAATGAATACCCCCTTCCCCTCCCATGTGCTGATACCCACTGCGCTACACACATTGTATGATTTCCACCATTGTCTATCTCACTGTCACTACCACTGCACTGCCTTGTGATGCCCTGATCAAAATACCAGCCGGCACATTACTCAAACAAGGTCTTTCTCTAGTTCTGTGCTTTGCATGCTTCTGTCATGCTTTTACTTGCCTTTAAGTTCCTTGAGGCCAACTGCTCCGGCCCTCCCTTTCTCATACTACAAGCATGTACACTTGAATCACTGAATGATGGAGCATGCAACTGCAAGCAGCAGGCAGGAAGAAAAAAATAAAATCTTCTTTGTGTTGTTGTGGGATCCAGGGGGATGGGAGGTGTTTGGCAGATGGGAGAGGGGATTGATGTTTTTCTTTTTAATAAATGGAAGTGATTTTTGCATAGCATAGAAACATATAAACATACTATTGGTTGGCAAAATAGACCACTTGGCCCACCCAGTCTGCCCTTTTTATTTTCTGCCTAGTCTGTTCTTGCAGACCCAAACTGGCCTTCGGTGACCCTCCCCCACCCTTTTCATTCACTATTATTCCCCTATGTCTACCCCATGCATGTTTGTAACCCCACCCCCGACAGTTTTTGCCCTACTACCTCTTGTGGCTGGCTGTTCCAGGTGTTTACCAGTCTTTCACTGGAGTAGAATTTCCTTGCATCCCTCTTAAATTCCTCCTCTTTTAGCTTTGTTTAATGTCCTCTTGTTCTGATGCACTTTTTCATTTGATACAGGCTCCCCACCTGCACCCCATTCACTTTTGTAATGTACTGGTATAGTACATCTCCATCATGTCATCACTCTCCCTCTCCTCCAGGGTGTACATACAGAGATCCCTTAGTCTCTCATGCTACGGTTTCTCATGCAACCCATGCACTAGTTTAGTTGCCTCTTCAGGACTGTCTGAACCCTCTCCCAGTCTTTTCAGAGATGTAGTCTCCAGAACTGTATACGATATTCAAGGAGTGGCCTCACTAGTGATCTTTACCATGGCAATATCACCTTTCTCCTCCTGCTTGTGATACTGCTCCTCATGCACCCTATCATTTTGCTTTCCTGCCAACTGCCTTATTACACTGACCTGCAAATTTGAAGTCATCAGATATTATATTCCCTAGGCCCCTTTCCTTCTTATTGACTAACAATACTCACCCCCCCCCACTCACACACACATTTAATACTCAGCTCCAGGGTTTCTGTGACCCAGGTGCATGGTTGCACACTTTTTGGCATTTATGCCCAGCTGCTATACCCTTGACCACTCCTGACATTTCCTAGATCCCTTCGCATTTTATCCACCCCCTTCTGAGTATCCACCCTGTTGCAAATCTTGGTGCTGTCTGCAAAAATGCATACCTTCCCTTCACGCTCTTCTATAGTGTCACTTATGTTGAACAGAATGGGCCCCAATAATGAAACCTGTGGCAATCCACTGGTCACTCTTACCTGCTTGCAGAGTGGTGTCATGCAGATGAAAGAATCAAGCCACTCTGTGATAGGAGTGGCTCACTCCTTTCAACTGTACAAAGTTTCTACCCTGTAAGTAGAGAACACTGTCATGATTAGCCATGCTGAACACTGGCCTGCCACAGTCAAGCCTCCTGCAGCCAGAGCTGCATTGGACCTGACAATGACACACCTCTGGAACATCTGAAATCCATTATTTTAACAATATATTTATTTTATTTATTTATTTAGGAAATCAGAATTACAACCCTTTGAGTCATAGAGTCATTTCCAAAGGCTCCACATCAGAATAAAACATAGACATTCATACAGTACATACATAGAATAAATGTGGGTAAGCAATCATACCGAGTATAAGTACAACGAGCACTGGTTAACGCCTATACATTTGGTAGCTAAAACAGGGCACAGCTATCAATATATTTACCTAATGAGCGGTTGAGACCTATTCAACTGGTAGCTAAAGCAATGCATGATATGAATTGGTAGTAAGCCACCTCAGGGAGGCCTTGTCTTATACCTAAAACAATGCATTCGTAATCCAGTGCAACTATGTCGTAACCAAGGGAGGTGAGGAGCCTGTAGGCTAGAAATAGTGAGGGCTCTCCACTGCCAGCCCAAGGGCGGGTGCATGGCCTAGCAGTGTGGTGCAGGATCCACAGGTTACCGGTTACACTGGCTTTGACGTGAGGAGAGGATGTGGGCCCTTAAGGCAGTTTTAAAAGGACCTAGATTGGTGATTGATGTGATAGCCAGTGGGAGGGCATTGTACCAGGATGGAGCTCTAAGGGGGAAGGATCGCTGGGCCAGGGTTGTCCTAACCCTAGGCACCTTCTAGATAGTTTTTGGGGCAGCCCGTGTGGATGCTGAGATGGTGGCTGCCTGAGGAGAACCCATGACACCTATTGGGGTTAAACCCAGGTGGATTTTTTTGGTGAAGAGACAGGTCTGGTATAATAGTCTTTCCTCAAGGGAGAGGATATTGGTGAGCGCATATAGGGTGCAGGTATGTGTATTTCTGCCTGTACCAGAGAGGAGCCAGCAGGCCTTATTGATGAGTACTTGTATTTGATGAAGCGCTGTAGGGTTGGCGGCAGCAAAGATTGTGAGGCCATCTTCCACCAGCACTAAGACTGAGGAGGTAATGGCTAGGTGAAGTGCTTCAGGTGGCAGACAGTCTTTATGTCTATACAGGAGACCAATGGGGGTGTTGGTAGTGGAGGTGATGATTTTTATATGTTCATAGAATGAGAGGGAAGAGTCAAATGTAATATCTAGATACTTATACTTTTGGACCTGTTCCAGTGGGATGAGAGAGGCAGAGAGTATTTCCAGGGGGAAATCTTTGATCTGTTTTGGAGGTGGGCATACAGCATTGTCTTAGTTTTTTTAATGTTGATCACCAATCTGTGTTCAGCAAACCAATGTTCAATCTGAGAGAAGGAGTTTTGTAAGGTATGCTGGAGCAAGAGAAGGTCAGGATGTGTGGCATAAAGAACAGCGTCATCCACGTAGAGGAGAAGGTTGCCAGGGCTGGATTTAGGCATGGCATTGAGGTAGATGCTGAATAACAGGGGACCCAGGATAGATCCCTGGGGAACTCCTGAGTGCACAGGTGGCATAGTAGATATGGTATTATTAATTTTAACACATTGGGTTCTAGATGAAAGCTAGCTGGAGAACCATGAGAGTAGACAATGAGAGACCCCAATTTGTTGTAATATGTTAAGGAGGGGGTGAGAAACCGTGTTGAAGGCCTTTGAGAGATCTATAAACATGGCCCTGCGAGGTGCCCCTTGTCAAGTGTGGAGTGCACAGAGTTAGTGAATTCTGTGAGGCGGTCATAGTGCTATGACCAGCTCTGAAACAATGCTGCTCCCTACATAAGAGGTTGTGTGTGAGGAGGTAGTAAGTGAGCTGATTGGCCATGACCTTTTCAAGGGCTTTAGAGAGTGGGGGGGAACTGAGATGGGCCTGTAGTTGTTTGGGAGGGAGCTGTCACTACATTTTGATATTGGTGTTATCACTGCCATTTTCCATGAGGTTGGGAACTGGCCCAGGTTCAGGGACAGATATAGAAGGATCGTGACTGGGGAGATACCTGGATCTAGCACAAGGTATAGGATACGCATATCGAAGGTGTCTTTGCAGTAATTAGAGCTCTGTAGGGCTTTGGACAGGTAGGCTTTCACTTCTGTATAGGTAATTACTCTGAGTTTGAAGGGGGGGTGGAGGAGCCTCAGGTGGTGGGGTGGGGTAGGCTGAATTGGATCAAAAAAGTTGCTAGGGAGGACCGAGCTGAGGTCTGAGAAAGTGGAGTTGAGGCAGTTAGCCATGTGAAGTGTGTCTGTGGTGGTAGTACCATTAACACAAAGTTGTGAGGGGAGGGAGAGCGGGATTTACCATTAAGCTCCTTGATGTTATCCTAGAACTTCCTTGTGCTACCCCAAGAGGTGGCTCGGGTGGTTCTGTAGTGCTCCACCTTGGCCTTGCAGATTGCCCAGGTACACTTATTGCTGGCAGCATTATAGGCTGGCCTACTGCTTAGCAAACAGGAGGCAGTGGCACGATGCCAGAGGCTGTCATACATTTTGAACTGTTGCAGAAGTTCTGGGGTGATCCAGGGGGCACAACGTTTCTTAGTGGTCACTTAGATGGTCGGTGCAAAAGCATCACAGGCGGTATTAATGGTTGTGGTGAAGTAGTGCAATACATCATCTGTGTGATGGGCTTGGGAAATAGGGGACCAGTCCCAGTTAATTAGATATTGTTTGAGATTAGTTATGCCTCCTGGGCATAGTCGATGATGAAAGGTGATATTTGGTGGTGGTTTAGGTAGTTGACAGGACCAGCTGAAGATTGTTTTTTTTGTTTTTTTTTCCAATTGTTTAACCAGGTGAGACACACTAAGCTGATAGCTTGTTTACAGGTGCAACCTGGGAGCACAGGGAAGTTAAGTGACTTGCTCAGGGCCACACAGTATGCAAGTGGGGGCTGTGGGATTCAAACCCAGGTCTCCAGATTTGCAGCTCAAAGTCTTAAACCACTGCGCTATACTGCCTCCAAAGATGATTGGGGAGTGATCACTTGAGGCATTGGGTAGGACACCCAGGTAGGTAATATGGTGGGGACGATTAGTGAGCAGGAAATCTAGTAGGGCATAGGTTCCATTAGTGGGGCTGGCCCTGGTAGACTGGGATACCAGTTAGGTAATTTCTAATGCAGTAAATATCTTTGGCGTGTGTTGATGAGTTCACCAGCCAGTTTACGTTGAGATTCCCAAATAGGATTTGTTCCATTTTGTGGGGGTGGCTGGCTAGGTAGTCAGACAGCACTTTACAGGCAGGGGATTGGCTGTTTGGGTGGGATGTAGGCAACTGAGAGAGTAAGAGGAGCATGGTTTGGGTCAGGGGATAGTTTTATTGAGAGGGATTTGGCACCATGGTCTAGGGAGGGCGCAATCAGGGCTTGGTAATGCAGTGAGCCATTTACATAGAGGCGCAGCCACCGCCTCTCTTGGTGTTATGATCAAGTCTAATGAGAGAGTAGCCAGGAATAGAGACAAATGAGTCTGGGGTCTTGGCTGACAGATAGGGTTCTGTTAAAGCCAGAATGTCTGGTTGGTGCTGTGCCGTCCAGCATTGCAGAGGTGCCATTTGTTTAGGCAGGCTGCAGATATTCATAGTGGCCATTCGAAGCCCCATGGGTGACTGCAGTTGAGGGGTGCTGCTGGGCCAGGATTGGGGGGAACATTGCCAGATAGTAGAAGAAGCAAGTGGAAGATCCTGACAAGGGCCATGAATTGGTGGTGTTTTGCTGGGTAGCGGTAGCTGGCAAGCTTAGAAGTTGATGAGCAGGGAATGGGCAGTTGTGTGAGGGCTGGGATGACCAGGTGGAGCAACAGACATGGAGGGCTCAAGACACAGAGAGAGATGGGGGGAGGGGTAGAGGAGAGGAGTGCGGGGGGGCTATGGGGAGAGACAGGGTGACAGAGAGGCTATGGGGGTGTGGTGCTCCCCCAGCAGCAAAGGTGTGTACATACCATGGCAACTAGGGGTTTGTTGCTGAGCAGGGTTAACGTGGTTAGCAACAGTAGTATGGTTAGTTTGTGTAGGTGAGTGTTGTGAGGGAGTACAGTGGTGATAGATATGACCATAGGCAGGTATGAGTGAGTCTTGCTGATACCTAGCATTGTGGCAGACACAGTGGCACAGTGGTATGGTTGCTGCCTTTGGAACGAAAAGTACCTGGTTTGAATCCCGGTTTGGATGCCACGTTGTATGCCTAGTGATAGCCTGGGAGACTGAGCAAGGGACACTACAGAGAGGGTTGAAAGGCAGAGAATTTAGGTATGAATGACACAGGACAGAAGTGTTAGAGGCGAGCAGTGGGAAGAGGATTGCAACCTCCACATCTTGTTGCCCTCTAGTGGCTTTACAGTATAATCTGCAAATGGAAAAGTAGACACGTTAAAAAAAAAAAAAAAAGACATTCAGCACTGAGTATTAAAACAGACCAGATATCAGAGGCAATACTGGATTAGGAGAAAAAAAGGTTAAATAAACTGGCCGATGGCAGTGACATAGTCCAGTCAGAAGCAATTTGGAAGTGCCTAGCAGGATGAGGAACCAAACAAGGAGCTTGTGTTCCATGGACAGCCAATCAGAGCTGTTCCAAGATAAAGGCAATTGCTTGATATGTGCAAGAAAACATAATGAGGATATATATATATATATATATATATATATATATCTATACAATGAGAAGGTATAACAAAGCAGCAACAAGACACAACGAGGTATGGGTTGTAGCCTGATAGAGCATACCCCAGGTGCGTTATAGCGCCGAGTACCTTTAGCACCTGGGAAGTGCTTTTATCAGGCCATAACCCACACCTCAAAGTGTCTTATTGAGCTTATAAAATCTGCCCCCCTGTAAAGAAGTTAATTTAAAAATATGCATAAAAAGTGTACATAAAACAGTAAAAGAAATATGCCCATATTAGTAGAAAAAGGAAAAAAGTTGTCCTTGCCATTGGCTTGGAATGCAGCTGTTTAATTAACAGTCAGTATAAAGGCTGGTGTCTGTCTGTGTGTCTACTCCTCACAACTCAGCTAAACACACCAACATACAAAATGTTGAAGAATATGCCTATTTTCATATTTTCCTCCCTTTACATTTTCTAGGTTTCTGTACAACTGCCCACGTAGTCTCACTTACAGGGAATGGGAGTGAGCAACATGGGCTGCTGTCAGATGTTTCTTGTGCCCCTGATGCCAAGATTCAAAAATGATTTTTTTGGCATTTTTTTTTAATGTTTCCTCTTTTATATCATTATGTTTACTTTCAGAGCCTCGCTTGAGTATGTGCGAACGTATCTGTTTGCAGTTGCCGTAGATAAGCATTTCCTCATTTGCGGTTTTGAAGTTGGTGCCGTTGAAGCCAGGCCTTTGATGGGGCGGGACAGGACAAGTGGAAACAGTGGAGATCAAATACAGCAAGTGACACAACCTGATCGGATGACATATGTGGTTAGTGTTTTCCTTATATGTTAAATGACGTAAGCAGGAGCAGGTGTATGATTTGAAAGCTGCATGTGGTGGCGGGGGAATCAGTTGTTTCCTCGTGGTCCGGTTTCTGTGATGGATTTACTGCAGTGTTGTGAGTGTTCGAATGTTGCTGAAAACGGCTTGGGTAGCGCGGGCTCACTGATTTATGCGTGTGGCACGGCTATTGGCAGACATGTAGTGCAGGTTGCCAGAATAACAGTCTATAAGAACACGGCTCTGGCAACCTGTGCACCAATCAGAGCACTAGAAATGTTTTCACCATTTTATAAAGCACTGTGACACATACCCAGTATACCATAGCCAGAGTTTGGATCTGCCTGAGTCTGAAGGACATTGTGACATATGGGGTGGGGGTGTTTTTGTTGAATTTGTCCGCCCATCCCTAATAATGTCAAACCTCAAGTGTGTTGTGAGGTACTCTTTCAACCACCTGAGAAGTGATGTTATCCCAGCACTACACTCCCTAAAGTTCCTTAGTGTGATTATGTAATGGATCCATTTACGTGTTTATAGTAATCGGTAGACTGGCATGTGGGCACTAGTTTCACCTGTGAGGATGGGTTGGGGTAACATCACAGGTGAAACTGCTCTACAGCAATCAGCTTTCATCATTTTCATATCCATTTTATAATTCACAACAATCTTATGGTGAACAGGGAGGGGGAATACAGCTTTGCTCTGATACAGAGAACCAAACTTTGGTTAAAGTCTTTTGTTAATTGCATCTCTGTGGCAGGAAAAATGCAGGTGATGATCTAGTCATATCCCCAGATATTTAAAGGTGGAATATTCCTCCAGTATGGAACCTGCCAGGGTGAAAACTCTGGTAGTTTTGATTTTGGCCAGTCATTGTCTGGTATCAAAGGTCATGGAACTGTTTTATTTGAAATTGATGGTGAATAGGTGTGGTGAGGGTGATGTAGTTAGAAATTCCAATATGCAGGGGGTGTAGTTTGACCTTGGTAAAAGATGACCACCTAAACCTTCAGCTCTGAGATACCCCTAATACTATCCAGCATAATCCAACAATTCTAGTGTACAGTTCTACAACAAAAACACCAAATATTTTGCATCAGATTTCCCTCTCTCAAATTATTGCAGTTAATTGCTGAAAAAGTCAGTTTCTTACCTTTGAGTGTCACATTAAGGTATGTCTGATCAGCTCCAATTTCAGTCCTTTCAGGTGACTTAAATAGGGTTGCCACCTTTGGATGAGATGAAAACCGAATACTAAACCACACCCCCAAACTCCACCCCTAACTCCGCCCTTTTTATGACTTATGAGGGCATTGCTTGGACTCTGATTTGCTTGATTTCTTCAGAATTACTGCTGATATTGCATTGTGCACAACTTCTTTAAAGTACATCGTGATTATTATTTTTGGTTTGTTTGATTTAGATTTAAATATTTTAAATTTCAGTGTGTGTTAACATTTGGTGGAATTAGAGATGGGGTTCAGGGGACTTTCCATCCTGTGTACACAGCTTAGCTGACACATCGAGTGACTACAAGGACACCTCTGACAACCAGCTATTTTGGAACAGGGGACCTTTTCTGGTAAAACTCTTTCAATAAATAAATAAACTACACCAGTAATGGTGGACGAGCTGTAATTACAAACATCATCTGCCATTTTAAGATGTGCTACTGTCCTTCCCATTGCTCCTACTCTAAAGCTATTTGTAATGTCTCATAAGTTTTTAAAAGTGGTAGGAACTATTCTATGCTGTTAAATACCCTATTTTATTTCCATATTAGTCATACATACCAGATAGCATGATATGTGATATGTAGCGTGGAGGCGGTATAGAGCAGTGGTTTAAACTTTAAGGCTCTGAGCTGCAATTCTGGAGACCAGGGTTTGAATCCCACAGCCCAGACTTGCATACTGTGTGACCCTGCACAAATCATTTCACTCCCTTGTGCTCCCAGGTTGCACCTGTAAACAAGCTTCAGCTTAGTGTGCCTCTTCTGGTAAAAAAAAAAATAATGTTTGATAAATTACCTAAACTTGCAGTGTCATCAAATCTAGATTGTGTTCCTTTCTCCTCACCAGCTACTGCTTTCTCTCTCTTCCTTTTCTCATTCCTGTGGCTTAGCATGACATTAGCCACACTATTCTGTGCTGTTCATCTGAGATGCCTGGAATGGTCTTTCTGGAATATCTAGGTAGTATGAAAACTGACAGCAATAACTACTGAGGAGAGAAAGGTGTAGTACTGCTAGAAATGAAATAAAATATGAGATCATTAATTTAACAACAAATGGGATAACAAATATTAAAACATAGGACAGACCCTAAAAGAAAAAATGGTGAACATTTAAATGTATAAAAGTATTCCTTATCACAGCAGTCAAAGACCATACTCACAATGCAGTCTAGAAAGGATTAGGTTGATTTGCTGCTAATGGTCTTTAATAGCCCTACTTTACACCTCTCAGACTGACTGGTATACAAATAAAGGTCTGCAAGACATCAGAATTTGTTTGTAATATGAACATGCAAGTAAAATGGTGAAGGATTTAACAGAATCCGTTTTACAAGTATGTGAGCATTCAAAATGACTGAAAAAGTACTACCTCTGAATAAAGCTGGATTAACAGATAATGTTTCTGAAACACATTGTACAGTCCACACTGGACAAGAGGCTACCCTAATGTGGTGCCTGTCTGAATGTCTAAGGGTTTCAGAAAAATGAAGGTGTTAATTAAGGTGGTATTGTTTACCCTTCCCATGAATAATCTTCCAACTTGCTGGTGTGAAGTTAGAGGTGACAACTGAGCAGACATGGACACATTTGGCTCTTTAAGTGCCCTGCACTTGAAGTCACTTCCTGATGAGCATGCACCGAAAGCAAGCAAGCACACTGAAATGTCAGACACTTGCTTACAGTCAGATGAGAAGAAAATGAAACAGTTAGTGGGGAATCTCACAGGTGCTGCTTGACCCACCATAAAAACCGAATTTGCAATGGTGAAAACAGGAGGACCAAATCTGGACCTAGAAAACCGAATCATTCAGTCAAAAACCGAGTAGGTGGTAACCTTAGACTTAAAACTCTCAACCGATCACACAGGGAGAGTTCTTGCAAATAAAAGATCTAATTATCCACATACTCTGAAATGACAAAGTGACAGATTTCATCACAGATCTCTAAAGCTAACATTGTGTCCCTTTCACAGAGAGTGCAATCAGTGGAGGATGCTATTTCCACACATGAAGACTGAAGGGTCATGGTTACAACTAGACTCTGAGAGTAGGTTCAGATGATTAAGTTTCTGTGGGACAGGGTGGAAGATCTGGAGAACTGGGGTGGAGAAACAACCTCCTGTTCACTGGCTTCTCAAAGACAGAGGGTGGTCACGACACCACTCTGTTTTTTTCCCCTTCTTTACTATGCTTTATGGGGTTGCCACCTCCAGAGGGCTGTGCTCCCGCTTCTTCCGATGAACATCCACCACCGAGGCATGCCTGGACTGAAGATCCACCAGGCTTACCCCTTTGGGCGGGGCCATCAGATGGACATGGCTTCAAGGACGGCTGAAATGGATCCTGGTTGGAACACCACCGGGAGGGCCTCCTTGGCTTACCCCCCCCAGGCGAGGCCATGGACCAAACTGCACTGACGGAGATTGCTTGCTTAGTCACTGACCAAGTACCATGGTGTGGAGCCAAGGGAGTGGGGTGTCATTAATGGAGGCAGCAACCAGTTTCAAAATGGGAGGCATGGCGTGCAATGAAGTGGAAACGCTGAGGTGCAAACATCCTGCATGCCTCCCAAACAACTCAGCATTGGTTGCTGCAGCCCCTGACCTCTGCCACAGATCAACCTAGTGCTGATCACTCACCCACCCTCCCCCTGAAGGAGGAGAGAGCAGTCCATGGGATGTTCAATCCTCCTCCCCTGGCCAGCCCTCCGACTCGCTGGGTCTGTTCCCGAACCTGGGGAGTTGACTTCATGAGCGGATATACAACCACTGCACCAGCGGGCCAGTCACTCTGTTTGCTCAAAGTGTCCTCCTGCCCACTCTCTTTCATTCACAAAGAGCAGCTCCAATTGAGACTGTGCAGTGCACAGCCCCATAGCATTGACCCCAGAATCCAGAAGAACACCTTCATCTGATCCTTGCTAAGTTTTTACACTTTCCAGACAAAATACACATTCTCTGGCTGGCTAGAGAGCGGTACCTACTGCACTGGTATGACCACATGATTCAGGTTTTTCCAGACTTTTCTCTGGAGCTGACACAGCACCATAAAGCATTTACTGACATCTTAAAACAACTAACAGCACAGGGAGTGCAGTATTCAATGGGATACCCAGCCACACTAAAAGTCTTCATTAATGACAACACAGATTCATTTGTTTCACTTGATCAGGCACAGGCCTTCATCTCCAAGACTTGGCTAGAGGGCAACAACTGAGCCTGCCAGTCCAGGCCACAATGTTTCAGTGCCCCACTGGCTGAGCACCCAGTGGATGCCCTGCCACTGCCCCCAGCCACTACTCAGGATAACCCTGTTTTAGCTACATTCAGTGGAGAGCTGATATTAAGCATGTCTGAGCAGTAGGTGTAATCTACAGCACCCCCTTGTCTTCCTTTTAATGGGGTGATTAAATCCTTTGACATTCCACATGACAAACCTCACTCCTGTGCCCACTTAACTGGCTGGGTATCTCTGAGGAAGTGGTTCTATGTGATTTGGGTGAGTCAAAAATAGTGAGGCCAAAATCTGCAAAGGAAAAAAAGTGCGGCCATATAGAGTGAGGTGTACAACCCAGCGACTGCCTTATTAAAATGACAAACTCCAAGGGAAAAGCAACTCTGGGAGAAACATAGAAGTTGATGGCAGATAGGACCACAAGGCCCATCCAGTCTGTCCATTTCTTTTTTCTGCGTTATTAATGTGCCATTGGCCTTTGCTCTTTAAATGGCCTATTTATTCATACTCATCTGTATTGCTCCCTTATGCCTATCCCATGCCTGTTTGAAGCCCTGCACTATATTCATATCCACCACTTCCTGAGGTAAGCCATTCCATGCATCCACCACCCTTTCTGTGAAAAAGAACTTCCTCACATTACCCCTTAATTGGCCTCCCTCTAATCTCATGCTGTGTCTTCTTGTCCAGCTATTTTTCTTATATTGAAATGTGTTAGACTCTTTCACCTTGTTAATGCCCTTAAGGTGTTTGAATGTTTCAATCATATCACCTCTCTCCCTCCTTTGCTCTTGGGTATACATATTGAGCTCCGTTAATCTGTCCTCATATGTTTTCTGATGCAGTCCCTGCACCATTTTGATTGCCCTTCTCTGGACTGCCTCAATTTGGTTAATGTCCTTGTGAAGGTGTGGCCTCCAGTACTGCACATAGTACTCCAGATAGGGCCTAACTAGTGTCTTGTAAAGAAGGATTATTACTTCCCTCTTCTGACTTGTGACACCCCTATTAATACACCCCAACATCCTTCTAGCCTTACCTTCTGCTTTAGTGGTCTGCTTGGATGATTTCAGGTCATCGGTGATGATGACACCCAAGTCTCTTTCTTCCCTTGTGACTGCCAGTAACTTCCCTCCCAACCTATAGGTGCCTTCAGGGTTTCTCTTCCCTATGTGTATGATCTTGCATTTCTTTGCTTCAAACCCCAGTTTCCACTCTTCCGACCATTTTTCTAGTTTATCCAGATCTCTTCCCATTCTGCTGACCCCATCTGGATCATCTACTCTGTTGCAGATCTTGGTGTCATCTGCAAACAGACACACCTTACCCTCGAGTCCATCTGCAATGTCACTGATGAAGATATTGAAGATGACTGGCCCCAGGACTGATCCCTGAGGTACCCCACTTGTGACTTGTATCTCTTGACTGTATACCATTTACCACCACTCTCTGTTTTCTGCCTGTCAACCAGTTTGCAACCCAGTTGACCAACTTCTGACCCACCCTGAGCCTACCCAGCTTATTAATCAATCTTCTATGTGGAACAGTATCGAAATCTTTGCTAAAGTCAAGGTAGGTGACATCAACTGCTCCCCCTTGATCCACCACTCTGGTTACCCAGTCAAAGAAATGTATGAGATTAGTTTGACAGGACCTCCCTTTTGTGAACCCATGCTATCTTGGATCCTGTTCTCCTATGGATTCTAGGTGTTGCACTATCCTTTCCTTAAGGAGTGCCTCCATAATCTTGCCCACTACTGAGGTAAGACTGACCGGTCTGTAGTTACCTGCCTCTTCTCTGCTACCACTCTTGTGGAGTGGGATCACATGAGCCCTTCTCCAGTCTTCTGGGACCTCCTCTGTGCTCAGAGACTCACTAAACAGTTCTGATAATGGTTCTGCTAGTTTCACTCTTACCCCCTTTAGTTCCCTGGGATGTAAGCCATCAGGTCCCATTGCCTTGTCCACCCTGAGCTTATCAAGCTCTTGTAGGACCCTTTCTTTTGTAAGGGGACTAGTGCACACCTCCCTCCCCCCGTGTCCATAGTGCTGAGCTGTGGGCCCTGCCCTTCCTTCTCTTTAGTAAATACTGAGCAGAAGTATCTATTTAAGATTGATGCTTTTACATGGTCCTCATCCTCACATGCCCCCTTATCCCATTTGATCTTAGAAATATCCCCTCTGGGCTTTCTCCTTTCACTAATGTATCTATAGAAAGTCTTGTCACCTTCTTTTACTGTTTGTGCTAGTGTTTCCTTGGTTTGGGCCTTTGCCTGCCTTACTGCCTTCCCTGCTTCCCTTAGGAGAGTTTGGCATGCCTCCCTGTCTTCATCCTGCTGCGTTCCCTTATATTTCCTGAGGGCCAGCCTTTTGGCTCTGACCTTTTCTGCTACTGTTTTTGAGAACCAAAGTGGTTTCCTCCTTCTTTTGCACTTCCTTTTTCCTCTAATAACAATGGGATGTTGCTTCAAGTATTGCATCTTTAATGCTTGCCCACTTTGCCTGTACCCCCTCACCTGTATTTCTTTTTGCCAGGGCTAGCTTAACTCTTCTGGCCATCTTATCAGAGTCAGCTGCTCTGAAGTCACATATTTTTGCCTTGGAATGGGATGATTTAGTTCTAGTGGCCAAATTGAACCATACCGTGTGATGGTTACTGGCCACCAGGAGACTTTCTACCTGGAGATCTGTGATCATTTCCCTGTTAGTCAGTACTAGAGCTAGGATAGCCTTGTCTCTTGTGGGTTGTTGTACCAGTTGTTTGAGTACCTCCCCCTGCAGAGAATCCACCATGTGTCTAGTTTTGGCAGATGTTCCTGCTTGTATTGACCAATCTGTATCTAGCATGTTGAAGTCTCCCATTATCAGAACCTCCCCTTTCGCTGTCACGTTTTGTATATCTTCTAACAGTAATGTGTCCATGTCCTCCCCCTGGTCTGGAGGTCTATACACAACCCCAGTTAGTATGGCTGTCCCATTTCCTGTTTCCAGGGTGACACACAGTTCTTCTGGCTCCTTATGCGTATTCTGAATTTCTGTAGCTTTAATATTTTCATTGACATAAAGGGCCACTTTTGCACCTAGGTCTCTTCTGAACAGTACATAGCCAGGTACTGAATTCTCCCAAGTGTGGTTACTGGTAAACCGTTTCTCGCTAATGGCTACTATGTCCAGTTTAGCCTCTGTCATTATTGCCTGCAGGTCTGGGAATCTTGTTTCTCAGACTGCGAGCATTTGTGTACATGATTTTCCTTTGGCTAGATTTCAGTGTGTTAATTGTTGGGTGAGGTCTGGTGTTTCCCCTGTGCATCGTATGGGGAGCCAGACCTTTTTCCTTACCTGGTGATGCAAATGAACTACAAACATGCTGAACTGCTGTTTGACCACTAGCTGAGGGGGGAGGGGTGTTCTACCCATTCGATGTATGCGGTGCTGCACCCCTCTCCCCATTTGCTAGTTTAAATATTCTGCAAAGACATCAAACTTCTGCCCCAATGCACTGACTCCCTCCTTAGTCAGATGCAGTCCATCAAATTTAAAGAACTTTCACTTCCAAAACTGTTGCCAGTTACCTACAAATGTGTGTCCTTTTTCCTGGCCTCATCCCTTAAGCCACAAGTTTAGCTCCCCTATCTCCCCTTCTCTGACATTCTGTCCATATGCCCCCTTCTCCCAGACTGGCAGGATCTCAGAGAAGGAGATGCCAGATGAAATGGATGATAGTTTGTCACCCAGCCTGGTCAGGTGTTCCTTGGTCTCCACAACTGACCGGCTGGCGAGATCGTTAATCCCTATGTGTACCAAGATGTCCATGTTTTCTCCTCTTCCTGAACAATTTTATCAATGCAGTCAGTGTCTCTCCACGCTGATGTACCTGGGAGACATCTGACCACTACCTCTGGCTAGAGGTATGTATCAACACCCCGAATCATGGAATCTCCTATGATCAGAAGTTGTTTGGATTTCCTTTTTTGCTTTTTTTGTTTTGGTTCCTCTTTTGGGTGAGTTTTGTTGTGCTAGCTCCTGTGCTGCAGTGTCCTTTGCCCCTTTCTTTGATTTAGGAGATAGAGGCAGATACCTGTTTGTAGTTTTTATATGGTTTTTGGAGGTGATATGTTGGAGAGCATCAAGTGATGGCCACCCGATTTGCCCCTCCTAACCACCTGCCAACCTCCCAGACCAACTACCCTCTGTGGTTGAGGTGCTTCTGTTGGATGTTGGGGAAACAGTGGGTGGTTCTTATATTTCCTCTTGAATGTGCATTTGAGGCAATTTGAGTGAGGGAGAAAAGCTGTAGGTCGCCGTTTCAGCGATTGCTGGTTGTATCCATCACCCTATGTGGGTGCGCACTTTTGCCTTCACGGATCTTGTCCTCGCTATTTTAAATCTCCTTTATCATGGGATACCTGAGGAAGTGGAGGATAGACTGGGCTGTTGAAGAGTCACCAAACACTGTCCTTGGCTATGGTCACAGAGGACCAAAACCCTAAGAAAAACAATAGTCATATGGCCTAGAACAATAACAAAACAATATAACACAAGAATACATGGAGTACATCATTCCTAGAGGTCAGAGTGACGAGCTGTGAATGACTTTGGTACATCCAGCAGACCGGGGTTTGATCCCCACAACCTCCACTTGTGTACTGTGTGACTCTGAGCAAGTCACTTAACCCCCAGTGCTCCCAGGTCGCCTCTGAAAACAGGCACTTGTGCCTAGTGGGCATTACCCAGTTACCAAAGACTAAAACAATAAATAAACATCATTAGGTGAAGAAAAATTGATGCTTGTAACACAGCAATTATCATGTGCTGAACTCCTCAGCTTGTAAGTATCCAGATCAAATTCTGAGTCTATGGGAGAACTCAAAGCAACTGCTCTCTCTGTAGCAGTGTGGTACAGCTCTGCTTTCTAGGCTAGTGAAATTCATGGCAGACACTTTCACTTTTTGGTGGTGTGCAGGAGAACACGGTCCTGACAGAAAAAAAAAACAGATTTACTGAGTGACTCATGAGCGGGAGAAAGGCAAATAAGGCATCACTGGAATCAGCACTGTGTGAGCTACTTTGCTGAGCCAGTAGTAAGTCCAAATGCCCTTCAAAACTGGTGAATGACTCGCGATTTGCAGAGTAGGTACCAGGAGCTGTTAGCTTATGCTGCCATTTTACCTGTGACTAGTGATGTCCCTCCCAGTGGCCAAGATTTTAAAAATCTAGGAGGCTCCCACCTTCACTGCCCACTGTCAGACTGGCCAGTCACATGTCTGAGGCCCTGTTCTGGGGAGGCCTTATGATGGTAGTGGAATTATGAGTTTTTCTGCAGAAGTTTATTGGTGGAAGATAGTGCCTGCGTTGCCTGTACCTCTGCTGCTGTTGCTATTTTATTTGCCACTTCAGTTCTCACATCTTTTTCCCCCTAGACTAAGGTAAGTATTGTTGTTACTTTATTGTTGCTTTTTTGCATCAGCATTTGCAACGAGTGCCATGAGGGTTCCATTCCAGCTCTAGCGACTGCAGTTGGTAAGGTTGCAGTCTGGATTCCCACTGGCAGTGATCCCTTCTGTCCAGCTTGCCATCCTTTTCTTGTATTTATTTATTAGATTTCGTTAACCGGGTAGGCTCACTGAGACATGGATCCCTTTTTCAGGAGCAACGCAGGTTAATTACATACAGAACAATAAATAAACATAGCAACAAGGTCCAGGGGGCAACAACAGGCATTGTAGAAAATAAGACAATCAGTAACAACAAGTGTGAGCATCCTGTATAAATGAAGGACAGCAGTAATATAATTATCTTTTTATAAGGCCCTCAAAAACTGGGCCTCAAACATGCAACTGGTCAGTCTGACACTGGGCAGTGAAGGTGGTAGCCTCCTAGACTTTTAAGCTGGAGTGGGGCTTACTGGAGGGGGCTGAGGGAACTGAGATGATCCCATTCCTGCAAAAGCTGACCTGAGTGCTCCCTGAGTGCTCCCAACTGCCTAACACTAGAGATAGAGAGAGTTCATGTATCATTATCACCACCCCTCTGACCTCGCCAGGGTGAGCATCCCAGACCCAGCCTCCTAAGGTTGCTCAGGTACCTTATTAAAGAGAACATCTTAAGGCTGGCAAAAGAACGGAGTCCCCTGATCTGGGAGGACCACCAGATATCCCTCTACCAAGACTTCTCTCCACAGCTTTCTGCTTGGAGAAGGGCATATGGTAAAGTGAAAATGGCAGCTTAATCACATTGGGGCCAAAAAACAGTTGTGCTACCCTGCTGTCCTGTGAATCACTGTTAACAGGGCAATATGCCAATTTGAGACTCCTACAGCTGTGGAAGAGTTTATAGCCTGACATTGGCCCAGTTAGAATTTCCTGGCTTCGTGCTTCAATGCCTTGACCAACCAATCTGGCTCTCCAGAGCTGGACACCACCTTCCCTCAAGATTCTGTCACTCAAGTGGCTCCCATACTGGGTTCAGATGATGACTCCCAGTGGTTGCAGAAATGACGAGGCAGGAGACATAAATGCCAGAAGGCAAAAGTCTGGAAACATGCAGGGCATCATACTAGCCATGCTGTTACCAAGCTTTGCAGCTCTGCAACTGTACCCCCACTATATTGGCTTCTGGAGGAGATTCCCTATCCCATGGCTAACAGGTTTGCAGCTTCTGCCAATGAAGTTGGGCTCACCTCTACCACCTTGGCTATGAGAACCCTCCATCCACTTCCTCAGTGACTTTGGATAACACATCTTGGCCTGAACTGGGAGCAACACCTCCACTGGAAGCTTAAGTTTATCCACCATTGCAGTCCTTTTAAGTACAATGTTGACTGCTGAAGCAAATGGACTGAACTGAAACTTTGATGAACTGACTGTAAGCACTGTTGGTATCGTTGCCCCTTCCCTGGTCTCCTTAATTTTTATATGGCTTCCCCCGACTGAGCTCTCCTCTCTGGAATCTAGATCATCTGCAGAAGTTTTTTTTGTGAGTGGGAAGCAGAGAGGTACTTGTATGGGGAGTGTAGGGGAGCATCTTGGATCCTAGTGTGGTTTGATTTAACCATGGGCACAATATCTTATGATAGCCTCCTTCCCCTCTGTTCTGTACTAGATGCAGTCCCGTACAGGCAGTCCTTTATAATCATTGCATACAGAGGAATGGATTGTTGGGATGGCCTCATGTATTTTCAGGTCTACCCGCAGCCATGTGTCTCTACAACAGCCTGGAATATGATGTGCCCTTGTGCCATGTAGTATGTGCCTCACTTTATGATTTACTACTAAGTCCTCACTTTAACTCATAACACCCAATGGTGCTTTCCTTTATAATTCCCCCCTGGCATTTACTTACTTTTTTAAGAGATATGAGGCTGTGTAGAGAACCTTCACCCACTCTATTCAGACTTGTCAGTGTTCTTTGGCTGTGCTAGTCAGAGGTGGTGGTGGGATGGTCCTCCTTTTTGCTGGCATGGTGGTGGAATGGCAACGGTGCACCCATGGTGCATTTTCTACATGGCAAGCTGTTTCATTGAACCCCAGTATGGCAAGGGGGGTGGACTACTCCCCCTTGTTTGACTCATCCTGCAAGGCTGTGGTTTGCATGTTTTGATTACTAGTCTCAATATTCCAGTTGCAATCTCCTTACCCTGCCTACTCCTGCATGTCTCGATTGACTATTTAGTTGCACATCCCAAGAACTGAGGAACTATGTGATAGCAGGGGACTGTAACTGGTAGTGTCTTTTCCCTGTCCACTGGAATGCAACAATTTTTGGCACAGCCCCTCCCATATCTCCCATCTATGCTGGCACTTCAATCAAAAGGGGTGGTAGGACAGACCTTGTTGTGATCGCAGAGGGTGCAGTGTCAGCCCCTCTATGTTTAAGGAATACATTACCCAGACTCTGACAGCTCCTAGTCTGCTATGTACAAGAAGTGAACTCTTACCTGCTACTCTGCTATGAAGGACTGCTTGCCACAAAACAGGGGGATGATGTTTTCTTTTCAAAAGTGACACTGTCTGACCACATTAAGGAGTGACTGGCAATGAGGTTCCTAGCAGGGGACCGGACACACTAAGGTGCTGGGTTAGGGTTTTCCCCCTGACCACTTTCTGGTATCATGGTGGTGACATTAGGGTGGATGCCCCTCCTACTGTCCCTCTCCCAATCCTTGCCCTCCTCTAGAGCTAGTTGGGTGAAGTTCTCTCAGTGTGTGCTTGCTCTAAACACTTTCCTCTGAATTCCCATGTGTATGTGTACCGCAGTAGGTGTTAAATTAATATAAAGATTTTTTTTTCTTCAAATTGTTTAACCAGGAGTTGCACATTAAGCTGAAAGCTTGTTTACAGGTGTGACCTGGGAGTACAGGGAAGTTAAGTGATTTGCTCAGGATCACACAGTATGCAAGTGGGTGCTGAGAGATTCAAACCTTGGACTCCCGATTTGCAGCTCAGAGCCTTAAACCACTGTGCTGTACTGTCCCCCCCCCAAAAAAAAAACACAGATCTACTGCCAGGTATTGTTCGGTAGTCTGCTGACCTGGTGACAACCCCTGGGGTTGCTGGGTAACATATTCCCCATGCACTAGAGAGAATACGGAGCAGGGAGAAAGTGCCACCATTTTTATTACTATTTTGCCCATCACAGCAGCCTAGCACAGGCTTGCTATCTGACTTTTTAGTAGCTAATTTAAAGTTTTAAATTGTGTTTTTGGGTGCTCGCTGCACCCCAACCAATTGAGTCTACATTTCTGGGTCGTGGGGTTTAAAGCTTGGCTCCTAGTGAGTGGCACCGAACTAGATGGGTGATGTCCTCTCAGTGTGTGCTTGCTCTAAACCCCACCCCCAAAATTCCCATGTGCATGTGTACTGCAGTAGGTGACAAAAAAATATTAAGTAGAACCCCCCTCCCAAAAAAAAAACAAATCTACTGGCAGGTATTGTTTGGTGGTCTGTTTCCCTGCTGACAGCCCCTGGGGTTGCAGGGTAACTGGTTCCAGTGCACTAGGGAGACTACAGAGCTGGGAGAAAGTGCAGTAATTTTTATTACTATTTTGCTCATCGCAGCAGCTTAGCACAGGCCTAATATGTGACTTTTTATTAGCTGATTTAAGGTTTTGTATTGTGTTTTCAGGTGCTTGAGCACCCCAACCAATCGAGCCTCCAGACCCGAATCCTGGGTTTAAAGCTCAGCTCCTGGCGAGCAGAGCCGAAGTACAGGTGAAGGTGATGTAAGGGCAGAGGCAAGTGCATTTGCTAGCATCAGCTGGAGAAGCTGGGAAGGATGCCATAAACTCTATAAGTTTTTAGTTTGTTTGTTTCAGTTTCTTATTGTAGTTGTTTTAACCCCTGAAAGTATTAAAAAAATGCAACAGTCAAGGGAGGCACTAAGCGCTGTACACGAAGGTGGGTCAATTTCAAAATGTGTGTCCTGTAATATATATAGCACAAAAAGCTCAAAGGATGAACCAAATGTTTTTCTTTGCAACAAATACATTGAAAATCAGGAATTACATAATGAAATAAGAATGTTAAAATCAGAACTTGTAAATGCAACTGAAATAATTAATACTGAAATCCCTAGAGACAGAAACCAAGACCCTGGCTGAAACAACTCGTATCTCTGGTAAAACTGGAAATAAAAAAAGGGTCAGAGAAGTGGGCAATGATTCTGTGTCAGATACTAATGAAGAAAATCTGAGCAAGAAAGGAAGAAATGAGACAAAGGGCTTGATTTTCAAAGTCCCGAGTGTGACACCAGGTGCCTGCATCAAACATAGTTAACGAAGTGGCACCTTGCATCAAAAGATGCAGTAATCCTGATTTTCGAATGCGGTCTGCATTGAAAAGGTAATTGTGTCAAATTGGCACTGTGCCAGCCTTGTGACCAAAATTGGGGTGTGCCAGGTTGCAAGGTGGCTTATGTAATGGCAGGGCTGCAACATCCCCTTTATCGCGATTCTGAAAGCCCTGCCATAGATGCAGCAAGCGGCTCCACTTAGACCAGTCAGGAGGTAGTCTAAGGGACCTGTACCACAGGCACACACTCTGGTGATTGGAGGAACCTGAAAGTTGGGAGCCACGGGCAGAAGGTGCATGGGGGTGCCATAGGGGGCATCAGAGAGACAGCAGGCATGGCAGGTTGTGATGTGGCACCCAGTGGGGGTGCTGTTTGCTGAGCCATACTGCCCATGGGATGGGACCGCTTTGGGGTGGTTCTGATATACACCCTGTGCACCTGCAATAAAAGGTTCTCACCAACAACACTGTACCTTTCCATTATATGCATTAACCCAGCACTCAGCAATAATATGCTCAGGGGCCAATATAACATTCAAACAAATAATTGATTTATTTGGGGATCTGAACAGAGTAAGGGGTAGTGAATCAAATTTTACTTTAAAGTCTGTATTAGGTTTTCATGAGCACATAAATACATTTAACCCCCTGGACAATCCAGATACAGCTGCTGGGTACCCAGAATCTTACTAGGTGCAGGCCTGAAGCATTGCCCCGGGTTAGCCAGTGTTGCAGCTGATTCCGGCCTTTAAACAAATAAATGGTTAATGCTCTTTTTTTGTACTTGGCTGTAGCAACATAACTTTTGGACACCCAGAAAATGTAGTCCTCTGACCCGATGGCCTGCAAAACATTTTAAACCACAATGAGAACTTAGCAAGCAAATCAGATGGTAAGGCACTTTTATTCTGTGTTGCAGAGTTAACCCTGTTGTACTCACTAAACCAGGACCTCGGGATCTGGATTGATTTCCAGGCCAACTCCCCTTGAGGCAGGATTTGACTCTCTGGTGTATGGCTGCAGGCTGCAGGACCTCATCCTTTCTGACAAGGACAGGATACAGGGACCAGGGCTAACACAACTTACTCCCATGTCACCGCCTATCCCCAAAGGGTGGCCACAACCCACGATGATCCTCATAGCAGGAGCTGGCTTCCTACTCTGGTCTTCAAGCAGCTTTGGTCTCACTGGCAGCAACAGTCTTTTAGATAGGTTGTTTGGCATCACCAGCTCTACTGTAACTTTAGAAGAGTCTCAGATAGGCCACACAGCTTACCTGCTTGCAAACTGCAGTCTTTGGAGCATAAGCTGGGACAGCTGAAACTCAGGTCTCCTCTTTTTGGCAAATAGGCTGGAGACAATTCTAGTAGCTCCAGACTTCAGGTTCAGGCATAGTTCCAGGGGCAAACAAGTCTGTCATGGACAAACAGCTTGAGGGTCTCTCAGACAAGCTGACCCTCTTTCAGTCTGTAATTTAGCCCTGAGGAAATTACTTCTTTTCTCCCTTATGGAGAGTTGCAGTTTGATCTGCAGACTTGGTAGTCCTAATGACTCAGCAAGAATTTAGGCCAAGGAAAGTTAAAGCAAGCCTCTCCTCAAATTCCCCGAGCTACGAGCAGAGACTCCTTACCCTTTCCTCTAAACTGAAGAGCAAAGTTTCTTAAATCTGATTGGCTACCCAAGCTGTTAGACACAGTTCTAGAATCCTGATTGGCTAAAAAATGGGTGCCAAAACTGGCCTGGTGGTGCTGAGGGTTAAGGCGCTGGACACCACACTTCATGCCATGCCGGCGACCTGTGTTCAGGAATGAGCACAGGTCGCTGTTGGGTTGGAAGGGGTGGAGAAAGATCAAGCATCCCAGGGACTGCTCTCCTTCTCCAGGGAGTGGAGATTCCAGTGGCTGATGAACATCTGGCCCCTAGTGGAGGCTGGGGGTGGCATGCTGATGCTGCCATGTGGGTAGAGACTGGCAGACTCCTGGTGGAGCATTCATGGGAGTGTGCATGCTGCCGACTCTAGCATCAGTACATGCCCCGCCTCTAGGTGAACATACTAGAGGAGAAAACAGATTGCTTAGCAGATGACGGAGGGTGCCTGGCAGGTCCCATCCCCGAATAGCCATGGCACTGGCCACACTGGATCCAGCATTTGGCGGGTGTTGTGGAGCCTTGCCAGCCTCACCGGGGGGGGGGGAGTCCTGAGATTACTGGTCAACACCAGCTGGTGGATGTCAGAGGATGGAACTGGGTGCTCCCTCCAAAGATGGGGCCGAGCAACAGGCTGATAAACTGACAGCTAAAAAAAATGAAATGAGTGCCAAGCATTGTCCCTGTTTTCCCCCAAAAAAGTCTCTGGCACAGTCCCAAGAGTCTCTGTGATAATTTCTGGCTCCTGATTGGTTGAAACGCTGCAAACATGGTTGCTTCTGATATAGTACCCAGGCAGTCCATACACTTCCCCACTTTAAAAGTTCTGGTGAAGCCAGTGTTTTTACTTTTTACTTACAAATACCCCACTGTTTTGTAGCCACACCTGTGCCCTATTAAACGCTTACAATATTTTATATTTTGAATTAACCCCACACCTGTTGCTGCTGACGTAATGTTGTGTTCCCAGGCAGCAGGCAGGCTCTCACATTGATATTTAAGTGGACTCATTAATATTCATGAGGCTAATGCCCAGTGCACAGTGTGATTGGTGCTTTTCATTTAAACTATCAAGAGGGCTCTCTTGGCCCTTGTCCAGGTCTCTGGTTCCCGATTAAGCAACTTTTGGGACCGGGATCACTGGTAGACCATTCAGTTAACTGCAAACATGGCTGGAAACCCAAGCATCCTTCTGCACATGTGCAGCCATCTGCTTGCACATATGTGCACTGGGGAACAGCGGCAGCTTGTAACCTAGCTCCTTAAGCCCAATATGGGCTGAACTCAAGTTCAAGGGCTGCACGGGGGCCCCAGGGCACATAAAGGGACTCAGGCTGTGATGGTGAAGATCGGGGGACACCACCAGTACCAGGAGGCAAACAGGAAAAACAGGGGCAATATAAGGTAAGCCCCCACAGGGGGATTGCACTCTCCCCTGTCTAGGAACGCTTGGTGTCCATGCCAAGTCTATAATAGAGTGTTAATTATAATAACACATTACTACGTACACACTTTGCTATATACAAGGTAGGTTATATACAAGGTCTGTTATGTACAACATTTGGATAGCATTTTACTACAGTATATACAAGTCTGGTCAGACACATAATAACTATCTACAATATAGCATGCAATCACATTACATTACATTTGCTTACATTGTCATGACACTTTGGAATATACCATGGTATACATGAACAGGTAGAATCCACATCTTTCAGTTAAATCATCATTTACCACATTTTACCAATGCAGTTCACCTTATTCACCTCTTTTTACCTATAGACCCAGTTTTAGACTGGTTGGAAACTTTAGTTTTGGTGGAGTCAGTGAACAACATTCTGGGCAAGGAGCTGGCTGTAACATACCCTCCTTTATGTACAACATTCATAGGCAGGTTAATGGGCTGTCCTGGAGTATCATACATGAGCCTTAATACAGGTTTCACAGATCTTTCTGGGAGATGAGGCAAAATTGGCACTGGCACTTGTAGTTATGCTTCAGCATTCAGGGTGATCAGTCCCAGTTCATTGTCCAGCAATAAAACAGCTTCAGAAGAAATGGGTACCACTGTACCATTGGTTCTCATTATGTATCTCTTGCACATCACTATCACTCTCAGGCTCTTTAGACTCATCCTCATCAGTAAGGGGTATCTCTACAAAGTTCGAATCATCCAGGACACAATTTCGGTTTCTGGAACAACACTTTCCTTGGAATGGAACAGCTTACTTAATCCATCTAATGCAGCTGTACTTTGTGATTCACTAGGGCATTCAGTGGGTTTAGTACTGGGTTCAGTTAACTCCACCAAACAAAGATTTATTGATTTCTGGGCTTATACTGTTGGCATCACTGTCTATAGGTTCATCTGTAGGTTCAGGTGCAACAGATAGATTGGAGTGAGATGAAACCACTGGATTTTTAGAGGCATTGCTATGACCAGAAGAGGGGAATCCCTGGAACAATTTGGTAAGTTCAGGGGATGGGAAATAGGCAGTACAGTACTCATCATCATCACTCTCAGAATCAGGGTTTTCAGTGTTGGCAGTGTTGGGCACATCACTGACAGGAGCAAAAGGCTGAGAAGCAGAGGCTAGCTGACTTTGTTGCTTAGCTTTGGTGGCAGATCTGGTTACAGAACATCTTGGAGCCTCAGATTCTTGAATTTCATTGAGTACTATCTAGCCAATAGACAGAAGATGGTTTGTGTGCATGGTTGTTACAGCACAATGGTCCCCTTCTGGATGCACTTTGTACACAGTCAAATCATTTAGCTTACTGATTACAATATAGGGGTATGACTCCAACATTCAGCTATGTTATACTTGCCTTGAAATCCTAAGTTGCACATCAGCACATGGTCTCCTGTTTTGAGTTCTTGTGCCTTGACTTGTTTGTCATGGCAAGCTTTGTTGGCCAAATTTCTTTTCTCATCCATTGTATTAGCCAGCTGGTAAGCATGGTTCAATTGCTCTTTTAATTTTTAACATACTGAAGGTAGTTTTCAGATCGGGCACCATCAGGAGAGACACCAAAGCACACATCCACAGGGAGATGCGCTTCTCTACCAAACATAAGGTGGTACGGTGAAAACCCAGTAGCGTCATTCTTTGTGCAATTGTAGGCATGCACCAGAGCACTGATTTGTTGGCTCCATCTAGGCTTGTCTTTTGGGTTCAGGATACCAAGCATATCTAATAAGATATGGTTGAATCTCCCCAGTTGTGGATCTCCTTGTGGGTCATAGTGGGTAGTTTTGGATTTTCTGACACCCCAGATAAATAACAGTTCTTTTATGAGTCTGCTATAGAAATATCTGCCTTGGTCAGAATGAATGCTCTGAGGTGTGCCATAGTGCATAAAAGACCTCTCTACAAGAACATTTGCCACTGTAGAGGCCTTCTGGCCCTTGGTTAGGTAGGCCTGTGCATACCTTGAGAAATGATCTGTTACTACCAGTACATTAGGAACATTCTTTGAGTCTGGCTCTAATCTAAGAATACCAATTCATACAAGCTCCCTTGGGGCACTTGTGGTTATATTGACCAGTGGGGCTGCACTTTGAGGCTGGGACTTTCTTTTTAATGCAACAGCTGCAGGATTTGCAGTATTACTCAATGTCTATGCCAATTTTAGGCCAATAAAAACGTGATCATGCCAAGTCTAGAGTTCTTTCACTCCCCAAATGTCCCATATCATCGTGTAATGCCTTTAACACAACAGTCTTGAATTTGGTTGGCAACACTAGCTGTTTTTAACAAGCTCTCCTTGGCTGTCAGTCAGTTCTTGATACAATAACTGCTTGAATAACTTGAGTTTAGGCCCCGCTCATAATAACAAAGCAGTGCTGGGGTCAGTGGACCACATTTTAGAGACATTCTCTCTCCATTTCAAGGCATTAATGATTTTTCTCATCATTGGATCACCGTTCTGTTCTCTTTGAATGTGAGCTAGGAGTAGCCCCCACTTGCATACTGTGTGACCACGAGCAAGCCACTTAACCTCCTTTTGCTCCCAGAGTGCACCTGTAAACAAACTTCATCTTAGTATGTCTCTTCTGATAAAAAAAAAGCTGTGGTAGAGAGCTTATGTCTAGAACGGCAAAATTACAATAGGCCACTGGCATGCAAGTATCTGGAGGTCCCAAGCAATCTGCCAATCAGTTAACAGTTTCTGGGGACAGAGATTCATCTCTATTAAATCTGTAGCATAGAGCTTTTACTGATTGTTCAAGAATATGCACCCACTGTTGATTAGGGGCAGGTCTGCATGAAAGATCATTGGCATCAATGTGATTTAAGGCTGGACAATACTCTACTGCATAGTCATAAGTAGAAAGAGTAGAAAGCCATCTGTTCCCTGTAGCATCGAGTTTGGCAGAGGTTTGAACATACTTCAGTGGGTTTTTGTTGGTCTTAACCAGGATCTTTGCACAATACAGATACTCATGAAACTGATCCACTATTGCCCACTTGAGAGTCTAGAAGTCCAGTTCATGTATAGGATAATTTTTTTCTGAAGGTGTCAGACTCCTGCTAGCAAAAGCTCCTGGGCAAAACCCCTCTGTGTATTCTTGGTAAAGCACAGTCCTGAGATCACATAAACTGGTGCCCATGTGTAACACATAAGGTTTTGAAGGATCAGCATAAGCAAGTACAGGAACATGAGTCAATTGGTAGATGATTTCTTCAAAAGCAATGTCGAAATCAAGAATTCATCTTGGACCAAATGGTTCATGGAGTTTGAAATATGTCTTTACAGTCTCTTTGCCAGTACTTTTCTTTAAGTTTTTATGAATAGGTGGGTACCATTGCATTAAGTTCGGCAACGGTTCTACTACCTTGGTGTAGTCTTTAACAAATCGGCAATAATACCTGCAAAATCCAAGAAACCTCTGAAGCTCTTTCACGTTGTTGGGCTTTGGACAGTTTATTAATGTTTCCACCTTACTGGGGTCTATTTGTATACCCTGGGAAGACACAATGTGACCTACATATTTTACAGAACTCTGAAAGAATTGGCATTTGTTTATGGATAGTTTTTAGCTGAATTCCTTGAGCCTATTAAGCATGTTCTTCAAGGGTCTTCCTGAAAACAATAACATAATCGAGGTACACCAGGCATTCAAGGAGTTTCATATCACCCACTGCATGCTTCATAAGTCTCTGAAATGTGGCTGGTTCACCCAAAATTACTTGTGGCATACGGAGGTATTCGTGAAATCCCAGGGGACAAATAAATGCTGTTTTCTCCCTCTTTTTGGGAGCCACCGGGATCTGATAATATCCGCTGCATAGATCGAGGACAGAAAACCACTTACTCCAATTTTAACAAATCAACACATCCTGTATGCATGGCATAGTGTATTGATCAGGCCCAATTCTTTTATTGAGTGTTCTGTAGTCCACACACATTCTAACAGAGCCATTTTTCTTTCACACTGCAATGACTGGAGAGGCGTATGGACTCCATGACTCTTGTATTATACCGGCTGCTAGCATCTCTTGCAGATGATGACTGACATGATCTGTGTCAGCAGGAGCTAGGTGTCTGGATCTTTCCCAGAAAGGTCACTCATCTTGCAGTGGTATATGGTGTTCAGCACCAGTAACACACCCGACATCCCAATCCTTAAGGGAGAATACCTTGGTTCGCTGACTCAGCTTTTTACGAATTCTGTTCCTCCAGCTACTCAGGATGGGTGAGTCTCCGAAGTCAAACAGGTCAGGTGATACCTTACATTCTTCTTCAGTCTGGCACTTGAATGGCAGTACAGCAGTGTCAACACAGTAAACTTTAGCCAGAGTGCAACTTCAGTACACCTTGATGACTTGATCAGTGACATTCTAAACTTGGAACATCACTCTTTGGGCATAAGCGTGAGCACAGACAGGAAGCGCACTGGGCTTAACCAACAGTCCTTAAGGCAATCTTCCCTCTTCCAGGGTATCCAGCATCATTATTTTGTTGATCACATCTTTCCGCAACTGCACTTCTCCACTGACATTGCACTCAGCATTGGAGGGGAATAAGATAGCAGAAGAATCCTTTTTCCATACAATACCCACAGGCTCATCCTTGTCACTCTCCTCAGGGTGCATTTACAACTCATAGGCCCTTTGGATCATGGCATGAACATGCAGAGCTCTCCCAGTCTTCTTTTGCTGTCTCTCTTGACATAACTGAGCAAGACGGCCAAACATATATGCATTGATACAAATTAACACAGGAATACCATTATACAGTCCAGAGGGAGGATATACCAGGGCAAGTGTCTCCACAGGGTCTCCCACATCTGCCATAGAGGACAGAAAAGAAAGCCACACTCTCAGATAACCAAGACACAGATACAATTTATTGCTCAACTCCCATACATGCAGTCCAGCTTGTAGTGGGTGGTCAGATAAGTGCTGATCATACCAGTCTTTGAAGATTATTGTAACTTGGGACCTGCTGTCTAGAACAGCTTGAGCAGGGATTCCATCCACATGCACAGTGGTTTCCATGGAAGAACCCAGCAGTTCTGGCCAGTCCAGAGAGGTAGTTGAAGGAGCATTAACAGATGACTTTGCAACAAAAGGCTGAACAGATGACTTTACAACAAAAAGTTTGGATGAAGACTTGGCAGAAAGTTTGGGGTTGTTTTGTTTAACTTGATTTAACAACTTAGCATTCACCTTTCTGAAGTCTTTGGGTGACTGGCATGTCCTTCTAGTATGGCCGTCTTCCTCACAGTGATAGCAGAAGATACCAGACTTAGGATTATGTGAATGAGCAGTTTCTTCAGTTAGTTTGCCACTAGCGTATTTCCCAGACTTAGGTTCTTCTTGTTGCCGATAGGGACGCTCATACCCACCAGGCTTTCACCAGAGTGTGCTTTGGATGGAGGATTGAGCAAGCTCACTTAATAGGGATCTCAACTCTCTCATCTCCCTCAACATGTCATTGCTAGCCTCCTCTTTAGGGACTTGAACACTGGCACTGTTTGCAGAGGATTGGGCCTCACTGGATACTTCATCAGCATTAATTCGGGTGGTCTGGCCTTTTACCATCTCTGCAACACTTTGAGCCCTTACTTTTAGCGCTCTCAATTCTTTTAGCAAATCTTTCATCTGCTGTGAATCAGCAAGAGTCTCTTTATGCTCCACTGGTCTCACATCACACCCTTGAACTTTAATTGCCTGTGGCCCATCAATGGTGGGGCAACAGTTGCAGAGGCAGGATAGGATCCCCAGTGTTCTTCTTCTTTTCATTCAGCTTTCTGGACTTCCCTTATTAATACTCGATAGGGAGGTGGGTTGTCTCCCTTCTCCTCCAAACACAGCTTAAGGATCAATATAGTAGACTGGCTAGCTGCCTCAAGTACATGTTCCAGCCACATTCGGTTCAGATCCTGGGGGGCCACACCTACCCTGCAGAACACTCGGTGCAAAGCTCTTTCTACCCAGTACAGAAAAGCAGACAAGGGCTCTCCCTGCCACTGGTGAGTAAGTTTAAATTTCAACCAAAAGTAGTCACTAGATTCTGTGCATTCAAGCACATCTTCTAAAGTGGCCAAATACTTTTGGGCAGGTGCATCTGGATCAGCAGCTTGGAAGACCAGAACGGCATACGGTGGTACCTGACGACTGAAGGAGGGCAGATGTGATTCCCCTTCACAAAAGTGGGAGCAAGGCAGAAGCAGGAAACTACAGACCTGTTAGTTTAACCTCAGTGGTAGGGAAAATGATGGAATCACTTCTGAAGAAAAGAAATGTTGCGTATTTAGAGGCCAGAGGGGCACAGGACCCAAGGCAGCATGGATTCACAGCGGGAAGGTCATGCCAGACAAATCTGATAGATTTCTTTGACTGGGTGACCAAAGTAGTTGATCAGGGAGGGGCTGTGGACATGGCTTACCTAGACTTTAGCAAGGCATTTGACACAGTCCCACACAAAACATTAATATACAAGTTAGCCAGCCTGGGAGAGGTCCCAAGATGACAGCCTGGGTAAAAGGTGGCTGGAGAATAGGACACGAGAGAGTAATAGTAAATGGAGTCCTCTGAAAAAGGGGGTTAGCAGTAGGGTACCGCAGGAGTTCAGTATTAGGACCGGTCCTCTTCAATGTCTTTATAAGCGACATTGCAGAGGGACTGGAAGGAATAGTATGTCTCTTTGCAGATGACACAAAGATCTGCAACAGAGTTGACTGACTAAGGTGGGGTGGAAAGGATGAGAAGGGACTTGGCAAGGTTAGAGGAATGGTCAAATGTATGGCAGCTTAGATTCAATGCTAAAAGTGCAAGGTAATGCACCTGGGAAACAAAACCCAGGGAAGAGTACACAATGGGGGTGAGATACTAACAACAACAAAAATGGAAAGGGACCTGGGGTAGTCATATCAGATGACCTAAAGGTGAGCAAGCAATGTGAGAGGGCAGCAAGGAGGCTGGGGGATACTGGGATGCATGGGAGAGCATCACCAGTAGAAAACAAGAGTTATTATCCCTCTGTACAGACAGCGGTGAGACCACATCTGAGTACTCGTGCAGTTCTGGAGACCCAATCTCCACAAAGACATAGACAGGATGGAAGCTGTCCAGAGGAGGGCAACTAAAATGGTGCAGGGTCTGCACCGGAAGACATATGAAGAGAGACTTAAGGAGCTTAATATGTATAGCCTCGAGGAAAGGAGGGAGAGGGGGACATGATAGAAACTTTCAAGTACCTCAAGGGAATCAACAAAGTCCTAGAGGGTAGCATCTTTCAAAAAAAGAGGTGTGCAAGAACAAGGGGGCACAATTTGAAGATAGAAGGGCGGCTCAGAGGTAATTTAAGGAAGTATTTTTTCACAGAG
Source organism: Neoceratodus forsteri (assembly GCA_016271365.2). Classification (NCBI taxonomy): domain Eukaryota; kingdom Metazoa; phylum Chordata; order Ceratodontiformes; family Ceratodontidae; genus Neoceratodus; species Neoceratodus forsteri. The sequence continues at coordinate 1,634,866,442 of CM057456.1, read as the reverse complement.
AGGGTTGTGGATGTATGGAACAGCCTTCCAGAGGAGGTTGTGGAGTCAAAAACAGTGGTGGAATTCAAGCATGCATGGGACAGTCATAAGGCAATTCTAGGGGGTGGGGGTAGGAAGAAGTAGGCTGCTGGTTAACTAGGATCTGCAGCTTATCCATCAGGTAGGGAAATAGGCAGACTGGGCGGGCCAAGCGGTCCTTATCTGCTGTCAAATTCTATGTTTCTATGTTTCTAAAGCTGGACCTCTGAGGCTCTCCATGATTTTCTTTCTTTTCTCAGCCTCGGTACATCGCCACTCTTGCACAAGAAGTAAGGCATTGTCCATCCATGTCTCCAGGTCATCCTCCCCATTAGACATGGGAAGGGTGCCGGAAAACATTTGCAGCTTGCAGTAAGAGTCATGACTGACTGATGGCACAGGCATAGATACAGGTGCCAGTACTGGTGTAGGCACAGGAGCTGGTGCAGGTGTGGGCCCCGAGTGAGGGGTACCTTCAGGGGTCTCAAGCAATCTTTTCAAGTCCTTGAGGGTTTGACACTCAGCCTGTAACAGTTAATCAAGCTTTTGTTTTAGTCCTTTACATTTAGGGGACCCATCAGGTGTAGACATCAGGCTATGCATGGTTACAACTTTTGAAGCCACTGAGGACTCACCAGAAACAATGACTTTGGGCACCCTTGTAACATCTACTGGATTACTACATTCTACTAAAGTTGCTAGAGTCTGTGTAACCCCATCAGTATCTCGACCCCTTACTATAGTTTGGCCTAAACACTTTATTGCGCAAAGCACATTTTCTATTGTGCCCTTGTTGGCACCCAAGGGTATCTCCAGGAGCAATAAGGCGTTTTGGAGGTCAACCTCTTCTGCCTCACACCAGTCAAGCAATCAGCATACAGCCATTTTATTAGGGGGAAATTCAAAACCAGAACTGAAAACATGCTCCATATTGGTGGGAGTCTCCATGTGTGGTCCAACTGGAATTTTGTGTTTTGGCCACTAGGGGGGGCAGTAATCCCAGTGGTGCCTCCAAAGATGTAACCCGGGTGCCAACTCCCAATGGGCTATTACCCCTGCCTGCTACCTACAATGTGGGTTGAGGGGCCTGGGTTATGATTTAGCTGTTACCAGAGGCTCTATTCTACAAATATTGTTATTAGTGTGGTGCCTCCATCCAGAGTGACTTTTAAGTAAGTTAGGTGTTAAACTAGCTCAACCCTCTGGGAAGTTGTACCTACCCACAGCCTCACTCAGTGGTTCCACACGTGGAGAAACATAAATCTCTTTACTTGACATACTTGACATACAGTGGCACAATTGATGATGAGTGCTAATAATATGTTCACAGTGACCACACTTACAGTACCAACAGGGTTCTGGCTTCTGGTATACACGCTGTGCACCTGCAATAAAAGGTTCTCAACAACAACACTGTACCTTTCAGTTATTTGCTATAACCCAGCGCTCGGTAATAATATGCTCAGGGGACAATAAAACATTCAAACAAAATAACTGATTAATTTGGGGATTTGAACAGGGTAAGGGGACATGAATCAAGTTTTACTTTAAAGTCTGTATTAGGTTTTGATAAGCACATAAATACATTTAACCCCTTGGACAGTCAAGATACAGCTGTTGGGTATCCAAAGTCTTACTAGGTGCAGGCCTGAAGCATTGCCCTGGGTTAGCCAGTGTTGCAGCTGGTTGGGGCCCTTGAACAAATAAATGGTTAATTCTCTTTTTTTGTGTTTGGCTATAGCAACATAAACAACTTTTGGACACCCAGACATTGCAATCCTCAGGCCTGATGGCCTGCAAGACAGTCTAAACCACAGTGAGAACTTAGCAAGCAAATGAGATGGTAAAGCACTTTAATTCTGTATTGCAGGGTTAACCCTGTTGTACTCACTAAACGAGGACCTCAGGATCTGGCTTGATTTTCAGGCTGAGTCCCCTCGAGGCGGGATTTGGCTCTCTGGTACGTGGCTGCAGGACTTTGTCCTTTCTGGCAAGGACCAGGGTACAGGGCTAGCGGGACTCACTCCCACATCACCGCCTGTCCCCAAAGGGTGGGCGCAACCCATGATGATCTTTGTTGCAGGAGCTAACTCCACACACTGGTCTTCTAGCTGCTTTGATCTCACGGGCAGCAAGTCTTTTAGATAGGTTGTTTGGCATCAACAACTCTAACTTTAGAACAGTCTCAGACAGGCAGCACAGCTTACCCACTTGCAAACTGCAGTCTTTGGAGTGTAAACTGGCACAGTTGAAACTCAGGTCTCCTCTTTTTGGCAAATAGGCTGGAGAAAATTCTGGTAGCCCCAGACTTCAGGTTCAGGCACAGTCCTTGGGGCAAACAAGCCTCTCATGGACACACAGCTTGAGGGTCTCTCAAACAAGCTGACCCTCTTTCAGTCTGAAACTTAGCCCTGAGGATGTTACTTCTTTTCTCCCTTTTGGAGAGTTGCAGTTCTATCTGCAGACTTGGCAGTCCCAAAGATTCGGCAAGAATTTACGCTGAGGAGAGGTAAAGCAAGCCTCTCCCCAAATTCCCCAAGCAGTGAGTGGAGATTCCTTACCCTTTGGAAACTCTCTCCAGACTGACTCAGTTTAAACAGTCCCTCTAAATTGAAGAGCACAATTTCTAAAATCTGGTTGGCTGCCCAAGTTATTAGTCACAGTTCTAGAATCCTGACTGGTTAAAAAATGGGCACCAAGCATTGTCCCTGCTTTTTCTCCTCAAAGTTTCTGGCATAGTCCCAAGAGTCTCTGTGATAAATCCTGGCTCCTGACTGGCTGATAGGCTGCTAACATAGCTGCTTCCATGGGTGTAGCCAGGCATACTCCAAGTACTCCATGGTGTATCATTTTATTTAAAGGGGGTAGCAAATAGACTCTGAACTGCTTCCTTTTTGCATGAAAACTAACAAAGAAAATGCTGAACAATTCTGAAATTTATTCATAGGAGTCAAAACTAGAAGGACTGGTCACTGTCATTGCATCCCAAGGACAATACAACTTTGTAGGCTCTGGGCTGGTATGTGGCTGTCTTAGGGAGCAATGTATGGCATTTGCATTACCCATGCATGGGGGGAGTAGCACACCAGCACACCCTAACGGGGGGTAGCAATGCGTCCACTTGGTGTGCAGATCTGAAATCCCTGGCTACACCCCTGGCTGCTTCTGATACAGTCCCCAAGCAGTCCATACAGTTTCTCACTTTAAAAGTTCTAGTGCAGCCAGTGTTTTTACTTTTTATTTACAAATACCCCTTCTTTTTGAGCCACTGCTGTGGCCTATTAAATGTTCACAATATTTTGTATTTTGAATGAACCCCATGCCTGTCGCTGCTGCCAAAATGTAGTACCCCCAGGCAACTTGCAGGCTCTCACATCAATATTTAAATGCCCCCTCATTAATATTCATGAGGCTAATACACAACACACAGCACCATTGGCGCTTTTAATTTAAACCATCAAGAGGGCTCTCTTGGCCCTTGTCCAGGTCTCTGGTCTTTGATTAAGCAACTTTTGGAACCGGGACCACTGGGAGACCATTCAGTTGACTGCAAATGTGGTTGGAAACCCAAGTGCAATTCTGCACATGTGCAGTCACCCTCTTGCACATCTGTGCACTGAGGAACAGCGGTGCTTCGCAACCCAGCTCCTTAAGCTCAATATGGGCTGAAATCAGGTACAGGGGCTGCACAGGGACCCCAGGGCACATAAAGAGACTTGGGCTGTGGTGGTGGTGAAGATCGGGGGACAATCAGGGGACACCACCAGTACCAGGAGGCAAATGGGAGAAATGGGGACAATATAAGGTAAGCCCCCACAGGGGGGGTTACATACAGTACATGGCTGCACGATGATTTATCTTGTGTGAAAAAATCCAATACTATGGATTTCACAGATTTTGTTGCACTGCTGCTTAATGGGAGGGTATGCTCACCGCCACCACTGCCAGCACCACAGCCACCAGTACTGCCAGTATCTCTTTGAGATCTTTCCATATCCATCTGCATGCCTTTTTGATGACCAGCCTCTCTGAATTGGCTCAACTGCTTCTGTCTGTACTCATTTGGAAGCCAGTCCATCTTCTCTCGTCTGTTTTTCCTCCACATGTGTGGAGGTCTCCTTATGTCCCAGTATCATTTTTTTTTACCACCATCACCATCCTTCCTAGAAGTCTTTTTTGTTCTTTTTCTGGCCCTGGATTCCTCCTCTTCATCCCACTCCCCAGAACTACTACTGCATGGCAGACTGACTGCTAATTTATCTACTACAAACTCAGAATCTGTTCCACTGATTTCCCCTGCTGTTTCACCTGTCCCCTCCTCCTCCTCATCATCCATCTCTCTGCTTACTAACTGTGGCTGCAGCACTATAATGGCCCTTGTGCTCATCCTCTGAGTACCACGATGGGTTACTCCTGCAATATCCTGAATTTTCTGTACCATTGTTACTGTTCCCTGGATTGCCTCAGAAGTGCTGCTACTGTTTGTTTTTTCGCCATCCATATGTAACCCCCCTACAAATGGGGGGGTTTCCAAAAAGTCTTCCTTGAACTTGCCTAAATGCTCACTGCCAGGCTGGTGTCCTGCGTTTTAGCAGTTTAAATGTGATTACCAGAGCCTGTATAGCCTCTGTGTGCTGTCTCTTTAAGAGCTGCCTGATTGCAGCCTAAGTAATCCTAGAGGGAGCCAGGCTTCACAGTAATGACTGAAAAAAGACCTCTAAGCTAGGTTCAGATAAAAAGTATTTATTGCAATATACAAACAACAGTAAAACAGCCAGCACTCGAGCAACACGCAGGCGTACGTTTCACGTCACAAAGACACTTTTTCGGTCGTTACTGTGAAGCCCGACTACACAGTTTGCTGGTTAATTTCCTATGTTGTGGCTCCAGTTTTTGTTGGCCGGTAGCCGCCTTGCCTTTTTTCATAATCTGAGAGGGAGATCTGTTGAAAGATGTTACTATTTGCTGAAAATCATTTAGAGTGATAATGGTAATGTAGTTTGTCTAACATGCTTTCTTTGCAGCAAGGACTGTTTGGTTTGTCTCCACTATCTTGGTCCTGGACAGCAAATTGGACCAAACAGTACTGGTGGGACCTAAAATGTAGCTGACTACAGGAGCTATCTGCATTCAAAATCTGTAGGAACTGTAGTGTGGAGCATTTTGCAGCTTTTTGCAACTGAAGGGGGAGCTTTTGCTTTGACTGACAGCCAAATCAGCCAATCAAATCTTTTGGATCTTGGGGAAGTCCTAGGCTGCTTGCAGTTTTCAGTTAGTTCTAAGCTGGGAAGTGAAATGAGAGGAGCTGAAGTGATTCTGAGCAGCAATCCTGAGTGGATTCGCATAGGAAAACTGTGAAAGGGCTGAGTTTTTGGCTTGCAGGTCTGCCTGCTGCTCCTGAGAGGGAGAGAAGAGAATTATTTTGGACTAAATCCAAGTTTGTGTGACTAAAGTGAGCCAGGCTGAACCTGAAGAAGACCGAAGATTTTGCAGAATGCGATCGGCCTGTCAGGAGTTACAGCTACCCCTATGCTCCTGGTATGTGCAGAGACTTTGCAATTGTGACTGAGGAGCGCTTTGCCTGGTACAGTAGAATTCCCTTACATGTAAATGTGTTATTTGCTGCTAGTAGGTGGTGAGCTAGTTTCCAACTGTGTGAACTGTGTTCTGCTTGCTGGAAGCTGTATCCAGCCCAAAACAGACTGCATCCGAATTTGCCTCCATGCAGTCTCGGTCTTGCCAGACTACCTGATGCACAGAGAAGCCATCGACAAGAGACCTGCCTGAGGATCGTCCCCCTCCTCCATGCTTGAACAGGAACAATGCCTCTGCGACTCATGTGGGCCCTGCTTCTCCTGGCATTCTAGTTCAACCACCTGCAGTCTTGATTTTCGTCCAGCCTGTGTCCAGTCTTGGGTATTGCGAGTAAATACCAGGGTAGCTCCCTGCAACAACAGCTTAATCTGAGTGTGTCATCTGACTGTCTTGTTGTTTTGTTTCCTTTATGAACTGAGCCCTCTGGCTCCGGATTACAAATATTGTGTACTGTGCATGTTGTGTTTTCCTTCACTGGGCCCCAACCAGCTGCAACCCCAGGCAACAGTCCTGGCTAGCCCATCTCTTCTCCACCTGGGTACCCAGAGGTGGACTGTGTGGGGAGGACTCAAAGCGCATGCATAACTGCTTGATTGATATAACCTTTAAGCTAATTAACCTGATTTTGCCCCTTCCTTGTTCAAGCCCCCTGAATAAATCAGTTCTAACTTTTTCTGCATGTGATCTGATTGTGGTTCCAGTTTGTGCTCAAAGTACTGTACTGTTGCTATTTTCTGTGCATAACCTTGTTTTACAGGGGGTTCCCAGGTTCAAGCCAGAGGAACCAGCCCTGGTGATAAATGCAAACAGTGTGGGTACTTGTGTGGTGTACCAGGAGTATTGTGAAAGTGATTATTGTACAGTGTTCAGGCCACTAGAGGGGAAAGAAGAGGGTTACAGTGTCTCAGAGGGCTGTGCCCAGGTTAGCTTGACCGCTACCAACCCTGACCTCCGGGTGGAGGCACCTGTTTCAGAACTCAGGCCCCTTAACCTGCTACTAGCCAAGCAGGCAGGGGTAGTAGCCCTTGGGATAGCGCCACCTAGGGGTTATATCTTGGAGGCTCACCGCTGGGATTTTGTGTCTTCCAGTGGCTGAAATTACGAATTATTGTCAAACATAAATGGCTACCCCAACAGAAGTGGTTGTGCACCAGTTGGTGGGGTGGTGTACAGGGCTGGAGACTGACCTTCACAATATGCCCTGCTTGTATTGGCTATTCCCCTGAACATTGGTAAAGACACTGTAGAAGGAGTACTTTCCAAAGTTGAATGTTTAACAAACGCTGTTTTGGTGGGGCGGCAGGCTGATTTGACCGCCCAAACTTTCATTGTGTTAGTAGAGTGTAGTGACCCAGTGGACAGTTCCGCAGTGCCACGGACTATTCCCCAGAATGGGCCCCAGCCGGCTGGATAGTGATAACTAGAGACAGTAAAGACCCCGGGGGGATGAGCTCCCACTATTATCTGAGACTTTTGAGGAGAAATTTGCTAAGTTGTTACTGGAGGGAGGGAAAACTGTAGAGGACTTTAAGAAAGTATTCCTGCCACCTGGGGTTGTTCCCTTCCCAACACCCCCTCCCACTCCAGCACATGTTACTGCCACACCTTCTGTGCCCATGACAATTCTGGCCCCTATTTCTGTACCTGCTATTAGTCACGACTCCTACCGGAGGTTGAGAATCTTCTCAGGCACCTTCCCCGCCCCTCAGGGGGAGGATGACTGGGAGACCTGGATAGACTATGTTGCCCCTCTAGTACTTGAATGGCAATGCTCAGAAGCAGAGAAATGAAAGAGGTTGAGTGAGAGCCTCCGAGGTCCTGCCCTGGCTACTATCCATGCCAAATGGGCCAATGAGCCCGAAGCAACTGCACAGGACTATCTTGATGCACTGGAGAATGTGTATGGGAGCCCGGGTTCAGATGAGGACCTATGGTGGAGAGTAAGAAATGCCCAGCAGTACTCAGGGGAGCCATTGTCTGTGTATGTACCTCGGCTTGATAAGCTGCTACAAGAGTGCATCAGAAAGGGTAATTTGCCTTCAAATGGATTAGATCGAACTAGGCTGGACCGGATCCTTAAGTCTGCTCCACTTTCAGAATTGTTACTGCTTCAGTTGCGCCTCGCCAACCCACTGGAATAGTCACCCTCTTATCATGAGCTAATGAAAGAAATTCAGGGGGTTGAGCAAAGGTGACCCTTGGGGAGGAATTTCACCAATATCTGCTGCTACTGTGCAAGTGACAGAGAGTGATTGACCAAGTGAGGTTCAGGGGCAAACTTTGGCACCTAACAAGCACTCTGAGAATGCAAAGGACTTCCTGCTCTGTGCCCAGTTTTTGAAAGATGAGCTACTAAAGGAAGTCTGAGAGTTGAAGATGGGTGCCTCTGCAAGGGTGTCCCCCATGGAACAAGATTCTGGTCCCTTTCAGGATGTAACTGCCATGGGGGTGGGAGTGCACCCTCAGGCATCCTCTACCGAGGATAGCTTCCAGGCTGAAATCAAAGAATTGACTGCCACCCTAAAGGAACTATTGAGACACGTTACACCCCTCACACTGCTGCAAGCAGATATTGGACCCAGATCCCTTGCTACTACTTCAATTCCTCATGTAATGTTCTCTCCAAGGATGACCCAGGAGTCTATCATCTGTTATAACTGTGGAAAGGATGGCCATATGAAGAGGGAATGCCGGTCTCAGAAAGACCTAGAGAAAGTGGTGAACTGGCTTCAAGGAGAGCTTCGAAAAACAAATCAGTGGTCAAGGGGTGCACAAAATGACCACAGTGAAGGCTTCAGACATCCTAACTCAAACCCCTTTGTGGCTAAATCATCTATCAAGGTCCCTGCTGCTCTTCCTCCAGACTGGTCCAAAATAATGGGCCCTTCAATGGACACTACCATGGCTGTGAATGGTATTCCTACTTGGGCTGTACTGGACAGTGGGTCACAAGTGACCATTGTAGTTAAGGACTGGTATGACAAACACTTATCTGCTGTGCCCTTACAATCCCTGGAAGGCCTACATGTGTGGGGGGCTGAGTGACAAGTCTTATCCCTATCTAGGATATGTCCGCCTCTGGTTGTTGTTTCCTGCAGCTGTAACTGTTGTAGAGGAGCAAGTCAAGACACTGGCCTTAGTGTGTCCCCCTACTGGACTGTATGATGGGGTTCCCCTGTTAATTGGGACCAACACCCATATGTTTGGCAGACTGGCACAACTCTGTCACAAGAAACAAGGGCGATGGATTGGGAGGGCCCTAAGAATTCCCACTCTGATCAAGAGGGCATATGATTTGCAACAGAACCCCAAGGGAGTGGACCAGGATGAACCAGTAGGCGTCACGTGGAAGAAGGATCCCGATTCAATGGTACTGGCCCCTAATGCCCAGTGTACCGTACAAAGGGGAGGTCCTCCTCCACAAAGATGTCAAGAACAAAATACTGATGTTGGACACACCAGGAGATGGAAAATTGCCAGAAGGATTATTGGTTAAGCCCAGCATCTTGTCAGCTCATGCTCATGCCTATGCATGATGAGTGCTGGTCCAGATTCATAATGTGTCAGATCGGGAGATCCGGGTGAACAGAGGATGCACCCTAGCTACAGTACACTGTGCAGGCACTGCAATGTTGCCCAGCAACAAGCACCCTGGCAAGACAGATAGAGTGACTCCCGACTTGTGTGATTTTGGTGACTCCCCATTGCCAGCTGAATGGAAGACTAGAATTAGCCAGAAACTTGCCCAGAGAGATCAAGTGTTTTCATTGAAGGAATGGGATGTGGGATGTGTCCAGGGTGCAGAGCATCACCTACGCCTACACAATGAATGGCCATTTCGAGAGAGGTCTCGACATCTAGCCCCTGCAGACATAGACTATGTGAGAAGACACTTGCAGGAAATGCTCGCGGCTGGTGTGATACAAGAATCCAGGAGCCCCAATGCTTTTCCCATTGTGGTTGTGCATAAAAAGAATGGATCTGTGAGAATGTGTGTTGATTATTGAACTCTGAATCAGCAGACCATCCCCGATCAATACACCATGCCCCGTATAGTAGATGCTCTGGATTGTTAGAATGGGAGCAAATGGATCTTTGCAGTGGATATTACCAGATTCCGATGGCTCCAGAGAACCATGAAGAGAAGGCCTTCATCTGTCCTTTGGGGTTCTACGAATTCCTGAGAATGCCACAGGGGATATCATGCACCCCAGCCACCTTCCAGCGACTGATGGAACAAGTGGTGGGAGACATGAATTTGATGAAATGCCTGGTGTACTTGGATGATGTCATTGTGTTTGGGAGCTCCCTAGAGGAACACAAGAGTCAACTGTTCAAAGTACTAGACCAACTGGAAGATTTTGGACCTAAGCTGTCCATTGACAAGTGCCAGTTTTTCTAAACCTCTGTGAAGTATGTGGGGCACATAGTGTCTACAGAGGGGATAGAGACTGGTCCTAGTAAAGTTGAAGCCTTGACTACTTGGCCCCCGCCCCACAATTTGAAAGAACTACAACATTTCCTGGGATTCTGTGGCTACTACCATCGGTTCATAAAGGACTATTTCAAAGTGATTTGGCCGCTCTTGAATCTTATCCAGGGTTACCCTCCCACCAATCGGAAATACAAAAAAGGGTCAGTCAAAGAACCAGACAAAGCATATTTCTGCCCAGGTGAACTGTTCGGGTCCCATAGGATGCCTGACTGTGAAGCAGCTTTCCACAAAGTCATATACCAGCTCACCCATGCCCCCATCCTCGCTTATGCTGATCCCACCAAACCCTATGTGCTGCATACTGATGCCAGCCTGCAGGATCTAGGAGCTGTACTGTATCAAGACCATGAGGATGGTTTGAGACCAGTGGCATTCACCAGTAGGAGCTTGACCCCATCAGAGCAAAACTACCCTGTGCACAAGTTGGAGTTCCTTGTGTTAAAATGGGCCATTGTCAACCTGTTTCATGATTACCTCTATGGGGCAAAAATATTGGTGAGGACTGACAATAACCCGTTGACCTATGTACAGACTTCAGCTAAGTTAGACGCCATGGGGCACCAGTGGCTTTCTGCATTGTCAACATATGATTATGCTGTCGAATACAGACCGGGCCTGAATCATATTGATGCTGATGCCCTATCTCGGAGGCCCATTTCCAAGAGTGACTGGGTCATGCTGTCTGAATCTGACATCCAAGCACTATGCCAAAAGTTTAATAGAAATGAACAGATGTCTACGGACACAGCGGACTGCTTAGTAGATTGCTTGGGCCCCTCTGACACCTGCATACCAGCTGTGTATTTCCACTTCTCTGTTCTAGATATTAGTGCACTACCTCAGTTTGACAATGACAGTATTCAGTGGGATCAATCCCAAGATCCTATGATTCAGCCAGCACTTGACACCCTTAGTGCAGGAAAAGATGTGTCCAAATTGCATTCCTCTGATCTTGCAATCGCTTTATTGTTTAAAGAAGGACCCAGGTTGAAGCTGCTTAATCAGTTGTTGTATAGAGAGACTGTAGATTGGGTTGGCCAAATAGACAAGTAACAATTGGTCCTGCCCACAGCCTTCAAAGATTTGGTACCGAGGTCTCTCCACAATCATATGGGCCACCTCGGTATTGACCGGACCCTTGACCTACCATGATCTCGATTCTACTGGCCCAAGATGGGGGCCAATATTGAGCACCATGTAAGGACTTGTAGTTGCTGCCTGTAGAGAAAAGCCCTGTCTCAGAGGGCTGCCCCCCTTGTCAACATTACTACCAGCACCCCAATATAACTAGTCTGCATAGACTTCTTGAGTTTAGAGCCTGATCAGTGAAACATTTGCAATGTGTTAGTGGTTATGGACCATTTCACATGGTATGCAAGCTTTTCCACAAAAATCAAAAGCATCTACCATGGCCAAGGTGCTGGGGAAAATTTCTTCATCACTATGGTGCCCCAGCCAATCTCACTCTGATCAGGGCTGGGACTTTGAGAGTGAACTAATCAAAGAAATGATCTCTCTATGGGGGGGGGGTGCAAAAGTCAAGAACCTCCCCTTATCACCAGCAGGGGGATCCTCAACCAGAATGCTTTAACCACACCCTACTAGACATGTTAGGCACCCTCCTCCCAAAAAACAAACATAAATGGAGCCAGCAGATTAGCGCCCTGGTACACACATACAATGCACAAAGAATGATGCTACCGGGTTCTCTCCCTACTGCCACATGTAAGGGAGAGAGGCCCGGTTGCCTGTTGATGTCTGTTTTGGGGTTTCTCCCAATGGGGTCTGAGCCGAAGATTACCTGCAATATGTACAAAAGCTGAAAGCTCAATTGAACCATGCCTATCAACTGGCCCAGACAATGGCCGCCAAAAGAAATCTAGCCAACAAAGACAAACGTGATAAAAAAGTAAAAGCTCTAGAGCTTAGGCCTGGAGACCGTGTGTTGTTGCAAAATTTAGGATTGCATGGTAAACACAAAATTGCTGATTGATGGCACCATCTTCCCCATGTCATAGTTGGAAAGTTGGTTGATTTGCCAGCGTACAAAGTGCGCCCAGAGAATAACTCCAAAGCTGTCAAGACCATGCACCGTAACGACTTGCTACCTATTGGTCAAGTTATAATTGAGGCTAAACCAACCGAGATTGATTCCCCTGAACCAGTGACTTGTGCTGCTGCAAGAAAGAAACAGAGTCAGCCTGTCCCCATGGTTGTCGATTTAAGATCTCCCCCCCAGCAGGCCCAGAATGATAGTGACTGCTAGTCTAACTCGGATGACAGTGAGTGTGATAATGCCTATTACCCCTCATGTGAACTGAGTCAGTTGTTTTGTGGAAATCCTATGTTAAATTATGGGGATGAATCTGGGCCTTCTGGACTGCCTAATGCCTCGGATTCATCCTTGGAGCCAATGCTCCCTGAAGGTGAAGTGTAAAGTATCACGTCTGAGGATGCTGAGTCTTTGTATATCATGGAACTGCATGATTTGCCTGAAGGAGAAGCTGATGGTATGAATCTTTCTGGTGACATGCCAGAACTTGAGGAACACTATGAGAGTGCTGACAACCCCCCTTCAGTGCCAGAGTATATTCAAAAGGAGCCAAGTGTTGTAGAAACAGAGACTACAGAGCAAGGGGCTGACAGTGCTCCCAGCTTGGACATTCCCCTTCATGCAGAGGCATGCCTCACAAGTGATGAAAGTTCCAAGACTATTGCTGAAAGTACGGACACTGTGGTTGCTCACCCCAGAAAGACTTGCCCAGCTGTCATGCCAGTGGTGCGCTTCAGTTACGATTCCCCCGGGAGGCCAGTGGATTTTCCCCTCAATGTAGTCCACAAAGGTGTTTATGTCTCTCAGAGCTCACAGCCCAAATTGAGCTTGACTGCCCATTCCAGGTTACTTGTTCTGCCTCTTGCCATGGTGCGCCTGCCCCATCCTGCCCCAAGTTAGCTGATCGGGAAGGACCCCCTCTTGCATCGTTTAGAGTACAATAAGTTATTACATGATTCTGTATAGTAATGTTCAGTTTACCCATGTGAAATATGCAAAATGTATTGTCAGAATGGAAGTGATACAGTGCAGTACATTGAAATGTATAGTAAAGTGACAAGTTATGCCAATTGATGAATTAGATAGTACTTGTATAGCATGCTAATGGTATAAATATCTTGTATATGTTGCACTTTCAATGTTATGATGGTACAGACTTGACACAGACGCCAAGTTTTCCCAGACAGAGAAGGGTGTAACCCCCCTACAAAGGGGGGTTCCCAAAAAATCTTCCTTGAGCTTGCCTAAATGCTCACTGCCAGGCAGATGTCCTGCGTTTAAGCAGTTTAAATGTGATTACCAGAGCCTGTATAGCCTCTGTGTACTGTCTCTTTAAGAGCTGCCTGATTGCAGCCTAAGTAATCTGAGAGGGAGCTCTATTGAAAGATGTATCTATTTGCTGAAAATCATTTGGAGTGATAATGATAATGTAGCTTGTCTAACATGCTTTCTTTGTAGCAAGGACTGTTTGGTTTGTCTCCACTATCTTGGTCCTGGACTGCAAATTGGATGAGACAGTACTGGGGGGACCTAAAATGTAGCCGGACTACAGGAGCTATCTGAATTCAAAATCTGTAGGAACTGTAGTATGGAGCTTTTTCCTCCTTTTTTGCAACTTAAGGGGGAGCTCTTGCTTTGACTGACAGCCAAATCAGCCAACCAAATCTTTTGGATCTTGGGGAAGTCCTGGGCTGCTTGCAGTTTTCAGTTGGTTCTGAGCTGGGAAGTGAAATGAGAGGAGCTGAAGTGATTCTGAGCAGCAATCCTGAGTGGACTCACATGGGAAAACTGTGAAAGGGCTGAGTTTTTGGCTTGTAGGTCTGCCTGCTGCTCCTGAGAGGGAGAGAAGAGAATTATTTTGGACTAAATCCAAGTTTGTGTGACTAAAGTAAGCTATTGAAGTGGGCCAGGCTGAACCTGAAGAAGACTGAAGATTTTGCAGAATGCGATCGGCCTGTCAGGAGTTACAGCTACCGCTAAGCTCCCGTTGTGTGCAGAAACTTTATGTTTGTGATCGGGGAGCACTTTGCCTGGTACAGTAGAATTCCCTTACATGTAAATGTGTTATTTGCTGCTAGTGGTTGGTGAGTTAGTTCCCCACTGTGTGAACTGTGTTCTGCTTGCTGGAAGCTGTATCCAGCCCAAAATGGACTGCATCTGAATTTGTCTCCATGCAGTCTGGGCCTTGCCAGACTACCCGCTGCACAGAGAAGCCATTGACAAGAGACCTGCCTGGGGATCAGTCCCCTGCTCCACACTTGAAAAGGAACAATGCCTCTATGATTTGTGTGGGCCTTGCGTCTCCTGGCATTCCAGATCAAATACATACAGTCTCGATTTTCCTTCAGCCTGTGTCCAGTCTTGGGTATTGTGAGTAAATACCAGGGTAGCTCCTGCAACAACAGCTTAATCTGAGTGTGTCATCTGATTGTCTTGTTGTTTCATTTCCTTTACAAACTGAGCCCTCTGGCTCCAGATTACAAATATTGTGTACTGTGCATGTCATGTTTTCCATCACAGGGCCCCAACCAGCTGCAAACCCGGGCAACAGTCCTGGGTACCCAGAGGTGGACTGTGTGGAGGGACTCAAAGCATATGCATAACTGCTTGATTGATATAACCTTTAAGCTAATTAACCTGATTTTGACCCTTCCTTGTTCAAGTCCCCTGAATAAATCAGTTCTAACTTTTTTCTGCATGTAATCTGACCCTGGTTTCAGTTTGTGCTCAAAGTACTGTACTGTTGCTATTTTCTGTGCATAACCTTGTTTTACAGGGGGTCCTCAGGGTCAAGCCAGAGGAACCAGCCCTGGTGGTAAGTGCAAACTGTGTGGGTGCTTGTGTGATGTACCAGGGGTATTGCGAAAGTGATTATTGTACAGTGTTCGGGCCACTAGAGGGGAAAGAGGGGGGGTACAGTGTCCCAGAGGGCTGTGACCAGGTTAGCTTAACCACTACCAACCCTGACCTCCGGGTGGATGCACCCATTTCAGAACTCAGGCCCCTTAACCTGCTACTAGCCAAGCAGGCAGGGGTAGTAGCCCTTGGGATAGCGCCACCTAGGGGTTACACATGGTTTTGCCTAAAGGGTTCAGCACACATGCTTTCTGTCTTTCCATAATGGAAATTATAATTGTTTCTAATTTAATGTTTTATAGCAAATGGTGGATGCATCTCTAGGTGTAAATTCAGGGAGATTTATTCCCAAATAGGTCAATACAGCACTGCTGGCTATGGCTCTGTCCACACCATGCCTCTGTAATGTTACAGAGGGTGTAAGACGTTACCGTAAAAGGTCGTGTTTACACCTGTAACATTACAGGAGGTGTTTTCGTAACCATTGTTGAAACCACATATGAGGTGGTTTCAACAACAGTTATGAAACCGGTCCCACCCTGGTACCATTACCGGCGGTAGTGTGGACTGCCGGTAACGGTCTCCTGCTGGGCACAAAGTGCAGCATGAGCTGCATTGTGGGATCGGGCGCCGCTGTAACAGTCGCCCAGATCCCGATGTGTGGACCGGCGGTGCCGGTCCTGTAACGGACACCACTGAGGTGTGGATGCAGTGCACCGCTCCGCGGCAGTAATGGATTGCATCCATTACCGGGCACAAGCGGTGCAGTGTGGACAGGGCCTTAGTCAAGTAGCTGTGAAGACAGTGAAATTTATTCCCAAAAAGATCAGTAGAGCACTAGTAAGTGTGTTGAGTACTTGGGTTCACAGAGAAATTTTTTTCCAAGCTGGTCAGTACAGCACTGCTGGATGCCTCAAGTTAAATAGTTTTAGTAGTGAAATCACAGGGAGATTTATTCTAAAACAGGTCAGTGCAGCACTGCTGGCTGCATTGAGTTAAGCAGTTTTAGAAGTAAAAACATAAGGGACTGATTCTCAAACAGGTCAGTACAGCACTTCTGGCTGTATTTAGTTACGTAGTGAAAACACAGGGAGATTTATTTCCAAATGGGCCAGTACAGCTCTGCTGGCTGTGCCAAGTAGCTGTGAAAACATGAACATTTATTCTCAAATAGATCAGTAAAGAACTAGTAGGTGTGCTGAGTACTTAGGAACACAGGAAAATTTATTCCCAAACAGGTCAGTATAATGCAGCTGGCTGTGTAAGTTAAGTAGTTAAAACACAAGGAGATTGATTCCCAGATAGATCAGTAAAGCACTGCAGGCTGCAATGAGTTAAGTAGTGAAAACACAGTGAGATTTATTTTCAAGCAGGTCAGTACAGCACTGCTAGCTGCAATGAGTTAAATTTTGAAAATAGGGAGATTTATTCCCAAATAGGTTAGTAAAGCACTAGTAGGTTTGTTGAGTTCTTGGGAACACAGGGACATTTATTCCCATGCAGGTCAGTACAGCACTGCTGACTGCTTCAAGTTAAATAGTTTTAGCAGTGAAAACACACAGGGAAAGTTATTCCCAAACAGGTCAGTACAGCACCATTGACTGCTTCGAGTTAAATAGTTTTAGGAGTGAAAACACACAGGGAGATTTATTCCCAAACAGGTCAGTGCAGCACTGTTGGCTACATCGAGTAGCTGCAAAAATGGGAAATTTATTCCCAAATAAGTCAGTAAAGCATTAGTAGGTGTGTTGAGTACTTGGGAACACAGGGACATTTATTCCCAAGTAGGTTAGTACAGCACTGCTGGCTACGCCGATTTAAGTGGTTTTAGTAGTGAAAAACACAGGGAGATTTGTTCCCAAATAGGTCAGTAAAGCACTGCTGGCTGCATTGAGTTAAGTAGTGAAAACACAGGGTGAGGTTTATTCACACACAGGTCAGTACAGCACTGCTGGCTGTATCAAGTAGCTGTGAAAACAGGAACATTTATTCCCAAATAGGTTAGTAAAGCACTAGTAGGTGCACTATGTACTTGGGAACACAGGGAAAGTTATTCCCAAACAGGTCAGTATGGCACTGCTGGGTGCAACGTGTTAAGTAGTTTTAGTAGTGAAAACATAGGGAGATTGATTCCCAAACAGGTCAGTACAGCACTTCTGGCTGTATCGAGTTAAGTAGTAAAAACAGTGTTGCATCAAATGAGTGACTCAATATGAGTTAAGGAATAAAAGAGGATGTTATATGAGCCAATTGTGCTTAACAGCAAATGTCATTTCAGCGAGGGTGACTTGTGGTGGGATAGTATTTACCATGTAGTTGTAACTACTGCAGTCTTGAAGATGGTTATTTATAGTAAGGGGGATTCAGGGGGCAAAGAAAATATAGTGTAGCATTATATCGGTGTGTTGGACAGTGAGCCTAGATTTGGGATTTTTGTTATTATGTGTTTTTTTTATAGTGAAGTTGCTGTTCTGACATTCGCTGTTTTTGGTATTCACTATATTTGCTCCTGCTCCTTTGTCTTCACTCATGTGGTCGGTGCTGGGTTTTTTTTCCTGCTCTTTTCACATGGAACTGTAAAAACACAGGGAGATTTATTTCCAAACAAGTCAGCAGGTGGGCTGTCACAGCAAGAACTAAATAAATTGCTGGTTGTGTTTTTGAGTTTTTTTACAGGCTTTTTTTTATCTTCTTTAGCCTTTTGTGCTGCAGTGCAAATGACGTGAGTGCATCAGTCAGCAGAGCACTGCACAATAGCAGCACAAGTCTCTCTCTCTCTCTTCTTCTTTCTTTGCTGAGCCTGCACTTTCATTCCCTGCTCCAAAATCCCTCTAAAAGAAAAGTTTTCATTTTTTTATACCTTTGCAGTGCAGTAGGACCAGCAGCACGAGTCTCTCTCTTTCTTTCTCTCTCTCTCTCTCTCTCTCTCTCTCTCTCTCCATCTTCTTTGTTTGCTGAGTCTGCACTTTCACTCCCTGCTCCAAAATCCCTCCAAAAGAAAAGTTCTTATTTCTTACACTTTTGCAGTGCAGTACATGAGCTACTGCCGCCTACCCTACACACTAGCCCAGACCATGCTATGCACAGAGCAGAGCAAATGAGTTACAAACTCTGATCCTGCCCTTTGTACGTTCTCCTTCCCTTGTAAAAAATAATCAATAAACTATTTTCGCCTGCCTAGATTATGGCAACTAACTCTCCCCAAATGTCAGTTCTGCTGTGAACAAATGCTGTTTCTATTTTTTTTATGCCAGAAGCAGACAACAAACAAACATGCTGTGATGTGAAGCAGTCCTGCTCTCACCACTCACTTGCACACTCTGTCAAAAAATGGCAATGTGTGGCAAGTAACTAAGGCATCCCACGTGTTTTTTGACCTGCTCCACCAGTGGTCACTGCTGTTGCTGCCGAGTGCAGAGTGAGAGGTGGAGAGAGAGAGACACTTCTTATTCCTTCTTTGTCCAATGATCATGACTGACAGAAGGATGACTGACATGCTGGTCTCCTGACCCTCTTCTCCTCTCATGCACCACATGACTAACTGCTGCGACCCAGGAGCCTAAGAAGAAGTGGAGCTTGCACTGCTGGCAGCTGCCAGGTAGGAAAAGGAACTTTTTTCAAAGTTACTGGGGCAAACAAAAGTTTGCAATTTTAGAGAAAATTTTCACACTAAGCAGACAAACACAAACACAGGGAGTTCAAGAATTTTCAGGACCATGTCGAACCAAGCTTGCAGCCCTACCAAGTGCCTTAGGGACACTCAGGACTGGATGGCTTAGACTGAATTCTTCAAAGATGGAGGTGCTACTGGGGGAGCTTGGTCAGTTTGATTCATCAGCTTTGAGTTGCTGCACCATTTTATCATCTTTGAACACTGTTGCTCTTGAAGTTGTAGATACTGTAGGGTGAGGAATCTGGGGGTCATTGTGGACTGCAAGCTGATATTAGATCATCAGGTGTTGGCTGTTGCCCACAGTGGCGTTTATCATCTTCAAAACATCTCCCAGATCAAGCCCTTTCTTGTGCCATCTAACCTAGCAACATTGGTGCACAGACTTGTCTCATCAAGTCTGAATTACTGTAACCCTCTATACTTTGGGTTATCCATGAAGTTACTGTGTCACCTACAGCTGATTCAGAATGCAGCAGCTCTACTGGTTGCTGGTACCTCTCAGACTGAGCAAATTATGCCAGTGCTCCGTACTCTGTAATGGCTACTAGTGCAGTGGCCCATCAACTTCAGGGTATGCTTGTTAACTTACAAGGACCTGCAAAGTTTGGGTCCAGGCTACGTGAAAGACCTCCTGACCCCATACACTCCTGGCCATCCCCTTCTGTCAATGGATGTGGATCTTTTATCTGTCACAAGATCTTGCCTAAGGTTCTTGGGGGACAGGGCATTTGGAGTGACTGTTTTGCTTCTCTGGAATGCTCTTCCCCTGGAGGTAAGAGGTGCCTCTTCCCTGACCATTTTTAAATCCAGTCTGAAAACTCATTTGTTCACCATGTGCTTTGGGGCATGATGCTACTGTTAATTTTCTGTTGCGTTTATTTATTACCTGATTATTATTTGTTGTGTTAGCTGTTTTTCGAGTCATCAAATTGTTCTTTTCTGTGAGGCATTCAGAGCCCATTGCATTGGTCACCATATACAAAAAATTGCCTCTCCTTTCCCTGCCTCTTTCTCTCCCTCTGGGCCATTGAACCCTTGGCAGTAGCCATCTGGCATAATACGCACATTACAGGCATCCAATTGGGAAGCAGGCAGTAGATTACACAAGCCTGTTCCTAGATGACCTCTTAGTAGCACTCACTAACCAAGCTAATTATGTGCCAATGCTCATGTCCATTCTTGGCTCCTTCATGGAAATGTCAGGCCAGATAGTTAACCCAAGCAAAACTTACATCCTTCCACTGTGTTAAGCATGTTCTTCAACCTCCTTTCTGTCAGTAGGTCTCAGTTGTCTCTTTGGGGCTTTATCAATGGAGATTCAGATCTAAAACACTAGTGAAAATATCTTCTGAGCCCATCTTGCGCAGCTGCTAAGCAAGTTGCCAGAAGAATGCTTTAGGTGGAGTTGCTACAACTATCCACAGTGGGTAAACTTGAAGCATTAAAAATTGCCACATTTTTATATATTCTCAGTCATCTTCCCCTAAAAATTGACAATCTCTGATTTGAAAAAAATGACAAGCTGTTTTGTTTTTTTTTCTCTGGCAGGGGAAGTAGCCACAGACAGCTTATCTGCGGGCTTCTCAAGCTGCTGCTGTAGCCCCACCACTCTCCGAGCAGGCTGCATCTAACAGACTGCTGACTGACCACCAGACAGATTTAGACAGCCAATCTGTGGGCTTCCCAAGCTGCTGCTGTGGCCCTGGCACTCCCCAAGCTGGCTGCAGCTAACAGACCACCCAACTGACCTCTGGACAGACTCAGACAGCCCATCTACGGGCTTCCCAAGCTGCTGCTGCTGGCCTGGCACTCTCCAAGCCGGTCACAGCTAACAGACCACCCAACTGACCCCCAGACATATTTGGGTACGCACCGGACCTCCAAAACTCATGGTTTTGATTGTCACTATTTTGACAGGATGCCCTGTGGAGAAGCCAGGAACTGACTGGCAGTTTCTACTCATCAGTTGAATGTTCAACTCCTGGCCCTTCCTCATCTCAGGGAAATCTCTTTCTGTGCTGTGTTCTGGACTGAATTTTTGTAAATGTAATTACTTATGTTATGCATCAATTGGTCTTACTTTACCTGCCAGTTGAGCTAGTCTATTACAAGCCTCTAGTCTAGCCTCTCGGTGTTACGTGCTGCTGTGAGACTAGTGCTGGACAAACTGTATTGTTTAGTAGCTGATGTTTGACTGCTTAAACCTAGCTACTGAGTAAGATTGCTGCATTTTTTCCATTTCTGATTCTACTGCCAAACCCTGTCTCCTGTCCCACACTGGTCACTCTGCTAATTATTAATTTCACCTCCCTCTTGCAATGCTGTCTCTCTAAACGGCTTAATTTCTTCTCTGCCTTACCTACAAACCCTCCTCTTAACACTCCCTCCTGCTGCTGCCATTGCCCTCCTCAGACATCTGGGCACCAAAGCACAGAACCCCCCCCCCCACTCCGTTAACTCCTCTTCTATCTCTAAACAATTGCACTGCATTTGCCACCTCTTTACCTCATACTTTGTCTTTCCCCATTGCCTGCCCCCCCACTGAGTTTGCTATTGTACTCTAGCTGTATATAATCCTCTGTCTTTCCCCTCTTGTTCCACAGAGAGCCCATCTGCGGCTTCCCAAGCTGCTGCTGTGGCCCCGGGACTCTCTGAGCCAGCTGCAGCTAACAGACTGCCCGACTGACCCCTGGACAGATTCAGACAGCCCATTTGTGGCTTCCCAAGATGCTGCTGTGGGTTCTGTACTCTCTGAGCTGGCTGCAGCTAACAGACCGCCCGACTGACCCCTGGACAGATTCAGGTATGCACCGGGCCTCAGAAACTCATGGTTTTGAATGCCGCTGTTTTAACTGAATGCCCAGTGGAGCAGCCAGGCACTGATTTTCAGTTTCTGCTCCTCAGTTGAATTTCCAACTCCTGGCGCTTCCCCTGATCTCGGGAAAATCTCTTTCTGTGCTGTGTTGTGGACTGATTTTTATGTTTGCTTGCACGCATGTGCAAGAAACATAGTGCCATCATCGGAGATTTCGGAGGTGTGTCACCTCCTCCTCCAATTCAGGCAGTGTGCTGGCAGTTGCGGCCCCTGTAAGCCAATGCATTTTGGAGCTGTCTATGACACGCTCCAAAATGCAGTGGCATACAGTTGAAAGGGGGAGCTACGCTTGAGTGAGCAGCAGCAAAGCTGCTCACGTGCAGCTCCCAGCTACAGGCGTGCCCGCACACAGTGTATAGCCGGCGGGTGCCCAATCCCGTCAGCTGAGCTCTCGTCCCCAGTAGTTGGTGCCACACTGGGAGCCCACCCCAGCATGGCAGTCAGTCATTTTGCCGGCGGGGGTGTCCAATCCCCGTCGGCTGACCACCCAAGTCCTTGTGCCGCGCCTGGGCCCCCCCAGCGCGGCAAGCGTCTCCAGCAGTTTTTTTGTTGTTGCCAGCGGGGTGCCCAATCCCCGTCAGCTGAACGCCTAAAGCTTCTTGTGCCACGCTGGGAGCCCACCAGCAAGCGGTCCACGAAGTTTTTTTGTTTTGTAACCTGTAAACAAAACGGTCCCGCGGCGTCTCCCGAACCCCTCCCACAACCCGCACCCACCACTGCGCACCCCACCTCCCACACCCCCTCACCCCATACTTACCTCCGGACTCTGGCGCGATCTTCGGTGGACCGGGAACACGTCTGCACTCTTCAAAGCCGACCGTGAACTGAGGAAATGCCGGTAAGCTGTATAATGGGCTAGATAGGAGGGGTTCAACTTTATTGCATATCTCAGGCATTTTTGGGAATTTTTGCACCAAATTTTCAACATGGGGTTTTTGGGACCCCTTCTCATGAATGATGTCACTGTCATGGCATTATTAAAGCTCGAAGGGTGATTTCGCGCAGTGACTGCACAGTGACTGTGAAATCACCCTTCGGGACTGAATACCACCATGACAGTGACATCTTTCATGAGAAGGGGGCCCAAAACCCCCATGTTGAAAATTTGGTGCCAAAATTCCCAAAAATGACTGTTTAATAAGCGTGCATTGCGCAGTTCCTACGCAGGCTTGTAAGTTCACCAAATTTCAATATTTTCACTCCAGATTTTCAACATTGCCATTTTACCACACCTTCTTATGAGTAATACAGCTGTCATTTTTCACATCTCACCCAAAACGTGTTTCCGCCCATGAGCGCACAATGGCGCAGTCATTGTGCAAACTCAGTGTATGGGACACATTAAGAAAATCACAGTGTCACTGTTCATGAGCAGAGATCTTAAAATGGCAATGTTGAAAAATTGACAAATCCTAAAATGACTGTTTTACAGTGTACGTTGCACGAGTTCCCACGCACGCCTGTAGGTTTGCGAATTTTAAATATTTCCACTCCAGATTTCCAACATTGCCATTTTTCCACACCTTCTTATGAGTAATACGGCTGTCATTTTTCACATCCTGCCCAAAACGTGTTTCCGCCCATGTAGCGCACAATGGCGCAGTCGGTGTGCAAACTCAATGTATGGGACACATTAACAAAACCACAGTGACACTGTTCATGAGCAGAGGTCTTAAAATGGCTATGTTGAAAATTTGGTGAAAAAATGCCTAAAATGACTTTTCTGGCGTCGTTGCACAGTTCCTATGCATGTTCGTAAGTTTACAAATTTAATATTTCACTCCAGATTGTCAACATGTCCATTTTATTAAACTTCCTTATGAACAGTACAGCTGCAATTTTTCATATCACCCAAAATGTGTATCGCATATGTAGCGCATAATGGTGCTGTTGGTGTGCGAAGCAATGTTTAGGACAGATTAAGGAAATCACAGTTACACTGTTCATGAGCAGAGGTCTTAAAATGGCTATGTTGAAAATTTGGTGACAAAGTCCATAAAATGACTGTGTTGCAGTGAGCATTGTGCAGTTTCCACGCATCCTCGTTAGTTCATGACTTTGTAATATTTTCAGTCCAGATTTTCACTAGTGGCATTTTCAACACTTCCTTATGAACAGTACAGCTGCCATTTTTCACAACATGGCAAGTGTGTTTTCACACTTTCAGTGCAGAGATGCGTGGTCACTGTGGGAAATCATTGTTCGGCACAGATAAAGAAAATCACAGTGACACTGTTCCATGATCGGAGGCACCAAAATGCCTGAGTTGACAATCTGCTATAAAATATCCCCAACCTAATTATATAGCAGATTGTCGTTGCACAGTTTCTATTACGCTCGTGACTTCACCATTTTTAAATATTTTCACTACACATTTGCAACATAGCCATTTTACACCTCCCCATGAAAGAGTACAGCTGTCATTTTTACATCCTGTTCGAATATTTTGCACCTGTGGTGCTAAATCCGTAGTCACTGTGCATAAGCAGCTTTCAGCTACCAAACTGATATTCCCCTGTTCATGAGGTGGGGTCACAAACAAACATGTTGAAAATTTGGGATAAAATACCAACTAATGCCTGAGGTATTAGGCTTTTCTAACTAAATCGCCCAACCCTATAGAGAATGACAGGAATCAGTGGTGGACTTGGGATTCTTGCCTGTGATGCTCATACCACTCCACACCCTGCAGTCACTGAGAGGCATTGAGGTATGCCTTGGACTCTTCGGCCCCAAACTTCACCCCATTCTCCTATATCGCACCCATCTCACCATATTTCCTAATGGAATGGGGTGAGCATAAGAGCCAAAGACCCCAAGGAACCGTGACACTTGTCAGTCTCTGCAGAGTGGGGTGTGGTGAAATGGCGTGGCCGTTATGCCTGACGACCCAAACGCACACCCCACTGCCTGTCACTCTCTGCAGGGTGGTGGTGGGGTTGGCTTCAGTTCAATACTTCACTGCCATTCCTATTACGCAGCTCTGTAACTTCTACACTACCACTGCCAATGCCAGCAAGCAACATTCGGCATTGACAAATGCTTGTTTGTAAATGTAATTACTTATGTCATGCATCAATTGGTCTTACTTTACCTGCCAGTTTAACTAGTCTATTACAAGCCTTTACTCTAGCCTCTTGATGTTACTTGCCGCTGTGAGACTAGTGCTGGACAAACTGTATTGTTTAGTAAGTGAAGTTTAACTGCTTAGACCTAGCTACTGAGTAAGACTGCTGCATTTTTCCATTTCTGCTTCTACTGCCAAACCCTGTCTCCTGTCCTACACTGGTCACTCTGCTGATTATTAATTTCTCCTCCCCACTTGCAATGCTGTCTCTCTAAATGGCTTAATTTCTTTTCTGCCTTACCAACAAACCCTCCTCTTAACGCTCCCTCCTGCTGCTGCCATTGTCCTCCTCAGACGTCCAGGCACCAAATCACAGAACCTCCCTTCCCTGTTAACTCCTCTTCTATCTCTAAATAATTACCCTGCATTTGTCACCTCTTTACCTCATACTTTGTCTTTCTCCAATGCCTGCCCCTCACTGAGCTTGCTATTGTACTCTAGCTGTATATAATCCTCTGTCTTTCCCCTCTTGTTCCACAGAGAGCCCATCTGCGGGTTTTCCAAGCCCCCGGACAGAATCTGGTATGCACCGGACCTCTGAAGCTCGTGGTTGTGAATGACAATCTTTTGACTGGATGCCCAGTGGAGAAGCCAGGCACGGATTGGTAGTTTCTGCTCCTCGGCTGAATTTCCAACTGCTGGAACTTACTGATCTTGGGGAAATCTCTTTCTGTGCTGTGTTCTAGACTGAATTTTTGTAAATGTAATTACTTAATTATGCATCAATTGGTCTTACTTTACCTGCCAGTTTAGCTAGTCTATTACAAGCCTCTTGTCTAGCCTCTCGGTGTTGCTTGCTGCTATGAGACTAGTGCTGTACAAACTGTACTGTTTAGTAGCTGATGTTTGACTGCTTAGACCTAGCTACTATGTAATATTGCTGCATTTTTCCATTTCTGCTGCCAAACCCTGTCTCCTGTCCCATTCTGGTCACTCTGCTAATTATTAATTTCTCCTCCCTCTTGCAATGCTGTCTCTCCAGATGACTTAATTTCTTCTCTGCCTTATCTACAAACCCGCCTCTTACACCCCCTCCTGCTGCTGCCATTGTCCTCCTCAGACGTCATGGCACCAAAGCACAGAACCCCGCCCCCCTCCGTTAACACTTCTTCTATCTCTCAATAATTGCCCTGCATTTGCCTTCTCCTTACTTTGTACTTTGTCTTTCCTCATTGCCTGCCCCACACTGAGCTTGCTATTGTACTCTAGCTGTATATAATCCTCTGTCTTTTCCTTCTTGTTCCACAGACAACCCATCTGCGGGTTTTCCAAGCTGCTGCTGTGGCCCCGGCACTCTCCAAGCTGGCCACAGCGAGCAGGCCACCTGACTAACCCTCGGGCAGATTCAGGTACGCCCCGACATCCGAAACTCATGGTTTTGAATGCCGCTGTTTTTTGACTGGATGCCCAGTGGAGGTGGCAGGCACTGATTGGCAGGTTCTGCTCCTCGACTGAATTTCCAACTCCTGGCGCTTCCTGATCTCAGGGAAATCTCATTCTCTCCCGTGCTCTGGACTGAATTTTTGTAAATGTAATTACTTATGTTAAGCATCAATTAGTCTTACTTTACCTGCCAGTTTAGCTAGTCTATTACAAGCCTCTACTCTAGCATCTTGGTGTTACTTGCTCCTGTGAGACTGGTGCTGGACAAACTGTATTGTTTAGTAGGAGACGTTTCACTGCTTAGACCTGGCTGCTGAGTAAGAATGCTGTATTTTTCCATTTCTGCTTCTACTGCCAAACCTTGTCTCCTGTCCCATTCTGGTCACTCTGCTAATTATTAATTCCTCCTCCCTCTTGCAATGCTGTCTCTCTAAATGGCTTAATTTCTTCTCTGCCTTACCTACAAACCCTCCTCTTACACCCCCTCCTGCTGCTGCCTTTGTCCTCCTCAGATGTCCCAGCGTCAAAGCACAGAACCCCCTCCGTTAACTCCTCTTCTATCTCTAAATAATTGCACTGCATTTGCCTCCTCTTTACCTCCTACTTTGTCTTTTACCATTTCCTGCCCTCACTGAGCTTGCTATTGTACTCTAGCTGTATATAATCCTCTGTCTTTCCCCTCTTGTTCCACAGAGAGCCCATCTGCGGGCTTCCCAAGCTGCCGATGTGGCCGAAACACTGTCCGAGCCGGCTACAGCTAAAAGACCACCCGACTGCCTCCGGACAGATTCTGGTATGCACCAGATCTTCGAAACTCGTGGTTTTGAATGTCACATTTTTTTTACTGTATGCCCAGTGAGAAGCCAGGCACTGATTGGCAGTTTCTGCTCCTCAGCTGAATTTCCAACTCCTGGCGCCTCCTGATCTCAGGGAAATCTCTTTCTGTGCTGTGTTCTGGACTAAATTTTTGTAAATGTAATTACTTATGTTATGCATCAATTGGTCGTACTTTACCTGCCAGTTTAGCTAGTCTATTACAAGTCACTAGTCTAGCCTCTCAGTGTTACTTACTGCTGTGAGACTAGTGCTGGACAAACTGTTTTGTTTTGTAGCTGATGTGAGACTGCTTAGACCTAGCTACTGAGTAAGATTGCTACATTTTTCCATTTCTGCTTCTACTGCCAAACCTCATCTCCTGTCCAACACTGATCACTCTGCAAATTATTAATTTCTCCTACCTCTTGCAATGCTGTCTCTCTAAACGGCTTAATTTATTCTCTGCCTTACCTACAAACCCTCCTCTTTCACCCACTCCTGCTGCTGCCATTGTCCTCTTCAGACCTCCCGGCGCCAAAGCACAGAACCCCCCCCCCCCGTTAACTCCTCTTCTGTCTCTAAATAATTGCCCTGCCTTTGCCTCCTCTTTACCTCATACTTTGTCTTTCCCCATTGCCTGCCCCCACTGAGCTTGCTATTGTACTCTAGCTGTATATAATCCTCTGTCTTTCCCCTCTTGTTCCACAGACAGCCATCTGTGGGCTTCCCAAGCTGCTGCTGAGGGCCCAGCCCTCTCCGAGCCAGCCACAGCTAACAGACCACTTGACTGACCCCCGGGCAGATTCAGGTATACCCCGGACATCCAAAACTCGTGGTTTTGAATGCTGCTGTTTTGACTGGACACCCAGTTTAGGAGCGAGGCACTGATTGGCAGTTTCTGCTCCTCAATTGAATTTCTAACTCCTGTCCCTTCCTGATCTCGGGGAAATCTCTTTCTGAGCTGTGTTCAGGACTGAATTTTTGTAATTGTAATTACTTATGTTATGCATCAATTGGTCGTACTTTACCTGCCAGTTGAGCTAGTCTATTACAAGCCTCTAGTCTAGCCTCTCGGTGTTGCTTGCTGCTGTGAGACTAGTGCAGGGCAAACTGTATTGTTTAGTAGCTGATGTTTGACTGCTTAGACCAAGCTACTGAGTAAGATTGCTGCTTTTTTCTGTTTCTGCTTCTACTGCCAAACCCTGTCTCCTGTCCCACGCTGGTCACTTTGCTAATTATTAATTTCTCCTCCCTCTTGCAATGCTATCTCTCTAAATGGCTTAATTTCTTCTCTGCCTTACCTACAAACACTCCTCTTACACCCCCTCCTTCCCCTGCCATTGTACTTCTCAGACATCCCAGCGCCAAAGCACAGAACCCTCCCTGTTAACTCCTCTTCTATCTCTAAATAATTGCCCTATATTTGCCACCTCTTTCCCTCGTACTTTGTCTTTCCCCATTGCCTGCCCCTCACTGAGCTTGCTATTGTACTCTAGCTGTATATAATCCTTTGTCTTTCCCCTCTTGTTCCACAGACAGCCCATCTGCGGGCTTCCCAAGCTGCTGCTGTGACCCTGGCACTCTCTGAGCCTGACGCAGCTAACAGATCACCTGACTGAGCCCCGGACAGATTCAGGTATGCACCGGACCTCCAAAACTCGTGGTTTTGAATGCCGCTGTTTTGACTGGGTGCCCTGTGGAGGAGCCAGGCACTGGTTGGCAGTTTCTGCTCCTCAGTTGAATTTCCAACTCCTGGTGCTTCCTGATCTCGGGGAAATCTCTTTCTGTGCTGTGTTCTGGACTGAATTTTTGTAAATGTAATTACTTATGTTATACATGAATTGGTCTTACTTTACCTGCCAGTTCAGCTAGTCTATTACAAACCTCTAGTCTAGCCTCTCGGTGTTGCTTGCTGCTGTGAGACTAGTGCTGGACAAACTGTATTGTTTAGTAGCTGATGTTTGACTGCCTAGACCTAGCTACTAAGTAAGATTGCTGCATTTTTCTGTTTCTGCTTCTACTGCCAAACCCTGTTTCCTGTCCCACGCTGGTCACTTTGCTAATTATTAATTTCTCCTCCCTCTTGCAATGCTGTCTCTCTAAATGGCTTAATTTCTTCGCTGCCTTACCTACAAACCCTCCTCTTACACCCCCTCCTTCTGCTGCCATTGTCCTTCTCAGATGTCCCGGCGCCAAAGCACAAAACCCTCCCTCCCTGTTAATTCCTCTTCTATCTCTAAATAATTGCCCTGCATTTGCCACCTCTTTACCTTGTACTTTGTCTTTCCCCATTGCCTGCCCCTCACTGAGCTTGCTATTGTACTCTAGCTGCATATAATCCTTTGTCTTTCTCCTCTTGTTCCACAGACAGCCCATCTGTGGCTTCCCAAGCTGCTGTTGTGACCCTGGCACTCTCCGAGCTTGACTCAGCGAACAGATCACCTGACTGACCCCTGGACAGATTCAGGTATGCACCGGACCTCCGAAGCTCGTGGTTTTGAATGCCACTGTTTTGACTGGGTGCCCTGTGGAGAAGCCAGGCACTGGTTGGTAGTTTCTGCTCCTTGGCTGAATTTCCAACTGCTGGAACTTCCTGATCTCGGGGAAATCTCTTTCTGTGCTGTGTTCTGGACTGAATTTTTGTAAATGTAATTACTTATGTTATACATGAATTGGTCTTACTTTACCTGCCAGTTCAGCTAGTTTATTACAAGCCTCTAGTCTAGCCTCTCGGTGTTGCTTGCTGCTATGAGACTAGTGCTGGACAAACTGTATTGTTTAGTAGGTGATGTTTGACTGCCTAGACCTAGCTACTAAGTAAGATTGCTGCATTTTTCCATTTCGGCTTCTACTCCCAAACCCTGTCTCCTGTCCCACACTGGTCACTCTGAATGCCCAGTGAGGAGCCAGGCACTGATTGGCTGTGTTTGCTCCTCAGCTGAATTCCCAACTCTTGATGCTTCCTGATCTTGGGGAAATCTCTTTCTGTGCTATTTTCTGGACTGAATTTTTGGCCCCCCCCCACCTTCTCACAGTATTAAATAGACCTTTGCTCCACCCCTTTCCTCAACCTAGCAACTGATTGGTCACTCCACTGTTGCGCATTCTTATGGCTATTGGCCTCCCTGTCTTCAATATCTGACTTGACCCACTGTCTTACCGCCCCTTTTTAAAATCGATCTCATCCACAGGGTTGCACATTCGCGCTCAAGTTTTTCTCCAGCTAGAAGTATGTGACATTGTTTGCTACTTCTTGTGTGGTGTTTCTTTTCAGAGCCCTGCTACTCACCTCTGTGCACAAATTCTTCCAAGATAGCTATGACTGGAAGAATACTGCCCCTGCTGACATTGAGCCTTGCTCTCTCTCTTTTTGCTGACTCTTCTCACTGCTAGACCTTGCTCTCCTGGCAGTGCTAAACCGACCTCTATTCTATCTGACTTTACCTACTCGAACCTACTTGTGTCACAGATTAAGCAGCATGACGTGACTCCTCTATTACTCACTAGGCATCTCTTATACTTGGCTGCTGACTTTACCTCTAAACACCTTTGGCAGAACATGCTACTGGTGCCACCTATTTTCCCATGGATACTATGGTATCTTGTGCTCCTAGCCTTGTTTTTATCTGGAGACATCAAAACAAACCATGGCCCCCAGTTACCCACTGCCTCTCTGAATATGGACTGGTTAAATATGAAAGCCCTTCATATAGCACACTTAAAAATCTGAAGTCTTTTCTGTAACTTTACTGAACTCGAGGCATGGATATCCATATATAAACCTGACATTCTCTGTCTGACTGAAACTTGGCTAAAGCCCTCTACTCCTGAATCTTCCTGCTCTCTTCCTAACTATTCCCTATTTCGAGGAGACAGACTATCTGGAAACAGGGGAGGTGGAGTTGCACTCTATTTCAAAAACCACCTGAATATGTCCCTAATACAATGTTCGGTTGCCTCTAACTGTGAGTTTTTACATACCCTACTTCTACTTGGAACCAAAAAGATTCACTTAATATGTACCTACAATCCTCCTAAGTCAAGTCAACTAGAATGCTCCGAACTACTTGAGTACTCTACCTCTGCAGTTGGCCAAAAGAAACTTATTATTCTTGGTGACCTCAACCTAAATTGGCTGGGGAAAAATAAAAATGCACTGGTATCTCTAGTACATGGATTTAACATGCACCAGGTAATTGAAGATCCCACCAGGCTGACCCAGTCACCTGCTGCTGGAACACTTATAGGCTAGAAATTCACAATTCAGCCTGACAGAGTTACCGCCTCAGGTGTGCTTCTTGATTCTATAGGTGGCCATTCCCCTGTGTTTTGCATATGGGGAACATCAGTGATTCCAACCCCCTCGCCACACTACATCGCCGTCCAGGATTTTTTCACACTTGATCAAGTAAGCTTTCTACATGATATCTCTTCTGCAAACTGGATCCCTAGTACCCAGTCCAAAGACACTGAATCTGCTCTCAATCTCTTTCTTTCTATATTCGTATTCCTGCAGGACATACATACACCTAAATGGAATCGACGCATTACGGCCAAACAGACTAGCTGGCTGCACAAAGAACTTTTTGCCTCCCTCTGGGCACATGACAAAAGTTGGAACCACTACAAAACCTTGGGTCAGCAAAGTGAATATGACACTTACAGAAAGCAGCGCAATATGTACAAAAAATAAATTAGGCTTGCCAAAAGCTCATATTGCAAAGGTCTATTGCTGGAAGCTGCTGGGGACCCAAAGAAACTCTGGACACATGTAAAATCCTTCCTGGGCTCAAACCAGTCTCAACACATGAATGATATGGTCCTCAATGGTATGAACTGTAATGACCCCACCACCATTGCAAATTCTTTCAACAAATACTCACTGACCTCATTAAATACACTGCCTCTTTCACAGCAAATTGCATCCTAACACCTGTTACTTACACAAACATGGCCATACATCATCCTATTTTAAGGCTATTCAAAATGCTGATTTTCTGAAACTACTAAACTCAATCTCTGATAGTACTAGTGTAGGCTCCGACTACCTAGAGCCTAAACTCCTGAAGCTGGCTGCTCCTTTTATTGCGGTCCCATTGGCTAAAATATTTACACTGTCTCTCTGCCATGGTCATGTTCAGGACATATGGAAATTGGCAAAAGTCACTCCAGTCTTTAAGAAAGGTGACAAGAAGGACATAGCTAATTATAGACCCATAGCCATTCTGTCAGTACTAAAAAAAATACTCAAGAAATTAGTGGCTATACAGGTCACTGAGTTCCTCTCTAAATATACCCTCCTATCACCTGCTCAACATGGTTTCCACAAGAGGCATAGCACCTCTACAGCTCTGATACAATTTACAAATGATGCCCTTACTGCTATGAATCAAGATCTCATGACTGGTGCAGTGTTCATTGACCTCTCAAAGGTGTTTGATCTTGTAGAGCACCCTCTTCTGCTTGATTGCCTTAGGTTCACTGGTTTCTCAGAGCAAGCCACAAACTGGTTCCAGAGCTACTTAAGCAATAGAAGACAACAGGTAAAATGTAACTCTGCGGTGTCACACTCTGTGCCTATCAATGCTGGTGTTCCTCAAGGCTCCATCTTGGGGCATCTTCTCTTCTCCATTTTTATAAATGACATACCCTGTATCTTCTAACACCCCTTGGTGCTCAACAATCTTGTATGCAGATGATCTGGTGTTCTACACCTCCTCTGCAAACATAGAAGAAATAAATAGTCGACTAACATCTGCATTTCTAATAATGCAAGGCTTGATCCACAACAAAAGGCTCATCCGCAACATAAGTAAAACTCAGGGCATGCTCTTCGGATCTACAACCAAACTTAGAACAAACCACAACCTTTTCAACATCTCCTGTGCAAATGGCTCCCCCTTATGAAAGTAACCTCATTCAAGTATTTAGGTTTCCTGCTTGATGAAACTCTCAACTTTGAGCAACTCATCATCAACACCTGCAAGTTAGTAAACTCCTAACTTGGAATAGCTTACAGGTCTAGTTGGATGCTTACTCCCTCAGCTAGACTGGCTATTTCTAGGGGTATCCTACTTCTATCCCTTGCTTATGGTGCTGTCACCTACATAAATGCTTCAAAAACCACCCTAAGTAAGTAGGATACAACGTACAATAGTATCTATCATTATGCCTTGGCTTCCCCATGTTTGAAGCACCATTGCTTGCTATATGCAGACCTTAGATGGCCTTCTCCAGCTGTCAATTGACTCCTTGCCCTTGGTACTCTGCTGGACAACATCATCAGAACTAATCTACTTACCTCTATTGCAGGCATGCTGGTGCCTCTGTCCCCCACCTATGGCCTCCACTCTACTGGATTCTCTCTCTACTATACACCCCTAGGTGCAGAACCCTAAAAGGAACCTCAGCTTTCTCCTGCCTGGCCCCAAAATATTGGAATTCCCTACCTCTTGATGTTCACTCTGCACCTAGTCATATTGCTTTTAAAAAGATGCATCACATTATCCTCATCAAGCATGCCCTATGTTCCTGTTTTAAGCCCTCATAGAGTGCTTGACATCCCCCTTCCTCAGCTCTCAAAATGTTCAGTTTTGCTTTGACCCCTTGTTACTGTTATATGTAGCACTTACCATGGATTATGTGTTAAAACTCTACTGCACTATGATTGTATGTTTATTATTTTTGTATTAGTGTGTATTTCCCTGCCATTGTCTCTGTCATATTAGCAATACTGTTTATGTCACAGAACATTGTATAGATTTTTCCTTGTATGGTTGATTACCTCTGAACAATACCTGTTATTTGTTTTGTCTGCCAATATTGTATTGTAACCTCCTGGGTTGTGTCTGAAAATAGTCATATTTTGTGGCTATGACACCTTACCCAGTAAACAAAAACTAAATAAAATAAATAAATAAATAAGCTATAGCCATGCCAAGCTGTGGGCACACTGATCCAGGGATGGGGTGGGGATCAAAGAGTATTAATGGGGCCCTATATGGTTATAAATGGAAAGTAGTACAGTATATGCAGGGCGTACTTCCCTAATGGGCATTAATATAACCCTGTGCCCCCAGATATATTTAAACACCCCACCATAGGGACCTGTGGTCTATATTGGAAAGAGTTACAAAAGATTACAGATCTAAATCTGCTTCCACTATGATTTATGCACCTACGTGAGAATCCAACCATAACTATTGGAGGGAAGGCCCTTCAATGACACAGTGGGAACGCAAGGGACTTCACAAAGTTCAAGACCACCTGGTTCAAAGTACATGAACTCTTCACTCATTTGGAGTACTAAATCCCCAAGAGAGACTTATGGTAATATCTCCTGCTGGGAGATGTCTTCAACCACTGCTCTCTCAAGCCAAACAGCTGGTGCAACTATGAGACACTACCCAGGGAGTTCAGAAGTGAATGAGGGCATGTTCTGCAAGGGCTGGGTGCATTCAGAGCTCCATACAAGAGACCCTTTCTGACCAAACTGGAAGTGCCAAGCAGGTCTGGGAGCAATAAATGGGGTGGTACATTACAGAGGATGGGTGGACCCAGTGTTCAGACCTGGATACTAGAGTGGAAAAGGGTAGATAACATTGTGAAATTTAGAATAAAGTACTGCATCTAAACTATAGGAACCCTAAGGCCTTGCACAGATTAGGAATGATGCCAGATGACTAGTGGTAGAGCTGTGACAATCCGGGGTGGGAGTCTACACATTCTTTAGTTATGCTAGCAACTATCCTCATTTGGGAGTTCCATTCAAAAGAGCTGCCAGGAGATCAAAGGGACCACATTCCAAAGCTTCCCTTTAATCTATATCCTGGGGTTTCAAGACTCATTGGCTATGTTGAACCACACACTATATCACTGGCTAGATGTGGCTCATAAAGAGGCCCTGCAACCTATCCTGCTGATTTGGAAAACCTATGAGGCTCTTAAACACAGGCACTGGATCCTGGCTATGGGAGTGCTTCCACAGCATGAGCATATTAGCTCCATTGTGCTTGGTCAGTACTAGAAATATCACCAGGTGTGGACCCTTTACCTTACCTCTTAAATGTGCAAATTATAGGGACTTAATAAATGAGTAGTGAAATTGAAAATCTGGTCAACCCTCTGAGGGTGTGAAACAAACCCTGATCTTTCTAACTAACATAGCAATGGCTAGGAGAAGGCACCCATGGTAGTGGCCAGTGAGGATATGAGTGTACTCTATAAGGGATGCTTCAAGGTTGGAGGCAGAGGACCCCAGCAGAAGAAGAGGCAACTTCTGGCAGGGGACTCAGTTGTTAGGGGTAGATCTGAGAGCAGGACAGGGGGAGAAGAGGGAGGTGAAGTGCCTACCCGGCTTCTTGGCATGAAGGGATGGAAATCAGATCCTTAGGATTATTAGGGTGAGAGGGAAAAAGGGGGGACTGGAGGTCCATGTCCATCTGGGGACTAATAACCTGGCAACTGACACAGTAGGGGAGGTGCAGGAAAGGTTTAAGGGGCTGTGGAGGGGACTGAAGCAGGTAGCTTGCACAGTGGCCTTCACTGCTAACTGTATATGGCCAAGGAGAAGCTAGGAAACACTGTACCAGAACCTTCAATGACTGGTTGAAGGCATGGTGATGAGAGGAGTGTTTGGCTACATTGGGGACCAGGTTCCTACTTGGGGGCATAAAGGCCTATACAAAGGAGATGACCTTCATATTTTTAAATTTACAGGTGGCTGAGGAGTTGAAAAAGGAGCTTGCAAACTCTGCTTATCTTGGAAGTAACTTCACAAGGGTTTGAATACTGCATTTTGGTTGTCCCTTGGGGGTAGCTGGATTGACTACTAGGATTTTGGGACATAAACTATTTTTAAATAATTTACTGGTGCGTAGGAGTTTGTGATAGTTAAACTATTTTTAAATAAGTTACTGGAGGTTAGTTGAATTACTATAAAGGGCAGTACTCACCAGGGTGGTGGAGCAGTGGTGTATTTGATTGTTTCTAACAGTCACCTGTGGTTGTGGACTGCCCACCCCCCTTTCACACACCCCACACCCCCAGGCGTGGCATTTCCTTTATAGCCAAAGTTCTGACATCACTTCCTCAACAGGTCTTGGGGCAGAACTGTCATATTCTTAATAACCCATCACAGTGCATAAAGGGTAAGTACACACCACCAAAACAAACAAAAAAAAATTATATATACTACATATTGTATATTATAAGGGAGAGGGACATGTGGGTAGTGGTGCAATGCACTGGCTGTGGGGCAGCAGTTTTCCGGGAGACATTCTGGAAACTGCGCTGCTGTCCTATTTGCAGGCAACTGTCAGCTCTGAGGGAGGAGATTGCCCACCTCCAGGCTGAACTGGCAAGGACTAAGGAGGCCTCCCCCACCCAAAGAGCACCACTGGCACAACCACTGCCTCAGAGGTCGCCAAGTATGAAGAGCAGTTGGACCACAGAGGGTTCTGGAAGGGTGCAGGTGGTGGAACAGAGGTGAAGCACCCTAGATGTACTTTTACACAAATCATACACCAGTCTGGCAGAGCAAGGTTCCTCTATGATGGCACCCTCAGTGGAGACCAAGAAGAATGCTGAGGACATCCACAAGGGAGACTCACAAAAGGGTACAAGGGACACCACAGGGGAAGGAAACAGCTTCTGATAGAGGACTCAATTGTTAGGGGGGATAGAACTGGGGAAGGGAGAGGAGAGAGAAGTAAGGTGCCTGCCTGATGCCATGGCTTGGAGGGATAAGAAGTGAATCCTCACAATTGCAGAAGCAGCATCACAGGAGAAGGAACTAGTCATCATTGTCCACCTTGGGACAAATGACCTAGCTAGGCATGGAATCAATGCAGTGCAGGATGAATTTGTGGAGTTGGGGAGGGGCCTCAGACAGGTAGCAAGCATGGTTACCTTCTCAGAGGTGCTGCCAGTCCATGGCAGGGGTGAGGCTAGGGTACTGCGCACCATGCAGTTTAATGAATGGTTGCAAAACTGGTGCAGAGCACAGTGCTTTGGCTTCATTGGGGACTGGGGGTACACCTTGAGAGATGAAGGTCTATACTGGCACGATGGTCTGCATCTGTCCATGAAGGGAACCAATCTCCTAAGTGACAGGTTTAAATGCTTCCTTGGCAAGCTTTTAAACTAGCCAAGAGGGAAAGTGCTGATAAGCAGCAGGACATTTCAAGCCTCCCCCCACAAAACATGGCAGGTAGTAAGGTAAACACTGAGGTACAGAGCTCAACAGAGGGCAGAACAGGGGTAAATGGACAAATAGACAAGGGCAATAAGAGCAGGGATGGGTGAAAAAAGGATGAAGCCAACATTAAATGGAGGGCAATGAGTACCAATGCCCGTAGTCTGGGAAACAAGCTTCCTGAGCTAGTAGCCCTGATGGAAGATGAAAAATTGGATATTGTGGCAGTCACGGAAACATGGTACACAGAGAACCATGACTGGGATGTCAACATACTGGGGTACACAGTCTACAGAAGGGACAGGAAGGGTAAAAGAGGAGGAGGAGTAGCTCAGACCTGTTAGTTTAACCTCAGTGATAGGGACAATGATGGAATCACTTCTGAAGGAAAGAATTGTCGAGTATCTAGAGGCCAGAGGGGCACAGGACCCAAGGCAGCATGGATTCACAGTGGGAAGGTCATGCCAGACAAATCTGATAGATTTCTTTGACTGGGTGACAAAAGTAGTAGATCAGGGAGGGGCTGTGGACATGGCCTACATAGACTTTAGCAAGGCATTTGACACAGCCCCACACAAAGATTAATATACAAGTTAGCCAGCCTGGGAATGGGTCCCAAGATGACAGCCTGGGTAAAAATTGGCTGGAGAATAGGACACAGAGAGTAATAGTAAATGGAGTCCACTCTGAAGAAAGGGGGGTTACTAGTGGGGTACCGCAGGGTTCAGTATTAGGACCGGTCCTCTTCAATGTCTTTATAAGCGACATTGCAGAAGGACTGGAAGGAAAAGTATGTCTCTTTGCAGATGACACTAAGATCTGCAACAGAGTTGATGCACAGGGTGTGGTGGAAAGGATGAGAAGGGACTTGGCAAGGTTAGAGGAATGGTCAAATATATGGCAGCTTAGATTCAATGCTAAGAAGTGCAAGGTAATGCACCTGGGAAACAAAAACCCAGGGGAAGAGTACACAATGGGGGGTGAGATGCTAACAACAACAAAAATGGAAAGGGACCTGGGGGCTAGTCATATCAGATGACCTAAAGGTGGGCAAGTAATGTGAGAGGGCAGCACGGAGGGCTGGGGGGTTACTGGGATGCATAGGGAGAGGCATCACCAGCAGAAAACAGGAAGTTATTATCCCTCTGTACAGACAGCTGGTGAGACCCCATCTGGAGTACTGTGTGCAGTTCTGGAGACCCAATCTCCACAAAGACATAGACAGGATGGAAGCTGTCCAGAGTAGGACAACTAAAATGGTGCAGAGTCTGCACCAGAAGACATATGAAGAGAGACTTAAGGAGCTTAATATGTATAGCCTCGAGGAAAGGAGGGAGAGGGGGGACATGATAGAAACTTTCAAGTACCTCAAGGGAATCAACAAAGTCCAAGAGGGTAGCATCTTTCAAAAAAAGAGGTGTGCAAGAACAAGAGGGCACAATTTGAAGATGGGGGGGCTCAGAGGTAATTTAAGGAAGTATTTTTTCACAGAGAGGGTTGTGGATGCATGGAACGGCCTTCAGGAGGAGGATGTGGAGTCAAAATCAGTGGTGGAATTTAAGCATGCATGGGACAGTCATAAGGCAATTCTGGGGGTTGGGGGTAAGAAGAAGTAGGCTGCTGGTTAACTAGGATCTGCAGCTTATCCAGTAGGTAGGGAAATGAGCAGACTGAGTGGGCCAAGCGGTCCTTATCTGCCGTCAAATTCTATGTTTCTAGGTTTCTATACATAAGGGAAGGGATCAAAGCTACAGAACTAAAAAGTAAAAGGGGAGGACAAGAGGTACTCTGGATCATCTTGGAAACAGGGAATGGCATCGCAATCCGCACAGGGGTTGTATACAGACCCCCATCTCAAGGGAAGGAAACGGACAAAAAAATGATGGAGGACATTCTCAAAATGGCTGAAAAGGGGGAGATTCTGTTGATGGGGGACCTGAATATGCCAGATGTTAACTGGATGACATGTACTGCAGCCACATCCAAGAGCAGGGTCATTCTCGATTTTCTGCAGGGGGCAGGCCTTAAACAGCTAGTGTTGGAATCCACTCAGGAGGGAGCAATACTAGACCTGGTACTCTCAAATGGAGAGAGGATCACAAATTTAGAAGTCAGTAGACATCTGGGAACAAGCGACCACTGCACCGTGTGCTTTACAATAAGCACAACCATGGAGACAAGCCATACAAAAACAAGGATACATAGAAACATAGAAACAGAGAATTTGACAGCAGATAAGGACCGTTTGGCCCACCCAGTCTGCCCATTTCCTTACCTAGTGGATAAGCTGCAGATCCTAGGTAACCAGCAGCCTACGTCTTCTTACCCCCACCCCCTAGAATTGCCTTATGACTGTCCCATGCATGCTTGAATTCCACCACTGTTTTTGACTCCACAACCTCCTCTGGAAGGCCGTTCCATGCATCTACAACCCTCTCTGAAAAAATACTTCCTTAAATTACCTCTGAGCCACCCCCCCCCATCTTCAAATTGTGTCCCCTTGTTCTTGCACAACTCTTTTTTTGAAAGATATTACCCTCTTGGACTTTGTTGATTCCCTTGAGGTACTTGAAAGTTTCTATCATGTCCCCCCCTTTCCTCGAGGCTACACATATTAAGCTCCTTAAGTCTCTCTTCATATGTCTTCCGGTGCAGACCCTGCACCATTTTAGTTGCCCTCCTCTGGACAGCTTCCATCTTGCCTATGTCTTTGCAGAGATTGGGTCTCCAGAACCGCACGCAGCACTCCAGATGGGGACTCACCAGCTGTCTGTACGGAGGGATAATAACTTCCTGTTTTCCACTGGTGATGCCTCTCCCTATGCATCCCAGTATCCCCCAGCCCTCCTTGCTGCCCTCTCACATTGCTTGCCCACCTTTAGGTCATCTGCTATGACTACCCCAGGTCCCTTTCCATTTTGTTGTTGTTAGTATCTCACCCCCATTGTGTACTCTTCCCTGGGTTTTGCTTCCAGGTGCATTACCTTGCACTTCTTAGCATTGAATCTAAGCTGCCATACATTTGACCATTCCTCTAACCTTGCCAAGTCCCTTCTCATCCTTTCCACCCCACCTTGTGCATCCACTCTGTTGCAGATCTTGTGTCATCTGCAAAGAGGCATACTTTTCCTTCCAGTCCCTCTGCAATGCTTATAAAGACATTGAAGAGGACCTGTCCTAATACTGAACCCTGCACCCACTAGTAACCCCCCTTCTTCAGAGTGGACTTCATTTACTATTACCTCTGTGTCCTATTCTCCAGCCAATTCTTTACCCAGGCTGTCATCTTGGGACCCACTCCCAGACTGGCTAACTTGTATATTAATCTTTTGTGTGGGACTGTGTCAAATGCCTTGCTAAAGTCTAGGTAGACCATGTCCACAGCCCTCCTGATCTACTACTTTGGTCACCCAGTCAAAGAAATCTATCAGATTTGTCTGGCATGACCTTCCCGCTGTGAATCCATGCTGCCTTGGGTCCTGTGCCCTCTGACCTCTAGATACTCGACAATTCTTTCCTTCGAAGTGATTCCATCATTTCCCTACCACTGAGGTTAAACTAACAGGTCTGTAGTTTCCTGCTTCTGCCTTGCTCCCACTTTTGTGAAGGGAATCACATCTGCCCTCCTCCAGTCCTCAGGTACCACCCATCCTCCCTGATTTGTTAAAGAGGGTAGTCAGTTATGTCACTAGTTCTACCCTTAGTTCTTTTAGAATTCTGGGATGAATCCCATCAGGCCCCATTGCTTTGTTCACCTTCAGTTTTAAGAGTTCTTTCAGAACCCTTTCTTCTGTAAATGGGCTGGTATCAACTTCTGTATCCAGAGTGTTTCTACTGTTTGTTTTAGGTACCTCTCCCTCTTCCTTTGTAAATACTGAGCAAAAATATTTGTTTAGTATCTCTGCCTTTCTCGGTCACCCTCTGCCCACCCTCCCTCCCCTTTATTAAGCCTCACTATCCCTCCCTTGGTCTTCTTCCTCCCTGATGTACCTATAAAGGTTTTATCCCCTTCTTAACTGAGTTGGCTATCTTTCCTCAGTTTGGGCCTTTGCTGTTCTGACTGCCTTCCCAGCTTCCTTTTGCTTTAACTGATACAGTTCTCTGTCCTGCTCCTTCTGTGATTCCTTGTACTTCCTGAATGCTTTCTTTTCTCTTGAACCTTCACTGCCACTTCCTTGAGACCATAGTGGTTTCTTACATCATTTCGTTTTGTTTATTTGCTTCACACAAAGGCTTGTTACCTCTGTGATGGCAGTTTTATTATTCCCATTGTTCTTCCCTCCTCCTTCCTGCCCATTTGCTAGTACATTCCTTAGGCACTCACCCATTTTGGCAAAGTCAGCCCTCCTAAAGTCCAATACTTTTGCCTTTGTATGGCTTGACTCTATTGCTGTGTTTCTTGTGAACCATACTGTTCGATGGTCGCTAGTTCCCAGTTGGCTACCCACTTCTACATCTGTGATCCTCTCTTCATCTCCATTAAAGAGAACCAGGTCTAAGATTGCTCCCTCTTGAGTGGGCTCCAATACTAGTTGTCTAAGGCATGCCCCCTGTAGGGCATCTAGAATAACCCCACTCTTCGAAGTGGCTGCTGCAATTGCACTCCAGTTAACATCTGACATATTCAGATACTGGACTTTAGTTTA
This sequence comes from Neoceratodus forsteri, assembly GCA_016271365.2. Classification (NCBI taxonomy): domain Eukaryota; kingdom Metazoa; phylum Chordata; order Ceratodontiformes; family Ceratodontidae; genus Neoceratodus; species Neoceratodus forsteri. The sequence goes on along the minus strand of CM057456.1, from coordinate 1,634,824,710 downwards.
GGATACTGGACTTTAGAAGGGCCAACGTTGGCAAAATGGGTGAATAACTGAGTAATGCACTAGCAAATGGCCAAAAAGGAGGGATGGAAGAACAATGGAGTAAAATCAAAACTGCTATCATAGAGGCAACAAGCCTTTGTGTGAAACAAATAAAGAAAACAAAATGGAGTAAAAAAACACTATGGTTCTCAAAAGAGGTGGCAGGGAAGATTAAGGAGAAAAAGACTGCATTCAAAAAGTATAAGGAATCACAGAAGGAGCACGACAGGAACTGTTATCAATTAAAGCAGAAAGAAGTGGGAAGGCAGTCAGAATAGCAAAGGCCCAAACCAAGGAAAAAATAGCCAACTCAGTTAAGAAGTGGGATAAAACCTTTTATAGGTACATTAGGGAGCATAGAAAGGTTAAGGGAGGAATAGTGAAGATTAATAAAGGAGAGGGGAGGTGGGCAGAGGGAGACAGTGAAAAGGCAGAGATACTGAATGAATACTTTTGCTCAGTATTCACAAAAGAAGATGAGGAGGAGTTACCTAAACCAGACAATAGAAGCACTCTGGGTAGGGGGGTTGACACCAGTCCAGAAGAAAGAGTCCTGAAAGAACTCCTAAAACTCAAGGTGGACAAAGCAATGGGGCCTGATGGGATTCACCCCAGAATCCTAAAAGAACTAAGGGAGGACCTAGTGACACCACTGACCACACTTTTTAACAAATCATGGGAGGTTGGGGTGGTACCTGAGGACTGGAGGAGAGTAAATGTGATTTCCCCTTCACAAAAGTGGGAGCAAGGCAGAAGCAGGAAACTACAGACCTGTAAGTTTGACCTCAGTGGTAGGAAAATGATGGAATCACTCCTAAAGAAAGAATTGTTGAGTAACGAGCGATGAAGGGCACAGGACCCAAAGCAGCATGGATTTACAGCAGGAAGGTCATGTCAGATGAATCTAATTGATTTCTTTGACTGGGCGACCAAAGTAATAGACCAGGGAGGGGCTGTGGATATGGCCTACCTAGAGTTTAGCAAGGCATTTGACACATTCCCGCACAAAAGACTAATAATCAAGTTAGCCAGCCTGGGAGTGGGTTCCAGGGTGGTAGCCTGGGTAGCAAACTGGTTGCACAATGGGACACAGAAGGTAATAGTGAATGGAACACATTCTGAAGAAAGGGGGGTTACTAGTGGAGTACCTCAGGGCTCAGTACTAGGTCCAGTCCTCTTTAACATCTTTATAAGTGACATTGCAGTGGGTCTGGAGGGAAAGGTATGCTTCTTTGCAGATGACACAAAGATCTGTAACAGAGTTGATACACAGGGGGTTAGAAAGGATGAGAAGGGACTTGAAAGGTTGGAGGAATGAGTCAGACATATGGCAACTTAGATTCAATGCAAAGAAGTGCAAAGTAATGCATCTGGAAAACAAAACCCAGGAGAAGAGTACTCAGCAGGGGAGGTACTAACAACAACAAAAATGGAAAGGGACTTGGGGTAGTCATATCAGATGACCTAAAGGTGGGTAAGCAATGTGAGAAGTCAGTAAGAAGAGCCAGAGGATACTGGGATGCATGGATGGGGCATCACAAGTAGAAAAAGGAAGTGGTTATCCCTCTGTACAGACAGTTGGTGAGACCCCATCTGGAATACTGTGTGCAGTTTGGAGACCCCATCTACATAAAGGACATAGACATGATGGAAGCAGTCCAGAGGAGGGCAACTAAAATGGTGCAGGGTCTGCATCAGAAACCATATAGAAGAGAGACTGAGAGAGCTTAATATGTATACCCTTGATGAAAGGAGGATGGGGGGACATGATAGAAACATTTAAGTACCTCAAGGAATCAACAAAGTCCAGGAGGGTAGCATCTTCAGAAAAAGAGATGTGTAAGAACAAGGGCAGAATCTAAAGATAGAGGGGGGATGGCTCAGGGGTAATGTGAAGAAATTTTTTTTCATGGAGAGAGTGGTGGATGCATGGAACTGCCTTCCTGAGCAGGTTGTTGGGTCTAAAACAGTGGAGGAATTCAAACATGCATGGGACAGACATAAGGCAATTGTAGTGGGGGTTGCAGGAAGTAGGTTGTTGGTTAACTAGAATCTGCAGCTTATCCAATAGGAAGGAAAATGGGCAGACTGGGTGGGCCAAGTGGTCCTTATCTGCCATCAAAGTCTATGTTTCTATGTTTCATCCATCTGGGAGGGGAATGGCTGTCCTGGGTGAAAGGTTTAAATGCTACTTCAATGGCCATTTAAACTAGCCAGGGGGGAGGCAGAAAAAAATTATGGAGGCAGTGACTGCCACCCTACAGAAAATGGAGAAGCAGATAGGAGAAGCACAAGAGATATAAATTCCCCAGCGGTATAGAGGCATAGGAACAAGGGGGAGGAAAGAACAGGAGGGTTGAGAGGTGGAGCTAAAGCAGACAGAAGAGTTAAAGAGGGTGGGAATGAAAATGGAAGAACAGTACCAGGGACAAGGAAAGGGTAATGGATGGATTCTGGAAAGGAGGTCAAAATAGGGGGAGGGAGACACAAAAGGAGTGGAGAGCCTAGTGTGCCAACACTAAGAGCCTAGGAAATAAAACTCCTGACCTTGAAGCAACCATTGCAGAAGCACACCTGGATCTAGTGACCAGAAGTGAATCATGGTGCACCAACAATCACAACTGGGATGTGGGCATTCCAGGTTTACTATGTTCTGGAAGGACAGAAATGGGAGGACAGAGGGAGGTTGTTTTATATGTGAGAGTGGGTATAAAGGCTGTGGAGATATAAATAATCCAGGGGGATAAGGAGGGCTGGAGGCTGTTTGGGTCAGCTTAGAGACAGGGTCTGGGGCCTTTATCTGCATTGGATTGGCATACAGACCATCAACACATGGGGGAGGAGGGAGACAAAGTTTGGGGGAAGACCACTGGCAGAATAGCAAGCAAAGCAGAAGTATTGTTAATGGGGGACTTTAATCTACTGGATGTAGATTGGAGCATTCTGGCCACAAATACAAGAAGAAGCAGGACCATCCTCGATCTCTGCAGGGGGCATTGCTTAGGCAGCTGATAACAAAACCCCCTAGAGATGGGGCAATGCTGGACTTGGTACTTACAAACAGGGACAGCATTGCAGATGTTACAGTAGGTAGCCCCCAGGTACAAATGATCACTGTATGGTGTAGTTTGGCATATGCATTGGACAGGTGAACCAACACACTAGCACAAGGGTCCTGGACTTCAGGGGAGCAGATTTTAATGAAATGGGAGACCACCTCAGTAAATAACTTGAAGGGGGATGGCTGGGGGAGTGGAGGCACAATGGAAAAGATTAAAGAGGGTACAACTAAGGCAACGGCAAGCTGTTTGAAGGAAGCAGGTAAAGGAAGGAGGGGGAAGAGGTCACTATGGTTCTCAAAGGAGGTGGCTGAGGCATGAATGGAGAAAAAACAGCTTTTAGGAAGTACAAGAAGAACCAGACAGAGGTAGACAAGGAGGTATACCTATATAAAGGGAGGCAGGAAGGAGGGTGAGGGCAGCTAAGGCACAGACAGAGGATAGACTTGCCAAGTAGGTCAAAAAAGAGGATGATACTTTCCTCAGGTACATGAGTGCAACAGGAAAGCAAGAGGGGGATAGTGAGGATCAGGAGAGTGGGGGGGTTGTGCAGAAGTTCAAGAGAAAGATAAATCTTAAATGAGTACTTCTACTCAGTCTTTATGGGGGAGGGGGAGAACGTGTATCAGCATGCACCAGGGAGAGTGGAAACAAGTCCATTTTCAGAGGAGAGAGTCCGAAGGGGATTGGAAGCACTCAAGAAAAACAAGGGAATGTGGTAAGATGGGACTCACCCAAAGGTTTTAAAATAACTAAACATGGTGCTAGCTACCCCTCTGGTAACACTATTCAGCACTTCATTGGAGATGGGGGTGGTTCCAGAGGACTGGAGAAGAGCTGATGTGGTCCTTCTGCACAAGAGTGGCAGCAAGGAGAAGTCTTGCAATTACAGACCAGTCAGTATCATATCAGTGGTGGGTAAATTATTGGAGACACGGCTGAAGGAGTGGCTGACAGAGTACCTGGAGGCAAAAGGGGTGGAGGACCACCAGCAGCATGGTTTCACAGGGGGAAGGTCATGTCAAGCAAATCTCATAGATTTTTTAACTGGGTGACTAGGGAGGTGGATCAGGGGAGGACTGTGAATGTTGCCTATCTGGACTTCAGAAAGGCCGTTTACACTGTGCCACACAGGAGGCTAACAAAGAAACTTAGCAACCTTGGGGTGGGGGAGAAGGTGGTAAGATGGGTATCAAACTGATTGAAGGACAGAAGGCACAGGATGGTGGTAAATGGCAGTCACTCAGTGGATGGGAGAGTGCCCAGTGGAGTGCCACAGAGATCAGTACTGGGCCCTGTCCTCTTTAATGTCTTCATAAGTGACATTACTGAGGAGCTGGAGGGGAAGGTGCATTTCTTTTTGGATGACACAAACATCTGCATCAGGATAAACTCCCAGGAGGGGGTGAAGACAATGCAAAGTGATGTGGGAAACCTAGAGACATGTTCTAGGGTGTGGCAGCTGTGTTTCAATGCCAAAATGTGTAAATTCATGCATCTGGGATGGGGAAACCTGGGGGCTATATATAAGAAGGGTGGAGATACTTACAGTCACCAAGCAATACAGGGACCTTGGGGTAATCATAGTCAGTGATCTCAAGGTGGCAGGGCAGTGCAACATGGCAGTAGGCAAGACTAGTGGGATGCTGGTGTACATAGGGAGTAGGATTTCCAGCAGGGAAAGGGAGGTGGCGTTGGCTCACTAGTGAGATCCCACCTAGCATACTCTGTCCAGTTCTGGAGGCTGTACCTCCACAAAGATGTCAAAAGTGTGGAAGCAGTCTAGAGGAGGGCTACCAAAATGTTCCAGAAAATGCCAGGACACCTTGGTAGGTGTTATTCCGTATATACTGTACCTATCTATTTATTTATTGAAATATTTTGCCAGAAAGGCACACTGAGCAACAAGTTGCTTGTCTCCTGTTCTTGGACTTGAGCCACTGTTTACTCTGGAGTGCTGCTTATTAAACATATTTTCCTCAGATACACCCACAATAAAGAAAGCTCACCTTGCCCTGGTGGCAGCAGTGGCAAAATTGGTCATGCTCAGACACTGGACAGAGGACTTTTTGCCTCCAGTTATAGAATGGTATTGGGAGGTCCTTTTTGTTATACACCTAGAGAAGCACATTGCTCACATGCGATACAGGCCCCAAGTTTACCAGAAGGTCTGGGAACCGTAATTGGCTCTACTTTCTATGGAACCCTAAACAAATTCTAGTATTTCCAGGTATGTCCTACCCTTACATTCCTTGTGCGTAGCTGGGGGAGGCGGGGGGCTGGAGGGTATGTTTTTTGATGTCTGTTTTATCATTGTTTTTTATTGTTTCCCTTTTTCCTATGCAGCACAAGTTTCTGGTAAATTGTATTCCCTGTATTTGCTGCTTGGGTTTTTCAAATAAATAATAAAATATATTGAATAAAAAAAAAAAGTTGCTCGCCTCCTGGTGCGACCTGGGGGGAGGGGTACAATAGAATGTGACAGTAACGACACGCAAAAGCATTTAGACAGCAGTGTGTAGCAGTACAACATAAGCAGTCATAAATGGCAGATATTTTATGCATTTGAAAGGTGGTTAACAGAATTTAAATGTTTAACATGGCTGAGAATTTCTATTTGTATACAGTAATAAACACTAACCAGACATGACTGAAAGTACTGGAGTTTGGGTATAAGTAGCTGGTACCAATTTAAGTGCTAAGTCGAAATGAGTTAGAAGGAAATTTGGGAGGGGGAGGGGGAAATGGCCTAAAAGTTAGCCCCTCCAGGGTGTAGTGAACCCTGCCAGGGGCTGAAGCTTGGTAGGCACAGAGGAAAAAGGAAGTTAGGGTAGGAGATGGAAGCTCAGTAGGCATAGAGGGAGAAGGAAGTGAGGGAAGGAGAAATGAGGGGAGGGAGGCAGTAGGAAGAAAGGGGAAGGCAAGGTAGTGATTATCAGAGTGGGCAAGAAGGGGTATATTTAGAGGGTGGAGCATTTGGTTAGAGAGGGTTGAAGCAGGAGCAGTTGACAGCAAGAAAGTTATTATGGCAGAGGATAGGGAATGGAGGTAGGAGGAATGATGAATTTGGTGGGGGGGTGTTTCAGATTTTAGGGAAGCCATGGGAAAAACCTGATTGACCTGTAAGGGTGGTGCAATGGGGGATCAGCAGAGTGCGAGTATCAGAAGATCTGAGGCAGTTGGATGGAGGAGGGGGAGAGGAGAGGGAGGATAAAAGGTATGGGGGAAGTTCCCCTAGCCAGAATTTAGAAGTGAGTTTGGCACAGTGAGCAAGGTGTCTATTAGCCAAAGGAGGAAAGGACAAGGCATGGTATAGGTTGCAGTGATGGGTACGGGGAGGAGCATCAAGGGCAAAGTGACAGAAGGAGTTAAAGAGAGAGTCCAGTCTGGTCAAGCAGGATTTGGGAATGGTTCCATAGACTACATCGCAGTAGTCCAAAATAGGGAGGATAATCTCCTGGACTTATGCACGCCTTGTCGTGGGAGGGATGAAGCTATGGTTTCTAAATAGGGCACCAAGCTTGGGGGGGTAGTTTTTTCAGAATGGCTTTGATGTGTCCAGAGAAACTGAGGAGCTGGTCTAGCTAGACCCCAAGGTATCTGAAAGAGGAGGTGTCCTTAAGGATTGTCCCATCAATGGTATGGAAAGAGGGAAGGGAGTGGAGCCTAGAGAGTCTCTGCCTAGTGCCAAAGGTCATGGAGACTGTCTTTTTGGCATTTAGGAATAGCTGATGCCAAGTAAACCATAGCTGAAACTGGTGGAAGTCTTGCTGAAGGATGGTTGCTACATCTATAAGGCAATTACCAGAGGTGTACAGGACTGTCATCGGCGTACATATGGATGGAATGTGAAGGGGAACAGGTTGTGGGGAGGTAATCTAGGAAGATGGAGAATCTGTCTGTCTCTCTATCTGTCTGTCTGTGTATCTGTCTGTCTGTCTATGATCTATCTCTGTCTATCTGTCTACAGTGTATATATATATATATATATATATATATATATATATATTATGTTTATATATTATACTTGCACAGTAGCAGAGTACAGTTTGGGTTGAGTAGAGTGGTTCATGTTAAACCCTAATCTTTGTACAGGAGTGTGTGACAAAATGGCTCAACATTTAGCATGCATTGTCTGATGACAAGTTCTTGAGATGTGAGAAGTTTTGTTATGGTGCTTGTCAGAATTTTGAGATCCAGATGTGTTGCAAATATAGAAAAAGCATCACTTATTGCTCCCCACCCTTTTTTTTTTTTTTGCTCTCACCTACAGTACAACCTAGACAGTATGGAATTTTGTACAAAACTTTCAGCACTGAATGAACTTATGCCAAGGGTGTGTCTTTTGAAGGTTTTGCAAACAAAACAAAAATATATATATATATATATATATATATATATTAATTGGTTTGACAGTTATAAGGTTTTAAAATTTGACTTCTGAACATGCTCAGTAGGGTTTAGGATAACCCTAGGATTCAACACCAAAATACTGGGTTTTTTAGCATTTTTTTCCTTCCCAGAATTAGTGTTTTTCTTGTCACGATAACAAATTTTCGGGTCATGACAACCACTATCTTGTTTTTTTTCAAAACACAAAAGATGGAAAATACATACAAATTATAATTTTTTGAAAAACAAACAGCTGAAACTAGGCAAACTGGACACATTTAGCTAGGCTCTGGAGTTTATTTTTTCTTTAATTGGCCCAGAAATACCTTCTCTGGGCACCCCAAAAATCCTGGGTGCACAGCTTAAAATGGATCCCCATTTTCCAGGTTGTGAGCTGAGAATATTCTTGTCACACACAAAGGGCTATAATGGGAATTTTCAGCTAGCACCTAGCTACGGCATGCTGGCTGTGCAAGAGAGTTTTTTTTTCTTTGCCTTCCAATATATGGCAAAGACATCTGCACAGTTGACCGTAAGAAACAACAGTGAGACACATTTTAATTTCAGAATGGCCTGCTTTCCTCCTTGTCCTCTGCCCTGACAGACATGATTGTCTTGACATGCTGGACTGTTGAGGAAAGCCAAAGCTTTGCTGTTCATTACGGGGAAGGCTGCTACCATACATAAATACTGGCTTAGACAAAGGCTGCAACATGCATTAGTTTGGCCCTTACACTAAGTGTTTGTAAGCAGAAAGCAATGTTTTTGAATATTTTGACCATAGTTTGAATGCAGAAATTAGTTTCAGATAACTTACGATACAGTAGCATACATCAAATTTATGTTTAAAGAACTGATTGTATTTTAAACTAAGTTCTCCCACCACTCCTCCCATTATTTATTTAGCTTTTCTTGACCAGGTAAGCACACTAAACAAACATATGCCAATTTTAGGTGCATCCTGGGAGATTACAAGGAATATACAAACAGAATAAGGTTACACAGGTTAAGCAAGATTACAAGAGACATAGAGACAATGCAGGGTTCAAACAGTGGGGCAAGCTTGGACAGCACATAGTAAAGTAGACAGTTTACAGTTGTTTCACATGAAAAAGTAAACAGTATCACAGTTTATTACAAAGCTTGTGACATTGAGGTGCCCACCCCCAGTGCCACAGAAGAGTCTGAAGACATGGGGGTATCCAATCCCCAGTTGGTTCTGTCCCTTTGAAGAAAAAGAAAACCATCCCCTACAGATATTATTCTTTTTTAACCTGAAAACAATACAATGGACTATTTTCAGTCTCTGATTGCCCTTCACCCACCACAAACCCACCACTCAGGACCCACCAACCAACACCCCCCACATACTCCCTCACTCTGGAAAATCACAGTTTGGAAGGGATTTGAGAATTTTTACCTAACAGGTCCATGGGTTGGAGCTAGAAAAAGACTTTGCTGATAATTTGGTGAAAAAATATGATAAAATGACCAAGTTATGAGAGAACATTAAAATATTTCAACCTTCCAGCTTTAACCAGAAAACAAGAAAATTGGCCATTTTCTATCTCTGATGCCCAACCCCACCACTCATGACCCTCCAACCAACACACCCCCATGCACACCCTCAGTCACCTACTGAGGATGTCTTGGTGTAGATCCCCTCTCATTGAAAAAAACATCTTCCTCCTTGAAATGTGGCCGCAAACTGAAGAAACAAGGTAATTGCTGTCAATGTATTTTCAATGTGTTTCGAACTTTTACTTGTAACATTGTCATTTTTAAGTATTTTTTCACCAAATTTTCAACATGGCCTTTTTGGGACTCCACCTCATGAACAAGGTAGGCAAATGTTCCGAAATATGGGCAAAAAGTTGATTTTGCTGTCACTCTGCAAAAATCACCATTCAGGAGGAATTTGAGAATTTTTACCTAATGGGTTCATGAGGGGGTGCCGTAAAAAAACTTTGTTGAAACTTTGGTGAACAAATGTGGTAAAGTGACCAAGTTATGAGAGAACATAAAATTTTCAACCTTCACTCACAACTGCTATTTTTCAATATTTTCTCCACCAGCCTTTCAACATTGCCTTTTTTGGGAACCACTTCATGAACAAGATAGATGAACTGTTTCAAATCCAGGCCAACAGGTGATTTTATAGACACTCCATGATCACCTTTGGGTGAGATTAGATAATTTTCCCTTACTGGGTTCATGAGATAAGGTAATAAGAAGAATATGTTCAAAATTTGGGGTCAAAATATTAAATTAAAAAGTTGTGAATGTATGCTGAAATTTTTTCATGCTCAGTTATAACTTTTGTAATTTTCAATGTCTTGTCTCCTAACTTTCAACATAGCCATTTTTTCACATCGCCTCATAAATGTGACAACTGTTGTTTTGCAAATTTTGGCCCAAAACATGTTTTCACACTTGTGGAGCAAAATTATGTTTTCCTCAGAACTGTATAAATGACACATATAACGTTTATGAGGGGAGCCATAAAATGACTATGTTGAAAATGTGAGGTCAAAATAAAAAAAAAAGATTGTTAAGGACCATTGGGTGCAGGGCCAGCCTTTGGCCCAGCAGGTAGTACTTTGTTATCCTGTGCCAGTGAACTGAGTTTGGGGGCATGCTCAGTGAGCCAGCTGGATGGGCTAAGGCTGTGGGGAAGATGTTGCCATGTTGCACCACCCAAACAAAATCCACTTGAAGAAGGAGCACTGGGATTTGTGGCTTGCTGGCTGATGGACTGGGTAAGATCTGTTATTATGTTGCTTTATAGGACTCCAGGCACTTTTTTGATCATTGAAATTTATGTAATAAAATTATTGACTTGAAGAGAATCTTTTGTCTCATGTGGTTTTTGGGAAAAATTTGTGATTTTATTTGTGCTATGAAGCATAGCTATATTGTATATGAGTATTCAAGTTCTCCTTTTTATTTGACCATGCACTATTGGTCACTTTTAGCTTGTATTGTACAAGGCAGCCATGCTGTACCATCACAAGCCTGGGAAGTGAAGGTGCAGGGTTGGCTCCAATGGCCCAAGTACCATATAGTAAAAAGAAGCTTTCTCTTGACATAGGGTACAGAGGGCCCTGAACCTCTTCACCCATAGCTGCCAGATGGCCCTGCTCTTTGGCTGACATGGACTCTTGGCCTGGCACATCTGTATCTGTAGCCACTTGGAAGTGCAGGGGCAGGAAGGCCCTTCACTTCCACAGCCCCCAGACAGCCCCACAAATTCTTTACATCTGTAGCTGCACAGACTCTTCCATTGGTGTGCACACACACACAATTGCACATACCTATATATATATATATATATATATATATATATATATATATATATATATATATATATATATATATATATATATATATATATATATATATATATATATATATATATATATATATATATATATATATATATATATGATAGTACGGTAGTACTACCATAGATTGGAGATTGAGAACCATTTCTATGTTAAACTAAAACTTTCACCTTAATAACTTTGCAACCGTTTGATGGATTTGCCTGAAATTTGGAATTTATGATAAAGAACCATAGGCCTTAGGATATGCCAAGTTTTGTACTGGTCAGATATACAGCTGCGGAGTTATTAAGTGTGATCTGTAACCATTCGCTTTTCTGGAATTCTGTGGTCGTGCCTTACAGGTCATGCACGGTTTGAGTGGATGCCCAAAATCTTCAGGAACATGGCCAGGGTCCCCAATGTGCCTTTCAAGATTTGATGAAAAATATTAAACGGTTCAAAAGTTATTCAAAACAGTTTCCATTATAAGTCAATGGGAAAAGTTAACAAAAGTTCAACACTTTCATAAATGCATTTTACTTTCGCAAATGGGCCTGTTACTTTCCAAATTGGCCATTTGTTTTCAGTTGGTGATCAGAAAATGGTTGGCATTTAAATTTGGGACCCTCTAGCAACCTAATTTTTTTTGTATTCACCTAGTCGGGCCCTGAGGATGCTTGCCATGTCTTTATTTTGTGGTAAAACACCCCAGAAATATGTTTTTCAAATTTCTGGAAAAAGTACTTTCGCAAATTACTTTCGTGCTCACGAAAGTGTCGCAAATATTTGTGAAAGCTTTTGCAAATTGCGACAGTAATTTTCTAGTCTGTGGGAAAATGACAGCAATTCTTTGGCACTGCACTGCAAAATAACCGTTGGGAGTTTTGGGCTGCAATTTGGAGGGAACGCAGCCAACATCTCACAGATGTGCCTTTCAGTGTTGTATTGAAAAAATATTACATGGTGGCAAAGTTATGGCACTCCAAAGTTGACAGTTTTTCCCATAGGATAACATTACGGCGCCCAAAGCATTACAGGAATCCTTTGGCACCCTGCTGCAAAATAACGGTTTGGTCTTTTTTCCTGAAATTTGGAGGGAAGACAGCCAACAGTACACAGATGTGCCTTTCAGTAGTTTGGTGAAAAAATATCACATGGCGGCAAAGTTACGGCACTCCAAAATTGATGGTTTTTCCCATAGGATAACATTACGGCGCCCAACACTTAACAGAAATCATTTGGAGCCCTGCTGCAAAATAACAGTTTGGTCTTTTTTCCTGAAATTTGGAGGAAAGACAGCCAACAGCCCACAGATGTGCCTTTCAGTAGTTTGGTGAAAAAACATTACAGGGAGGCAAAGTTATGGCGCTCTGAACTTTTCTTTTTTCCCATAGGATAACATTACGGCATTCGCCGCGCCTTTCAGGGCCCATATCTCGGAAATGGTACGAGATACGGACTTTTCGTTGGAAAATTTCTTAGCCCCCCAGTGGGGCTAAGATTCAAATTAGCCAGTACAGTTATAAATAATATGACTTTTACATTTATTCTATGTCGTACGGTTCCTGAGATATAATGTATTTAGTATTCCAAGATCTCATTTTCTGCGCCGATACTCATTATTTTGCATACATTATTTGTACTCACTGTCTTTCTCAATGCAGGTTTTGGGGAAAACCAGCCTGTGCGCTTACATTACTGTTACTGTTGCCCTTTCCGCTTGCGAGATCCGTACCAGTTCACTTACTTCATTGACGCTCGCGCCACCATGTGCGTTATCCTTTGCTTTTCATTTCGCTTGCATTTCTGTTATTTTTGCCATTTCTGTCTACAGTACTGTTTATCTTACTGTTTCACTTTACATCACCATGCCCATTGACATTTCTGTTTGCAGGCACCATGTTACTATGTGACAGCACATCACGTGGCAGACCATTCCGTCTCGCCACCATGTGCGTTACCCTTTCTGTTCTCATTCGTGCTTGTGTTACCATGTGCGCCACTGTTAGCATTTCTGTTTGCGTTGCTGTCCCTGCTAGTATGCCACAACACATCATGTGGCAGGAGCGCGGGGCTCTTTGGGCCCCGCGCTCCTGCCGCCATGCTACATTCACTATTTCTCGTTATCATTCTCAAAAAGAAGGGAAATTAGAGGCAAAAAACTCCATTTAATGCATTAGTTAGGGTTGTTCCACAGCGACAAAAGTGAGGAAATTCGCTGTTAGGGTTGAAAACCCCCCTTGGACCCCCAGCCCACCCCCCCAACCGGCATTGGGGTGCGCATTGGGATCGTGGGTCCTAATTCTCACCCCATTCTCCTATACTTCTGCTGCTTTACACATGTCATGGGGTGAGAGTTAGGGCTGCGATCCCAATGCGCACCCAATGCCGGTTGGGGGTGGGCGGGGTCCAACGGGTTTTCAACCCTAACAGCAAATTTCCTCACTTTTGTCACTGTGGAACAACCCTAACTAATGCATTAAATGGAGTTTTTGGCCTCTAATATATATATATATATATATATATACACACACACTAGTATCCAGAGGTCACTGTGCAGGAGAGAAACTATTTTCCATATCACACGAGTGCACATCATGTATCCAATTTATACAATTGCAAAAGTTACAATTTGTGCAGGTTAGTGCTGTTTTGTGCAGCTTGGGTTTTTACTGGTGTGATAAATGTCAGTTCTTACATTTATCACTCTCCAGTGAAAATAACAGGATTTATCACACTCATTTATCACGCACTCCTGTTGTATAAATATATATATATATATATATATATATATATATATATACATCATACCTGTGAGTATATTTCTAGCCAAATATCAGTGGTATTTTTGCTTGCTAGGGACCTACAGTGAAAATACCAAAAATATTTTCACTGTAGGTCCAAATATACCTATAGTATATGGGTGCTGTCTATTGTGCATGGATTTCAGCAACTGCTGAAATCTTATTGTAGTACAGTTCAAAGGTCAAAAAAGTTGTTGTACTATCGTTCTGACTTCACATCAATAGTACAACAACTTTTTACCCTTGACCTGCTACCTGATTAGCTCAGACGAGGCTCTCTAGAAAAAAAGATTTAGCAAGCGCCGAGCAGCGGAGCCACCGACTTATAAGTTGGGAATCGGGACACTGAGAGCCATACATGGCTCCCTTTCTGAAAACACAATTTCTTCCCTTCCCCCCAATTTTAAAACTAATGATGTGCAGAGGAGAAACTGAGAAGCTGGACGGAGCATAAGTGGGAACGGCCGTGAGCAGGAGCACCAGATGGAACGGGAGCAGCGCCTACAGCAAGTAATGGAAAAAAAAAATGTAAAACAAAAAAAAACAACCCTATACTATATAAAACAGTGGATGGGTGAACATCCACAACTAAGTCTGCTTTCCCATCTCGGGCAGTTGATGACATCAACAAGACCTCTCGAGCTTCACTCTTGAGGTCTCTGTGATGTCATCAACTCCCTCGATGGAAACACAGCCTTGTTGTGGATGTTCACCCATCCACTGTTCTATATATAGTAGGTCTGCATTGGCTCATTTGGAACTCATTTGCATATTCAACCTCAGTAACAGTAATAACCGTATTCAAATGCGAATACCATTAAAATGAAAAATGATAGCATGGTACTGTGAGCACAAAAGTTGTATAGCACAAAAATATCTACAAAATGAGCGGTGTTTAATTTTTGGCTAACTTTTAATTTTTGTTATAGTTCACAAAAAAACAGCAAAAAATGCAATTTTCTTCACCTTTTTGACAAACAAATGTAAATAATTTTAAAATGCAAAATGATAGCATGGTACTTTGAACACAAAATTTGTTCAGCACACAAATAACTACCAAACGAGTAGTGTTTCATTTATAGATACCTTTTAGTTTTTTCATAATAGCACAAAAATCAGCAGAAAACGCACTTTTTTCATGTTTCGCAACAAACAAATGTGGATAACTTTAAAATGAAAAATTATAACATGGTACTATGAGCACAACATTTGTTCAGCACAAAAGTATCTACAAAATGAGTGGTGTTTCATTTATAGATACAATGTAGTTTTTTTTACAACTAGCAAAAAACAGCAGAAAATTCAATTGTTTTCACTTTTTGCAACAAACAGATGCATATACCTTTAAAATAAAAAAAATGATAGTATTGTAATTTGAGCACAAAAGTTGATCAGGACAAAAATATCTACAAAATGAGTAGCATTTTATTTATAGATATCTTTTAGATTTTTTTTTATAATTGGCAAAAAATGGCAAGAAATTACATTTTTTTTCACTTTTTGAAGGTGTATCATAAATGGAATACCCCCTGCTAGAAATATTGCCAATATTTTTTGTTATCATGTCAATTGACCCAAATACATCACTCATGTCTTCACCACTCATGATGTTATTGGGTCAGTTGGCACTCAAACAAAAAATGTCAACAATATTTCCAGTAGGTGGGGTTGTATATCCCATATATATTTATTATTTTTATTTATTTAGTTTTTGTTGACCGGGTAAGTGCACTAGACAAATTCTGCCTATTTTCAGGCATGACCTGGGGAAGGGGGATACAGATGAATGGCAACTGACCTTGAACCAGATTAAGCTGTTGGTGGTATTTTTAGTGAATGATGGAAATTTGGCCAGGACACCAGGGAAATTCCCCTACTCTGCTGCTGCATTGTGGCCAGTAGGGGGATAGGCTGTCTGCATGATGGCCACTTCTTGCAAGTCATCGGAGGGAGAGGATGTTACTGCAGTGGGAGAGTTGGCCTCCTCTCCCGCTGTGCTTTTGTGAGAGGCACACTGGTTACATCTGAATTTGAGTCGGATGACGAATTTCATGAAGCTCCATTTTATTCAGATAATTTGGATTTTATTGCTACCCCTGAAGTTTCTAACGCTGTGTTCTAGCACCAAGCAGCTCTCTACACTTGTTACCTACAGTTTTTGCAGAGCTCCAGATTCCAGGGTCACACCCTGTCATTAGTGCACTAATCCCTGTTAGCTTCTCAGCTGAAGCGCAGCGTTCTACTCCTTCTGCAAGGCTCAGTGAGTCTGTTTCATTTTCTGTTGGTGCTCACTCTACTGAAAGTAAAGCTAACCTCCCCCCAGCTTTGTCACATTTCGCAATCAGCTGGCAGTTCTTTCGTCGGTCCAGATGAGTGCCTAGAGCCGAATATAGAGGGACGAGGGGAAATATTGACTGGGACTTTAACAGAATTTATACATGCTCCTATGAAGTCTATGGTTCCTGTTCCCTGTCTAAAAAATCAATTGGCTGGCAGTGAGGTCAGGTCTACCGAATGCCTACAGCTGCTTATCGGAAAACAGGAACATTCTAAATTAGCTGCAGAAATTTTACAAACCCCAGTTTCTTCTGATGCAGCTTCAAAAAATGTATCTCCTCTACTTTGCAAACCTCCTCAAATGGCTGGCAGTAATATAGTCGGGATTGACGAGTGCCTGAAGCCAAATTTAGAAGGGCTGGAGACACCTAGTACTTCAGCAATTATACAGATTCCTGCACCTCCGGAGGTATTTCCTTCTCCCCTTCTCACTTCACTTAGTAAAACTGCGGGGTTTGTTTATAAGCAACCTTCTATGGGGAAAGTATTGGAACTACCTACCATCACTTATCAAACCAAAACAACACCCCAGCTTGGTGTCACTGAATTTTTCTTTAAAGATGCACTCCATAGTGCTGGTAGAACTGTTAAAACCTCAATTGCCCCTCCAGATTCTAGTATCACCCAACCTTCTGCTCACAGTGACGGGCCCTGGACGACAGAGAAAGCTCTTGTTGGACCAGGTTGGAAACAGGCCCCTACAGGTATCTGGGTGCCTCACCCAGAGTGGGATTCAGACTTTAAATTATCTCAAAACCCTCCTACATGGAAACCAGGTTCCTCTGCCACTTTAAAACAATCTGCATTATCATCTTCTCCTTTAGCTTCCTCAACACCTCCTATCCTGCAAAGCAAAACTGTTATGCCTCCTTCAAGTTTAGAGGCTTATAAACCATCTCTGGAGAAACCTTTGATGTCAGAACTTTTTTCAACTTCTAAATGGAAAGCAGCCCCCCAGAGGAATGCGGTCCGGATTCGATATAAAGGGGGTTTGGATTCCAGACCTGACAGATATTATGTTGGGAGAACATTAATTAAGGATTCTTTGCATTTTTTTCCTGAAGATGTTTATGCTTTTATTAATATATCTGGTGAAGATAATTTTGATATTAGCTTTAGGTCATCTCACCTTTTAGACTTATTTTGGGAAAGGTATGTGCAGGTTAAGTTTTCACCCACATGGACCCCCTTTTTGGTTATACCTTTGACCAAACCCTTGATTAAAAATGTAACAGTGATGTTTCGAAATGAGGGGGTCCATGTGGATGATATTACTTTCTGGCTGTCACAAAAATGTGAGTTGCTGAATTCTGCTGAACCTATTCTGGATACGGAGCATTTCTGGATGGGAGGATGGAAATACAAAGTTAAGCTTCATCTGTCTGATTCAGGTATAGAGCATATTCCAAATTCTTTTTTGTTGGGAAGGGATTGGGGGATTTGTTTCTATGGTGGCCAGCCTCGGGCCTGCTATAAGTGCGGTTCCCAAACTCATTTATCCAGCGTGTGTGATCAGCCCAGGTGTGATAATTGTGGGGAAGTGGGTCATGGAACTATGCAGTGTGTTAATCACACACGGTGTGATTTATGTGAAGAAGTTGGCCATGTGTTTAGGGATTGTCCATGGGCAGCAAAAAACAAAGCATCCTGCATCAGTCCTGAGTTGCTGATTCAGAAAGCACAAGACTCGGTTATTCCTTCCCCATCCCCACCCTTCCTCTCCTCCTCCTCCTACTTCTAAGATAGCAGTACAACCTCCACAAGAAATTCATCCCTCTACACTTTCCTCCCCTACTTCTGTAGATCAGCACACTGCTATTTCCTCTCAGGTTTTTTCCAAAACAGGGATGGACATGGCTCCTGTTGTACCTCAGGAGATGGTACCTGTCAGCTATACTGATTCAGCTGCTGGACACTCAGATAATGCTTTTGTAGCTCCTTCCTCCCCCTTGCCTAGGAGGAGATCTTCTAGGCACCTGCCAGTTAAATCTCCCCCTGGCCCAGTTCCTGTTGAGTCTACCAACTCTTATGTGGCTTTGTTTTCACCTTGGGGTGACACAGACATGGAGTTTGGGGATTCAGATTCCCGAAATCCTCTATTTCTACCCTTTCGCAATCTACAGGTAATTACAAGGAGAAAAAAAGGAAAAAAAAGGAAAAAATAATAATTTTTTCATATGACGTTTGTTTGGGGCTCCTTAAACACACATAGCCTTTTAAAAAATGTTAAAAGGCTATCTCTTTTTCAATATTTACATGATTCCCAGATTAATGTATGTTTTCTACAGGAGACCTGGATGTTTTCCATAGAACAGCTCTATACTTTCAAAAGGGATTGGCCTTGGGGACCTTCCTATTGGTCTTTTGGCACAGATAGGGCTGATGGTGTTGGGATCCTTTTTTCTTCCTTTAATTTTCTCTTGCTTAAACTAGTTGATCTTATCCCCAGATGGGTTTTGATAATTGATGTTAAATGGCATGATACCTGTTACAGGTTTATTACTATCTATAACCCACAAGCTAAAGCTGATAGAGTGCAATGTATGAGGGCAGTGCAACCTTATTTGTTTACTTCTCTGCCTATTTTATGGGGAGGCGATTTTAATTGTAGCCTTGCTGGTTTAACACAACAGTCAAAGTAAGTCTATTGTGATTCACATACATTAGCTTCCATAATTAAAACTGCAGGTTTATGTAACTGTCTCCCTTTTCGTTCAAATGGCCCAGTTTTTTCATTTTCCAAAGGAAAATTGTTTTCACTTATTGATTATATGTTCGTCTCTCCATCAATTCATGCTCAGGATTTCCAAATGAAACCTTTGGAGTTCTCAGATCATTTATTGCTGATTAGTTCTTTTGATCCTGGGATTTTAGGTTGTGGTAGGCAGGGACGGTGGAAACTAAATGTTTCCACTTTAGTCTTTCCTCAAACTAAATTTGGGGTTAAAATGCTTTTGCAAGCCAGATTATCAATTGTTTTTTTATATTCCGATGTAGGAGCCTGGTGGCTTGATACTAAATAGTTTTTACAGAAATGGTTCAAGCATCAAGGTGTGGTCACTAAAGATTCTAATTTCATGACGTATTTATCTTTGAGGCAGCAATTGCAACGGTTAATTTCAATTTCATATATTTCTAAACATGATTATTCAGCTCAGATTAATACACTCAAAACTTCTATGAAAGCCTTCCAATATGATAGGGCCAAAACACTACAAGCTATATTTACTACTGGCACTCAAAAGGCTCCTATTGGGAACCCTTTTGAGGCCTGCAAAACCATAAAAGATTCTTCTACCGTTTATTTTTGTATAGCACCAAATGGCTCTAAAGCAGCCACTGTACCCCAACTTAGGACAGTTATTCAACAGCACTTTCAAACTTTAGAACCTAAGTTACCAATCTCAGACATAGATATTGATAAATTTTTAAGCACTATTGTATTACCCTCTGCACCTACTGAAACTCTTCAGCTATTAGGACCAATTACACTAGAGGAAATAGTTACAGTCATTCGAACATTAAAACCTAATGTTTCACCAGGTTTGGACGGTTTACCCCACCAACTTTATAAAACTTTTGTTGAAGAATTCAGTCAGTGTCTTCATTTACTTTCTAGTCTTTTCTGAATACTAAGACTGTGTTTCCTACTTTCCCTGATGGATTATTATTACATTTATTTAAATCAGGGGATAGGCATGACATTAAAAATTGGAGGCCCATTACTCTTTTAAATACGGATTATAAAATATTCACGAATATTTTAAATAACAGGTTCAAGCAATACGCCAAACTAGTGATAGAGCCGTTTCAATTTTGCGGAATCCCTGATAGGAGGATTCAGTCTGCTTTGATGCTGGTTAGAGACACTATAGAGTATTTCTCACTACATGCTATAGAAGATCGTATGCTCTCAGTAGACTTTGAAAAGGCCTTTGATTGGGTTCATCTTCCCTTTCTTTATTCAGTTTTTGGAAAATATGGAGAACCTGAGTCAATGATCCAAGTTTTAGACTCTCTTTATGAACGTAACTTAGTTCATCCCTTTTTACACGGGACAGTTGCTGAAGGGTTTTGTTTAAATGCTGGAGTTAGGCAAGGGTGTCCTTTAAGCCCCCTTTTGTATATTTTTTCTCTTGATCCCCTATTACGGCTTATAGATCAGTCTAAGTGTTGGCTGGGTGTTCAGGTTGGGATCTTACCTCCTTTATTAGTGCAAGCCTATGCTGATGATTTGATTGTGTATTTTGCTGATTATACTCAGTTTCATTATTTTTTGGAAATGTTTTCATATTTTTCAGCAGTCTCCAATGCACAATTAAATTTTACAAAGACTCGGGGATTATTTTTTGGAGCATCTGGTTTGACTGATGCTTATCAAAATGGGATTTGGATTTCTCATACTCCCTTGAAAATTTTGGGTCTCTTGTTTGGGCCTCAGAATTTGCTTCAGTTAAACTGGGAACTAGTCCTTGGGAAAGTAGAAACTAAAATTAATAGATGGAAACAGTGAAAATTTTCCAAGTTCAAACAAATTCATATTTTAAAGCAATTTATTCTTCCTTGTTTACAGTATTTAGCAATGATTTTTCCCCTCCTTCCCCTGCTTGAAACAAAGTTATATAGTTTATTTTTCCAAATGCTGTGGGGGAATAGGCTTAACCCTGTTAAACGACAATATACCTATTTGGATAAAACCTCTGGAGGTTTGGGCATGTTAGATCCTGTTGTGTTTGTGCACTCTCCTTTCTTTACAGCTACTCTTAGATCTGGGTTAAGTCATAAAGATACCATTTGTAAGGGTTGGGTGGTCGCTGTTCTGGTCGGCTATTTTTCGAAATGGCTTGTTTTGGCCCCAAAATTAAATCCACACATTATTATCCCTGTTTATTTTAAACCAGCAGTACAAAAGTTGTTTAAATGGCAATTAACTAAGGCCATGATCTTGAATAACACTACTCAGTCATTATACCGGTTAATTATTGGATCACTTTATCCTCAGGAGCCATGTTTCAAAAACTGTCCTTCCGCTTTAAATTACAGGGTTTTTGCCCAGCTAAATAATCCTAGATTGCCAGTTTCTCAATGGGACACACAGTAGCTTATTGTTTATGGGCGTGTAAATGTTAGGGGAAATGCTAAATACAAAGCTAAGGAGGAAAGGAACTGCCCTTATTCTGATTGTATTATTACAGAAGAAACTATGGAACATTTTTTTTCTTTTTTGCTGTTATGTTAGGGGTTTATGGCCTTATTTAGCAAAGATATGGAAATTAAACTGGCTAATGAATCCATCATATGATATGTTGGTCCTTGGGATTTATCCCCATTGTCTATCTGCTTATTGGGACAGCACTTTGCTACTTTTTTCTGTTGTATATGGTACTATTTATGGCAAGCCCGGTGCCAAAGGGTAATCTATCAATGCAAAATGTCCTATGATTGTTATGTATGTTTAGTAACCAATGAACTTTCAAGGATTTATTTTCAGGAATTACAAAAGTTTTGTTCCCGGACAGTCTCCAAATGGTGGAAAGGGTTTCTTCATTTTATCAAATTTAAATGAGTTTTGAGAATGACTTTACTTTTCTCATGTTTTTGGGTGTGTTTCGAGAAACTGTGTCTTATTTTCATATTTATTTTTTGTTTCTGTAGATGAATTATTGAGTTGTTTACCTATGTTTTTTTTTATAATAAAAACTCCTCTACTCTTTTTGATAAGTGCCATGGGATCTTTAACATCCACCTGGACTACCACCAATCCAGGCAGATGGGACCTCGGTTTAACATCTCATCTGAAAGACGGCACCTCAGAAGTGCAGCACCCCTCTCGTGCTGCACTACAGTATCAGTATTGGGATATTAACCCAAGTGCCAGATGTAGGAACTGAACTCACAGCCCTCTGATCTCCCGGCCTCAGAGGCGAGTGTGCTACCTACTGAGCCACTGACACTGCTAAATATATATGTGTGCGTGTATATATATGTGTATATCTATCCATATATATATGTATAGATATATATGTATTATAGTGCCACAGTAGTGGCACTATAGTTAGGGTTAAGTAAATGCTTTAATGTTAAACTTCAAATTTTGCACCTTAATAACTTTGCCATTGTATGACAGATTTGCCTGAAATTTTGCACGTCCAGTTTGGCACCACAGATCTCTGGATCTGCAAGTTGCGTTATGGTCGGATGTATGATTGTGGAGCTGCAGAATGTAAAAAAATGCAAAAAAAAACACTTTTTGCGCGTTTCTTTGCTCACACCCACAGCCCGCATGATTTGTCCATTTGGTCTGAAATCTTCAGGGAAGATGCAGTCTGGGTCACCAATGTGCCTTTCAAAGATTTGGTGTACAAATATTAAACCACTCAAAAGTTATTCAAAAAACAAATTTCCCATTATAGTCAATGGGGAAAAAATATATGTGTCTCACAAAAGTGTCGCAAGTGCAATTTTCCTTTCACAAATGGCCCTTTTACTTTCATGCTGCCACTATCTTGTTTTCAGTTAGTGAGAGAGAAAAAATGCCTGGGCCCAGATATTCAAAAGGGCTGTGCATGGCACAACAGCGTTACGCCATACGCAACCCACTGATGTGCCCCGGTGCAATATTCAAAAGTGAAAAATACAGTACCATATGGGCTGCATGCCCATTGGCTCACGCTGTGGACCAATAGGTGTACAGCCCTACCGACGGTGTCAGTCGGCGGGCGGTGGGGCGGCAGGCAGGTGGGGTGCTGCTGCCCACCGACTGACCGGGGCTGGAGCAGGGTGGTGGGGCTCAGTGGGCAGATGGGGAGGGGGGTTACCACTAGACCACCAGGGATATTGGACATATTTGTATTTTTTATTACAAATGCCCATGATCGGGCACACAGCGGTCCATTGGACCACCAGGGAGTTTTGGGATATTTATTTATTACTAATGCCCACGATCGGGCAGATAGCGGTCCACTGGACCACCAGGGATATTGGAGTGTACTATATTTTACTTCGGGCTGTGGAGCACATTGCCGGCTGCAGGGGGCATCGGTCCCCGACGGCTGCTGCCTGGCAGGATGCCAGGTGCAAGTCATTGGGGATCGGTGCACCTGCATGCAAATGGGGCCATAATGACATGCAAATGGCCCCATTTGTGCCTTGCATACATTATAGCCCCATTTGCATGTCAAGTTTTGAATATCGTGGTTGCTGTGCATAGCGCAATGGAACTCATGCTAGCTTATCCCCATGCTCCACTTTGGCCACTTGCGCTGGTGCAGTGCCACTGCACCATGCACACTGCGGGTGGCCAGGGTGCGATATTCAATGATGCTGTGCCATGGAGCAGCTCCGTTGAATATCGCCCAGTCCACACCCTTGTGCAGCCAAGTTGCGCTGCGCCAAAGCTTGTGCCACAGCCTGGCACAGTTTGAATATCTGGGCCTTGGTGTTTAAATTTGGGACACCCTAGGTAAACACTGACTGTTGGGTTTACCTTGTCAGGTCCGGAGGATGCCAGCCCTGTCTTTCTTTTGGGGTAAAAAACCCCAGAAACACTGTTTTCAAACTTGGAGCCCCAGTACTTTTGCAAATCATGGGAAAAATGGTCATGAAACTTTCTCAAATGCAAAAGTTTTGTCTTGTTTTTTACAAAACTTTCATGATTTGTGAAAGAACTTTGTCAAAAAAAATTCAAATCTTTGCCAACCTCCTTCAACAAAAAGGTTGGGTCTTTTGAGCTGAAATGTGCAGGGTGGCAAGCTCTTGTCCCACAAATATGCCTTTTGTTGGTTTGGTGCCAAAACATTCAACTGGCCCAAAGTTACAGTATTCCGAAGTTGAGAAATTTCCCGTAAGATAACATTGCTGCGCCCGTGGTGCCATTTGGCATCTGTATCTTGAAAACAAAGTGAGATATGGAGTTTTTACTACCTGCAGCTTAGAAACAAGTTTGGAAATCATAGATTACACCAGCAGTGGAATTTGTTTCCTACTTGCTGTGGTTAAGGAGATATTAGCAAATTACTGTAACAAGGGCTCCAAAGGGTGCATTTTCAGTGCATTTCAGTGCCTGTATCTCAGAAACAATGCAAGATACAGATTTGGTCAATTTATGTTGTGTGAGGGTCTCACTGTCATGATTACAATGGCACTGGAATTTTTTTCCTAGCTGCTACAGTTGCTGAGATATTAGCAAATTAGTGTTACAAGGGTTCCTTGCCCTGTAGAGCTGCTGTATGGCTCTGTAGTTATGTGTAAGTGGGAGCGCAGGGTCTGGACAGCCCATGCTTCCACAGATGCATACCATTATGCAAACAATGGGTAATATGAAGGGAGTGCATGGCCCAGAGGGCCCACACTCCCACTAACACACACCACTTACCAGTTACATTACACTTTCTCAAAAAGAAGGCAAATTCATGGCAAAAAACTCTATTAATGCATCAGTTAGGGTTTATATCACAGCGATAAAAGTATGGAAATGTGTTGTTAGGGTTAACATCCCTACCACCCCACCCCCACCCGCACATCATCAACACACCAACAGGCATTGGGGTGTGCGTTGGTGTCATCGTGGCTAACTCTCACCCCATTCTTCTATACTGCACCACCTCAGCTTCTTTACACATGGAATGGGGTGAGAGTTAGGCCAACAACCCCAATGCACACCTTGATGCCTGTTGGTGTGTTGAGGATGTCAGGTGGGGGGGTAGGGTGGTAGGGGTGGTAACCCTAACTCCACATTTCCATGCTTTTGTCACTGTGCTATGAACCCTAACTGATGCATTAACGGAGTTTTTTTGCCATAAAAAAATATATATATATATTATAGTGGTGTGGTTGCGCCACTATAGTTAAGGTTCAGCGGTCGGTTACATACTAAAGTCAAAAGTTTGGGCGTTAATAACTTTGGACCCATTCAACAGATTTGCCTGAAATGTGGTACACATGGTTGGGTATTGTAGGTGTCTTGATATGCCAAATTGTGTTTCAGTGGGACTTACGGTCATTGCATATGAAAGCACTGAAAAATGCAAAATTATCAATTTTTGGAGGCAGCTTTTGGGATTTTGGATGTGGTCCTTCACAGCTGTTGTGTGGTGTGCCACTCTGCAAGATGGCTCATTTGAAACAGCTTTGGTGGCCGAACATGCCACTTTTCATTAGGTGAAAAAATATTAAGGCATTCAAAAGTTATGCCACTTTTAAGTTCCCATTATAAGTCAATGGGAAAATTTATATGTCTATTTTGCGAACAAAGAATGGGGTTTTGGCCATCTGGTCCCACCTGGCGATCAAAGAATTTGCAGCCTCATGGTTCAAGAATCTTTGTCCCCGAGGATTTTCAAAATTCTTAGATCGCGAGGTCCGCCATCTTGTTTTGAAATTTCCAATCATAAAAACACAAATATCTCAGCTCAGGGGTCACTTCTGAAGTAAAACTTGGATGGGTTTTACTCAGGAGGCCCCGATCTATCGAGCCATGCCTTTGGGTCCATCCAAATCAGTCAAAAAATAGAGTTATTAGCTTTTTAAATCTTAGTTCGCGGCTTGCTAACCATCTTTGATCACGAGCCGGCAAATTCTTTGATCGCGATCATGCCTTGCAAGTGAGGGACGAGATGGACAGATTTAAAATTGTTCTGTCTGAGCCCAGGGGTGTCCTACAAACTGAAATAAAGGTAGGTTTTGCTCAGAGGGCTTCATTCTACCCCGTCTGAATAATACAAATAATGTATTAAATATCCGCGGTAGTCTAGTGTCCCCCTCAATCATTATAAAATATATAATCATGTGTAATGTCCTGGTAGTCTAGTGCCCCCCCATGTGTATTTTGTTACATCCCTGGTAGTCTAGTGGGCCCCCCGAGCTGTATAAAATGACTATTACTGTTTATATCCCTGGTAGTTTAGTGGCTCCCTGATCTGTATGAAATAATATTCATTGTAGATATCCCTAGTAGTCTAATAGCCCCACCCAGCCAGTGCCAACCCCAGCACCCCACCTTTACAGCATGAGCACAGCCCACCTCTCACCTCCACGGCGAAACACTGACTGTGTGCATTATGATCGTAATGCAAAGAGGTGTTCAGAAATATTTTCAGAGTGCCTCTTTGCATTAGCGCTCATAATGCACACAGTCAGCAGCTGGCCATAGTGGTGAGAGGTGGGCTGTGCCAGTCGCTGGCTGCGGAAGGGTGTGAAGGTGCTGGTTGGGCTTTCACAGCTGGGTGGGTGCCACTAGACTACCAGGAAATACTAAATCATTATTTATTTTATTATTAGGTGTCAGCATGGCTCAGTTGGTAGCAAATCCACCTCTGGACCAGAAGGTCATGTGTTCTCGTCCCACACCGGGTTGGACTTGCACCTAAAAATCGCTGGCATCCGAGTGCAGTATTGGGGGGTGCTGTACTGCTGGGGTGTGCCATCCTTCAGATGAGACGTTAAACCGAGGTCACTTCTGCCCATCCTGGGTTTGTCCTGGTGGGTGTCCAGGTGGAAGTGAAAGAACCCAGGGTACTCTTCGTAAAGAACAAGGAACATTTCCGGTGTCCTGGCCAATATTCCCCTTCCCATAAACCAGTTCATGCAATTATCCAGGCTGTGTGTGGGTGATGATGTGCGATATGGCCGCCATCACACATTCAGTCACTTCACTACCAGTCTAGCATTGCTTGTAAAGCACTTTGGGATACTGTGTATGAAAAGTGCTATATAAATGCTGATTCTTCTTCTTCTGATGATGATAGGGGGCTGCTAGGTTACCAGGGATATCTACAATTAATATTATTTCATACAAATCGGGGGGGGCACTAGACTATCAGGGATATGAGCAGTAATAATTATTTTATACAGCTCAGGGGTTGGGGGGCCACTAGACTACCAGGAAATACTAAATCATTATTTATTTTATTATGATGGGGCAGCCACTAGACTACCAGGGATATATACAATTAATATTATTTCATACAGATCGGGAGGCCACTAGACTACCAGGTATATGAGCAGTACTAATTATTTTATACAGCTCGGGGGGCCACTAGACTACCAGGAATGTAAACAAATATGCATTGGGGGGGGCACTAGACTACCAGGTCATTACAAATGATTATATATTTTACTATGATGGGGGCACTAGACTACCAGGGATAGTTAATACATTATTTTTGTTATTCAGATGGGGCAGAATGAAACCCCCTGAGCAAAACCCAGCCTCATTTAACTTATTAAGGTACCCCTGGGCTGAGAAAAAAAAATGTTAAAATCTGGCCATCTCGTCCCTCTCTCTTTGATCGCGAGCGTGCAATTCCTTTGATTGTGAGCCTGCAAATTCTTAGATCGCAAGATTCTTTGATCGCGATTGTGCATCGTGAGCGAGGGACAAGATGGCTGGATTAGAAAATATGTTTTCTCAGCCCAGGGGTGCCCTAGGATGTCAAATGAGGGTGGGTTTTACTCAGGGGGCTTCGTTCTGTCGAACCATGGTGGTGGTTTACTGCAATTCCTTCAGTTTTTTTGACTTATGACATTTTTAATTCTTGTTCATGAGCCTGCAAATTCATTGATTGCTAGCTTGCAAATTCTTTGATCGTGAGATTCTTTGATCGTGATCATGTATTGTGAGTGAGGGACGAGATGGCCCAATTTAAAAATAAATTTTCTCAGCCCAGGGATGTCCTAGGAAGTCAAATAAGGGTGGGTTTTACTCAGGGGGCTTCGTTCTGTCGAACCATGGTTCCTTAATTTTTTTTTATTTATAAGGTTTTTAATTCTTTGTTCATGAGCCTGCAAATTCTTTGATCGTGAGCCTGCAAATTCCTTTATCGTGAGATTCTTTATTGCCATCTTTGATCACAAAATAGGGACAAGATGGCCAGATTTTTTGTAATGGAATAGATAGGAACATTTTACTAATCCTTGACATTGAATATCTCAGAAACAGTTTGGTCTTTTTATTTGAGATTTGGAGGGAGGAAAGGCAACATCCCACAGATGTGCCTTTTGGTGGTTTGGTCAAAAAATATTACAGGGCAGCAAACTTATGGCACTACGAAGTTGACACTTTTTCCTATAGGATAATATTATGGCATCTGCTGCATTACAGGAATTCTTTGCCACCCTGCTGCAAAATAACGGTTTGGTCTTTTGAGATGAAATTTGGAGGGAAGAAAGCCAACATCCCACAGATGTGCCTTTTGGTGAAAAAATATTACAGGGTGGCAAAGTGATGGCACTCCGAAGTTGATGCTTTTTCCCATAGAATAACATTATGGCGTCCGTCATGCCTTTCAGTTCCCGTATCTTGGAAATGGTGCGAGATATGGACTTTTCGTCACAAAAATGCTGAGCCCCCCAAATGGGGTCTGAGTACAAAACTAGCCAGGAAAGTCATAATTCATACGACATTTTTTTTTCTATGTCGTACGGTTCCTGAGATATAAGCAATTTAATATTCCCAGTCTTAATTTTGTTCTTCAAGGTCCATTATTATGCATACATTCTTTGTTTTCACTGTGTTTTTCAATGCAGTTTTTGGGGAAAAGAAGGGTGTGCCCTTTCGTGACTGTGCCAATTAACGTTTCCAGTTGCACTTTCATTACCATTTGCATCACCGCTCCCGTCTACGCCACCATGTGCATTATGGTTTGCATTTTCATTTGCACTTGCTTTTCCATTTCTGTTTCATTTGGTGATATTGTTGCTGTTAATGTTACCATTTTGCATTTGCAATTGCGGTACCGTGCCCATGCGTGTTACAGTTTGCATTTCCGTATGCACTTGCGTTTGTGTTTGCATTTCTGTTTCCTTTGGCTTTATTGTTGCTGTTACCATTACTATTTGCATTTACAATTGCAGTACCATGACCTTGCATGTAACGGTTTGCATTTCTGTACGCGCTTGCATTTGCATTTCTCTTTCCTTTGTCGTTATTGTGCTGTTACCGTTACCATTTGTGTTTACAATTGCAGTTCCATGACCGTGCACCTTACGGTTTGCGCTTTTGTGCACACTTGTGTTTCTGTTTACTTTGGTGTTATTGTTGCTCTTACCGTTACCATTTGCATTTACAATTGTGGTACCATGACCATGCACGTTATGGTTTGCGTTTCCATATGTGCTTGCATTTATGTTTCTATTTCTGTTTGGAGTTATTCTTTCTGTTACTGTTACCATTTGCATTTACAATTGCAGTACCATGTCTGTGCGCATTATGATTTGCATTTCTGTACACGCTTGCATTTGCGTTTCTGTCTCCTTTAGTGTTATTGTTGCTGTTACCATTAGCATTTGCATTTCCAATTGCAGTACCGTGAACATGCGCGTTACCAGTTGCATTCCCATACACACTTCCGTTTGCATCTCCATTTCCGTCACTGTTCGCTTTGGCGTCACTTTGCGCTTGCATTTCTATTTTCCGTTTGTGTTACCATTTACATTTGTGTCACCATGTGTGTAACCGCTTGCGCCTGCATTTGCATTGCACTTACTGTTACTGTGTCACACAAAATCACATGGTGGGAGCGCAACTTTCTACTTTTCTATTCTTTCTTAAAAAGTAAGGAAATTCTATGCAAAAAAACGTTGTTGGCCCTAACTCTCACCCCATTCTCTTACACTGCACCACCTCAGCTTGTTTACACATGGCATGGGGTGAGAGTTAGGGTCAATGACCCCAACGCACACCCCAATGCCTGTTGGTGGGGGCGGGCTGAGGGTGGGGTGCAAGGGATGGGAACCCTAAAATCAAATTTCCTCACTTTTTTCCTTGTAGAAGAACCCTAACTGATGCATTAACAAAGTTTTTTTTTTGCATAGAATATATATATATGTATGTAGATAAATAAATTATTGACAACAAATATGTGTTAATGCACCAGTTAGGGTTCTTAACACCACAAACGTAGGAAAATGTGGTGTTAGGATTTCCAACCCTAACTCCCAACTCAACAAGCTGAAAAGAAAAAAAAAATAGGGTTCTGGATCTCTGCAGTCTTGGTGAATCAGTGGTGGGGTCATCCTTGGAGCTGTCAACTTTAATGCTCATCCCTCCCCCCCCAATCGGTAGCCTCCTGTCTGAAGCACAAGGTACATCTCTAAGCCAGTGTCTCATAGTGATACACTTTTCAAAGTTAGAGAAGTATGTCTAGCTACATGTTGCCAACAGAATCTGCTGTAGATTTCTTCATGCAGGAGCCTGCATTAAGATAAGGGATTATGTCAGATATTGTTTGCTCAGGGGAAGGGGTGGGCATTTGGTTTGTCAACCACAAGGAAGACCCCAACACTGATTTGTCAACACTCCATAGCCCCCAAACTAATGATTTTTCCTTTTAATGCTTGTGGTGTGTGGGTAGGGAGTTATGGTTGGAAGCCCTAACACCATATTTACTTACTGTCGTGGCATTAATTTGAACCCTAACTGATGCTTTAATACAGTTTTTTGCAATGAATTTCCTTTCTTTTTTGGATTGTGTAATTGTATCCTAATTGATGCAGGTCCCTTCAAATGCTGAAGGTCAGGCCCTATGCCAGTTGAAGATCCATCCACCTACAGAAGTGCAGGCTCTGCACTTTTATGCACTAACAGATGCCAAGAATTCATGGGGCTGTCTGGTGGACTGAGGAAGATCAGAGCCCTCTCGGTTCTGCTCTGGCATGTGGTCATAGACTTATATGTACAGGGCAATGAATCAATCACAGGGACCTATGGCACTCAAGGGTGAAGAGGTGCAGGCCCCTATGCCAACAGAAGAGTTCTCTTCGCTATATGGTACTTGGGCCCATGTGGGCAACCCCTTATCTACCCTTTACAGATTGTGGAGTGGTGTTGCATGACAGTATTGTGCCCCCCCAGCCTCAGCCCATACAGCTGGGTCACTGAGCTGGCCCCTGATTCAGCTCACTGGCACTGGATCACAAAGCACTACCCACTCATGTAAAGCTTATACTACACACAATGGCTGGGATATTCAAAACTTTGCACTTTGCACAAACAGTTTGTGCCAGGATAGTGCCAGGTCAGTGCAGGATTGCAATATTCAACACATGACATAGTGCCGGCACAACGCATTAGTGCTGGTGCAAAGAGTTAATGTATGCAAGGGGCAAAGTGAGTGGTGGGTACCTACATAAAGGTGCAATGGTATATTCAAAGGTATAGCATGGTGTTAGGCCAGTTTGCGCAACACATAGCGTGGTGCTACCCACTGCCTATTAAAGGCAGGTCTTAAACCAGGGCAATCCTCGGGGGGGGGTGTGGCCATTGTAGCAAACAAAGATGGCATTTTTCAGCAATGCTATGCTGATGTACCTGATGGAGGAGGTAGTCCAGGAGGTGGAGAAGGACCAGACCCACCTTGACCCACACCACAGGCCAAGGAGGAGATATGCTGTGCATAGGTTGTACCAGCCCAGAGTCTCCTTTGAGACCCTGCCTGATTAACACATCATTGGCCAGTACAGAATGAACAGGGACATGTTGAGACAGCTATGCGAACTCCTGCATGAGCACCTGCAGCCCAACACCAGAAGTAGCCTTGTCATGACAGGTGAGGAGAAGGTGATGGCAGCGATGTGTTTTCTAGCAACTGGAAAATTCCAAACCCCTGTGGAATACACTATTGGTGTATCGCAGTCTACCACCTCATGCCTCCTGATCCAGTTCCTAGAGGCTTTCCTGCCACACACTGCTGAATTCATAGTATTCCTCAGCACAGCAGCAGAGTGCAGAGCAACCATACAGCAATTATATCGAGTTGCGCACCTACCAGCTGTACTCAGTGCCATTGACTGCACCCATGTTGCCATCCATGCACTGCCTGGCAATGGCATTGATATATACATAAACAAGAAGGGATTCCACTCCATCAATTGCCAGGTGGTGTGCAATGCAACAGGGTGCACCAGCAATGTCTTTTCACAGTACCCCGGCAATGCCCATGGTGCCTTCATATGGCACCAATCAAGGCTGTGCCAGGCCTTTGAGGAGGGCAGCATACTCAGTGGGCACCTTGTCGGTCAGTATCTGCAGTCACAACATGCAAACACCAAAGTGGGGGATAGTGCCTAGCAACAGTAGATAGGGTGGGGGGCAGAGGGCAAGGAAACAGCAATAGACATGACATACATAGGCAATGGCCAGAAAGTGAGACACTGCAGCTAATATGTCCACGTATGTTCACAGGGGACAGTGCCTATCCCTTGAGACCCTGGTTTCTCACACCGGTATTATATCCAAACACAGTGGCAGAGGAGTGGTACAATAAGGCACATGCCGCCATTAGGAACATCATAGAGAGGGTCTTTTGGCATGTTGAAGATGCGTTTCCGCTGCCTCGACCATTCAGCTGGTGCTGTACAGTATAGCCCTCTGAAAGTATGCCATATATTCCTAGCGTGTTGCATGCTGCATGGCACTAGACTGTGGTATACGTGCACCTGAACCCAAGGTACAGTCAGACAGTGACCCAGAACCAGAGGTCATGGGGAAAGTAGAGCAACTTGAGAGGAGAGATCCTTGAATGACCCTCTGGTCCCTGGAGCACCAGAGCAGTATCATGGGAACACTATTCCAGATGGGAAAGTGAGTGAACACAACACAGACAACCAACATGTCATGGAAAGTGACTTTAATACGTGTGACATACAATGAACAGTACAGAACGGTGACCACAGTGCAAACCCTTGGTGTACCGCACAACATAACTGTGTACAAGCGATGTGTGAGTATAATGGCAGTGTGCAGTGCGTGTCACACATGTGTGGATGAATGAAGGGTGTGTAGTGTTTAGGGTGTAGATGTGAGGGTGTGTATAGGCAGGATGTGTAGTGTGGGCGGTGTGTGTGTCTGAGTGAGTGAGTGAGTGCATAAGTGAGTGTGCGTGTGTGACTCAATGGGCCAGGGTGCATATTAGCCTACAGTATCACCGGTGCCAAGCACAACACACACGACACATCCTTTGTAGGTGGGACATGGAGGTTGGTGTGCTGTGTGCCGATGACACAGGTGGTGAGGACTATGGGGATGACTGTCCTGCAGCACATCAGCAACCACGTCAGATTTAAGCACCAACCAGGGAAGCCAGTCAGCCATGACACCATGCCTTGCCTGTGGAGGACTGGGATGCAGCAGTTGAAGACCCTGTGCCCACATCCTGTGTGCATGATGCATGCCAGGGTACATTCGTGGACTGCCTGTGCTGAGTGGTGTTTGTGCACTGCTGACCCCCATCTCTGCAGCCCGCACCACCTCCATGTGCTCCCTCATGGCAGCAGCGAGGACACTGAAACACTGCTCCACAGTGGTCAGTATGCATGTCATGCACTCCTCTGCCTGCTGCTCTGCACGGAGCATGGCTGAACCAATCATCTCCCATAACTGGGATAGTTCATGCCTAACCTCCCACCGGAAGTCATGCAGGACCTGCTGTATGGCATTCTGGGACTCCAGGGTGGCCCAGAGCATAGGCAAAGCACCCTGGCCATCTGGGCCCAGGGTGACAACCTGCCCTGGCCTGCGGGTGGGGTTGGTGGAAGATGGTGTTGTTGAAGGTGTTGTTGCTGTTGTCACTGCTGCTGCTGCTGTGGTCTGGCAGGAGACTGCATGTGTTGCTGGGCCTGTGCAGCCCCCTCTGGCATACAGTTCATGTCCAAAGGCACATGCTGGACAGCTGCCTGTCCATCATCATACCACTGCACCATGATTCCATGGCCTGGGATTACCCCTGCCCACCCTGCACTTGTGTGTGTGCTATCCGCAGTTCAAAGCCCACTGCACCCATTCACATTGACGCCTGCCATCTGCTCATCATCCGAAGGAGAGTTGCCCCAACCAAGGTCACTGGCCAGAGTGTAGGTGAGCACAGGTTCGTATGTGAACTTCTCGAACTGTGCATCTTCAAGGTCATCATCATCATCATTATCGTCCCCATATTCCACAATGGTACACCCTGCCTGACAGGTAGCATGTCCCAGTAGCCCTTGATGGTGTGCGGCCAGTGCTGGTCCAGTGGTGACTCCAATGCTCGATGTTGATGAAATTGCCTGTGGTACATCATCATCCTCATCCTCATCCGCAGGTCCATGCTCATGTTGTTCCACGGCTGGATGCCCATTCTGCATTGTGAAGCAAATGGCACAGTGTCAGAGGCCTGTACTACAGAATGGTATCCAAAGCCACCACCATAACATGCACCTCCCAACAGTGAGGATCATGCAGACAGCCCATGCACACCCCCTGTGCTGACCACACATATGAAGATGCAGCCCATGTGAACACCCTCCCAAACCAGGGCACACAGCAAATGGTGCAGCCATACACTATTGACTGCTGTGCACTACCAACACATGGACACAGGTGTGTCACACATCCACCGACAATGCAACACAGCAGTCCCATGGGTGTGTGTGGCAAGTGCAATTAGGCTGCTAGAGTGAAAAGGTGACACATACCCCATGCAGGTGTCATGCAGACTATGGTGTGGTCATGCCAAGTATGTACCTGCCCTGGTGGGCATCAGCTGTGTCTCACATCCCCTGCCCTCGACCCCCTCCACTGCCACTGGCTTCAGATTCATGGTCCCACTCATGATGGTTGATGGTCTGTGGTCCTCCCCCAGCCAGCAGGTGGTTCCTAAGCCATTGTGCCTCCTCCTCCTTCTTCACCTCCACAGTAGGTCATTCCACCTGTTCCTGACTGACTCAGTGCTGTGTCCATGGCCACCCACAGCATACACCTCTGCTGTGATTTCATCCCACATCTTGCAGACAATAGCATTGGCTAGCTTGTTGTACTGCATCACCTGATCTCTCACTTTAAAGCCATGTACCAGGGCCCTCAGCTCATCATCAGTGAACTTATGGGCATGGAGATGTTTCTGCCTGTCTGCATCACCCGTATGGGACAGATGGAATGGTAGTGGTTAGTTACAGGCGTTGACATTGTGAGCACATGTGGTAGTGTACCTGATGTACATGACACCAGACTGACAGGACAGGCCATGCCAGGATCTGTGTACCTGAGGTACGTGACTAGTGCCACACAGTGTAACACATAGTCCATACATGGCCACAGTGTACTGCAGCAATGCCTCTGATGCCCTTGCCTGTGCACAAGACATTACCAATCACATGTTGGCAGTGCATGTGCATTGGTGGGATCCCTATATGCCATGCATCTAACCAGCTGGGTGTGTGTGGTACTCAGCACATAGTAGCCATGTCTGTGCACAGTATGGTAGTCCCATGTGGTCTGTGAGGCTGTCATGTTACACATGCGCACCTTTCTGGGGACATGGAGCATGTGGCAGGATGTTGCCATCTTTTTCCATGGCACAGCACATGGTGTGTGGCACACATGCCCCTGCTGCTGACCGCCCTCCCCAAGCAGCGCCATCACTGTCTATGTGCAACACACCCAGCTGACCTTGATGGGCATACACCACTGACACAGGCACTTTGTCCTGTCATCCCACAGTGCAGTTGTGCATGCCACTTGTGATCAGCTGCACCAGTCCCACCCTGCCAAGTAACAGGGTGAGAGCTCATACAGTACAGTGGTGTTGCACATGTTGCAGTACCGCTGAAGCACCAAGGCACCAAGGCATCCTGTCATGGGGTCACGGTGGGGTCACGCATGCACGATGCTTGCATTTCCTGGTAGCATGGTGCTAACGTGATAGCGCTGCACTACAGGGCTATTGCGTGTTGTGGTAGCGCATGTGCACCATAGTCTCATGGGGGGGTCACGGTGGGGTCGTGCATGCACAGTTCATATGCTTCCAGGTAGCGTGGCACTAATGCGATAGCACAACTTCAGCATAGAGCAGTGCCGTGCAACACAGCTATCACAGCACTTGTCAAGGGAGCATCACAGGGTGTGCCAATAGTGCTAGGGAGATGCCCAGTAGAGCAAGTTTAGGACTCCCTTGGAGTATGTCATCATGCAGGAGGCTGAGAGCAGTTGTCCACAGGGACAGGAGTTGGGGGGGATGTGGAGACTGCAAACCTGATGGAGTTGGTGCAGCAAAGGCACAGGTGACTGTTTGGAGAGGACAGAGAGGGGGACCTGTCCCATAGACAAGTCTGGGCATCCATTGCCCATCGCCTGTCTGGACAGACGGGGATAGTCAGGGATGGGAAGAAGTGCCACCATTGTTATGTGGATATGCAGTGAAGGCAGCCATGCCAGCTGGAGTGCTTCAAGCACATGGTCCATGACAGGACTGTGCCTGTGCCAGGTAAGTGTATTGCACTGCCATGGCCATGCCTGCCATGTGTGTGTGTGTGTGTGTGTGTGTGTGTGTGCCACATATGGCTGTGGGTGTGTGTGTGTTACAGTCTGTGTATGTGCCTGTGTCTCATTACATATGCACGGAAATGCTGTGTGTGTCCTGCCCATGGCTGCCTGCATGTGGCCACAATCTGCACACCCATTGGCAGGCAGCTGTGCCTGGTGTGCACATTGTCTACACAACAGGGCATTGCAGCTTCGTATGTCCAGGGTTGTTCATGGCACAGGTGCCACAGTGTGTCTGCACACTGCTTGGGGTGGGGGTTAACACACCTGCATGCACTGTGACATGCCACATGTGGCGGGGGTGGGCTAAGGTTTGTGGTACCCTGTGTACCATGAGCATTGCTGGGGCGTACCATGGTGTTTCCAGATGTACTTACATTGCTGTATCTATTCTCCCTACAGAGCACAGCGGCAGGAACGGGGATGATGACAGGGCCCAGTCAGATGGCTGAGGAGCCAGGAGCCACGGTGACAGGCAGAGGGTGCCAGCCATGCCACAGCGAGTGGAGGACAGCAGTGATGGGCAGCAAAGCGTTTTGCGTAAGAACCATGGTTGGTGTCACACTGTCCTGCATGTGCTGTGGGGGGTATGTGCATGGGCTGGCTACCAGTGTGTCCTTGGCATGCACACGGCTGTGTACCTGGTACACTGTGTTGTGACACATAGAAGGGGCTGAGCTACTGTATTGGCAAGGTGTACTATAGGACTGGATGGGTGGCTGGCATAGTGCCGTCCTGCCGGGATGTGAGGTATGGGGCTGTGGTGCTGTAGAGGCCTGTGTTGCTGTGTCCATCATGTTTGCATATGGGGTATTGCTGTCCCGGGGGGGCTTGGTCCTCTAATGGCTCATGTTCCTGTGTCCTTAGAGTGGCTTATCTTTGAATGGCTGTCATGCTAAGGGGGGGGAGATGGGACTGGGCTACTATAGTAGCATGGTGTACTATTGGTCTCGATTGGTGTATGGCATCATGCTGTCCTGCTTGAGGGGGGGATTGGCCTGTGGTACTGTACTGGCATGTGCAACACTGTACCTGGCATGATGGATGGCCTGCTGCTGTCCCACAGGGGGTGAGCCATGGCCTGTATCCCTTTGTTACATGGGGTTGACCATGCACTGCATGTCTACATTATGTAGCACTGCCATGGTTGTGCTGTTGTTGTTGTGGGTGAGGACACCACCACATAACCTACTCCTCAACAGTACAGGCTGCATTCCATCATACAGTCATGTGGCTGTGGCCATTCCAGAGGTGGGTGTGCTCTGCTGCGTGTCTCATAGCTCTGTTTCTTTAGGCAGCATGTCTCAATGTGTGTCACCCCATGGATTTGTAGTGCCCTGGCCCACTGTCCTTGTCACCTTAGGGACTGGCTATGTGGTTGCACTGTGTCACTTTGTGCTCCACTGGGCTGTGTGGATTACGCTGTGTCATGGTGTTGCCATTGGCCTTCCACACCTGTTCATGTACTTTGGCTGGGTGGGTGGTGCCTGTGTTTTCATGCTTCAGCATACATGTGCGTGGTGGGTTGTGTGGTACGTTCTTCATTGTAACTCCACATGAGCATGGTTGTTGGGACATGCTGTCCACCCCTGGGCCCTCCACCTGGGGTGTGCATTGTACTTTTTTGTTGATGTACTATCCTGACATGGTCCCTCTTCCTCCTTTAGGTCCATGTCAGAGCTCACTATGGGCCACACGGCCTGAGGAGACAGAGGGACTTCACTGCTTCGCCACATGATCCGCTAGTAGAGAACACTCATAGAACAGCAGGCGGTCCTCATCGCAGAGACACAATGGGTGGCTGCAGTCCTGGAGGTACGGCTGCTGGATCCATCCAGCATTCAGCCATTAGAACTGTTCCCTTTTCCTTTCGCTTTACTCCCTCCACCCCCCTTATTGGACTTCTGGTTTTGTTTATGCCTTCTGTTCCTCTTTTATTTTTGTGTTCCCTTCCCCTTTCCCTCCATTTTCATTACATTGTTTTATACTAGTGGTTGTAGTTGTCTTTTTCATAGTTTTCGTAGTAGTCAGTTAAATTATTTGCAGTAGTAGCAGTGCTAGTGGTGATAGTGTTGTTAGTAGTAGTAGTTGTAAATAGTAGCAGTAGTAGTGTTAGTTGTAGTAGTAGTAGTAACAGTAGCAGTAGTAGCATTAGTTGTAGTAGTAGTCATAGTAGTCAATAGTAGCAGTAGTAGTATTAGTTGTAGTAGTAGTAGTAATAGTAGCTGTAGTAGTAGTATTACTTGTGGTCATAGTAGTAAATAGTAGCAGTAGTAGTATTAGTTATAGTAGTAGTAGTAATAGTAGTAGTAGTATTAGTTGTGGTAGTTGACATAGGAGTGGTAGTAGTAGTAGTACTGGATTTACTGTTCATGTCATTACTGTTTGTTGTATATTATGTTATTCATGTTCTTGCCTTTTGTTGATATTATTGTTGCTTTTATTTTCTCATTATTACATAATACATTCCACTCACATGACTTTACTGTGTCTGGTGTCTTTTTTGGGTGCATAGGGTTTTCCTCGGGTTTGTACTGTGCTTCGGTTATCATTCAGGGGTCCTGGGTGTTACTGGGCATTGCATGGCTGGGTGTGTGTCATATTCTGGGTTCTGTACTGCTGTCTGCTCTTGGGATCACATTCAGGGTTGTACATCTTTACGTGTATTACAGGGCATGGCAGGCTCACCTCAGCTCTGTGTTCCTGGGGGTGTTTGCACTGCCTGCCTGGGTGCTATCTTCAGTGTTGTCTTATTTGCTATGTTCAGTGCTGTCTTATTTGCTATGTTCAGTGCTGTCTTATTTGTTAAATTCAGTACTGTCTTATTTGTTATGGTCAGTGCTGTCTTATTTGCTGGGTTCAGAGCTGTCTTATTTGCTATGTTCAGTTCTGTCTTATTCGTTGTGTTCAGTGCGGTCTTATTTGCTATATTCAGTATTGTCTTATTTGTTATGTTCAGTGCTGTCTTATTTGCTACGTTCAGTGTTGTCTTATTTGTTAAGTGCTGTCTTATTTGCTATGTTCAGTGCTGTCTTATTTGTTATGTTCAGTGCTGTCTCATTTGTTATGTTCAGTGTGTTCACTGCTGTCTTATTTGCTATGTTCAGTGCTGTCTTATTTGCTATATTCAGTACTGTCTTATTTGCTATGTTCAGTGCTATCTTACTTGTTATGTTCAGTGCTGTCTTATTTGCTATGTTCAGTGTTGTCATATTTGTTGTGTTCAGTGCTGTCTTATTTGTTATGTTCAGTGCTGTCTTATTTGCTATATTCAGTGCTGTCTTATTTGCTATGTTCAGTGCTGTCTTATTTGCTATATTCAATGCTGTCTTATTTGCTATGTTCAGTGCTGTCTAATTTGCTATGTTCAGTACTGTCTTATGT
Organism: Neoceratodus forsteri; assembly: GCA_016271365.2. Classification (NCBI taxonomy): domain Eukaryota; kingdom Metazoa; phylum Chordata; order Ceratodontiformes; family Ceratodontidae; genus Neoceratodus; species Neoceratodus forsteri. Next base: position 1,634,785,076 of record CM057456.1, on the reverse strand, counting down.
GTTATGTTCAGTGCTGTCTAATTTGCTATGTTCAGTGTTGTCCTATTTGGTAAGTGCTGTCTTATTTGTTATGTTCAGTGCTGTCTTATTTGCTATGTTCAATGCTGTCTTATTTGTCATGTTCAGTGCTGTCTCATTTGTTATGTTCAGTGCTGTCTTATTTGCTATGTTCAGTGCGTTCAGTGCTGTCTTATTTGCTATGTTCAGTGCTGTCTTATTTGCTATATTCAGTACTGTCTTATTTGCTTTGTTCAGTGCTATCTTATTTGTTATGTTCAGTGCTGTCTTATTTGCTATATTCAGTGCTGTCTTATTTGTTATGTTCAGTGCTGTCTTATTTGCTATGTTCAGTGCTGTCTTATTTGCTATATTCAGTGCTGTCTTATTTGCTATATTCAGTGCTGTCTTATTTGCTATGTTCAGTGCTGTCTTATTTGCTATATTCAGTGCTGTCTTATTTGTTATGGTCAGTGCATTCAGTGCTGTCTTATTTGTTATATTCAGTGCTGTCTTATTTGCTATGTTTAGTGTGTTCAGTGCTGTCTTATTTGCTATATTCAGTACTGTCTTATTTGCTATGTTCAGTGCTATCTTATTTGTTATGTTCAATGCTGTCTTAGTTGCTATGTTCAGTGCTGTCTTATTTGCTATATTCAGTGCTGTCTTATTTGTTATGGTCAGTGCATTCAGTGCTGTCTTATTTGTTATATTCAGTGCTGTCTTATTTGCTATGTTCACCGTGTTCAGTGCTGTCCTATTTGCTATATTCAGTACTGTCTTATTTGCTATGTTCAGTGTGTTCAGTGCTGTCTTATTTGCTATATTCAGTGCTGTCTTACTTGCTAAGTTCAGTGCTGTCTTATTTGTTATGTTCAGTGTGTTCAGTGCTTCTTATTTGCTATGTTTAGTGCTGTCTTATTTGTTATATTCAGTAGCTGTCTTATTTGCAATGTTCAGTGCTGTCTTATTTGTTATGTTCAGTACTGTCTTATTTGTTATGTTCAGTGCTGTCTTATTTGCTATGATCATTGTGCTGTCTCATTTGTTATATTCAGTGCTGTCTCATTTGTTATGTTCAGTGCTGTCTTATTTGCTATGTTCAGTGCTGTCTTATTTGCTATATTCAGTACTGTCTTATTTGCTATGTTCAGTGCTATCTTATTTGTTATGTTCAATGCTGTCTTATTTGCTATGTTCAGTGCTGTCTTATTTGCTATATTCAGTGTTGTCTTATTGGTTATGGTCAGTGCATTCAGTGCTGTCTTATTTGTTATATTCAGTGCTGTCTTATTTGCTATGTTCACTGTGTTCAGTGCTGTCTTATTTGCTATATTCAGTACTGTCTTATTTGCTATATTCAGTGCTGTCTTATTTGTTATGGTCAGTGCATTCAGTGCTGTCTTATTTGTTATATTCAGTGCTGTCTTATTTGCTATGTTCAGTGTGTTCAGTACTGTCTTATTTGCTATATTCAGTGCTGTCTTATTTGCTATGTTCAGTGCTGTCTTATTTGTTATGTTCAGTGTGTTCAGTGCTTCTTATTTGCTATGTTTAGTGCTGTCTTATTTGTTATATTCAGTAGCTGTCTTATTTGCTATATTCAGTGCTGTCTTATTTGTTACGTTCAGTGCGGTCTTATTTGCTATGTTCAGTGCTGTCTTATTTGCTATGTTCAGTACTGTCTTATTCGTTATGTTCAGTGCTGTCTTATTTGCTATGATCGTTGTTGTCTTATTTGTTAAGTTCAGTGCTGTCTTATTTGCTATGTTCAGTGCTGTCTTATTTGTTATGTTCAGTGCTGTCTCATTTGTTATGTTCAGTGCTGTCTTATTTGCTATGTTCAGTGTATTCAGTGCTGTCTTATTTGCTATGTTCAGTACTGTCTTATTTGCTATGTTCAGTGCTGTCTTATTTGCTATATTCAATGCTGTCTTATTTGCTATGTTCAGTTCTGTCTTATTTGTTATATTCAGTACTGTCTTATTTGCTTTGTTCAGTGCTGTCTTATTTGTTATGTTCAGTGCTGTCTTAATTGCTATATTCAGTGCTGTCTTATTTGTTATGGTCAGTGCATTCAGTGCTGTCTTATTTGTTATATTCAGTGCTGTCTTATTTGCTATGTTCAGTGTGGGCAGTGCTGTCTTATTTGCTATATTCAGTACTGTCTTATTTGCTATGTTCAGTGCTATCTTATTTGTTATGTTCAATGCTGTCTTATTTGCTATGTTCAGTGCTGTCTTATTTGCTATATTCAGTGCTGTCTTATTTGTTATGGTCAGTGCATTCAGTGCTGTCTTAGTTGTTATATTCAGAGCTGTCTCATTTGCTATGTTCACTGTGTTCAGTGCTGTCTTATTTGCTATATTCAGTACTGTCTTATTTGCTATATTCAGTGCTGTCTTATTTGTTATGGTCAGTGCATTCAGTGCTGTCTTATTTGTTATATTCAGTGCTGTCTTATTTGCTATGTTCAGTGTGTTCAGTGGTGTCTTATTTGCTATATTCAGTGCTGTCTTATTTGCTATGTTCAGTGCTGTCTTATTTGTTATGTTCAGTGTGTTCAGTGCTTCTTATTTGCTATGTTTAGTGCTGTCTTATTTGTTATATTCAGTAGCTGTCTTATTTGCTATATTCAGTGCTGTCTTATTAATTGCACGCTCAGTGCGGTCTTATTTGCTATGTTCAGTGCTGTCTTATTTGCTATATTCAGTACTGTCTTATTTGTTAAGTTCAGTGCTGTCTTATTTGCTATGATCATTGTTGTTTTATTTGTTATGTTCAGTGCTGTCTTATTTGCTATGTTCAGTGCTGTCTTATTTGTTATATTCAGTGCTGTCTCATTTGTTATATGTTCAGTGCTGTCTTATTTGCTATGTTCAGTGTATTCAGTGCTGTCTTATTTGCTATGTTCAGTGCTGTCTTTATTGCTATATTCAGTACTGTCTTATTTGCTATGTTCAGTGCTGTCTTATTTGTTATGTTCAGTGCTGTCTTATTTGTTATATTCAATGCTGTCTTATTTGCTATGTTCAGTTCTGTCTTATTTGCTATATTCAGTACTGTCTTATTTGCTTTGTTCAGTGATATCTTATTTATGTTCAGTGCTGTCTTATTTGCTATATTCAGTGCTGTCTTATTTGCTCTGTTCAGTGCTGTCTTATTTGCTATATTCAGTGCTGTCTTATTTGTTATGGTCAGTGCATTCAGTGCTGTCTTATTTGTTATATTCAGTGCTGTCTTATTTGCTATGTTCAGTGTGTTCAGTGCTATCTTATTTGTTATATTCAGTACTGTCTTATTTGCTATGTTCAGTGCTATCTTATTTGTTATGTTCAATGCTGTCTTATTTGCTATTTTCAGTGCTGTCTTATTTGCTATATTCAGTGTTGTCTTATTTGTTATGGTCAGTGCATTCAGTGCTGTCATATTTGTTATATTCAGTGCTGTCTTATTTGCTATATTCAGTGTTGTCTTATTTGTTATGGTCAGTGCATCCAGTGCTGACTTATTTGCTATATTCAGTACTGTCTTATTTGCTATATTCAGTGCTGTCTTATTTGTTATGGTCAGTGCATTCAGTGCTGTCTTATTTGTTATATTCAGTGCTGTCTTATTTGCTATGTTCAGTGTTGTCTTATTTGCTATGTTCAGTGTATTCAGTGCTGTCTTATTTGCTATGTTCAGTACTGTCTTATTTGCTATGTTCAGTGCTGTCTTATTTGCTATATTCAATGCTGTCTTATTTGCTATGTTCAGTTCTGTCTTATTTGTTATATTCAGTACTGTCTTATTTGCTTTGTTCAGTGCTGTCTTATTTGTTATGTTCAGTGCTATCTTAATTGCTATATTCAGTGCTGTCTTATTTGTTATGGTCAGTGCATTCAGTGCTGTCTTATTTGTTATATTCAGTGCTGTCTTATTTGCTATGTTCAGTGTGGGCAGTGCTGTCTTATTTGCTATATTCAGTACTGTCTTATTTGCTATGTTCAGTGCTATCTTATTTGTTATGTTCAATGCTGTCTTATTTGCTATGTTCAGTGCTGTCTTATTTGCATATTCAGTGCTGTCTTTATTTGTTATGGTCAGTGCATTCAGTGCTGTCTTAGTTGTTATATTCAGAGCTGTCTCATTTGCTAATGTTCATCGTGTTCAGTGCTGTCTTATTTAGCTATATCAGTACTGTCTTATTTGCTATATTCAGTGCTGTCTTATTTGTTTATGGTCAGTGCATTCAGTGCTGTCTTATTTGTTATATTCAGTGCTGTCTTTATTTGCTATGTTCAGTGTGTTCAGTGGTGTCTTTATTTGCTATATTCAGTGCTGTCTTATTTGCTATGTTCAGTGCTGTCTTATTTGTTATGTTCAGTGTGTCCAGTGCTTCTTATTTGCTATGTTTAGTGCTGTCTTATTTGTTATATTCAGTAGCTGTCTTATTTGCTATATTCAGTGCTGTCTTATTCGTTACGTTCAGTGCGGTCTTATTTGCTATGTTCAGTGCTGTCTTATTTGCTATGTTCAGTACTGTCTTATTTGTTAAGTTCAGTGCTGTCTTATTTGCTATGATCATTGTTGTTTTATTTGTTATGTTCAGTGCTGTCTTATTTGCTATGTTCAGTGCTGTCTTATTTGTTATATTCAGTGCTGTCTCATTTGTTATGTTCAGTGCTGTCTTATTTGCTATGTTCAGTGTATTCAGTGCTGTCTTATTTGCTATGTTCAGTGCTGTCTTTATTGCTATATTCAGTACTGTCTTATTTGCTATGTTCAGTGCTGTCTTATTTGTTATGTTCAGTGCTGTCTTATTTGTTATATTCAATGCTGTCTTATTTGCTATGTTCAGTTCTGTCTTATTTGCTATATTCAGTACTGTCTTATTTGCTTTGTTCAGTGATATCTTATTTGTTATGTTCAGTGCTGTCTTATTTGCTATATTCAGTGCTGTCTTATTTGCTCTGTTCAGTGCTGTCTTATTTGCTATATTCAGTGCTGTCTTATTTGTTATGGTCAGTGCATTCAGTGCTGTCTTATTTGTTATATTCAGTGCTGTCTTATTTGCTATGTTCAGTGTGTTCAGTGCTATCTTATTTGTTATATTCAGTACTGTCTTATTTGCTATGTTCAGTGCTATCTTATTTGTTATGTTCAATGCTGTCTTATTTGCTATTTTCAGTGCTGTCTTATTTGCTATATTCAGTGTTGTCTTATTTGTTATGGTCAGTGCATTCAGTGCTGTCATATTTGTTATATTCAGTGCTGTCTTATTTGCTATATTCAGTGTTGTCTTATTTGTTATGGTCAGTGCATCCAGTGCTGACTTATTTGCTATATTCAGTACTGTCTTATTTGCTATATTCAGTGCTGTCTTATTTGTTATGGTCAGTGCATTCAGTGCTGTCTTATTTGTTATATTCAGTGCTGTCTTATTTGCTATGTTCAGTGTGCTCAGTGCTGTCTTATTTGCTATATTCAGTGCTGTCTTATTTGCTATGTTCAGTGCTGTCTTATTTGTTATGTTCAGTGTGTTCAGTGCTTCTTATTTGCTATGTTTAGTGCTGTCTTATTTGTTATATTCAGTAGCTGTCTTATTTGCTATATTCAGTGCTGTCTTATTTGTTACGTTCAGTGCGGTCTTATTTGCTATTTTCAGTGCTGTCTTATTTGCTATGTTCAGTACTGTCTTATTTGTTATGTTCAGTGCTGTCTTATTTGCTATGATCATTGTTGTCTTATTTGTTATGTTCAGTGCTGTCTTATTTGCTATGTTCAGTGCTGTCTTATTTGTTATGTTCAGTGCTGTCTCATTTGCTATGTTCAGTGCTGTCTTATTTGCTATGTTCAGTGTATTCAGTGCTGTCTTATTTGCTATGTTCAGTGCTGTCTTATTTGCTATATTCAGTACTGTCTTGTTTGCTATGTTCAGTGCTGTCTTATTTGTTATGTTCAGTGCTGTCTTATTTGCTATATTCAATGCTGTCTTATTTGCTATGTTCAGTTCTGTTTTATTTGTTATATTCAGTACTGTCTTATTTGCTTTGTTCAGTGCTATCTTATTTGTTATGTTCAGTGCTGTCTTATTTGCTATATTCAGTGTTGTCTTATTTGTTATGTTCAGTGCTATCTTATTTGTTATGTTCAGTGCTGTTTTAATTGCTATATTCAGTGCTGTCTTATTTGCTATGTTCAGTGCTGTCTTATTTGCTATATTCAGTGCTGTCTTATTTGTTATGGTCAGTGCATTCAGTGCTGTCTTATTTGTTATATTCAGTGCTGTCTTATTTGCTATGTTCAGTGTGTTCAGTGCTGTCTTATTTGCTATATTCAGTACTGTCTTATTTGCTATGTTCAGTGCTATCTTATTTGTTATGTTCAATGCTGTCTTATTTGCTATGTTCAGTGCTGTTTTATTTGCTATATTCAGTGCTGTCTTATTTGCTATGGTCAGTGCATTCAGTGCTGTCTTATTTGTTATATTCAGTGCTGTCTTATTTGCTATGTTCACTGTGTTCAGTGCTGTCTTATTTGCTATATTCAGTACTGTCTTATTTGCTATATTCAGTGCTGTCTTATTTGTTATGGTCAGTGCATTCAGTGCTGTCTTATTTGTTATATTCAGTGCTGTCTTATTTGATATGTTCAGTGTGTTCAGTGCTGTCTTATTTGCTATATTCAGTGCTGTCTTATTTGCTATGTTCAGTGCTGTCTTATTTGATATGTTCAGTGTGTTCAGTGCTGTTTTATTTGCTATGTTCAGTGCTGTCTTATTTGCTGTATTCAGTACTGTCTTATTTGCTGTGTTCAGTGCTGTCTTATTTGTTATGTTCAGTGCTGTCTTATTTGCAATATTCAGTGCTGTCTTATTAGTTAGGCTCAGTGCTTTCTTATTTGTTATGTTCAGTGCTGTCTTATTTGCAATATTCAGTGCTGTCTTATTTGCTATGTTCAGTGCTGTCTTATTTGTTATATTCAATGCTGTCTTATTTGTTATGTTCAGTGCTGTCTTATTTGCTATATTCAGTGCTGTCTTATTTGTTATGGTCAGTGCATTCAGTGCTGTCTTATTTGTTATATTCAGTGCTGTCTTATTTGTTTTGTTCAGTGTGTTCAATGCTGTCTTATTTGCTATATTCAGTGCTGTCTTATTTGCTATGTTCAGTGCTGTCTTATTTGTTATGTTCAGTGTGTTCAGTGCTTCTTATTTGCTATGTTTAGTGCTGTCTTATTTGTTATATTCAGTAGCTGTCTTATTTGCTATATTCAGTGCTGTCTTATTTGTTATGTTCAGTGCGGTCTTATTTGCTATGTTCAGTGCTGTCTTATTTGCTATGTTCAGTACTGTCTTATTTGTTATGTTCAGTGCTGTCTTATTTGTTATGTTCATTGTTGTCTTATTTGTTATGTTCAGTGCTGTCTTTTTTGTGCTATGTTCGGTGCTGTCTTATTTGTTATGTTCAGTGCTGTCTCATTTGTTATGTTCAGTGCTGTCTTATTTGCTATGTTCAGTGTATTCAGTGCTGTCTTATTTGCTATGTTCAGTGCTGTCTTATTTGCTGTATTCAGTACTGTCTTATTTGCTGTGTTCAGTGCTGTCTTATTTGTTATGTTCAGTGCTGGCTTATTTGCTATATTCAATGCTGTCTTATTTGCTATCTTCAGTTCTGTCTTATTTGCTATATTCAGTGCTGTCTTATTTGTTATATTCAGTGCTGTCTTATTTGCTATGTTCAGTGTGTTCAGTGCTGTCTTATTTGCTATATTCAGTACTGTCTTATTTGCTATGTTCAGTGCTATCTTATTTGTTATGTTCAGTGTTGTCTTATTTGCTATATTCAGTGCTGTCTTATTTGTTAGGTTCAGTGCTGTCTTATTTGTTATGTTCAGTGCTGTCTTATTTGCTATATTCTGTGCTGTCTTATTTGCTATGTTCAGTGCTGTCTTATTTGTTATGTTCAGTGTGTTCAGTGCTTCTTATTTGCTGTGTTTAGTGCTGTCTTATTTGTTATGTTCAGTGCTGTCTTATTTGTTATGTTCAGTGTGTTCAGTGCTTCTTATTTGCTATGTTTAGTGCTGTTTTATTTGTTATATTCAGTAGCTGTCTTATTTGCTATATTCAGTGCTGTCTTATTTGTTATGTTCAGTGTGGTCTTATTTGTTATGTTCAGTGCTGTCTTATTTGCTATGTTCAGTACTGTCTTATTTGTTATGTTCAGTGCTGTCTTATTTGCTATGTTCATTGTTGTCTTATTTGTTATGTTCAGTGCTGTCTTATTTGCTATGTTCAGTGCTGTCTTATTTGTTATGTTCAGTGCTATCTCATTTGTTATGTTCAGTGCTGTCTTATTTGCTATGTTCAGTGTATTCAGTGCTGTCTTATTTGCTATGTTCAGTGCTGTCTTATTTGCTGTATTCAGTACTGTCTTATGTGCTATGTTCAGTGCTGTCTTATTTGTTATGTTCAGTGCTGTCTTATTTGTTATATTCAATGCTGTCTTATTTGCTATGTTCAGTTCTGTCTTATTTGCTATATTCAGTGCTGTCTTATTTGTTATGGTCAGTGCATTCAGTGCTGTCTTATTTGTTGTATTCTGTGCTGTCTTATTTGCTATGTTCAGTGTGTTCAGTGCTGTCTTATTTGCTATATTCAGTACTGTCTTATTTGCTATGTTCAGTGCTATCTTATTTGTTATGTTTAGTGCTGTCTTATTTGCTATATTCAGTGCTGTCTTATTTGTTAGGCTCAGTGCTTTCTTATTTGTTATGTTCAGTGCTGTCTTATTTGCAATATTCAGTGCTGTCTTATTTGCTATATTCAGTGCTGTCTTATTTGTTATGGTCAGTGCATTCAGTGCTGTCTTATTTGTTATATTCAGTGCTGTCTTATTTGCTATGTTCAGTGTGTTCAGTGCTGTCTTATTTGCTATATTCAGTGCTGTTTTATTTGCTATGTTCAGTGCTGTCTTATTTGTTATGTTCAGTGTGTTCAGTGCTTCTTATTTGCTATGTTTAGTGCTGTCTTATTTGTTATATTCAGTAGCTGTCTTATTTGCTATATTCAGTGCTGTCTTATTTGTTATGTTCAGTGCGGTCTTATTTGCTATGTTCAGTGCTCTCTTATTTGTTATGTTCAGTGCTGTCTTATTTGCTATGTTCATTGTTGTCTTATTTGTTATGTTCAGTGCTGTCTTTTTTTGCTATGTTCGGTGCTGTCTTATTTGTTATGTTCAGTGCTGTCTCATTTGTTATGTTCAGTGCTGTCTTATTTGCTATGTTCAGTGTATTCAGTTCTGTCTTATTTGCTATGTTCAGTGCTGTCTTATTTGCTGTGTTCAGTACTGTCTTATTTGCTGTGTTCAGTGCTGTCTTATTTGTTATGTTCAGTGCTGGCTTATTTGCTATATTCAATGCTGTCTTATTTGCTATGTTCAGTTCTGTCTTATTTGCTATATTCAGTGCTGTCTTATTTGTTATGGTCAGTGCATTCAGTGCTGTCTTATTTGTTATATTCAGTGCTGTCTTATTTGCTATGTTCAGTGTGTTCAGTGCTGTCTTTTTTGCTATATTCAGTACTGTCTTATTTGCTATGTTCAGTGCTATCTTATTTGTTATGTTCAGTGTTGTCTTATTTGCTGTATTCAGTGCTGTCTTATTTGTTAGGTTCAGTGCTGTCTTAATTGTTATGTTCAGTGCTGTCTTATTTGCTATATTCTGTGCTGTCTTATTTGCTATGTTCAGTGCTGTCTTATTTGTTATGTTCAGTGTGTTCAGTGCTTCTTATTTGCTATGTTTAGTGCTGTCTTATTTGTTATATTCAGTAGCTGTCTTATTTGCTCTATTCAGCACTGTCTTATTTGTTATGTTCAGTGCGGTCTTCTTTGCTATGTTCAGTGCTGTCTTATTTGCTATGTTCATTGTTGTCTTATTGTTATGTTCAGTGCTGTCTTATTTGCTATGTTCAGTGCTGTCTTATTTGTTATGTTCAGTGCTGTCCCATTTGTTATGTTCAGTGCTGTCTTATTTGCTATGTTCAGTGTATTCAGTGCTGTCTTATTTGCTGTATTCAGTACTGTCTTATTTGCTATGTTCAGTGCTGTCTTATTTGTTATGTTCAGTGCTGTCTTATTTGCTATATTCAGTGCTGTCTTATTTGTTATGTTCAGTGCTGTCTTATTTGCCTTATTCAGTGCTGTCTTATTTGCTATGTTCAGTGCTGTCTTATTTGCTATATTCAGTGCTGTCTGATTTGTTATGTTCAGTGCTGTCTTATTTGCTATATTCAGTGCTGTCTTATTTGTTATGTTCAGTGCATTCAGTGCTGTCTTATTTGTTATATTGAGTGCTGTCTTGTTTGCTATGTTCAGTGCATTCAGTGCTGTCTTATTTGCTATATTAACATACTAACACACTAAAATGCCAGCAGAATAGGCCTATCGGTCTTTCGTGTCTGCTCGTTTGGTCAGCCCCCACCCTGGTTGCTGACCTTGCTGCCCCCTCGCCTTCTCTGGCTTCTCCCTTCCCAGTTCCGGATATTCTTGCTGCATTGGATTTTGCTTCCAGAACCCTTCCCCTATACCTCTCCCACCCTCTCTTGAACCCCTCCACTGTCTCTGCCTCCACCAGCCCCCTAGGCAGCACATTCCATCTCTCCACCGCCCTCTCAGTGAAGTAGCACCTCATCCTTTCTCCCCTGAATCTTCCCCTCCAGCTTCCACCCATGCCTTCAAGTGGCCCCTCCTCCTTCCTTTGAAGCACCCTTACTGTTCCTCCCTATTTACTCCTCTTCATGTACCTGAAGACCTCTATCATGTCTCCCGGTCCCTTCTCTCTTCCAATGTGCATATTTAGCTCTTTGAGCCTCCTCCATAGGTCCTGTCCCCAAGCCCCAAATCATTTTGGTTGCCTCCCTAACTGGCCCTCTCCAGTGAGTTAATGTCCTTCTTTAGGTGGTGGCCTCCAAAACTGCAGTACTCATGGTGCGGCCTCACCAAGCAGTTATACAGAGGAATATCACTTTTCTTCTGAGGTGATCCCTAGCTATGCATCCCAGCATCCTGTTGGCCTTGGCTGCTGCCTCCCACAAGCCTCAGAGTTGTTCATCTTGACATCCACCACCACCCCAGGTCCCTCTCAGCCATCGAGACTTGTAGCATTTCCCAAGGGTGTACACTTGGCCCGGTTTCTGGCCCCCAGGTGGAGTACCTTGCATTTCCCTGCATTGAACCTCAGCTTCCACTTTCTGGACCATCTTTCCAGAGCCTCCGGGTCCCCCTGTAGGGCCAACCTCCCATCCACCCAATCCACCACCGCCCGCAGTTTCGAGTCATCCACAAAGAGATTCATCTCACTCCTGATTCCTGTCCTTATGTCAGAGACGTAGGCGTTGAACAGAAGGGGCCCAAGGACTGATCCCTGTGGGACCCCACTAATGACCCTCCTTGGGGATGAGACTATCCCACCAACTATGACCCTCTGGGTCCGGTCCTGGAGTCAATTGCCTATCCATCTGATCATCTGGTTCCCTACCCCCATTTCTCCCAGCTTATCCAACAGGCCCATGTGAGGAACAGAGTCAAATGCCTTGCTGAAGTCTACAAAGAGGACGTCCACTGGTCTACCCAGGTCCAAGGCACTCGTCACCCAGTAGTAGAACTCCACCAGGTTTGTCTGACACGATTTCCCGGGGATGAATCCATGCTGTCTATCATCCAGGCACCCTGACTTATCCAGTTCCACACCTAGCCTCTCCTTGACAATGCCCTCCATCACCTTGCCCACCACCGATGTCAGACTGACAGGCCTGTAGTTCCCTGCCACCTCCCTTGATCCCCCCTTGTGGATAGGCACTATATGTGCCACCTTCCAGTCCTGGGGCACCCACTCTGTCCTCAGAGAGATGGGGAAAAGCTCTGCCAGGGGTTTCGCCAGCACATCCGCAAGTTCCTTCAGCACTCTGGGATGTAATTTATCCGCCCCGTGCTTTCTCCATCTTAAGGGAGCTGAGGGCTTCCCTCACTCTCTCTGCTGTGATTTCCACTTCCGGTACCTCTTCTCCCTGCTTAGCACTCTCCCCTCTTGCCAGTGATGCCTCCTCCTCTCCCCAGACCTGCCGATTGGTAAGGGTCCCCCCCTCCTCAGTATCTCTGTCTCCTCCCATGTATGATGCAGCACCCCCATTTTCCTTGGTGAAAACTGAGGTGAAGTACTCATTTAGTACCTCAGCCTGCTCCCCCGGGTCTTGTGCCCATCTCTCCCCTAATTTAATCCTGCTAATCTGCCCCTTCACCTTCATTTTTCCCCAATGTATCTAAAGAACCCCTTGTTTCCTCTCCTAATTTCCCTGGCCAGGTTCTGCTCCTTCCTTGCCTTAGCCGCCCTCACCACCCTAGTGGCCCTTCTAGCCATCAGCTCATACTCCCCTCGATCCCTTTCACTCCTTGAGCACTTGAATTGCTTATAGGCTGCCTTCTTTCCCCGCACCACCTCCTGGACCTTCCTGGTCCACCAGCAGGGTTTTTGGGCCCTACCGCATTTTTGTCTTACTCTTGCACAGGTGCTGGTAGCATCCTGCACCCCTCTCTGATGATTCCCACCTACCATCAGTGTCCATGTCTGACCCAATCCCATCCAAATGCTCCTTAAGGATCTTTCCCATTTCCTTAAAATCCGCCCCCCTGAAGTCGGTTACTTCCGTCTTTGTGCAGCCTTCTACCCCTCCTAGGTCCAGGCAGAACCAGACCGTGGCAAGGTCACTCCCCACCAATTGGTCCCTTACCTCCAGTCCCCCAATCTGGTCACTGTCTGCCAGGACCACATCCAGTACCCACGCCTCCCTGGTCGGTTCCCTCACCTGCTGAGTTAGGAACGCATCTTGAAAGACATCCAACAACCTCTGTTCCCTGGTCACAGAGGATGTCATAGTCTCCCAGTCTGTTCCTGGCATGTTTAAGTCCCCAACACCACCACCGCTCCTCTGCCCAGTCTGCAGTGTCTCCCAACATCTGCCACCAGACTGTCCTCCAGCTCCTCCACCAGGGCAGGGGTCTATACACCACTCTTATTTTTCTCTTCCCCCCTTGTTATCAAGGTGACCCAAATCGCCTCCACGGTTCCCTCCACCTCCTCTACTCCCCCTATGCCAATGTAGTTTTTGACTATCATTGCTACCCCTCCTCCTCTTCCCTCCCCCCTGTCCTTCCTGAACATAGTGTAACCCTCCAGGTTCAGGTCCCAGTCGTGTCCTGCAGTGGTCCAAGTCTCAGTGACCGCCACCACATCCACTGCTCCCTCAGTTAGCATCACCTGGAGCTCAGGCATTTTATTGCCCAAGCTCCTGGCATTTAGCAGGACTACCTTCCACCCTTTCCCTATAGTTCCATTTCCCCTGCTCGTGTTCCCATGGGGATTCTGTTTTCCTCTGGTCTGCACTTTGCCAGTTGGCCTTTTCCCACAATCCTCCAGCTTCCCAGGGGGGGTGGAGACAGAGTCCCTCCTTTATTGGCACCCCCTTGACAGCCTTTTCTCCCATCCCTCCCTCCTTCACAAGTTTAAACCCCACTTTTCACCAATGAACCCCTCTATTTTCAACTTAAGGATTCCCCTCCCCTCCAAATTGAGATGGAGTATATCTCTAGCATACTGCTCCTTGTCCTCCCAGGTCTCCCCCCAATCCCCCATCAACCCATACCCTCTGGCCTCACACCACTCCCTGAGCCACTGGTTTATCTCCCTAATTTTCCTTTTGTGTTCCCCACTAGCCCTTGGCACTGGCAGGATTTCTGAGAAGGAAACAGTGCATCCTATGTCATGACAGACCCTGGCAAGCTCCCTGAATCTTGCCTGTATCTCTAGCTCGCTATTTCCCGCAATGTCATTTGTACCTAGGTGGACCAGTCTGTCCGGGGAATCCCCACAATCCTTTGCCAGCTGATATACCTCGTGCTTAGCCCTGTGCACTGTTAGTCCAGGGAAGCATCTTATTCTAACTGGCCAGGCTTCTCCCTCCCTATCCCATTTGATACCCCTGATCATAGAATCCCCCAACAGGAGCACTCTGACCACTCCTTTTCCTCCATTTCCTCCCCTTCCATGTCCCTCATCCTTTCTACTGGCCCCTCCACCCAGTCAGCTCCTTGTTCCTCCCCCATCTGGGTGCCACATGCCCCCCTCCTTATTTACCATGGCCACCCCCTCCCCTCCAATCCTATGCCTCTCCTCCTCCTGAGTATCCTTCTGCTTGCTAATTCCCCTTCACTGCTCGCAACTGGTCCTTCTCCCCATCTGCTAAACTAGCCTGGCTCGTCCTCCTTCCTTCCTGTTCCATTTAGTTCCTCCTTGCTCGTCGTGTCCCCTGGCCTAAACCCTCAGCCCCTTTACTGAATCCTCCTTGTACTTCTGGTCCGTCTCCTTTACCTTTCCTCCCAACTGGTCCTTCTCTTTACCTCTCTCTTCCCCTGCCCTCCTGCTCTGATTCACTGCTCCCCCATTTTCCTGCATTCCAGGTCCCCCATTCTTCCTGCTATCTGGCCCCTGCCTCCTGCCCCCACTCCCTTTCCGTCTCTAACCACCCCGTCGTGGCTACATCACCCCCCTCATCCTTGAGCAGAAGAAGAGATTTGAAGCAGTTACTGAGTGTAAGGTCTGATCCACCTCCCCGCCTTGCTTCCTTCTGTCTAGCCCTTGCCATCTGCCTACTTCCCTGAGAATGTTGTCCCTCCGTCCCTCCTTTGTGAGGGTCCCCAGTTAGCTGCCTGCTTCCTTGGTAGTGTCCTTTTGGACCCCCTCTACCAGGGTCCCTATGTGACCCCTGAGTATTCTCCTGCACTCCTTTCCCTATGCCCCCACCCCCAGTGCTTGGTGCAACCACGTGGGAGATTTCCAGCCCCCTTCCCCAACCATACCACCCCCTTCCCCCAGCTGTCTCCTAATTCACGCAACCTCCTCCCTAAGCTGTGCCAGCTGGTAGCACACTGGGCAACCAATGAACTTCCAAGCCCAGTCCAGTATCATGGCTGCTCCACACCCTGTGCACCCCACCACCCTCCCAAAGATGCCAGCTCTAATGACGTGTGGTTCCATCCCCTTCCAAATAGGTTTCCTTGGGTGAGCCACCAGGTTCCCCCCTAGTCTAAGATACACCCTACTGCCTAATCAGGTCACCCACTAATCTTAGACAGTCCCACTGTACACCAGTAGCCCTGTTACTAGGTGCAGTACAACACATTAAACTTATAAGGGAAATGAACAACTCCCTAAGCTCCTCTCTCCCAGCTTTTAAATCCAACCCCACTGGCTAGAACTACAAAGAGCTGCACCTGCAGCCTTTCCTCAAATTGCAGGGCAGGTGTTCCCTATAAATTAGCAGAATTCTGGGAGGAGGGGTGGGAGGGCGGACTTGGCAGACACCTGATTCGAGAGAGAGTGTATCAGCCCTGTGTCTCCCCTCCAAGCCAAGCAGCCAAAGAACCAGCCCCAAGAAAATCCCACCAAATAGGTTTTAAATTAGAAGAAATAGGCCTCCACCAGCGCAGCCTGTTACACAGTGAAACATCCACAAAATGAGCCCACTTACATCCACCAAACTAGTTTTCAAACTTCCAGCAGTCCCCAAAACAATACCCTGCTAGCCCCTTAGAAGTAAGAAAGAAAAGAACTAACCTTCTGCCAAGTAAAATCCACAAGAACCCTGTGAAAACAACAAGCAGCAGCTACTGTCCTGGAACACAACTGATTCTGTCCCCTTCCAGTTCTTTCTGAGAAGACAAAGCAGCTAACACCTCAAACCTGATTCATCTCTGCCTCCAGTCAATTGGCTGAGTGAGACCTGGCCAGACCATTAACACCCTTCCCCCACTATGCACTAACCTTTGCAGCTAGTGGAGTCAGCAAAAAGGAATCAAAATTCAACTCAAAGCCCCCAAAATATGTTTGCTGCTAAAGGAAACAGGTCTCCAGTTTAATCAGCTTCACTAACAACACATCAAAATAGGCTTGAAATTAACAGATATAGGTCTCCAATTTAAATAACCATCTCCAAGCAAATCCCACCAAATAGGTTTTAAATCAGAAGAAATAGGCCTCCACCAACGCAGCCTGTTACACAGTGAAACATCCACAAAATGAGCCCACTTACAGCCACCAAACTAGTTTTCAAACTTCCAGCAGCCCCCAAAACAATACCCTGCTAGCCCCTTAGAAGTAAGAAAGAAAAGAACTAACCTTCTACAAAGTAAAATCCACAAGAACCCTGTGAAAACAACAAGCAGCAGCTACTGTCCTGGAACACAACTGGTCCTGTCCTCTTCCAGTTCTTTATTCAGTGCTGTCTTATTTGCTATGTTCAGTGCTGTCTTATTTGTTATGTTCAGTGTGCTCAGTGCTTCTTATTTGCTATGTTCAGTGCTGTCTTATTTGCTATGTTCAGTTCTGTCTTATTTACTATGTTCAGTGCTGTCTTATTTGCTATGTTCAGTGCTGTCTTATTTGCTATATTCAGTGTTGTCTTATTTGTTATGTTCAGTGCTGTCTTATTTGCTATGTTCAGTGCTGTCTTATTTGCTATATTCAGTGTTGTCTTATTTGCTATGGTCAGTGCTGTCTTATTTGTTATGTTCAGTGCTATCTTATTTGCTATATTCAGTGCTGTCTTTCTTCCCTGGCTACTTAACACTGCACTCCCAGCCCAGTTTACCCAGCTTCCTTTGCATACTATATTCAGCCAGTTTAGCACCGGGTTATTCCTTCTGAATATGGCATGCTATTGCTTCTGGACTAATTTAACACACCAAGCAGTGCTAATTTTGACCCAGGGCAAAGTTTTGAATATCTGGCCCAATGTTTTTAATAATTATTATTATTTTTTTAATTTTGACTCAGATTTTCATGATAGTTGTTTCATGACTCCCCTTATAAGCATGACTTGTGACATTTATAGAATACAGGCCAAAATACCATTTTGCACCACAATTGTGAAAATACATCTCATTCAGGATTTGAAAAACAACACCCATCACGTTTATGAGGTGGTGTGAAAAAATGGCTATGTTGAACGTTTTGAGTCAAAACATTGAAAATTAGCAAATTTATGAGCGAACTTTGTAATATTTCAACATTTACTCACAACTTGGTCATTTTATCATATTTTTACGCCAGATTTTCAACATACCTTCTTATGAACCTAGTAGCTGAAAATTTTCAAATCCCACTCAAAACATGATTTCATGGAGTGACTGCAAAATCACCTTTTTGGATGGATTTGAAAAAAAAAATCATCTGCCCTGTTCATGAAGTGGGGTCAAAAAAGACCATGTTTAAAGTTAGGAGGAAAATGTTAACAATTAGCAAAGTTATGAGTGAGCATTGAAATATTTCAATGTTCACTCATGACTTTGTCATTTTAACATACTTTTTACAACAAATTTTCAACATAGCCTTCTCATGATCCCACTTCAAGAACGTGGTAGGTGAAAATGTTCCAATTCTCACCTGAAATATGATTTGTCGGAGTGATTGTGAAATCACATTTCATCATGGATTTGAAATATTTCACCTGTTTGTTCATGAGGTGGGGTCCTGAAAATGCCATGCTGAAAGTCTGGCAGAAAAATGTTAACAATTAGCAAAGTTATGAGTGAACACTGAAATATTTCAATGTTCACTTATAACATGGTCATTTTAACATATTTGTACACCAAATTTTCAGCATAGCCTTCTTATGACCCCACCTCATGAATCTGATAGATGAAAATGTTCAAATCCCATCTGGAAGGTGATTTTCTACAGTGACTGCGAATTCACCTTTAGGAATGGATTTGAAAAATTCCATCACCCTAGTTCATGAGGTGGGGTCCCAACAAAGTCATGTTGAAAATTTGGTGTAAAAATTAAAAAAACAAAAAAAAAAGACAAATTTATGAGTAAAAGTTCAAATCCCATTGAAATAAACTGGATTTAACTTATTTTCTCATATAGCAATTGCTTATTCCAGCAGCAAGATGTGTCTTCAATCAGAGAGTGGTTCTACCATCATGGGACATGTTCAGGTGAGTGAGGGTGTGTGGTGTGTGTATGGTGTGGGTGCTGAGGGTGAGGTTGGATGGGTGGGGATCTTGGGGGGTCAGATTGACAAGGGACCATTTTCTTCTTTACAGAATAGCTTTAAAAAAATAAAGACATCAAGGGACTGTTTTCTTTGTTGCAGGTTTAACATTTAATTCACTATAGGAGCTGACACTGCAGATTGGGCACCCCAGTGTCAGCTGAACTCCATGGCAGCACTATGGATGGGCATGCCTGTGTCATCAGCTATAAATTGGGGGGCAGGCAACCTAGATGGGAGGGGGTTGGCAGCCTGTTCCAGAGGTGGTCACCCTGTTACACTTTTCTTTTAATAATTACTTGCTGAGGGAACATTAGGGAGGGCTGGCTGAGCTGGGAGGGGGAATAAAACAATTTAAGAAGAAGATAAATAGATTCCCTGCTAGCTGGATGGATGGATGGATAGATAGATAGATAGATAGATAGATAGATAGATAGATAGATAGATAGATAGATAGATAGATATAGACAGACAGACAGATAGATAGATTGATAGAATGAGACAGAGATCTATTGATGGCTCACTGCTGGCACTGTAGCTGGCTCCAAGTCTCCATCTGTGTCTGCAGATGTCAAGAAAGTCCTGCTGTTCTCATGCAGACAACACGGGTGAATAGCTCCACTCCCCATGCTGAGCACCCTGAATTTTGGAAAGGTATTTCTGGCCATTTTTTTAACACTAGAATCTAGCTAATCATGTCTTGTTTAGCTAGGTTCTGGTATTTTTTTTAAACACACCATTTGTATTTATTTTCCATGTGTTATAGTTTGGAGGAAAAATACAAGATGGGGACTATCACGACATGACATTTTTTTTTATGTTGTGAGAAGCAAGTGGCGAGAAAGCAAAACTCCTATCACAACACAGAATATTTTCATGATGTATCTGAGGGTTATCTAAAATAAAACTTTAAATCCTTATAACTCTGGAACAGTTTAGTATTTTTTCATGATTCTACCCTGAAAGTTTCGGGGAAAAAAGCATTCTGTCTAGGTTGAAGGTGAGAGCAAAACAAAAAGTTAATTACTGTATGTAAGAAAAATTAGATGCCCACAGGAAAACAACATACAGATGTGGATCTCAGAAACTGCACTTGCTGCCACCACAAAATTTCACATATTTAGACCTTACCTGCTAGACAATGCATGCCAAATTTCAGGCAATGTTGGCAAGTGCTGCCAAAGCTATTAAGGTGCAAAGTTAAGAGTTTAACATGGAACATATTGGTCAACCCTAACTATATTGGTGCTACTGTGCCAGTATTTATCCATCCATCCATCCATCCATCCATCCATCCATCCATCCATCCATCCATTCATCCATCCATCCATCTATCCATCTATCCATCTAACCATCTATCTATCTATCTATCTATCTATCTATCTATCTATCTATCTATCTATCTATGAAATGGGGTGGACACAGAGAGCTGCTGCTAACTCCATTTATCACTGCAACTATATGTATGAATCAGTGATAATGTAGATTACTATATGTATAAATCAAATATATTTACTGGTTAGTGATGTTTATTTACTGCTGGCAGTGGCTGGCAAACTCCATTATTCACATGTGTGAATAACAAACTGTGAATAACGGAATTTTCTCAAGCACCTTTCTCAAACATTGTGCCAACACATCCCATGCCAGCTGAGCAGCTGCACAGCTGCCTTCCCTCGTGCTCTCAAGTCACTCGTGCCACACCTAGAAACTGCCAACATGACAAACTGTTTCCTTTTCAGGCACCACACATGAAAACAATTTCACAGTATTTTAAATAAATCTTAGGATACTCTCACAATGGCTTTTTCTTATCCTGGGCACTTTTTAACAAACCCCCCAAAAATAAGCAAAACTCCTATAGTTTTATATTTAAAACCATGTCTGATCCCTCAAACATCCTATCGCTATTGCACACCTCCCCCTCACGTGACCAGCTGCCATCAGCTGACGGGGCAACTAGGAAGTGGCCAATGATGTAGTTCAGTGAAGATGGGCTGAGTGGCAAGGACAGCAGCAACATGTCATAGAGTCAGAGTAGCTCTGCATGGATTGGAGAGCACAGCAGCTGCAACATCTGGCTCAGAAGCAGCAGCAGCTTCTTCCTCAGTGCCAGATTTCTTGGGACCCTGGAGAAGAGCGACGGCTCCCGACTGCTACCTGATTGCTGATGTTTCCCAGCCGGTCATTCATTTCAATTGGTGATGGGGGGAATGGGGGGGGAAATATATCCTTCTGAGTCTTACTGGACTAATCAATAGGCACAGAAGTTGAAACTTCACTGCTACTGCCCCTGGATAGCACCTCACCATTTTTATCACCTTCTCATTTCTTACCTATATACCTATCTTGAACCAGTAAATGTGAAAAAATAAAACACAAGGAAGTATGAAAACTTGGATTGTATGCACACCCTTGGTGTGCGATGCCAGATAATTGCCTCCGGCTTCATCCTCAGGGTTTATAGGGCATCACACACCTCAGTGTACATAAAATCCTCACTATACACACTTCCTCATGTATTATTCCATATTTACACATATAGTAAGTGTGTTATCACCATTTTACACATATAGGGGCCAATGCATGATGGTGTGGCGTGCCTGCGCACCATGGATCCATAGCGCATGCCCACTCTAAAGACCTTGCGTCCCTGCACAGGATGCACAAACTGGGGCACACATCCTCTGGCCACATGGAAAGCAACACACTGGGGGTGGTTGGGGGGGCTTGCCATCACTATGCACCATGCACAAAGGCTTGTAGTGCATACTGCAGGGGAGGTGTAGGGCTGAGAGAGATACACCGGGGGAACTCTGACATAACTGCCATATGTGGTCTGGCCTGCTCATACATGGAATTCCCCCCAGCCCAGTGGCATGCCAGAGTGCCACTGGCAACATATGTGCTGCACTCCCTCAGCATATCTGCCCCATCTCAGGGGTACACCCAGCACCCACCCCCTACATATGTCATCCCCTCCTTGGTATTGGGTTAGAACCTCCCCTGCGGCACCGACAACACCCCACCCCTGCATCTGAAATTAAGCTGGTGCCATGGTGATTGCCAGTGAGCAGCACAGCCCTGCACACACCTCCTAAGCTGCCACCACACAACCAATGCCAGGAGCACACTCCCTGCATCACTTGTACAGTGGGCAGCCGTGGAGATGTGTGGAGGGCTGTGCCACTCATCAGCAATCACTGCAGCACTGGTAGGCAGATATAGGGGTGGGGTGTTCGTGTTGCTGGTGTCGTGGGGGGGTTCACTGGCCACCAATGAGGGGAAGGTGTGCTGGCATTGGGGATCTAGGGGATTGGGCAGTGTGGAATCAGGCAGGGCACGCCAGCTGGGGTGCTTGAGGGGTGGGGCAAATGTTTTGGAATAGGGCACCATTGTGGGGGGGTAGCCATTTGCACTGCTGTCCGGTGAGGGGCTGCCATTGATGGGGAGTTGGGCATGCATCACTGCAGCATGGCATGGATGCTGCTGGTAGGGGTGTGACTTCATTGGCACTACATGGAGGGGGTGGACATGTGATTGGGGGGCTGCACTTGCAGGATGCTGGGTCTGCTCTGTCTTGCGGGGTAGTTCAGTGGTGTGGCAGGTCACTGCTGTGCACCAGGAGCAAGGCTAGAGGGTCTTCTGGCCAGTGAGGCATGACAGCACAGGTCTGAGTGCCTGTGGGGCTATTCATGCACCCAGGCCCATGCCCTGCCATGCAAGTGATCCACTAGGAACCCAGAATGGGCATCTAATTGGCTGACCAGCTGGGCCTGCTACTCCTCCTCTGGCTGCTCTGTGTGGACCTACGCACCAGGAGGTCGGTGGCCCAGACAGGTAGCAGCAGTTGATGAATGCCTGCCATGCACACCTGTCCACAGGTGTGGAGCTATGCTGATGGGACAAGTGCCTCTGGCATGTATTTCCCACCTGTTCGTACATAGGCCCCATAGTTAGTGCATTATAACCTCTCCCATCTTTCCGTTGGCTGACTGGCACTACTTCTTCACTTTAACTTCAATGGCACTGCTTGTTGTATGCCCCCTCCTCACACACACACACACACACACACACACACAGCTCAGCACTCTCTTCTGTGCCGCAATGTCATGCAAGCCTGCACATTCACCTGGAAAAAAGAAACTTTTTTTGTAATAAAACCATCACTCTGTAATCTCTGACACTTATTCATTGTACCTCTCTCCCACTGGATCGCTGTGCTTGGTCTATGCAGTTGCTGTCTTCTTGAGCTCCTCATCCACTGCACAAACCAGACGTGTTTTAGGAAAACCAAAAACCAAAACTGCAGGTCACCAGCAACAGCTCCTACTGAGACAGAGCTGATACTTTTAACACTATCCTGCCACTGCTACAACCACTCTCTTAAGCCTGGTACTATAATTCCCAACATTTTCTGAAACTGAATCTATCAACCAATCAGCAGCAACATAGCATTGTTAGTGACAATGTCATCACACCACTTCCATGGCAAACAGAGATCCATACTGAGGAAAGGCACTACTTCACAAAAGAGTGCCACAAATGTATATTAATTAGAGCAAATGAAAAAAAAATACAACACACAGGATGCTTCCCTTTTTCATAAATGAAATATGCAGTGGAGACCTATGTGTTACATGATTTATCAGTACTTGAGCAGTTTGACCTCAGACTCTTCACTTGTGGCTTACTCGACTTGTGAGGTTACCTGAGATCAAACTGCTATTGTGCAGATAAATCATTTATCACACAGGTCCCCTTTGCATATCCCTTATTTATGCAATGGGCTGGACATACTGTAAATGAAGTGTGATAAATCCATTTATCTGAGTAACTGTGTAGATGAATTTCATTTATGCACACAGTTACTACATCACACTCCATTTATGTACAGAGTTATGTCACATGCCATTTATCTACATAGTTTCCATGTCACATCCCCCCCCCACACAAACACATGGCTGGTTGGCACTACTTCCTTCCACTTTCACTTTTCCCACAGCTTCACACATAGACAGCTGTTCCCTCTCTCTCTCTGTCTCTCTGCAAATACAGTCCTTGATTTTTATGTAACAAAATAGGCTCTTCTCCAGTGAGTACCTCTTGCAGCACCCAGAATTAAATTATTACCGCTGCTTTGCTCCTGTTTGTTTTCAAAACACACTTCTGTGTTGTAAAGCTCACTCCCAGTGACCGCTCTGCTTCTCACTGTAAATCTCTTCAGACTGCTATCTTCTTCCTGCTCGTCTGGACAGTGCCATCTTGCTCCCCATTCTGCTCTGCTCTGCTCCTGTGGTCCCAATCACTATCCCCAAATAAAACTTAAAAAAACAAACAAAAAAAAGACCAGCAACCTACAACAAAAGCAATTTATCTGTCTCACGTAAGTTGTCCTCGGGATCCCTCGCTAAACTCGGATGCCATGTTGTCCAATATTTTTTCATTCAGCCACTGCAACCACCAGTGAGCTGTTACATTTCTCTAAAGTGTAATGTCATGACGCCACCTGCATGGCAACAGCCATGACATTGACACATACAAGACATGCAGCAGCATCTTTTTTTTTTAAATAAACCCCTAAACTAACCAAAAATAAAGAAAAATGGCACACAGTGAAAGAAAAATAAAGTAATAGACAAGATCCTCCCCTATTGCATAAATGGACTATGCAGGAGGGACCTTGTGTGATACCTGATTTATCTGCACTCATGCTGTTTGACCTTGGACACTCATGGCTTACACCACTCTTGAGGTTATCCAGGGTCAAACAGCATATCTGTAGATATATCAGGTATCACACAGTTCCCCCCTGCATATCTCAGATATAGATATAGATAAAATATAGATATACAGTAGATATATATTCATTGCAATAAAACTGCATTAATTTACCAGTTATTAATTCTTTGACTGATTTTTGTTTAGCAATCAAAATGACACACCTCTTTTCTTCTGCTGTTCTCTTCAACTATGCATGCAAGGGCCCTGTTGGTGAATATTCTACAGCAGCATATGCCATATGACCATCCTTTGGAACCGAAAACTGCTCAAGTGGTCTGCACTTTATAAACTACTGTATACTACACTTCACTTGCACAGTTTCACTATTGTGAAACTATCCAAACCCCAGCTCCTTAGCTTTGCGGTGAATATTATTTGAAGAAAAAAAAGCAAAGTATTTTATTTACTTCACTATGAAGGCTATGCTGAATGTAATGAAATGGACTGCACCAGTAGTCTCTACTTTTGAATGTTTTTCAGTGGCTTATTCTGCACCAACATCTCTTTAGCATCTAGACTCCTGGTTTTTATGGCTGTGGGTAGAGCCATGGCCATTCTGGGTCCGCTCTAAAAATGAGCGGACCATGGCATGCTTCCATTGGAGTTTCGGAAATATCCTTCTGAACCTCCAACAGAGCTTATAACACTCCGCCATGGTCACTCACTGCAGAGCTCGGTGGCACTGTTTTATCTGCTAGTTTCACATTTTGGAGCAGGACCGTGCATGTGCATCATGCCCATGTGCAGTTCTGCCAGCACTGCCATCTTGGGAATTATATTATGCCATTCAACACAACTGCGCATGCGCGAGTGCCGCACATGTACAGTTGTGTCAGCGGCACCAATTCCTCAGCGCATTTTAAACTCAGCACAGCTGTATTGGCTCTGGCTAGAACTTGTTCAGTTTAGAAAAGAAAATTATCATGGAAAGCTAAAGTTCATCAGCTGACTCAATAGCTCAGCTGGTAGAGCACTGGGATAGTATTCTGGGTGCCTGGGGTTTAACTCCCAATTATTTCATATTATTTTTTTTTCTATCGTTACAATTTTTAGCACTGACTGGCATTTCAATAAGCACTGATATATAATAGAAAGTACAATGCTAGGAAATAGGTCATACAGTAAGGCTGGATCTTAAAAACCATGATACCCACACTGGTGAGACAATTTTGGGTTCGGGAACACATATGGGGCTCGTTTTCCCAGATACAAGCATTCAAGCATGTGTAGGACAAATAAAAGGGGACCTTAGTAGTAAGGCATGGGGAAGAGATGAACGGAAATTGAGCAGGGTCTACGGTGGCAAAGTAGGCAGGGAAAACTGGGCAGACTAGTTGAGCCAAGAGGTCCTTAACTGCCGACAGTTTCTACATAATTCTCTATGTAATTACTTAAAATTATGCCACAGGCTATTCTGAAAACAAGCAAACAAGCTGACCTTAGGCAGGTAGTGTCTTTATTTTATCAGATCTTTATGTGTGTACAGTTCAGAGTTTGGAATGTGTACTTTGTTAACCACTAGTGCCTTTCAAAAGAAGCCTGATGACTGGAATTTCCAAAGTGCTTAAAAGTCTCATGCAATATTCATTTCTTTTCATTATCATATTGTTCATTCAGATAAAAGAGCAGGAAGAACCACAGTCATATAAGTATATACACTTTAAAGGTAAAAGGGAGTTAGATAACATGTCAACCTACAGGTAGTAGTATTATCTGGAATGGTAAGAAAAATATTTCAATTAAATTATTATTTCTTTTACAGACAAGGGCTCTGTATGTAAAAATCAGGTTTATTCCTATATTCTCTATATGGAAGACAACTAAATACACTGGAATATTGATTAATGTCCAACCTTTACATGCAAAATGTTCTATAGACCTTCATGTAACAGGAGCAGGGGTGTAGTGTATGCTGTAGGAGTTAGACCCACCATTTTACCCCTCTGTATCATGTACTGAGAGAACTGTTATAGTCCACTGTTGAATCTTAACAAAGACAAAACACAGACTGTGGTTTGCTGTTTTCAGTCTTTACAGATTGTTTCTGAGGATATTTAACATACGGTACTATAGTCCTATTTAAAGTTTAGCCAAATTAAATACCATCGTGATGATTTCTGTGCTTCCCCATGATGTCTAACATTATGGAAGTATGTGTAACTTTGTGTTTCTTTAACCCTTATCTTCACAGTCAATACACTTTCAGTATAGCCCTTGCTTTGATGTTTTTGCATTTAGGTCCTTGTCATTTTAAATTGATTTAGGTATATATTTATTTTTCTATAAGACAAGGAACATCCACATAAAAGCACTGATGCAATAATTACCCAGAAAGGGCATAGGCAACAGAGCCAGGTTTAAAGGAAGTACAAAATGACACAGACCCCAATACTGCAAAGCACATTGTATGCATATGTAAATCAATATGACAGAATGTAGACTGGCTTTGCTGTAAGCAGGAGTGCATGGTGCCAAATGGCCTCACACACACACTAGAAAGTCTGAAAACAGGAGACACAGTTGTGTTTTGTTCTCCTCACGACTCATCAGTGTGCCTCATCTGTATCTCAGCCCAGGTAAAAAATGACCAGCCCTTATGACAGTCTCATTTTTCAACTTTCTTTATCGCTTTCATTGCCTATGGGGATTTACATCATATCTGCCCAAGGTGTACCGCCATCCATCTCCTGTTAGGCATCACCCAGGTCTTTTCTGCTGGAATATTGGCCCGTGGCTTGCTCCCCATGGCTGGGCTCCCCCCACAGAAGGTTAACGGGAGAAACTGAGATCAAACATGGTCTCCAGCAGCTTGATCTGGTGCCATTTAGATGATTCTGGGGAGGGTTTTTCTGGCATCATGGTGCACAGAACCTGAGGGATTTTCTTGTCTTTGGTTATACATTGGTGAAGTGGACATCCAATGATGTCAGTGTATGTTGGGTGCACTCCTGCTCCTGATATGCAGACATCTCTTCACCAATCCCTGCATCTGCACTGGTCTCAGGTGCACCCACTCCTAGCCATTCTAGGGGGCAGAGCATTGCTGAGTGCCAGATCTCACCCACCACAGAGGAGGAGAGCAGTCCATTGAATGATCATCCTCCCCCCCCCCCCCGGCCATCCGATGACACAGAATTCTCTCCCAAACTCATGTTGTTGGCATCACAAGCAGTACTGCTACCACTACACCAGCAGGCCTGTTGCACCTTATAATGGTCTTATGGGTTTCACTCATGGTGAGCCCAAAATAGGAAACAATCTAAAAGATAAAGAACCTCAGTACAAAAGCACTGAGGGAAGACAGCCCAGAAAGGACATCCAGTCCAGCAATCAACTCTTTTCCCTGGTTTTCCTCTCTCCCTCCACTCACATGCATGAACATGTTGTAATATACTGTGGGGATTTATAGTAGCACATCATCACTCATTCTGTCAACCTGCACAGCACCACCATGCAACCACCAAGATTTGCTACAGAAGATGTACTTATACAGTCCATCCTCCTAGGAGGAGAGGATGCATGCAGACACTACGTTTCCTTTCTGTGGGTCTCCACACCAGTAATCCCAGGTACAGAACATGACCAGAGTCATCAGCCCACCACGTACATGCCCCACCTCTTGCTCCCACTGTGTTGGCAAATACATGTTTTTAAACCTCTGCCTGTTATGGGAGTGTTCATAAAAACATATAGATTCACATGCAGTCTGCATAGTGATTGTACAGTATCTGTTTCAGTCCTTGATGTCAGCACCTGCTGCAGTGACCTGCATCTTAGTTTAAGCAGATACACTAACTGGCATGTGTGCAACGCAAGCAAAGTGTTGATTATTACAGTACTGTTGCTATTGTTTACATGGCAACAGAAAATGCTGTTCCAAAATGCTTCTAACATGAACTGCATTAATGAAGTCACCATCTGTGCATACAGTAAAGATGCTGAGCATAGAAATATCTTGTAGATACAGCACTTTGTTTTCTGAATGTGTTCACTGCTGTTTTTGTGTGTGCGCATATAGTACATGTTCAATTAACTTCCCATGGACAAATATTTTCAAAAAAGTGCAATTATAAAGTCCATCTTTTTCTGGTGAGACTAAGAGCCTTAAATAGAAACCTACTGCTCTCTGATATTGTGGTTCAAAGTATTACTGTGCCTGGTTACCAAGGCTGAACTTCCAGTGCCAGTGCTGATGCCCGAAAGCCACATTCAGTGGTTTAGATGTATAAAATGGGTAGGGAAGGCCCTACATCCTGATTTACTAGGACCCGTGCATGGTGACAGAACTACTAATGGGTAATATTTTTGTGTTAAATGTCTTGTTTTATGTTTGAAATGTTCCTTACAAACCCATTTTATAAGCACAGTAAGGCACCACGGATCACTGATAGCAGTGTGACAATCATATGTCCAGGGTCTGAGGTATTTGGCCTGTGGCCTCCTGCCTTACTTAGGCAACTGGGTGTGTGGTTGTCACTGCATTATCAATGCCCTGTCATACCTTCCATAGTAACATTCCTGATCTAGGTAGGAGCTGGTTGGGTGAGGGGGCTATTTCAGTTGATGAAGACTAAGGGTTGCCCCTGCTGTGGTGGAGACTACCTGAAGTCTCTGTGCCTCCTCTTGGAAGATGCTGCCCCTGCCTGCTGACTACAGTCTGGAAAGGTAAAGTGCGGTTTTGAGGGTCCCAAAGCTGTACTTGCCTGGATGCATCAGCAGCCACTACATGCTTTGGATTCTAGGGAAAGACGCTGTACTGTTGAAGGATGCAAAATAAAATTATTAGGGAAGAGAAATCCTCTGCAGAAAACTTGATGGCCTGTTGCTGCCAAGTGTTGCAAATACTGTAGGAGTTTACAAGGGAAAACTCATTTGGTTTATGTTCAAGTAGAGTGGTCTGGCAGAACTGTATAATGTTTTCTGCCATAAGGCTTTGTCTGATATATGACTGCTAAATATTGGCTCCAACTTGACTGAAGAGCAGTACATTTATTAAAATACAGTACAACACTGGAATAATGCCTCAGATTGCTGTGCTGCCAAGAATAAAGCTGAGTTTACCTGGTTTTACCACTCTTGTTGCTTGGATAAAACAATAAAAAGCTCATATGAGAGTCCCTTGGTCCTGCAGTGAGTTGGTTAAACTGATTACATTTCAGTTGTAAATATGAACACTGATATGAAGATCCTTACCCCCAGTAAAGT
Organism: Neoceratodus forsteri; assembly: GCA_016271365.2. Classification (NCBI taxonomy): domain Eukaryota; kingdom Metazoa; phylum Chordata; order Ceratodontiformes; family Ceratodontidae; genus Neoceratodus; species Neoceratodus forsteri. The sequence continues at coordinate 1,634,755,999 of CM057456.1, read as the reverse complement.
CTCTGCCTCAGACCAAATTTATTTTCTATATTGATTTATTGAAAACTTTGGAGAATTACCAAAACTATATTACCAATTACCAAAATTACCCATTGTCCAAATCCTGTGATCCTCTTCCCGTCTACAGACCACCTCCTAGTCAACCATCAAGTACCTCAAAAACATTTTATCTTCAGACAAGGCTGCTCTGACTAGTGGCTACAGCATAAGCTTGGGAATCAGGGGACATAGGTTCAAATCCCATCAGAGCTGCTTAGTTGCTGTGTGACCCAAAGCCAGTCATTTAACCTCTAAGTGCTTCAGTCCACCAAATTGTAAATCGGTAAAACGGGTACACAGAAAATTAGATATTACTTCTAAGCCATGTTAGCCTGAGTAAATAAACTGTAAAAAACATACCAATCCTAGACCATCACTGTTTGCCAGTACTGCGTCATGCTTACTGTTGGTTATGATGTCAAATAAGGTAATGCAGCCACACAGGGGCAAAACGTGAATGAGAAGTAAAGGGGTAGCAACAGCAGGCTGGTAGTGATGAGCAAGGGACAGCCTGTGGTCAAAATCATATTTTGATGTACTTTAGGGTTGAATGGAGAAAAGATGGCTAATAGTAGGGGTGTTAAAAGAGGCTTTACTTGGGGAGAGGGGGAATCGCTAGCAGATCCGGGCTATTTAGGGAATTAGCACCCACCTCTCACTTAGGTCACCTAACAGTAGTTGTTTATTCCAGGTGGTATTTTGAAGGTGAACATTTTACATTTTCTTAGAGAAAGGTGTGCCTGTGCATCAGCATTGGATCTATTCTGTACTAGTGGTGGGGGGAGGGGTGGCTCAAAATGTGGAGGACGTTTGGTGCTTGGGCTTGGGACCTGTGATTCCACTGGTGGATACTTCCATAATTTTGCAATGGTGGAGGCTGGTCCTCTTGAGGCTTGTTTTGCAGCCTGGGGAATGGGTCTTCAGGGTAGACAGGGCTAATCTTGTTACTGGAAGGAGAGTTCTGGGGTTGAAGGTACTGCAATGTCTATAGGATGCTGTCATTTCCTTTAGAATGCTATAAGGCTTTTGAATGCTAATTTAGATCTGTTCATTTGAAATGTATCTGGATTAAAATGGACTCTTCTCCTGTATACCTTGATCGTATAAATAATTGTCTCCAAACTGACTGTGTCTCCATATGTGATTGGTTCACAAGCAACCTCCTCATACTTAATTCAAAAGAGACAAAAACTATGCTATTCCATTCCTACTGCAAATCCCTTCCCCCTGCTGCACTATGTATCTCCACTACCTCTGGAGCCCCCATTGAGCAGGTTACCTCCTTTAAACATCTGGGGCTAACCCTTGACTCATGTCTTATGTACTCAGCGCATGTTGATCAACTGGTCAAAACCTCTAATTCCAGATTCGGCCTACTCTAACGACATAGAAGCTCCCTCCTGCTTGTGATTAAGCAGCCCCTTGCCAGACGTTAGATTCTCAGCCTTATTGACAATGGACTTCCAGTATATGGGTCTGCTAGTGACTCAGTACTTGACAGCGTTATGGGGCTGATGAATAGGACTTGCCGATTTACCCTAGACCTCAGGTTGGACTCGCATAAGTACTCCCTCTGTTACAACCTTGGCTGGATAAACCTGGACTCACGGATACATTACACCACTCTGGTTACCAGAAAAAAGGCCATGCTTGTGCAATTATACCCTGGTATACTTTCACTGCTTACCCCCTCCACCTTCTCTCACTGTACCAGAGGGATATTACATAGATACTATCGGCAGATAAGGGCCTATGGCCCACTTAGTCTGCCCATTTGAGCTCATAAGATCACTTTAAGTTTTTCTAGAAGTTTGTTTCCCCTTACCCCTGACCTGCAGGATTCCCTTATGTCTATCCCATGCATTCTTAAATCCCATGATTGTTTCAGCACCTGCCACTTCCTCAGGCAGGGTGTTCCACTTGTCCACCACCCTTTCTGTGAAGAAATTCTTCAATTGCATAACTCCCTTTTACTCCCTCATCATAAAACCACCTTGGGCCAGGCCTGCTTCTCCTTCCAATCCTCCAAGCTGTGGAACTGCTTCCCCCCCACCAAGATAACTGACTCCCTCACTCAGTTCAAAATCCATCCATGTGCATCTCTCTCCTCCCTAAGTCACTGCAACTGCTATTGGTAGTCGACACTGACCCTCCCCCCAGCTCACTTACTCTTACTTTTACATCTCCTTGCTAGCAACCACCCCAACTCAGTTGTCCCCTCCTTTCTAGTTGTTCCCCCTTCCCTTCCCTCCTTCCCTCTTTCTGTAATTCAACCCCCTTTCACCCTCCCTCCCTCTTCTCTATCTGTAACAAATTGCACTGTTCTTGCTTATTATTCCAAGTCTGTTTTTATGTATACTTGTATATATGTACCTACCACATTGTACTTATCTCACTGCTACCCTACTATGTATCCCGACTCTAAATCCTTTGAAAATAGGTACTGCCTAAAGGGTCTTCTGTGTAATAAATAAATAAATAAATAAATAAAAAGATAGTCTGTTATCCAGGTTAAAATGGGAGGATCTGCTGATACTTACTGGCTATCTAGATATCTCTAATGATGTTGTAAGGCAATGAAGCTACAGACTCTGGATCATTAGAATATTTTGCACATTCACATTTAGGTGATAACGGTTTGGGGAGATTATTATGGTTCACTAGTCCAGTTGTCGACTAAATGTAGTGTGCTTATACAACATGGTAGTGCTTGTGCTATTGTAGAAGGGATTATGGTTGAATATGTGTGGTCTTTCACATGCTCTGTTCCAGAGGAACTATTGCTCTTTTTGGGTACAATCACATTGAACCCTCTTGAGGAAGGCTCTACCCCTAGAGGTGCCACAGAAGCGAGGTCCTTTGATTGAAGGTATCACAGGGAAGATACTCAAAAACTCTTAGCCAACAGCATAGAAATCCATTGGGACATCATTCCTCTAAGGAACAAGGGATGGCTGCAGCTGAACTGAGTGAAGGAGTCACAATCCAAATCCAAGCTCAACCAGTGAAATCTAAGAATGTGAAGTACCTATCTAATGTTTATGACATTCAGCATGGGGGATAGTAAAGAACCCCTGTGGGGGAAACCCCTGTGGATCCAAGGCTAAAAGTCACTATTCCTTCAGACCACATGAGTGTCTTTTAAATCAAGGTGTACAGGGAGAAAAATGGATTAGAAGAAGGAAAACTGCTCAACTCAAATGGCTTGAGCTTTTGTACAGTCCAGTAAGGGAAAGAGAATTGGCATACTTTGGAGGATGTAGGAAGCCACTGCACCCATCTAATGGGATGATCATCATCAAAGGTGCAACAGAGATAATATCATGTAACTAAGGGACTCAGAGAGAAGACCACTACCTTTGAGGAAGGAGGCCAGGCTCCCATAATAAAGATGATTAGCCTCCTGGGAGTAGCCAAGCCCTGCTATGGAGATATGCACAACCTCCACATTAGTAGGAAGACTAAATCTAGGTGGGCGTCACAGAGATGTAGCCATATGATTAAGGAGACCTATGTGTTGGGGCACCACTCCACTGATTATGGAGAAAGGTCCTTTGGAAAAAGGTCCCACTACAGGAAGGGTTGCAAGTAGAGATCAGGCATGTACATAGCAGGTGCAGTGGACAAATCTGTGTCAAGCAAACAAGCTGTCCAAATACCTTCTGGGTTCAATAGGTCAAGTGTGTCTCTGAGTTGCAGTTGTATGACTAAATTAACCTTAGAGAAGGTTCCACCCCTGCACTACGCTTGGACTACTTGGACTACAATTTTTGATGATCGTTTGACCCTGAAATCTCAGGTGTCTGCCGTTGTCAAATCTTCCTTTTATCATCTTTGGAATATTGCCCGGGTGAAACACCTAGTTCCTCCGGATAACCTTCACATATTGGTCCACGCCTTCTTCACCTCCCGCCTTTATTACTGCAATGCCTTTTACCTAGGGCTGCTGGGGGTTGATATCCGCCACTTGCAGCTAGTGCAGAATGCGGCAGCCAGGCTTCTGACTGGTATGACTAGGTCTAGTCATATTACACCTGTGCTGCGTGGACTGCACTGGCTGCCGGTCCAGTGGTGGATCACCTTTAAGGTTGGGTTGCTGACCTATAAAGCCCAACATGAACAGGAACCCCAGTACATGCAAGATCTTCTTACTCTCTACTGCCCCTCTCACTCACTCCGATCCACCGACGAGGGATTGCTAGAGATTCCCAGGGTTCAGTTAAAGACATCTGAAGCACGTGCATTCTCCTATGCTGCCCCTTCCCTGTGGAATTCTCTACCTCGTCGGATGAGAAAACGCCTGACTGTCTCGAGTTTTAAAACTGAGCTCAAAACTTATTTGTTTTTTAAAGCTTACCCTGAAGGATTTTAAAATAGGATTGTTTCATTTCATCTAATTGTATGTTTTTAATGTGTTTGTACAGTGCTTTAGTTTTGAAAAGCACTTTAAAAATAAAGTTTTACTTTACTCTACTTTACAATTAAATTACCACTCAGACTACAGAACAGCTTGGGCTAGACCTATGAATATAGTGCAGAATAGGAAATTTGACTACCACTTGTCCTTATTAAGCTAGGCCCTCAGCAAGCTACCCTAATCAGACTGAGCCCTAAATGATTCCAGGATGAGTGAAGGTTGTGCTATGAGGAAAGAGCACAGACGGTGACAAAGCAGGCATGGGTTGGTCAGTATGGAGTAGTGTGGGTGAGCACAGTAAACCCTGGAGGGGCTCTGTTAGTCCCAGTACAATGCCAGGAGGGGCAATGCTACTGAATCATGAGGTTATCATTGGGGTGAAGCCCATGTGTCATTGGGATGCGAGGCTGGTAGTCATGGGGAAAGAGCTCACTAGTTATTGAGGTGTTGTCCCTATGAAGCTTGTATGTTGATGGGGCATGAGCCCAGTAGGAAGTGGGAATAAGCCCAGTAGTCATGAGACATGAGCCCAGTTTGTGTAGGGGCTTTCCCCTGGTGGTCTTTGGATCATGGGCTTAGTTGTAGTAGGCATGCGCCCGGGAGTCATGGGTGGAAACCAAGAACCATGGCAGAAGCATAGTAGTCATGGGTCTGGAGCCCAGATGCTGGGTAAAGGCCCAAAGCAGGCTTGCAGGTTGATAGGGAGCATGGCCCAAAGAGACATTCAAAGAAACACAGAAACTGTCGGCAGATAAGAACTGCCTGGCCCATCTAGTCTGCCTGTAAGCCCTTGTACTGGATTACTGCTTCTAACCTGCCCGCTGCTGTACCTCTGTGGTTCCCCTATGCCTGTCCCAAGCATGCTTGAATCCATCCACAGTGCTCGCTCCCACCACCTCCTGAGGCAGATCATTCCATGTGTCCACCATCCTTCCTGTGAAGAACTTCCTCACGTTCCCTCTTAACCTCCCATCTTACAGTTTCATGTCACACCCCCTTGTTCTTGTGCTCCTCCTGTATTGGAAAAGTCTCCCCACTGCACCTTGTTTATACTCTTGAGGTACTTGAATGTTTCCATCATGTCCTTTCTTTCCCTCCTATCTTTCAGTGAGTACATACTGAGGTCCCTTAATCTCTTTTCATAAGTCTTGTGTTGCAAGCCCTGTACCATCTTAGTTGCCCTTTTCTAGATCATCTGCAGCCTGTTAATATCCTTACGAAGGTGCAGCCTTAAGATCCGTACACAGTAATCCATGTGAGGCCTGACCATGGTTTTATATAATGGCATCACTACCTCCCTCCCTCCCTCTGCTGGTGAGTGGTGATACCCCTCCCTATGCACCTCAGCATGCCACTGGCCTTCCCAGCGGCCTTAGCACTCTGCTTTGACATGTTCAGATCATCTGAAATAATAACCCCCAGGTCCCGGTCCTCCTTTGTGACTGTCAGCAACTTCTATACTTTAGCTTTTCCTGGTTTCTGTGTCCGAGGTGCTTAATTTTGCACTTTTGTGAATTAAACTTCAGTTGCCAGTCCTCAGACCATTTTCAAGCTTCCCCAGTTCCCTTCTAATTTTCTCCACCCCTCTGGGGTATCCACTCTGTTACAGATCTTGGCTTCATCTGCAAACAGGCAGACCTTTCCTTCCAACCTTTCTGCAATGCCGCTAATGAAGACATAGAACAGGACTGGCCCCAGTACTGATCTCTGAGACACCCCACTGGTCACCCCCCTCTCGCCAGACTGCACCCCATTTACCACCACCCTCTGCCGTCTGTCTGTTAGCCAGTTTCTAACCCAGTTTACCACCCTGTCTCCCATGCCCAGCCTACCCAACTTGTTTATCAGCCTCCTATGTGGGACGGTGTCAAAAACTTTGCTGAAATCAAGGTAAGCAATGTCCACTGCCCCACCCTGATTTACTTCCTTTGTCATCCAGTTAAAAAAATCAACCAGATTTGTCTGACATGACCTCCCTGCTGTGAATACATGTTGCCTATGGTCCTGGGCTCTGATGACTTCTAGATGCCTCACTATCCTTTCTTTAAGCAAAGTCTCCATGATCTTCCCCATTACTGAGGTGGGGCTGACCAGCCTATAGTTCCCCACTTCCTCTCTGCTGCCGGATTTGTGTAAAGGGACCACATGTGCCCTCCTCCAATCCTCTAGTACCACACCTGTGTTGAATGACTCAGTGAACATGGCTGCCAGAGGTTCTGCTATCTCCCTTCACAGTTCTCTTAATATACTTGGATGTATGCCATCTGGTCCCATTGCTGTGTCCACCTTGAATTTAGTGACCTCCTGCAGAATTCTTTCCCCTGTGAATGGACTATTATCCACCTCTTCACCCCCTTGGCAACAGCTGTATTGCTGTGGCCCCTGCCCTTCCCACTGTTCTGTGAATATGGAACAGAAATATTTATTCAGTATTTCTGCCTTTTCCATGTCATCCTCCTTGCATTCCCCCCTTTCCTGAGCCTTGCAACCCCACCCCCTTTGTTTTTCTTCCTTTCACTGATGTACCTGAAGAATGTCTTGTCCCCTTTCTTAACTGACTGTGATAAACCTTCCTCAGTCCATACCTTTGCTCTCCTTACTGCCTTTCCCACTTCCCTTAGACATTCTAGATACTCCTCCCTGTCCTCCTCCCTTTGGGTCTCCTTATATTTCCTGAACTCTTTCCTTTTGGCCCTGACCTTTACTGCCATCTCTCCTGAGAACTACAGTGGCTTTCTCCTTCTCTTGCCTTTGGATACCAATCTGATGCATTGGTTTGTTGCTTCCAGTAAGTCTTCCTTTAGACGCTTCCACTGTTCTTCCACTCACCTCCTGCCCCTGTTCTCTCCAGGGCTCCTTTGAAGCCCCTCCCCATTTCAGCGAAGTCAGTATTTTTGAAATCCAAAACCTTTGTCCCAGTATGACTTGAGTGAGTCTCTGTCCCTGTGCTGAACCACACAATGTTGTGATTGCTGGATCCCAGTTGCCCTTCTACCTGGACATCTACAATTCGATCCTCATTGGTCATTACTAGATCTAGAATTGCCCTGTCTCTGGTGGGATCAATCACAAGCTGCCTGAGTCCAGCCTCCTGGAGTGAATCAAGGATCCCTCTGCTTCTGACTGAAGCAGCTACACTGGTGTTCCAATCAACGTCTGGCATATTGAAATTCCCCATCAGTAGAATTTCACCTTTCATTGCGATCTCATGTATTTCCTCCACTAGCTCCCTGTCCAGGGTATTTGTCTGAGTTGGGTGAAGGAATTGATATCTGTGCCGTTAGCTAGGTGAAGAAAGAAACTGTGAATTAGGGGGAGTGGCTTAGAAAGAAGGAAGCCAGGTGTTTGCATTTAAAAACTGACCTAGATAGCTTGTGACGGAGAACAGCAAGAGGAAGAAGCTGCTGTTAGAACTTTACTGGGACTATATTGCCTTCCATCCCTCCCCTCCAACCCCCCCACCCATAGCCGGTTCTACTTTTATAGGCACAGAATTTGACTAACAACAGGGACTTACTGTTTGGGAGCAGGAAGGGAGTGATCACAGAGGCACAAAAGACTCACCATCCTAGAAGGAAAAGAGTAGCTCTCCACCACCCCCTCAGCTTCTGGAGGTCTGACTCTGAGCAAGTAAGAAGGAGACTACTGAGGAATATAGGAACGTACTGTCCCAGAACAGGAAGATCAGGAGTTTTAAGGGCATGGAGGTAGTAGGAAAGTAGGGAGAAAAAAAATTATATATATAAAAATAAATAAATAAACAGAGAGAGGAAAGAGTAAGTATACAAAACAACAGTTAAGGGGCCACAAATATGACAAGATGGGAGGGGTGCAGTGCAGTGGCTGTGGAGCAGCAGTCTTCTGGGAGACATTCTGGAAGATGTGGCATTGTCCCATCTGCAGGCACCTCTCTGGGTTGAGGGAGGAGGTTGATCATCTCCAGGCTGAGTTGGCCAGGATTCGGGGGGCCTCCTTTCCCACCCAGGGACCACCAGGGCCACTGTTGCTGCCTCAGAGGTTGCCAAGAAAGAGAAGCAGTTGGACCACAGTGGGCACAAGGAGGGTGAGGGTGGTGGAACAGAAGCGCATCCCTCCAGTTGTACCTCTCCACAATTCATATGCCATTCTGGCAGAGTGTGGTTCCTCTATGGAGGAGGCACCCACAGTGGAGACCACGGTGGATGCTGGGAACTTCCACAAAGGAGACCCAAAGGAGGGTGGCATGGGAGCCCACAGGGGAAGAAAACAACTCCTGGTGGGGGACTCCATTATTAGGAGTGTAGAACTGGGGGAGGGAGGGGAGAGAGAGAGAGGTAAGGTGCCTGCCTGGTGCCATGGCTTGGAGGGACAGGGAGCGAATCCGCAGGATCGTGGGAGCAGCTGCACAGGGGAGGGAGCTGGATGTCATTGTCTACCTAGGGGCAAATGACCTGGCTGAAAAAGGGATTAGATCAGTGCAGGAGGAGTTTGTGGAATTGGGGAGGGGCCTTAGACAAGTAGCATACACAGTAACCTTCTCAGAGGTGCTGCCTGTCTATGGTATGGGTGAAGCTAGGGTGTTCCATACCATGGGATTCAATCTGTGGTTGAAAATCTGATACAGAGCTCAGGATTTTGGCTTCACTGGGGACTTGGGGTCCACCTGGAGGATGCAGGCCTATACTGGCGCTATGGTCTTCATCTGTCCAGAAGGGGAACCAGGATCCCAGGTAATAGGTTTAAATGCTTCATTGACAAGCATTTAAACTAGCCAAGGGGGGAGGCACTGAAAAGGAGAAGGGAAATCCTAGTCACCCCCAAAAAATCAGGATTGTTAGTGAGGTAAACACCAAGATAGAGAAGTTGATAGGGAGACGGGCAAGGGTAAATAGAGAAAAAGATGAAGGCAGTAAAGACAGGGATGGGGCAAAAAGGGATAAGACCATCAAAAAATGGAGGATAATGCATACCAATGCCCGTAGTCTAGGTAACAAGCTCCCTGAACTGGTGGCCTTGATGGAAGAGGGATGCCTGGATAACGGAAGTCACAGAAACATGGCACACAGAGAACCACTGGGATGTCAACATACCAGGATGTACAATCTACAGGAGGGACCAGGAGGGTAGAAGAGGAGGAGGAGTATCTTTCTATGTAAGGGAAGGGAGCAAAGCAACAGAACTAAAGGGTAAACAGGGAGGAGAGGAGGCACCGTGGGTCACCCTGGAGACTGGAAATGGCACCACAATCTTCCCAGGGGTTGTATACTGACCCCCCATCTCAGGAGGAGGAAATGGACAAGGAAATGGTAGAAGGTATCCTTAGGATGGCAGAGAAAGGGGAGATATTGCTGATGGGGGACCTGAATATGCCAGATGTTAACTGGAGCACCTTTGCTGCAGCCAAATCCAAGACCAGGGCCATTCTTGATGCCCTACAGGGGGCATGCCTCAGACAGTTAGTGTTGGAACCCACTCGAGAGGAATCAGTCTTAGACCTGGTACTCTCAATTGGGGATGGAGAGAGGATCTCGGAATCTAAAAGTGGGTAGCCATCTGGGAAGAAGTGACCACCAAACAGTGTGGGTCACGATAAACTCAGCTGTAGAGTCAAGCCATACAAAAGTGAAGGTACTGGACTTCAGGAGGGCTGATTTTGTCAAAATGGGAGAGTGCCTCAGAAAAGCACAAGCAAACAGGCAAGAAGGAAGGGTGGAGCAACAATGGGAAAACATCAAAACTGCCATCACAGAGCAACAAGCCTTTGTGTAAGCAAATAAACAAATCAAAACAAAAAAAAAAACACTATGGTTCCCAAAAGAGGAGGCGGGGAAGGTTAGGGAGAAAAAGATAGCATTCAGGAAGTATAAGGAAACACAGAAGGAACAGGACAGAGAACTGTACCAGTTAAAGCAGAAGGAAGCAGGGAAGGTAGTCAGAATAGCAAAAGCACAAACCAAGGAAAAGATAGTCAACTCGGTTAAGAAGGGGGATAAAACCTTTTATAGGTACATTAGGGAGCGAAGAAAGACAAAGGGAGGGATACTAAGGCTGAATAAAGAGGGTGGGTGGGTAGAGAGGGACAGTGAAAAAGCAGGGATACTGAACGAATACTTCTGCTTAGTATTCACAAAAGAAGAGGATGGGTAGGTACCTAATCCAACCAATGGAAGCACTCTGGATAGGGGGGTCGATACCAGTCCTTTCACAGAAGAAAGGGTTCTGAAAGAACTCCTAAAACTGAAGGTGGACAAAGCAATGGGGCCTGATGGGATTCACCCCAGAATTCTAAAAGAACTAAGGGGAGAACTAGTAATACCACTGCCTACCCTTTTTAACAAATCATGGGAGGATGGTGTGATACCTGAGGACTGGAGGAGGGCAGATGTGATTTCCCCTGCACAAAAGTGGGAGCAAGACAGAGGCAGGATACTATAGACCTGTCAGTTTGACCTCAGTGGTAGGTAAAATAATGGAATCACTTGTGAAGGAAGTGGGGCGCAGGACCCAAGATAGCATGGATTCACAGCAGGAAGGTCATGTCAGATGAATCTAATCCATTTCTTTGACTGGGTGACCAAAGTAGTAGACCAGGGAGGGGCTGTGGACATGGCCTACCAAGACTTTAGCAAGGCATTTGACACAGTCCCACACAAAAGATTAATGAACAAATTAGCCAGTCTGGGAGTGGGTCCCAGGGTGGTAGTCTGGGTAAAACATTGGCTGGACAACAGGATGCAGAGGGTAATAGTAAATGGAGTCCACAGTGAGGAAAGGGGGGTTACTAGTGGGGTACCGCATGGTTCATTATTGGGTCCAGTCTTTTTTAATGTCTTTATAAGTGAGATTGCAGAGGAACTGGAATAAAAAGTATGTCTCTTTGCAGAAGACACGAAGATCTGCAACAGGGTTGATACACAAGGTGGGGTGGAAAGGATGAGAAGGGACTTGGCAAGCTTGGAGGAATGGTCAAATGAATGGCAGCTTAGATTCAACACAAAGGAGTGCAAAGCAATGCACTTGGGAAACAAAAACCCAGTGGAAGAGTACACAATGTGTGTGGGGGGGCGCGGTGACATACTGACAACAACAAAAATAGAAAGGGACCTGGGGGTAGTTATATCAGATGACCTAAAGATGGGCAAGCAATGTGAGAAGGCAGTAAGGAGGGCTGGGGGGATACTGGAATGCATAGGGAGAGGCATCACCAGTAGAAAACAAGAAGTTGTTATCCCTCTGTACAGACAGTTGGTGAGACCCCATCTGGAGTACTGCATGCAGTTCTGGAGACCCCATCTCCACAAAGACATAGACAGGGTGGAGGAGGGCAGAGGAGGGCAACCAAAATGGTGCAGGGTCTACACAAGAAGACATATGAAGAGAGACTAAAGGAGCTTAATATGTATACCCTCGAAGAAGGGGGGGGGGACATGATAGAAACTTTCAAGTACCTCAAGGGACTCAACAAAATCCAAGAGGGTAGCATCTTTCAGAAAAAGAGATGTGCAAGAACAAGGGGGCACAATTTGAAGATAGAGGGGGGACATGGGCAGACTAGATGGGCCAAGCGGTCCTTATCTGCCATCAAATTCTATGTTTCTATGTGTCTATGTACTGGATGCCTGTATATCACCCCTGTGCATATTGCTGTGCCATTTCCAGGTTAAAGGGTGACCCCCAGTGCCTCGATCTCCCCCTGCCTACCCTGTGCCTGTGTTGCCCACTGAAGACCCAGACAATCCCCCAGAAGTGGCAGGAGAATGGAACAAAATCCATCCCCAGGCAACCTCCAGAAGAAGAGAAGTGGAGAAGGGGGCAGCAAGGCCAGTAACACACTACCAGAGGGCCAGATGTAATGGGAGCCAGCCACAAGAAATAAGAGCAAGGGCCTTAGGAGGACCAGCAGCAGGCAACATGGCCATAGTGCCCTGAGAGGGCCCAACTGAAGACAGCAAGGATGCCAGAGGAACAGAAAACTGGAATCACTGCCAGCAACATGTGGCCAGTTGAGGGCAACCTGAAGGATGGCCAGCCCCCAGTAGAGTGCACCAGCAACAACATGGAGTGAGCAAAACATGGAGGCAGCAAGGCCCAGGAGTGGCAGGGCCAGAAGGAAAAGCCACTGCAGAAGGGAGGCTGGCAGGCTGCCCAACAGTCAGAAAGCAAGCTGCCTCACACCAGAGTGGACAGCAGTTAGAAGGAACAGGACAGCAACCGAACAGAACAATGACTCCCGAGGCAGATGCCACATAGCAGGATAAGAAAGATGGGTGGTCAGACAGGAATCCAGCAGCTAAGCGCCTGCTGCAATGAAAATGAGCATTCAGTGGATGCTTGGGATATGTGCGCTCTGATAGTGCTTGGTGCGGGGCATGTCAAGGTCACCCACTGCCCACTGAACCCCAGGCAAGCCTGCCAATAGTGGATTCCAGCCAATCAAAGTATCAGTTTTAGGTCATTAATTTATAATAAGGAACTGGTAATTTACTTATGACAACATTCAGAACTGTCAGCACTTTAAAACATCTTCAGTACATAAAGAAACTTCTCACAGCATTGATGCTAGTTTCTCACTGTTGATTGTGAAAAATAAAGCATGTGTAAATTTTGCAAAGCAGTACTAAAATTTCTGTTCAGGGTATAATGGCATTTACATATAGTCCAGCCTTGCTCATATTGTTTAAGATACCACCATGACCACTCTGTGGCATCCCAGTCATGTAATGCTCTTTATAAACCCATGGAGTACTGACCACGGAATCCCATCTTCTGATTGATTCACTACTAGTCCTTTTCACACAAATAATGGACCGTTAATGTTAACAGAAAACTGGGACCTATTCCATACACTCAATAGTTCAACAAATTTTTTTGGTTTATTTATCTCCAGGCATCTGTGTTGACCATCCTTTTCTTCTCAGGTGCTTATCTTGCTTTCCAAGGGGTCAATGGAACAAGCCCTATTTCATAATAGATTCTTTTTGGGGTGGTGGTAAATATTCCCCATGCAGGTCTGTATATGTGGAATAGGGTGGCCAGTCAGACTTTCAGGACCCAAGAGAGCTGGCTGCATATAGGCACATTTTGTAAAAATAGCATTCGGCATAGAAAATAGGGCAATAGACAGGAAGAGGCAAAACTGTGTAAGCATATCAGTTTTGCCAATATCAATCTCGGGTGCTGGACTTTTTATAAGACAAGGCTGGCTCTACCACAGGGGGACTATAATTTTATGACTATAATTTTACGAGCAAAGAGGTATTTTTATTTCAAAATATATACTGGCACTACAGGGGAGATCAGGGTGCTCCAGCCACAATCTATGGCACTAGTGGCTCAATTAGGTTAGCCAGTAGAGCTCCTTTAAGATGCAGAATGTAAAACATTAGGTTAGGTATCTGCTTATGATCTTAATGGCCATAATTTACCCTTCCCATGTTGACTGTCTTTACAAAGAAAGGGCTATATTGATAACATAGCTTGTTTGCAACCTGGACATGCAGCTGAAACAATGAATGATATGGCAAAATCCATTTCAAAAGTATGTGAACACTCAAAATGGCTCAGAAACATGACTATCATTGAGAAAACCAGATTACCAGACAGGGACCCTGAAAACCAGATTACCAGGTAAAAAAACAGATAGGTGGCAACCCTAATATTAAGTATGTGAATAAACTGGTAACAATGTGAACTGTGTGAGGGCTTTTGGGGTATATACTGCAGTTTATTATGTGCTAGGAATCATGATGATTTTTTCTGTTTACAAAGCATGTGAACAAATTAGTATCACTTTGAGCTGTGAGAAGGCATTTTGGTGGTAGGCCTTTCATCCTATCACAGCTTCAGAACATTGAATCTTCTTGTTTCTGCTTTTCTTCTTCTTTTTCCCTTTAAAGTTCTTGACCAGTCAAAATGCTGGAAAATGTAAGGTGGAAGTGAATTTTCTTGTGGAGTTCCTAATCCCTGCTTGAAACCTTTCCTCTGTGTTTTTGGTCCACATTCTCTATGTTCACCTGTTTAATACTGTCTTTGTCTTTTAGAGAATATCAGAGATGTTGCACAATGGCCACAGATTTTTCCTTTCTGTGGCCATCATATCATCATTCACCAACTCTTCAACAAAACTGGTGCTGGCTGCTTAAAGATTTACTCATAACTTTGTTATGTTTCCACATTTTGACCACACATTTTCAACGCAGCAATTCTGTACACCACATCATGACTGGTGTCATTTTTTAAATTCTGCCCAAAATACATTTTTACCCCCACGCTGCAAAATTACATTTTGGCTAGGATTTCATAAATAACACCGATCCTGTTCATAAGGTGGTGTCATGGAAAGATTATGTTAAAAATTTAGGGTCAAAATCTCAAAAAACAACAATGTAATAAATCATTGTTGACATTTTTCAATGTTTACTCATAACGTGAAATTTTCTTTATTTTTTTAACCCTCATTTTCAACATACTCATTTTTAACCCTATCTCATAAACATGGTAAATGTAATTTTCAGACTCCCGTTAAATCTTTTCTTATCGCCTTTCCGCAAAATCATGTTTCGGGTGGCATTTGATAAATGACACCTGTCATGTTCATATCCTGGGGTAATAAAAATACTATCTTGAAAATTCAGGGTCACAATCTAAGAAAACATCAGTGTGATGTGCGAACCTCTATATTTCCCAGTCATGACAGCTTCACTATTATAGCTCATGTTATTTGTTTGTCTTAACTGCTCTGTTATCTGCATCCAACAGCTATACAAGAAATACAAGCAAGCGACCTTTTGTTCTTTGTCAATGCTTGTTTATTTATCAGTCCCAGGGCCCGATGACAAAAGTTGAGCAGAAACCCTATAGACAGGCTTTCGCTCAAGTGATGTCACAAGGTTCTGCAACTCATCAGTAATTTAAAAATGAATATTGGATGGGAAAAAGACAGCATTACCAAACACATGAAACAGTACATGGGAGATATTAAACAGACTACACACATGCTCAGATTTCCAATTATACAACAGATTGTAATGGAAGGTTTATGTTACTATTAAAAAACTAAAATTCCATTTAATGAAAAACCATAAATAAATGTTTCCCATCAGCATCCCCCAGAAAACATACACGCACACACACACACACACACAAACACACTCACGCACACCACACCACCTACCCCCCCCACTACTCATAGTTTATATTTTTTGTATTCCTTTGTTTACCACGACAGATCACCCTCCCATCTTTACCTGCTTACTATGGAAATATCTGTTGCCTACCCTGCCAAAGATAATACTGAGGTCTTGTTTGTGCATTTGTGTATGTATGAGTGTGCAACCGCGCTTATGGAGTGAATGTTCTGCCAGCAGAATTATGCATGATTTTTGAGCAACAGTGCATGTTAGTGGGAAATTTTTTACCTACTGTATACATTTTCATTCTATTTTAGACTACGCCTTCCCTCCTGTCTTGTACAATACCCTGCTTTCCTCATTTTGATCTGCGTTAGCATCTTTAATTTGAAAACAATTACAGAAGTTTTCCTTCAAATGTGGTTTTATCCAGATTCTCAGCCATATTCCCTGCTGTTTTTGTAAGAAATTGCCTCATAAGGTCAGGGAGCATTGCATGCAGCTTCATGCAAGTTTCTTTGAGTCATAAGAACAGTGATGTAAAACAAAGGTGTCCAAAATAGCTGAAAATACTGATAAAACGCTGGACTGAGCCATATTAAAAGGAACACACCTTTTATTATTTTAAGTGTACAAAAAAGTGCTAAAGCTGACTCAAAATAGGGAAAAAGGCTGTCATACAAGGCAAGGAATAATGGACAATCTGAAATAGAATCAAATTTACAGGTCAAAATTTTCACAGCTAACTTGCACTGTTGCTTTAAATTTATGTATCCGCTAGTAAACAATCATTACATCTTTTGAATATAGGGGAAGTCTTAGAATAAGATTAGGCAGGAAGGGAAGAAATAATTCACTACTACCTCCAATCTATTCACACTCTCTTTCAAACTCTCCCTCCTCTCTGCTCCCTACCCCTGCTTTTTTCTCCTCCTTTCCTATATATCGTTCTTGTTTAGCAATTTGCAATTTACGTTATTGTATATACTGTACCTAGCTATGCCTTTTCCTTATCACATTATTGCACTTGGCTTATACTATGTATTTATTCCAACCCCCATTCCCCCTGGACACATCTGGAAATAAGCGTTATGGCTCAGTATGTATTTCCAGGTAAATCTCTTCCAATAAATAAACATAATTATAAAATGGGCAAAGGATTTCAAGCAATCTGATTGGTTGTTAGCCATGCATTAGATGTGTCTAATGCACAGCTGAAACTAGAACCCCCATTTATAATACACAGGCCCATTTTATAAGCGCAATAAGCCACTCTGGGGATGTGCATTAGACAGTTCTAATGCACGTCTAGGGGACTGGATGCACTCGGTCTGTGTCCTCGTGCCTCACTACATTCCCCTAGCCGTGCATTAGAACTGTCTAATGCACACCCCATCATGTCTAATTGCTTACATATGGGGGGGCAGTTAAATGGGCAGTGGCAGATCAGAATTGCTTTTAAAAATATCTTCCTGTAGTTCTTAAAAGTACTTGTATTAGAATCATGGAATAGTGAACTTGTTTAGGAGAAGTCTACAACCCCTCCCCCTCCCCCTACATAATTTGGCAGGTTCAGTTATCTCTGCTGGCTGTCTTTTCATATAGTCAATCTCTCATATCACTCCATCTCCTCTACACCAGCTCTACAGTGTGCAGTAATATTTTGCCCTCCTCCCCCACAGGCAACCTACCCGTAAGTTAGAACAACACACATTACTCATACTCAATATAAAGCTTTTTTGAGGGGGTGAGATCTGCCCTGGGCCCAGATACCAATGGGCATGCCTCTCAGTTATACTCTATGCAGAGGAAATCCTGGGGGGGGTGTAGTCTGGCTTGAGAGGATTTCCCCAAACCCAGTGCCCTTGTCTGACTTTGGGTTATCTGCACTAAAGCTCCCATTTCTTCAACAGAGGAACATATCCCCAAAACTGCCTTAGAGGAGGACCATGCTCCTCACCCTCCGGCATCAGAAATTCCATGATTGGGACAGGACAAGGACACGTTTTTCAATGTCTCCTTTGTGTAGAAACATTCCCTGCATTTTATGGCCACCAGCAGTTGAAGCTCATCCCTTCACTGTAAGGATTAACAAACCCGAACATTCCTGACAGTTTACATATGGTTTAGCTGGAGGACGTATGTACTTCGTTTCTTTTCACCTTCAGCGGCAGCATTTCTCAGCAACTTGAGGATCAGCAAAATCAATTATGTGAGCTGTTTTTTGGTTTATATTACTGCTCTCTGTCATCCAACATTTCACTATTCTATTCTCTCATATCCGAAATGGCTCACAGTATCCCTGTAAAACTCACATCTGAATTCATGTCTTTCTTCCTGTCTGGTTTTACCCAGCTCCTTGCAACCAGATGGCTGATGAGGGAGACATCCTCATCAGTGAGTGATACTTGGACTGTTTCACAGGAAGTGAGTGATCCCCAATGGAGCTGTGCATCACAATTATGACTTCATTATCACACTGCCAAAAGTTCTCAAATTTCACCCCCGTTGCAGATTGACAAATGGCAGTCTTCCAGGTCAATCTAGGCCTTCGAAACTGACAGTAAGACTATTTTCCTAGGACAACAGAAACCATGAGTGTTTACAGTGGAAACAGATCTGTGGGCCTTGACTTGCATGAGATCACCACAGATAACAACTGTCTAGCCAATATTTGTAAGGAAGAGGTGAACTTTCACTGAATGGAACATCCCAAAGAATGCTATTTAGGGAACACTAAAAACAACAGGTTAGATTACACTATTACTGAGATGTAGCCTCAGATGGTACACATATCAGAAGAACATAATGAAGAGACACCAGCTGGTTAAAGAGCAACCCCTGTACCTGACCTCAGGTTCCAAACCCAGGGGGAGTGGTCAGCTCAACTGGATTACAGATAAACTCAGTGCAAAGGTCAACACTAATGTAAACAAAAGAAAATGCCTCTCTATACATAGGGATATGCTGGTGCAGCTAAAGGGTAAACATATGGTTATGACAAAAAGTAACCGCACCCCACTAGAACCGGTGACCTGGGTATGCTGTTAACATATTTAAGAAAAAAGAAATAAATACTTGCCACAAAATGTGTACGTAGTTAAAGTGCTGAGGTTTCTCTTTATTGCACAAAGCATCAGTGTCAGAGTAAAAACTTTCACCCAACAGGGTTTCACGTGATATGAGTGAATGCAAAATGAGGATGGCATAACAGTGAGGGCAAATGAGTGAGGCAGCAAAGGGCGACCATTAATAAACAGTGATCACTGAAAGGGCAACACTGTTTTACATTTATGTGGGAGCTTTGTCCCTGCACCCCCATTCTATATATAATCAACTTTGGGGGAAAAACTTGGGGAGAGTGAAAGCCGTTGAGTGCGCCGTTCGGTGATCAATATTATTCAGTCGCTCTTTTACATTTGCCATTTGCCGCCACGCCATAATGAGTTGCAATTTTGCAATTGCTCTTAGCATGGAACACCCACAACAGCAAGCATAGCAAAACAGAGAAGCTTGTTTGTAGTGGAACAGGTACACAGAAAATCTACACATATGCTATTAGCACTAGATCTGTAATATAACATGAGAATTAAATTTGTTGTTTGCTTTGCAGCAATTTTATTTGCCTTGCTTTTTGGGAATAATTCTTTAACTCACACCTGATTTATATATTTTATTATGGCACATGCACTTTTGCTTACTATACCTTTAAGAATGTGGTTTAAAAGGTCCAGATTAGGAGCATGTTTCTAACCTGATGAAGCACCTAATTGAAAGGTGCTGAATGTTAGGGGCTAGCACAGCATAATAGCATATGTGTAGCTTTGCTGTGTGCCTCTTCCACTACTAACAATGCTATTGTAATCCAGCTTTACTCCACTCCTGGCATAGTGAGCTTTCCAAGTGAATGCCTTTTCCCTATTTTGGGAATAACTGGGCATGATCTTCACATTCTCATAGAACTTTGTGCTTGCATAGGTACTTTGGAAGCTCCAGCAATGGTCATTCCCTGTCTGTGTAGTTCCCACTACTCACAATTTCCTTCTCTGATTCAAATGTCAGTGGAACAACACCTGCGATTCTTCATGGGTATGACCTCTTACTACAGGAACCAGCTTGGATCCTAATTGGAATGTTTTTGGGGATGGGATACTCCTCAGATGTAATCATGTTAATAATCACAGTCAGAATTTTGTATACAGTGCCTCAAAAGTGTAATACTGGATAAGGCAAAAATGACTCTTCTGGCTCAGAGATATCAGCATAGCCAAGACAAAGGGGCATTTGTTCCATTGCTGGCTATGTTTCCTCTAAGTAAAATTATAAATTATAACAGTTAAATGAGGGTCTAAGGCCTGGCACCTTCAGAGTTCAGTATTACCCTGAGGGCCATTTCTCCTGGTGTAGTCCGGACAGGCCCTCGAAATATAACTTCACATCTGTCACTTTCTTACAGCTATCACAGTTTGTATCTTCTAATAAAGTCTATTATCCCACTTTGGTGCCTTCACTTGGGCTAACTGGACTCACCAATGCCTCCTTCCACCAAACTCTAACATTCTGTTCTTGCATTTAACTCCACAGTTCCTTTAGTTTTCTCATCACCATTTCCTCAGCCAGCTGAATAAGTGAACTAGAGGTGTTGTCCATCAAGGAAATGGTCCTGACATCATTTTGCCCTAGACCACAAGTAGGCACAGAATGCTTGCTGCACTCACTTGATGCCTGCAGTGGACTCATATACTATGTCCAGCATCCAGAGGTGGTGCAACAATCTTCTATGCCTTCTTTTCTCAGAGCGGGTCAAACCAAGGTAAGCCAAGAAAGATCCCAAAAGCCATCATATCAAATCAAATACATACTGGCGTGCTTCAAGTCTATCACATCACCGGTGTAGCTCTTCTAGAGACAGTGCGAATGTACTCAGTAAAGGTAATGGCCACTTCATGGGCATGTATAAGAGTAACATCATCGGTAGCCATTTGTATAAAGTCCACTTAGAGCTCTTTGTGTACTTTCACCAACTCCTACAAAATGGATATTACTACATTCGTAGTCATAACTGTCATAAGTGATTAACCAGTGGTTCCAGAATTAACAGTTCATTCTTATATTAGCCCACCCATTGTACTATCATTATCACTGCTGTTGTATATCCCAGTGGTAATGAAGCCAATCATAAGGAAAGAGAACATGAACATTGAATATCTGCAAATTTTCTTTCTCTGACTGCTGATCACAGAGCTGGTTCCTTCCTAGTTGTTTTTTTTTTCAGTGCTTAAGTTTGATCTATATTTGTAATTAAGATTTTACATGAAGGGAATTTCCTAAAAATATGTGTGTATATGTATGTCTGTTGGGGGGAGTTGCTGATATTTTTCGGAAGTATGTCAATGAATTCTTGTAATTTGGATTTATTCATGGCTAGGAAATTTGTCTTCAACAGCAGGGGATTTTTATACCTATTTTTTTTTTTTTTTTTTATCCTCTTTTTGCCCCACAGGCCACCTAATCTTCAGCTCTGTCCTGCACACTCCTGCCTCACCTCAGCCATCCCATGACTGATACCCCGCCGACTTTCCCCTTGAGGTGGGGCTGATGCCCGATCCAGCTCATCTCTGACAGGAAAGACGATGCTTCCCTGGCCTCCACCCAGGGCAGGGTTTTGGGTGGGATGGCACAGCGGAACTGAGATTGGTCAGTGGTGGTGACCGAGGCCATTAAGGTTCCAGTGCCAGGTGTGCATCATCTATGGCGGCCTGCAAGCTATTTCTTGGACTGCCCCAGGGGTGGGGACATGCAACGATGCCTAGATCCACCCCACCCTTCTGGAACTAGGCACTGGCAGCTTGTGTTACCCCTAGCCTCCACCAGGAGACTCTAAGCACTGGACATGTACCCGAACCTCCCCCAGAGAAGGAGAGCAGCTCAGTGGGTGCTCTATCCTTCTCCCCCAGGCCAGCCCTCCAGGTCCCCTGGTCCGTTCCCGAACCCGAGTTGCTGGCGTCACAATGCCTATCAGCTTTGATTTGCATCAGTACAAGCCTGCTCATGTAAGGGATGCTTTAGAGTGTACTAGATTTAAATGAATACTCCCATTCTCACACTGATGAATCAGCATCTGATTAGCCACATGTATGCATTAGCCTTTACATATGCAAATACTTCACTTACAATATTAGGACTGCAACACATATGCTAAAATGAAGGGAAGTCAAGCTAGACATTAGGTGTGAAGGGACACCAGTACCTGGATGAATATGTGGTGGTGCGTTTAGGGCTAACAAACATAACATAGCATTAAGTATGGAGCACTAACACTGCCATGGCCTCACAAAAATATAGGTTTCATAGCATATTGCTCATGTGTCCAAACTGAGAGAGTGTGGAACAGTGAACAAGAATGGAAAATGCCAGAGAGCTCATTTATGCAACTATTATATTTTTTGCACTTTGCCAGTGAAGAAATAAAGGAGGTATAGTAGTAAAGTAAAATTTCAGATAGTGTTCACAGAATGATTGTTTTAGTCAAGCATTTTATTCTTCCAAGGTCAGACACCCTTCATTAGGTTATTAATCAGCAACCTGCCAACCCCAACAACTCCTAACCTGTTTTGAGATTAGCCATAGTTTTCCTCATTTGGTGGGGCCAGCAGAGAGAAGTACTGTCTTCCGTTCAGGTCACAATATGGTTGGAGCGACAGGAGGTGTGGTGGTCCAATGGTGCCAGTGCTGTCTTGCCCTGGCCACCATTTTTCCTCTAAGGTTTTCTCTCTTGACCCTTTGAATTCCTTTCACCGGCACCACATACAGCCTGGTGGTGGCCTTGAGCACACACAACATACCTCCCAGTGGCAGAACAAGTTCCCCGCTCCTCTGCCAGAGGTTTCTGGGGTGATGGATCTTGCTACTGACTTTCCCAAGGCTGTGACATGCTTCCAGTGGCACTGCATCCTTCAAATCTCTGCCTCACTGTCAGCCTCATGAGTCTGCTCTACCACCCAGGTCACTGGCACTGCAGTGGGACACTCTGCCATTTGGCAATTGGATGGCCCAGCAGAAGTTATTTTTAACAACCTTGGCAAAACCGTGGCTGGCAGTATAGCCTAGAGGATAGAGTAATGAGCTGTGAATGAGCTTGGTACATCCATCAGACCTGGGTTTGATTCCCATAACCTCCACTTACATACTGCGTAACTCTGAACAAGCCACTTAACCATCCAAAAGCTTCTGAGTCACCCCTGAAAACAGACACTTGTGTCTAGTGGGCCTCACCCAGTTACCAAAGAATGAAAAAAAAAATATGACAATGAAAGGACAGAAGGATGTTAGCATAAAGAAAAAAAGTTAGGATATATGATGCAGTAGTGTTAATACTTGCATTGTGAGGAAAAAAAGCTGGACTTTGAATAAGACGTTGCTTGAGTGTCTGTCTGGTTTTGACAGTAGGTGCCGAAGAAGGAGTGCGATCCTCAGCATACAATAGTGGAAAAAAATGTGTAGCAAAGATGTATGGACAAGGACTGAGCAAAGGTTCTTGTGTGATTCTTCACCTAAAGAGAAGACCCTGAGATCCATTGGGCATATGTGGTGATGGATTGACAATGAATTGCGCAAAAAATCAACATGCTACTACCGCATTAATAAAGGTTATGACAGAGTCTAACAAGGAGTTGTAGAGGCACAATAGCACTAATTTTAATGAATAAAGGAATTTAAAAAAAAACTGATGAAAAAATGCATGGCAGGAGTTCCTAGAAGTTGCTGATCAATGGCTTGGACATTGTGTCAACTCAGAGGATATGATTGATGTGACATGGCAGAAGTTATGCTTTCACTACAAATTAAAGCTATGTTTTTAAAGAGCCACTGATGCCCCAAGAAGAACTTTGAAAAACATAATATTTGGACACAAAGCAGCTTATATTTCACATTAACTCTATATTTCTTATCCCCATTATTTATTGCTGAGGTCTTACGCATTAAAACAGGATTGTTGTTCCTTGGCAACAGACAGTGATGTCCCAGCAGAGCATTATAATTTCATGTAGGGAATAAGCTATAGAGGCAGATGAACTCTAAGTGACAAAGATATTTTTGTGGGAATGTCTTCAGTGATAAGTAATGTAGAGGAGAAATCTTTGGAAGATATATGAAATAAAAGTCCAATTTTGTCTAAATATTACGTTGTTGAAAGTTTTCCCAAAGGTGTTGTCTACTGTTTAACCATAGAATTCCCATAGCACCCTCAGCCAGGTACCCGTTCTCTTTCATTCTTAACATCCAGTTTTGATACCCCTTAGGATATGTGATCTAACCCTTATACTAATCTTAATACTGTATTGTTTTTTTTGGTGGGTATTTTTGCAGATGAATCATTTTCACATTTCAAAAATTATCAATGAATTTACATCATATAAAATCACTAATGGACTGATTAAAGCAGCCTGTAGTCACTGTTATAAATTATATCAATCACCATCAATACATTGTTAAAATCTTATACAAAAGTAATTAAAATCCTTGCCATATTAATGCATTGCTTTTCTAGATTTTACATGTCAGTGAATTAAATTATTACACTATATTATAACATAGGTAGGGTATGTCCAGGATTCTGATTAGTCAAAAGGAATCTGAAATGTTGTGTATGCAAAGTGATCTCAATGGTTTATAGACTTCTTCCAGCAATCATGAATCAGGATACTGCACACGAACATACCAATGCCTGCCAGAACTATTTTTACTCATCCCTGATTGCCATTGCAATCATGGGCGCCACCATAGTTGCCACCTTTGCTCACTAAAAACTTTTAAGTTAGTCCTAAAATTAAAACTCCCTTACCTTTAAAAAACAACAACAAATTAATAAAATATTCACTCTCCTAATAATCCCCACCTTATACACATAGACACATTTAAAACAAGCATTTGTCAATGCCGAATGTTGTCTCACTGGCATTGGCATTGGTAGTGCCAGAGTTAGAGAGGCATAATAGGAATGGCAGTGAAGTATTGAAGTGATACCAACCCCACCACCAGTCTGTAGAGACTGACAGGCATTGGGGTGTGCCTTTGGGTCATCAGCTATAACGCTCATGCCATTGTACCTCACTGTACCCTTTAGACACTAACAAGTGTCGTGGTGTGCTTTGGGGTCTTTGGGCATTATACTCACCCCATTCCATAAGGAAATACACTGAGGTGGGTGCAGTAAAGGAGAATGGGGTGAATTTTGTGGCCGAACAGTACATGGCATGCCATGATGCCTGTCATTGGCTGTAGGGTGGGGGTGGGGGTGGAATGACGTAAGCATTAGAGCTGATGATCCCAAGTCACACCCCTGATACCCGTCAGTCTCTACAGGGTGGGGTGCTACAGCTGGAAACCCTAACACCATAGGCATGTGTTGGTATTTTAACTCCAAATTTTCAACATGGGCTTTTTGTGAGCCCACCTCATGAAAAGCGGCACAATCAGTTTGTTAGCTGAAAGGTGTATTTGCACAGCAGCTATGCCATTTGGTGACACAGGGATGAAAACACATTTTGGGCAGGATGAGGAAAATGACAACTGTATTGTTCATGAGGAGGCGTAAAAAAATGGCAACGTTGAAAATCTGGAGTGAAAATATGAAAACCTGGTGAAGTCATGAGCCTGCATAGAAACTGCGCAACACACATCTGTAACCCAATTATTTGGGGGAGTTTGTTAGCCACATTTTTAACATAGGCATTTTGGGACCTCTGCTCATGAACAGTGTCACCATGATTTCCTCAAACTGTCCCAAAAACTGATTTTGCTCAGCGACAGCGATATTCTGCACCGGACAGGCGAAAACACATTTCGGCCAGGATATGTAACATGACAGCTGTACTGTTCATAAGGAGGTGTGGGAAAATGCCAATTGTGAAAATTTGGAGTGAAAATATTATAAATTCACGGAGTTACAAGCATGTGTGGAACCTGTGCAATGCACACTCATAAAACAGCCATTTTTGGGATTTTTTCCACCAAATTTACAACACAGGCTTTTTGATGGCCACCCTCATGAAGAGTGGCACTGTCGTTTCATTAATCGGTCCCGAAAGGTGATTCTGTACAGTGACCGTGAAATCACCTTTTGGGATCAAATAATGCCATGACAATGCCTGAATTTATGAGGAGGGGACCCAAAAACCCCATGTTGAAAATCTGGTGTCAAAATTCCCCAAAATGCCTAAGATATGCACCAAAGTTGAAAAAACTATATTTATGCCATTTTACAGCTTACCAGCATTTCTTCAGTTCATGGTCGGCTTTGAAGAGTGCAGACGTGTTCCCGGTCCACCGAAGATCGTCACGCCAGACTCCAGAGATAAGTATGGGGTGAGGGGGGTGTAGGGAGGCAGGGTGCGCAGAGGGTGGACGTGGGTTTCAGGAGGGGGCAGGGAGACTGCGAGGGACCGTTTTCTTTTTTACAGGTAAAATAAAAATAAAAACAAAACATCGGGGGACTTTTTTTTTATACTAATACTAAAGGTCATAATAAAAAGAGATAGATACACAGGAGGCCGGAGCCCATATGAGTGCATCTCCAGCAAGCTGGCTCAGATTCCTATTTTTATCAGGTGTTTATCCAATTCTTTTTAAATTCTATGTTAATTGTACTACCCACTAGAGAATTGGGTAAGGTATTCCACAGAGGGATATTACGTTGGGTAAAAAAGGAGTGCCTTTTATTCGTTTTTGGATATGTTAGAGATATTTGATAGTTATGACTATGGAGATTACATTTCCGATTATTAAAAGTCATTCCTAACTGTGAGAGCATTTCGATATCGTTACGTAATTTTGCATCATGAGGAGACCTCCTCTAATCCTCCTCTTCTCCAAAGAATACAGATCCAGCTCCCCCCAATCTATCCTCATATGTTAGGCCATGCATGCTCTTAATCAACTTAGTTGCTCTCATCTGGACACCCTCCAGTCTATCAACATCCCTCCTGTGATATGGACTCCACAGGGGAGAGCAATAGTCCAAATATGGTCTCACATATGCTTTATGTAATGGTAATATGCAATCCCTATCCCTTAAGCTGAAGTGCCTCTTGATACAACCCAAAACTCTATTTGCTTTATTTATAACAAAATTGCAATGGATTTGGAAAATAAGATTGTCTGAGACCTGTATCCCTAGGTCATTATGGAATTCAATGGATGATAGTAAGTGGTTATTCTAAAATAATTGATAGTGATTATTGTTTGTTCCGAAGTGCATGATAACACATTTATTGAGGTTAAAGTTCATTTTGTTATTTTGTGCCCAGTTATCTAATTTCCTTAAGTAGTCTGCTAGCATTTGTATCTCCTCTTCTGTTTCTACTTTGGCTATCAATTTGGTATCATCGGCAAATTTTACTATACTATGTAGGCTCTCGGTTAAATCTGAGATATAAATGGAAAACAAAGTTGGTCCCAGTACTGATTCCTGAGGGACGTCGCTATTTACCGGACTAAGTTCTAAGGAATGTCCCCTGATACATACTCTTTGTGTATGTTTGTATAGCCATTCCTCTACCCAGTTAGTGATAACATCATTTAGGCCTAGTTTTCTCATTTTATCTATTAAGATGTCATGAGATACCTTATCGAATGCCTTACAGAAGTCCAGAAAAATTACGTCTAGTGGGCTGTTATTTTCCAAAAGTTTGCTGACCTGCTTGTAAAAAACTAGATTACCCATTAAGCAAGATCTATTCTGGTATTTGGCATGCTGGGGTGGGAGCCAGCGTACCCATAGTATTTTTTTGGGGGATGCAGTAGCCGCAGAGGTTGGGCACCCTTGTCAGCACATATGGAAGGGAGTGGGGACATGAGCCAAGGAGGATTGGGCACCCCAGCACAGGACAAAGTGGGGACATCATGCCGATGGGGAGTGGGCTCCCCCGTCGACAGACTGAGCTGGGAAAGGGAGGGACTGAAGCTGATGGGGATTGGGCCCCCCATTGACAAAGAAAGGTGTTTTTTTGGGGGGCACATGATGCCAAGGGGGATTGGGCACCCCCTCGGCACATAGCGGAAATGGGGATGATTATGCCAATGGGGAGTGGGCTCCACCGTTGACATTGTGACAGGCAGTGGCAGCGGCAGTCACTGCTGCCATGTTGCCTGCACGTGGGGAGATGAGTTGTGGTCACGCTGCATGAGAGCTTCACTCTCATTGCAGTGGACCTTTTCTCAGATCTGGTGGCCGCATTAGATAAGCAGGGTGTCAGCCCCTGCTGCTGGCTGATTGGGGAATGAGGGACGCACCTACTGACGCATGCCCTGCATTCACCCAACAGTGACCGCATCACCAAATCTGCTACTACCGCAGTATGTTGGCTGCGCATGCATGAGCCAACATAAAAATGAGGCACTACAGTTTACATGACTGGCATTCCTTTACTGAACATCAAAATCCATACCTTATATTTTCCTGCTTACCAGCAAATGTTTTATCCGTCCACAGTAAACACTGAGGAATTGGCTTCACATGGGGTTTTCTGTTGTGAGAGTGTGTGTGTGTGTGTG
Organism: Neoceratodus forsteri; assembly: GCA_016271365.2. Classification (NCBI taxonomy): domain Eukaryota; kingdom Metazoa; phylum Chordata; order Ceratodontiformes; family Ceratodontidae; genus Neoceratodus; species Neoceratodus forsteri. Next base: position 1,634,727,880 of record CM057456.1, on the reverse strand, counting down.
TGTGTGTGTGTGGTGGCAGCAATGGTAAACAATCATTCCACCTATTGATCGTGTGGAAAAACAGATGCTTTACAGTTGAGGATGGACTTTTTTTTACTAGTTACATAAAAAAGTTATGCATTTCTATCTCTGATTGCATGCATGTGCAAGAAATATAGTGCCACCATATGAGTTTTCGTAGGTGTGCCTCCCCCACTTCCAATGCCCTGCTGCCTTTTGCAGGCACGGTTGCACCACACCAATGAATGTTGGAGAGTCTATGACAGCCATTCAGATGCAGTGGTGTACTGTTGAAAGAGAAAAACTGCTGCAATCAGCGGTGATAACATGTAGGCAATTTGCATACTGCCATCGGCAGTATGCAAAGTGCCTAACTTCACACTGAAACAGCTGTCATAGACAGCCCACCCCCATAACAAGTAGCATGCTGGGGAGCCCACCCCAGCGTGATCATCGCTCCCCACATACCATGGCCGGCGGGGGTGCCCAATCCCCATCGGCTCCACTGCGCCTCTCAACAGACTTCCAGGTGCCATGCTGGAGCCCACCCAGCATGGCAACAGTCCGTAGGCCGACGGGGTGCCCAGCTCTCGTGGCTCCACTGCCCCCAAACAACCTTCCAGCTGCCACGCTGGAGACCACCCGCGTGGTAAAGTCCCGATGATGTCTTTAAAAAAAATATTATATGAAAAAGCGATCCCTCTCGACTGTCTTGGCCCCCTCCCCAACCCGCCCACCCTCTGAGTGCCTGACTTCCCCACACTCCCACCTCACCCCGTACCTACATCTGGAGGCCGGCGTGATGATGTTCGGTGGACCAGGAACACGTCTGCACTCTTCAAAGCTGACCACAAACTGAAGATATGCCGGTAAGCTGAATAATGGCATAAATAGGATTTTTTCAACTTTGGTGCATATCTTGGGCATTTTGGGGAATGTTTTCACCACATTTTCAACATGGGGTTCTTGGGACCCCACCTCATGAACTCAGTCACTGTCATTTTGTTATTTGGTCCTGAAAGGTGATTTCATGGTCACTGTGCAGAACCACCTTCGGGACCGATTACAAACAACAATGTCACAGTTCATGAGGTAGGCCCCAAAACCTATGTTGAAATTTAGTGAAAAATTCAAAAATGACTGTTTTACAAGCATGCATTGCACAGTTCCTACACACGCTTGTAACTTTGAGAATTTGTAATATTTTCACTCCATATCTTCAACATTGCCATTTTACCACACCTCCTTATGAACAGTATAGCTGTCATTTTTCACATCTCGCTCGAAATGTGTTTTTTCGCACATGTAGCACACATTGGCATGGTCGGTTTGCAAAATCAATGTTCGGGACACATTAAGAAAATCACAGTGACACTGTTCATGAGCAGAGGTGTTAAGACGGCTATGTTGAAAATTTGGTGACAAAAATCCATAACATACCTGTGTTACGTGTGTGCATTACGCAATTTCTACGCACTCTCATAAGTTCACGAATTTGTAATATTTTCAGTCCAGATTTTCAACATTGACATTTTTCTACACCTCCTTATGAACAGTACAGCTGTCATTTTTCACACCCTGGCTGAAATGTGTTTTCGCACTTCCAGCGCAGAATAGCACGGTTGCTGTGGGAAATTAGTGTTTGGGATAGATTAAGAAAATTACAGTGACACTGTTCATGAGCAAAGGTCCCAAAATGCCTGGGTTGAAAATCTGCTGTAAAAAATCCTCAAACTAATTTCATTACAGGTGTACATTGCACATTTTCTACGCACGCTCATGTCTTCACCATTTTTTTTTATATTTTCACTCCAGATTTTCAACAATGCCATTTTTTACACCTCCTCATGAACAGTACACCTGTCAATTTTCACATCCTGTTGAAATGTGTTCCAGACCTGTATGAATTATCAAATGGTAGTCGGCTGTGCAAAATCACCTTTCGCCCTACTTGAGTGATAGTGTCACTGTTCATGCGGTGAGATCATAAAAAGCCCATGTGGAAAACTTGGAGTAAAAATACCAGGAAACGCCCAGGGCGTTAGGATTTTCTACTATAATGCCCTACCCTGTAGGGACTGACAGGTGTCAGGAGTGTTACCTGGGACTGTCGACAGTAATGCTCATGCCATTGCACCCCCCCAACTGCCACCCTCCAGCCAGTGACAAGCATTGAGGTGTACCTTGGACCCTTTGCCCCCAGAGTTCACCCCATTCTCCTATACTGCGCCCATTTCAGCATATTTCCTTATGGAATGAGGTGAATGTAAAACCCAAACACCCAAAGGCACACCTTGACACTTGGCAGTGTCTGAAGGGTAGGGTGAGGTGAAATGTCATGACCCTCATGGGTGACAACCCAAAGGCACACCTCAATGCCTATCCATCTCTGCAGGGTGAGGGTGGAGTTGGCATCAGTTCAATACTTTAATGCCATTCCTATACTGCATCTGTCTAATTCCTGCACTTCCACTGCTAATGCCAGCAAGCAAACATTCAGCATTGACAAATGCTTGTTTAAATTAATTCTGTTATGTTACTTATTTTATAAGCACAAATAGAACTTACGTGGTGTAGGTTGTTATGTGATAATGATAAGCACACACCAGGTTTGAAGCCACTCAGTTTAAATAACTAATGCCTCACAGTGCACCTGGACATGCGGTTATCACATAACAACCCACGCCCTATCATGCCTCATTGCTGACACATTATTTTTACAGCTGATTTGACACAAATTATATCCCAAGTGACTGACTGGGAATGTTAGCAGCCTCCCTGTAATACAGTACAGTGTATTTTGGTATAGGAAAGGCAAGGTAATTTTGTTTGTTTGGCATGCTATTGCAAATGGTTAGGGCACCTTACAGACAATTACACAAGTCAAAGATAATAAATTAATAAATACGATCCTATCTGTAAACAAAGGCATTTATAAAAGGTTTCTGTTCACTAACTCAAGTAAATTGGATTTGAAGAGTTCCATAAAGGCCCCACCTTGGGGGTGTGATGAACATAAGAGGAAGGGACATCCATCCCACAGGCTCTGTCCCCAGACAGCTTCTTTCTTTTGGTTTTTTTGGGCCTACTGTTGGTGAGCCTGTGCCCCAAATCTATACCACCCCCCAGCCTCATCACCCAACTTTTCATTATCTTACCTGCTGTCCACTTTCTGCCCCATGGCTTACTCCCATGGCAGGGTGGGCAGGATCTCCAACTACCACAGTATAGGATTTGGTTGCTGGGGAAGCTTGCCACATTGCTAGTGTGGCACCTGTGAGGGGTTGGTCCATCATTCTGCCCCAGCCTACTGCTCTTTCCTCAGCTTTTGTCCCTTCCCTTGGGACGCATGTCTGGGGAGTGATGTAAACATACATTGCAAAATAATGTATTGGATATCCAGAATCTTGTATAGCTTGGATTTTTATTCTTCGGTGTGGTGTACATGTTTCTGATTTCTCTTATTCTATTTTCCCTCCTCCCTTTCTCCCCCTTTCTCCTTTCCTTTTCCTCCCCCTTCCTTCCCCCTTCCCCTCCCCTTCCCTCATTCCTCCTCCTACCTTCCTTTTCCCTCCCTCCATCCCTCCCTCCCTTCCCTTTTCCTTTTCTCCCCTCTTCCCTTCCCCTCCCTGGTTTCCTCTTCACACAACCAGCCCCTCTCCTCCCCTTTCCTCCCCTTCTTTTTATTAGATTTGGGTGTTCTTCTTTTTTATATTGGAGAATGTTTTGTGTGTGTATATATATATATATATATATATATATATATATATATATATATATATATATATATATATATATATATATATATACTTATATATTCTTCTAGTTTTGCATAGTTTGCACATGTGAATGGTTATTTATACTGTCACTTTAAGATGTACCTTTATTAATGAGGTGTGTGTTCACAGGTGTACGCCTTGAGAAAGCGTCAGTGTGATGCAAAAACATTCAGCATTTTCATTCAGGGGTGCTGCTGCTATTTTATGTCAGATTGTCAGTTTGTAACAAATTGATTTTTTAACTTGAACCAAGTTCAATGGTTCCTTCATCTACTTGTCATAGTCCCGCTTTACATTTTGATTCCCATATACGTTGTGGTGGCTCTGGGTGAGCATTCTTAGTAACCACCTTTTTTTGTTGTTAGTGATGCAAACATGTACTTAAGCTTGGTACACGCTATGCGCCAGCATCTCCCATCCAACTGAGCTGCTTTCAGGTGTATTGCACCTGTGGTTACCCAGCTGTCACTCATGCACTTGATCTGGCTGCCCTCCCTCCTTCCCTGGAGGAGGAGGAGAGTGTTCTCTAGGATGCTTGATCATCCCCCCCTGGCAGCTCTGATACTTCTGAACCCAGGTCACTGATATCATGAGCAGTAGCACTACTGCTGCATTGATGGACCAGTTGTCCCCAGACAGTTTCAACTTCCTGATCTAAAGATTGGCTGATTCACCTTACACACGCACCAAAAACAACTTCCTCCTCTCCCACTAGACATGGCTCTGATCATCAAGTGAGAATCTTCCCCATCCAATCCCCCTGACCACCAACCCATCTTCCCTGAGTATACCAAAAAATCAATTTTTTGTGTATCTGCGAAAAGAAAAAATCTCTCCTCTTATGCAGAGACATCTGCTCTCTTTAAGTATCACATGCCATGAATGAATGTGATGTGCTTATTTGCCTATAGTAAAACCTGATTTGCAAAGGCTCACATTCTGTTTAGCCTGCAATCTTACAGTTTATAGCACCCATTGCATGAGCATATGGAACTCAGAGCAACTTTGTCACTCTGATTAATGCTTTGTTTCCTTTTAGAAAGACAACAATAATAAAACTGTTTTTAAAGTTTTTGAATTCAACTATTTTAGAACCTACTATAGTTAAAATCTTTGTCTCCATGGCAACCCAGGTGCAATTGGACCCTATCATGAAAAATCATTAGAAGGATTATGAGCCAGTGAGGTACAGCTGTAACACTTTAAAGGTACCATTTTTATATCTCTAAATGCTCCTTCACCTCTGTAATAATGTAGTCAGTGGACATATTAAGATAATACAAAATCACACATGCCCACACAATGCAAAGCATCATGGGCTGCATATGCAAATCACCACAGAATGTTATGCTGGTCCAACTTTAAACAGAGGTTCTTTGTCTTTTGAATAGTTTTTTATTTTAATGGGTTCACCACAACATATCCAAGACACACTGTCTTAGGGTAGCTGGTCCATTCCACTGGGGTGTCAAACAGATGAGGCATACTGATGAGTCCTGGTAGGACGAAACACATGTCTATGTCATCTGTTAGCACCCTTTGCAAACTGTGTGAGATGCCTTTCGGCACCATACAATTCTGCTTAAAGTTGGACCAGCATAACATTCTGTGGTGATTTGCATATGCAGCCCATGATGCTTTGCATTGTGTGGGCATGTGTGATTTTGTATTTTCTTGAAACTTGGCTTCCCAGCCAAATACCCTTGCCTCAGTGTTTGCGCACAGAGGTTCTTTGTCTATTAAGATAATTATTGGTTTACTCCTAGCAGTATCAATTTTCAGTTTTTTAGGATAGGAATTGACCACACAAATGACAGAAGGTGAAATACTTTTGAGAGATTTGTAAGTAAGCTTATTTTATAGTAAAAACTGAACCACTGCAATAAGACAGATAACTAAAATCAAATTATTATGCTAAACATCTTAAAATTAGTACAGGTCAGTCACCTTTATCAGGGAAGGCCATACAAAATAGGTGAGCTTTTAGCCCTTTATTAAATAACTTTACTGTTGGGGCCTCCCTGATAGCAGCTGGCAGAGTGTTCCACAGGGTTGGCTCGGCAACACCAAAGGCACAGTCGCCAGATATTTTTAATCTGACCTTGGGAACATCAAGGAGGTCCAGAGTCGAGGAACAGAGGGAACGGACTAAGGAGGCAGGTGTTAGGAGATCAGCCAGATAGCCATGGCCCAGTCCATATAGGACCTTATAGGTGAGCAAGCCCATCTTGAAGAGGATCCTCCACCTGATAGCCAGCCAGTGCAGAGCCCACAGGACCGGGGTCATATGACTGGACCTTGTCAGGCCCGTCAGCAACAGAGCTGCTGTGTTCTGCACCAGCTGCAGTTGGTGGAGGGGCCCTCCAGTGACCTCAAAGTATAGAGTATTACAGTAATCAAGCCTCTAAGTCACAAAGGCAATCACCGGTGAGGACAGGCCTTCGGGTGAAACCAGGGGCTTAATCCTGTCAATATTCCTCAAGTGGTAAAAAACACTTTTGACCACAGATGACACCTGAGCTTCAAGCGTCAGTTTGCTGTCCAGAACAATGCCAAGATCCTGCACCCTAGGGAGGCCATCAATGGAGTGGATCCCGGAAACAATCCTTTATCCAGAGGTACTCCCATCACGCTCACGACCCAGCTTAATCACCAGTACCTCCATCTTGTCTGGGTTCAATTGCAACCAGCTGGAGGACATCCAGTCATTGATCTTGGCCAGGCAGTTGTTAATCACTTTCAGGGCATTGTATGTTCCAGGGGCAAAAGACAAATACAGCTGGGTATCATCTGAATAGCAGTGAAACCCCAAACTGTACTGTATAATGAACTCTCCCGGGACAGCATGTATACCGTGAATAACATTGGTGACAAGATCTAACCCTGAGGTACTCCACATGACAGGAGCCTCAGGGAGCAGGAGAAATTCCCCATCATCACCTGCTGCTCCCTCCCAGAGAGATAGGATGCAAACCAGCTGATGACAATACCAGCGAGTCCACAATATTCTTGAAGGTGATCAATAAGCATGATGTGATCCACAGTATCAAAAGCTGATGAGAGATCAATGAGAACAGGAATTGACCTACCTCCTCTATCTCTAGCCCTGAGGAGGTCATTATGCACACTGACTAATGCCATTTCAGTGCTATGCCTAGCCCTGAAACCCGACTGGAATGGCCCATAGATATCAAAGGACACAAGGTGCTTTTTGAGCTGTTGCGCCACTAATTTTTCGACAACCTTGCCCAGAAGTAGCAGGTTAGAGACTGGACAGTAATTCGCCAGGACATCAGGGTCAAAAAATGGCTTTTTCAAGAGGGGTCTCATCATAGCCTCTTTGAAGGCATCTGGAAAGATTCCCTCTGACATTGAACACCAGACAATCTCAGCTAACACCGGACCAACGGTCCCAACACAACTCATCAAATCAATCAGGGCTGGGTCCAGTTCGCAATAATTGTGCTTATGCTTCAAGATCACCTCAATGACCTTGGTCACCTCCGCTGGTTTAAACTCATCCCAGACTGGCAGAGTGCTTCTTTTCATTCTGGGCTGATCACTGTGAGACAAAGCTTGTCACACTGATGAAATCCCCGCCTGGAAGGTGGACACCCTGTCAGAGAAAAACAGAGCAAACTCCTCATACGAAGTGAATGAAAAAGCTTTTTTCGGCTGTAGGCAGACAGCATGCAACAGTCTGTCCACAGTCTGAAAGAGCTGAGATGGTCTGTTTTTCCCTGAGGCAATCTCCCTGGACAGGAACTCTGCCTTCTTATGGTTGTTTGCCCCTTGGTACTCATGGTAATCAGCACGCAAGGCCGGTTTGTCCCTCTCCAAGTGGGTCTTCCATCAACAACACTCCAACTTCTGACCCCTGATCTTCATCCCTTGGAGCTCCCCATCAAACCAAGGGGATCTCAAGTGAGAAGATCTGGGTCACATACAAACCAGTGCAGTGGCATCAAGTGCTTCGAGACCACCCTATTATAGGTGGCCACCGCCTCACCCATTCCAACCATACATGCAGTGTCTACTCTAGATAAGTCAGCTGCTGCCAGCAGTCCCTCTGGGGACAATCCTCTTAATGGGTGGTAGCCAACCATCTCAGCAGGGGAGGGCCATTCTGTAGGGGGGGGCAAACAAGAACTTCACCTTGCAATGATCAGACCAAATGACCTGATCAGTCTTGAGGTCCGCTACCTCAAGCCCCAGCGAGAACACCAGGTTGAGCATGTGGCCATGGTGATGGGTCACAGAAGTAACGACTTGTGTCAGGCCCAGTGATGGCATCAACTGGAGGAAGTCATAACCAAATTGTGAGTATTCATCATTGACCCAGGCATTGAAGTCTCCCAGAATTAAATATCTGGGGGACTTCAACACCTCACCAATGTCGAAGTCCACAACGTCCTTCAAGAAATCTCCCTCTGACCCCAGAGGGCAGTAAATGAGGAGAATCCTGCAACCCGCACCTGGACCCCCATGCACTGTCATGCAATCAAAAGACCTGGCCGATCCAATTGGGTGCATGGTGAAGCCCAAGTCAGATCTAAAACAGATGGCCACACCCCCACCCCTGCATTCCCTCCTTGGGCAATGCACTAAGGTGAACCAGAGGGGACAGCTGCCTCCAATATTAGCCTGGCGTCATAACCCAACCAGGTCTCTGTAATGCAAGCCAGGTTGACCAAGGTTGGGATCTCCTCCACATTATTTTTATTTTCTCCAAAAAGGAGAGGGGCAATCAGACGTTCCTCTCTATAGCATGCAGTAAACATAGTTTTTTGCAATTAATTTCCTTCCTTTTAAAAGATACTTAATAACAGATGGATACTACATTCTATTGACAATGACAACCCTTGTAAATACTTTTAATGGCAAAAAGCCACTACTGTCCAGTGGTATTCCATGATCTCAACCTACCCTGTGCCAAGCAGTCCTAAAGTATAGCAATACCCTTTGCCTCACATCACCCCTGTGCCAAGCAGTTCTCTTGTCCAGAGTAACTTCCTCATCCTCATCCAGCCCCAATCAGTCAGTCCTTGGCATCCAGTGACACCCCCTCCCTCAACCTACTACAACTCAAACAGTACCAGGCATCCAGCAGCAACCCATTCCTCACTTAGCTCCAATCCAATCCAATCAGTCTTTGGCATCTAGTGGCACCCTTGTCCTTCACCCAACCACAATCCAGTCAGTCACTGCCATCCAGAAGCACCTGCCCTACCTCACCCTGCCCCTGTGACAAGCAGTCCCTGGCATAGATTGTCACTCTCTCCCTCACCCAGCCCCAAACTGATCAGTCCCTGGTGTCCAATGCCCCCCCCCCCCGTTTACCTGCCCCAAGACAGTGGCTGCCACCAACCCTGTGCTCAGTTCTTTGGACAGCCATCTGATTCACAGAGTCATGACACTGACATAGATGAAAATATATCTTTTTCATCAGTGTAGCCTGTGATAATAGAATAGATGCATTTTTTTTTATTTATGTCAGGGTTGTGTCTCTGTGAATCAGATGGTGGCTGGCTGAAAAGGTAAGCAGAGGGTTAATGTCAGTCATCTGTAAGTGGGATTTGGTGGTAACTGTAGATGGACTCCTGGTGCCACCCACATTATGGCAAGTTGGGGGATTAGGGATATGGGGGAGTTAGGTATAAATGGAAGCCAGCATTGGGGATGGGCTCTCAGTGTTGGCGGGGAAGAAGATAGCTGACACTGGGGATAAATTCTTGTTATCAGACGAGCATTTAAAAAATGTAAATACACTTTCTGTGGCCAGTGAAGATGTATGGCCACAGTGTCAGGCTGGTGTGTGAAATCATCTGATGAGAAAAGGAAATGTGTTCTGGTACAGCACATATGTAACTTTCATAAAGTTGTTTCATTTATAAGTTTTTGAATTTTAAAAATTTCTGTTCCCAAAATGCTAAAAGCACCACCTGTGGCACAGTATCTAACAAACTTGGAAGTTTCAGGTTTTCAAATCTCAGCCATTTTTTTGTAGTTAATGGCAAGCAGAAATGTCTTAATTTTTCATATTAGCCATGTTTATGACCCCATCCAATCTGCAAAACTACTAAACCAATTTCTACGAAGTTTAGCATGGCCAGAGATTCTGGCACATAGGGTGTATATACCAGTTTACAGATCCATAAGCCAAAAGATGACTGAGTTACAAGTATCTAACTAAAGTGCTTACTCAACCCTAACTATAGTGACACAGATATGCACATCAATGTAAATGAAGCACAATAAAAATATTACAGTAAATAGTTTACAGCAAAATGCATATAATGTGCAATAAATGCATGAAGCTGATATAAAATGCCAGAGCTCCATGAAATTCAAGGGGCCCAATACTTAGTCTCAATGAATGGCAGGGCAAAATGGGGAGCAAACAGCCATAATTTTGCATTGCCACATGTGCTATACACATAATTTCATGGTTGAAGCAGAAGTCCTCCTTTGACAATGTCACAATACAAATGAATTGCCCAAATGTTAGTGGGTGCAAACTGAGTTTATTTGCAAATTGGAAGATGGGAGGAAGAGGGGAAACATGATAGAAACATATAAATACTTGCAAGGGCAAATAAGATAGACACCACAGACTTACACTATTTAAGATAACAGGTCAGACAAGCACTAATGGTCACTGCACAAACTACAGGGTCATTTCAGGAAGGGCATAAGGAAGTATTCCTTTACAGAATGAGTTGTGAATTGATGGAATAAGCTGCTCAGATAATACCAGCACAATCTCAGGGTTCAGAACTCAATGAGATAGCCACAGGATGGTAAATAAAAACAAAAAGAAGGTTGAAGGGAGCACTGGGAGCTTCAGAGTGATCCAATAAGCCTAGGTAGATTAAGCTGGGCAGAATGGATGGGCTCTTGTTTTAGCTATCTTCAGGAGCCCTAGTGTTCTGCGGCACTTTGTCCTTATTGCTGCGGCAGGGCTCCTAGATTTCTGCGGCAGCATTTTCTGATTTTGGTGGCATGATTTATTCTTTTCTGTGGCAGAATACAGTCCTATCATTTGCTAAAATATGATGTGATGCAATCAATGACATCACATGCTGAGCACAGAGGAGGGGCTTCAGGATAAATGAGACAGGGAAGGGAGCCAAGCTCTATGGAAAAACTGTATATCTAAATGAAAATTCACCAAGAACAGTGAATTCTGTTGCACTATATACATTCTGCAGCATGATGTAAATTCTGCAGAAAATTCCATGGCTGCAGAAATGCAGAATTCCTGGGGCCTTGGCTATCTTCAACCTTCTATGTATCTAAGTAGCTACATAATCCTAGAACCATAGAAATTGTTGAACTGTTAGTAGAAGAAGGCTACATTGTCTATCCAGCCTACTGTAGACAGTAACATGCTGGTAAGTGACTCCCACACAGCCTCAGCACAGCATAGTGTCAGTTGCATGGAACAATGCCAAGCTGTGTGTCCTTTGCATCTGGTGGGTATGCTAGAAGCATCCCCCCTTCCTTCTCCCACCTTACTTTTACAGACATGATGTATATTAATTTTGTATTGCTCACTGGCCACATCCCTGGTAGTCCAATGAACTTGCACCAGTTCCTTGTGTTCCCCCATCTTCCACACGTGCAGTAGATCCTAATTTTCTAGCCTGTTTTCCATCCAATAGTGGCCAACATGCCTTTTCCATCAACAAACCCTTCCCCAGCTGTCATATTCATTCCTGATTGCAGTTTAACTCCCTTACACCTGCCTGTAACTGTTTTAAGAGGTGGAGGTAGTCGGGGATGTTGAAAACTGCAGCAACGTGGATAGCAGTGCTACCACTCTCTGTGGATGATACTGTGAGTCATTTACACAATGTCTTACTGTTTTTTGATTGTGCAGGAAAGGATTGCAATCCCTTTTGAGCATAGCTCGATTGATGGGTAATCCACATGGTGGCATTAAGTGGTCAAAGTGACCATTTTCTGCCATTAACATTTGAGACTGGTGCCACAGATGTTTAAGGCTGTGCAGACAAACTTTATGATTCTTACCGGGGTTTTTTTTCTGGTGAATATCATAAAACGTTGGCTCTGAATGTCATCAAAGCTGCTCGATGGAATTCTAGTATTTTATCATTTCCTGTCATTTGTTTTACATGTCTTCTACTATTTAATCATCCTGCTAAGTATGTGCCAGCCCAGTGGTGCTAGCTTCTAGTCTGCTGCATTAACATGGGGAGAAACCCAGGATAAAATTTTGATTCCAGTCTCCCATGCCCCAGGCAGTGGGTACCGTGGAGGCTCTGTGCACAAGCCTAGTGGATGGAGGGTTAACGATGCTCACTCTGGAGTACCTCCTGTGGACTGTGACTAAGCCTTTATGCCTTAGGCTAATAATGACCACTACCCCCCACATATCAAGATCCCAATCCTACTGTACCTGTGCACATTCACCCCTGACATTGGTCAAGAGAACACATTTTCTAGGGCCATACCCACCTGGCGCCATCCCCTACAACAGGGGGCTAGCTCTGTGTTTTTTTCTGGCACTCAGGGATCTGGGATGGTAGGCTATGGGAAGACAGAGAGCCAACACAATGGGGACAGCAGTGGCCTGAACAAGCTAACAGAACCAGCTGGTGACCAGGAGGGAAGAGCAGAAATATGTGAACAAAAAGCTTATTAACTTATGCTCTGATTCTAAATGTTGCCCACTATTGTAAATCATGCCCCAGTGATAATGTTTGCTTGCTTTTAGAGTACGAAACAATTGCTGATAACAGCTGTTGCTTCTGTACTTTTTTCAATAACTATCTTGCATAAAAAGAACAATTTGATGATATGGAATTGCTGATGCAGAATAAGTCATGGCTTAGTATTCAAAACACAAGCTGTAAGAAGAACAAAATAATTGAACCTACTGCACCATCTTCAAATCCTGATCACTATACTGCATTTTGTTTTGCTAAAACTAAAAGAAAATACTGAATAAAACAAATGTAATATGAAACCTGACCCAGCAGTTGCACATCACTGATACAGAAATCTTGCCTATGGCTTGAATAATGTTAGTAAGCTTAACTACTGAACGCTTCATTGGAAAGTGCAGAAATTCCTTGAGGTACTTTGGTGGATCAATTTGTACAAAGACCACTAGCAAAAATGGCCAGATGTACTCATTGTCAGTCAGGTTGTCAGCCTATTTCATCCATGAAATACTCCTGTGGATTGAAGGAAGAAGACAGAGCCAAGATAATCTAAGAGTACTAACAGATGGAATAAAACTTTGGATGGAGAAGTAAAAACAATACATTTGAAAATAACATGAAATGGTTCCCAGATAGGCTACTTCTTGAGTTTAGTAATGCTTATTGCAACACATATACGTAATGTCTTTATTTCTGTTACTCTGTCACCCATGCTTTGGCATGGATTTTGTTTTCTTTACCACAGAAACAGGTTCTATATTATTCGTGAAAGTTCAGTAACCACTGTAGCGAAGTGACAGTTTTGGCCTATTTTTATTCTAAAAAATATTAACTGTGAAATTCAATACTTTTGACAGTGAGATATATTGCTTTACATTTTTTCTCATGTTTCACTACTGTGCCATAAGACAGTTACTCTAGTTTTCATGGCAGAATTTCAAAAGAAGATTCAGGAAGTCTGTCCAACCACATCAGGCTACAATTCATATGCATGGAACTTTGGCAGCGGTGTTGCCTTTTTTTAATGTTCAACTGCATTTTTCCCTGTGCTTTTAAATACCTTTGTGAAATGATACCATCACTGGCAAAATAAAATCTGGGAAGGAGCAAGGTTTGCGGTACAATAACGACTCTGATGTAAGCCTGGACTTTTAAAGCTCCAATATTTTGTTGGGAGTCAGTTGAATGGTGGCTCAACAGAAGGAGAAACTTTAGATATCTAAGACTTGTACTGTGAATTTAACCTTTGACATTTCCCAGCTTAATCAGGAAATGCGCTGTTGCTCTTATTCCTGAACTCTGGACCTGTAGTTAAAGTGTAACCTCACTAATAGGATGTCTGTTTGTATGAATGCTAATCAGGCAAACAAAAACAAACCCAGCAGAGTGATGCATTCCCTGTAAGGGAATTCCATGCTTCACAGTAAAGTTGCTCGGACAGTGCTTGCTCCGAGTTGAATATCTTGGTTATTATTGGGCAGTTAACCATATTACATTTGCTAAAGATAACATTTTCAGTTTAATTTTTTTTCCATATCCAGAATTAATTATCTGTTTACAGGGTTCGTTATCTATCATAGGACTCTTAGTTTCCTTGGATAATTAAAATTAGATTTTTTTTCTGATCAGAGAGTCTAATGAGGTATCCTGTTCATTATCCTGAAGAATTGTTCAGATTAGCAAGGACAATATGGTCAACATTATCTATTATCTTGATCTTATATGAGTAGGGAAATTACTACTCCCTGTTTAGTCCGCAACTGTGGAATGTCAGACTACTGCAACTGGTTAAAACAGATCCAGAAACAAATGGTTTGATACCTTTTATTGGACCAACATACAGTACACTGGTTAAAAAAAGCATTTATCAATGCTGAATGTTCGCTGCTTGCATTATTGTTATACTAGGTCTTGCTTGTACCCATTTTTTACTATATATTTACCCAGGATAGACGAGATGAGATGCAATACCTCATTTTCAGTGGTGTCCTGCTTTTACACAGTTTTAGATTGTATTTATCTAGGATAAGCCCATTGAGAGGCAATATCTAATTTTCAGTGTGCTCTCACATTTTGACCCCAAATTTCCAGCACAGTCTTTTTATGACTTAACGTTATGATCAAGACAGGTGGAATTTTTTAAATCCCTTCCAAAAGGTGATTTCACAGTGTGACTGTGAAAACAAGTTTCAGAAGAGATTTTAAAAATGACACCTATCATGTTCAGGAGCTGGGGTAGCACAAGAGATATGTTGAAGATTAGGGATCAAAATCTGCAAAAATAAAGTTACGAGTAAACATTGGAACAATTCATTTTTTGTTGATAGCTTAGTTGTTTTTCTACATTTTAACCCCGTTTTCAACTAGTTTTTTTTTTATGACCACTCCTTCTGAACATAACAGGTGTTATTTATAAAACAGTGGCAAAAATGTCATTTCATGATACAAGTGAGAAACTACATCTTGGCCAGGATCTGAAAAATGGCAGCTGTCATTTTCATGAAGTTGTGTGAAAAAATGACCATGTTACAAATTTTAAGTCAAAATACTAAAAATTACCATAGTTACAAGGATGCATTGAAAAATGTCAATGTACCCTCATAACTTTGTTGTTTATTTCAAGCTTTTTGCCCCAAATTCACACCATACCCTTCTTATGAGCCCACCTCTTGAACCAAGGCAGAAAAAATGGTCAAATCCTGCCTGAAAGGTGATTTTGGCAGCAACTGTGAAATCACCTTTCAGATTGATTTGCATAATTTCACCACTCTTGTTCATGAGGTGTGTCCCAGAAAGGCCATTTGAAAATGTTGTGAAAAAATATCTAAAAATGACTAAGTTATGAGAACAAGTTCAAAACCCATTGAAATATATTGACCCACATACCTAATTTCCTCAGTTCCCAGTCTGGAAGAGTGAAGACGTGCCTCTGGTCCAGAGACGATTATGGCGCTGGACCCCCAACAAGTAAGTAAGTTGCATGGGGGTGTGTGTGGGGTAGTGGGCACTGAGTGGGAGGGTTGGGTGGGGGAGGGTAATGTGGCAGTAGGCCAGTGGCAGCAACAGACATCATTGGATGGTTTTCTTTCTTGCAGGAATAAAACAAAAAAGACTATGAAGGATGTTTTTCTTTATTTCAGATACCCACACTGGGATTGGGCACCCCGGTGTCGATGTTATGTTAGGTGGCACCGGGGTGAACTCCCTGGTGTTGCAGAGTGAAAACGAGTGGGTGGGGTGGTACTAGCCAGCACTGGGGATTGGGCATCCTGGTGTTGGAAAATTAAGAAGGAAGGGGTGGGAGGGATTAAGGAATTGATTTCTTTATTTCAGGTACCAGCACTGGGAACTGGGCATCCAGAGTCTGTGTTACGTTTGGCAGCACCGGAAGTGGGCTCCCCGGTGTCACACAGTGAAAACGGGCAGGGTAGGGGTACTAGCTGGCACCAGGGATTGGGCACCTTGGTGTCAGAAAATTAAGAAGGAAGGGGTAGGAAAGATTGAGGGGTGGTTTTCTTTATTTCCAGTACTGACTCTGGGGATTGGCACCTCAGTGTTAGTGTTATGTTTGGTGCCTCTGGGGGTGGGCTCCCCAGTATCACACAGTGAAAATGGGCAGGGTGGGATGTACTAGCCAGCACTGAGGATTGGGCACCCCAATGTCAGAAAGTTAAGAAGGAAGGGGTTGGAGGGATTGTTTTTACATGGGGAGGGGGTCGCAGCAGGCTTATCATGACACTGATCAGCTCTGCTTGCTGGGTGGTGTTATGCACATCAAAGGAAAGAGTCACCCTATGATTTAGGTGGATCTTTTCTTTGAACTACATGAAGTTTCTGCCCAGCAAGACCAGAAGAGTGTCATGATTATTCTGGCTGATGATTGATCTGATGCTGTCAAGCTGCTTGCAGACTGCCCTGCCCTGGACTGGCAGTGGCACACCTCTCAAAATCCACTATCATACCAATATATTCACTTTACGCAAGCACAAGGGAGAATGTAAAAAGTGCTAGCAATCAGGACACAGCACACTAATGCATCAGTGCCTTTCACTAAAAAAACACACTTGACTGCCATTACAAAACATGCCTACCACCTTCATTCTTACTAAAAAAGTAATCTAGGCCCCAAAAATCAAACTCCCTCAAAATATAAAATAACTAACAAAATGCTCCCCCCTTTATACTGTATTCTTCTTCTTACGCACATACAGTACACAAATTAAAACATGAAGTACTACTCTTATTTTCACTTTATTGAGCTTCTTTACTAACCATTAAGTCCCCTTCCAGTCCTTACCTGCCTACCTGGGAAATCTTTGCTGCTTACCCCGCCCAAATAAAATGGAACGCGTGTCTTTACAGAGACCTTCTGTTGTGTGTGTCTCTGTGGGAAGAGGTAAAAATTCTGCCAGTAGAAATGTGCAGAAGTTTGAATTCCTGCATGCTATGATAAACAAGCATTCCATCTACTGAATGTACAGAAAGACAGATGATAGAGATGTGGTGATGGACTACTTTTACTGGTCAGTTTTATCATAAGAAGATGCCTGTTTTAAAATAAAAAAGTTGCCGTTTTTTGAAGATTTTTCTCTGATCCACATTTTATAAGAACAATAAGACACATCAGGGTGTAGGTAAAGTGATACCCGCACTTTCAGGTGCCTCACAATGAACATGGGCATGCATTTATTGCACAACTACCCACACAACGTCGTGTCTTATTGCTTACATGTCTACTGAATAGGACAGATAATCATAATTATTGATTCTGAAATAGGAATCACCGTTACCCAAGTCCTTAGATATGCAATGTCAGAGACAGGAAGTATGTCCAGGAACCCTAGGTCCAACCATATCAGCTTGTAGCTCAGTAGTTAGAGCACAAGGACAGTATTCTGGGAGCCTGATTTCAATTCCTTATGCTGTGTTGGAATCATACTTTATCAGCTTTGGGAGCTGGGGGGCCCATAAGGGTGTTATCTTTAAATTGAGCCCCCCTGTCATTTGTAAGTCAAAGGCAGTGATGCATAAACTATGGGGATCACTTCAGAGCTAGGGAGGCTGAGCCCTGGCAAGCCCCCCCCTGTAATTCCATCACTGCCAGTAGGTGACATGAATTTCTTTCTCACTACAATTTGTGATTTACAGTAAATTGTTTAGCAGTGAGTGATACTGCACCAAACAAAATCTTACTGTCATCTTCATTATTCCTAATTGCAGGATATGCAATACCAGAAAAATGAAGTGTGTCTGGGGACCCCAGGCCAACCATGTGAGCCTGTAGCTCAGTGGTTAGAGCAGTGGGATAGTATTCCAGGGCCTGGGTTCAATTCCCAGTAGGTCACATTGTTTCTTTCTCACTATAATTTATTACCTGGGTCCCATAATCCATATTTCTCACTCTGGCTGACAAATCCTGAAACCTGGAAGGGGGGGGGGGTATCCACAAACTTTAAAGGATTATTTTAGCAACTCTACTTCAGAAGACTAGGCAATTACATTGAGCATTTCATTTCATCAGTTTATTTCAGTTCATTATGTTTGCTTGCACACATGTGCAAAGAAACATAGTGCCATCATCTGAGTTTTCGGAGGTGTGGCATCCATCTTCCAATTCAGTCACTGTGTTTGCAGGCATGGCCCCAGTTCTTCAATGAATGCCGCAGCTGTCTATGATAGCAGTTGAAAATGCAGTGCCATACAGTTGAAAGGGAGAGCTCCGCTTCAGTGAGCAGAGCTCCCCCCCTCCACACACACACATGCATGTACATTGCGTGCTCATGCGCTCCCCACACGCACACACTGTATGTCCGACGGGGGTGCCCAATCCCCCATTGGCTCCAGCCCCCCCAAACAGCCTTCCAGCTGCCACGCTGGGAGCCCACCCCTGCATGGCAAATATGCTGCATCGTCAGCCTTCCAGCTGCCATACTGGGAGCCCACCCCAGTGTGGCAATAGATCATATGGCTGACGGGGGTGCCCAATCCCCCATCGGCCCCATGGCCCCCAAACAGCCTTCCAGCTGCCATGCTGGGAGTCCATCTCAGCATGGCAAACATTCCACATTGTCAGTCTTCCAGCTGCGACCTGGGAGCCCACCCCAGCGTGGCAAATGCCCCACGTCATCCAAGAAAAAAACAAACAACCTGTAAACAAAAGAAGTTCCCTCGGCAGTCTCTGCGGTCTTCCTGCCCACCCGTGCCCACTCTCTGTGCACTCTGCCTCCCCACATCCCCACCTCACCCCATACTTACCTCCGGAGCTTGGCGCGATGATCTTCGGTGGACCGGGAACATGTCTGCACTCTTCAAAGCTGACTGCGAACTGAGGAAATGCCAGTAAACTGTATAATTTTAATGCATATCTTGGGCATTTTTTTGAATTTTGGCACCAAATTTTCAACATGGGGTTTTTGGGACCCCTCCTCATGAATTCTTGAACTGCCATGGCATTAATCAGGCCCAAAGAGTGATTTCGCAGTCACTGTGCAAAATCATGTTTCAGGACTGATTAATGAAATGACAGTGCCAGTGTTCATAAGGTGGGCTCTCAAAAAGCCTATGTTGCAATTCAGTGAAAAAATCCCAAAATCACTGTTTCTGTTGGCATTGCTGCCAGTTCCCTACTGCGCTTGTAAGTTCACGCGATTTTAATATTTGCACTCTGGATTTTCAGAACTGCCATTTTTACCACACCTCCTTATGAGCAGTATAGCTGTCATTTTCTCCATCTCGCCCAAAATGTGTTTCCGCAACATGTAGCACACAATGGCGCAGTCGGAGTGCAAAATCAATGTATGGGACACATTAAGAAAATCACAGTGACACAGTTCATGAGCAGAGATCTTAAAATGGGTATGTGAAAATTTAGTGGAAAAAATTTCTAAAAATGATTGTTGTACGAGCCTGCATTGTGCAGTTCTTTCACACGCTTGTAAGTTCACGAATTTTTAATATTTGCACTCCAGATTTTCAATATTGCTATTTTACCACACCTCCTTATAAGCAGTACAGCTGTCATTTTTCATATGTCGCCCAAAATGTGTTTCCCTGCTTGTAGCGCACAATGGCGCAGTAGGTGTGCGCAATCAATGTTTGGGACAGATTAAGAAAATCACAGTGACACTGTTCATGAGCAGAGGTCTTAAAATGGTTATGTTGAAAATGTGGTTACAAAAGGTCATAAAATGACTGTTACGAGTGAGCATTGCACAGTTTCCATGCACCCTCGTAAGTTCATGAATTTGTAATATTTTCAGTCCAGATTTTCACCAGTAGCATTTTTCCACACTTTCTTATGAACAGTACAGCTGTCATTTTTCACAGCATGGTCAAAATGTGTTTTCACACTTTCAGTGCAGAAATGCATGGTCACTGTGGGAAATCATTGTTCGGGACAGATAAAGAAAATCACAGTGACACTGTTCATGATTAGAAGTCCCAAAATGCCTGTGTTGACAATCTGCTGTAAAAATAATCCCCAAACTAATTACATTACGGGTGTGCATTGCAGTTTCTACGCACGCTTGTGACTTCACCAGGTTTTTTAATATTTTCACTGCAGATTTTCAACATTGCCATTTTTTACACCTCCCCATGAACAGTACCGGTGTCATTTTTTTTTACATCCTGTTTGGAATGTGTTTTTGCACCTGTGGTGCTAAATGCCATAGTCGCTGTGCAAAAGCAACTTTCGGCTAACAAACTGATATTGCCACTGTTCATAAGATGGGGGTCACAAAAAAACCATGCTGAAAATTTGGAGTGAAAATACCAATGAATGCCTGAGGCATTAGGGTTTCCGACCATAACGCCCCACGCCGTAGAGAATAAGAGGCATCAGGGGTGTGACTTGGGATTCCCACCTGTAAAGCTCATACCATTCCACACCCTGCAGCCAGTGAGAGGCATTGAGGTGTGCCTTGGACTCTTCCACCCAAAAGTTCACCCCTTTCTCTTATACTGCACCCATCTCACCATATTTCCTGATGGAATGGGGTGTGCATAAGGGCCAAGGACCCCAAGGCACACCATGACACTTGTTGGTGCCTGCAGGGTAGGATGTGGTGAAATTGCATGGCCATTATGCCTGATGACCCAAAGGCACAGCCCAATGCCTGTCAGTCTCTGAAGGGTGGTGGTAGGGTTGGCTTCAGTTCAATACTTCACTGCCATTCTTATTATGCAGCTCTGTAATTCCTACACTACCAATGCCAATGCCAGCAAGCAAACATTCGGCATTGACAAATGCTTGTTTATTATTAGTGTCAGTGGCTCAGTAGGTTGCACACTTGTTTCTGAGGCCAGAATATTGGAGGGCTGTGGGTTCTAGTCATACTCTAGGAACTTGGGGTAAAATCCCAATACTGGCACTGAAGTGCTGCATGAGGGGGATGCTGCTGTCCTGAGGTGCTGCATTTCTGATGAGACATTAAAGTAAGGTCCCTTCTGCCTATTCTTGTGGGTGTTCAGGTGAATGTTAAAGACCCCATGGTACTGCATTTAAAGAAGGATCTCAAACTACTGGAGGGGGTCCAGCACAGGGCAACAAAGATGATCCTTGGACTGGGGGACAAACCACATGAGAAATGACTGGGGAGCTCAACATGTATTCCCTAGAGGATATAAGGAGGGGGCTTGTTGAGACTTTCAAATACTTAAAGGGCATGAATAGGGTAAGTACTGAGGGCATGTATAGATTAAAGGGGGGAGGGACACAAGGGGGACACAGTCTAAAACTGGAGGGTGGGGGATTCAGGAGGGAAATGAAGAGGCAGTACTTCACAGAAAGGTTGGTAGCGAGGTGAAACACACTTCCAGAAGAGGTGGTGTCATTGAAATCTGTGGGCAGTTTTAAGAGGTGTGGGACAGGGTCAAAGGTATGGTCAAAACTGGGGGGAAGCTGGGGAAGGGGGAGTTGGCAGAAGGGGGCAATAAATCAGATGGAAGGGCAAGGGGTGGGGGAGCAGCTGCAGCAGATTAGACTGTGAGCTACGTACTCGATAGACCATATGATCTGTATCTGCTGGCATTTTCGTATGTTCGTATGTACTTCTCGAAAAGAGTAGGGGAATTTTTGTTTAACAAAAAATAAAATCAGAGAACAAACGAACAAAAAACAACCATCAGATCAAGGGAAATTCCTGGGTGTCCTGGCCAAGTTTCCCCCATTCACTAAAAATACCACCAACAGCTTAATATGGTTTAATATCTGTTTGCTTACATCTGTATCCCCCCAAATGAGGCTTAAAATGGGCATAATTGTCTAGTCCTCCAGTCCTAGTCAACAAGAAATAAATTAATAAATACATTAAGGATGAAAAACATTGATCCAAGGCTGGTTTACAATGGTGTCCTTCAGCATTTACAAAATTACATTTGCTACTGACAAAATACAATAAGGAATATCAGACTGATACAAATAACAAAGTTATGTTCAGTCAGCCTATGCTTAAAAGAGTACTGTGGGTTACTGTGGGTTTTGGAAAACACTGTCGTAAACAGAGGAGGGTTTTAGGCAAAAGTGAACCAAGTGGCCGCATGGGGCGGCAGCTCACATGGGGTGCACTAAAGTAGAAAGGATAAATAGAGAACAGCTTGAAATGTAAAAATTGTCAAAATAAAAATGAAAATTGTTGTTGTCACTCATATAGCTGTAAAATTGTTACCACTGTGTATGTGGGTTGGGGCAGAAGGGAGGAGAAGGGGAGGCTGGAGTAGTGAAGGGGGCACCACAAGTAATTCTGCTCCGGCACCATTTGATCTAAAACCGGTCCTGGTCACAAACCACATTCTCTAGTTCCAAATCTTCATTATTCTGACAGAATACCTCTATTATAAAAATAAAGATCTGAAACTAAAGAATGTGGTTTGTGACAATGTTTGCCAAAATACGCAGTAACCTGCAGTACTCTTTTAAACATACATTCAGAAACCTTCAGCGGGACTGCATTAGGAACGTTTTATCCAGCCACTGCTAAAACTCGGTCATGGTAATATGTTCAGTCAGTATCTTCTATAGAAGCAGTTTATCCCCATTTAGAGATTAAAGAGCTACTGGAATGAAAACAGGAAGACAGGAAAACAATGCAACTTTTAGGAAGTAGTCAGTTCTGATTTTATTTCTGAAGTATATGTCTTTTTCCCTTTTCTCATTAGAGAGGCTTCTATGTGATATTATTATGCTGGATGTGTGGGACAGCTCTCAGCCTGGCAGCTGACATATCTATCTCTATCACCCCCACAACTACGTCATCAACATTTTGATCTCACTGACAGTGACATCACAGGTGACTAACTTGGCAGCCACTGAGTGGCTGTTCCTAAGCAGCAGTGATGTCACAGTCACTGAGGTCAAAATGATGATGATGTAGTGTGTGTGTGTGTGTGTGTGTGTGTGTGTGGGGGGACTAGAGATACAGTAGATATGTCAGGTGTCAGGCTGAGAGCTGTTCCACATATCCAGCATGATATTATCACATGGAAGACTCTCTAATGAGCAAAGGGAAAAAATAAAAATACTTCAGAAATAAACAGTTGAAACTGACAAATGACTACTTAAAATTCATATTGTTTTCCTGTCTGCCAGGCCAGGCAGTGCTGTTCCACACATTGCAGCTACTAACATCAGGTAAACAATCTTCTAATTAACCAAAAGGAAAAGAAAAACGTAGCTCAGATATAAAAGGTGATGGTTCACTGCTTTTGAAAACTAATATTAAATTTAGGCAGTACACTAGTTCTTTAAATTCTGTATGCCTCACAAATCCTATGAGTGGATGTTTGACAATTGATCCCTAACATTACTTTAAAAAAGCGCATCTCTAGACTGGATTTCTCAGTGAATTGGTAGCAGGTTAAGGAGCCTTTCACCTCTATTGCACTGGTTCTGATGTGGCCCAGGCTGTTAATGGCTGAAAGCTGCTTTTTGTTTCATTTGTTTGTTACCTAGGACAGCCCAGCTGAGGTGCAGCATCTCTTTTTTTAGTGGGGTTTTGCTTTTAGACATTCTTGTGGCTGGGCAGACTGAAGCACTGGGAAGTTAAGTGACTTGCTCTAAGTCCCACAGTGAGTATTTTTCTCCATTAGGGTTTGGGCCTGTGCTCTCCTGTATCCCAAGCCAGTGCCCTAAATACTAGAACACACTGTCTCCTTTTTAATGATCTGATGGCTGTTAGTGGCCTATGTGAAATTAGTCATGATACTCTCAGTCCAGTTGCTAGTGGACAGGTGTTCACATCACAAAACCTCCAACACAGCTAGCACTAGTGGGACTCCAGACTTGTTGGTTGTCTCACATGAGAGGCCTTGGGTTGACTGGGCATGGGGTCCATCTAACCTATCCCCCTACCTTTCTGGTGATCCCTATAAGACAGAGTTGAGACAAATTGGTGGAGCGGTGTCACAAAACATGCATTGTGATTCCATGCGCTGTGCCTGTCATGTAGAACAAATAGTGCTTTAGTCTCCAGTGCTGTCAATCTGGCACCATAAACACTGACTAAAACACAATTATTGCAAATTTTATTTATTTATTGAAAAGTTTCACCAGAAGGGCACACTGAACAACAAATTGCTCATCTCACAGTGCTCTCTGGGGGAAAGGGGAAGTGGAGATGCGTATACAGAGAACATTACCGTAAGAATAAAGTACAATTCGTAGAAATACAGGGTACAAACAATATGTACAGTGGATGATACATACATACAGTGAAACCCGCCAGGATGAAGCTCAATGTCACAGGTTTCCTGCATGACAAAAGGGATTAATTCCCATTGAAACTGCATTGTTTGCTGCAGTAACTCTACTGCAGAATTCTGCAGAGTTGGGCTTCATCCTGGTGGGCTTCACTGTACATGGGTTTAAGTAGAAACTAAACATAAGATGCAGTCAGATTAAGTGCCAATTTGGCTAACAAGTACAGTAAGCTGCTGTAACATGTGGCACTAAGCAGCCAGTAGTCAAGGCGGAGAGCAGAAAAGGGTTGAAACTGCGTGCACCAGGCGCATGAGCAATTTGGGAAGAAGTAATTTGAGAGGGCAGTTGAGATAGAATGGGGGGATTATGAATGTCTAATCTGAGGAGGCAACAAGTTCCAGAGTTTTGGAAAATAGTGGAAAAGGTGGACTGGCCAGCAGACGTGAGTCTGCAGGGGGTAGCCAGGGCCCTGATATCAGTGAATCTAAGTGAGTGCATAGAGGTTAGGGGATAGATAGAGCTGAAGAGAGGTAAGAGGGGAAAGAGTTGAACCAGAATTTAGAGCTGAACTTAGCAATGTGGGAGAGGCAACGGTCAGTAAGAGAAGGGAAGGCAAGGGAGTGGTAAAGATAGCAGTGGTGAGTGCGAGGTGAAGAGTCAAGAGCGAGGCAACAGAAGCAGCTGAAGAGTGAGTCCAATCTGGTTAAATTGGACTTTGGGGCAGCACTATAAACTACATCACAGTAATCGAAGAAAGGGAGAATCATTTTCTGGACTAGTTCACGCCTAACTGGTAGAAGTAGACAGTTCCGACTCCTGAAAAGTTCCTGAAAAACGCGCCAAGCTTGGGGCACAGTTTTTTCAGAATAGCGTCCACATGACCAGAAAAGTTGAGGTTCTGGTCAAGCCAGACCTCCAGGTATCTGAAAGAGGAGGGGTCCTCCAAGGAAGTCCCATCTAGGGTGTGGAAGGATAGTAGGGCAGTAAGCCTAGAGAGTCTCTGCCTCAGGCCAAAGGTCATGGAGATAGTCTTTTTGGCATTTAGGGAAAGCTGATGTGCTCTAAGTCAGTATTGGAGTTTGTTGAAGTCCAGTCGGAGTCTTCATCAAAAAGGGTATAGCCAGAGGTTAACAGGACTGTATCGTCTGCGGACATGTGAATTGTTGTTGTATAAACTGACAGGAGGTCATTTAGGAATATTGAGAAGAGTATAGGGCCAAGCACTGATCTTTGTGGGACACCGGTGTTGATAGTCGAGGGGTCGAGGGTGAAATGAGTCAGTGATTCTGACTGATTGTGACCTACCCGCAAGGTACTGTAGGCACTGAACCATTTGGTAGCAGTGTCAGACCAGCTAAGGAGAGGTTATTTAGGAGAAGGGGATGAGAGACTATGTCGAAGGCCTTTGCAAGGTCAGCAAAAATGGCTGATGTGAACAGGCCACTATCTATCCCTGAGAGGATGGAGTCAGTAAGCCTTAGTAGGGAGGTAGTGGTAGAGTGATGTTTCCTGAAACCAGATTGGTAAGGAGTAAAAAAGTTGGTGATCGAGAGATAGGAGGAGAGTTGCGAAAGGACCAGGTGATTCTGTAGTTTTACCAGAATAGGGAGCAGAGAAATTGGATGGTAATTACCAGGAGTGGATGGATCACATCCCCTAGGAAGTGGTAGGACTGCAGCATGGTTCCAGAGTTTGGGTACTGTGGCTGTAGCAAAGGAAAGGTTTAGGATGTCAGCCAGTGGGGTGGCTATAGCAGGGATGGAAGAGATAAAGGAGTTTAGGGTCCAGGCCATCAAGAGAGCCACCATTTGTAGGGTTTAGAGCAAGAAGGGCAGTCAGAGCATCAGCAGGGGAGATTTTTGAGAAAGAGAAACTCTTGCTTAGTAAGGCTTCATTTTGAGGTGTAGTGTTGTTTGTTTGGGAGGGGGAGAGTGGAGGGAGTGATGCAAGGAGTGAGGATGTGCAAGAAGTGAAATATGAGTTGAATTCAGTGGCAACTGAAAGGTGGTCTGAGAGCAAAGCATTATTAACCTTAAGGGGGGGCAGTTTAACCATAAGGGGAGAATAGTGCATGAACTACTTTCCAGAATTTGGAAGGGTGGTCTACTGTATGTTAGATTGAAAGTTGTTTCTAAAATATTCAGACTTTGCCAGTCTAGTAGCTTTTGTACATTGGTTACATAGGGTACGGTATAAGATGTGGTCAGTTGGGCTTTTCGATGCTTTGTGTTTTATTCGGGCTTGGTCTGGAGTCCAGTGGCATGCTAGTAGCTCCAGGGTAATCCAAGGGAGATGGTTGCTGCGAACCCTAGCACGCCTAGTATCTATCTGTCTTTTTGTCACTCTATTACAGCGAGGAGAAATTTAAATTCTGACAGCAAAATTGCTTTCCAAACACTAGTGTATGTTTTCATTATCATCAGGCATATAACATGCCCATTTAGCAAACTTAGGCCCATAGAAACCATCTTACCTGTATAACAGCTGATCCATGATCACATTTCAATCAAATACTGTGCAAAGGCAGCATCACTGCAAACTCAATTATACAAAACTTCCAATCCTACAATAGTTCTGAAGGTTGTATAAAATGGGTGGAATATTCAAAGGGGTTGCGATATTCAAAAGGGGAAGTTGCGCCGCACAGATCCCAATGCACCGGGGTGCACCAGTAATGCATGTGGCACAAGTGCGGGGGGGTGTGCTCATGCATATTCAGCACATCCCGATATTCAGCCTGGGACATGCGGTGCATATGCTGGTGCAACCCCTACTTGCACCGCACACTGGTGCTCAAAGTTGTGCCTAAAAGAAATAGGAGCAAGAGCTGGCCACCCACAGGTGAGATGCCGTATTGCAGGGCACAACACGGCAGCCACCAGCTGTGGGTGGTCACCCGAGCTCCGGAGCAAGGGTCTGTCAGCGTCGCGTCCCCCCAAGCCTGACCATGGGCATTATGATGGAATTGATATCCCTGATGGTCCAGTGGACTGCTTCCAGCCCGATCGCGGGCATAAGTATAAATAACTACACGTACCATATCCCTGGTGGTCCAGTGGACCTCTTCCAGCCCAATCGAGGGCATAAGTATAAATAAACATTTTAGAATATTTCTGGTGGTCCAGCAGTACCCCCAACCCACCCACTGAGCCCTGCCATTCCGCCCCATGGTCAGCGGTGGGCGGCAGCTCCCCATCCGCAAGCTGCCCACCGACTGACTGTGTAAAGTATGGCTGTATGCCCATTGGTCCACAGCATGGGCCAATGGGCATGCAGACCGTACTGTACTACACAGTCCCAATATGTGAATGGATCCATTCACATATCTGGACTGTGTAGTGCGGTTTAATCTGCATGCCCGTTGGCCCACACTGTGGACCAATTGAGCTCACAGCCATACTATCCCACAGTCAGTCGGCAGGCAGCGGGGCAGCTTGTGGATGGGGAGTTGCTGCTCCGCCGCTGGCTGGGAGGGAAATGGTGTAGCGGGCTCAGTGGGCGAGGGGGAGGGGGGTACCACTGACCCCCAGGGATATTCTAAAATGTTTATTTATACTTATGCCCTCGATCAGGCTGGAAGCAGTCCACTGGACCACCAGAGATATGGGACATGTATTCATTTATACTTATGCCCGTGATCAGGCTGGCAGCGGTCCACTGGACCACCAGGGATATGGGACGTGTATATACAGTATGTATACTTATGCCCACGATTGGGCATTAGGGCACTTTGCTGCACTGTGCATGGGGCGTCGGTCCCCAATAGCTGCAGTCTGGCAGGGCGCCAGGTGCACATCGCCGGGGATCGGCACACCAGCATGCAAATGGGTCCATAATGACATGCTAATGGCCCCAGTTGTGCCTTGCATGCATTATAGCCCCATTTGCATATCCACCACTGAATATCGTGGTTCCTACGCCTAGCGCAACTGCACTTGCACTGGCGCATCCCCCTGCTTCTCCCTTGCCACTGAGTGCCCTGCACCATGTGCAGTGCAGGAGGCCACATTGCCATATTCAACGATGCTGAGCCATGGTGCAGCACCATTGAATATCACCCAGCACACTCCCTGGCACATCCCAGTTGTGCTGCGCCCAGGCTTGCACCCCTGCCTGGCGCACACTGAATATCCCACCCAATTTGTTTAAACCCCTACCAGCTCTCTCCCTTTCCGTCAGAGAAAATTCCTGCTGATCTCACTGCTTTGCAAGGTGGTGTTTCTGTTCATCACCTTTTTTGTTAATTGCACAAATTATATTATTCTGATCTCCAACACCACACCCTGACCTGTGCCTCCACTTTTTGGTGCAATAAACCTCTTCAGCTACTCTGAGATAACCTGCTCAGATTGGTTAAATGCCTTAAAGTATGCAAACCCTCACAAGAGCAACAGCTCAGTTGAATTTACTCCATACTTCTTCTTCTGACTTCCCCTGCACTAGTTGGTCCAGGTACCGTATCTGTAACCTGTGTCTGACTACTGGATGAATCCTCCCTGTCTGGAAGCAGACCAGGGCTATAGTCCTGTATAAGAGTAGCAACCTTAATGAGGTTCTGTCTCACTTTTGACAATAATATTCAAACTTTCTAGAAAGCCTAGTCCCTCCCAAGTAAAACGAAAAACCTAGACAGTTCCAACTTCCTAAGCCAATTATCTCTAGCTTTCAAGCTGATCACTCGATTATTTCATCCTTACTCAGGCTCACAGACCACATACGTACAGGTAGACCAGGGACTGTAAACTGGCACAGTAGTCACTGACCCTGCTAAAGTCATTGATGCGGTTGATAACAGTCTTCTGCTAACTGAACTGGCAGTAGCGAGGCTCTACCCTCTGGCTGCCAGGAGGTTTGAAAGGCACCTTTCTGCATCTGTAAACATTGACAATGTGTTCCCTCCACCTGCCCTCATATTCACAGGAGTCCACCAAGACATAATACTTAGTCCACTTTTCTGACCTCCAACACTACACCACACCCTGTGCTCTGACATAACCTGCTCAGAGATGTTAGACATAGAAACATAGAATTTGACGGCAGATAAGGACTGCTTGGCCCGCCTAGTCTGCCCATTTCCCTACCTAATTGATAAGCTGCATATCCTAGTTAACCAACAGCCAACTTCCTCCTACCCCCTCACTAGAATTGCCTTGTGTCTGTCCCATGAATTCTTGATCTTCCCCACTGTTTTTGACTCCACTACCTCCTCAGGAAGGCTGTTCTATGTATCCACAACCCTCTACATGAAAAAATACTTCCTCACATTACCCCTGAGCCGCCCCCCCATCTTCAAATTGTCACCCCCTTGTTCTTGTACATCTCTTTTTCTGAAAGATACTACCCTCTTGGACTTTGTTGAGTCCCTTGAGGTACTTCAAAGTTTCTATCATGTCCCCCCCCCCCAAGGGTATACATATTAAGCTCCTTTAATCTCTCTTTGTATGTCTTGTGATGCAGATCCTGCACCATTTTAGTTGCCCTCCTCTGGACAGCCTCCATTCTGTCTATGTTCTTTCAGAGATGGGGTCTCCAGAATTGCATGCAGTACTCCAGATGGGGTCTCACCAACTGTCTGTACAGAGAAATAACAACTTCCTGTTTTCTACTGGTGATGCCTCTTCCTATGCATCCCAGTATCCTGCTAGCCCTTTACTGCCTTCTCACATTGCTTGCCCACCTTAAGGTCATCTGATATGACTACCCCCGGGTCCCTTTCCATTTTTGTTGTTGCTAGTATCGTACCCCCCATTGTGTACACTTCCCCTGGGTTTTTGTTTCCCAGGCTCATTACTTAACACTTCTTTGTGTTGAATCTAAGCTGCCATACGTGTGACCATTCATCCAACCTTGCCAGGTCCCTTTGCATCCTTTCCACCCCACCTTCTGTATTGACCCTGTTGCAGATCTTTGTGTCATCTGCAAAGAGACATACTTTTCCTTCCAGTCCCTCTGCAATGTCACTTATGGCACCTGCCCGCTGCCTCAATGCCTCCCACACACCCGGAAAGCCTCTATAACCCAGCGTTCTCCATTCTAATTCAGCTGCTTCATGTCTCCCAGCGCTTCCACCAGTATCCAGCTCCTACCGGAGCACCATCTTCTGTCTCCAGTCACTCAACATCCAGTCTACCTTCGCTTTCAGCAGCACTGGAAATGGGTCACATCACGTTAAAGGCCCTACAGTCTGCAAACCCTTACAACAGCAACAGCTCATTTGAGGTTGACTCCAAGCTCTTCCTGGCTGCCTCTGCACTAATCAGTTCAGTTAGCAGTATTTGCAACCAGTCTCTGACTTCGTTTCTCTGCTTGAAGCAGGCCAGGGTTATAGTCCTGCTTAAGAGTTGTAACCCTCATGAGACTAGAAACTACTGTAATATCTCACTTTTCACAGTGTTTCTAAAATCCTGGACAGCCTAGGCCATTCCCAAATAAAACATTTCCTACACAGCTCTAACTTCTTTAGCCAGTTTAGCCTGGCTTTAGAGCTGACCACTTCACTATCTCATCCTTGTTCAGGCTCACAGGCCACATACGTACAAACGTGGGCCAGGGACTGTTAACTGTTACTGTAGTCACTGATCCTGCTAAATCGTTTGGTACAGTAGATCACTGTCTTCAGCTAACTCAATTGCAATAGAAAAGCTATAAACTCCGGCTGCCAGGTGGTTTGAATGGCATCTCTCTGAAATGCACACATGCTGTAAACATAGAGACATAGAAATTGTCAGCAGATAAGGACTGCTAGGCCCATCCAGTCTGTCTGTAGGCCCTATACGTGTATGCGTCCACTCACCCTAAGTGGTCAATGGCTTTCATTCACAGTATATTCCCTCCACGTGCCATCACAAACTCAGAAGTCTGCCAAGGCTCAGTACTGAGCCTATTTTATTTTTCATTTTAATTAAGTGGCTCCGGGGGACATATTACCATATAAATGATCTCCTACTAGACTATTGTTGCTATAAAATATGCACGGTGCAGATGACAGCATATGTTTTGCCAATGATCTGTATCAAAAGTGTGGAGTCTTGCCTTCAGCATTATCTTGCTAAAATCTATGCCATGTTCCTGACAAATCAACTAGATCTAAATGGCAACAAGATAGTAGCGATGTTATTCAGCTCCAGAAAGTAACTCAACAGAGTGATCAACAGTCTCAGTATCTCTACACTGAATTGTAACCCCTCCCCTAGAAATGGCCATTACCTGAGCATTTGACTTCACCCTCTCTTACATTTCTCTGTTTGCTTAAACTGGTAACTAAACTGCACCCCAAGCTGGGAGCACTTTACTGAAACAAGGAATGATAACCACTTGTTACCAGGTATGAAATCATCACCAAGATGGTGCTGCTTGCTGTGGACTATAGGGTCATAGTCTATGGTGCTGCTCCTGCTACCCAGCCATCTAGGCTTGACATCATCTTCAGTGCCCATTGCAGATGTGCCCTAAAGCTGCACCTCAGACCCCACCCTTGTGACTATTATAGTACACAAGCTTGACCTTTTCTAGGGTCCCAGTGACTCTTTCATGGAATTATCTTGCTCCTCAATTACTTGTCAACTTTTATCTCCAAATACACATTAGAAAACCTTACTCAGAACATGGAAATCCAGCTGTTTTCAACCCCTAAGTTGTATTAGAGCAATCAGAATTCTTTAGTTCCAATACAGCAGGGCCATTTGTTGCTGATCAGTAAGCATAGTTCAGGAAATGGGACAGCAATGATGTCATCATAATCACCCTTATAAGCTACTGTACCTGTACTTTGAAAGTCTCTCCCCATTGAACTTGAAGACTCTAACTTCACCTTCACCTTTAAAAGACTGCTGCACCCGTACATGCTGCACGGGTGTTCCTACCAACCTCAGCAGCTGAAACCCTCCACCTGCACTCCGATGGTCTCCCATGGATCTTTAACTTACTGGCACTATACCTCACACTATCCATCTAGCCTCTTAAAGAGCTAGTAGTGTCAAAAACAGCACCCAGAAAATGTTATTCATGTTTAAATGTAGTTGGGTGCTACAGTATCTTTTATTTCTGAAGTATTTTTCTTTTTGCTCATTATAAGATTTTCTACCTGTTTGTATTAGATGTGATGTGAAGGGCAGTGTAAATATCTACTTGTATTCCCCTTCACACTTCATCAGCATTGCGATATAACAAGTGCTTATCCTGGAGCAGATGATTATTTCTTCTTGGTCTTACTGGTCAGTTGTAATGTCACAGTCAGTCAGATCACAATACTGATGAGGTATGAAAGGGGCTAAAACTACTGTAGTTCTGTCAGCCTCCAGGTAAAGTACAGTCCCACACATCACACAAAGTACTGCTGGGGTGAACATCTTTTAATTACCAAAAGGGAAAAGAAAAAAGTACTTCTTATATAAAAAGTAACAGCTAACTTTTTGTTAAATATTTTTATTGACAAAACATAGAATAACAATACAGAACATTATTGTAAATTAACAGTAGCAAATATACAATTTCAATAGAAAAATTAATACTTAGGACTTTATACCCTTTTCTTCAAAACAGAGGAAGACCAGTACCCAACATATCTTTCATTGAACTGTGGATGCTCTGGCAAAAATGTAATCATACCAGCAACCAACTACATAGGGGCACAATTGCTTGTTTACATTGTGGGGGCAGTTGTCCGCCCCAATCAGACCTAGGAGCTAGACACAGACCACCCCACATTCTATGGCACATTGCAGGGGGCTCCAAATAGTGGAGGACTTCAGCCCGCCATTGGCAGTAAGCTGTATTTTTGCCAGGGTTAAACAAGTTTTCAGATTTTGGGCCCATTGCTGAATGGTAGGACAACTTGATGACATCCGGTTCTGGGCTATTGTCTTTTTTGCTGTAACAAGAGCAATTTACCATAGGGGAGAATGTCCCCCTGACTTGGGGTAGAATGGGTCAGCCCCTAACATAAGTTCAAGTGTCAGCATGGCTCAGTTGGTAGCACATCTGTCTGTGGGCAGAAGGTTGTGGGTTCTAGTCCTATACTGGGATTGGGGTCATACCTAAACACTGGTGCCTGAGTGCAGTATTTGGGGGGTGCTGTACTGCTGGGGTGTACCATCTTTTAGATGAGATGTTAAACTGAGGTCCCTTCTACTCATTCTGGTGTTGTCCTGGTGGGTGTCCAGGTAGAAGTAAAATAACCCAAGACACTCTTTGCAAAGAGTAGGGGACATGCCCAGTGTCCTGACCAATATTCCCATTCCCATAAAACCAGTTTGTGCAATTGTCCAAGGCTGTGTGTGGGTGTTGATGTGTGACATGGCTGCCACTACACATTCAGTCACTTCACTACCAGTCTAGCATTGCTTGTAATGTGCTTTGGGATACAGTGTGTATGAAAAGCACTAAATAAGTGCTGATTCTTCTTCTTCTTGGGATCTGAAGGGTGCATATCCCATTACCCCTGTCATTATGCAGTGCATCTCATACTAGAATGGGGAAACCCTGGGGAAGATGAGGGCTAGGTGTAGAAAGCCCGCCCCCTCCTGGGCACACTTGGGGCAGATACTAGGACTTTTCGGGGTTCATTAAATGCAGTTTTTCTGGGGTCATTTATGCCCTATATATGAAGCTGAGATGTATCTACCTTTATTTATTACTGCGGGAGAATGTCTGGAAGTGTTTTGATGCCAAACGTCAGGTGTATGCATCTATGA
Source organism: Neoceratodus forsteri (assembly GCA_016271365.2). NCBI lineage: Eukaryota > Metazoa > Chordata > Ceratodontiformes > Ceratodontidae > Neoceratodus > Neoceratodus forsteri. Next base: position 1,634,694,021 of record CM057456.1, on the reverse strand, counting down.
CCACATCCAGGTCCCTTTCCCATTTTGCCTGAATATCCTCCCCCGGTTGGTTATCCCTTCCTTGTAAAGTGTGGTAGTATGTCATAAATTATTTTCTGCAGGGTTGAGGCCTGTACAACTCCTCCGCAAAGGGGATGGGTCAGCTCAGCCATATGAACTGTTCAGACATGCTCCCAACCTATGTCTCACCATCTGATACACAAAATAAACCCCAGCTGGCAAGCTGCATTCCTCCACCACCTCCGAGAACTGGAGAAATCTAACTCCCCCCCCCCCCGTGTAATTGCATCACAGTCTCCAGGTCCCTATGGCACCAGGATAGCAATTTCTGGAGTAAATGCACAGAGCATGGACCCTTACTTTTCACTGTATAAATGAGGCCAGTCCAGGGAGAAGGCTTGAGAGGGCGGCCCATCTATTTATGTTCAGCCACCCACACCCTGACAGTGTTGTCTGTGAATGGATTTGTCACCCTGGGTGCAGTTTGGGTTGTCAGTGATCCAGCAAGGTAGTTGAGATACAAATCCTCTCTCAACTCATGCTTCTCAATGCACAGCCAGGATGGCTTAATGGTATCCCTACCCACTGGGAGGAAAGCCAACTGCACTGCCCAGTAGTAACATAGAAAATTTGGAAGGCCTCTTCCACCTACTGAAGCAGGCATTTGCAGGATCACCCTTTTAATACAAGCTGATTTCCACCTCCATAAGAACTTGTGTATGATAGCATTCAGAAGTCTGAAGTGGGTCATAAGCACCTGGACAGAGATGGAGTGGTACAAGTACAGGCTTCTGGGAAGCACAGACATTTTGATGGTGCCAGTGTGGCCAAGCAAGGATAAGGGAAGAGACTGCCATCTCTCACACTCCTCAGAAATTTTAAGAAGCAAAGGCTTGAAATTTTTAACGTAAAGTTGGCTGAGCCTGGCAGGCATTTATTTATTTAGCTTTTGTTAACCGGGTAGGTACACTAGACAAGTTATATGCCTATTTTCAGGAATGACGCTGGAGAGTACAACAGGTATAACAGGGTACATCAATACAGCATAGTAGGTGAGCAAGTACATATACATTTTGTGGTTTGGCACATTGAGTCAACAAGACAGCGGGCAATATACATTTTGTGGTTAGGTATATAGTCAACAAAAACAACAGGCAATATACATTTAGTGGTTAGGTGCACTGAGTCAACAAAAACAGCAGGCAATATATAGTGCCAGTAGCGTAAGGCAGGTGATGATAGAGTGCATAATGAGCTGGTATAGAACAACATAGACTATCGTTGAATGTCTGGGGTTAAAGAGGTGAAGAAGGAGAACAGAACAGGGAAATCAACAGCAGAATTCAATTTCAGTTTAGATTGTGGTTCAGGAAATAGAGTGCCCAGGACTTCGTGCTAAGGGAGCATTAGGTATTCACAGCATGAGGCCAGATTAAGGTGCTCCCACAGGGAGAACCGAAGGCATTTATGGGAAGGGGTGGTGCGGACCTGCTCGGGGAAGGAGTTCCAGAGCCTAGGGGCATGTGCTGCGTAGTCCCTGTCACCCATAAGGGTGCAGGTGGAGGGTACATTTAGTAGCCCTGGGCCCTGGGACCTTAGGGGGTAGGATGAGTGATCAACTGGGGAGAGGAGCTGAGCCAGTCCCGGGGATGTGCTGGTGCTGATCACTTTGTTCACAAGGCACCCTATACCAAACTGTAGGTGATTGGTCGGGGATAGCCAACCAAGCTTATCATAGAGTTCGCAATGATGGGTGAGGCAGGGGGCAGCCAGAGTGAACCGGCAGATGTTGTTGTATGTCATGTTCCACCTAGTGAGGAGGACTTTTGAGGTACGTGTGAATAGGTGGAGAGCATAGCTGAGGGAAGGGAGTAACACTCCCCTGGCAAGAGCCAGACGAGCAGCAGGGGTGAGGTTGTATCTAGCCCTATAGGCCAGCCTCTGCAGACATTGTGGATGTGACTCCCTAGGTCCAGTTGGGGGGCGCGAGTGTCACACCAAGATATTTGAGGGAGGTCACGGTGAGAAGGGAAGTACCGTCTGCGCAGTCAATTTGCAGAGAGACTGGAGAGGCTTGTATTTTGGCTGATGAGCCAAATAGCATGGCCTGCATTTTTTTCTGGTTGAGGACCAGCTTCTGTTGGGAGAGCCAAGCCTGGATATTCTTGAAGTCTTCAGATAGGTGGAGGTTTAGAGTGACTGGATCTCGGGAGTGGGCCAAGAGGACCAGGTCATCCACATACAGGGTAACCCTACACCTGGTAACTACACCAGGGAGATTGTTAATAAACAGAGAGAAGATTATGGGTCCCAGGACCGAGCCCTGGAGGACACCAGAGGTCACAGGCAGGGGGCCAGAGAGGACCTTATTGAATCTGGTTAACTGTTCTCTACCATGCAGAGAGTTACCCATTTCAGAGCTGGGGGGAACAAGCCAAGGGACCTCATCTGTGTGCACAGCAAGTCATGGTCAACAAGGTCAAAGGCCTTGGACAAGTCGATAAACACTGTTCCAGAGAGTTGTCCCTGGTCCATGGCTGCTCTGATGCTGGAAGAGACAGAGATCAGTGCCGTGGTTGTGCTGTGCCCTTTACAAAAGCCATGTTGGGTGGGGGACAGCAGTTCATGGGTTTGGATGTACTCCGAGAGTTGTTTAGCTACAACCTTTTCCAGGAGCTTGCTGACGGCCGAAAGGATAGCGATCGGCTGGTAGTTGTCAGGGACTTTAGGGTTGCCCTGCTTTAGCACAGGGACAACCCTGGCTACCTTCCAGATATCTGGAATCTCACCCATGGCAAGGGACAGGTTAAAGATGTGGGCCACCAGGGAGGCAATATAGGGGCTCCAAGTTTGAGAAGCTTGGGCTCCAGGTTATCAAGGCTGGGACTGGAGTGTTGGGAGAAGCTAGTGAAAAGAGACCTTACCTCATTTACCAACACCGCGCTTAGGAGGAAGGGAGTACATGAAGGGTCAGGCTCCTGCCGGTCCATGGATGCGGGGCAGTTGTCACTCCTGTCTGTTGAAGTATGTGGGGAGACAGCAGGTAGGTCAGTGAAGTGGGAGTTGACAGCGTTTGCAATTGTGTGCGGGTTGTTGCAGGAAGCTCCTCCAATAATCATGTCGGTAACTCCAGAGTTGGAGTGACCATTGACCAGGGTTTTGATGGTTCTCCAGAACCTTCTAGGGTCATTAGCAGAGCTAAGAAGGGCAGTCTTACAGAAATTGCTTTTAGCCCTCCTGATGGCTTTTTTGCACTCATTTCTGAGTTTTCTGTATTGTTGTAGCAGGGTCTGGTCGGGGGAGCATTTGAAGCGGGCCCAGCACTTGTCCCTTGCTCACATAAGGGCAAGAAGGCTCCCATGCAGCCACTGTGTGGCTGACCCCCGGACCCTCCGTCTTGTGATATGGGCATGCCTGTCTTGCAGATCCTCGAAGGAGTTGAGAAAGGCAATTATGGCTGTGGAGGGATCAGGGGCACTATAGACTTCTGACCAGTCAGTGAGCCTTACTTCGTCCATGAATACATCTGGATCAAGTCTGGTGAAGTTTTGGATGTGGATGATTTTGTGAAGAACCTTTGGGGAGGGGATTTTCCATACACAGAAGACCAGAAAATGGTCTGAGATGGAGTTGGATAGGGTCCCCACAGAGGAGATCCTCTCAGGACGGTTTGACAGGATCCAGTCCAGTAGGGAGCTGGAGGTTCCATTTGCCACCCATTGGGTAGGCTCCTGTATGAGTTGCGTTAGGGTTAGAGTGGCAAGCAGGGGCTCGAACTGCTTGACATTTTCACTGGCCCAGTTTAGGTTCACATCGCCCAGGATTAGGAGTTTTTTCTCTCCGGTGCAGGGGCCGATTGTGTCTAGGAGGTGGGTGAGGCCCTGGAGCCCTCCCTTAGGGGGGTTGTAGGTGCACACCACATGTAACTTTTTTGCATTGCCGAGTAGGAGCATGGTGTGAAGCAGCTCACAGGGAGACAGCAGCGAAGGTTGGTGAGTCACCAGAGATACTTTAAGGTGGCTCCCATAGTAAATCAGGATGCCTCCTCCCCTTTTGTTTCTGGTCTTGTCCAGCTGTATGAACTCATAGCCTGGAAGCCCACAGGCTGAATCAGGAACTGAGGGTTTGAGTCAGGTCTCCGTTATACCCAGGATGTTGGACTTGTAGAGTGTGACCCAGGCAGCGAGCTCATCCAGGTTGGGAAGTAGGCTGCGAATGTTAAGGTGAGCCACTTTCAGCCTCTTGCCCAGCCGCCATTTCTGAGGAGTTTCAGAGGCCAGGGGGGAGGGGCCAGGGTTAGGTTCAATGTCCCCGGCTAGGGCTAGGGTCAGTAGGAAAAGCCACAGGAGGTGTCCTCTGAGGGAGGACCACCTGGTCATGGGCTTTCGGGCCAGATGTCACCTGACTCTGGTATGAGACAGTATGAATCTTGGTATCAGTCTGCTTGTGGGATAGCAGGGACTCGTAGCGTTGGCCAGGAGATTAGAGAAGGTGAAGTCAGTCGCTACCTGGGGGGAGTACATTCTCAGCCACCACCCATGCCAGGGGCAGTAGCAATATGGAGGGAAACAAGTCCCAGAAGGAGAACAGCAAGGATTATGAGGCAGGGAGGGAGTGGTGAGGTGTTTCCCCTGGGAGACTCCATTTTTGAGGCACAGCCCCGCTGTTCGCAGGATCCCCACATCAAGAGGATGTGTTGAGTAGGGACACCTGAGGTGGAAAAGAGGGAACAGGAACCTGTGTGGAGCTTAGGTGGAGTATGAGGGGTAACCACCAGTGCTCACGGTAGTGAGGAAGGGTCCCTTGGGCAGGGGATGCAGGTCCCAGAGAGAATATAAGGCAGAATACGGGCTGTGGCCTGTCTAGAGCAAGGAGCTAATGTACACAGTGATGAACTTAGAAATACAGCAATCACTTTAGTAATGCACTTGTAGTGCAATTTATCTCGATTAGCCTGACAGTGGCAAGTGTCACACAGGGAGCAAAGCCATTCAGGCTTAGGCGACTAGCAAGGACTAAATGAGACCTAACAGGTCAGACAACAATGGCTAGTAACACAGAGTGCCAGGGCAAGTTCATGAAACTAGAGGAGTGGAGCACAGCAAATCATATTTACAGTTCATAGGCAGTGATAAGTTCATGAAGCAAGAGGAAAGGAGCACAACAGAATATATTACAGTTCAACTGGCAGTGATAAGGCAGTATCAGTACAGCGCCGCCCCCGTGAGCTGATAGGATACAGCAAGGCCAGAAGGCGGGGCAAGCGAGGATTTAATGGCAGGAGGGAATGGGATGGGTGGGCAGGCTGAAAATTCTCTCTAGTGTCCTGGAGTGTTTCCCTGAGGAGGCCCGCCGGAGCTTGCAACTCAAGCCGGCACCTCTACTCGAGTATCTATAGCAGGTAAAAGTGCAAGGGGGGGACCCTCCAGCTCAGGTCTCCCTCGCTTCCCCTCCGTCTGTGAATATCGTGTCCTTGGGGTCATGCTCTCCTTAAGGCAGGAGGGCTTGTGAGGTCAGCAATCAAGTGGCCAATCAGCAGGGTTGCAAAAGTACAGAGCAAACGGCACCAAATTCAAAATTCCCCCCATGCTCCCAAGTTCAAGGCAGGGCTCACCGTTAAGGTAAGGACAAGGAAATGGCAGGTTAAGGCATTTTGTGGGTCTCCTGCACCAGCAGGGGCATCTCGTCTGTCCCAGAATTGAAAAGTTCTCTTTAGTGTCCTAGAGTGTTTAGTCGAGGAGGCTCGCCGGAGCTTGTGATTCAAGCCGGCACCTTTACTTGGGTTTCTTTAGCAGGCGAAAGTGCGAGGGGGGGCCTTCCAACTCAGGTCTTCCTCGCTTCCCCTCCATCTGATTAACCAATTGCAAACCCCCCAGACTAGCAACTAGTTGAGCTCTGTCCCTTTTGCCTATGGACATCAGCTCACTCTTAGTCAATTTGATTTTATGTCTTGAGAGGGAGCCATACTCAGCACAGCAGGTTAACCCCCCCCCCACAGAACGCTACCGACTGCGCGGGTGCAGGAACAGGAGCACTCAGGAGCGCGTCTTGGGACCTCTGCTGCTACTTCCCAGGTCAACCCCCCACAGAACGCTACCGACTGCGGCAGGTGCAGGAACAGGAGCGCCAGGAGCGCGTCTGGACCTCTGCTGCTACTTCCCAGCATGTCAACCCCCACAGAACGCACCGACTGCGGCGGTGCAGGAACAGGAGCGCTCAGGAGCGCATCTCGGGACCTCTGCTGCTACTTCCCCAGGTCAACCCCCCACCCCACAGAACGCTATGGACTGCGGCGGGTGCAGGAACAGGAGCGCTCAGGAGCTCGTCTCGGGACCTCTGCTGCTACTTCCCCAGGTAAACTGTCCTCCCACCTCGTGGCTCTGGGCGTATTTTATGGCCATTTTGTGATGGACTCCTGGCTACCTAGCTCCACAGCCCACTGATTGTTTCCGTGGACTCGGCTGTGGGTGCTAGCCTCTCCCGCCCACCCAACCACCCCACCCAGGGGCGGCCTTCATTTATTGGCTCTGGACGCCTACGTCACTTCCTGTGTCGTCTCGTCACCTAAGTCCCCACTTTTCCATTTGCAGGTTATACTGGGTGACCACTAGGTGGTGCTTGACTCCTCTCTTCCCTCCCCAGCTCTCCATCGTTCCCCCTATACTACTACTGTGTGCACCCACCGGTGTTCCAAGTCCGCTTCTGCAGGTCACTGTTATCCCCTCCCCTCCACTTCTAGTATGTTCTATCTTCCCTGATCCAGCTTGTTCTCCTCTCCCTCTCCTCCTTATTATCTTCCTTGCCTCTCCTATGACTACCTTCTGCCCACTAATCAGCCATACCTGTGTCCCCAGTTGCCCCCAACCCCCCCATCCTCCTTCACACACGCTGCACCCTCCATTCATCCCCACCATCATTTTGGCCTCCCTCCCACCCCCCATGCCCATTCTTCTATCATATCATGTTAGCATTCCTGTCTGTGGTTCCCTGCCCATCCCTTGTACTGTCTCCCCTCACTCCCTTCCCCTATCCGCATAAATTTCTCCTCCGCCACCTCCTTCCTAGGGCTGCTCTCCTCCTTCTGCTCCTATCTGGCAATATCCATCCCAATCCTGGGCCTGTCCCCAATGTGTCCCCTGGGAAATTGACTGGACTGCGTATCGCATCTATTAATATCTGTAGCCTCCTCAAAAACTGGACTCCCTACAATGCTGGGTGACTGCTCATAATCCTGATGTGATTGCATTAGTTGAAACCTGGCTGTCCGGCTCCACCTCTGATGCCCAGGTCTCTCTCCCAGGCTACTCCCTCCACCGGCTGTACAGAATCGGTAGGAGGGGTGGTGTTGTGCCATCTATGTTAAAGACCCGCTCCTTGGTCTAGCCCTTCCTCCCCCCATCCTTGATTACAATGCCCAGGCCCTAACTCTAAAGTTGTCACCTGACCCCTCCAGGGCTCCAATCTTCCTGACTACTGCCTACATACCACCTAAAAATCAAGCTCAGGCACTGGGCCTCCTAGTTGACTACATTACCTCCCTACCTAACCCCTCTGACCAAATCCTGGTGGGTGATCTGAATATCAATTGGCTATCTCCTAAGGGGTCCACCTCCTGTGAGGCATTCTCTGCCATTGATCTGACACAATTAGTCTCACAACCTACCAGGTTAAATCCTAGCACGGGCACTGGCTCTCTTCTGGATGTGGTTCTCACCAATAGGCCCAGTCGCATCCACAATGTTCAAATCCTCCCAGACTGCCTTAGTGACCACTCCCCAGTTCTTTTCTTCTGGGCAACCTCCTGCCCAAGCCCCTGTTCACACCACCCAGTTGCTGCTTAGACCTGGTGGGCTAAAAGACTTAAAACACCATCTAGCTGGCACTGATTGGTCCCCACTGCTAAACACCCCTGATATTGACAAGGCACTAGCCTTCTTTGTCCACACCTTCAACCTTGCCTGTGACACTTACGCTCCCCTTACCCCACTTAGATCTAAAGTAAAGTAAAGCACACCCCCTGGCTTACCCCTGCCCTACGCACGCTTCTCAAACTGCATGACAACCTGTGGCACATTGCCATTGAAACTGGCCATCCAGCCGACAGACTGGCCTACGCAGCTGCCCGGAATAAGTGTACATCGGCTGTCCACAAAGCAAAGGCAGATTATTATCATGCTGCTCTTACCTCCTCCTGGGGTAACCCCAGGTCCTTCTGGGACAATATCAAGCAGCTAAATGGTGGAGCACGCCCGCCCCCCCCATCACTTCTCAACATTGATGGAACTACCTCCACCTCCACCCTCATTGCAACGCACCTCAACAACTCCTTCACTGACCTTAGTGCAGTGCTCCCGTGCAACTTCTTCGATCCCCCTCCCTCCATGCCTGCCCCTCCCATCTCCTGCCCTCCTTTCCACCTTCACACTGTCACCACCCATGAGGTTAGGCCCTACTCACTAAAAGCCCTAAAGTGCAACTCCATCGGCAATGACTCCCTTGATCTCTGTCTCCTACATCAGGTCCTGGATCAGGTCATCTCACCCATCACTTGCCTCTTTAATAAGTCCCTCTGCCTGGGGCAATTCCCCACAGTCTGGAGGGTCGCCACTGTTAGCCTTATTCACAAAGGTGGTGATAGGACGCTCACAGGCAACTACTGGCCTATCTCCATCCTCTCCCCCTCTCAAAAGCCTTGGAGAAAATAGTTGCTAGCCAAATCTCACTTTACCTCACGAAATATGAGGTCCTCTGTCCTGAGCAGCATGGATTCAGAGTTGGTCATAGCACCAATACTGCTCTCCTGGAGTTTGCTAACTTCCTTCATAACTCCCTTGATGCTGGCTCCCTTGCTGATGCAGTATTTATAGACCTATCAAAAGCCTTTGATACCGTCTCACACCCTCTACTGTTAGCTACCCTTGCCAGTGTGGGCTTTGCCTCTGGTCCAGTCTCCTGGTCGCCAGCTACTTGACCAACCGCGCTCCCAGTAATGCGGGTTGGTGGCACTCTTTCAGTACCTGCCTAATCCGCTCAGAGGAGTCCCAGGGCTCTATAATTGGGCCCTTACTCTTCTCTCTCTTTCTCAATTCCCTGCCCAATGCATGCACAGGAAATATCCTTCTCTATGCAGATGATGGAAGTTCTCTTGCCTCTGACAGTAACCCTGCCTCACTCCAAAACTCCCTCCAGCGTGCTTACCTCAGCTGAAAACTGGTTCTCAGACCACCATCTTGTCATCAACCTTAAGAAAACTAAATCTATGCTTTTTACTCACCCCAAAATAAGTCCAGCAACTTTCCTCTCTCTGTTCATTCTGCCCTGAATCACCCCTTAGAACTTGACCACTCTTATAAATACCTTGGCATGATCTTCGATTCTGCTCTCTCCTTTCATAACCACATCTCTGCCCTGACCTCTTCCTCCAATGCATGGCTGGGTATCCTCTACTGGCACAAAAAATGTCTCCCCACAAACTCCCTTCGCTTGGCTGTCACCTCTTCGGTGCTCTCACTAGTTGACTACGGCCTTCCTGTATATGGCACGGCAGACCACACAGCCCTTCACAAGGTATGCCTAATGCTTAACAAAGCTTGTAGACTTATTACCAGTGCCCATAGACTCACCCATACCTGTCATCTTTACTCCATGTCCTCCCTACTCAACCTCGATGAGCGGCTCTTGTTCCTAACTTGCCAAGTTACTTACAAAGCCCTCCATGGACTATCCCCACCAGGCCTTGTCAACTCTATTCACCGATCCAACTCCACGGTGCGCACCCGCACCTCCAGCAAAACTGCTCTGGTCATCCCAAGGGCACGGACCACCCAGGGCCAAAGGGCTTTCCTCTATAGAGCCCCTCCTGGTACAATTCCCTCCCTGCTGGCATCACTGATGCCCCCTCACTCGCTAGCTTCAAACACTGCCTAAAAAATCACTTGCTCACTTCACACTCCTCACATGCCCCTGACCCCTCATCCCCACCTCCATGATGATGGAGAAGAAGAAAAAAAAATGGGGATCACATTCCTAATTCATTTAGCTGATAATGGTGTTATGACACCCATCACCTGTAACGTGACTGTGACTTATTGTTAAACTATGTTGCTGACTGTCTCGCTTTGCCTGCAACTTGCCTGTGCCTTATTGCTGTAATGTATTTCTGATTGTCTCATGTATGTATGTTCTGTCTTCCTTATGACGAGGTACCTTTGTAAATGAGCCTCTGGCTCAAAGGTTTTAAACTGATGTTAAAATAAATAAATAAATAAATAAATAAATACTCTTGTAGTAGGACATGCACTTCCAGCAGATCCGGGACCAGATTTGCCAGATAAAGGAGAAGGTTGTCAGTGAAGAAGGCCACTTTATGCTCACAGCCCCCACCCCTGTAGCCATGAATACCCAGATGTCCCCTTATGGCTGCTGCCAGCAGCTCTAGGGTCAAGATGTAAAGTGGGGGGGAGTGGATGCCCCTGCCTTGTGCCCCCCCAAGAAGGAAGGAGGGGGTTAGTCCTCCATTGATTAATATTTGGCTGTAGTAGCGGTATACATCTCTCCAATCCAGTTTATTAGTTGAGGGCCCATATCCAAACGTCCAAGGGTTTCGAGCATAAACCCCCATTCCACACGTTCAAAGGCTTTTTCTGTGTCCAGAGCAATGGCCGCTGCCCCATGGTGCATATGGCTTTTAGACTATTAGGGGATGATGTTTTAAGTTCTACGAATGTTATGTTTCCCTTGCCACCCTTTGACAAATCCAGCTTGATACGAATGAATTAAGGACGGGAGGACAGGCTCAATTCTAGTATCAATTATTTTAGCCAGTATCTTATGGTCTGTGGTGAGCAGACAGATAGGCCAATATGAGGCACAGGCTGTGGGGTGCTTGCCTGGTTTGGGAAGAATAATAATGGTAGCCAACCAGGTGGATGGAGGCAGCTCACCCCTCTCAATGGTCTCTGTGAGCATGTTAAATAGGGCCTGTACCAATTCAGAGCCAAATGTTTTAAAGAAATCAATAGGTCCATTAGGGCCCAGGGCCTTACCCCCTTGAGGGATTTAATAGCTTTGTGAATTTTCACTATACACAAGGAAAGCATCCAGCTGAAGTGAGTCAGCTGGGCTCAGAGACTTGGTCTGCGCTTTCCCAAAGAAATCCTCCGTTTGGTGGTAAGTGGGGGAGACCTCAGATGTATACAAGGATCTGTAAAATGAAGTAAATTCGTCGGCCATTCCCACGGAGTCTGAGATTAATAAGCCAGACCGCTTGCATATTTGTGCAATGGTACATTAACTCTGTCTCCTATGGAGTTGATACATGAGATACTCCCCCCCCCCAGTCCCCATCGAAATAAGCACCCGCATGCACCAGCGGGATGGAGCATTCAACGCAGGAGCTACTCAACAGATTAATGTGTCACTTCAGTTTTTGTACAATGCTGTACAAATTTGGGGTGGACCTTTGTTTGTGAGCCTCCTCACATTCAGCTATTTTCACTCTTAGCTAGTTTAACTTCTCATCTGCCTGTTTTTTCTTATGTGCAGAGTAAGCTCTCACTTGTCCCCAGATAAAGCTTTCAGTGCTCCCCATCTGCTACCATGGGAAGTATCTCCCTGTTTATTGTAGCATAAGAATTCTTGGATTAGCTTACATATGTAAGCAACGAAGTCTGGATCCTTTAACAACAGGGGTCCAGCTGGCAGGCACAGCACACTGGGGCTGAGCCTATAGTTGTAAGGGCCATTGTCAGGGAGGCATGATCTGAGATCAGTATGGGTGAGTACTCGATAAACTGGATGTTAGGTAATAAGGAAGTGCTTACCAACAGTCTATCCAGCCCAGCATATGAATGGTGATCATGCAAGAAGATAACTATAGTCACACCCACATGGGTGTGTGTGCCTCCAAGCATCCAGCAGGTTAAATGTGACTTCTTCTTCTTCTTAGAGCCGTTGGCTCTGTTCTTACAGCACTTTAACATTTTTGGAGACTGGGACAGGATGAGGGTTAGATCAATCAAGCATCACATCACAGACACAGTTAAAGTCACCTCCCAGCACCCACAGCCCCTAGCATTGATGCCAGATTAATGGGCAGTTGTTGGAAAAAGCCAGGGTCCTCTACGTTTGGGCATAAATACATCCCACAGAGAGCTCACCCCCATCCACCAGGTGCACCCAGGCCAGAGTGTATCTGCCAGCAGAATCCACCAAATGGCCACTTCATGCATCTTGGCAGAAAAGCAAGAGGTGACCCACATCCCACCCAGACTGTTACTAGTTTTCTTGGCATCACTGTTGGACATATGGGTCTCCTGCATCAATAGGACCTTCACCCAAGACCTCTTCACCTACCCTGTAACACGCTTTCTTTTAATTACATTGTTGAGCCCATTAAAATTCCATGTTGACACATTTACTTTGTTATCCACTTGCGTACGAATATACCAGGCACATTGAATAGGTACATAAACTACAACATATCTGCACTGTTCCAGCACGATATACACAAAGACCAATGAACTGAACAGGCAACCAACAACAAAACCATATTTTTCCCCTTTTAAGTTCCTTCCCTCCACCTGAACCTCCCCACATCCACTCCCACTTCCCACCCCTCACTCCCCTTTGCCCAATTTTAAAATTAGTCCCATTCTAAAATGATAGGAACTAATGAAGAACTTCTTACCAGAACAATAAAAAAAACACACCCATTTATCCCACAGTACCAAAGGACAGTGTGGTATAAGGTAACCACAGTGGAGGAGGCAAGCCATACAAGGATAAAGGTCTTAGATTTCAGGAAGGCTAACTTTAACGAGATGGGTAGAAATCTCAAAAGAGCCCTAACAGTGGAATGTACAGGGGGATGATGTGGAAAAACAGTGGTCTAGACTCAAGCGAGTCATAACAGAAATAACAGGCCACTGTGTTAAACATATGAACATGCGAAACTTGCCAGCAGAAACAGGCCTTATGGTCTATCAGGTCTGCTCATATGTGCAGCTAGCACCCCTGTAATGCAGCTGCCCCCCCCACTCACCTCCTGGGACTGCTTAGTGCCCTCTACCCTGCCCCTCTTCTGTGCCCTGTCCCTTGCCCTTTTGAAACTCCCCACTGATCTGCATGCCACCAACCCCTCAGGCAGAGTGTTCCATTTTGACACAACCCTTTCTGTGAAATAATGCCTTCTCATCTCCCTTCTGAACCTGCCCCCCTCCAATCTCAGCTCATGCCCCCTCGTGTCCCTTCCCTTCCACTGCTTAAACAGCCCCTCTGCCCCAGATTTGTTGATCCCCCAAGTATTTGAAGGTCTCAGTCATTTCCCCCCATCCCTTCTCTGATCCAGCCTTTCCTCATAGGTTCTGCCCTCCATCCCCTGTATCATTTTCGTCGCCCTGCATTGCACCCCCTCTAGAAGCTTGACGTCTCTCCTCAGGTATGGTCACCAGAACTGTATGCCATACTCCAACTGTGGCTTGACCAAGGACCTGTAAAAATACATAGCAAGAGTAAAAGAAAGAAAAGGCCATTATGGTTCTCAAAGATACTGGCCAAGAAAAGAACAGAGCCTTCAGAAGATACAAGAAACACAAAAGGATGAGAACAGAGAACAATATCTGGAGAAGCAGAGGGAATCTGGCAAAATAATTAGAAGGGCTAAAGCACAGACAGAAGAAGTTATAATCCAGGCTATTATGAAAGTCGACAAGATCTTCCTCAGATACATTATCAAGAGGAAAGAGACCAACAATGGGATCATTAGGATGATGAAGGAAGGAGGAGAAAGGGTGGAGAATGACCTAGAAAAGGCTGACATACTGAACAAGTACTTTTGCTCAGTATTCACCAGGAAAGGGGAGGGTGAAGGATCGAGACTCAGTAAGAGAGTTATTCAGGAGAGGGAGGTAGACACCAGCCCATTCACAGTGAAAAGAGTCCTAGAAGAACTTGGGGAAAATAAAAGCAGATAAGGCAATGAGGCCAGATGGAATCCACCCCAGAGTACTAAAGGAACTCAGGGAAATGCTGGTGGAACCACTGACTGTCCTTTTCAAAGCATCACTAGAGACAGGAGAGGTATTTGAGGACAGGAGGAGGGCAGATGCGGTCCCTCTCCAGAAGAGTGGAAGCAGAGAGGAGGCAGGCAATTACAAACCTGTAAGTCTGACCTCAGTAGTGGGAAAACTAATGGAGTCCTTACTTAAGGAGAGGATTGTGAAGTTTCTGGAGGTTAGCATGGCACAAGATCCAAGACAGCATGGATTCTCAGAGAGAAGGCCCTGTCAGATGAATCTTATAGATTTCTTTGACTGGTTAACCAGGGTGGTAGATCAGGGAAAGTTAGTGGATGTAGCCTTCCTGGATTTCAGCAAGGTCTTTGAAACCATCCCACACAGGAGATTGCTAAATAAATTGGGGAACCTAGGAGTGGGTCCTACAGTAATAAAGTGTGTTGAGAACTGGCTAAGGGACAGGACTCAGAGGGTGGTGGTAAATGGCATGAAATCTGAGGAGAGGGATGTGACCAGCAGGGTGCCACAGGGATCGGTGCTGGGACCAGTCCGATTCAATGTTTTCATTAGCGACATTGCAGAGTATCTGGAGGAAAAGGTGTGCCTCTTCGCAGATGACACCAAGATCTGCAAGACAGTGGACACACCAGAGGGGGTAGAAAAAATGAGAAAAGACCTAAGTCTATTAGAAGAGTGGTTTGGTGTCTAGCAGTTGAGTTTCAATGTTAAAAAGTACAAGATCATGCACCAGGGTCACAGGAATCCAAGGGGGGAATACAGGATGGGTGGGGAAATTCTGGCCACCACAAGTCAGGAGAGAGACCTGGGGGTTATCATATCTGATGACCCGAGGGTGACCAAACAATGTGAAAAAGTGGTGAGGAGAGAAAACAGAATGTTTTGGTGCATATGGAGGGGCTTAACAAGCAGGAGAAAAGAGGTGGTGATGCCACTGTACAGATCACTGATGAGGCCTCAGCTGGAGTACTGTGTCCGGTTCTGGAGACCACATCTCCGGAAGGACATTGACAAAATAGAGGCAGTCCAGAGAAGGGCAATGAAGATGGTACATGGACTGCACCAGAAGCCCTAAGAGGAAAGACTTAAGGACCTTAATATCTATTCACTGGAGGAAAGAAGGGAGAGGGGAGATATGATAGAGACTTTCCAGCACCTTAGGGGAATAAACAGAGTACAGGTGGAAAGCATATTTCAGAGAAAACTGCACAAGAACAAAGGGGCATGATATGAGGCTGAAGGGTGGAAGGCTCAGGGATAATGTTAGGAAGTACTTCTTCACTGAGAGGGTGGTGGAGCCATGGAACAGCCTTCCAGCAGAAGTGGTGGGTGCAAAAAAATACGGGGGTTCAAGAGTGCATGAGATGGACATAAGGCTACCCTGGAGATGTGCAAAACAGGAGAGCAACAGATCAAATAGGATCTGGGGCTGCAACAGTGAGCAAGGAAATGGGCAGACTAGGTGGGCCGTATGGTCCTTATCTGCTGACAGATTCTATGTTTCTATGTTTATGTTTACCTCCCCAGTTCATTGAGCACTGTCTCGCTCAGTAAGAGTCCCTTACACATCTGTGGTGGGTAGTTTGTGATGATTTTGGGTACACAATGAAATAGGCACTAGTTAAGCATCTGGGATGAGAACGGCATCAGACAACTATGAGGGGTCTCCACCACCCCCATCTGCCTGATTAAACTATTGGGAGATTTCAAGTGGAAAAGAAGTGTCACCTCTAACCACCCCATGGGGCTTAAGTTGTTAAGTCCTATGGATCATAAGTTGGAGAGGAATTGGCTTTTCCTCTCATGGAGGGGTCTGTTAACAAAGGACATCCTCTCAGCCTCTCTGCCCCATGCTGTGCAGAGGGCATCCCCTCTGACCAGAGGAGAATAGCATAGACCAATTTTAGCCCTCTTGAACCTCAGAGAAAAATGTCGAGGTTTGAATCCCGACAACGACCCTCACTACACAAACAATGCTAGTGAGGATTAAATGCATGTTACTCTGTCAGTTCACCATGAAAATTATGCCAGCAGTGTAAATGGGTTACTCTCAAACCCCTCAGAAAGGTGCTCTCTGCTGGTCCCTATTACAAGCGGGGGGGGGGGTCTCAATGGAACCCATGTCCCAATACATGGATGGAACAGCCTCCAGAAGACAAACAACAGTTCCAACTTCACAGTGAGTTCTCAGTATGAGGGGGGATCAAGGTTTAGTGAGGCAATCACTGCTCAGCTATACATTATGGGGCCACATACAAATTTCATTGCCCACATGAATCAACCACCACCCCAAGGCTCCCAAAGTCCACTTGCTGATTGATAGGAATGCAGTACAAACCTTCACAGTTTGGATGGAATAATAGCAGGGGTAGCACAAGGAGATATGGATGACCAGCCCCCGGCAGAAAAGTGTAAAAACCCAGCCATATCTCCTTCCCACAAGGAATCATGGTGGGTCTTTTAAAAGCAGCAGGAAACAATACAGAGCTATGGAGGGGGGGAATCATCAAAGATGGATGCCCAGGGTGCATTCCCACAGAGACCCATGTCCCCAGACATGGTAGGGAAAGTTGGACTGAGAGAATTCTGACCAAGAGTCTGCCTCTGCAACTGCAAAGCATAGATAATAAACACAGAACATTTAGATAGTAACACATAACTATGCAGCCTCTCTGAAGCCTGCAGTACCTTATTTTGTTTTATCCAAGGCTAGACAGAGCACCATGATGAACCTGGGGGGGCTCCTAACCCCAACCCACAGGGAGTCACAGAACAATGCAGTGTGGCACAGGACCAAAACCTCCTTCAGAGAAGTGCATATAGGGACTGCCCTGCTGGGGAACACTTGCAGAAACTGTTCCTCTCTTAAAGGTAACTGACACACATGGCTGAAAAAAGTCAGTACTGAGCTATGGCTCACTTTTTAGCTTGATCGGTTGATCGGGTTGCAGTGTGACCCTCCTGGGCTGCTGATTCTTCAGATATGAACCATTCTGCCTCAAGGTAATTTGCAATTACCTCAAGGCAGATAATAAGGCAGTGACAGATACCCTTGACGCTCTAGCTCCTGTCTGTGTCTGCCCCCTCACTCGCCACCCGAAGTCCCCCCGCTTTGATGGAACTTTGAAGGAGTTGAAGCAAGGGGGTTGAAGGCTGGAGAGACGCTGGCGGAAATCGGGCCTGTCGATTGACAAGCTTAGACTGATGGCCCATTATAAAGACTATTAATCAGCCATCTCCTGTAAGAAGGCAGAATTCCTGTCCTGGGAGATTGTTGCGGTGAAGAATCGACCTGTTCAGCTCTTCCTGACTGTTTATTTTTTAATTTTTTTATTTACTTCTTTCTAGGAAGTACCTTTGAGCCAAAGGCTCTCTTACAGAGGTTCCACGTCGTAGTAATACATGAGCATAATATAATTTATAATGGTTACAAGTACATAAGCAGATACAAGGAAGTTCCATGCCTAGAAAAACATGAGTACATCAGGTTACAGTGTTTACATAATTACAATAACAGGGATTACATAAGTAAAAATATACAGATACATAATTTATAGCAGGCTAGGTTAACAAGAAGTTTAAGTGAACAACTTGAGAATCTGCAGGATATAGAGCAAATCATGTAGGGAACAGAGGATGATATTCTGTAAAATAATTAATGAATACTATATGCATGGAGGCGAGAACTTGATGTGCAGCAGTTCTTTTTTCTGAAGTACTAAAGAGTGTAGTCATAGAGGAGGGCTAGACTTAATGGGGGGGAGGTGCTGAGGCGGGGACCTGGAGCCTACTAGGGGAGTGTTAGCTAGCAAGAAGAGAGGAGAAGGCAAGGGTGCAGGCAGTATTGGGTAAGTTACTTTTTCCATTACTTTCTATTTCTTTTAGAAACTTGATCCAGGAAGCTCTATGCAGTCATTAGCAAGGATGGAGAAGTACTAGAAAAATAATACACCTGACAGTTACTTATTTTTTTTATATAAAACAATACAAAAATAATATAAAATGATAACAGATGACATTTATTTGAAAGTAATAGGTTAGTTACTAGTTACTTTCAAATAAATGTAATCAGTTAAAGTTATGTATTACTTTTGTATAAAAAGACACAAGTAATTGTAACTGTAAGGTGTATTACTTTTTCCAGTACTTCTCATCCTTGCTGGTGACTGCACAGAGCTTTCTCGAACAAGTTTCCAAAAGTAATAGAAAATAATAGAACTTACCCAACACTGGGTGCAGGTTAGAATGAGAGTAGCAGAAAAGAGGAGGGAAGAGTGTGGGGGGAGGGGGGGTCTGCTCTCACAGTCACAGTTGCTGTTTGTGGCACGGGCCACTCAGAGTTTATCTTTAAAGGGGTCTATTTTGTCCTCTTTCATGATGTCTAGGTCAAGCGCATTAAGCCAAAGTGGCACCTGGTATTCGTAGGATCATTGGCCTTGTGTGGTTCTACGGAAAGGGATGCAAAGGGCCGAATATTTTGTACCCCTAGTGCATCTGATGGAATTAGGTTGGCTAAGAAGGCTTTGCAGGCCTGGGGTGGTAAGTCCTAGCATAGCTTTCTTGGTGAGCATGCATACTTGATACCGGAGGCTGCTGTCAAGGTTGAGACAGTTCATTTGAGTGTACAGCTTGCAGGTGTGAGTGAGATGGAGTACACCTAGGACTAAACGACACTCTTTGTTTAATGTTGTTTTTATACATTTCAAAGCGGTTTGGGAGGCAGACCCATATACTGCTAGACCATAGTCTATCACTGAGAGGACTGAGCTATTTACAGCAGTTTTTAGTGCCTCAGAAGTCAGGCCTTTTTGGTGTCTGTACAATAATCCTAGTTTTGCATTTGTCGACTTTGCGACTGCGTCTATGTGTTGGTTAAATGAGAGGGTGCAGTCCAGTGTCAATCCTAGGTATTTAAATGTTTGCACCATCTCCAGAGAAGTGTTCTGATTGTTATGAATGCAAAGTTGGTGGGTGCGGTGTTTGTTATGTGTTGAGGCAAATAACATAATCTTGTTTTTTTATAATTAAGGAGCAGTATTGATCGAAGGAACCAGTGCTCAGCCACGGTGAAATTAGCCTGCATTTGCTTTTCCAGTATGTAGGAGTCAACATTACATGAATATAGGACTGCATCATCTGCATTTAGTAGTTGCTGGTCATTTACCGATTGAGGGGAGGTTGTTTAACAACAGGCTGAACAGTAGAGGGCCAAGGATAGAACCTTGAGGAACGCCTGTGCTAATACTAAGGTTGTCGGAGAAGGTGTCCAGGATTTTCACTTTTTGGACTCTCTCAGACAGGTAGCTTCTGAACCATGTTACTGTTGCAGGGGAGAGTCTGGTATTGGAGAGCTGATCCAGGAGCAGATTGTGATTGACTGTGTTGAAGGCCTTGGTGAGATCAATATATGTTGCCCTCGCCAAGAGCCCTCTGTCTAGCACATTATGGATAAAGCTGGTAAACTCCACTAGAGCAGTTGTGGTACTGCGTTGTTTTCGAAATCAATGTTGTTGCTGACATTGTAAATGATATTTGTCTAGAGATTCTGTCAGTTGGTCAGTTACAATTCGCTCCAGGGCCATGGAGAGTGGAAGAAGGATAGATATTGAGCAGTAATTTGTGGAGTTGGCCCTGTCACCACTTTTGTAAACAGGGGCAACCACTGCCACCTTCCAGATCTGTAGGAATTAGCCTGATACCAAGGAGAGAGTTAAGATTTTGGTGAGGGGTTTGAGAGTTACGTCCAGGGTGAGCCTAACTAGTTTTAGGTCAAGTTGATCAGAGTTAGTCCTGGAATTAGCCAGTGCTTTTAGGATGTACTTTTTTTGCTTCCATAAAGGTGACAGCACTGAAGTAGAAAGGTGGATGGGAGTTTGATTGGGTCCCCAGGTTTTGTTCAGTGCAAGTATCTGATTGATGTTGAAGGAAGCTAGTAGGCAACACTCTGCTGAGGTCAGTAAAAGCTTTGCTGAAGACATTTGTTATGCGACTGTGATCCTACGTAGGTTGGCCCTCAATGTTCAGGAAGGTGGGGGGAGTTTTATTAGGTTTAGCGGTTAGGGACTTGATGTTCTCCCAGAACCATCTACTATCTCCCCATGAGTTTGTCAGCTCATTTTTAAAGTGAGTGTTTTTGGCCTTGCGAATAGCTTAGGTGCATTTATTCCATGCAGCTCTATAGTTCTGGTAATCTGTCTGGGTACCGGAGTTCCTTGCTTTGTTCCACAAGTCGTCTCTATTTTTCATAAGGGCTAGTAGCTATGGGGTGATCCAGGTGCTGTCATAGTCACGGATCCTTCTTTTGGTGTAGGGGCATAGACATTGCATACTTCATTGAATTTGCTTATAAAGCATTCTAGGGCAGTGTTACATCTGTTTTGTGGTCAACAGAGTTCCAATCTTGGAGGCTGAGGTGTGTTCTTAGAGATCCCAACCTGCCTTTTTTCAGAAGTCTAGCAGTAATAGTCCTGGCTGGCATCTTTAGGGCCTTATTTGACCATTTACAGATTACCAGGGAGTGGTCACTGAGGGAGTTGGGGAGAACCATGATGGAGGATATTCTTTCTGGCCGATTTGTGACCACCCAGTCAATTATTGACCCCAAGCCTGTTCTGCTGTTTAACTGAGTAGGGAAGTCTACCAATTGCACAAGGTTGAGAGTGGCTAATGAGTCCTTGTAGTGTATAACTTCAGGGGAGGACCAGTTGATATTAAAGTATCCAACCATTATCAGCTCTGTGTTTGGTCCCCCTTCAAAGAGGTAGTTGATGACAGAATTGAAACCATTCACTTGTTCCTTGGGAGGGATATAGGCTGAGACTATTGTTAGGGTTTTCCCGTTCTTGCCAAGTATTACTTTTATGACCATCAGTTGAGCCCCACATTTGGTGTCACATGGGTTAAGCATTTGGCCCTGAGTGTGCTCTTTAACATATCTAATACAGCCACCTCATCTTTTACCGAGTCTATCTAGTCTGAACGCAGCATATCCAGTGAGTTGTATAGCAGAGTCTGGCACCCTAGGTGATAGCCAGGTTTCTAATATTGCAAGAATGTCGGGCTGGTGCTGCTGGACCCAGACTTGCAGGGTGTCCATTTTTGCTAGCAGGCTGCAGATATTTATTGATGACATTGTTAGTCCATTCTGTTTCTTATGAACTGTTGCAGTGTATGTCATCGGGTCTGGGTTGGGATGAATATTTCCTGAGATCAGTAGAAGCAGCCATGTGATCCTTATAGCTTGCCATTTTAGATATGTTAGGGCCTGCGATTGTGCAATCCAATCTGCCTTCAGTCATGGGGAGCATTTTCACAAGTTAAGTGAGTGAGTTTGCTCGCTTCTTTGTTGATAAGATCCATTCAGTGTCCTCTAATGGGCAGGGCAGTGATTGGCAGGGAGTGGCAAGCATCCAGTCAGTCTGGTCTGACTTTGGCCAGTTGGTAATCAAGGACATTGTGTGAATTGTCCAGAGTATGCACCCAACCTCCTGTAGTTTGGACCCAGGCCCAACGTGCCTCCTTGTGGGGTGCATTGAAGTAATCGGCCCAGTCCATCTGAGATAGTCTGGTGTTCATTGGAGACAGAGGTGTTTCCAGACTCCCCGAAGGAAGAGGTTGTGGTACCCATCATGAAGAAATCCTCCCTTGATCCGGACTGCTTAGCGAACTACAGATCAGTCTCTAACCTGCCCTTTGTGGGCAAGGTTATTGAGCAAGTGCTTGTAGCACAGCTGAGTGACCATTTAACAATGCATGATGTCTGTGATCCACTCCAGTCCGGGTTTCAGAAAAGGCATAGTACCAAGACCACACTCGTTTGGGTACTTAATGATCTCCTGATAGCAAGAAATCAGGGGAGCCAGTCCATTTTGGTTCTTCTTGATCTCTCTGCAGCATTTGACACTGTGGATCATGGGGTGCTGCTGGAGGGCCTGCAGATTCTCTGTGGACTGTCTGGTACAGTTGTCAGATAGTTTTGATCTTTCCTCACTGGCAGGACTCAGAGGGTGGTGTCAGGAATTTATTCCTCAACCCCTCTTTCCCTGTTGTGTGTGGTTCCGCAGGACTCTGTGCTGTCACCCATGTTATTTGCAGTGTATATGCTGCCATTGGGAGACATTATAAGGCAGTATGGACTGAGTTTTCACTGCTATGCAGATGATACTCAGCTCTACATGACCTTTGTACCTACTGTATATTACTGTGACTTAACATGATCACATTTCTGCCACCATACTTGAAAGTTTCTGCTGTAATCCTGGAAAATCAAGACTTTTCCCTTCTCCACCGGAATCGGACCTTGCACTTTTGCAGCACTCAGCGTTGCCTCCTGATTGGTAAAAGGTAACTACTTCACCAGACAACGGAAGTGCCAATTGTCAGGTTTTGGTGGGGGCTCCACCCTGTGGGCCCTCTCGATCTCATATTTGAGAGCACCTGGATCCAGATGTAGATTCCTCATCAGCCACTGCTCTAAACCCTGTTCTGGCTTCTTACCCTCTATGCCCTTCAGGAGCCCCACGATGCACAAATTCAATCTTCTGAACCAGTTCTTGTGGTTGCTGACCCTCTCTTTTAGCTCCTTATCAGCTTATTTCAAGGAGTTGAGGTTCTGGGAAACTGACACAATGGTATCCTCCAATTTGCTTACCCATTTCTCAAGCTCATCGATACGTGTAGAGTGGGATGTAGAGGTGTTCAAGAGGCTTGCAACCACCTCCTAGATATGGACTATCTGTGCTGCAATGTCGGTAAAGCCAGCCTTCATTTCTGCTTGCATGGTCACTAAGGTAGCCAGAACACTTACTAGCACCCTCTCCAAGTCAGACTTGCTATTTTCCTGTTCTGTGGCTGCCAGGGTCTGCTGTCTGGTATGTACCTCATGTGGTAGGCACTGCTTTTCTCATGGATCCACTGACTTGAAGTTTAGCTTCAGCTGCTTACTTTTTGGCTTCCCAGCTGCCATTTACTTAAATCTTGGAAATGATGAATAAGCAATTTCACTTCTCCCCCTTATGTAAGCGTTTGGGCATTCATTAAGTTTGTGCTCAGGGAAGCCGAGCTAAAATAAGTCTGCCATCTTGCCATACTAGCCATGCCCTGCCCAGCTGCCCTTTTTAAAATCTAATTTTTATTTCAGGCAATGTGCAAACTCTTAAGGTCTCTTTCCAATGCTGAGTTGAATTATTCCTCGGTAACCGTTATCTAATGTGTCTGTTCAGATTCTGTTAAGATATGAGTTTTAAAAGCCATTCGGTATACTCTTTACCACCTATGCTGCCTAATGAACTGTACCTTTTCACTTAAATCATTGTTGCTACAAACTCCTGCCTAGTTTGATATGTTTGCACTGTATTTTTTTGCTACCTGCCTGTACCCTGCATTTGTGAACTGTGCTACATTACCATACTGAAGATTTCCAACTGGTACTCACCCAGAACTTACCTGGAAAGGAAGTGATTGCTGTTTGGTGTGCCTTCCTGGCCAAAATATTAAAGTACATAACTAATATATACTGTACATTACAGTACAGTACAGACAATGCAGTATGTAGTAGGGGAAACCTTCTGTCTACCAGTTAATCTGTGACTCCTGTTGCCTGCCGTGGTGTGGTGCTGTGCAATGACAGCTAGTTGTCTGGCTTTTTGCTGTTCAAAAATGGTGTATTTAGCCATCCCAGTGGTGAAGAGAGCTAACTCACCTTGCGCCTTATCTTTTCCCACACCAGCAACTTCGGTTCGGGAGCGAGCTCGGGTCGCCAGGGGTTACCCGGGTGGGAGTAGGACTGAGCATCTGGAGAACAGCTCCCCTCTCCCAGAGTGGGATGGTTTGCCTTCTCGGCCTTTGGCTTCCTCCAGGTGGATGCCTGGAAGAAGCACCAGTAGTGTGAAAGACACAAAGGGAGGGACTGCAAAACTTAGAAGCGTGTGCCTACACATGCATGCTTACACACATTGCAGTGGGGCTAAGGGAGAAAAGTGGAAAACGGCTAGTGCAGGTTACATGAAGCCCTGCATGCCTTCCTCTGCCCTGTGCCATCAGCTGGCCACTTGCCCAGGTCTGGATGTGTGTCACTTGGTGGGGGAAGGATGGCCTTCCCCCTTCAAAGCACCACCATGGAGGGAAATCTGTGGGGGATTTTATGGGTGGGTTGGCAAGTGCTGTGCAAGAGGAGGTTGGGACAGTGTTGAAAGACTGCCTGCACTGACTGAGAAGAGAAAAACCGTATATGGCAAGAAAAAAAAAGTGTATTTTTTTTCTTGTCACCAGACATATTTACATTCAACTGCCTTCTATACCCGTACACTGCATTGCTCATTCTACCAAATTACTCCTTCTCTTGACTCCCAGGACCTATTGCATCTCACTGTGCTTTGTTCCTCTCCAAATCAGCATTCAGTTATCTTGCCTGTTAACCTTCAGTCCTCTACTCCTAGTCCCTACATGTCTCAGATTGCCATGCCTTTGCCTTCCCCATTCCAGTAATTAAACTGGGCAATCCACCTTCACTTCCTGCCTCCAATTATTGTAGAACAACAACCGTCTTGTTCTTCCCTCCTGCACCCTCCTCCTCATCTCCCTATTCTTCAAAGTTCTCCTTTGTGACTTCCTCACCCACACCTGCTCCTGCAGCAAGCCCTCCCCCTTCCTCAATCTCACACATTTACTTCTACTTCTAGTTCCCTCTCTTTTCACCTTTCTCATTGCTGCCTTTTGCCCCTTTAGTCTCTTTTAGTGATAGCTATATAAATATATTATATTCATGTATTATACTGGCACTATAGCACCAATATATTTAGGATTGATTAAGGTGTTTAGTGTTTAACCCCAATTTTTTCACCTTAATACCTTTGGTGGCATTCAGCAAAATAGCCCAAAATTTGGCACGTGCAGTCTGGCTTTGAGGGCCTCAAGACCTGAAACGTTACATGGGGCCCAATTTTCAAAATCCACAAGAATGTCACAAGCCCCAGTGTGTCTATTATATGGGGCATGGAGTTTGCAGCCTTCTCCCAGAGATCAATCAGGATTTTCTCTCCTCTGCACCAAATCCTGCATGTTACATCAGCTCCCTCCGAGTCTAGCTTGCACCATTTGTGGGACCAATTTTATGGGGCTTGTGCCAAATATTTGGAGCAAGCTACCGTAAAGTATACAAACTGTCATGACTGTGCCTGGGAATAGAAAATGGGGCACAGTTGTGGCAAAGGTGTTTGGTGCAACTGCATCCAAAACATGGGTTCAGCACAGGGTTGATGTAAGCCCTTCATCACCTTTTGAAAATCAGTCCCATGATCTTATCTTATGTGATTTCTGAGATATGGAATGTCACATTCTAATGAAAAACTGAGTTAATTTCTTATACTTAATACACTTTTTTTGCTCTCACCTACAACCCAGATGATACAGGCATTAAAATACATAAAAATGAAGAATTAAAAAAAAAACACATTGATCTTGTTAAACTGTATATGTTAAACAAGATTCCTTCTTTGTTTTTTTCTCAGCTGAGCCAGAAATACCTTTTGGGACTTTGGCTGGCATTTTACTGAAATTGTCATTTTATGTGTTGTGAGCCATGAATTTATGTGTTGCACATTTACGTCCAACATATACATTTGATACACATAAATTTACATGTTACACATTTTTTTTTTGTAATTACTATTTCTACCTCCATCCCAGACTGCCACCCTGATCTACCAAGGGAGACACACCAACACTCCATTGCCTTCCACCCTGCCCAACGGATCCCCAGATCCCCATGGAGCCGTGGCTATACCCTCCTGAGCGGGGACAAGGCAGGGGCCAAATGCCCCGAAACTTACATATCGTTAGTCCAGGGCTTGCTGAGTGGGTGGAGGCAAATCATGGGGACATCCCAGTCTCCCCATCTTCCCAGTGGTGGCAGGCTCTTTTTACGTTTTCTTCCTCCCCATACAGCATGTAGATCCCTTGATGTCAAGGTGCTATGCGCTGACGTCCACACTGTAAAGCGGCCAGCCATCCATGTAGGGCTTGCAGTACTCTGAGCCTCCGCTCAGAGTCAGGCAAGTTTGCAGGCAGCAGCCTGAACCTTCCCCAGAGAAGGCGAGCTGTTGTCGGATGCTCCAGCCTATCTCCCCCCTGCTGACCCACCAGTGACCCGAGTCTGCTCCCGAACCCAGGTCACCATCATGGAGCGAGGTGTGGCATCCAGCACCTCAACCCTCAGTGCCACTGGGCTGGCTCATGTTACACATTTTAGTGTTGCATTTAAATGTGTGACACTAATTTGTGTGACACAAAAATTCCATTTTTGTGTCTCACATACTTTTCTCATAACTTGGCCATTTTACAATATTTTAGTCTCAAATTGTTTACATGACCCTACCTCATGAACAAGGATTGTGAAAATTTTCAAGTACAGGTTAAAAGGTTATTTTGAAGTGTGACACATACATTTGCGACACATAAATTTATGTGCTGCACATTTTAGCGTCTCTCATACTTTTACTCATAACTTGGCCATTTTACAGTAGTTTAGTCCCAAATTTTGAATATACTGGTCACATGAACCTACCTCACTAACAAGTATGGTGAGAATTTTCAAATGCTTTTACGTGTGACACTAGACTGTGATATTCAAATCTGAGTCTCATAAAATTTGGTGTCTCACATTTTTGAGTTGCACTTAGATGTGCAACACTAAAATGTGTGACACTACAATTCCATTTTTGTGTCTCAAATACTTTTACTCATAACTTGACTGTTTTACATGTTTTACTCCCACATTTTGAATATACTGCAACCAAAAGAACTCTTGTAATTGTTGGTATTGTGCATTCATATCAGTGACTGCAGTGGCATGTGCTTCTGCAGACAGAAGTAGTGTTTTGATTTGAGCATTGGTGCTTTCTATTTACAGCCAGAAATTAGTGTTTATTTCTCACAGTGTGCATGCCACAGATACAAATCCATGAAGGTAGAACATCAGTGCTGCTACATTTGTGTTATCTGGAACTAGTTGCATATCATTTGTCTTATCTGATGATGGTTATCTGTGGTTGCTTTTATGGTCTTGTCCTTTAGCTACTTAGTGGGGTGGGGAGTTAGAGCATGTAAACCCTTATGCCACATTTCCCAATCCCTACTTTTGTGGCATTAAATTGAATCCTGACTGGTGCATTAACTACGAAATATACACACTCACTTCTGGCTGCAGATAGAAATCTACAATACTCAACTCACTCCCTGTGGGGCCTGAACTTCTGCAGCCACAGATAGAAATCCATGATTCTCACATTACAACATTAGTTCTGTCTGCAAGAGTGCAAGACCCTAAGGGGTCAGTGCTTGTGCCACCACAGGAACCCATACACACTTTAAAACATACATACCCACTTCTGGCTGCAGCTGTGCAGGCTCCTGTGGGGACAGCATTTCTGTAGCCACAGGTACTCATTCACACTGTAAGACATACACACATTTCTGGCTGCAGAAGAACAACCCCCTGAGGGGCCTGTGCTTCTACAGCCAGAAGTGTGTAAGACATACACACCAACTTATGCAGCCACAGATAGAAATATATGATACCCAAACTGCTACAGATGCATTCCCCTTACCAGGGCCATGCCCAGGGCTAAGAGTCCAGCTAGTTGGGCCCTGCACTTTCATGCAGGTATGGGTGCATAGGTCCAGAGCTCTTTCTGGCCCTATGCCAAGAAAAGTATTCTCTTCACTATATGGTTAATTTTTGCCTGTGTGACCAATGGTACGCCATACCTCCCCAGGCTGTAGGTGATGCCACATGGCATCACCATCTCCCCAGCCTTGGCCCATCCATCTGGCTCACTGAGCTTGCCCCCAAACTCAGCTCACTGTCATGGAATTACAAAGCACCAGCTACTGGGTCAAAGGCTAGCCCTGCACCTGTTTCTTCATATTTTTTTTAAATGTACCCCATATTTTCAGCATAGTCATTTTATGATTGTATCACAAGTCCTATGAGGACAGGTTGAAGGAAATGAATATGTACTCCCTGGAGGAGAGGAGGGGATAGGATACAGACATTCAAGTATCTTACAGGGAGGAACAAGGTGCAAGAATACACTATTTGTAAGCAAAAAAGATGTTCCTGGACTAGAGGGCATGGGATAAAGTCAGAGGGAGGACAATTCACAGGAAACGTAAGGAAGAATTTATTCACAGAACGGGTGGTGGACAAGTGGAACACCCTGCCAGAGGAAGCGGTGGGGGCTGAAACAATCACGGGATTTAAGAATGCATGGGATAGACATAAAGGAATTCTGGAGGTCAGGGGTAAGGGGCAACAGACTTCTAGGAAAACATAAACTGAACTTACAAGCTCAAATGGGCAGATTGAGTGGGCCATAGGCCCTTATCTGCCGACACTGTCTATGTATCTATGTATCTATGACACCTGCTAATAAACATTACAGGTGGCAATTATAAAATACTGGCTGAAATGCCATTTTATGCCACAAGTGCTAAAGCTGTTTTGGCCAGGATTTGAAAAACAAAATTTGTCATGTGCATGAGGTGGTGTGAAAAAATGGCTATGTTGAAAATTGAGTTGAAATATTGAAAATGACCAAAGTTATGAGTCAGCATTTAAAATGATCAATGTACCTTCATAACTTTGATGTTTTTTTTTAAATTTTGACCCCAAATTTTGAACATAGTCTTCTTGTGACTCCAACTCATGAACCCAGTAGGTAGAAATTTTCAAATCCTGCCAGAAAGATGCTTTTGTGGAGTAACTGCAAAATCAGCTTTTGGGCCAGACTTAGAAAATTTCACATACTGTGATCATGAGGTGGAGTCCTAAAACTGCCATTTTGAAAAGTTGGTGAAAACAATATTTTAAAATGACAAAGTAATGAGTGAGAGTTCAAAATACATTGAATGCACTCACCTTGTTTCCTGAGTTTGCAGTCACAGTTCCAGGAGGAGGACATCTTTCATTGTAGAGAGTGGATTATGGCACTGGACATTATGTTGACAAGTGAGAGTGTAAGGAGGTGTGGGGTGGTGGGTTTTTAATGGGGGTTGGGGTGGGGTGGGTGGTGATTGGAGGAGGCTGCAAAACATATCAATGGATGGTTTTCTTTATTTCAGGACTTAAAAAAAACACACAATGAGTGACAATACTCTGTTTACAGGTACCAAGGTGGACTGTTTGATGACACTGGAGGTGTGCACTCTGGTTTCATTATATATGGGGGTGAACATAGGGGCCAGTACAGAGCCCTTCAGAGCTGAACAGGACCAGCAAGCATTCAGGACAGGAGAGGAGTGCTGCGCTAGTGCAGTGGTAACCTCTGGATAGGGAACAGCTGAGAGGCAGTTGGGCTGTAGCTGGTGAGCTGCTCAGTAGGGGATATTTTATGTGCTCTCTTACCAGATTCTTGTCTTTACTGCCATAGTGCCCTGCACATAACCCTGCTAGTACTGCGACAGTGTAGTGTGACTCAGAGTGGCAGTGACTCTTCTTCTTTTAACCTGGAGACAGGGGGCAGGGGGTCTTTAATACTGATTGTTTGTGAACTGTGGGACAGACAGGAGCCCTGGGATAGCGGTAGTGTGTGCAGTACTGTGTGTCCTATGCCCTTAATCAAGCAAGCCCTGCCATTCAGAACAAGTCGGTGTAATACAAATGTTCACCTTACTCCTAGTCAAAATAAACAATATTCCTTTGGTCACATTCTATTTATGTCCCCATTATTGTGTGAATTTAACATTCTTTGGTCACAGCACTACATTTATTTAGTTAAAATTTTGGTAACTAGGAAAGACACACTGAGCCAAGACTCATTTCCAAGTGCAACTTAGGGAAGGGGAATACAGACATGAAGAGTGATTACTAAACATCAAAAGTGCTATAGGAAATACAATGGCAAGGTAAAAATATGCAGAGATATCCCTCTTGACACAGCAACAGCATATCTAGCATTGCAAAAAGAACAGTACATAGGATCATGACATGGCTGAAATAAGCAAAGCATACAAGCGTGCATAGGAATATGCACCTGTTAGATTAGAGAGCAGACTAGAGGCCAAGCATAGGTGGCCCAGTTAGGGGAGAAATAGGAGGGAAAGGGGAACATAAGAGGCTGGGAGAGGGGAGGAAGAAGGTTCAAAAGGGGAAGGAACAAGTACGGGGGGAACAGGAGTATAACTTAGTAAGCATCTTAAGGCATGGGGGGGGTGAGCCAAAGAGAAGGGAAGAGGGAAGAAGATTACAGAGGGAGGGAGGGAGGCAGTAGGAGAAGGCAGCTAGCTCAGCACATGAGTGAGGACAAGAAATGGCAAAGGTATGAGAATCCCTGGGGTGCAGAGAGTAGGAGGAGTAGGGGGCAGGGGAGAGGAGTAAGGAGAGGTGGGGGGAAGTGAGTCAAACCAGTATTTAGTGATGAAGGAGGTGTAGTGGGACTGTCGACGTAGAGGCAGAGGAAGGATGGAGAGAGCAGTGATAAGTGCACAGTGGAGAGTTGGTGGCACAGTGACAGAAGGCATTGCAGAGGGTATCCAACAGGATAAGGGAAGAGGAGGGAGAGGTGCCATAGACCACATCAGCATAGACAAACACTGGGAAGACCGTTCTGGTTACCAGCTCCGGCTGAATTTGGAGAGAGAAGCAGTCCTTATTATGGTATGAAGCCCTATGTTTGGGACAAGGTTTGGCATGGGTGGCATCAATATAGACAGAAAAGTCAAGCTTACTATTGAGTCAAACCTCCAGCTACTTAAAGGCAGGGCAGTCTCAAGGAGGGTGTCATCCTAAAGTGGAGAAGACAGGGGTAGGTGAGTGCCTTGTCAGTTTCTGGCTGGAGCCAAAGGTCATGGACACAGTTTTCTTGGTGTTAACCCTGTGCTGTTGGACTTAGAACCAGCAAAAGCAAAAAGAAGCTGCTACAAAAACTGCTGTGCAAATACAAGGAGTAAAGTCAAGAACAAAAGAAGTACAGCACCAGCCTCCACTAAATATTGAAAAGTTTATTACTCACAGTTTGCAGGAGATAAACAACAAAGCAATGCTACGCAGTGACTACTCTTCCCCACACATCAAAGGAAGGCCCGACCAGTTTTGTACATGCACCCTTCATCAGGGATGACCTCTTTCATTCATAACACCAAATACAATACATAATGTTAGTGATTTAAAGTGACAGTGCACCAATTAGAAATGAATGAAGAAGTTAAAAATAATTTTTTGGTCTGTTATTTTTATCTTTAACAGTTTGCTAAAAGCATACCAATATTAATGTAATTGCATATATTTTAACAATAATAATGTCAGTTTCAGTGGCTCAGCAGGCAGCACACTTGCCTTTGAGGCCGGGAGATCAGAAGGCTGTGGATTCTATCCCCACACCAGGCACTTGGTTTAAATCCCAATATTGACACTGTAGAGCAGCATGAGGGGCCGCTGCACTCCTAAGGTGCCTTCTTTTGGATGAGATGTTAAACCGAGGTCCCATCTGCCTGTTCTGGTGGTAGCTCAGGTGGATGTTAAAGATCCCATGACACTTCTTGAAAAGAGTAGGGGAACTTTTTATTGAAATTCAAAAACAAGAAACAAATCATATCCATAACTCAAAATATAAGAAAAAGAAGAAACAAATAAATTCTATACAGAAAAAAAACATTAGCAGAACTGTGGTAAAATAACAAAACTAATAAATTCAAAAAAAGGAAACTTCCATCCCCTAAGGGTATTACAAACAATCATTCATTGACATTCTTTTGTGTACACCATTCATCCCCAAAAAACCAAAAAAACAAATAACCAAAACCTCTCAGTGAAAACACAAAGAAAAAGGAAACCAAACAGTACCCCATATAGATACATAACCCATCCAATCTATTCCTCTCCACAACTGAGCACATACTGTCTCCCCCATTGTGTTCCTTTCATGTGTATAGACCCTATCCAATTCTTCCTGAATCATAAATAACATATCTTGCTGTATCACATTCATTTGCTGTAGGAAACATTTGCATCTAATCTGCCATACTGCCCATTTAATCATGGCAAGAATCACATAAATAGTGCTTTTCTTCCATTTTCTCCAGCTGTGTGGCATTTGACCATACACCAGTATATCATAGGACATTGCTGAAAAATGTGCTGTGTCCCAGACAGCATCCAAAGTTTTCCAAAAGTCATACATACGTGTGCACTCAAAATATAAATGATGCATTGTTTCAAGGTTCCCCTGACAATCCTCTACCAAACAAGTTCTATCTTCCTGTGTTTTGAGCTTCTGGTAATCCCTCACATTTAGTTTCCCATGCCCACACAGCCAGATCGTATCTTGCATTTTCAGAGGTATCCTTGCCTCCGTCATACATTCCAACCTGGAGATTTCCTCAATATTTGAATCAATGTGAAAGACAGGTTCTGTAAAATAACATGTTTCTACTAAAACAGTGTAGAACTTCTTTTTCTCAATGTTTAAGAACCATTTTAAATCTATCTTCCACAGCAGTATGTATCTCAAGGTGGTTTGGATGTAATATGGCAGTTGTTTTTCTGTTACATGCCACTTGCCACATCCCCAGGCTGTCATGAATGACTCTTACCTTATCTGTATAACCTGCACTCCCATTTCTGACTTTCCCAGGATCAAGGGTTTAATGTTAGAAAAGAAAAAATTACCAAAAAAGAAAACTAGTGGCTGTAACATATCTAGACCTCCTGATTTCCAAGTCCAGTAGGTATGAACTTGTTTTAATAGGTTTAAACAACTCCCTCATACCAAAGAGAAAAAGAGACCCATTATTTTTGTATGCATGGTAAAAGGCAAACGGTAAACATGTGATACACATAGAAAAATTGGTACAATATATGCTTTTAATAAAAAAATTATTTTCTTCCTCGTTATTTTCCAGTTAGGCCATTTTTGTATTTTTGAATGTGCCGCATCATATGCCAAATCCCAGTTTTCTCCTGCCACTTCTGGCATACCAAAAAGGACCCCAAGTAGCTTTATTGATTCCTGTAGTATTGGAATTGGAAAATCAGAAGTGTTCAGTGCAGCTTCTATAAACTTCATATTACTTTTCTGTTTATTTTAATACCGGTATACTGACCAACCGGAGCACTGAAGTCCAGAGCCCTTTGTCCTGAATCCTGGTCTGCCAGGGTAAGTAAATAGTCATCCGCATAGGCCATCATTTTGGGGTATACCGTACCAGTGCTGTTCACAATTGGTTAAACGACTTCCCCATACCAAGATCAAAGGAGATAAGGAGTGTGAGGAGGAGGAAAATATAATAAGATCAAAGGAGATAAGGGGGCATGTGAGGAGGAGGACCATATAAAAGCATCTATCCTAAATAGATACTTCTGCTCAGCATTTACTGAAGAGAAGGTAGGGCAGATCCCAAAGCTCAGCTCCATGGATACGGGGGGAGGGAGGGACGTGAGCACTATTCCCTTCACAAAAGAAAGGATCCTACAAGAGCTTGATAAGTTCAGGGTGGAAAAGGCAATGGGACCTGATGGCACACATCCCAGGGTACTAAAGGAGCTAAGGATGGAACTAGCAGAGCCATCAGAGCTGTTTAGTGAGTCTTTGAGCACAGGAGAGATCCCAGAAGACTGGAGAAGGGCTCGTGTGATCCTGCTCCACAGGAGTGGTAGCAGGGAGGAGGTAGGGAATTACAGATCAGTCAGTCTTACCTCAGTAGTGGGCAAGATTATGGAGGCACTCCTTAAGGAAAGGATAGTGCAACACCTGGAATCCATAGGAGCACAGAATCCAAGACAGCATGGGTTTACAAAAGAAATGTCCTGTCAAACTAATCTCATAGATTTCTTTGACTGGGTAACCAGAGTGGTGGACCAAGGGGGAGCAGTTAATTACACTTACCTTGAGTTCAGCAAAGCTTTCGATACTGTTCCACAAAGAAGATTGATTAATAAGCTGGATAGGCTCGGGTTGGGTCAGAAGTTGGTCAACTGGGTGGAAAACCGGTTGACGGGCAGAAAACAGGGAGTGGCAGTAAACGGTATACAGTCAGAAGAGATGCAAGTCACAAGTGGAGTATCTCAGGGATCAGTTCTTTGGCCAGTCCTCTTCAACATCTTCATCAGTGACATTGCAGATGGACTGGAGGGTAAGGTTTGTCTGTTTGCAGATGACACCAAGATCTGCAACAGAGTAGATGATCCAGATGGGGTGGGCAGAATGAGAAGAGATCTGGATAAACTAGCAAAATGGTTGGAAGAGTGGCAACTGGGGTTTAATGCAAAGACGTGCAAGATTATGCACATTGGGAAAAGAAACCCTGAAGCCACCTATAGGCTGGGAGTGGAGTTGCTGGCAGCCACAAGGGAAGAAAGAGACTTAGGCATCATCATCACCGATGACCTGAAATCATCCAAGCAGACCACTAAAGCAGTAGGTAAGGCTAGGGGATGTTAGGGTGTATTAGTAGGGTATCACAAGTCATAAGAGGAGGTCATAATCCCACTTTACAAGACACTGGTTAGGCTCCATCAAAGTACTGCATGCAGTACTGGAGGCCACACCTTCACAAGGACATTAACCAAATTGAGGCAGTCCAGAAAGGGCAGCAAAATGGTGCAGGGACTGCATCAGAAAACATATGAGGACAGATTAACGGAGCTCATATGTATACCTAGAGCAAAGGAGGGAGAGAGGTGATATGATCGAAACATTCAAACACCTTAAGGGCAATAACAAGGTGAAAGAGTCTAACATGTTTCAATGTAAGAAAAATAGCAGAACAAGAGGACACAGCATGAGATTAGAGGGAGGCCGATTAAGGGGTAATGTGAGGAAATTCTTTTTCACAGAAAGGGTTGTGGATGCATGCAAAGACCTACCTCAGGAAGTGGTGGAAATGAATACAGTGCAGGGCTTCAAACAGGTATGGGACAGGCATAAGGGAACAATACAGATGAGTATGAATAGATAGGTCATTGACAGAGCAAAGTCCGATGACACATTTATAAAGTAGAAAAAGAAATGGGCAGACTGGATGGGCCTCGCGGTCCTTATCTGCCGTCAACTTCTATGTTTATGTTCTATGTTTTATGTCTTCTATACATTCGGTTTATCTTAAAATGGGATCTAAGCCAAACACATATTATAACGGACTCAAGGGACATCCTTGTCTGACACCATTTCTTAAATATAGTGGAATCCCCAAGTGTCCATTAACTAAAGGTGTCACTTGAGCTTCTGTATACAGTAGTTTAATCCAATTAATCAATATTGAGGGAATGTGGTAGCGTTCTAGAAGCCTCCATAAATGATCATGTCTAAAGGCATCAAATGCTGCTTCTTGGTCTAGGGACAGCAAACACCCACTTAATTCCATACGTCAGCCTTGTTCTATTATCTCAATAATAAAGGTTAGATTCTGTTGTATGGCCCACATCGGAACGGCACACAACTAGGTTTCTTTCAGTACAATTTCAGCAGCTTTTGCTAAAAGGGCTGTCAGAATTTTCCCCAAGATTTTATAGTCAGTATTTAGTAGGGTCAGAGGTCTCCAGTTTTTCATATGTTGTGGGTCTCCTTTGTTGCAGATGAAAAACATCACCCCTTCACTCATACTATTTCCCAAGCTGTTCTCCTGCTGGGCTGCTAGATAGACCACATGTAACATGGGGGCTATTATTTCAATATATTTTTTGAAAAAATCATTCGGTATCCCATCTTTTCCGAGTGAGGTATGTGTTCGTAATTTCATGATAGTCTCTTTGATTTCTACTATAATGATTTCTCCAGTTAATTATTTTTTCTGGTCTTCCGATAATTCTAGAATCTCCAGATGTGCCAAAAAAAGGAGGGGTACCTCCACCCCCCCCAACTGAAATGTGTTTTTAATGTGATCTTGTACAACCTGCTGAGTCGCTCACTGCATGTCAGCAAATTGACCATTCTGGTCTTGAAGCATTGTTATGGTCCTCTGTTTGAGTCCCACCTGATCTAAGTCATAGGGATTGACATGCTCCTTTGGTCCCTGTGTTGCAAACTTCTGTTGCTTTGTGAAGGTGAGCATGTTTTCCTTTTGGTAAGCAAACATCAGCTGCTTTATGTTAGCTAATTGCTCCATCTGTTTTACTCCTGTCTGTCTCATGTTGGATAAGATTCTAATGTACTTCGCTCTATGCCCTAAATACTGGGTGTATTTTGTGTGAGCTGTCCCTCTAGATATTCTACCTATCATTTCTTTTATATTATATTTCATGTCCTCCCACCACTCAATAGGACTCTCATATAAAAAAACGATGTCCAATCTGACCTCCAATAAAGCCTGCATTTCCAGGGAGCGGTGGTCATCCTGTAAAACTGACACATTCATCTTCCAATAATTCCTGCCAATATTGTAGTGCCGTATCATTCCTATTTTCAACTTAACTGCTAAGTGGTCTGAAGTTTCTAGGGGCACCAGATCCACCACCCGTCCTGCCAATCTCTTCGACACAAACCAAAAATCAATTCTGGTCGAGAGTGTTCCTTTGTAAAAGGTGTGACCAGGTTGTTTACTCAGTTTATCATATATATCACAGATCATAGTCCTCTACACTATTGTTTGCAATGCATTAGTGCTGCAATACATTTTCTTCATTTTTTGGCCCCAATCCCTACTCATCAGACCACAATTAAAGTCCCTTCCCCACAAAAGTAATTTTGATGTGAATCAATAAGGCTCTATGTCCTGAAATAAAGTCATCCTCTCTGCTTTAGATTGAGGGGCATAAATGTTAATTAGCCTATACAACATAGTATTTAGCAATAAATCCAGAATTAATATTCTACCCAGATGTAGGTCAATAATTTTTATAAATTTGACTTGCACATTCCTGAAACATATCCTCAAACTTGCACAACTCTCTTATCCTATGGACCATAGGGATGGTCCCTATCTCCACTCCTTCTGGGCCTGGGAAATTTCTGATAGAGTGTGTAACCAGGTGTCTGGTAAAAAATAAACATCCCCCCACCACCAAACTGGAGAATGTAATGTGTCCTTTTTTCTGAGATTTTATGCAGTTTACATTGGAAGTAATAAAATTAATGCCAACATCCATTTAAGTATATAGAAAAGATAGAATACTACTATAGACAAACAAGTCATTTTTGCTTTTTCCATTTCTTCAGTTTGGGTTTGTCCCCCAAAAAAACATCCCCCGGCAGCTCTTGCTGTGAAGAAGCCACAGAGGACACATCTGAATCTCTCACTGCTGCCTCTCCTTCTATATCCATCAATGCCTCATAGGCATTTTTGTCAGGATAATCTCTGCAGTTACAGCCAAGTTTTGAGGCAAAGGAGGTTTCTGGAGATTCTTGGACCTCATTATTCCTTTAAATGGGACATCAGTGGTCATGTCAGGAGGAGGCATGCCTTGTTCCTCTTTCTCAAATTCCAGTTGTAGCACACTGGGTTCAACTTCTGAGATGTGGGCAATCTCAGGCCCTGGATCCTGCAATTGTGCCGGGGAAGGGGGTCTGTATCCCGAGCAGGTGCAGGAGCAGGTGGCACCTTTGAAGGGATCCTGTTAGGTGTATCCACAACCAGGGGCAGGGTAGAGACTGTCACCTCAAGAGAAGGGTTGTCCCGAACATCTTTGTACTGTGCTGCCCAAGGTTTGACTGGTCTCTGCGGTTTTTGGAATCAGTCCATTGGTGTTCATCACTAAGACCTGGAATCTCATGCACTCTTTCAATACAGTAACCACATACATGTCTTGTTGAGCCCATACTGTTTGGTCCACACTATTGTGTGAAATCCATTCAAAATCCCAGAAAGTATGCCCATTTCCATCACATAAGTTACACCTCATAGACTGTTCACATTGGGTGCTGATGTGCCTCACATCCCCATAAAGACCACACTTCTGCTTGTCGCATACATTACTTAAGTGGCCCACCTCCTTGCACTTATAGCAAGCATGAGGCTGTCCTGCATAGAAAATCACACCCTGTCCTGTCCTAAAAAGAAGCAGTTGGGGAGATGGTGAACTGCCCCATTTTCTTGCCGCAGGGTTACCTGGTATCTCCAACCACCAGTCCACAAATGTTCCTCATCCAGAATCAGTTCTGGTTAGCCATTTACCACACAATGCTGATTCATCCAATAAGTAATATCCGCCACAGTAACCCCCTCATTGCAGAAGATTACAGTCACTCTTTTAAAAAGTGGTTTCATCAGGGGTATCACTGAAAAGGGTTTCCACAATACAGTATTATTTAGTTGTTGGTACTGCTTCCAGAGGCGTTCCAGGCCAGCTGGATGTTTAAAACTGATGTCAAAGATGGAGTCTCCTGGCATATGAATCATGGCATATTTTTCATAGACGTAATATTTCATGCTGTTCTTTAGCAGCACACGCCCCATGAAAAGCCTGTCTGAGACATCATTCATGTCTCCCCTGAATTTCCAGTGAATCGCGTTCCGACTGGCTGAGGCTCCGTGGTTAAACATACATTGTCTGGAAATAAGTGTTCCAGACATTTGTGGACCAGACATTTTGTCTAGGCTCTGTGTTCTGTTGCTTTCTTCTTCATTCTACAGGGACTGAACTGTGGTCTACAACTGCCTCCTCTGCCCTCTCAATGGCAACAGGGGGGCCACGCAGTTGGTGTGTTACCGAGGAAGGAGGGTGGGGGTTGCATCCTCCAGGCCTTGTAGACCATCCACCAAAGAATCCCCTTCTATTTCTTAAATACAATCAAGTAGGCCTGTGGTTTCATCTGGGCCATCCATCTGTGCAGTGTCCTTAGGGCTGCACCGCCCTGGGGGAGGAATGGAGGGGTCATGGGAGCTACTGATCCCATCGCTTGGAACAGGGTCGGTGCCCTTGATATCATCTGAAGGCTTGCCTCCCAAAGTTTGGGGCAGATTTGCATCCCAACCCTTTCCGTCCAAACTGCGAACCCACCCGGCTTTCTGCAGTGAGTCAACCACCCAGTCTGGTCTGTCTGAAGAAAGGCCAGCAACTGAGGTCACAAAATCCATACTAATTTGCTCTGTGGGCTGGGTCACCCTCTCCTTGTGGGCCACACGTCCTTCCTTTCCTTTACCCAAAGACTCTTTGTTTGCAACTCTTTTATTAATACCCCCCCAGGGCAGTACCAATATTGAAATTTATGCTTGTTTTCTCTAGGGTAGGCACATCCTCCTGTCTCATAATCACCTCTGATAAGTCTGACTGAATTACATGTGCCTCTGCACTGGGTTGCTGCCCACTAATTGTCATTGTTAGTTCCCGTTTTTTTGACTCCCTGATCCCATCCAAGACATTAGCAGTAATCATCACCTGTACCTGCTCACTCGGAAAACTTTTCTGGGGATTATCGATCACATCCACTGCTCCTTCATTTCCTTTCAGCTCCGTTACAACAAAGCCTGGTAATCCTGCCTGAGGGACCAAAACGTCCACTCCTAAAACACTTTCCTGCTGCTGGAGAGCTCACGCCAACCGGTTCATCCATTCCAAAAGCACTGTTCTTCCTTCTGAATCAGCCAACGCAGTTCCTTGGCCCCAGGAGAGGCCTGGCGATCCGCTGCCATCACCGTTTCACCACCCAATTTTGGAACAAGAATCCTGCCCGATAAGGTTTCCTCTGCTAGTTCAAAAGCATCTTCTGCATTGTAATCCATCTGAAGGCTGGCCTCAGGTATAGGAGAGACCGAGGATGAGACCCTCTCCCCGGTCCTCAGACGTCCTTCCTCTGCTCCAACAAGGAAAGATTGGTCATCTCAGCTCCAGTCTCAGCGCCCCCTTCTGACGAGTTGGGGAATTTTCCCAGTGCCCTGGCCAAATTTCCCCTATTCACTAAAAAATACCACCAACAGCTTATTCTGGTTCAAGGTCAGTTGGCATTCATCTATATCCCCTTCCCCGGTTTTGCATGAAAATAGGCAGAATTGGTCTAGTGCACTTACCAGGTCAAAAAAACCAAACATGATATTATGTTAAGGCAATTTAGTACTTTTACTATTATAAGACCAAAAATAATTCTGCAGATGCTGTACCTTCACATTAGGACTAGGAAGTTGAAAGTTACTGGATGTATTTGTAGTAAAGCATCAGTCAAACAAGCAGCAGCTAGTGGTTCCAGTCTGTAAAATGAAAACAAAACAAAAAACATCAGACATCAACAACAAAAATACATTTTGTTACTTATAAACACAATTGAGTTTTTACAACAATGATTTAAGGGGAAAGTTTAGCTTTATGATAGAGCGTGCTTATCTAGCATATTCTGTTCCTCAAGAAAGGGGCTATATCAAAAACGTCATTCAATCCTGGAGCTTCTAAGGCTCCTAATTGATAGACTGCCTCTTTGCAAAGAAGCATATTGTCCAGATCCCCAACCCTGGGGAAAGGGATGGTATTGGTACACTTTTAGCAAACTGTTAAAGTTAAAAATAACTGACCCAAAAATTATTTTTAACTTCTTCATTCATTTTTAATTGGTGTACTGTCACGTTAAATCACTAATAGTATTTATTTGGTGATATGAATGAAAGATGCCATCCTGACGAAGTGCAATACCGCGAAACTGGTGGGCCTTCCTTTGATGTGTGTGGAATAGTTGTCATTGTGTGGCACGACTTTGTTTTTTATTTCCTGCAAACTGTGAGTAATAAACTTTTCAATATTTAGTGGAGGCTGGTGCTGTTTTGGACTTAGAGCCAGCACAGTACATTATGGAAATCATGTTGGAGTGGGACCTCCATGGCTGGGGTGGATGGGCCAGAAGTGTATATGACCATGTCATCCGTGTACATATGGATGCGTGAAGTTCAAGTTCAAGTTTATTTGCAGGAAAACTCCATTGAGCACACTCATTTACAAGGAGGTCCTGCTAGGACAACTTGGTATAAAACATACACAATATTGCAATACAATACAATATAGTATAACTGTGATACATCAAGTTCAAACAGTGATGAGACAGGTAAACAATATACAGTAATACAGTGCAATATAATACAATTGTAATACATCAAGTTTGAACAGTGTTGAGACAGGTAAACAATGTACAGTAGGAGGGGAGTTATGGCTAAATTGTATACATTTAAGGAACTAAGTTAACAGGCAGGAAAGGAGAAAAGAGGGAAATGTGAAAGAAATTTACATTCAAGTGCTTTATAAGACTATAATGGTTTCTCTGCGAGGAGGGCTACTAGGTGCTTTGGCAGTGGTACATTTCCATAAGCACTTTGTTGGCCAGGGTTTTAAATACGTTTAAGGGGACCAGTACAGGGAGTTTTAGTGTGGCTTGTAGTTTGTTCCAGGTGGATGGGATTACATGACTAAATGCAGCTTAACCCTAAAGTGTGCGGAACCAGGGTACTTTTAGTAGTATGAAAGCATTTTTTCTAAGGGTGTAGGAGCTGATAACGATGAAAAAGGGAGGTGATGTAAGAAGGGACTTTGTTCTGAAATGTTTCAAGAGCCTAGATACTAATGTATAGCATCCTTCTTGTGGCCAGGGAAGTCCAGCCTACAGCTGTGTAAAGGACACAATGGTGGGTTCTGTAGGGTGCATTAGTTATAAAGTGGATCGTGCGGTGAAGGATATTAAGCTTATGAAGGTTGATTACTGTGCTACTATTATAAATGATATCCATGTAGTCAAGTAAAAGAAGAAAGGTGGCTTGAACCAGTCTTTTCCGAATATCTAAGAGAAAAAGGGATTTGCTTCTGTAGAAAAAAAAAAAAACAGTTTTATTTTCAGTTTCCTAGCGAGGGATTTAATGTGATATGTGAAAGATATTTTGCTATCTAACCATACTCCTAGGTATTTGAATTGATCAACTGACTCTTGTGAGTCTCCCAGTAAGGTTAGTATAGGCACCAGTGTGGCCTGTCCACATAGAGAAGTTGGGGGATGCGGGGGTAAAAAGTACATCATTTTAGTTTTCTTGGCATTTAATAATAGTGTTGATCTTAGCAGGTTTCACTCCAATTAACTAAAATCAGGCTGTAGTTCAGTGATGATCTGACAATGAGGGTTTAGATGTGTAAAGGACGGTATCATCCATGAAAAAGTGGAGTCTGGAGTTGTGGATGTTGTCACTAAGGGATTTGATGTTAATTATGAATAACAGGGGTCCATGAATGGATCCCTGGGGTATACATCTAGTTATTGGTAGGGAAGAGGAAAGGAGTCCTTTGGTTTTGCTGCATTGGAGTCAACAATAACATAGCTAGTGAACCAGTTAGTAAGTAGTTATTCAGACCAAGGT
This sequence comes from Neoceratodus forsteri, assembly GCA_016271365.2. Lineage (NCBI taxonomy): Eukaryota > Metazoa > Chordata > Ceratodontiformes > Ceratodontidae > Neoceratodus > Neoceratodus forsteri. The sequence goes on along the minus strand of CM057456.1, from coordinate 1,634,651,740 downwards.
CTTTGAGTGTAGCTAACAGAGTGTTATGATCGTCCATGTCGAAGGCCTTGCTTAGGTCAGAAAGATGTCTCCAGTTGAATTTTTATTATCCAGGGCATTGAATCAATCATTTGTCACTTTGGCTAGAGCTGACACAGTACTATGGTTTTGTCAGAAGACGGATTGGAGTGGGTTAAATAAATTAGATTTTTTGAGGTGATCCTTCAGCTGATTATTGACTAACCTTTCTAGTAGCTTTGAAAGGACTGGCAAAATGGAAATCGGTCTGTAATTATTAAGGTCACAGGGGTCTCCTGATTTAAACAAAGGTAGTATAAAGGCTATTTTCCAGCAGGATGGGACTGTTCTAGATGTGACTGATAAGTTGAAAATATGTGATATTGGGGCAGTTAGAAAGTGGTACCCTAGCCTTAGGAAGAAAGATTCGATTCCATCTGCCCCTGCACTTTTTTCATATCTAATTTTATTAATAGACCCTTGACCTGCTTGAAAGTCACTGGTAAGAAACAGAAGGAGTTCTGGGTCTGAGGGGTCATCATTGGGTGGTGAGCAGTCAACAAGCTTGACAGCTGGGGGGGAGTCGAATGCTAGGCCTGCTGTCGTGAAGTGCTCATTTAGTTTTTCTTGAATGGTGCCCTGGTTGGAGATCATGGTGCCTTGTATTATCATGTTGATGGGGATTGCAGGTGGGGTTCTCTGTCCTTCTACAGCTGTGATGGTTTGCCTGATCTTAGCTGAGTTACCCTGGGCACCCTCAAGGGTTTCCACATAATAGGTTGATTTGGTTTCTCTAACCAACTTGGTTCAAGCATTTCTCAAGATTCTAAAGGCCAGCCAGTTTGCTGGAGTGTTAGACTTCCTCGACTTGGCCCATAGTTTATCCCTTTGGATCAAGACTGCTTTCAGGTCGAGCATAAATCAATGATATAAGGCTTTTTTCACCCTACATTTAACGAATGGGGCATGCTTATTTTATTTATTTATTTATTAACGAGATTAACCAGATAAGCATACTGAGCGTACATCCGCTCGTTTTCAGATGCGACCTGGGGTTACAAAGCAATAAAGTGCACGAGATACAATTGGTACATAGGCAGTGTTGATGAGGAAACAGAGGCAGAGAAATACATACATCTTGATCATTTCCAGATGCGACCTGGGGTTACAAAGCATAAAGTACACGAAATAAATTTGGTACATAGTCAGTGATGAAGAACAGAGGCAGAGAAAAGCATGTATCTGGAAACAACAGGCTAATTACATACATCAGGTACAATCAGGCGAGAATGGGTAAGGCAACAGGTCCATGAGATGTTACAGGCAGGACTTGTGCATACTTATTAGTTACAAGTTTAAGACCGAGTTCATAATACTATAGGGGCCTGAGTCCATAGACATCACTTAAGCAGAGACCATGGGGAGCGAGGACAGAGGGGGTATGGGCATCTAAGAGTAGGAAATTTTATGCTTGGGGCACTTGTTAAGTCACACTTGGGTGCTTCAGTTTAGTGGGTCTGACCTGCAGGTTGCAGTTACAGGAGACTGAGAAGTGGGCATGAAGAAGATTGGACAATGACCTTTGTGTGGTGGTGGACTGCCTGATTGCTGCTGGGAGATTATTCCAGAGTGCGGGCAGTCTGTATTTGAAGGTCGATTGGCCCTTAGAGGTGCACATGAAAGGGACTTGTAATAGATTCGAGTCAGAGCCCCGCAAAGAATAGGCCGGGGAGGGTGGGGTTGATAGAGCGGAACTGAGATAGGTGGGGAGGGAGTTTGACCAGTGTTTAGCTACTAGTTTAGCACCATGGAGCTGTCGCCTAGAGTGAAGCGAGGGGAGACCTAGGGCAGCATATAGGTGGCAGTGATGGGTGGTAGGGGGACATTCTAGGATAAAACAGCAGAAGGAGTGGAAGAGGGGGTCCAGGTTGGCTAGGGTTGATTGAGAGGCTGCACCGTAGACAACGTCGCCATAGTCGAAGATTGGGAGTATCATTTTGTAAACTAGCTCTCTCCTGACTGGGGTGGTTAGACACCCTTTGTTATGGTACAGGGCTCCAAGTTTCGGGTGGAGTTTTTCCTGGAGGGAGTCTATATGTACAGACAAGTCAAGGTGTCGATCCAGCCATACCCCCAGGTACCTAAAGGAGGTGCAGGATTCAAGGGTGGTCCCATCAAGTGTATGAAAAGTGGGTAGAGTCGGTAGCCTGGAGATTCTAGGCTGAGTGCCGAAAGTTAGGGATATGGTTTTCTTTGTATTGAGGACTAGTTGGTTGGAGATAAGCCAGGCTTGGACAGCATTGAAATCCTGCTGGAGGGTAGAGATTAGATATTCATTTGAGGGGCCAGAGGCATACAGTACAGTGTCGTCCTCATACATTTGAATTGCAGAGTTAGGGCATGATAGAGGGAGGTCATTCAGGAATATGGAAAAGAGAAGGGGACCCAGGACGGAGCCCTGGGGGACCCCTATGGTGACTGGGAGCGAGGGGGATATTTGGGTGCCAATTTTGACTGACTGCATCCTCCCAGAGAGGTAATCTTGAAACCACCTAGAGGATAGATCGGATAGGCCAGCATCTTGAAGTTTTGCTATAAGCTTAGTGTGAGAAACGGTATCGAAAGCTTTGGCAAGGTCAATGAATATGGCTGATGTGATGTGTCTTTGTCCATAGCTGAGGTGATGTCATTGGTGAGTCTGAGGAGCGCAGTTATGGTGGAGTGTGATTTCCGAAAACCAGACTGAAAGGGGGTGAAGAAGGAGGAGGAGTTATCGAGGAATCGCGTGAGTTGTGAAAGGGCTATTTTTTCCTGCAGCTTGGCCAGGGTGGGGAGGAGAGAGATGGGCCGGTAGTTCCCTGGCTCAGCTGGGTTGCCCCCCTTCTGCAGTGGTATAACTATGGCCTCCTTCCAGGATGTTGGAGTTTCTGCAGAGGAGAAGGAGCGGTTTAGAAGATCAGCAAGGGGAGCTGCGAAGGCAGGGGCAGAAAGGTATAGGAGTTTTGCGTCCAGACCGAGTGGACATTTTCTTTTGTTGGGGTTTAGGGAGTTTAGGGCAGCTAGCACTTCATGCATGGGGACCGGTTTGAATGAGAAATTGGTGGATGAGGGGGGGATGCAGTCGGTGCATGTGGGGAACTGGCTCGGGTGATAGGCTTACTGTATTTGGCAGTAACGATTTGGCACAGCTGGTAAAAAAGTGATTAAAGATTGAGGCAACTGCGCTTGGTTCTGATATGCTTCTGCCCTGGATGGTGAGGGAAGGGGTAGGTGACTGTGTAGGGGGGGTGAGCAGCATTTTAATTGATTTCCAGAAGTTGGAGGGGTGTTTGAGATTTGATGAGAGGGCCTCGCGGAAGAAATTCTTTTTGGCCTGTCTAATGGCTTTGGTGCAATTGTTACGGAGGGTCCTGTACTGTTGCCAAGAAGCCTTGGAGCCTGTTGACCTATGCATTTTCCAAGCCTGGTCCCTGTCACGGCATGTGGAGATTATATCTGCTGAGACCCAGGGGAGATGGGATTCCCTTACCCTTTTGTTTCTTCAAGGGGCGTGGTAGTCCCACACCTCAAGAAATTGTTGTCTGAGCATGTCAAACGCTTTATCTATGGTGGGTGCTAGCTTGATAAAAGACCAGTCAACTGAGGAGAGATCATCTAGCAGATTGGGGAGGCAGAGGGACTTGTACGACCTCGAGCTGATTACCCTGGGTGGGAGGCTGTTGTAGGGTCTATGCACCTTTCTGATTACGTAGATTGGGTGGTGGTCACTCATCGAATCTGGTAGCAAGCCAGCTTTAGAGACCCTGTGTGGGTGTGTTGTAAGAGTCCAATCCAGGAGAGAGTGGTTTTGAGATTTGGTGTTCGGGCAGGTGGGTTCCACAATATGTTGCGAGAGGTTTAGGGCTTGAACTACTGTGCTAACAAATCATGGGAGGATGGGGTGGTACCTGAGGACTGGAGGAGGTCAGATGTGATTCCGCTTCACAAAAGTGGGAGCAAGGCAGAAGCAGGAAACTACAGACCTGTTAGTTTAACCTCAGTGGTAGGGAAAATGATGGAATCACTTCTGAAGGAAAGAATTGTTGCATATCTAGAGGCCAGAGGGGCACAGGACCCAAGGCAGCATGGATTCACAGTGGGAAGGTCATGCCAGACAAATCTGATAGATTTCTTTGACTGGGTGACCAAAGTAGTAGATCAGGGAGGGGCTGTGGACATGGCCTACCTAGACTTTAGCAAGGCATTTGACACAGTCCCACACAAAAGATTAATATACAAGTTAGCCAGCCTGGGAGTGGGTCCCAAAATGACAGCCTGGGTAAGGAACTGACTGGAGAATAGGACACAGAGAGTAATAGTAAATGGAGTCCACTCTGAAAAAAGGGGGGTTAGCAGTGGGGTACCACAGGGTTCAGTATTAGACTGTCCTCTTCAATGTCTTATGTTTACATTGCAGAGGGACTGAAGGAAAAGTATGTCTCTTTACAGATGACACAAAGATCTGCAACAGAGTTGATGCACAAGGTGGGGTGGAAAGGATGAGAAGGGACTTGGCAAGGTTAGAGGAATGGTCAAATTGTGGCAGCTTAGATTCAATGCTAAGAAGTGCAGGTAATGCACCTGGGAAACAAAAACCAGGGAAGAGACACAATGGGGGTGAGATACTAACAACAACAAAATGGAAAGGGACCTGGGGGTAGTCATATCAGATGACCTAAAGGTGGGCAAGCAATGGAGAGGGCAGCAAGGAGGGCTGGGGGGATACTGGGATGCATAGGGAGAGACATCACCAATAGAAAACAAGAAGTTATTATCCCTCTGTACAGACAGCTGGTGAGACCACATCTGGAGTACTGCGTGCAGTTCTGGAGACCCAATCTCCACAAAGACATAGACAGGATGGAAGCTGTCCAGAGGAGAGCAACTAAAATGGTGCAGGGTCTGCACCTGAAGACATATGAAGAGAGACTTAAGGAGCTTAATATGTATAGCCTCGAGGAAAGGAGGGAGAGGGGGGACATGATAGAAACTTTCAAGTACCTCAAGGGAATCAACAAAGTCCAAGAGGGTAGCATCTTTCAAAAAAAGAGGTGTGCAAGAACAAGGGGGCACAATTTGAAGATAGAAGGGAGGCGGCTCAGAGGTAATTTAAGGAAGTATTTTTTCACAGAGAGGGTTGTGGATGTATGGAACAGCCTTCTAGAGGAGGTTGTGGAGTCAAAAACAGTGGTGGAATTCAAGCATGCATGGGACAGTCATAAGGCAATTCTAGGGGGTGGGGGTAGGAAGAAGTAGGCTGCTGGTTAACTAGGATCTGCAGCTTATCCATCAGGTAGGGAAATGGGCAGACTGGGTGGGCCAAACGGTCCTTATCTGCCATCAAATTCTATGTTTCTATGAACCCTACTGCAGAGTTTTACGCATCCTTTGTCTAACCAGTTGTAGTTAAAATCGCCGAGGATGTAGAGCTCACCATTGCCTGCCAGGCTTTTGTAATTTGCAAGGAGGTCTTTGATGGTATCAGCTGGGGTAGAAGGGGCACAGTATATCCCTGCCACGTACACGGGGGTGGTGTGCTGCAGTATGAGTTTAATCATCCTGGATTCGATAAGAGGGGAAGGACATGGGACCTGGACTGGGGTGTATTTTAGTGCGTTGGAGATAAACAAGGCAATGCCCCCACCTTTCTTTTTGCCTGATCTGTCATGTTGTAAGACTGAGTAGCCGGGTAAGGATACTTCTGAGTCTTTGTGCTGTGGTTTTAGCCAAGTTTCTGATAACAATGCAGATGTCAGGTTTGAGTGTACGGGTTGTGACTTGGAGCTCCGGGACTTTATTTAATAAACTGCGAATATTTAGATGAATTAGGCTGAGCCCCTTTGGTAGTTTTAGATGGGCAGGATTGGTCTGTTGACCAGGGTTAGTTTCAACATCACCTGCCAGTAAGAGCATTATGGCAAGGTATTGGAGCATGTTAGTCCATCTATTTTTTGATTTGTATTTGGGATATGGGCTCCACGGGGAGGAGAAAGAGGAAGCCTTAACTAATCTGCTTAGCGCAACTAGCCCAGGGGCAAAAGATGGCGGGCAGATGGTGGGGCATATGTCCCATGCTGACTGAGATGTAAGCGCAGAGTTCACTTGGGGGGTAAAGCGGGGGTTTGGGGGGTCAAGGGGGAGCAGAAATTTAAGAGGAGTGGGTCATTGTGGGGCTGCGTGGTTTGTGGGAGCGACGCGCGTAGCAGCCATAGTTAAGAAGGCCACAGTGAACAGGAGCATCTTTTTCCTTTTTTTTTTCTCTCACTCTCTCTCTCTCTCTCTCTCTCTCTTGCTCTTTACCTCACAGTATCTGGCTGAGAAGAAAAAACAAGAAACAAATTATAGCGGCCACTGCTGGTAGGATCAGACAACCTGCAGACCAGAAAGTGGGCTGATAGGTTATCACCGTCAGCGTCACGTGACCACACAGCTTCTATAAGTTGGAGAGTTGACCAAGGGTGGTGGTGGGGGTGGTGGGAAGCCAGCGCGCAGCGCCGGCGGGGCTAGACCTGTGTGGCTCAACAAGGCACAACCCCTGTGTGATGGGGTGCAACAGTTTACCTTTTCCCGTAGGTGTCATTATGGTTCCATGTCAGGTTTCTTGTCAACCCCAGTGACATCTGGTCCATGGCATTTGGCTTGATCCCTGACCCCTGGGTCACTACATTACCTTTCCCTGTCATGGAAAGCCACAGTGGGATATTTTATGCTTTCCTGAGCTATATACCTGTTTCCCTTATTCTTGAGATGCACCAGATCCACCCTAGCCAGTAGAACAACTAAGGCTATTTTTATAATTTCATTCCTAAGGCCTTTTAAAGAGACAGTGTCTTAATTCTAAAGTACATTACAGCATATACAATATGAACCCACATAAATGGATATCGGCCTATCATGCAACATGTGTAACCCAAGGTTTTACTGAATCTATTTTGTTCATGAGACTGCAGACATTGACCAGCACCATGTTTAGGCCTGGTGCTGATGCAAAGTCTGTAGGGGAAGTGATAGGAGAGGTGGGGCCTGGGTTTATTTCTATGTTCCCTGAACATAAGAGTAACAACATTATGAGTTTTCTTAACCAATAACACATAAATATATGCGCTTTCTTGGTAGTGGCATTACTTGGGAAGGTTGCTTGGGTACAGGGTATAGATGAAGCTGGACTACTGCAGAGCTAACTGATATGGCCCTGATCATATTTTTTTGAGGTAGTAGGAGGGTGTACGTGAGGGAAATAGATGCCGCATCCCGGCTGGGGTGGGGGTTGGGCATATGATAGGTATTGGGTCGTATCTGGGGGTCTATTATGTTTAACAGGGGCTCTGAGTACAACACCACATTGTGATGCAGCATACGCACAACTATTAATGGGACGATCATGGCCTGATGAATAACTTAGGGTAAACACACTAAGCTGGGGCTTTGAGGTAGTTTTTAAGCATTGTTGAGTAGAGACTTTGTGCCCAGTGCGGTAATGCTATCAATTTAATTTGATTTAAATATGAAATTATTATTTCACCACAGTACAAAATATTACACTGACAGACAAAAATCATCAACTATGAGGCTGTACGGTGATTGAATTGGCTAATGTTCTTAGGAGCTTTTGAAGTCACAATGACTGTGTAGGAATGAATGCTCCAAGGAGCAGCAGTAATAAGGTTAGCAGCTCAGTGGAATGTGCCGTGTTGGGGGGGGGCTGGGCCAAATGTGAGGGGGAACAAGTGTACAAGAGGAACCTGTTAATATGGAAATACTAGTAGGCTGAGTGGCCTGGTGGAAGGCGCAGCAGACTTTGAAGAGGTGTGTGCACCATATGTTAAGGTTTGAGTCCCACAACGGGGGGATGTGAGACAAAAGAGAGGAGGAGTATGTCCTTTTCAGGGCATGAGGGGGAAGCTGGGTCAATTCAAATTCTCTTCAATATTGGATGTAGGATGCAATTTCCATTTAAATCAGATTGCTGGCTACAGAGGTACAAGAAAATTAGTCTACATAGGAAATTACTATGAGGATGCTTAGCCTAGTGGTTAGTATTGCTGACTGCAGAACAGTCAATGCATTGCTGGTTGGGTTCAAGTATCACGGGGGGGGGGTGAGAGGAGGCTGGATTAACATTGTCAGTTCAAGTTATGTTTAATATTGAGTGTGGGATGTGATTTCATTTTTTCTTTTTTTTAATCCCTTCCACTCAGCCCCCTTCAGGCCTATTGCCCCCAAAGACCTGCACTCATCTCGTCTCCGCCACCCAACCCCATATTGCAGCCACCACACAGTACCCTGATGTAAACCTTTGTTTGGTGGGTCCTCCTCTTCCAAGGAGAAAGGGCCTAGGTATTGGGTCTGAGTGCTGCTGCTGTAAGTCGTAGCAGAGTCTGAGGAGGCACTTGGCCTGGGGCAGCCATCATCCTGGTGGGTGGAAACACCATTTTCCTGTGTTTCCTCCTGCTTTCCCAAGCTTGCATTACCTCTGTGCTTCCCCCACAGTCCTACAGAGTGACGCCTTTCCCCAGCCCAACCCAGGAGAGGAAAGCCATCCTCTGGATGCTCAATCCAACTTCTACCCCTGCTAACCTACCAGTGCCTGAGTCCATTTACGAACCCGGGTCAACAGTGTGATGAGAGGTAAGGCACCAGTGCCTCAACCTTCTGCACCACTGGGCTGACTCAGAATGCAATTTCTATTTAAATTAGTTTGCTGGCTACAAAGGTACAAGAGAACTAGTCTACACAGAAAATTACTAAGAGGATGTTTAGCCTAGTGCCCACAGGTGTGGGTTGAAGTCCAGACAGTGGAGGTGGAGAGTTGACTCAAATGGACAGGGTCCTGAATTATACTTTTTAAGACTGGACACTTTGTAGCAGCTATTGTTTAAGTAGCAGGAGTTAGCTGCTACTTAACACCAGAGCAACAGTGCTACAAGTTGGAACTGATGCAGAAAAATGGGCTAGGTGGGAGGGGGCAGACACAGGCCCAGGGGAGGTCATTTAGGAAAATAGAGAACAGGACTAGACCCAGCATGGAGCACTGTGGTACCCCCACATGAATGGGGGGACAGAACACCACTCAACTGAACTGACTGCTGATGGTCCATAAGATATGAGTGGAACCATCCCACAGCAGATGCTGACAGGCCTGCAGAATTCAGCTTATCCAATAGGAGTGGGTGGTACATCGAGTCAAAAGCTTTGGCTACCCATGAAGATGGCTGCAGTGATGTGTCATTGATCCAAACCTGAGAGGATAGGATCAGTTACACACAGCAGGAATGAGACAGTGGAGTAGTTCTTTCTAAAGCCGGACTGGAATGGTGAGAGGAAGTTTCAAGTGGAAAGTAGTCAGCAAGCCTAGAGTAGACTTTATGTGCAACCAAAGAATTCTCGGCTTGGCTCACAATCCAGAAATTGTCCTCCTCGCTAAGCTGGGCATCAGGGTTCATTTAATTTATTTTTAGTGGAAGTCAAATACTTCCATTAGTTGAAATCTGGAAGTCATTCCAATTATTTGGAAGTCAAAATTGTTCTCAGATCCCACAATTTGAAAGGCAGTATTCTAGGAATGATCAATTTATTGATGTTAATACAAATATTAATGGTAAAATACAATTTCTTTTAGAAAAAAATCCATCATTTCTTAGCTTCTGTGCCTTCAGTTTTGGAAGTAATCCATTTTAGTGTTTTACATTTGGAAGTAAACAACTCCTCTCCCTTTGTTTTGGAAGTTTTTGCTTTATTTTTGGGAGACAAATACTCCCAAAATGGAGTTAACTGAAGTCCTGCTGGGCACTGAAGGTTTTTGGGGTACCAAGAAAAGTTATTACTGTGCCAATTTTCAAGAAACAACCACCAAAATCTAGCTAAACAGGTTTTTGGAAAAATCATATTTTTTGTGCATTATCCAACTTTTTTTATTTTAAACAATGGCACCTCTCATGACCTAAACATTTTTTCTCATGACCCCAAAACACAATTAATCACACTGTAAAAATGGTTCATGAAAGAAGAATTATGTTTGGGTCATATCAGAGGGCAATCCTGAAAACCCTGTTAAGAATGCTTGGAAATTCAAATTGCAAGGCTATATAATTCTTGAATATTTTTTTTTCATGAAACCTTAAAAAGGCACACCCTTGGTACAAGCCCCTTCTGCCCTGAAAGTATCAAAACAAAATTCCAAACCATCTTGGCTGTATAAGAGAGCCAAAAAAAAAATGGTCTAAGAGAGGCATGTATGTGTATTTCTGACATTTCTGGACCCACAGAATTTGGAAAAGCATCCATCATAAAACTTCACACGTCTTGAAAAATTGCCACACAGACCATGCATGCCATACTTTGAACATTGTCATTAAATGCCACCAAAGTTATTAAGAAGCAAAGATTTGGACTGCACATTGAACACTCTACTCAACCCTAACTACAGTATGCTTGCAGTACCACACAAGCATAATATATACTGTGAAGCCAGCAACAATGCAATGCGATAACTTGCAGTAAGTGACATGTCACAAAATACTGCATTGCAAAGGGCTTAACTCCTCTGGAATCAGGGCAGCTATGGACTAGGGTAAGCTCTCAGGCAGCATCTTCATTGACCTATCTAAGACCTTCGACCTAGTTGACCATGTCTTACTTTGCTTTCACTTCAGTCCCTTGGTCTATCCCCACCTGTCCTAAGATGGTTCACTAATTACCTCCAGGGAAGACAGCAATCTACTAAATTCAGTAAGGTCCTCTCAGCTGCCACTCCTGTGACCTCTGGTGTCCCCCAGGGTTCAGTCCGAGGGCCCCTTCTCTTCTGTATCTTTGTCAATAATCTGCTCTTTACTTCTTCCAGCTGCAGCTCTATCCTATATGTGGCTGACCTGGTTGTCCTCACCCATTCCCTTGACATTGGGGTCATCAACCACCAACTGAGTGAGTATTTCAGGAATATCCAGTCCTGGATAATGACCCACAAGCTGGTCCTCAACCTTAAAAAAAACTCAGGCCATGCTTTTTGGGTCCATGGCCGAGATAAAGGCCTCCTCTGCCCCACTGAGTATTACTGGTATTGATGGTACTCCTGTCCTAATCACTGACTCCATCAAATACCTTGGGGTGACACTTGACCCCCAGCTTGATCTTGGGCATCATATCCAAGATGTTTGCAGAGCTGTCAAGTGCAACCTGGGTCTGGCCTACAGAGTGAAGAACAATCTTACTTCTGCTGCTTGCCTTGCACTGGCCAGAGGTGTGTTTCTCCCTTCTTTCTGCTATGGACTCATCCTGTTTGCATGCACCTCCAAAGTTCACCTTTCTAGGTGGAACATAGCCTATAATAACATTTGCCACTTTGCACTTGCTGCCTCTCACCTCATCCACCACTGTGACCTGTATAACAAACTTGACTGGCTCTCCCCACCCAATCACATGAATTTTATCTTGGGCAACTTCACCGGCAAGGTTCTCAGAACTGGCATCACCCCCAGAACTGGCTGAGCTCCTCAACCTGGCAGTCTCCTCTTCTTACTCCCTTAGGTCATTGGGCCCTGCTGTTCTCAAAGTTCCTGCCACTCAAATGCAAATGGGGGACAGGGATTTTGCTTCATGTGCCCCCAGAGTATGGAACTCCTTTCCCACCCAGGTCCCCTCCTCCCCCTCCCACTCATGCCTTCTGAGCTCCCTGTGGAATTACTTGAAGCTCTCCTCTGTGTGGTTGTCCTAAACTGCCATAACTAACCTTGGTTCCCTGCACTGGACTTACATGTCCTTCTTTTGGTACCCTTGCACAGGTCCTGCTGATGCATCCTGCCTGCTTGGGTTCTGCTCTGTATATAATGTATTTACTCTCTGTTTCAGGCAGTGCTTTGACTATGGTTCTGCTTTTGGGGCTCTGAGCTGTATGGGATTGTATAATGCACTGTTCATAGCCTTGGTAACTCTATCTATATATTCTGTTCCTATTCAAACTGTGTTTACTGACTGCTCATGTTATGTTCATCTGGTTCTACCTGATTCTGTGTAATGCCTAACTTGTATCATGTTTTCCTCTGTATGAACTTGTATTTCATTGTACTCTCCCGGGTCATACCTGAAAATTGGCAAATGTCTTGTCTAGTGAACTTATCTGGTCATCAAAAGCTAAATAAATAAATTACTTGTGAATTACACTATTCCCTGCAGTATATGTCACCATATTATGATATACTGCAGCATTACTGCAATGCATCCTGGTTGGCACCACTGTATGTATGTAGCCACAGGTACTCATTCACACTGTACGACATACACATGGTTCTGTCTGCAGATGCATAGGTCCTTAATGGCCACAGATGTAAGACATATGGTAGCCCATCAATACCGTGACTGCCAAACAGTGACCTGTGACAATCATGAGAGAATCATGGAGCCAACACCTTTGTGCTAGTGATGGTTCCCCCCATTCCCCATGTGGTGCCCCCCCAGAATTGGAATCTAACAGTAGGGGGGGGTGGGAGTGTGGGGGTCAAAGCCCACTGCAAAAACAGTAATTTCCCAAACTGGCCATGTCACTGGTTCAGCACCTTTGTCACAGGTCACTGTTCTGCAGTCATGGTTTTGACATGAAACCAAGACATACACACCAACCTTGGGCTGCAGAAGCACAGGTGCCACAAAATCCATGATACCAAAGTTGCAACAGAACTTTTTTCTTCAGGGTAACAGTTGTACCATGTAAGACATACACACCAACTTCTGGTTGTAGAAGGGCAGGCCCCTGTGGGACCTCCATTTATGCAGTTGTTTATAGAAAGCCATACAGTAATGGATCCAGCTAGCGTGGAAGCATTGGCTATCCCCTTAGACCAGCATCAAATACTGTAGCTGTTTTAACCTAATCAGAGCTTTAAAAGGTAGCAATTTATATTTTCTGGGAAAGTGCTACCCCTAAATAAGACTGCTGCTCCTTGAAAAATTTGTAGATCAGCTGCTGAAACCATGATACCCACATTGCAACTGCAGAACTGACTGCAAAAGCACAGGTGCATTCTACAGCCACAGTTACTTATGCATGCTGTACTACACAAACACATACAAACATGGCTGCAGAAAGGTCCTCAGTTTCATGCTGCATTTATTTTCTGTCCCTAGGCGTGAGACACCTTTACTGGTGTGAGACAGTACAGGATGAGTAAAGGTGCAACTTTTGACTTAGCTTTGTGGCAGTCTCTCGGTTCGCATGCTCATTCTGAGGTGAACAAGGAAGTACATAGCTGGGCTGTAGTTCAGTTAGTGTGTCTGAGAACTACATGTTAGTCTTGTGTTACCTACTCTATTATGATGGAGTTGTTTCCACTCCCCGGCCTAGCCATGCAACTATTACCGCATCTGATGGGCTAATTGGTTTGCAATGTATAAACTGTCTCATGTATGCAACTGGGACTGGAGAGTGCCCCAGCCACCCTTTTATATGTACTAAGTGTAAACAGAACATGGATTTACTGCTGGAAGTTAATCATTTCAATTCTGGATTAGCAGTTTCAGAAAGTAGTCAGCAGAAAATGCACAATAGGTTGCTTACTTCTCATGATCCCTCTCAGGTGGTTGGTGTCACTACCCCTTCACATACTATTAGTGCCTCTACCTCAGTTAGAACTGCACATCTGGCCATTGCACTAAAATAACCACCTGATATTTCCAGAAAACGAGCAAGGGAAGACGATGTATTAAATCACAATGAAAGCGTGGAAAATGTTGCCTGGTATACTGTTTTAAGCTCAAGAGCAAGTAAAAGGGGAAGAAAGACACAACAATACACTATTCAGGTACGCAATAGACTTGATCCCCTGTTTACTGACACTGATGGTTCCGGCCCTGAGGATTTTAGTTAGGCTGATGATATTGCAGCAAATCTTCATGGTTCACTGCCAAATTCTATAATGCCTTATATTGAGGGACCTTCCCCTGTCTGTTCAAATTCAATTGCCTCATTCACATCCACCGAGCTGAACACTATTATGCCCAGTACTGAGGGTTTGTCCCATGTCTGCTCAAATTTAATTAATGTATCTACATCCACATGGCCTCTAATAGACTTATCTAAAGAATCACCCTCTCCCTCCTTGGTTAATAATATGTTACCTGTTTCAAAACAAATCTTTGTTCTGGGTGATCCATCACTAAACATTTGGATAGATCTATCTGCAACTCAGATAAGGCCAACAGAACATGCCCAAGATTTAGCGGGGCTAAGATTGCCGATATTACTGGTATGTTAGACAACATCCTTAAGGACAGTGGGCCCAATCCTCTTACCATTATACATGTAGGGGCTAATAATATATCAGGATTCCATATAGCATATTAAAGAATCTTTTGTAGCCATGATCAATAAGCTAATTGAATATGGATGTGACATCTGTTTGTCTGAAATCCTCCCAATCCCTTGATTTTCTCTATCACTTAACCATAAAATCAAGAGCATTAATGAGTGGTTATGTAAGTGGTGTTTATATCAAGGCATCACTTGTGTTACCCATTGGGAAGAATGTAATAGTGTCAATAATTGGATTAATGTGGATGGGTTATACCTTAGTAGACAGGGTAATGCTCTTTTGGGACAAAAATTTTTATCAGTTATTCATAAACATTTAAACTAACTAAGGGGGGGGGACAGGTATTTCTCACTCATCTTATAAATAACAATCAAATACCAGCAAATGTACCAGTCATCTTCTACAGTGTCTGAGCTTCAATGTTAGATGGTTGACTAATAAACTTGATGATTTAAAAATTAAAATCAGTACTGACAATATTGATATCATTTCTATCTGCGAAACCTGGGTCGATGATAAGGCATCCTGGGAAACCATTATCACTGGTTATACTGCAGACAATTTAAATAGATCAAATAGAAAAGGTGGTGGGGTTGTTTTGTTCATTAATAATCAAATTAAATCTATCGATGTGTCTAATTATATTAAAAAACACGATAAATATACCGAGTCCATTTGGGTAAAAGTGTTTTTGTCTGCTGATGAGTTTTTGATTTTGGGGTTTTGTTACCACCCTCCAAATTCCTCAGGAGACATTTTGGATGCCATACTTAGTGAAATAGAATTTGCTGGCTCCTTAGGTAATATTATTATTACTGGCGAATTTAATTTGGGCAATATTAACTGGCATAGTCATACTGCAGTTGGCAGTAATTGTAATAAATTACTGTCTACCTGCCTAAATCTAAATCTCAAACAGAATGTGCTCTCCCCCACTAGAGGTGACAAATGTCTTGATTTAGTAATCAGTAATGATGTCATTGACAATGTGATAGTTATTGACCCTATTGGTAACAGAGACCACAACACTATGTTGTTCACAATTCATAAAGAAAGTGTATACCATTCTAATTCAATGGTAGTTTATTTGTATGATAGGGTAAACCTCCAGTCAATTAATAACTACATGAGTGCACTTAACTGGGATACAATGTTTTCTAGCAAATCCCCTGAGCAATGTTGGGATATATTTAAACATATACTCTGTAACATTAGAGACCTATTTATTCAATCTAAGCCAAACACTACTAATCATAAACGGGTTCCCAAATGGATGAATAATTCCATCCAAAAATTAATCAGACTTAAAAGGAAAAAATATAACCTTTTCCTTAGAAACAAGTCAAACCTGAACTGGATTTTCTATTGTAAAGTCCAAAAAAGATGTAAATCCATGATTAAAAGAGCTAAAAGCAGATGGGAATATAATCTGGCCTTAAACACAAAAAAATCTAACAGTAAGCATTTCTTCTCCTTTATTAACTCTTTTAAAAAAACCCTGCTGTCAGGTTGGTCCCTTACTTGAAAATAATGAGCTTATTTTTGATACAGCTTCCATGACAAAAGTATTTAACACCAAATTCTGTGACACTTTTTCTGCTACTCTTCAGAATGTTATATCTAGTGCTACGGCATACACAGACTTGCCAATCAGCTTTGGGGCTGAAAATATTCAAATCAAGTTGCTGTCCCTTAAAGAGCTAGTGTACTGCTTGGAATTAATACTAATTTTCAGATGCAGTCAGCTATCACTTCCAGTATCTGAAGTATTATTTTATTTTCTGTTTGCTAATTAGAAGATTTTCTACCTGGCAGTACTGGGGTGATGTGTGGAGCAGCACTCTGTCTGAAGGGGAAAAAAAGTCAGTTCTGTTCCTCCCACTACATCATCAGAAATGAGACCAAACACCTTGAGGCACCACAATCTGTGCAGCCTGAGCAGTGACTTTCACAAGCTACCAATGAAAATGCAGGCAATTGTGACATCACTAGTAACCAGTGGAGACAGTCCCTGCTACTTCATGTGAAAGTGAAACCTGGCAGTCAGAAATGGTTCTCATTGGTTACTAGTGATGTCATAGTCAGTGTGGTTTCAGTGTTGATGTAGTGGGAGGAACAGAACTGACTCTTTTTCCCCTCCGGACAGAGTACTGCTCCACACATCACCCAAGTACTGCCAGGTGGAAAATCTTCTAATTAGGAAACAGAAAACAATAAATATTTGAAATATAAGAAGTGATAACTGACTACATCTGAAATTTACAATTAATTGCATGCAGTTTCCAGGGAGCACACTAGCTCTTTAAGGGAAAATACAATCCTGGCCCAGACAATATTGCAGGTCATCTTTTATATCTGTTAGCTGATTTCCTTGTTCATCCTCTAAAAATTATGTTTGACCTCTTTATGGCCATTGGTTATGTTCCCAAGGATTGGAAAGAGGCATATGTTATACCAATTAATAAGAAGGGTGTAACAAACAATTGGGAGAATTATAGGTCTATCAGTTTAACTTCATCAACATGCAAACTCTTTGAAAGTCTTGTCAGAGACAGCATTAGATCTACCTTAGACAATCATTATCCTGAGCAGCATGGGTTCAAGGCTGGTAGAAGCTGTCTCAACAATCTATTATGCTTTTATGAACACATCAGCACATTGTTAGACAAGCATATACCCTGTGATATAGTGTTTATTGATTTCAGCAAGGCGTTTGTCATTATGCCCCATTGGGCCTTGATTCTAAAATTACGTAAACTTAAAATCAGCACCTTTACTATAAGGTGGATCAAGAATTGGCTCAATATAGGCTGTTGGTTAACTAGGATCTGTGGCCTATCCTGTAGGTAGGGAAATGGGCAGACTAGATGGGCCAAGCGGTCCTTATCTGCCGTCAAAGTTTATGTTTCTATGTTTCTATGTTAATCGGACTCAACAGGTTCTTATTAGTGGTGTAACATCTAGCAAAGGGCTAGTGAGAAGTGGTGTGCCTCAGGGGTCTGTTCTAGGCCCCTGCCTCTTTCAAGCATTTATCTCTGATTTAACAACTGACTGTTTCTCTATTACCACCAAGTACGCTGATGATGTTAAAATAGGAGTTTCATCTGCCAGTCCCTCACTAGCTAATGATATTCAACATGATCTTGATGTCATTACCAATTGGGTAAACACTTGGGGGATGAAGCTTAACCCTTCAAAGTGCAAGGTTATGTATTTGGACACCAATAACTTGCATAATACATACACATTAACTGGTTCAATCTTATGTAAAACTACTGATGAAAATGACCTAGGAATTGTTATTTCAGATGATATGTCATGCACAAAACATCTACATGAAGCCATCTACTAAACTAATAGAGTTATGTGGTCTATCTTCAGGAATATCAGCTCTAGGACCCCAGAGGTGATGATGACTCTGTTTAGGGCTTACATCAGGCCTCATCTGGAGTATACCTCCCAACTATGGTGCCCGTATCATAAATCTGACTGTAATTCTCTTGAAAGGGTTCAGAGGAAATATACTAAATATTTATCTGGATTTCACACAGTTTCTTATGATAATAGACTGCAATCTTTGAATTGAATGCCACTTACCACTAGTCATCTTAGGGATGAGCTATTGTTGCTCTATGACATAATTCAAGACCCTTATCTATTATGTGAACTGGGGTTAAATTTTAAAGATCATTCACATGATACTCGAGGCCACCCACTTCAATTAGTGGGCAAAACCTTTCATTCCTCCAACTGTAAATATTTGTATACCTTAAGAACATTAGGGCCATGGAATAGATTGGCATTGAATGTCATCATTAGTGAAACTAAAAGTATTTTCAAGTATCAACTTGACAAGTTATAAACTTCAGGATGTGCCTTGTCATATCCTTTGGCTTAGTATAAGAGCAATATGGGCTTGTGCCTCCTAGCTCTTTGTTTCACCGTAGTATGAACCATAGTACGAACCATAAACACAGTCACCTCTTGGGCCTGTGGTTATGCAGCAACAGATACAAATCCATGAAGGTAGAACATCAGTGCTACTGCATTTGTGTCACCTGGAAAAAAGTTGTACTTTTTTTTATCTTGCCTGATTATCGCTGTCTGTGGGTGCTTGTGTGACTTGCTGCTTGGTGATAAGTTGAACCCTAACTAATGTGTTAATGCAGGTTTTTGTTTTTGCAAAGAATTCCCTGTCTGTCTGAGATGGTGGAATTTGTATCCTCATCTTTTTGGGCCCTTTGTTACAGGAAGAGTCTATTTGCCTGCAGAAGTGCAGGGCCCAGATCTGTGTATGGAATGGATGTTAGGGATTTGTGGGGTTGTCTGGTGAGCTGCAGATGCACAGGGCCCTCTGACTCTGACGCTGCCATGTTGCTACAGATACAGATACACAGGGAAAAGAGCCCATCAGCTGAAGTGCAGAGCCCTCTGTCAGCCACAGGTGCAGAAATGCAGGTCCCTATGCCAAGAAAATATTTCTCTTTACCAATTGATACTTGGGTCTATGCAGGCAGTCCTGTGTATTCCCTTCACAGCTTAGGGGGTGGTGCTGCATGACAGTACTGTTCCCCTAGCCTTGACCCATTTAGCTGGCTTACTGAACTTGCCACCAGACTCAGTTCACCAGCACACAATCACAAAGCACTACCCACTAGGGTAAAGGGTGGCACTACCCACAGCATTTCTTAATATATTTTTTAAAACTTTTGACCCCAAATTTTCATCATATGTGTTTTATGACTCCCCCTTATAAACATGACAAGTAGCATTTATAGAATACTGGCTGAAATGTAATTTTGCACCACAGGACCAAAACACATCTCATCAGGGATTTGAAAAACAACATCAGTCATGTTTTTAAGGTTGTGTGAAAAAATGGCTATTTTGAATGTTTTGAGTCAAAATATTGAAAATTAGCAAAGTTATGAGTGAACATTGAAAATGAAAAGATTTCAATGTTCAATCATAACTTGTTCATTTTATTAGATTTTTACCTTCAGTTTTGAATAAAGTGTTCTTATAATGCCATGTCACGAAGCTAGTAGATACAAATTTTCAAATCTTACCAGAAATGTGATATGGCAGAGGAACTGTGAAATCATCTTTTGGCCTGGATTTGAAAAATGTCACATGATTGTTCATGAGGTTGGGTGACAAAAAAGCTATGTTTAAAGTTTGGTGGGAAAATATTGAAAATTAGCAATGTGATGAGTGAATGTTGAAATACTTCAGCATTCCCTGATGACTTGCTCATTTGCCATATTTTCCCACCAGTTTTGCAAAATAGTCTTCTTATGATTCCCTCTCATGAACCCGGTAGGTGAAAATTTTCAAATACAACACAAATGGTGATTTTACAGAGTGGCTGCAAAACAAACCTTTAGGATGGATTTGAAAAATGCCTTCTACTTGGTTCATGAGCTGGGGTCCCAAAAAGACCATGTTGATGATTTGGTGTAAAAATAAAAAATAAAATGACAAAGTTATGTGTAAAAGTTCAAACTGCATTGAAATACATTAATCAGACTCACCTTATTTTCTCATATCATAGTCACAGTTCCAGCAGGAGAACATTTTGTCAATCAGAGAGTGGATCTAGGCCATGGGAAAGCTTTAGGTGAGTGAGGGTGTGTGGGAGGATGTGAAGAGGTGGGTGCTGAATGGTACATTGGGATGGAGTGGGGTGGGTTAGGGGACTGAGATCAATGAGGGGCTGTAAGAAAAGGAGTGTGAGGGAGACCACCAGCTCACTGCTGGCACTTAAACCGTCAGCACTTCTCCATCTGCAGCTACAGCAGTGAGGAAAGTCCTACTGTTCATATACAGAGAATGTGGTTCCCAAACAACTTCTCTCACTAAGCTGGGCACCAAGGATGTTAGGCTGTCCAGAAGAGGAATTTCTGGCTGTAATTTTCAAAACAAACACCAGTATATAGCTAAATGGGTCCCATTTAGATGTGTTCAGGTGTTTGTTTTCTAAAAATACATCACTTTTAGATATTTCCTATGTATTTTACTTGAAAAAAAAAAGATGGCAGCTGTCACGACCCCAAAAAATGTTTTTGGGTATGTGACAACTTAGTGATGCGAACCAAAAATGGTCTCTCGACCCAGACATTTTCAATTCGTATCATAGGGTTAACTCAAAATCCTACTGAGCACACTCAAAAAATACTTTTAAATCCTTATAATTCTTTCACAAACCTTCGAAAGGGACCACATTGGCACAGGTTGCTCCTACCCCAAAAAGTTCCATATCATCTATCCTGTACATGACTGTAGTAAGAATGTGTAGTTAAGTACAGGAAAAAAAAAACATTTTTTTCATTAAAATTCAACATTCCGTATCTTAGAAAGTGCTCAAGATGAAGTCACAAAACTTTTAATCTCTTGAGAACCTGCCTGAAAGACCATACATGTCAAATTGTGGGCTATTTTGTTGAACACCACCAAAGTTATTAAGGTGCAAGACTTGTGGTTTAACATTAAACATCTTACTCAGTGACTTAGCGCTCAAACAAAATGGAAACCCAAACTGTTAGCTCCATTCTGGTCGGGAATGATCATATCACTAAATATAAGGGAGCAGCTCTGAACCAATGTAGAAACACCTCCTTCAGAAATCAAAAGGTAACTGCAGCTGAACGAGCCAAAAATTGTAGATCTCTACCGAGCCTGCCCTTCACCACTTGTGGAAGTAAAAATCTAGGCCGACCTTGAGGGCATACCCGGGAGCCATGAGTCAGAGTGCTTGTGGAGGAGTATATATGGACAGCCAACCTGCTGCTACCTAACTACTGTAGAACTCCGGAAAGGTAGTCGGGCCTAAATTTAAGAACCCCTGTCAATGGGTCACTGAGCACTGGATTGACTTATTTTTCTTTCCTTCACAACTCATATATTGGGAACTGGATCTACACTGGAGAACTGATAATGGGACAACTACTAGACCACACGAACATAACAGGGGGATCACATACCTGTCTTCAATAGTGGAAGCCAATATCGGAGCAGAGGAAGGGCGAATGTCCAACCAGCTCAGTTATATTACCCAAATGCTGGAATCGCTGATGTCCGACATGGCCGTGGTAAAACCAGCAGTGGAAGGAGGTTCGGCAGATCCAAGACAGGCTGAATGTATCAGAACAACAAATGGATGAACTTGAACATCAGCAGCATGCCATACTCAGGTGGCTGGATGAGTAGGACATGTGATTATAGAAACTATGGGGGAGAGCAGAGGACCAAGAAAATCAAGGATGGTGGAATAACATCAGGCTGTTGGGTATCCCCGAGGGGTTAGAGGGAGATAACATGGAGCTGTTCTTAAATAATTTTTTGCCTCACATACTTGGCCCTTGGTGGAGGGGACCAATGGCCATTAAGAGAGCACACAGGATAGGTAGGAGCCCCACAATGCAGAGTGCCCCCTGACCATTAATAGCATACATCTTGTGATACTCAGTTAAAGAAAAAATACTGGTATCCCGTGACTTCGGTGACTGCAATTGGGTGCCTACAACAACAGTGACTCAATTGCAGTGCCTATCATCAGTGCTACCAGGGAATGAGGGCAACTGGATGTGGGGGTTTGCAAAAATAGCGACATCCTGTTGCTACATGTCTACGTGCGTGGGGGGGAGCCAGCACGCTGAGAGAGGGGTGGGACTGTAGGGAGGGCTTGTGAAGGGTGGTGCCGCGGTGAGTTGCTGAGCTGCTCCCATGGCATGGTGGGTGGCCACAGGGCTGGGCTGCGTAGGATACTGGGGCTGGGCGCAGGTACCTTTTATTGCGCCCGGCCTGAATTTTTTCTTTCACCCCCCGACATGCACCCTCTGGAGTTGAGAATCTTTGTTATGGTGCCAGTATAGCCCTCGCATTTCAGTGTAAAATGTAAGTCCATGGCGCCCTTTTGCTGTGCCCCGGGGAGTATTTTTCAGCAATATGCACCTCCCCATAATGGCGATCGCTATTCTACAATCATCGTTATCACATAGATCCAAAAATACTGAGCACTGCAAGAGATCTGAGGGACATAATCTGAAAAGGGGCACATATCTCTCTCTATATTGGGACTTCTCAGAGGAAGTTGCAGCTAAGCACAAATCCTTCGGCCGATAAAAGCTGCCTTGCAGCAAATGGGGGGCCAGTACAGCTTCAAAGGGCTCCCAAGCTTATCCAGAACTGTAGAAGGGAAGATCTTTGAAGGAGAGACTCCCAGAGACATGGAGAAATGGCTCAGCCTGAATGGACCAAGGAGAAACACCACAATTACATTGCCCAGAAGGCCCTGGGACCCACATGCGCCTCCCAAATCACACCAGCACGGGCAAACCAATGGAAAGAAAATGGAGGACCCCACTGTTGACATCATAGCAGCCCGCAAAATGGTGGTGAACTCGCCTGTACAGCCCCTCTCTCAGGACTCACTTACATCCGATACACAGAAAAAGGGGGGAAACACCCCACAAGATGCACTGCACCCTAAACAAAATAATGGGAGCCCCCATCCTCAGCAACCCCATCACAGATCCAGGAGCAGAGGCAGCCGAAGGAATTCAGTAGGCCTGCAGATAACATCCCCCCACCAAAGTTCTCCGGGAAGATGCGAGCAGCTCTAGTGGTGAGGAAACAATGGATCACCAGCTAACCCCCCTTTGTGGAAGAACTACCTTCACCTCCGACTGAATGATGGGTAGATCAACTGGAGACCACTGCTGGAGACCAGGACCTGCAATCAACAGAGGAGGATGTGGGGAAAGTGAAACCAGGACTCTGATCCTTTGCAGAAGTGGCCGTGACCTGATGCTTATAATGAATATGGACCTGAAGGTTTTTTTTTACAGTCCCAACTGGTGATACCATGACGGCGAACAGCCAGGATCTCCAGGGCTAATGTATTATGGCTGGGAGATCTGCTAGAAGGGGCAAGTGTTCTAATATATATCAGTCTATTTTATCTGTTCATTTCATAATTGGGACCTGATGACAAATGAGATACTAGATGGGGTAAGTGAGATACTGTCAGTGTGTGGTTTTTATTTTGCGCATATTGCACTAAAGTTAGTTGGGGACTGATAGAATATGTTGGAGATGACCATTGCCATTAACTGATAGCCTCCCCCCCCATCACGGGTGACTCTCACATTGGCTGGATAAGGGACTAAAGGCCCTTGGCAGTATTGATCCCAGTATCAGTTAAAACAGGCTTCTAACTCAGGCCAGATTTATCCATACAGCCAGCATGGAATTTAAAGGGCTCATCACAGGTATGAGTGTGACACCTCTCACTTGAGAGGAGAATAGGAGGTGTGACAGTAACTGTCTGTTTAAGCGGCAATTTACAGCATGTAAACATTCTGACTGGGACGTAGTATCTATCTCTAACACCAGCTAAGTTCCCTGAGTGGTACCTGGAAGGCGAGGCAGGAATCAGATGGGCATCCTATCTGAGGCCCCGGGAGGGCAATCTTGCAACTTCTCAGGTGCTTTAGTGCAATCACCTGCATTGACACCAGGGCAGAGTCCTCTTCCCCTATACCCAGTCAGTCTGGCTGGCTGGATAAATAGGGGTTCACATAGATATACACCCTACAGGGAGTAGCTAAGTGCTTGAGCCAAAGAGTAGATAATGACCCAAGTGGGGCTACAGGAGAGCTTAGGACACAAGGGAGGGATAGTTGAAGGGGTGAAGGGAGGCGTAATATGTAAGGAAGTTTACTGGGGACCAATATACAGTTGCTTTAACTATCTCTGTGTTTTCTTTCTCTGCATTACCTCTTCCCCCCAGACCCCTGAGCTCCATAACACAGAAGCCACCACGTTCTGGGATCCACTGGGCACCTCTCTTTCCCTGGCAGAAGCCTTGAATAGTACCC
Organism: Neoceratodus forsteri; assembly: GCA_016271365.2. Taxonomy (NCBI): domain Eukaryota; kingdom Metazoa; phylum Chordata; order Ceratodontiformes; family Ceratodontidae; genus Neoceratodus; species Neoceratodus forsteri. Next base: position 1,634,627,523 of record CM057456.1, on the reverse strand, counting down.
AGACAGAGGAAGCACCAGAGGGAGTGACCTATGTCAATCAGTTGAGAGCAGAGGTAAGTGGCTGTGGGGTGCATAATGGTAGGGGATAGCCAAAACATGGAGAAGGGAGTCAGGTGTGTCTCCTGGAATGTGAAAGGACTGAACCACCCAGTGAAAAGTACAAAAGTCCTACAGCACTTACCAAATAGATGAAAACAGATATAGCTCTTCTCCAGGAGACACACCTTACAGCCAGGACAGTGAAGTGGCTCAAAAAGATGTGAGTAGGCATGGTACTATACAGCGCAGTGACGACCAAAACTAAGGGGGGTAGCTATTTTGCTACACAAATCTTGTGCATGGAAGGTAGACCGGCAGAAATCTGACAAGGCAGGGCGATGGGTGGTAGGGCATTTCACATACCTTGGGGGAAGCATAATCCTGGCCAATATATATGCGCCCAATCAAGACTCACAGGATTTCTTCCCACAGGTGAGCTCAGTGATAGTAGAGGCAAAAGAGGGAGTGGGAGATATCCCAATTCTTACGGGAGGTGACTTCAATATGGTCCAAGACATCTTCTTGGATAAATCTATTCCCACACCTGATTCCCACCCTAGAGCTAAGGTGATGCTGTTAGAACTGATGAATGAATGGGGATTCATTGATTCCTGGTGAAGGGACAAGCCAACTGGCAAGGACTATTCTTTTTACTTCCAGGTGCACAATACGCACAGTAGGATTGATATTTGGCTGGCGGACGGCTTGGCTGCCCCAGGACTACAAGAGGTAACACTAGCCTCTATCCTCATATCTAACCCTGTACCTATTGGGCTGCTGTACTTCGCACTCAGCACTCAACTGCCATCCAACCGATGGTGCTTCAATCTGCTGTTGCTCAAAGATCCTGAATTCGGTCCATCGATACGGGAACAGGCCAAAGTCTTCTTCGAGATCAGCTTGAATGGGGAGGTAGGCCCAGGCACAGTGTGGGAGGAATTCAAAGCCTATCTGAGGGGTTGCATCATCTCCTACAACACATCCCACAGTAAGAGACATAGGGCGGAACCAGATGCAATGACCAGGAGCCTAGAGGGGCTGGAACAAAAGTTCCGACAAACGACCTCCACTTCCCCTGAACTTGTGGCATGGGTAATGGGGCTGAAATACAAACTTAACATCCTAGCCCAGAGGAAAGCAGAATGGCATCTACTGAGGGCTAAACATAAGTTTTGGGATCCAGGAGACAAAGGAGACAAGCTGCTGGCATACCATTTTAGGAAGCAGAAGACCCAATCCAAGATACCAGCCCTGAGATCAATCAGTGGGCAAGTAGTGCATACACCAGCACAGATTAATGAGGTGATGCAGAAGTACTATCACAATCTTTACACCTCCACTCAGAACCGGGGCAGTCACTAGAGAATCAGAGGACACCCCCCCTTTTCGGAGCAGATGGATCTCCCCAAGTTAAGCCCCAAAGCAGCCACTATCCTGGACAGGCAGGCTACAGTGGAGGAGGTTAGAATGCAGTAGGGGACCAGGCCAAAGGGAAGACACCCAGCCCTGATGGTATTCCAGCAGAACTGTAGCAGCTGCTGAGAGAAGAGGTTACCACTCCACCGTTGCTGGCACTTAGGGCAGCCCATACCTACCATGAGAGAGGCCATCATCAGTCTCCTCCTGAAACAATCCTCTGGCCCAATGGATTATGCCAACTTCCGTCTGATATCCCTGATCTCAGTGGATAACAAAATAGCAGCCAATGTCTTGGCTACAAGGCTAGAAGGGGTGATAGTGGAAGTGATAAACACATCCCCGGCAAACTTCAGCAAAGGGCGAATGGGGACAGACAATATCTGCATGGTCTTAGACATCAAATGGTTGGCCCAGCGGACCCATATCCCAATGGCGGCCCTTGCAGTAGATTTCTATAAAGCCTTTGATTCTGTGGAATGGGGCTTTCTGCACTCAGTCCTAACCCTATATGGATTCGGACCTCACTTCAGTGGGTGGATTCGAACTCTGTACAACAACCCTCGTGCTAGGGTCCTGACCAACAGGAATATCTTTGAACCGTTTGAGTTACAAAGAGGGACTAGGCAGGGGCGTCCCTTATTCATGCTGCATTTCCTTATTACAATTGACTCGCTCACCAGATGGATCCTGCAAACCACTCAGATACAAGGGATAGTGTGTTAGGGGAAGCAGTGCACTGCGCATTCATATGCAGATGATCTGCTCTCGGCACTAGCCAACCCGGGGCAGTCCTTGCCCCCATTACTGAAGATCCTAGAGGACTTTGTGACAGTGTCTGGCCTACACATAAGTAACAAGAAAACTACCCTATCCCCCTTGAATTGTGCTTGTGCCCTTGAATCAGTACAAGATATTCTGGTAACATGGGCACCAGAGGATTTTAAATACCAGGGGATATGGATCCCAGCTCTGTGGAAAAACCTAATAGAGGATAACTACTCTCCAGTTCTATCATCCATGTGAGTGGAGATGCAAAGATGGACCACTCTCCGACTCTCTCTAAAACAGAAGATAGAGGCCATACGTATGTTTGCACTTCCAAAAATGGCATACCTGCTAGGCAACCTCCCACTGGCCCTCGCATCAAAACTGCTCATGACTCTAGACAAACTAATCGCCAGCTTCCTCTGGGAGGGAAAGACCTCTAGACTAAGCAAGGCTAAGCTGCAGGCACACTGGACAGCGGGGGGCTGTGCCTTCCTTGGATGCAAGGCTATTGGTTGGTCTACAGGGTGGCACAAGCCACTAAGTGGTTCCTACCCCACTTCTGTATCACCTCGGCATGGGTGCGCCTAGAGGAGGATATGGCAGGGTTGGGATGGCTGGGATCCATGCTCAGGTAGAAGGGAAGACTGGTTCAGTCTAATTCCCCCATTATTTGGCAAATGCAAAGAACTTGGCGACAAGTAATGAAGCTCTCCAACATGCCCACAGATCATAGACGCCCCCAGGGTGATATACAAGGTTATGGGAAAACTGGGATGTCACAGTGGGGCTTAAACCTATCTCATGGTCCACAAGGGCCAGGAAAGGCATCCTCACTGTGGGCGACATTCTCATCCAAGGCACGTCTCATATGATGTCCTTTCAACAAATGGAGGCAAAATACCACCTGCCAAACATCGACTTCTGGAGATTCCTCCAGTTGCGGGTTGTAACTCAGGAGATACTGACAAAAGGGGATGTGCCCAGGACATGGGCCTGGATGGGCCATCTTCACAAATCAGGTGCACAAAGAGGGCTAGCGGGAAGAATATATAAGCAAATCCAAGATGCTCAACCCATGCAGATTGATAAGTGCAGATCACACTGGGCAAGAGAGCATCATACTGAGATTACCCAGATGGAGTGGGATGGGTGTATCAAGGGAGTGTATTGGGCATATAGAGATGCAAAAGGGCAGCTCATACAGCTCAAAATCTTATTACATTGGTACCGGACTCCTGCAGCTCTCCAGAACCTGGGTTTATTGCCGCACTCACAATGCTGGAGATGCCAGACAACATAGGCAGACCTGACACACATCCTGTGGGAATACCCCACTCTTAGGCACTTCTGGATGGGGGTGTTAGGAGACTGTGCTAAAATTACATCATGTGTGATCCCCCCTATCCAGCATTGATAGTCCAAGGTGTTATGTCCAAAATGAACACCAACTCGCTCACCAGGCTGACTAGATGGCGACGGCATTTCTGGAAGTGAAAAGAGCCATTCTTATGAAATGGCATCAACCAGCACCCCCTTCCTAATCTCATGGCACACAGCACTCACAAAGTTAGCTCTCTTTGAGCACCTTTCCTTCTCTGAGGCCAACAAAACCCCTGTCTACCATAAGAAATGGGATGCATACCTCCACTCCCACCTCTGCTCGGTGCCCACATCACCTCCTGGCAACCCTCCTGTATGAGAAATACCCACCCATCTACCACACCATACTCCCAATGGGGTATTGATACCTAAATGAAACATTGGCCCCAAAACTGCTGATCATAATGCTCCAGGTTAGGATACCGTATGAACCAGATTTTATGTTTGGAAGAGGAAGACTGAGAAAGACTTTCTTAACATAAGTATATGTAATAGTTTCTTGTACCTTGGCAGGTCTATGCACACATAGTTCGAAGTAATGTGCAGTTAGTTCACTGTTTCGCTAGTTAGCTTATTGGATATAGTTTTTAAACAGTATGTATACCTGTCTAATATTTCACGTGTACTTCAGTTGCTTACGTCAATATGAACATTTTTTCAATAAAATATTTTATGATAAAAAAAAAATCTTACTCAACCCTAACTATATGTACCAGCCCTACTGTACCAGTATAAAATATCTACATACATTTAAAAAACTGCATTAATGCACTAGTTAGGGTTCAAATTAATGCCACACAAGTAGTGAAATGTGGTGCTAGGGTTTTAAAACTTAACTCTCCCCCAGTGGCAAAAGGACAAGGCAACACAAGCAGCCACAGACATCTATCATGAGGTTAGACAAACAACATACAACTGTTTTCAGGTGACACAAATGCAGTAGCACTGATGTGCTACCTTCATTGATTTGTATCTGCAGCATGCGCACTGCAAGACATACGGGTATGTCCATAGAAATTAAGTACCAAGGTACTGCCCAATTTGTATGGTCTCAGAAGCGCTATCAAAAGAGCATATCATATATATATTTTTTTATTATTTTGTTTCTGGTCCTGTGTAGGGATAACAAACATAAAATTAAAATCCCAGCAGAAGCCCTTTTAAAAAAATGTATGGCAGTATCCTAAAGGCTGCATTTTTGCAGGGCTGAAATGTCATCTTTGCTGTTGTTAAACAGCCATTTTATGTCTTTTACATTTAATGTATTTCATGTTCCATTACACCATATCATTGTTTTAATTTTTTTGAGTGTTTCTGCAACATACATTGCACACACTCTACAATAGCATGTGCTTATATCGCTGTGTCGTTTGTACATTCCAGTGTCCGTTTTGTAAGCCTTATTTCTCAGCGTGCTGCAGACCCCTTTTGACATAGATTCATTACCCCCACCCCTCACCCCCTCCCCCTGACTGCACACTTCCTGTTTGGGCTCACTTAATATGAGTGAGCCCAACCCCTGACTCACCAGACTTGCTGTTTGACCTGCCCTGACCATGATGTCTTGCTCTGGATGACGTACAAATGCCACGGTCAGGAACTGGTATCCTCGCTTTGGTGCCTTTGGGAATCCCATGCTGAAACGCATTGAGGGGGCTCCGGGATTCATTTAAAACCCCTTGTCTTCTGTACAAGAGCCCTTCTTGTTCTTGCAACTCTGGGAATGTGTCCTGCTCTTGATCCCCACATACAAACACCACGGCAGCACCATTCATACAAACGCCACATTGTTTCTGCGTTCTTCTACCTAGAGAAAAAAAAGGGAGACGTTAGCCTGGATCAAGACTCTGCTGATTTTGCAAGCTATTTCAAGCTCTGCCAGGGTGAGTTTGGCTCCACTTTTTTCTTTTGGGAAAAGAGAAAAATGCTCAAAACAGACACCAAGCACTGTGTTATATTTGTACAAGCACCACAGGGTGAGCTTGGTGTCGGCATACATCTGCCACAGAGTTCGTGGCACCTGTGTATACATGCCACATCCATTACAGCACAGAGGGTTCAATTTGCACAGATTTAGAGTTTCACGTTGCTGTGTACCCTCTGTGCTGTAATCTCTGTTTTTATGTGCTATTGGGCTTCTGTGGGGCTATTGTGGTGTTAACACATAGTCATAATTGGTAAAGATTGCACTGTACCTTTTCTCTGCAAAGTTAATTCTCCTTGGTTTGTGGGAGTGGGTGGGATGGGGACTGTACTGCTTTAATGAGCCGTCTTTCAGATGAGATGTTAAACCAAGGTCCCATCTGCCCGGATTGGTGGTAGTTCAGGTGGATGTTAAAGATCCCATGGCACTTATCGAAAAAAGTAGGGGAATTTTTTTATTCAAAACTTAAAATATACAAAATTGTATTACTTCATACAAAATCGTAATGAAAGAAATCAAAAACATAAATAAGTATTACAGCATACATGAATGTCAAACATAAATAACCCGAATTTGTACCTAACCCCTGTCCTATCCCCACTAATAGAGTTGGGGGATTTTTTATTTTAAATCATAACAAAATATATACAGATAAGGGATATGTTATACAAAATTATTAGGAGAACAAATCAAACATAAATACATATTAATTCATACAAATAAACCCCAAGACTTAAAGAAAATAATATAAGCTATATAAACAACTTAAATTACCTCCACCCACTATAAGAGCAGGGGAATTTTTATTGTAATCTGGACAAAATTAAAACAAAATATATACAAATCAATCTTGCATCATACATATCTCTAAAAAGATAGGAAATAAACATAAATAAGTATTAATTCATACAATAACCCTGAACCTAATAGAAACAATGTAACCCACCTCTCTCTTCCCCACTATAAGAGTAGGGGAGGTTTATATTATAGACTTCACAAAAGAACATAGACTACAAATAGAGTAATAACACATACATGAATGTACATAGGAATCAAAAACTAGTATATTACATACAACTCATATCGTAAAACATAGCCACGTATATCCAATGACCCCCCTATCACTAAAGCCGAGGGGGAAATACAAATTTATCATAGAATAGTCAAAAAAAGCAATATATCCTCATTACATAATTATGTCCACCTTAATAACCCCTCATACTAATACATTGAGGCACTCATACCCCAATGACGTCTGTATTGAAGTAATCTCGTACCTCAACCCATATCTAGCCAAGACATTTTTCTCCACCACACCCGATAAAGGTCCGGATGTATCTTCTCCCTTTCCAGCAACTGCCACTTCAAAATATCTCTTTTAATACTTTGCACAATCTGATCCTCTGTCTTTATCTGCTTCCGTAGCATTAAACAGCAATGTGCCAACCAAAGCCGATACCCTATAAACCCCATTAAGAGTCTTATAGTGATATTATCATAAATTGCCCATGAACCAGGCAACACTCCTTCAGTCCAAATATCAACTGACTGACCCTTAAAAGGATTCAAAGGCCACATCTTATGAAAGACAGACCGAAAAGACCGTACAAAGGAGCAAGCATAAAAAAATGAGATAAAGATTTTCCATACCCGAACAGGCGTCTTCCCTAGGGATAATTTCTCTCAGCCAGTTCTTTATGTTTCAAGTTCCCTTTTACACCCAGTTTTTTATGTAGACACAGCCACAGAAATCCCAGATGTATTTAGGGACCCTTTTACTAGATAATAATTTTAATTTTGTATGTTGAACAGCCATAGGCAGATCCAAAAACCAAGGATCAGCATTAAAAACATCTTGTATTACTCCAAAATATAATTGCTTCCTAGATTTCATGCATATGGCCTGCTTCGTGAGCCTCCAAGCTTTCAATTTCCCAAACAATCCTTTAAAATACCCAGGAAGCTGGGACACCCTAGTCTAACGAGGCAAGACTCCACAGAAAAAACCCACTTATCGATTATAAAAACCAATCACATCACCCACCCATGAGGACCATACCTTAGACTCCCCTTTCAACATGGTTGTCACATTATAAGAAGGAAATGTGACATAAAAAAAACACCACTGGATTAAGCAAGCCCACATCACCTTCCTCAATAGACAAATAAGTAATATCCCTCTTCATTGGGTTCAGTCTACTCCCCCATAAACATGAAAAAAATACAGCATACAAGGAAGTTTCCAGAGTGAGTGGGGGGGGGGTACACAGCTGCCAGAAATAAAAAATAAGGCAACAAAAATGTTTTTATCAGATAAATCTGCTTTGCTTTAGACATCTGCCACCCTATTCCATCGAGTCACCCTATCCTTAGCTGCCTCCAACTGTGTTTCCCAATTATATTTAGGAGCATCTTGCCCACCAAAATATATCCCTAAAATCCATCTGTAACCTGTGTCAATGGGGATCTTCCAAATTAAGGCCACATTGACCACATCATATCCCACCGGTAATATTCCACTTTTTAAAGAATTAATAGAGGAACCAGAAATTCCAGAAAAAGTATCTAATACTGACAGAGCTGCAGTCGCCGAGGATCTGTCAGCCAGAACCAATACCAAATCATCTGCAAATGCTATTGTTACAATAGGGACATCCTCACAACCTACAGATAACCCCATAATCCATGGGGCCCCATTAAGAGCATATAGTAAGGGGTCCAATGACAACACATACAACAATGAGCTGAGAGGACAGCCCTGGCGTACCCCCCTATGCACCATTATCCTATTCCCTGTCCAACCATTCATACTTGGAATTAAACTTATATTTTTATAACATGTTTGTAACCATGCTATAAACTGCGATGGGAACCCATAGCCCTGCATCACTTCCTAAAGATATACATATTCTACATGATCAAAAGCTTTGTGCTGATCCTAACAAACAAAATGACCAAACACCTCTTGTGAGGTGCCCTTCTGCAGGATTTTCCTTAGAAGGATGAGAGCATCCTGAACCCATCTCTGTGGGACTCCACTATATTGGGAAGGATGAATCAAGGCATCCAAAACCCCAAGTAATCTATTTCCCAAAGTTTTCATTAGTATTTTATAATCCGTATTTAATAATGTCAAAGGTCTCCAATTATCCAAATCACCTCTTTCTCCTTTTTTATAAATTAACAACAATAAGCCTGTCAGCATGCTGTCAGGGAGATTTCCAAACTTTAGCCCTTCATTAAGTACCTCCCTTAATTCTACCCCCAAAACTTCCCAAATCACTTTATATACTTCATGGAGTAGCCCATCTGAACCTTTTGCAGTCCCTGCCTTCAGGGCCCATATAACTGACTTAAGTTCCTCCAAGGATAAAGGCACAGTCAGTAGACTTCCCAAGCTCAGAGACAGCTGAGGTAGTTTAACCAAGACTGCATTGAATTGAGTGGCAGGGGCATACTCCTAAAGGCCTTAGAAGCATAAGCATGAATTTCCGACAAAATCTCTACACTTGAAATGACTCTACCCCCCTGAGCAGTATTTACATGTGTCATATCATGAGATTCTCTTCTGGAACTAGCAGTTTCAAATGGCAAAGTATCCCTCTTTGTCCCAGAAATCCCATATTTATGCTTCTTCTCTATTTCACTCAATACTGTCATTTGTAGACAGGCCAGCTCAGTCTTCAAGCCCTTAAGCATATCTCGGTATCCCACACCCCCTTGTCAAAAAGTAAATAAGATATATATACGTTCTCTCAAATACCTCATTTTATCATGCTTCTGTTTGCCATTAAGATGACCAATTTTTTGAAAATATACCCAGAAATCACTTTTAGTATCCTCCCACCACTCATTCAAATTGTCATATAAAAAAAACACAGACTGACGGGCAAGCAAAAGAGCATACAACCCCTCTCTTTTGCTGGGAATATTCAATAAGGTAACATTTAATTTCCAGACCCCTGGCCCTCGGCGGGCTTCTGGCATATCCCCTACAATAAGCTTCAACAATAAGTGATCAGAAGTAGCCACATCCTGCAATTTCTTAGATTGAACCACTAAGTCAGGGGAAAGAAAAAAATAATCAATCCTGGATGATCTAGACCCACAGAAATAAGTATTACGATTAATATTAGGTGAAGTCCCAAACACATCCACCAAACCAGCCTCTCATATACCCTGCGCCAAACATGATGCATCACAATAAACTTTTTTTCCTTTATCAGCCAAAGGCCCAGAGGGTAAAGTACAATTAAAATCACCTCCCAAAATAAGGGGAAAAGAGGCATATAAAAAAGGAAAAATAGACTTAAATAAAGCTACTCTATCAAATTTATTCTGGGGAGCATAACTGTTAATTAACCTAATGAAGGTATCCCCCCACTTGACATCCAAAAGCAGGGCCCTACCTTGCACTATCTCTATGTGATGCATCACTTTAACATGAGATATAAAAAAAACAAATCCCAACCCCACTGCATAGATCCTGCCCCTGTGACCAAAAACAGTCCCCCCACACCCCGCCTTTCGTAGCAGCATCTAACTCCTCCAGTGAGTGCAGACATACATCCTGAAAGAATATACAATCCAAATTTTCATGCATAAACTGAAAAAATGTGTTTCACCTCTTCTCTGAAGATTTTATGCTATTGGCATTTAAAGATGTCACCCGGAATTGAAAAGGCACCATCAATTAACCCAAAACTCTCACTTTACCTTACTAGAGGCTCTTGTCACCCTACCACTTATGCTGTCCTGAGGTCTCAATTCAGTTTGTCCCCCTGACATAATCTGAGGGAGAGATTGTGAAAGAGATACTGCTTGTCCCCCCCGTTAAGTCATACTTTAATACCTCAAACAGATTGGGGTCTGCCAAAGGAGGGACAGAGATTGAGGAAGTGGCTTTCTTTACTCCCTAAGCTTTTCCTTTTACCTATTTACCCTTTTTCCCAACCACAATAGTGAACTCCTCTACCTTGGATTGCAAGACCGGGGGGGGGGAGGGCCTCACTAGACCCTGCTAAATCACCTACTTCAACAGGCCTAGAGGACTGAGATATGGGACTGGGAATAGAATCAGAGCCAAGGACTATTGCACCTCAAAGGTCCGTTTTCCCACCCCTTAACCCCCATCAGGGCATCTATTTACTATTTCCCCCCATAGCCTGTCCCTGTTTTACTGCTACTCTAATAAAATGATCCTGAACCCCAAAATCTGCTTCCTCCGTGTTTTGGGCAGCCACAGGGCATGATCCAAAATCATGGCCTATTTCCTCACGCAGATTACACTTTGCCTGCTGGAGACAGTGAGCACTTGGGTGCCCCATCTCCCCACAATGAACACATTTTAAAACATCACAATTAGTACTGATGTGCCTCTTAGAACCACACTTAAAACATACCCTGGGCTGCCCTGGGAAAAAAAGAAACCCCTTATCGTTTCCTAAAAAAAACAATTAGGAAGATGGATAAGATCTGTATCCGTAGTGTGTAATTTGACCCTAAATTTCCAGCCCCCATTCCAAAACCCTTCATCATCTAGAATAGGGACCAGGTCACCCTGAATATTACATTTTTCCCCAGCCAGTGCATAATATCTACTACATTAACCCCTTCGTTCTGAAACAAAACAGTAGTTACTCAAAAAGGTTGTTTCATCAGGGGGAATACAATAAAATCAGACCATAGAGGATTAGGTTTTAAATTCAAATATCAACACCAAAATGTCTCTAATAAAGCTGGTGTCCGAAAACTTATGTCAAAAGAATATTTCCCTGGAACGTGTATCAGGGCATAAATCTCTGCTGGAGTAAACCCCATGCTTTGTTTAAGCAGTATCTTGCCCACGAAGAAACAATCAGGGGGGTTTTCCTGAGGCCTCACATATCGCAACCTGATGGCATTTCACCTTTTAGCCTGCTCCACAGTCTGATGAAAATGGCTGGCATACATGGGCCTAGCCTGGGCCTACAATGTCTGGGGGTGTTCTGCTTCCCTCTCCCCAGTATGCGCCCCATCCTCCAGGACGTCACAGGGGGAGGACTCTAGGGGGGAAGGACTCTAAGGGGGGTAAACCACCACTTGCTTCTGCCATTCCCTGTAATAAAGTAGAAGACACAGTACTTATCTCCACCTCGGAGTTGACCTACACACCAGCAATCCCTTCATCCGGCTTCCATTGACCGCCAGACACAGGGACCCAACCCGTTTCATGCAAGGCCCTATACAGCTACCAGGAAGCTTCCACTCTGTTTCCCGATGAATCATCAACCATCACTCTGCCTACCTTAGCCTTCTCCGTGGGTGCATGCAATTTAACTGAGCCTTCCGACAAGACAGCACTCGAGGAAGTGGCATCCCACTTCCGCTTCCGATCCTCCTCACTTTTTAATTTCCTTCCTTCTTTTGCCAAGAGTTCACTCACATGTAATAATTCCTCTTCCAGGCAACGCCGTTTCTCCATCAAATGCAAGGGTTGCTCCGAATGCTCAACAATGGGACCGCTGTCTTGGACGCTATGCTGGCCACCCATCGGGTGCATCCCAGCCACCTCCACAGCAGAACCCTCCTCCTGGGGAACTTTCATACTTTCTGACTCCTGGGCCATCGTAGCCCCATCCAACATTCCTTTCACCTCCACAGAGTGTCTCAGAATGACCACCAGACATAGTATCAGGGGCCCCCTTACCGACAGATATGGGGAATTTCCCCAGTGTCCTGGCCAAATTTCCCTCATTCACTAAAAATACCACCAACAACTTAATCTGGTTCAAGGTCAGTTGGCATTTCTCTGTATCCCCCTCCCCCAGGTCATGCCTGAAAATAGGCAGAATTTGTCTAGTGCATTTACCCAGTCAAAAAAAACTAAATAAAAATAAAAATTTTAACTTGCCAGCATGGGGACCATACTGCTTTAATGTTAACTTGCCAGCATGATTGTGGGGGGGGGGGGCTGATTGTACTGCTTGCCTGGTTTTCTGGCCAAAATGTTGATTTTAATGATAACTTGCTAGCATGATGCCCAAGCATTGTTGGCAAGCACGCCTGGACATAGTAATTTAAAAGCGCAATCTTTAAATTCTGGTTCTTTGTCCAGGTGCGTTTGCTCAGGGATGCTCAGCCATCTTGTGCACCATGTGGCCTTGCCTTGTGGGGGGTTGATTATGCTGCTTGCCTTGCTTTGTTGTTTTAAAGTTTATTTTGATGTTAACTTGTCAGCATGATGTCCGAACATCGATGGGCAAGCACACATGGACAAAGTAATTTAAAAATGCAGAATTTAAATTCTGGTTCTTTGTCCGGGTGTGTTTGCTCAGAGACACTCGGGCCATCTTGTGCCTTGTTTGGGCCTTGCCTTGTTTGGTGGGAGGGAGATTGATTGTGCTGCTTGCCTGGTTTTGTTGCCAAAATATTGATTTTAATGATACTTGCCAACACGATGTCTGAGCGTTGATTGGCAAGCACATCTGGACAAAGTAATTTGAAAGAGCAGAATTTAAATTCTGGTTCTTTGTCCAGGTGTGTTTGCTCAGAGATGCCCGGACATCTTGTGCAGCATGCGGCCTTGGTTCGTCCTCTTTTCTTCAGCTCATCGGCACTGTCTGTCACATTGTGTAGCATGTGCAGCCTCTCAGGTACACTGTATCCAGTGGAATGCGCAGCTCCATCAGTACACCATCTAGCATCTTCAGTTCATCATCCTATGTACCATGTAAGACCTTTTCGGTGCAGTCTGTTGTATTGTGTAGCATGTGCAGCCTCCCTGGTACCATATCCAGTGGAATGCGCAGCTCTGTCAGTACGCCGTCTTGCCTCTTTTCTTCAGCTCATCCTACTGTGTGTGAAACCTTTTTGATGCAGTCCATCATATTGTGTGACATGTGCAGCCTCCCTGGTACACCGTATCCAGTGGAATGCACAGCCCTGTCAGTATGCTGTCTAGTGTCCTTTCTTTAGTTCATCATCCTGTGTACTATGTGAGATCTTTTTGGTGCTGTCTGTTGTATTGTGTAGCATGTGCAGCTTCCCAGGTACACCATATCCAGTGGAATGTGCAGCTCCATCAGTACACCATCTAGTGTATTTTCTTCAGTTCATCATCCTGTGTACCATGTGTGACCTTTTTGGCGCAGTCCATCGTAATGTGCAGCATGTGCAGTCTCCCAAGTACACTGTATCCAGTGGAATGTGCAGCTCTGTCAGTATGCCGTTTGCCATCTTGCCTCTTTTCTTCAACTCATCCTACTGTGTGTGAAACCTTTTCAGCACCCTTCTTATTTGCTGCAGTATTACTTGATTTGCATGGAATACTCATGTTCTGCTGTTTCCTGGGATCTGAAAACTGATTCCCTTCAACTTTCTTTTATTTTAAGCCACGAACAACCAAAGGAGAAGACCATGTGTGTCTGCAAACACACTGCTGAAGGCTGCAGTAATTTCAAGCTCTCTATGCATAAAAGAGGGATCATGCTGTTATAGAGAGAGAAGATGAAGGCTGACACCAGCCGTTATGAAGAATATAAACAGAAATCCATGTCCTGTGCAAAGGCCTACAGGGAGAACATGAATGAAGAGTAGTGTGCTATCCATCGAGAGAAAGAGAAAGAGTGCCTTAGGAAGTAAAGACTGAAGCTTGAGGAAAAGAAGGCCTTGGAAAGTGTGCAGTCAGCAGAGTCAGCCAAAAGAACCACCAGAGCCGAGGAAGAAAAAAGAAACAAATGCGTGAAAAATGGAGGGAGCAGAGAAAAGAGCAGCATGCAGCAATGACAGCACAGAAAAGAAGACGGATAAATGAAAGAAGGTGTGAAAAGTACAATGTGAGATGTGCAGCAGAAATGGCTGAATATGCCGTCACCACCAGCACCCCCATAGAGACACCAACAATGACACCACAGCTGAGTTTCAACCTTGTTGCAACTGATCCCCGTTCAGCAAATGATATCAGGAAAGCAGTACAAAAGACTCATGGAGGGTTACCACAATAACCAACCCACTTTGCTGCCACAGTTACCTGCCTTGTCTATTCTGCATCACCAGCCAAGAAGGTAGCACTGGCGAAACAGAATCTCACTTGCTGTACAAACCTGCAGGAGAAATTGGTGGAAGTGATGAAGGAGAAATTGAGCATTCTAAAATGCACCAAAAAACCTGAGGGAAGACAACTAAGATGAGAATTAATAAGTTAGTTGTCAATTCTGAAAAAATATTGTTTGCTACGAACTGCATGCAATATCTTGAGCATCAATTGGACCAGGATGATGACCATATCAAGGGGCATTAAAAAAGTCTCACACAAATCTGCATTGCCTGGTGAAACTCTCCAGCAAGTGAAGGACTTCTATGAAGAGGTAGCCACGCTACTGCCTCACACAAAAGCATTCTCAAAATGAACAGGCAAAACAAAGTAATTCCTGGCAAAACCCCTATCTGTGCTGCATGCAGAGTTCTGCACGGAACATCCGGAAGTATCAATGGGAAAACATTTTACAGAAAAAAATGTGTTGAAAAAACTTATGACAATTGTAGCACCAGTGCTCTTGAGGACAGATTTGCTGACCTCCTGAAATGGCATGGACAGGATACAGTGAGGTGACAGCAGTGGGAGACCATAAAAGTGACTCTCAACAATGGGCAAACTAAGTTCTGTAAAGTACTGAAAATAAAGAAAACAGCACTTTCTAATTTTGTAGAAATCATGAAGGAAGACTTCACATTTCTGGGATGTCACCTGCACGTGGCATCATGGCAGCAACACCAACTCAAAACATTGTCCAAAAATATGCCTAAGGGATGCATCTTAGTGGTTTTGGACTTTGCTGAGAATTATGCCTGCAAGTATCGAGACAAAGTGCAATCATGTCACTGGCCTCACGAGCAGGCCACTGTACATCAGGTGGTTTCCTACTACCAGTGCAAACACTGTGCGAACACTGTCAGGGAATCCTTGGTTTTCATTTCAAGTGACTTGAAGCATGACCACAATACCTTGCGTCATTTCATGAAATTGGCAAACACACATCTTCAAACAGTTCAGGCCATAACCATCACTAAGAATGTGCAGTTCACAGATTTTATTTATTTAGTTTTTGTTAACCAGGTAAGTGCACTAGACAAATCCTGCCTATTTTCAGGCATGACCCAGGGAAGGGGGGATACAGATGAATGCCAACTGACCTTGAACCAGATTAAGCTCTTGGTGGTATTTTTAGTGAATGAGGGAAATTTGGCCAGGACACCTGGGAAATTCCCCTACTCTTTTCGATAAGTGCCATGGGATCTTTAACATCCACCTGCACTACCACCAATCCAGGCAGATAGGACCTCGGTTTAACGTCTCATCCGAGAGGCAGCACCTCAGAAGTGCAGCACCCCTATCATGCTGCACTACAGTGTCAGTACTGGGATATTAACCCAAGTGCCAGATGTGGGAACTGAACCCACAGTCCTCTGATCTCCCGGCCTCGGAGGCTAGTGTGCTACCTACTGAGCCACTGACACTTACTGACTGACAGATGATTGTGGTAGCCAGTATAAATCTAAGTCTGCCTT
Organism: Neoceratodus forsteri; assembly: GCA_016271365.2. NCBI lineage: Eukaryota > Metazoa > Chordata > Ceratodontiformes > Ceratodontidae > Neoceratodus > Neoceratodus forsteri. The sequence continues at coordinate 1,634,611,445 of CM057456.1, read as the reverse complement.
CTATGACATTTCACAAGTGCACACAAAATATGGGTTCCCCATTGAATGTACCTTTCTTGGACCCCACCATGGAAAAGGCCCCTCTGACAGTGAGAGTGGGGTCATCAAATCAACAGCAGCTAAGGCAGTGACATCAAAGCTAGCAGTCATATCCTCAGTGAAAGAACTCTTTTAAGTACTGCAAAAAAAAAAAACCTAACAATGCAGCCTATTGATGGATGCAAACATTGCTTAAGAACATTCTTTTGGGTGGGTGACAATGAGATATGCAGGCCAGAAGGACTCATTCTTAAAACTGTACAGGGGAAATGCAAAATAGAGAGTGTCAGGTCAGTCGCCAATGGTATTGTTGTAGTTAAGGATTACAGCTGTTTCTGCACTGCTTGCAGGATGGATGGAGTGTATGAAAATGCCAGCCATGTAGGTCCGCAGATGGAAAAGATGCTGAGGGAATCTCCTGGTGTTTTTAATGGAAAGCAGAACAACAACGTGCTGCCATCAACTACCGCTGTACAAATTGACAGCACCCATGCCACGGAACAACTTTCTGTCAACATGCCAGAAAATAACATGGATGCCGATGTACAGAACACACTGGACAATGTACTTTCTGACAGTGTCCCTGTCAGCACAGAGCCCACCTCCACACCAGTCAACATTGAAAATAACATGAATGCTGATGTACAAAATACACCTGACAGTGTACTTTATGACAGTGCCTCAGCAGCACAGAGCCCACCCCCATTTAAACTGACACCTGAAGAAGCAAAGACAATCCAAGAGAAACATGACAAACTGAAACAAAAGTGGAATTAAGGATTGCAGGCTACCTTGGGCATAAAATGGACAGCATTGATACTAGTTGGATATTAAAGGGATAAAGGATATAAATGTATTGCTTACTGTTCTTTCTGTAGTTAGAGTTATTGTTTAAAGTTTTTCCCTCGCTTAAATTTATTGTTTAGTTTTTCACGGCTTTTGATTTATTGCTTAAAGTTTTTCCCTTAAATTTTTTTGCTTAGTTTTTCACGTATTTAGATTTCTTGCTTAAAGTTTTTTCATATAACTTAGAGTTTTTTTATGTACTTAGATTTATTGCTTAAAGTTTTTTATGTACATAGTAACTATTACATTTTTTGCAATGTTTGCCATGCCATTTTATGAATTTGATTATTAGTAAACTTTTTTTTATCGTACAGCAGCTGTTTTGCATCCTTTGTACATGCATCACAAATGTTTGGTGTCCAATGTACATATACCACAATGAGCATTCTTGTTACCAGGCATCTTTAAGGCAGTTACCTTGCCACATACCCAGTTTTAACCAGTTTGATCATTTTATCTCAAAACGCAATGAAATGTATAAATTTGCTTATTAGTAACATCTGTTTCAATTACAGCAGGTGATTGGTGTCCATGTACACATGTCACAACCATTTGGTGTCCATGTACATACCCCACAGTGTCCTTGTACATACACCATGGTGTCCACTGTACATATACCACAGTGAGCTGTCTTGCTCACGGGAACCATTAAGGAAGTTATCTTACCACATGGCCACATTTTACTGGTTCAATCATAGTATCTCAAAATACATTTAAAATTTGATATATTTTGATTTTAAAAATTTGACCTTCATGTCACACTTTGGTACACCATTTTCATGAACATAGCCATACACACTCACTTTTGGCTGCAGATAGAAATCCACAATGCTCAAATCATAACACCATTTATAGCTGCAGAAGCTGAGGCCCCTGCAGCCACAGGTACAAATCCACAATACCAAAATTACAACTGTTCTTCTGTGGGTCCAGTGATTCTGCAGCCACAGATACTCATGCACAGTATAAGACGTACAAACTGACTTCTGGCTTCAGAAGCACAGGCTCCTCTGGTGCCTACATTTCTTTTGCAACAGATACAAATCCATGACACCAAAATTACAACACTACTTCTGTCAATAGAAGAACAGAGCACTGTGGAGCTCACTCTTCTGTAGCCACAGACACACATTCACAGTGTAAGGCATACACCGACTTCTGGCTGCAGAAGTGCAGGCCCCTGTACTCAGCTACAGATAGAAATCCACAATACTCAAATCACAACACAGCTTTTGTCTGCAGAAGCACATGCCCCCTGCAGCCACAGGTATAAGTCCACAATACTCAAATCACAACAGTTCTTCTGCAGGGCCAGCACATTTGCAGCTGCACATACACGTGCACAGTGTAAGACATACACACTGTCTTCTGACAGCTGCAGATACAAATCTATGATATTGAAATTACAATACTACTTCTGCCTGCAGAAGTGCAGTCCCCTGTGGGGCCAGCACTTCTGCAGCCACAGGTACACTTGCACATTGTAAAAAATACACATCCAGTTCTGGCTGCAGATACAAATCCATGCTACCCAAATTATTACACTACTTCTGTCTGCAGAAGCGCAATCCCCTGTGTGGCCTGCAATGCTACAGCTGCAGATACTGTACACATTAGATACAAATCCACAAAGGTAGCACATTAGTGCTACTGCATTTGTGTCTTCTGGAAACAGTTGTGTGCTGTTTGTCTTACCTGATGATGGCTGTGTGTGGTTGCTTGTGTGGTTTTGTCCTTTTGCTGCTGAGCATGGGTGGGTGGGGTGTTAGGGTTAGAAACCCTAACATCACATTTGACTAGTTTTGTGGTGTTTAGTTGAACCCTAAATGACACATTAATGCAGTTTTATTTTTGTAGTTAATTTCCTTCTTTTTGTGACAGTAGAATCAAATCCTCATCTAGACAGGTCCCTTCAGGACCTTTGTGAACAGATGCACATGGCCTGCGCCAAGGGAAGAGTCCATCTACCTTTGGAAATGGAAGGCTACAACAGACACTGATAAATGGTTTTATTTGTTTTAGGACTTCAAAAGAAAAAAACACGTAGAGGGACAATTTCATTCTTTCAGGCACCTAGGTGGGATATTTGGTGATATCAGGGGTGGAAACCCCTATGTCACAACATATGGGGAGGAACACAGAAGTGAGACAGGGGTCTCGGAAACTGGTAGAAATCTCACTCTGTGGCTCAGAGTGTGTGAGAAGCCAACAACTGAGCCTTTGGTACCAGATAGCTCCCCTCCACACTAAAGGACAGAATTACCTGACAACTTTGACTTTGTCAATCACGTCCTCTTCTCCCCTATCATATACATTAGCATGTCTTTCTTGCTAGAGAAAGTGCCTGAAGATTCTTTATCTTTCAAGCCAAGCTATAAAGAGGTAGTCTTTTCAGCAACTGCACCTCAGGCCATACAGAATCAGTGACTTCTCTTGAGATGTCAATAATGCTTGAGCATTGCATAGAAAGAGTATGGCACAAAGGAGATTGTAGCATCAAACCCAGTCCTATGTCCTCACTCAGAACATACTATTGTCACACTCAGTCTCCTCATGCCACTCCTCCATTTGTTAAGAGAGCTTTATTGCTTGCTGTGCTACTCTAAGCTCTCAGAAACACCAGAACTTGGTGAGTCATTTATGGATGATTACTGAAGACGAAAGATGCAAATTGACTTTCCCATCAATAGAATGAAAGGAAGAGTGGGAATTATGTATATTATTATTAAGAAATACACTGAAAACAAACTACCTATGCTCCTCTCAGCAACGTTCTGCTCCCAGTTGTTTTTTCATATCAAGAGTTGCATTCAGTTGTGGGTAGCTTAATCAGGGTGAGAGAAGAAACAATAGGAGTTACAGGGATAGGAACCCTTCCCTTTAATAAGCAAACTGAGAATTCTTTAGTCACAGTATTTTATGTGCGACCAACGAATTCTTAGCTCATGACCCAGAAATCAGCCCCATCATTGAAATAGGTCTCCAAGACTTTTGTGGTGCCCAAAAAAGGTATTACTGAACTGATTTTCAAAAAAACAAACAGCACGATCTAACAAAATGGGTCCCGTTTACCTATGTGCAGGTGTTTTTTTTTAAATAATTTTTAAGTTTTCCAACTTTTGTTTTTAGGAACAAGATGGCGGCTGTCATGACCTAAAACTTTTTTCTCATGACCCCAAAAAACAACAAGTTGTGATCTAGAAATAGCTCATAAAAGAAAAATGGTCAGGTCGTATCAGAGGGTTATCCTGAAAACCCTACTGTTCATACCCAGAAGCCAAATTTCAAAATCTTATTACTGTAGACCTGATTAATAGTTTTTCCACAAAACCTTCAAAATGCACAACCTTAGCACATGCCACTTTTGCCAGAAAATTTCTAAACAAAATTCCATGCAATCTTGGCTATAGGTGAGTTTTTATGCATTTCTGAAAGTTCTGGATCTCAGAACGCGAATAAGTGTCCATCATAAAACTACACATGTTTTGAGAACTTGCCACACTGATTGTGCATGCTAAATTTCATGCACTTTTGTTTAAAATCACCAATGTTATTAAGGTGCAAAGATTTCAGTTTATCATTGAACACTCTGCTCATCCCTAACCAGTAAAGTTAGGTTTGATTTGGGTGTTTAACATTAAAGGCCAATTTTTGCAACTTAATAACTTGGTAACAGTTTAATGGATTTGCATGAAATTTGGGATATAGAACTACTTCGGGTAGGTTTGTTTATGTGGCAAATTTTGTGTGAATTGCTTTTGTCATTTCTGAGATACAGTGTTGAAAATACAGAGGGCCCGATTCTCAAAGGCTTACGCCTGGTGTAACTTGACTTACACCAATAAAAATGGTGCAAGGAGCAAGTTACACCAGCAGTTGCAACAAATGGTATTCTGCAAAACAGCCTGTGACATGCCGCAGGCTGCTTGCACCAGAGTGGCCTTACACCACCAGTTACACCCTAAAGCCCTTGCAACATGGAGCTAGGGGGTTTATGGCTGCAGCTGAGCCCTATTCTGGAAGGGCAGCAACAAAGTCCCCCTGGGTGCTATTCTCTAACAACCCCTGGGTGACATCTGACAACTTAAGTTACACCAGCATATAGCTGGAGTAACTGTACCTAAGCCCTCGGGGTTGCCTGTATGTGCAGCAGACTCATTCCTAAATGGTGTGCCACCCTCCCCCATCACTGCCCTGATCCCACAGTTGTGGTTGAATCCCCACAGGGCTTTTACTGCCCCCCAAATGCCCTGATCAGCACCCCCCCCACAAATAGCACAGGTGTACATTCTGGTAGTCTAGTGTCCCCCTAACCAGCAGTGAGAAAGACCACCCCACTACCCCCTCACCAACCAGTGACTGGCACAGACCCACCTCTCACCACCATGGACAGCCGCAGACTGAGCTCCACTGGAGTGTGGACCACTGTACATAGTACGCGCTCAAATGAATATTCATTGGGTGAGTACTATGTACAGTAGTATGTGCTTTGGCAGAGCTTAGTCGGCAGCTGGCTGTGGTGGTGAGAGGTGGGTCTGTGCTAGTCACCTGCTGGGTAGGGGTGGGGGGAGTTGGGTGGTCTTCCACTGCTGGGTGAGGAGCACTAGACTACAAGGCTATGGGGTTGTGGTGTAACACATACAGGGGCTGCTGTTCATGGGTGGCAGCAGTTTGGGGATTGGGGCATTGGGAGGGGGGCATGAATAGCCTTGTGGGGTGATACAGACCCTATACTGGGGTTGGGGCATTCAGGGAGGGACAGGTACTTTGGGGTCAGGGCATGGGGGGACAGTAATAGCCCTGTGGGGCTTCAATCAGCAAGAGGGAGCAGGCATGGGGGGCACTTGTGCACATCTGGTCCACAGGATGTGGCTTGTGGCAATCCCTACAGGTATGCCCTTTGTTTGGCATACCTGTGGGATTGTCACAAATCACAGGACTTATCCGCGGGGACCCTGCCTCTTCTTGAATTGGGTGCAGGGTCCTTGGTGTAATGGGGAATGGTGCAAGTCCCCATCCTGACCCTCCCATTGAGCAACCCACCACCCTACACACTCCTTTGCCCTATGCTTACCAATGTAAGTCATCGGCTATCATCTTCTGTGGACTGGGACACATCTGAACTCTTCAAAGCCGAACCGCAAACTGAAGAATAAAGATAAGTGCTGTATAATGGCCGTCAATGGTGTTTTGAACTTATGTTGATATCTTTGCTATTTTTACGACAAAGTTTCAACATGGGCTTTAAGGGACCCCACCTCATGAACACTGGCACTGTCATTTAGTTACACAGTGCTGAAAGGTGATTTCATGGTGGCTGCTCGGAATCAGCTTTCGGGACTGAGTAATGAAACAATAGTGCCAGTGTTCATGAGGTGGGATCCCAAAAAGCACATGTTGAAAATCTGGTGCAAAAATACAAAAAAAGGCCTGGGTTACACACAATCGTTGAAATTTTCCTATGCACGTGCATAAGTTTTCCAATTTATATTTTCACTTCAAATTTTCACATAGCCATTTTTTTCACACCACCTCATGAACAGTACCGCTGTCATTTCTCACATCCTGCCCGAAATGTGTTTTCCCACCTGTGATGTGGAATGGCACAGACACTACATGAAATTCTCTTTTGGGATCGAGTAATGAGATGACTGTGCCAGTATTTCTGAGGTAGGGTCCCAAAAATCCCTTGTTGAAAATTTGGAGCAAAAATAACAAAAAACGCCCAAGTTACACGTGTTCATTGAAATGTTCCTACGCACACACATCTCTGCCAATTTTTTATATTTTCATTACAAAGTTTGAACATAGCCATTTTTTCACAGCACTTCATGAACACTACAGCTGTCATTTCTCACATGCTGCCCAAAATGTGTTTCCACAGCTTTGCCATGAATTAAGAAATTTACACCTATGGGGTTTATGAGGTGATGTGATAAGAAGACTATGTTGAAAATTTGGGGTCACATTGTGAAAAAAATGACAAAGTTATGAGCATTCATTGCAATTTCACTATGCACCTTCCTCAAAAAGTAAGGAAATTTATTGCAAAAAACTTCATTAATGCATTAGTTAGGGTTGTTACTACAGCGAGAAAAGCAGGGAAATGTGGTGTTAGGGTTTCCAACTCAAACACCCCACTCCCACCCTGCAGAGTCTGACAGGAGTTGGGGGGACGCCTTGGAATTGTCAGCCCTAACTCTCTCACCCCCACCCTGCAGAGACTGACAGGCTTCAGGAAGTGCCTTAGAGTCCTCAGCCCTAACTCTCACCCCATTCTTCCATACTGTATCCATCTCAGTTTACTTACTTATGGAATGGGGTGAGAGTTAGGATAACCCTAACTGATGCATCAGTGTATTTTTTTTGCAATTAAAATATATATTTATATATATATATAGATATATATACCTTACGAAAAACTACTTTAATGCACCCATTATGGTTCAACTTAACACCTAAACAAGCAGTTTTTTAAAACTGCAAACTCCAAAATCTGTCTTCATTGTGAGGTAAAGTAAAGGCTACTGTTTACATTTATGCTAAAACTGCATGTATGTAAATATTTATTTATTTATTTATTTATTTGAGTTCTGGTAACCGGGTAAGACCACTGTGACAATTACAGTCCCTTTTTCAGGGTTGACCCAGGGTACAATGAAGCAAATACAAGTTGTACAGAGATTCAGGGAAGTGTAGCAGTAGACAAAGACAGTAGCAACAATAGTGTAAGGCTAGACATTGTAACAGTGGCTACACACCTACAGGTTCTATATACATCAAGAGTAGGCTATACAAAGGTAGTTTGTAATTTCTGCCACACTAGGGAATTGAGAGCTGGTAAGGTTGACAGGCTCGGATGGGGAGGAGAGGGAGGGAATGGAGTGAGTGGGGAGAGGTAGAGGTCAGCGAGATAGGCAAGGCAGGGGGCTTTATCGGAAGCAAGAGCAGGAGGATGAGGAGGCTACAAGGAAGGCAAGCAGGTTGGACTTGAAGAGAGGAAGAGATGGACTGGTTAGGATGTGAAGAGGGAGGGAGTTCCAATCAGAAACAGCAGCAAAAGAGAATGCTCTCCTGGTAAGGGAGAGGCGAAGATTGGGGAGGACAATTAGGAGAAAGGAGGATGAGCGGAGGGAGCAAGGTGCTTGCCGTGGGCATATCAGATCTCTAAGGCGGGGAGAGTAAAGAGGTGGACAAGTTTAAACATGAGACACATGGAGAGGTATTTCAATTTAGCTTCATAGGGTAACCATCCTAGAGAGGAGAGAACATCACAGTGATGAAATCGGGAGTTAATCTTCAAGGCGAACCTACCAACCCTATGGTAGGCCTGGGAGAGGAGTGAGAGAGATGCGATATTAGCAGAGAGTAGCAGGGGGCGCTCCATAGGTTAGAAGGGGGTAAAGGAAGAAGAGGCAACTCTTAGGCAGGAGGCAAAGGTGAGATACGGACGAATCCGCTAGAGCAGGCCAAGCTTCTGATTCATGGTTTTAACTGGTAAATAACATAAATGCAGTTTCATAGCTTTTGAAAAATGTAAACATCAGCCTTTCACTTACAAAAAATAGCCTTGCCTTCTCTCTAAGATGTCTGCCAACTGTGTTAAGTGATGAGTCATGATGACGTCATCGGAGCCAGAGGCAGAGACCAATATAGATTCCTATAGTCTAACTAGTTCTTCTTTCCCTCTTTGTTTTGAATTGTTTTACCAGAATGATCAACACCATGTGTTAACGTGGATTATTTTGATCAGTACACATGTTAGGCTATGATTTTGTTCATTTTATTTACTTTAATTTGCTGAAAATGTTGTGCAATCTAGCCAACTTTCTCTTTGGCAAACTGCAGAACAGTACAACACTTCAAATACCTGATGATCTAGTGGTTATGTGATGCCCTCAATTTTTTTTTTGTTAACCAGGAGAAACACTCTTTGCTGAAACCTTGTTTACAGATGTGGCCTAGCAGCACAAGGAAGTTAAATGACTTGCTTAGGGTCACACAGTGAAGTACTGGTCTGGTCCAATTCCAAAGTTCATGCATTCTTGTTGATCCACAAAAAAAACTTCTCTTGTATTCTTTTTACAAGTGAACCCCCTGCACCTAGCCTGGCTTCTGTTGAACACCCCACCATCCATACCATGTTCTTAGTACTGCCTGGGGCTGCATATGAGCTTGCAATCTCATGAAGAGAATTCTCACACCTCAGACTGTAATTGTATACCTCCGAGAATTGTGCATACCTACACCGATATGGATCATCAGCTGGCACTGTTAAAAGATACCTCCCAAATCACACTTAAGTCCACTTTTTCAATGTTTCACTTCTACTCCCACAGTAAACATTGAGTGGATCACTACCGTTCTGCATAATGAAGGCAGTATGTATAGTTCCCCTGTTGTATTTTTGTCCCACCTCATTAACCAACAATTGGGTCTTCATGGAGGGCCAAGCAATAAGTCTCAAGATGCACCAGAAAAACTGCTGTTCATGCCCTGATAAGGGCTGTACTTACTAGGGATAACAATATTATTAGCAGGAGAGGCATACTAATGCCTTGAGTGAATCCACCAGACTTCCAGTGTCAGTCTACTCCTTTACCTCTGATCTGCAGAACCTCGCAGGACAGTTCCCAGCAAATCTTCTCCAGTACTTTTTAGTGTCCTACTCCACAATGCGAGCTGGTTGGCTGCCACCCTTCTAAATCTTAAATGATCTATACACAGCTCCCGCAATACTGTCCTAACAAATGTCAACACTCCCACCACCTGAGGGTAATCTCCCTACCGTGAATTCAAGTAACATTTTAAGTGTAACCCTGCCATTGAGTATTTGTCATCGCTGGCTGTTCTTCTTCACAGTCAGGTATGTTTCTATGTAGGTAGTGATCATGGTGCTGGCAGAACTACATTTCAGATTTCACAATGATCCGCTAAACATCCCCCTTCCTGTCTTCCCCTAACCTGAATATGGCTGTACCCTGCTGGAATGGCCTCTTCAGTCCCTCTCTGGCATTCATTCTTCTCCCTACACCAAAAACTGGTGAGTTCACTACCCTTCTGCATCATGAATGCAGTTAGTACAGTCGCCCGTGTTATTTTTACATGTTAATAATAAACATGATCTTCTGGAAAGCCAGGCTGATAGCAGCAGAGTACAAGGGGAAACACAGGCATTCTTACCCATATAAGAGCTAATCCACCTATGATTAGGCACTATTAAATGACATGCATAATGATGTGCACACCCATCATTTCATAGTGCCTAATCAAAGGTAGCCTAGATCTTTTAAGGCTAGGAAAGCATATAATTCCCCTTGTTCCCTGCTGCTATCAGCCTGACTTACTGAAAAGATTTGTTTATTTTTGATACGTCAAAAATTCTGGGGACTGTACTTCTTACATTCATGATGCACAAGGGTGATGAGCTCACCAGTTTTTGATGTGGGGAGAAGTAGTGAGAATAAATACCAGAGGGGGACTGAGAAAGCCACTCCTGCAAGGTACTGCTATATTCAGGGAAGGGGGAAGACAGAAGGGGAGAAATATGAGATGTGAGTCTGCCAGCACCATGATCACTACCTGACCCTATTGTCCCGGCCAACATTCCCCTTCCCATAAAACCAGTTCATGCAATTGTCCAAGGCTGTGTGTGAGTATCAGTGTGTGAATTGGCTGCCACTACACATTCAGTCACTTCATGAAAGCATTATATAAATATTGATTCTTATTATTATTATGTCCCATGGATAAAGAAGAGAAGACAAGACAAGCATATTTTTGATTTCCAAGAAGGTATGAACTCTGGCATTGGACTACAGAAGAACTTTGCTACAAACAAGTGGTGGATCTATGGGGTGGTGAAGGGTGCGGCTGTAACCCGCCTTCCCCTGATTGTAAAGTACTCACTTGCTGCTGTTGCATTTCAGTTTGTTGAAGAAGACTGATTTATTGATTGTACAAATGTTTATGTTCAAAAATATGGATTACATTTGTAGTTTCAGTCAAAAACATACTAGAAAAGCATAATAGCAGAAAATATAAAGGCTTCATAAAAATGTTAAAAAGTGCATATCAAGTATGTACATTCCCAGCACCCCTCCCCCATTGTAGCATCCTGGATCCGCCATAACCACTAAACCATCAGGTTATTCAAGATTTGTACTGCACTGTGGTTTGCCAAAGAGAAAGTCAGTTGGATTAAAACACAATTTCAGCATGTTAAAGTAAACAAAACAAGCATTTGTCAATGCCGAATGTTTGCTTGCTGGCATTGGCATTAGCAGTGTAGGAGTTAGAGAGATGCATAATAGGAATGGCAGTGAAGTATTGAACTGAAGCCAACCCCACCACCACCCTGCAGAGACTCTCAGGCATTGGGGTATGCCTTTGGGTCATCAGGCATAATGGCCACGCCATTTCACCACACCCTACCTTGCAGACATCAAGTGTCATGGTATGCCTTGGGGTCTTTGGGCCTTATGCTCACCCCATTCCATCAGGAAATATGGTGAGATGGGTGCAGTATAGGAGAATGGTATGAACTTTGGGGCCAAAGAGTCCAAGGCACACCTCGATGCCTGCCACTGGCTGCAGGGTGTGGGTGGGGGTGGAATGGCATAAGCATTACAGGCGACAATCCCAAGTCACACCCCGATGCCTTTCAGCCTCTACAGGGTGGGGCGTTATGGATGGAAACTCTAACACCCCAGGCGTTCGTTGGTATTTTCACTCCAAATTTTCAACATGGGTTTTTTGTGACCCCCACCTCATGAACAGTGGTAATATCAGTTCGTTAGCCGAAAGTTGATTTTGCACAGCGACTATGCCATTTGGCACCACAGGTGCGAAAACACATTGTGAACAGGATGTGAAAAATTACAGCTGTACTGTTCATGGGGAGGTGTAAACAATGACAATGCTGAAAATCTGGAGTGAAAATATAAAAAAACTGGTGAAGTCACGAGCATGTGTAGAAATTGTGCAACGCACACCCGTAATGTAATTAGGTTTTTTTTTTGCAACAGATTGTCAACACAGGCATTTTGGGACCTATGCTCATGAACAATGTCACTGGGATTTTCTTAATCTGTCTTCTGCACCGGAAATGCGAAAACCCATTTTGGCCAGGGTGTGAAAAATGACAGCTGTATTGTTCATAAGGAGGTGTGGAAAAATGCCAGTGCAAAAAAATCTGGACTGAAAATATTACAAATTCGTGAACTTACGAGGGTGCGTGGAAACTGCACAATGCATACTCATAACACAGTCATTTTATGGACTTTTGTCACCAAATTTTCAACATAGTCATTTTAAGACCTCTGCTCATGAACAGTGTCACTGTGATTTTCTTAATCTGTCCTGAACATTGATTTTGCACACCAACTGAGCCATTATGTGCTACATGTGCAAAAACACGTTTTGGGTGAGATGTGAAAAATGACAGCTGCATTGCTCATAAGGAGGTGTGGTAAAATGGCAATGTTGAAAATCTGGAGAGAAAATATTAAAAATTTGCAAAGTTAGATATGCATAGGAACTGCATAGCGATGCCCTCAGCAAAACAGTCATTTTGGGAATTTTTTCAGCAAATTTTCAACACAGGGTTTTGGGGGCCTACCTCATGAACTGTGATACTTTCATTTCGTTACTCAGTCCCAAAAGGTGGTTCTGCACTGTGACCTTGAAATTACCTTTTGGGATGGAAAAACAAAATGACAGTGACTGAGTTCATGAGGTGGGGCCGCAAGAACCCCATGTTGAAAATTTGCTAAAAAAATTCCCTAAAATGGCCAAGATATGCACCAAAGTTGAAAAAAACACATTTATGCCATTATACAGCTTTCCAGCATTTCTTCAGTTTGCGGTTGGCTTTGAAGAGTGCAGACGTGTTCCCGGTCCACCGAAGATTGTTGCGCTGGACTCTGGAGGTAAGTATGGGATCGGGGGGTGTGGGGAGGTGGGTGCGCAGAGGGTGTGCACGGGTTGGGGGGGCAAGACAGTCAACCAGGGACCTTTTTTTTAACAGGTGTTTTTTTCTTATTCAGGAAGATGACATGGGACTTTTGCCATGCTGGGTGGGCTCCCAGTGTGGCAATTGGACATTATTTTGGGGGGGCAGTGGAGCCAGTGGGGGATTGAGCACCCCCATTGGCCATAGCTATTGTTGCCACACTGGGGTGGACTCCCAGCATGGTACCTAGAAGTCTGTTCTGTTTTGGGGGGTGCAGTGGAGCCGATGGAGGATTAGGCACCCCATTGGCCATACAGACTTTTGCCATGCTGGGGTGGGCTCCCAGTGTGGCACCTGGAAGTCTGTTTGGTGGGGCAGTGGAGCCCATGGGGGATTGGGCACCCCTGTCGGTCATAAAGTGTGCAGGGGTGGAAGGAAGCGCATGAGCATGCTGGGGTGGGCTCCCAACATGCTACATGGGTGTTCGTGGGGGGGGGTACAAACTGTCTTTGACAGTTCAGATGCATTTGGACGTGTAGGCAGTTTGCATACTGCCAACAGCAGTATGCAAATTGCCTACACGTTACCACTGCTGATTGCGGCGGTGTTTTCCTCAGAACTGTACGCCACTGCATCTGAACGGCTGTCATAGACAGCTTGGATATTCATTGGCACGGTGCAGCCATGCTTGCAAAAGGGAGCAGGGCATTGGAAGTTGGGGAGGCACACCTACGAAAACTCGAATGGTGGCACTATGTTTCTTGCACATGCGCGCAAGCAAACATAATGAACAGAGCCATAGCCTAACATGCATATTGATCTAAACAATACACATGGTTTTGACAATTTTGGTGAAAAATTTTATACAAAGGGAGAAAAGACTAGTTAGCACTATAGAGAGCCATATAGCTCTCTGACTTTGGCTCCAATGATGTCATCACTTAACACATTTGGTGGCCATTTTCAGAAGCAGGTAAGGCAGTTTTTTTGAAATTGGAAGACTGATTTTACAATTTTTCAAATGCTTTGGAACCACATTTAGGTAACATATATAAATGTAGTTTTAGCATTAATGAATTCAGCAGCCTTTCCTTTAGTCATGTTTGAAGTCAGATTTTTGAATAGTTTGTTGTCAAAATATTGTTTAGGTATCCTTTAAAGTGGAGAAATATGGCATTAGGGTTTTAAACCCCAAATGCAATAATCAGCTAAGACAAACAACAGACAACATACAAAGGTTTTCCCACCTGCTTCCCTCTTAGGCCATCAAAAAGTAACTGTTTTAACCTAATCTGAGCTTTCAAAGGTAACATTTACTTTTCGGAGAAAGTGCTACTCCTAAACGAGATCTACTGCTCAAACCATGATTCCCACACTGCAACAGTACTTCTGTCTGCAGAAGGGGGCCTGCATTTCTGCAGACATAGGTACTCATGCCCACTGTACAACATGCACACACAAGTGTGACTGCATAAGCAAAGGCCCCTATGAATCCATCTCATGAATCCGGTAGGCGAACATTTTCAAATCCCACCCAAAATGTGATTTTGTGAAGCGACTATGATATCACTTTTCAGCATATATATGAAAGTTTTTACCTGCATTGTTCATGAGATGGGATCCCCAAAAGGCCCTGTTGAATGTTTGGTGGAAAAAATATTTAAAATCAGTGAAGTTATGAGTGATCATTGAAATATTTCAACATTTACTTGCAACTTGGTCATTTTACCATATTTTCAACAATAGCCTTCTTATGACTCTCCTTATGAACCCAGTAGGTAAAAATTTAAAATATCACCCAAAAGATGATTTTATGGAGTGAGCACAAAATCACATTTCAGGACAGACTTGAAAAATTTCACCTACCTTGCTCATGTGGTGGGGTCCCAAAAAGGCCATGTTGAAAGTTTGGTGGAAAAATATTGAAAAATGATAAAGATGAAAATCAGCAAAGTTCTGCATGAATGTTTAAATATTTCAATGTTCACTCATAACTTGATCATTTCACTATAGTTTTGCACCAAATTGTTAACATACTCTTCATATGACTCCATCTCATGAGCCCAGAAGTGACAATTTCAAATCCTGCCTGAAATGTGATTTTGCAGAGTGACTGCAAAATAACCTTTTGGGGACAGATTTCACAAATTTTACTTGTGTTGTTCATGAGGTGGGATCCCAAAATGCCATGTTGAAAGTTTGGTGGAAAAATATTGAAAATCAGCAAAGTTATGAGTAAACATTGAAATATTTCAATGTTCACTCATAAATTGGTCATTTTACCATATTTTTTCACCAAAATTTCAACATAGTCTTCTTACGACACCACCTCATTAACCCAGTAGGTGAAAAATCTCAAATCTTACCCAAAAGAGAATTTCAGGAAGCAACTACAAAATCACCTTTCAGGATGAATTTGAAAAAAATGTCACCTACTTTGTTCAAGAGAGGGTGTCCCAAAAAGGCCATGTTAAAATTTTGGTGTAACATTGTTGAAAAATGACAAAGTTATGAGTAAATGTTCAAAATGCTTTGAACTACATTAAATGGACTTACCTTGTTTCCTCATATCGCAGTCGCTGGTCCAGCAACAAGATATGGTTTTGATCAGAGAGTGGATCTATGTCGTGGGACATTTTTAGGTGAGTGAGGGTATGTGTTTGGGGGGTAGTGGGTGGTGAGTAGGGGGAGGGTCAGGGTGGATTTGGGGGATGTGGGGGGTCAGATCAGCAAGGGACCATTTTCATATTTTAGAGTGTATTTACAAAAATGTAAAAAAATAAGACAAAAAGGGATTGTTTTCTTTTATCAGCTTTTCTGGATTGACACTGGAAATTGTGCTGTCACTGGGTCAGAACTGGGCCAGAACCAAGAGTTAGTATCAGAGCCAAGCATTAGAACCAAAACTGGCAACAGCCAGGGTTTCTTGAGCAGCAGTATGCCACCTATATCTGTGTATACAAAAACAATCTGAGGCATTCCAATTCAGATCCAAAAGGTTTATTCTAAGACTAGCAAAATATAAGCAAATAAGCAAAATAGCATAAGATATTTGTATTTTCCTAGTAATAATAAACCATGAAAAAAATATATTTCTCTTATCCCTATTAGCAATTTGCAAAACTGATTATCTCATGTGACTGGCTATCACAAACTAATATGCTAATAAACACCATACACTGGGCTAACCCAAAATACATGAATAGTCACAAAGCATACATATGACTTTTTCTAAGCATGGTCTTTCATGTAAATATCAGCCTGAAAAATAGTCATGTACTTAGCAATTTATTATTCTCTATTCTAATATAATTTCTATCAATAAGTCTAAGCAAGCAAATATTCCCCCAAAAGAAGTAGTTTTTAATGACTTATGGTCTCTGTCTACTTATGTCCTACATGTAAGCTATCCAGGCTAAAAGACTGAATCAATATTCTTACCCAAAAGAACTGCTGGGCTATTGTTGTGTTTGGATACCCTGGAACCAGGTTTCTAAGCATGCAGGCACCCTCTGTGGCTTGTCCCAGGGTGGCCGGAGCTACTCAGTAGACTGCTGGAGGTCTCTCTCTCTAGGATTCCTCAGAGCATCTTGTCTTTTGGAGGAAAAGCAGCCATTTTTACAGCTGTGTCTTTGGTTAGAAATTGTTAGAGAACCCAAAAGAGAATTTTCTACCTAATAGGATTGCAAACAAATGGTATCAAAAATAACCTGTTTTTTTTCTATTAGATGATAATAGTAATAGAAAAACTAAGCAAGATGTTTCCAGTTAGAGTAAAAAATAAAGCAAGCAAAGGTAAGTTGTTATTTTTTGTTATACAGACATTTGTGGATTTGGGCTGCTATAGCTGACCAATAGTTCTGCCTCTAAAGATAGTGTGCAGAGATAAGGAAGCAGTGCATACTATTTTTTGTCTTGCCAGAAATATCTGCTGGGTTACCATTATAAGCTAACTTTCTCTCTCCCTGAGACAGACACAGAATTATGAATTTTATTATTCCTAGGCTTCTTGCTATGGCCTCCTAGGTGTTGTCTGGCTTTTGCTCTGCCTGGGTCTTTGCCAGGTCTGGGGGGTGCTATGTTTTAGGTCAACAAAGTGCTGGTTTTTACACTACACTGGCACCAGGGGTGGGCACCCCAGTGTTGCCACCTATTCTTTGGGGGGCAGGTGACCTGGAGTGGATGGGGCTGGACAAGTGGCACTGGGGGTGGGCACCCTTATCAGCTTTTGTACATATATATTGCATACTGGGGAATGACAAAGACAGGCTGGTTGAGCTGTGGGAATTACAAAACATAATACAGTTTGATAGAAGGATAGATAGATAGATAGATAGATAGATAGATAGATGGATGGATGGTTAGACAGACAGACAGATAGATCAAGTAATCTCTGGCTGTCTGCTGGCACTGAAGCCAGAAGCAGCACTCCATCTGCAGCTGCAGATATCAAGAAAGTACCACTGTTCTCATATTGAGAACACAGGTGAACAGCTCTTCTTGCTTAACAGGATTTTCAGGCGCCCAGAAACTTTATTTCCAGCATCATATTTAAAGAAACAAACACCTGAAGCTAGCTAAATGTGTCCCTTTCAGTTAGGTTCAGTTATTTTCTTTTTTGTATCCTCTATGTTTTTTAGTTAAATAAACCCCACCCTACTGGGCATGCTGAGAAAAAATTTAAATTCTTGTAACTCTAAAACTGTTTAATGTATTTTCATGAAACCTTCAAAATGCACTATCTCAGTCCTGGCCACTTCTACCCTGAATCTTTTGTGAAAATATTCCTTAATGACTAGGCTGCAGGTGATAACAAAAAAAGGTGCATTAAGTATAGGAAAAAGAAGCACTTTTCCAAAAATAAGTGTTCCATATTTTGGAACCCACGCAAGATGACATCACAAGATTTTTCACATCTTCAGCATCTGCCTGCCAGACACACGCTTGTCAAAATTTGGACTATTCTGCAAAATGCTGCCAAAGTTTTTAAGGTGCAAAAAGTGGGTTTAACATTGAACACCTTACTCAACCCTAACTATCCTGGTGCTACCACACCAGTATAATATATATATATACACACACACACACACACACACACACACATACACATTATAGATACTGTATATATATATATATATATATATATATATATATATATATATATTATACACACACACACATACAGTGGCGTGAAAAAGTATTTGCCCCCTTCCTGATTTTCTCTATTATTGCATATTTGTCACACTGGATGTTTTCAGGTCTTTAGAGAAAATGTAATATTAGATAAAGGGAACCTGAGTGAACAAATAACACTTGTTTTTTTTTTTAATTTCACTTATTTAATGAAAAAAAGTTAACCAACACCAACTGGCACTGTGTGAAAAAGTAATTGCCCCCTTACACTTAATAACTGGTTATGCCACATTTAGCTGCAATGACTGCAACCAAACACTTCCTATAATTCAATATCAGTCTTTCCACATCGCTGTGGAGAATTTTAACCCACTCTTCCTCATAGAACTGCTTTAATTCAGCAACATTTGGTAGGTTTCGAGCATGACCTGCTCGTTTCAGGTCCTGCCACAGCATCTCTATTGGGTTTAAGTCTGGACTTTGACTAGAGCCACTCCAGAACTTTAATTTTACTTCTTTTAGCCATTCTGATGTGGACTTGCTTTTGCGTTTTGGATCATTGTCTTGCTGCATGGCCCAACTCACGCTTCAGCTTCAGCTGACGGAAGGATGACCGGACATTCTCCTAAGAATTTTCTGGTACAGAGCAGAATTCATGGTTCCTTTAATTATGGCAAGTCATCCAGGTTCTTAGGCAGCAAAGCATCCCACGCCATCACACTACCACCACCATGTTTGACTGTTGGTATGGTGTTCTTACTGTGGAATGCTGTGTTTGCTTTCGCGAGACATTATGGGATCCATGTCATCCAAAAGTTCCACTTTGGACTCATCTGTCCATAGAACATTTTCCCAAAAGGCTTGTGGATCATCCAGGTGCTTTTTGGCAAATGAGAGGCAGCATTTATGTTCTTCTTGGTTAGCAGTGGTTTCTGCCTTGCTACTCTCACATAAAGCCCATTTTGCCCAGTCTCTTTCTGATTGTGGGGTCGTGAACACTGACCTTAGCTGAGGCAAGAGAAGCCTGCAGTTCTTTGGATGTTGTTTTAGGATCCTTTGAGACTTCCTGAATGATTTTACGCTGCGCCCTTGGAGTAATTTTGGCAGGCCGCCCACTCCTGGGAAGATTCACTACTGTTCCAAGTGTTCTCCATTTGGAGATTATGGCTCTCACTGTGGTTTGATGGAGTCCCAGAGCCTTAGAAATAGCTTTGTAACCCTTTCCAGACTGATAGAGGGCAACACATTTTTTTCTGATCATTTCAGGAACTTCCTTTGATCATGGCATAATGTGCTTGTTGAATCTTTGTGCTGGCAACGTGACTCTGATGGTAAGGGTCAAAATAAGTGAGATTTATATTGAGCAGGGCTGGCTGTAATCAAGCCTGGCTGTGTTCAATCAGCTGACTCTAATTATCCCTTTAATTGGGTTGATTTAACTGGGGGCAATTACTTTTCACACAGTGCCCGTTGGTGTTGGTTAACTTTTTTCATTAAATAAATGAAATAAGTAAAAAAAAAAAAGTGTTATTTGTTCACTCAGGTTCCCTTTATCTAATATTATATTTTGTCTAAAGACCTGAAAACATCCAGTGTGACAAATATGCAATAATAGAGAAAATCAGGAAGGGGGCAAATACTTTTTCACGCCACTGTATATATATATGTCTACTATGTCTAGGTCTACATTTGCATCTGTGTCTATATCTATATCTATATCTATATCTATATCTATATCTATATCTACAGTATATCCCTATATCAATATCTGTTGCAAAAAGCTGTGTTAATGCACAAGTTAGGGTTCAACTTAATGCCAAAAAAGTAGGAATATGTGGCACTAGGGTTTCCAACCCTAATTCACCACTCTCCCAAGAAGTGTGCGTGTGTGTGTGTGTGTGTGTGTGTGTCTGTGTGTGACTTACAGAGTGCATGAGTACCTGTGACTGCAGAAGTGCTGGTCCAACAGGGCATGTGCTTCTGCAGACAGAAGTACTGTTGCAATTTGGGTTTCATGCATTTCTATATGCAGCAGCAGAAGTGCAGGCCCCACAGAAGCCTGTGCTTCTGTAAACAGAAGTCAGTGTCTATTTCTTACACCTGTGGTTATAGAAGTGCTGGCCCCAGAGGGGCCTGTGCTTCTACAGACAAAAGCAGTGTTGCGATTTGGGAGAAACCCATCAATTCATGCTGGTCATTTCACTCCTTGACAACTTGCCCCAGACTATTAGCTGCAGCATCAATCAGATCCCACATCAGTTCATCCCCAGACAATTCATTCCCACTACATATTATACTGTACTCCAGCAACAATTACACTATGACTTCTACTTCTGGAACCCTTGAGCACATTGCCTCATCTGGAGGGAGAATTGCACCCTCCTGAAGTTTATTTGACAATATTTATGCTGGGGGTGAATTGTCCAGGGACTGACACTGTAGCTAATAGTCCAAGGTGAGTTGTCATGGAGGGAAATGACCAGATCAAATTATGTTGTAGCCCAATTTGGGTATCACTTGATTTCTATATGCAGTATCACAAGTGCAGGCCCCATAGAGGCCTGTACTTCCACACAAAAAAGTTGATGTGTATGTCTTACACTAGCAGCTGCAGAATTGCAGGCCCCTGTGGAGCCAGCACTTCAGCAGACAAAAGTAGTGTTGCCATTTGGGTATCAAGGATGACGTGGGGCCAGAACTTCTGCAGCCAGAACTCGGTGTGTATGTCTTACACCTTCAGCTGCAGAAGTGAGTGTATATCTAACAGTGTGCAAGGGTACCTGTGGCTACAGAAGGGCTGGGCTCATAGGGGCCTGTACTTCAGCAAACAAATAGCTCTTGCAATTTGGGTATCATGCTTTTGTATCTGTGCCTGCAGGGGCCTGTGCTTCTTCAGACAGTAGTGTTTTGATCTGAGCATTGTGCATTTCTGTCTATAGCTAGAAATGAGTGTGCATGTCTTGCACTTTGCATGCCACAGATACAAATCTATAAAGATAGCAGATCACTGCTACTGCATTTGTGTCATCTGGAAAGAGGGTTCAACTTAATGCCACAAAATTAGGGAAATCTGGCATTATGGTTTCCATCTCTAGTGCCCCACCCATCTAAGCAACCAAAGGACAAGACCACACAAGCAACCACAGACAGCCAGCATCAGGTAAGACAAATAGTGGTGGGCTAAGTGGGCTCAATCTGCTTCATGAAGCATTTCACGGAGCACAGGTGGATTCGCAGAGTGCTCTGCAATGCTAAACGGAGTACTTCATGTTATAATGAGGAAAGTGAAATGTATTAGAAACAGCAACTTTGCGTTACTCCGCCTCCCCTGGTCACTACTTTTTCAATTTTTAAGGCTGAGTACATTGGTGGCAGTTCACTTCGCCTCACTTCGCCTTGTTTTTGAGCTCCAATGGTGGATTTTGCAGTGATTCATGGGAGTTCAGGTCACATGGGCTCTATATTGATCTGCACAGCCTCAGTTCGGGGTAGTATGAATAGGAAGGAGTAGGAGATAGTGTGCTCTGATAGCTGTCTGTAGGAATCTTGTAAAAGCTGTTCAAAAAGCATTTTTGCTTTTTTGAGGGGATACAACTGTAGTTCATCGATTGTAGGAAACCCTCCTGTGCTCACATCATCGAGTAATTTTGTTTGTGTGTTGATTTTGAATGTTAGTTTACAACATTGAGTGTGTGTGGAGAAAGACAGTAAAAGTGTGCTGTGTGGGGAAGGGGCGTGTCTGTGTGTGGGTAGATTTAATTTGGAGAACTAGTGATTTCTTTGTGTTTTGGTTATATTTTTGTTATATAAGTGACTGTGTTACTGTACACATAGTAAAATTGTCAGTAATAGTAGACATTTTCTTGCTGTTAGTTGTGTGAATGTGGTACAGCATTTCATAAGGTCAAGTTGTTTAAATTAGAAAGTTACATTATGTGGCAGTACACTGAACTTTTGCATTTGCGTTGCATTCTGCGTTCAGCATTGTACACAAACTGTTCTGTGTTGTGTATGCAGTGTTGTGTGTATCAGATATAATACACCTTTTAAAATTTGTGACACAGACTAGTGTAGGTGCAACTAAGAGCAGCAGTGTGAAACTGCTATCCACTGCAGCTGCCTGATTTTGTACTGCAATCATGTTCTCTGTTATTAGTTTTGCTGTTTGTATTGTAGTGCCATAAAAATCAGCACTGTCTCTCTGTATTCAGTGCTCCCCCCTGGCCCCCACCCCCACGTTCAAAAGGTTTTTTTTACCAGACTGGATTGTTTTTGTGAGTTTGTGACCCCATCAGCATCACTGGTTACTGAAGTTGTTTTAATTACGTGACAGTGTCACAGTACTCTCTTATCTGTTGCTGAAGCCACAGTTGTTTATTTTGCTTCACATCCAGCCGGTGTCCCTCCAGTCAGAAAGTGAACGTATCAAAATCTGAATTTGGTGATAATATTTGTGGTTGATCCCCCAAAATGCCTGCAAAGAGATGTGCAAGTAAAGCTGTTTCTGGCCATGGCAATGTTGGCAGTAAGAGGGTCTGTGGAAGTGGTAGTAGTATGCGGATGGAAAAGTGCATTGCTGATGTGAGGAAAGGTATTTCTCCTGCAATGTTTTTTATAGCCCAATCAGTAGCTTCACTCACAGTTGGAGGAGATGATGTTTTCCCAGCTGGTGGTGTTAGTGTTACTGATGTTAGTGGTGGTGGAGGTAGTATTAGCATTGTTTCGTCAAGTTCTAATTCCGAGCAGTGTACCATATCTAAACATATTGAGTGTGAAGCAGTGCAAGTGAGTGACAGCATAGATGATGTCACACTTCCCGTTCCCAGTAACATCTCATTAACTGAACCTGAGGATTCTGATGATCATGTCAACAATAGCATACAATGTGATATTCCATCCACCGTGGCACTTAACATCACACATTTTCCATGCAGTGATTCACAGTGTGGTGAAAAAATATCAGGTGATGGTGGTGTAGATGCTGATGATGAATGTGATGATGCTGATGATGATGATGTTGCTGTTGTTGCAACATGCAGTCCACATGTTAGCATCCAAGCAGAAGATGCTGATGTGTGTGACAGTGAAGCTGATGAATATGATGATGATGTAATTGACCCCAGTTGGGAACTGGAGAAAAAGAATTTAAAAGTGGCTGTGTCTGAGTCTGTTTGCAGGAATCCCCCGTAAAAACTTGTGATTTACTGGTTTTAGTGGATTATGATGATGGTGACCCAGTACTCAATATGATAGGTAGTCGTGGTGGTCAGTTGCAGTCCAGGTGTGCAGTGCCAGAAACATCATGTACCCCCCCACTTCAGTGCTTAAAATAACAGACTTAAATAAGCCACATCATCATGGACATGTTAAAAGTAGAGCATCACACTCCCTTGTTTGAGATTTTTTTGTTCAAGATGCAAATGATGATTCAGTTGCAATCTGCCAGGTTTGCCATGTGTGTGTGAGTCGAGGTAAAAAGGGGAGCCATCTTGGGACAGGAGGACAGCATACACATCTTAAGAATAGGCACTTGGCTCTGTGGACCCAGCACAAGCTGGCCGCTAATACCACAGTTGAGCATTCACCCGTATCACCGGCAACCATAGCCAGCATGTTATCCCCTTCCATGACTGTTAAGCCCAGTAGGAAATTAAATGTGTACAGTAGTGCGGTAATAAGAGCAGAGGATTACTAGAGACATGATAAGGTGGAGGACCATAATGACTTTGAAATGTTGTCCAGTGCTGGTGGGAGTAGCAGTTTTTGTGGTGGTGGTGAATTCAGTATGTCTAGTGCAAGTGGTACATCAACCCCGGTTGGCAAATCTGGAAACATAACACCATTTCTGGGTTTGTCATCTTCACCTGTGCAACTGTCTTCATCAAATGTCCACACTCCACCCCCTGCCAATGCCATTCATCACAGAGCACAACCATTTGTGACCAGCAACACACCCCATGTAAAACGTTTAAGTCAGCCCATGTTACAGAGTGTTTTTGCGCATAAGCTGAAGTACCCCCCAATCATACAGTGTCACGTGAACTTCATGCTGCTGTAGTGGAAATGCTGGCAATTGATCTTTTGTGCTTCTCCTTTGTGGAGAATTCTGGGTTCCGGAGGTTTGCTGCCCGTGCCTGTCCAAAATGGAAAGTCCCATCCAGGACATGCTTTTCTACCCATACTGTTCCTGAGTTGTTCCGCACTGTCTCCGATTCAGTAAGACATGCCCTTCAACATTCCTCCTCTCCATTCATCCATTTAAGTATGGATATGTGGACAAGTGGCAAAACAGTGGGGAGTTCATATCTGTGCATAACTGCACATTGGGTGCAGGTGCCGGAGGTTTGTTTGTGATGTTGGTAGTGAGAATAATCAGTGCAGTAAGGTTGATTGTCACGGTAGCAATCTTCCTGGAATTCGCCAGCATGCAACAATTGCTGTGCACAGTGTGACCTGTTCACACACTGGTGAGAACATGTTGGACGTGGTACTGACTGAAATTGACAGATGGCTAAACTCTCTGTGCCTGAGAGCTGGGTTCATAGCAAGTGACAATGGGTCAAATGTGATGAAATGCATCACGAATGGCAATTTTTTTTGTGTTCCATGCATGGCCCATTGTTTAAATCTTGTGGTTCAGGAGTTTCTGCAGCATTCTGACATAAAGAAAATGCTTACCATTGCACGACATATCTGCTCTCACTTTTCAAGATCTGGAAAGGCCCATGACCAGCTGTGGCAGTTGCAGATACAAAACAGCCTGCCTCAGCACCGCTTGAAGCTGGAAGTTGTCACCCAATGGAACTCCACGTTATACATGGCAGAGAGGTTGTATGAACAATACAAAGCCATCTCAGAATATCTTGTTATGCACACTAGCCGTGACAGTTTGGGGGCCTCCATGTCTATGACGACTGAACCGTGGCGCCTCATGGACTCTGTAATAACAATTTTGCAGCCTTTTGAACATGCCACACAGGCAGTGAGTGGTGAGTCTGCCTCCATTAGCCAATCAATTCCACTGCTGTGGGTGCTGAGGCAGACATTGGTGAATGTACAGCATAGCCTTGATGTTGCCAGAGACAGTGGCAGCAGTATGTTGCTGCAACACATGCTGACAGGATTCGACCAGAATCGTCACATTGTGAACATTCAGTGTAGTGACAACTTTGCCTGGCAACAATGCTGGACCCATGATACAAACATGGAATGGCATCAGTACTGAAGGGAGGGCCTGAACAGGTAAAAAATATCAGTGGTCAACTGGTGCACTTGGTTCATGGGGCATAGATGTCACATGCCAAGGTAAGCAAACCTCAGCAGCATAATCCAGCTGAAGGTGTAGCTGGAGGACCGGCAAGTATATCATGCAGGGGTAAGGGGACTGTAGTTCCAGGTGGTCTGTCATCCAAAGTGGGTGGCATCAACCCACTTTGGGAGGCTTTGTCCCAAGTGGGGATTTGTGAAATAAATGATTCTGGAGAACAGGCTGATGCATCAACAATTAGACTTAGTGTGGCACAGAGAATGGTTGAGTCATATTTGTTTGAAAACAGGCATCTGACAATAAGTGAAGATCCTCTTTTGTACTGGAGTGGAAAGGTCAGTGAATGGCCAGAGCTGACTGCAGTGGCACTGGAGTACCTCACATGCCCACCCTCCAGTGTAAGTGTTGAGAGGGTATTCAGCTTAGCAGGTGCAATAGTCAGGGATTGTTGGACAAACCTGTCTCCTGCAAATGTTAGTTTACTAACATTCATTAAAATGAATGAGAAGCACATACCAGCACAGACTGCAACCTAGGTATTCGTACTCCAGCCTAGTCATGGTGGTCTTGCTGATGTGGAAATGGAGCATCCTGGTGGCACTGGCAGTGGCTGCCTGAAATGGCCCACCACTGACGTAGATGATGACATGATGGAGAAAGAATTTCCCAGTGGTCAGACTTCAGACATCAGTGACTGTGAGGGCAGTTTTCTTTATTAGGATGATGATGTGGTTAATGTTGGCAGGTTTTAACTGCAGTATTTAAACGACGGCGGTGTGCCCCTCCCCACCCAGGACCACCACCACCACCGGGACTGGTGTTATGCAAGTCTGCCACCATGAGTCTATCTGCCCCCCAAGGACCACCACCACCACCACCACCAGGACTGATGTTATGCAAGTCTGCCATCATGAGTCGGTCTGCCCCCCACGGACCACCACCATCACCACTGGGACTGATGTTAACCAAGTCTGCAACCATGAGTCGGTCTGCCCTCCACGGACCACCACCGGGAGTGATGTTATGCAAGTCTGCCACCATGAGTCTGTCTGCCCCCCACGGACCACCACCACCACCACCGGGACTGATGTTATGCAAGTCTTCCACCATAAGTCTTTCTGTCCCCCCCCACGGACCACCACTCCACCAGTGCACCACCACCACCAGCTTCTTAATATTTAAACCATAAAGTGAGTATGTGTACTCATGTTTCTTATGCTGCCTCACTTCCTTAAGTTGTATGTTTTGTTTTCTGTAGCTTTTCAGAGCTGCAGTGGCAAAACACATACAGTACACTTCTTTTGTTTCTTTTACAGGGGAATAAAAACAGGCTCCATCGCTAATACTCATTGGGAAAGATATTGTAGCTATACCATACAGAGAGGAACTGATGTAATATCCATGTGAAAACCATTCTGGTAAGTATGGAGATTTTATTTCATCCGTTTCATTGTTTTGTAATGACTGCTACAAATATTGCGCACAACAGGTTGTTTTAGTTGACAAGATGTGTCTCTGAAATGTAATTTGACAATAGGGATTGAGATTTGAGAACCAGGGAGGGACACATAGCAATGAAGTTGTAACTTGTAAGAAGTCATTCATTTCTTTTTTAGGAAACTTCAAGATGCTTTGTTGTTCTGTCAAAGTGGCCTTATCCAAAAGAGTTCCTTCAACATCAGGCACACCTCTCCCCTGAGCTTGGGCACACATGCAACACGCAGAAGTCATTTCATTAGATGACCATGACCATCATTAACAACTGGACTCCAGAAGGATGCTGATGAAATCTGTGAAGAAGTAAAAAAGTAAGAAACCATTACAGACAAAACTGAAAATATGATTCCCCCCACCCCCCCAAAAAAATACTTACCTTCATGTGCTTGAGAGTTATCCGTTTCCAATTTAAGCAATGTGCACACTGTTTATGAGTCACCTGTGTGATGTAGAACAATAGCATGAGAACATGTCCATGTCAAGTTCAACCCCCCTCCTCATCAACTACAAAATACACAACCATATATCTATATATATATCTACTCACCAAGGCTGCTACTAGTGTACAGCCAAAGGGCACCTTTCAATCCAGTTGAGATGATCACATTTCATTTGGTGGAATCGTCTTGCACAACACATTGGACCAGCAACACGAACCTCACAGTCATCATTTTATACTGGGGTATGTGCTGAAACAGTTGTTACCACTCGTCAATTTTTTGCACACAAGAAGGGTGCATTGTGGGCCTGCAGAAAAAATCTGGGGACTCTGTGCCACCACTGCGTGCATGACTGAGTGCGCCGTTAATTCTGGAGGACTTTGTATGTGCTGAAACAGTCTCATTTTACTTCATTACCACTTGCCAATTTTCTGCACACAAGGAGGATGCATTGTGGGCATGCAGAAAACAATACCCGGATTTACTATGGCCGTGGGATGCTGTGGTGGTCCAGCAGCAGGTGCAGCACTAAAAGTATTTGCTGCTGCTCTGCTTCCACTTTCGTAACCTGCTGCTCCAAAGCACTGAAATGCTTGTTGTTTTCCTCCAGTGCTGCCCACACCAGGACGAGGTCAGACTGGCTTACAGGGACTGTGCCAGGGTCCACTGCAGTGGGTAATCCAGTTAGTGGGGCTGGTAATGGACAGGGTGGTGCTGGTGGCTGTGGTAGTGGTGGTGGTGGAGCAGCTGATGTAGCCCTCCTCCTCCTGCTTCAGCAGTGACTGCTTTGAGGCACATCTTCCACCCCAGCAGCATCCTTGACCACTGCCACAGAAGGGCCAGCAGGTGGATGCCTGGCCCCTTCCGTGGCAGCCTGCCACTCTGCTCTGTGGTGATTCAGCATGTCAGTGTGCTGGCCACTGGTCCCTAAATGTGTCCCAGGGGGCCCACGGCACACCAGCACACCACACTTACACAGCACTCCACCACTGTGCTGTCTCCCCCCACACAATTAAAAAACTCCTACACTGGAGAGCTGGGAGGGACCAGACAAAATATGCACTTGTCGGGCATGAGTCCCACCACCACCCACAATGGCCGGGGCCACCTCCTGTGGCTGTGGAGGTGGTGGAGGGGTGCTGCTGGAGCCCAAACTGCTGCTGCTAGTGGTGGTGGTGGTGGAGAAGATGGATGTGCAATAGCCACCGGTGGCATTGGTGCTGCTGCTGCTGCTCCTGTTGCTTCCGCGGGGGAAGCAACACTGGCCAGGAGTCTGGAGTGGTCCAACATCACACGACCACCCTGCCCCCCACGGGTCCTCAATCCTCCCCTCCTTACGCACGCACGGGCCAGCGACTCACCTTCTCTGACTTCAACTTGACTCTCCATCCTCCTGGGTCCACAGGATGACACACACACACACAGACAGTGGACACACACACACACGCACACACACACACAGTCAGTCACACATACAAAACAAAAACAAAACTTATACAAAAAAATTCACTAACCAAAAAAACACTAAGATAATACAAACACTAAATAAAATAGCTTTTAAAAAAGCTGTTTGTTCTGGTAGTAACAAGAAATGAAAGCCAAGAAAACTCCTCTCACAATTTTGCTTTCTCCCTGTACAAATGCAAAGGAGAAAGTGAAACTGCTTCTCTGATTCACTTCCTTCCTATCTGGCTAAAGCATGTGACTTACAGTACTGCCGGCCATGTGATGTGCCTATTTTCTTCTCACTTCGCCTTACTTCACATTAAGGCATAATGAGAACGTGAAGTGGTAATAATATCGTGAAGTGAGCACTTTGCAGGTCCCACTTCACGTTGTGCTCTGCTGGGCATAGGGGAATAAGTTGAAAAATGACCCAGGAGAGTAATGGGTTGAAAAGAAATGGTCTGGGATGTGTGGCAGAGTGTGTCCATGCTTGGGTAAAAGGGGAAGTGGACGCCAGGCTGGAGGGGTGGGACAGCTCAACAAGGTTTGGCAGGATTTGGGAGGGAGGCATGGGAGAGGTGGGTGGCATGTTGGAAAGGAAGGAAGGGAGGGAGGGAGAAGAGAATAGGGATGTGCAAGGTCAAGTGGCCTGGTAGAAGGATCATGGCATGGATCAGGTGCTAGGAGGACCCTACTGCTGTGGTTACTTAGCGGGGAAGGTAGGTGCTGTAGTTACTTAGTGGAGAAGGGGAGGGCTGGGATGCAGGGGCAGGGAAATGATAGGAACCTGTAAGAACTAGGAACCAGTGGGGGAGCAGAGGGAATGAGGGTTTTAGGTAGCCAATGAGGGGGTAAGCAGTGCTGCTAGGCTTATTAGCCAATGAGGGAGTGAGTGCTGCTAGGCTTACTAACCAATGATGGAGCAAGAGGGAATGTGGGTGGGCAATAGGTATATTTAATCAGTGGATGGGGGTGGAGGTGGGTGGGAGGGCCAGAAATCCTTCTATAAGACACTTGAATTTTGCTTAGTTGCAGCTAAATCTATTTGTAAAAGCACTAGGTGGCAAAAGCAGGGGAAAATGTCCTGGCCAATTGAGCCGGTTTGCTGGAAGTGCCCATGTTCTGATTGACTGCATTGTCACCATACCTTCAGGAGCTGCAGGCAGGCGTCTGGTCTTGGTCAGCTGGGTGCCACATCTGACCCGTGAGAAGCCAGCCTGTTCAGGGCAGGCAGCTGGAGAGAAGGAGATAGGATGGAAATTGCCAGGGGAGGAGGGGGTCATCCCCTTTGTGAAGTGGGAGAATTTTGGCAATTTTCCAGAACTGAGGAGCAGAGGGAGAATGATAGTCTGAGCAGGTGAGTAAGGGGAGATGCAATGGCAGGAGCTGTGAGGTGGAGGAGTTTGGGATCTGGCCCATCAGGGCTAGAATTGGCCAGGTTGAAGGATGAAAGGACATGCAGGGTTTCTGGTGTAGTGATTGGGGGGGAATGGAAACCAGGGTAGGAGTGGAGGAAGAGGACAAGGGAGCAGTAAGAGGGAACCTGTGGGGGGGAGGAGGGGGGGTCACATGTGGTGATTAAGTCATTGAAGTATGTAGTAACAAAGGATAAGGTAGACACAGGTGAAGCATTAACCATGATGACGGAGGAGAGGACTGGGCTGGAGGGGGGAAGAGGGAGGGCACATGTGGTGAAGAACTCACTGATGTGAGCAACAACAGAAGGAGGGTCAGACAATGGTGGACCACTAACCATGAGGACAGGGGGAGTGGTCTAGGTGGGGGTGGGGGGTTAAAAAAGGAGTCGATTACTTTCCAGAATTTAGTTGGGCAGTGAAGGTTGTTCTGGAGACTGGCCTTGAAATAGTGTGATTTCACAGCCAAGACAGCCTTAGTGCAACTGTTACTTAGGGCCCTGTAGGAGAGGAGGTCAGGTAGGGAGTGGGATAATTTATAGAGGGCCCAGGTGAGATCACAGTACTTGCACTAATCAGTGATTTGGAGGGAAATCTAGGGGAGTTAGGAAGATTTGACTCTGGATTCCCTAAGGAGGACCTGCATGTCCTCCCTAAGGAGGACATGCAGGTCCCAGACTGAGAAGAAGTTGAAGTGAAATATGGAGAGGGTTACATCAATATCGTGGGCTGAGGTTGCTTAGGAGAGCATTTGTGTTTAGTGACTGGAGCCGCCCAGACCAGATCTATTTTGGGGATAAAGGGTAACACCAGATGTTCCTGACACAAAGCATCATGCAGTGGTCAGTGAAAGAATCTGGCAATATACCTGCTGCAACAGTATGATGGGAGTGGGAGGAGAGAACCCAGTCTAAGAGGGTGGTGGTTGGAGGAGTGTGGATTTAGCAGGTTGAGTACAGAGATAATCTGGGAAAGATTTAGGGACTCAATCCTATGGATGGTCAGTTTGGAAGATGGATAGAGCCAATTTATGTTGAAGTCCCAAGGAGGATGAGTTCATCTGTGGAGGAATGAATGATGTTGGAGAGACAGTCAGTCACTGAGGCAGGCAAGATTTTGGTCGAGGCATAGAAAACCCCAATGAAAATGAGAAAAGATGAGAGGAATGAAGGCCTGACAAGGCAAAGAGTTTGCTTGACTCTTCCGAGACAGAGTGTCCGCCATCCAGCAAGGAATTCCACCAGTGTATCAAATTGCAGCTGACAGTGGTTGCCTATGGTGCCCGAAGAGCACTCGGTCTAGTTGGGGCAAGTTTAGACTGGTGGAGGTGGTTGGGGTCATTAAGGTTGTTTCCAAGCTGAGGCACACATATTGTGAACTTGACCTGGTGCCGACACAGTTCTTGATGGGATGCGTGAACTCTGTTGGCCCAGTGTTTGCCTTGATTTTCTGGTGCTCTCTGTCGGCGGGGGGTCTTCTCAGATGCCTTGAAGTAGGCACTGGTGAGACCCCTTCTGAAGAAACCATCCTTAGACTCTGACATCAAGGCAAATCACCATCCTATCTCCAACCTTCCATTTTTAGGTAAGGTCATCGAGAAGGTTCTGACACTTCAGCTTGAGGAGCACCTCGTGGACCATGATCTACATGAGCCTCTTCAGTCTGGATTTTGTGTGAGGCATAGCACAGAAACTATGTTAGTTCGGGTGCATAATGACCTCCTCATGGTGAGAGATTGGGGGGGGTGACAATTCTCATTCTCCTCGATCTCTCCTCAGCTTTTGACACAGTGGATCATTGTGTGTTACTTGACTGCCTGAGGGAATTTTGTGGACTCATTGGCACTGTCATCTGCTGGATCGAATCTCATCTCACAAACAGGAGGCAAAAGGTAGTGATGGGGAATTTCTCCTCCTCCCCTAGCCTCCTGTCCTGTGGAGTACCTCAGGGTATGGTCTTGCAGTCGATGTTGTTCACTGTGTACATGCTGCCCCTGGGAGAGCTCATTAGGAAGTACAGTCCGGGTTTTCATTGCTATGCTGATGATACCCAGTTGTACCTTTTCTTTGCCCCTGGGACACCCAATGCAGTGGATGTGCTAAATAACTGCCTTGATGAGATCAATGACTGAATGGCCTCCAGCTGGTTGTGACTGAACCCCGATAAGACAGAACTACTGGTAGTGGAGTCGAACAGAGGACGTGATAGGATGGCCACTGGCGCAGAGACAGGACTTCTTCTGGGTTCTGTGCCATTGAAGGCATCCTCAGGGTGCATGACCTGGGCATTATCCTGGACAGTAGACTGACATTTGAATCCCAGGTGTCGTCGGTTGTCCATACCAGTTTCTATCATCTGAGGAATATCACCAGGATCAAGCCCCTAGTTCCACCCCTGGACCTTCCTACCTTGGTGCATGCCTTCATAATGTTGAGGCTTGACTACTGTAATGCGCTCTGCCTCAAGGTCTTGGGAGGTACCCTCTGCCAGCTACAGCTGGTGCAGAACGCAGCCTCCAGGTTGCTAATGGGGCAGCCTAAGTACTGCCACATCACCCTGGTGCTGTGTGAACTGCACTGGCTGTCAGTCAGGAGGAGGGTCCTCTTTAAGGTGGGCTTGCTCACCTTTAAGTCCCTACATGGCCTGGGCCCTGGTTACTTGGTGGACCTTCTTACACCTGCTGCCTCAGTCCACTCCCTGCATTCCTCCTCTAGGGGCATCCTTGTGATTCCTGGGATGAGGTTAAAAATGGCCTGCAACAGAGCTTTCAGTGTTGCTGGTCCCATCCTGTGGAATTCGTTACCTCCTACTGTAAGGGAGGCCCCTTCAGTAGAGGTAGTCAAGGCCCGCCTCAAGGCCTTCTTGTTTAATCAAGTTTTCCCGGACCCTATTTTTTAAATACTGCCCTGGTATAAACATACTGTAAATAACTTCTGTCCCAGGATACCTATTTATTTAGCTATTTATCTTTCTGATTTTATTTTATTATAACTGTCTTTTTAATACTGTTAATTATTTATTGGTGTGTTATTTTATTTATTTATTTTTGGTCATATATATTTTTTGTGTATAGCACTCGTCTTACAATAAAATTTGCCTTGCCTTGCTAAGAAGGAATTCATGGCATAAGGGTATGGCCTCCCTGATGGTCAGGGTACAGAAGAGGGTCTAGCAGACATAGACTGCAACCCCTCCATCACATTTTTCCTGTCCTACCTAAGGAGATCGAAGACAAGAAGGGTCAGGTTGGAGTCCAGCATCCTGGAGGAGAGCCAGGATTCAGAAATGCAGAGGATGTCAGGCAGGTGTTGAGCTCAGATAGAGAGGAGATCGAGATTAGGAAGAAGGCTCCTGGCATTTCGATGAAAAATGTTCAGGCCCTTGGCAGCAACAGAGTTGGTGGTAGGGGAGGGAAGGGTAGTGGAGGGGAGGGGATGGACCAGGGTTCGACTTCACATCACCAGACAAGAAGAGGAGCAGGAAAATGAGAAGAAGGATGGAGTGGGACTTCCTTCCCTTGGAGTGGTGAAGAGAGCAGTGGGAGGGGGGATGGTAAAAGGAGAGAAGGGGCACAGCATCGAAACACCATGTTGAAGAAAGGAGACGGGAGGAGTCCAGAGTGAATGTGGAGAAGGAGGACAGTGGGATAGGGAGGGGGTAAGATGGGAATGGTGGAACAAGAAGAGGGTAGGTTGCTTGGAAGGGGGAGGTGGAGGGAGCAGAATGGGGAGATAGAGAAGGCAGAGGTGAGCAATGAACATAATGGTCAGGCGCTGGTATGCAGCATACAGAAACAAAGCGACAGCACAACAATAAGTCACAAGCATTTGTCAATGCCAAATGTTCACTGCTGGTATTGCTGTTGTACTGGGTCTTGCTTGTACACATTTTCACTATATATTTACCCAGGACAGAGCAGATGAGATGCAATATCTCATTTTCAGTGATGTCCTGCTTTGACACATTGTTAGATTGTAATTACCTAGAATAGGGCAGCTGAGAGGCAATATCTACTTTTAAGTGGGCTCCCACATTTTGACTGTAAAAGTCCAACAGTCTTTTATGACCTGATGTTATGATCAAGACAGGTGGAATTTTAAAAATCCCATCCAAAAGGCGATTTTGCTGTGCGACTATGGAAACAAGTTCGGAGGGGATTTGAAAAATGACAGCTGTCATGTTCAGAAGGCAGGGTAACACAACAGATATGTTTAACATTAGGAGCCAAAAACTGTAAAATATAAAGTTATGAGTAAATGTTGGAACAATTTGTTTTCTTATAACTTACTTGTTTTTTCACATTTTAACCCCACATTTTCAACATAATCTTTTTGTGACCTTACCTTCTGAACATGAGAGGTGTCATTTATAAAACAATGGCTGAAACATCATTTTGTGGCACAAGTGTTAAAACATATTTTTGAGTAGGGTTTGAGAAATGACAGCTGTCACATTCTTGAGGTGCTGTAAAAAAATGGCTACATTGAAAAGTTGGTGTCAAAATATTGAAAATTACCACAGTTACCAGCATGCGTTGAAAAATTGGGACCCATGACAGTCAGTCCACAAATTCATTGTCGACCAACATTACAGTGATACCTTTATGCTAACTGCAATTGCGGTCAGCATAAAGCCAGTCACTTGAGACTGTATTTTCTTTGGGGGTTTTGCCCACCAAACCCCCACATGCTTGGGGCTCTGCCACGGCACACCCTGTAACTAAAATAATCAACTCTGAGCTGGAGTTGATTCGGGAGGTGCAAAATCCCCAGAAGAAAAGAGTCTTGGCGCCGACACTACAGCAACCTGTCGCTGTTGTCGCTGTACTGTCGGTCACGGTAAAATTGTCGCCATAGTGGCGTCATACTGAAAAATGGCAATGTAGACTCATTACTTTGTTGTTTTCTCATATTCTAACTACAAATTTTCAACATAGCCTTCTTATGACACCACATAGACTTCCCATGTGCCCACCTCATGAACAAAGGTGGAGAAAATGTTCAAATCATGCTCCAAAGATGATTTTGTGCCACAAGTGTGAAAACACATTTTGGCCAGGATTTGAAAAATGACAGCTGTCACATTAATGTGGTGGTGTGAAGAAATGGCTATGTTGAAAATTTTGGGTCAAAATATTGAACGTTACCAAAGTTACGAGCCTGCATTCATAAATTTCAACATAGACTCATAATGTTGTTTTTTAATATCTGTACCCCAGATTGTCAACATAGCCTTCTTATGATCCCATCTCATGAACAAGAGTGGAGAAGATTTTCAACTCCTGCCCGCAAGGTGATTTCACACAGTAACTGCAAAATCAGATTTGTCTAATTTCAGTATCATTGTTCGTAAGGTGGGGCCACAAAAACTGCATGCTGAAAATTTGGGGCAAAAATATTCAAAAATGACCAAGTTATACCAGTAAGTTCAAAACCGCATTGAAAGACATTGAACCACATTGCTGATTTCTTCAGTCAATGGTCCAGTGTTGAAGAGTGAAAACATAACTGCAGTCCAGATAGGAGTAAGATGTTGGACCCTTGGTAGTAAGTAAGGGATTGGGGTGGTGGTGGTGGTTGGTGCTGAGTGGGAGCATCCAGTGGGGGGGCAATAATTGCTGCTGGCAGAAACAGACACTGATGGATGTTTTTCTTTTTTGCAGGATTATGTTAAAAAAAATCTATGAGGGATGGTTTTCTTTGTTTCAGGTGGCAACACTGGGGTATTGGGCTCCCCCAGTGTCGGTGTTATGTTTGTCAGCACCAGGGGTGGGCTCCCTGGTGTTGCAGAAGCAAAATAGGCAAGGTGAGGGTAGCAGCCAGCACAGAGGATTGTGTACCCCTGTGCCGGAATATTAACATGCTTGGGATGGGCTTGGGGGGGGGGCAGTTATGGCAGCGGCAGCAACAGACATTGAAGGACAGTTTAAAAAAAATAATCTATAAGGGACGATTTTCTTTATTTCAAGTAGAGACACTTGGGAATTGGGCACCTCCAGTGTCAGTGTTATATTTAGGGGCAATGGGAGTGGGCTTCCTGGTGTTGCAGACTCACAATGGGCAGGGTGGGTGGTAGCAGATGGCATGGGGTATTGGCCACCCCTGTGCTGGAATATTATCATAGATTGGGCTTCAGAGGGGGACAGTTATGGTGGCATCAGCAACTGACAACAATGGATGATTTTCTTCTTTGCAGGGTGTATTTAAAAAAAAATAAACTATAAGGGCTGATTTTCTTTAGTTCAGGTGGAGACACTGGGGGATTGGGCACCCCAGTGTCAGTGTTACATTTGGCAGCACCAAGGGTGGGCTCCTCGGTGTTGCCGGAGTAAAATGGGCAGGGTGGGGGGATAGCAGCCAGCATGGAGGATTGGGCACCCCATGCCAGAATATTAACATGGGTTGGGCTTGGGGGGGACAGTTACAGTGGTGGCAGCAACAGGCATTGATGGATGGTTTTCGGTTTTCAGCACCTGACCATGACAGATCAGTAGTGCTTGTTAGGTGGTGTTACAGTATGTAGATCAAAGGAAAGCCACCCTATGATTGAATCAGCTCTCTCATTTGAACTGCATGAAATTGCCACCCAGCAAGCCAGAACACTGTCACGATCAGCCTGACTGGTGATTGGTGTGACACTGATGAGTCCATTTCATACCACTCTGCATTGGACTGACAGTATCACACCTCTCAAAACCCACTCTTGTAGCAAAATGTTCACTGCACGTCTGTGCACAGTGAACATAAAAAGCACACACTAGAATGGAGGTCATTGCAACCAAGGGCAGCCAGTCCTTTGGTAAATATGACAGAAAGAAAACAGATGCAGTCAAGGATACCAGAAGCATCCCAATGCATCCAAGAAGCTTTTTATTAAACAACATGAGCTACATATAAAATAACAAATAGTGCATGTGGAGGATGCCAAAACCAACAGCCCTGGCACTTCAGCCTTTGGGTTTTCATCAGGGGGTGTGACCTGGTGCAAAATACATCACCACTAAATAACGTATTCAGGGAGCCGGCCCACTGGTGTAGCAGTAGTACTACCACTCGCAACACTGGTGACTGAGTTCGGGAACAGACTTGAGTTGTCAGAGGGCCAGCCGGGGGGAGGAAGCTTGAGCATCCAGGGGACTGCTTGCCTCCTCTGGGGGGGTGCACTTACTCAGTACAAGCCTGGCCACTGATGGTAGCCGAAGGAACAGCTTGCCCAAGTCCAACAGAGGGGGAGGCATGGCCGACACTGGCTTATGCCTTGGCATCAAGCACATGTCACGCCTGAGGGGGTGTACATGAAAAAATGCTTGGCCCCGGCATGACACCGATGTGAGGGTAGATATGAGACCTTGCTTGCTGCTGCCTCAGCCTGAAGAATGGATCCCGATGGGATTTAAGATACATTTCAGGGTCAGGGGGTGAGGCCCAGGCCCCCCCCTCCCCACTTTGTCCTTGCCTGGAGGGTAAACCACAGCAAGATGGAGGGTCCTGCTGGGGCCGAGGTGCTGGGTGGGTCAGTCAGGTGACAGTGCCAGGATTGAGAGGGATATAAACAGAAATACCAAAAAAACAAACATATTCAGGTAAAAAATTAATACAATAAAGTAACTGATTAATTACAAGCACATGAGTGTCACCAGAAAAGAACCCACGACCAGTCCCTCTTTTCTAGTTTTGTGCTCATTATGTGCCTGTTTATTAGAAACTTGTAGGAATGTAAAATACTGAAGGACTGGGTACAACAGTAGCACATGGTCCTCCACCCAGTGATGGGGCCACCATGCCCATCAGTGCCCCACTTCCAAGGACACATGCAAAGGTATATCACACACACCCACACAGGCACACAGTACTGTGCACTGTGGTACATGGGCATGCACCATTGCACCCCTCACACACAGGCCCAGTCCAGAACACACAGCTCAACAGCCCATGCCAAGTCTCACTCCAGCCCAATCTCTCTCCTGACCACCTGCCCACATCTGGCTCCTGGCTTTCCTCCCCCAGGGCCTGGGCATCCTCATCTGCAGGTAGGTCCTCTGGTAATGGCATGGTGATATTGTGCAGCATGAAGCACACTATGAGTACATGACTCTCCCTCTCTTGTGCAAGCAGTATTGCTCCACTTGTCTTGTTCTGGCGCTGGAACTACATCTTCATTTGCCCAAAGATACACTTCTTGTACTTCTGCTCCCTCTCCCTAACATGGGCCAGAAATGGTGTCATCAGGTAAGGCCTCAGGGGTACAATCTGTTACCTGTATGGGATGCAAAACAGAGCCATGTCACTATAGACAGATACACAGCATGGCATGCCTATGGCCATATGGCCCATGTAATACATACCTAGCAGCCACCCAGATCTGACTTCATTAGCAGCCAGTACTTACCTCAGTCATGACTGCTCGAAGATGAAAGTGTCATGCATTGAGCCAGAGTATTTGGCACTAACATTCATACCAATTACATGTATATTCATGCTGTGGAATCCGTTCCTGTTCCTATAGTCCTTCTCATTGACATGGGGTGCCAGGCTGGGCATAAATGTGCAGTCTATGGCTTCTGGAATCTTCAGGAACCCATAACGCTCCACAGCACTCTTAGAAGGCCTCCTGCACTGCCCATTTGCCGAGCTGGTTGGTGGGGAACTGAATGTAGTCCCCAACATGTACCAGTAGTGCTGTGGTCACCTGCTGCAGGGCACTGGACACTGAGGACTGGCTCACTACTGTCATATCACCCACAACCCACTGTGAGGAGCCTGTGGCATAGTAGCCAAGGAACACATAACCTTGGTCTCCACAGATAAGGCCCTGGACCTCTGGGTAGAGGGCTGTATACTGTAACCAATCAGGTCACACTGTTTGCCTATGGTACTCTAGTTGATCAGAACTGTTCCATGCAGTGGGTATAACACATGGACCTGATTGACACATGGGTGCTGCAGATGTGTGGCCTTGGGTGTGGTTCTCCTCCTCCATGGTGGCAACCACGCCCCACATCAGGGTGTATATCAGCAGAGAAGGGAACATCCTCAGTGTCTGTGGCCTGTGGATTGCATCCCTTTTATGATATATGCCTCGATGTTGGGACCATACTGTGCACTGCTGGTCCACACTCCATGATGTGTGTATTCCTTTAAGCACCTGAACATCCCACAGGTAGCACTGGATATGCTGAGGCTTTGCTTTTCACCATGGATTTGCATATCACACCCTGTCTGCCATCATATCCCTGTGTGTAGTTAATGGACAGAATGGCTGAAATATGAGCTTGGCAAATGCCCCCCTATGCCTTGGCAAGATAGGCCTTCTATGTTAAGATGGGAATGATGACAGCTGGTGGATGGTGACTGTCCCATCATGGGTAAGTTTGGGTGGGTATGTTTGGGGGCAGTGTCCTACAGATGTGGTCTGTGTACATCAGCCATATGTTGCTCTGTACCTGACACTGATGCATGTCCCATTTGTCATTTCGGCTATTCCAGGGATGCCTGGTGGAGATTCTACTCCATCTTCATGATCTGCCTCCCAGCATGCCATAGACCTGCCAGCAGAGAGTGTTCACGCTGGCAATGTGGCTGCCAGGGGAACTTGAGTAGCCGGATGAAGCATATTTTGTAGATGAATTTGGCACACCCTGGTTCATCATGGAGCCCTCTGTGATGAGTACCTCAGTCTGTGGCCATTGCATGGGGTATGGGGTGCCAGTGCATGGGGGAAGGGGATGGGATGGCAGTATACAGTGGATGGAGAAGCAGTGCATGGAGGATGTTGTTGCTACTGCATGGGGGAGGGATGGTAGTGCATGAGGGGTGGGGTAGCTATTTCATGGGGGCTGGGGACTGGCAGGTGCTTGTGAGCACACATGGCACCCATCTGTGTAACACATTACTGCCATTCCTTCCCTACAGGATTCCCTTGGCCTGTTCACTGCACTGTATCTTGTCCATGAGAGCCCAGATGAGGTGGGAAATTATCTTGAGCCACTGAGGAGGCCACTGACAATGAGAGAGAGGATCACCATGCCTTTATACTATGGGGCACTCGTGCAAGGGGTCGTCATGGAAGAGTGGTTGGAGGACCGCACTGGGGGTGTACTGTACCTGGACGAATGGGCCAGTTTATCTAGACATCCTTAGCACAAGATGTACAGGATGTTCCCTTTCTCCTTTGGGAGTCACACTTGGGCATGGATTGCCTAGATGTTCAATGGCCTATGTGGGCATCTTTCAGGGGCATGGATGCCAGGCTTTTATTGGCAGTCACCATTTGTTTTCTTTTTCTGTTTTCATTTCAGTTGCTGTCCTGTTTGCCATTCTCTCTCTGTATTGCTGTGCCCTTGTTTGTAGTAAAGCTTTCAATATACCTGCTTGTGTCCTGTCTTTTTTATTTTGAGGAGTTAGGGTGCATAACTGTTTTTATGGCTGCTTTCAGGTGGCACAGTGCCACTTTTTGTATGTTGCATATGACCCTGCACGCCTGGGATACATACCACGTAACAGTCACAGTATCTTTGTGCATATGGTCAAGTATGCTAGCAGGATAAGGATAAAAGTATGCTGTGCTAAGAAATATACAATTCATACTAAAACAAGATAGTTGTTTTTCTGAAATGACAATGAAATCGTTGAAAAATTTGTATTGACACAAAATAATGAATGAGAACTAAATGAGGAAGGGTACTGGATGTTTAGAGACATTTTTCTATAAGTTGTTACGTTTGAATAAGTCATCATAAAGGCACAGCTTATCTTTAGGGGCACCTTAATAACAGAAATGAGAAATTGTATCAGCTAAAATATTAGAAATGATCTTTTTAGAACCACACATGGGCCGGCCCGGTGGCGCAGAGGGTTGAGGCGCTGGATGCCACACTTCGAACCACGCCGGCAACCTGGGTTTGGAAACGGACTCAGGTCATTGGGGCTGAGTGGGGAAGGAGAGGATTGAGCATCCGGAGGACTGCTCTCTCTCCTGGGAGGGTGGGTGGGAAGCCCCACTCTAGTAGTGGCCCCCAGTGGAGACCAGGGGTACTACATGCAGCGGTGCAGGCAGGACAACTAGAAAGTTGGAAAACAGCTCCGGCACCACCGGATGACGGCCTCCATGCTCCATGTCCCTCAGAACTTCTGGGAGCATCCTTCACCACAGCAGCGCCTCTGGACTGTAGTAAAATAGTGTGCTGGGTCCCCTGCCACCCGGTGCCTTACCCCTCAGAGGAGGGGGACCCACCCAGCGATGGGATACGTCAGGACAAAAATCGGGGGTCGGCTGCGATATGTGTGTGTGGGAGGAGCTCCAGAAGGGGACAGCCAAGGCATGGAAGCACTAGGTGGCCCGAAGGAAAGGTGGACCCTGGATGTGAGGGGAGATAAAAAGAGTATACAAAAAAAAAAAAAAGAACCACACACGTTGAAAAAGTGGAACATGAAGCAACAAAGCATTGGCTGGTTATCTTTGTGGTTTGAAAGTATTAAAATAATTATGTTTTAAGATCAATCTGGTGAGTGGTATGGTTCTTCAAATATATCATTATTACTGTATATGCCATTTAGAAAGGAACAATAATTACCGGGTCTTCCTTTTTCCCATAGGGAAACTGTGGCATAATTCACTGTTACAAAGGAGCATTTATAATGGAGAACATGCGCCCAGTTTCCCTTGCACTGCGCAGGCTCTCCATCTGAAGCTCTTGCTGCTACACAACTGGCTACCTCGTGTTTCCCCAGCACGGAACTGTGATTCGGACTCAGTGGTAAGAGGCGGCCAAAAGCAAATTCAAATATTTAAAAAAAAACTGACAATTTCGGCTTCACATAAATGAGTTAAAAAAAGTTCCAATAAAAGCAACTGTGGAGCGTACGCTCACACCTAAACAAATCACGGTCACACAAGAAAGTCTTTTTTATTTTATATAATTACTGTGGCAAAAAAGGAAAACCCAGCAATTACATAAAAATAATATGAATCAGGGTTAAACTGAAAGCTTTCATGATACTAAGAGTTAGATGTTATGATATAACCCCTCAAGCTTTGCTCTCGGGTTTATGTAGCATCTAACCTTTGGTGTGTGTAAACTTCTCGCTACAAACCCCAACCCATACTTTAGTCTATATTTTATGAATAGTTCCCATTGTAGGTTGTAAGTCCATGAAAAGCTCCTATAAATGAGGTATTGGCCTTACCTGTAGCTGGCAACTCCCCAGAGATATTGACGATTAAGTCTTCCTCATATTGATACTACGTTGCCACCATTTTAAGAACCTTGCGATGTCACTGGCAATCAAGCTTTGCTTGACTACAGTGCAATTAGCCACAGCTTGAGTGTCACCCATCAAATACATT
Source organism: Neoceratodus forsteri (assembly GCA_016271365.2). NCBI lineage: Eukaryota > Metazoa > Chordata > Ceratodontiformes > Ceratodontidae > Neoceratodus > Neoceratodus forsteri. The sequence continues at coordinate 1,634,569,064 of CM057456.1, read as the reverse complement.
ACAAGGTTCTAAAAATGGTGGCAATATAATACCATCAATATGAGGCAGACAGGCACTGATATCTCTGGACTGCTGCCAGCTACTAGTATGCCCAATAACTCGTTTAACAGAGTCTTTCATAGATTCATGAATGTTGCCTTTTAAGAACCAGGTCATGCCTGTAAATTGATCTCTTGGTCTAATGTACCTACCTGGCAAACAGAAATAAAATGAAAATAATATGAAAAAATGAAGAACCTGCACATGGCCGATTTTGCTTCCCTCCACAGAGAGGATCGTGCTGCCTCAGGAACCCACTGGACATCCAATTGTATGCCCACTTTGCAGCCCTGCTGCCCTGGGACAACCCCCAGACCTGCAGGCTCCTTGATGTGTGCATTGTAGGGAGGTTTAGGGCTGCAGATTCTGCCATTTGATGCTAAATATGGGGGCACAGGTGCAACCTGCCTCGATATGCATCTTTTGGGGCTATCCAGGTTTTTGTTGTGGATTGGGCCCTTAATGTGTTTGTACATATGATCAGTGAATTTTCTGAGGCGCAGTGAGGAGGAAATTGAAACATACAGCCAAGGCCCACAATAAACAGAAAGTATATGATGAAAGAATAGTCTGTGGCAAACATTTGTTGGTTGGGAACAGGGTAGAAAAATTAAAGGGAAAAAAACTGAAGTAACTCAGGCATGACTGAATTGTTGTTTTGAATTTGAGCATCTAGTGTGTGTGCATGTGTGTGTGTGTGTGTGTGTGTGTGGTGACACTTCTTATGATCTGAAAAATCTGAAAAACTACAGGCATTGGAAGGTATGGGCAGGTCAAAAGGGAGGCCTGAATGATGGAGAAAGGCTTTGTCTGTACAGATTGGTATTTATTTATTTCAAATGTTTTAGAAAAAGAGTCACACTGAGCTGTTAACAGTTAATTTCTAGATGCGGCCTGGGGAATAGTGAACATTGCAGTACTGTGATAAAATAAATACAACAGAGGTGCACAGTAAATCACATTACGGTGCAATGATAATATCAATAAAATAAAGGTGCACAGTATCATAACAAAAACAGCAGCAGTGAAGCGTAAATCACAGTAAAGGACAGTGATAACATCAGTACAATAAAGGTGCACAATAAAATGCCCTTAAGAAGCAGCGGGAAAGTAATATACAAAAAAAGTTTTATTTTTTCACCATGTGTTTTGTTGTCTGGTGACTCATGCTGGCTGCTATCTGGACTGGTCTCCCAGACCAATCACCCAACTTCCCTGGGACTTACCTTTTTGCTGGTGTTCTGTTCCAGGACCTGTCTGGAGGTGCCCAGTCATTGCGGGGCCTGTGAGGGATGGGGCCATTACTGCACTGCTGTGGGAGGTTTTTTCTCCATTTTCTCACTTGGGACCCACATGCATGAAGTGATGCAATGCGATCCGCATGCTCTGCCTCCTCAAAGGCACCCTTGGTATTCTAGCATTGGGTCACAGTCCTTTGCTGTCTCATGGTGCTACCACCTTGGTTCCTATAGGTGGCAGTCAAGCTGCCGGACAGATATTTTCTCCTCCTGGAGGAAGGGGAGCACCCCTATGAATGCACAATCCTCACTCCCACAGCCAGCCCCTGAACAATCCAGGACTGTTCCCGAACCTGGGTCATCAGTGCAGGAGACCATAGCCGTGTTTACACAGCAGTAGTGGTTCAGACTTCTGACCACAACAGTGCAGTCCTGACCATCTGCCAAGCACTGTCACCCTGTCTACATGGCCCCTCTCTGCATTGCTACTATCGGTGCTGGTAATGGGCCATGCGCCGGGGGGGGGGCTTGACATCTGCTCTCTGACGTTGGCAGTGATGTAAATGCATATTTGAATGTGCATGCCCAAACTCACAGCTATAAAGTTCAGTTGGAGAGTTTCAGCTGTTACAGCCCTCAGTTTTTAACAGCAGCTGCTTTGCTGCACTCAGGAGACTCTCCTTTTGTGGGGAAAGTATTTAGCTCAATGCACTTTCCGAAAATGGAGACTCATTCATGAACAAGTCTACATCACCTTGTCTGTGCACACACCAAGAGCCATGGTTAGACGGGTTGTAGTGGCACAGACAGTCCACACTGCCATTTAAAGCTGCTGTATGCCACTCACTCTACTTGGCATCCCCAGCCTGCCTAAGAATCTGGGAGCATCTTAAGAGTGGCTTATCCTGATCAGATCAGTGTCTGCATAGTCACATTTGCACTGGAGCAACCCAGGTTGCACGGGTTACTCCAGTACAAATGTGACTGTGTAAACAGGGCTGATGAGGCAGTCAATGCATGTGCCTGCAGCACCACTGGGCCAGCAACACAGAAAATTGAAGACAAACAATGGAATACAAGGCAAATAGAAATAAATAAAAAGTACAGCATGCCATACCTAAGAACAGCAGCCAAGAAAAACTAGAAACAACAAGATAAGTAAGAAGTCCAGGGGCAGGAGCAACAGTGTGCAAAACATTACAGTAACTGTTTTGGAAGCCCACAGAGATAGTGCTTAACATATGAATAACTGGGTAGATTGGGCAACCTTATGCATAAGCTAGGATTTTGAAAGTGAACTGGCTTCAGATACATGCTTATGGTATATGCTAGCGAAGCACAAAATGCTATAACCAATTCATTTACAAGGAGTTTACACCTACTCAGTTAACTTGTTTCTTGGAGGCAGCAGTGACACTACTAGAGTGGTGGAGTCCTGTGCATCTAATCATTTCTGTTTTCAGACAGGCATATACCGCAGCACCACAATTATGTTGGCTGGCAAGCCTCCTCCCACTGAAGCATCTGCAAGGCAAGCCTGATCTACACACGTATACTTGCAGTACATAAGAGTAATTATTGGCTTGCACAAGTCAAAACCCACAGTTACAGCTGACAGCAAGTATGAATGTTATGGTATGTTACTGATTTAGTGCAACTGGGTGATGGGGCACCTCAGAGCCGAAAAAGGCCTCAACACAAAGAACTTGAGTACTGTATGTGAATTTTATTTAAGATACCCCAACATTTCACCTATAAGGCTTCTTATGGGGGCACTACAAATATAAATAAACATCTTTAAGTAAAATAGTGACAATTTCTATTCATTAATATTTTAAGCTCAAAAGCACATGTTAAATTCCTCATGTACCAGTACTCCTTATACATCATTTCCTTTTAGTAAATGTGTGATTCAGTTTCAGTTATTTACCTAAACAAATCCATCAGACAGGAAATTAACCATTTTGATATTGTTTTCGCTTTCTTAATGTAAACCTCCCAGCACACCAGTGTACTTTACTCACACTTGTGTAATCACCTCTGCACTCTCCCCACCATTTAGTGGTCTCAATCAAGATTACTGACTTGCACCAAGCACCCTCAAAACTGTGGGATTTGGAACATTGAGAATGGATGTGGGACATAGGTGTGACACTGGCTGGTCTGCAGCAGAAGTAAAAATCCCAGGCAGCAATAAATGGCCATATAAGTGTCACTTTGGGCTGTGAACAACAACAAAAAGATTACAGTTGCACAGATACCTTCTTGTACTAGAAGAAACTACATTACTTAATTTTCCAGTAACTAAGGGTTGCCCTGACTGACTGGACAATTTTTCAGTTTATTATAGTTCCTAAGTGACATTGTAATTAATTTCCTTGACCTTTTTGGTCATCGTAGTATGACAGGGGTTTATTTACACACTTTATTAAAAAGCATTTAAGACATTAACAGTTAGCTGGCATTTGTTTTCCCTGGAGGAGTATACCACTTGATAACTTAATTTCTTCCTGACAATTCATCCATCATCCTTTGAAGTTAGTTTAGTTTAGCAAATTAGGCTATTAAGCAGAGGGCACATAAACTTAGATCAGCTTGTTTGCAGTGTAACTCTGTGAACACAGGTACATTGACAAAAACATTTAAGAGTACATTTAAAGCCATGTATGAGACAAGATGACTCAGAGGACTAATAGTGCATTATGGAGCTTTGTTTTCTTACCTCTGATCATTGGTTTCATTGGTTTCAATTTGACAGTGTTTTGTGGTAGCCATAAAAGTTTATCATCTGAAGATGGTTTGGTGACTTCAGCAGAATAAACAAATAATGTCAACATCCCATAGTTTATTTTATATAATTGCTGCTTTTGTGATTGCTAGGGAAACAAATTTAGCACAAGTTATATGGAGACAGCTACTGAGAAACAGGCAACGAAAAGAGAAAGTCCACTTACTGCTAAACTGGCTTTCTTGTGTGGTAGTTGAGATAATTTGTGGTAACTGTATGTTTACAGCTTTTTTTTTTTTTTTACTCAGAATGGATGTCCATGTAGTGTGCTAGGAAGAAAACATAGGTTGGTTTATATGGCTTGGCAGCACAAGAGGAAACAAAATGTGTTTGAGTGACAGCTACAGTATGCTGTATTAACTGGCTGTGCACTATGGCAACGTCCAGTTATTATAACATTTGAAAGTAGAGGCAACCTGGTTATTAAACACTCTAACCAGTAATTACTGTATATATACTCACTCTTTCTTTCTTTCTTTCTTTCTTTCTTTCTTTCTTTCTTTCTTTCTTTCTTTCTATCTATCCATCTATCTACCTAATCTAAACAACAACTTCTCATTACCCATCAGAAGTGGTTCATTTTGGCTACTGAAGCTGTACATGACCTGTGGATAAATATAGGCCCCTGCAGTAAGATATTGGAAATTATTCATAAATGCTGGCATATTCTACATTTGGATGCAGACTTATCTGACTGTATTACCCCGTGTCACTTTCCACAGGGCAGATAACAGCAAAGATCTAGGGCTGGATTTGCAAAGATTTACCTCATGATTTCAGCATAATGGTGCTACCTGCGATATAACAGTTAGACCACACAAAATGTGTTCTAACTTAATGCCGCAAGTGCCATGGGTTGCTCTCTGAAAATGAGGCATAAATCAAAATAATGACAGAGGCCTCATTTTTGTGCTGTAAAGTGAGAAAAAAAATGTCTCAAATGTGTCAAAACATTTGAACATAGCCTACAGATGTTTTGACACATTTGGCATGATGCTGACTGTACCCAAAACTGGGAAATGTTCCTGTGTCATGACTTTTGAAGATCCAGCCCCTAGTCACCAGAAGCAATTTTAATATGCCCAGTCATGAGGGTACTATATGGCTTCCCCTGAGACCACAGGGATTTTTACCTGTGCTCATTCTGATGTGTGCCATTTGGGTTCTAAAGGCAAATCCTTTACTTAGCCTGTCACTAAGAAAACTTGGGATATTAAATTATTCACTAATTGCTCCACAACACTCATAGTTTTGTTGCTTGGTGTCCTTGTAACCTACTTAATGTAGGTCACACAATCCGTACACCTAAAAACATGATACAAGAACATGTAAGAGCGATTCTTGACAAAGATACCTGTATAGCACTTGACTTAATTTTTTTTATCGACACATGATTCTGACTGTGCAAAACTCAAATTTAAGACAGTAGAACCACCTATCCAAACCATCACGGTGGAGATAGGGTTCGAACCCTGTTGCAAAGAGAAACATGTTCCAGAGCGATTTAATGAGGAAATAGATTACATTAAATTTTATTTTCAATCAAGCTTTTTGTCCCCCATTGCCACCTTCCACCTACTTTGGCAACTGGGGGTACTGCACGCAGCAACCCGTGGCACCCTCCCAACTCTAGTCACTCCTGACTGCACTACCTCCAGGCCTCCACCCAGGGGCAGTCAAGCAGCGGGCGCAGCTGGGTTCCCACCCGGGAGAGGAGAGCTGCCTTATGGCTGCTCAGTCCATCTCCTGGCCTCCCCCCTTGCTGATCCCCGATGACCTGGACTCGTTCCCAAACCCAGGTCACCAGTGTGGTGCAAGGTGTGGTGTCCAGCATCTCAACCCTCAGCACCACTGGGCCAGCCTTTACATAAATATTTTATGAAGAAGGTAGGCATGAGTCTGAGAGTTTAATGTGTTAGTCTGACTTGTTGCTTCAGTCGAAACTACTGTATTTTAATTATTTTTTTTACTTTTTTTATATTTTTTATTGTGTTGGGAATGTTTATATTACTCTTTTTCTTCTTCATAAGATTGTGTGATTTTGTGTTTTTCTTTTGGTTTGGGCTATTGATCCATAGCTCATATATTACCATGTTTCTGCTTTAGAAAGCACTAGATCTTACCCTTCCCATTCTCTCATTATCCCTCCCCCTCCACTCTGTCTTCCTCTCCCATTTCTTCCACTCATCCCTAATTCCAACAATCCCTGCCTCTATTAATACATTCCTTTCCTTTCCTTTCCTTCCCTTTTTTCCCCACTTCTCATGCTTTCTATGCACGTTAAATATATAATTTCAGTTACATTTACTCATCTATACTCCATCCATTCTTCTTTCTTTCTTTCTTTCTTTCTTTCTTTCTTTCTTTCTTTCTTTCTTTCTTTCTTTCTTCCTTCCTTCCTTCCTTCATTCTTTCTTTCTTCCCACAGCACATAAAAGTAGTTGAAAAGATATTTATTCGGCATGCACCCCCGCATCACACTACCCTGCTACTGTGAGATCATCAGATATGATTACCTTGAGGTCTCATTCTTGCTTGATGATTGCCGGTACTTCCCCCTTATCTTATACACAGCTCCCAGATTTCCGCATCCCAGGTGCATGACTTTGCACTTTTTGACACTGGATCCCAGCTGTCACAGATTAGACCACTCCTATAGTTTCCGTATTTACTTTTGCACTCTCTCCACCCCTTTCTGCATGTCCACCATGCTGCAGATTTTTGTGTCATCTGCAGAGAGACACACCTTCCTGTCTAGTTCCTCAGCAATGTCACTTATGAAGATATTGAAGAGGACCAGTTGCAGTACTGATCCCTGTGGCACCCTGCTAATCATTCTTCTGTCCCCTGAATGTCTGCCATTTACCACCACCCTCTGCCTCCTCTTTCAACCCAGCTTACCACTTTCTCCTCAAACCCCAGGCAATTTAGTTTCTTTACTAACCTCCTGGGCAGCACATTGTTGAAGGCCTTGCTGAAGTTCAAATGGTCCACTCCCACTGCCCTGCTTTGATCCACCTCCCTAGTCACCAGGCAAAGAAATCTATGAGATTTGTTAGACATGACCTCTCCCTTATGAAACCGTGCTGCCAGCGGTCCTGCAACACATGTCTCCAGGTACTCCATCAGCCTCTCCTTCAGCAGGTTCTCTATATAATTTCCCCACCACTGATGTGAGACTGACTGGCATGTAGCTGCTAGGCTCCTCCCTGCTGCCACTCTTGTGCAGAGGGACTATACTGGCACTCCTCCAGTCCTCAGAAATTACCTCCATCTCCAATGAGGTGCTCAATAGTGTTCCCAGAGGGGTGGCTAGTACCATGCTCAGTTCTTTTAGAACCTGTGAGTGAATCCCATCCGGTTCCATCACCTTGGTCTCCTGGCTTCCAGTCCCTTCCAGACTAATGCCCTCTGCTGCTACTTGGTTGGTTTGTCCCCCCCCCATGTGAAGATTGACCAGAAGTACTCATTTAAAATGTTTGCTTTTTCCTGATCTTTTTCTGCACGGTCCCCCTGCCCTCGTGATTCTCACTATTCCACCCCTTGCTTCCCTTTTTTCAGTCAAGTCTTATCCTCTTTTTTGACATCATTGGTGATCCTCTCCTCTGTTTGTACTTTAGGTGCCTTTATCCTCCTTCCTGCTACCCTTTGTTTTTCCAAATATACCTCCCAGTCCACCTCCATATGGGTCTCTTTGTACTTCATAAATGCTGTTTCATTCTCTTTCACTGCCTTAGCAACCTCCTTTAAGAACCATAGTGGCTTCCTCCTATTCCTTCCCTTGCTTATTTACTTCAAATAGCAAGCTGTTGCCTTACTGCAGCTATTCTGTCCTTGATCTTTTTCCATTGGGTCTCCGCTCCCACCTAGCCATCCCTCTCTTTGAGCTATTTATTGAGAAAGTCACCCATTTCTTTAAAATCTGCCCTCTTGAAGTCCAAGACCTTCATATAAGTGTGTTTTTTTTTCTTTTGCCCAATCCATATGCCAAACCACATGGTATGGTGATCATTTGTACCCCTGGGACTATCCACTGTGATATCGGCAGTGCTGTTCCTGTTCATAAATACCAGGTCCAGTACTGTCCCATCTCTAGTGGGTTCCGCAACCAGCTGCCTAAGAAATGCCCCCAGGCCAAACTAAAGTGTGAAGTAGTGACGGGAAACATTGCGACCATGGGGGGGGTTGCTACTTTTTTCATTTTTGCACCAAAAAAGGGCTTTTTAACCACTCTAATGTGGTGGAGTTTTATTCTCAAGAATGTTGACAGCCCGGCTCTCTTTTCAGATTTGATTGGTTACTTCCTCAGAATACATACAGTTAAATACTTTTGTTAGGAGTAATATTGATTCTCAACTGTAGTGCTTATAAGATGTGTAACCATCTGGACCTGGGGCCTTGTCCAAGATTAAGCTAGTGATGGTTTTGGCAACCTCTGATTCCCTAGAAGGGCCAACTAAGACTTTCTGTTGCTGTTCTGAAAGGCATGGGAGCTGTACCCTACTAAGGTATTCTTCTATGTGTCATTCTAACCACGTATCCCTTTGCTTGTCCTAGTACAACTCTAGGTAAAATGTATGAAACACCTGTACTATTGCTCTGGGCTTGATGAGTAAAGGTGAGGTATCCCATTCCCTAAGGCCTTTGACCACTCACAATGCTTCCTACTGTTGAAGTCACAGGGCCAAGAGTTTGCCTGCCTTCTGTGCATTTAACTTTCACTTTAAAGATAGCAAGCTCCAGTTTTTCTCTTAGCGTGTTTGCATATCGACGAGCCCCGACACACTTTCCTGGTCCATTGCAAAGAAGTCAATGTGGGAGAAAGTGTTGTGAGGTTTTGAATAAAAATGTATAGATCCTATTCTGTGGATGTAGGAGTCTCCAGGGATCTGTGAGACCCACTGAGTCAATCAGCTCCCTTAAGCCTATCTGCCCCAGTGTTAATTACCATCTATTGCTCCCTGACCTATCCAAATCTGATTGATGTACCAGATTCCAGTCTCCCTCCCCAAAGTATTCTGGACAATTTGGCAAATGGGGCTAGTTCCGTTGCTACTGTGGTAAAGAAAGAAGGGGTCTCACTATTTGACCCATAAATGGACCCCAAATGTACTTTGTGCTGCCTTGGTCGACCATGTAATGGAATAAATTGCCCTTATGCATCCAATATATCTCTAACATATTGGACGCATAAGTCCCTATAAAAGTGACCTCATTGGAATAAAATAAAAAATGCAATTATTGAGACAGACTCAGTTTGCTCTATGACAACAAACAGCCCATATTGCCCTAACTGGCTCACTGCTTCCTCCTTCCTACATCTAATACACACTCAAATACATCTGTCTCTGAGCCCCCACACCCCTCTATTTCAAGTTAACCCCTGCTCCTTGAACTTGGATAGTTATCTATTGATTACCAACTATGGATAAGTTAGGCTGCATGGTTATACTCCCCTGCCTCCTACTCCTCTGCTCTGCAGACCGCTTCATTGCCCCATCTTTAAAACACTCTCCTTTGAGCAGTACGCACTCTCCACCACATGATATTACACTGAAACTAATGTGCTTGCATCTCCTTATTCCATGCCTCCCTAAACTTGGTGCTGCTTATCTTGGGCATTGGATCCAAAAAAGACTGCATGTTTCTACCACTCTCTCTCTAGGCTCAGCAGGAAGCAACTTTGTACCTCGATATGGACCTTCCTATGCCTCCTCATCAAACTAACTCATGCAGGTGATATTGAACTTAATCCTAGACCTTCTGGCCCCACCTCTACACACTCCCCCTAACCAACTCACATAGCTCTCCCAAAGGGTTGATAATTGCACATATAAATGCTCAAAGTCTATGCCGTAAAATGGCCACAATCGAAGCTTGGGTTAGTCAGAATGCACCAGATATACTAGGTATCTCAGATTCCTGGCTAAAACCTAGCATCAGGCAACACGAGATAACGATACCTGGCTACAACTGTTTCAGGAAGGATAGGGTGGGTAAACGGGGAGGTGGTGTTATAATGTATATCTGGTCTGACTTGGATACCACCGAAATCCCTGTGCCTGGCCCAGGGCCCCCTGCAGTGGAAACTTTATTTCTCTTCCTGACCCTTGGTACTCTCAAAAAACTAATTGCGGGATGTGTCTACCTGCTCCCCAAGGAGGCCTCTACCTGCCTCCCCTCCTTCATTGCCTCCCTTGCCAACCTCCATCACCATGACGTCATACTTTGTGGTGACTTTAATATTGATTGGCTGAACCCCAACTCTAACAAGGTGCATGCCGCTCTTGCTGATTGCCATCTGGTCCAACTCATCCATGACCCTACATGTATTAACACTAAGTCGGGCAAGCACACCATGCTTGATTGGGTGGTCACCAACTGTGCCCATAAGGTAAAATCAGTGGTTGTTCTTTCGGACAGCATCAGTGACCATTTCCTCACACTCTGCATCTGGTGAAATAACTTCTCTAACCCCCCTCCTAAGGTCATCCAGGTCCAGGATATGTCCCAATTTGACCCCAGTGCTTTCCTTGCATTAATTTATGATGTCAGCTGGGGACCTAGTTACGCTTCTCCCAGACATCAACCAAACCTTTGATTTCTTCATATCCACCTTCACTGAAATAGTTAATAGTCATGCCCCCTTGAAAAGATGCAGGTCAAAAGGCATCAAAACGCCATGGCTTTCTAAAGAGCTAAGGAAACTCATGTCCAGTCATGACTGAGCCTGGCGGACATACAAACGTAGTGAGTTACCCTATGACTGGCAAGTCTACAGGCAGCTCAGGAACAAGTGCAAGAATTATATGCAGAAGGCCAAATGCCTCCATTTCAGGACACCCCAAACTGGGCATCTCTGTAAGCCCAAGGAATACTGGAAGCAGGTTAATTCCCTGATCAAGGGGGAAAGACCACAGAGATCCCTAACTCCCTCACCTTCCAGGGCACCATCCTCACAGACCCTCCATCCATTGCCACTGGATTTAATGAATTTTTCACTGATCTTCATAGATATACTTCACTATTTACCAACTGCCCCCACCCTCTTAGACCCTCCACCTCCAGTGGCCACTGGGGCCTGCCAAGCCTTTCACCTGAAACTAGCAATCCTTAATAAAGTCTGTCAGCTTCTCGCTAATCTGAAAGCTGATAGTTCCCCAGGTCATGATACCCTCAAACCAAAATTTCTTAAACTAGAAGCTGCAGCCCTTGCCTGTCCAGTTTGTGACCTGTTTAACTGGTTGTCCTCATGAGTACTGTTCCAGATAAATGGAAGGTAGTCATGGTTGTTCCCATGCACAAGGGTGGACCCAACACTACTGTAGAGAACTTTAGATCCATCTCTATCCTCTGTCCGCTGGCTAAAATCCAGGAGCGTATTCTCTGTGACCACCTTCAGGACTACCTTGACCTCCATCACCTACTCTTCCCCCTTCCAGCATAGGTTCAAGAAAAACTATAGCACCCTCACTGCCTTAATTAAAGTCACTTCTGACCTGTTCCAAGCTATGGACCAAGGTTTTGCCACCAGTGCAATCTTCGTCAGTCTGACAAAGACCTTCAACTTGGTCAGACATGATTTCCTGTTCTGGCAGCTGCATTTTCTCAGTCTTGATGCCAATGCCTTAGTGTGGGTCCAAAGTTATTTTTATGGCCTTACACAAAGGGTCAAGTGGACGGGTTCTCTCATGGACCTCAGACCCATTACCCATGGCATACCTCAGGGCTCCATCCTGGGTCCATTACTATTCTCCCTCTTTATTAATGAACTACCGATTAACTGTGGAGGGGCCTCAGTACATCTCTATGTGGATGACGCCATTATCTACCATTCCTCACCTAATGTCAGGTGAATCAACAGTATGCTGGCATCAGACTTTTGTGCTCTTGAAGACTAGTTTCTAAAACATCAACTAGTCCTCAACACAAAAAAAACTAAAAGCATGCTGTTCTCCCACCCACCCTCTACAACATATACCTACCCCCTCTCATGATACTCTCTTGTAATGGTGATGCCCTTGAATCACTTCAGTCCTTTAAATACTTGGGAATCACTTTGGATACCTCGCTTACACATGTCACCCTCCTAACCAAATCTCTGAACAAAAAGCCTGGCTTACTTTATCGTATCCGTTCCTTCCTCACATAGATCTCTTGTCACAAGTTCGCGGCTGTCATGCTCCTTCCCCTCCTAACTTATGGAGCTCTGCTTTTGCTCACAGCCAACTCAACAGTTCTATCTCACCTTAAACAGGCATTTCACAGGGTGGGTAGGTTTGCCTTGGGGGTCAATCCCCGCCATCACCACTCTGATGTCCTCACTTCCCTGGGTTGGTTATCATATGAATCTAAATTATGGCTTGCCACCCTCTGCCTAATGCACAACTGGTCCACAAATACACTCATCCTTGCCTTGGTGAGCTTGTTCAGCTCTGACAACCACATCGAGCGCTCAGGTCTGCCTCCTTCCCCCTTGTCTTAATGCCCAAACCGCATTTACTGCAGTCCGGAGATCATTTGCTTTCTTGGCTGTGTTTGACTGGAACTCCCTGTCTTACTTAATCCTATCCTGTGCCTCGCTCTCTAAGTTTCAATCCTCTTTGCTTTCCCACCTTTCTGCCTCTTCACCTTGCTCCTGTTTCCGATGACTCTTGCTCCAGTTTCCCTAACTCTATGGCTAATCTTGAGTAATTATCCTTGCTTGCATAACCTTATTAGTGGGTGTAATCCTTATTTGAATGTGTAATCTGCAATAATTATGTTCATCTGCCTATGCTGTTGCTGGTAAATTGGTGAATGTTGTATCTGATATCACTGTAATAGTTCTGCACATGTCATTGTATTGCAATGCCTTCCTTTTTTAATTTAATATACTTTATTGCTTTTTCTCTTTACAACAGAGACAAAACAGAGAAAAACTGAAATGTGCCCATGGAATGGTGGACAATTCCTAATATAGCAAATGGTTACAGAGAAAGTTCCATAAAGCCTGATACACAACAGGGAAATATCCATCGCACAGTTGATGGGCCTGTAACAAATTGACATGGAAAGGCATATTGAATCCTACATTAGGCCCAGGTAATCAAACTAAAACCTATCTATACCCTAAGATTAGAACTACCCCCTCACCCCTTCCCTTCCATCTCCCAATCCTCCCCCCCCGATACCGCCTCCCCCCTCGCTCCCCCAGGGCATGTATTGAAGGGATGGAGAGATATGAAATGGTAATGAGAAAAATAAGTGAGTTAGGAGAGAGTGGAAGAAAAGATCTCTACCCTGGAGCCATCTAGTATGGGCAATTATAACTTTTCACTAGGTGGGGTTAGTGCTCCCCCATTCCCCAGAGTCAGCACGAACGGTATTCATAAGAGGGGCTAGGGCAAGTAATAGACCCCAGCAAGTGTTACATGCCAGAACATTGTCATTCCTTCAGGCTATATGTTCTTCTACTTCCATTGCCTGGAGTAGCTGTGCATGCCACTCCCAGAACAGTGAAGTATGTTAGTCCATCCAATGACGGGCAATTACAAGTTTTGCTGTAACAGCAATGATAGCCATATGCACTTGGCGAACTCCTACCATAGCCCTTGGAAAATGCCCAGGGAGACAAATTTGTGGCGTAAAGTTTGGCTCTAGCCCCAGAATAGGATCAAGAGAGTTTTCAATTTTCTGCCAAAGGGTGGAGGCCCGGTCACAGTCCCAAAATAAGTGTTTGGCAATCCCCTCTTCCTTGTCACATACCTGGCAGAGAGGCAAGTTGAGTTTCCCCATATGGCATAAAGGAGCGGGAGAAGAGTACATGTTGTGCAGAAGTCAAAACTGAAGATACTGCAGCTGATCCTGCTTTATAAATTTATACAGTCTCAGCCATACTCTTTGCCAATCTTTGGCATCCGCTAAGAGGCTGAGTGCCTGCTGCCAGTAAAAGCAAATACCGGACAGAATATGAGGGTCATGAGACTGCAGCAGTTTGTAGAATTGAGAAATTGCATGGGATTGTAAAGCAACATCTAGGAGGGGGTTGCTTGTCTGGGTGGGTTATAGGAAGCCAGGGAGGTGGACCTAGATAGGAAGAGATTGCTGTCTTAAGCTGAAGTGCCTTAAAGGTGCTAAGACCTCTGTCTTGAAGTTTGACTCCTGTAGCTAGCTTACCATCCACCGGCAACGCTGAGACAGGTGTCCTCCACAGATTAAAACAGAAAGCTGTCCGAATAGGGTGGCCTGCAGTTTTGAAGTTGGGATTTCCCAACACCAGCTGGTCAACGTCATTGCAAAGAGAGGTGGAGAGATAGGAGCAGATTTGGTGCAGTGCTTTAACAGACCACCAGAGAGGAGGTAGTTTTAGCGAGGGAGGGAGCACAGATGATTTAGTGTAGAGAAGAGAATGCAAGTCCAGGCCCTAGGACCGACAAAGTTGTTGCTCTAAGATTAACCAGAAGAGAACGTATCCTTGTGTATGCTCAGCTGTGGGGTTGGGACTCCATCTGCAGATTTTGCTACTATGGAGGGCACAATAATACAGAAAGAAGTTGTTGCTCTAAGGTTAACCAAAGGGGAACGTATCCTTGGGTATGCTCAGCTGCAGGGTTGGGACTCCATCTGAAGATTTTGCTACTATGGAGCGCACAATAATACAGAAATAAGTTAGGGAGGCACAAGCCAGCTATATCTTTTGGGTAAGTAAGTTTTGAGAACACCCGCCAAGCTACTTTGCCCTGCCATAAAAAGTCAGATAGAAGAGACTGCAGCTAGAAAAAACATCTTTTAGTAAGGTAGGGACCCATCTTCACTTCACTACTAGTCTAGCATTCCTTGTAAAGCATTTTGGGATACTGTGTATGAAAAGTGCTATATAAATGCTGATTCTTCTTCTTCTTCTTCCATCATACCCAAGGGGTATAACAGCCTCGGCAGGATGTTCATCTTGATTACACTTACATGACCACACAAGGACATCGGAATGTGCTTCCAGTGAGTTAAATCAGCTTTAATAGTAGAAAGTAGTGGTAAACGATTAAGCCCAAATGTGTGTGAGAGGATGCAGGGTAACTTGACTCCAAGATAAGTAAGCGCAATGGGCTCCCAGGTTGGACCCAAATCCGTAACCCAGTGTTTTTGAACAAGACGATTGAGAGGCATGATGGAGGACTTTCCCAAATTGAGCTTATAGCCCAAGATAATTGAGAAGAGATGAATAATTTGTAGAGCGCCATGGATGGAGGACTGTGGGTATGTGAGATGAAGAAGAAGGTCATCCACATAGGCTGATAGAGAGAATGAAAGCTGACTGACTCGATTACCTTGGACTTCTTGACAGGTTTGTAAGGAGTGAACAAAGGGTTCAAGATAGAGGTTGAAAAGAAAAGGGGAGGGAGGGCAGCCTTGCCTAGTGCCACGGGCTAAGGGAAACAGGACAGAAAGGATGCTGTTGCAACATAGTCTGGCCATAGCGGAAGAATATAGTGCTCAAATCCCATCACATAAGGTAGAAAGAACACCAAATTTAGTCAGTACTGCAACCAGAAATGGCCATGAAACACGGTTGAACACTTTTTCAGCATCTAACGAGACCAGCACCGAAGGGATGGAACTGCATTCCACCTGGGCCATGAGGTGCAGCACTTTATGTGTATGGTCAGAAGAAACCTTCCCCGCAACAAAGCCTACTTGTGAGTGGCTCAGTAAACTCTGCCAGACTTGATGCATGTGATTGGCTAATACTTTAGCCAACATCTTAATATATAAATTTAGTAAGGAGAAAGGACGGTAATTGTCAGGCACTAATGGGGATTTAACAGGTTTGGGAAGAACCGTGATCCAGGCTTGAGTAAAGGAACAGTCAGACAGACCAGAGGAGCACAGATCGTTGAAGAGTTGAGAAAGAAATGGGGCCAGAGCATCCTGAAAGTTTACGTAAAATGAGGTAGAGAAGCCATCCGGGCCGGGGACTTGTCTTTAGGGAGTTGAGCTATCACCTGTTTGACTTCAGAGAAAGAAATTGGGGCCACTAAGAGAGCCTGTTGTTCAGGGATGAGAGATGGTAAGGGGAACGGAGTCCAGAAATCGATCAACATTAAGAGCTTCACCAGAATTTAAGTCCTCTGGAGTGTAAAGAGATTTGTAGTATTGCTTAAAAATTGCTGCTATGTCTCGGGGCTTGGTTACCAGTGGCTCGGGCAACACAGACTGCAGGCTTTGGATCATGGTTCTGGCTTCCAATTGTCAAAGCCGCAGGGCCAACAATTTCCCAGCCTTTTTCCCCAATTCCAAGTAGCAAAATTTAGCCCGCTGTAATGTTAGATCTGCCTTTTCAGCTAACTGCCCAAAATATTGTGCTTGTAGGGCATTAAGCTGGAACCAGCAGTCCGGGCTGGCTGATGAGGAAAGATCCCATTCTAGCACCCTAATTTGGTGGAATAGGTGATGGGTAGCTTCCTCTCTCACTCTCTTGGCTTTGACAGCTAGCCTAATACATTCACCCTGAATGGCACAGTTCGCTGCCCCCATAACATGTCTAGCAAATAAGTCGAGCCTAGGTTGTCAGAGAAAAAGTTACATATGAAATGTTCTAAAGATTGAGTCACAAATGAGTCTCATAGAAGGTTTGAGTTGAGTCTCCATGTTCTGTCCTGAGCATCCATCCCCCCCCAGAGAGTGCTCCATGTAGACCGCATGGACCATGGGGAGAATGTCGCACATCAGTAGTCCCGGGAGAACCGACAAAGAAGTCAGGAAGAAGTCAATTCAAGAATGGGATTTATGGGGGTTAGAATAAAAGGTGTATTGCTTATCTGAGGGGTGTAGTATCTGCCAAGGGTCTCCCAGCCCCAGAGTATCTGTCAACTCATGGAGGCCCCTTTGAGCAGGGGAAAGGCCTTGACGATGCCCTTCCGATCTGTCAATGTCATTATGAAAGACCAGGTTCCAGTCGCCACCTAGAATCATGGAGGAGGCCAGAAGAGAAGAGAAGAAAGATGAGACAAGAGTTTAGCAAAAAAGTTAGGAGAATCTGAATTGGGGTGGTAGACGGTCCCCAAGATTACTTCTGTACTACCGAGACGGCCATGTAAGAATATAAAGCGACCCTCAGGGTCCAAAATCTCGTCTAACAGCTGAAATGAGGTGCCTCTGTTAATTAAAATACCTACACCACCCTTTTGATTGCTGGTACCAGCTCCAAAAACTTGGATGACCTACTCCCTTCGAAAGAGCAGGATATCATCCTATAGTATATGGTTAGGGCTTATTGTAATCTGAAATCAGTGGTCTTTCAAATGTTGTTGTAGGACAGTTCAAAGGTCAGAAAAGTTGTACTATTAATCTGATGTCACATTGATAGTACAACAACATTCCTGTCAATCAAACACAAACGCACTCCCACGTCGATGCTCCATCAAGAAAACCAGCAAAAACATGGTGGCAGTGCTTAGCGAGAACCTCCGACCCCAAGACAGTTGATGGAAAGAGCATCATACCGCTCCATGCCCCAAAAGTTAATTTTTTTATTTAGTTTTTAAAACCTCACCACCAAAACCCAAAAAAGAATGAAGGACAGAGTGACTTAGCGAGTGGGAGCACCAAGAAGTGGGATCAGGGAGAAGCAGACGTTAGCACGAGCAGCAACAGCTAAAGCAAAGTGACTATGGAGCTGGCAAGTGGACGAGTGAGTCAGTAAGGAGAAAAAACAGAAAGTCTCTTGTGTCCTGCACTTTGGAACCATATACTATATAAAATAGTACATGGACAATCATACACAGACAAGGCTGTATTTCCATCTTGGGGTTGAGATGACACCGGGACCTCTCAAGCTTCGCTCTTGAGGTCCCTGTGAAGTCATCTCAACCCCTCAATGGAAACACAGCCTTGTTGTGTATAATTATCCATACACTATTCTATATGTTTTAAGTGAGTTTCCTGCAAAAACACTACATCAGGATGGTATTTGTTAAGATGATGGAGTACCATGTAATGCTTGCATTTGGCATTAGCCCCCTTTATGTTCCAAGACAGGAATTTAAATGCAGCCCCCATGTCTATGTGTTAATGAGAAAAGTGAAAATCCCACCCTCCAGATGTAGAGAGAAGCCAATAGACAAGTTACCAGCCCCTCCAGTATCTCTGCATCTCCTCGCCCACCCTCTCCTAGAATACCATATAAAAAAACAGCAATCCAGACAGACATGAAAATAAGAACAAGTCCAACAAACATGCCCCCAACCCCCTATCCCTCATCAGAATGCCACAAATCCAACATCCCTTCCCCTCTCTCTTATGATACAAACTACTGAATGTACAATATAACTACCCCCAGCCCTAAAGGCCGTATGACAGCTTTCTCTATGTACATGATGTAGTACATCCTCAGAGCAGGCCCCCCACCCCACCCCTGCTCCCTCACTTCGATAGGTAACACACGAGAAAAGATTAGGCCCTAGTACCCTCAACAGGCAAAAACATAGGCAGAGCGCTAAACTTTGTGGATTACGAACAACAAAGCAATCCTCCAGAATCTGTTATTGCTCCCATTAGTGGAATATAATGGTCCAAGAAACCCCCCCAGAGTTCACGACTACAGGATGGAATAAAGTACAGATGAGGAAACCACAACCATTTACCAAACCACCAGTGCACAGGCACGCATGTCGAAGGTTGCATTGGCACCCAGATACCTGAAAGCCAGCTCGGGCAAGTAGGCCCAGAACCCCATGAGTTGACCGCTGGAGACCAGGGACCTCCAGGCTAGGTCAGCCCCCCATCACCAGACACACCAATACCACTCTTTATGAATCAGTGGAGACAGTAGGGCCCCAACCTCTAACAAGTGCAGTAAGCCAGCACCCCAATTAACCTCCCTAAGGGCAGTCCTCCAACTCAGAAAGGATCAAGAATTAGGAGCTGCCACAGCAGTTAACTCAGAAGTCATACAGTTACATGCATGGCAAATAGCTCTACAGACATAAGCCCAGCAGTAGAGGGTCCCCAGGAAGAGGAGGGGGAGATCCCCCATCCCTGAGACCTACCATGTTAACGTTTGCTTCAGGGGGGCGAAGGTGCTGGCAAAGACTGATGCAATTCCAACCAAGGGAGGGACCATGAGTTCCCGCTGTTGCTTCATGGCCCCTTATCCTGGTATACCAACCTAAGGGAAGGACCGAGAGGGGACATGCACCTCCTGGATCTCACCCCAGCTCCCAGAGATAGGCAGGGGCCTGCAGAGGCCTGTGCCATGGCGTGCCCTGATGGGGAAGAGGGATAACCCACCCGACCCAGGCCCTCTTCCCCAACAGTGCCACCAGTAGGGGACCTACCTCACATTGCCCAAAGAGGCATCCAGGCATCCTAGCATCCCATTATCTTGGCTGTGCCCTTTCCAGATAGAGCTAGTTATCAGGTGTGTCGAAAACAATGCCAGCCATCACAGTAGCATCCTTGGACTTCTGGTGGTCTGAGTCCATAGACCACTGCAATAGGTCCCAGTTCTTTGCGAGCCATGGGAGGATGGAACGCTTGACAAGTCTAGGGGTCTAACAGTGAATGCAGCCTGATGTTCAGGAACAAGAAAAAACAAGTGCTTAACTATACTCCCACTTAGTTAAAGTCCTCAATAAAAAGAAATAGGCATTTTTAACAGCGCCCGGTGAGTGTCATTTAGGAGCCTGAAACAGATCTGGAAACAGGGTTGGAAGTTCCAGTCTTGCTTGCTCTGCAGAGTCAAATGACCTTAGGTATCCCTGGTGTGTGATTTGGAGTTTAGCTGGGTAAAGCATCTTGAACTGGAAACCAGCTGCAATAAATTTGGAAATATCAGGGTTGAAGTCTGCTCTCTTATGCCTTACAGAATATAGGAGGTCCTGGGAGATTCTTATTTTGTGGCCCTCTCAGATGAGCTCCTTCAGATCTCTGAGCTTGGCCAAGATGTGCACTTTGTCCAAGTAATTAAGCAGTTTGAAAATTAAAGGGTGAGGTAGAGCATTTTGGGGTGGGGGGTGTTGGCCTTAGTGCCCTGTGTGCTTGTTCCACAATATAGCTAGGGCCATTGGGGAAGGGCCCTGCAATCTTGCTGCAAAACATTTGAATGAAAAGGACTGGGTTTTGATACTCTTCCCCTTCTGGTAACCCCAGTAACAGCAAATTATTTTGCCTACTATGACCCTCGAGGTCTTCAACCTTTTCTTCAAGTGTAGCTATCTTGCAGCGCATGGCTGTCACATCACCCTCCTGTCTGCCCTTCCAGTCCTCCAATGAACTGACCCTACCCTCTGCATCTCCCATTCTCCCTAATAGTGATTCTGCAGTGGCATGCAAGCCCATGAGCTGTGCTGTAATCCTCAAAAGTGCCTCTTTAATCAGGGACAGCTCGACGAGAAATTTTTCTTCAGTGAGCGGAGTTGGTGAGGCAATCGGCTTAGGGATAGCTGCCATATGTGTTTTTGTTTTTTTGGGCCACTTTCCCTTTTTCCAGCACATTCAGTGGGGGTATGTACAGTCCCCACAGGCCACATCTCCATCTCCATTCTTTGGAGAGCGAGAAAGGAGGATTGCCGAGAGACCAGTGCCTAAACCACTAATCGGAGGCTGCAGAGAGTAGAGAACCAGCCACAACTATGCCACCGAGTGCAAATTGAAGTTGGGTAAGGGCAAAAAAGCTGTAGCTTAGGGAGCAGAGGAGCAGAGCTGAGAACTACGCATCTCACCCCCTTTGATGCATCACATGACCTGCAATGCCTTCCTATTTGTAGATGCCATCCAGTTCTGAATCTCAGGCAAGCACACATGAAGCACCTCGACAGCATCTGACATCCAGGGTGTAAATAACAGATACAGCTGAGTATCGTCTGCATAGCAGTGAAAACCCAGACTGCAATGCCTGAGGATCATACCCAGAGGCAGCATGTACACTGCAAGCAGTATAGATAACAGGACTGATCCTTGAGGCATACCACAGAGCAGAGGTATTGGGGGTGAGAGAAGATACCAATCACCACCATCTGTATCCTATCTCTGAGGCAGGATGCAAACCAGCAGATGGCTGAGCTGGGGAGTCTTCCATATTCCCTTAAATGGTCCAGCAACAACCCATGGACCACAGTATCAAACACTGAGGAGAGATCAAGGAGAATGAGAATTGATTGTTTGTCTTTGTCTCTTGCCCTCAGAAATTCAATGTGCGCCCTGACCAGTGCAATCTCAGCACTATGTCTAGATCTGAAATAAGACTAAAGGGGCTCACAGATGTCATGGCTGTCAGGTGCATCTCAAGCTGCAGTGCCACAACCTTCTTGATAACCTTATATAGAAAGGGCAAGTTAGAGACAGGATGATAGTTCACCAGGACATCCAGGTCCGAAGATGGTTTCTTCAGAAGGGGCCAAACCCCTGCATTTTTAATGCAACTAGGAACACCACCTCCAATAAAGAGCACTGAACAATCCCCACAAACTCCAGATCCAGTGATCCTATTCAGCTCACAAGCCTGGGTCTAGCTCACAAAATGTGGGCAGCAACTCTGAGGTAACCTTACAAACCTCTTACATTGTGACCAACCTAAACTCATCCCAAGACCATTAAGTGTGTCTTAGAGGTGTGGGCTCGACCCAGGGTTGCAAAAGCCTGCTTGGTGAGATCCCAGCCCGAATAAAGAGTAATCTGAGAAGAATAGAGTGAATTCTTCACACTTTACCCAATCTAATCAGCTGCGGACAGGTCAGATTTAATAATCTTTGTACAATATAGAAGAGCTTAGCCAGTCGATTCCTTCCAGCCACCATCTCCCTGGACAGAAATGCTGTTTCTAACATGGTGATTGCCCTTTGATATTCATCCTGATGAATCTTCAAAGCCAGTTTGTCCTCCTGGGCCTTGGACTTCCTCCAACAGTGCTCTAACTTGTGGGTGATAACTGATAAGGGAAGATTTAAGAGAGATACCAGGAAGCACTTCTTGGAGCGGGTGGTGGAAAATGGATGGATTGCAACAGGAGATGATAGAGGCAGGGTCTAATGGCAGCTTTAAGGGAAGAGCTGGGATAAATTTAAGTGACTGGCAGTACCTAGGGGAACAGATGAAAACAGCAAGGAGGTAGTGGTAGACAGTTGGCAGAGGGAAAGTGGAGGGGAAGCGGGGGTAACTACCTTATGGTGCATTTGCCAATAACGATTAGATTGACATAATGGGCAGGCTAGATGGACCTTGAGCCTTTACCTGCAGTCATGTTTTTCTATAGGAAAGCAACAATTCCTACTTCACTTGTAGGAGAGTGTGTCACAGCTTGGAACACACTAGTACAAAACAACACCTGGTACCAAACGCCATTTATGGCAAACTGTAACAAGTTTATTGAAATCAGTAAGCAGTAAAAACCCACCAACAACAAACTGGAGGGTAGGAGGGTGTAAACTTAACCCTAAACAGGTTTAAAGATGTTTGGGATAGGGCAGAGGGATTCTTAGTTCCCAATTTTAAATGTTTAGCTTAGATCTGAGTAGGCCCAAGGAACACATGGACAGGCTACATGGACCATAGGTCTCCTTCTTCTGTCTCTTTTTCTATGTTTCTAAAGGGGGGCAGCAAGGGTTTAATGGGTGGGGTAGTATAGCAGGGGGAAGAATACAGCCCATCAGGATAGTAGGTTGGTGCAGTAAGGAAGTATCATAAGGGCAGACTCAGTGCACTGTTGGCTTCCTTCTGCTGTCAAAGTCTATGTTTTTATGTTTCTATGTTTCTATTTTGATATAGATTTAATTAACTGATATTTTAAAATATTACTCATAAGTTTAAATATTTGCAAACAGAAGTACTGATAATATTTGAAATTATCAATAATTCTCCCAGTCCTGTGATTCAGGCTGATGGCGTACTGCACTGCCACATAGGAGTCTGCACATTGAGTCCCAATTCCCACTGCACCAGCCAGCCAGGGCTATGGGCAGGGACCCTGGTTTTCCATTTTTACCGGTAACACAGGTAACAATCACGGAATCCTGCTTGGTTTGCGGATTTTTAATTCTTGTACCGGTGCCTCACGGAAATTGCATGTCACTGCACAGAATCTCTGAGATTTCAACATTTTTTTTTTAATTTTCTCTTCCTATGTCCCCTTCTCACAGCATCAGTCTCCACTTTTCAGGTTGGGTATCCCTTAGCTTCACCCCCCAGGTAATGCTCAGGAGCTCCTGTGGTCCTGCCCCTATCCTGCCTGGGTTCTACCCCCACCAGGTGGAAAGGGAGAGGACTCCAGGACCCATCCATACTCCCTTAGTGTGTGTCAGGCAGCTCAGTGGATACCTCATGGAGCCTGGTTATGAAGTCTGGAGCACCTGGCTCCCTTCTGCCAGTGGCCAATGTGGGGTGATTGTTCCTGGTTTTCTGGTCTCTGTCCCTGAGGGCACTGGCACTAGAGGAGATCCAAGGAGGTAGGTCACATAGAGACATGCCACTGCTCCAGATCCTGGCTAGGGTCCTCCCCTCCTGATCACTCTGCAGCACCATTGCATCACCACCCAGGGTCACACAGTTGGTGGTAAAGCAGTAGGACCTGCAGCCCACCCTCCCCGGAGGAGGAGAGCAGTCCCCAGGTGCTTGATCCTACTCCCCTGGCCAGACCTCCAGCAACCTGAGTTCGCTTCTGACCCTGGGTCACTGGCATTGCAAGCAATAGTGCTACCGCAGCGCCAGTAGGCCGACCCAGATTTCAGCATCTTAAAATGAATGCTGCTGTGCTTTGTATTCTTTCTGCTTTGCTGCATATAGAGTCAGTAAGGAAATCACCTGCACTGCTTTGTTGTAATCAGCCATTCAGTTTAATCACCCATGCCTAGTGGTTAGAGTAAATGCAGTGAATGAACTGGTATATCCAGTAGACTTGGGTTTGATTCCCACAACCTCCACTTGCATACTGTGTGACTCAAGCAAGTCACTTAACCTCCCAGTGCTTCTAGGTCACTCCTGAAAACAGACAGTCCTGACTAGTGGGCCTTACCTGCTTTACAAAGAATATAAAAAAAATACCAATATATGTTTACTACATCATAGAATAGTAGTCAGGGTACCATGTAATTTACCTGAGTTTTACTTGGGCTGAAATGATTTTGTATAGGTAAAGATAAACGTTCAGATACATTTTATGTGTTTTATAAGCTTGTTTTTTATTTATTTTAGTCAGGTGTTTATTGTATTCTTTGCATATAAGCATATAGGTTGTAGATTGCTAAATGCAGGATCACTGTTACCAACTAGCATATTCAAGTTTATAACCAGTAGGGCCATCCACAATCCTCAGTTGTTTGAATGAAAACTAGTCTGAATGAAAGTATGTTCACAAAGAATAAACTGCCCTACTACTTATGAAAATACTTCACAGTTAGCACCCCATTTAGGTGAATTAGATCATTTGCAGCTTTTCTCCCACCTACTGTTTCAGTCTCCGTGACAACAAAAGGTTTTCTAATAGACTGCTTTAACAAAAAGCAAATGTTAAGTATTTAAGTGTACTTATGTTTGGCCAGTAAATTTTAAAAGCACAGTCAATGATGTACAGAAGGTAAGACCCCAGGGATTATATGATGCTGATGGGTAGAGTAGTGCTCAGTTCACATCTGAACAAAGACATGAAAACTGGGAGACACCCTTTTCATGGACACCAAGGGGAAAAAAGCATCCACATGTCTGGTAGATGCATAAATCTGTTTGAACGTCCTCCACTAATCACTTGTGGATTTTTTAGGTGAAGACACTTTATTATAAAGAAGCAAATTCAAGCAGTTTTTAACCCCCTGGCCATTCACTCCCTCAGGCCTGCCAAGGCCTTCTACCATCACTGCTGAGTGCCGACCACCATCCACTGCCCCTTACTGCTGTGCTACCAGGTAACCCAAAGTAACCCTTCATTGAGTGGGCCCCTACCCCTGTGGGAGGCTACCTGGGGAGGAGAATTGCCCTAAAGAGCTTCCAGTGTATCCTGGGCATGGCAGGGTCAGAATGGACATATGTCTGGGGATTATGGCTTATGGAGGGACCAACAGCTGTCCTTCAGTTGGGTCAGTGGGTGTTTTCCCATTTTCTTGGGAGTGTGACAGGCCACACAATGTCAAGGCTCAAGCCGACGTCCATCACGCTCCCTCCTGCAGTGAGGTCTGACATGTTGTTGTGCCTCTGGCCTCCACCAGGGGCCAGCAAATGCTGAGCCATGAACCCACCCTCCCTCCCAGGAGAAGGTGAGTGGTCGTTGGACACTCAAGCCTTCACTCACCAGCTGGCCCTCCAACACCCAAGTCTGTTTCCTAACCCTGGTCAGCAGTGTCACAGGCAGAAATCCAATTCACACAGTTAAATTATAGATAGTAAAAAACAAAGGTAGTCCACCTTAGTGGTGATGGTTCAGATTAATTCACATCTGAGTTCTAACAAGCAAAGAGACCAAGTCATTTGTAACTTGTACATGTGGGGTGTGGGTGCTGAAGAAAGGGGATCATAGTGCTGTCACTACTGCCATCACCCCAGAAGGATGTGGACTGCATTGTTGCTACTGCCATCACACCAAAGGGGTGGGGGCTGTAGTGCTTCTGCCATCACCACTGGTGAATGGGGAATGTAGTACTGGTGCTGTCCCACCTGAGGGATGGGGGCCATCATGCTGATACTGCCATCACACCTGAGGAATGGTGAACGTAGTACCATACCTCTCAACCTCCTGCCTCATAAATTAGGGACAAGGCTTAACAAAATCAGGGACAAAGGACCAAATTCAGGGACACGTCTTCAAAATCAGTGATATCCACTCTGGAAGCTGGCAGAATAAGAGGCTTAGTGTAAAATGTATTTTCTAAGGAAGAACAAGTGTGTAACATTAATGTCTGACATTATTTTGTGCTTACAATCCCCACTGTTTGGTAAGGGAAACACAATTTTTAGGAGGGACAGAGTAAAATTTTGAGGCAAAATCAGGGACATCCCTCAAAATCAGGGACAGTTGAAAAGTATGCGTAGTACTGCTGCCATCACACCTAAGGGATGGGGGCCACAGTACTGCTGCTTCTGTCACACCTGAGGGAGGGAGGTTGTAGTGCTTTTGCTGCTGCCATCACACCAGGGGGATGGGGGTCATAGTGCTGTTGGTGCTGTCATCATACCTGAGGGATGTGGCCATAGTGCTGCTTCCATTACACCTTAGGGATGGGGGCTGTAGTGTTGCTGCTGCCATCACATCTTGTACCTAAAATAACTTTAAATTGGTACAAGGATGGAAGGATATGTAATAGTGGAAATCAAAATTGCTAAAATGCATGTTAGCAGAATTAAAAATTGTTAAATAAAGTACACAAAACCAAACACCGGTAAAAGTGGATTTTGGCTTAGCAGACACCGGTGACAATACCATTTTTTACAATATGCAAAACAGAATATTCCCTTTCTCAATCCCGGTAAACCAGTGTCCCTGGCTATGGGGGTCCAGGGAATGATGTATGGTCATCATGAACAGACCCAAGGGGAAGTGAGCTGGGTAATCCTTTGCACTTCATCATCTCTTTTGATCATGGATACTGTGCACTGTATTCTCCTGCCCCAGATACCTGTTCTACTCTGTTACTATTTTGTCCTTTGCATTTGACTATCTTGCAACTAATACTCTGGATATTGACTCCCTTGTAAGTTGTATCTATCTTATTATGTTATGTATGATTGTATGAGTGCAGTTCTTGCTATATTGATCTTATCATGATATTTATATAACTAATTCTGGATCACCCATGAAAAGGAGCCATCCTGTCCAGTGGGCTTGCCTAGCCACCAAAAAAACAAACAAACAAATAAATTAATCAATAAATAAATAACTAAATCCACTGCATGCCCACCCTCTGTGGTAGGAGCAGTGGTGGCATTGACATTGTAGGTGATGACATTGCCACCTACAGCTCTTATGATGATGCTACAGGCACCAACAGGCTGATACTGGGGTGGTGGAAATGTTTTGCAATGTGCGTAAAATTACTGTACGGGGAGCTGGCCAGGATGCTGTGTAATACTGCAGCACACTGCAGGATGGAGATGAGGAGACACTTTTTTACAGAGAGAATGATGGCTGGATGGACTGCGTTACCTGCAGAAGTGGTATCCAGTAGAACAGTGGACTGCTTCAAAAGGGGATGGGACAGGACAAGGGGGAGGGTCAATGAAGGGGAAGGGTGGAAGGGAGGGGCAGCTGCAGAATAAGGGGTGCTAGCTGCACATTTGAGCAGACTTGATAGACCTCTAGGCCTTTATCTGCTGGCAAATTTCGTATGTTCATGTGTTCATAGTAGAGTTACAGCAGAAAACAAGACAATTGCAATGGCAGTTAATTCATTAACTTGAGACAATGCATTGCATCCTGACCATCTCCACTGTACACCCAATGTGAATGATGGCACCATGCCCACTCACCTTGATGTCACCAATCATCAACATCTCCCACTCTGTATCCACTGACTGTGGCTGCTTCTCAGTGGGCAGCAGCCCATAGATCAGTTGTTGAGACCAGCAATGAGAAGCAAACCATGTAGGAATCCAGAGAATGGAACCGATCTGGCTTGGGGAGAGCCTAGGCAAGTAAGCATGTGGTGGGGTTAACTGGAGCAGCAGACCACCAGGAGGTGACAGGTGGATGTAAGCAGGGGCAGGAAAGGATAAAGAATAAATATTAAAAAAAAATGTAAATTATGTTGACATTACCTATTTATGTTTACATGACTCCAAGCTTTATTTGAATAAAAAAAAAAAAATATATATATATATATATATATTTCTAGCCTGAATAATTCCAGTGTTAGCCTTTTGCAAATAAATTGTCTTTAGACAGCTCTAATTTTGGAACCACTAGGGCTGCAAACTAAAATTACTAATTATATAAACAACTAGATTTTTTTAAGGGGGGTCAATCTGAGGAGCACTCTGTTGTCTAAAGGTAAGTCTCAGAGATGGCTGGTGATAGGGTTGGGGGAACCGCGAGGGCCAAAGGCGGCTACCAGTGGAGGGGGAGAAAAAAAACACAGAAGGGTTAGATTGATATAGTTTCCAATTAATAATAATCTAAATTATTTATATTTTTAAATGTTTACTGATACATAGTTCTAGCCATAATATTTCCAGAAATATACTTTTTCAACTACATTATCTTTAGAAATGTCTAACTTTGGAACCACTGGGGCTTAAGACATAATGCTTATAATGAGGAACACAAAAGCCAGGGCGTATCTACTCCAGTACACAAAACCACAAAACAAGGAAAAGTTTCACTTACTTGTCTTTCATGTTTTCTTATTGCAGTTGCAGCTGCCAGACTTTCACAGACATATACAGTGCAGTTCAGAAAATCCTCCTGTTGGCGAGTCACCTTTCGGCTTTATAAAGCTGAAAGGTGAAATGTTGTCAGGAGGATATTCTCATCTGAACTGCTGTAGATATTTGTGAAAGTCTGGCAGCTGCAAATGCAATAATAAAACATGGAAGATAAGTGAAACTTTTCTTCATTTTGTGGTTTTACATACTGGAGCAGGCGTGACTTCTGAGTAGGTGTGACTTCTGGGTTTTTAGCAATCTGCTAATTGTCACTGGCACACAATTCTCTGAGTGACTCTGGAAGTCTTTGTAATGTTTTTAATGAATGCTTGGATTCAGGGCAACATCATAAAAGAATAACATCAATGCTGTTTTCAGTTAGCAGTACTTTTAAATGATTTTTTGTTTTAATTAGAAATAAATTGTTCTAAATTTTCAGATTTTTGGTTCACATTTTGACCAAATAATGGAATTTCCTTTTGTTTCTGGTCACCAGAAAATAAATTAGACATGGCTTTTATTACAGAAACCTGGTGGACAGTGAATGACATTTGGGGAAGAAATATACAGGGTTTCCATTTACACCATGTAGACAGGGAAGATAAAAAAGGAGGAAGAGTGGCAGTATAAATATATATATATATATATATATATATATATATATATATAACGATGGGCAGGAGTGGGATATGGAAAATATTCTCACTCCTGCAGAGTGGGCTGTGTATTCTCATGAGTGCTGAAGGCATGAGTGAAAATACACAGCTCATGAGGCAGGAGTGAGAATATTTTCCATATCCCACGATCTGCCCATCATGTGTGCAATTTATACCACAGGGGTGAGAGCTTTAGAAACATTTTTTCAGATTCTGTGTGTTTCCTGCTCATTCTGTGTGTGCTGTCAGAGTGTGTGTGTGTGTGTGTGTGTGTGTGTGTGTGTGTGTGTGTGTGTGTGTGTGTGTGTGTGTGTGTTCTGAATGGACTGGGAGTGAGAAACACAGCTGACAGTATTAACAAAGCTAATTGAGTGAGTCAGAGGCTCACTGAGAAAGACAAATTGCTGCAGGTAGCACTGAGAAACAAAGTGCTTTGTAAAATAGTTTAATTTAGAATTCAGGTTATTATGAAGTTGAGATCAGCACAGTAATATGCTAGGAAAGTCAGAAACACAATGGGATACAGGTGAGAGTCATTTGCAAAGCTAACTGAGTAAGTTGCAGCTTCAGTGGGAAAGAGATAAGAGAAAACTTAAGGAGGCAGTATAGCACAGTGGTTTAAGGCTCTGAGCTGTTAAGGCTCTGAGTTGCAGAGCTAGAGACCTGGTTTTGAATCCCACAGACCCCACTTGCATACTGTGTGATCCTGAGCAAATCACTTAACTTTCCTGTGCTCCCAGGTTGCACCTGTAAACAAGCTTTCAGCTTAGTGTGTTTCTCTCCTGGTAAAAGATAAAGTGTTTCTGAAGCAGTTTCCTTTAGAATGCAAGCTGCAGTGCAGTTATTCTCACTCTGGTGACATCAGCAGAGTATGGATAAATGTCATCTTCAGGATTTATTCTCACTGCAGTGGAAATAACACAGGATATTCTACTGAGAAAGCTCTCACCCGTGGTATAAATATATATATATATATATATACATATATTAGAGGCAAAAAACTCTATTTAATGCATCAGTTAGGGTTGTTCCACAGTGACAAAAGCAGGAAATTCAGTGTTAGGTGGTTGAAACCCCTGCAAACCCTCCAGCCCACCCTCTAACCGCATTGGGGTGCACGCTATGTCGCCGCCCTAACTCTCACCCCATCACATGTGTAAAGAAGCTGAGGAACAGGAGAATGGGGTGAGAGTTAGGAGCGATGACCCCAACGCGCACCCCGATGCTAGTTGAGGGGGTGGGCTGGAGGGTTCCAAGGAGGGCTTCAACCCTAACACCAAATGTCCTCCCTTTTGTCGCTGTGGAACAACCCTAACTGATACATTAAATGGAGTTTTTTGCATCTAATTTTCCTTCTTTTTGAGAATGATGATGAGAAATAGTGAATGTAATGCAGCGGCAGAAGCATGGGGCTACGTGATCTCTTGTGACATAGTAACAGGAACAGCAATGAAAACAGAAGTGCCAACAGTGGCGCAGATGGTAACGCAAACGTAAATTGTAAATGAAACGTTAATAGAAATGCAAGCTCAAAGTGATGCTGAAGTGAACAGTGACACAAATGGACATTGAAGCACATACGAAAATGCAACTGGTAATGCGAACAGTGATGGCAGCAGTATTTTAAATGGAAATGTTAAGTGTCACAGCAAAAAGTATGCGAAAGGGAACAGAAACTCAAACACAAGTGCTCACGTAAATGCAAACCGTAAAGCGCACAGGCACGGTACCACAATTGTAAATGCAATTGGTAATGTTAACATGAAGAAGAATGCCAAAGGAAAATGGGAACAGAAGCACATACGGAAATGCAAACCAAAACGCGCATGGGCACAGTACAGCAATTGTAAATGCAAATGGTAATGGTAACAGCAACAGTAACAGCAAAGGAAACAGAAATGCAAAAGGAGATGCAAGAGCATATGGAAATGCAAACTGTAATGCGCACGGGCACAGTAATGCAATTGCAAATGCAAATGGTAACAGTAACAACAAGGAAGACACAAAACAAAAGAGAAACAGAAATGCAAATGAAAGGGCTGCTGGAAACACAAATGGCAATGCGCACAGTGATGCAACTGGAAATAGTAGTGGAAACACAAATGGTAACAGTAACGAAAATGCAAGCACAAATGAGAACGCAAAGCATAACACACACGGTGGCGTACACTGGAACGGTAACACAAACAGGGACATAAACACAAGTGTAAACAGCAACTGTAACAGTAACAGAAGCGCATACCCTGTTTTTGCTAAACAGGTGCATAGAGAAACACAGTGTGTACAAAGAATGTATGCATTGTAATGGGCATCGAAGCTTAAAACGAGCATTGGAAGTACTTAATTGCTAATATCTCAGCAACTGCATGACATAGAAAAAAAAATTAAATTTCACAGAAATCATGATTTTCCTGGCTAGGTTTTTGCAATTACATAGCACTGTGGGCTATGTAACTCAAAAAAAATCTGTATCTCACATCGTTTTCGAGATATGAGCCCCGAAAGGCTCAGTGTATGCCACCATGTTAGTCTATGGGGAAAAACACCACTTTCAGAGTACCATAACTTTGGAGCCATGCAATATTTTTTCACCAAACCACCAAAAGGTACATCTGTGAGATGTTGGCTGCTTTCCCTCCAAATTTAGGCTCAAAAGACCAAACTGTTCTTTGCAGCAGGGTGGGAAAGAACTGCTGTCATTTTGGCCATAGTCTGAAAAAGTAGTGTTGTGATCTGCGAAAGCTTTCGCAAGCATTTGCGAAAGTGTCGTGAGTGCAATAGTACTTTGCAACACTAC
Organism: Neoceratodus forsteri; assembly: GCA_016271365.2. Lineage (NCBI taxonomy): Eukaryota > Metazoa > Chordata > Ceratodontiformes > Ceratodontidae > Neoceratodus > Neoceratodus forsteri. Next base: position 1,634,537,228 of record CM057456.1, on the reverse strand, counting down.
TTTTTCCAGAAATTTGAAAAACATATTTCTAGGGTGTTTTACCCCAAAATAAAGACCTGGCTAGCATCCTCAGGGTCCGACTAGGTGAACACAGAAAGAATTGTGTTGCTACAGGGTTCCAAATTTAAATGCCAAGCATTTTTCTGATCACCAACTGAAAACAAAATGGCGGATTAGTGACAGTGCTAGGGCCATTTGCAACAGTAAAAAGTGCATTTGCAAAAGTGTTGAACTTTTTGTTAACTTTTCCCATGGACTTATAATGGGAATTTGTTTTTTGAATAACTTTTGAACCGTTTAATATTTTTTCACAAAATCTTCAAAAGGCACATTGGGGACCCTGACCACATGTTCCCTGAAGTTTTCAGACCAGTCGCGCAAACCGTAAGACCTGTAGGTGAGAGCAAAAAATTCACCAGAAAGCGTAAATGCACTCACAGATCACACTTAATAACTCCACAGCCATATATCCAACTGGTACAAAAGTTGCCAGATCACAAGATGTATGGTTCTTGATCACGTAATTCAAATTTCAGGCAAATCCGTAACACGGTGGCAAAGTTATTAAGGTACAAAGTTTGACCCTTTAACCTTAAAAGGGTTCCTCAATCCTAACTATGGTAGCACTACCATACTACTATATATATATATATATATATATATATATATATATATATATATATATATATATATATATCAGATAAAATGCAGTCCACAAACATAACTGATAAAATGAAACTGGGAGGCAGTAAAACAGAGTCTCTGTGGCTCAAAATTGAATTAAGACTAGAAAATAACATTATAATAAGCTTGTGTTACAGAACACCTAGTGCAAATCATGAATTATCTGAACAAATAAATGAGAAACTTGAAAAGGCATGTGAGATGGGAAGAGTGGTGTTCCTAGAAGATTTAAACTTTAGTGATATTAAATGGAATAAACTCAAAGCAACAAAAACAGACAGCAAAACACTCCTATGGATAATTGAGCAAATGAGACTCAAGCAACATAGTAATATACCTACCAGAGATGAGAATATATTGGACTTGGTTCTGAGTACAAATGACATAAATGTCACAAGCTGTAAAATCAGGGAACCATTAGGAAATAGTGATCACAATAGTATTTATTTTACCTTTCAAGAATGTATCCCAGTAACAAAGACTGCAATTTTAAATCAGCCAACACTGTTCTTATTCAAGAAGATCTTGTCAAAATTGACTGGGTTAAGGTCTTACAAAATAAAACCACTACAGAAATGTAGGAAATAATAAAAAGCAAATTAATAAAGATATGTGACAGACACATAAAGACATTCAAAAAATACAGCAGTAAAGGCATTAAACCTAAATGGTTAACCAAAGGACTCAACAAACTACTAAAGAAAAAACTGAAACTTTATGCCCAATTCAAGAAAAATAGATCTGAGGAAAAAATGTGAACAATTCAAAACTGCACAAAAAAATGTTAAAAAAAACTATACAAAAGAATAAACAGAAAATGAAGATAGGTATAGCCAGTACCGCAAGTAGATAACAGGCGACAATTGTATGGATATGTAAACTCACTTTAAATCACTAACTTGGGGCTATGCACAATTGTATTGGATGACAAGCATATAGTAGAACCAGAAGCTATTGCAAACATATTTACTGTAACACCTATTTTTGGGACTGTGTTTTCCAAAAAAGAGCCCTACACCAAGGAACAAAAACTGAAAATGAAAGGGAAATTAATATAAGCTCTGACTATATTATAGAAAACATAAACAAACTAAAAACTATTAACTCAGCAGGGCCAGATAACATTTCAGCTCAGATGTTAAAACTCGTATCACCTTACATAGCCACCCCTCTTAAACTGCTATTCAAAAAATCAATAACTGATAAAGAAGTATCCTCAGACTGGTTGTCCACAACTGTGGTGCCCATACACAAAAAGGGGAGCAGAGCAGATCACACAAACCATCGGCCGATTAGTTTGACATCTGTTTGTGGAAAAAAAAATGGAGTCCATTCTGAAGGACATTATAAATAGTCATTTGCAAGAAATTGAACTAGTAGACATATAACAGCATGAATTCATCTCGGGTAGATCATGTGTGACTAACCTTTTGTGTTTTTATGAAAAGATATCAGATGCACTGGGCAGGGAATGCAGGTCAGTTGTATCTATCTGGACCTTTCAAAGGCCTTTGACAAAGTGCCCCATAGGGAAATTATACATTGATCATAAAATAGACCACAGAATTATTGGTTGGATTTTGTGATGGTTGACTGATTGAACACAGAGGGTGTGTATAAATGCATATTACTCTGCAGAGGTGGCTGTGATAAGTAGGGTGCTGCAGGGCTCAGTCCAGGGTCCCCTGTTATTTCAAATATTTATGTCTAACATGGGACACAATACATCAAGCTGGATAAGTAAATATGCAGATGACACCAAACTAGCAAGTATTGTTAGCAATGAAGAGGACAAACAGAACCTTCAAACTGATTTAAACAATATAGTACTTTGGGCAGACTCAAAGTGGATGAATTTCAACAAAGAAAAGTGCAGTGTAATGCATTTGGGACACAGAAATAGTGAAGCCACCTATCTAATAAATGAGCAACCAATTAGAAAGTCTATAGAGGAAAAGATTTAGGAATAACAATCACAAATAAACTCAGCTATGATGCTCACAGCAATGCCCAAATAGCTAAGGCAAAATAAGTACCCTGGACAATAAAATGGAACTTTAGAAGCAGTGATGAATGGATTATAATGCCCCAATATAGATCATATGTTAGACCACTATTAGACTATGGCAGCCCTGTCTGGGGCCTAAAGCCAAGGGACGTTTGGAGATAATTGAAAAAATTCAAAGACAGACAACAAAAATTATCTATAATTTGAAAGAGATGTCTTATGAAGATAGACTGAAAAAATTAAACCTGATGCCATTAAAAACTAGAAGAATAAGGGGGTGATCTACTACTTTGTTATGACACAATGCAGGACAATTACATACTCAATGAGCTAGAATTAAGTTTCAAAAATGATGAGATGTGCACAAGGGGCCATCCTCTACAGTTAAGACCTAAAACATTTAATACCAATAAGAGGAAGGCTTTCTACACACATGGGGTGGTGAATGTGGAATAGATTCCCACCAGAAGTAATAATAAGTAAAAAAAAAACCACCACATTAAAAGAAGATTAGATAAATACATTTTGGATGGCAATAGCCTGTCATATTATGGGTAATGGGGTAGGAGCACGTATGGGCTAACCACCTTCTTAGCTCCTTACACCTTAGTATGCACCTTAGTATCATGGCCCACTGGCAAAGAATGACAATTGCATTGCAAAATTTGCAAGAATTTACATTTCATGTTCAGTAATCCTTTTATCTTCCTCTAGTTTCACTGACAATTCCTGCAAAAGCGGTGAAAGAAAAAAATGGAACTGCATTTGTTTTTTATTCTTTAAGAGGGACTATGGTCAAAAATTACTGGCATTAATAAATTCAGAATATGGATCAACATAGCCCCAATCACCCTCATGCCAAAACTGAGATCCCTAAGTTACTTTGTTTAAAAATTACAAATCATTTTACAACCCTAAATTCTCTGCCTGTTCAAAAAAGCCAGTTTCAGTGAAGAGGTGCTGATGATGTCATCTCCTAAACTCACAGTCTAGCCCTCCTTGTCTGCAAGCTGACAGAACCTGCTTCTCCAAAGTTTAATAAATATGTGCAGATGGTTTCTCTAGTAAAATAGGAAGCACCATTCAATAAACATTGCTTTAAAACCTATGTTTGTTTCAGGTTTTGTACCAAAGTTGACAAATTCATATTTTTGATTTTGGTGTTTTGTTGTCGTGGTCCTTTTCTGCTGGGTTGCTGGATGCTAAGTCACAGCACACTAATGTGAGATTTGCAGACCAGATATCTCTGATGTGGTGAAAGGCTGTGATCATTCACACCTATCAATCAATTGAGGTGATTTCTCAGGATGGCACTTTAAATCAATGGTTCCATCACCCTGTAAATGGTGATGGGAGAGGTAGTGCTGTTTTGAAAGCTTACTAAAAGTTCCTATGCAGTAGCCAGCTCAATGTTTAATCACTCAGTTAGTCAACCAATCAATCAGTATTTTATTAATCATCAAAGTATGAAAGAGTGGGATACTCAGTTGAACAGAGCTCATTTTCTGTTTTGTCATTGACAGGCTGTTACTTAAGCTACTTGAGTTACTTTCAGAAGAAGAGATGTGCAAGAACAAGGGGGCACAATTTGAAGATAGAGGGGGGCGGCTCAGAGGTAATGTTAGAAAGTTTTTTTTCACAGAGAGGGTTGTGGATGCATGGAACAGCCTCCCTGTGGAGGTTGTGGAGTCAGGAACAGTGGGAGAATTCAAGAATGCATGGGACAGGCATAAGGCAATTCTAGTGGGGGTAGGAGGAAGTAAGCTGTTGATTAACTAGAATCTGCAGCTTATCCATCAGGTAGGGAAATGGACAGACTAGGTGGGCCAAGCGGTCCTTATCTACCGTCAAATTCTGTTTCTATGTTTCTATATTCAAGCTCATCTGTGTTGTACTCCAAATTACAATGATTGTTTTACAAGGGCTAACACTTCCACCCCTAGTAGGAAATAACACATATAAGGCCCCTATTAACACTTATTGTAAAGCAGACACTAACACGCAACAATGCAGTTACCAACAATGCAACACTTTTAGCAAAACAACTTCCAAACAAACACTGCAGAGTAACACTTCACATGGTATCAGCAGCCTGGAGGCATGCTGACTCAGCATCCTGCAACTCTGGAGAAATGAACCAAGTCAAGAAGGCATTAAAATACAAATGTGTCAATGTTGTTACAAAACCTAAAACACACAGATTCTATAGCACTATTTTAGAATGGTGCTTCCTGTTTTACTTGTGAAAACCATTGCAGAATTATATTTTAACTTTGGAGAAACAGGTCCTGTAAGCTTGCTGACAGGGAGGGTTAACTGTGAGTTCAGGAGATGACATCATCAGCACCTCTTCACTGAAACTGACTTTTCTGAACAGGTAGTGATCTTCTGAACAGGTAGTGAAATCAGGGTTACAAAATAGCCCATAACTTTAAAATGAAGTAACACAGAAACCTAATGTTTGGTATGAGATTTATTGGGGTTATGCTTATTCTAATTTTGCAAAGTAGCACTTTTGACCAGAGTCCCTCTTTAAAGGAAAACTACACCCTCATATTTTGTAAATGTTATTTATTTCCATGTCAGAAGACAACTCTTTCTGTGTTGCTGTTAGGGATATATGTGATTGCTTTAGCTTATTTTCACTGTTCATACTAATCCCTCTAACTATCCTGGGGGGTTTGCTTTTCCCAGTGCAGCCCGCTTATAAGAACACCTGATTTGCCACAAAAATATTTTCTTATAAGTGGGCTGTTCTTATACATGGGCTGCCTGTTTAAACGGGACAGCATATGCAATTTGGGATTCAGACAACAAGGTGGAGCACGCATGCTGTGAATAAATACTCAGTAAGCCAGAATAAGTTGTATGTAGAAAGCTTTATTTGTATGTAACATGCATTTAAAAAATGGATTTTAATTTTGATCATTATCTGTATCTGTACTGTACTAAATTAGAACTTTATAAATAGTGGAGTGTGAAAAAATGATTAAATATGGCACTTTATAAACTGCCTCAAAGTGCATGATAAAATGTAAAAGCAGGAAAGCATGAAAGGGACAGTTTAGTTATTCAAATAGTCTGTTATCTTTAGCTGTCTGGCATTCTTCAGTGAGACCTCATCCAAATATGCATCTTGAGCATGAAAAGATGAAAGATCAGTGGACTGCTTACTTAGAATGTGCTGCCATATTTTTGCTATGCAAGTCTTAATTTCAGTTGCAGCAGGTGTTTCATGTCCACATCAGCTAACTTCTCACCCGAGTCCTCATCCTCCAACAGCTCTTCTTATGATGAGGATGTCTCAGGTTATTTCCTCCTCAGTGATTGATCTCATTGTTTCCACCTCATCGTCGCATCCAACATAATTCTCATACTCCTCCCAAGTAAACTGGGAGGCAGTATAGCGCAGTGGTCTAAGGCTCTGAGCTACAAATCTGGTAATATCTAGCAAACCAGACCTGGGTTTGAATCCTACAGCTTCTACTTGCATACTGTATGACCCTGAGCAAATCACTTAACTTCCCTGTGCTCCTGTAAAAAAAGCTTTCAGCTTAGTGTGCTACTCCTGGTTAAATAAAAAAAAAAGCTCAGGTGCCTTCTCGGTCTCTTTTTGCTCCATTGTAGGTGCCACATCAGTACACACAGTAAAACCAGCTTTTGCAAAACAGTTCTTCACAGTTTCTTGTTTCACCAACTTCCAGGCTGCATCGAGCATCTGAATGCAGTCGAAGATGGTAATTTTACAAGCCAGATCTGTTGCCCTGGCAGCCCTCCCTGCATCTAATGCCAGAAAATGTTTTTCCACCACTTTCTTCCGATAATGCTGCTTGAGATTTTTAATCACCCCTTGATCCATTAGCTGGATAAGAGCAGTCGCCTTGGGGCCAAAAAAACAAAGCAAATGTGGCTCAGTGTTAGACTTGGGTGGGCATTGCAGTTATCTAGGATGAGGCAGATTTTCCTTTTTTTCCTGTCTCATTTTTCAGTTAAAGCAGGTAGCCCATTCAGTAAAAATCTGCCCGGCCATCCAGGCATTGAATGGGCTTCATATTCTACTGGCAAGGAACTTACATCTATGCCTCTGAAATAATGTGGCTTCTTTGATTTGCCGATTATGAGCAGTGGCAACTTTCCTTCCCATTCATGTTAACACAGATGAGGGCTGAGATTCTTTCTTTGCTCTTTTTACCCCCAGCTGCATTTTCACTGTGGAAAGTGACAGTTCCATCAGAAACAGCACAGAAGTAAATACCAGCCTCATCTTCATTGAAAATGTAATTTTCACTAAAATCATTTCAAATCATTGGCAGTACGGTGTCCTTCCATGACATAGCACCTTCCGAGTCTGCATCCTGTTTCTCACCATGGCATCCTATAAACTGTATGCCATGGCATTCCTTCCACTGGCACAGCAACCCATTTGTAGCTGTGAAGTTTAGACCCATTCCATTGGCTAGTTGCTATGCCTTAGAGCCACTGGTAGGTGCATCTACTGTTCGACAGGTGCTGAACCACCAAAGCAATGCATTTTCTAGAAGCTCATCCTTGCCGGTGCATTTGTGTTTACAGTCCTTGTTCAGCCCATGCTAACAGTCTGCAATCAATTGCTCCTTATTGCTCAGGATTTTAGAGGTTGTGCAAACATTCACCCCAAATTCTTTGTCTATGTCACTTCTTATGGCTGAAGGATTGCTGAGATACTTAATAATACTTCTGTGACAGGCTAAGCACTGTTCTTTGCTTGCCTTTCACTGGATTTTTAGCCTGTTTGTCCATGTCTTTCACCATTACTGCTGCTTGCTGCATGAAGGGATAAATGGGGAATGAAAACAATAGCCAGGCAGCACATTTAACTGAAAAATCAACGTTGGAATGCACAGAGTGCTGCGCTTAATCAGTTCCTGTTTAGACCTAGCCGCATACCGTGGAAGGCGCTAATTGCGTTAATCACCAGAGCTGAAGTGTGACAGCTAGGTCAGTGAGACAGTTTCACCCACTGACAGCTGTCAGAACTAGCACAGAAGCTAAAGATAAATGTTCTTTAAATTGGTCTGATTGTGATTATAAACAGGCTTTCTGCTCATAGGAATACATGGGGAAAAAGCAGGACATGAGATTGCTGTTCTTATAACGGGGATGTTCCTCTAATCGATGTTCTTATAAGTGGGGTCCACTGTAGTTGAAATCTTATTATCCCTGAGAGCTGTGTTTGCTTATGAGAACATGATGTGTCAACACCTTTAGACGCCACAGTTTACCTATCTGCTTAATTAAATGTCAACAAAACAAGCTGCAGCAAGGTGTGAAATGCCAGATTTACCTTCTGTTAGCTCTGAAAACTGTACGAGTCTTAATGCAGCATTTTCCCTTTTAAATTGCACCCAATTTGTGTGTTTCTGAAGAGTTCTTTTTTAGGATATTAGTATTTTTAGCTTAGAGAAACAGGGTATAAATAGTTGCTGTGACACTGGGTTCTCAGACGGTAATGCAGCTCTCGTGGACAATGAGACTTTAACAGGCATAACATCGAGATGCCCAGGATGGTTACAGAGGACTAGCATGAACAGTGAAAACAAACTAAAGCACACATGTATATCCTCAAAGCTACAGAAAAAGAGTTGTCTGACATAGTACACTCAATTGCACTGAGGAACCCCAGCAGGACAAAAAATGTGTCTGGAGTTTGCCTCTCTCAGCCTGTATGAAAGGTGACTTTTGGTCAAATGAAGCCTTGTCAGTCTGCTCTACGCAAGGATTTGCATGCCCATGAGGCATCGTGCTAAGTCTGATGCTTCAGAACAGGGGTACTCAGTAGGCTGGTTTAAAGCTTAATTGTTATAAAAAAGAAAAGAAAAGATCTGATTATTGGATCTGGGAACCCCTGGGATAAATTATGTAACATAGATTATGCTGCTTCTGAATAGAAAAGATTTCTGAGTTAATGTTATAGTATGAATACATTATTGAGTCTGTCCTTTTAAAGTCTTATGACTCTCTACCTCATATAAGTTTTTTGGGATTACAGGTTACAATACGCAGATTTTGGGAGCATCACCTCGGCCCAGGAGCCATCAATCTACAGCCATCCCAGGCTGTTTTGTGCTCCTGCTCCCAGTTAGAGCATCACCTCAGCACAGGAGCCATCAGTCTACAGTCATTCCAGGTACGGGCACACTCTGGAGCAGCCTGCAACTAGAGATGCAGTGAATTTAAATTTCGCCCATGAAGTGCCCGCGAAGTGAACACTTCACTTTGTCATTCTGCTACATGGAGTGGCCAATATGAAATGCTCACTTTGTCTTGTAATTATTACTTTGTGTTGTCATTCCACCTTAACATGAAGTAAGGTGAACTGACAACAATATTGGCAGCCCGCCACACACACAGTCACCAGAATTAATGTGCATCCCCAAAATGCTACTGTCTTGTGTCCAGAAAATTCCCCAGTGCTGACAAAGTGAAATGATAGCGTAACAAGACATGCAAAGTCTCCCAGAATTAATGGTGCAATGCAAATGCACAGACAGATTAAGATTGCGTTGCGCACTCAAGAGATCCAGACGCAAAGGCACAACAACACCTAACCAGTGCTCACAAGACACAAATCCAAATCTGGAAAAGAATACATTATTGTATTAGGGGGGTGGGGTAGTGCAAGGCAGTAACAGTCGACTACTAGTAAAGATACCACAAAGCAGTACAAAAAAATCATGCAGATGCAGCGGATAGCAGGTTCACACTGCTGCAATTATCCTGTGGCACATTAAAAGGTGCCTGATTTGAAGGCATGCATTGCATACACTCACACACACACTAAAAGTAATGCATAGCAAATTGAAAACCTTTAGTAATATAACCAAATGTTTTAAACAAACTGAAGTTATACACTGCTGCTCCACAACAATCAGCAAACAAATGTCAAGAATTACTGAAAATATTACTGTGCGTAAATTAACACAGTTATACAAGAAAAATATAACCAAAACAGAAAGACTGCCTTTTTCTCCCAGTTAATCTACCTACACCACAGATACACCCCTCCCCAAAGAACAATTCACAGTACACAGACTGAATGTTCTAAATTAACATTCAAAATCCACACACAAACAATAAACACTTGATGATATGAGCACAGGAGGGTTTCTTACAATCGATGTACTAAATTTTGAGCAAAAAAAAAAAAAAAGACTGAAAAGGTCTTTTTTAACAGCTTTTTGAGTTTTTGAATCGCAGAACTCTGAGAGCAAACTGTCTCCAGCTACCACTACACACACACTACCCAGAACTCCCAGAACTGAGGCTGTGCAGAACAATCTAGAGACCATGTGACCTGCAATCCCTGAATCAATGCGGAATTCACTTTGGAGCTCAATTTCAAGGTGAAGTGATGCTAAGTACATTGAAATCAATGATGGAGCAGTGGTTTGGGGAAGGTGGAATAATGCAAAGTCATGGTTTTCAATGGACTTCGTGTTCCCTCATTATGACACGAAGTACTCTGCTTCACATTGCTGATTACTTCGCAGATTCTGCATTATTCTGCAAATCACTTTGCAGAGCAAATTTTTGCCACTTTGCCCACCACTACCTGCAACCTGCTTTCTTGTGTACTTAGTGTAAAAGCTTTAATGTATCAGTGTTCTGCTATTTTACCATCTTGCCTGTTACTGAATCCTGGGCATTTATACTACTGTTTCTGGCTAGGAATATTTAAGTTTGGCATAGATACCCCAGATAGTAATTATTACCTGCAGTTTCAAGTGGATTACAGCCATTTTTTAGCGGTTCCTTAATTCAGTGTCTGTCCTAACTACAGCTGTCCATTTGCTCCTGAGAGCCTGTGCAGTGCTCACCCCCGTAGTCCCCTCTTTGTTTGATTTCCCACCTTGGACACTGCCTTTGTCTCTATTGGAATGCCCCACATTCTAATCACTTTTCTTCCTTTATTTTAGGCTGTTTTGTGCTCCTGCTCCCAGTCAGAGCTTCACCTCAGCACAGGAGCCATAAAGCTACAGCTATCCCAGGTATGGACATGCTCTGAGCAGCCTGCTGTCTTGTGTACCTAGTGTGGCCCATCCTCCCACCCAAGCTTAATCCTAGCTTTATTGGGTGCTGTGGTCATGTGACCTTCATGGTTTGAATTAAAGTATTTACTTTCTCATTTGCAGGTTCTATACTCTGCCCACTAGGGGTCAGTCTTTAACCACCCTATCTCCCTCCATTTACCTATCATTTCAAATCCTTCCTGACCCATTCTGCCTTAGTTCCTCCTGCTTCTCTCCTCCTCTCCCTTTTCCTCTCCTCTACCCTTCCTTCCACCCCTTTTCCTTTATTCCTGTTCTAGGGTTTGAACTTTTCACCTCACGCATTGCGGACAGCCACCCTACCACTGTGCTATTAACTCTGGCTAACTTTAACCTGGCCCTTCTTCTAGCCAATACCCCCTACTCTCAGTGTCTCTCACAACAAGGTCTCTGGTCCACCTCTCATATAAAAAGAAAATACAAATATATATATATATATATATTATAGGGGTGTGGTCACGCCCCTATATTTAGGGTTGAGTAGGCACTTCTATGTTAAACTCACAATTTTGCATGTTAATAACTTTGGACCCATTCAATGGATTTGCATGAAATTTGGTATGTATGGTGGGGTATGGTAGATCTCTTGATCTGCCAAATTTCGTTTTGGTCAGACTTACGGTCTTTGAGCATCAAAACGCTGAAAATGCACTTTTCGCCAGTTACGTGGGCAGTTTTTGGGATATTGTCCATGGTGCTGTGCAGCTGTAATGTGGCATGCCACTCTGCGAGTTGGCTCATCTGAAAGAGCTTCAGTGAACTAACATGCCGCTTTTTGTTGGGTGAAAAAATATTAATTCATTCAAAAGTTATTAAACTTTTAAGTTCCCATTATGTCAATGGAAAATTTATGTGGTTATTTTGCAAAAGAAGAATGGGGGTTTTGGCCATTTGGTCCCTCCTTATGATCAAAGAATTTTCAGGCTCGCAGGTCAAAGAATCTTTGATCGCTAGAATTCTTTTATCGTGACAGCCGCCATCTTGTTTTTCATTTTGCCATCAGAAAAAGTCAACTATCTCGGCTCAGGGGTCACTCCTGAAGTAAAACTTGAATGTGTTTTACTCAGGGCACTTCATTCTATTGACCCATGGTCATGGTTTGCTTCGAAATGGTCAAAAAATAGAGTTTTGAACATTTTTATTCTTTGATCACGGCTCACTAACGATCTTTGATCGCGAGCCTGCAAATTCTTTGACCGCGAGATTCTTTGACTGTGATCTTTGATCATGAGGGCAAGACACAAAAAATCAATTTTCTCTGCTCAGGGGTGGGTTATTAACACAAATGAGGGTGGGTTTTGCTCAGGGGGCTTCGTTCACTATTTTATATTCTTTGACCACAAGCCTGCAAATTCTTTGATTGCGAGATTCTTCGGCAGCGATCTTTGATTGCGAGGGCGCGACTAGATGGCCAGTTGAAAAAAATTAATTTTCTCAGCTCGGGGGTGACTTATTAAGGCAAATGAGGGTGGGTTTTGCTCAGGGGGCTTCGTTCTATCAAGGCATGGCTGTGGTTTCATGTATTTGTGCCTAAAAATTGAGTTTTGCCATTTTTTATTCTTTGATCGCGAGCTTGCAAATTATTGATCATGAGCCTGCAAATTCTTTGATCGTGAGATTCTTTGATCGTGAGCTTTGATCATGAGGGAGGGACTAGATCTATAGAGTGTTAAATCAGAATCAGCCAAAGTACCTTTATGATAAATTGGAAGTGAAAATGCATGCTCACAACTTACGAGATATAAATTTGAGAAATGTTGTATTTCCAAAGCTTAAAAACACTTACAGCAATATGTGTTTTCCAAGATTGTTGATAGGACATGGAGTGCTTTAAAATCAGTAATAAATAAACAATATAAAGATGTGAAATATTTTTCAACCAGATTAAAGATGAAATTAAGAGTAAGGTGTGAATGTTATGGCTAGGAATTAAATAGAGTAATTTCCAGCTACACCTGGACTAGAGTAGCAATATATATATATAGCTTATGTACAGCTGTTTAAATGTATTAATGTTACACGATAGTTTAGATTTATTTATTGGTATTGTTACATAGAATAGTCTAGTATTGTATATTCTTCTAGTGTTGTTGTCATTATTGTATTAAGTCCTAAATGTTTTTGGAACTTTATATCAACAGGAACATCTTGTAAATAGGACTCTGTCCCAGTGATGTGTTATTCCATCTACTTTCCTGTCTAAAAATAAAGGTTTTTACTACTACTACTTACTACTACATGGACAGAATAGGAGGGACCAGATAGCCCAATTTTAACAATTTTTAAAATGAAATATCTCGGAAACCATTTGGTCTTTTTACTTGAAATTTGGAGGGTGTTGATGGGATGTCCTGTAGATGTCAATTATGGTGTTTACATGTCAGACAGTGTATTTTTTGTGGAGATATTGCATGGCACACTTTACATTTTGCGTGTGGTACTGGCTTGAAATTTATATGGTAGCTATTGTTACTGTCATGGAAGAACTTTTTAGTTGTTAGGTGCCTAAAATGTAAACAGGAGCAAAATTCTGCAGAAATTTTCAAGTTGGTGGGAATGCAGGCCCAAAGGGCCGCGCTCCTACTCAACTTGTGAACTTACTTTTAATGAATTTGGAGTGCACTTGGGGCAAGGACGAAGGCAGCCTCCCACCAACTTCCATGACTTTTTACTTTATAGTCTTTCTCAGTAGAAAATACAAAGTAAGGAATGAAAACATTTAGGATTGCTCCTTCGCTCTCCGTGCATCATCCTGAGATTGACAGTTGACAGGTGTGTCCTGGGTTGTGAAGCCAAATCTCACTCCATTCTTCTTTCCTGTGGCTTGTGAATATGATTACATGGAATAGGGTGAGATTCAGGCCTCACAACCCCAAGGACACACCCTGTCAGCTATTAATCTCAGGATGATGGGCAGGTCCACGGGGAGGGGCAACCCTAAACATTTTCATTTCTACATTTTTGTGTTTTAACCCTAAATGATGCATTAACAAAGTTTTTTGCATGTATATATATATATATATATATATATACACATATACACACACACACACACACACACACACACACACACAATATATATATAGATATACATCTATATATCTATAATTATGCATAACTATGGAACTCCCGCATAGCTATTGTGCCCCATCTTACTCTTGATAATTGTGTCCTCCCCTACTCCTTCTCCCACCTACCCACTACCCACTATCCTTCTACTTAGCTGCAACTCCACATGGCTGGGTGGCACTGGGAGTGACATATCACACAATGTCTCTCACCCTCTGAGTTGTTTATCCTGTTCCTCTACTCTTCCTATCTACCAGTCCTTACTTCTTCTGCCCATGTCCTTGGCCTCCCAATTCCTACTACTGGCTCCAAGTCTGTATATCATAATTCTAGTCTCAAACCAAAACTACTGAAGCATGTCCTCGTTAGGTTTGCCCTGCTACTTTTGCTCCTTTCCGGTAAAGTTCATCCCAATCCTGGGCCCATCTCCCTTCCCATTCCCTCCTGCCATCATGCTGGTGGCCTCTTAATAGCCTCAGTAAATATATGCAGCCTGCTGCAGAAACACAACCTTCTCCAAGGCTGGATTATGCAACACAAACCAAACATCTTGACTGTGGCAGAAACATGGCTCTCCCCAAAAATACAGGACTCTTTTATAGCCCAGGATAGCTACTTGCTCTTCAGAAAGGATAGGCTGGGCAAAAGGGGAGTTGGCTCTGCCATCTACCTCTAGACTATCTCCAGGGGCATGCACTCCAGGCTACTCTCCCAGATAATGGAGCCCAGGCCCTAACTATCAAAATAGCAATTGGCAACTTGAGCAAGTCACTTATAATTATGTCTGTCTACATTCCACCCCGTAATGCCAAACTTGCCTTTAACTCCATATTTGACTGTGTCTCCCAGTTGCCCAGTAGGGCTGAGGTCTGGGTGATTTTAACCTAAACTGGTCTGCCCCTTCTGTTGCACCTTACACTTCAGCCATCAACCTTACACAGGTTGTGCCATCACCCACTAGGATCAGTTTTAGGATGGGTACTAGTACCCTGATTGATCTTGTCCTCACCAACCACCCAGAGGGACACACTAATGTCATGATTTTACCTGACTCACTAAGCGACCACTCTCTTATCCTCTGCATCTGGACAAATTGCTCCCCAAAACCTTCCCATGAAGTTTTCCCATCAGTGCTCCCTTAAAAAAGGCTCAATGATGCAATTCAAGAACTATCTCCTCATCCTCCAAAGCCCTTGAAAGGATAGTTTTAGATCAACTCTTAGACTACCTCTCAAAATACAACATCCTGTGCCATCAGCAATACAGTTTTAGGAAGAGCCATAGTGCTACCACCACCCTCTTGGATTATACTGATTTTATACATAAAGCCTTTGACCATGGGCATTTAGTTGGGTCTGTGTACATAGACATAACAAAAGCCTTTGACACAGTCAACCATGCACTTCTTCTTGACTCCCTTCATACTCTGGACCTCTCACAAGACGCTACCACCTGGTTGGCCAGCTACCTTAGTGGGAGATCTCAGCAGACGAAAATCAATAAGACTCTCTCCTCCAGTCTACCAGTCCATTCCATGGTCTCACAAGGCTCAATCCTTGCCCCGCTCCTATTCAATCTTTTCCTCAACACCTTCCCCCCTGCCCACTCTGGTCAGATGTTACTTTACATGGATGACGCCATAATCTTCTGCAGCCATCTTAATCCCACTCTGCTGCAAAATGATCTTCAGAGTTTTTTTTCAGAATCTGCAGTATGGTTTGACAGTCATAAACTTATTTTAAATTACAAAAAAATAAATGTGATAGTGTTTGCCAATCCTCAAAACAAAAACATAGACACTCCACTAAACATCCTAAATTGTCAGCATACACCATTGGAACAAGTTCATAATTTCAAATATCTCAGCATCACTCTTGACTCCACCCTCTCTTTCCATGATCACATAACCATGGTTTTTAAAGTGGTAAACACCAGGATTGGCCTACTCTACCGAAATAGGTCCTGCATGCCAGCGGATGCCCTACATCTAGCTGTTTCTAGTTTTATCCTGTCCATCATCGCTTATGGCATTGTCATCTATGGCTCAGCCACAGACATTGCTCTGAGCAGAATCAAGGTTGCCTTGAACAAAGCATGCCAGCTTGTGACTGGTAGTGACTGGTTCACACATACTTGTGACCTGTACAGACTAGCCAACTGGCTAAACTTTTAGGGTTGACTTATTTACCAAACCAGCCTTTTAGCCAGAAAAATAGCCACTGGTCTTTCACCTCCTGTTGTTTAATGTCTCCTAACACTCGCCCCAAGCACACAGGCAACCAGAAGCTCATTGAAAGCCACCTTCTTTGTCCCATATTGTATGACTTCCCTGGGGCAGAGGGTTTTTATGTATAGGGCTTCTCTCTGGATAAATGGCTTGCCCTCTGAGGTTTCTTCCTTAAATAAAATAGGCCCTTTCAAATGTAAACTCCAGCAGCACCACTTGCCTCCTGCTGCTGCAACTGCAACTAGCCTTCCAGTTCTCTCCTCCCTCACCCCTATTTTTTTCTACTTTTATCTTGACAATGTCACCTCTGACTGCTCCTGTTCTACTTCCCCCTCCCTGTTATGTCCCGCATCTTCTCATTCATCTGCATCTCCTATTCTCCCACTTTCTCCTTGCCCCTGTCTTTGACCACTCCCGCTCCCCCTTCTCTCTGATATTCCTATAATTGTTTGCCCTCACTCCTAACTCCTACTCTTATCTGATTGAATTTTGCATTTTTGGCTCATTTCTATCTTTTGTTTTGCCTGGTATATTGTATAAATTCTGTTCCTGCATCTTATTTTATGTTACTGACCACGGTATTTTGCTATTAGGTATTATCTTGTTAATATGTTTTATGCTATTGGACCATTGTATGTTTTGTGATCTATCTACTGACATGGAGCCTTTGTAAATGAGTCTTCTGACTCAAAGGTTTGTAATTCTGATATGTTCAATACATAAATAAATAGATTGTGTTGTGCACTGTACATACACTGTGTACAGAGTACTGCTTACACTTTTTCTCTACATACTAAAAGTTAGCTAAGGTCTGAACCCTATATGTATTTTTATTATACTGTAATGACAAGATAGAAAAACATGTATTAACTTACAGTATATGCACTGTATAACGAGAATATGGTGAGACAAATAATGTTAACAAAGCTTCACTTGCACAATGAAAAATGTTAATATTGTATTCAATATTTTGTATTGTGTGTTTTGTATATTTTTTATATGTAATGACTCTAGTCAAACAATAAACCATTGAATTAATTAAATTGAAAAAAAAAATTGTGCTTGGTCACAATCTGTAGAGATTGCTGATGTAGCTTGTAGTTTGATTTCAGATTCTTTTTTATTTTAAAAGTGAAAAATAGATTGCCTACAATACTAGTGCTGCCACACAAAAACATGCTCGTTTATAGTCCTTGGTCAACTCCCACTACAAGATTCTTAGACTTGGAAACACACTCATTCATCACAGTCTAGTCACTCATGATGCAGTGTGAGGAGATGAGACTACTGCATCATGAGTAGTTACACTGTTTGGGGATGCTCCTAATGTTCATGAAGGATGTAATAAGAGTAGATCAAGGATTTGAAACAAAACAAGGTTGGGTATAATTACACCATTAGCATGCATTTCTGTTCTTCTAAGAAAGGGAGAACAGAAATCAACCAGTAACATCAATGAATTTTAGAGAAGATAAGCAACCATAACATTTGGAGTTTAAACTAGAAATAATATGAAACATAGAATTTGTCAGCAGAAAAGGACCTCTTGGCCCACCCAGTCTGCCCAGAAGGTCAATGCATAGTCTATCACCGCAGATCCTAACTGGTCTCCAGTGACCCTGCCTCCTCCCTGCTTATTTACAAATATTCCCTATGTCTATCCCACACATGTTTGAAGCCCCATACTGTTTTTTCCTCCGCCACTTGCACTGGCAGTCTGTTCTAGGCATCCACCACTCTTTCAGTAAAGTAGTACTTCCTTACATCCCTTTTAAACTCCCCCCCCCCAACTTCTTCACATGCGCTCTGGTACTGGGGCTCTTTCTCTTTGAAAGAGACTACCGTCTAGCACCCTGTTCATCTTTGTGAGGTACTTGTAGATCTCTATCATGTCTCCCTTCTCACTCACCTCTCTTCCAGGGTATACATGTTGCAATCTATCAGTCTTTCTCCATAGAGCTTTTGATGCAATCCCTGTACCATGTTAGTTGCCCTTTTCTGGACTGTCTCCACTCTGTCAATGTTCTTTCTGAGGTGTGGCCTCCAGAACTGAATATAATACTTTGGGTGGGGTCTCACCAGCAAGCAATACAGTGACAACACCACCTCCCTCCTTCTGCAGGAGATACCCCCTCTATATGCTTCCCAGCATCCCACTAGCCCTGCCCACTGTTTTATAACACTTCCCTACCAGTTTGAAGTCATCAGTTCTGATATACCAAAGGTCTCTTTCCTGCTTAGTGACTGTCAGTACCCCTCATCCTATACAAAGCTCTTGGGTTCCTATGCTCTGGGTGCATGAGTTGTTTTTTTTTTGGCACTGAACCCCAGCTGCCATGCTCTTGATCACACCTTGAGTTTCCCAAGGTCTCTATGCAATCTTCCTACCCCATCCTGAGTATCCACCCCATCAAGGATACTGGTGTCATCTGCAAATAGACTTATCATCCCATTAGGTTGTTCTGCAGTTTCGCTTATGAAGACATTGAAAAGGACTGGTCCCAATATTGAGCCATTCAACACCCCACTGCTCAGTCTCCACTCATTAGAGTAAGTGCTCCTATTCACTACCCTCTGTCACCTATCCATTAACCAGTTCCTTAACTAATTCATCACTTTGCATCCCAGCCCTTGGCTGTTCAGTTTCTTTTTCAGTCTCCTGTGCGGCACAGTGTAAAAGGCCTTGCTAAAGTCCAGATAGGCCATGTATTCTGCCCTCTGCTGATCTAGTTCCCTGGTAACCCACTCAAAGAAATCAATTTGATTTGTCTGGCATGACCTCCCCAGGAATCCATGCTGCATTTGGTTTTGTAGCCAGTTGGATTCAAGATACTCTACCAACCTTTCCTTTACAGGGTTTCCATTAATTTATCCACCAATGATGTGAGACTGAATTTCCTGTAGTTGCTACTGTCCTCATCCTCCCTCCTGCTGCTCTTATGGAGAGGGACTACATCTGTGCTCCTCCATTTCTCTGGAACCATGCCTGTTTCCAGTGAGTTGTGTAATAAGGCCATTAGTGGGGCAGCTTGAACCTCCCTGAGTTCCTTTAGTACCCTTGGGTGTATCCCATCTGGTTCCATAGCTGCAAGTCCCTTAAGGACTCTTTCCTCTGAAAATAGACTTGAATCCACCACCACTCTCCTTTGCTTCTGCTCCTCCTTGGAGGAGCATTCCCCCTCCCTCTACTGTGAAGACCCAGCAGAAGTACCTGTCCAGGTTGTCAGCTTTTTCTTCATCCTCTTCAGTGCAGTCTCCACTGCCACTTTCCTTATCCTCACTATCCCTCCCCTCTCTTTCCTCTTCTCCCATATGAACCTAAAGAAAGTCTTATCCTCTTTAGCTACCCCTTTGGACATCCTTTCTTCTGTCTGTGCCATTACTCCCCACACTGCCTTTCCTGCTTGACTCTGTTTTACTTGGTATACCTTCCTGTACATCTCCTTATACCTCCTGAATGCCACCCTTTTTCCCTCATCAACTTGGCCACTTCCCTACAGAACCATAATAGTCTCTTTTTCCTTCTCCTTCTACTCCCTTCCTTCACACACAGGTTGTTTTTTTAGGAAATAGTGAATTTTTGCTGAGAGCCCTTGATGGTGAGCTCATTGAAGCAGTTAGTCAATTTATGTACCTGGGAGTTACTTTAGGCACTGCTTTGACTTATGAATCTGATGTAGACAGTGTGATAAAAACTATGCACCAAGGTATGAGATCCTTATATAGGGGCAGGAACAATCTGTTGCCTAAAACGCATGTTCTTCTGGCAAAGAGCTTACTGTTAGCAGTTTTGGATTATGGATTGTTGTTATTCAGGTGCAGTAAGTGGGGTATGAGCCAGGGTAAAAATAGCTTATAATTCAATATGTTGTTTTATCACTGGACTTCCTACAGAAATATAGGTGTGCTGTTTACATGCAGAATGCATGCCACATGCTTAATTGTGCAATGTTTGCATGTGGTTTGCATACACTACTTTGCGACAGGGTCTGTCCCTGCCATTGAGACTTGGAACCTTTTCTCTGTCTCTCTAAACTCTGGTTGCAACCACTATCTTTCCCTTCTTTATGATGTCCCTTTTATTCTATATAGAGGCAGGCCACCTCTTTACAAGAACCCTTCTACCCCCTTTCTTATCTCTTCTATCTGGTTTCTCTTGTTTTCAAGGTCCCTAGTCCATGTGAAGCTCCCTAAGCTTCCTGGGAGCAGTGGTGGTGTTAAAAAGATGCTGTTTCCAAAATAATAAATAACTTTAAACGCACATCTTCCCCCTTTATGTGTAAATCAAAAATAAAAGCATCCTGAATGTAATTGAGTGTGCTAATAGCATTAGATCTGGTTTTAGGCAAAGGAAAAGCCAGCATTTAGAAAAATAAACCCCTCTTGTGTGTTTTCTGATGGGGATTTGAAGTGAGCGCTTGTATATCACTAACGCGACTGCTTGCATGTTCATGAAGCCCTCGCGATCGTGTGCACCCTTGCGCAGCGCTCGTCTTTTCATTTTCAGCAAAATTATGCTTTTTCCAGGAAAGGTGTCTCTATGAAGGAGACTAAGTCCTATATCCTGTTTTGACATGTAGAAAGCTCTCCAGTGTTGCAGAACAGCCCCTTTAGGCCTCAAATTAATCACAGCAGCAGAAAGTAAAAGTGCCAGCCATCAGCTTGTTGATTTCAGCCGACGGCTTGACTGTGTTTCCCTAAAGCTGCTTCTTTGTGCTCTTTTATCAGGGAGATGTTGTGCAGTCTGTTCTGAGTTATTTTTCTTTCTCCTAAAGAAGAGATGTGGCTCTGTTTCCTTGAAGTACAAGACAGGACTAAAGGATGTTTATTTACCCTGAAGTCTGGAAGTCTACCAGACTACTTGTTAGAGCAAGGCTTGCCCCTGTTTCTGAAAGCACCTTAAAAATAAAACCAAATACAGTTCTCATTTTGATAAATAACCCTTTTGCTGTACCTTATATAAAAGAGATGGGAATATTTAAGTAATTTACAACAGGGGTTCATGAACAATATATCAAATAGGAATTTACCTGAAAAGGTATGTGTTTATGGTCTGCTTCAAGGAATTAAAAGTGGAGGTCTGTTAGCTAGCAATTCATGCAGCATAATGAGAGCCACTATAGGGGGTCAATGGCCCCTAGTGGCTCATATTTAAAACAAGCAAACTGTCAATCATTTGTTTGAAAGTCTGATTATTGTAAAAAAGTCATTTAAAAGAGTTTCTTTTGCATATGGAAATGTTTAGGGGTTTCTTGCATTGTATAAATTGAAGTATTGTCTATGTAAACTAATTTTGAGGGCATATTAAATGTTTTTATTTTGTAAAAAGAACACTGGGTCACCTGACTAAGGAGGTGGGTATATAAACCCTACCTCTTCCAGTTGCAAGTTAGATAGGGTCAGTTCCTCCTGACCTAGCTGGAGGGAAGTTCCAGAAAGTGAGTGAAGGAAAGTCATTGGAATTGCCATTGATTTGTTTGTTATTTTTTTTCTTTTGTTTTCTGTATTTATTTTTTTTCATTATTGGTGCTAAGATTGTTTATGAAGATAATAAACATCCCACCAAGCAAACAGTGGGTTGCACCTGAATTGCAGCTTCTGTGTACCTTATTGTCTACCTGTAGACCCACCCAGTAACATACGTGAACATATATGAACCAGGCGTAAAAGGCAAATCAGGTTCACATGCTGCAAGGTTGACATGTGCACAGCAGGTAAGCTGGTGTGAACATCATCTAAAAATTACATCAGGTTTGCGTGTTAGACATTTGACATGAGTGCAGCAGTTAAGCTGGTGTGAATATCGTTTAAATATCACATCAGGTTCACATGCTGCATGCTTGCCATGTGTGTAGCAGCTAAGCTGGTGTGCATCTCATCTAAAAAACACATCAATTTCTATTTCTGATACTACTGCTAGCAATTCGTCATTAAAATACATTATTTGAATTCCCATAAAATTAGGTAAACTCATTAATTCTAACCCTGTTGCAAGTTGTTTAATGGCTTTTGATTTTGGTCATTAAATCGCCATTAATCTGTAAAGTATTGTTTGCTTATTGCATTAAATGCCTAGGATATAGCTAATCAACATCCCCCATTCCAGATGTATGAAGAGGGGCCTCTGTGGTGTGAAGTCTATCCTTTTAGTTTTGGACCAGGCAAATTCCTTATGCATATTTAGTGCTACCAATGTGTTTCTCCATGACAGTTTTATCTCACTTACTTTCCCTCTGTCATTCTGTACTGAGCAAATATGCTATGGCCATGCTCAGCACTCTGTGTGCTAAGTAGGGTCTTGGAAGCATGCACCATATCTCACATTTTGTCACTGAAATGACGGACATGGACACTCAAAATGAGGGACAATGAGGGACACTAACCCACATGATGATCAGGACACATCATGAAACATGGAGATACGGTACCTCAGAACACAATGGAAACCATTGTATTAGCACCTGAGAATTTATTTCTACCATTAAATGGGGGTGCCATTTAGGTAGGGCAGAGAGGTGCAGTTGCCCCCCCCCCCCATATTTGTGCCTAGGTTGTTCTTATGGTGTGGCAGTAATGGCTTTAAATTTGGATTTAAATTTATGCACAATAAGTGCCCACCTGGTCTGTGTGTGCTCAAGCTGCAGGTACTCTCCAGACTCGACTGTGTCTGTATTGTGTTGTCCACTCTCTCCACTTATTAGCGGTGGCACAATCATATGTGATGTGGATGAGCTCTAGCCAAGAAAAAGTGCATGAGCCTTGCAAGTGCAACACTGTCTTTCCAACCACAGAGTAGGCAGGCTGAACACTACAGCTTGGAGGAGTCGGTGAGCACTTAACTCTCAATAGCAGTACTGTGGAAGTATATTTTTGTTGTTCTACTCTTAATGAGTCTCCATCTCCTCTGGTGGCTGAAGGGGCAGAAGGTGAGCTAGAAGATAACTCAAGACTAGGCTACCTACTTACTCTACTAGGCTCGCCTTACAAAAAAACAGCACAGATCCCCATGGCAGCAAGCCAGGCTTAGCACCAGTGGTGACAGCAGTGTGGTGGCCTTCATAGACCTTGATTAGTGTAGTGTGCTAGGAGCCACAGCAGCAACCAAGCAAGAAGGAAGAAACCCAGGTTGGGTGGATTTGTATGGCGAGGTGACTTGGTCGTGGACCACGTTAGTGACCTGTGATGGTTGGTTCTAGCATCCAGCTTCTGGTGAAGGAGAAAGTGGAAGCAGACTAAAAACTGGTCTGCAGGTTCTGGCCATATGGCTAGGTGAGTAAACATAAATATGTTTTTTACAGGAGGATTGGGGAAGGAGGAAGGACTGAAATATTGATGTTTTTCATGTTTCTTCACCTTTGGGTGGCTTCATGACCCATAGGGGACAGAAACATAGAAACATAGAATTTGATGGCAGATAAGGATTGCTTGGTCCACCTAGTCTGCCCATTTCCCTACATAATGGATAAGCTGCATATCCTATTTAACCAATGGCCTACTTCATCCTACCCTCCACTATAATTGCTTTATGCCTTTCCCATGCATTCTTGAATTCCCCCAGTTTTTGACTCCATGGCCTCCTCAGGAAAGCTGTTCCATGCATCCACAACCTTCTCTGTGAAAAAAATACTTCATCACATTACCTCTGAGTCATTCCCCCTCTATCTTAAAATTGTGCCCCCTTGTTCTTACACATCTCTTTTTCTGAAAGATGCTACTCTCTTGGACTTTATTGATTCCCTTGAGGTACTTGAAAGTTTCTATCATGTCCCCCCTCTCCCTCTTTTCCTTGAGGATATACATATTAAGCTCCTTTAGCCTCTCTTCATATGTCTTCTGGTGCAGACCCTGCACCATTTTAGTTGCCCTTCTCTGGACAACCTCCATTCTGTCTACGTCTTTGTGGAGATGGAGTCTCCAGAACTTCACACAGTACCCCAGATGGGGTCTCATCAACTGTCTGTACAGAAGGATAACAACTTCCTGTTTTCTACTGGTGATGCCTCTCCCTATGCATCCCAGTATCCAATCAGCCCTCCTTACTGCCTTCTCACATTGATGGGTATTTAATTGAATGGAGTCAGGGAGAAAAATTGGGACAATGTTCTTTTTTGGGGGAGATGGGGGCTGAACTTCAGCCAGAAAAATATTGGTTAGTAAATGGGTGGGTTTAAGCCCAAATTTGATGTACTGCTCAGCGGTATATACTGATGAATCTTATACATTTGGAATTGTTCCTGATTTGCATATCACATTTCAGTCAATCCAAATAAGCTGTATGTTTTAGATATGTTACAGACATTCTAGCGCTGTCCCTTGCATTCACTGACAGTTAAGCAGTATGTTATGCACAGACCATTGGAGCCACACTATAGTCAGGCTTATGCCCCTTCCCTGAAGCTAACCACCACATCCCCACACTCAAGCACATTATGACAAAGGGCAAAGGAGACTGCAGTGGTATGCACCACTGAAATTAATTTTTAATTACTATTTTATACATTATTGATGGAGAGTTGGAGATTAATTAAGGCCACCACTCGACTAACAAGAGTCTTGTTAGTAGAACAGTGGCCTTCAATATTCTCCAACTCACCATCATAACATATAAAATAGTAATAGAAAATAACTCCATTCATTTCAAGGGGGTACACCCCAGCACTCTGACCTATGGACATCATCTCTTAAAGACTCTTGTTTCTGGCTTTCTAGTACTCAAGTAAGATACTTTTTACTTATATCTATACTTAGAGGGTTGTCTGTAGCAGCATGGCCATACCCGCTACAATGTGTGTGCATGGGGTGGGAGACTGGCCAGTTGTGTGTGTGTGTGTGTGTGTGTGTGTGTGTGTGTGTGTGTGTGTGAAGTTATTGCTACATTTGTGTTTGCATCTTAAAGTCTTTTTGCGTGCAAGCATTCAAAACTATGGAGCAAAAATAGCAGGAGTACAGGCGAGACAGAAGTAATTAAGTGGTTTTGTGGCAAAGTTTGTGTATTGGGTTAGGAAAAACATGTGTTTCTATTGATATGTGTGATGCAGTTCAACTGTGAAAATGAGATGAGGGAGAGAAGAAAACTGAAAAGCATACACTGGCTACAAGCATGCCACATGCATGCAGATGTATTCAGATACAGTATGTATTGAAGTAAAAGTGGACCATATGTATACAAACAGTATGGCTTAGTGGTTAAAGACACTGAACTACAAGCCAGAAGACTTGGAGGTATGAAGACCTGGGTTTGAATCTCATTAACTACCACTTGTGTATGGTGTGATCCTGAGCAAGTCACTTAACTTTTACATGTGCAGTTATCAGTGACCACTTGCTTTTTTGCACGCATGCCACATGCATGCAGTCTTTCACAATTTAACATAAAAATCATGGTTTCCACTCTTGCTTGCTGCACACATGCCATATGCATGCAATCGGTTCCAATTTAACATTTAAATCATACTTGCAGCATGCATATCACTTGAGTAGTTTTATGTATGCAGCATGAAAACTTTTCTCACAATTATTTCTGTATGGGTTTAACACTCATCGTGGTTTGCTGTATCAGGTTGCACAGTTACCCACCTTGGAGGACTGTGTGAAAACAAAAATCTTGGTCTTTTTCCATAAGGTCATCCTGGGAGTGGTCCTTCACTTAACAGTAGAATTGTTTCCAGTACAGCATAAAAATCACCAAACTAGATCAAGGTAATCAATTTTGTTCAAAATTCCTTTTCATAAAATCTGTTTTGAACAAAGTGCCTTTGATTATGTTGGACCAAATACCTATAATCATCAAGCGGAATCAGTCAAGACTAGCAGATCAATACCAGTTTTTACAAAACTACTAAGTCTTTTAGATTGTCCATCTTCTTGTTGTTGTAAATTATTTTATTGTCATTATGTATTTTTACATTTTGTATTGTACCTTTGTAAATGCTGGTCATGCTTGAAAAAGGACAGTTTTGCTCAATGTACCTTTCCAAGGAAGACAATAAAATTAAATGAAATGAAAAATGTAATTCCCCGTGGAAGGTTTCATTTTATAATTTATTTAATCCAGGTAAGTAACACAGATATGTCAAACAATATCATTTACAACAAGCACCTGGGTGAGGAGACCACAGGATAAGAGATTAAGAGAACAATAAATAAGTGCAGCAATGGTACAGAGAATAAATAAGGCACAGAGGTAAAAAATAAATGTGCAGAATACATTGTAAAAATAAAATAAGCAGTGCAAGTTATACACAGGTTAAATAGCGGAAGTGAGTATAGGAAGTTTTGGTGAACACTCATTACTACTTAATTTCTGAGTAACTGCTTAAACTCTGTGTTAATCAATTTTAACTAAAGCAACAGGGATATATATATATATATATATATATATATATATATATATATTTTCATTTTCTTGCCTGCCTTTTTAGTAAACATTAATTTCTGTGTTAGCAACTTAGTCTGATGCAGCAATACCACATGAGTTAATTAAGTGGGCTGAGTTTGCACTGTAATTTAATCTGCCTCTGCTGCTGTAACCCTAACCCACCCTATCTCTCTGTTTGTTTCACTGTGCATAGCCTTCTTCCCCACTGATATATTCCCCCTCACTTCTCTTTCTCCAGGATACAACCGCCCACTTGGGTGCGACTGGGATCCTCCATAGACTTTGCCTCTGGTCTCTCCCCAGCGGTTCTGCTAGCAGGAGACTGCCCACCACCATCTAAATCCCCAAAGTAAATCCAATAAGGGCACAGACCATGCTGCCAGCCAGCACGCCTGCTGTTTTATTGGGACAATGAAGTGGAGGAATTTTTCATGTCTTTCTAATTTAAAACTCAACCTTTGGCACCTTTTTCTGTGTTGATTACTGAGGAACGCCATTTGGTGGACACTCACTAGTACTTAATTTCTGAGTAAATGCTTAAACTGATACCCCGCCGGTGCTGTGCGCCAGCTCCCCACCCACCCCCATCCGCCTGCCCTATCTCGACATTTAGTTATATAGACTCATTTTGTCAATTTCAGGTGACATCTAACAGGCCACTTTCCCATTTGCTCCTTATCACACTCTACCACTAGGGGCATAGGCAAATCTTTTATGCTCTCTAAATTCTTTACTTTGAGGTTTAAAGCTGCTATAGTGCTGTTTTCCTCTCCTGCCTACCTTTTATGTATCTGTTAGTGCTGCTGCCCACCATGAATTAGTACTGTTCCCTCTTTTTACACTTACTGGTATTCTGTTGGTGTAGATTCCCACCATGATACCTAAAGCCCTGGCCCCACTCATGACTGCCCTGTTGCTATCCTCATTTGCCAGACTCTCCCTACCTCCCTGTTCTTATCATATTAACTGGCAACCATCCTCAACTACTAACTTTAATTTTTCCAGCATGCTAGTTAGACCCACCAAATGTCTGAATCTCACTGCTCTATTAGTCCCAAGGTGGATCTATTTCTTGACGACCTCATACCTTGATCTTACTCGCCGCTCCAAAATAACTTTGTGTATTCCTTTTATTCATCATGTGTTCTGGTATCTGATGCTGCTCGCTATCCTGTTAGCAGGTGATGTGGAACAAAACCGAGGACCTCTACACCTAAATCTGTGGAATAGTGCCCTCTGGGCTACTGCTACTGGGCTCCACATAGCCCATCTAAACATAAGAAGCCTAACACGTAACCTTCCAGAGCTGGAGGCATGGGTTTTCACCCATAACCCAGATATACTGCACCTGTCTGAGACATGACCCAAGCCCCCACCCCTGACTCAACCTGTTCACTACCAAACTATTGCCTTATCAGAAATGACAGGTCATCTTCTAAGCAGGGTGGGGGAGTGGCGCTGTATTATAAGGAGCACTTAAATGTCTCACTGAAAACTAAACCTCAATCCTCCATCTGCAAATCCCTTTATGCAATTCTCAGCCTGGGAGCAAAAAAATCTACATATAGCTGTTGGGTATAATCTGTCCCAGGGAGGTTTGTCTGCCCTCAGTAATATGTTGGAGGATAGATTAGCACTGGCAGACCAAAATGAACTGCTTATCTTAGGGAATATGAATCAGAACTGGCTTGGTCACTCTCATGAGTCACTCCTATCTGTAACGCAGAGTTTTAACCTCCATCAAGTTATAACTGAGCCCACAAGGATCTCCCCTAAGGAAATGTCGAGCATGGCTACTGGACTGGGTGCTAACAAACAGAGTTGACAGAATTGTGAAGGCTGGTACCATGCCAGATAGTATATCTGATCACTCCCCTATTTTTTGTGTGTGGCAACACTCCTGCTCCCTGACACAACCCCTGCGTTATATCACCTTCAGGAACTATGCTAACCTAAACCAAGCTAAGTTCCTGTATGAAGTCTCATCTATTGCCTGATCCTATCTCACCCAGCCCCTGGATGCACAAGCGGCACTTGACTACTTCCTGGAGCATTTCCGTGCACTACAGGACAGACATACACCCCGAATTACCCGGCGGGTTCACGTAACACCCACAAAGCAGCTACATAAAGATCTCCTGACTGCAAAGCGTGTTAGGGATAAAACCTGGAAGCATTACAGAAAAACAGGCCTCATCTATGACTATCAAACCTACAGGACCCAGGGAAGTGATTGCAAAAAGAGGAATAGGCTAGCAAAAAGTTTGCACTGTAAAGGACTCCTGCTGGAAGCATCTAATGACTCTAGAAAATTCTGGGCTCATATCAAATCATTCCTAGGTGTGAAAAATACTTACTTGGCTGATGAAATTATCATAAATGGGGTCCACTGTAATAACCCTAGGACCATTGCTGAAGCATTTAATAAATAATTCTCTGCCCTATCCAGCCTAACATCTGGATTCCCCCACGGTCAGCCTTTACCTCCCGCCACTCCACTCACTCCTGATACCCTTCCCTCTCCATTCTATTGTAAGACTATTTCCAAATCTGATGTCTTAGACCTACTGAATACCATATCTGACAGCACTAGCATAGGATCTGATGGCCTAGAACCCAAATTGCTAAAACTGGCTACACCATTTATTGCGCAGCCACTATCACGGATATTTACCCTCTCTCTTTGCAATGGTGTTGTCCTGGCTGTATGGAAAATGAAATACAAAATACGAAATTAAGAAAGGTGATAAAAAGAGATATGACAAAATACCGGCCAATTGCGATACTATCAGTATTAAGCAAAATAATGGAAAAACTTGTGTCAATTCAAGTCACCAAATATATGACTAAATATAACCTCTTCTCGCCTATTCAACATGGCTTTCAGAAAGGACATAGCCTCCATGGCGTTACTCCTTCTCACAAATGACACTCTAACTGCTATGGACAATGGCCTCCTCACGGGTTCTGTCTTTATAGATCTGACAAAGGCATTTGACCTCATTGACCATCCACTTCTACTAGACAAGTCTACTAGCACTTAGTTTCTCACCAAACACGGTTGCCTGGTTTAAGAGCTATCTATCCAATAGAACACAGCTTGTTAGATTCAATTCCATAGAGCCCTTTGGCAAACAACCTAGGAGTTCCCCAAGGATCGATATTAGGGACCCTGCTTTTCTCCATTTTTATTACTAGTATCTCATCTAATAGCCCTGACTGCTCATCTATCCTTTACGCGGATGACCTGGTATTATACTGTAATAACAAGAATATACACCACATAAACCAGACTCTGATCACTGCTTTCAAGTCTATTCAGTCCTGGCTTTCCACCCACAAGTTAATCCTTAATGTTGATAAAACGTACACACTGTTGTTTGGATCTACAGTCAAATTAAACAACAACCATGATCTCTTTAAAGTATCTGGTCACGACGGTGTGGTCCTAAAACCTGTATGCTCTCTCAAGTACCTTGGAGTCCTCCTTGATGAAAACCTCAACTTTGATATGCACATAACATCTTTCTGCAAATCAGTTAACACCAAAATTGGAGCTGCCTACAAAACTAGCTTTGTCCTTACAAAATCAACTAGACTAGCCATAGCCCATGGGATTTTGCTCTTGTCCTTATCCTATTGGGTAGTCACATACCTTAACTCATCCACTAGTCTTCTAAAAAAGTGGGATATCACCTACAATAGCATCTGCAGATATGCTTCAGCCTCACCCTGGTCCAAGCACAATTGTCAGCTCTATGCTGACCTAAATTTGTTACCCCCTACTTTGGCTAGAATCAGTGCCCTTGGCTCCATGACCAACAATATTATAAGAACAGGGACCCCAGGATCTCTGGCCTCCCTACTGAATCCTCTGCCCCCATCTCACGGCCTCAGATCATCTGACAAAGCACTGCTGACAACACTGAGATGCAAATATAATAAAGGAACCCTTGCTTTCTCTTACTCGGCAGTAAAACTATGGAACTCCTTACCTCTTACTGTTCACCTAGTACCCAGCCATGCCCAGTTTAAAACAAACTGTCACAGTTTCCTCCTTAGCCAGGTCTTCTGTGCCTGCTTTAAACCTCCCTGAAACCTCCCTGAATCTCAAGCATCTCAGACCTCATCATACTGCTCCATTGCTGCATACTGTTTCCAAATTAGCCCACCCACCTGGTTGTTATTAATGCACTTATGTTTCAAATCAGTCTGTGCCTTTAGCAACTCCTATCCACTTGTGCTTAGCCACTCTGTCTGCAATCAAATGAATTGTTGTTACTGTGTAGTGAACTGCTGACCTGTCCTGTTACCCAACTGTGAAATTTTGTCCTAATTTTGTACCTGCTCCTGATTTTGTCAGTATCTTGCATTGCTCTGTATCCTGGCCACTCGTTTCTGTAATCTATTGAAGTGTTGTTAGTGAACCTTTGACCTGTCCTCTAAACTAACAGTGAAATCTTGGCCAATTTTGTACCAACTCACTGACTTTGTCAATATCTTGTACTGCTCTGTATCATGTTTCATCCTGTATAATTTCTAATGTCTATTCCTTGCCTATTATATGTATTCTCCCTGGTCATGCCTGAAAATAGGCATGAATTATCTATGGTACTTACCCAGTAAACAAAAACTAAATAAAAATATAAAAATGATGTAAAAAGAACATAGTAAAGCCACGCGGTTAGAGCACAGAGCTGTGAACCTGGAGACACAAGAAATCTGGGTCTGAACTCCTCAACTGCTACCTGTGTACTATTTGACCCTGAGCAAGTCACTTAACCTCATTTTGCTTAATTCTGTCCCAGATCACACCTGGTAAGAAACTTTACCTTAGTGTGTCATTCCCTGTGAAAAATTCTAAACAAATGTAACAAGCTCCTTCCAATGGTAGAGGGCAGGGATGTTACTAATCATGGCGCAATAATGGTATATGATGTCTGTGCATTACTCTCTGTGAGATAATGGGTATGAGAGGAACACAGGGTCTATAAAAGGGGCCTCTGCAACACAGGAACTGGGGATTTAGTGAGGGGGTTCTTGTTGAGAAGCTAGGCTGGGGAAAAGGGCATCATGGCCTAGGTACACTTGCTGGGTGGATGCCCTATGGAATGGGTGAGGGACCGATGCTGTGCTAAATAAAAAGTGCTGATCAGTGCAAGCTTCACAAACATGCCAGGTAGTGGTATGTTCCCAGAGGGGATGACCACACAAAGTGGTTTGCCAGGTGGCTGGCTCAGGATCCAGTCAAGGGGTACACAATTCCCTTTGTGGTCTCACACTTGGGAATGTGAGTGCCTTTTCACTCTCACTTTTAAGAAATTGTAAGGATTCATAACCGCTCCCTTGGTTTGGGAGTTGCATCATACATCTGCAGACCTGGCATGTGCCAAGAGGGACATTGGGCACTTCTGACATTTCTTGACCCCTGGATCAGAGGTAAAAGTCAAATCAGGTGGCCCTAGTAGTGAGACAGTTAGAAGGATCCCAGGGAGGGAGAAGGACTCCCAGGGGGTACCTTATCAAAGATAACCACCTTATGACTTTTAGACCTAAGGAGAATTCTACAAAAGAGGGATTGGGGTGCAATGGATTAAGAGTGGGGTGACCTCACTGAATTCGCAGCAGCCATCTGGGAAACTGGTAGCTAGAACATAAGTGGAACCAATGCAGCATACTGGATCAGGGTAGGAGATCATTTCTGGGAATATGGGGATGGTCCCTAAAAAGGTAAGCTGAGCACTTGTGGCCACTGATGCTGGGCTAGTCCCAAAGGAAGGGCTACAAAGAACCACATCACATGGAGCTTTGGCAGATGTGGTTCCTGACATGTTTGTGGGGGAACTGGAAGCTCCCAGGTGCAGAGACACAGATGCTGGCCCTCTAAAACCAAAGCAGTAGAATTATCTCACCTTGAATATTGTGGGCACATTGTCAGCATACCAGACTAAATTTCAAAGTTACTAAAAGACTCCCTAAGATACAGAAAGGCTGAGTCAATAGGCCAGTTCAAAGGTACTGAATCCAGGAACCAGGATTCCAAGGACAAAAATAGCTAAGGTTGGATCAGGAACATGTTTTTTAATCAACTTTTCTCCCCTCCAGGTCTGCCCAATTTCACCACCTCACCGGCCTTCTCATGGACTTGCTGGTTATCACCACTTGCTCTGAACCTCATTGGGTGGGTGGCCCATCTTGTCAGTCATGCAAGAGCCTGCAGAGGGGGTGCCAGCTGAGGAGAGCCAGGCATCTTTTTTCCTCCATTTTTTTCTTCCTCTGTGCTGAAGCGTCAGGACGTATGTGCCAGCATGATATACTCCAGCCCTGCCCCAAGTGCACTCCCACTGTGCTGCCTGCTTGTTTCAGCCAGGTCACCCCCCCAAGGAAGGAGCACTGCCATCAGGTGTCTGATCCTCCCTCACCCCCGCCGACCCACTGAACAACCTTCATTCATTCCAAAATCTGGGTCACTGGCATGGGATGCAGAATTATAACTGCTCTTCCACGGGGCCATTCAGGACAGGAACATTTATAGGCTTTGAGAAGCCCATCAGGACATGGACTATGGGAGTTCAGGACATGGATACAGGTCAGGTTGCAGCTGCAGTGCTAGGACCAAGGCAATATTTTTTTTATTTAATATGCTTTTTTTCAAGAACAGTTTACAAACCAACAACAATAAACAAATTAAGACTAACTCTAACATTATACCAACAATAATAACACACAGCTAAATCCACCCTACCCACTCCCTCACCCAAAGGCTCAGTGACCCTAATTAAAAATAAAGAGAGAAGGAATCGTTGGTAGACTAGTAAAATAGTCACCAAAGTCAGGGAGCTTAATAAAGTTGTGGAGCCCAGGATTATGATCTTGCTGTGGATATACTGTAGATAACAGCACATAAAGGGGTTCCCATCTATCACAGAGCTGCATAGGGCATCGTCGTATTGATGCAATCTATTTCTCAACTATTAATACATTTAGAATTTCCTGATGCCATTCTCTGTAAGAAGGAATAACATCATCTGTCCAATGGCGTAAGATAATCAACTTTGTGATGGTCACAATTAGGGCTATGTGTGCTTTATGGGTACATATTAGATCTGTGGGGTACAAGCCCACAAGACAGATATCTGGCTTGAAAAGATCATCCAGGTCCAAGAAGGATTCAAGTGATGCCCTTATGGCAGACCAAAAGGAAATCGCCTTGATGCATTCCCAAAGGATATACTTTAGGTGTCCTTCAGAGAGATCACAGTGAGAGCAAAAAGTAGAAGGGAGTCTGCCCATTTTATGGAGCTTATAAGGGGTGTAATATAAGTTGTGAAGAATTTGGAATTGGGTCAGACGTAACCTATCTTATTTGATGTATTTGTATAAATCCCACCAAACAGTGAGCCATAAAGTGGGGTCCTCTTGGAGGTTGAGTTTGTGTCCAGTAACAACAAATTCCAGTCGGGGTATTGGTGTCAAGCAGCTGAAATAGATGGTATAGCCCAGAAACTGGGTGCGTTTGTGATGCCATCAAGAAAAAGCGTTCAGAAATAGAGGGTTCCAGCAGCACCCAGGGCTTGGATCCCAAGTACGGGGAGACAGCATGGGTTAATTGTAAATATTTAAAATGAAATGCTCTAGGGAATTGGAAATGTCCTCTAATGGTTAGGAAGGGCACAAAGCTATCCCCCTCTAATAAGGATGCAAGTGAAGTATCATGAAGTTGAGGGCAAAATGAAAATGGAACAGGATGTCCAGCAATGTGAATATTGGGGTTTCCAAGGATGGGATGGGAAATACTTTTGGTCCACAACAAGCCTAAATAAGATCTGAGCTGTCAGTCTTCCTTTATGGACCAACCAAAGGCCGCTGCTTGAAGAGAAGCGGGTATTTGAGACAGCTTAGTATAGAGCAGACTTTTAAGTTGTATTCCAACACTTCAACAGAAGGAATGCTGAATTTCAAGCCAAAGAGGCATGTAAGCAGGATCTATCCATTCTCCTCCAGGGATACCCCACTGGTACATTTTGCTGCCATGAAGGGCACAATAATATAACAAGCATTTGTCAATGCCGAATGTTGTCTTGGTGCCATTGGCAGTATAGGAGTTAGAGAGATGCAGCATAGGAGTGGCAGTCAAGTATTGAACTGATACCAACCCACCCCCACCCTGCAGAGAGTGAGAGGCATTAGGGTGTCCCTGTGGGTGTTTGTTAGTGCAGTGCGGGAAAACATGCTGGGCAGGATGTGAAAAATGATAGTTGCACAGTTCATAAGGAGGTGTAATAAAATGCCAGTGCTGAAAATGTGGCATACAAATATACGGAATTTGCAGGTTGCAAGGGTGCATGGGAAATATGCAAGACACGCTTGCAGCACGTTTATGGGTGTTCGGCACCAAATTTTCAACATAGGCATTTAGCACCCTCTGCTCATGTATAGTGTCACTGTCATTTCCTCAAAGTGTCCCAAGAAGTGATTTCGCACAGCGACCACGCTATTCTGCGCCGGAAGTGCGGAAACACATTTTGGGCAGGAAATGTGAAGTGATGGCTGTACTGTTCATCAAGGGGTGTGGAAAAATGGCAGTGGTGAAAATCCAGAGTGAAAATATCACAAATGCACGATGGTATGAGCATGCATGCAATCTGCCAATGCACGCTCATAACACAGTCATTTTATGGAGTATCAGCTCCAAATTTTCAACATAGGCATTCTAGGAGCTCTGCTCATGAACTGTGTGTCACTGTCATTTTCATAATCTGGCCCAAGCACTGATTTCCCACAGCGACTGCGCAATTGTGCGCCAGAAGTGCAGAAACACATTTTGGGCAGGATGTGGAAAATGACAGCTGTACTGTTCACAAGAAGGTGCATAAAAATGCCAATGCTGAAAATCTGGCATTAAAATATTGCGAATGTGCGAAGTTATGAGCCTGCGTATCAACTGTGCAATGCACGCTCATAAAACAGACATTTGTTGGATTTTTTCCACCAAATTTGGAACATAGGCTTTTTGAGAGGCCACCTCATGAACACTGGCACTGTCATTTCATTAATAGGTCCCGAAAGGTGATTTCTCGCAGTGACTGTGAAATCACCTTTCAAGGCCGATTAACACCATGATAGTGATAGAATTAATGAGGAGGGGCCCCAAAAACCCCATGTTGAAAATTTGGTACCAAAATTCCAAGAAATGCCTGAGATATGCAGCAAAGTTGAAAAAACCCTATTCATTGCATTATACAGCTTTCCTCAGTTCGCGGTCGGCTTTAAAGAGTGCAGACGTGTTCGTGGTCCACGGAAGATCGTCACGCCGGAGTCCAGAGGTAAGTATGGGGTGAGGGAGGGTGAGGGAGGTAGGGTGCAGGGTGGGTGTAGGTGGGGGTGGGGCATCTAGACTACGAGGATGGTTTTGTTTTGCAGGTTAAAAAAAGGAAAACCCCTCGGGATAGTTTGCATCTTACAGGGCATTTGGCATGCTGGGGGGCTCCCAGCATGCCACCTAAGTGGGTTTTGGGGGTGTCAGTAGCTGACGGGATTGGGCACCCCTCATCGGCATACAACTCGGGGGTTAATGCTGACAGGGATTGGGCACCCTGCCGTCAAACAAAGAAAGGGGAGCCGAGACGTGGGATTGGGCACCCCCCTGGCATTCAACAGTTGGGGGTGATGCCAATGGGAGTGGGCTCCCCATTGGTGGGCAAAAGACAGTGAGGGGCCACGAGCCGGGGATTGGGCACCCCTCGGCATTCAACATTTGGGATGCTGACGGGGGTGGGCTCCCCATAGGCACACAAACATGGGGGTTGCCGACAGAGAATTGGGCACCCTGATGTCGAGAGCGTGGGGGCGGTCACCCGCTCACTGACCATAGTCATAATGGTGGTGACCACGGCAAGCAAAGGACCGCTGCATATGATGAGCTTTGCTCAGTTTGCAGCGGACCTTTCCTTTGATGTGCTCACCCCATTATGAATGCATGCTGTGGCGGTGGCATGCAGGCTGATTGGGGAATGAGGGATGCACCTACTGATGCGTGCCCTGCATTTGCCCAACAGCAGCCGCGCCCCCATGACCCGCACTAGCACAAGAAGTTGCTTGCGCATGCATGCAAGCCAACATAAAAATATATTTGGGAGGCGTAATCCACCCCCTAATTTTGGTGCTGTGAGTTTAAAATAAGAGTGATGGGTGGCTCGTCTCTTCCATAAAAAGTAATTGAATAGGCTTTGCACCAGGAGAAACCATAATTTGGGCAGAAACACACCTAACATGCCTGGGGGGGTAAAACAATCATGGCAGGACATTCATCTTAATGATAGTGACCCATCCCTATAAGGAATGAGATAAAACTGACCTTCTATGCAGGTCCATTTTAATGGCGTGAAATAAAGAGAAGAGGTTATCTTTAACTAGTGTTGTAGAGGACTGGGAAATACATACACCCAAATAAGTTATCGATTTGGGCTCCCAGGACAATCCCATACTGAGGATATCCTGCTTGTTTACTAAACTGTTCAATGGAAGAACTTTTGTTTTATTCAGATTTAATTTATAAGGCAAGACTGATGAGAAGTGGGAATGTTCCTCCATAACAGCTGGGATAGAGGTAGAGGGGTCTGTAAAATGTAATAACAAGTCATCTGCATACTCAGACAACTTGTACCTGTTCTCCCAACTAAGATGCCCATAATGTCAGTGTTGTTTTGAAGATTATAAATCAGAGGTTCTAGGTACAGGTTGAAAAGCAATGGGGACAGAGGGCAGCCCTGCCTAGTCCCACGATGTAGTGGGAAAGAGTCTGAAAGGACATCAATCCACCATATGCGGGCAATGGGACTGCTGTATAAAAGCCTGATCCAGGTAATAAATTCAGGGGGAAGCCCAAATTTTTGCAAAATGGAAAAATGGTGGGACCAAGAGACACAATCAAACACTTTTTCAGCATCAACTGAAGGGAGACCAAGGCCGCAGGACTCTTGCCCTTCCTAGACGTGGAAATGAGATGATATAGTTTCTGTAGGTGATCACTTGAGAATCACCCCTTCATGAAGCCTACCTGCATTGGGCTATTTAAAATGTCCCAGACTGCAGCCAACCTGTTAGCCAGAATCTTTGTCAGAATTTTCAAGATCTGAGTTAAGTAACAAGATCAGCCTGTAGTTACCTGAGTCATCCTTATCCATTTTTTTTTTATTAGAGTTATCCAAGCCTCCCTGAAGGAGGGATTTGAGAAACCAGAGGTATATCAATAATTACACAAGTGGGTCAAAAAGGGGGCCAATTCAGATGAACAGGCTCATAAAATTGTTGGTAAACCCATCAGGCCCAGGTGTTTTGCCAGGGGGGTAGTTGCTTAATGGCCTCCAAAACTTCAGTGATGGAGATGTGATGCCCAAGCAGTTCACACTGAGAAGGGGCGAGGGTCGGGAGAGGAAGGGGGTCAAGATAAGCTGAAATTTGATCTTCTGTAGAAGAGTCAGGGGAGGGATCATAAGAATACAGGGCGGAATAGAAAGTATGAAGGACTGCTGCAATTGCCGAGGGGTGAGTCATGACAGTGGCGTCTGGGCTAGGTTGAATACCGGGAATAATTTTGGAAGTTTCTAGCCGATGAAGCCATAATGCCAACAACTTCCCAGCCCTCTCACCTGACTCCAAATACTGCATCTTGGTTTGCTAAATAGATAGTTCAGCTTTCTGCACCAATATGTCAGCATACCGGGCTCTTAAACCATTTAAGCAGCACCACACATCACCAGACATATCCCTCCATAGAGTATGCTCTAACTGCCTACTGTCCCTCAAAAGTTGGTCTAGAGTTAAGGTGTGGACCTTTTCATGTTTTCACACTAATCTTATACATTACATAGAAACATGGAAGTTGATGGCAGATAAGGACCACGAGGCCCATCCAGTCAACCCATTTCTTTTTCTACCTTGTGAATGTACCATTGGCCTTTGCTCTGTCAATGGTCTATCTATTCATACTTATATGTATAGCTCCCTTATGCCTATCCTATGCCTGTTTGAAGCCCTGCACTGTATTCATATACACCACTTCCTGAGGTAGGCCATTCCATGCATCCACCACCCTTTCTGTGAAAAAGAACTTCCTCACATTACCCCTTAATTGGCCTCCCTCATCCCGTATGTTACACTTCACTGCTTCCCAGAGAGTATCGAGTGCAGGGACTGTACCTTAATTCTGCAAGAAGAGCTTATTTAAACAGGTTTTTATTAAAGAAAGGGTACAAGGGTCCTGGAGCAGCTGTA
The DNA here is from genome assembly GCA_016271365.2 of Neoceratodus forsteri. Taxonomy (NCBI): domain Eukaryota; kingdom Metazoa; phylum Chordata; order Ceratodontiformes; family Ceratodontidae; genus Neoceratodus; species Neoceratodus forsteri. The sequence continues at coordinate 1,634,498,499 of CM057456.1, read as the reverse complement.
TGTTCAACCACCACGTCATATCACGATCACCCAACCCACTAAGTGTATGTCCTAAACTCACCAGTGCATGCTCAGAAATAACTGTTTGATGACTAGTGGAGGACAGGAAGCCATGGAGACTTTCCTGATTTATTAGGAAATAATCAATTCAAGAGAGTGTCCTGGTGGAATAAAAAGTGTATTGCCTATCTGATGGGTGGAGGAGATACCATGGGTAAGTCAGGCCTACACCTTCCATCAACTCCTGAAGCCCCCATTGCCTCAGTGTCAGATCTCACCTGGTGGAAGCTGATCTATCCATATCAGGTTGGTATACCAGATTCCAGTCTCCACCTAACATTATGGGGGAGTGGGAAAAGGGTGCCAGTACAGTGGCTAACATGGTGAAAAAGGCAGAGGTATCAACACTGGGACTGTAAATAGAGCCCAGCAATATTTCAGATAACCCCAGTTTGCCATGCAACAGTATATAACATTCCTCAGAATCTCAGTACTCCTGAATTCCATGCTATTAGGAACACCACCCCACTCGTTTGTTACTGTTACTGTCTTCATATGTCTGCCCCACCCATTTCTGCCAGAAATAATGTATGTCTCCCCTTTTAAGGTGAGTTTCTTGCAGACAAGCAATCACTGCTTGCAATTTTCTAAGGTGCCATAGCACAATACAATGTTTGCACTTTTCCTGAGCACCTGACATACCCTTGTATAATGGATATGGTTTTGAAAGCTACTCCCAACTCCTCTGTGATGCTTGGCCAGCTGGTTATGATTATTGTATGATATTGGTATTATACATACATGGTTAGTGTATGAAATGTCAGTCTGTGAGATTTGGCCCTTTAAATTACAAGATGCCAGCAGCTGAAACCACAGGATGTAATTAAAACTGATAAGGGAACCAGTTAATTAACTACCTTCCTTCTAGGGTGCATTTTATGACATGTCTAGGCTTTTTAAAGTTGAAAACCAAATGTGACTTTATGAGTCTGCCAGAGGATGAGCCTAATAAACTTTTATGACATCTTAAGAGGAACAAGCCATTTGATACCAACATGGTGTGAAAAATTGTAAACCCTTTGGTGTTCCTTGGGAAAACAGGAACCAGCCACCAGTTTAAAGGAAATGCTTGATTAAAGACTCATCAATTTGGAATTTTTTTTTCTTCTGATGTCACCTTATTTAAAATACCTCCTGGTAGGAAATACATAGAAACATAGACTTTGACAGCAGATAAGGACCGCTTGGCCCATCTAGTCTGCCCATTTTCCTACCTACAGGATAGGCCGCAGATCCTAGTTAACCAACAGCCTATTTCTTCCTACCCCCCACAAGAATTGCCTTATGTCTGTCCCATGCATTCTTGAATTCTCCCACAGTTTTAGACCCCACAACCTCCTCAGGAAGGCTGTTCCATGCATCCACTCACGCTCTCTGTGAAATAATACTTCCTCACATTGCCCCTGAACCGCCTCCTTCTATCTTTAAATTGTGTCCCTTGTTCTTGCAAGTCTCTTTTTCTGAAAGATGCTACCCTCTTGGACTTTGTTGATTCCACTGAGGTACTTAAATGTTTCTATCATATCCCCCCTCTCCCTTCTTTCCTCAAGGGTATACATATTAATCTCATTTAGTCTCTCCTCATATGGCTTCTCTTGCAGACCCTGCACCATTTTAGTTGCCCTCCTCTGGACTACCTCTATCCTGTCTATGTCCTTGCGGAGATGGGGTCTCCAGAACTGGACACAGTACTCCAGATGGGGTCTCACCAACTGTCTGTACAGAGGGATAACAACTTCCTGTTTTCTGCTGCTGATGCCTCTCCCTGTACATCCCAGTATACCCCCAGCCCTCCCTACTGCCTTCTCACATTGCTTGCTAACCTTATGGTCATCTGATTTGATTACCCCCAGGTCCCTTTCCTTTTTTGTTGTTGTTACTACCTCCCCACCCATTGTGTATTCTTCCCCTGGGTTCTTGTTTCCCAGGTGCATTATTTTGCACTTCTTTGCATTGAATCCTAGCTGCCATACTTCTGACCATTCCTCCAACCTTGCCAAGTCCCTTTTCATCCTTTCCACGCCTCCTTGTGCATCAACCCTGTTGCAGATCTTTGTGTCATCTGCAAAAAGGCATACTTTTCCTTCCAGTCCCTCTGCAATGTCACTGATGAAGACATTAAAAAGGACTGGACCCAATACTGAACCCTGCAATTTGCCCCACTAGTAACCCCTCTTTCTTCAGAGGCGGACTCCATTTACAATTACCTTCTGTGTCCTCTTGTGCAGCCAATGTTTTACCCAGGCTACCACCCTGGGACCCACTCCCAGGCTGGTTAATTTGACTATTAATCTTTTGTGTGGGACTGTGTCAAATGCCTTGCTAAAGTCTAGGTAGGCCATGTCCACAGCCCCTCCCTGGTCTACTACTTTGGTCACCCAGTCAAAGAAATCTATTAGATTCATCTGACATGACCTTCCCGCTGTGAACCCACACTGCCTTGGGTCCTGTGCTCCACTGGCCTCCAGGTACTCAACTATTCTTTCCTTCAGAAGTGACTCCTTCACTTTCCCTACCACAGAGGTCAGACTGACAGGTCTGTAGTTTCCTGCCTCTGTCTTGGTCCCACTTTGTGAAGGGGAATCACATCCGCCTTCCTCCAGTCCTCGGTACCACACCATCCTCCCATGATTTATTAAAAAGAGTAGCCAGTGGTTTCACTAGTTCCTCCTTAATTCTTTTAGAATTCTGGGGTGAATTCCATCAGGACCCATTGCTTTGTCCACCTTCAGTTTTAGGAGTTCTTGCAGAACCCTTTCTTCTGTGAAAGGACTGGGATCGACCCCCCTATCAAGAGTGCTTCTATTAATTGGATTAGGCACTTCCTCCTCCTCTTTTGTGAATACTGAGCAGAAATATTCGTTCAGTATCCCTGCTTTTTCAGTGTCCCCCTCTGCCCACCCACCGTTCATTCTATTCAGCCTCACTATCCCTCCCTTTGTCTTTCTACGCTAGCTGATGTACCTATAAAAGGTTTTATCCCCCTTCTTAACTGACTTGGCTATCTTTTCCTCAGTTTGGTTCTTTGCTATTCTGACTTCCCTCCCTGCTTCCTTCTGCCTTAACTGGTACAGCTCTCTGTCCTGCTCCTTCTGTGTTTCCTTATACTTCCAGAATGCTATCTTTTTCTTCCTGACTTTCACAGCCACCTCTTTTGAGAACCATAGTGGCTTTTTCTTTTGTTTTGGTTTGTTTATTTGCTTCACACAAAGGCTTGTTGCCTCTGTAATGGCAGTTCTGATGATTCCCCATTGTTGCTCCACACCTCCTTCTAGCCTGTTTGCTAGTGCTTTTCTGAGGCACTCTCCCAACTTGCCAAAGTCAGCCCTCCTAAAGTCAAGTACCCTCACTTTTGTATGGCTTGACTCTGTAGCTGTGTTTAACGTGAACCACACTGTTTGATGGTCACTTGTCCCCAGATGGCAACCCACTTCTAGATCTGAGATCCTCTCACTGCCCCCGTTTGAGAGTATGAGGTCTAAGATTGCTCCCTCATGAGTGGGTTCCAAAACTAGCTGTCTAATGCCTGCCACCTGTAGGACATCAAGAATGGCCTGCTTTTGGATGTGGCTGCAGCAAATGTGCTCAGTTAACATCTGGCATATTCAGGTCTCCCATCAACGTATCTCCTTTCTCTGCCATTCTAAGAATGCCTTCTATTATATCCTTGTCCATTCCCTCCCCCTGACATGGGGGTCTGTACACAACCCCTGTGCAGATTGTGGTGCCCTTTCCAGTCTCCAAAGTGACCCACAGTGCCTCCTCTCCTCCCTGTTTACTCTTTTGTTCAGTTGCTTTTATCCCTTCCTTTACATAGAGAGCTACTCCTCCCCCTCTTCTCCCCTGCCTGTCTCTCCTGTAGGTTATGTACCCTGGTATGTTAACATCCCAGTCATGGTTCTCTGTGTACCATGTTTCTGTGACTGCTACGATATCCAGGCATCCCTCTTCCATCAAGGCCACCAACTCAGGGAGCTTGTTGCCCAGACTATGGGCATTGGTACTCATTACCCTCCATTTCCTGATGGCCTTACTCCCTTTTGCCCCATCCCTGTCCTTCTTGCCTTTGTCAGTTTCTCCATTTACCCCTGCCCTTCTCCCTATCGACACCTCTATGTTGGTGTTTGCCGCACTTACTACCGTGATTGTTTGGGGGGCTAGGATTTCCCTGCTCCTTTCCAGTGCCTTCCCCCTTGGCTAGTTTAAAAGCTTGCCAATGAAGCATTTAAACCTATCACCTAGGATCCTGGTTCCCCTCCCGGACAGATGCAGCCCATCATGACAGTATAGGCTTGCATCACTCCAGGTGGACCCCCAGTCCCCAATGAAGCCAAATCCCTGAGCTCCACACCAGTTTTTCAACCACTGATTGAATCTCATGGTGTGGAACACCTAACTCTCCTATGCCATAGATGGCAGCACCTCCGGAAGGTTACCGTGCATGCTACTTGACTAAGGCCCCTCCCCAATTCCACAAACTCTTCCTGCACTTCTCTAATCCCTTTCTTAGCCAGGTCATTTGTCCCTAGGTGGACAATGACATCCAGCTCCCTCCCCTGTGCAGCTGCTCTGGCAATCCTGAGGATTCGCTCCCTGTCCCTCCAAGCCATGGCACCAGGCAGGCACTTTACCTCCTTCTCCCCTTCCTCCCCCAGTTCTACCTTCCTAACAATGGAGTCCCCCACCAGGAGTTGTTTCCTTCCCCTGCAGGGTCCCCTGTCACCCTCCTGTGGGTCTCCTTTGTGGAGGTTCCCAGCATCCTCCTTGGTCTCCACTGCGGGTGCCACTATAGAGGAACCACACTTTGCCAGAATGGCATAGGAATTGTGGAGAGGTACAACTGGAGGGATGTGCCTCTGTTCCACCACCCTCCTCCTCCCTGAGCCCACTGTGGTCCAATCGCTCCTTTTTCTTGGCAACCTCTGAGGCAATGGCAGTGGCACTGGTGGTCCCTGGATGCAAGAGGAGGTCCCACAAATCCTGGCCAACTCAGTCTGGAGATGAGCAACCTCCTCCCTCAGCCCAGAGAGGTGCCTGCAGATGGGACAACACCGCATCCTCCAGAACGTCTCCCAGAAGACTGCTGCTCCACATCCACTGCACTGAACCACTCCAATCATGTCTTATTTCTGGCCTCTTAACTGTTTGCAATCCTTACTCTTTCCTCTGTTTTTTTTTCTCTCTCCTTACTTTCTGCCTGTGTGCCCTTTAAGCTCCTGATTGTCCTGTTCTGAGACAAGAATATCCTATATTTCTCAGTAGACCACTTACTTGCTCAGAGGCAGACCTCCAGCAGCTAGAGGGGGCTGGAGAGCTACTCTTGCCCTTCTAGGATGGTGGGTCTTTGGTGGTTCTGTGATCACTCACTTCCTTCTCCCAAACAGGAAGTTCCTGTTGTCGGTCAAATCCTGTGCCTATAAAAATAGAACTAGCTTTGGGTGGGGGGGAGGCAAGGAGGGCAATATAGTCCCAGTAGAGAAGTCCAATCACACAGCAGTCCTTTCTCCTGGTGTCTTCTACCAAGAAATCATGTTTGTAATGTTATATTCTAAAAGGAGGAGCTAGATGACTCACAGAAGGGGCATGGAGACACAGTGTTTAAACTGATACTTGTGTCTGAAATGTAGTTCATATCTTTTTGGGCTCTTAAGAAACAAAGATCTCTCTAATTTAAGTGCACATCCAGAGGTAATACCTTAGATAGCAAAAATCTAAATGTATTGTGGTAGGAGTTTTGCTTTGTAATTTTCCCTTATTCTTTTATGTGATTGTGAACTGTTTGATATATTGTTCTGTGGTTACATTTTTTCATATTTTTATCATCTTTTAGTAAAGAACCTTTTCTTTGAAAGACTGCCTGGGTGTCTGTCAGTTCTTTTTGCATGTGACATATAGGTGGTTAAGTCTGACAACCATTCAACAGCTTGATGGTGTTACTAAACTTGGTAAAAGGTAAGAATATACCTATGGTCTCTTATAGAGTTTTAAGAGTTCAGTTTGGATACCAGTTAGGTGCCCTTAGCTGAAAGATATATTGCAACCCCCTGAAGAGAATATTATCTGAGCCTGTACATTTGGGTACGTTAGTATAAGGTTCACAAAGGTGATTCAGACCCAAAAGCAAACAGGAGGGTTACCCTGTCTGTTACCTGTTCACATTAGTGCGCTCTGCAGTTGGCACTGTGGGAGCAGAGGGCCTGACCAGCGGAGTGTGTTTGTGACATCCTCTAATGAACAATTGACATTCTACCAGGATTGCTGAACCACTTAATCCTCCCCCTCCCCCATCAGCTGAACCAACAATGATCATGAGATTTATTACTGAGTTAGCCAATACATTCAGCCCAGAAACATCCAAAAGACACCCAACCAAGGCAATACTTGAAGTCATATTGTAACTAATTGTATAGAAGTTGAACTGATGTGGGTCTCTGTGACCAGTATGAATTGATTTTTGTGTCCTCAGTGCCATCTGCCTCAGTAAAGGAGAGTCAAGTGACTAAAAGTCCATGTATCAGAGTGGTTATTTTAATCAAACCAAAAGTGCTCCTTTCTCAACAGCTCCAGGATAAAGGAGAAAGATAAACCAGTTACATTATTGTTTGCAAGGGCTCCCAGCAAGCTACAACATCAACACTACACTTAGACATGGAAATATCCTAGATCATACCCAACTCCGTCATGGGCACAGTCAGGTCAGTGGGCACACTGATAGAATAAAGGGGTGTTGCACAAATATTTTGGACTAGAGTGGCACTAATGTTATCAGTGTTATAAAGACTGTTTATGTTGGGGGGGTCACACCCAAGGTGAGCCAGTACCAAACTATAATTCCATAGAAGAACTGAAACTGGATTATTTTAACCTGGCAAAGTGGTATTTTGGCACGTTGAGGTCATGATGTAGTTTTTTTAGGTCTCACCTACTGAAGTCATGCAATCCACATTGCTTACAGCAACCAATCAGCACTGCTGGAGTTTGAGACAAGATGCTGCCCACACCTTAATGTCATTTTCACCTCTTTCTTGGCATAGACAGATGTGACTCCTGAGAGCACTTCCTTTTTTTTTTGTCAAAATAGCAATTTCTGAACAGAAAAGGTTATAAACTGTCAGGGAATCACGCATTATCCTTCTAGTTAGCTAGCTACCAGCACTACAGTGGTTACCTGTAGTTGCAGACAGGCAGGAGGCCAGTAAAATCATGTGATGTTGCAGAGGAGAGCAGTAAGAAGCAGGTGCTGGCTACAGCTGCTACCCTGCAGCAGGGCAGTGACTTTAACAGACAAGGAAAGGGGCCAAGGGACATTTTTGGATGTTTTATTTTTTTTATTTACTGACTGCAGGTGGTGTTGAACACAGTAATCTACAGTATGTTTTTGTTTATTTTTTGTCTCCATGTGAGCCAGGCAGCCAGGCCGTAAGTGAAAAGTGAAGCAGACTGCTGCGTGTGTGACATTAGGCCACACAATGTCTCTCAGTGGGGGGGGGGCATGTAAGGGTGTGTCAATGGGTAGTGGGCAGGTGATGTTGCTCTTACTCATCTCCCCGATTCTCTCTCACTCCACAAGTTGTACGGTGGTGCATGCATATTCCGGTGCCCCATGGGTATCTAAAAATCATTGACAGTCTTTGGGAGTCATTATAGTTTGCATCTATCAGAGACTGCATTATTATAATGTCATCATTTGTTATGTGTCATCATGCAAAACATATGAGGAAGTAAACAAAATAAATGGATGTCATGGGGGGTAAGGTCAGTGGGAGAAAATGTGCAGACAATGATTCTGTCAATGGAGGCAGTGGTTAGTGTAAGGATAACCATTCTGCTTTACTTTATCTGCACAATAAATATTTGTTTGCAATTTGCGATTGGTCTGCAGTATTCTTAGATGCATTGGGACCTCTGCTTGGATGTTTCAATTTTGCATTGGACAAAGGTATTTACCTACTAAATAGTGAAACACATATAGATAATTATAGGCCTATTAGCATTACCTCAGTTGTGGGGAAAGTAATGGAGAGTTGTATAAAGGACCTATTGGAGCAAAACTTAATGTATCTTCAGGTACTGGACACTAGTCAACATGGATTTGAGTCTGGTAATCCTGCACAAGCAATTTACTTCATTTTTTTTGAGGCAGTAAGTCAGGCATTGGATGATGGAATCCAGTGGATGTTCTGTACTTGGACTACGCCAAGGCATTTGATTCAGTCTCCTACAGAACATTAATACAGACTTTGATGGATCTGGGAGTGTACTAGCAACTAGGTTATTAGATAAAGGCATGGCTTACTGATAGGATCCAGAGGGTCCAACTGCAGGGGTTTCATTCAGACTGGGGAAGAATGATGAGTGGGGTGCCACAGAGCTCTGTCCTGGGTCCTCTACTGTTTAAATTGTTCATAGTTTCTATGCAGGTTACTGACAGTGCATGGATCTGCAAGTTTGCAGATGATACAAAGGTGGGAGCTATTGTAAATAACCAGGAAGCAACAGATAGTCTTCAGGACTAATTATTTAAATTGGAACTTTGGGCTGAAAACCACCATTTGAGATTCAATGTTAACAAGTGTAAGGTCATGCGCCTTGGTGTAAACAACAAAAAGGCAGAATATAAATTAAACAATGTAACAATTGCCATTACAAAGTCTGAAAGAGGCCTGGGAGTTATAATAACAGATACACTAAACTTCAGTAAACATAATACAGAAATGGTAAAAAAGGCGAATAGAGTTATGGGTAACATATCAAGAAATATAAAAAGTAGGCACAAGGAAGTCATACTGCCTTTGTACAGATATCTAGCAGGGCCACTTCAAGAATACGGAGTGCCCTTATCTCACCACAGGATGTGGGAACTCGTAAACTAGTAGAAAGAGTGCAGGGTAGGTACACAAAAAGAATCTGTGTTGTTAAAGATATGGAATATAATAACAGCTTACACAGGTTGGGCCTCTATTCCATGACATATCGTTATTTGAGAGGAGACCTGTGTTACACATATATATGTTTCCATGATAAGATACTATGGTAATGTGCTGGATTTAGAAAAAAAGAGGTATTAACAAGGGCCACCAGATCACTTTCCCATCAATTACTAGTAGAAACACACAGAACACAGAGAAAGGGGAGATGGTATAATCAAACGGTGATTGGAGAATGGAACAGGCTGCCACGTGATGTGGTGGAAGTTCCAACAATGAAGAACTTTAAATGTAAGTTAGATGCATATATGCAGGAAAGGAAAGGAAATGGGAGTATTTCCACTGATGTGGCAAGTCCGTTTACGGCCTATGGCTGATAGGACTTGAACGACAAACTATGAAACTATGAAACACTGTGGAAGTGCATGTTTCATTTGGCATTGCTTGTACTTTGAGGTAGCACCTCATTACTGTGCACCCCCTAATTTTGCTGGCTCACAGAGCAAAACGTTTGGACTCAATGATTCCGTCATACCTGTTCCATCAGGTACACGTTTTATAACCAGTGGTGGTGGAAAAGACACATAAACATTCCTTGATTCATCTAATCACTATTGAGCATTTTAGGTCTCTCAATTTCTCTTAGAGAGGATTCTGGTGTGACAGTCTCTCAGTAGGATGTGGCTGGGTGGTCTCGCTCTCTTTCATTGTCTAGTCCCAGACTGTTCCTTCCAAAACCCTCTTTGATTTCCTTCCCTCTCACTTCATGAGTTGTGAATTATACGGGTGTCTACAAATCTTTGACGACTATTGCTGTGAGTCTTAGCTTGTCTTCACTGACCACTGACCACTTGGTCATGATAGTGTCATATGTTATGTATAAAATCTGAAGAGGTATGTTAAGTCTCTCAGTGCCTCGGTGAGGTGGTGTGAGGAGGTGTGGTCTGTGCTATCAGTGGGACTGGGACTATGGAGTTAGTATTCTTGGGACCACTCAGGTGTGTCTGGGTGAAAATCAATAAAATAAAAACAAATAAACATAAAAGAAAAGGAAAACACAAAAGATGACTGTTTACAGTCTCAATAGAAGCAGCCTTCTTATATTGTGCAGTGCAACTGGAGATGACACCAGTCTGAGCAATTCCAAAGCACATTGGTTCCCTCCTGCTCCTTCAAGTGCTGCCATTCCCAGTTCCAGTTCCACTTCCACTTCTGCTACTCAAGGTAGAAATGCTCCATATGTAAATGTAATGTCAAGCCTCCTCCGTCCATCTCGTATAAAGACTATGACAACAGCTACCCATTTTCAGCGATGTCATTACACTTTACATCACAGTACTGCAAATAATAATAATCAGCTTGTCTCTGGCTTCTGAAAACAGCCGCATGTAGCCAAGCCCATCTCCAATAATGTCATTAAACTTTACAGCACAGTAATGCAAATAATAATCATCTTCTCTTTGGCTTTTGAAAACACTCAGTTGAAGTCAAGTGGCAAGCCCAAATTACAAGTTCACGATTCACGTTTCCTTGATACAGCACCGCTGAGCAAGCAGGGAGCAGCGGACCATCAATGGCAGATAAGTTGATTCATTCTGCTGTTGTTTGTGGGAGATGGAATGCTGTTTTGTTAAAGGTCAATAATATGGCTTACTGAGTTTGTGTGGGAATGGGGGAAGAGGGAGAATGCCGGCAGTGGGAGGGTTGAGGAAGGGAACCTGAAGAGAACTTGCAGCTGCCATTGGTGGTGCACAGAACCACATGGCTAAAGTCTACCTATAGGGTGACTGTAGTTCCTATAAAATACCCAGAGGTCTGAGTGACTCCGCAGTATAAGTAACCTCCGAACATGAGTGCCACAAAGCAGGAGTATGGTGTCTATCAAAGTCGTGTCTCAGGGCATCACTAGGGTATTAGCAAGGAGAACGACAGGCCATGCTGCACAGCGGAGTGCAGACAAAGTAAAGAGGGGGTAAAGGGATAGGTTAGTACTAAGGTGTGGTTACTAAAGGTCGAGGAGAGTGGAGTAGGTGCTAGTACCTATCTGGGGTAGACCTATGTGGTAAGTACACACAGTGGGTTATACTAAACCCTGTCTGGATTAGGCCTAAGTAGGAAATTCAGGAGACTATAGTACTCACTATTTAGGGTACGACCATAGAATAGGGAACAGAGAGATTGAAGCTAAATCTTATCTAAAGTAGGATGATGAAGGAATCGGTGGGGGTGCATTTACACCATAACTGGGGTAGACTCACATACGAGTGGTGGTGGGGATTGTTAGGTACTGATAGGGGAGAAGTTACCATATGTGTCTAATAATAAGAATAGGACTGGAGTAGGTAACATGTGGTGGGGCAGGAGCAGATACAGGAACCAAGAGGACAGAACTGTGGTGTGTTGTAGGGGGTGCATGGCAGCAGTGTTCCTGGGTATGTTGTGGGAGATGGCTGTTTGCCCAGTATGTAGGAACCAAAAATCACTTGCTGGCAGAGGTTAGGCAGCTTAGATGGGAGTTAGGAAGGATTGTGAGAGAGGGGGATAGGGCAAGGAGGAAGGTGAAGAGAACAACCCAGGTGGGGGAGGCAGACAAATAGGGGAGGGTTGAGGAGGGAAGGGAAGAGACTGGATGCAGTGTAACCTCCTACCTCAGAGGGTGAGGAGACCTAGGAAGGGGTGGAGAGTGATGGGATGTAGGGAAGGGTCATAAGGGGAATAACTGGAGTGGGAGCACCTAGCATGGTGCCAGCATGGAATAGACTCTTCCCACAGACCTGGGCATGGGAATGGTGTGACAAAGTTAGGGTGAGGGGTCCAGTTCAGGTCAGGGGGCTCAGCCAAGTGGAGGGGGTGATAATGTGCATGGCAATAGTGGAGGGAGGAGACAATCAACTAGGGAGGAGAGTGGGGGCAGGATGGGGGAGGATCGATGCAGGGAGAATAAAGAGCACAAGAAGACAGGTTAATACAGGAAGGGAGAAAGTAAGTAGGGTGGCTGTGGAGGGCAATGGGGGATGGTCAGAATGAGGGGAGGAGCAGGCGGAAGAGTGGAGAGCAAGAATGGGGGAGCAAACAGGCATGGGAGGGGCTTGTGGGATGAATAGTGTGCTGGGGTAGATAGGAAGAGGGCAGGTGGAGGCAGAGTTGTAATCTTGGGGGACTTAATAGTTAAGGGCATATGCTGAGGAGGGAAGGGGGGCTGCACACACAAACAGGAAACCAGTGTGCATGCCAGGGATGACAGCAGAGCAGGTGTAACCTCTGACTGTTCAGCTTGTGCTGGGGGCTGGAAGACCCTCATGTGATTATCCAATGTGACTATTCATCTAGGAACAAAAAACCTAGCAAGAGACGAGATGGAGGTAGTGCAGGAGAGGTTCAGGGAGGTGGGGAGGATATGTATGGGAGTAGCCAGTTCAGAAGCCTTCTCTGAGCTGCTACCGGTACCTAAAGTCAACACAACTAGGAAGAGAAGGATACAAGAATTTAGTGGCTGGCTATGAGGATGGTGTATAGAAGAAGGTTATGATTGCATTAGATGCTGGGAGGATACCTGGAGTGACAAAACCCTATATGTGCCAAATAGGCTGTACTTCATCAGAGGGGGCTCCACGGTCCTTATGGACAAATTGGGGGAGTACATAACTGGGGGCCTGAGTTTAAATCGATGGGGGAGGGTAGTATGGGTCTTCAGACCCTGAGTCTGAGGAAGGAAGAGGAGGAGGAGGCCAGCAGTCCTCCATCCAATCAAAGTAGGTTGATTTTTTTTAATTATAGTTTTTTTTTGTTACTTTTAGAAAGCAAAAGTACATAATCGTGAACAGGTACATTCCCCTGCACACTCCAAATACATAAATATATCAAGTCCAACTCACTGGTTGAAGAGTAAGGAGTTATAAAAGTCATATTCATAAAATTAATACAACTAAGCAGACCTCAGTCTTAAATAATACAAACTATATTTTGTGCACTATTTTAATGTACAATATCTTTCCCGCTACCTGTTTGCTTTGATAATCTCTAGCTTCTCTTCCTGAAAACAAAGGGCAGGTTGATTTGAGAACAAGGTTTTTGGGGGGACAACTGGTAGGAAGCAGAGGAGGTGGGGGTACAGGTGAACAGGGTTGGTTACTTGATGTGGCAGCTTACAGAGGTAATGATGTTAGGTAAAATTAGGGAGAAAGGGGGGGACAAAGAGTGGGAGGAAGAAGGAGGAGGAGAGTGTGAGAGAGAGAGAGAGAGAGAGGCAAGACAATTGAGCCATGATGGGGGGGGTGAACATGCTCAGATTCTTGATGGAGTGTAGTGTCTGTGAGCACATGGAGCCTTGATAACAAAATGGATGACCTGCAGGCATGGTTGGCAAAGAGAAGGGTGGACAGTGCAGTGGTCACGGAGACTCGGGCTACTCCAAACCATGGGTGGGATTTGTTGATCCATGGATATACACTGTACAGAAGGGGCAGGGGAGTAAGGAAGGGGGTAGTGGTATCTGAAAGGCAAGGAATATTATATATGAGGAGGAGTCAGAATAAGGTAAGGCAGAGCACCCACAGCACCTCAGAATAAGGTAAGGTAGAGGTGCTGTGGGTGCAGTTACAATCCACTGGGTGAAGAAGGTAAGCTTGAGGGTGGTTTACAGACCACCTAAGCATGGCGAGTAAAGGGAAAGGGACAAGGAACTGAGCTCAGTAATATGGGCTGCTACAGGGAAGGGGGAGGTGGCAACTGTGGGAGACTTTAACCTGCCATAGGAAGATTGAAGGATCCCAGCCACTATCTGAGTCAGGAGTCAGATAATCCTGGATGTGGTGCAGAGTGGATTCCTGAGCCAGAGCGTCATGGTAGCCACTAGCAAAGACAAGGGATAGGGCACAGAGTAGGGAATAAGGACACGAGGAATCACAATACTGACAACAGAAGCAGCAAGATCCAGAAGGTTTTGTCCACAAATGTTCGGAGCCTAGTCAACAAAGTTGCAGATTTCGAGGCCGCCATGCTGGAAGAAGATCTGGATATAGTGGCAATCACAGAGACCTGGTCCAGTACTAATCTAGACTGGGAAGTTGCCATTCCCGGTTATTCAGGAGGGACAGAGTCAGCAGGAAGGGAGGCAGGGTAGCACTATATGTGAAGGTAAATATCAAGGCCACTGATATACTGAGGGAAGAAGGGGATGAAGAGATGCTGTGGGTGGCACTGCAGGTGAAGGGAGTGACCATCATACAGACAGGAGTAGTCTACAAACCACCTGCACAGAAAGAGAAAGAGGAAGTGGATAGAGAAATGCTGAAGGTAATTAGGGAGAGGTCCAGCTAGGGGGAGGTAATACTGATGGGGGATTTCAATATTCCTGATGCAGACTGAAGCATCCAAGTGGCGGCAACTAATAGAAGTAGGAAAGTCCTGGAAGAACTGCTAGGTGCATTTCTAAAGCAAATTGTAAGGGAACCAGCATGGGAAAGGGCCATACTTGACCTGATAATGTCAAACAGAGACAGTATCACTAACATCATAGTGGGGAGTCACCTAGGGACGTGCAATCATAATACAGTGATGTACGAGGCTAGAACAGAACAGGAAGCTTTCCATACCAAAATAAAAGTCCTGGATTTCAGGAGGGTGGACTTTGAGAAATTGGGGGAGGGAGTTAGGACAGCACTGACACATGTAGATAAAGGGGAGGACTTACAGAAAAGATGGACAAAAATCAAGAAGGCCCTAGAAGATGCTACAAACCAGAACAGGAGAAGGAAGAGACTGCTATGGTTCTCAAAGGCAGTAGCATCAAATGTTAGGGCAAAAAGGCTGGCCTTCAAGAAGTACAAAGCCTTGCAGGGGGGCACAGGACAGGGATGAATATCAGGTGAAACTGTAGGAGGCTGCAAAGGGAGGCAAAAGTATGGACAGAGGAGAACATAGCAAGAGAATGGAAAGGGGGGATATGATAAAGGTTTTTAAATACATAAAGGGGATAAACAAAGTTGAGGAGGGTGGATTTTTGCAGATGAGGAAATGCACAAGAACAAGGGGACACAATATGAGTCTGGAAGGGGGGAGACTGAGAGGTAATGTGAGGAAGTAATTCTTCACAGAAAGGGCGATAAAACCATGGAACAAGCTACTGGTGGAAGTGGTGGGTGCTAACATGGTAGTGGCATTAAAATACACATGGAATAGGCAAAGAGGACTCATGAAGTTAGAAAGGGAAGAAATAACATCTCAGGTCTGACAGGATATGAAGTAAAGAAGTAGGAACTATTCTACAACAAGGGCAGACTAGATGGACCATGGGCTTTCTTCTGCCAACTACTGCTATGTAACTATGTAAACAATCCTTGATCTGGTATTGACAAATGGGGACCACATACAGTATGTCTAGGTTGAGGAGCACTTGGGTTGTAGCGATCATCATATGTAGGTCCCCTACTTTTCTGCGGCACAATGGGACCAAGTTCTGGGCAGACTACCATTGCCGCAGAACTTCTCTTAACGATGGTTTGTAATTTCTGTGAAGTTCTACGGCACTAACAAACTACCACATCACAGTGTCAGCTTGTCATCCTGGCTTTATTTTCATGCCAGTGGTTATAGCAATCAGGATGGTGGAAAGCACAGTAACACTAGTTCAAAAATAAACTTATAAAAATAATTTTATGCCATAAAAAGCAAAACAAGTGTCCCTTAAGTGCCCTTAAGGTCCTAGCCTGTTGCATAAATGACATATGCAGAGGGGCTCTTATGTGATAAATAAGGTATTTCTATATGCATGCTGTCTATTCCACTAATGATGTTTCCACTGTCTATCACTTATATATTTGTATGTGCTTTCAACACCACTCATGAGGTTCCCACTGTGGTATCACTTGCATATTTATATGCAATCTGTAACATACATACAAATATATGTGTGTGTGTGTGTGTGTGTGTGTGTGTGTGTGTGTATATGTATATATATATATATATATATATATATATATATATATAATATATATATATATATATATATATATTTTTTTTATTTCCATGAACTTGCATCCTCATTCACACAGGTCCTATTGAAATGGCATGAAAGAGTTATTGCAAACTCATTTTTTCATGTCAGCCTGCTTTCCCCGACACCGCTTAACACCATCAGGCCATGACATGTATCGTGAACCACCAGAGATACAGCTCTCTGGCCCATCACAATGTGTCCACCATGTGACAGAACGCTGCACCATACCTTCCCAGGCTCCGGCAGTGATGTGTTCCACCAATCCTTGTGCTGCCCAGCCAGCAACCAGAGCTAATCTCTGAACCTGAGTTGCCGGCACGGAAACACAGCATGCTACCCTCTGGCCCAACAGCTGTCTCTGCACACAGCATTTCTCAATAACTTTTAGGTGATTCTATCAACCAATGACAATATGTAATCAATAACCCTGGCAAAAATGCACACAGTGCAATTATTTATTTAACAGGTCTATTCTTTCAACAGGTCTACACATTATTATATTTCACTTTTCTGGGCATAATTACTTTATTTTTCTTACAAATTTAGACAGTTAAATTAATTTTTACCAGTTATTCATTTCAGATAGCATCTCTATACCTTAAAGGCACAAATAGGTTTGTACAAAGTGAGGTATGAACTTAACAGGTCTGTGCTATTGACAAGGTTTTGTTTAAGTTGGCCATAGTGCAATAATGTAAGACTGAAAATTGTATTAGGCTGTAGTGCAGGTTGAGCAAATATCACCATGCATGATGTGCTGTGCCACCGTCTCTGGCAGTGGGAGCTGTGGTAGATAAGTGACTGTTCATTTCTGTTGCAGAATGCAGCCATTTCATTAGCAAATGTATGATGTTATAGCAATGATAACATCACATTCTGAATATAGGGGGTTTTGGATATAAAAGAGGAAGGGAACCAAATTCTGTATATAAACAGAAATATTAATAAAAATGCATGGAGAGTGAATTCTGTGGCACCATAGAAGTTCTGCGGTAGATTGCGAGTTCTGCGCAAAATTCTGTGGCCGCAGAATTCTAGGGGCCTTGATCATATGGTGTGGTTCAGGCTGGATATGGGGAGGGAGAAGGCACTCACAAAGACTAAGGTCCTCAACTTCAGAAGGGCAGATTTCAGAAATATGGGGGAGCTGCTAAAGGATCACCTGGCTGGCATAAGTGGAGAGATGGGATGGATTATAAGTAGTCCATCATTAAGGAAGGAATAGCGGTTGCCGCAATGGAGTGTTTTAATCTAAAGAGGAAACATTTGAGAGCCAAAGCACCCAACTGGTTTAGCTGAGAGGTAGCCCAGGCAGTCAGGGACAGAAAGACTGCCTACAGGAAGTTTAGGAAGACTCAGAGGAAGGAGGACAGGGAAGAGTACTGGGGGGAAGTCAGGGAGGCAAGGAAGTTAGTTTGGCAGGCTAAAGCCCAGAAGGAACTGCAACTAGCAGAGGGGATTAAAAAAGGTAAAAAGGATTTTTTTTAAGTATATAAGCAAAAAAATAGATAAAAAGTATAGCATAGTGTGGCTTAAAAGAGGGAGAGGGGTGGGTGGAGAAAAATGGTGACAAGGCAGAGGTGTTGAATGAATATTTCTCTTTGGTCTTCCCAAAAGAAAGGGGTGGTCCAGTACTGCAGTGAATGAGAAGGGGAGGAGAGGGGGTGGGCACTGATGGAAAAATGAATGAGAACAGGGTGAGGAGAGGTTTGTTGTCTCTGAAGGTAGACAAATCCCCGGGCCCAGACGGCATCCATCCAAGAGTGCTAAGAGAACTAGTGGAGAAACTTGCAGTCCCATTGACTGACCTGTTCAATAGTTCACTTGAATCAGAGGTTGTACCACTAGACTAGAGAATGGTGCATGTGGTACCACTTCATAAAAATGGACCCAAGGATGACCTGGGCAACTATAAATCAGTCAGCCTGACCTCAATTGTGTGTAAGCTCATGGAGGCCATACTTTAAGACTGGTAGGGTACCTGGAGGAAAATGGCCTCTAGGATGAGCAACTGCACAGATTAATAGGTGGGACGTCCTTCCAGATGAACCTGACTGATTTCTTTGACTGGGTCACTGAAACAGTAGATAGTGGCCAAGTGATTGATATTCTGTACTTGGACTTTTCAGCAAGGCTTTTAACTCTGTGCCCATAAGAGATTGATCAGAAACTGGTGGACCTAGGGGTAGGTGAGAAACTCATGGAATGGGTAGCTAGCTGGTTGAAAGACAGGACCCAGTGGTGGTGCTGGGGGGAGCTCACTAGGTCTACGGATGTAATCAGTGGGGTCCCACAGGGCTCAGTGCTTGGGCCAGTGCTGTTTAATATCTTCATCAACAACATCAGGGAGGGTATGAAGGGCATGATTTGCTTGTTTGCGAATGACACCAAACTCTGGGAGAGGGTGGATATAGCTGAAAGGGTATAGGACCTAAAAGAAAATCTGGCCAAGTTCAAGAGGTGAAACAGAATATGTCATCTTGTCTTCAATGTGAAAAAGTATGAAGTCATGCACATTTAGCCAAAAACCTGAAGACAGAGTACAATTTGGGTAGGGTCCTTGTAACCAAATCTAAAGAGAAAGACCTGGGGGTGCTGATCACTAGTGATTTGAAATGCTCCTCACAATGTAGGAAGGCTGAAGCAAAGGCCAACAGAATGCTGGGCTTCACTGCCAGTAGGATCAGCAGCAGGAGGGAGGAGGTTGCAGTGCCATTGTAAAGTTCACTGGTGCAGCCACACCTGGAATACAATGTGTGCAGTACTGGTCTCCCTACCTGAAGAAGGACATTAACCTGCTGGAGGCTGTTGAGAGGAAGGCAGTCAAGGGGAGGGCAACAAAGATGGGTACAGTTCAGAAGGCCAAGAAATATGAGAAGAGGCTAGATGCCCTGAATTTGGACTCCCAGGAGGAGAGGAAGGAGAGGGGGGCATGACTTGAGACCTTTAAATATTTGAATGACATTAACAAGGTGGGCAAGGAGAACCTTTTTAGGCGCAGTGGACATAAAAACATGAGGGGACATTTCCTTAAGCTGGATGGGGGGAGGTTCAAGAGGGAGTAAAGGAGATATTTCTTCACAGAGAGGGTGGTTGCAGGCTGGAGTGAGCTCCTTGATGAGCTGCTGTCACTGGAAAAAGTGAAGGGCTTCAAAAGGGGATGGGACTAGGTAAAAGGTAAGGTCAGGGCCAACAGAAGAACGTTCGGGAATGAGGGGGTGGAGTCCTTAGTTGCAGCTTAAGACTCCACAATACACGCAGACTCAAAAGACTGCTATGCGTTAATCTACTGGCAATATTCTTATGTTTGTATGTCCATATAAATAATACAAATGATCATATTATATGATTATCATAGTAATTACTACTCATCCAACAGAAACCTAATTTTCTTATGAACTGTGTTTACTTCCAGTAGCTTCATATGAAGTCTGAACTATCCGTCGCTTACCTGACACAAAATGGTCATCCAGGAGATAGAGCTAGTAGCACCAAAAATATCTGACAGAAAATTGTATTGATTTCTAACATTAGTCAGTTCCTGCTTTTAATTCCTAAGATATTGTTGTTTTGCCATTAGAAAGTTTTCTATCTGATAGTATTAAGTGTGATGTGATGTAATGTGAAGAGAAGCGGCTGAGGGCACTGAACATGTACTCCCTGGAAGACAGGAGAGTGAGAGAGACAGAGAGAGAGGGGACATGATTAAGACCTTCAAGTACTTGAAAGGGATAAATAAGGTTGATAAGGAGAGTTTCTTTAAGCTGAGTGGCAACCATAACATGAGGGGGCATAGTCTTAAGCTGGAGGGTGGAAGGTTAAGGAGGGAGACAGGAAGCACTTTTTTACAGAGTGGGTGGTGGACACTTAGAATGCACTGCTGGAAGAGGTCATCTCATTGAAAACAGTGGACAGCTTTAAGAGAGGCTGGGACAGGCATAAGGGGATGGTAAGGATCATGGGTAGGGAGGATGGGAGGAGTGGGGAGGGAGGGCAGGGACCTTAGCTCAAGCTGTGGACCCTGCAATACGAGCAGACTTGATAGACCAAATGACCTTCTTTTGCTGGCTTCTTTATATCTTTGTACGTTCGTATGAAGAGCAGTGCTTTCACTGATAGCAGACATTTCTAGTTTATTCCTCTTCATACCTCATTAGCACTATGACCTTATTTACTGTGGCAACACAAATAACTGATCTGGCACCTGGTGATTGGCTGTTCTTGAGCAGTTGTGATGTCACAGTCAGCAATGCCACAATGCCGATGAGGTACAAAGAGGAACAGAACTAGATATGTCAGCCTCCAGACAGAGTGCTATGCCACACATCACACCTGGTACTGGCAGGTAGAAAACCTAATTAGCAACTGTGAAAAGAAAAAGCACTTCAGATATGAAGAGTAATAGTTGACAACTTTTAAATGTAAATATTAATTTCAGGCAGTACACTGGCTTTTAAAACTGCTTCTTGTCCACTTGAAAAAATATAAAATATAAATACATTACTATATTAGGATCCTAACTGGTTTGGCCAAATTTTTGAAACCAAATGACAAACCAACCTTATGAGAAAGAAAATAATACTAGGCCTTGTTTCCCCAAGTTTCCAAGCTCTCCTCTGCCCAGCATGGACTTCTTGCAACACCAGGGGCTCTGAAACCCAGCTTCTGCATATCCCGCGTTTCTGCACCACACAAGGGCAAAGATCGTTTGCTCACAGAGCTCCCAGCTGGTTCAATGGTCTCAACATTGATATCACCTCAATGCCAAAGCTTGGTCCATTCAAATCCAGTCTCCATCACATCCTGTCTGCATCTAGCTCCTGTGACTGTCCTTCCTAATTGTTCTCCCCTCTCCTCTTTGCTCTTTCCACCTAGCACTTATCCCTCTCCCCCCCCTCAACTCCCTCTCTCATACATCCATTCATCCTCCCACCCTCCTTCCCTACCCCCCAGTAGCACTGCAATTGATATTTGACAAGTGCCTATGGCCACACCCCACTAGTGTGTCTCTCCTCTATACCATGTCAACCCTGTTACCAGGCCTCCTTCTGGCATTTTTGCCACTGTATTGAATGTATAAAACTGTATGTAACTGCCTGTAACCCACTGTCATACTGTTATTCAATGTCTTGTTTGAATTGTACCTCAACTGACATGGAACCTTTGTAAAAGAGCCTTGGCTCAATGGTACTTGTAAGCCTAGATTGAAATAAATAAAAAATAAATAAATAAAAAATCAAATGCATGGGTCTCAGCTTGATGCAATACTGAATGTGCCAATGCCCTATTTCTCTCAGCCCTAGGTCACACTAGTGACAGATGTCTCACTTCATGCCATATGACACAAACCAAATCCAAGAAGAATGTTCTATTTTAATATTCTCTAGCACTAACACACAATATTCAGCCAGCAGATCTGAGTCTGACAGGCTGCACATTTTTTGTCACACGGACTAGTAGGTGTATACATTTTTATATGCATTCCAGAAATTAGTCCCCATTTACATATTGCTATCTGAATGAGTCCCTGTTAAAATCATTTGCTCATTAGATAAATGAAAGGCTGAGGAGGTGCAAATCCCACTTCTGCACTTACAGTAGGGGGGTTGCTGCCACCACGAGGTAAGAAACTGTTTTAATTCTGTTATATTAAAATCTAAGTTGAAATTATAACATGTATAAAAAAGGGATACATAATGAGTTCCAGTGGGATACGGGATTAATCCCACTCATGAAAGGAGGATCTTTTAATAACACATTCATGGCTTTGCCACTGTTGAGCTGACAGCTCTTCCCTTATTTGTGGGATTAATTCCATCTCCCTCTGGAACCCATTATGTACACTCACCCACTTACAGTATCGCCACACCGCAGAACTGTATGAAACCTTTGCATAATTGGCCACTGGTATATTTGCTTGCTCCTTGATGCTTGCAGTATGCACAGTACTTGTAGGAATCAGGGAGTGGGTTTAGTATGGGATATTACCCATTGCAGTGTATTTAATACAGTATGTCTTTTCAACATTTTTGTCAGAAGTGCAAACATATGCACTTCTAACCGTCCCAAGATATTTTATCCCTTTTCTTGAGGAAACAGCAAGGTTTGTATGTGAAGATAAGGTCACACCTTCCTGAAAGTTGAGATCATCTTCACACAATTAAAACAAACATGACTAGACAGGACTTCTCCCTCAGGAAGGAAACTAGAGGTAAAATGTATATTATTATTCATGCTATTTAGACAGTGTTGCCAGAAATGACTGCATAGTATTTAAACCTATTTGAAAATGAAGTTTGATAAATATTAAGCATTCCATTGTTGCTTGCTCTTTTTATATTTTTCCTAGAGGACTCCTTAAAAGATTGATGCCTTTTCCCAAGATCCCTAGCTATAGTTCAATACTGCAGTTTTTAAAGAAACAGAATTTTATATTTCACCAGCATGTGTGGTAAAGAAAAACATATTTGAGCTGCGTGAAGAGGGTCATGAAATCATCATTACACTTGTTCATTGATGTGATGCAGAAGATGTTGGTTGCTAAGAAGAGTTAAGTCATTAACAACCTGGATACTCTACTCCTCCCAAGCAGCTAAAAGCTTGATGTGACACAAGTTGCCTCTTGTAGGTATCACGTAATCAATCTGCATGTGCATACTACTCAGCCTATCAGCATTCCAATGTGTAGCACTGGCCTTCAAAATGCGGAGCAAATGGCCAAAATGTGTTGCACATTCTTAATTTAGAAGCAGAACAATGTGCATGTACTGCGTATAGTGTGGTTAGAAGTGGTGGCAGGCATTTTGCACATCATCACCTACACGCAGCCTTGGATAATTGCATGAACTGCTTTTATGGGATGGGGAATGTTGGCCAGGAGCTGAAGAAAATCCCCTATTCCTGTGAAAAGTGCATTGGGTTCTTTTACTTCCACCTGGATGCCCACCATGACAACACCAGATATGGTCAGAAGGGACCATGGTTGAATGTCTTCTCTGAAGCACGACATTCCAGTAGCACTGAGCCACACTGACACCTATTAGCATTTAAAGAATAGCAAGAAGGAAAATAGTCAGTGTCACGTGTTTAGTATTTAAAACTTTTTCTATAAAGCTAATCTAATTTTTTAATATAGTAGTTTGCATGTTCAGAATTATCTCCAGTATTACAGTATGTGGCACACCAACATCTCTTGGTGGATAAAAGATAAATTTAGCTATAAAATGTGTAGCACTATGTGCAACGTATAACAGTAGAGTGGTTTATCTTGTCTTTCAATTGAGCTTACGAAGCTGGATGAGATGAGATGAGATGAGATGAGATGAGATGAGATGAGATGAGATGAGATGAGATGTATGCTTGTGTGATTTAGATACATTGTGGCTGTTCGCCTCTCTATCCATGGGATATACCACCCTGTAGGGGTACGATGCAAGAAACCCTAAAGGAAGGATTCCCCACCTATAGGTGCCACTGGAATAATTCCCTTGGCTAAAGGTAGCTTAGGAAGAAGCCCAGAAAAAGAATACCCAAAAGGGTGTTGAGCATCTAAGAGGTGAGAAATCAGAAGATAGCGAGACTGGAAATAAATGTGACAGACATAGATAGGAAGGGCACGAGAAGAACGAGATATGACAAGGACAATGAACGAAATGAAAACAGATAAGATGCAGAAGGCAGATTTCCTAAGGAGAGAGGGAACAGCCGGGGCCACCATCTGACTCCATCCAACAGTGGAATTAAACTACAGAACCTAAGGAAACACCAACCCTATCTAATATTATGACCACTGGAACAGAGGGGTGGAAAACCCCCCACTGAGGAGGAAACCTCTGGAGATCCAAGGCCTAGGACACCTTCCCTCCAGGCTGAAGGACGTTTTGATTAGTGATGGCTCAGCTACTTCAATTTAGAGACAAGATAGAGAGAAGAGGAAAATATTCCAATTTAGAGGAAGCTCTCGCTGTGTCCTTCTAAATAGACAGTTGTTGAGGATTGCGAGTGATGTCTCTGCAACTAGATGTTCAAAAGCAAGAGAGGAGAGAGAGAGAGAGAGAGACAGAGATGACTGCTGAGGCACTCAGCTGACCTATGCGAGCCTACGACACAGACTAAGTGAACCAGAGGCGGTCTTGATGGAGACTAGCATAGAAGATGCCTCCAAACCCACTTGGGCAGCCAAAGGGGCTCTGATGATGAGAATCCCACCCCTCACAGCTGGAAGTCATAAATTCTACATCCAGAGATTTCACCAGGAAGAGGGATGACTGAAGGCCCACTGGAGTGAAAACATTCTCACTATGGGCCAGGGAGAAGGACCCAGTTCCGAGCTTCGCATGCTCTAGATGCAGACCTCATGAGTGCAAAGAGAGAGACCATCAACTACAGGCTAACCCTGTGCCAAGGAGCAATGGACACGGAAGGCATGTCTCCAAATGGAGAGCAGTTTGATGAGGTAGTGTAAGACCCATTGAGAGGTATGCTCGATTGATCGATGTGAAGGAACAGACCCTGAGGTCAGACTGAGTGAAGGAGAACCAGACTCGTGTCATGAGGAAGCTGCCCGTGATTGGTAACTACAGGAGTGCATGCCAACCGGTTCCATTAAGAGCCAAATTAGGAATGGATAGAATTGCATGTAGGAAGGAGCAAGAGCAGCTGGGCAAAGCTGGCAGCTGATGCTGAGGTACGGATTAACAGGAGGACATCTGAATAGGTTTGACTAGAATGAGGGAATAGCATCGGAGGAGGAGATGAGTAGGCAGGGCGATATGCAGAAGGGAATATTAGGTGATTTGAATGAGCAGGGTATTGTGATATAACAGGACGGCTGGATAAGGAAGCCTAAAAGAAAGCAGAGGTCAGAGAAGGAGAGGAAGCAGAGGGATCCCCTCAGGCACCTCCCTGCACAAACACAAACCCTAATGCAAGAAAAGGAGCTCAGGGGAGCTTCAAACTTAAAAGAAAATCAAGGAGAATGAACTGAACTCCTCTGGGCAAGTTGAAAGACTAATGGCAGGAGGCAGAGTTGAAGAAAAGGAAAAAAATGTACAGTCAGCAGTGAAAGTCAACATGGCCATGCACCAATTATCCTTCACTTTGTAGAGGCAACATCTATGGGTAACTCTACCCACAACTTGCTTTCCTAGAGGTGAAGCTAGAGGGTCACCCTGGTGGTGCAGAGGAGGTGGAGGTGCCAGGTCAGTGATGCAGCATAAATGAAACATCCGGTGCAATTCTGCCAGGGCTAAATGGAGAAGTCCCGACCCAGTGCACGAGCGATGAGCGAGGAAACGCAGTGCACTACGATGGTGAAGGCCTTAGTGAGAAACAACACACTTCTAATCATCCTGCCAAATGAAGAGACCATCAACGGAAGTCTCCACCACCCAACCAGTCAGGAAGCTATAAGGGAATTGAGGAGACGAATGAGACATAGAGAAACGCAGTGGTACATGGGGGCAGAAGGTACATGAGCAGCAGCAGAGAGCGATGAAAATGACCGGTACAAATAAACGAAAAGTACAGATGAGTCCAGGAAGGTGGCACAAGAATGCAATGGCAGGATAGAAGAGGAATAAAGGTGGCCACCATGGACCCAGCGGGGATGACGCCAAGCCTGAAATAAGAGGCAGGGACAGAGCAGTGGCCCAGAAAGGAACAGGGCTCAGAATGGGAAATGAAGAAGCCACAGCACAACTGAGAGAGAATTGCAGAGGGGTCTCCCAAGACCACGGCCGAGTGCAGGAGGGATGACGCAGACAGAAGCCAGCTGAGGGTGAATGTCATGGTGGGCTGCCAACCTAGGAGTACGGGAAGGTAAGGTGGTGAAACCAGGCAGGCGGGTGGCGGAGCACACCAGGAGGGCAGGTAGTGGAGTAGAGAGACAGCTTGGCTGCAGAAACGGAGCCAGGAGAAGCAGCGGTGGGGGGCGATGATGAGCAAGGGAGAGAATGTGGGAAGAGAATGAACATAACATCCAGAATGGGAGGGAAGGGAGGGAAACCAGGAGGAAAGAAAGAAAATGAAGTGAAATGAGGGAGCTCCGGATGAGCGGTGGACTGGAGAGGACAGGCGGCCAGAGCCACAGCAGAAATGTGACAACAGCCCGAATTGAGATAGGGTAGCGCCTCCAACTGAAATAAAGAAAA
This sequence comes from Neoceratodus forsteri, assembly GCA_016271365.2. NCBI lineage: Eukaryota > Metazoa > Chordata > Ceratodontiformes > Ceratodontidae > Neoceratodus > Neoceratodus forsteri. Next base: position 1,634,472,364 of record CM057456.1, on the reverse strand, counting down.
GAATCCTGGAGCAGTCCAGGAGGAATGGCCTTTTAAGGCCTGATGGGGGAGTAACGTTGTTGCTCCACTCACTGAACCACAGGCATAGCCTTCCCAAAATAGGCAAACAGAACAGAATGTCTTTAGTAAAACACTAACATATTTATCATGAATCCAGGCTGATGGTTGCAAATAGAGATGTGCTGACTACTCCAGTGTCATTGAAATAGTGGCCACGCCATGATAACTGCCAATGATGTAACTACTATGTCATTAGTGGCATCTGCATGGGTATGACCAATGCCCCAAATCTGTATCAGATACCTGAGATTGCATCTGATTTAGGCAATCTGCTTTCTAAACCAGTACTGTCATATGGGTAGGTGGATAGAGGGTGGCACCTTCTGAAAGGGAGCAGAGGTTTATTGCTGCTTTGGAAACAAGCCTGTATAGCTCATTTATTTAGATTTTCTTCTACAGAAAGTTTTACTGCTGGAAGATTTCTTGTAGAATGGTGAATAGGACTATTGTAATTCAATGGCAGTGCACTAATGATGTCACACTGTTCTGCAGGATTGCGATCTCTTATGGAGAGAACAGGACAGACTAAAATAAGATTGTGATTCTGCTTGAAGGACTACCTCTAGTATCTTCCAGTGCAGATGCAATATTAGGTTAAGTATTGCCCATCTGCATTTAACATTTTGACAACTGATTTGATGTGCACTGATGCATGAAAACTGTATCAACATGACACAGCCATAGAGCATGACTAGCACTCAACAAAGATGCCAACTTGATCATAGAAACAGAAACATAGAAGTGGAAGGCAGAAAAGGGCTGCATGGCCCATCCAGTCTGCCCTTTTTTGTTGCATTGTTTACACTGTAGATCCCTCCATGTCTATGGCACGTTCTCTGCCATCCCCTTACCTATCCCTTATAACTCCCTTATGCTTATCCCAGGCTTTTTTGAATCCCACCACTGTTTTCAACCCTACAACCTCCACTGGAAGACCGTTCCAGGCATCCACCACCCTTTCTCCTCCAGCTTCATATCATGGGCCCTTGTTCTGGAGCACCCTGTCCTCTGAAAAATACCTCCCACTTGTACCTTATTGACCCCCGTGGGGCATTTAAAGGGCTTGATCATATCCTCCCTCTCCCTTCTTTCTTACAGGGTGTATGTGTTTAATTCCTTTAGCCTTTCCTCATTAGACATTTGATGTAGACCATGTACCATCTTGGTAGCCCTCTTTTGGATGGCCTCCATCCTATGTCCTTCCTGAGATGTGGCCTCCAAAACTTACTAAAGGCCTATATAGTGGTAACACCACTTCCCCTCTTCCTGTTGGTAATACCCGTATCTATACACCTCAGCATCCCACTAGCTTTGTCAATTGCTTTGTTGCATTGTCTGGCCATCTTCAGGTCATTGGATATGATTATTCCCAGGTTTCCCCTTGCTTGCTCGTCCCCATCTCTAATCCACAGCTATCAATTCCTCTCAAAAACCCAAACCTACTGGTGGGGGCCTAATCTGAACAGCGGAGACTCCAAGCAGCAGACCAACACCAGAAACCTGGAATGCTGATTAACCTTTCCCCTACTACAGTGGCAGCGATCTCGATCTTGGCCTTCCACACTCACTGCAGACCTATCTAAACTCTCTCAGCATGGCATTGGTCCTCCTGGTGGACAAGGAGGAGGCAATATTTTCACAACTGCTATCTGAATTAAAGGACATAAAGCAAAAAATCACCCATGAACACAGAACAGATTGCCCAGCTGAATTCTCAGACTATAGCAACTGACCAAAATACAGCCAAGAATGAAGCTGCCTGCCACAACCTATGGGCCCTATTTTGGGAGCAAGAAAAAACAATTATCGCAATGCAAGCTAAGCTAGAAGATTTAGAAAACAGGTGCCAGCAAAATAACATATGCTTCATCAGCTTCCATGAGCAAGTAGAACTGGGTAACGCAATCACTTTTCTCCAGTTCACTCTCCCGCAGGTCCTGCAGCTGCCTGGAGACCCGAGATTTGACAAAGATAGGGACCATTGTTCACTGGTCCCCTCTCCCCGAGCAAGGGAAGAGACCACAGCCCATTATCGCTCACTTTCTCTGCTTTCAAGTAAAAGAAAATATCCTGCAGACAGTGAAACAGCTTGGTAAACTGGAGTGGCAGGGCCATACAATGATGGTCTTTCAGAATTATTCAAAAGACCTAACTACCAGAAGAAGAGCTTTCACCCCAGCCCATCAAGCCCTACATCAAACAGGAATCCTCTTTAATCTGTGGTATCAAGCTTTGCTCTGCCTAACAAACAATGGGGTCTCCATTACTTTAAGCACGCTGGAGGCAGCCATGGAATATATCACCAGACACTGGCCTAAATCCACTCACCAGGTAACCCAAGAGCCAAACCCAAAAAGAATATGAAATCCTCCCCCAGTTACATGGAGGCCAATCTGGCACCCTCTGCCCTAAAATCAAGGGAGCACACTGACCAAGAAGATGATAAAGAGGCCTGGCAGCACCCTATGAAAAGTAAAATGCAAAACAGGAATTGGAGATGTCCTGGACAATACCTTTTCTAACAATGATCCGGGTCCAGAAGCAGCAGCTGCAGTGAAGCTTCTGGTGATCTTGAAAATGGGCCTTCTAATCTTCTAGCCTCCAACCGTTATGTTCTGCTGGTCGCAATCCCTCCTTCCCTCTGAGTAGCAATGTATCCCATTCAAGCCACTTCATGTTTCCCTTTTCTCTGAAACCAATTATTTGCCTAACTAATCTTGGGTGATCTAAGATCCAGTATAAATCCACCCTTCTTATTGACCTAGCTCACAACTAGGTGATAAAACAGAAACAAAACAAAAAAACGACAACTGATCCTCTTTGGTGAGGACTAAGGATCCTGTCCACTTCCAGAGGCTAACACTGTCACTTCTTCTAACTACCTTCAGATCTGCATGAAAGGTGCAACAAGTCCATAGCCAAGCCTCAGGCCCCCCTGAAATATTAAACTACCTTATACTCCCCAGACTGCCCTTGGTTGCTACTATACATGTTTGCACCCCCTCAACTATCTCCACTTATCTATACCCTCCTACTCTATCTCTCAACTCATACTTACTGGTTACTCCCTGTCCTCATCATACCCCCCCCCATGAGCTTTATAGTACATTTGTATCATGAAAGGCCAACAAAGTTGCTTTCCCATTAAATGCGCCAAGGTAGAACTCAACACCAAAGTGGGTTTATGGACCATCTATTCACTCTAAGTCACTGGAGTCCTACTTCCTTTTCATCCCCTTTGCCCAAACCCTACCTCACAGTAGACAGGATATTGGGCAGCGAAACATATATAGCGATGCCATGGACTGACCAAGTGCTCAGTGTTCCTCATCTTCCCACACCAGTCCCTGAACTGAAAAGCCTTTTTTTCCTCTGACAGAAGTATAAATCCCTCATGACTGCCAACGGCAGCTAAAGCACCATGGAAATCTCTAGGTTAGTAAAATGTGTCTTTCCAAGGGCGTATTTTCTACCTGGTGCAAAAACCATCTCCTAGCAGTTTCTTGACCGGCAAGATAGGTATGGAGCATTTTTCCCTATTTCCCTTCTTTTACTGCCCCACCCTCCTATATCCTCCACCCCCCTGTTTGTGTTCCTTCAACATCAGGCAACCAAGGTGCCCATGAAACTTATTTACCACCCAAAGATAATGATCCAAGGCCGTTGATGGATACCCTGTCAGTTCATCAGAGCTACCCCACTTAAATTAATCTGGCCATGTGAAGGACTCAGGACCCTGCACCCCAGACTTAGCCCTAGTAATAGGAGAGGATATAATTCTACATTCTTCCTCTCAGCCAGACTTAGGGATGGGGTGGTAGAAAGTCAAATGACCTGTCCTCTGTCCTTTTCTGGTTACACAGATCTCATTGCCCTCTCACATTCTTGGACACACACACTACCCTACTCGTACTGTGGCCACCCACCGGTGGATACAAAGAGACCATGAGGTATTCTATTATACCTGGGTTGGATTGCAATATCCACAAAGAGTACCAGATCCTACGTCTACACTTGGTTTCACTTACTCTTATGAGCAGTTGGTTATTTGCTGTTAAGTTTTAAAGTTCAAAGTTTTTATCTACTATAATGCAGTTGTCATATTTAATTTTCAAACTATATTCTGATGGTAAAATAGGAAAAGGCAGGGCATAGGAGGTTGGGATGCCCCCAGATATATCACAAAGCACCTGTACAGCCTTCTCAGAGACCAAATGCACGGTCTCCTCTACCTAAACTCCCTCTGTTCCTGTTCCTTTACCCCTCACTTGACCACAGTGACTGATTTGTGATGCCATAGCTGGAACGTTATGGGATTAAACTCTCCAATAAAACGTAAATAGGTGCTAACACTGCTTCACAGGATTAAAATGCAGGTAGTACTATTACAAGAAACAAAACTCTGCACCACTGAAGCACAAAAACTTGGAAAGGGTTGGGTCAGTATAGAAGTCCATAGTTCTGCCGGGGCTAGAAAAAGAGGTGTCTCAATATTAGCACATAAAAACTTACACTGGTCACTCTGTAAATCAATGTCAGACAAAAATGACTGATGGGCTCTGGCACTTTTTGATACCCCACTTTGCCTTATCATGGTTGGTAACTTATATGCTCCAAATGGAGACTCCCACAATTTTTTTCACACCCTAGCCACTAGAATATCAAAGTTCACTGATCCACAAATACCTATGCTAATAAGGGTTGATTTCAATTTAACCTTAAACCCTTCCATGGACAGGAGCCATGGGGGACCCGAACCACATGTTCATGCAGCTCAAGCCGTCAATTTGTGGATTTCAGACCAGGCCTTTACTGGTGTATGGAGAATGCGCAATCCCAGAACCCCAGGGCCAGATTAACAAACTGTGGTGCCCTGGGCAATTTGTAATTATGGGGCCCCCATGACTTAATGAATAGGCTGGGGGTTTAGGCCCCCAAAAGCCAAATGTTTTTTGATGTCTTAAAATGCATTTGGAGGGGTTTCAGCTACTCTGAATGCACCTCTTGGGATGGAAATAGAAGGTTATTATTTAGCATCCCCTTTAAAAAAAAAAGAGTTTGATCCCCTGTAGAAAGTTCAAGGACCTTGAACTTTTTGCAGGGGGAGATCAAACTCCTTTTGTAAGGGGGGCTAAAATACGCAACCTTGCCAACTGTCCCCTAAGCCCGACAGTCAAACTCAGATCTCATATAGAGCTTTTAGACTTGACTTTATTTGATCAAGCTTAGGGTACAGTTATAATGTTGTATATTTTAGCTCCCCCCATCTCACCTTAAAAAAGAGTTTGATCTCTGCAAAAAGTTCAAGGACCTTTGAACTTTTGCAGGAGGGATTAAACCCCTTTTTTTAAATGGGGGGGGGGGCTAAAAAATGCAGCATTGACAACTGTACCACTAAACCCCATAGTCAAATAAAAGTAAAATCTGAAAAGCAAGGACCTGGCTGTCCCTTCCCCACATCTTATGTAGTACCCAGCCTCCCTGAATAAGCCCTAAGCTCATTGCAGTCTGCTGGCTAGGGTGTACCCATCATTTACAATTTTAAATGTTTGAAATTGTAAATGATGGATTTTACGTAACAAACATTCCATTGTTTGTGTTCATTTTTATTTTTATTTTATTTTTTTTTACCTCAGAGTCAAGAAAGCAAGGCACTGTGGTGGTCTGACTGATGATGGTCTGGCTGGATTCACTCTGCTCATGCTCCTCAGCTTGCGGACTCCTCCAACAGTCAGCTGACTATATTTTATTTGTCGGTCGATGATCGAATTGGATTCATCCTCTCTTCCCCTAGTCCAACTGGCCTGTTTTTTTTTTTAAATGGACCAGCAAATGCTGATGCAGGCATCTGGCAATACAATCTAATGAATCGATGGATTCAATGGTGGGAATCTAGGTTTGGCGGCTGAAGGCTCGAGAGGGAATGAGTCATCTCTGGTGGCAGTTTTCTGTCATCCAAGACTTTATGCAGTGCTCCAGATGACATGATGCATGGACCTGAGGTGGACAGAAAAGTTCAGGTCCAGGTGGGTGGAGGTTCAGACATCAACAACAAACCGAGGAGCCCTGTGATTGACTACAGGGTACATGTTGTGTGTTGCAGCTGCAGAATGTCTGTGACCATGGGGAAAAAAGCAGCAAACAGCGAGCTGTTTTGGGATGATGGCAGCAGGGCAAAGGTTATGGACAATCGTCCTTAAATTTCTGTTATACTTTAGTTATATGCAACCCCCAATGAGGTTTAATCAGCATCAGAAAAGGTACAGGGGCCAGGGAGGAAGGGGAAAAAAAGGATTAAAAAAAGGGACTCTCAGGTGGACCCTCAAACTTGGGGGCCCAAGCCAACTGCCCCATCTGCCCTATGGTTAATTTGGCCTTGCAGAACCCAGGACTACATGTGTCACTTCACAGTGCACAGTACTTTCAATCATTTGGATATGTGTCTCACCTCCTCACATCTGACACCTCATGTCACAGATGTGACCATCAACTCCCTAGTTATATCTGACCACACCCCATTGCAAACTGCTTTACATGCAAGCCAAACCACCCCCCACAATCTCCCAGCTGGAGGATGGATCCCCTCCTGCTCCAGAACCCACATTTTAAAAACTGTCTCATCCTCAGTGATTTTTTAGCTGAAGTTCCCTTGCCTTAGCTATAAGAGTCAGCCCAGTCCCTTTTAGTGCGACCTCTGGCTCGTGCAGATCTTCAGCTTGCTCTAAAATCCTTGGCCTTTGATAAGACTGTAGGTCCTGATAGTTTTACGGCCTCCTTTTATAAAACCTTTTCTGACAAGCTTCTTCTGCATTTGCTATGCGTTTTTTTTTAGGAAGCATATGGGGCTGGTGACCTGGAGGCCATCTTTCAGAAGGCTTTTATTTCTGTTATATTAAAGCCTGGTTGAGACCCAACCAGTGTTTCTGTTTATTGCCCAATCTTTTTATTGAATGTGGATCTCAAGATTCTGGTCAAGGTTTTAGCTCTTTGTCTCCAGCAAGTCTGGTCTGATTTAATCGGCCCAAAGCAGGTGGGGTTCATGGCAAGATGCTCATCTTCAGATAATTTGCGCAAGTTACAACATATCATTTTTGTGTCCTGGGGAAGTCGGGTCCTGGTAGCCCTGGTCTCCTTGGACACAGAAAAAGCTTTTTATAGGGTTTCATGGCACTTCCTTTTTTGGGTTCTTCAGATATTTGGTCTTCCTGACACTTTTATGCAGTGAATTAAGTTATTATACTCTCATCCTACAGCTATGGTGTGTTGCAATAGAGTTTTATCTTCTAGATTCTCCCTCATGAATGGGACCAACAAGGTCGTCCTTCCTTTCAATTTGTATTTGGATCCTTTAGTATTATGCATAAATTCTCATCCCTCCACTTAAAGTTGTCCCTTTAGGTTTTGCTTGCCATAAGATAACTGTCTATGCCGATGATATTTTGTTGCATTTGGTAAATCCGTCTATCTCTTTAAAAACTGCTTTTGCTGAAATTCAGCGTTTTAGTGCTATATCCTTTTATAAGTTAAATATTGAGAAAACTAAAGTTCTTCCTTTGAATGTCCGTGTTCATAAGGCTGATTTTTCTTAAAAAGGGGTTAGTTGGGCACCCTCCAAAAATGTCATATTTGGTTATTAAGTTAACATCCTCTTTATCCTTGACAGTTCAAAGGAATTTCACTGATTTGCTAAAGGTAATGAAGATGTAAATAACTAGGTCAGCTGGGCTGCCTTTGACATTGTGGGGCCTGGTGAGCATACTGAAGATGAATATTCTCTCGCATTTTGTATTGTGTGGCCATGTTATCAGTTTGGTTGCCCTTGACATGGTTTTCTGATTTCCACACTTTTGTTTCTACTGTTGTATGGAAGGGCCATCGTCCTAAACTTCAATACCTATGTCTGTCTGCTCTGAAATCCTTGGGTGGGCTGGCTGCTCCTGACTTCTTGACCTATTATCATGAAGCTTAGGGTGCTAAATACTTTGGATGGGCTTCTCCATCCCCTGATGGTTCATCCTCTTATGTTCCACAGTGGTGGAATATCAAGGATGATTTTTGCTGTTTGCAGGGAATTTCCATACAAGCTATTTTGTATATTAACTACAAATCTTTACCTGTTTCTCTTTGTGATACACCTATTGGTACTTCTGTAGTTGTTTTTGGTCAACTCAAGTGGCTATTGAAATTTCCTTTGGGCAATCCCCTATATCAGCCCCTGTGGTTTTATCCTAATTTGACTATTTTGGGGAAAACTCTTCGTAAAAAAACTTGTTCTCAAAAGGGTATTACTTTGATTTCACATTTATATTTGGATTACAACTGTGTTTCTTTTACTACTTTACGTCAGATGTATGGATTGGGCCACAAAGGGTATTTTTTTCACTGTCAGATTAGTCATTTGTTGCCTAAGAAACATGGCTTCTCTCCACCTATGTCCCAGTGTAAGTTAACTCTGGCTGAGCTTGGGTGCTCTAGCACGGCCCCCCCCATGCCTTCTTCACAATTTACCAGACCCATCAGCGGGTTTGGGCTTACAGATATGAATTCCACCTGCAGTATTGGCTGCGAGCTTTAGGAGTAAGTTTGGATGAGCGACAATAGACTGCCAACTGGAACAATATTCGTTGCTACCTTAAATATGATGGTCACAGGCTTAGTCTGTTTAAAATTGTACATGCTTTGTATCATACTCCATTGGAATTGCATAAATGGGCTCTGCTGAATTCATCCACTTGCATGAGATGTAATGGCGGGGATGGTACTTTGATCCATATCCTTTGAGATTTCCCTAAAGCCTCAGCCTCTTTAGAAAAGTATTTGGGATGCACTGGACACAATTTTAAGCCTTTCTGATGTTTTTCCAAGGAACATTGTTTGCAGGGAGTGGACTTCCAGCATTGATAGGTGCCAGGTGATATAATTTTGCTTTAATTACTATTGCAGCTACAATGTTTATTCTTAGACACTGGGTGGATCAGACCATACCATCTTTCTCTGAGTGGGATAAGGAGATGTTAGATATGCTGCAGATAGAATGAACTTTGGTGTCTATGTGTCATTGCGTTCAATCATATCTAAATCATTGGGCCCCCTTGGATGCCTGGTTGTCCACCTTGGAGTGTGTCACCACTTCATAATGTATTCCCTTGCTATGGCTCTGTTTGTATGTTGTTTCCTTCTCCTCATTACTCCAGAGCCTGGTCTTTTTTTTGTGGGGGGTAGGTGTTGGGTGGGTTGGGTGGGGGTGGTGTGGGTGTGGTTTTGTTCTTCATGTTTTTCCATTGTACATGCATTTTGTTAATGGTTTGTATTTGTATGTTGATGTTCTTTAATAAAGTTCACTTAATTAGAAAAAATAAAAGTTGTCTCATAGGGGCCACCAAGAAGTTCTTCAGTGATAATGATAATGGAGACACTTCTGTCTCCATTCTGTAGGAGGCCTTCAAAGCAAAGCAAAGCAAAGAGGATGTATCATAGGATACACTGCATACTGAAGAAAGATTAGGAATCATGAACTAGCATCCCCGGGATGCCAGATCGCTCCCAAAAACTACCCTAAAAGTCAATTCCCAAATTCCCACTAAATCTCCAATACATTTGGATATCCTAAAGCTCTAAAATGAGATTAACTCTCTAACAATGCACAAAATTGAACTGGTGATTCTCTGCCTCAAACATTGGTAATGGGAAGGAGGAGAACACGTGGCAAACTACTGGCTTACCACTTGAAGAGCAGCAAGCAGAGAGATACATAGCCTCGCTCCACAGTCCCACTGGTAAAATATGCTCCACCCCCAGTGAATTAAATGCGGTGATGAGGGACTCCTATGTCAACCTTTATTCCTCTGTGGCAACTCCTAAGGTTCATCAGCTCACCTGTTTCCTACAAAGCCTCAACCTTCCTAAATGTCACCCCTTCTCAAGCCACCTCCTTAGATCTCCACCACAGTAAAACCCTTAATCTGCCTAAAGCTCCAGTTGGGGATGGGTTCACTATTGAATGTTATCAAACTCTTGCTCCCCAATTGTGCCAAGTCTTACATCACCTATATGCTGAAATAAACAGCTCTGGTGCTTTTCCTAGCACTGTGTCTATGACTATAATTACTGTCTCTCCCAAACCTGGCAAAGACCCAACCATACCGCAAATCATCACTGTATCTCTCTTATTACAGCTGACAGTAAAATCTATGCTAAAATTCAAGCTACTTGGCTTGAATCTTTGCTCCCCCAACTTGTTCACCCCTCTCAGGTTGGTTTTATTTAAGTCAGACATAGCTCTGATCATCTCAGAAATGATCTAATCCATATCGCCCACAACACCCCCACTCCAACTGCAGCAGTAGCTCTTGATTTTGAAAAGGCTTTCGACTTGGTGGAGTGGAGGCACTAGTATGCAGTCCTGAAGTACATGGGTATAGGCTCCATCTTCCTAACAGGGATACAAGCCATGTACTCCTTTCCTAAGACACTGGTCTTTACTAACAACACAATATATTTCCCCTTTCCTTTTGCTCGTGGGTCCAGACATGGATGCCCTCTCTCTCCTTTGTTGTTTATACTCACAATAGAATCATTAGAGGCTACAAAATTAACATGCCCTGAAATTAAATTACAGTATCTAAGTCAGCACCTCCTCATATAACTCATTATTGTATGCAGATGACATCCTTGTACTGATAGAAGATGCCCATAAATCCATCATCCCCCTACTCTAACTGCTTAAAACTTCACTGATCTTTCCAGCCTAAAAGTTAATCTAGCTAAAACAGAGGTTCTCCTACTAAACATCAATTGTCACCCGGTGGTTTTTGTAACACACAACCTTAGATGGTCCCAGAGTCAATCACCCATCTAAGCATTAAAATGATGCCCAATCTTAAGATAACTCAGTGATAAAAACTTAAATCCCTGCCTAACCAAAGTGCAAACTGAGTTAGAAGATGGCAGACACTACAACTCTCCTAGGCTGGAAAGATAGAAGAGATCAAAATTATTACTGCTCCAAAATATTTCATGCTTGCTCTCATATCTCAACCACCATCCAGCCTAGTCAGTTTGATCACATAGATAACCTTGCTGGGCAGTTCATATGGGAAGGCAAACCACCCCATTATAGTAGATCAAAACTTTGTTCCCACTGGCATAGAGGAGGATGAGACCTTCCTTGGTTTAAAGGATACTATTGGGCCTTCCATACTGCTCGAAGTATCATAAGGTTCCACCACACTCAAACCTTACCCCCACTGTTGGCTAACATTGAAGTCACCCTTTTTGCAGATCACAATCCCGCTGCATGGTTATACAGTCCATGGGAGGTACCACATTTGGCTCCACCTCCAATCCATACCTCATTCCATACATGGACACAACTAAGGAAATGGCTGGGCAAAGACCTCTCTCATCCTTACCTCACCCTGCTATGGGGCAACCCCAAACTCAAAACTGGAGGCAAACCCATTAGCTAGATCACTTGGAAATCCAAAGGCATTCAGTCACTTAATGACCTTCTCTTTCCACATACAGCTACACTGGATTCTTTGCAGGGCCTACAAACAAGAGATGGGCTCCACAAATCCAAATTCTTGAAATTTCTACAACTCTGACGCTTCCTCTCTGAACATCTATGGAAACTCCTCACAATCGCAACCCCATTCCAAACACACTCACTTCAGTCCTGACTTGCTAAACCCTCAGGAAATGCAGGGAAAATATACACACAAATTAGAGACCATATCCCAGATCAAACTGAAAAGAAATCAGACTCTTCTGGGCCACAGCATTAGGGCAACCAATCCTACTTGAGGATTGGATAGGCTGCTAGAAAGTAGCCTGAAAAACAATCAGGGACTCTTGTAGTAGACTCATTCAAAACAAGAGTCTACACAGCTTTTATCATACCCCAGCTGTCTTGCACACTGCACACCATACCCCAATGACCACTGCTGGACATGCATGCTACCAAAGGGAGATCTTTTTTCATATACTGTGGTCCTGTCCCCATTTGAAACCATTCTGGCCAAATATCCACACCACTTTATAACAATTTGTCAGTGTACCCATCACACTCTCATCCAATCTCTTTCTCCTTGGTTTCAAAACTGATGAGCCACACATTACAAAAAGCCAATTCCACTTGGTGATACATGTAAGTGTAGAAGTCAAATGGCTGTTACTCCATAAATGGTGTATGACAGATATCCCACAAACGACTGAATTCCTAGCTGGCACAACACAATTAGCCACCTACAAACACTTCTCCCACTTAATGACTCTACATCATAATCCTTGGGCTCCTTTTTACACCTTTGTACACCAAATTCCATTAAATAGAAACATACCCTTACAACCTGCTAATGTACATCCCCAAGTGGGAAAGAATTGGCTGACTCTCTCCTAATATTAAACCCTTGTCTCCATATGAACTGTAAACCCACAATCCCACACCCAGCCTAAGTGCCCCATTTACCATTTATCCATAGTCTCTAAATATGATGATGGCTGTCCTTAGCATTGCAGTTTACTATGTAAATAGTTCTTGCTGTCCATCTCTAATAGCAACTCACCTGTCTATGTAGTGATCAGTGTGCAACATTACATCCTCTGCAAGACCACCTGATTTGCTTGACATAAGCTTAGTATGTAGAACTGTACTGGATACCTATCCAGGCATATCTGATATGATATACCCTTACACCCAGTTCAGGTCCTATGCAGAAAATACAATCCTGCTCACTAATAAATCAATCAATCAATCAATCAATTAATCAATCAAAATCTTTATTTATCCAGGTGAGCATGGTTGAGCAAGCTCATTTACAAGGTGGACCTGGATTAATCCGGGCCAAGTAATACAGTACATACAGAGGTATTTACAGTGGGGGTAAATAATACAAATATATACAATTACTGCACTTAAGTACTCAATGTTGCAACAGCTCATAACAGTACAAAGTGCTCCAGCTCATGGAAGGAGCTGGTGCATCCACATGTTTCAGAGGGGAGTGTAATCATAGTTTTTCTAATTTTAACACTATGAGTAGAAGGATAAGGATACTAGCAGTCAGGCACATAGATGATTACAGCTTATTTGGTATATGTCAGTGAGGAAAACAGATTTTAGTTTGGTTTAGTAAGAACACAGATGCAAGCTGAGGGAACCAATCAGTGGCCTGAGATGAAGAGCACTGGCATTCCAATTGGGTAGCAGCTTTGCCATGCCTTGCTAGTTGAGGGTCCAGGCTTGGGGTGACAGGTGGTGGTTGAGGCAGCACTAACTGCCCGGTGCCCAAGATTCCCATGCCTGTGGAACAGGGAGCCCATAGAGAGCCTGTCTTTGGCAGGGGAAAAAAGAGGAGGCCAAGGGTGATTGCCGGCTATGGGCAAGAGACATCTGTACCAGCGGAAGGGACCAACACCAAGACAACCCAGATGAGGATTCCTATAGTGCCTAGAGCCTGGTGTGAATAGAACTATTCAGGAAGGGGTGTAATCACACAGATTCCCTGCATATAATACTCTAATAGTAAAATAAGGTCTTAACATGCACGCGAAGAAGTAATACAGCTTTATTTGAGCAGATTTCAGCAGGGAAATCAGATAGTATTTGGGTTTAGAGGGAAACACCAGAGCAGACCACAGGGGACCAATCAGAAGCCAGAGCCAAAAAAGCACTCAATTCTGATTGGTTAGAGGCTTTTGCCATACTTTGCTGGAGGAAAGTCTGAGTTTGGGGTCTTGGGCAGCGGCTGTGGAAGCGCTGACCTTCTGGTATCCATGAATCCCATGCTTATGAGGCTGGGAGCCTCAGTGGGGCTTGACTTTGGCAGGGAAGCAAGTTCTGGGGCAGCGGATATAATAATGGGAATAGAGTACAAATTCTGAGAGTGTGATGATGCAGTGGGACAAATTTATGTGCAGACACAGTGAGGTGTCTGCAGTCTAATGGTCACAATAGCCATAAGAGGCTATGGGCCATTCAGATTTCTATAAGAATAAGCATTTAGGTCATAAGTGGGTCACAGAACTAGAATCGCCAGTGATTACAAGCACTTATAATTACAGCAAAGCTCAAGGGCAGTAGCCTAAGCTTCACTTAAAGATCAAGGGCTGGGGAAGCAATTGCATGGCTCACACACATAACAAACATATAAGGACTTAAAGATATTCAAACTGCAGAGGCAGCTCAACTTCAGTAGTTTTTGCACTTTGTTCCAAAAGGATGGTAACAGGAAGCTAATGGCCCCTCTGCCATAACAAGAGGAAGCCTTAGGGATACATAATGAGATGTAGGATGCGCTTCTTAGCGTGTGCATTCCTGGCTCACATAGTGGGAGACAATCTATTATATATTGTGGATGCCTTTTCATGATGACTCTATAAGTCCAAAGGACTGCATTTCTGTTCCACCTAAACATGAGAGAGGAGCATCCTACGGCTTTGTACAAGGCACAATGATGGGTGGAGATGGGGAGACCACTAATAAACCTGACAGCCTTGTGATAATGTATAACTAACTTTGCGAGAGAAGATTTAGGGCAATTACTATAAAGGAAATCTGCATAATCTATCAGCAAGAGAAAAGTAATTTGGACAAGACGCACTTTTGCATCTGTAGTGAGGAACTGGTTGATTCTAAAGAATAGCCCCGGCCTCTGCCTTAGTTTCTTTACCAGGTCTTCAGTATGTTCAGTGAATGAAAGATTCAGATCTAACCACACTCCTAAGTATTTAAACTTTATGACAAACTCCAATTTCTCCCCAAGAATTGTAGTGATCTGGGGTAGTTTTCCAGAACTGGCCAGATTCATCATACAGCTATGGGGCGAGAACAACATAGCTTTTGTCTTTTTAGCATTTAGAAGAAGTTTTTTGTGTAGAAGCTGATTCTGGAGCTGGCTAAAATCCTCCCTGAGGTCTGCACAGTAGCTTCTGGTGTTGGTCGACTTATGTATAAAACCGTGTCGTCAGCGAACAGGTGTATATTGGCTTTGTTGATACCCTCATTAATATCATTAACATAGATGGTGAAGAGTAAAGGACCAAGTATGAATCCTTGTGGTACACCCCTCAGGAGAGGTTTGAGTGGGGATAGCTCACCCTCAGCCTTAAATTGTTGACGCCGTTCTACAAGGTACTCAGTGAACCAATGCAAGGATACTGATTCCAGGCCTATACTCTTCAGGGACGAAAGTAGCAGGCTATGATCCATGGCATCAAAAGCCTTGCTAAGGTCTAGAAATACAGCACAGATAAAGTTTCTGCTGTCCCGTTCTTGATACCAGTCATTTGTCACTTTGGCAAGGGCCAAGATAGTACTGTGTTTAACTCTGAAATCTGATTGCATGGGATTTAGTAAATTGTTTTCATTGAGGTAATCCTTTAGTTGATTGTTGATGATTTTTTCCAGGAGTTTAAACAAAATTGGGAAGAGGGAAACTGGTCTATAATTGTTAAGATCGCAGGGATCCCCTGATTTAAACAAGAGGATGACGTGCAATTTTCCACATCAGAGGAATGAACCCTTGGGACAAAGATAAATTGAATAGGTGAGTGATAGGAACAGCTAAGACATGATAGGAGATTTTAAGGAAATAAGGATCCAAGGAATCAGTGCCAGCACTTTTCTTAACATCCAACTGTAGCATAAGATCTTCAACCTCCTTCATGGAGACTGGTTTGAACAAGAAGCCAGGTACTGGGGCAGGAGAGTCTACGAATGGGACATTTAGTTGGTAGCAGACCAGGGATGCAGGAGAATTGTCAAAAGTTAGACCAGCAGTAGCAAAATGATTATTAAATGCATCTAGGATTCCCGGTTTATCACAGATAGTAGGAGACCCAGATGTGATCTTAGGTGGCAAACAGTTGCCAGGCATATGATGAGACATGTCCTTGATTGTCCTCCAGAATTTAGAGGAGCATTTTGCTGCAGAGTCCAGTTCCCTGAGATAAAAAGCTGCCTTGGCATCTCTGACCATTTTTGTGTAGGCATTACGTGCCTTTCTGAACTGATACCAGTCTGAGTCAAGCTTGGTCTGGTGAGCGTTTTTTCAGAGCTTATCCCTTCCGAACAGAGCAGTCTTCAGCTCAGCAGAGAACCACCAACAGGTTTCGTTTTTCACATGAGTTTTTACCATAGGAGCATACATATTTAGTGCCCCAACCAGTATATCATGGAAAATATCTTATGCCGAATCAACCGTAGAGGCTAGATAGAAATCTTGCTAATGTGGCGAATGTTCTAAATCATAAACATAGGCAGCCATGTCAAAGTTACGATGGTCCTTTTTGTATGAAATTTAGCTGCAGGTCCTGTATAATGGAGTGATCTGACCATAGCAATAAAAGAATGGTCACTGACATCAGCAAAGAAGGTTCCAGCATGTGAGAAAAGATGAGTCTTATCAACTAGTATAACATCTAGCAATGTACTGTTGCTCATGTTCTTCTTGTCTGGTCATGTAGGTTCATGTATTAATTGCATCAGCCCATGGGAGCCACAGAACATATGTAGGGGTGAAGCAGTCTTGGAGAGCCAGTTGAAATTGAGGTCCCCTAGAATAATGGTTTCAAGATTCTCTTTCTCAATAACTGAGCCAAGGTGTATAAGAAGGAGTGTACCAGCTGTTGTGGGTCTATAGCGACCAATCACTCTGATGGCAAGGGATGTAGATAACTCAATTTTCAAAGTCATACATTCAAACTCATTCTTGACAGAGGTTGAATCCAGGCAGGCCATTGTAAATCTTTCCTTAATATACACTGCCACTCCACCTCCCCTAGTAGGCCTGTCTGTTCTGAATAACTGGTAAGAAGGGATACTAATCTCCCTATCTAAAGAGGCTGGCCTAAGCCAAGATTCAGATATTACCAGAACATCTGGCTGAGTATGACTGATCCATGCCTGTATCATGGTAAACTTTTTTCAGAGGCTGCAAACATTGACATGCCAAAAACTTATACCTTTTAAGGAAGCAGTATCCAAAGGAGATGTAAGGGCAGTGATAGGACCAGGGTTTAACTCAACATTACCCAAGCATATCAGTAACAGAAGTATCAACTTTTTAAGGGCAGCAATGGCTAGTTTAAGAAGCGTAGCCCTACTATGTCTGTGCAGCTTATCAGGTGGTATATGCCAAACACCACCTCTGAGGGTATACCACCCTAGAGCAAGGTGAATCAACACCCTGACTGAAAAAATGCAGGGAATGATTGACCTTATAATGAACAGGTGATATAGTTTGGAAAGGCGTCTCAGTACAGGTGCCACCACGATAGGTATCCTGATTGAGATCTGATAGTAGGACTACCTGAATGGCACAAAGGTAACTGTGGTATAAGCCCATGTTTGATACACAATTCACTAAGGGAACATATTCAGCTTGCACAGGCTTCTGCCAATAGAATGCCACTGGTACACAGGCAAGGATGACCAGCAAGGATATCGACAGGAAACCCTCAGGATGGGGCTGTCAGGGCCACCCATACCTAAAATTTACTATGAGCTTATGTCAAGTGTGACTTTAGCAGTTAATCTTTTTATTGTAATTGTTGTGATTATGCATACAAATACATTACATTCTCCAGTATACACTTACATAAATTCTTAATGGGAGAAGGAAAAAACATATTGTCTGAAGTATTTTACAATGATATTACAGGGGAAAACAAATGTTGAGAAAACAATGTGTAGCAGTACAATCTGTATGATAGAGAGAAAATATGGCAATTTATGGTTCTGGGGTAAAAGGAGTAGATACAAACAAGAAATATGAGCAGTCATGATTGTACTTCTATTATGCTGTAATTTAATACAAGTATGTGGAAGATTGTATAAAGGAAGAACATAAAAAAGAGAAAAATATCTAAGAAAGTGAACAAGAATGAAGAGAGAAAGGGAAGAAGAAAAGGAGATAAAAGATAGAAAGAGAGGAGATGAAAAAGGAACGAAAGTGCTAAAAGCGAGATTCCAATGTGAACATATAACAACCCATGGATTAAGTGACGCTATGTGTAGATCTGTTTAAATATTTAAAATAGTCCTGCCAGCATTTATTATATAAATTAAGTCAGTCAGAGGCTAAGTGTGACATACAATCAAGGATGGCGTATTGAGATAGTTGTTTGAGAATATCCGGGAGGGTGGGAATGATGTTGGATCTCCAATGCATTAGTATAAGGTGTTTAACTTGAAGGAATAGTAGGGATAACCTGTATTAATGAGCATTGAAAATACCAAGTATGTAATGTTGTGGATCTAATGCAAAGGATAGAGCAATCACTTTCATTGCAAAGAAATGAATATGACGCCAAAGATTATGTATGGGAGGACAATGCCATAAAATATGTAGCAAATTGCCATTGGGGGAATTACAGCGCCAACATTTACTGTTGTTCATAAGCCAATTTTTTGCAAAATCTCAGGAGTTATGTACCATAGATGTAGAATTTTGGTTTGTATGAGTGAACTGCGATTATCCTTGAAAGATTTATGGCAGGATAGCCAGCAGTTATACCATTGTGCAAGTGTGACTTTAGAGACGGAGAACCATAACTAAGACATGAACTCCCCTAGAGGTACACAGTCCAGGAACAGAGGAGGAGGAGGAACATACCCATGAAGCAGTATTAAGGGCACAGTATTGGCTGGCTAATGCCTCAGAGAGCGTATCTATATGGCAATAAGGATATCTGGATAGGAAGACATGTAAGTTGAGGGGTGTGCTTTTTAAAAGGGGCAGGATTAGGGTGTATTTAATAAGAGGAGGAGGTGGGGGATGGGTGGGTGTGCATGAAAAAAGTGGCTTTTGCCATACCTTGCTCGAGGAGAGTCCGGGGTTGGGGTCTCGAACGGCAGCTGTGGAAGCACCGACTGCCCAATGTCCTAGGATCCCACACTTGTGGGGCAGGGAGACCCTGGAGAGCTTTTCCTCAGCTGGGGAAAGAAAGAAAATGTCTGATTTAAATGCTGGCTGTGGACAATGGACCATCTGCACCAGCAGGAGAGCCAAATCACAGGACAAAAGAAATGTGTATTCCTTTGGCGCCTAAAGTCTGGCACGAGCACAGAACTTCAGAAAGGAGTATAATCACACAGTGCCCCTTCTCTTAATACTCTAAATCAGGATTTAACAGTCAAGCAAATAAGAAATTACAGCTTTTGTAGGAAAAATTCAGCAAGAACAACAGACTTTAGCCAAGTTTTCGAAGGAGAATACAGGAGCAAACTACAGGAGCCAATCGGAAGCCAGGGCCGAAAAGCGCTAGCATTCTGATTGGTTAGTGACTTTTGCTGTACCTTGCTTGAGGAGACTCCTGGCTTGGGGTCTCAAGTGGTGGCTATGGAAGCGCCAACCACCCGGTGTCCTAGGATCCCACACTTGTGAGGCAGGGAGCCCCTGGAGAGCTTTTCCTCAGCTTGCTCAAGGAGAGTCTGGGCTTAGGGTCTCAGGCAGCATCTTTGGAAGCACCAACCGCCCAGTGTCCTAGGATCCCATGCTTGTGGGGCATGTGCTTTTGAGTTGTTTGAACAACTTTTTTACAAGTTTTAGTTTTTATTGAGATTTTTCAATTATTTTTGTCCTGAGTTAACCACCTCTAAAACTGCAACTTTAAAAGCTGATATAACTAAATAAAGCATGACAACCCCTATATTTCTTCATTTTGATATATTCACAACCATATTCTACATCTATCAAAAATGTTTTATTAACATGGCTTGCCATTAAAATGGTTTTAAGCATAAATATGAACAAATATTCCCCTCATTTTTGGAAAAGTTCATTCTAGAGGGTATCATAGAATAGGTAATTTACTCTTTATTTTTGCATCTGAGGAAAATGAGAAGCAAAAAGTCAACACAAATGTGTCACTGTTTCACTTTTTCTTTTACTCTTATGTTGACAACTAAAACATTGATGTTATCTTTGATGTTATAACTACAGAAAACAATCTTACCCCTTATCGATTTGTTCCATTGAGAGGATTGTCTCACCATTTAACTTAAAAACAAGCATTTGTCAATGCCGAATGTTTACGTGGTTGTATTTGCTGTGCAGTTGTGCATTTTTACTATCTGTTGCCACAAACCTATCAGTACTGTAATACAATTTGAAATTAAAATTTGTAATTTTAATTGAATGTTTAATACAGTACTGATGTGTGAATCATCTCTAATAAATTTTGGCTTCATAAATATCTTTCTGGTCAATTGCTGGGATCTTTACAATTTAAATCTTTTGATTTGTTTTTAGTTTTGGGCCACAAATGAGCAAAGGCCTCTATATTTTGTAACTTTAATTAGTACTTTTTTTTCAAGTCCAGTTTATTTAACAACAGTACTTGAAGAAAAATTATGTGGACCTTGTATATACTGTAGCTTTGATTCCAGTTTCTAGCATTATTGGTCTTACTAGATAAGCTGGCACTTTTGCATTCGCTGAAACCTTCCCTCCACCTCTATGCTCTGTTTTTTTAATCCCCTTTTTATTCTTTTATTGATACACATGATTATGGATAAAACTAATAATCACCTGTCCTGTCTTCTTTTATCTATCCCATCTACTTGTTGTTTGTACACATATAAGAATAACTTTTTAAAGTAACTTGAACCTTTTCAAGATTAAGACATGTACTAAACATCCAAAAAACAATTCAAAGTATCCCCAGGCACCTACATGTGGTTATGTTCAGCTGCTCCTCCTCTCACCTCCTTTGTTGGTGGAAAATGCCAGCATGGTGGTTCTTCACTTGTGCCAGTGTAGTTCAAGATGCTGGGTTCTTGGGGTGGAAAGACACTGTCTGGGCTTGCTCATGGCTGCAGGGTAGTCCTCCTGGTTGTACAGACTCCCTCATGGCAGCAGGTCACTTCAGCTGGATTCCCCAACATCAGCACACCAGATACATCCTAGGTGGTCTCCCTCAGGCACTCAGGTCACTGGCTGTGCTCTAACAGTGTACCAGAGATGACTGGCTGGGCAGCCTCAGCTCCCTCAGGGCAGCAGATCTGACTGGACTGGGTTTCAACAAGGCAACTGCAGGCTACAGCTGTTCAGACTGCTAGTGATTATACAGCTCTGTTGGGAAAGCAGTTCAAGCCTCAGTCCACCCTTGATGAATTGACTGGAAGGCCTCTCCTGTGAGATTTAATTATTTTTCTCCCTTGTCCAGTCCACTACACAGGGAGGTCAGGCAGGCCAGGAGCTGTGGTTCTTTAAGTGGAGGTCAGGCAGATGAGCAGCACTCAGGTACAGACTACCAGGGGCTAGCAGAGAGAGAGTGATCTGTTTCCACTTTGTGGAGCAGGCAGCAAGAAGGGAGCTCAGAGCTCAAAAGCCCAACCAGCCGGCAGCCAAGCAATGCAGTCAGCCTATAAAAAAGTAAACCCCTCAGCTGCTCCATTCAGCAGGTCAGCAGGCCAGAACTTGGCACTGTGCTGTGCTTGGACAGTTTGGTGGTTCTTTGCTTGGCTGCTTACACAGAAGAGAGAGAGTACATATAGCAGCACAATCAGCTGCCTTTACTCATTTTAACAGCACACAGCCAAAATTAGTTTACATCAAAAGGCTGGCTGAGTGCTGAGTGGTAACTTTTCCCCTCTTGGTCCTCTCCTCCTGGAGCTCTGACTGAGCTGACTTCTGCAGCCCTAACACAAAACAAACAGTGAATTGAGATCAGCTGGCGGCATCCCTCAATACATTCTTCCTCTTCCTCATACTTAGCAGCGGATATCCTTGCCTCAGGGGAAGTCGGGTAGAAAATGCCATCGATGCTATGGTTCCCCATCCAGGTCCTCCAGCTGTTACATAGCACAGCAGCAGACCTGAGGGGAAAAGGTTATTCACAAGTTAGGGTGAAGTAGTAAGATCAAGAGGTCAATCAAGCCAGCAGAGTAGCAGACAAAGGGGAAGACGGGAAGATGGGGAACAAGGAGGAAATGATAAGCTGGCAATGATGTGTGGCTTGAACTGAGCGACAGACAAAAGGAAGATGGGAAGTTGGGGAACAAAGGACAGATGCAGAGCTGGCAGTGGTGAGTGGTTTGATGGTGTCAGCCAACATTATGATGAGAGCAGTGGGAGAGAGAAAGGGCACACTCCAACTTGTACTGTTTAGCTGGTTGCTGGGCAGTATCATGTAGATGAAATGAGTCAGCCACTGTCTGATAGGAGAGGCAGACTTCTTTCAACTAGAAGAAGTTTCTACCCAGCAAGCAGTGAGTAGAGTCATGACCATAGAACCTGGTCATTGATCTGTCACCGCAGAGCCCATTGCAGCTTGAGCTGCAGTGGACTCAGCAGTGACACATGTCTGAAATGCTGTTCTTCATAACAAAATGTTTGCTGCGCACGCATGTGCATGCCAACATATCAAGTGGTCAAAACAAAGTACAAGACTGATTTCCCATCTTGGGAAATTTTGTAATTTCCTAGACCACTCAAGCTTCACTCTCATGGAGACAAGGGTCTCCTCTTGCCATCAGATTCTATGTTTCCATTATTCTGCTGATTGCCTCTGCTTCACTCTTCTGGTTTATGATGCCACACGGTTCCTCTAGATGGGAACACAGCCTTCTTGTGCACCTCTGGCCATCTATTATCCTACTTCTTGTGGATTTAAAATGATTATATGATCACAGTGAGGTAACAAAATTATTAAACTTCCCTACACATTTCTTTTTGGTTAATTCTGTAATATAAGAATACATCAGAGAACATTCTGTCTCCTGACATGTTGGTGGGAGGAAATTTTTTTTTATGCACGTTGGGCCCTATTCATGAAGGTGTAGAGTGGGTACTCGTCACATAACTTGGGTGCATAACCCACCACGTACCTGTCCGTGGCCACTGCACCACATCCGTGGTATTCACCATACAGTTCTACCCCACTAAACAACCGTTCCCCAGCCAAGCATGCAGTTCCACACTGGGGTGGGCTGGAGGGTGGGGCAGGGGCCGCAGCAGCACTCCGCACAATTCACAAAACAGCAGAGTGCTGCATGTGATGGCTGGCAGCTATTCCAATCTGGGGGCAGCCATAAACCCTGGGTGGATGGTTACGCACCCCCCCCAGGGAAGCTGTTTCCGGCTGCGGCAGACATGTTGGGGGGCATCAGCCTCCCCAATAGGGATGCCCCTGCCATTGAGGCATGCTGGAAGGGCTGGGGGTGGTTGGTCAGAGTTCATACCCCCCAACATCATGCCCAGTGCTCTGCACACTGTGATCATCAAGGCACCCCTCGGGCGCAAGGGATCCACTGCGGGACCTGGCCCGGGCAGTCGATTGGCTGCATGCCTGGGGCCACTGCCCTGCACCTGCCCGCCCCCCATGAACCTGTGCACTGGGGGGGGTGGGGCCACATAAGGGAGCTGGGTGGGGTCCGGTGTATGTGAATGCAGTCTCCGTGCAGATCTCCCGCAATTACAGAGCTTTTCGGGGTGTGATACATGTCTTTCGCCTAGACCCCCTCCTGCATTTGTGAATAGGCTCCATTGTTACTGATTTTTTAATTTAAAAGACACAAGTGCTGAAGCAGCAATATGACATAAATGATGTTGGTAGTAATGACATAAATGCATGCTGAAAGGTATACTACAAGGCTGTCTGCCTGCGTTTATGTCATTACTACCAGCACCCTAAAATGTCATATTGTTCTGATTGTTGCTGAAACCCAATATACACTTGATTTTACTAACACCCTATCTGGGTGGCCTATGTATGCTGACTTCCAGCTCCCTCTTACTAAGAATCTTAGTATATCGGTTACTCACTTGACATCTCAAGATTTTATTAATACCCTTATTCCTCCCATTGGGCAGAACCATGTCTACCAAGGGCTTACGCTGTAGCCTAATTTATTGTTTTCTATTCCTCATCCTAGACCAACTAACCACTGTCCTAGTGAACTGCCCTGTAAGTTGAACGGACAGGGGGAGGGAAAGGGGAAAGGGAAAGGGGAAACTGTTTAACCAGGAAAGGCACACTAAGCTGAAGCTTTTTTCCAGGTGTGACCTGGGAGCACAAGAAATTTAAATGACTTGCTCAGGGTCACACAGTAAACAAGCAGGAGCTGATGGTATTAGTTGCAGGAGGAGGTTATCAGACTTATGGCTAAGTTGGCTTGTGTTAGGAGGACCAGCTCCCCCACTCAGGGACCACCAAGTCCACCGCCGCTTCCTCATAGAATACTGGGAAGGAGGAATGGATGGACAACAGTGGGCTCGGGGAGGGTTAGGTTTGTGTAGCATAGGCACATCCCAAATCCAATACCACTATGGAACTCCTACACCACAGTGGCAGGGCAGAACAATGCCACAGAGACACCCAAAGTAGTGGCAGGGAAGGATGTGGAGGTCTTCCAGGGCCGAGACCTCAAGAGGGGTAGCAGAGGACCCCAGAGAAGGAGGAAGCAACTCCAGGTGGAAGACTCCATAGTCTGGGGAGTGGAATTGGGGTCAGGTAGCAGGGTGGAGAGGGAGGTTCAGTGCCTGCTGGGAGGCACAGCTCAGAAGGATGGAGAGCGGATCCAGAGGATTGCTAGAGTGGCAGCAGGCAGCAGGGAGCTGGATGTGATTGTCCATCTGGGGACAAATGACCTGGCTAGGGACAAGGCAAGGATAGGAAAAGTGCAGGAGGATTTCAGAAGTTGGTCAGGTAGCAAGTTCTGCGACCTTCTTGGAGGTACTGCTTGTCCATGCCAATGGGAGGCTAGGGATCTCTGCACCAGGGACTTTAATGCATGGTTGAGGAACGGGTGCAGAGAGAAGGGTTTCAGCTTCACTGGGGACTGGGGACCCACCAGGAGGGATGTGGGCCTGTACAAGGGTGATGGCTAGCATCCATCCAGGGAGGGGCCATTGTCCTTAGTGAGCAGTTTAAATTCTTCATTGGCAAGCATTTAAACTAGCCAAGGGAGGTGGTGGAAGAAAGCAGGGAGAATCAAACTGCCCATCCCTACAAGTTAATGTAGTCTGTAGGAAGGACCCGAAGGTTGGGAAATCATGAGTCATAAGTTACTAAACTAGGAAAAGGTAGAATGGTGGAGAAAAAGAGAAAGGGGATTAAAGGCAAGGGGAGTAGTGAGGAGAGGCATGAGGATAAAAGGGGGGATGACAGGAGGGGAAGTAACAAAATATGGAAGGCTATTTGTATTGTATAAATGCTTGTAGCCTGGGAAATAAAATCACAGATCTGGTGGCCTTGATGGCAGAGGCTGACCTGGACATTGTTGCTATTACCAAGACATTGTATAATGGGAACCATGACTGGGATGTAGCTACAGTATACCAGGTTATACTCTATTCTGGAAAGACAGGAAGGGTAATAAAAAAAAAAGGAGAAGGGGTAGCACTTTACATCAGGGAGGGTATAAAAGCAACTGAGGTACAGGGATTGTGGAGGGGGGCAGAGGTCCTGTGGGTCATCCTGGAGATGGGCAGCAACACCACTGTTCAGACAAGCATGCTCTATAGACCTCCAGCATAAGAGGAAGAGTTGGACAAAGTTCTAATGGAATCTATCCATAGGATGGCAACTAAAAAGTGCTGCTGGTAGGTGACTTCAATCTGCCAGATGTTGATTGGAGCATACCAGCTGCAGCCTCAGCCAGGAGCGCAGACATGTCATGGTGGTTGGACACCTGCAGTCCAGTGATAATCGCACTGTGTGGTTCAATATGAGTACAGTGACAGAGTCAAGTTACACAAAAGCGCGGGTCCTGGACTTCAGGAGGGCAGACTTTGCAAAGTTGTGTGTGGGGGGGGGTGTCTCAGGAAAGCCCTAGCAGAGAGGGAGGACCAGAGGGTAGTTGAAGAACAGTGGGCCCATCTAAAGGTAGTCATAGTGGAAGCTACAAACCTTTGTGTAATGCAAATAAACAAAGGCAAGAGAAAAAGAGAAATGCTATGGGTCTCAAAGGAAGTGTCCGGGGAAGGTAAGAGCAAAAAAGTTGGCTTTCAGGAAGTACAAGGAAACACAGAAGGAGGAGGACAGGGTAGTGTATCTGGATAAGCAGAGGGAGGCAGGGAAGGCAGTCAGGAGCACAAAGGTGCAAACGGAGGAAAAATAGCCCAGGCAGTAAAGAAAGAGGACAAGACTTTTTATAGGTACGTTAGTGAAAAGAGAAAGACACGGAGTGGGATTGGAAGAAGGGGACTGTGCAGAAGGGGACTTGGAAAAATCAACAATCCTAAACAAATATTTTTTTTCAGTATTCACAGATGAGGGGGAAGGTGAGGGACCACAGTTAAGTGATAGGAGCAATAAGGGGAGGAATATAGACACCAGTCCATTTACGGAGGAGAGTGTTCTAAAGGAACTCGCAAAACTGAAAGTGGTCAAGGCAATGGGACCTGACAGAATGCATTCTAGAATATTAAAGGAGCTTAGGGAGGTGCTAGCAGCACAACTGGCAGTCCTGTTCAATCGCTGGAAAAATTAGTGGCTCCAGAGGACCTGAGGAGAGCAGATATAGTCCCTCTTCCCAAAGGTGGGAGCAGTGAGGAGGTTGGAAGCTATAGACCAGTCAGCCTGACCTTCGTGGTGGGGAAAATAATGGAATGACTGCTAAAAGAAAGGACTGTGGAACATCTTGAATCCAGCAGAGTACAGGATCTGAGGTAGCATGGATTCACAGTGGGAAGGTCATGTCAAACAAATCTGATAGATTTTCTTGACTGAGTGACCAGGTAAGTGAATCAGGTGGGAGCAGTGGATGTGGCCTACCTGAATTTCAGCAAGACTTTTGACACCATTCCACATAAGAGGCTTGTAAACAAGCTAGGCAGCCTGGGAATGGGTCCCAAAGTGGAAAGCTGGGTTAAAAATTGGTTGAGGGATGGAACACAGAGGGTGGTGGTAAATGGAGCTCAATCCAAAGAAAGGAGGGTGGCCAGCAGGGTGCCACAGGAATCAGTTCTGTGGCCAATCCTATTTAATGCCTTCATAAGTGACATTGTGAAGGGGCTGGAAAGAAAGGCATGCCTCTTTCCAGATGACACTAAGATCTGCAACAGAGTAGACACTTTGGGCGGGGTGGAAAAATAAGGAGAGACCTAGGTAAACTAGAGGAATGGTCAAGAGTGTGGCAGCTAAGATTCAATGGAAAAAAGTGCAAAATCATGCATTTGGAACCCAGGGGAGGCTTACATAATGGGGGAAGATACTGACGGCCACCAAACAGGAACGGGATCTGGGGATAATCATACCAGATGACCTAAAGGTCGCCAAACAATGTGCCAAAGATATGGGGAGAACCAATGAGGTACTGCTTTGCATAGGAAGAGGTATCGCCAGCAGAAGAAAGGAGGTGGTGATGCCACTGTACAAATCATTGATGAGACCCCCATCTGGAGTACTGTGTCCAGTTCTGGAGGCCACATCTCTGTAAGGACATAGACAGAGTAGAGGCAGTTTAGAGAAGGGCAACAAAAATGGTGCAGGGTCTGCACCAAAAGTCATATGAAGAGAGAGAGACTGGAGGACCTCAATATGTATACCCTGGAGGAGAGGAGAGAAAGGGGGATATGATAGAAACCTTCAGATATCTCAAGGGCATAAATAAGGTACAGGAGGGTAGCATTTTTCAGAAAAAAGATGTTCTAGAACAAGGATCACATGAGGCTGGAAGGGGGTAGACTAAGGGGTAACGTGAGGAAGTATTTCTTCATGGAAAGGGTGGTGGATGCATGGAACAGCCTCTCAACAGATGTGGTGGGGGCTAACCTTATGTAGGGGAATTCAAAAATGCATGGGATAGGCAAAGGGGAACCCAAGTGATAGGAAAGAGAATAAAACTGGAGATCAAGTAGGGTCTGTGGTTTTTGCAGCAGGTAAAGAAAATGGTCAGACTGCGTGGGCCTAGCGGACCTTATCTGCTGTCAGTTTCTATGTTTCTATGGCAGGCCATCGTGTATCCAAGTAGGCCAAAATAGAAGTTGTCCTCCTACCTTTAGCCTGTTGTTATGCCATAGGGGCCAGTAGGGGAGGGGCACATCCCAGGCTGGACCTAACAAGGTCCGTACTGTTTTCCAGACATGAAGAGCAAACTCCTGTGTAGGGGTGTAGTGTGCCCACTGTGTCACATCCCGGAGGACTCCTTCAGGTGGTGGTCCCCTGCAAATATCTTTCTCTAGGTCTAGCCATCTTGCCACATTTCTGCATTAAAACACATCCAAATTTGCCACAAACCCAAAATAATATCCTTTGAACCACAGAGCTCAAAATTCACCTCTGGATTTTGAGGCAGTCAGGCACAGTGCTGAACAAGCATTTGTCAATGCTGAAGGTTTCCTTGCGTAGTGTATGTAGCAGCGGTGTATTAAAGTTACAAACCTGTGTTTGCAAACTGCAATGTAGCCTCATAACTTTGTTGTTTTTTAATATTTTTACACCAACTTTTCAACATAGCCTTCTTATGACCGCACCTCATGAACAATGGTGGAGAAAACTTTCAACTCCTGCCTAAAAGGTGATTTTGTGCAGCGACTGCAAAATCACCTTCCGGGATGGGAGAACACATTTTGGCCAGGATTTTAAAAAAATGACAGCTGACATATTCATGAGGTGCTGTCAAGTAATGATTTTGTTGAAAATTTGGGGTCAAAATATTGAAAATTACCAAAGTTATGAGCTTGCATTCACAAACTTGTCCCTTCTCATCCACCCCACTACTCTCCCCCTCTACCTTCCCCGCTCCTCCTCCTACTTGCACTTTCCACTTGCACTCCCTGTGTTTTGACAATTGCCTCTGGCAGCATCTTCTTCTTGTATCTCACTAAGTTCGCATTGTCAATGTTATCCCTGTCCTCTGCATGCCCCTAGTATCACCTAATATGTATGTACTCATGTGATGTTAAACAACTTGTAACATGTTATCCTGCAACAATTAATGTCCTGTTTGTTTGTTCTCATCCTGACGTAGAGTCTTTGTAAAAGAGCCTTGGCTCAAAGGTAATTGTAATCCTAGACACTAATAAATAAATAAATAACTTCAATGTAGCCTCATAACTTTGTTGTTTTTTAATATTTTTATGCCAAATTTTCAACATAACCATCTTATGATCCCGCCCCAAGAACAATTGTGGAGAAAATGTTCAATTCCTGCCCAAAAGGTGATTTTGAGCAGCGACCTCGAAATCACCTTTACGGACAGATTTACCTAATGTCACTTGCACTGTTCATGTGTTGGTGTCCCAAAAAGGTATGTTTAAATTTGGGGCAAAAATATTGAAAAATGTCCAAGTTATGCAACTTAGTTCAGACTCCCCATTGAAATACATTGAGCCACATACCCTGCAATGAAGAGTGAAGGAGTTTCTGCGGTATGGAGAAGATCATGGCTACAGACCCCTGCTGGGTAAGAAAGGGCTTGGTGCGGGTGTGGGTTGGTGGGTGTTAAGTGGGAAGGGTTGGGTGGATGGAACTAATGGCGCAACAAACAATGATGGATGGGTTTCTGTTTTACAGGATTCCCTCACAAAAACAACAACAACAAAATGATGAGGGATGGTTTTCTAAATTGCAGGTGATAATAATGGGGGATTGGACACCTCCCGTGTCACTGTTATGCTTATGGAGGGGGGGTGGATTCTGAGAGGGAGGGTTGGGTGTGAGGGGGGCAGTAATAAAGAAAAAAAGCACAAACAGGACATGGAAGGGAGGATCGGGGGTGGGACTGCACACTGAGGGAGGGAGCAGGAGGGTTTTAGCTTTAACAGCCTGTGGGGTGGCAGCCAGAGAGAGCCCCCTCCCACTTTGCCTATTAACCTATCAGACTACACCATTTTAATTCCTCCTCCTCCTACAAATGTATTTTTTAAGTGAGGGTCTGGGAGATGTCTCTGGTCTAATCCTTTTAGCATTACTGATATGACTGTGATACTGGGTACATTGGAACAATGCAGTGAGAACCACACGTTTTATCCAGAGTGATCAGTAGGGTATGGCAGTATATATTCATTCACTGGCACATGACTTGGAACAACTTGTGTGGAACTAGAAGCACAACTATAAGAATGAAACATGTATATCAGTTCAGAAACAGTACCCCCTCTGAAAAATAAAAAGACGTGTATATCAGGTTGGTCAACCACCCATTAGTGCTCTGTAGGGCCAGTCACTATCCCAGTGCACCTTGCTCATTCCACGTGTTGCAGCATTTTACTCTGGGAATGATTACAGCTGACCAGCAGTGGCAGCTCCGAGTTCATTTGGCTTGGCATTAAATATTGAAAGGTGGTACTGCTGAGGGAGAGCTGGGGACTGGAATCTGTTGGAAGGCAAACTTGTTTATGCACACAGATGCATAATACCTTAAAGAGGTACTGGTCATACATGACAAATTGCATTTAGCTTTAGAATTCAGCAGTAAACGTTAATTGAAATAATTCTTGCAACCTGGGCAATTGCAGGGCTTGGAAGAATTTGCAGTACTTTTTAAGAGCACCTGGATTTGTGTTATTAGTTTGTGTGACAGGACCGCAAACAACAGTATTTTAAATGCCAGAGACTTGAATGTGCAACATAGCAAAAGTAACTAGTAATAGTATTTGACTTTCAAAATGCCAGTGCTGGAGCCAGCTTTTTCTGTGCAAAATTAGTACACAAAGCTGCTCAACTGCTTGCAAGACAGCTTTATGCATATGAAAGTACTGAAAGTGCTCTCTCATTGGAGCTCTTCAGTCCTTTCAAGTACACAAAGTTTATTCCCATAAAACTGTGACCACTGTCATACTCTTCCTTGCATGGTCATTGGTCTGTCAGGGATCAGCCCACTGTAGATTGCTCTGCATTAAGCTAGTCCATGACACAACTCTGAAATGCCGTTCTCTGAATCAAAGCAAAATGTTTCTTGCGCACATGCAAGCAAACATAAAAATGAGCTTTGCCACCCTCCCATAAAAAATTAGAGACAATGGTGGACAGCTGTTTCCAAAGTGATTCAGGCAGCTTTATGGGCAAGTATTGAATGACATAAAGCAATTTAGAGAGGACCATCATCTCTAAAGTTTGCATATTTCCCCAAAGGGACAGACAAAGATATTTCCATTGAGAGATGGCCTCTTTAAACCTGGTGAGTAGCAGGGTATAGTTTAAAGAGGGCCAGGTTTTCCAGTTAGGGGAAATATACATACCCAGATATTTAATGGATATGGACATCTAACTTACACCTATGACTGATAACATATGCATTGTACAGTAAGAATGTAAGGGGAAGAGTTCCGTCTTGGTCCAATTATTCCAGAAGCCAGATAGCATTGAAAAGCAGTCAAGAAGCTGAACTAAGGCCAGTATGGTTATGGTTGGGTTTTTTATAGTTAGAAGAATATTGTCTGCAAAGCAAAAAAGCATGGATTTGTATGCATTGTGAACTACATTAATGCCCTGTATAAGTGGTGACACTTGTAACTTCTTCTTTCTTTTGTTGTGGTCTCCTTCCCCTCTGAGCTGGAGGGTTCAGCCCCCTGTCCCACTCGTGACCCCCTATGCCCAGGCTTTACCCAATGGATGGGGCCACTGGGCGGGTGCCCCTCTCCAAAGAATTTGGTCTCTAACCTTGGATTACCCCCCCAGGGTGGGGCCACAGGAGTGGAACCCATCCCGGCGGGTATTAGTCTCAACAGGAGCAGCGGCAGAGGTGGGGGCTGTCATGAATGGAGTTGGCATTTATTTTGTATGCTGGATTCCTGGGAGTGGGGATGTGCAATGATGCCAGCATCCACCACGCCCCCTGAATGTGTGGTGCTGGCAGCAGCAGTACCCCCAGCCTCCGCTAGAGGTCCACAGAGCACCGGGCACTCTTCCCCCTCTGCATGGAGAAGGAGAGCAGTCCCTGAAACACTCAATCCTTCTCCCCCTGGCCAGCCCTCTGACTCTCGAGTCCGTCACCACACCGGGGATGTTGGCACTGCAGGCAGACGCCTTGCCACTGCACCAGCAGGCCAGACTCTCGTACTTTATGAGTGAGGGGCTCTATAGCTAGCACAAATAGTGCAGGAGACAACCCTGCTGGGTGCCCCTTCCTATCTTAAGGGGTGAGGACAGTCTGCCATTAGTAAGAATCACAGCTTGAGGTGAAGTATAGATAAGCAGAATCTGGTGAATAACATTTTTCCCCAAGCTGAATTTTTGAAGGACGGATAAAAGATAAGGTCATTTGACAGAGCTGAATGCCTTCTCAGTGTGCAAGGCTACAGATACCATGGCATTGGGCGAGGATGTTGAAGCCTACATCAAGCCTACCAGCCACGTAGTATGGTCCTCCCCATCTTGGCCTGTCAAAAACCCCACCTGGTCAGGGTGGACTAGTAGTGGCAGAAGTTTAATAAGCCAATTTGTCAAAATCTTGACCAGAAATTTGTAGTCCACATTCAAACACGAGATTGGGCGGTAGCTGGAGCATTGGTATAGGTTCTTGCTTTTTTTAGCAAGAACTACAATGGTGGCATCATTCATAGTAGCTGGCAGTGTGCCTTGCTGCCAAGCATCATGTAATGTTGCTGCCAGCACGTGGCTCACCAAGTCCCCTATAGTTTTTATATATATCTCCACCAGGAACCCATCCAGGCCTGGGGCTTTACCACCCCTGAGTTGGGCTATAGTCAGCTGGATTTCCTGGCATGTAATAGACCCATCCAACCCCTTCCACTGTTCATCGGTCAGCAGGTGTAAAGCAATGGATGCCAGGAAACCCTGTCTATCCTTCTGAGAAACTCCTGCCAGCCTCTTGGAAGCATAAATGTCTGAGAAGAAATTCCTAAAGGCTATGCTTGTTCCAACAGGGTCTGTAACAACTTGGTCCCCCCATTTAATTCCCATGATTTTATCAACTGCCTCCATTTGCTTAAGGCAGTAGGCCAGGAGATGCCCTGCCTTCTCCCTTCCTTCCCAGTAGGCCTGCCAAGTTCTATAGAGGCCAAACTCACTCAGCTTGTTTTCATATTGAGCATGTTACTCTGATTCCTGACCTGTCATAGATTTTGAAGTAGGGAGGGATCGGCCTGCCCCACCTTATGTTGTTGTTCTAAGGTTTCCAATCATCTTTCCAAAGACTGAAGTTTAACACCCCTCTCTTTCTTATGGGCTAAAGCATAAGCTATTATTCTGCCTCAGAGGTGGGCTTTGAAACTATCCCATAGCCATGTTGTGGTCAATTCCCCAGTGTGGTTACTTGTCAAGAAACCTTACACTTCCTGCTGATGCCAAGTTTTGAATCTAGTGTCTCCAAGTAAGCTGACATTACATCGCCAGCGTCTGTTCTCCAAGTCTGGCCCATTCTGCTGAAAGATAAACATAATGGGGGGAATGGTCTAAAATAAGTACAGATTCAACTGTTGAGAACAAAGTCACCCTAACTATGTGGGAAGAAACTAAAAATACATCTATCCTACTGTACAACTTATGCAAAGAAGAATAATAAGTGTAGTCTCAATCAGAGGGATGACCCAGTGTCCAAATGTCCAGTAACCCATGATCTCTCATGGAGTAAGGCCTTGGAGCCAGGGGTATTCAACTGAGCAGTTTGGCTGCTACGATCACATAAAATATCTGGCACCTCATTTATATCTACCTCAGTGATAAGTTCCTCCCTCCCTACTACATAAGAGCTTGAAATAAATAGTGGAAAAATGAGGAGGATCCTCATTAGGGCCATAGACTTAAGCTAAGGTCTCTGGGGAGCCATCCAAGGTTCCGACTAACAAAATCTATCTGCCCGGGTGCCCTTGTGGATCTGGTGGGTGACTCAGTTAACTTCTTTAGTGCATAATATCATCACCTCTCGTCTCTTACTTGTAAATGAGGCATCGTAGATTTGTCTCTTTCACCCCTTTTTGATCTTCTCTACCTCTGGTCTGATTACAGTAGGTGTGTTTCCTGAAGAAAGATAATCTGCTCCCCCCCCCAACATTTTAATGTGGGTAAAAACTCTTTAGTGCTTAATTGGTCCATTCATCCCACACACATTCCATGATTAGACCTTATAGATCATGCAAAAAGACACAGTTCTCAACTCCCTCTCTCCCCCCCGAATCCCAGGCAGCGGCACGACAGCCAACAGGGCTGTAATTAATAAACAAACAAAGAGGACAACTGACAATACCAATGTAACATGTAACAAGAAACAGTCCATTAGCCATAATACTATCCTTCAAGTTTGAGTGGCTGTGCTTTAGGCCACTAGGCTCACCCTTAAAAAAACTATGCAGAGTTGATTAATTTTGCATCCCCCCCCCATAACTATCCGAATACTATAACAGCAAGCCAATAGAGATATTGAAACAGTTTGCAACAACAAGCCAATGCTGTGTGAAACATCCCATAGCAACATATTATGCAGCTTCCAACCTAATTCATAAAAACAGAGCAGACATCATACTATAAGCAACCATACATATTCAGCCCTGTGCCTACATAGCCATATACCCATAAACCCCATAATGCTTAATGCTATAACACTTAAAACAACACGGCCCTTCAGGCAGCTCTGAAGAAAGATTGTAAGGTACAGCAAAAAAAGGGGGAAATTTAAGATTCCCCAGCTCAGGGTAGCAGACAAAATGGGTCAACACGCATCAGCCTCTGAATCTCCCCACAGGTCCGTTGAAGCTAAAAGACCCATAGTCAAGTATTGTACCAGCTGAGTCTTATTGGGGGATCACACAACAGGGGACAGCAACTACTATAGTCAGGGATCTAACAGGCCACTTAACATGTCAGAGAACATCTAGCCAATATTCGGCCACAGACTGCCAAGCTCGCCTCCCCCATGCTACCTGCATATTCCATAGTTGCAAGGGGACTGCCAGGCAAATTAAAGGTATTTCACCTAAAGCATTACTGCCATACTCCCCCAAAATCTAAGTCTCATGAGCAGCTGCAGTTCAGTAACAGTCTGAGGTATGCTAATAATGGTGGCCACAAAACAGAGGAGCTGATTTAGCTCTTGTGTGTTCCTAAAAATGGAACAGAGGGTGCACCAGGCTCAGCCTCACAAGCTGGAAAAGGGCCCCAATACAGAAAAAGAGACAGTTTGATCCAGCAGTAGTGAAAGTGGAGAGGAAAGCCAAAACCCAAACATGAAATGAGTAAAAGAGCATAAAGCGGCTCTTTAAGAAACATGGCCTCCCTTCCATTGCCTGCACATCTTTATGGCCACAGCAGAAGCCTCCCCCAATATGCGGACAACTTACCCCAGTTTGCTGTGTAAGACAAAATTACCTGGAGGCCCTTGAGCATACAGTAACCATCCAAAAATAACAAGAGAACAAATGGGATCTTGAAAGGCCCGCATCCCTGTTGTGAGAAGATAATTCAAAGGCAATAAAAACTAAGGTGGCTGCCCATAAGTAGGTAGTAGAAAATCACTTCAGCCCACTGCCCCTAGTGTGTAGTCCATGTCTTCTCTTGGCGGGAGTTCAGTGTGGGTCATCTGTCTTCGGTTGTTCATGGTAGTCAGAGGAGCCTTGGTCTCCAAAGCTAAAGGTGACCACTGCAGTTTTGGATCATGAGGATGGCAGGTGTCATTAGACAAATCCAGGGGTGGGAGATTAGCACTATCTAGAAGAAACTGTCATGCTTTCCTTGGGCAGGTGAAGGTCTCAGTTCTGTTATCCAAGAAGATTCACAGTGTAGCTGGAGGGCCCAAATAACAATTCAGACTTTTCTGCTTCACCAGGTCCTGGACTCTGTCAAAGACTTTCTGTTTTCCAAAAATGCACTTGGGAAAGTCCAGTTGTGGGAATAACTTAATCCATGCCACACCAGCTCCTTAATGGCCTGAACTCTGGAAAGGCTGCATTCCCAATCCTGATACTGCAGCAGGCCGAATGCCATAGGTCATGGCCTAGTAGTTGAAGGAGATAGTGGAGGACCTGATGGAATCTGGTGGGCCCTGTTACTCTCAACCAGTGTGTCCCAGTAATAATTCAATAACTGAGGCAGCATACATTGTAGAAAATCTGTAGGATTTGTTTCTTCTGCCCCCTTGTGCAATCCGAACAGCTGTATGTTGTTTCTGTGGTTTCTGGTCTCTTGGTTGTCCAGTCAGTCCCCAAGTTGGTGCACTTCTTTTTTCACAAGAGCCAGTCATCACTCTGCTGGGTGGGTCTAGTCTTTAAGTTGGCTTGCTCAAGTTTCAGCGTGTTCCACTTAGGTCCCCAACGCTTCGACAGAGGCCTTAAAAGCCACTAAGGTGACAATTATATTAGAAACATCTGTGCAGATCCTGCTCATAAAGGCTTTAGTCTCACATAGTTCATGGGTTAGCATTCTAGTCTCTGTCTCCCTTCAATGCCGTGGTTCAGCCATCGTGGTGGCATCATCAGCAGGGCTGCCTGGAGAAGCCGAGAGTTGTGCTTCTTTGCTGCCGAAAGCTCTGGTTTTTCACTCTCAGACATACCAGGCAGTCTTCCAAACTTGTTAAATGTCGCTTAGAGTATGAAAGAACCACTAGTTGGGTGTGGATTGCTAATTTTATAAATAAACAGGCAGAGCCTCAGGAGCCAGGCTGCTTCTAACTCAGCTGTATCACATGACCCCCCAGACATGTGACATTTAAAGAATACTTGCCAAAATGTGATTTCACACCACAAAAGCAAAAGCATGTCTCTTCCAGGATTTGAAAAATGAAACCTATCATATTTATGATATGGTGTGGAAAAATGCCTATATTGGAAGTCTGGAGTCAAAATATTGAAATGTTCACTCATAACGTGGTCATTTTACCATATGTTTACACCACATTTACAGCATAGTCTCCTTATGACTCCATCTCATGAACCTGGTAGATGAAAATTTTTAAATCCTACCCAAAAGGTGCTTTCATGCAGTGAGTGTGAAATCACCTTTAAGGACAGATTTGAAAAATGTCACCTCCTTTGTTCATGAGGTGGGGTCCTAAAAAGGCCATGTTGAAAGTTTGGTGTCAAAATATTTTAAACAAATGGCGACATTATAAGTAAAAGTTCAAAACACATTGAAATATATTAAACTGGACTTATCTTATTTTCTCATATCGCCATCATTGGTTCAAGCAGCAAGAGTTATCTTCGATCGTGGGACATGCTCAGGTGAGTGAGGGTGTGGGGGAAGGGGATGCTGAGTGGAATCTCATGGTAGGTTGGGGTATTTGGGGGGTCAGATTGATGAGGGACAATTTTCTTGTTTACAGGTAAAGTCTAACAATAAACCCTCATGAAACATTAAACAAAAAACTGCGGCCAGCTCTGTGCTCAACACTTGCTCAAGCAACAATTTGTGCAACTACAAAAAATTACAAACTAAACCCATATAGGATAATAAGCCTCTGAAACAATGGATCATCTCACTGAAGTTAATGAACCCTGGGGGTATGAAAATAAGTGCCATAAAAAGAGTCATACTTTACCAGTCCCAAATCTTCAGAATATGATAGGGTATACCAAGCTAGGCATCCCACAAGTCCAGGAATTGGTCCCCAGTTCATGTTCCTGCAAGTCAAAGTGGCAAAGAGAAAA
This sequence comes from Neoceratodus forsteri, assembly GCA_016271365.2. Lineage (NCBI taxonomy): Eukaryota > Metazoa > Chordata > Ceratodontiformes > Ceratodontidae > Neoceratodus > Neoceratodus forsteri. The sequence goes on along the minus strand of CM057456.1, from coordinate 1,634,434,811 downwards.
AAAACTGAGACAGGAGATGTTCCAGTGATCCACTACCCTGAGTAATATTCACATGCTCAGTTAATCCTGTACTTTACTGCACCACTGAGTAACTATAATGTTTCAAAATGGTCACATTTTGTAGAAAGGTTATCTGCTCCATTTCATTGTCTTCTTTTTGGTCACCCATAATTCCTGTCACAGAGATTTTAGCAAGCTAAATGCTGTCATTGGAAGTATGTTTCTAGGCTAGCATCCTGACATTTTCCACGTGGCTACAATCGGTTTCTGGGACAAGTGCTATGACTCCATCAATGTCAGTTTGATCCCTAATTGCTATAGTACATAGGCTTGGCCATCTGATACAGGCACTCTCTGGGCCAGATATTCAAACTGCGCCCAAAATGTGCGCAATAGCAGGAGCAAGCACAAGTCAATTGCGCACATGCTCAACAGACGCGATATTCAAACATGGAGCAAGTCAAATTGCGCAACAGCCAACGTCTGAATATCGCACAACCTGCGCCATAGCACAGCCAGGAAGGGGAAGCTGAGCAGATATGATGCGCCATAGCGCAACAAGGCCAGCCCAGCTGAGCAGTCCAGAGGCACCATAGCACAAACAGAGAGCCCCCCAGCAGCAGAGCAATGCAACTGCACAACCAGGGAGGTAGGCAGGGGCCCACCACCCATGCCACAGATGAGCACAGGAACACACTGCAGAACTAACAATACATCCCCGCACCCTAAGCACAGCATCACTGGGGGAGGGACAGAATATCCACCGGCCCATGGGGACAAGCCAACAAAGCACAGCTGGGCTATGGTACCCCAGCAAACCCACTGGCAAGCTGAGACTGCCACACAAAGGGGGCGGACAACCCAAGTGTACTACAGCACCCCCCTGTGCACAGCACACCCTGCACTGGTACCCCAATACACCACCCATGAACAGTGACTGTCACTGTCACTGCAGGAATCCCCATGCCCCCCCGCCACACTGCAACCTCGTGTACCACAGAACCATACAAGCCAGACCCACCAGGAGCACCCAGCGGTGTGTGGCAGCACACGGCCAGACCGCCTGAAAGCCACTACCACACCAGGGACACCTCCCCACGCACACACACACACATTCTCAGGACAATACCACCCCAGATGCCATGCACACCACTGCAACTGAGCACCTATAGCCAGCTGCAAATCAGAGACCACCACAGTATTCATAACAAAATAGATTTATATAAAGAAAATATGAACAGGAACAACAGGAACACACAACTATGTACAGCTATCTACAAGAAAAGGGTGGGGTTCGGGTACAAGGTAGGGATGGGTAAGGGGCAGGGGTGAAGAACTGGGTGAGGGAAGGTAGGGTGTGAGGGATGGGTAAAGGGGGTAGGTGTGGGGCAGCTACTGCCCACCAGGCCACACATCAGCCAGCTGCCGCTGGTCCTGGGTCCTCCTCCAATGCCTCACTCCACTCCATTGCATGTCCCTCAGTATGTCCAGGGACTCCAAAGACACTTCCAGCAGGTGGTGGACAGCCCACTCGATCCTCCTCAGAACCTGGGCACCTAGGACAAGGGAACAGAATCAATGGCTGTGACTGTCCACAACCCTGAAGCCCACCCAACATACATGGCATACAGCCAAGTGCCCCGCCCCTGTGATGGACTGCACCCACCCACAGTGACCGTGCACAAGACAAGCCCAACCAGGCAGCAACAGCCATGTGTGCCACTGCACACACACCCACCCATGACCAGCACAGCACAACCAAGGCTGTACAGCGACGGCTACGAGTGGGAAGTTAGTGCCACAGCCATGTAGCCCAGTGCATGCATGGACCACCAGTGACGCACCCCAGACATGCAGTGCCACTGGACAGTGCTGACTGTCACACGTCGCGTGCATGGCAGTGTTGTCCATGGATGGTGGCCATGCCCTGCCCCCCCACAGCATGCAATAGCATCCATGATGTCATGACACTCACTCTCATCAAGCCGCTGCTGCTGCGGCTGCAGCTGCTGCTGCTGCTGCTGCTGCTGATGCCGTGGCTCAACACCGCCACCACCTCGGACAGCCACCGCTGTCACCCCTCTCCGTGCCTCATCCTGGGCCCGCCTCCGCTCCACCACGCCTGTGGGAAACAAAAGGTGAGAAACACATCAATGAAATCCCAAAGCAGACAGCCCCCTGCCCCAATGAGTGTGCCTGCCCACACAGCCAGACCCATACATCACACACCTGTAAACACCACCACAGCCAACCATAGACCAACCTTCCCCCATGTGCTGGCCACAATACACAGTGTTACCCATGCGGACAATACAAGTGCATAGATGGCTCACCCACCTGGCCTAGGCACCACGCCCCTCCTGGCATGTGACCGTAGGTGCACCAGCAGTGCCTGCTCCCTCCTGTGCAGGTCACCACACCGGTGCCTGCACTGCTCCGCTGAGCGCCGCCACCCAGTGGCCTCCTCAAGTTCAGTGGCCACCTGCTGCCACACATGTGTGCAGGCCACGTTCAGGGGTTCATCCCCAAACAGTGGCCGATGGTGAGGCTCCACCACAGCCACCAGGTTGGCCACCTCCAAAGCACTCCACTGTGGAGCTCTCCTGCATGCCATCCCTGCAGGTATATAGTAGGCAATATGGCGCTCCTCAGCGCGGCAACCCCACGTGGAAATGTTGCGCACTACAACTCCATCAGTCTCTATCGCGCTGTTCGTATAGTGCCGTTAGTCCCTATCGCGCTGTTACCGAACAGCGCGATAGAGCTGCAGACATGCCATACGTACAGCGCCAAGGGGGCAAAGGTCGGGCACAAGGTCATGGGTCTCTGGCACAAGGCCATGCACAGCACCATCGGACGTCTACATGTCCAGTGTGATTGGTCGCCTGCATGCCATTGCCACAGTGGACTATTGTGCAGTTGTGCCACAGTGCCATGTGGTGACTGGCGCTGTAGCGCCACTGGCACAATGGTGGCCGTGTCCTGAATTGCCGATTACGCACAGCACATCATCAGCACGGCAGATGCCTGTGTAAGCTACCTGGGCATGCACAGTGCGGTGTACTATGCAGTCACAGAACTGCGCCATTGGCTCAGCCGGCTCAACCGTATTGCGCAAAGCGCAACAGCACGATATTCAGTCGTCATATGCAAATCATCCGATCAGCCATTCAATGGTGCAGCAGCACGATTTGCATCTCATTAAAGTTGCTCCACTCCTAATTTGCATGCATTGCGCTATAAATGTGCGACATTGAGCTGCAGTGGCCATATTCAGTTACTGCAGCTGATAGGCGAGTTGCATGCATTTTGCTGTTCTGGATCATGGCCCCAGAGAAGCTGTGTACTGCACAGTCACAGGTGACCACTCTCACCCATACACTCCATGAAATGACTGAGCGAGGACTGGGTGAGGAGGATGATGGTGGGCGGAAGAGGAGGCCCAACTTTACCAAGGCAGAGACAGAGTCACTGTTTGAGGCATACCTGGCTCAGGAGCCACTTCTCAGTGGACGGCGGGGCACCCATCAGGCCCAAGTTGCTGCATGGGAGGAGGTGGTACGTGCCGTCAACCTGCACGGCAGCCACCAGCGCTCCATGCAGGAGTGTAAAAAGAAGATGGGGACCGACAGGAGGAGCAAGCATGCAGCGCAGCACCATTGAGGGTGTGCCTGGAGGTGGCTTCCAGACAGGTGGTAGCCCATCACTGCATGGTATGTCATGTTGGGGGGGAAGGTAGTTCACATGCACTAACGTGTCCTTCCTTTCTGTTACAGATCCTGTGCGTCTGCTGGGGTCAGCAGTGGAGGGCCTGTCTACAGTGGACAGCCACCCGGAGTTGGAGGAGGGCCCATCTACCTCCGCAGATTGCCGGCGTGCACTGCGGCAGTGTGCACAGCCATCTGCCTTCACAGATGTTGAGACAGGTGTGGGGAGTGCCCTTCCTGTGTCCCAGCGGTCTGGCATGCAAGTATGCCAGCACGCTGTGGCTGTGGCTGTGGCACAGACCTGCACCATCGATGATGCTCCGACCACTATGAGCATTGACATGTGTGTGTCACAGGATGGACACACAGCAGGCCAGCACACGCCATGGATCTAGCTGGTTCCTACGTGTGTGCCAGAATGACAGCACAGTCCCAGGCTGTGCCTGTTAGCACCGGTGGGGCAGCACCGGTGGCTGTGCAGGTCACTGACACTGTTGCAGCCACAGCAGGGGAACCACTGATCCCTTGGGCACAGCAGGCAGAGGGGCAGCAGCAGCAGCAGCAGTCACCCACCGGGACTGGGGGTACAGGGCTCAGCGGTGCTGGAGGTGCACCACCTATGGACATGCCCATATCTGGTCCTGGTGAGCAGCGCCCACCCTCAAGGGGTGCTGTACATCAGGCCCTTCCAGACCCTGAGGGACAGGTTGCCAATGTGGCAGACGACCTCTTTGATGAGCACACCCACCTGCTGCAGGCATAAGTACAGCAGCAGATGCAGGTTGCATCATTCGTGAAGGCACTGTGTGTGGTTCTGGAGCGGCACAGCAGGGACAACGAGAGGATCCTGTCCCGGATTGACCATATGCGGGTGGATGTGACTGCCATCATCGACAGACTGACACAGGCAGTGGTCAGTGCCATGGCCACATTGGACACACAGTCAGGTGCCCCTGTGCCTCTCACACCGCACAGTATGCTGTCCACTCCCCATTCCCGGCATCGTGCGACACCCACCCTGTCGATGCCGGGTTCAGCTGTGGGCATCCCGAGCACCCCTGGTGCAGGTATGTTCAGTATGCTGCAGACCCCTGTGCGGACAAGGTTGCGTTCACGCAGTGGGACTCCTGGTGGTCCATCGGTCCCACCCCAAGTGGCCCATGCTCAGCTTGCCAGTGCTGCTGGGTCTCGGCGGGGCCACCCACGCATCTGAGGTGGCCGTGGCACTGTGCCACGTGACTGACCTGTCCCCCAGTGCAGACCCTGTCTGGTGCTACCCTGAGTGCAATGTGTGTTTTGGTGGGCAGTGCACCCAGTGGGTGCCCTGCCCTACACGCCAACACACGGACCACCTGCACACCCTCCCGACTGCTGTCCACAGGTGCGTGTGCATGATGATGCCTGCATTGCACTGTACACCAAGGTGCAAGGGTGCCCAGCATCTGACACATGTACATGGACAGTACAGGTGGAAGAGGTGGCCTGTGGACGTGTGTGTTTCTCATGTCTGTTCCTGCTCTGCTGTGCACCTGCCCCTGTGCACTTTGTGCCTGGTGTGTGTGTGTGTGTGTCTGTCCATGTGGCATGTGACTGTTCACCCTTCCCTGGTTGTGTGTTTGTACTCCTGTACCCTGCCACTCCCCTCGCCATCATGCACCCCTGGTGTGTTACCCTGTGTGTATGTGGGTTGGCGCCTGGACAGTGTTGGTTGCACATGACCCCATGACTCTTACCTGTGTTGTGCAACGTGTCCTCTGTGATGGTGTCCCGTGGAGCTGGGCCAGCCGGATCAGTCGGGTCATACGCAGTCTCAAGGGGGCTGCTCATCCCCATCATCACCGGCCACCAAGTATCCCCATCATGTCCCTCCTCGGCCTGTACGGCTATCCCACAGTCTTTGGCCATGTTGTGCAGGACACAAGAGGACAGGAATATCCCACAGGCCTTTGAGGGGCTGTACTGTAGGGCACCACCGGAGGTGTCTAGGCATCAGAAGCGTGCCTTCAGCATCCCAAACACCCACTCGATGATGTTGCATGTGGCGGCATGTGCCTCATTGAAGCATTGCTGCGATGGGGTCGTGGGCCGCCGGTAGGGTGTGAGCAGCCAGGGACGGAGTGGGTATCCACTGTCACCTGTGTGGAGATAGTGGAGGTTAGTGTCATGTTCAGGCCCATATTTCCCCAGCCCTGTGTGCCACTACCATGGCACCTGTGGCTTACCCACCCTTGCCCCCACTTTGCCAATCCTACATGCATACTCACCCACTAGATGTCCTGTGGGGATGTCCCCACTCTCGAATTGATGGCACAGTGCTGACTGGTACCATATGAATGAATCGTGTGCTCCACCAGGGTGCGTGGCACAGACATTGATGATGCACCCACTGGTATCACACACCACCTGGCAGTTGACACTGGAGAACCCCTTCCGATTGTGATATGTGGCCCCATCGGGGCCAGGTGGCATGTGAATGGCCACATGGGTGCAGTCTATTGCCTCTAGCATGGCAGGCATAAGTGCTACCCTGTGAAACTCCTGTATGTTTGCTGTACGCTCTTCCGCGGTGCTGGGGAAATGGATGTACTCCGCAGCATGTGGCAGCAGTGCACTGAGGAATTGGGTGAGGATGCGTGATGTGGCCGGATTGTGTTATGCCTGTGGTGTCCCCTGCTGGCCTCTGGAAGGTACCCATGGCAAGCAAGCACATGCAGGCTGTTACCTTTGTCTCCACTGACAGAGCGTGACTCCGTCGTGAGGGTGCCTGCATCACATCACTGCACAGCTCACAGAGCCGCCTCAGCATTGCCCTGTTCAGGCGGTACCAGCCCACAATCTCTACGTCTGAATACAGCTCAAAGTTGATGCGGGCATGGTACTGCCTGTTGGGGGCGTACCACCGACGGGCCCTTCCACGGCCAAGTCCCCCTGCAGCATGCCTTCTCACCCCCCTCATTACAGCTTCCATGTGGAAGCTGGCACTGTCCATCTCCCTGGCTTGTGTCCCCCCCCCCGGCTGTTGTTGATCTGTTACTCCAGCTGTCCTGACTGCTACCTCCACTGCATCGGGTACACCTACTGGCCTCTGCACTCTGTGGCCGCACACACCTTCACCTGCCCCTATTCTGTCCTCTACACTCCCTGACCTGCACTGGTTACTGCTGTGGCCTGCCCTGTCTGGCTGCCTCATGAGCATTCCCTGTCACGTTCTTGCACCTCTTCCTTCAGCCTTTTTATTTTGGCTCATTTCCGCCGTGGCACAACTTCCGCCTGATCCACTGTTGCGCATTGCGCAAGCCTTTGAATATCGCATTGCGCACTTTATGCATGGTTCCACCACCTTCGGTTGTGCATACCTTCATTTGCATTGCGCTGTTGCTCAGCATGTTTTCTGTGGTGCAAATGACTCCTGCTGAATATCGCACTATGGCGCAATTTCAGACTTGCGCTGGCGCAACCCTATTGTGCATGGCACAACCCTTTTGAATATCTGGCCCTTAAGGTTTAAAATGAATGCAGAATTTTGCAGGGGATCAAAGTTGTGCTTTAACTTGTTTTGTTAAATTGATTAACAACCTCCAAAACCTGGCAGCATTTCATCTGAGTAACTGGTGAGAAATCTTGCTCTAAAATGATGCAGTGCCCATTGTACCTCAGATCTCACTTTTGACATGCTAAGTGCAGAATCTGATGCTGCACTTGGTAATGTGGGAATCGCAAATTGAGCAAAAAGTGCATCAACAGAAAAGAAGACTCTTTGATCATGGAAAAGAGATAATGTTTTAGGCTTTACACCTCACCAAGAAAAATGGTTTCATGTGATATGGGCGAGTTTTTAAAGTCGCCCCAAGTCAAAATCTCTTGCAATATCACAGTGACTGCTGCTGGAAACGCTGAGTGCCATGTGAGAAAATAAGGTAAGTCCAGTTTAATGTATTTCTTTTTTAATTTTTTTATCCTTTATGTTAATTGGGTTACAATAGACATTCAGTAAAAATCCTGAGACAGTACATAAGGCCTTGTGGATGTGCTATTGGGAAGTACCAGATCCTTTGAATATATCCTGGGAGAGGGTGTAGGCTGCAGGATTCTCCTCATCTACCATCCACCAGGAAATGGAGGAGAATTCCTGCAGGAGATAGCAGACCTCATTGTTGACTTGGTGTTGAGGTCCTCCAGATGGATTGTTCTGGGGGACTTCAATGCCTGGGTCGACGATGAACTCTCGTATTTTGGTCAAAATCTCCTCCAGCTGATGACGATGCTGGGCCTTACACAGGTAGTTAACTCCTCGACCCATGTAGGGGGTAATTCGTTGGATCTGATCTTCCTTTTGGGTATGGAGATAGCTGATTTGGGGGTGGAACCAGTCAGCTGGTCTGACCATCACACCATAAGGTTCAGCTTCAGGGCCCCCCCAATAGGTATGCCCCTACGGAGATGATTCAGTACCGCCCTTTAAGGTGGATTAATCCTAGCGACCTTTCGGCAGTGCTGGACCTATCAGGCTTGTCAGGTGAATGCATGAGTCCAGATGGTCTTGTACCAGCCTATAATAAGGCAGTGGGAGATGCTGCTGGACAGGATCGCTCCTGTTCATGTTCGACCTCTCACCCTTTGCCCAAGGAGCCCTTGGTTTGATGGCTCCTTGAAGGAGTTGAGGGGAGTTGGCCGAAGGATGGAGAGAGCCTGGCAGAAGTCCAGCCATGATGCTGGCAGGCTTAGGTTGATGGCACATTATGATGGCTATCAATCAGAAATCACCTGTAAGAAGGCAGAATTCCTGTCCAAGGAGATTTCTGCTGTGCGAAATCGACCAGCTCAGCTTTTCTGGACAGTTGACAGATTGTGCAATCCAATCTGTCGCCAGCCGAGGGAAGATTTTTCTCAGCTAAGATGCGAGGAGTTAACTCGATTTTTCACATACAAGGTTGCCAGCATCAGGTCTGGCATCAGTCCAGTCTCTCCTATGAGTAATTGCAGTGATCGGCAATAGGTGGCATGCACTCGCTCAGTCTTTTCAGATTTCTACCTGCCGGAATTCATGGACATTGTAAAGACCATCCAAACATTGTGCCCTACCAGTTGTAGTTTGGATCCGGGCCCTACCCCCCTCTTAGTGGGATGTGTAGATGTTATCTGCCCGATCCTTGCTGAAATTGTCTGAAAGTCCTTGGAGAGTGGGGTCCTTCCCGACTACCTCAAGGAGGCGGTCATTCGACCACTCCTTAGGAAATCCTCCATGGGTCCAGACTGTCTATCTAGCTATCAGCCTATCTCTAACCTACCATTTGTTGGTAAGGTTATTGAAAAAGTGGTTGCGTCGCAATTGGATGATCATCTTACAATATACAATGTTTATGATTCTCTCCAATCTGGTTTCAGGAAGAAGCATAGCACGGAGACTGCTCTTGTCTGGGTATTGAACGATCTCCTAATGGCTAGAGATCGAAAGGCATGTACCATTCTGGTCTTTCCTGATCTCTCTGCTGCATTTGACACTGTAGACCATGGTGTGCTACTGGAGCACTTGTGGCTCTTTTGTGGGCTGTCTAGTATAGTCCTTAAATGGTTCCACTCATTCCTCACAGGCAGGTTTCAGAGAGTTGCCACTGGAATTTATTCCTCTGGTGCTCACTCCCTGCTCTGTGGGGTGCCGCAGGGCTCCATTTTGGCCCCCATGTTGTTTGCAGTGTACATGCTGCCATTGGGAGATTTCATCAGGTGATACAGTCTGAGTTTTCACTGCTGTGCAGATGACACTCAGCTGTATATGTCCTTTCTGCCCAGTCTGAATGATGCACTTTCTGTGCTAAATAATTGCCTTACTGAGATCAGAACTTGGATGAGCTCCAGCTGGTTGAGACTGAATCCAGACAAGACTGAAGTGCTGGTAGTGGACCCAGGTCATCCGGGGGTGGTTCTGGGGGCTAGACAACCATCAGGCTTGTTGCTTGGTGGTACATAGCTCACTACCTCAGACCGGGTGTGAAACCTGGGCGTTATTTTTGTCGATGGTTTGACTCTAAGGCCTCAAGTTTTGGCTGTTGTTAAATCATCTTTTTATCATCATAGGAATATCGGCCGGGTGAAACACCTGGTTCCTCCGGATGATCTCCCAACCTTGGTCCATGCCTTTGTCACCACCCATCTTGATTACTGCAATTCCCTCTAACTAGGGCTACCAGGGGTTGATAACCACTGCTTGCAGCTGGTGCAGATTGCAGCAGCCAGACTTCTGACTGGGACTTCTAGGACCAGTCATATTACATCTGTGCTTCACCAACTGCACTTGATGCCTGTTCAGTGGTGGATCACCTTTAAGGTTGGCTTGCTAACCTTTAAAGCCCTACATGATCAGGGACCTAGCTACCTGCAAGATCTCTTGGTGTCCTATTGCCCCGTCCACCATCTCTGTTCCACCAATGAGGGATTGCTGGAGATTCCCACAGTATGACTGAAGACATCTGGTTCTCGAGCTTCTTCCTTCTCTGCACCAACTCTGTGGAATTCTCTACCTCATCAGTTGAGAGAATGCCTGCCCGTTGATAGGTTTAACATTGAGTTAAAACTTATTTATTTAATTTAGCCTTCTTAGAATATGGATAAATTGATTTACTGTTTAAATCTCATTTATAGTAGCTGCATTTGGTTTTATGTACAGCACCTTGGCTTGGAAAGGGGCTATAGAAATAAAGCTTGACTTGACTTGACTTGACTAAGGATACATTCTTAAAAAATCCACATGAGGGCGCCACCCCTCTTTATACACGCATAGTAGTAAACGTACTGAATCTATTAGATACATCCTTGGGGGGAACCATGAATATTATAATTAACAGTTTAATACCACCTTAGCTGTATAAGTAAACCCATGAGCGGCACGGAATATATACTGAATGTCTTATTATAAAAGACATTTTCATTATGTGGATCCTTCCTGAAGGAGGCAACTAACCATGCATTTCTCAATTTTTATTACCAAAATTGGCAGTATCAATAATGAGCTAACATCTGAAAATTACATACTTCTAGAGACACCTGAATGTATAAACATTTAAGACCATTAGTAAACACCCAAAGCCCAGCCTTAAAAAAACAGGTATGCTAAGAGCATCTCCTCTTTATTTATTCCAGCTAAATAAGATAACCTAAGGAAGTGTATTTAATTCTTTACACAGAGGACCTGTAGTAACCATTCTACCTCCTTAAGAAATAAATTGTACCCAGGTATAAACTAACCTGAGCCTATCGTGTTAAGTTGACCAACAAGCCCAAAAAGTCCTGTGCCATTACTTTTAAAGGCCAAACTTCTAACATTATTATTATTAAGGGCAGTGTGATTAAGTCCATCGTGAGTCACGTTTCCTCCTCATCAGAGTCCTCTTGATCCAATTCCTCCGAGACATCTCTCACCTTCTCTTGGATGGTACATGGTGTTGGGCCTTTCAAGGCCTCCGACGAGTCCAAAAAAAATTCAGACCTTCCCCTTGTAGGTGATCCTGAGCCTCACTGGAAACAGCACGTTATGGGTGATTTGCACTTCATGAAGGAGCGCCATGACTCCATCATACTTCTTCTTGCTCTGCCTGGTAGTGTAGCTCAGGTCAAGGTATAGCTGGATCTGATTCGCTTCATGCAGAAGTATTTTTTTCTGATGAGCCATGGCCAAAATGAAATCCCTGAAACTAATACCATCTAATACTGCTACAATTGCTCTGGAGGCCTCAGAATTGACCGGGCGTCCCCGAAAGGAGACGTGGTAAGCCTTCTGAATCTAAATATGCCTGTCCATAAAAGCTTGTCCCAACTGATGCTCTAACCACTTGGACAGAAAGAGAATCAAATGGTGCACCTCGCTCTGCTCAGGCATCCCTATGATGCGAAGATTTGCTGCACGGGCCTGATTATCGAGGGTCTCAAGCCGGGTTCTCAGGTGATTGTTTTCTTTCACCAAGTTAGCTGACATGCCAAAAGCTGCTTCTGCACTTTTACGGGATTCCAAGGAAAGCAGTTTTATAGTATTGACCTCTGATTCCATGGTGTTAACTCGAGTGGTCAAAGAATCACATTTTTCTGCTAGTCCTGAGACCGTGAAGATAAGTCTATTTACTTTAATGTCCCAGTGTTTGTAGAGTTTTCTCATCATTTGAGTTTCCTTCTGGCGTTAAGTGGCCCTGTGTAGACCTCGTGGCAGGGGGGACCAGATGCTGGCTTACATTTGGTTCCATCATGATGTCCTTTGTCCTTCTTCGGGTTGCCCATTGTCGATCTGCTACACTTCCAAAAGCCAAATATATAAATTTTAACCACTGGGTCCACCGAGATTACATATATTTATTTAGAAATTAAATGTCTTTTGCAGAGCTGTATTTCTAGACGTCCGTCTCACTCGGGCTCAACAGTGCCTCCCCCCCTCCCCGTTTAATGTATTTCAATGGGATTTGAACTTTTGTTCACAGCTCTGTCATTTTTGCATATTTTACCACCAAATTTTTCAGCATGGCCTTTTTGGAACCCCCATCTCATTACCAATGACAGTAGAATTATGCAAAACTGGCAACTTGTAAGGGAACCCACAAGCCAGAACACTCTCCTAAATGTGGTGGTCACTAACACATATTCAGTTAAACCAGTAGTAGTTGGGATGCTGCTTGCAAAGATTAAGCACAGTTCATACGAACATACGAAATTTGCCAGCAGATAAAGGCCTAGAGGTCTATCAAGTCTGCTCGAATGTGCAGCTAGCACCCCTTATTCTGCAGCTGCCCCTCCCTTCCACCCTTCCCCTTCATTAACCCTCCCCCTTGTCCTGTCCCATCCTCATTTGAAGCAGTCCACTGTTCTACTGCATACCACTTCAGGAGGTAATGCATTCCACCCAGCCACCACCTCTCTGTAAAAAGTGTCTCCTCATCCCCTTCTGAACCTTCCTCACTCCAGTCTCATATCATGGCCCCTGGTGTCCCTCCCTCCTTACTTTGAACAGCCCTCTGTACTTGTCTTGTTTATTCTTTTCATGTATTTAAAGGTTTCAATCATGTCATCCCTCTCCTCTCCTCCAGTGAGTACATGTTCAACTCCTTCAACCTCCTCTCAGATGATAAGTCCCCCAGCCCCTTGGTCATCTTTGTCGTTCTGCGCTGCACCCCCTCCAGTAACTTAATGTCCCTCATCAGATACGGACGCCAGTACTGCACTCAGTACTCCAGGTGTGGTCTACCTAATGACCTATACACTGGCAGAATCACCTCCTCCCTCCTTGAGGATATATCCCTTGCAATACAACCCAGCATTTTGTTGGCCTTTGCAGCTGCCTTCCTACATTGTGCCGAGTTGTTCATTGACCCTGTAATGAGCACGCACAGATCCTTCTCCTCCTCCTCTGTCTGGGCTAGCTGTACTCCCCCTAGCTGGTAACTCCTCCTTGGGTTCTTCATCCCAAAATGCAGCACCTTGCACTTTTTGACATTAAAGCCCAGTTGCCAGGTGTCTGACCAGGTTTCAAGCTTTGCCAGATCATCCTGCAACCCCTGCCATCCCCTAGGTCATCCACCACCGCTGCCTACCTTGGTATCATCAGCAAACAGACTGATCTTGCTCTTGATGTCCCATGATATGTCTGCAATGAATATCCCAAACAACACTGGTCCCAACACCGAGCCCTGTGGAAAACCACTGTCACTACCCTTGGGTGTGAGGCTCCCCACCCACCACCACCCTCTGTTGCCTTCCCTGCAGCCAGTTTCCTACCCATCTCACCAGCTTTGCACCCGCCCCTGTGCCTACTAACTTCCTTCCCAGCCTCTCCATGTGGCACTGAGTCGAATGCCTTACTGAAGTCCAGATACAGGACATCCACTGCATGGCCCCTGTCCAGTTGCCTAGTTACCCAGTCATAGAACTCAACCAGGTTGGTTTGGCAGGATCTGCCATGTATGAAGCCATGCTGTCTACTGTCCTGTAGTCCTTGGCCTCTAGAGGGCCACCAGCCTCCTTCAGGATAGTCTCCATTAGCTTACCCACGATGGATGTGAGGCTCACTGGTCTGTAGTTTCCCAGTTCATCCTTGGGGCCACTCTTGTGGAGGGGCACCACATGAGCCATCCTCCAGTCCTGAGGTACACACCCTGAATGTAGTGAGGCATTAAATAGGTCTGCCAAAGGTCCTGCAAGGACCTCAGCCAGCAAACCCTCTCGAACTCTGCTCTCCATGATTTCCCCATCTGTCACCACTTCCCACCCTGCTTCTGCCATTTCTCCCACCTTGGGTGTCACCCCCCTCTTCTCTTTAGTAAATACTGAGTAGAAGTACTCATTTAGTGCTTCCACCTTATCGCACCCTGCTTCCACCCAACCCCCCTCTTTCCTAATCCTTACTATGTGGTCCTTACAGCTCCTTTTCTCCCTGATGTACTTAAAGAAGTCCTTCTCCCCCTTCTTAATGCCTTGTGCCAGCCTGAGTTCTGTAGATGCTTGGGCTCCCCTTACTGCCCTTGTCACCTCCTTCGATTCTGTCAAGTACTCCTCCCTGTCCTCCCCTCCCTGTTTTCTTGTACTCCTAAAGGCAGCTTTTTCTCCTTACCTTTCCACGCACTTCCTTGCTCAACCAGATTGGTTTCTGGCCCCAGCCTCTTGCTCTCGGCCTTGCAGCAGTTTTGCTTGCCCACTATCCCCAGCTTTATGAGCTCCCACCTCTGGTTAGTGTCCATACTAGATTGAATTCTGGCCAGGTACCCTTTTACCACTTCCCCATCCTCCCAAAGTCGGTCCTCCTGAAGTCCAGCACTATTGTGCCAGATTCCACCTTTCTTGCCCATATCCAATGTGGAGCCATACTGAGTGGTGGTCACTTCCTGACAGCGGTTCCTCCACTATAAGTTCTCTCACAAAGTCCCCATTTGCCAGCACAAGGTCAAGGGTATTCCCTAACCTGGTTGGTTCACTGACCATTTGCAGCAGGAAGCTGTCCTGAAGGCATCCAGCAGTACCTGCTTCCTTCTGTTCCTGGTTGTTGGGGTACTCCAGTCCACTCCTGGCATGTTGAAGTCCCCCACAATCACCACACTACCCTTCTAGCAGGTCCTCCTGATCTGTCACGCTAGTTCCCTGTCTAACTCCTCCATCTGAGATGGTGGCCTGTACACCACTCCCATTCTAAGAATCCTATTCTTGGAATCCTGGATTTGCATCCAAATGACTCAGACTACCCTCCTCCCTTCCTCCCTTACACACTCAGTCCTTTCTTCACATATAGTGCCACCCCCCCTCCTTTCCCAATCACCCTGTCCCTACGAAATAACCTGTACCCTGGTACAGACAGGTCCCAGTCATTGTATTGGGTGGTCCATGTTTCCATGATGACTGCAATGTCCACCTCTCCCTCTGCCATGAGAACCTGTAACTCTGCAGTTTTCCTCCCAAGGCTCCTAGCATTAAGGGTAACCACCTTCCACCCTTTTCCCCTCCCATCCTGCCCTCCTTTCCTAGCATCACCAACAGTACTTGCCATTTGTCCTTTGTCACTGTTATGGGGGGTAAGCTCATATGATTTCCCAACCTGTGGTCTCTGCATATCTCTTCCCCAACTGCCACCCCCCACTCCTAGTTTAAATTCCCAACTTCCTCTATGTACTCCTCCATCCTCTGCTTCAACACTTTCTTTCCCTCCTCACTCAAGTGTAGTCTGTCCTTGGCATAGAGACTACTGTCCTCCCAGTTCAGTTTGGTTTGAAGTTGCCCTTGAGCCTGAGAAAATACAATCTAGTACAGTGTTCTGGGATTATTTTTTATTTATTTATGTGTATATATTTATTCATTCAGAAATAAACATTTGAGCACAGATGTTCTTTTACAAAGGTTCCACTTTTAGTGGGGTGGACTTCAACAAACTGAGAGAGATGGTTCAAAATCAATTAAAGGGGAAGAATGAGAGGGCAGGGTTGAGCAGAGATGGTTCAAAATAAATTAAAAAGGAAGAATGAGGGGCCGGGGTTGAGCAGAGATGGTTCAAAATAAATTAAAAGGGAAGAATGAGGGGGCAGGGGTTGAGGAGAGATGGACTGTAATTAAAGGGGAAGAATGAGGGGCGGGGTTGAGGTGAGATGGAGGGTAATTAAAGGGGAAGAATGAGGGGGCAGAGTTGAGGACACATGGATTGTAATTAAAGGGGAAGAACGAGGGGTTGGGGGTTGAGGAGAGATGAGGATAATTAAACAGGCATTCTTTAAGCATCGTAGCTTTGCTTGAGGAAAGTAACCAAAAGAAATAAATTCAAGAAACCACTTTGGTTTTCAGCAAGGGTCATGAAAGTAGTAAGGGCCAAAAGGACGGCCTTCCACAAATATAAAAAGAGGCAGGGGGACACAGAAAGGGAAGAATACCTCCAAAAGACCAGGGTGGTAAAGAAAGTGATAAGGGAGGCAAAGGCAGACACAGAGCTACAAGTAGCCGAGGGGGTCAAGCACAGAGAGAAAAGCATATTTTCTGCTATATAAGTGAAAAAAAGAAGGAAGTGTGGAGGAGGAGGAGTAGTTAGACTGAGGGATGGGTGCCATTTGATAGTGGATAAAGAGCAAAAGGCTACCGTCCTAAATAACTACTTTTACTCCTTCTTCACCAGGGCGGCTAGTGGTCCACTAGCTGACAGTGGCATTAAAGTTGCAGCAAAAGGGATCCAGGAGATGGGGTGGACATCTTTTACTGGGGATGGAGTATGAAAGTGGCAAGCAGCTCTCAAGACAGACAAGGGCCCCGGGTCCAGATGGGATTCATCTGAGGGCAGTCAAGGAGCTGGCAAATGATTTGACTGAATCTCTGGCATGCCTTTTTAGTAGCTCACTTTAAGCAGTGGTTGCCCCATGGGACTGAGAATGGCAGATGTCGTTCTGCTTCATAAAGGGAAGGACAGGGAACAAGCAGTCAACTACAAACCTGTTAGTCTCTCCTGTTTTGTTGGAAAGTTGATGGAGTCATTAATCAAAGTAGACCTTGTAGTCTATCTGGAGGGTAATGGTCTCCATGATAGTAAACAGCATGGTTTTGTGTCATAGAGGTTGTGTCAGACAAACTTAATAGTCTTTTTAGATTGGGTTACAAAGGAATTGGATAAAAGCCATACTGTGGATTTGCTGTATTTTGACATCAACATGGCTTTAGACTCTGTGCCTTACAGACACCTGCTGAAGAAGCTGGGGGACATCGGGGTGGATAAGGATACAGTCAGATGGGTAGAGAATTGACTAAAAGAGAGATGGCAGGCAGGCAGTGGTAAAGGGCATCAAATCATGTGGGGTACCGAAGGGGTCAGTCCTGGGTCTAGTCCTTTTCAACATGTTCATCAGTGGCACTGGAGAATGTATCTGGAGTAGGCTAGGTCTCTTCGCAGATTACACAAAGTTCTGCAGAACAGTGCATAGTGCTGATGGGGGGAGGGAATTAGGAGGTAGTGGGCTATAAATCAGAGGGGTTGGCAAGGGGAGGAGGGCAGCAGCAGTTTAATAAACTGGGTGCTGCACACGTGAGCAGACTCGATAGACCGAAAGGCCTGTATCTGCTGGCAATTCCATATGTTCGTATGTTTGTATGAAGCAATACATTTGTATGAAGTATGAGAGCTACAAGAGGACCTGCAGAGGCTAGAGAGATTGTCAAAGGTCTGGCAGTTGAATTTTAATGGCAACAAGTGAAAGGTAATGCACCTAGGTAAAAGGAACCCCAGGAAAGAATACTGGATATGTGGGGTACAACTCAGTACTATGGCAAATTAACATTACCTCAGAGTCATTATACACACTTAAGTAGGCTAGCTAATATGACAGGGCTTGCAGTAAGGCTAACAGGATGCTGGGATGTATAGGGAGAGGTATTGACAGTGGAATGAAGGAGGTGATACTCCCCTCTGCAGATCCCTGGTGAGACCACATCTGGAGTACTGCGTCCAGTTTTGAAGTCTTCACCTTAGAAAGGACAAGGATAGGCTGGAGGTTGTACAGTGCAGGGTAATGAAGTTGATTCAAGGTCAGCAGGGGAAGTCCTACGAGGAACAACTTAAGGCACTGAATACGTATTCATTGGAAACTAGAAGGGAGAGGGGGATATGGCAGAGACATTCAAATTCCTAAAAAGAATAAACAAGGAGGACTCTGGAAAACTATTTATAAGGAACACCTGCTCAACAATAAGGTGGCACAACTAGAAAATGACAGGGGATAGTTCAGTAGGGATGTGAGAAAGTATTACATTACAGAAAGGGGGGTGGAACCATGGCACTGCCTGTCTGCCGGCTGAGCTGGTGGCAGCTGGAACTGTGGGTGGTTTCAAACATGCTTGGGATAGAATGAAGTGGATAGTTATCACTGGCAGGGACAAGGATGGGGAAGGAGTAGGATAACTGTTGGGGAGAGGTAAGACCCCGATTGATGCCAGGTCACAGGGTTATATAGAGACCCATGGGCAGACTGGATGGACCATTGGTCTTTTTCTTCCATCATCTTCTATGTTTCTATTGCTTGGTTTACTCGGTTACTCAGTTTACTCAGTTTATTTTTAGACAGAAGCAGGCAGTTATAGCCCCTTGGGACTGTCTCCCACTCCTAGTGGGTGTATCATCTCCTATTTACTGCTAACAGCAGATACTTATCTAGTTATTTTTCAAATTTGTTAAAGGAAGTAATTTCTACCAGTACTTTTGGTAGCATATTCCAGACCTTTGGTGCCCAAACAGCAAAAAAATGGTCTTTGTTGGTATTTGCCCTTGGTATTGTAAGCTGTTTGTTGTGTGACCTGAGATTTGCCATTCTGTCCCTGAATGAAATACTGTACTGGATCATAAGATCTCATTTATTCAATATTTTAAATAGTAACAAAATGTCTCCCCTTAGTCTTCTGTCCTCCAAACTAAAGAAACCATGTTCAGATAGTCTCTCCATGTATGTTTTATTTCTCACTCTTGGTATTGATTTAGTTACTATCCTCTGAATACCCTCTATCAGATATATGCCCCCCTTCAAGTGTGGGGACCAGAAAGAGATCCATTTTCTAAGTCGGGTCTCACATACATTCTGTATAGTGGGATAATGCATTGTTCACTTCTGGATACAAAATATTTTTTTTATGGCTTCTAGTATCCTATTTGCTGTAAGGTTAATTTTCTGACAGTGATGTGCAGGGGACAGATTGTCATTAATAATAGTCCCTAGATCTCGTTTATTGTTTACTGTCCATAGTAGGCTATTATTAAGTGTATAAGAGTACATTGGGTTGTTTCTTCCTAAATGAAGCACTGTGCATATAGGACCTGTCCACACTACACCGCCAGTGCCTGGTAACAGATGCAATCCGTTACGGCCGCGGAGCGGTGCAGTGCGTCCAAACCTCGGCAGTGTTTGTTATGGGATCGGCACCACCAGTCCACACATCAGGAGCCGGGTGACCGTTACGGTGGTGCCCTATCCCACAATGCAGCTCGCGCTGCGCTTGGTGCCCTGCAGGGGACCATTACCAGCCATCCACACTATCGCCAGTAACTTTACCAGAAGGGACTGACTTTGATAACCATTGTTGAAACCACCTCATATGTGGTTTCAACAATGGTTATGAAAACGCCTCCTGTAACGTTACAGGTATAAACGCAACCTGTTATGGTAACGTTTTACACCCTCTGTAATGTTACAGAGGCGTAGTGTGGACAGGGCCTTATTGATGTTGAACTGCGTCTTTGTTTTTTGTAGCCCATGTTTCGTGGTTGCATTGCAAAATCACCATTTACACGTTTCGAACATTTTTACCACTCTTGTTCATGAGGTGGGGGTCATAAGAAGACTATATTGAAAACTTGGGGTAAAATATGTAAAAATGACAGACTTGTGAGTGTACCTTGAAATTTTTCTACACTCACCCTTAACTTTGGTATTTTTGAATATTTTGACCCCAAATTTTCAACATAGCAATTTTTTCATACCCCCTCATGAATGTGACAGCTGTCATTTTACAAATCCTGGGCCAAAATATGATTTCGCACCTGTGGCGCTAGATGACATCTGGGTGAAGATTTGAAAATTTTCACCTTCTGAGTTCATGAGGTGGGGTCGTAAGAAGGTTATGCTGAAAATTTGGTGTATATATCTAGTAAAATACCCAGGTTATGAGCGAACATTAGCACAAACTCAATGAAAGCTGCCCAAGGTTTTGGTGTGCTTGGAAAAACAATGATCATGTACAATTAGATCATCCAGCACCATCCACCATTAATGAGACAACAAACAGAATAATCTGTGATAAAAGCAGTTTATTGTGGGAACAAAACTTTTAAAGTCTGTGTGCCCTGCTGGTTTGTCTCCTGGTCTGTGCTTTTCTGTGTGGTGAGTTCTGCACTTTGAGTTTTGCTGCCGCTATAAACTGCTTTTATCACAGATTATTCTGTTTGTTGTCTCATTAGTGGTGGGTGGTACTGGGTGATCTGAGTGTATATGGGTGAACATTGCAATATTTTGGTGTTCTGCCATAACTTCACTACTTTTCAACATTTTAACTCCAAACTTTCAACATGACCATTTTTCCACATAAACTTATGAATGGAACTGGTGTAATTTTTTAAATCCTGGATGAGGTGTGTTTTCGCACTTGTGGTACACAATGATTTTCCAGACAATGTACTATAAATGCCAAGTGTTGTGTTTATAAGGGGAGGCATAAAATGACTATCTTGAAAATATGGCATCAAAATAAAGAAATTATAGTTATTAAGAGACTTTCTGTGTAGTGCCACTTTTCACCCCAGAGGGTATGCTTTGTGATCCCATGTTGGTGAGCTGAGTTTGTGGGCGAGCTCAGTGATCCAGATACATGCAGTGAGGGTGGGGGGATGGTGCTGTTATATGACACCCCCCCCCAGCCTGGGATTGAAAGCTGTAGAATTGCCTGCACAGGCCTGGGACCATAACATGAAGATGACTCTTCTCTTGACATAGGGCCCAGTACCTCTGCACACATGGGTGGTAGAGTACCCTATGTATTGACTAACAGATTAATTCTTTATCCTTTGTGTCTGTATCTGCAGCTACATGGAAGTGCAGGGACCAGAGGGCTCTGGCTGCCACAGCCCATCAGGTGGCCCCATGAATTCTTGACATTTGTTGCTGCACTTCCATAGGCGGATGGAGTCTTCCCTTGGTGCAGAGACCAAAAAGCCCTGCCTGTCTGCATGTGTTCATGCATGGGACCTGCTTGAATGAGGATACGATTCCACTATCTCAAAAAGAAAGGAAATTCTTTGCAAAAAAAGTTCATTAATGCACCAGTTAGGGTTCAAGTTTATGCCACACAAGTAGGGAAATGTGGTGTTAGGGTTTCCAACCCTAACACCCCATCCTCACCCCCCAAGCAGCAAAAGGAAGAAGCATTAGGGTTTTGGGTCTCCGAAGTCTTGGCAGATCAGTGGTGGGATCTTCCTTGGGGTTGTCAGACCTAATGCCTACCCTGTTCCCGGAGAAAACAACATCAGATGTGATCTCCTTTCTTCATGCAGGACCACCAGGGCCCTGCATGAAGAAAGCTACAACAGATTGTGTTAGCAACATATGATGAGACATACTTCTCTACCTTTGAAGACTGTATCACTATGAGGCATTTACTTGCAACTGTGCCTTGTGCTTTGGAGAGGAGAATTTGTGCATCTGAAAGGAAGGGTGGGCATTAGGGTTGACAACCCAAGGAAGACCCCATCACTGATTTGCCAAAACTCCAGATACCCAAACCCTAATGTTTCCTTTTGCTGCTTGGAGAGTGGGGGTGGGGAGTTAGCATTGGAAAACCCTAATGTCACATTTCCCTATTTTTGTGGAGCTCACTTGAACCATAACTAGTGCAGTAACAATACTTTTTTGCAAAGAATATATATATATATATATATATATATATATATATATATTATATGCAAGAATGATAATGCACCTATAAATGAAGCTACTGTATAGGCAGTGCAACTTTGCTGTGGTCCATCATTACTGATGATTATCTCACTTCCTTTGTTAGGATTATAACTTCTATTGTTGTCATTTGGCACTCTCCTTCAGTCTGCCTGGATATCACTTTATGATTTCTCCCTACAGCAATGATAGGATTATGTCAGACATGTCACAGGAAACGGCTTTGGCAGCAGAGTGAAGGTGGTAATAAAACACTCATAAGAAGGAGCCTGTAATCTGGCTACATTGTCAAAGGCAGGTTTGACTGGAAATATGTCAAATTCTGTTTAAAAGCAGATAAATATATATATAGTGAGTCTAATCAGCATGGTGTACTGTACATATTAACCCTTGCCAAGTCATTTCCTTGGATTCTGTGTTTTAAAGTTATAGTACACGTTTTCATAAATGCACAACAAAATAGTATATTTACTAAAGGAAGGTACATTATAAGTCAATGTAGGTGCTAGTATTCTGTTAGGGAGGCTTGGAACATTTGCAACTGCATCAGTGGAAATTTGATACATTTTCTGATGCCCTAGTTTTCTGTTTTTTTATTTATAATTTTAGGTGTTTCATGCATACAACTTAAGCATTTTGTACTTTTATATAATGTTTCCAGAAGAATCATTAGGTAAAGGTGTTCAGGTGACTGAACCTTTCTGTACATTTAACGCAGCCTTGAAACCCAAAGGCGGTATGGCCTAGTTGTTAGAGTGCAGACTTGTAAACCAAGAGATTCGGGTTCAAATCTCCCAGAAGGCAGTTACTCACAGTGTAACTCTGAAAATGTCCTTGACCTCCTGATGCTTCAGTCTACCCAGTTAAACAATTGGATAGTTGCAGCATATCACTGTAAATGAGATGTGACATCTCAGTTGGACTATCCACTGAAAATAAATTATTCAAAAAATTGCTTGTTGAAAATACCATTTGGCATCACAGCAATTTATTTCTAGAATGCTGTGTATGTAATGCACATATCTGTTTACTCCAAAGTATGACCGCAAATTATGTTTGATATTCTATGAAATGTTCTGCATCAAAATTAGGTTGTTGCACTTGGTTTTGTGTCCTGCACAACAATATAATTTAGATCTTCATTTAAAACATCTTTTTTTCATTAGAATTCTAACATTTCAAAATGCTATTTTTTTTAATATAATGTTGGGTGTTGCAAATGGCTGGATGGCAGGAGATGAAATTGGTGGACCTAGGGTCATGTTTCCCATGTCTTTTTTTTATAATTTTCAAGTCACCCCCACAGGAAACCCGTAGAGTAGCCATCTTTCTTTATTTTATGATAAACCATTTTAAAAAACGTTGTCAGGGTTGGCACATCATCCAAGATACAGGTAACTAATGCACATCATTACAGCAGGATACTGTACATGTTTATGCAGCCCACAGTTAACTTTATGAGAGGGCTAAACATTATAATTATACCTTCAATTGAATAGCTGTAACTTGTACAGCCAGAGTCGCCATAATGGAACTAAACATATGTTTGCCACTGTCACTCCCGAACTGTTGTGGTCTAGCAAATAAAAAAAATGGCAGTCAACAAAATTTGTTAGTGCCCCCCCTTCTCTCCACAATCTAATCTCATTAATATTCACATACTGGAGCACAAAACCAACATACCATTATTCTTATAAAATTAAAACATTGTTAAATTTCTTATACTTTTAACTAGACAGTAAGTCTTACTCTAAGAAAATCAGTTAGAATAAAAGTATTCACTTTTCGTAATAGTACTATAACAGCAAACAGGATGTAACATATTGAAAGCTCTAGCTAGCAGTAGAACAATATGACCTTTAGTCCAGAATGATTTAAGATCACAAAGTCCTGCTGCAGTGTGTGGCAGTCACAAAGTGGGAGCCATGTGCTCAGTGCTATGAATGGCAATGAAACACAAGAGACACTTTTCTTAAACAAATATTGCTTTTGGGACAGCCCTGTCTCAGAGGCAGATGACTTAATCCCGCCCTCTGCTGTGTCTCATTGGTTAGTACCTTCTGAAGGACAGTAATTAAGGTTGTCTGCCTCTTGCTGCTGATCGGTTATACATGCCGCTGCCTCAGAAGCAGACTACTTAATCCCACCCTCTGCTGTGTCTTATTGGTTAAAACCTTCTGAAGGCAGTAACTGAGGTTGCTGCCTGTTGTTGCTGATTGCTTTTTCATCTATTCTCTAAATGGCACTCCCATTATATGCTTTTTCTTGCTCTGATTGGGTGGTACTAGCCTGCCCCTGATTGGTTGATATACAGAAAGCACCTTTTTAAAGTCTCTTTTCTTAAATGAAAGTTGTCTGCAAGGCAGATCTGCCTCTGAGGTAGCCCTGCCTTTGAGGCAGGTATGGATAGGGTTGCCTCCCAGGCAGAGCTTTAACCTCTATAGCTAAAGATCTGAGCTCCACTGCTGTGTGAGCTTGGCGGTGAAGTGAAAAGGTCTACAGCCTGATAAACAAGAGGTTGAGAGTTTGAATCCACACAGGGTCCGCCCTTTTCTCTTTTGTCAGAATTTCACTTGAGTGTGATGATGATCAATGGCAGCATGGTGTTAGAATAATAAATATATAAGAAAACGGACTTAGCTGTGGCTCAGAGGCAATATTCATTTAAGAAAAGTTTTGCAGATTTGCCTCCAATGCAAAACTTTATTGTTGCAATTATTTTTTTCACAGCTACTGTAAGTCCTTTTTCTTATATACTAACTATTCTAACACCATGCTGCCATGGATCACCACTCAAGGGAAATTCTGACAAAAGATAACTATGGGGACTTTGTGTGGATTCAAACTTTTAACCTCTTGTTTATCAGGCTGTAGACCTTTCTAGTACACCACCAAACTGGCACAGCAGTGAAGCTCAGGTCTTTAGCTATAGAGGTTAAAGCCTTGCCTGGGAGGCAACCCTATTTATACCTGCCTCAAAGGCAGGGGTACCTCAGAGGCAGATCTGACTTGGAAACAACTTTCATTTAAAAAAATGCGCTTTCAGTATGTCAATCAATCAGGGGCAGGCTAGAACCACCCAATCAGAGCAAGAAAAAACATATGGGAGAGCCATTTAGAGACCAGATGAATAACCAATCAGCAGCAGCAGGCAGCAACCTCAGTTAATGCCTTCAGAAGGTATTTACCAATGAGACACAATGGAGGGCGGGATTAAGTGGTCTGCCTCTGAGGCAGTGGCATGTGTAACCAATCAGCAGCAAGAGGCAGGCAACCACAGTTACTGTCTCTCAGAAGGTATTAACCAATGAGACACAGTGGAGGGCAAGATTAAGTCATCTGCCTCCGAGGCAGTGCTGCCTCAGAGACATTTTACTGCCATTTTAAAAAGGTCTCTCCTAGTAAGAAAAAAGATAAACTACAGATTTTATCTCACATTATCATTATGTTATATTGCCTATTCCTATTTGAGGTGCCGAACCACAATCCCACCACTCAGTCACAAAATACCATGTTAGTACTTATGATACCCCCTATCAGGCTTCACAGTTTTCCCATTCTGTGGTGCCAAAGTCCTTGGAAATTTTTCACAACCAGTTTATTAGGTTCCTGGGGGTCTCCATAAAGATATTCTTTAGCAGAATACATAATTTTAAGTTTAACAGGCTGCTGTAACATGTGGGTCATACCAAACGATTTTAAAGTGGCTCATATACCATCAAAAGCTTTCTTATAGCTACGAGTTGCAAAAGGTTATTTATTTATTTTAGTTTTTTAGTTTTTGTTGACTGGGAAAGGTGGACTAGGCAATTCTGCCTATTTTCAACCTTGCCTGAGGAGAGAGGGGGAAGATACAGATGCAAACTGACATACAGAACCAAAGTAAGCTGTTGGTGGTATTTAGTGAATGGGGGGACATTTGGCTAGGACACCAGGGAAATATCCCTACTCTTTGGTAAATGGTAAACCCCATCACCTTCTTCTACAGTATTTTCTTTACCACATATTTGAAACCTTTATTAGCTTACGCCAGATGAGGGTGGACTACTTTTTTGTTCCACTCATGTACGCAGTGGTTTCATCAATGTGGACATGGTCAAATTAGACCCCTAAGGCATCAGTGGCAACCCCAGAATACATTAAAGAAACATTCTTGAAACTAAAAATTTGGAAAGTCATAAGTCAGATGATCCTGACTAAACATAGAAAGGAAATATATACATGGATCCAAGTACAGCACTTTCAGGAAGAAATTGCATTCCCCCAATGCCGAGACCGATAGCTTACAGTACATCTTGTTTACATCTGTTGAAAGAAAAGAGAATACCAGACAAAAAGTAAGATCTTCACCGGCTATGTTGCCATACCAAGATAAATATACAATCAAACCACAAACGCAAACAGTTGGAAGACAGGACGTGTAGTAGAACACAGTGCACTCAGGAACTGGAAACCATTAATCATCTTTTTTTCATGTGCTCCTATATAATCAGTTTTTGGGCTACTCTAAAGAGTGGAAGAAACCCTGGTTCACTTCAGTAACCTATGAAGCACTGATGTCTGGACAATATACTAGCTCAGCAAATAAGTGGCATAAGATCACATTACATATGGTCCTACTGGTTATAAAATGGTATATCTGGAACACTGAAGTTTGCTTACATTACAGCAAAACTTGATCTCGCATATAGAACTGATTAAAAAGATATATATACAATTACAGATAATGTACTATACTGAATCAAAGCAAATGACTAGAAGAAATTTAATGGCAGCATGGAGAAATATGCCATGAGTAACAAATTCAGATGTACCAGTTACCTGAATAGTTTCAAATAGGACAATGTTGAAATAGGTCCTAAAATCAATACTACAGAATACTGTAACCCCTTCCCCCTTAAGGTTAAAAGAGAATGATATTATACGTTTTGATGTTTTGTTTTTCTCCCCGTTTTTCACGTTTATTATACAGCCGAATTAAGCAATTGTCAACAACTTATCACACCATGTTTTTCTTTTGTTATTGATGCTATTAAATTTTCCTTTTATGTTTTTGGAGAAAACATAATAAGTCATGTATTATTTCGTGATCTGTATTATTGTTTGATTTCTTTTCCCTTAATAAACACCCCTACTCTTTACGAGAAGTGCCATGGGAACTTTAACGTCCACCTGAACAATCACCAAAACAGGCAGATAGGACCTCGGTTAAACATCTTATCTGAAAGACGACACCTCAGAAGTGCAGCATCCCTCTCATGATGCACTACAGTGTCAGTATTGGGATGTATCCCAAGTTCCCAGTGTGGGGCTAGAACCCACAACCTTCTGATCTTCCAGCTTCAGAAGTCACCATGCTACCTGCTGAGTCGCTGACTCTGCTAACTTAGGTCCTGGAAAATTGAATCCTCATACCATTATCCAGGCTGATGCGTTGGAGCTTCCTTGCAGTGTCCATAATGTTATCATGCTCATGAGTGCCCTTCAGGACAATAAGAAATGTCCGAGATGAGTCATTGTTCAGTCCTTTCCTGGGTGTAAATCCCTAGACACTACCGGCATGCAGTTCAGGTGGAAAGCTCTTGCAGCCATGTTGCTGCATAGGTGATAGAGTTTTTCCCCTTCAATACCTCCGGTAACCTTAACACCCTCAGATTGGATGAACAGGATAGGTTTTCTAGAGCTTCTACTCAAAAGCGGAGTGCCGCTTTTCCTTGATAAAGCTCATGGTAGCAGTGGCAGCCCTCAATGTGGCACCTGCAGTTTCCTTCTAGTTAGTGGTGGTGGCAGCAGATTGCTGTCCACACAAGGTTACCCTGTTTTGAAAGTCTGTGATTTTCGGATCTAGGATGGCTACCCTCAGATTTAACATTTTAATTGCTTGTAGTCAATTGTGTAAGGTAACCTTTGACTCATTTGTGGTTGTTTCAGTAGTTTTCAGTGATGCTGTAGCCGTGACCTGCTGTTCTTTCTTATCACCACTCTCTGCTCTGCCTTATTTCAAAATTCCCATCTCCCTGGTATGGTCAAAATTCCTGAAATCACTCCATTTATGATCTATACTTTCAGTTCTATATGATTTTCTTGAAAATAAATGTTAAAGTAGAATAATACAGGGTTAGCAAGATTATGTCAGAACTCTGGAGAAACACATCTTTCCCTGATAGCCGCTGGCTCCAACCTTTTTCCCATGTCTATGATGTTACATGACATTAGTTACACCATTCTGTGCTATGTATCTGAATGGCCTGGAATGGTGATACTGATGTTATTGAATGTTCAGACAGCTGTATGAAAAGAGAGAACAACAACAGCTGAGGAGAAAGGGATTCAGTGTACAGTGTAGTAACAAAGGCAATAAACAAACAAAAAATAGGTTATTATTTTAACCAAAAAAGTCAAATCATATCTGAATATTGGTTAGACATATTAGACGCTAAAAGGAAAATAAGAGACATTTTTGATGTTCTAAAAACTGTTTCCTATCACCTTTCAACATTGCTGAATCCAGAGTACTGTAATATTTGGCTACTTTAAGAGAATATTCAGGAAAAGGTGAACTATTCACATGGCCTTGATGATGAGATACACAGGAAGGTTTTCTGTGCTAATGTTGGAAGAAATGCTATTATCTATGTTGGCACAAGTGACAAGCTTGGGCTGTGTGTGTGTGTCTGCAAATAAACTCATATTATTTGTGTTCTGCTGATTTCAATGGCTTCTTGTATTTGTTATTGCCAGTTCAGGTTAAAAAACACCAACTAATTAGAGCACGGTCAATATTCGTGGAGGGAACACAGTGCGACACATAAGAGTACTGAGAAAAAATAGCCAGAGTAGAAACAGCGCACAGTGGGGGAATAATAACAGCCACACATTGGCACCTATACCAAAAATAAAACCTTGCACTTCCACATACCCAACTGTAATTTTTTCTGCAGGGTGACCACAGAGGCAGCGCTAAAACCGGTGGTGGGTCAATGTCGGGGGTGTGTTCAAGAAAGGTAACTTGAGGGGAAGAGAGAATGTGTGTTGGATATTAGAGATGGGTGAGGTCGAAGTTTGCCAGGTATCAGGAAGCTTTGCAAAGCTCCATGCGTGAAGATTTTTGGCACTTGGCCTGAACTTCTCCACAAAGTTTTACTTCACCACATCTCTAGAGACTTGTTTAGGCAGCGGGCTTTGCCCCTGGCACCCCAGATGTGGGGGGGCTGTGCCCCCCATGCCCCCTACTTTATATAATCAACTCTGAGGGGGTCAAAACTTGGGGGTGGGGAGTAGTAATCATAGCTACAGGTACAGAGCTGTAATGTACCACACTGTTATTACCCTGCAGCTGTTATTACTGACGCTGTTTTCCCTGCCCAGTTTTTACCATTATTGTCTCACTTGCTGTTTTTTAATTGATACTCCAGTATCATTTCTCTCCCTTACCAAAACTGGAAATGGGACTTCCTCTTCAAATGCATCTCTGCTTGCCATTATGGATTAATTTAATTACTTAAAAAAGCTGCATATGAAGTCCAAACCATCAATTGCTTAACCTGATACAAAATTGCCACCTAGGTGATAATGAGTTAAGTAAATGGCAATAAATGCATAAAAAGTTGTAACCGCTAGGTGTCACTATCCCAAAGGGCTACTACCCCTGCCTGCTTGGCTAGTAGCAGGTTAAGGGGCCTGAGTTCTGAAATGGGTGCCTCCACACAGCGGTCAGGGTTGGTAGTGGTCAAGCTAACCTGGGCACAGCCCTCCGGACCACTGTATCCCCCCTCTTTCCCCTCTAGTGGCCTGAACAGTGTACAATAATCACTTTCACAATACCCCTGGTACACCACACAAGTACCCACACTGTTTGCACTTACCACCAGTGCTGGTTCCTCTGGCTCAACCCTGGAGACCCCCTGTAAAACAAGGTTAAGCACAGCAAATAGCAACAGTACAGTACCTTGAGCACAAACTGGAACCACAGTCAGATTACATGCAGAAAAAGTTAGATCTGATTTATTCAGGGGGACTTGAACAAGGGAGGGGCAAAATCAGGTTAATTAGCTTAAAGGTTATATCAATCAAGCAGTTATGCATGCACTTTGAGTCCCCCCACACAGTCCACCTCTGGGTACCCAGGTAGAGAAGAGATGTGCTAGCCAGGACAGGTGCCCAGGGTTGTAGCTGGTAAGGGCCCTGTGATAGAAAACACAACATGCACAGTATGCAATATTTGTAATCCAGAGCCAGAAGGCTCAGTTCGTAAAGGAAACAAAACAACAAGACAATCAGATGACATACTCAGATTAAGCTGTTGTTGTAGGGAGCTACCCTGGTATTTACTCATGATACCCAAGACTGGACACAGGTTGGATGAAAATTGAAACTGCAGGTGGTTGATCTGGAATGCCAGGAGAAGCAGGTCCCACACAAGTTGCAGAGGCGTCATTTCTGTTCAAGCGTGGAGCTGGGGGCTGATACCCAGGCAGGTCTCTTGTCGATGGCTTCTCTGTGCAGTGGATAGTATGGCTGGGCCAGTCTGGCAAAGCCCAGACCACATGGAGACAAGTTCAGAAGCAATCCATTTTGGGCTGGATACAGCTTCCAACAAGCAGAACACAGTTCACACAGTGGGGAGCTAACTCACAACCCACTAGCAGCTCATAGCACATTTACATGTACGGGAATTCTACTGTACCAGGCAAAGCGCTCCCCAGGCACAATTGCCAAGTCTCTGCACACACCAGGAGCTTAAGGGTAGCTGGAACTCCTGACAGGTTGATCGCATTCAGCAAAAATGTTCGGTCTTCATCAGGTTGAGCCTGGCCCACTTCAGTAGCTTACTTTAGTCACACAAACTTGGATTTAGTCCAAAATAATTCTCTTCTCTCCCTCTCAGGAGCAGCACACCGGCATGCAGGCCAAAAACTTAGCCTTTTCAGAGTTCTCCCATGTGAATCCACTCAGGATTGCTGCTCAGAAACACTTCAGCTCCTTCGGGTTCAGCTTCCAGCTTAGTTCTAACTGAAAACTGCAAGCAGCCCGGGACTTCCCCAAGATCCAAAAGATTCAGTTGGCTGATTTGGCTGTTAGTAAAAGCAAGAACTCCCTCTTCAGTTGCAAAAAAGGCACAAAAACGCTCCAAACTAAAGTTCCTACAGATTGTGAATTCAGACAGCTCCTGTAGTCCGGCTACATTTTAGGTCCCACCAGTACTGTTTGGTCCAATTTGCAGTCCAGGACCAAGATAGTGGAGACAAACAAAACAGCCCTTGCTACAAAGAAAGCAGGTTAGACAAACCACATTATCATTATCACTCTAAATGATTTTCAGTAAATAGTTACATCTTTCAACAGAGCTCCATCTCAGATTACTTAAGCTGCAATTAGGCAGCTTTAAAGAGACAGTACACAGAGGCTATACAAGCTCTGGTAATCACATTTAAACTGCTAAAATACAGGACACCAGCCTGGCAGTGAGCATTTAGGCAAGCTCAAGGAAGACTTTTTGGGAACCCCCATTTGTAGGGGTTACACCCTTCCCTGCCTGGGAAAACTTGGTGTCCTCGTCAAGTCTGTACCGTCATAACATTGAAAATGCAACATATACAAGATATTTATACCAGTACCATGCTATACAAGTACTATCTGATTCATCAATTGGCATAACTTATCACTTTAATATACATTTCAGTGTACTCCATTATATAATCTCCATTCTGACAATACATTATGCATATTTCACACAGGTAAATTGAACATTACTGTACAGAATCATGTAATAACTTCTTGTACTTTGAACAATGCAAGAGGGGGCCCTCATTATCAGCTAATTTGGGGCTGGATGGGGCAGGGGCACCATGGTGAGAGGGTAGGGCAAGTAACCTGGAATGGGCCATCAAGCTCAATTTGGGCAGTGAGCTTTAAGAGACATAAACACCTTTGTGGACTACATTAAGAGGCAAATCCACTGGCCTCCTGGGGGAATTGTAACTGAAGCGCACCACTGACTTGACAGCTCGGCCAGTCTTTCTGGGGTGAACAACCACAGTCTCTGTACTTTCAGCAATGGTCTTGGAGCTTTTATCACTTGTGAATGGTGCCTCTGCATGAAGGGGAATGTCCAAGCTGGGAGCACTGTCAGCCCCTTGCTCTGTAGTCTCTGTTTCTACAACACTTGGTTCATTTTGAAGACACTCTGGCACTGAAGGAGGGTTTTCAGCACTCTCATAGTGTTCCTTAAGTTCTGACATGTCACCAGAAAGATTGATACCATCAGCCTCTCCTTCCGGCAAATCATACAGTTCCATGATACACAAAGAATCAGCATCCTCAGACGTGATACTTTGCATTTCACCTTCAGGGAGCATTAGCTCCAAGGATGATGCCAGGGCATTAGGCAGTCCAGAAGGCCCAGCTTCTTCCTCATAATTCAACATAGGATTTCCACGAAACAACTGACTCAGTTCATATGAGGGGTAATAGGCATTATCACACTCACTGTCATCTGAGTTAGACTGGCAGTCACTATCATTCTGGGTCTGCTGCGGAGAAAGTCTTAAATCGGCAACCATGGAGGAAAGTTGACTCTGTTTCTTTCTTGCAGCAGCATGAGTCACTGGTCCAGGGGAATCAATCTCGGTGGGTTCAGCCTCAATTATAACTTGGCCAATAGGTAGCAAGTGGTTACGGTGCATGGTCTTGACAGCTTTGGAGTTATTCTCTGGGTACACTTTGTACATTGGCAAATCATCCAGCTTTCCAACTATGACACGGGGAAGATGGTGCCATCGATCAGCAATTTTGTGTTTACCATGCAATCCAAGATTTCTCAACAACACACGGTCTCCAGGCCTAAGCTCTTGAGCCTTTATTTTTCTATCATGTCTCTCTTTGTTGGCTAGATTTCTTTTGGTAGCCATTGTATTGGCCAGTTGATAGGCATGGCTCAATTGAACTTTAAGTTTTTTACATATTGCGGGTAATCTTCGGCTCAGACCCCATTGGAAGAAACCCCAAAACAGACATCAACAGGCAGCCAGGCCTCTCTCCCGAAATGAGACGGTAGGGAGAGAACCCGGTAGCATCATTCTTTGTGCAATTGTATGCGTGTACCAAGGTGCTAATCTGCTGGCTCCATTTATGGTTATGTTTTGGGTAGAGGGTGCCTAGCATGTCTAGTAGGGTGCGGTTAAAGCGTTCAGGTTGAGGATCCCCTGCAGGTGATAAGGAGTGGTTCTTGACTTTTGCACCCCCCATAGAGAGAGAGAGAGAGAGAGAGAGAGAGCATTTCTTTGATTAGCTGACTCTCAAAGCCCTGGCCCTGATCAGAGTGAATTCGCTGGTGGGCACCATAGTGGACGAAGACATTTTCCACTAGCACCTTGGCCACGGTAGATGCTTTTTGATCTTTGGTGGGAAAAGCTTGTGTATACCATGTGAAATGGTCCATAACCACTAACACATTGCCAATGTTTCGCTGATCGGGCTCTAAGCTCAAGAAGTCTATGCAGACTAGTTCCATTGGGGTGCTGGTAGTAATGTTGACAAGGGGGGCAGCCCTCTGAGGCAGGGCTTTTCTCTGCAGGCAGTGACTAAAAGTCCTTACATGGTGCTCAATGTCAGCCCCCATCTTGGGCCAGTAGAATCGAGATCGTACTAGGACAAGGGTCCGGTCAATTCCGAGGTGGCCCATATGATTGTGGAGGAACCTCAGTACCAAATCTTTGAAGGCTGTGGGCAGGACCAATTGTTGCTTGTCTATTTGGCCTCCCCAATCTAAAGTCTCTCTATACAACAACTGAATAAGCAGCTTCAACCTGCGGCCTTCTTTAAACAATAAAGCGGTTCTCAGATCAGAGGAACGCAACTTGGACACATCTTTTCCTGCACAAAGGGCGTCAAGTGCTGTCTGAATCATAGAATCTCAGGATTGAGCCCATTGAATGCTGTCATTGTCAAACTTGAGGTAGTGCACTAATATCTAGAGCAGAGAAGTGTCAATATGAAGCCGGTATGCAGGTGTCAGAGGGGCCTAAGCGATCTACTAAGCAGTCCGCTGTGTCTGTAGACATCTGTTCATTTTTATCAAACTTTTGGCACAATGCTCGGATGTCAAGTTCAGACAGCCTGACCCAGTCGCTCTTGGCAATGGGCCTCCGAGATAGGGTGTCAGCATCAATATATTTCAGGCCTGGTCTGTATTTGACAGCATAATCATATGTTGACAATGCAGAAAGCCACCGGTGCCCCGTGAAGTCTAACTTATCTGAAGTCTGTACATAGGTCAATGGGTTATTGTCAGCCCTCACCAATATTTTTGCCCCATAAAGATAATCATAAAACTGGTCAACAATGGCCCATTTTAACACAAGGAACTCCAACTTGTGCACAGGGTAGTTTCGCTCTGATGGGGTCAAGCTCCTACTGGCGAATGCCACTGGTCTCAAACCATCCTCATGGTCTTGATACAGTGCAGCTCCTAGATCCTGCAGACTGGCATCAGTATGCAGCACATAGGGTTTGGTGGGATCAGCATAAGCAAGGATGGGGGCATGGGAGAGCTGGTATATGACTTTGTGGAAAGCTGCTTCATAGTCAGGCATCCAACGGGACCTGAAAAGTTCACCTGAGTGGAAATATGCTTTGTCTGGTTCTTTGATGGACCCTTTTTTGTATTTACGATTGGTAGGTGGGTAACCCTGGGTAAGGTTCAAGAGTGGCCGAATCACTTTGGAATAGTTCTTTATGAACCGACGGTAGTAGCCACAGAATCCCAGGAAACATTGTAGTTCTTTCAAATTGTGGGGCTGGGGTCAAGTAGTCAAGGCTTCAACTTTACTAGGATCAGTCTCTATCCCCTCTATGGACACTATGTGCCCCACATACTTCACAGAGGTTTGGAAAAACTGGCACTTGTCGATGGACAGCTTGAGGCTGAAATCTTCCAGTCGGTCTAGTACTTTGAACAGTCGACTCTCATGTTCCTCTAGGGAGCTCCCAAACATGATAACATCATCCAAGTACATCAGGCATTCCAGCAAATTCATGTCTCCCACCGCTCATTCCATCAGTCACTGGAAGGTGGCTGGGGTGCCCGATATCCCCTGTGGCATTCTCAGGAATTCATAGAACCCCAAAGAACAGATGAAGGCTGTCTTCTCACGGTCCTCTGGAGCCATCGCAATCTGGTAATATCCACTGCAAAGATCCAACACCGAGAACCATTTGCTCCCATTCAAACATTCCAAAGCATCTTGTATACGGGGCATGGTGTATTGATCGGGGATGGTCTACTGAGTCAGAGTTCGATAATCAACACACATTCTCACAGGTCCATTCTTCTTATGCACAACCACAACGGGAGAAGCATATGGGCTCCTGAATTCTTGTATTACACCAGCCGCGAGCATTTCCTCAAGTGTCTTCTCACATTGTCTATGTCTGCAGGGACTAGGCAACCAGACCTCTCTCGAAATGGCCGTTCATCATACAGGCATATGTGATGCTCCGTACCCTGGACACATCCTACATCCCATTCCTTCAATGAAAGCACTGGATCTCTCTGGGAAAGTTTCTAGCTAATTCTAGTCTTCCATTCAGCTGGCAATGGGGAGTCACCAAAATCAAACAAGTCGGGAGTCACTCTATCTGTCTTGCCAGGGTGCTTGTTGCTGGGCAACACTGCAGTGTCTGCACAGTGTACCATAGCTAGGGTGCATCCTCTGTTCATCTGGATCTCCTGATCTGTCACATTATGAATCTGGACCATCACTCATTGTGCATAGGCATGAGCATGAGCTGACAAGATGCTGGGCTTCACCAATAATCCTTCCAACAATTTTCCATCGCCTGACACGTCCAACATCAGTATTTTGTTCTTGACATCTTTGCGAAGGCAGACCTCTCCTTGAACTGTACACTGGGCATTAGGGGCCAGTATCATTGAATCAGGATCCTTCTTCCACGCGACCCCTACTGGTTCATCCTGGTCCACTCCCTTGGGGTTCTGTTGCAAATCATATGCCCTCTTGATCAGAGCGTGAATTCTTAGGGCCCTCCCAGTCCATCGCACTTGTTTCTCACAACAGAGTTGTGCCAGTCTGCCAAACATATGGGCATTGGTCCCAATTAACAGGGGAACCCCATCATACAGTCCAGTAGGGGGACACACTAAGGTCACTGTCTCACCTTGCTCCTCTACACCAGTTACAGCTGCAGAAAATGACAACCAGAGGCAGACATATGCTAGGTAGGGATAAGACTTGTCGCTCAGACCCCACACATGTAGGCCTTCCAGGGATTGTAAGGGCACAGCAGATAAGTGTTTGTCATACCAGTCCTTAAATACATTGGTCACTTGCGACCCACTGTCCAGCACAGCACGAGTAGGAATACCATTCACAGCCACTGTAGTCTCCATTGAAGGGCCCACTATTCTGGACCAGTCTGGAGGAACAGAAGCAGGGGCCTGGAGAGATGATTTAGCCACATAGGGATTTGAGTTACTACTTCTTGAACCGTCACTGCAGTCATTTTGGGTACTCCTTGACCGCTGATTCGTTCTCCGAAGCTCTCCTTGAAGCCTGTATACAACTTTATCTAGGTACAGTATTCTGTGGACTGGCATTCCCTCTCCATGTGTCCATCCTTCCTACAATTATGGCAAAACATGTTTTCTGGGATTTCGAGTGGCCACAGTGGGAGCTGGGGCAGTGGTACTACCAACTGAAAACCTTGGTGCCATCTCTGTCTGCTGTGTGGTGAACATTTGGAGACATCTCATAAATTCTCTCACTTCCATAGTCAAAGCATTGAGTGTCGAGCTGCTGTCAGCAGGAGATGCCTAGGTGGACACCCCCACCCCCATAGCAGATGCAGTTGGATAAGTTTTGGTGCCTGTACTTGCAGGAGTGGTCATCATAAAGAGACTGTTTTTTGTTTCTCTGAACTCCATTAAACAGTCCATCCCGGCCTTCCGATGCCGTGATCACTTGGGCTGCATTCACCCTAGCATTACAATCCCCCTCTTCATCTTTAACATCCCGGAGTTCTTTTATCAAGTCACAATAGTCCGGTGGATTACCCCTTCAATCTGGGAACCTTAATTGAAGAAGCTGCAATTTAGAATGTTTTGCATGTTGCAGTATGTGCCCCAACCTCACATGGTTTAAGTCATTGGTGGCTACCCCACCTTTTTGGTAAGCCTTTTGCAGCGCTCTTTCCAGACGGTAACATATGCAGACAAACTTTCCCCTGACCATTGTTTTGTACTTCGAAATTTCCACATCAAGTTCTCCCCTGACTCAATGCTCCCAAAATTGCCTTTGAGTGCAGATAGGTACTTCTGGGCAGATGCATCAGGGTTTGTGGACCTCAGAAATTTAATTGCCTCTAGGGCAGGACCCATCAAACTTTCTATGATCCTTTTCCATTTCTTAGCCTCCGCACACTGCCATTCAAGTACCAAAGGGGCAACACAATCTATCCAGGTCTCCCAATCATCCTCCCCTTGGGGATTGGGGAGGGGGCCGGAGAAGATTCTCAACATTCGTTAAGAGTCGTGACTAATGGCAGGTACAGATATAGGAGCCAGCATTGGCACGGGCACAGAAGGAGGGCAATAACGGGTGCTGGAGCGGGAGGGGGTGTTGGAGGAGGAACACCCCCAGGTGGCAGGAATAGTTTCTTTAAGTCCTCCACAGTTTTCCCTTCCTCCAGCAACAACTTAGCAAATTTCTCCTCAAAAGTATCAGATAATGGGGGGGCTCATTCTCCCGAGGGTCTTTACTGTCTTTAGTTATTATTCTCTAGGCAGTGAGGGCTCCTTCGGGGGTGATAGTCTCTGGCACTTTGGAACTGTCTACTGGGTCCTTACACTCTACTAATGCCATGAAACTTTGTGTGAGCAGATTAGCTTCTTGATCCACCACCACAGGGTTTTGTAAACATAAAGACTTGGAAAGTACTCCCTTTACAGTGTTCTTATTGGTACCCAGGGGAATATCCAGGATAAGTATAGCATTTTGGGGGTCAATCTCCTGTCCAGTACACCACTTCACCAACTGGTGTACAGCCACTTCTGTTGGGGTAGCCATTTATGTTTGACAATAATTCGTAGTTTCAGCCACTGGAAGACACAAAATCCCAGCAGTGAGACTACAAGATGTAACCCCTAGGTGGTGCTATCCCAAGGGCTACTACCTCTGCCTGCTTGGCTAGTAGCAGGTTAAGGGGTCTGAGTTCTGAAACAGGTGCCTTCACCAAGAGGTCAGGGTTGGTAGTGATCAAGCTAACCTGGGCACAGCCGTCTGGGACACTGTAACCCCATTCTTTCCCCTCTAGTGGCCTGAACAGTGTACAATAATCACTTTCACAATACCCCTGGTACACCACACAAGTACCCACACTGTTTGCACTTACCACCAGTGCTGGTTCCTTTGGCTCAATCCTGGAGACCCCCTGTAAAACAAGGTTAATAACAGCAAATAGCTACAGGACAGTACTTTGAGCACAAACTGGAACCACAGTTAGATTACATGCAGAAAAAGTTAGATCTGATTTATTCAGGGGACTTGAACAAGGGAGGGGCAAAATCAGGTTAATTAGCTTAAAGGTTATATCAATCAAGCAGTTATGCATGCGCTTTGAGTCCCCCCACACAGTGCACCTCTGGGTACCCAGGTAGAGAAGAGATGTGCTAACCAGGACAGTTGCCCGGGGTTGCAGCTGGTTGGGGTCCTGTGATGGAAAAAACAACATGCACGGTACACAATATTTGTAATCCGGAGCCAAAGGGCTCAGTTCATAAAGGAAACAAAACAAAAAGACAATCAGATGACACACTCAGATTAAGCTGTTGTTGTAGGGAGCTACCCTGGTATTTACTCACAATACCCAAGACTGGACACAGGTTGGATGAAAATCGAGACTGCAGGTGGTTGATCTGGATGCCAGGAGAAGCAGGGCCCACACAAGTCGCAAAGGCATCATTCCTGTTCAAGCATGGAGCAGGGGGCTGATCCCCATGCAGGTCTCTCATCGATGGCTTCTCTTTGCAGTGGGTAGTCTGGTTGGGTCAGTCTGGCAAAGTCCAGACCAGATGCAGACAAGTTCGGAAGCAGTCAGTTTTGGGCTGGATACAGCTTCCAGCAAGCAGAACACAGTTCACATAGTGGGGAACTAACTCACAACCCACTAGCAGCTCACAGCACATTTACATGTATGGGAATTCTACTGTACCACGCAAAGCACTCCCCGGGCACAATTGCCAAGTCTTTGCACACACTGGGATCTTAGGGGTAGCTGGAACTCCTGACAGGCCAATTGCATTCAGCAAAAATATTCGGTCTTCTTCAGGTTGAGCCTGGCCCACTTCAGTAGCTTACTTTAGTCACACAAACTTGGTTTTAGTCCAAAATAATTCTCTTCTCTCCCTCTCAGGAGCAGCACATCAGCATACAGGCCAAAAACTTAGCCTTTTCAGAGTTCTCCCATGTGAATCCACTCAGGATTGCTGCTCAGAAACACTTCAGCTCCTTCGGATTCAGCTTCCAGCTTAGTTCTAACTGAAAACTGTAAGCAGCCCGAGCCTTCCCCAAGATCCAAAAGATTTGGTTGGCTGATTTGGCTGTTAGTCAAAGCAAGAGCTCCCGCTTCAGTTGCAAAAAAGGTGCAAAAAAGCTCCAAACTAAAGTTCCTACAAATTTTGAATTCAGACAGCTCCTGTAGCCTGGCTACATTTTAGGTTCCACCAGTACTGTTTGGTCCAATTTGCAGTCCAGGACCAAGATAGTGGAGACAAACAAAACGGTCCTTGCTACAAAGAAAGCAGGTTAGACAAACCACATTATCATTATCACTCTAAATGATTTTCAGTAAATAGTTACATCGTTCAACAGAGTTCCCTCTCAGATTATTTAAGCTGCAATTAGGCAGCTTTAAAGAGATAGTACACAGAGGCTATACAAGCTCTGGTAATCACATTTAAACTGCTAAACACAGGACACCAGCCTGGCAGTGAGCATTTAAATAAGCTCAAGGAAGACGTTGTGGGAACCCCCATTTGTAGGGGGGGTTACATAGTAAAAGAAGAAATTAAATAAAAATACTAAATAATAATCCATAGAACAAGAAAAATCACAGGAAAACCAGCATCTGAATCTCCCGTGCTTAACTTCTCACAAGTCTTCCTCATGGGGTATGGCTTGTGGAAGAGCAAATCAACCAATATATACAAGCAGCTCATAAGTATTCATAATTCAGACATTTGCATATAGACAACTGTACAAAAAACAGTAAGTGCAGACGATAACAAATACAGCTAATACAAAGTATAAAAATTGTGAGTGCAGTAAAACAGTGTCTGCATCATAATCAGGTGCAGGTTGGGTCTTAATACATTCTATCTGTAATGGCTAAGAAAATTACAATCCATAATAGTTATTGCACTAAGGGAATTAAAAAGGCCAGCATTAAATAACAATGCCCAGCTTCACTTATGTTCGACTTCAGAACAAAAAGCTTCATTACAAAAGCAGTGCATGAATATGGTGAAAAGTTTGACCTATACTTTTTCACTCTATTTTAGCTTGCCCCTTATCTACTGACTTGTTTAATACCTTTCTTGCCACAGTTTGAGTCCACTTTAGTACATTTTTTCACATCTGAAATAATAAAAGGAGCACCCCTTTAAATATGGCTTGGACCAGGTTTTCATCAGTATTCTTGGCTGCTTTTGTACGTCAATTGTTTAAAATCACTTCTGTTGTGACTAAAATGAACTAGCAGGCAGTGCTTTTTGATCTTATGGAACAGTAGGTATTCAAAACCAGCTGGGAATAATGATGAAAACCTGGTCCAAGCCATATTAAAAGGAGCGCTCCTGTTATTATTTCAAATGTGAAAAAAGTACTAAAGTAGACTCAAAACAGAAAAAGAAGAGTATCATACAAGTCAGGAGATAAGGGTCAATCTAAAATAGCATAAAAAAGTATAGGTCAACATTTTCACCGGATTCAAGCACTGCTGCTTTAAAGCTGTATGGTAGGTTACTGTGATTGCTCCAATTCCATCATAAATGCATCTCTTTCCTGTCAGCTTTTCTGGAGCGGGGGAAGGAGGATCCACAAAATAATTAGACCCAGTCAGCAAAATAGGACACACAGAGCTTAGAAGAGAGGGGAGGGAGAGACACAAAATTAGTACATATTAATTATGCAAAATATTATATTACAATAATTTCAGGCAAAGTCTAATATAACTGGTGATGTTAATTACAGCTAGTCAATAAAAATCATATGAATCCTGGAATGAATTTTTTGCAAAGAACAAAAGCTACATTTCAGCCAACCTCTCTAAATAACCATTCTAGAGAAAGGGTTTAATGTCACATTGTTCATTCATTCCTATTGGTTTTACACTTTTGAATATACAGATCCAACTACATTCTTTTCTCAAAGGCAGGTTCAGCCTGTCTCCTCCCTTTTTCAGGTGTGGGACCAATTCCAGGCCCATAAATCTTAGGTCATCAAGTCTGGAGTCATGCATTTAAAACAAAATGTAAACCCACTGGGGGTATCATGTTTGCTATTTGTTAAAGAGTGAACATGCTCCTGAATTGTTGCTTTCAGCGGACAGATAGTACACCCAACATACACCAGATTGCAAGTGCACTAAAAACATACACAACAAATGCAGTGTCACATGTTATAAATTCTCTTATTTCTACACTCATGTTAAAAGGAAATTTACGCCTATATTTTCTAACTTTGCTTATAGACATGGAGGAAACTCACCTGAGGGGTTGCCTTAAAGTAATTAATGCAAAAATAAAGTCAAATATTATATGGATCAGAAAGTTGGGGAAGCTCAGACTTAAAATATATAGAAAAAACACTTGGTGCTTACTAAAAGAATTTGTTGGGATTATCCCAAAGTGTACCATCTGCATTGGTTAGAACCAAAAAGGTCAGATACCCATAGAATGTATAGAGTAAACAAAGCATGTTTAC
Source organism: Neoceratodus forsteri (assembly GCA_016271365.2). Lineage (NCBI taxonomy): Eukaryota > Metazoa > Chordata > Ceratodontiformes > Ceratodontidae > Neoceratodus > Neoceratodus forsteri. The sequence continues at coordinate 1,634,393,177 of CM057456.1, read as the reverse complement.
ATACTAGCTAAGGGCTTACAGTATATAAGGGGGGGGAGAAAGGCTTTCTAGAGGATGTGTAGAGGAAGAATTAAACTATTTAGATCAAGGCTTCTAATTTCCCCAACATAAAATCCTTCAAAGAACATGATAGACTGAATGTCTTACTGAGGTATCTAAGACCTTATTTTGAAATAAAACACTATATAAACAAAGATTTAGGGACGTGTATATGCAGAGGGAAATTAGTAAATGTGCACAACACAAAATAAGCAAATGTTTAGCCTCTAATAAAAAAACATATTTTTTAACACTATTTGAATCTGATTTGGAATCCAGAGAAGAGAATACTATTTAGCAAATATAGGTTTGAATATTATACTAGTCAAAGACTTACTGGGCAGTATTCACAAAAGAGATGTACTGGGTGCAAGTGAGATGTGCAGGTGCAAATAGGATGTGCCCACCAAACGCCGGGTGATTCACAAAGGGATGCGCCATGGGATGCACCAAGTGCAACCCCACTGTGAATCATGTGGAAAGTGCATGGCTCAAGTGGAGATGCACCAGTGCATCCAGGATGCTCACATCCATCCAGGGGAGCAACACAGTGAATACGGAGCAACCCAGCAAGGTAAGTGGGAGCAACAGGGGACAATGCAGTGGGACAAAGAAGAGAGGAACACATGACCAATGGAGCAAACCAGAGAGGCCAAGGGAACAACAGTGGCCAAAACAGGCACAATAGTGAGACTGGGCATTCAGAACAACACCCAGAGGCCCAGGCCACATCCCACACTGGCCCATGGCAGGCACACAAAACAGGTACACTGTAGCTGGCATGGTGCCACACAACAGAAGGAAAATGCAAGGAGCAAGGTGGCAGCCAATGAACAAGGCCAACAACACAGGTGGCCAAGACTGTGACCGTGGTGGGGGACACAGAGGGCGAAACCATTCCAAACATTGGGCAGCACACCATGCCACCACAGTGCCACACAGCCAGGCCAGATCCCCAACCACAGGACACTGCACACAGGGCTCCAGACCAATAGTGCAGCAGTGCAATGTATGCAGGCCACAAACAGCACACACAGACCAGGGGCAGGGACATGAGCAGCAAGACATCAGGCCCACGCACACACCACTGGCAACAGTGAGGCCACATGGTAGCGGGGGGGGCAGGGGGGGAAGCAGACCATACATAGATGGGGGCACACAGGGTCATGGCAACATGGGGACAGTGAAGAACCCCTGACAGTACACAATCCCAGGATCATGGAACAATGAATGACCACAGACGTCATGTCAGAGAATTAAACATTTTATATAAATAACAGCAAGCACAGTAACAATGAAAACACAAGAAACAGCAGAAACCATGTACAAATACCAATACAAAAGGGATGGGGTGTGAGGGAACATATACATGAACAGGTGGGCAAAAGGGGGGGCGGGGACAGCAACATAGGTAGGGAGGGTGGGGAACAGCAGGCTATATACAATATGTACAGTCATGTACATGGAAGAGGGCTACAGGCGTGGCCACACATCTCTGCACCCCAAGTTCACATGACCATGTGCCATCAGGAGATGGTGTACGGCCCCTAGGGTGTATTGAAGGCACCCCTGCATACTGCAGATGGGCCTGAGTGATCCCTGGATGGCCTGTTGTATCCACCAGTCCAAGTCCCATTGCCGGTCAAAGGCACCTCTGCCATTGGCTGCTGCTTGACGATCCAGGAGACCTACAGCAAGGACACAGAGAACACATACTAAGTCCCATTGCAGACACACAAACCCCACCGAGCAGAAGCCCACCCCACCAGACAGACAATGCACACACAAGGTTGCCACCTACCTGCTCCCATACGGCCACCATGAGGAGTTCCAGCTGCAGCCCCCTGTAGCCTTGCCACAGCAGCCGCCGCCACCGCTGCCCACCACCTGTCCTCCAGCCCTGCAAGACACAACAGACAGAAACCACCATGAGTAGACACGTCAGTGTACAAACCACCCCCCAACACCAGTGTGGGCATGCAGTGCTGGTGTACACATCAAGTGCAACACTGGTGAATGGCCCTGCAGTCAGCAGCTGCATATAGCAGCCATGCCTGAGTCCCCAAAGTGCCCAGCCACAGATATGCATAGCACACGGTAGTCCCACCACATGCGTGACACAGTGTACCCGTCCCACGCAAACACCACCGCAGAGAGGCACAGACCATGAGTTATGCATGGCAGGGCACCACAGGTCAGGTGCAGCCACACCCACGTGTGCATGCTGGGGAGTGCCCATGTGAGTTTGCTGATGAGATGTGACCCAACCCCACCCCACAAGCACCTGTCCCACACACGTACACGAGATACCTAGCTGGCACTGGTAGTGCACCCCTGCGTGCACGCACCAGCATCCTCCCCAGCTGTGCCTGGTCCCTCCTTCCCAGGTTGCCATACTGGTGGCGACACTGTTCCTCAGTGCAAGGAACCCCTGTGTGGTGCACCAGGCACCATGAAATGTTGGCCCAGACAGTTGCCCTGGGCACCTGCAGGTCCTCCCTGCCAAACAACTGGCCCTCCACACAGAGGACAAGTGTCACCAGGTGGAACAGCTCAACCTCTGACCAGTGCATGGCCCCCTGTCCTGTTCTGGCTGCCCTTGGCATCTCTGCTGAGCAACAGGTGTACACCACTCTGCAGGACTTGCTTAGAGAAAATGGCTAATGGCACCACGTTTGCTACTGGGCCACAAGCATGCCCCCACGCACATTGACATGCTGTGTGATTGGTCAGTCATGCGCCCACAGGCTCACGCCCAATGCACAATGCTATGGTGGGAATGTAGAATCAAGGGCCATGACCGTGTCATGCATACACAGTATGTAGCTGTCCTCCATGTTATGTGTGGCACGCACTGTCGCGCATAGCACCTGTGATACGTGGTGGCACAATGTTGTGCAATGGCATGTGATGGGTGATCCGTGTACAACTATTGACAAATGTCACAATGTGCACTGCACAGGGGGACGTACATGCATGGACAGATTGCATCGCACAATGTGCACTATATATGCACGTCTGCAATGTGAGTGTCGGACCAATCACACAACTGCGGTGCTGCGTCAAGGATACAATGCACAGTGAATGCACGCAGAATGCACTCAAGCACTTGTGCCCCATTTGGAAAGATGCCCACAATGCACCAGGCATGCACAGGTAATGCAACGTGTAGAGATGCACCCAACTCAGCAGATACATAGATACATAGACAGCGTCGGCAGATAAGGGTCTACGGTCCACCCAGTCTGCCTATTTGAACTGTGCCATGCTGATTGAGATGAGCTGAGGGCAATTATGCAATTCATAGACAATGTGCCCAACTCAGCCTATTAACATATTCAGGGGCATCTCAGCTGTTTAGCATCTCATTATTACTGCCCCAGTCCTCATTTGCATGCCCTGAGCCATAAATGCTCCCAACACAGAGCACACTGAGAATAGGTGATTGAGAGGATTCACAGTCTTGAAGGTAAGTACTATTTTATGTCTATATCTATTACTACTGGTGCTGTGGACTGGGTAAGTGCACTAGGCAATGACTGCCTAGAATCAGGCACAATCCAGGGGAGGGGGATACAGATGTCTGCCAATGGACTGTAAAACAGTCATCCATTTGTGTACAAGTCCAGTACTAGTGTAGCCAATCCACATGATGCTCTGCTCAGTGGACAGCCTGTTGCCATTCAGTCATGTGCAGGGACACCTGTTGCATGACATAATGTGCCATACACTGTCCAACAGGCGACCCCAGTGTGGGGGGGGGTTACACTGGCTGCTGATGTGCCTGCACAAACAGTGAGGTGTGCATAATGGCAGTGGTGGACAGCCAGCTGCATGTGTATCTGGACATGCGTCACAGGTGGCATGTCTATCGCCATGCAGCTGTACATGGTGGGTCAGCTGACCATGCCGGATGCAGCACTGACCACCATGACACACCGTGCACCACTACACATGTGCACTGCCTGCAAGCCTTGTCAGACAGGTGCTGTGGAGGCACTCTACAACCACTGTATGTCAGTAATGGGCACATGGGAATCCCCAGGTGCATGTCTAATGTCTGTCTGTACTCTCCCACAGAAACCAGTATGTCAGGAGGAGACAGTGCTGCCAGTCACTGGCTGCCAAACTTCTCTAAAGATGAGGATATGGCCCTCATTGAAGCCTACAATGTGCGGCATGATGTACTGTCAGGCAGGGGTGGCAGCCATACAGTATGGGAGGAGGGCTGGGAGGCAGTGGCCCATCATGTGAAAGTCGTGGGCAAGTACATCCAAACCCTCCAGGAGTGCAGGAAGCACCTTAATGATGGGTAAAGGAGGGTGAAGAAGAAGGTGGCCAACATTGAGGCTTCCATGTGATGGACAGGAGGTGGCCCACAATCTTATGTGCACCTGAGCCCTAATGAGGAGCTCCTAGTGGCAACCATTGCCATTGCTGTGCATGGCGTCCCTGGAGGGTGGTTCCATACAGGTGGCAGCCCATTGCAGCACTGTAAGTAGCCATGCACAAGACATGTGTCTGGCCACATGTGTGCCCTGGCTGCCATGCCAGTTCCAATGTGTGGCGCTGTGCAACTGTGGTCCCATGTGATGCACCATGTGTGGCGGTTGCCCTTGTGTGGCCCATGCTGTGCTATGCTGTGTCTGACAGTCCATGCCTGTGTTGGCACATGTGATGGGCCAGTTCTAGTCAGGCTGCTAGGACATGTACACTGTTGGATCGGCATGTCGTAGCATTGGCACACAGGGTATCATGTGGCCATGGCCTGTCACCGCACAGCACCAGTTACAGAAGGTGCATAGCTGCAGTGGCATTATAGGTAGTGCACAGCCTTGCCAGGGAATGTCATGTGCAACCATGGCACAACACTGTGTCACACTGTACATATATGTATGTATGTATGCCACTGTATAATCCATTGACACTAACCATGTTCTCTCATCTTCTTTTCAAAGCTCCATCATGCCTCATGGGTGCGGCCATGAGCACGGCTACACAGGATGCCCTAGCAGGTGATGATGTTGGCCTGTCACACAGGGCTGCAGCCACTGCAGTGGATGGTGCCATCCCTGGACCTTCCACTGCACCAGTGCCACCTACTCCAACACCAGTGGTGGCAGGCCCATCAGACTCCTCAGCCAGTGCTGCCACTGCTGGTGACAATGTTACCACATGGCTGGAGGGTCTACTGGGATTGTCTGATGATGACCCAGCAGATAGAGTGGACATCACTGATGCCCTTCTTGTGCTGGCATCGGGCACACAGGGGTGTACAACGGTGACGCTGTGGATGAGGATGTCACCCAGATAGAGGGAGACACGGCTGACAGTGAGACACGCGGCACACAGGTGCCTGTGCAGGTGGCCCCTGATGGCATTGATGGCCCCGCTACATGTGGCACAGATGCAGAGGCCACACAGCTCCCCATGGTGGTGGGTGCTGTGCCCTCTGCATCTAGTCCAGGTACGGTGGTGGGGCCATCAAGGGTGTCATGTCCAGGTGCTGTGGGACACGCGCAGGCACTGTTGGAATGTGACAACACCAACCGTGGATGTGCTGGGGCCGAGCATTCCCAAGCCCTGCCCATACCACAGTCTGCCATGGTGCAACCACCACCAGTGGATGCCCCTCTGCAGGCTGTTTCACCACCCACCCATTGGCAATGTCACCATGAGCCATCATCCACTGACAACACTGAGGGCTATGTCCACCTCCTGCATGGTACTGTGGAGGGGAAGACAGCCCTACGTGCGGAGTTCAGGGACCTCCAGATGCTGATGGTCCTGGAGCATGAGTCTGCAGTTGCATGGCAGGCCCAGATGTTGGCAGAGGCATGCCTACAGTGGGTGGGCATGACTTCAGCATTGGAGTGGACTGCAGCCACTGCAGAGGCAGCGTGTGCATCCGATACATGCAGTGGCCGTTGGGCCTCCCACCAGACAACCGGGAGTGCCTTCCACATACCCAGGCAGCGGCATAAGGTGGACCCATTGCTGCTGACACCGTTGCCTCATGTTGCATTGCCAGGCATCCTCGGCACAGACATGGCTCACGGGGACACTGCACCAATGAGCACCCATTCACAGTCTCATTGCAGTACCCCTACAGGGGTGTGGGATACACCCCTTGTGGCTGGTGGTGCTATGGCTGCATCCACCAGTCATGGCAGAGGTCGCCCTTGTGTCCGTGGCTGCCATGGTGCCACCCTGTGATGTCCAGGTCCCCGCTCCAATGGTTGCTGCACTTTCCACCTCTGTGTCCCACTTACCTGGATAATGGTGCCTGCAGTGGGGTGGGTGGCATGAGCCTGCCCCAGTGCAATGCCATTGTGGGCCCCCTGTGCAGTGCCACCTGCATGTCTGTGTGCACCACTGTTGTGCTGTGTGGTATTGGCGTGATAAGTGTGGTCCAGTGTCTGCTGCACGTGTGTGCCAGCAGCAGTGCACACTGATCTATACATCCCTGGCACTGTCATTGTGACACACGTGTGTGTGTTGTGAGGTGTGTGTGTGTGTCTTTCTGAGCCTTGTGGTCCCTGGCATGTCTGCTGTCCACTGCTGCCCTGACACCACTGTGTGGCTTGTGTTGTGTGTATGTGCCCATGTTGGGTTGTTTGTGTGCTGTGCTGTGTCCGCCGTGTACTGCACAGCTGTGTTTCTACCTGTTGTCACCATTGTGCACCTCCCCTATATATACCTGTGATACTCACCTATGATTTCCAAAATGCTCTTCCACCAGCATGCTCCTACAGAGCCTTGACCTTGCGAGCAGCCATGGGTCCCACAGTCCCATTGATGGTCCAGTGTTCTGGCCCTGTGGTACTGCATCTTCCTCCACACCCTCCTCCTCCTCCTCCCCAGAACTGTTGCCATCTCTGGCCTCGACAGCTGTTCCACAGTCAATGGCCATGTTGTGTAGCATACAACAGGCCAGGAATATGCCACAGGCCTTCTCAGGGCTTAACTGTAGGGCCCCACCCGACCTACACAGGCACTGAAAACGGATCTTCTACATGCCGAAGACGTGTTTGATGATGGTGCAAGTAGTGGTGTGTGCCTTGTTATAACACTCCTCCACCTCTGTTCTGGGTCATCAGAAGGGGGTGAGGAGCCAGTGCCTCAGTGGGTATGCTGCATCACCTGTGGGGGTGAAGGGTGGTTGTTAGTACACTGGTCACATGTGCAACATGCCCCCCCCCACTCCGTGCTGCACAGCTGTGTGTGCTGAGCATCCACCACTGACTGTGCCTGTCCCTTCCCTGCAATCCTACCCCACCATCCACCTGCTGTTGCTGGGCCTGCTGCTGTTGTTGGCCCCAGGCCACGATTGCCATTGGGGTCACACATGCCATATCCACCATTGTCCTGCCCACTGTGCATTGTGGCAGTGTCCATTGTCTCTGTGTGTTGCATTTGTCCCTGCCACACATGCCCCCAGTGGCACTGCACCCCACAATCCAAGCACTGCATGTGTGCAACCCTGTACTGGCTGGTGTCTGTCTGTGTCACCTTCCACCCCTCCACTGTCCCACATCTGCTGCACCATCCGCACTTTGTGCATCGTGCTATCTGCACACCTACCCCCCATTCTATCCTGTGCCATTGTTCCCTGTTGTGCGGCTGGTTGCCATGTTCCGTGCACCTAATAAATGGCCACTTGGTATGTCACCTGCTTCAAATCTGTGGCAGAGGGCAGACTGGCTCCATATGAAGACATCATGTGTGCTCCCAGGGTGTGTGGTGCAGACATTGCTGATGTGCTTTGTGGCATAGCACACCACCTGGCAGTTGATGGAGTGGTATCCACTGTGGCTGATGTATGTTACTTTGTCATTGCCAGGTGGTACTCAGATTGCCACATGGGTGCAGTCAATGGTCCCTATGACGCCTGGCTTGCATGCCACCCTGTGGAACTCCTGCATGGCTTCTGTCTGCCCTGCCATGGTGCTGGGGAAATGGATATATTCTGAAGCATGTGATAGCAGTGCGGTGAGGAATTGTGTGAGGAGATAGGAAGTGGAGGCCTGTGATATGCCAGTGGTGTCCCCAGAAGGCCTCTGGAGGGTTCCCATGGTGAGCAAGCACATTACTGTTGTGACCTTGGTCTGCACTGATGCGGCATGATCACGTCCAGTGGGTGCCCGCATTTCCTCATGGCATAGCTCACAGAGCTGCCTCAGGATGGCCCTATTCAGGCGGTATTGGCCTACTGTTTCCATAGCTGTCAGTGGCTCGAAGGACAGCCTGGCACATTACCGCCATGGGGCCGGCCGCCTACGGTGCCTTCCACCTCCCCATCTCCTCATCCTCATTAGTAGACCAACCATAACAAATGGTGCTCCATCCATGGTCTTGGTGTGCTCTCTCACTCTCACACTGTGCTGGAGCTGCTGTTCTGCCGCTGATCTGCTGGTGGCTTGCACTTAAGTCTGCTTCTTTTATTCTTATCTTTTCATGGCACATTTGGTACTTGCACCAGGTTTGCTCTGTAGTTGCACCTTCCTTTTGCACTGTGAATTATTATTATGCATCTACGGCACATCCTGTTCAGCGCAGTGCATCTGGGGTGTGCCAGTGCATCCACCCTGTATGTGAATTGTTTCATGGCGCATTTTTGAGATGCACCGGCACATCTCGCTTGCGTCCAGCGCATCTCTTTTGTGAATCCTGTCCACTAGATTTCATAAGAAATATGAGACTAAAGTTCTTTGTAAATGCCCTCCAGATTCAGATAATCTTACCCACATATTTATTTTATGTCCTTTGTATAACACTTTTAGTAGAACATGTCTTGGTAATACATTGGCAGAAACAGAACTGGAACCCGTTAATCAAGTTAGCTATCTACTAAAGTCTCCCTCAGTCTTTATATTGGAATCTGTAGCCTCTTTTTGTAAGATTGTTAATCAACTCAAATTACATTATGATGATAAATATTAATGGTCCAATGGATGATATGTATATTTAAATAAGTCAGTTTATCACGATGAACCCTGTTTTGAAAATGCAGTACACTTAGAAACTATTTATGATATTCTGATATATAAGATTTTAAATAATTGGGGCAATAGGCTTTTATGTACTATATTTTAAGGTCTATGTATGCATTTGTATCTCATGTTTAACCATATTGTAATGGCATTAATTGCTGATCAATACACTTTTTTTTAAATTTAATATATTTTATTAATGTTTCCACATATAAGACAATACATAATGAGACATAGCTGTCCAAATTACAATATAGGATACAGTGATGTTACTCAAACTAGCAATGAGCGGGACCACTAAAATACCTACAAATATAATCAGTTTGATACAAGCCAGGATAACTCATACATATAAGATAACATCCAAATCTCCCTCCCTTTCCCCGTCCCTGACCCCGTCCCCTGGAGACCACCCCTCTGGGATAATGTAGTGAAAGAGCCAAAAAAAAAAAAACACCTATATATAGCTATTCAGTACTGTGTCCTAATATTCTGCCTAACAATTCTGGTAGACAAGTATGGGTGATGAGTAAGGGAAGAACACACTCTCATGAGTCAGAAACATAGATATTAGGGGATAGGGTGGGTTAGTAACAAGGCTTCTAACTGACCCTACCTTTTGGTGTAGGATACAGGCTGGTTTTTATTGCTGGCTATTGTTTTTTCTGTCCTTTAGTTGAATAGAATTTCTTTCAACCATTCTGGGTGAGTAACAGCCTCTTGATCGAGCCAGTGACGCAATATAACCCTTTTTGCTGACATTGAGATTAACGATATGTGAAATTTTCTTTCTTTGACCGGAATACCAATTCCGCTGCCCAATATACAGATCTCAGGAGAGAAGCAGTTCTGCAGCCGTAACAAGGGGTCCAGGTCTGCTTTAATCTTGTCCCATAGAGGGGTAACTTTGGGACATTCCCATAATATGTGTAAGAGATTCCCCTCTGTTGTATTACACCTAGTACATTGAGCAGTGGGCAATTTCCCCATCTTGTAAAGATGGAGGGAGGTGTAATAGATATTGTGCAAGATATGAAACTGAGTAAGGTGCAGCTTATCGTTGGACACATAGCAGTACATATCTTTCCATAAGGTATTCCAGTCTAAAGTCATGTTGAGCAGAGCGGATTGCCAGTAGTGCAGCCTGCCTGAGATCTCAGGAAACAAATGCATGAGTAGGAAGGACACTAGTTGAGAGACTGCATGGGGTTGCTCAGCAAGGGACAGAACTGTAGAAAAAAGTTACTATTATCTATGATCCATTTAGAGTTACCAAACCAGGTAACCAGCATATGTCGTAGCTGTAAAATGCAGAAAATGTTCCTTGTGGAAAGGTGAAGTAAAGTCAGCAGGTCCTTGCTACTGGGAATCTGCCCCTCATTCAAAAGGTCTACAGTGCATTTGCCATGCAATTCTGGAAAAGTTACATCAGATAACATTTTGCCTCCTATTTTAAAATTGGGATTGCCACAAAGTGGTTGTTGGATGTTCAGCAGGTTATTCTATCATAGGGATCTACACAATTGGGCATGTACATGCATGGAAACATTAATGACGGATCCTTTGAGGGCAATTGGTAGCTTGCTAGAGGTATAGAATAGGCTAGGGGGTGATATCCCATACACTTGAAAATGATACCTTTCTATTTGTAACCAGATTGGGATGTATGCGGTTCCTGGTTTAAGTTTGTGATCCACTGGGCATGTTTGGCTATGTGGCTGGACAGGTAGTAAATGCACAGATTGGGCAGCTTGAAACCCCCCCAAGTGCTTCTGTGCACTTAACTTAGTGTAGGTCTTCCTAGGAGTTTTCCTTTTCCAAATGAACTGGGTAATAATGGAGTGGACTCATTGAAACCACTTTTGGGGAAGATATACATTTAAGAGGTTAATAGGGTAAAATATAAGCGGGAGAATGTTAATTTTTATTATACTAATGCAGGCTTGCAAGGATAGGGGAAGAGAGGACCATCTATGGAGATCTAATTTTATAGTGCCTACCAACTTGTCCAAATTTTGTGCTTTCAGGTAAGGTTGGCTTAGGGACACAAGAATTCCTAGGTATTTCAGTTCTCTCGCCCATTTGATGCCAAAATGCGCATACTTGGCAGAAGTAGCCTTGGTGTTTAGGGGCATCATAGTAATTTTATCAAGGTTGAGCTTATACCCTGAGTATTTTCCAAATTCGTGGATAAGATGCAATATTTCAGGTAAAGAGGTGGTTAAGTGAGACAAGTGAAGCAAAATATCATCTGCATAGACAGAGAGTCTCGGTTCAAGGCCTCCAGTTGGTATTCCAAAAATATTCGAAGAGGTTCTCAGATTTTGTATTAGTGGTTCCAAATACAAGTTGAACAATAAAGGGGATAGGGGACATCCCTACCGAGTTCCAGAGTGTAACGAGAAGCCTTTCAACAGCACCCCATTGCAGTATACTTTTGCTGTCAGATTGGAGTATAGTACCCGTATCTATTGTAGAAAAGAGGCAGGAAAGTCAAATCTCCCAAGTACCAAGAACAAGAATTCCCACTGGACCCTATCAAAGGCCTTCTCTGAGTCCAGGGAGACCAGGGCCATGGGTTGGTTGGCCTCCCGGACATGGAGAAGATGTGTGCCAGTTTTCTAAGGTGATCAGCCAAGGATCTACCCCTCATGAAACCTGCTTGCTTGGGACCAATCAGGCTTTCCTGTACCTGCATAATTCTAAAGGAAAGAATTTTAGCAAATATTTTCATATCATAATTCATGAGGGAAATAGGACGATAGTTTGAGACTTTATCGCTTGGGCAGTATGATAATTATTGCCTCTAGCAATGAGTGGTCCATTATCCCCTTCTGACAGAAAAAGGAAAATAGTTGGAGGAGAATAGGGATTAGTTCTGCGGCTAAAAGCTTGTAAAAACTGGAGGGAAAGCCATCTGGACTGGGGGCCTTATTATAAGGTAAGGGTTTTATGGCAGCGAGGATTTCTGGGGCTGAAATAGGATGCTCTAAATAGGCTTTCTGTTCTGGAGATAGGACTGGTAGATGTATGGGGTTAAGATAAACTCGGGCCTCTTCTACAGGAGGTGGGTTTGCTTCTGAGCTGTATAATCGGGTATAAAATTGTTCAAATTCCTGAACTATGTCCCCCAGGGATACTTTAAGGGACCCATCCGCTTAGAAAGAGATAGTCTGGATCACTCTGGAGGACTCCTGCTGTCTCAGCCGGAGGGCTAAAAGGTGACTTGCCTTCTCCCCTGATCTATATAGGTTGAGTGGGTTTTGAGAATGGCATACTCTGCCCTTTCTCTTAGGATGTTTGCGTACTGGTGCCACAGCTTAGAAAGGGCAGATTGCACTGTTTCTGAGACATCCAGTAATGGATCCTGCTTGAGAGCTCTAATTTTTAGCAGTACGGGTTGTAGGACAGCTTCTTGCTTACGCTTTCTAGTGGCTGCTATTCTGATGAACTCTCCCCTCAGTGCACACTTAAGTGTACACCAAATTTTATCTGTGTCTGGTATGGAGCCCCTATTCTGTTCCATGAACTGGTTAATGAAAGACTTAATACCTGTTCGAATTCGGGAATCTTTCAGTAACTGAACATTCAGTTTCCAAATGAAAGCTTTCTTAAGGTTAGGGAGAAAGGAGAGTTCCATCCACACATGGGAGAGGTCCGAAAGGACCCTAGAGGCAATGCCTACACCCGCCACCCCAGGAAGAGAATTAACACTCAGTAGGAAATAATCTAATCTGGAGTAGGATTTGTGAACCAAGGAGTAGACTGTATATTGACATTCAGCCGGATGCATAATTCTCCAAGGGTCACAGAGGCCCTCCAGTTCCATAAGTTCATGAATTGCTAGTTGTGTAGGGGATAGGCACCTAGTATGTTGCCCAGATCTGTCCAAATCTGATGTCAGTGTTGCATTCCAGTCCACTGCCAAAAGGATCGGCAGGTGGGCATAGGGGGCCATCAGGGTGGCTAAGAGGGAAAAGAACTCCAGGGATGGTATGTTGGGGCCATAGATACAGCCTAGTAACATTTCAGTTTGATCCCACAATCCATACAACAGTAGATATCTCCCTTCGGGATCTGAAACACTGTACTTTAGGGTAAAACTAGCATTTTTAAAAAAACAGAATTGCCACTCCTCTTTGCTGGGTAGAATTCCCAGCCGCAAAAACCTGGCTCACCCACTGCCTACAGAAAAGTAAATTGTCCGTCGACGGGAGTTGAGTCTCTTGTAGGAAAGCTATCTGACAGTGTAGGGCCTGTAAATGTTTAATGATTTGATATTTCTTCCCCCTTGACCCCGCTCCTTTAACATTCCAAGTTACATACCGCATGTTTAGCGTGCGCTAAACCAGTGGTGTGCAAGATTAGGATGAGTACAAAGATGGCTCCTAACTGACACCAAACTGCATTATAAATGTCTCCATTCCCCCCTCCCCCGTTACAGTTTCCCCATTACCCTCAATAACAGTAGTAACCAAAGCATAATTAAATAAGAAACCCCAGTCCAAGTCCTGAACCACCCAAAACTGCTGGGCCATGATATCAAAAGCTTCCCAATCCGTTCTTACTTCCCCCCTGCCCCCGTCCCCTATGCCCACTGTAGAGAACTACAATGCCTTATCATACCAAATTTAAACACAACTATGATATAGGAAGTGTGCTAGCGGTGACCTGGAGCCTAGATTCCTTATTATAAAAAAAGGCTCCCACTTATAGGTGCTACATCCAGGGTTACAGAGGGCCAGGCGGGCACCCAATGTGCACCTAATAATAATCAGCCACCTGCAATTCCCATTCCAGACAGGAACAAATTAGCTAAATAAGGCACCCACTCTCTTATAGTGCGTTGTTACTATAGATATAACTAGGTAAAAATCAATAGTAAGCCACTAGTCCTTAAGAAAAATAATTGCTTGACACTTGATCAGATACAATAGAACTCTCCTGTGAGGATCCTTGCCAACATAAGTTAATATTTCTTTAAATGTTATGTGGAAAGAAAAGGAAAACGTCCCTGTTAGGTCCTCCCAGGGAAGTCAGAATAAAGCAATTAATATATCACTCTGCCTGGTATTGAAATTGATGCCTAAAGTTATAATTGGAGTACAGTAGGTAACTGGTTCGCTGGGTAAAGCAGATTAGGTACATAGGGAAGAAAAACCAAGCAGCTCTAGCTAGTATGTATCACATTCCCAACTTTCCTAAACCTCAATTCTCAGTATGCTATGCTCTCCTCCATCATAACTAATTAACTCGCCCTTATGTGCGTTGTGGACCATTACCGCATACATTACGGGTTTGTTAACACAAACATACAGATATACAGGCCATATGGGAAGAGATTGCATAAGACAGACTCAGTAAAGGGTGGGGGCAGTCAGTTAGATGGCCTGCATGGACAAAGTTCGAATTTTCATGCAGTCACCAAGGAAAGAAACGACCCTGATGTGCCTTCACAGGAAAATGCAGAGACTAATCAGTGAGCCATTTTATTTGATGTCTCAGTCCACTTTTAAGACTACACTTGGGGAAAGTAGCAAGTTCATAGAGCGAAGTTTCTAGGGGGTTGATTAAGGCTTATGGAGGAGAAAGTACTTTGCATTACAGTACCTGTAGTATAATGAATCTGGGGCTTTTGCTCACTTATAACTTCAATGGGAATTTCAGGAAATGAGCCTGTGATGTTGCAGGCAGACTTGGGACAACAACAGGCCTCAGGTCCAGTCTTGGGATACTTCAAATACCACCACTTACAGGGTTACAATGTGCTCAGATGATATGCCGAATTAGTTAGCAACCTTAGATACCTTGTTATAGTACCTTGACTAGTTGAGGCCTTGACTTCATTTAAAGAGATCAGGGTACAGCGATTTCAGCAATTTGGCTGCTTGTTCGGCTGTTTCACAGCTATGCCAGGTATCTTGGTGCAGTATCTGGAGTGTTGCAGGGTATTTCATTCTGTACTTGATTTTGGCAGCAATCAGCTTTGCCACATACGGGTGTAGTTTGGTGCGCCTCTGTCGTACTGTTTTCAGCAGCCTTTAGCTGTTACTCTTAATAGAACTGTTTCCTTCACTTTCTTATTGACCTGAGCAATACAAATTAATTTCCCTTCCCACAGCAATTCCTAGAGATCTCTGGTCTTTGCCAGGATATGTTGCTTGTTGAGAAAATTGAGGAGCACCTCGAGGTGGAGTGGGGTGCAATGATCTGTGTGCCCTCCTGACGACATATACTGGGCCGTTGGGAGAGGGGCCTGCTATCTTAGAGCACAACTTTTGTACAAAAGCCACAGCTGAGATGCCCTCTTGTCCTTCAGGTAACCCCAGGATTACCAAATTGTTCCTCCTTGATCTTCCCTCCAAGTCCTCCATTTTATTTTCCATTACTTTCAGATGCTGGTGTAGCTGGGAGAGCTCTGGGTCTAGTTTAACTCGCCAATCATCTAAGGAGGAGATTCATGTTTCATTGTCCCCTGTGCGCTGAGCAAGGGCTGCCAGGGAGGCCATAATTGTCTGAACATCTGCAGCCAAGGATTCTAAAGTAGTTTTTAGTGGACTTAGGCCCTCGAGAAACTTTGTAAGTGCTACTTGCAGGGCTGAAGTAGGTGGAGCTGGAATAGAGGTGGCTTTGGCACGCTTGGGAACTTTCTCTTTGTTCGGTGTAGTGGGAAGCCTGTGCCGAGGTAAACTCTCCCTCATTTCTGCCTCCATAGCTGCTAGTTGTTTACTCAATGATAGAGTCGCATTGTTCCTGAAATAGTAGTGTGCCAGTTTTGCTGTTGTTAACGGTGTTATAAGAGTTTTACTGATAGATATGCAATAGAATTGAGCGTGGAAACGGGAGCTGTGTGAAAAGCGTCCAATCAGGCAGCCATCACGTGACCTCCCCATCACTGCACTTTTTAAACTTGAAACTTATGTTAAAATCCTTAAGATGTTTCAACACATTTCCATTTTGTGCAGTTGTACCTGGAGCATTTATGGAAACTCTTGGGTCTCTGTGGCAACCAGTTAAGGTCACTTCTGGGCATGCTTTCTTTATCCATCCTGCACTGTGTGTCAGAATCAGTTCTAGTGAATTTAATATGATTTCTGTGGGTATTTCAGAACTGTCAGGTTGGTGTTCCAAGAAGTATATGTATGCAGCAATACCTTGGCTGTGCAGAATGGAAGTACATAATGCCTCCTCATCAATTGCCCTCATGCATATCCATCTTGCCAAATTATGTTCTGAAATTTTCTAAGAACATCCACAGTATTTATTAAATATCTCTCCAAACTTTTGACACAATTCTGGAGAAAAAAAAATCCATGAATCTTCACAGGTTGTCACTGATTGAACCTGGGGAGGGGCAGAATTGTTATGAATTTTAGGTAAAATGTAAAACCCTGCTATAGTACTGTAGGGTATTCATTTCAAATAAATGTATTTTCATCATCATAAATGTGACCCATTACAAGTGTATCAGTTAGGATCTGGTATGTAATTCCTTTTTGAAAGTTGGTGTGAGACCACCTTTTTGCTCTGTATAGTCATTCTCTTAGTTTAAAATAGACATCACTATGCTTCTGTAGTGGTCCTTGCTGAGAATAACTATATTACCCCTTTGTCTGTAGGTTGTATAATCACAGATTTATTTGATGCCAACTCATTGAGCGCTACATGCACATCCTTTGAAAAGTTTTGTACTTTTGGGGGTACAGCATTATTCAACAAATTCTGTACTTGTCTAATCGCTGTTTTTTCGTATGCACTTATTGCCATATTATCAGGACAGAATGTTGATTTTGCGTTAAAGAACTTTTTTATTTGTTGCCTGATATAGTTACCTGCTGTGAACAGCTTAAGGCAGTCATTGCTGATAGCAGCCGTGTTAAATATCAAAGAGTCCCCAACAGGGTTCAGGTTTAAAAGATTTTCATGTTTTTGCCATAGTGATTACAAGGTTTCCATATCAAGTTCTTAGTCTCACTGCTTCCGTTGTTTGCAGTACTGGTGGGATATTGTTCCCTTTGAACTAGCGTGATCGATTCCCTCCAGCTTCCAATCTGTTCACCATCACTTCTGTTTTGAGTTTCTGAAGACTGCGATCTCAAGTCCCCCCATGTATTGGGTGTTCCCCCTCTAAAGGAAGAATTGTAAGTACCTTCAGTTATTGACATGTTAGAGTCATTCCATGTTGTCTGGAACTCCTGTATTGTTTGCTGTGTTCCAGCTTTCTTCATTTGCAGTTGCTGCCAAGACAGAAATTTATTCCAGGATTCATATGATTTCAATTGACTAGCTGTAATTAACATCACCAGTTATTATATTAGACTTTGCTTGAATATAATAAAAATAGAATAATAGATAGTTGAGTGTGTATTACAAGGGAGTAATACCATCAAGAGGTTCTGGGGACAAGAGAACCTCGAGATCGAAGCTCAAGAGGTTCCCTTGTCCCCAGAACCTTGAGATGATATTACTCCCGAGTGATACACACTCACCTGTATTTTTTTTATTTTGTGTAATAAATGGAGCTGATTTTTAAATTCTTTGGCTCTTTGTTTCTGGCATGCTGTGAGTCCTGCTGGCCACCGCACTGAGTACTCATCTCACTCACTCTGTCTCAACCCCCCCCCCCACACACACACAGTCTCTCTTGTGTTTGTTTTTGAGTGCCTGCGGTGATTTTGTTTGGTAGGGAGTGATACCTTTCAGTTGATGTCAGGGCTCCATGAACATAGGATCAACCAGATAGTTCGGTAAAATAAATTAAAAAAAATCAGCAGAACAGCATAGGGGGCAATTTTCTCTCATTAAGCTAGAGACGGCCGCCATGTTTTTTAACCTGTAATGCCCACCCACAGACTAACAGCGGCAAATCAGGAGGTGCGGCTTGATGAAACGTCATGACGCATGTTCAGGGAATGGACTTGGGGACCACAGCAACAGGTTTACAGTCGGAGAGTCTTGCTTTTGTGCTCTTTAGTTTTGCTGATAATATTATTGTAATATATGGATCATGAAAATAATACTATCGAAAACGGTGCAAAAAAATCCTTGTAATAGATACCATTTCCCAATAATAGCACACTTCACTCCCAATAATTCACTCCCAATAAACCACTCCCAATAATACTATCATTCAGGCTTTAGAACGATAGTATTATCACTCCTGCAGAAAAGCGCAAGCACACCCTGCCACCTCGCGCTCACCACAAGTCAGCTTCTTCAGCAGTCAGCACGAAGAATTTAAAAAACTGCTCCGCGGGAAACAAACACCACAAAACTTTCCGTCGGCAACAATAATATCTCTTTGAAAACCACAAACAGTTAGAAAAAACAGGCTAAAGTTCATCTCTGACCAAGAAAATCAAAATACCTTAAAAAAAAAAACAGCCTTTAGCTGTTACTCTTAATAGAACTGTTTCCTTCACTTTCTTATTGACCTCTTCAAACAGCTTCTAGATTCCTCATTCAAACCACGCCTCAGCTTACACAACACTCCAACAAGTAAGACCTCATCACCTTCTCACATCTGTATATTACAAAAAAATAAAAAATAGGTTACAGTGAATTACTCCGCTAAAATTCCATCTCGAGGTTCTGGGGACACAGAAACCTCTCTAGCTTCGCTCTCTAGGTTATCTATGTCCCCAGAACCTCTCGATGGAATGACAGCCTTGTAATTCACTGTAACCTATCTATTATTCTATTTGTTCAGAGCCCTGAATGATGGTATTACAAGCTCTGAACAATAGTATTATCAGTTTCCATCTATGCTACTATCACTTCCTAGCGATAGTATTATATGACATTTTTTGCATGCTTTAGTGTACTATTAAAATGTTTTTTCCATATATTACCACAGTATATAATAGTTTGTATGATTAATATGTACTAATTTTGTGTATCTTTCTCTTCCTTCTCTTCTAGGCTCTATCTTTCCTATTTTGCTGACTGGATCTAGTTACTTTGTGGATCCTGCCCTCAATCTGGAAAAGCTGAAAAAGGAAAAGATGCCTTTATAATGGGATTGGGATGATCCTAGTAATCTACCAGACAATTCTATTTTAGTGAAGCTTTCTGTTCTGAAGTAAAATCTAAGTGATGTTCGGTATAGCTATTTAATTCTGGCATTTTGAATTCACTTAGTGCAATAACAGCTGCAGATTATATGGTATTTTTCTTAGCCACTACAGTTAGAATATAATTTGAACCAACTTGCACCTAATTATGATGCAGACATTGCTTTATTGCACACTTGGTTTTTATACTTTGTACTAGCTGTAGTTATTGTCTTCTACACTTACTGTTTTTTGCACAATTATCTGTATGCAGATGTATGAATTTATGAATATTTATGAGTTGCAGGTATATGTTTGTTGATTTGCTCCCCCAAAAGCCACATCCCCAGAAAAAGACTACTGAGAGTTGAAGCACTGGGACGAGTGGTTAAGCAGTATCACCTGCACCAGCTGATCTTGTATGCCTGTTGTTTTCATATTTTGGATTTATTTTGAATAAAATTATTGCACCGGGTACATGGCTTGGCTGTAGCTTTTATTCTTACTATGAGTGCTGTGGACTTTTGGAACAATGCACTTATCCTGGGGCTGGCCGTCCCTTCTCTGTTTGCACCAGCCCACCATCACACCTGGATTCCCCATGCTTGAAATCACCTTCTGCATTCTCATCAGAGTGATCAAAATCCAGCACACTAGTCTCCTCTTCTTCTTCCATCACCACCTGTGTATGAGGTCTGCTATCCTCAAGGTCATCATCAGTGACTCTTGATATAAAACTTATCTTGTAGTAGGTGGGATGGGTGTATTATTCATTTTTCTGAATGTTAGCATCTCCATGTTCCTGCTTGACAGACATGTTCATCAGTCTGTTATTATTGCCCTTGCTGTGCTGAACACTCCCTCATAGATGACACTAGCAAGTGACCAGGAGAGGTATTTAACTGTAACCAGTGCAGGTTACACATTGAATGTATGCTCCCAATATAAAAGGGGTTCTTCATCTAGCCCTAGCTGTTTTGGGTCATCCATGTAGCCTGGACAACTGAGAATGTTTAAGGTGTTTATGCGGTCTATGAACACAACATGAACAAAATCTTTGCAATAGGTTCCTTGCCACCAATGCTTCCCCTCTTTCTGAAGTGCCACTGTGCATTTGTGTACCAGCCCTGTCAGTGCCCAGATTTGTCTATCCACCTCTGCTTCCCACCATCCAGAAGTGACATGATCCCATGTTTGTAGTGGGGATCTAATAAGGTCACCACTGCATACTTTGGGACTCCATCATGCTGTACAAATGTTCATCTGAAGGCACATGATTAAGCATCCCCTCAATCAGTTTGCTGCCTCCAGTGTCATCAGTCCTGTCAAACTGCTCCCAAATATTAAAAAGTGCTTGCACAGGACACAAATCAGTGAATGCTCTGGCTAATACTTTCATTTGCCACACTTACAGCTTGGGTAGCATGCTCAAATAACTGGAGTATCTGGATCAGGGTATCCAACAGCCTCCACTGCTAAACATTGAGAGAGAGAGAGAGAGAGAGTGGCCATGGTGCAGCATGCTGAACTCTGTTAGTGCTTTATACTGTTTGAATAGTTGTTCTAACATGTACAGTATAATGCTGAATTCCATCTTCTGGCCACCTCTTGTTTCAGCCGGTGGTGGGGTAGCCCATTTCTGGACTGAAAATGTTTCAGCCGGTTTCTACCCTTTGTTGGCTACATAGACAATAGGCAATAGTCAACGTGGTGTATATTTCACCTGTTTTCATGAAGTCCTGAACAATCAAATTAAGGCAGTCATCAAAACATGGCACATGGTGGAATGAACTGTCTTTAATAGCCTTCACCACATTCCACCCATTGTCACTGGCAATGAATCTGGCCTTAAGGTTTTGGGATGTTAATCACTCCTCAATTTGATTGTTCAACTCAGACAACATTTTCTGGGCATTGTGCACAATGGAATCCATGTACATCATGCTGAATGTCACCTGCTGATGCACACCAGCAACGGTGGGTGGTAGCTTGAGCACAATGGGGCTTTACAGGGCTGGGTACCATAAATATTTGGCAAACATGATCAATGTGCTGTTATGCACATGTATGATGATGCTGCACAAGGCCCACTTCTCCACATATTGGTTGTCAAGTGCACTGTGGGCACCACAAAATGAGAAACTGCATGCACCATGAATACTTCTAGTTTGAGGTACAGCGCTGGGGCATCCCTAGTTGAAAAATATGTGCATGATGGTATATTTCGTTTTGGGGCTGCCCTACTCATTAAGTGTCTGAATCCTGGATTTTCCACAAATGAGTAGGGCAGCATATCTACAGTACTGCTAGCATTTGTGCTAAGTGTGCATTCAGTTCTCTTGTCACTGATTACAGTGATATTTATTGTGCTTAGACATAGAAACATAGACACATAGAAACATACAGTAGAAACTGATGAAAAATAAGGACCACTTGGCCTACCCAGTCCACCCATTTTTCTCTGCCCATCCTATCCTATCCTATCACCACAGATTCTACTTGATCTCCTGCTCCCCCTACTTTGCTTCCCAGCTAAGATTCCCTTGTGCATATCCGGTGCATGCTTGAAACCAGCTACTGTTTTTTCCCCCATCAGTGCCATCACCTCTGCTGGAAGACTATTCTAGGCATCCACAACTCTTTCGCTGAAGAAGTACTTCTTCATATTGCTCCTTAAATTTTCCCCCTTCCAGCTTCATTTCATGTCACCCTTGTCTTTGTGCACCTTTTCCTCTGAAAAACATGCCTCTTCTGTAACTTATTTAACACTGTGAAGCATTTATACTGTAGTTCTTTATCATGTCCCCCCTTCTCTCTTCCAGGGTGTACATATTCAGGTCCTTCAATGTCTCCTCATAGAGCTTCTGATATAGCCCCTGCACCATTTTAGTTGCCCTTCTCTGGACAGCCTACACCCTGTCTATTTCCTTCTTGAGATGTGGTCTCCAGAACTGGACACAGTACTCCAGGTGGGGTCTCACCAGCAATCTGCACAGTGGCACCACCACCTCCCTCTTTCTGCTAGCAGTATCTCTCCCTATGCACCACAGCATCCCACTAACTCTACTAGCTGCCTTGTCATACTGTCTTGCCATCTTGAGGTCATCAGATATGATTACCCCCAGGTCCCTTTCCTGTTTGGTGACCGTTAATACCTCTTCTCCCATTTTCAAATATCTCAAGGGTATAAATAAGGTACAGGAGGGTATTATCTTTCAGAAAAGGAGATGTTCTAGAGCAAGGGGGCATGACATGAAGCTGGAAGAGGGAAGACTAAGGGGCAATGTGAGAAAGTATTTCTTCATGGAAAGGGTGGTGGATGCATGGAACAGCCTCCCAGCAGAGGTGGTGGGGGTAAATTCTGTAGGGGAATTAAAAAATGCATGGGACAAGTATAGGGAAACCATAGCGATAGGAAAAAAAGAGTAAAGCTGGAGATCAAGTAAGGTCTGCGGTTTTTGTAGTAGGTAGGGAAAATGGCAGACTAACCAACTGCCATGCCCTTGACCATTCCTCAAGTTTTCTGAGGTCTCTGCACATTCTTTCCATCCCCTCTTCAGTATGTACCCTATTGCATATGTTAGTGTCATCTGCAATTAGGCATACCTTCCCTTCCAGTTCATCTGCAATGTCACTTATAAAGACATTAAAGAAGACTGGTTCCAGTACTGAGCCCTGAGGCACCTGTGGCTACGCACCCTTCCCCAGAGTGAACTCCATTTACCACCACCCTCTGTTACCTATCCATTAACCAATTTCTTACCCAGTTTACTACCTTAGGACCCACCCCTTAACTACCCAGTTTCCTTATGAGTCTTCTATGTGGTATGATGCAGAATGCCTTACTAAAATCTAAGTAGGCCATGTCCATCACCCCACCCTGATCTATTTCCCTGGTCATCCAAAGAAATTCATCAGATTTGTCTGATATGCTCTCCTCCCCATGAATCCATGCTGCCTCAGGTTCTTTAACCCACTAGATTCAAGATGCACCACAGTCTTTTCCTTTAGTAGTGACTCCATTAACTTCCCCACCACTGAAGTCAGACTGACCAGCCTATAATTGCTAGCCTCCTCCCTGATTCCACTTTTATGAAGTGGGGCTACATCTGCCCTCCATTACTCCTCTGGAATCACTCCTGTTTCCAGTGATTTGTTGAATAGGGCTGTCAGATGTGCTGCCAGTACCTCCCTGAACTTCCTTAATACCCTTGAGCGTACCCCATCTGGCCTCATAGCTTTGTCCTCTTTCAGATTTGCAAGTCCCTTCAGGACTTTCTCCTCTGTAAACTGACTTGGATCTGCCTTCCCCCCCAGTGCTGCTACTTCTTTTATGTGACCTAGCTCCATCCCCATCCTCTGTAAAGATGAACAAAAGTATTTGTTCAGGATATCTGCTTTTTCCTGATCCACCTCTGCATAGTCCCCCCCACCCTTCTTAACCTCACAATCCCTCCTCTGATCTTCCTCTTTTCACTTATGTACCTAAAAAAGGTCTTGTGCCCTTTAGTTACTCCTTGAGCTATTCTTTCCTTAGTTTGAAACATCTGTGCTCTCCACCACTTTCCCTGCTTCTCTCTGCTTTTCCTGATGCATCTCCTTATCCTCTTCCCTTTGCATCTCTTTATACAGCCTGAATGCTACCATTTTAGCCTTTATCTTTTCAGCCACGTATTTTGAGAATGATAGTGGCCTGTTTTTTCTCCTGCTTTTGCTTACTTCCTTTGCACAGAGGTTTGTTGCCTTCACTATGCCTTTCATTGACTTAACCCACAATTTCTCCACCCACCCAGGTCATCTTCCCCGCTAGGTCATCTCTGAGGCATTCACCCATTTTTTTAAATCTGCTCTCATGAGTCCAGGCTTGCTTAGGAGAGGGAGGATACAGATGGGGTGATAGTTGTCAGAATGACAAAGGAAAAGTAAGTGAGCCATCATGCACATAACGTAGTGCAGCCACTACCAGCAGTTACTATGACACAGGCAAGCCAGTAGCTGTTGTCACTGTGACCCATTAAAAAAAGTTAATGCTGCCAATCTGACTCTGGACAGTATTCCAGCAGGCATTGTGAGCCATGGTAGCAAGTACCACCAGCCAGTATGACCCACAAGCAGAATGACATAGTGGATTCTGTGCCATCATGCACTACTACACACTGTGGCCACTAACACCCCTATGTGTGACACAAGGAAACATTTACCGGGTGTCACTCTGACCCTGGTACAATTCCTGCTGGAATACTGCCTTCCCCCCACCCCAACAAGTAGTGCCCACCCCCCATCCCACCTCACATCATGAAAAACAGCTGGCGCCCGGTACAGCCCAAGTCGCACCTCCATGTCTAGGTATGGACTGAACTGCTAGAGTTCACATACTGAG
Organism: Neoceratodus forsteri; assembly: GCA_016271365.2. NCBI lineage: Eukaryota > Metazoa > Chordata > Ceratodontiformes > Ceratodontidae > Neoceratodus > Neoceratodus forsteri. The sequence continues at coordinate 1,634,368,713 of CM057456.1, read as the reverse complement.
GCTGTACAGTATGCGAACTCTGACAGTTCAGTCAGTGCCCAGATGTGGAGGCAAGAGGTGGGCATTGCTGGGCATCAGCTGTTTTCATGCTGTGAAATGGGTAAGAGGTGGTCACCACCTGTTGAGGTGGAGAGACTCTCTACAACTAGAAGTGAGAACATGATATTAGTTATTAATGGGGAAACTTCGGAGATTGCAGAAGGGTTGCATTGTATTGCACATACAATGGGCAGTATTGGGGATGGGGAGGGGGTTGTAGTTAATATTTATAATATGGGCAGCTTTGGGAAGGGGGATACATTTGAAGTATTACATGCAAGGGGCTGTATCGGGGATCAGGGTGGGGGTAGTAGTAAATATTTATAATACGGCAGCATTGAGGATGAGGGTTATGAATCATAATATCGGCAGCATCGGATCGCGGAGAGGGGAAATATAATTAATTCACAATGGACAGCATTAGGGAAGGGAGGTATGTTATTAAATATCATACGGGCTGCATCTGGGATGGAGGTACAATTGATATATTACATAAAATGATCAGTATCGGGGAGGAGGGTATTTTATGAATTATAATATGGGTTGCAGTGGGGTTTGGGAAGGGGGGCATGTTATTATTCTATTGGCAACAGTGGGGATTGAGGACCACAGCACATTGCGGCTTACAGGGGAGTCTCCCAGAGGAGAATATTTTAAGTACCCTTAGACCAGCCCTGGCTGGTCTAAGGGTACTTAGAAATTTTTCCTCAGGGTGAGTTTATAGAACCCCATTTTTGGGGATGTGGCAGATGGGTCTGCCACATGCACCCTAGCACCAGGTTACAGCCCAGTTTGGGGTGCAGCAGCAGTGCAAGACCCATTTGGGGCAGGCAGCCTGCGGTTGACACAGGCATCCTTTGTGAATAACTCAGGGGATTGTTTTTGACTCAAGGTGCCACATGCGCCATTTATGTTTGGTGCAGGCAGCTTGCGTCCAACTTAGGGCTTTGAGAATCGGGCCCTAATCAAGACTACATATGCAGACAGCAGACCACTATTCCCATATTCTACCATTTCACGTAACAGGATAAGGATATTTTGCATGTATGTAACCTAAATGGAGCAGGACTGAAAAGGGGATATTAGCTTTCCAGTGACTGATGTTAATCTATTACAAATAATTTTCATCAAAATCTTTAAATCTGTATTTGAAAGACATGGAGGATGCCAATCTTTTATGTCATTAATGTTCCCTTTCTTATAGAAAAAAATTGCATTGCCTTTGCAAAAGAAGTAATGGGGCATCCATCTAATATCAAGTAATTCTAACATGTACCAGAATATCTTCCAAAAGAAAGATATTCACTTTATAAAATTGTGAAGTTAGGCCGTCTAGGCCAGGGTCCGTCTAATTATTTAAACCATTTATTGCCTGGTGAACTTCTTTAGTTACAGGTCTTTGTAATAATTTCAACTGTGTGTCAGGGAGCCATGGGAAGTCAAAACCCTGAAAGAGGTTTTCAAACTGCTCAAGTGATGTAGCATCAGTGTTAAACATGCTCACTAAAAAATACTTTTTTAATACCTTCTGTTGAGGTTTGTATTTTGCCAGAATTATATTTTAAACTGGTCTTATTTCTACCTGCAGTTCTTTGTTTCTGACTTTCAAATACTATGCCAGAAGCAGTTTTCCCTTGGGTCCCATTTCAATGCCCCATAAATAAAGACGTGTCTGACTTATATTGGACAAGTTGGATTTGGTTTTTAGTGTTCTTAATCTGGTTTTAAGTGCCCACCCCTTCATGTACAGGTGATAATAATCTGAATAATTGTGATCTTAAATCGAAGCATTTTTTATACACCATTAGATTTTTTTGTTTGTTCTTGCTTTATTCTGTAATAATGTTGTTATACCATTTAGTTTTTTCCCACCAGGTTCTCAAATCATTGTGTAGGCATACAAAAGATTTTCTTGCATTTATCAAATTTTCTATAGCTTTTGCGACATCATTATGTTTTAGGATATCATTGTTTAGTCTCTGTATATTTCTGTTGTGCATCATTCCCTTTGAGTTCCCTAAACCACCCTTTAGAAATGTAGAAACACAGAATCTGATGGCAGATAAGGGCTGCCTGTCCCACCCAGTCTGCCCAATTTGCTTATTTATTTTTTCTACCTTCATTTTTGTTGTAGATCCACTTGATCTATGGTGCTGTCTGTCCACCCCTTCCTTACTCCTATAATTCCCTTGTGCCTTTTGCCCCCACAGCCTCAGCTGGAAGGCTGTTCCAGGAATTAATCATGCTTTCTGTGAAGACACATTCCCCTTACAGAAATATAAGTGTGCTATGTACATGCAGACTGCATGCCACATGCTTAATTATGCAATGTCTGAATGCTGTTCGCATACACAAAGTGAACCAGGTCTAAAAAGCAAATCAGGTTTGCATTCTGCAAGCTTGACATGTGTGCAGCAGGTAAGCTGGTGCAAACATCTTCTAAAGATCACATCAGATTCACATATTGCGTGCTTGACATGACTGCAGCAGTTATGATGCTGTGAACATCATTTAAAAATCACATCAGGTTCACATGTTGCACACGTGCCATGTATGCAGCAACTAAGCTGGTGCAAATCTCGTCTAAAAAAACACATCAGTTTTTATTTTTCATACTGCTAGCAATTAGATCCATTAAAATACATTTTTCATTGATTTCCCATTAAAATTAGGTAAATTCATTAATTCTGATCGTTTTGCAAGTTAATGGATTTCAATTTTCATCATAAAATTGCCATTATTTGCAAAGTATCGTTTGCTTACTGCATTAAATGCCTAGTATACAGTCAGTCAACATCCCCCATTCCAGACGTGTGCAGAGGGGCCTCTGTGCTGTGAAGCCTGATCTTTTTGTTTTGGGCCATGCAAATCCCTGCATATTTAGTGCTACAAATGTATTTCTCAATTACTATTTCGGCTCACTTACTTCTCCTTTGTCATTCTGTATGGAGCATATACACTTTGGCCATGCTCAGCACTTTTTATGCTGAGTAGGGTCTTGGAAGCAGGCACCATACCTCACATTTTATATCTGAAATGGGAGACATGGACTCTCAAAATGAGCCATGTTGAAGGACACAAATCCTCACCATGATCAGGACATATCCAGAAACATGGAGATACAGTACCTCAGAACACAGTGGAAACCAGTGTATTTACTTGTGCCAATGTTAGCACCTGAGAATGAATTTCTGCCATAAAGCAGGGGTGCAATTTAGGTAGGGCAGAGAAGGAGGGAGTTCTGCCCCCCTCCCACATTTGTGCATAGGCTGTTCTTATTGTGTGGCAATAATGGCATTAAATTTGGATTTAATCTTTTGCACAATAAGTGCCCCCCTGGCCTATGTGCGCTCATGCTGCAGGTGCACTCCTGACTCAACTGTGTCTGTATTGTTGTTCACTCTCTCCACCTATTAGCGACAGCACCCTCACATGTGATGTGTAGGAGCTCCAGCCAAGCAAGAGCACATGAGTCACACTAGTGAAACACTGTCTTTCCTGCCACAGAGTAGACAGGCTGCACACTACATCTTGGAGGAGTCGGTGAGCACTGAACTCTCAATAGCAGGGTTGTGGCAGCATTTTTTTGTTGGTCTACTCTTAGTGAGTCTCTGTCTCCCCTGGTGGCTGAAGGGTATCCCCTGGTGGCAGAGGGTGAGCTAGAAGCTAACTTAAGACTAAGCTACCTACTTACTCTACTAGGCCCACCTCACAAAAAAAAAACACAGCTCAGGCCCCCCGCAGCAGCAAGCTAGGCCTAGCAGTAGCAGTGACAGCAGTGTGGGTGGCCTTCACAGGCCTTGATCAGTGCAGTGTGGCAGCAATAATGGCAGCAGCCAAGCAAGAAGCAAGCAACACAGGTTGGGTGGGTTCGGTTGATGAGGTGACTTGGTCGCGGACCACGCTGGTGACCTGGGATGATTGGTTCTAACATCTAGCTCCTGGCAGAAGGACAGAGGAGGAGTGGACTGAAAACTAGGCTGGTGGCACATTGGGCCAGGCTGCAGGATCTGGCCAGATGGGCGGGTAAGTAAAAATAAATATATTTTTTTTTTTACAGGGGGATTGGGGAAGGAGGAAGGGCTGAAATATTGATGTGTTTTTCACATCTTTGAGCCTTTGGGCAGCTTCACAACCCATATGGGATGGATATTGAATGGAATAAATTCAGTGGGAGAAATCAGGACAATGTTTTTATGTGGGGTGGGGGGCAGAACTTTAGGCAGGAAAACATTTGGTTAGTAACTGGGTGGGTTTAATCCCAAATCTGATGCACTGCTCCGGGGTGTAGACAGATGAATCTTATACATTTAAACTTTTACTGATTTGCATACCACTTTTCAGTCACAGCAAATACATTTTACCTTTTAAAGACAATCCAGATGTTCTAGAGCTTGCCACCTAGGGGCTAACTAGCACCTGGCCTCCACTGGTTGTTGGTTCCTCCCTGCTGAAATCTGAAATGGTGCCCTTGCGATAAAGCCTAAAGTGACAGAACATCCTCTGTGTGAGCAGCATGTTTTCAATGAGGGATGGATGAAGATCAGAGCAGTTTTCAGGGGTAAAAGGAGGGTTGTCTCTTGCATTCTGGGACAGTTGAGCAGTATGGTATGCACAGACTATTGGAGCACCACAATAGTCAGGTTTATGCCCCCCCATGAAGCTGACCTCCACATCCCCAGGCTCAGACACATTATGACATAGGCCAAGGGAGATTGCAGGGGTGTGCACCATTGAAATGAATGGGAATTTTTTTTATTACTATTTTATGCATTATTGATGGAAAGTTGGAGATTAATGAAGGCCACTGCTTGACTAACAAGGGCCTTGTTAGTAGAACAGTGGCCTTCATTATTCTCTAACTTGCTGTCATAATGTATAAAATAGTAAGAAAAATAACTTCATTTATTTCCAGGGGGTGCACCCCAGCATTCTGACCCATGGACATCATCTCTTAAGGATTCATACCTCTGGCTCCCTAGTATTCAGGTAAGAGACTCTCCACTTCTATCTATGCTTCATGGATTGTCTGTAGCAGCATGGCTGTACCCACTACAGTGTGTGTCCGTGGGGGGAGGGGACCAGCCATGTGGTTGGATGTTGAGTTATTGCTACTTTTGTGTTTGCCCCTTAAAGTCTGCTTGTTTGGAAACGTTCAAAACTATGGAAAGAAAACAGTAAGAGTACAGGTCAGACAGAAGTAATTAAGTAGCTTTGTGGGTAAGTGTGTGTATTGGGGGTGGGAAGAACAACATATGTTTCCATTGGTATGTGTGCTGCAGTTCAGCTGTGCAGCTGAAATGAGGGGGGACAAGAAAACTAAAAAGTATAACAGTGGCATTAAGCATGCCGCATGCATGCAGATGTACAGTATGCAGATTTGTATTGAAGTACAAGTGACCCATACGTGCGCAGTCAGTATAGTTTAGTGGTTAAAGGCACTAAACTGCAAACCAGGAGATTTGGGGACCTGAAGACCAGGGTTTGAATTTCATCAACCCCCACTTGTGTATGGTGAAATCCTGAGCAAGTCACTTAACTTTTATGTGTGCAGTTATCAGTGACCACTTGCTTTTTGCACACATGCCACATGCATTCAGTCTACTCCAGTTTAACATTAAAAGCATGCTTTCCACACTTGCTTGCTGTACGCATGCCACATGTATGCAATCGGTCCCAATTTAACATTTAAATCATGCTTGCAGCATGCATATCACATGAGTAGTTTTAGGTGTGCAGCATGAAAACATTTCATATAATTATTTCTGTAAAGGTCCCTCACATCTTTCCTGGACCTACCCCCCTCCAGCTTCATAGTATGTCCCCTTTTTCTCTAGCATCTAGCACCTTTTTTACTAAAAACAACTCCCCTCCTCTACTTTACTAACCCTTGGGAGGAATTTAAAGGTCTGTATCATAGCCCCTCTCTCTCTCTCTCCACTCTCCTCCAGGGTGTACATATTAAGCTCCTTTAGCCTCTCCTTATAGGGCTTTTGATGTAGGCCCTGTACCATTTTTTGTAGTCCTCCTCTTGACCATCTCCACTCTGCCTATGTCTTCCCTGAGATGCAGTCTCCAAACTGGACACAGTACTCAAGGTGGGGTCTTACTAGTGATCTATACAGGGGCAATACCACCTCCCTTTTTCTGCTGGGAATACCCCATCCTATGCACCCCATCATCCCAATAGCCTTCCCTACTGCTTTGTCACAGTGCCTGCTACCTTTAGGTCTTTTTTCTGCTTGGTTGTTGTCAGTATCACCCCACCTATTTTGTACTCTGCTTCCTGGTTTCTATAGCCTAGGTGCATTATTTTGAACTTATTTGCATTAAAACCCAGCTGCCATACCCTTGACCATTCCTCCAGTTTTTTTTCAGAATCTGCCCATCCTTTCCACACACCCCCAGAGTGTCCACCCTGTTGTAGATCTTGGTGTCATCTGCAAAGAGGCAGGCTTTCCCTTTCAGCTCTTCTGTTATGCCGCTAATAAAGACATTAAGGGGGACTGGTCTCAGCACTGAACCCTGAGTGAACTCCATTTACCTCTACTCTCTGTCTCCTATCTCCCATCAGTTTCTTACCCAGGTTACCACCTTGTTGCCCAGCCCTAAGCTACCCAGCTTGCATACCAGTCTACTACATGAAATAGTGTTGAACACCTTGCAGAAATCCAAACTGGCCATGTCCACCACACCACCCTGATCTAACTCCTTGGTCACCCAGTCAAATAAATTAATCAGATTTGATTGGCATGGCAACCCCTTTGTGAATCCATGCTTCCTTCGATCCTGAAACCTGCTGGATTCCAGATACTCTACAATCCTTTCCTTTAGTAGTGTTTCCATTAACTTATCCACCACCAATGTCAGGCTGACATGCCTATAATTGCCTGCCTCTTCCCTGCTACCACTTCTGTGAAGTGGGACTACATCCGCCCTTCTCCAGTGCTCCAGGACCACTCTGGTCTCCAGTGATCTGTTAAATAGATCTGTCAGAGGTGCAGCTAGTACCTCCCTCAGCTCCCCCAGCTCTTCCAGCACTCTTGGATGCACCCCATGTGGCCCCATAGCTTTTTCCACCTTCAGGTTAGTGAGTACTTTCTGAACTCCCTCCTCCCTCTTATCAAGTCAGTTTAAGGCATATTTGTATTTGTCACATACCTAGTGTAGTTTAAAGGGAATCCATGCATTTCCTTATGGAATCATAGTGAAGGTTACTATGAGGATCCAGTATGTAAATTGCTAGGTTATATTTAGATAATGTTTTCAGTAAGACAGAAAAATGCATTTAAAATTGTGATGTGGAAGCATCGATTTTGTGGACAGAAAGGGTGCTGTGATGATGTCACTGCCTCACTAGCTCTAACAGAATGCAATTAAGCAGGTTAAAACAAACTGCTCCTATGAACAGGGATCCTGTTCTATCATAAAGAGAAGCACTGGATTATTTTCTTGCACTCTGCCAAACATAAAATCCTGGATGTTCCTCAGAATATAATAGAATCCCTGACAGTACAGTTGAATTGTCCTTACCTGCTACACTGCACACTGTTAACACTGGTGAGGCAGTGACATTATCACAACACATTTTCTGTCCACAAAATGGATGCCTCCACATCCCTATTTAAAATGCATTTTTTCTGTCTTACTGAAAACATTTTCTTAATATAACCTAGCAATTTACATTTTGGATCCTCATAGTAACCTTTACAATAATTCCATAAGGAAACATACAGATTCCTTTTAACTAAAGGGTTGTATATTGTACCTTAGTAACCCATACTGTGCTCAGCTTAGCCTTTAAAGGATTCTGGGACAGGAGGCCAGGAAACACAGAGACAGCAGGAATAAGGAATGTGGGAAGTGATGCAGTGCAGTGGTTGTGGGGTGGCAGTCTTCAGCGAGACCTTCTGGAGGCTGTGGTGCTGCCCCATCTGTATTCACCTCTCTTGGCTGTGGGAGGAGGTTGCTAGACTCTGGGCTGAGTTGGCTGAAATTCAGGGGACCTCCTCCCCAGCCCAGGAGCCACCAAGTCTGACACCATTACCTAAAAGGCTGCCAGATAGGAGGAGCAGCTGAACTATGGTGGGCTTGAGGAGGGTGAGGGTGGTGAATTCTGGAAGGGGGGTGGGTTTCATGCACATTCCTCAATTGGTACCACTACAGAATTTCTACACTGCTATAGTGCAGTGGGACTGCCAGGAGAAGGCACCATGGTAGTGGCCAGGGAGGATGTGGAGGCCCTCCTTAGTGAAGACCCCTGGGAGGGTAGAAGAGGACCACATAGGAGGAGGAGGAAGAAAATTTGATGGGGGAGTCAACTGTCAGGGAGATAAAGTTGGAAATAGGTAAGGGGGCAGAGAGGGAGATCAGGTGACTACCCAGTGCCACAGCCTGGAGGAACGGGAGTATATCCTATGGATCTCTAGGGCAGCAAGAAGGAACAGGAAGCTGCATGTCATTGTGCAGCTAGGGACAAATGAATTGGCATAGAACTAGGCAGACATAGTGCTGGGGGAGTTTAGGGAACTGGGAAGAGGTCTGAGACAGGTAGCACACTCAGTAACTTTTGCAGAGCTGCTGCCTGTCTATGATTTGAGAAGGAGAGTAATCTCCACACCAAGGCCTTCAACTCATGGTTGAAGGAATGGTGCAGTGAGGAGGCTACAGCTATACTGGGGGCTGGAGGCCCATCTGGGAGGAAAAGAGCCTATACAGAGGTGATGGCCTGCATCCATCCAGGAGAGGAACCACAGTCTCAGTGGACAGTATAAATGTTACTTCAATGAACACTTAAACTAGCCAAGGGGTGTGGTGGAGGAAAAAGGAGAGGCAAAAACTGTCCGTCACCCACAGGGTGAGATAGATAGTAGGAAGATCATGAAGGGAGAGAGTCCCACCAGGGTGCACGTTAATTAAAGAAGCAGGGGGTAGGCAACGGAGGAAGTAGTGAAAAGCAGCAGTCAAAGGAGAAGTAGGAGGAAAGGGGAACAAAAGGAAAAAGGGGGGATGACAAGCAAAGAGCTAGCAAAATCCAGAAGGACAGGCGTGCTAATTCTAGAAGTCTGGGAAATAAGATCCCAAACCCAGAGGCCATCATGGCAGAGGCGGACCTGGATACTGTGGTCATTACTGAATCATGGTACACTGAAAACTATGACTGGGACATGACCATACCAGGATACACTCTGTTCAGACAAGACAGGATAAGAAAGAAAGGAGGGAGTGTCATGCTTTATGTGAAGAAAAACATAACATTTAATAGAAATACAGGGAATTTGAGAGGTCAGAGGTATTGTGGGTTGCCCTTATTTCAGGAAATGGAGTCACCATTCGGACAGCTAAAAGCAGGGACATCCTGGATTTCCTGCAGGTGGCATTCCTCAGACAGCTAGTCAGTGAAACTACTTGCAATGGGGCAATACTGTACCTGGTGCTTGCTAACAGGAACAGTATTGCAGTCATCAAGGTGGGGAGCTATCTCGGGACCAGTGATCATTGTACAGTGTGGTTCAACAGAAGAACAACTGCAGTATCCAACCACACAATGGTGAGGGTCCAGAATTTCAGAAAGGCTGATTTTATAAAGATGGGTGAATGCCTCAGGAATGACCTGGCAGGGGGAGATAACCTGGGTGGTGGAGGAACAGTGGACCAAACTAGAAGAGGGCATAGTTGGGCAACAAAGTGCTGCATCGAGCAAGTAAGCAAATGCAAAAGGAAGAGGAGACCACTGTGGTTCTCGAAAGAGGTGGCAGGAAAGGAAAAAGCTAAAAGAGTAGCATTCAGAAGGTATAAGGTAACCCAGAGAGAGGAGGATAAGAAAATGTATCAGGAGAAGTAGTGGTAAGCAGAGAAAGTAATAAGGAGCACAAAGGTACAAACTCTAGAGAGAATAGCTCACGTAGTAACAAAAGGGGTCAGGGCATTTTTTAGATTTGTTAGCAAAAAAAGTAAGACTAAGGGAGGGATTTTAATGTTATTGGGGGGATTGTACAGAGGGGGACCAAGAAAAGCAGACATCCAGAAAAAATACTTCTGCTCACTGTTCACAGTGGAATGGGACGGGGAGGGACCACGGAAAAGCATTGGGAGCTTTGATAAGAGGGAAGAGGGAGTTCAGAAAGCACTCGCTAACCTGAAGGTGGAAAAAGCTATGAGGCCACTTGGGGTGCATCCAAGAGTGCTGGGAAGCCCAAGAGGTACAGTACTAGCTGCACCTCTGACAGTAAGGATGAGGAAGCAGTGGTCAAGTGGAGGCTTTATGGGCCACCCTACAGGCTCTGGGGGGCAAGTGAGGAAGACGTGGAGGAAGGCCTGGTGGCAAAACTTAGGGACCACTGTGGTTGGGGAGAGGGCAGAACTGTAGTGCTGGGGGATCTGAATATGCCAGAAGCAGACTGGAGAACTATGGCATCTTCATCAACCAGGGAGCAGCGTCTGATGGACTTCTTCCAGGATGCATTTTTTGCTCAGCTGGTGACTGACCCTATGAGGGAGAGTCGCATCCTGGATGTGGTCCTGTCAGACAGTGAGCTCATCAGGGACCTAGTAGTTGGGGACCCACTGGCAGAAAGTGATCACACTATGGTCAGATTTTCCCTGGACCTGGGAGGGGGGGTAGATTGCATAAAAACAATGGTAGTTGACTTAAGAGGTGCAGACTTTGGGGGTATGGAGCGGATCCTTAGTGGCTACCTAGATGGGATAAGGCCAGGCATGGACACAGAGAATCCAGTGGAAAGTTATTAAAAGGGGCTCCTGGAAGCTACCAAGGCCTGCACGAAGGAGCGATGCAAGTGGGGTAGATCCAGGAGGCTGAGCTGATGGACAAGGGAGGTCCAGGATGTGGTGAGGGGAAAAAAGGCTCCTTATAGCCAATACAGATGTTCTTGAGGAGTTATAGACAAGGGGGAGTATGATATGATAGCCAGGAAGGTCACCAGGGTGGTGAGGTCAGCTAAGGTGGGGGCAGAGCGGAGGTTGGCTCAGGGAATTAGAAGGGGTGAAAAGGGTTCTTCAGGACTATGGGGTGCTTCAAGAGGGGGTGGGACAAGGGGAAAGTACATACCGGGGGCAGTTGGGGAGAGAAAAAGTTAATGGGAGGGGGGGCAGCCGCAGTCTAATGGGCTGAAGTGCTGCACACTCGAGCAGACTAGATAGCCCATATGGCCTGTATCTGCTGGCAATTTCATATGTTTGTAGGTATAACAGAGAAAGAAGGAAAGGGAAGGGGCAGATTAGTAGGCTGAGGTTGGGGACTGGGTGGGCGGAGGAGGCAGGGGAGCAGATGGAGGTACTAAATGACTATTTTTCCCCTGTCTTCACTATGGAGGATGGGGGGCAGCACTGCAGGGGGAGGGGCAAGGGGGACCAGCAGATGGGGAGGCAATGGATGATGAAATCCCCATTGGGAGGGTGTGGGAAGTCCTAAAGGCCCTAAGGGTGGAGAAGTTACTGGACCTAGATGGGATCCTTCCCAGGGTGCTAAACGAATTGGCTGATACCCTGGCTGCACCTCTGGTGGACCTCTATAACTCCTCCCTTCAGTTGAGTTGGGTGCCTCAGGACTGGAGGATGTCCCATATCGTGCATATACACAAGGGTGGCTCTCGAGAGGAGCCAGGAAATTACAGGTCTGTAAGTCTGACATTGGTGGTGGGCAAAGTGATGGAGGTCATTGTAAAAGAGAGGCTGGAGGGGTTTCTGAAGGCATGGGGCTACCTAGATGATTGCCAGCATGGCTTTGTCAAGGGCAGATCGTGTCAGACCAACCTGATGGAGTTCTACAAATGGGTGATGAGAGTGCTTGATCAGGACAGGCCAGTGGATGTCCTTTTTCTAGACTTCAGCAGGGTGTTTGACTTGGTGCCACATCTCAGGCTGCTGAAGAAGCTGGAGGAAATGGGGGTGGGGGTACAGATGGTCAGGTGGATAGGAAACTGGCTAGCATGTCGTGTTCAGAAGGTGATGGTTGGGGGGGAGGTCTCATCTCCCAGGAGGAGGTCTCAGCTCCCAGGAGGGTCATTAGCAGAGTCCCACAGCGATCAGTGCTGGGCCCACTCCTGTTTAATGCTTATATCTCAGACATCAGAAGCTGTATCAAGAGAGAAATGTGCCTCTTTGCCGATGACTCAAAGCTGGTGGCAGTGGTGGATGGGGAGGAAGGGAGGTTGGCCCTCCAGGAGGACCTAGAGATTCTGGAGAGGTGGTCACGTGCCTGGAAATTAAAGTTTAATTCTGGGAAGTGCAGGGTTCTATGCCTAGGGGCCAAAAACCCAGCTCATGTGTACACCTTGGGAGGGGAGACACTGCAGATTTTGAGGGGTGAGAAGGACCGTGGGGTGATGGTGGATGCCAAACAGAACAACACGGAGCAGTGTAGAAGGGCTGCAGCCCAAGCAAATAAAATGCTGGGGTGCATAGCCAGGGGGATGACCTCAAGGAGCTGAGAGGTGCTCTTTCTGCTGTATATTTGCTTGGTTAGACCGCACCTTGAATACTGCATGCAGTTTTGGCATCCTTACTTGAAAAGGGATATTGTTGTTCTGAAGAGGGTCCAGAGGCGGGTGACCAGGATGATACAGGGTATAAGGGGAAAAGCCCTATGGGGACAGGATCGAGGAGATCAACCTGTATTCTCTGGAGGAGAGTTGGGACAGAGGGGACATGATCGAGATCTTCAAAAATCTCAAGGGAATAAATAGGGTAAGCCAAGATAGGGTGTTTCAGCTCAGGGAGGTTGGGACCACCAGGGGGCACTCAATGAGGCTGGTCAGTGGGAGAGTAAGGGGAGAGACAAGGAGACACTACTTCACTGAGAGGGTAGTGGAGCCCTGGAATGCACTGCATAAGTAGCTGGTGGCTGTTTCAACTGTAGAGGGGTTCAAGAGAGACTGGGATAGGTATAGGGGGAGAGTGCATCTTAGAACCCCTCCAGCAGATGGGGTGGAGGACCTTGTGGAGAGGGTGGGGGAGGCCGTAACGGTGCCCTGTAGGGGCACTGATCTCCGAGCAGACTCGATAGACCATAGGGCCTACTCTGCTGGCTTCTTAGTATGTTAGTATGTTATATTATTAATAATAGTTCATCTAGTTTCTTGTAGAAAGAACACCTAACATTTATGGTTGCTATTTTTGTTCCAAATGTACTTTTTGCTCCTTTCACCTGTGAAATTTGATGGATATTGTGTCTGTTCAGGTCACCCATCTGCTGGGAGCTCTCATGCTGCTGCAGCATTGGGGAATTTACCCTTTAGTTCCCCTCAACCCCCTTCCCCTTCCCCTCGATGATGCTGGCATGAGGACAGATGTCCAGGTTGGTGGCAAGCTGACACATCCCTCAGCCAAGCACTTAACAGCGTCCTCCCCCTCCCTACAGCACTAACCCTGCACTGTCACCTGTGCACCCCAAGGTGGTAGTGTTGGAGTGGCATGATGACTCTCCCTCCCTCCCTGGGGTAGGAAAGCATTCCCTGGGATGCTCAATCCTTCTTCACCTCATCAGCCCCTTATGACCCCGGCCCGTTCCTGACCCTGAGTCACCGGCATCATGAGCAGTAAAACTACCACTGTACCAAGAGGCTGGCTGTTTGCTATTTTTAAAGAAAAATCTTGGGCAATTATAGTTGAGCAATAAGAGCAGAAAGGTGAGAGGAGAGTGATCTAGAATCCCCCCCCCCCCAAAAAAGAAAAGGGTGAGTGAGAGGAACTCATTGTACTTTACCACTCCTGCCATGGCTTGTTTTGGAACTCATCCAGTTCTTTCATTTCATTGGATCCAGAGATATAGAGGCCTCTCCAAACCAAACATAGCACAACAGGGGTTCCAATTGCAAGTCACAGGCCGTATCAAAGAACTTTACCACAAAGCATGGTTCACTTTTGCCTCATAAAGTTTCACATCAACAAAACTGCTTTCAAGTATGTTTCCACCTTGCCAGTATGGGGAGAAGCTGGTGTCACTTGATGTAGCACGTAGCTAAAGTAGGTAACATTAGCTATGTGCTACATCTAGTGTCGGCTCCTCCCCATACTGGCAAGGTGGAAACATACCTGTATACCTGGAAGCTGTATTGTTGATGTAAAGATTTATGAGTGTTTTCCCGTATTGTGGATTATTTGTAGCAACACCATGGAATGAACTCTATACCTGTAGAAGCAAATTAAGCACTGACCTACAGGTAAAGTAGGCTGAAGCGAACCATGCTTTCTGGTATAGTTCTTTGATACCGACTGTGCTTTGCAGTTGGGACCGCTGCCATGTGGTGTTTGGTTTAATGATTGCATCTAGTAAAAAACTGCACCATATTTGCTAAATCTCCTGAGCAAAGGAGGTAGCGCTGGCAAAGTCGGTGTGTAGTTGGAGTTACTGTATGTAGAGACCTCTGTTTCAGATGAAGCAAACCTTTGTGTTGAAATTGTAGATGAAGCCTCAGACTCCGTATTCAGTAGTGGAGCCAGGTTTGGGAGCTTTTGGGAGCCGGGTGGGGGGGCATTCTTATTCCCATCTGACTCTCCCCAATTTCGGCCTCAAGATAGTACTTCAAAACTGTTTTCCAGAGGAATGTCAGTTCCATTTGAATCCTTTCTTTTCATTTTAGATTTTGGTGTAACAGGTTCCTAATAACCATGGTCATTTCAGGGGGTGGTGTTATATCTTGTTCCAAGGGGCCTGGAGGATCAGATTATGCCACCACCATTTTTGTGGTATCTTGTGTCTGTGTAGGAACTCCTCTTTCCTCTAAGTCTGGTTGTTTATTTTGTTGTGTTGGGGAGGGAGGGGTTCTTGCTGTGTGTGGTGGGGTCTTGGTCCAGAGTGTCTGGTAGTATAGCTGGTTGTACCTCTGTAGGCTGCATACCTCATATAGCAGGTTCAGCTTCTGGTCCAGGTGGTCTCTTGTTTTGGGCTGGGCGAAGGTGTTAGGCATTTTTTTGTTGCTGCAGTTTGTGATAAATAAGTTATAGTGTTTTTTGGACCCTTGATTGTAATTCATCCTGGTATAGTCGATCTGCCCTATTATGGGTTGCCTATGGACAGGACCAGGAAGAATGTACAGTTTCGTCAGAAAGATTACATCTTAGATCGTTGGCACCGTAGGTACTATAGTAACCATATTGCATACATAGACTGCATCATATTCAGCTGCAGGCACTACTCAGGTGATTCAGGGAGTCACATTTAAAACTTGTTTTTGGCTGGCCTGTATAAAAACAATGACCTCCATCTCAGCTGAGATAAAAACAGCTGGGCAGATATTTAATGACTGTGGCTGTGTGCTTGAGACTCACTTTGAATCTTACATATTCATCATCTATTATCGGATCTGACTGTTCCAGGATTTCAGACCACTGAGCTAACCAGTGTTTGATATAAAAACATTAACTCTCTCATTTTTGAAAAACACAGTAACAGTTTTCAGAGTTGGTGTAGTGAGAGGGATTGCCTGGAAGGTAATCCACACGTCACTGTATTTCAACTGTTGATACTTAGCCCAAAACCTATCCAGACCTGCAGCATTCCTAAAGCTCACATCATAAATATTGGCTCCAGGGGTGTGGATTAAAGTGCAGATTTCAGTGGGAAGTATCTCATGGAGTCCTTGAGAAGGATCCGTGCAACATAAGATTTGCCTGGAAGAATGTTCAAACTGTCACAGCACCTGAGATGGAAAGTGTTACACCTTTGTGCTGGAGCACTTGAGTTGGTGAAAAGATCTATAAAATATCTCTAGTTAGGCTAGGGAATGAACTGTAGAGGATCAACCTGGGGTCAGTTGCTGACTATCTAGGCCTTGTATCCCCCTTCTTTATTGCTAGTACTGTACCTTGTTGGGAATTAGATGTAGAAGGGCCTGGTTCCATCGGTGATCACAGGCATCAAAGGAGGTATAGTATTCTGGATATTTGAGTTACTAGAAGTCCTAGTACTGCCACAGAGGTGGAGCTTGTGATATTTCTTGCAGGGCTGCCATTATTTAGTGCAGGGGTTCCAGCACCCATATTTATGTGTGCTGTAGCACTTTGTAGGGATGTATCTGGGATTACAGCTGGGCAGGAGGTAACTGGTATTGACTTGCTTGTGGGGGCTGGGATTCAATATCTGTGGTTGGACTGATGCATGACTGTCTACTTTTGCACATTGGTATGGTGCCACCTGGGGACTGACCTCAGCTGGACAATCAGCTTTCAATTCAAAAGCCAAGTGGTCCTGGCCCCCAGGAACAAGGGATTATGGTACACAACACTCCATGGAAGAACTGTCTCCCCTCGCAACAGAAATCCATCTGGCTTTCCACAGACCAGAAAGGGTCCTGTGAAAAGTATGTTAGACATCACCTCCAGCTTTGCATAGGTTTTGATGGTCATGAGTAAATGAAGTTACTACACAAATTTCTTAAAAAGTAAGAGTATTTATGGTAAAAACTGTTAACACTCATTAGGGTTGCTACTGCAAAAAAACCCAAACTGCATAAAGGCTGAAAATAAACTATTAGGGTTGTAAACACAATGCCCACAAAGTTTGTAAATGTGCAATTAGGGTTCCTCTGTCTAACTCCCACCCTACCAAGTCCCCTACCCTCATGACCCAAGGGCAGTATATAGGTACAGGGCCATGCATCAGCAGTATGGGATCTCATACAGGGTCAACATATTAAAAATTGGTATATAGCAACCAGAATCCCCACCCTCTTCCACATAATGCAGGACCCTAATTCTTTTCCTTAGCCCTGCTTGTATATTCACATCCCTATGTAAGCACAAGAAAGAGACAAATGGCAAACACCTACTGTACAGCAAGTATGAACATGTGCTATCTAACAGTACAAAAAGATATTCCAAATGCAGTGTCAATTCAGTCTATGTAATGCCTTGTATTCTAATAAGCTCCTCGAGCATTAAAATCCCTGTTGAAGTAAATATGAAGCAATTATAAGTACATAAAAAACCCTTTACTGAAGTGCCATGTGTGCTAATGTGCTATAACAATTCCTCTCCTTTATATTCATATAGTGCTGTTCAAACCTCCTTACTGCCTGGGATCTTCTGAGAATATTATAAACACAAATCTGTAAGGCTCTGTGCATCTCTCACACAAGCTGCTGCTTACAAAACACTTGATTACTCTAAAAGGCCCATGTTTCAGCATGGCTCCCTGGTTCCTTGCTGCAGGAGAGCACTCGCATTTGACACAAGCTTCCTTGCATGCCTGTAAGCCAGTGTCTGCACTGGGGGGACAATGACAACACCGATGTGGTTATATCATCAATGTCTAATGTCACTAGTAGCTAGGATGTCCCTAGCCATGCCTTGATCTGTAAGAGCAGCACCTTCTGGCCAGGAAACGGCCCTGGTGGCAGATGCCAGATAATGAGGACCACATGAACTATTTATACTTAGAATGGATGAGAGGCATATACTGAACTAGACACATTATGTGCAACCTTAGATACTACAGTAATGGAAAAAGGGGTAGCATTAAAGTAAGAGTTCTCTGAGTCCTAGTTCCACTATTATTAGGATTCTCTTATGCTAGGTACATCTATGCCTAGGGTCATATAGAATACACAAGAAAGAGCTATTTATTACTTCTGTTTACACAAGGCTCATAGTACAGCTCCCTATTTTAAGGGTGTTTCCTTATGGAATAACATCTTATGGAAACTGTGTTCCTAAGATAGAGGACCTATAAAGAGGTGTGCTGTTTTTTGATGGAACCTCTGTACATTATTCAGCTTAAAACATGACAACGCCTGTGTTCTCAAGCAAATTATTGCATGACATACACAGGTACTTGCTACTCCCTAGAAACAGAAACATAGAAACATAGAATTTGATGGCAGATAAGGACCGCTTGGCCCACCAAGTCTGCCCATTTCCCTACCTAATGGGTAAGCTGCAGATCCTAGTTAACCAACAGCCTACTTCCTCCTACCCCCCACTATAATTTCCTTATGTCTGTCCCATGCATTCTTGAATTCCCCCACTGTTTTTGACTCTATGATCTCCTCAGGAAGGCTGTTCCATGTGTCCACAGCCCTCTCTGTGAAGAAATACTTCCTCACATTACCTCTGAGTCGTCCCCCCTCTATCTTCAAATTGTGACCCCTTGTTTTTGCACATCTCTTTTTCTGAAAGATGCTACCCTCTTGGACTTTGTTGATTCCCTTGATGTATCTGACAGTTTCTATCATGTTCCCCCTCTCCTTCCTTTCCAGGGGGCTATACATCTTTAGTTCCTTTAGTCTTTCTTCATATGTCTTCTGATGCAGACCCTGCATCATTTTGGTTGCCCTCCTCTGGACAGCCTCCACCCTGTCTATGTCTTTGCGGAGATGGGGTCTCCAGAACTGTACACAGTACTCAGATGTGGTCTTACCAACTGTCTGTACAGAGAGCCAACAACTTCCTGTTTTCTACTGGTGATGCCTCTCCCTTTGCATCCCAGTATCCCCCCAGCCCTCCTTACTGCCTTCTCACATTGCTGGCCCACCTTTAGGTCATCTGATATGACTACCCCAGGTCCCTTTCCATTTTTTGTTGTTGTCAGTATCTCACCCCCCCATTGTGTACTCTTCCCCAAGGTTTTTATTTCCCAGGTGCGTTACTTTGCACTTCTTTGCATTGAATCTAAGCTGCCATACATTTCACCATTCCTCCAACCTTGCCAAGTCCCTTTTCATCCTTTCCACTCCACCTTGTGTATCAACCCTGTTGCAGATCTTTGTGTCATCTGCAAAGAGACATACTTTCCCTTCCAGTCCCTCTGCAATATCACTTACAAAGACATTAAAAAGGACCGGCCCCAGTACTGAACCCTGCGGTACCCCACTAGTAACCCTCCTTTCTTCACTGTGGACTCCATTTACTATTATCCACTGTGTCCTGTTGTCCAACCAGTGTTTTACCCAGGCTATCACCCTAGGACCCACTCCCAGGCTGGCTAATTTGTTTATTAATGTTTTGTGCGGGACTGTGTCAAATGCCTTGCTAAAGTCTAGGTAGGCCATGTCCACAGCCCCTCCCTGGTCTACTGCTTTGGTCACCCAGTCAAAGAAATCAATTAGATTTGTCTGACATGACCTTCCCGCTGTGAATCCATCCTTGAAAGAGTTTTATATTTTTTGCAGTACCAGTAGCATCTGACGACTCCTAGGTTGGTACTGTGTTTGCAACCCTAATAGTTTACTTCCAGCCTTTGTATGGTTCACGTTTTGTGTGGTAGCAACTCTAATGAGCATTAACGTAGTTTTCCTGCAAAACATATACAAATTGCAAAAAATAGTGTTAATGCAGATATTTGGATTGAAGAACGCAAAGCACACAAAGTAGGGATATGAAAAAACATTAGGGTTTTGGGTCTTCGGAATATTGGAGAATCAGTGGTGGGGTCTTCCTTGGAGTTTTCCTCCATAATGCTTACCCCCCCAACACCTTTAGCCTTCTGCCTGAAGCACAAGGTACAGCTCCAAGCCAGTCTCTCATAGAGATACGCTCTTCAAAGATAGAGAAGTATGGCTCACCACATGTTGACAACAGAATCTGTTGTTGTTTTCTTCATGCAGAGACCATGTCTGACCTTGTCTGCCTAGGGGAGAGGTGAGCATTAGGGTTGACAACACCAAGGAAGACCCCACCCCACCCCTACTTTGTGCACTTTGTGTTCTTCAACCCTAATCTCTGCAATAACATAGTTTTTGTGCAGTTAATTTCCCTTCTCTTTCTGATAATATTGGAGTTCTTTCTAGCCCTGCTTCACCAACAAACTAACAAGTGAAAGACAACAGTGTCTTAATAGTTGTAGTTACACCGTTGTATTGTACAGTGGTACGATGTAATGGTGCAACTACAAGTATTATAACAATTAGCTGAGATACTGTACTAATAATAAAGATTTCTCAGCTGGGTATTGTGAATTGTGGGATGCTTGATATCCAGTCATACCTGTAAAATAAGAACACCAACTGGGTTGCAAAAGATCTGCAGCTCTTTAGTAGGTAACTGGGACAAACAAGGTACTCTAAACATACAACAATACTTATCTAATACACGAGGTCAGTGTTCTCCAATTCCAGTGCTCACATCCATTGGACCTGTAGACATAAAGTGGAAAATAGGTTACCTGACTTTCATCCTACCAACTACTACTTTTTCCTCCATTTTTCTTGCCACTCAGCATATTTATTTTTTTATTTATTGAAAAGTTTCAGCAGGAAGGCACACTGAGCAACAAGTTGTTCATCTCATGGTGTGACCTGGGGGGGAGGGGGTACAATGACATTAAAGTAACAGAACAGGAGAGGGATCTGGGGATCATAGTCTCCTCGAACCTTAAGGTAGGACTCCAATGTAGCAGGGCAGTGGGAAGTGCCAATGAAATGTTGGCATGTATAGGCAGGGGCATTATTAGCAGAAAGAGGGAGGTAATAATGCCCCTTTACAAAGCAATGGTGAGGCCACACCTGGAGTATGGGGTTCGGTTCTGGAGGCCACATCTCCAAAAGGATATAGATGTATTGGAGAGGGTTCAAAGAAGGGCAACCAAGATGGTGCAGGGTATGCAGGGAAAGTCATATGAGCAGAGGTGTAAGGAACTGGATCTATACACACTGGAGACAAGGAGGGAAAGGGGAGACGTGATCTAAACTTTTAAATATGTGAAGGGGCTCAATAAAGTGGGAGAAGAGGATTTACTTAAGAGGAAGGAGGGGGGCAAAACTAGAGGGCACAGCCTCAAACTGCAAGGAAAAAGATACAGGGGCAATGTGAGAAGGCATTTCTTCACAGAGAGGGTGGTGGAGCCCTGGAACAGACTACTAGATGGAGTGGTGGGGCTAAATCGGTGGAAGAATTCAAGAGGACATGGGTCAAGCATATGGGGCTGAGTATTGGGGGAGGGCGGGAGCTGGCAGGAAGGGGGAGGTGTAGGGGGAAAAAGGGCAGACTAGATGGGCCAGTATGGTCCTTTTCTGTCATCAAGCTTCTATGATTTTATGATATGATTCTATGAATGAGGATGGAACAGTAACACATTCAAGTGGCATAAGTCAACATTAATATACATTTGCATAAGACAGTTGTTACATACAGTGTACTGTACAATAATATAAATTGAGAGAACAATAATAAATGTAAGGGGAGGTGGAGCAAGGGGACAACACAAGCATGAACCAAAATACAAAAAAAATAAGCAATGGAAGAAGGAGTAGAGCTAATAAGAAAAAGAAAAGAAAGACAGAGCAGAGAGGCAACAATTGAAATCATTCAGGGAAGAGTAAAAGCTAGAACAAGTGCTGGAGGAACAGGTGGATCTCAAAGTGTGTGGGCAAAAAATATGGAAATTGAGCAACAGTAAGTAAACAAGTGCAAATGTGAAAAGGTAAGGTGGACGAAGGAGGAGGGAGGGAAAGGCCGAGTTCCAGAAGGACCCCTTCAGGATGCTGGGAACCCTGCAAGGGGGCTGAGAGGGCTAGAGAGATGGGGGAAAGAGATGGCAGTAGGAATTTAGAGAGGGTAAGGGAGAGAGGGAGGAAGTGTGAATTAACATCTAAGAGAGGATAGGACCAAACCCATGGATCCCTTCAGGATGCTGAGAAGCCTGCAAGGGAGCAGGGAAGGCCAGTAGAGATGGGAGAAGGGGGAAAAGAAAAGCTGAGTCTCAGAAGGACCTCTTCAGGATACTGAGAACCCTGCAAGGGGACTGAGAAGGCTAGAGAGATGGAGGAAAGAGATGGTTATAGGAATTAATAGAGGCTAAAGGAGAGAGGGAGGAGGTGTGAACTAACACCTATGAGAGGCTTATATCAAACCCATGGATCCCTTCAGGATGCTGAGATCCCTGCAAGGGTGCAGGGAAGGCAAATAGAGGTGGGAGAAGGGGGAAAGAGGATAGTTGTTTGATCTAAGAAGGAGGAAAGTAGAGCTGCATCTGGAAGGGGCAAGGGGTAAGTACCAAGAGGAGGAGAAAATGGGCAAAGAGCAGAGAAGATGAATTTAAGGAGGGTCATAGCAGGAGCAGCTAGGTGAAAGATAGTTGTAGAGGGCAGTGCTGATGGAGTAGAAGGAGGAGTGATGAATTTGAGGAGGGAGGGAGTTCCATATTTTATGGAAGTGGTGAGAGTAACCAGACTGACCGATGAGGGTGGAGCGGTGGGGGACAGCCAGTGTACAGGAGTCTGTAGATCTAAGGGAGTGGGAGGGGTTATAAATGAGGAGGAAAGGTAGGATGGGAGTTCTCCCAGCCAGTGCTTGAGGTGAATCTAGTGCAGTGAGAGAGGGACCTATTTGTAAAAGAGGGGAAGGATAGGGCTTGATAAAGGTCACAGTGGTGGGTGTGAGAGGAAGCATCAAGGGCAAAATGGCAGAAGGAGTCAAAGAGTGTGTCCAATCTGGTCAGGGAGGACTTGGGAGCAGCACTGTAGACTACATTGCAGTAGTCAAAAATGGGGAGGATCATCTTGTGGACAAGTTCACCCCTAGCCGCAGGAGTGATGCAACTATGGTTCCTGAACAGGGCACCAAGCTTTGGGCTCAATATTTTCTGGATGGTGTCAATATGGGCAGAGAAGTTGAGGTGTTGGTCCAGTCAAACACCAAGGTATCTGAAGGTGGATGGGTCCTCTAGTAAAGTCCCATTGAGGGTGTGGAAAATGGGCAGGAAGGGGAGCCAAGAGAGTCTCTGCCTTGTGCCAAAGGAAATGGAGACATTGTTCTTGGTGTTGAGGAATAGTTGATAGGTAGCAAACCAGAGCTGAATCTTGTCAATGTCTTGCTGCAAGCTGGATGTAACCTCTGCTGGACATGAGCCAGATGCATACAGGACAGTATTATCAACGTACAAGTGTATTGCAGAGGAAGGGGAGCAGACAGATTGCAGGTCATTTAGGAAGATTGAGAATAGTAGGGGCCCTAGCACTGAGCCCTGTGGGACACCAGTGCTGATCGTGGGTAGGGGGGAAGAGATGACATCAGAGAACTTAACTGATTGGGTTCTACCAGTAAAGTAGGCCTTGAACCAGCTAGTAGCTGAAAGAGATGACCAGCAGATGAGAGGGAATCAAGGAAAAGGGAGTGGGATACAATGTCAAAAGCCTTGGCAAGGTCGACAAAAATGGCTGAGATGATTTGGCCATTGTCCATCCTGGTAAGGATAGAGTCAGTGAGCCAAAGTAGAGAGGTGGTGGTAGAGTGTTTTTTTCCTGAAACCAGATCGGAATGGGGCACAGTAGGAGGTATCAGACAGAAAGGAGGTAAGCTGGGCAAGAACAAGGTGTTCTTGTAGTTTAGCTAGGGTAGGGATGAGAGAGATGGGATGATAGTTACCAGGGGATGAGGAATCTCCGTCTTTAGGTAAGGGGAGGACTTGTCCACACACAGTTCATGGGCCCATCAGGCCTCAACATGCACATTAACCCCTTGTGAAGGAAGGCTCCCTGGCCAGGCACAAGGTGTCATGCATGCACCAGAGCACTGCTCTGTCCCTCCCCAGGCTGGGGCCAATGCTGAACACTGCAGTACCTTCCCCCAGCCTCAGCCCATTCAGCTGGCTCACTGAGCTTGCACACAAACTCAGGTCACTGGCAGAGAAAGGCAACGTGGTCCCCACTGGGCCAACAGATACCCCTTCAAACCACATTACTTTATACATTTTTTTGTGATATTTTGACCCCAAAATTTCCACAGTCTTTTTATGACCCCTACCCCTTCTGAACATGACAGATGTCATTTATAAAATACTGGATGAAACTTCATTTTGTGCCACAAGTGTGAAGCCACATTTGGACCACGATTTGAAAAACAATGGATGTTGAGTTCATGAGGGTGTGTGAAAAAAATGGCTATGCTGGAAATCTGGGGTCAAAATATTGAAAATTAGCAAGTTTTGAACAAGCATTGAAAAATTTCAATGTACTGTACCTCAATAACTTTGTTGTTTTTTTTAGTATTTTTATGCCAAATTTTAAACATAGCCTTCTTATGACTCCACCGCATGAACCCAGTAGGTGAAAATGTTCAGATCACCACTGGAACATCGTTTTGTGCCACAGCTGCAAAAACACATTTTGGCCAGGAATTTAAAAAAACAAAACAAAACAAACAAGCAAAAAAAAAAACAGCTGTCACATTCATGAGGTGGTGTGAACAAATGGCTATGTTGAAAATTTGAGGTCAAAATATTGAAAATTACCAATTTCATGACTAAACATAGAAAAATTTCAATGTACGCTCATAACTTGGTAATTTTTTAATTATTTTTAGCCCAAATGTTGAAAATATGTGCAATTTTTTTTTTTAATTACTAAGTTACAAGTAAAAGTTTAAAATGCATTGAAATACATTATACGGTACTTACCTTCTCGTTTCATATCGCAGTCGCAAGACATGTTTTCAATCGGAGAGTGGATCTATGCCACTAGACACTTTTAAGTGAGTGAGGGGTCTGGGGTGGTGGATGCTGAGTGGGAAGTTGGGGTGGGGTGGGTGGGATGTGGAGGGCAGATCACTGATGGAGTGTTTTTATTTGCAGGCTACTCTATAGCCAAAATGAAAAACAGACAATGAGGGACTGTTTTCTTTATTTCAGGTTTAAAAGCTAAAAAACAAACAAACAAACAAACAAAAAAAAGAAACGATGTCTG
Organism: Neoceratodus forsteri; assembly: GCA_016271365.2. NCBI lineage: Eukaryota > Metazoa > Chordata > Ceratodontiformes > Ceratodontidae > Neoceratodus > Neoceratodus forsteri. The sequence goes on along the minus strand of CM057456.1, from coordinate 1,634,344,036 downwards.
GAACTTCTGACACTGGGGAATGGGCACCCCAGTGTTGGCTTCAATCTTTGGGGTACTGGGTATGTCCCAGACTGCTGGATCTGGTGATGTTTGTACACTGACATCAGGGATTGGGCACCCTGGTGTTGGCAGACTGATAAGTTGGGGGAACAAGCAAAGGGTGGGAGGGGGACAAACTAGCACGAGGAGTGAGCACCCCAGAGTTAGTATATTGTAATACACAATATTAAATAAATTTAGCTGGCACAGGGGATTGGGCACCCTGGTGTCCAGGTTAAAGGGACACTGTCAACCTGTTTTTCATCATATTATTTCTAGTTGAAACCCTACATTTTATGATTGCTTACCCTCTCTAAAATTCACTGTTGTTGCTATTTGTTTTGTTTGTCTCCTTGTTTAGTAGAACTGAAATGCATGGCAATGTATATTTATAAACAACCTTGTTTTTGTTTACAATCCTGGTTCTGTTCTTACTGCATACTTCCTGAGCATTAGAAACACACCCATCTAGTGCATTCACTCATAAGGCAGTAGCCTCCTAAATTCCCACTGCATCATGAGGGGCTAGACTGTTTTGTGGGTGTTCCCAAGTCCAGGAAAGATGCATTTGGAGTTGATCAAGGAATGTAAACAAACCTGTTTCGGTGTGATAACACCAGTATGTTGGGCAATCTGTTTTTTACTTTTTTAAAGAAAATAGGAGTCAGAATCTAACTGCCAGCTACATCAACCATGTTTACAGAATGTTTTTTAAACTAGGGACACTTTGAGACCTAAGGGGGGGGTGACAGTGTCCCTTTAAAGCAAGCAGGTCCATGTGGCTTGCTAATGGTGGTAGTCAGGGAGTGAAAAAGAAAAACTCATGCAGAGCAAGTTCAGCAGGGGCAGGGCTATGTACTTACACATAGCCCTGTCCTTGCCGAATGGAAACAGCACAATGGCATATGCAAATAGGGAACCAACCCTGCGATCTGATAAATGAGAGTATTTTTGTAATATGACCACATGACTTCATGTAGTTGTAAAAATTCAGTTATCCTTAGAGTGCTGATTTTTTTTTAATTGTGCATGCTCAGAAACAGAATAATTTTTTCCTAAATATTTTCAAAACTATTTAAGTCTGGGATACATAGACAACAAAAGTGAGTACCTTGGGCCAAACTTTATCAAACCTGCAAGTTTCAGGTTTCAAATCTTCCTAGTTGTAGGTGAGAAAAAAGGTCTTAATTTATGTTATTTTTTGGGGTTTTGTGCCCCTCTGTAACTTTGCAGCCCCCTTGCCGTGAACTGATTTCTACAAAATTTTCAGGATCCCGAGATCCTGGCACCATCTATGCACATTCCAAATTTCAAGTAAATTGTTTAATGGGGCAAAGTTATTAAGGTGCAAAAACTGGAGTTTAACATTAAAATGTTTACTCAACCCTAATATGGTATACCGTTAGAACAGCGACTGAATTTTATTGCCACAATTAGGGCACCACACCAAGGGCGACAATGACAGTGGTGATCTTGATTTTAGATTGCCCCTCAGTCATGCCGCCCTGTGCACCCACACTATTTCTACCCTCTCTAGGGTATGTCTGCCCCAGAGAGTGTTATATTCATTTTTTTTTTTTGGGTGGGGGGGCAGGATGTGAAGCCCACTGCAAAACAGGACTGGTTCCAGGGACAGCACTTTGGTGCTTCACATCCCAGAAGCCGCAATGCTTGACTCCCTAATGCCAGGTGGCGTATTGCCTTCATCCATATCAGCGTCGACAAAATGACTGTCACGCCGATATGGGTGAACCCCCTAATATACACATACATACATACGTACGCAGTGGTAGCTATCCTAATCTTCCACTTTACTACAGAACCGTTTACCACATTATGATACTACAATACAGCATTTCCCCCTTACGGCAGTATTATTTAAGGTACCAGATAAGCTGAAGGGCTACCTTAATGTACATAGCCAGCACAACAAAGTAACATTTCAGATAATGTGGTACTTAAAATAATACTGCTGTAAGGGGAAGTGCTGTATTGCAGTACCTACAAGTAGACTGTAAGTGTGGACTTAAGGCTTTGCTAGATAAAGGCTCTCCATAAGCAAAGTCCCATTTAAATACTGCCTGTTCACCCTGGTAAATTAGATTTCTGATCCCTTTTTGGGAGTTTTGGCAGTATGCACATTATAAGTATAGATGCACCCTCTTGGCTTTGAAGGAGGTCTGTAAATTAGGGATGAGTGGGTAATGAAATACCCTACTTTAAACAATCTCTGTGGGTACCGCCAAACTACCCTAAATTAAAATGAAAATGCCCAAACGCAAAACAGGTAGTTGTTTGGTAGGGTAGTTTCTATGCTAATTTTTTACCATCCTACTACACTGACTTCATATCATCCAGCTCTACCCTGTCTGTAATAAATATAAAAGATGAGCCAGGATCTATGGCATGGATTGCCAAGGTATTTTGTCTATCATGAACACCCCAACATTTATTTATTTAACGTTGCCAGAGCTATCTCAAGTTCTACCTACATGTAATATCCGTATTAAAATATGGATTACTATTGTTAATTTCCACATCATCCGGTAGAGAGTTAACAGTTTTCAGTCAGAAAAGATAGACACAAACATATTCAGGCAGCTGCTGTATCGATGCCTGAAGACTGCATGTGACTGTTTCAGGTGATCACTGGCATCTGGACAGTGTATTCCCCTAGCTCCTGAACGTTCCCAGACCTTCTTATTCCCCCTGTCAGCCGGCATTCATACTAACATACTATTTGCCAGCAGATTAGGCCTTACGGTCTATCGAGTCTGCTCGAACCTTACATCCTTAGTTGGGTGCCAAGCCCTCCCATCCCTCAGCCCCAGAAACCTCATCATCCATGCCCACCCCTGGACAGGCCATCATCTGATACATCCACTTTCTGTGTCTGTCCCACCCTCTCTTGAAGCCCTCCACTGTGGATCTCTGAACCAGCTCGCCAGGCAGTGCATTCCAAGGGTCCACCACCCTCTCAGTGAAAAACCTCCTCCTCTTTTCCCCCCTCACCCTTCCACCTTCCAACTTCAAACCATGCCTTCTGGTGATACCTCCCTGCTTTAGTCTAAAGATCCCCTCCATGTTTACCCTATTTATTCCCTTGAGGTACTTAATTCCTTTGCAATGTTAATTAATTCCTTTGCAGTGTATCTACCCCCTTCCTACCTCCCTCCCTCCCCGTGGCAACCCCCTCCTAGGGGGTTCTCTACCCGTGCAGAACTTCCCCCACTCCCCTCATGTGTCTTGCCATCCTCTCCACTGACTGTCCTCTATCGTCTCCTAATTCACCTATGCATGAATTGCCTGTGTATGTATATAGCCTTTATTAACTAAGTCTGGCTCCTGATACCTAATGATCTCGTATTTAAAAATAGTCTGTTCCATTGTGTGTTGTGTTATGTAATATTGTTGAATTACTGTAAATGTGTATGTCCTTTGTATCCAGGACCATCTTGCAACTGAGCTTGCTCAATGATGTAACTGCCTGGTTAAATAAAGTTTGATTGATTGATTGAGTAAATGTTTCAATGCTTGGTGTTTACTATTTGCAGGTAGCTCAGTGTTCCAAAATCTGTAAGGTGCAATGATAGGGTGCTCTTGCAGCTTCTTCAGTTTTGGAACACTGAGCCCCCTACAATCAGTAAACGCCAAGCATTGGAACATTTATTGTGTCTGTCTTTTGTGACTGAAAACCTTTAACACTTTACCAGCTGAAGTTGTGATGAGAAACACTAGTAACCCCATTTATTAAAACTTACATCTGATTGAATTTTTAACATACAGTACACCCCCCCCCCCATTATCCACCAGCGTTGGTGCACCAACATTTTGGCAGATAATGGAGGAGGTGGATAATCAAGGTGTGCTATGTTGCATAAGTAAAATATGGGCAAATTAGCACATGACCACATTTAGGGATTACCTATTCAGTTTCTTTATTTGTGTACAGCTTGGCAACACAATTACACAATCACAGTTTGATTATTACAATCTAGTTTAGTTCATTTATCATCAGGCAGCTTTAAAGTAATCAGTGATGGACAGCTGTTTGGCTGTATTTATCATTATTAATTTAGTCTTCATCTCCAAGTCCTCCTCTGTCATTGGCTTTCAATGGTGTCCAGGGAAAGCACAGTACTGGGAAATTGGGAAAGTTAAGGAAGTGACTATGGGGAGGATGGGATAAAATCTATCACTTGCATGGCACACCCTGTATACTTCTTAAAATGTTCTCACTGAAATGTTGCCCATTGATATTCAAAATGTAAGAAAATGAGGGACAAGGGCCTTAATATTGTGGAGCACATCAACACACACATTTAGTCACAAACTCAGAACATTACGAGCTAGTGTGAATGTTTGGAATGGTCTCCCTAGGCAGGTGGTGGAAGCTAGTAGCTTGGCCAGTTTTAAGCACTTACTGGATAGGTATATGGAAGAAAAAAATGAGCTATGTCCACTAGATTAGTGGCAGGTCTTTTATGTGGCTCATGTAGCTTATGGACCTGAATTTACCTATGAACCTGTGAACAGCACACCACCCCTGATCACAGCCTGGGCACTATTTGGAAACCATAACAATGGGGTGATGATTCACACTGAGTCTTTTGTGAGGTCCCCACCTTAGACATTAGCTGGGAGGGTCAGCCCACAAGCACAGTGGTAGAGCTACAGCTTATGACGTTGATGACCCAGGTTTGGAAATGAGCCCATGAGTCAGAGGGCTGGCTGGGGGAGGAGGAGGATTGAGCATCCTAAGGACTGCTCTCCTCCTCTAGGGAGATAGCGAGTTAGCTGCCGGCACTTAACAGACCCCTGGCAGAAGCTGGGAGTCCAATGGTCTGAGCTTGCTTGATTGGGGAGTCTGGGCAGACATTTGTATAAATGCTACTAATGTCATTGCACACCATGCCTCCCAGAGACAGAACATGGAAAATATGTGCCACACAGTATGCCACCCACCTCACCCTTCAGGACTCGCACTGTCCCACCCAATGGTGCTTCCTGGACACCGAGCTACAGAACTGACTGGGGAAAGGGGTCCCCCTTGAAGGCCCAGCTCTGGGGGATAAGCCAGGGAGGAACACTGGGGAGGTAAGTCTAAGGAGAAGGGTGACGGGACTGGGGGCTGAGGTTGGGCTGATGTGGGCCAGTCTGGGTAGGAAGATAAAAGCATAATAAAGAAAAAAAAAGACACTAGCTCAGAAACTTAACAATGGGGTGACAATCGCACTGAGTCTTTCAATGGGTCCCCACATTACACTGCCAAGTAACTACAGCTCTAAAAGACAATCACAGTCTGGAACAATGAAGGAGATTAGCATGAGGACTAGAGCCTGCTAAAATAAGGACTTTTTTAACTTCTATGACAACCATGGAAGACCTGCACTAGTCAAGAGAGACAAGTAGAGTGTAAGCACCACTAGTCCAGGTCAATTTGCACTATGACCTGGACAAGTAAAACAATGTTAAAATTGACCCTTGCATCTATTATGAAATCTTCCTTTTCTTCACCCGACATTTTCAGGAATCTCTTCATCAATGATTTTATTAAAAACATCACAGACATTTCCAAATGTAACATAGTCCTCAGTAGTACATTGTAAAATATTTCTTAGCAAGACATTTACAACAACCCAAAAACTTGGTTCCATAATGAACTGTGTCAATGCCTGTGAAGTGGCAGATGACAGAAGGAGAACATCATGAAAAAGATACAGACTATAAACTGGAATGTGCTGGCAGATGACGGACAGAGAGGGTGGTGAATAATAGAGGGAATTTCCATAGAGAGAGAGAGAGAATGATACAGGAGGTCAGGCTGGCAGATAAGGAGGGTGGTGGATAACAGAGGGATGTATAATAGAAGGTGTACTGTATAACAATGCACATCAGAAACAAATACATCATGTATATTTGGAGAGCCTTTTTGCACTCAGCCTGGAAAAGTCTTAATAATGGTGTAATAGGGCCAGGTAATTTAAAATGACCATACCCAATTACAACATTACTAAATCAGGTAGGGTGCAATATTACCCAAACTACCTTACCTGGCTAAAATAGGCAGATACCTGAGCTACACAATCCAACTACCTATCAGGTAGCCCAAACCTACTATAAATATGAGAACTGATCATTTAGCCAAAATGTGAGACTAAATTGTAATTTAGCTTTAAATATCAGTCTGTTGTATTTATGATCATAGAATATAAATAATTATGTTATGCACTGCAAGGGTAAAATTATTGCAATTACAGTAGGATCTTGCTGCAACTAATTGGTACATTGCTAATGTTTTTAATTTTATAAAAACTGTCCTACATATTTCTGCAGATTATCAAAATCATAACATTTGCTAATCACTTAAGACTTAGTTGGTTGCTTGAATTATGGAAAGTATGTACTAGTGAGCGTTTTACACAGTTAAGGCTGAGAGCATTATGTAAATCTCTTATATGCACATTTGTATACTGCATACAATATGTACTCAAAGGGTGGTGCTGCATAGTTCTACTCCCACAGTTTCTGGTTCACAATAGATTCTTGTTTCCAGAGGCAAGGAAAAGCTCTTTATGTGTCAAGACTGAGACTAATCAGCTCTCACTTTTTCTCTCTCTCTCTCTCGAATTAATTGCGAAAGATTATGCTGAACAAGTCGAGAACTGTGATGTTAGGAAATAAATAGAGTACTTCAGAATGTTTGTAATTGTGAGGTGCGATGTTCCTACATAAGGTTTAAGCTATGCATGTGTGGGTTGTTCATTATTCATTCTGGTGAATTATTCACCGATGAAACAGAAATTTGTTTATTAACCTTTTACCTAATGTGAATAATTTGTCTAATGTGAATAATAAAGCACTAATTAATTCCCATTTAAAAAGTCCCCACCCAAGCCCATAAGACAATGATGGGCAAAATGGGGAGTGGGATGGCCTTAAACATATCCTAATACCAGGTGGGTCTCAGAGGGGTTAGCCCTTTTCCTGGGGCCTGAACATAGTGTTATCCCTCAAATAATCCACCTACCTGATTGGCTTGCAAAGCTTGATTTCAATCACAAGGCCATGCCTAAGATTTAGTGGGGCAGTGGCCAATACTAGCTACACCCCCACCAAACACTAATTAGGCATGCATGCCCCAATAATCTATGGGGCACTAGTTTTTACTGCAGCTGTGTGGCTGCCAGTGCTCCTGCCCACTTTTCCTGCTGCCTGGCACCTGCCATGTGGCTGCTGCTGGAAGGCATCCCTGCTTAATTCTTCTGATCTCCACTGCTCTGCAGTCATCTCTTCATTCCTCTTGTGGGAACCACTGCTGTTCTCCACTGTTTGCTCCTGCTGCGTTTCCCTGCTCTGCTTATGATTTTTTCTTCTGGTTCCATATTGCAGGTGCTTACTGTACCCTTCCAGTTGCTCCCCTGCTTCTCTCATGCTATACTACATCCTTCCTGGTGTGCTGCTTTCTGGGACTCATTGCTGGTTACATGGTTGCTTGTATTGTAACAATGAGAGTTTACTAGTGAGGTCATACACTCTAAGGCAATTTCAGCCCTGACTTGTTGCCCCAGAGATGGAATCTGGAATATTAATATTCAAACGCTCCACTGTGGTCATGCTTGCCCCAGCATTTTAATAGCGGATTTATTTCTCTGCTAAAGAGTTCAGATGCCCTGTAGTCCCGTTCAAGTCTTGGTGTCTGTTCGACTGAAAAAAGTACTGTTCATTTATTATTTTGTAATCTTATTCAGTTATTTGATACTCTATGTTATTTTACTTAGTTTTACATTATTTTATGTGTAAGCCTCCCCCCCCCCATCTGGGGTTTATCTGTGGGGTCATGGTCTCGTAGGCTCAGCTGCTTTGTTTCTGCTTCTGGTCCCCTGGACTGCAGAATGGGACTGGAGTGCATAGTTTTCAGGAGCCCTGGCAGGATTCAGGCCAGGGATCCCTCCTCAATGTTTTTGGCATCTGCCACTTAAGTCCCCGTTCCTCGGCCCCATTGGGAAAAGCAGGGCCGAGGTCCTCTGTGATGTATTGTGCCTCTGGCCGAGGCAGAAGTGTTTTGCCTGGTCCATAAAGCAGTGAAGTGGACCGGGAATGTAAACAAACATGTCCATGTGTGAGCAGCTACACATGTACGGCCAGTTTTAAAGCAGCCACGGCTCCTCGGGACAGTTGGGGATATAGGAGGGTAGTATTGAAGAGGCATTCTTGGCTCCTGAGCAGGCAGTGGAACTGGGATGCCAGTGAAAACACCTCTGGGCATGTTATTTGGGGTGTCTGTCCCAAAAGAGGGGCTTATAATAAATAAAAAGGGCTGCGTAGGTAGGCAGCAAAATATAAACAATAATGGCAGACCCCATGAGTTTTCCCTGCCACAGGGGCTGCTTGGAAGGGGGAAAGGGCATCTAGAGAGCCTGGGAATGAACTGGCCAATCAGGAGGGAGATCTGGAAACTCTATAGAAAAGGTGGCTGTTTTGAAAAGAGGGAGAGTGTTTTTCTGGGGAAAGAGAGAGAGAGCCGGAGGAAGGACTGCATCAGCCTGACTGCAGTACAGGTTGTGAAAAGACCCCACTGATGCCTTGATAAACCAGCTAGGCAGAGTACCTACAAGTCAGTGAGCAGCCAGGAAGAACTGAAATACTAATCAGTGTTTCTGGGGAGAATTAAACCCGCACTGCTGTTTTGAGGTTTGCTCCCTGTAACCTTATCGAGATTGTATGAACTGTTCATGCAATCAACAGCAAGAGTATCAGGTAGAACCATAAACTGGAAGAATGTTTTTGGTTGAATGAGAGACTGGAAAAAGTATTCTGTCTGAATCAGAGACTGAGAAAGTGTGTTGGTAGAACTATAGACTGGAAGAAAGTATTTTGGTCTAAAACAGAAATTGACAAAAGCAGTTTGGCCGAATCAGAGACTGCAAAGTGGTCCAGCTGAATAAGAGACTGTTGTGGAGCCAGATTATGTCAGAGTTCAGCTGGATGTCCAGGATGACATTATGCCTGCCAGTAAACCCTGGACCGACGAAAGGTCTGAGTGGTGAAGATGACAAAAGGCCTAAGAGGCGAAGATGACAAAAGGCCAGAAGGGAGAAGATGACGAAAGGCCTGTCAGGTGAATGACCAGCTTGTAGCCCATCCTCAGTGCTGAAGGACTGTCTGCTGATATCAAAGTGGTACCGCAAATCTGTGTTTTCTGTGCACCCCCTGAAACCTTCAGAAACTGTAACTGCCTCTGGGCTGTGGTCCTGAGTAGTCTTGCTGCAGTCTAGTTACCGGTAGTTAGACAGTTAAAAGTGGGTGAAGTCCTGAGCAGGACTTTGTAATCTGCAGGATAAGTCCAGACAGAAAAAAATTGAAAGGAGTTCTGCTGTGTTTGTTTTGGAACATATTGGACCCATGGCCAACTTCTGTGGTTCAAATTTGAAACTGCTTTTCCTTTAGGGTACACCAACATCCAAGGTGCACCTATCCTGCATCCTCTGGTTGGCTACCAGCAACCTGATGAAGTACGCACTGCAACAGACTGTTACAATACTTACTGCTGTTGGAGGGAAAGATGGGTGCACCCATGTGGAGGTATTGGGACTGTGTCGGGGGGGTGCCACTGTTATTGAACACTGTTGCTTGTTGTGTTTTTCCCCTGTACCCTGTCCTTGTAATAAATCTCAGTTTAGTTTATATTAATACTGTGTACATGGTTAGTGCTTGGAAGTGTAGTACTGCTGTGTGGGGAAAAGGTTACTGTGTGTGGGTGAGATCTAATACTTATTCCTAGTGGGTGTTAACATTGTGTTTTATCAGCCAGGTACTGCATACCACTACTCCAGGCGGAGGCACTGCACCATTCTAGTCCAGTGTAGTGCGCCCATTAGTGAACCCAGGCCGGCCTCCTTTGAAGAGTATCAAGGTGAAAACCTGAGTGCCTCGGTGCAACCAAGTGGTAAGCTGAGGGCAGTTACATATATGAAATAGTGTTTTTTCAGTTCCACAGTGGTTCCTGGAACTAAGAAAACTATGGTTTACAATGGTTCCAGCTTTGGGAAATTGCATTTTAAACTGACAAAAAATATTTTTTAACTCTTATTTGGCTTAATGTTTAAAATGGTTGTACTTTTTTCATAAGTACAACAACCTAAAATGCATTTAATGCTGTTTTCAGTCAGTTGGAGATGGTGTTTTCTGGTACAGTGGGGATGTTGTATAGCGGTAAGAAGTGAATCAGACAGTGAAGATCTGATTTGATTCTCCACAAGCAAATACACGAGCAGTGAATAACAAATTATCGGCAGCTGGAGGATTTATTCACTAGTGCTAATATTGGAAGTATTCAAAACTAGGGCAATAGTATCTGAACATCCTTAGTTTAAACTATTGCATTAAATAGCTGGTGTAACCCTAACTTACTCCATTAAAACATAACAACATTTTTTTGGTGTATCAGTAAATTTTTGCTCTTTGCTCAAGTTATAGTACAACCACTACCTAAGATCCTCAAACATAATTGTAGGGACATAGCTACTTAAAAAATGGGCAGAAAATGTCCTGGCCTCTGATTGACTGAGACCCCTAGCAAGGGGTACATTTAGATGCCAACAGAGATCGGGGAATAACTGGCCCCAGTGCCAGCCTGTCCTTCCACAGTAAATACCCTTGTGCCCAATTTGACTTTCAAACTCCTTCATGGCCACCATTTTTTCTACTCGCTTAGTGCTATTTACTACTGTGCCCCCCTTGCCTCTCCACATTAGTGAGAGTGACTTACTAGCTGAGCCGCCCCTCCCCAGAACTCGTGTCATTAATTCACATTTTTGTAAAAAAAAAAAAAACAAAGTACCTCTTTTTTCTTTTGCAGAGTTCATGAGCCAATAGTAGTGCTGCTGCACAATTGCACCTGAAACAGACACTGTGCCATCCCCACTACAGCACCAAGCCGCTCACTCCCTGCTCACACTGTGGCAACAACAATTTTTTCTTAAAAAACAAAAAAAGCAGTCTTCCTAGCACTTGCACCACTGAAGCGCTGTCACTTCTGTCACTCTCTCATGTTTGGGAGGGGGGTATTTGAGATAAAAGTAATAATTAAGAAGCTAAGAGTGTGTGACTGTGCAGTTTTGAAAAAATTCTCTTATAAACAGCAATGCCCTCTACTGGCAATTTGACTAATACAAGGGCTATTTTACAGAAACTGCTGTTTGTATTCATTTTCATTAATGTTTCACATTTTCCCTTCTGAAATCATTATTATTAGAAAACAAGTTCTGGCTAGAGCCGATAGGCCTGCAGCTGAGGAATTTGGAGTAAAAATATTGAAAATTACAAAAGTTACAAGCCTGTGTTAGCAAAATGTAATATAGGCTCATAAATATGTTGTATCCCCACACCATCACAGCCAGTTTCTTCTCCTATGGGCCAGTAGGTAGGACCTGCAGTCCAGTGAAATTTGGCAGGATTAATTTCATTATATGATTTTAGCCGTGTGTTTTAACTGAAAACTACATCCTCAGACATATCATACAAATTATAAAGGATGGATAGACATTTCTTTTCAGATTCTAATCTATTGAGGTTGAGGATCACTATTGAAAATGAGCCCATACACAAGAAAGAAAAGAGAACTAGAAATATCAGAATGAATTTTCCCAAAATCTTAAAGATTGTGATCTAGTCCAGCCCCTCCTTTTTATGTTGCTTGCACGCATGTGCAAGAAACATAGTGCCATCATCGGAGATTTCGGAGGTGTGTCACCTCCTCCTCCTCCAATTCAGTCAGTGAGCTGGCAGGTGCGGCCCCTGTAAGCCAATGCATTTGAAAGGGGGAGCTACACTTCAGTGAGCACCGATAAGGGCGTAGCTCCCTCCCCACCGCAGTAGCGCGCCCCTTGCGTACTGGCCCGACGGGTGCCCAATCCCAGCCGGCTGAGCTGCATCTGCCCCTCAGAGCTGGTGCCACGCTGGAGCCCACCCCAGCGTGGCAATCAGTCCTTGGCCGACGGGGTGCCTAATCTCGTCGGCTGAACAGCCTCCATCCCTTGTGCCATGCTGGGAGCCCACCCAGTGTGGCAAACATCCCACACGCCTTTTTTTTTTAAACCTATAAACAAAAGCGGTCCTGCGGCCGTCTCCAACACCCCTCCACAACCCGCACCCACCCACTCGCACCCAGCCTCCCCATACCCCCACCCCATACTTACCTCCGGACTCTGGCGCGGCGATCTTGGTGGACCGGGAACACGTCTGCACTCTTCAAAGCCGACCAGCGGACTGAGGAAATGCCGGTAAGCTGTATAATGGGCTAGATGGGGAGGGGGGTGTTCAACTTTATTGCATATCTCAGGCATTTTTGAGAATTTTTGCACCAAATTTTCAACATGGGGTTTTTAGGACATCTTCTCATGAATGATGTCACTGTCATGGCGTTATTCAGGCCCGAAGGGTGATTTCACGCAGTGACTGCGCAGTGACTGTGAAATCACCCTTCGGGCCTGAATACTGCCATGACAGTGACATAATTCATGAGAAGGGGTCCCAAAAACTCCATGTTGAAAATCTGGTGCAAAAATTCCAAAAAATGACTGTTTTACGAGCGTGCGTCGTGCAGTTCCTACGCAGGCTCGTAAGTTCGCGAAATTTCAATATTTTCACTCCAGATTTTCAACATTGCCATTTTTTCACACCTTCTTATGAGTAGTATAGCTGTCATTTTCACATCTCACCCAAAATGTGTTTCGCCCTTGTAGCGCAGAATGGCGCAGTCGGTAAAGTAAATCAATGTAATGACAAATTAAGAAAATCACAGTGACACTGTTCATGAGCAGAGGTCTTAAAATGCTATGTTGAAAATTTGGTGAAAAAATTCCGAAATGACTGTTTTACGAGCGTAAGGCAGTGTGTTCCCTACGTAGGCTCTCAGAAGTTCAAATTTCAATATTTTCATCTAGATTTTCAACATTGCCATTTTACCACACCTCCTCATGAGCAGTACAGCTATCATTTTTCACATCCTGCCCAAAACATGTTTCCTATGAAGCGCATAATGGCACAGTCAGTGTGCGAACTCAGTGTATGGGACACATTAAGAAATCACAGTGTCACTGTTCATGAGCAGAGATCTTAAAATGGCAATGTTGAAAATTTTGTGAAAATTCCTAAAAATGACTGTTTTTCGAGTGTGCATTGCACGGTTCCACGCTGCTCGTAGGTTTGCGAATTTTCAATATTTCCACTCCAGATTTTCAACATTGCCATTTTACCACACCTCCTTATGAGTAGTACAGCTGTCATTTTTCACATCCTGCCCAAAACGTGTTTCCGCCCATGTAGCGCACAATGGCGCAGTCGGTGTGCAAACTCAATGTATGGGACACATCAACAAAATCACACTGACACTGTTCATGAGCAGAGGTCTTAAAATGGCTATGTTGAACATTTCATGAAAAATTTCCTAACAATGACTGTTTTACGAGCGTGCGTTGCGCAGTTCCTACGCACGCTCGTAAGTTCGCAAATTTTCAATATTTGCACTCCAATGACTTCCAAATACCTAAACAGCACATAGAAGCAAGCAACATTCGGCATTGACAAATGCTTATTTATGTTGGCTTGCGCTTGTGCACCAGCCAACATCTTGTGGTAGTAGCAGATTTGGAGGTGCGGTCACTGTTGGGCGAATGCAGGGCATGCATCAGAAGGTGTGTCCCTCATTCCTCAATCAGCCAGCAGCAGGCGCTGACCTCACGCATCCCTAATATGGCCAATAGGACAAAGAAAAGGTCTGTTGCAATGAAAGCGAAGCTCTCATGCAGCGTGACCACAACACACCTCCTGACGTGAAGGCAACATGGCGGCAGTGACTGCCACCACCGCCTGTCACAATGCCGATGGGAGAGCCCACTCCCCATTGGCATACTGAACCCCCTCCCAAAAATGTGTGCCAAGGGGGTGCCCAATCCCCTTTGGCATCATGCGGCCCCTCAACAGTTTTCCTTTGCAGATGGGGGGGCCCAATCCCCATCTGCATTTATCCCCCACCTCCATTGATTGTTCCAACAGGGGAGCCCACTCCCCATTGGCATAATGTCTCCCCCCCTTTTGTTGCATGCCAAGGGGTGCCGGATCCCCTCGGCATGTGTCCCCCTCAGTTGCAGCATAGGAGGGTGACCAATCCTCCGCCAGCGCAGAATCCCCCAAAAAACACTTAGGTGGCACGCTGGGAGCCCACCTTAGTGTGCCAAATCCAATGCAAAAAAAAATGTCCCACAATGTTTTTTTTTTAAAACCTATAAAAAAGAAAACAGTCCCTCGCAATCTCCCTGCTCCCTCCCACAACCCATGCACACCCTCTGTGCACCCTGCCTCCCCACACCCCTCTTCGCCCCATACTTACCTCCGGACGATCTTCGGTGGACCGGGAACACGTCTGCACTCTTCAAAGTCGACCGCGAACTGAAGAAATGCCGGTAAACTGTATAATGGAATAAATAGGGTTTTCCCAACTTTGTTGCATAGCTCAGCCATTTTTGAGAATTTTGGCACCACATTTTCAACATGGGGTTATTGGGACCCCTCCTCATGAATTCAGGCACTGTCATGGTGTTATTCTGTCCCGATAAGTGATTTCGCTGTCACTGCGAGGAATCACCTGTTGGGTCTGATTAATGAAACAACAGTGCCACTGTTCATGAGGGGGGCTCTCAAAAAGCCTATGTTTCAAATTTGGTGGGAAAAATAAAAAAAATGGCTGTTTTACGAGCATGCATTGCGCAGTTTCCACGCACATGCGTAACTATGAGAATTTGTAATATTTTCACTCCATATTTTCAAAATTGGCATTTTTACACACCTCCTTATGAAGAGTACAGCTGTCATTTTACATATCCTGAACGAAATATGTTTTCGCACGTCTGGCGCAGAATAGCGTGGTAGCTGTGCAAAATCAGTTTTTGGGACAGTTTGAGGAAATGACGGTGACACCGTTCATGAGCAGAGGTCCTAAAATGCCTATGTTGAAAATTTGGTGCTGAAAGTCCATAAAATTACTGTGTTACAAGCATGTGTTGCGCAGTTTCCACGCACACTTGTAACTTCGCAGATTTGCAATATTTTAATGCCAGATTTTCAACACTGGTATTTTTTCACACCTCCTTATGAACAGTACAGCTGTAATTTTTCATATCCTGCTCAAAATGTGTTTCTGAACATGTGGTGCACAATGGCGTGGTCGCTGTGGGAAATCAACTTTTGGGACAGATTAACAAAATCACAGCGCCACTGTTCATGAGGGGAGATTCCAAAATGCCTATGCTGAAAATGTGGCTAACAAACTCCCAAAAATAATTGGGTTACGGACGTGTGTTGTGCAGTTTCTATGCATGCTCATGACTTCACCGACTTTTCATATTTTCACTCCAGATTTTCAACGTTGCCATTTTTTTATGCCTCCTTATGAACAATACAGTTGTTATTTTCCACATTCTGCCCAAAATGTGTTTTCATCTCTGTGTCATCAAATGGCATAGCCGCTCTGCAAAACCACCTTTCAGCTAACAAACTGATCATGCCGCTTTTCATAAGGTGGGCCCATAAACAGCCCATGTTGAAAATTTGGAGTGAAAATACCAACACACGCCTACAGTGTTAGGGTTTCCAACTGTAGCACCCCACCCTGTACAGACTGACAGGTGTCAGGAGTGTGACTTGGAATCATCG
This sequence comes from Neoceratodus forsteri, assembly GCA_016271365.2. Classification (NCBI taxonomy): domain Eukaryota; kingdom Metazoa; phylum Chordata; order Ceratodontiformes; family Ceratodontidae; genus Neoceratodus; species Neoceratodus forsteri. The sequence continues at coordinate 1,634,328,283 of CM057456.1, read as the reverse complement.
GCTGTAATGCTCACGCCATTCCACCCCCACCCTGCAGCCAGTGACAGGCATCGTGGTGTGCTTCGCACTGTTTGGCCATAAAGTTCACCCCATTCTCCTATACTGCACCCACCTCAGCATATTTCCTTATGGACTGGGGTAGGTATAATGCCCAAAGATCCCAAAGCACACCACAACACTTGTCAGTGTCTACAGGGTAGGGTGAGGTACAATGGCATAAGCGTTATAGCTGACGACCCAAATGCACACCCCAGTGCCTGTCACTCTCTACAGGGTGAGGGTGGGGTTCGCGTCACTTCAATACTTCACTGCCATTCCTATTATGCATCTCTACCTCCGGCACTACCAATGTCAATGCCAGTGAGACAACATTTGGCATTGACAAATGCTTGTTTGGAAGATGCCCCAAGTAATGAATCAACCTGATATGAGGAAAGATCATGCTGAGAGGGTACTGAGGAAACCTCTGAATTAGCGTCCTCTTCCTCAGTATCACCCCACATGCAATGACCCCTGAAGAGCAAAAACATATCTGTCAGTGGCACAGATGTAGTTCTTATAACCTTTGATTTTCGACTACATCACTTTTTTCCAGGCACCTGGGTCATTTCAGTGTCCTACTCAGGGGGAAGAGAAACATTCTCTGTAGGTGGAGGTGGGGGGTGGGAGGAGAAGGAGGAGGAGGGAGAAGTGGAATATCAGAAATAACCTTGGGTGGGTTGACCTGTATATCAGGTAAATTTTGAGCTGAAGGTTCCTGTAAATCCTAGCCCACTTGTATCTGTTCCTTTGTTGCGTGGGCTGGAACAGTCGGTACTACTGATGGATTATTCTGTTCTGGGTCCTGGAAATTATCTGCTACAACTTCTGACAGGGTATTAGGTCTGGGTGCAGGACCGACAGGTACAAAATAAGTCTCTTCCCTATAGGCCATGGCCTCTGTTGACAGTCCAGCTGAACGAGAGCTTTGACAGTTCCTTATCAGATTATCTTGATCCATGCCATAATCCCGACTGTTGGAAGCCCAAGAGAAGTTTCTATAAACTTGCCCTTTCTCCTCATAAAGATTACATCTAAATAGTTTCAGACAGGGTGTCTTAACATGGCTCTACTCAAGATACAGGCCGCACTTTTGCTGATCACAAGCACTACTGCATTGTGCAAGTGACCCACACTTGGGGCAGAAATGTGGCTGGACCTGTTAAAAATGAAGACCTCTATTCTCCACCAGAAAAAGGCTGCTAGGGTGATGGGTAAGGCCTGTATCAGTGTATTGCAGTTGGACATGGAATCTCCAACCTCTTATCCAGACTAGTTCTGAGTCCACTATAGGGGACGGGACATCCAATACTTCACATTTCTGGTAAAGCCAGTAAGCAATGTCTGTGACAAGTGCTCCTTTGTTATGAAAGAAAATGGTCACCACCATCACTGCAGATTTATCAAGGGTATTACAATGAAGGGAAACCAGAGAGGGATGTCTTTCAACTTAGAGTACAGGGCCCAAAAACTGTCTAAAGTTTCAGCTGCTTTGAAACTTACATCATAGATTCCATCATGGCCACATGAATAAAGGCAATTCAGAGGCATAACATTTCATTGAATCTTTAAGCAAAGCCCTAATCACACAAATCCTGTCTGGAGGTGTCTCTAAACCCCAATATAGCATAACCGAATGGAATTATACCTCTGTGCAGGTTCTGGTCAACCCAGAAACAGATCTGAAAACTTGGCCAGTGGTGGATTTCCATCTATGCCAGTCGAGGCTCTGCCTGTAATGGTGAGTCTGACTAGGTGCAGTCTCCATCATGGTCAAGAAGGCAGGGCAGCTTTCCAGTTTGGTTTAAGTGGAATTAGAATTAGGAGTTGAAGTAGCCTGAATCCAGAGATATTGGTTTTAGCTACCCAGGTCTCTTATGGCAGACGCAGTATAGTCTTTGGTGGCTTGATTCTTCTGTACCCCCTCCCCAGGGGTTAATGCCATACATGTTTCCAGCAGTAATATCTGGACTGACTGAAACCTGAAGCTGACCCTCAGCAGACTCTTGAAGGTCCTGCTCTGAGTGTAACACCTGTTCAGCTTGCAAATGTGCATGCAGTCCCTCATCCTGACTCTGCTTCTCTTGTGTTAGAGGAGGGGCCATTTTATCCTGCAATGTAGGTGCTGTACTTTCTGTTGAAACATTCACTGCTGGGAGGGAGTGTAGGTTCAGTGTTTGCAGAGAATGCTGAGTTGTTGGTTCAAGGGGAAGTTGGTTTGTACTTTTAGCAGGGGTATCCCACACCTGTTGTCCTTCATACTGCTGCATATTAGCACTGATCTGACTAAGGACTGACATTGTAAGTGTAACCCCCCTACAAGTGGGGGTTCCCAAAAAGTCTTCCATGAGCTTGCCTAAATGCTCACTGCCAGGCTGGTGTCCTGCATTTAGCAGTTAATCATTATTGCCAAAGAGTGCCTGTGTAGCCTCTATGTACTGTTGCTTTAAAAGCTGCCTGAACTGCAGTAATAATTAATCTGGGAGGGGGCTGAGTGTTGTCGTGCTCGAGTCGATGCCCGGGCTGCCAGGTAATTGCTCCGTTTCTGCCATTGCTAATTGCTCAGATGGAGCCCTGTTAATAGATGTAACTTTTTGCTGATCATTCATTAGAGTAGTAATAATAATGTAGTTTGTCTAACCTGCCTTCTTTGCAGCAGAGACTGTTTTGTTTATCCCCACCATTTGGCCCGGGACTGCAAATTGGACCAATGAGTACTGGTGGGACCTACATTGGAGCCGGACTACAGGAGCTGTCTGGAGTCAAAATCTGTAGGAGTTGTAGTTTTGGGCTTTTGACGCCTTTTTGCAACTGAGGGGAGAGCTCTTGCTTTTACTGACAGCTGAATCAGCCAACCGAACCTTTTGGATCTGAGGGAAATCCCCAAGCTGCCTGCTGTTTAAGGCAGATCTAAGTTGGGAGCTGAAGAAGAAAGAGCTCAAGTGATTTTGAGCAGCAATCCTGAGTGGATTCGCATGGAAGAACTGTGAAAGGGCTGAGTTTTTGGCCTGCATGTCTGCCTGCTGCCCCTGAGAGGGAGAAAAGAGAATTATTTTGGACAAAATCCGAGTTTGTGAGAATGAAGTAAGCCACTGATTTTTTACCAGGCTCATACCTGAAGAAGACCGAAGATTTTGCTGAATGCGATTGGCCTGTCAGGATTTCCATTTGCTTTTGAATCCCCGGTTTGTGCAGAGACTTTGCAATCATGAACAGAGAGCGGTTTGCTTGGTACAGTAGAATTTCCTTACGTGTAAATGTGCTGTGTATTGAAAGTGGGTCATGATTTGGTTCCCCACTGTGTGAGCTGTGTTCTGCTTGCTGGAAGCTGTATCCAGCCCAAAATGGACTGTATCCGAATTTGTCTCCATTTGGCCAGGGCCTTGCCACACTGGCCCGGCCAGACTACCCACTGCACAGAGAAAGCCATCAACGAGAGACCTGCCTGGGGATCAGCCCTCGGCTACATGCTTGAACAGGAATGACGCTGCAAGGGTCTGTATTGTCTCCCTGCTTTCTCCTGGCACTCAGATTAACCACTTGCTGTCTCGATTTCGTCAAGCTTGTGTCCAGTCTTGGGTATCATTAGTAATCATCAGGGTAGTTCCCCTGCAACAACAGCCTAATCTAAAAGTGTGTCATCTGATTGTCTTGGTGTTTTCTTTTCACGAACTGAGCCCTCCGGCTCCAGATTACAAATAGTGTGTGTTGTGCATGTAGTTTTCTTCTATCACAGGGCCCCAACCAGCTGCAGTGTTCCTGGCTAGCCCACCGTTCTCCATCTGGGTACCCAAAGTGTGTGACTGTTTATGGACCCTGAAGTGCATGCATAACTGTTTGAATGATAGAGTCTTTAAGCAAATTAACCTGATTATGCCCCTCCCTTGTTCAAGTCCCTTAAATAAATCAGATCTAACTCTTTTTTGCATTTACCCTGACTGTGGTTCCAGTTTGTGCAAGAGTACTGTACTGCTGTTATTTGCTATGTATAACCTTGTTTTACAGGAGGTCCCGAGGGCCGAGCCAGAGGAAAGCCCTAGTGGTAAGTGAAAACAGTGTGGGTACTTGTGTGGTATATCAGGGGTATTGTGAAAGTGATTATTGTGTATTGCTCCAGCCACTAGTAAGGAAAGAGGGGGGGTTACAGTGTCTCAGAGGGCTGTGCCTAGGTTAGCTTGACCACTACCAACCCTGACCTCCGGGTGGAGGCACCCGTTTCAGAACTCAGGCCTCTTAACCTGCTGTTAGTCCAGCAGGCAGGGGTAGTAGCCCTTGGGATAGTGCCACCTAGGGGTTACATAAGTCCTGGTTTTGTGGATCACAGTGATGCCCTCCCGACTTGCAGTGCTGGTGTATTATTAGTTTGGGTAAAATGGAAGACCTCACAACAACTTTTGTCCCTTTGAAAATGGTTTAATACTCTGTGCAAAATCAGTTTTCTGTCTTACCATGGCTAATGTAATAATCTCAGCAACCCAGGGCAGATTTCCAGACAGCCAGGAATGTCCATCTTCAGTCCTTTTCCACCCTGCCGCTAAAACAGCTCTCTCCACTGACCAGCCACCAGGGTATTCAGTTGTGGGAGTTGGAGATGGGTGACCTCGTCTGAGACCTAGTTCCTCTTTTGATGGTAATGATTAGGCAAGGCAGATGGCAGCAGCTCTGTTGAGGATGTCAGATGCTCTCCTTATAGTGTTCCCTTCTCAGCTATATATTTCAGCCATTCCATATCTCATTTAGTCATGTCCTATTTGACAGACACCTTGGCTCATGCAGCAGCCGTGACCTGGGTGGCACCTTCTTCAGCCAGCAGCTGATACAACAGGGGGCAGCATTCAGGTACACCCTGTAGTCACTGGGCCTCTGCAGAAACTACAGGAGTGACCATCTCTTGATTAGTAAAAAAGTCAGTCAAGTTATTATACTATCAGGTTCTGTTGTCTTTGCTATAACCTTGGACGCACACTCTACCGCCATAGCCATGTCAAGGTTTTCTTCCCCATTGCCATTTTGTGTGATACTATAGAATGAATACACAGATCCCTAATATTAAGAACAGCATCCCTCCTCCTCCTCCTTCACTGGTGTCCATTATCTTGGCCCACAGTCGAACAGACAAGGGTTCTCACAACTAGCAAGAGTAGAGTAGTTTCCCTGGTGTCAGTGTCAACATTTCCCCATCAATAAAACAGGTCCATGCAGCACATCCCATGGATACACCTGTAAACAAGCGATGACAGCTTAATGTGCCTTCCCTGGTCAAAAATTACTCACAAATAAATAAATGAACATTCACTTCAGTGTGCTTTTCCAAGCATTGTTCTGCATGTGCAATCAAATATATCTGTTGTATCACTATTCATGTACAGTATCTTAGTAAAAATGTGCATGAGGTCACTATTAAGCAGATGCTTACATTGTGATCAAGCTGCGTGTTCATTGTCTGGTTGGTCTCAGTTGTAAATAATTCTCACTGCACCTGAATAATCTGTATTCAGTTATACCAAATTGTACATATGCTTTGCTTAGGTATCGTTCTCTGACTTTTATCCTTCTACTAGTTGTCTAATTATGTAACTTAATTACTGCCATTGTGACTTCTTGCTTTGCTTCATTTGTATGTTTCTGTAAAAGTGTCTGCGTACACTTACCATGTGCTATAATTTATTGTATCACTGTTCCTCCCTTTGTACTCCTACCTCTGGGTCGCCCCTGAAAAAGGGACATTCCATCTCAGTGGGCTTACCCGGTTACCAAAATTCAAATAAATAAATAAACATTCCAAGTCCCAATATGAGCAACTCTATCATAGTACAGGGTGTCTATACAGTGGAGCAGGGGGTGTGCTGTGTCTAGTGACATTTTCCATGACTACTGTTTTGTCATTGACAAAGTCAGCACCCGTGCCATAGTACCTGTTTCAGCCTGCCAGACCATTACACCTCTGAACAGTACATTCCTTTTAAGTGCAGTACACAGTATAATGCCAAACGCCAGTCTAATATGGGTGTCGTGGTTTGTAACCATGCGCTGGTGGTGTATATGTGAATGACTTCTGGCCCTCTCATTCTGTTGAAAGATGGTAAAAACAAAGTTTACAAAGCCAAAACTAGTGAAAGAATAGTTCCTCATGTTGGCCACCTATACCCATAATAGGCATGGTTACACAGACCAGGATGGGGTATTCTGACAGGTTGCTGATCCCCCATGAGTAAATATACTTTGCTGCCATGCCATGCAGTCCATGCAGCAACATGTGTAGTGACTTCCACCTTCAGCTGTCATTTCAAGATGACACAGAAGTGGCCAACACCATTGTGCTCTGTATAGGGAGGCAATGCTGTGTCATGGGGAAGCTCCCACTGTGCTGGTGAATGACTATGACCCTACCCTGGACTGGGTCCGTGAGGACTGGCCAGGACCAGACGACTGATTAGTCCTATGACCCTGAGTCACAACATCGTCCACCAGATGCACAACTTAGGGGGAACTTGCAGGCAGCAGTGCTTAAACAGCCATCTAGTGTGGGTAAGTAAGGGATATGTGCTCATGGTGTTTGTCACTCTGATCACCAAGGCTAACAACATGGTTATTATTGTTATGCCTTGCTGCTATGTAGTCAGTGCCTGGGTGTGATGAATACCAAAAATCAGGGCAAACATCCATGGGCCCATAATGTTCAGTATGTATACTGCTGAGTACTGAAAAATATCTTTATTATCACATGAACTTTACTATGTCTGTGTCTTGCTTGGAATGTGTGTAGTGGGCATTGTCCAACTATGGCATATGGTATTGAGTAGTCATCATGGTGTTTGGACCAACAAATACACACACACGCGCACACACACACACACACACACACACACACACATATACACACACACACACACGCACACACACACACACACACACATTAGGGCAGCAGCATATGTGGGGGTACTAGGATATAGTCCTTTTACTTATATAGATTGAGCAGTATGGCTATGTATCTGCTATGCACATTGATGTTCAACCCTTCACAATGATACTACAACCTCTCAGCCTGCATAGTTCAGGTGTTACATTCCACATATAAAAAGAGCTCATCTCATGTTTTGGATGAGCATCTGCAAAAGCAAAATGTGTACATGACAGGGAATGCCCACGTCCACTGCTGCACAGGCAGAAAGTGTGAATGTCTCCATATTTTCCTTTTGCATAGCATGTAAGTTGTTTTGTGGGTCTGGTTCTGGCACAGTTGTGTGACTTTGGCACATAAATGCCTTTGAACTTTTTCTATGTGACTGCATAAGCCTCCCAGTAAGGGGTGCGCAAAAAAAAAAAAAATTCCACCAGCAGAATTTCTGGGAAAGTATGAATTTCGCTTCCACGACAGTTTGGAGATCATTTTAGCAACTTTCACAGAAATTCCACCTTAAAACTGCAGAATAAATATACAGACTGTGGGTTAATTTATTAAATAGCAGGAAAAAAATCCACAGAATGGATCACTGCCAGTGGTCAGTATTGAGGCTTTTTTTAACTGCAGTTTAATTCATTAATCCACCCCCACTGATCAGGGGTCCCAGTAAAAAAACACATTTAAAAAACTCCAGTCCCTTCCTTGGACTCTCCTGGTATCTAGTGGCCCCCTCACCGATCATGGGTCACAAGTAAAAAATCCCTGATCCCTGGCATCTAGTGGTTACCACCGCCCCACCCGGGGATCATGGCCCGTGGGTCCCGGTAAAGAAGAAACAAAAACTCTGATCCCTCCCTGATGTCTGGTGGCTCCCTCACCCACTGATCATGGCCCCTCAAAACATTTTATTTCCCTGGTGTCTGGTGGAATCCCCCTCCCTATCCTGGATTCCCTTAATCCACAAAAAAACAGCTGGCAGTCCACAGACTCATCCCCCTCTATTCCGAGCATTTCCTGGTGCCTTGTGGACCCCCCATTCCCAATCACTTATAAAAAAAGTAATCCCAATTCCTTGGTATCCAGTGGACCTCCACCCTGACAGTTCATCTGCCACCACCCTACTCCCCCCCCCACCCTGCCCCTGAGCTGGCCACCGGTGCAGCCCTCCTCTCTCCTCTACTACTGGTGGCCCACTGAACTGTCAGTGAATGACCGTATGGTTGTACAAGCATGTGCTCATTCATTGGCAGTTCATTAAACTGTGGATAGAATAAATTCCACAGTTTATATGCACTTTTATGCAGTTCACAAAGAAGTCCACAGAACACGGTGAAAATCCTGCAGAAAATACCAGTTTCGCCAATGGTAAAAGTTCTGAAATTTCCACAAAATTTCAGAAATTTTGCGGAAGTTCTGAGAAAGCAGAATTTGCAACTTTCGCCCACCCCTACTCCCAGTGGATTGAGTCCTTTAATAGCAACATGCACACATCAGATGGAGAGAGTGTTCCACATAACTGATGATGCTAGACAGTCTGATTGGCCTAGCATCATCAATAAGGTTTGGAAACCGGGTTTGAATCCCATCACAGCTATTACCTTACTGTGTGAACCTCAGCAAGTCACTTGAGCAAAGAGCTTCAGTTTGCCTAGCTGTGATATAGGTAAATGCAAGGGCTCACTTGCAACAGCTCGCTTTGAGGCCTAAAGTAAGGGAAATCTAACTCTTATTTATGGTGACAAAACAGTTAACTGGTAAAGGAACATTAAAAGCAGGTTTAAGCAACTGTGTAGGATATACTTGTTTGTTGTCAGAATGTCAGTGTCAGTATGGGTGTTCACAGTAGAATATACTACCAATACATTCAAATGTAGACTTGTAGTTCTGATCCAACAAGCCCCCCCCAAAAAAAATACATACCATTTTTTCTGACATCCTAGGTGTCTCTCCAGCTGTAGTGGAACAGTTAACCAGATAATCTTTTAAAAATGCCACTTTGAGGATAACTCATCCTGGCACTGACTAAAAATGAGTATGTACTTTACAGTCACTAGATCCTACCTACAGTGTTCCAATCTGCATTAATGTCCCTGCTGCCTCCGCATACAGTGAATTACAAGTAAACCACTAATAGATAGTTACATCTGAAAACAAGTACAGGCTTATTTGCAATTACCCTGTATTATATAGAGGCAGTCGCAACTTTTAATTTAGTTGCCTGTAAAATGAGCATTCAATTTTGCAGGTTCCATGCACTATGATAATATATTCTCAATTAAATTTAACATTTTAGGAAGGCAGTTGAAAGAAAATTTTCTTTGGCCATTTCTTAAATTCATTCCACTGTTTTCCTCCTGATCCCAAACAAAATGTTACATTTTCCTTCTCAGCACATGGAACCAAAACAAAACTAGTGGATTATTTTAAACTTCTAAAAAGGAGCATTACCAGGCATGATCACTTTCTTCTGAATATGATAACAACTCACTTTATAGGAGTCTTTCCTAGCACACTAGCACATGCACATACACACACACACACACACACACACACACGCAACTTATTCCTGACGAAGCCTGTCGCAGCTCGTGCAATCTGTAATGTTTTACCTGTTATTAATTCTATTGTCTTGTCGTCTCTGGACAAAGCCACTGGCAGCTCATGTACTGTAATAGTATTAACTGCTATCTACCTACCTGTTCTTGTCTATTATCCATGACATGGAACCTTTGTAAATGAACACTGTTTGCTCAAAGGTGTTATCCAAAACTTTCATAAATAAAAAAAAAATTAACCTTACAGTAGTCTTCCTAATTCCATCAAATTCTTGACACCAAGACCTTCTCCAGGAAGCTTTAACCCCCTTTCTCTCCAAGTCACGGGGATGGCAATGAGCACCTGGGACTGGCAGTGGATTAATCGGTAGAAGGAACAGCTGCAAAATACATCGATGGACCATTTTTTTCACATGTTAAAAAAAAGAGACTGACTATTCCTGATTGCTTTTGATGTTTATTTTGTAATAAGTGTAAATTCCCTCTCATTTAAGAGGGACTTACTGCTCACCCTTAGGACCCCCTCCTTTATTTCCCCAGGGGGTTAGGTTAGAGTAAAGGCCCTGGGGGAATTCTTTTGGGTTGTTTCTGTTGCCACCACTTGGGGGCAGCATAGGACAGCCCTATATTAGGCAATGGTTTTGGCAGTTCTGGGCTGGTTGGAGGGAGATGGCAGGCAAGGCAGGAGGCTAGTGTGACAGGGTTGAATAGGACCCTGTTCCAGTTGTTATGGAGAATTTGAATGCAGGGATCTGTTCTGTTCTTTCCTTTCCTGTCTCTTGTCTGTCTGGTTGCATAACCAAACTTTCCTGTGAGACCTAGGATTTGATCACTCTGACAGTGTCACAATTATTTGCCTCTCACTGTCTCTCAGTCTTCCCTTGCTGTTTCTGTCTTTTCCTCCCTTGCATATCTGCTGGTATAAAACTATATGCAAATCATTATGTGGAAATGTAACTGATATTGGGATTTCTTTGTTTAGAAATCATATAGTATTACTGTTGAAATGTATATAATTATAGTTTAAGATGATTGCAAGAAGCTATTGGAAACGCAAGAGGTAAACCTGAAATGCAATTTTTAAGCCTTTTGCAGAAGTTATGAAAAAGGGGCCTCAGTTCTGAGACATTGTGTTCCTGCGTGCACCTGCCTGAAATATACAACATTTTAGAAAAAAAAACAGGATGCTTGTTAGAAAGGGGAGTTGCAGAGACTTATAAGACAGAGCTGCAATTCCTTGCAAGGGACACACAGAGATTGAAGGAAAACTCAGATGGGTCTTCTCTATTTATTTTGCCTTTGTAAATAATTATACTGAACAAGTTTATTTTTTATGTTGCTGCTAGTACAAATAACTACACTGCAAATTCTACAGCTGCTCCTGGTTTTCCTATGCTTCCTGACCTGTGCCTCGATGACAGATGGTTTTAGAAGTGGGATTTACGCTGTGCATACTCTAAGGGAGGAGTTTTATGCGTGGGTACTGGACCTAATACCAGAGAAGCATAGAGAAAGGTATGGATTCTGCAGCAGCAAGTCCAGGATTGGTTACCAGGAGAATGGCAGTGAAACTAGCAGAGACAAAAGTCCAAGCTGAGACTGTACAGCCAACGCAAGGTTTGGAAAGAAAACAGGCAGTGACAGAACCTGAAAGGCTGATGGACTTTTTCAAATGATGGGCTATACAACAAAAAGAGACTGAGAAGCAGAGAGAAAAAGAAATTCAATGTTTAGAAGCACAAAGGAGAGAGGAGATGCAGTGACAGGAGCAACAGTGGAAAGAAGAGAAGCAGTAGATGAGAGAAGAGATGCAGTGACAGGAGCAGCGATGGCTGGATGCCTTGCAAGCTATCAAAGGCAGAGGATCTGGCACAGATCTAGATGAGAAACAAAACACAAGCAATTTAAAAGCCATTAAACTTACAAAGTTGTGTCCCTCGGATGATATTGAGGCATACCTGACAACATTTGAAAGCGTTGTCACAGCCTGCCAATTGCCAAAGCAGCAATGGGCAATCAGATTTGTATCCTACCTGACAGGGAAAGCCTAATGTGCCTATAGCAGTATGGACACTACACAGTCAGAAAACTATGACCTGGTGAAAAGTGAAATCCTGAAAAGGTATGACATCCCAGGAGAGACCTACAGGCAAAGATTTTGATCTCTGAAGTACAGCTCAGTCGACAATCCTCAAGAAGCCTTCACCCAACTCAGAGAACTCCAGATAAAATGGCTCCATCCAGAGAGCAAAACAGTCCTACAGATCATTGACACATTTGCAATGGAGCAATTCATCAACATCCTGCCTACAGATATGTAGCTTTGGGTAAAGGAACACTGACCAGAAAGTGGGGAAAAGGCTGTTTCTTTGGTCAAGGACTACCAAATGGCCAGACAGATGCCACAGCAGTGCAGTAACAGCTAAGACACTCCTTTTTCCCATTTAAACTCCAAGTCTGATAAGAACTCTGGTGGGGGTAGTAAATCTGTGCCCAAAGACATTATTTGCAATAACTGTAATAAGCCAGGTCATATTGCAAGAAATTGCTGTAAGAAGAGTGGCACTGGAGCAGATTTGTCCTTGGTAAATTGGGGCAGGTACGTAACAGATGTGAAGGTGGGGGATAAGGCTGTAAAGGAACTCATCTATTCTGGAGGCAGACAGACCCTAGTGCATGTTGAAGTGCTGGGAAAACACTGTGCAAAAGGACCAGGTACTGCTGTCATCTGCCTCCTCGGGGACACTCAACACTATCCCACCACCCGAGTGACTTTGACCATTAAGGGTGTGTCACACCAAATGAAAGTGGGGGTAGTGCCTACATTACCTTTACCTGTGATTATTGGAAATGACTGTCTAGGATTTATTGAGTTAATCTCAGAGGAACTGAACCCTGCAGTTTCAACAACAGTGAAGCAAGAACTCAAGCAAAGAAAATCTCAAATGGTGGGGGCACTTTTCCTTTCGATGATTTTGATTCAGACTTGTTTGAGCACAGCTCCAAGATCCAGAAATCCAGGAAAGAAAGAAGATGCCTGAAAAAACTGTGGCAACAAATGACTGGTGGACATAAATGGCTAAAATATGAAAATGCTGACGCTAAACTGATAACTGATTGTGATTTCGTTTCAGAGCAAGCTAACGATGTTTCTCTCCAGGGTTATTTAAAACAGCTTGGGGTGAAACCAAAACAGGGTGGACCAATGTTTAAAAAATGTAATGGGTTACTCTACAGAGTTTGGGTTAAACTTCAGACACAGGAACAGACATAACAATTGGTTATACTACAGAAGTATAGAACAGAGTTGTTACAGACAACACATGATAGTCCTATGGCTGGGCACTTAGGTAGGGATCGCACCCTTGCCAGATTGCTGTGCAGATCTTACTGGCCTGAAATTCATGAAGATGTTGCTACCTATTGTAATTCTTGTGCTGAGTGTCAGAAAGTATCCCCAGTCACTAGAAAAGACAAGGTGCCCCTGCTGCCCCTACCCTTGACAGATGTGCCTTTTGAGAGAATTGCAATGGATGTGGATGGTCCCATAGACAAAAGTAAAAAGGGTAATAGAGATATCCTGGTAGTATGTGACTATGCTACTTGTTATGCAGAAACAGTTCCAATGTGTACTGTCACAGCTTCAAAAGTGGCAGCAGAGGTTGCAAACATTTTTAACAGAGTGGGCATACCTAAAGAAATTATTACTGATCAAGGTAGTAATTTTGGTGCTGTATTACTTAAAGAGCTGTACAGACTACTAGGTATCACTGCCATAGGAACCTCCCCTATCACCCTCAGACAGATGGTCTTGTTGAGCATTTTAACCAAACCCTAAAACGCATGTTAAAAAGGTTTGTAAAAGGGGAAGGGAAAGATTGGGACCAGTAGTTGCCTTACCTACTTTTTTCTTACAGAGAAGTGCCACAGGCATCAACAAGGTTTTCACCATTTGAAATGCTGTATGGTAGGCAGCCAAGAGGGCCACTGGATGTGATAAAAGAAATGTGGGAAGATAACCCCACTCAGAAACAATCTATAATGTCTTACATGTGTGCCCTAAGAAAAAAGCTGGCAAAATATGTTGAAACTGCCCATAGTTATCAGAAAGAGGCCCCAAACCAGCACAAAGTATATTATGACCATGGGGTAAAAGAAAACGTTTTTCAGCCAGGTGAAAAGGTTTTGCTACTGTTACCCACAATAGGAGGTGACAGACAAAATGATCATGGGGAGTAGAGTGCTAGAGGGTCTGAGGGCGTTAAGGGTGCACAAGGCACCAGGTCCTGATGGCATCCACCCCAGGGTGCTGAGGGAGATGGAGGAGGTGTTGGCTGAGCTGCAGGCAGATCTGTTCAACACCTCCCTGGAAACAAAATGTGTGCCTCAGGACTATGGGCCTAGGGAAGTGCCAGAAAATTATCGGCCGGTTAGTCTCACTTCCATAGTGGGAAAACTTATGGAGACAATATTGAAAGAGATGCTGGTGTCATTCCTTGAGGGTAATGGCCTCCAGGATGGCAGGCAACATGGGTTCATCTTGGGGAGGTCTTGCCAAACAAACCTAATAGAGTATCATGACTGGGTAACAAGGGAGCTAGATGGGGGTCATGTGGTAAATGTCCTGTACTTGGACTTCAGCAAGGCCTTTGATACAGTGCCTCATTGGTGACTGGGGGGGTAAGCTGACTTCCATGGAGGTTGGGAAAAAGCTGACAAACTGGATAGAGAACTGGTTACTGAGAAAGGTGCAGTGGGTAGTTGTGGGAGGGGTTATCTACACCCAGAGCAGTGACAAGCAGGGTGCCGCAGGGTTCAGTGCTTTGCCTGGTGCTATTTGGGGTCTTTATCTCAGATATAGCACACGGAGTTGGGAGCAAGGTTAGTCTGTTCGCAGATGATACCAAAATGGAGGCGGTGGTGGACCAAGAGGATGCATGGAAACAATTGCAGGGGGACCTAACCAAACTAGAGACATGGCTGGAGAAGTGGCAGCTAGGATTCAACGTGAAAAACTGTAAGGTGATGCACTTCAGGGAAAAAAACCATAGGAGGGACTACTGGTTGAGTGGGCTGAGGCTGGGGATTACTGAGGAGGAGAAAGACCTTGGGGTGTTGGTAACAGGGAGCATGAACAACTCGGCCCAATGCAGGAAAGCAGTGGCTAAGGCAAACAGATGCTGGGTTGTATCGCAAGGGGTTTCTCATCCAGGCATAGGGATGTGATCCTGCCTCTCTACAGATTCTTGATCAGACCGCATTTAGAGTACTGTGTGCACTACCGGAGGCCATACCTGAAGATGGATATAAAATTACTGGAGGGGGTACAAAGGAGGGCAACAAAAATGTTAAAGGGGATGGAAGGAAAGGACTATGAAGACAGGCTGCAGGAGCTGAATATGTACACACTGGAGGAGAGGAGGGATAGGAGGGATATGTTTGAAATGTTCAAATTCTTGAGGGTGGTAAATAAACCTAGCACTGAGGGGATGTTTAAACTGAGGAAAGGTAGGGAGATGAGGGGGCATGGACTAAGATTGGAGGGGGACAATTTAAGAGGGAGATGAGGAGGCGCTACTTCACTGAGAGGGTGGTGTATAACTGGAATGCGCTACCAGTGGGGGTGGTAATATGTGTGACAGTTGGAAGTTTTAAGAAGGAGTGAGACAAAGCAAGAGGAAGGATCTGGGTGGCAGGGGCTGGGACGGGTATGGGAGGAACAGTGGGGGAGGAGGCTAGGGCAGCTGCAATCAAGGGTGTTAGCTGCACACTCGGGCAGACTTTCATAGACCCGTTGGTCAGTTCTGCTGGCAAATTCGTATGTTCATATGTTCGTATTTACCCCCAGGTCCTAGGTCGGAGGGCTGGCGGGTCCGACCTGGGTTGACTAGGCTGTGTGGCTCAGTTTCAAAATTTTCCTGGAATGTGGAGGTGGGCTGCCTGGGTGTAGAAGTGGGAGAAGTGGCCACAATTCACTCTATGAAGCGATTCACGGAGTAATGTGGAATCCGCTAAGTAATCCACAATGTGATGCAGAATACTTCACATCATAATGAGGAATGCGAAGTCCATTGAAACCAATGACTTTGCATTACTCCACCTTCCCCAACCACTCCTGCATCAATTTTAATGTGAAGTACATAGAAATCAATGTACTTCACATCACTTCACCTTGTAATTGAGCTCCAAGGCAAATTTTGCAGTGATTTATGGGATTGCAGGATACATGGGCTCTAGATTGTTCTGCACAGCCTCAGTTCTGGGTAGTGTGTGTGTGTGTGTAGTGGTAGCTGGAGAGGAGTCAGTTTGCTCTCAGAGCTCTAAAAGCTGTTAAAAAAGCCTTTTTGAATAATTTTATTTTGCTCAAAATTTAGTACATCGATTGTAGGAAGCCCTCCTGTGCTCATATATCAAGTGTTTATTGTTTGTGTGTGGATTTTGAATGTTAATTTAGAACATTCAGTCTGTGTACTGACAGACACTTGAAGGGTGCTTTGGGGGGAGGGGCGTTCCTATGGTGTAGGTAGATTAACTGGAGAAAAAGGTAGTCTTTCTGTTTTGGTTATATTTTTCTCGTTCAACTGTGTTAACGTACACACAGTAATATTTTAATAAATTGTTTACATTTTTTGTTGATTGCTGTGGTGCAGCAGTGCATAATTTCATTGTGTTTAAAATATTTGGTTATATTAATGAAGTTTTCAATTTGCTGCGCACTACTTGTAGCTTGTGTGTGAGTGTGTGTGTGATGCGTGCCATCAAATCAGACACATTTTATTATGCCACACAGTAATTGCAGCAATGTGAACCTGCTATCCACAGCACCTACGTGATTTTTTTGTACTGTTTTGTGGTATCTTTACTGGTAGCCGACTGTTACTCCAGTGCACTGCCCCCTCCCAACCGGCAAAAGGTATTCTTTTCCAGATTTGGATTTGTGACTTGTGAACACTGGTTAGGTGTTGTGCCTTTGCATCAGCATCTCTTGAGTGAGCAGTGCAATCTTAATCTGTATGTGCATTTGCATCTCTTTAGGGCCTAATCTCCATCTGTAACTTAAGTCACAGTTGTTTGTTTGGCTAACTTCAGAATACTGGTGTGGTGCATATTTCTGCATGAACATTGTACTCATTGATGTGCGTTTTTAAGTCAGGGCGATCATCACGAGTCACTCACAAGACAAAACGTATTCTTTATCTTCACGGTCACGATTCACGAATCACAAAGCTAAGTTTTGTTTGTAGTTAGTTGCATGTAAGCCTGTTTCGTAGTATCTCGGGTCTCGGCTTCAGTCACCATTGTACTCGTTGATATGAGTTTTCAAATTGGGTAGTTTTGTGTGGTACAGGTTAGGGAAGTACAGCCGTAGGTATTTGCATTGCCGTACAAATCACAGAAGTTACATTTTTTTTTTCAGTTCTGATGATACACTCAAGACATGTAAAGATGATCAAAACATTGACGGATCTTTTTAAAATAATGCCCCTTCCCCCCAAAACAATACTTACCTTCACTTGCTTGACAGTATTTCAATGCCAAAATTCCTCATCAAGCCAAGAAATGCACACCCCAAGTTCGACTATATGACCTGTGATACAAAAAAAAGGCAATGGTTACATGTATATATAGAAAAAAATATTATATATGTATATATATAGAGAGCTATATATGAATATGAACATTTAAGGTCAACTCAGGTTCTGTGGAAAACCATGATGGTGCCAGGTACATTAACTTACCATGGGTAGTATTAGTGTACACACAGAGGGCATCCTTCCTGTTGGGGGTCAGTGTAGCAGACATTGGGCAACCAACAGCATTATCACATCATCATGGATGGTTAACTCAATGGTAGGGTCATCCTTCTAGCATATCATTTGGCAAGACACTGTGCATCAGCCCAGTCAGGTCAAGAAGCATTACATGAAATTCCAAAAGCAGCAGCAGGGGACATACTGTAGTTCTTATTGGAGTGTGTGCACGTATGACTGAGTGAGGCATGAATTAATGGAGACTTTTCTTTCTATTTTGTGCTCTCATTTCTCTTAATCTGGAATCTGGAATTTTCTGGAGACAAGACAGTAGCTTTCTGGTGGATGCACATCAATTCTGGTGACTGTGTGTGTGAACACTGCAAGCATGACTGAGTGTGCCATTAATTCTGGGAGACTTTGCATTTCTTGTTATGCTCTCATTTCACTTCGTCTGGATTGGGGAATTTTCTGGAGACAAGACAGTAGCTTTCTGGGGGATGCACATTAATTCTGGTGACTGTGTGTGAACACTGCGTGCAACACTGACTGTGCCATTAATTAATTCCCTTCCTAGTTATATTCCAACTTCATAATGTCTATTTCCAAAAATAAATATTTTTGGAGCCTCCGTAATGTTTACTTTCTGTTGTGGTATCGTGAAGTGTTTGTTAAAAATCAGGACTGAGCAGTGCAATTATACTGTGTTAAACTGCATGTGTGCAGTCAGTGTAATTTCCTGTGTGTGCAGACACTGTCCAGCTTCTTGCAAACATACATATGTTGACTTGTTCCAGTGTTTATGATAGAAAGAATAAAGATAAGAATATATAACATATATCTTATTTGTGCCATCCTCATCAGTGGACAAAGTCATATAATATGTTTTCAGAGGTCTCGGGGCAGTATGCACCTCAGTCACAGTGCACACATGACTTTTGGGAGATCATAGCACAGAAAAATCCTGCTTTTCAACAAATCATATACTCTATATCTCCAAAAGGCAATGGGACATCATAGAGAACATGCATAGGACTGGGTCTACTGCGAGCCACTGGAGAAACTAAAGCATCATACAGATGCTGCAGGCCACCCATCGCAGGAACTTTTCCAAAAGGCAAGAACAATGTGCTATATGGCCCCCTGGACTGGGTTAACCTCATTTAAACATTTTGCCCTGGTGCAGGATTTGGCTGGCTGCCACACCAAGTACTATTCGGTGTCTAAAGACTCATTTGGGGACCTCATCACAAAGCCTGATCCTGAATTCTATTTCCCACCAGGGTGTGGACCTGCTACTTAGCTGCCCAGTGGAAAACTGTGAACTGTGCCAGGTATTGCTCTATGGAGCTGGTGTTGACTGTAGATCTGAATCATGTTTTCTGGGACTTTGAATGATTGTTTTATAACTATTGAGACTAATCATTGTCATTTTTTCTTCTTAAGAAAAACAAATGTAATACTAATAAGTGTGTGTGTGACTGAGTAAGTGAATGGATGTGTGAGTGGCATTCTTGGGAGACTGTGATTTCTAATGTGGGGAAAAGGGTTAGATAGCAAAGGTAAAGATGATGGCTGTATCAATCTGTATATAAGTGCTATTACATCTGAGTTCTTTATTGTAGATGTGTTTAAAATGTTGAAATCTAGTCCAAGTTTTAGCAAGTCAAAATCCCCTGGCATAGGTAAGGTTATTTTGTTCTAGGTTTTGGGATAGTGTCAGGGAGGGTGCCCTTAGGGTTTGTTTGAGGAGTTTCTCTTTCGATGTTCCCAGGATTGCACATTCAGGGATGCTGGAGGGGGAGGCCTGCAGGACCTCTGCCATTATTCCCAGGAGGGAATGATTTTCCTGGGTGGGGAGAGAGTGTAAGTCCTTCCTCTTTTGAGAGGGACTCATGGCTCACCCTTAGGACCCCATCTTTTATTTCCCCAGGGGTTTAGGTTACAGTAAGGGCCCTGGGTGAATTTTTTTTGGGTTGTTTCTGTTGGCTGCCACTTGGGGGCAGCATAGGACAGCCCTATATAAGGCAATGGTTTTGGTGGTTCTGGGCTGGTTGGAGGGAGATGGCAGGCAAGCAGAAGGCTAGGAGCTTGGTGGTCTGGGTTTGGGCCTCTAAGGGGCCCCCCACCGTTAAGTGAGTAGCCAGGTTTGGTGAGTGCAGAGACATGGTGCTGGTGGCCATGGGGTGCTCTGAGGGAGGAGGGTTAAACAGCCTGGATGCATGGTTTGGGGGAGTTGGGTTTCCCTGGGAGTAGTGGAGAGAGGCCTAGGTAGGAGGGAGCTGGTAGGGTCCTAGAGAAGTCCTGGCCTCAGGACCGTGTTTGTCCATCTGGGTTGCCAGGGCTGCAGGAGTTGTGGCAGAACTCCAGCAGGGGAGAGGACAATGGCAGGGTCCTCTCCCGTACTGGTGTGGCAGGGCAGCATAGGATGTTAAGGGGGTGCAGGGGAGCTTCCAACTGTGCTGGGGCCTGCTTGGAGGGGCAGGTCTTGGGGTGCCATCACATTTTTGAAGGGAAGGCTGCAGGTCATGTTGACAGGCTTTGGAAGATTTCTCCCCTGGTGTGATGCTTAGCTCAAGCTCCGGAGGATAAAAAAAGGGACACTTTGTAGCATGGGTCACCCTCCTTAAGAAAAACAAAATGAAAGCTTGGAGGAGTGCCCAGGAGGCATAGGTGGCCTGGGTGATCAAAGAGCCATGGAAACAGCAAAGGGTTGCCAGTAAGGAATGGTAAGAGGCTGTGCAAAGTTGTGTGAGGTCTAAAAGGGTGCAAGAATCTGGGTGAGGTGAGAGTCTGGTCAGGAAAGTGAAATCCTGGGTCCCTGAGTGAAGCTATGGGTCCAGGGCCCAGGTGGGGGAAGCTGCTCGCTTCCAATAAGGGGTCTGACCAGGAAGACTGTAAGAGAAGCAGTTACAGTATGACTTACCAGTGCCATAGGGTTCAGGAACACCATGCTTCTGTGAGATATTGGGTACATTAGCTGAGTTTCATTGAAGCAGAGATCTGTAAGCCTTGTGATGCCATTGTGAGCCTGTCTCCCATTTGTAACCTCCAGCGTGTATAATAGTTTGTAACCCCATAGAGCTGAAGAAAAGTTTAAAGTAATTGAAATCCCTGGGCCTCCGTAAATCTTTGGGGGTCTAGGAGAATAAAATTGGGTTTGCTTGAAATAGGTTGAGAGAGAGAGAGAGAGAGAGTTTTATCTTTTTATATATTTGGATGAATTGCCCCACAAATTTAATCAGACTTCTCCCTAGGTCCTTTAGTTTCAGCCTTCAGTTACCAGCTGGTCCAGTGACTTGGGAGGTGTCCATTGTAGAGAGAATAAGAAGTTCCCAGCTCAAATGAAATTGGAGGCTCTGTCTGGAATTGCAGGGGGTGAGAGAAATGTCCCTGAGATTCTTCTGCCATGGTAAGGTGAACTTTTTGTGTCTTTACATATTTGCTGTATCATGCTGCCTTTAAATCTTGTATGAGGTTTCTGTAGGAGTAGCCCCCCTCCTCAGGAACACTGGCCCCTAGACAGTGAAGAGGGAGTGGGCTACATAAGAGAGAGTGATGTAGCAGTGAGAGAGGGAGAGAGGGAGAGAGAGACAGAGAGACCATGCTTGAGTGAGAGAGGCTGTGGCTCTAGTGACTCTCATTATAGTTCTTTCATAGCATTTTTTTGTAAAGTGCTCTAGAAAAAGTGTTTAATTTTTACTTTTGCAACAAATGCCACCAGCCCAACAGTCGTCAGTGATGGGGGTGCATGCAGGTGCATGATGACCCACCCACCATTTGTTCAGTAAACACAATGAATGGAGCTGAAGGTAGCAAAGTCTAAGTGGCTATACAATAATAGTAGCAGAGTTAAGTGTGATCAGGGCAAGTGGTAGATAAGCCATTATTTTGCACAACAGTTTGACACTGATGACATCTGAAAAAAAATATCAGAAGAAAGCAGAAAGAATGTAACAATACTAACGTCAGCGGTGGGAAGGCGGGGGGCTAAGCTTGATTATGGTTGGGGGTTTAGATAGTGCACTGTGAAACAGTGCAGTGATGCAGTTAGTAGGGACAACATGGGTGGACTGCTTTACAGATGTGGAAGCAACTGTGACACAAATCCAACATGTTGTTCATTCGAAAGGATTGTGGAGCCCTTTTTCTGATGATCATAAAACAACTGCAGGGCTCCGCCCACTGCAGCGTTAAAAATTGAATGAAATACCATTTCCTGTGTGTAATAATACCCTCCAAGGTGGTTGGTATAGGCTATACTGGACCGTTTAGGGGCTTTAAGGCCCTCTGACTGCAGCATCATGCTCTATTACACCCCTGGGTCCTGGACTTCATGAGGCAGACTTTAAAAAAATGGGTGAATGCCTCAGGAATGACCTAGAAGAGGGGATTACCAGGATGGGGTAGAGAACAGTGGGTCAAATTAAGAGATGGGATAGTGAAGACAACAAACCTCTGTATAAAGAAGTTAGCCAGAACAGAAGGAAAAAGAGACTGCTATGGTTCTCAAGGGAAGTGGCTGCAAAGGTTATGGCTAAAAGGGTAGCAACATACCTCTGAACCTCTCAGCATTAAAAATCATAGCACTGGCCTTCAAAAATCATAGCAAATGGATAGAATGTGTAGCACTTTCTTATTTAAAAAATAATATGTCTACAAATAGTGGGTCCCATATAGTTAATGATAAGGAATGTTTCTACCAACTTACTTCAATGATTTAATAGTTTATGTGTACAAAAATAGCTCTAACATTGTTAAGAACATCAGTAAACCTATGCGGAAAAGGGTAAATTTGAGTGTAAAAATCATAGCGCTATGTGAAATTCATAGCAGTTAAGACTAAGAGGTATGGGTAGCATTCAGAAAATACAAACAGATGCAGATGGAAGGATAGAGAGGTGTACCAGGAAAGGAAGAGGGGAGCAAGCAAGGTGGTGAGGGGCACAAGGGTGCAAACAGAGGAAAGGATAGCCAAAGGGATATGTGTGTGTGTGTGTGTGTGTGTGTGTGTGTGTGTGTGTGAAACAAGACCTTTTTAGGTACATAAGTGAAAAGTGGAAGAAAAGGGGAGGGATTGTGAGGTTAAGAAGGGCAGGGGGACACTGTGCAGATGAGGATCAGGAAAAAGCAGATATCCTGAACAGATACTTCTCTTCAATCTTCACAGTAGAAAGGGAGTGGAATGGACCACAGAAAAGAAGAAGAAACACTGGGGAAGGAGGTAGACACAGGGTCTTTCACAGAGTAGAGTCCTGAAAGGGCTTGCGAATCTGAAAGTGCATAAAGCTATGAGGCTGAAATGGGTACGCCCAGCTGCTGAAGGAGCTCAGGAAGGTAATGGCTGCACCTCTGACAGTCCTATTCAGTAACACACTGGAAACTGGAGTGGTTGAAGGGGGCAGGAGGAGGGCATATGTAGTCCTGCTTCATAAAAACAGCAGCAGGGAGAAGGCTGGCAACTATAGACCAGTCAGTCTTACATCAGTAGTGGGGAAGTTAGTGGAAATGCTTTTAAAAGAAAGGCTAGTGTAGCTCAGGTGCTGTGTGCCAGTGGACCACTACCCCTGCCTGATGACTATGACACAGGTTAAGGGGCCTGGGTTCTGTTGCGATGGTGATTGGGGGTTCTATTCCAGAATGGAAGGAAAGTAGTGTGGTGCCTCCACCCAGAGTAAAGTAACAGTAGGCCAGGTTTCTGATTGGTACAACCACCTGGGATGCTGTACATACTCACCTCCCCTTCCAGTCACCCCACACATTGGATACCACGTAGTTCACCAATACTGTTAGGCATATATATCTAACAGACAATACTAATGAAATGCTCACAACGCAAGAATTGCAACAAACAAAACAGCTTTATTTTTGGGGGATGGCTAGGGAAGGGGTATAGGGATACAGGACAGCTGTTAGGGAAAAAAAATTGGTTAATGGGTTAACAGGGCCCATAGGCCAAAATATGCACAATGCCCACCCCCAATGGAACCAGTACACACCCCTTATGTCCAGACTGTCCTGAATGGGTAACCAGTTTTAACACAGGCCTGTTAGATGCTGTGGGTTGGTCAGCATTGGGGCCCTTGAAGTAACTTTCTAGGAAGCTAGCAATTTAAAATTTTTACTCCTTTTTGCAGGGTAAGTCCTGTGATACTCATGGTCCTGAAGACTGGAGCTCAGCTACTGGCACAGCAGTTTCAGGCAATTCAGGATCAACCCCTATAAATGGCAGCAAGCAAAGGGGCCGGGATTGTTGGTCCAGAAGATGCATCAATGGCTAACTGCTGATCAACCTTCTGACTTGCTTGAAGACTCTTGCAGCTTGTGACCTTCAGCCCTCCAAGCAGGCCAGATTTTAGAGCCCAGATGCAAAGCCTACTAGGCCACAAGGAACCCAGACCCAGGAGTGACCCCATGATCTGGCTCCCTAATGGGTCCAGAGTGTATTAGCACTCAGGCATGCACCTGTGGCCCCCTGCAACCTAGTCTACCTCACTCAATAGGGGCTTCCAGTTTCCTTACCTGGCTCCAAGTTGCAGCTGTGGAGATTTTCAGTTTTCACCTTTCTCCTTGGCAAGAACAAACAGCTCCCGTATGCAGCAACAAATTCTCTGATTTCCACCTTTTCAGTGGCTTTTGGCTAGTGGCTTGCAGTCTCTGGATTTGACCTCCACCTTCCAACAGCTGGCTTTCAGCAAAATGACAGGTTCCCAAACTTTGGATACCTGCAAACCCTTTTTTCTACAATGTCCTCTGATTCAGGTACAGTGCCAACTTTTAGCTCTGGCACACACAGTTTAAACCACCCTTTTCACTGGCTCTGGGTTTTTCCTCACTGATGCAGGTTCACTGCAACACTGGATCTCCAAAAACACCAGGAGTTTTCACCAAATACCTTTAACATTCATCTGCAACATCACAGTTTTTTCCATCAGCAAAAATCCTTTAGTCCAATCCTCAAACAATTCACCATTTGACCAAATGAGTCCTGTAAAAGGCCAGTGTTGGGTAAGTTACTTTTTCTATTACTTTTGGAAACTTGTTCCAGAAAGCTCTGTGTAGTCACTAGCAAGGATGGAGAAGTAGTGGAAAAAGTATTTCACCTTACAGTTACAATTACTTATGTCTTTTTATACAAAAGTAATATGTAACTGTAACTCATTACATTTATTTGAAAGTAACTAGTAACTAACCTATTATTTTCAAATAAATGTCATCTGTTATAGTTATTTATTACTTTTGTATTGTTTTTGTATAAAAAGAAATAAGTCACTGTAACTGTCAGGTGTATGACTTTTTCTAGTACTTCTCCATCCTTGTAAGTGACTGCACAGAGCTTCCTGGAACAAGTTTCCAAATATAATAGAAAGTAATAAAAAAGTAACTTACCCAACACTGTAAAAGGCCTCCTGACCTTCCAACTCACAGCACTGAGCCCCTTTTGACTCGAGCAGAGCCCAGACTGCCCAAACATCCCAAAGTCCCTGGGGTTTCACACGAATATCCCAGCTTCTGATTGGTTGATTCTTGCTGTCCCTCAAAAATATTAATAGTCATTAGTCTCCTTCAATTATTGATTGGCAAAGGATCTTTGGCACCTAGAATTAGCTCACACCTCTCCCATAAGTCATTTCAGCAGCCTTTTGGGCACCCAAGGTAGTGATTGGCTGGACTAGGGGGGTCATAGTTTCCAAGATGGCTGCTATCATACAGTGTGCCTACAGTTTATACAGCAGTCCCAACTCTAAATAGGCAAATAATACAGTCTTTGTAAACAGTTTCCCCATTGTCTAATAGCTGCTATTGCCCCTTTTTCAGAGAATGCACATTTATACCTAAAAACCTCTCCATTTGTGGGTCGCTGCCTCCAGTATGCACAGCCCCCTTGAAGCAGCGATCCAGCTCATTAATATGGAAGCAGTCTCATTATTATTCATGTATGCCACCTGTTCTTTAGCGCTATTGTCACTTTAAAACTAAACCATGCAGCCACTTCTGAGCAGCCCATTCCAGGTGTCCAACCCCCAATATATTCTGAGAGTCAAGACTACCGGAGAGACATTTGTGTGACTCCTACAGTGGTCCAATAGTAAAGATGCACTACTGTGCATGCACAGACCACCAGCATGCACGGATGTGCAACAACCACATGGCTGCTCCACGATTCACTCCTCTAGCCCCAAAGAACTTCAAAAACAGTACAGGGGCTGGACAAGGACCAAAAGGGATCCTCAGGACCCAGGACTCGGCAGTGGGATGACAACAGGAGGAGAGGGTGCAAGAACTGTCTTCCCAGGGCAGCTAAGGTGAGCCCCTCCTGAACGGGGGGCTCACACTAGTGGAGTATCTTAAATACAGCAGGTTACAGGACCCGAAGTAGCATGGAATCATGGGAGGGGGAAGTCATGTCAAATAAACCTGAACAATTTCTTCAACTGGATCACCAGTGGAATATATCAGGGTGGGCAGTTGATGTGACCTACTTTGACTTCAGCAAAGCTTTCAACTCCATACCACATAGGTGGCTCAGAAGGAAACTGGGCAGTTTGGGGTGGGCTCCAAACTGGTAAACTGTTTTTGAAATTGGTTAATGTGGTGACAGAGGGTGGTGGTAAATGGCACTCACTCTGGGGAGTGGAGAGTGACCAGCAGGGTACCTCGGGGCTCAGTACTAGGCTGAGTCCTTGTTAATGTCTTTATAAGTAACATTACAGAACAGCTGGAAGGGAAGGTTACCTTTCACAAGTGACACCAAAAAAAATCTGCTATAGAGTAGACACTCTGGAGGGGATGGAGAGAATATGTAGAGACCTTGAAAACTTCAGGAACTGTCAAGGGTAGCTGGGTTTCAATGCAAAAAAGCACAAAATCATACACCTAGAGCACAGAAACTGAGGGGTGAGGTATAAAATGAGGGAAGAGGTATTGACAGTCACTAAATAGGAAAGGGGCTTTGGGGTGATCATATCAGATGACCTTGAGATATTGAGGCAATGTGACATGACAGTGGGTAGGGTCAGTGAGATGCTGGGGTACATAAGGAAGGGCACCATCAGCAGAAGGTGAGAGATGGTGTTACAACTGTGTAGAGGTTCTACATGATAATGGAAATCGCAAAACCGCAATCGCTGCTACAGCAAGGGTATATAGCAGAAAACCACAATGCTGATGTACACTCATTGGTGGATCACAATCGGCAACTAGAAATAGGATTCATGCAGGGGGGAGGGCTGTGCCCCACCACACACCCCGATTTTAGATTGCTAACTCCAGGGGGGTGTATGTCGGGGAGGGGGAGACAGTTGAAATATAAATAATGGCAGCAGCAGTGAAATGTTTCCTGGTCCCCAGCCCCAAACCCAGTGCTTGCTGCACTAAAGCTAGCCACCCTCACCACCACACAACATGACTAGCTTGGTGGCAGCAGACCACACTACCCCACACAAACCCTCTTCCTTATTCCTGTCCTTCCAGTCACCATCGTAACCCTCCCTTGCTCAACCCTACCCTCGCTGTCACATTCCATCGCTACCCTTACAAGGTAGCTCACATGTGCAGCGCTGCAGATAAGTTGCTCTTTTGAGAGTTGCCCATTTGCAGTTGCTATTACCACTGGATACCCTGTGTAGATCATTAGTGATAACCCACCTGGAGTTCTGCATCCAGTTCTGGAGATCATGTCTCAGGAAGGATATAGACAGTGAAGAGGTTGTGCAGAGGAGTGCTACTAAAAAGGTGCAGAGGCCGCATCAAGAACCCTATGAGGAGAGACTGAGTGATCTCAGTATGTACACCCGGGAAAGGGGGGGCATGCTAGAGACCTATAAATACCTCACAGGGTGAATAAGGTACAGGAGGGAAGTATTTTTCAGAGGAGAATGTGCCCGAGAACAAGGGGGTATGTAATAAAGCTTGAATGGGGAATATAGGAGGGATGTGAGGAAGCACTCCTTCACTGAAATAGTGGATGTCTGGTACAGTTTTCCAGCAGATGTGGTAGGGGTGAAAACAGTGGTGGGCTTCAAGCATGAATGGGATTGTGCAAAGGAAGCTTGGCTGGAAATCAGGGGGGAGGAGCAAGGTAGCCAGAGATGAGGTAAGGTCTACGGTGACAGTATAGGCATGGAAAAATGGGCAGACTGGGTGGGCCAAGAGGTCCTTATGTACTGACAAATTCTGTGCTACTAAAAACCACAACATTAGAGGAATCAGTTGAAGCTGCACCTCATCCAGGGCTTGCATATACACTTTACACAATTTAGCTGCATGGCAGCAGCGAGAGAACTGGTCAGCACCCATAGTGTTTAGGAAATTTGCTTAAATGTATCTTTAAATGTATTGTAACCTTGGAGCCATGTACAAATCAGCTACCTCCCCTGCCTGGTGGCCACAAAACAGGTTGAGGGGCCTGGGCTCTGTTTACATGGTGACTGGGCTCTGTTTTGATGGTGACTGGGGTTCTTTCCCTAACAGAAATAAATAATAGAGCAGTGCCTGCACCCAGAGTAAACATAGTGGGCCACATGTTTGTAGAGTTCAACCCCCTGAGATGCCGTACCTACCCACCTCCCCTATCAGTCACCCCACATATGGAATACCGTAAATAGTTGTAATACTTCACTTTGCGTGCAATTAATCTGAAACAATTTATTAATGGGAAAGGGGAATGGAAATGTAGAGGAAAAACGGCAATGTGAACATTTGAACAATAACGATAACACCAGCTGTGCCCACTCCCAACAACACGGCATTACCAAATAGGCCCACCTCCCCACTGGTACCAGTACCCTCTAATGTCTTTCTGGAGATCCAGCTAAGGAGTCTGTTGCAGGCCTGATTACAGAGTTGCCTGGGATCTTGCAGTAGTGCACTAGCTAAGAAATTCAGCAAGCTTACATGTTAATCCCCCAACAGGGCATAGTGTGCTAGCACAAATTTAATAGAGAATGAAATTCCAACAAACTTGCTCATATTGTTTCAAACAAACTGGAAACCTCAACTGTAATCCAACAGGAAAATAGAAAATCTCACCAGCAATGCCAGCACTCACATGACCCTTGGATACAGCGAACAGGGGATAGAAGGGCAATTCCAAAGACACTAGCAGCAGCACCCTGGAGCAGAAAAAACATTCAAAAGATGCAGGAAGCAATACACTGAAGCAGGAACATATGAACATATGAAAAGCCAGCAGAAACAGGACTTGCAGTCTATCGAGTCTGCTTTCAGATGCGCAGCCACTCAGCTACAGTTGCCCAACTCTCCTCTCCTCCTGTTAACAACCCCCTCACTCTGTCCCAACCCCTCTTAATCCCCACCATTCTACATGATACCACTTCCTCAAGCAGAGTATTCCACTTGTCTACCACCCTTTCTGTAAAAAGTATCTCCGGATTTCCCTCCTGAATCCCCCCCCATCTGAGTTGGTGCCCTCTCGTGTCCCCCTTCTGATCTGAATAATCCCTTCCATCTTAGTCTTGTTTATTCCCTTTAAGTATTTAAAGGTTTCAGTCATACCCTCCCTATCCCTCCTCTCCTCAGGGAATACATGTTCAGCTCTCCCAGCCTCCCCTCATAGGATTTTCCCTCCAGTCCCTGGATCATCTTCATTGCCGTATGTTGCACCCCTTCCAGCAATCTGATGTTCTTCTTCAGCGCCAGTACTGTACGCAGTACTCCAGGTGCAGTCTGATCAGTGACATGTACAGGGGAAGGATCATCTCCCTGTGCCTGGTGGAGATCCCCCTCCCTATGCACCCCAGCATCTTGTCTGGCTTTGTAGCCGTCTTCCTGCACTGAGCTGAGTGGTTCATACTCCCTGTTATTAGTACTCCTAGATCCTTTTCCTATATGATGCTTTCCAATTGTACCCACCCAACTGATATTTCCTCCTCTGGTTCCTTACTCCAAGGTTCAGGACCTTGCATGTCTTGGTGCTGAACCCCATCTGTCATGTCTCTGACCACTCCTGTAGTTTGGTCAGGTCCTCCTGCAGCCCCCTCCACCCTCCTATGTCATCTATCACTGCTCCAATTTTAGTATTGTCTGCTAAATTATCCTACTCTGGATCCCGTTTGAGATATTGTCTATGAATATCCCAAACAACACCATACCCAGAACTGATCCCTGGGGCACATTGCTCTTAACTTCCCTTGGTGATGAACGTCCCCCTAACACCACCATACTTTGCTACCTACCCCTTAGCCAGTTGGTGATCCAATTGACCATTTTTGTTCCCACCCCTGTGTATTCCAGTTTTCACCCCCAGTCTCCCATTCAGCATCAAGTCAAAGGCCTTGCTGAAGCCCAAATGCAGGACATCCACTGCATGGCCCGTGTCCAGTTCCCTGGTAACCCAATCATAGTACTTGATTAGATTTGTTTGACAGAATCTGCCCGAGACAAAACCATGTTGATGACAGTCCTGGAGACCATTGTCTTCCAGAAAGGTCACCAGCCTTTTTTTTAGTATTGACTCCATGAGCTTCCCCATGATTGAAGTGAGGCTTAACAGTCTGTAGTAGCCTCGAACATCCTTCAGGCCACTTTTATGAATAGGCACCACATGGGCCATCCTCCAGTCCTGTGGCATGCATCCTGCGTCCAGTGATGTATTGAACAGGTCTGCCAGTGGTTCTGCCAGGATCTCCATTAGCTCTCTGAGTACCCTATGGTGAATGCCATCTGGTCCTGGTGCCTTGTCCACCCTCAGTACCCTTAGCCCTTCCAGCACCCTGTCTTCTGTAATCCTGAAATCAGTCACCCCTGCCCCCCACCCACTCCATCCTTCCCATGGGGTATCTGCCCCCTTTTCCTTCATGAACACAGAGCAGAAGTACTCATTCAGAGTCTCTGCCTGGTTCTACCCCTTCTCCACCCAACTCCATCCTTCTTAATCCTCACAATCTGGTCTTTGTTCCTTCTTCTCTCGCCAATGTAGTGGAAGAAGCCCTATTCCCTGAGCCAGTCTCAGCTACCTGGAAGCCTTGGCTACTCTGACTAGCCTGGTAACCTCCCTGGCCTTCTTGTGTACTCATCTTTGTCCCCTTGCCCTCCTGATTTTCTATCCTCTGTAATGCCTTTTTCTTGGCCCTTACCCCATCCATGACATCCTGGGTCAGCCAGCTTGGCTTCTTTGCCCTACCATTTTTGCTCCATGTCCTGGTACAAGTCTCAGTTGCCTCTGCTGACCCTTTTGTAATGATATCCCACTTTTGGCTAGTGCTCATGCATGTCTGAAATCCCATCAGGTGCCCACCAAAAATTTCCCCCATCCTTTTGAAGTCCATTCCCTTAAAATTGATCACCCTAGTGCCTGTACCGCCCGTTTCCCTGACCATACTAAGTGTGAACTACACCATGTGATGGTCACTCCCAGCCAGGAGGTCCTCCACTCCCTGATCCCTCACAGCCTCCCCATGTGGCAATACCAGTTCCAGAGTTCTTCCCAACCTAGTCAGTTTGCAGACCAGTTGCACCAGGAAGCAGTCCTGAAGTACATCTAGTAACACCCTCTCCTTTGCACACGTGGTGGTTGGGGTGTCCCAGTCCACCCCAGAGAAGTTAAATTCCCCTACCAAAACTGTGTTCCCCTTCCTACAGACCCTTCTAATCTGCTCAGCCAACACCCTATCCAGGTCATCCCCCCGAGCTGGTGGCCTATACACTAACCCCACCCTCAGTGTCTTTCTTTTGGAGTCTTGAAACTGCATCCACAGGGCTTCTGTCCTGCCCTCCACACCCTCCTCCCTTATGCACCTTATCCTCTCCCTCACATGGAAGAGAAGTGTGAACCCTTCATATATGTGTATGTATATATATATATATATATATATGTGTGTGTGTGTATATATAAATATACATATATACAATAATAATATCTTTATTTATATAGCACCTTTCAACTATCAAGGCGCTGTACAGCAAGAATAAATAACAGCATAAAATCACAATAAAAAACAAGTACTGAGCCAAAATCAATTTATAAAAGCTTGGTGCCATAAGTGGGTCTTTAGGGCCTTCATAAAGCCCTCCATGGTCATGAACTCCCGTAACTGATGGGGTAGAGAATTCCACAGGGCTGGGGCCACATACATAAATGCACGGGCCCCCGATGTCTTCAAGGATTCCCAGAGAATCTCTAGCAACCCCTCATCAGCTGAGCAGAGTGGTCATGTGGAGCAGTAAGGGGACAGGAACTCTTTCAGATAGTCAGACCCTGTCCATGTAGGGCTTTATAGGTCAGAGGTCCGACCTTGAAGGTGATCCACCACTCAATAGGCAGCCAGTGCAGTTCATGCAGCACTGGTGTGATGTGACATACCCGGTGAGTCCTCATCAACAACCAGGCTACAGCGTTCTGCACTAGCTGCAAGTGACGGATATCAATCCCTGGAAGCCCTAGGTACAGTGAGTGCAGTAATCAAGGCACGAGGTCACAAAGGCGTGGATCAATGTAGGGAAGTCACCAGATGGAACTAGATGCTTGATCCTGACGATGTTCCTCAGATGGTAAAAAGAGGACTTGATGACTGCTGACACCTGAGACCGTAGTGTCAGCCCATTGTCAAGAATCACCACCAGGTTTCGCATCCATTCAGAGGAAAGGAGCTGGGTGCCTCCCAGACAAATTCCGGAAGGTTGACCAGCCCCCAACCCCTCTGTCTGGTGACCTGGACATTAATACATCAGCTAGAGTTTTTATTAAAGAGGACAGGAAATGTTGTATGTATTGCAGCCCCATGAGTGGTTTTATGCCATTATTTGTCAGACTACATATAATTTTGTCCTGTCTCTGACTGTTGCAAAGTTTTTTATGTAATTTACAAGTTGTCAGCCAAAGAAAAATTAAATATGACAGTTTGTGCAAATGTTCAGGTCATGTTCCGTGTTTTGATTATTGGAAAGTGAGCGAGGTAGTCAGAATGGTGACATGATCATTCACACATTCAAATGGATCACTGTGATAGGCTCTACATACTCAACGTATGTATTTTCTTAAGCAGCAAGTTGAATGTATTCACTAAGTAATTCATTTTGCCATGGCTGTATTACATTTCTGTGATCGGGGTGATTAAGAGATTCTGTCTGGTTTAATATTTATGATGACATATATCATCAAATTAAACCAAATGGAATTTGCAGTGTCATAGAATCCTGCTTCTGTGTTTAAATTTTGGCCATTCCTTTACTATGCAGCCGATAGTTTTCTTTAAAAACAAGATCTTTTGTCCGAATTGACTCACCGCGTTTATAACCATGTTTTAATAAGATAGTTACTGATCGTACTGTGGATTATGACCAAACCTGCATCAGATGCTGGTGTCTGCCTTTGATGTGTGTGCCAGGAGCTGTGGTTATCAGTGGAAATATTGGCAAAGTGAAACAGGCAGTCCTCTTCACTTTTTTCATGCTCATCTTGCCATTCAAAGTCCTCCAGGGATCGGAGAGAGCTGCGTGGTGATGGTGTGTGGGTGGCAGGATCTGTGGAGCCAAATATTAAAGGGCTGCCAGACCAAAAAGCTGCTGCTGCTTGTGGATTGATGTTGGCAGGGTGCGACTGTGATTTGATGAAAGCCTAAAGAGATTCTGTCTTGCTGACACCCCCCTCCCCCCCTCCGTCAAGTCACACACTGACTCACAAACTGCATAATAACACACTTTGTAATAATAGCATTATGTTTTTATGAAATTTAAGAATGATGAATATAAAAAAAAAATGAGTGGAAGGGCCAGGAAAAGAAAAACAGATATACCCTCTGTAGGGATCAAACCCCCAACCCTATACATGCAAGGTTGTTAACTATCCACTTGAAGCAGAAGCTCTTACTGAAAAATAGGTGTTTTTTCTCTTACTTATTTTCGCCAAAATGAATTTCAATTGACATTTCAACACAATCATAATGACATAATTGTTGTATTAAACTGAAGATGGTTGGTCTGATGAATGTATGTCAGGGAAGTGAAAATGAGTCTATCAGTTTATTTTCTCATTCCTTCTGGCTTCCAGTTCTTACATTTGTAGTAGTGTGAATGACACATGCTCAATTGAACAATCACATTGCTCTCACAGTAAACTGTGATATCATGCCAGCCACAATTGATTATCATTATAATAAATTAATGAAATAAGAATAATTATATTTTTGGTATTATGAGAAGTGAGCGAAAAAGCAGGCTTGCTCATGAAATGTTGTGCAAGTGTTTGAATCTGAGATGATATGATGTGCTTGATATTACGTTGCTTCCTCTGTGGTGTTTGATGATCAGCTGAAACACCAGTGGAATGCATTTACTTTGTAATCAAATCTCCACCTGCCCATCATGTGATAGGCTGTTATTGTCCTGCACATCACCAAAGCAGCCCCGCTCAATACCATCTGCCCCATCCCACTGGGCGTCAGTGGCTGTACCATGTGTCCAATACCCTCTTTGTGAGAAAAAAAAAATGATTATGAACATGCGAATGTGACAGCAGAGACAGACCACCCAGTCTATATGTGTCTGCTCGAGCGTGCAGCTAGCAGCAGTAGTTTGCAGCTACACCACTCCCTCTCCTTCGTCATCCTGATGACGCCCCCCACTTCCCCAATCCTCACTCTCCCCTGTTACCTACCCCATGTCCTTTTGAAGCTGGTCACATATTTACATGACACCACCCATTCTGGTAGTGCATTTCAGTTTGCTACCACCCTCTCCGTGAAATAGGGTCTCCTCAATTCCCTCCTACATCTTCCCCATCTATTCTTTGTGCGTGACCCCTGATGTCCCTCCACCACCATACTTTAAAGATCTCATCTGCCCCTTCAAGTCCTTCACATAGCCTGCCACTCCACCCCCCTTCACTCCTTACTGTTTTTCCTGCATAATTTGTACCCAGGGATTGGAAAATCCCAGTCCTGGTGCTCAGTTGCCCAGATTTCTGTGACAGCTGCAATATCCACCCTCCACACTGCCAAGAGTGACTGTAGCTCTGCTGATTTATTTCCTAGTCTTATCGTAATTAGTGAGACCACTCTCCATCCATCCCTCTTCCCTTCATCATCCTCTATCTCCTCCCTTATACTCAATCCCTTTTCAACGGCTCTAAGTCTGTCCCTGCTAGCCTGGGCGGTAGGCTGTGACTCCGCTTTATCGGATCCCTACCTGTTGTCCAATTGCCACCCTTCATACCTAGTTTATATCCACCTTTGTTGCAATAACTCCCCACTCTTTGCTTTAATGTCTCCTTCCACTTCCCACTAATGGGCAGCCTATCAATTGCAAATAGATTGTTTTTACCCAGCTGACTGCCCCAAGCACCCATAACGCCATACCCCTTGGTTTGACACTATTGAAACAAACACGTGTTCAACTCCCTAATCCTCCCTTTCTCATAGAGCTTGTGAAAGGTACTGGGTGAACTTCAGAGAAGGCCACAGACTCTCCATTCTCTTCGCACAACCTTCACACTTCCTCGTCTCTCTGTATTGCTACCTTCACCATTTCCCCTGCCAGTTCATTTGACTCCACATGTGCTATGATGTGCGGTTTCTTCGTACCACTCCTTGTGCACCTGAGGAATGCCTGTTCTGTCTTGTCTGCCTTTAATCCTGGTATGGACTCCACTCATGTCCAACTGTGCCTTTCACCCTTGCTGTCCCATCTGATCCCCTTGAGTATGGATTCCCCCTACAGCAGCACACCACCCTCCCCTTTCCTTGGGCCCAACGCCACCATCCCACTTATGTTCTCATTCCCGTGGCCTCTCAAGATGGTGCTTTCACCATTTGCCACTGTCTCCCCCACCTCTGCCCTTCTCAATTGAGACCCTTCCCCCTTCCTGTTTGTCTGCCACCACCCCTCTACCTCCTCACCTATCCGAGTATTATCTCTCCCTCTGCCATGCCATGCTCAATCTCTCCACTAGTAATGTCTCTCACTCCCTCCTCTTTGTGAGTACTATCCCTTGTGCAATCTTCTCCTGTGTCCTCTTCCCTCTGTGTCGCTGGTACAGTAAACATGTTACCCACCTTCTTTTCCTCTCAATGTGTTTTTTTCTATTTTCTGTCTACTGCTGCTCTTCTTTTAGTATGCGCTACTGGCGTACATCCTTCCTCAGCTGGCTTCCTGTCAAGTTTTCACCCGATCTGTGGTGCCCCTCTGATACTGTACTCTCAGTCGTCTCATATTCTACCAATGCAACCCTCCTTTCTTGCACTCAGGTAACTAGTGTTCATCATGCCCAGGTTCTTCTCCTCCTTTGGTGCAGATACTCAGACTCCAACCAGGTAGTACTCTGTCATGAGTTTATTGGCTCTTGATGAAACAATTATACTAACATACTAAAATGCCAGCAGAATAGGCCTAATGGTCTTTCGTATCTGCTCATTTGGTCATCACCCACCCACCCTGGGAGCTGACCTTACTGCCCCCCTCGCCCTCTCTGGCTTCTCCCTTCCCAGTCCCGGATATTCCTACTGTACAGGATTTTGCATCTAGAACCCTTCCCCTGTACCTGTCCCACCCCCTCTTGAACCCCTCCACCATCTCTGCTTCCACCAGCCCCCTGGGCAGCTTATTCCATGGCTCCACCACCCTCTCAGTGAAGTAGCACCTCCTCCTTTGTCCCCTGAATCTCCCCCCTCCAGCTTCCACCCATGCCCTTTAGCTGCCCTCCCTCCTTCCTTCGGAGCACCCTGACTGCTCCTCCTCTATTTAACTCCTTCATGTAGCTGAGGACCTCTATCATGTCCCACCGGTCCCTTCTCTCTTCCAATGTGTGCATATTTAGCTCTTCGAGCCTCTCCCCATAGGGCCTGTACCCCAGGCCCCACATCATTTTGGTTGCCCTCCTCTGGACCCTCTCCAGGAGTTCAATGTCCCTCTTTAAGTGTGGCCTCCAAAACTGCACACAGTACTTGAGGTGCGGCCTCACCAAGCAGTTATACAGAGGGAGTATCACTTCCCTCCTTCTGGAGGTAATCTCCCTAGTGATGCATCCCAGCATCCTGTTGGCTTTGGCCGCTGCCCTCCTACAAGTCTCAGAGTTGTTCATCTTGACATCCACCACCACCCTCAGGTCTCTCTTAGCCATTGAGACTTGTAGCACCCCCCCCCCAGGGTGTACACTTGGCCTGGGTTTCTGGCTCCCAGATGCAGTACCTTGCATTTCCTTGCATTGAACCTCAGCTTCCACTTTCTAGACCACCTTTCCAGAGCCTTCAGGTCCCCCATAGGGCCTTCCTCCCCTCCTCCTCATCCACCACCGCCCCCAGTTTTGAGTCATCTGCAAAGAGACTCATCTCTCCTGATACCCTTCCTTATGTCGGAGATGTAGGCGTTGAACAGGAGGCCCATGGACTGATCCCTGAGGACCCCACTAATGACCCTCCTTGGGGATGAGACTATCCCGCCAACCTCGGTCCTGGAGCCAATTGCCTATCCATCTGATCATCTGGTTCCCCACTCCCATTTCTCCCAACTTATTCAACAGGCCCCCGTGAGGAACAGAGTCAAACGCCTTGCTGAAGTCAAGATAGAGGACGTCAACTGGTCTACCCAGGTCCAAGGCACTCGTCACCCAGTCATAGAACTCCACAAGGTTTGTCTGACATGATTTTCCTGGGGAAAATCCATGCTGTCTATCATCCAGGCACTGCGACTTTTCCAGGTCCCCCCTAGCCTCTCCTTGACAATGCTCTCCATCACCTTGCCCACCACTGATGTCAGGCTGATGGGCCTGTAGTTCCCTGCCACCTCCCTTGATCCCCCCCCCTTGTGGATAGGTACTATATTCACCACTTTCCAGTCCTGGGGCACTCGCCCTGTCCTCAGAGAGATGCTGAAAAGCTCCGTCAGGGGTTTCGCCAGGACATCAGCCAGTTCCTTCAACACTCTGGGATGTAATTTATCCGGCCCCGGTGCTTTCTCTGTCTTAAGGGACCTGACGGCTTCCCTCACTCTCTCTGCCACGATTTCCACCTCTGCTACCTTGTCCCCCTGCTTTGCCTTTCCCCCTCCTGCCAGTGATGGCCCCCCCTCCCCTATCCCCAGACCTGCTGATCGGCAAGGGTCCCCCCCTCCTTAGTTTCACCATCTCCTCACATGTATGATGTAGCCCCCCATTTTCCTTGGTAAAAGCTGAGGCAAAGTACTCATTTAGTACCTTAGCCTGCTCCCCGGGTCTTGTGCCCATCCCTCCCCTGTTTTAATCCTGCTAATCTGCCCCTTCACCCTTCGTTTTTCTCCAGTGTATCTAAAGAACCCCTTGTTCCCTCTCCTAATTTCCCTGGCCAGGTTCTGCTCCATCCTTGCCTTAGCCACCCTCACCACCCTAGTGGCCTTCTGTCCATCAGCTCATACTCCCTTCAATCCCTTTCACTCCTTGAGCACCTGAAATACCTATAAGCTGCCTTCTTTTCCCTCACCACCTCCTGAACCTCCCTGGTCCACCAGCAGGGTTTATGGGCCCTACCTCATTTTCGTCTTACTCTTGCACAGGTGCTAGTAGCGTCCTGCACCCCCTCCTGATGATTTCCCACCTACTGTCAACGTCCATGTCTGGCCTAATCCCATCCAAATGCTTCTTAAGGATCATTCCCATTTCCTTGAAATCCGCCCCCCTGAAGTCAGTTACCTCCGTCTTTGTGCAGCCTTCTACCCCTCCTAGGTCCAGGCAGAACCAGACTGTGGCATGGTCACTCCCCGCCAATGGATGCCTTACCTCTAGGATCCCAATCTGGTCACTGTCTGCCAGGACCACATCCAGCATCCACACCTCCCTGGTTTGTTGCCCCACCTGCCAAGTTAGGAACGCGTCCTGAAAGACATCCAACAACCTCTGTTCCCTGGCCACCGAGGATGTCATAGTCTCCCAATCCGTTCCTGGCATGTTTAAGTCCCCCAACACCACCACAATTTCCCTGCCCTATCTGCAGTGTCTCCCAACATCTGCCACCAGACTCTCCTCCAGCTCCTCTGCCAGCGCAGGGGGTCTATACACCACTCCTATTCTTATTCTCTTACCCCCCCTCCTCCTCCTCCACTCCTCCTATGCCAATTCAGTTTTTGACTATTACTGCTACCCCTCCTCCCCTTCCCTCCCCCCCTGTCCTTCCTGAACATGGTGTAGCCCTCCAGGTTCAGGTCCCAGTCATGTCCTGCGGTGGCCCAGGTCTCAGTGACTGCTGCCACATCCACCGCTCCCTCAGTTAGCATCACCTGGAGCTCAAGCATTTTATTGCCCAAGCTCCTGGCATTTAGCAGGACTACCTTCCACCCTTTCTGTATACTTCCATTTCCCCTGTTCATGTTCCCATGGGGATTCCGTCTTTCCCCGGTCAGCACCTTACCAGTCGGCCTTTTCCCTGTTCCGGCCTTCCCTGGGGAGACAGTCTTCCCTTATCGGACCCCTCAGCAGCCTTTTTCTCCCATCCCTCCCCCCTTCACAAGTTTAAACCCCACCTTTCACCAACGAACCCCTCTATTTTCAACTTAAGGATTTCCTTCCCCTCCAAACTGAGATGGAGCCTATCTCAAGCATACAGCCCCTTATCCTCCCAGGTCTCCCGCCAATCCCCCATCAACCCATACCTTCTGACCCCACACCACTCCCTGAACCACTGGTTTATCTCCCTAATCTTTCTCTTGTGTTTCCCACTAGCCCTTGGCACTGGCAGGATTTCCGAGAAGGAAATGATGCATCCTATGTCATGACAGACCCTGGCAAGCTCCCTGAACCTTGCCTGTATCTCTAGCTCACTATTTCCCTCAATTTCATTGGTACCCAGGTGGACCAGTATTTCCAGGAAACCTCCACAATCCTTTGCCAGCTGATATACCTCATGCTTGGCCCTGTGCACCATTAGTCCAGGGAAGCATTTTGTTCTAACCAGGCAGGGTTCCCCCTCCCTATCCCATTTGATACCCCTGATCATGGAATCACACAACAGGAGCACTCTGACCACCCATTTTCCTCCATTCCCCCCTTCCATGTCCCTCATCCTTTCTACTGGCCCCTCCACCCACCTGACTCCTTGTTCCTCCCCCTATCTGGGTGCCCCCTGCTGCCCCCTCCTTATTTACCCTGGCCACCCCCTCCCCTCCGATCCTGTGCCTTTCCTCCTACCTAGTATCCTTTCATACCTTGCTATCTCCCCCGTCACTGCTCGCAACTGATCCTTCCCCCCAATCTGCTAAACTTACCTGGCTCATCCTCCCTTCCTTCCCATCTCCGTTCAGCCCTTCCTTGCCTGTCATGCTCCCCTGGCATAAACCTTCAGCTGCCTTTACTGTATCCTCCTTGTACTTCTGGTCCCTCTCCTTGCCCTTTCCTCCCAACTGATCCTTCTTCTTGCGCTTTCCTCCTTCGCTCCCTCTCTCTCTCTGTTCTGATTCACCGCCCCCATTTTCCGTTTTCCAAGTTCCCTCCTGTTCTTCTATCCAGCCCCTGCCTCCTGCCCCCCACTCCCTTTCCATCTCTAACCGCCCCTGTCATGGCTACATCACTATCCTCATCCTCAAGCAGAAGAAGAGAATTGAAGTGGTTACTGAGCTTAAGGTCCGATCCACCTTTCCCCCTTGCTTCCGTCTGTCCAGCCCCAGCCATCTGCCTACTTCCCTGAACATGTCCTCCCTTTGTCCCCCCCCTCTGTGAGGGTCCCCAGATACCTGTCTGCTTCCTTGGTAGTGTCCTCCTTTTAGGCCCCCTCTGTCAGGGTCCCTACGTGACCCCAGAGTACTTTCCTGCACTCCTTTCCCTATGCCCCCACCCCTAGTGCTTGGTGCAACCCTGCGGGAGAGCCCCTGCCTTATTCCCCAACCATACCTCCCCCCTCCCTCCAGCTGTCTCCTAAGCCCCTCAACCTCCTCCCTAGGCTGTGCCAGCTGGTGGCACACTTGGTAACCACCGAACTTCCAAGCCCAGTCCAGTATCATGGCCACACCACACCCTGTGCACCCCACCACCCTCCCAAAGATGCTGGCCCTAATGACATGTGGTCCCATCCTCCTTCAAGTAGGATGCCTTGGGTGAACCACCAGGTTCCCCCTAGTCCAAGATACACCCCTACCCACTAATCAGGTCACCCACTAATCCTAGATACAGTCCCACAGTAAACAGGTACCCCCGTTACTAGGTGCAGTACTACACAGTAAACTTATAGGGGAAGTGTACAACTCCCTAAGCTCCTCTCTCCCAGTCCTTAAACCCAACACCCAGTAGCTAGAACTACATGAGCTGCACCTGAAGCCTTTTCCTCCAATTGCAGGGCAGGTGTTCCCCTATAAAGGAGCCAAGCTCTGGGGAGGGAGGGGTGGGGAGGGTGTAATAGGGTCTACACCACTCATGAGAGTGTATCAGCCCTGTGTCTGTATATGTATGTTATGTCTAAATTAATTATGATAAAGTTATGTCTACTGATTTGTTTCTCATGTGTATTGCTTAATCATTATTGGGTTGTCGGATTTGTTACAGACATATTATAATTACAATAAAGCACTTCAGTGTGTGCGTTGCCACTGAATAATGACACATATAGGGTGGCAGAAGAATTCGGCATGTGCATTGACCCACCCAACGTGTGTCGTTAATCAGCGATAATGCACACACTGTTAGGCCTTTTATAAATATTTTCAATATGACTTGCATACATTTAGATTAATTTCTGTGAATGTAAAGAGTAATTTCTTTATGCCATTTCATATTTCAAGAAACAACCAAAAGGGAATAAGGAATAATCAAAATGAATGAATATGTAAGAATCAGTGAAGACACTAACAGTCAGATACAAAGTATTACAGGACGTATACGTGACTTTGGAGTTTGTGGATATGCATTTGAACCTGTTATTAATGAAAATGTTGTTCTGTCTATTGCAAATACACATGACAGAGAATTTCCAGAAGATGATTCAACAGCTGATTTGATTCCAGAAAGACTTATGAATCTTAATTGGTGTGCATATGGAAACTGCGTAATAATAGCAACTGCTGTTGAAAATATGTGTTGTACTGAAATCAAC
Organism: Neoceratodus forsteri; assembly: GCA_016271365.2. Lineage (NCBI taxonomy): Eukaryota > Metazoa > Chordata > Ceratodontiformes > Ceratodontidae > Neoceratodus > Neoceratodus forsteri. The sequence goes on along the minus strand of CM057456.1, from coordinate 1,634,287,032 downwards.
GGATTACAACATAGAATTAATGGATTTAATTGCATAACTAACAATCCACATTTGTTTACTATCTGTATTGATCTTGAAGCGTTGGATGTCAGTTTGATGGCTAACAGATATCTTCGTGGTGGTTCATTGACACGACCAGTTGCTAGTTGGTAAATTATATAGTATGCTATTCACATAAACATAGAGGATAATGCATGAGTAGCAGTGGTTAACCACGATGTGATCACCTCAAGCAGTTGACAGGACAAGCAAGTAAACCTCAAGAATGCAGTAGTTTGAGAGGTTTACAGTTGTCATGGCAACCATGAGAGGCAATTACGTCCGCGGTTGACCACCATTACTCAGTCATTGTATGTAGCCATGATCACTGGATGTAGTAAAAATAAAGACTCTCTGGTTATGTAGTATTAGAAAATGGGCTAAAGAATCCTAGCTTCACGATTGGCTAGGACACAATCTAAGCGGGCAGGTATTTCCCAATAGAGCCCGCTGAATAACAAGTTCTCATTCGGGGTGTCCCATTACTTGGAATATTCTTGGACACACCGGATTTTGAAACAGAGCAACCAGCAAGTGTTTTCGCTTCACTAACCATGGGTTGGTTGTCAGCTCCCCCACACCCCCACACACTTGTGTGGCTAACGCTTTTCCTTCACTGTCTCGAAGCAAAAGCAGCATTAAATGTTGTGCTTAGTTCTGAACACAGTCACACACCCTGTCAAACAGCTGTTACCCGAGCCACTGTTCTCCAGATCTGCTAACTCCCCTTCCCCCGGCTGCCTCTGTCAGTGCCCGCTGCTGAAAAACTTGCAATCAAATTCAAACTATTGGGAAAAAGTAAGTACTATAAATGAATACCAGTGCAGGCAGGTGAAACGGTTTTTTTTCCCACAAACTACTGCCATGGGGCACCTGCACTAGTGCAGTCAACACTGATCACCGACATCACCTCTCACACTCTGCTCCCAATGAGGTAAAGACACATTCTTTCCCTGCGCTGCTTTGTATCCCCCTCCTGCTGCCATTTCGATCTCAGACATTAAAAAGAACATTTAGAAGACTCGGTCTGCACTTCCTAGTTCTATGGGACAGTCTTGCGCAAGGTCACACACCTAACTTCCACAACTTAGCAGGTGTATGCATATTAGGAACTACTATTATGTCAAGTGACTGCTTTGGGGAAAATATACAGGGTACTCAAGAGTTGTGCTAAATGTTGTGGGGTGGAGATGAAGTAGAGGAGAATGCTGGGGGTGTAAACCGAAGGCAGAACAGCATAGAAACTGAGGTACTACTTTACTAGCAGGACACAAACTTCATTCTTATTCTGATTTTTAATTTATTTTTTAATTATTTTATACAAATGTCAGTGGCCACCCATTTTCTAAGCACAATAATACCATCCAGGGTGGGTAGTATTGGGCAATACCGGACCTTCCAGGGGCTATAAGACCCTCCACCTGCAGTGTCAGGCCTCATTACACCCCTGGGCAGCACGGTATTGCCCAATACTGCCCACCTTGTTGGGTATTGTTGCTTACGTAACCCCCACATACATCCCGTAGCCACAATCAGAGGTAGAAGTAAACAACAGAAGTCCATGTTAGGATAATGGCACCCTACCCACCCAACCACCCACACAGGACCCCTCTGCACACCCTCCCTCCCTATCATTGAGGGCAGCTGTTGCCCTACCGCATACCACCCAGCTACACGTCAAGTAACAGCTGACAGTATGTGCTGTAAGCCCATTGGATCATACTGTGGACAACTGGGCTTGCAGGGCATACTATATTAGACAGTCAAAAGTATAAAAAAAAAAACAAAAAAAAATGTTTGTATCTGGCCCAAATGTATTTTGTCTATTCAACAAAGAAATGATGCAGCACCACATGTGTTAATCTGCCTATTTTATGAACTATGGCCCAGATATTCAAAAGGGTTGCGCCATGCGCAACAGGGTTGCGCCATGCGCAAGTCCAAAATGCGCCATTCTGCGATATTCAGCAGGAGGCAGTTACGCCACTGGCACCAGGTTGCGCAAGAGAGCAATGCAAATGAATGCATGCTCAACAGGAGGGGGAGGATCCATGCATAACCTGCGCAACCCGATATTCAGTCGGGTTGCGCAGAGTTGTGCATGCGCAACCCCCAACCTGCGCCCGCATGCTTGAGCCAAAAAAAGGCTTGAGTCGAGGGTCACCCACAGGTGAGCTGCTGCATTGCAGGGTGCAACACAGCAGCTGCCACCCTGGCTGGCCCTCAACTCGCCTCCCCTGTGCCCCCACCAGCCCATTCGCTGGCAGTACACGACATGTCCCCCCACACATCCCACAGCCCGATCGCGGGCAGAACCTGTATAAACCCCCAGTGCCCGATCGCTGGCAGAACCTGTATAAACTCTCCAGTGCCCGATCAAGGCAGAACCTGTATAAACCCCCACCAGTGCCCGATCGCTGGGCAGAATGTAACCCTCCCCCAACCCGAATAATTCCTGGTGGTCCAGTGGACTGTGAAGCCCGATCACGGGCAGAATGTCACAGCACAACCCCCAAACATCTCCCTGGTGCCTAGTGTCCCCCACCCACCCACGAAGCCCTCCACCCCGCCTCCCTGGCCGGGCGACAGCATCCCACCCGCCTGCCGCCTCGCTGCCCGTCACGACTGATTGTCCGGTAGGGCTGCACGCCCATTGGTGCAGAGCTACAGCCAATGGGCGTGCAGCCCATACCGTACATGACAGTCCAGATTTGTGAATGATAGTTATTTTTTTCAACTATTATTGGTAGCTCAGATGGTTAGGTAACAGCCTCTAATATAAAAGATGGTGGGGTTGATTCCCCAAAGAATGATTTAGATTATTTGCCTATAATTTATTTTTATTATTTAAAATGATAAATCTCCACTTTCAGTAAACATTTTCAAGGTAAAATATTAATAGTGCACCAACAATGTTTCAACATAATGCTGAAACTGTCCATATAACGATCGTGAGCAATGTAGCTTTCCAAATTAACAGATGCATATGGAGAAATATGGCAGAGTGCATAAACGAGGCAAAAAGCAAAACAAAAAAAAACAAACAAGACTAAGAGTCATAACACAAATGGGCTGACCATTTTATTTCCAGGTTTGTGATGGAGGCATAGCTAGTGCCGCAATATCACTTTCATTGTAATCAGACTTCTATCTAACTGTCTGTTACATGGCATGTGTGCCACAGCATACTTTCCAAACAGCTGATAGCTGACACCAAACTAAAAAGAAAAGGAGAGAAATGTCCACCCCCCAAAAAAATTCACAAAATATATACTCTTTCCAAAGCAACATTTGTTAAATTACCCCCATCACACACTCAGGGTACCCCCCCCACCAAGGACTACACTTTGGCGAGCAGCACAACCATCATCTCACATCCACAGATGTCAGCAGGCTGAGTTTTGAAGTATAAATGAGTTGTATTCTTTCATAGTTCAGTTTACAGACAACAGAGCAGGCAAGAGGATGAATGTGCTGCTCTCCAATTAGCGGTCCTTTGGGTGAGGGATTTACTTAGGTTGCTTATGGGGGGGGGGCACCAGGATATCACAGGCTATGCTTTTTCCACCTTTTTGATCACAGCATGAGAAATTTACTGTGTTGTATGTGGGTGGAGTTGGGATGACAAGTGTCAAATTCAACAACAAAAAAAATCTCATTATCTGGTTGGCGATCATAGTCGGGATGAGACACTTCACCTCTGAAACAAATGTCTGCCAAGTGATCAGGATCAGATGTGCCACTACATTACCAAAATAAAATAATTGCTGTGTGTTGGTCAAATAGCTATCAGTGACAGGGGTGGGACATGCTTGTTTGGCAATATCTTTATAACCATAGCAACTGCTGAAAAAATTCTTTCACAGTTGTATTTATAACCTAGCTGCCTCTACACATGCAAAAAGTGTACTAAGCTGAACTTAGCAAAAAATCCATATCTCGAACCGTTTTTGAGATATAGGTGCCGAAAGGCACCACGGGCGCCGCAATGTTATCCTATGGGAATATTTGCAAGTTTAGACTGCTGTAACTCTGGAACTGGTGTGAATGGTTTCACCAAACCAGCAAAAGGCACATCTGTGGGGCAAGGACTTGCCATCCTGCAAATTTCAGCCCAAAAGTCCTAACTGTTGCCTTGCTATGAAGTAATAAAGAAAGTGGTGTTTTGGGGTGTTGAACTGCGGAACATTCGCGGAACCTCAGCAGAATTTCACAAAAGTTCAATTGGTTTACATGGGAGAATTTTCATGGAAGTTCTGTGGTACTTTCGTGAAAGTTTTGCCATCATAGATGCAGGACTTTCATGAAAGTGCCTGAGGAACTTTCGCAACAGTCCGTGGAACGTTTGTGAAAGTTCCATGGCTAAGATGGTGTTAAAACTTTAAAACCATATTTCTGGGCACCCTGGTGAAAAACTAACGACAGGGTCATGTTCCTGGGGCCCCATTTAGGTAAATGCAAGTGTTGGTGCTTACTTAGGGGCAGAGGCATGCGCAGGAGCAGTGAACAAGGCAGACCCAAAATCCTTACAAAGGTAAAGGGGTCTGGGCCATAGTTCTTTATAATTCTATCAGGAGAAGATTAACAGAGTCCCAGAATTACATTTTTGAGAGCAGATATAATCTTAGAGACAGGCTAATTATATTGAAACCAAACATGAAATGAGTAAGCAACCTATAGAAAGTTACTCCCACCCCCCAAAGGGACGTACTTTTTATATGGAAATGTAACGTATGAATTCTGCTGCCAGAGTAAGAAATTACAGCTTGAAGGTTATGAAAACACTGTTCAGATCTGAAGCTGTCTTAATTGCAGCAGCTCAAATGTCCTATATGCAGTTTGGTGCCAATGTAAACAAACTGGTGATGGTGTACATACTGTAGGGCACCTGGGCGCAACATTAGACCAATAAAACAGGGAAGTTAAGAACATATTCGCAATATACAAACTGGTCTCCTGAATAAATCACTAGGGAGACACTACACAGCGAAACACAATAATAAAGCTGATGGTACACAGAATGTTGTCCATACAAAGAAAACAATACAAATCACAACTGACAGCTTCAGTTTTTATTCACACAGTAAAATAGGGATTCTTAGAGCTATGATTAATATAATTTATGAAAAGAGACATTTCAAACAGCTGCACATAAGTAATCAATTCCTGTCCCCTTCAAAATGTTGTCTTACTTGAGTCTAATATTGGCTTTTCCTGTTTCCTCTCTTTATTTTCCCTTTTTATTCAGAACCGGTGAAAACGGGTGTTATTGAACCTGGAAAGTGTGGATCCTTAATCCAAATCTGGGTAGAAAGTTTGGGTGATCTCATATCCTATGAACCTCACTTTGTCTGCAAATTCACCTCTGAAGTGAAACATCTTGTATATTATACTTCTTTAAAGCCTTTACAAAGATAATAAAAAAACACTGCTGCACTATAACTAAGCTACTTGAAAAACTCAAGATAGTTAAAGTAAATTCTTTGGAACTTCCTTGGAACTTATTTAATTTTGTTGCTAAAAATCTAAATGTAGCACTTACTTAGCTATAATTGTATTTTTCACTATTTGTTTTTCTATAGTCATTTGCTTTTTATTTCTTATGTTCCACTGTGCTGCATTTTGTCCATCATTATTCGAATCCCACCAGAGCCACTTAAATCTAAATCATGAATCAACATGTCCATTGTATAAAGGGACTATTGTGGCACAGTAAAATTGCACCCCCTCAGGAAGACTTTTGTCGAATCGTGGGGTCTTGTTGGTGGTGATCCCACACCATGCCTGTTAATTACCTGCTATAAAAGTGGAAAATTACGTATTTACTGACTCCTGTATTTCTTATTGTGGAAGACTGAATTGTTACATTTTCTTTCACAGCTGTTGAAAACGTCAGACAGCACACCCTATAGATGCAAATCCCCTCCCTAGCAGTACATCAGGAAATGCTTCAGAGAAGCTGATAGCAAGTGTGAGAGAACAAGAGAGCCAGAACGTAATGCAGCAGCAACATAGCAGTTGAGCCTGTGCATGAGAGGGTGTCACAGAGTGCTAGCAGCCAGAGAGACACAGTGACTTAAGACAGGCCAGGACAGTAGAGAGAACCATAGCAGTGAATGATGTGTTTTCAGAGAGTTTAGAGGGTGCGGGAAAGAAAGAATGAGAATGAGAATGGTCACGCCACAAAAGTCTGCCTTATGTAGAATGGGATATATTCACTTTTGCAGGGGAGGAGGACTATTACAAACCAAAGTCCAAACGTCTATTTCCAGTAAAAGAAAATTGCCGAAGAACAACATCAATACTCAGAGCATCAACCAGGTCCTGTTTTATGTACATAGTTATCAAAGCAAGCATACATGGCTGGCTAATGGTAGAGCGTAATTTATTTTTCAGAATTCCCATTTTGGAGAAAGTGTGCTCACAGCTTGCTAAAGTAATGGGCAAAGTACCTAAGGCTTACAACAGTTTAAACACAACAGGGTATACTTGGGCTCGACCTTCAGAGTAAAAGGCATTTAGAAACTCTGGGACTATTGTACATACTGAAGAATCATGGACAACCAGTTCCCACTCTGTGCAGAGTTCAGTCCTTGGTACATGAAACCTATCTGCTAATGCTTCAATTACTCATCTTTCTGGAAGTTTTTTTTTTTCAAAAGAAATCTCATGGAATGAAGAACTTCACAAGCCTCTTGGCTAAATCTCTTTTTTAATTCTGTCCCAACATGATCAAGAACACTGTAAAATATTTTTCCTTTCAATTCATCCTCTTGAGACTGAAACATATGTTCTGTCACAGCTCTGTTATCAAGACATCTTGACACTTTCTTTTGTCTGGACTCTCTTGTTGTAGTGTCAATACCAAGGTTTGCATACCTTTGTCCTGCTTTTAAGAAGTACTCATGAAATTTTTCATCTTTTTTGACTATTCTGTATCCAGGTTTTGAGAAAGTCAATTGTTTCAATTGCACAGATGATATCTAATTCAATTTTTTGCAAGTAGTCATCGACAGTACGGCATTTACCAACTATAGCTTTCAAAACTTCTAAACAAAGAATGAATTCAAAAGTTTTAATCTGAGACAATAAACCCGTAGCATCTGCTGAAACTTTAGTTATTCTACTGGTTTCTTGAATTTCCTCTAAGGCATCCATAATTCCTTCCAAGTTTTCATCTACTGCAACAATAGCTTCACTTCGGCAACTCCACCGGGTATCACTAAGACTCTTAATTGTGTTAACAACAGTTGAACCCTCTACAGATCTTAGTGTTTTCACAAATACACTGTGTCTCTGTAGACTACCCTCAATGAAAACATAAAGAGCTTGCAAGGTACCAAAGAAACTCCTTGCACATGTGTTTTCTGTCATCGTGGATACTAAAACTAAGTTCTAACAGTGAGCAAAGCAGTGCAAATATAAGACGTTTGGTAGCGTATCTGTCACTCAAGCATGCAAACCACTGACAGAATGACTCATAACTCTTGCTGCATCATAGCACTGTGCAATAATCTTGTTCTTATCTATTTTTAATATATCCAGTGTTGACCAAAGAATATTAAACAAGGTTTCAGCATCCGTTTTTTCTGTTTGCCTTATATCAACTAACTGTTTCTGGATTTTGCAGTTACGGTCCACGTATCGCATCACTAGACTGACTTGCTCAGCATTGCTTACATCACTTGCTTCATCCATTATAACTGTGATAAAATGAGCCTCACTGAGCTCTTTCTGAAGCTGATGTAACAACAGTCCATATGCTGCCTGTATCATATCATTCTGACTTCTGTTTGAAAGATATGTTGCATTTTTTGAAGCAGACTCTGTCTCTTTAGCACAGGATCATAGCAAGCTAGCAATTCTGTTATCTCTAAAATAGTCCTTTGTAATGAGATTCTGCATGTTCACGATGCCCTTGCAGGGGCTGCCCACACCTCTCTAGTGTTAACACAATATCAATCAATCTTTTAACTGCATTTCTATTTTCTTCTTGTACTTTCTTTCCAGCTGAAGATGCTGCAGCCACCTGATCATCTAACTATCAATAGGGACAGATTTCATGAATGTAGCATATGCAAGGGCTGCATGCTTGTGAACCGCAGAACTTTCATGTTCTCATAATGTGCCTCTTGCATCTTTCCAGCCACTTGCTTGTGTTCTCACAGTGGTGAAAGCAGTACTAACATGGCCCACTGAACATGGAACATCTGTACTGAGGCATCTACAATTGAAACAATACATTTTGTCTGTTATAGGTGAATACTCTAGACATGGATAATCACTGTACCACACTTCATAAAACTTCATGAATGTTTCCCTGCACCGCAAGATTTTTTTTATATAGTGCTAACACTGGCTGATAGGGTCCCTTTCTAATTGTTAAATCACACAATTCACAGTTTAGTGGAAGTGGTTTGCTTGGATCGCTTTCAGAATCATACAGACTATGTTGTTCTAAAATTAGTGATTGCTGACTTTGATGCGGTTGTAGCGGTACCTGTGGTCCTACATGTTGACTTGGAGGACCAGATATGGATGCTGCAACTGCCTCATGAGCACTTGTACTAGGATTACTCTGATGCAGCTCTGCTGGAGAACCCTTAACATTATCTTTAACTTTGAAAAGTTGTCTTATGTCCATTTTTGTTCCTGTGATGAGGCACTACACAACTGATATTTAATACAGGGCTAGGATATTTATAGTTCTCTGCATGTCCCTGTGCTGGGGGCTGCAAGAGGCCTATGCACTGTGTAGCTGTTTTATGATATGAAAACTTTGACATACACAGACATGAAGCAAGGTGCACACTAGACTGCACTCAGTCTAAAGATACATATTAATTATTTATTCGGTAGTGTATAGATCAACTGATCTCTTTCGCTCTCTTTCTCTAGGATGCCTATCAGACTAAATATACGTATTTCTTTTTTATTTAGTAGTGTATAGTCAACTGATATCTCTCTCTCACTCTCTCTTTCTCTAGGATGCCTGGGACAGTCACCATCTGTCACACTTCCCTCTGCTACAACTGAACTCCTGTGCTGGAGGCTGCAAGAGGCCTATGCAATGTGTGGCTGTTTTATGGTACGAAAACTTTCACATACACAGACATGAAGTCGAAGGGGGACACCAGATTGCACTCAGACTAAATGTACATATTTATTTTTTATTCAGTAGCGTATTTACTTATTTATTTATTTAAAAGTTTTACCAGGAAGGCTTACTGAGCGGTACGGTGCTTGATTCCAGATGTGTCCTGGGGGTGGGGGAGTGGAGAACAGCAATACACATAAAGATACATGATGAGAGACACAATGACAAGTGAAATACAGTGTACAAGTTACCACCTGACTCTTGTCAGGAGAAGTGAGTTAAGTACAAATGAAAGAGTCAGAGATAGCACTGAGGCTGGGTGCAGCAGCATAGGAACTTAGTTAACAATATAAACACTCAAGCATTCATACATTTAGTCGAAGACTGGTAGCAAGAAGGCACTTTTGTCAGTTCTGTGGGGCTAGGTGCATGAGCAGGCAGTGAAGAAGTGCTGCTGGAGGTAAAGGTTGAGCTGCTGAGTGCAGGTAGAGTGCCTAATCACTGCTGGGCGTGAGTTCCATACTTTAGGTATACGGTACTTGAAGGCATGCTCACCTTTGGCGGAGAACAAATGGGGAAGGGAGAGAAGCCGAGAGTCGATGTTCCGGAGGGAGTAAGCAGCGGGAGGTTGGGCTATTAGGGTAGCTGCAAGGTAATGGGGGAGGGACTGGGTCCAGAATTTAGCTGTTATCCTAGCGCAGTGCGCCATTCTCCAATCCTGGAGGGAGGGTAGATCTAAGGACCTGTAGAGGTCACAGTGGTTGGTAGAGGGTGGGCAGTCCAGAGCAAAACGGCAGAAAGAATGGAAGAAGGTCCAAGCCTTGCCAGGGAGGACATGGGAGCCATGCTATACACTATGTCACCATAGTCAAAAAGAGGGAGTATCATTTTCTGAACGATTGCTTTGTGGGTTGGCAGGGGTATACAACCTCTGTTCCGGTATAGGGCGCCCAATTTGGGGTGAAGTGTTTTGTGGATCACATCAATGTGGACTGAGATGTCAAGGTGCTGATCAAGCCAGACCCTGAGGTATCTGAATGAGGTGCAGGCCTCCAAAAGGGTCCCATCTAAGGTGTGGAAAGTGGGGTGGTAAGTGGCTGGGAGAGCCTTTGCCTTGAGCCAAAGGTGAGTGAGACCATTTTCTTTGGATTGAGAAAAAAGCTGGTTTGAGCAGAACCAGAGCTGTATTGCATTAAAGTCCTGCTGGAGTCTGGATGATACTTCTGTGGGGGAGGGGCCTGTGGCATATAGTACAGTGTCATCGGCATACATGTGTATGGATGTGAGAGGGCACACTGAGGGCAGGTCATTCAGAAAAATTGAGAAGAGTAGCGGGCCAAGGACCGAGCCTTGGGGAACCCCGATAGTAACAGGAAGGGGGACAGAGGTGTGCGATCCAATTCTTCCTGCTTGTGACCTTCCTTCCAGGTATGAGTGGAACCAGCTGGTGGCCACTTCTGAGAGGCCAGCAAGGGTAAGTTTCGATAGCAGGAGTGTGTGGGAGACAGTGTCAAAGGCCTTTGCTAGGTCGACGAAAATAGCTGAGGTCACATGCCCATTATCCATGCCTGTCAGGATGTCATTTGTGAGCCTTAATAGGGAGGTGATGGTGGAGTGCAATTTCCTGAAGTCTGACTGGTAGTGTGAGAGAAAGGAGGAAGAGTCGAGGAAGGCAGATACTTGGGAGAGAACAAGTTGTTCCTGTACTTTGGCCAGAATAGGGAGCAGGGAGATAGGGCGGTAGTTGCCCGGCAAGGAGGGGTCACCTCCTTTTGGGAAAGCATGGCTGTGGCATGCTTCCATTCCACCTGGATTGCAGCAAGAGAGAAGGAGAGATTGAATAGAACAGCCAGTGGGGTGGCGATAGCTGGGGCAGATAGGTATAGCATCTTAGAGTGAAGGCCTAAGGGGCATTTATCCTTGGAAGGGTTGAGTGCCCACAGAGCTTTTTGTACTTTGGCTGAGGAGACCAGATGAAACAAGAAGCAGGAGGCCTGGGGGAGGTGCCACAGTGGGGGCTTATGGGGGATGCAGGTTTGTGGATAGAAGGGAGGAAGCACAGTTAGTGAAGAATGTGTTACAAATGAGGCCACTTCACCTGAGTCAGTGACCATGAAGCCCACTACATTTAGGGCGGGCTGGGTGGCTGGTCGGTGACCATGGAGCCTGCTACATTTAGGGTGAAGGGTGGGTGGGCGGAGTCAGTGACCATGGAGCCTGCTACATTTAGGGTGGGGTGGGTGGCTGAGTCAGTGACCATGGAGCCCGCCACATTTAGGGTGGGGTGGGTGGCTGAATCAGTGACCGTGGAGCCCGCTACATTTAGGGTGGGAGTAGGTGGCTGAATCAGTGACCATGGAGCCCGCTACATTTAGGGCGGGGCTGGGTGGCTGGGTTGGGGGGGGGAGTAATGATTTTATTGTCTTCCAGAATTTCGCTGGGTGGTCGAGATTTGAATGGAAGGAGGCCTTGAAATAGTTAGCATTGGCCTGTTGTATTATTCTAGTGCATGCATTTTGGAGTGCGCGGTAGCGTTGGAGTGCCGCCTGTGTGTCAATTGTCTTGTAAGTTTTCCAAGCCTTGTCTCTGGCATGGAGTTGTTCTATAATGCTTGTGTTTATCCAGGGTAGGTGGGCGCCCCTTACACGGGCCCTTCTGAGAGGTGCGTGGTAATCACAGATTGCAAGAAAATTGGACTTGAAAAGTTCCAGGGCTGAGTCAATGGAGGATGCGTGTTGGAGGACAGACCAATCAGTGTTTGATAGATCATTTAGGAGTATATTTAGGAGTGTATAGTCAACTGATATCTCTCTCTCTTTTTCTCTAGGATGCCTGGGACAGTTACCATCCGTCGCCCTTCCCTCTGCCACAACTGAACTCCTGCGCTCGGGGCTGCAAGAGGCCTATGCAATGTGTGGTTGTTTTATGGTATGAAAACTTTCACATACACAGACAAGAAAGGGCACACCAGACTGCACTCAGACTAAATAGAAACATAGAAACATAGAATTTGACGGCAGATAAGGACCGCTTGGCCCACCCAGTCTGCCCATTTCCCTACCTACTGGATAAGCTGCAGATCCTAGTTAACCAGCAGCCTACTTCTTTCAACCCCTCACCCCCTAGAATTGCCTTATGACTGTCCCATGCATGCTTGAATTCCACCACTGTTTTTGACTCCACGACCTCCTCTGGAAGGCCGTTCCATGCATAAATGTACATATTTCTTTTTTATTCAGTAGTGTATAGTCAACAGATATCTCTCTCTCTCTCTCTCTCTCTCTCTTTCTCTGGGATGCTTGGGAGAGTCATTATCCATCGCACTTCCCTCTGCCACAATTGAACTCCTGCGCTGGGGGCTGCAAGAGAGGCCTATGCACTGTGTGGCTGTTTTATGGTATGGACTTTCACATACACACAGCCGTGGGCTTGGCTGTGCCCATTTGGTGGCAGCTGCACCTCAAAGATCCTGGCTGGCCCTGCTGCTGATTTTTTTCAAACACATTTTTCACACTTTCTCTGTTTATAGAGCTCTGTCTGCTCTACTGCATGTTTCTCAAGGCTGTCCTGAGGCTGAACATGGCCCCCAAACTGACCCCCTCCTGCCAGGCCTTCTTCTTGGATTGTCAAAAAAAAAAGAGCCTGGAGGCTGGTTGGCTGGCTGCTTGCACAGAAAAAGACAAATTACATTCTTTGCCCTTAAAACTACTTTGCAAGCAGCAGCTGCAGCACAGCAGTAAGTTCGATTTTCTTCTAAATGAGATCTGCCAGGCAGGCAGCAGAGGCAGGCCCAGTTCTAGTAAGCTAACAGAAAACAAAACAAAAAAACCTTTATATATATATATATTTTTTTTTTACAAGAATAAACTTCCATTGCACAACTGGACTGGAACTGAAATTCAAGCAACAAAGCACAATCCACACAAAACTACTAAGCTACACTGATACAAGTCAACGCACAGCAGAACAATCCTGCTTGATTTCTCCATTGTGAGTGAGTGTAACGTTATCCCACGTGCTCCCCACAGGTCATTGAGGCAGATGCAGCTCTGATTGGTCAAATCACTGTTCAGTCAGTCACAAACCAATCAGATCTTCATCGGTGCCAATGACCCTTTTCCATACTGTGGCCACATAATGCATTTAGAGAGGACTTGAATCATCATGTGACTTTTACCCGCTAAGCACACTGATTGGACTGTTATCTTGAGTCTGTTGTTCTGTTGGGAAAAGTTAAAGGTCCTCTCTCCTCCCAGTGACATGATCATCATATTTCTTTTCTCCCTCCCTCCCTCCCTCCCTTGTTGTCACACTGTGCAAACCCAGAACGTTTCAGAAACCACCTAACCACGTACGTTTCATTTAGGTTTACTCTCAGTTTGTTTTTCTTTTAGCATTTAATTACAATATTAAAGTAAACACAACGCAGTCCTCATTTAGACCAGAAGAACACCCCCCCCCCCAATTTTAATGTAAAGGCTCAGCTGGCACAGCCTCCCTGGCTACTTGAAATGGGCTGGCTCCTGGCTGGCTACTAGCAGGCTAGCACAAGCACTGTAGCATATCGCTGTTATTTTAAACACAACACAGTCCTCGCTCAAACCAGAAGACCTCCCGCCCCCACCATTTTAATGTAAAGGCTCAGGCAACTGGCACAGCCTCTCTGGCTACTTGAAATGGACTGGCAGTGGCTCCTGGCTACTAGCAGGCTAGCACTGTAGCACACCACTGCTGCAAATGTAGACAGCCAGGGTCGGGACCAGAAAACTTAACTTTTTCCTGAGTCCTGGCTGCAGGCGCAGCCTCCTGCTCCCTCCATCACCTCTCGACCTCAAAGTCAAACCTCCTCCGCTCCGACCCAGTCCTGCCTTCGTCTTGCTCAGAATGGACAGCTCAGCTGGCTCGGCTCACTCACTCTCGCAGCTCTGCAGCACTCCCCTCCTCTCTGTGTTTGCCGAATCCCTGTGCACCAACTCGCGTTATGACCCAATGTCCCAAGACTCTCGTCAGGACAGGAGCAGCAGGTGCAGCTGCCAGTGACACAGCACAGGAGAGACAGTACAGGAATGGGAAGGGGTCAGACGTGGGAAGAGAGAAGAAGAACAAGATAAAACGGAAGGGAGTCAGGAGTCAGGACTAGCCACTTAGCCAGGGAGTGGTGGGATGGGACTGGTGGACTTGGATGGGACTCAGGAGACAGAGACTAATGGTGGTCAGGAGAGGTAGAGTCATAGTAACGGATGCTGCAGCCTGCTACTACACTAGCCAAGTTGGGTGGGGCAGTTTCATGACTCAGTTGGCAGCGGAACTCTCAGGCAGCAGTTCTAAGGCAGCAGGCAGCCAGGCTAAGGCAATTAAAGAAGCAAAAAAAAAAAAAATTGATATGATTTTTTTTTTTTAGTCAAACGGGCTGCTGGGCTTCTTAATGGGGGGGCCAAGGCCTGGGTCGCCCCCCACCCATGCACACCTCTTCCTAGGGGCAGTATTTTTTGAGTTACAATGTTTTTTGTGCCTCACTAACTGAAAACAAGATGGTGGATTTGTGAAAGTACCAAACCCATTTGTGAAAGTTAAAAGTGCTTTCACAAAAGTAAAAAGTGCATTCTAACCTGATGTATATTTTTTCCCCATAGGCTATAATGGGAAACTTTAAACTTTAATAACTTTTGAATGGATTAATATTTTTTCACCAAACCTTCAAAAGACACTTCCCTGACCCAGTCCCCATATTCCCTGAAAATTGCGGACCAGACTGACAAACCGTGAGGGCTGTAGAGATGAGCAGAACATTTGCCAAAAAAGGCCAGAAAAGTGTTGTTTTGCACTTTTTTTGGCACTGTGCAGCTCCACAACTGCACATCCGACCAGAATGAACCTTGCCAGATCCAGAGATCTATGGTAGCAGACAGCACATGCAAAATGTCAGGCAAATTGGTTTAATGGTTCAAAATTTATTAAAGTACAAAATGTTGGGCCTAATATAGAAGTGGCCGTGCAACCCTAACTATAGCTGCACTACTGTGCAGCTATAATACAGTACATATTTATATCTATCTATCTATCTATCTATCTATCTATCTATACAGTATAGGGGTGTGGTCACACCCCTATAGTTAGGGTTGAGTAGGCAGTTCAATGTTAAACTCAAAATTTTGCTCTTTAATAACTTTGCAACCGTTCAATAGATCTACACAAAATTTGGTATGCACTGTCCTGTGGGGGTAATTCTCTAGATGTGGCAAGTTACATTTTGGTCGGATGTGTAGGCTCCAAGTTACAGAGAGGTGAGAAAAACATATTTTAGCTCATTGACTTTGCTGGGATATTTCTTTGAATTTGCCTACAGCCCAGAGGGTTTGGTTTTTGGGTCTGAAATTTTCAGGGCAGAAAGGGACTACCCCACAGATGTGCCTTTTGCTAGTCTGGTGAAAAAATAATAAGCAGCTCTCAAGTTATAGCAATTTAAAAATTTGAAAAAATCACTTCTGAGAATGCTCAGTAAGCACTTCAAGATGGCTGTATGAATCAAAGTAGGAATCCTGCTTTGTATGGAAAAATTCTCACTTTGTATGGCTGCCATCTTGTTTTCAGTTTTGCCTGAAATATTCAAATTTGGAAAAACCCCAAAATGACAACCTGGGGAGGAACTAATACATGTAGCTTGCTTATTGGGGCTCCTTATGTGCATTTTGCACTTCACTGCTCGAAAAATGCCCTTAAAATGGATTTTTAATTCATCTTGGAATTCTTCCATCTTATCCATGTAATACGAAGTAGGATCTTACTTCGTATGATGAGATACAAAGTAAGATCCTACTTCATGAGCCAAAAATATGATTATTAATTTAAAAATACATTAGTATGCCTGCATCGGTGTGCCCAATCATGGTGTCAGCACTAGAGGACCCCTCCACCAGTGTGGGACACTAGGAAGCCCACTCCCAGTATCCCCTACAGAAGAAAATACCATTTCCAACAACACGGTGTCACATTCCTGTGTCAGCAGTAGCCCCCTCCAAGGCGGGTCACTGAGGAGCCCACTCCCAGTGTCCCCAGTTGTATTATACCCCACACACACATCCACCAGTACTGGGACACTAGGGAGCCCCACCCCAGTGTCCTGAAATGTTTATTTATTAAAAGTATACCTGAAAAAAAGAAAACAGCTCCTGATGTCTTTTTACTTTTTTTAAAACCCTGTAAAAAAGAAAACAGTCCCTCGTCATCTCCTCATCCCCCTCCCCCATCCTGACCCTCCCACTGAGCAACTCACCACCCCACATCCCCCCCCTTGTCCAATACTTACAATCGGAGGTTGGCAGCTGTCATCTTCTGTGTACCGGGACACGTCTGCACTCTTTAAAGCTGAACCGCAAACTGAAGAATCAAGGTAAATGCCGTATAATGACTGTCAATGGCGTTTTGAACTTATGTTGATATCTCAGGCATTTTTCAACATTTTTGCACCAAATTTTTAACATGAGCTTTTTGGGACCCCACATCATGAACACTGTCACTGTTATCTTGTTACTCAGTCCTGAAAGGTGATTTCGCGGTTGCTGTGCAGAATCACATTTCAGGACTGATTAACGAAATGACAGTGCCAGTGTTCAAGAGGGGGGTCCCAAAAGGCCCATGTCGGAAATTTGGTGCATAAAATCCTGCGTTATGAGTGTGCATTGCACAGTTTCTACACACGCTCGTAACTTCACCAATTTTAAATATTGTCACTCCAGATTTTCAACATTGCTATTTTGTCACACCGCCTCATGAACAGTACAGCTGTCATTTTTTACATCCTGCCCAAAATGTGTTTTCACACCTGTGGCTTAGAATGGTGTAGTCACTGTGAGAAATCAATTGTCAAAATGGATTAATGAAATCACAGTGCCACTGTTCATAAGGTGGCATCTCCAAAAGGCCATGTTTAAAATTTGGTGAGAAAATTCTTAAAAATGCCTGAGTTACGTGCGTCCATTGAATTTATTCTAAGCACGCACATAACTTTTGTACTTTTAATATTTTGCCACCAAATTTACAAGATAGCCATTTTATCACATCACCTCATGAACAGTACAGCTGCCCGTTTTCACATCCTGCCCAAAATGTGTTTTTGCACTCTGTGACGCAGACTGGCATTGCAGTTGTGCATGATTATGTTTTGCCTTGCATTTCACAATCTCTCTTTACCAGGGCACATGAGGTGGGGTAATAAGATGGCTATGCTGACAATTAGGTCAATAGTGTTGGACACTTGGAAGCACAGGTCCCAGAGGGCCCTGCACTTCCACACCTACATACACAGGCGCATCTATGGAGGAATTGGAGCGCAGAGTCCAAAGGACCCTGAGCTCCCACAGTAAAAAGGATACTATTATACTATCTCAAAAAGAAGGGAAATTCATTGCAAAAACTCCATTAATGCATCAGTTAGGGTTTCTACTACAGCAACAAAAGTCAGGAAATTCAAACTTAGAGTTATAAAACCTACCAGCCCACACCCACCCTCCCACCATCCACACACCAACAGGCATTGGGGTGTGTCTTGGAGTCATAACTCTCACCTCATTCTCCTATACTGTACCATGTCAGCTTGTTTACACATGGAATGGGGTGAGAGTTGGGCCTGATGACCCCATGGCATGCTCCGATGCCTGTTGGTGTGTGGAGGTTAGGGGTGGTAGAGGTGGGAACCCTAACATTGAATTTCCTAACTTTTGTCACTGTACTATCAACCCTAACTGATACATTAATAGAGTTTTTTGCAATGAATATCTACAGCAGTGCCACTATAGTTAGGGTGGAGCAGCGGTTTCTATGTTAAACCTCACATTTTGCACTTCAATAACTTTGCAACCATTTAACAGATTTGCATTAAATTTTGCATGTACAGCCACCTGGAATAGATCTGCAGAGATGCTAAGTTTTTCCAGTCAGATTTGCAGGTTTTGAGATGCGGATAGTGAAAAAAACTGAAAATATGCCACTTTTTGCAGTTTATTTCTTATCATGCAGTGCACAGACTGTGTTGAATGTTGGTCTGAAATATTTTTGGGAGAAAGATCCTGGGTCACAGAACAGGTCAGTGTTTATTTGGTGAAAAAATATTAATCCATTCCAAAGTTACAGCATTTTTAAGTTCCCATTATTTTCAATTGGATTTTCATTTTTCAGGATAGCTGCATGGTACGAACAAGAATCTTTGTTTGTGAGGAGGCATTCCTTGTTCACCAGGGGCCAATCCTTGTTTGCCATAAAAAATTCCTTGTTCATAAGCCGCCATCTTGTTTTTTCATTCTGCCCCCCAAAAAACTGTCAGAACTCTGGCTAGGGATGTCTGTTTGAGACATCTAACTATGTTTCTTGCTCATGGGGAGTTGAAGAGCTCTTCTTTATGGTCTGCTGCATTTGTTTGCTCCTATTTTCTATGTTTTTTAACATTTTGAATCCTTGTTTGTGACTCACTAACTTCCTTGTTCACCAGTCCTTGTTCATAATGGTGAACAAGGAAATCAGCTCTCAGACAAGGATTTTCCATTTTCATGAACAGATGGACAAAACTACATCCCTTGCTCATGAGTCAATTTCCTTGTTCTCCATGATGAACAAGGACTCACAAACAAGGAATTTTCTTGTGAACAAGAATGCTAGTTTTGGCCATCTCTTCGTGAAAAGGGAAATCCTTGCTCAGGAGCTGATTTCCTTGTTCACCAGTGATGAACAAGTACTTGCGATCAAGGAATTTTCTCATGAACAAGGATGCTAGTTTTGGCTATCTGGTCATGAAAAAGGGAATCCTTGCTCATGAGCTGATTTCCTTGTTCACCAGTGATGAACAAGAACCCGTGAACAAGGAATTTTCTTGTGAACAAGTATGCTAGTTTTGGCCTTACGGTCGTAAAAAAGGGACTCCTTGCTTGTGTGCCAATTTCCTTGTTCTCCAGTGACTAACAAGGACTCACAAACAAGGAATTTTCTTGTGAAAAAGGATGCTAGTTTTGGCCATCTGTTCATGAAAAACGGAATTCTTCCTTGTGAGATGATTTCCTTGTTCACCAGTGGTGAGTAAGGACTCATGAACAAGGAATTTGGCTGGGGGATAAGGATTTAATTTTTGGCTATGTGGTCAGGAAAAAGGAATTAAATGCATTAAGTAGAGTCATTTGGTCGGGAAAAGGATACCTTTCCATCAGAGGAAATCTTTTTCACCAGTGTAGCATAGTATTGGTAAAAGAGGGTATTGTGTGATGAAAAAGGATAGTTTTATTGTTTTTTTAAGGCATGTGTTCAATGTATTACAATGGGGGGTTTGAACTTTTTTATGTATAACTGCCATTTTTTGATATTTGACCTCAAATTTTCAACATGGTGTTTTGGGGACCCTCCAATGAACAATGATGACAATGTAGTAGTGGTAGCTGTTTAGATACTGGCTGTGCCCCCCCCCACTATAGCATAACCCCAAGTTTTCTGTACCGGGTACATGTGCTGGGATAATAAGATGGCTATGTTGATAATTTGGTCACGCATCTATGGAGAAACTAACAGTAAAATAAGGAAAATCACTCAGCATGATAATGCAGGGCCTGAAGGACCCTGTGCTTCCACTGTGTCATAAGGACAGTTATGGAGGGTGGGAGCACAGGGCCCTTACAGGCACATAAGGATATAAGTAAACTACCTGAAAAAGTAAGGAAATTCATTGAAAAAAAAAAAAACTTTGTTAATGCATCACTTGAGGTTGTTACTAGAGTGACAATGTAGGAAATATGGCATTAGGTTTCCAACTCATTGACTTCCACCCACCCTGCAGACATCGACAGCCACTGGGGGGGTGTCTTGGGGTTGTCAGTCCTAACGCCTACCCCATTCCATAAGTAAATAAGCAGAGATGGGTACAGTATAGGAGAATGGGGTGAGCGTTAAGGCTGATGACCCCAAGACATACCCTAATGGCTATCAGTGACTGCAGGGTGGGGGTGGGGCATTAGGGATGGACACCCTAATGCCATATTTCCCTACTTTTGTTGCTTTAGTAACAATACATAACTGATGCTTTAATGAAGTTTTTGCAATGAATATATATATATATATATATATATATATATATATATATATATATATATATATAGTGGTAGTGAGAAATACCTATAGTTAGGGACCTGAGTAAGCAGTTTAATGTTAAACCTCAAATTATGTACTTTAATACCTTTGCAGCCATTCAACTGATTTGCACAAAATTTTGAAATGCACTGTCCCATGGTGTAGATATCTTGGCATGCCAAGTTTTATATTGATCGGATATGCAGTTTTTGTGCAGCACATAGTGAAAAAAGCAGTTTTTTTGCCTTTTTCCACCAGTTTTTGCTGATTTTTGTCAATCATGCTGTGGCCACACTATTTGGAATTTTGGTCTAATATTTTCAGGGTAGAAAGAGGTTTCCACAAAGAACAAGCAAGAATTGGTTTAGTGTACAAATATTAACCCGTTCCAACGTTATTCAGTTTTGAAATTTTGAGTTCTAAGCATGCTCAGTTCAGTCTTTTGGATAGGTGTATAAATTGCGAATAAGGATTTGTCTCATGAATGGGGATTTTCACAGCTCACAAACAGGGATTCATCAAATTCCTGTTCGTATGAAAAAATATCCCTATTCACGAGCTGCCGTCTTGTTTTATTTTTTTGCAAAAAACAAAATGTTTTAACTTGCCCACGGATGTCTTCTGTGGAGATTGAAGTATGTTTTTTTTTCAGGGTGATGCTCTCCATCAACCCATGGCTTTGGTTCCATTTACTTTTCTCAAAAATCAGCCATTTTTAATTTCAAAAATCATTTTTTCATGACTCACTGCTGATCCTTGTTCATGAGGTGTCAAAATCCCTTTTCGTGAGCCAATCCTTGTTCATGAGCTGACAAAATCCTTGCTCGTAAGACAATGACCAGATGGTCAAATCTCACAAACAGGAATTTCTCAGAAACAAGGATTCTGACATCTCACGAACAGAGATTATAAAAAAAAATCCTTGTTCATGAGGTGTCAAAATCCCTGCTCGTGAGGTGTCAAAATCCTTGTTCATGAGAAATCCCTGTTCATGAGGTGTCAAAATCCTTGTTCATGAGACAACAACCAGATGGCCCTATCTCACGAACAGGGGTTTCTCACGAACAGGAATTTGACTCCTCACAAACAGGGATTTGGGTCGTGAACAGGGATTATTAAACAAAATGCTTGTTCGTGAGGTGTCAAAATCCCTGTTCGTGAGGTGTCAAAATCCCTGTTCGTGAGAAATCCTTGTTCATGAGGTGTCAAAATCCTTGCTCTTGAGACGACTATCAGATGGCCCTAAAAATTCTTGTTTATAAACTGTCAAAATCCTTGTTTGTTAGGTGTCAAAATCCTTGTTTGTGAGCAGATCCCTGTTTATGAGCTGTCAAAATCCTTGTTCATGAGACAACGACCAGATGGCCCTGCCTCGCAATCAGGGATTGGCTCACGAACAAGGATTTTGACAGCTCACGAATGGAGATTTTCAAACATTGCTGTTTGTTTGCCAGTTCACTGCAAAGAAACGGTTAGGATTTTTTGTTTGAAATTTGAAAGGTAGAAAGGGGGTTGTCCCACAGATGTGACTTATGGTGTCTTGGTGTAACAGTTTGCATCAGTTCCATACTTATGGCATTCTGAAGTTGAGAAACTTCCCATATGATAACATTGTGGCAATTGCGATGCCTTTCAGTGCCTATATCTCAAAACAATTCGAGATACAGATTTTTCGCTAAGAGCAGCTTAGTACACTTTTACATGTACTAAGCACATGTTCAGGTTACAGTCCACGAATACAACTGCAGTAGAATTTTTTTCAAAGTTGCTATGGTTACTGAGATAGTGCGCCATGTGCAGCACAAGGCATTCTTTCAATGTGTCTATGGCTGTGCTGCATTTTTACAATTATAGGTAGGTGGGCCCCGCACTCCCACAGGGGGATGATATTTCATTACATTGTCTGTGCACTTATTGATAGCTGGGAACGCCATACAAAAAACTGATACCATGGGAACATAGGACCCTTATAGGTAGGTGGGAGTGCATGGCCCAGTGGGCCCTGCACTCCAGCATAAGAATACCATTATGCAGTAATGTGACTGCTGGGACATCTATTATGCAATACTGAGGGCTTTGCGCTCCCGCAGGTAGATGAAAGTTACTTACAATGTTTGTGCACTTATGGATAGATGGGAGCACCATAAAAAAAAAATGATACCATGGGAGTGTGTTGCCCTTATAGGTAGATTGTGCTACCCAAAACTGTTACCATGGGAGCACTTCCAAAACCATATAAGGGTAAGATTACACTTTCTCAAAATAGGAGATGCTGGAAAATATAAGTGAATTCATTGCAAAAAAAACCTGTGGTCTTGTTCTACACCCTCCACCAAAAGTGCTACTGTGAAATCTGGTGTGGAATGAATGCAATTTTTGTTGTATACTAGTCATGGTGTCTACTGACACTAGTCAGTGTTTACACCACTTTTTTTTTTAAGGAAACATAGATTTCTATTTTAGCGCTGTTTACAGAGTCAGATGTTGTAATAAGAAAATGATTGGTGTACTGCCCCCAAGGTGCCCTTTACAATACCACAGTCATTGGTACCTGTAGTGGGTCTGAATCACCACACCTGAATAGTGAGAGTCTGGTTATGGTACATATTAACGGAGTATGTAAGTTTGTTTTCTATTATTTCTTTTTTCCTCTGAGAGCCTGGCAGGTAGCTCTGGCCCCCTTCCCCTCAGGGGTGTGTGGTGTACAGCCACACCATTCCCCGTCTGACCTTCTCAGTAATCCCCCATGAGTTCCCAACCCCCCTGCTGTGACTGGGCTGAGGCGCAGGGCGTCGACTTTCACCATCCCTTGGGACCAACATCAAGATTCTGGGAAGGCCAGGATGGGTACTAGTGGAGCCATCATGTAGTCTGCCAGCTCCATTTTCCTCCTCATTTTTTCTCCCTCGCACCTTCCCACTGGCATTGTATGTTGGCAATGTGCCTTCTGAGCCTTATCGCCTTCCAACCACCACTAGAGGGTGATCAATGCGCCCTCCCTCACTCCCTCCAAGAGAAAGGACAGCAGTCCTCTGGATGCTCGATACTCTCTCTCCTGTGCTGACCCCCTGCACCCCAGGCTCATTCACGAACCTAGGTGGCCAGTGTGACATGAGGTGCGGCGGCTAGTGCCTCAACCCTCTATGACACAGGGCTGGCCTCTGAGTATGTAAGTCTAAAGTGGTCTCATATAACCTTTTCTCCTGTTCCCCCCCACCCCGGTCCCTTTCACCTTATTTGTAAATATACACAGTACTAGTTTCACTGTTCTGTCATCTCTATATTTGTGGTGTAAGTACATAGAACATAGAAGTTGATGGCAGATAAGGACTGCAAGACCCATCCAGTCTGCCCATTTTTTCTACCTTATGAATGTGCCATCGGCCTGTACTCTGTCAATGGCCTATCTATTCATACTCATCTGTATTGCTCCCTTATGTCTATCCCATGCCTGTTTGAAGCCCTGCACTATATTCATATCCACCACTTCCTGGGGTAGGCCATTCCATGCATCCACCACCCTTTCTGTGAAAAAGAACTTCCTCACATTACCCCTTAATTGACCTCCCTCTAATCTCATGCTGTGTCCTCTTGTACTGCTATTTTTCTTATATTGAAACATGTTAGACTCTTTCACCTTGTTAATGCCCTTAAGGTGTTTGAATATTTCTATCATATCACCTCTCTCCCTCCTTTGCTCTAGGGTATACATATTGAGCTCTGTTAATCTGTCCTCGTATGTTTTCTGATGCAGTCCCTGCACCATTTCGGTCACCCTTCTCTAGACTGCTTCCATTTTGTTAATGTCCTTGTGCAGGTGCAGCTTCCAGTATTGCACGCAGTACTCTAGATGGGGCCTAACCAGTGTCTTGTAAAGAGGGATTATTACCTCCCTCTTATGACTTGTGATACCCCTACTAATACACCCCAACATCCCTTTAGCCTTACCTACTGCTTTAGAAGTCTACTTGGATGATTTCAGGTCATCTGTGATGATGATGCCCAAGTCTCTTTCTTCCCTTGCGATTGCCAGCAACTCCCATCCCAACCTATAAGTGGCTTCAGGGTTTCTCTTCCCTATGTGCATGATTTTGCACTTCTTTGCTTTAAACCCCAGTTGCCACTCTTCCAAACATTTTGCCAGTTTATCCAGATTTCTTCTCATTCTGCACACCCCATCTGGATCATCTACTCTGTTGCAGATCTTGGTGTCATCTGAAAACAGACAAACCTCACCCTCCAGTCCATCTGCAATGTCACTGATGAAGATATGGAAGAGGACTGGCCCCAGGACCTGTCCCTGAGGTACCCCTTTTGTGACTTGCATCTCTTCTGACTGTATACTGTTTACCACCACTCTCTGTTTTCTGCCCACCAACCAGTTTGCCACCTGGTTGACTAACTTCTGACCCACCCCTGAGCTTACCCAGTTTATTAATCAATCTTCAATGTGGAACAGTATCAAAAGCTTTGCTGAAGTCAAGGTAGGTGACATCAGCTGCACCCCCTTGGTCTACCACTCTGGTTACCAAGTCAAAGAAATCTATGAGATTAGTTTGACAGGATCTGCCTGTTGTAAACCCATGCTGTCTTGGATCCTGTGCTCCAATGGATTCCAGGTGTTGCACTATCCTTTCCTTAAGGAGTGCCTCCATAATCTTGCCCACTACTGAGGTAAGACTGACTGGTCTGTAGTTCCCTGCCTCCTCCCTGCTACCACTCTTGTGGAGTGGGATCAGATGAGCCCTTCTCCAGTCTTCTGGGACCTCTCCTGTGATCAGAGACTCACTAAACAGTTCTGATAATGGCTCTGCTAGTTTCACCCTTAGCTCCTTTAGTACCCTGGGATGTATGCCATCCGGTCCCATTGCCTTGTCTACCCTGTACTTAGTGAGCTCTTGTAGGACCCTTTCTTTTGTGAAGGGACTAGTGTATACCTCCCTCTCCCCTGAGTCCATGGTGCTGAGCTATGGGCCCTGCCCTACCTTCTCCTCAGTAAGTACTGAGCAGAAGTATCTGTTTAGGATAGATGCTTTTCCTTGGTCCTCCTCCACACACTCCTCCTTATCCCCTTTGATCTTAGCAATACCCCCTCTGGACTTTCTTCTTTCACTAATGTATCTATAAGTCTTGTCCCCTCCTTTTACTGTTTGTGCTAGTGTTTCCTTGGTTTGGGACTTTGCCTGCCTTACTGCCTTCCCTTAGGGAAGTTTGGTATGCCTCCATATCTTCGTCCCACTGCATTCTCTTATATTTCCTGAAGGCCAGCCTTTTGGCTCTGACCTTTTCTGCTACTGTTTTTGAGAACTATGAGTACAATGGTATATTAAATAGTAGAATACTATCCTGAATAGTAAGAAATGAGTCACACATTGTTTTTTAAAAAGGTAACTTTTTGTTTATTAAAGTGAAATTCTTTTTTTTTCTATATTTTAATGCACAAATACTATACTTCATGAATGTTGCTATTCAGTGGAAAAATATTGAAATGATGTATTAAAAACATAAAAATTAAAGTTTTTTTCTTAAAAAAATACTCAAAAACAAAACAACAAAATATACTTTTTCTTGTTTGGCTATGGGGGATGGGGGATGTGGGCATTGTGCCTACTGGAATGGTAATGGCACATTTGCCCTTTGCTGTTCGATAAGGGTCTTGCATTGGATGAGTGGGGACGTGGAAACTGTTCTGCATAGAAAGATGGAGTCAAGTGGCTTAGTGTCCCTCTTCATTGGGTGACATCTCGGGAGGGGCTTGCTCAGGAGGCTCCCTTTCTTGTTGCTGGTGCTCAGGGAGGGCCTGGTCCTCTTGTGGCTCATGGTGCATTTGGCAGTGTAGAAGCTGCTGGAGTGTCTCTGACACCTCTAGCTGACTCTCCACCAGCTTCAGAAGGGTGCTGTGAGTTGTTTCCAGGACTGCACCCTGGTTTTCTGTCTAATCATGCAGTCTATGGACTGCATGAATAGACTCCTGGATGCAGCGCTGGAAATGAATGATGGCCTCCTGTGACTGCCACTCCAGGCGTCTGTGTCAGTGAAAGATTTCCAGAAGCTCCTGCTGCTGCTCGAGCAGAAGCTTCTGGTGCTCTAACACCAACACTGTGTCCTGGATTACAGTGCTGTAGCCGTTGTTCATGGCACCCAGAAACTGGTGGAGGTCCTCTCAGAGGGCTTTTGTCTCTGCCAGTTGTTCTGAAAGAAAATCAGAAAGTAAAATTGAGGATTTTTTGTATGTTTTTTTTCCTGTGATGAATTATTTGCCTGTTCTCATGCTGTTAGTTGCTCTTGGAAGAAGATATGCTGACCTGCAATTTAAGTAGTGGTAGATGTTATTTGCTAAAAAAAAAAAAAATGTGGAAAAAGTATTATAATAGAGTTTTTGAAAATGAAGATCAAGTTAGTCAGTTCAAACTGTTTGAGCATTTTACAGTTGTTTGGGTGTGCTTTTGTCAGCCATGTTTCTTTTGTTTTGGGTGTGGCAAATTATATTCTGGTATGCTGTGTAAAAAATGAGGGCACTGTAATATGTGCAGCTGCTTTACCTGTGGGTGAAGAAAAATTTACAGGGAAAACAAAATTGCATTCATTAGGTCATTATTGTTCTCGTACTTATTGATCTACAGACAGCAGGGAAAAAAAACACAACTTGTATCTTTACCTTTTCATGTAAAGCAGCAGTACTAAAATTCAAAAACTGGATCTTTTGCAACAGTTTGGAGCACTTATCTGATAATCTTTCTTGTTTTCACTGTATTATCATCCACCCCCCCCCAAAAAAAATCTGCTCTGTTTTTCTTGTTTTTTGTTAACATTTCTCCCACCTGCCGTGTTGGAACTCTGTGCTACTAACTGCACATGCATATGACTCACAGTACTACTCAGGGACAGTGGGAACCTGCAGCACAGTGTTCCAAGAAAGTAACCAAAACACATGATGTGACATAAGGGAGGAGCTCGGCTGCAAATTAGATAGTGGACATATTTACTGTGGACCTCAACAATGGAAAGAAATTTTTAATACCTAAAAAAAAAATTAAGATTGTTAAAATAAAATATTTATAGAAATGGAAACCAAAACTATTGCTGCATGCTTCCAAAGTAAGTACATATAATCATCTATGGAGGAATGGGAGTGCAGGGCTCAGAGGGCCCTGTGCTCCCATAGAAATGTACATATATGCTTCTATGGAGGAATCAGAGTGCAGGACCCAGAGGGCCCTGTGCTCTGACCAGCATGTTAGGGTATGATTACACTATCTCAAAAAGTAAGGAAATAAATTGCAAAAAACTTTGTTAATGCATCAGTTAGGGTTAAAGCGACAAAAGTAGGAAAATGTGGCATTAGGGTATCCAACCCTAACACGGCACCCCCTCGCACCCGTCACAGATGAAGACGCATCAGGGGCAGCATTGGAGTTGTCAGTACTAACGTTCACCCCATTTTCCAATGCTGCACCCACCCAGCTTATTTTCCAATGGAATGGGGTGAGCATTAGGGTTGATGACCCTAATGCTACCCCCAATGCCTCTTCATCTATGAATGGTGGTGGGGTAGGGTGTTAGGGTTGGAAAACCTAAAGCCACATTTCCCTACTTTTGTCACTTTAACCATAACTGATGCATTAATAAAGTTTTTTGCAATATAAATATATATATGTGTGTGTGTGTGTATATATATGTATGTATGTATGTATATATATGTGATAGATAAACAACTCTGAGGTGTGCGGTCACGCTCTGATATACACACACCTTGGTGTGTGTCAACCACCCAAGGCGTGCATATATCAGAGCGCGACTGCGCAACTCAGAGTGGTTTATCTGTCTTATAAAATGTCAAAATTGTTTTGCAATGGGGTAAAAGTGCTCTGATATACGCATGGTCATGTAGTGTGTTTTATACAATCAGAACAATTGATTTGTATTTGCTACTTTTAACCATTTTATAAATACATATAGGGGATACAAGATGAGCAGAAGTGGAATATGAAAAATATTTTCACTCCTGCAGAGTGAGCCTGGACCACAAGTGAAATATACAGTGCTCACGATGCAGGAGTGAAAATATTTTCCATATTCCATGATCTGCCCATCATGTATTCGATTTATACAATGGGGGCCTCTTTGCAAAATGTATAATTTGCGTGACTTTGGAGGTTTAGCATGGCTTTGCATGATTGCGGACTTTGTGTGGGTTTAGTGCAGCTTTGCGATTCTTGTGACTGTCTTGGAGTTTAGTGCTGGGTTTCAGGGGTGTAATAAATGGCATTTATTTTAACTTCGCTGACATCATCAGCATTTATCCTCACTGTGGTGGAAACAACATGGTTTATCACACTCATTTATCCCTCACCCCCATTGTATAAATATATATATATATATATATATATATATATATATATATATATATATATATTATACTGGCATGGTAGTGCCAGTATAGTTAGGGTTGCACGGCCATTTCTATTTAAACTGCAAATTTTGCATTTTAATAACATTGCCACTGTATGACGGATTTTCCTGAAATTTTGCATGTGTAGTGTGGTACCATAGATCTCTGAATCTTACAAGTTGTGTTACGGTCAGATAAGTGGTTGTGGACCTGCAGAGTGGTCAAAAACACAAAAAGGGGGGATTTGCACATTTCTTTGCTTGTGGCTACAGCCTGCACAATTTATCCATTTGGTCTGAAATCTCCAGGGATGATGCAGTCTGGGTCATTTATGTGCCTTTCGAAGATTTAATGAAAAAATATTAAAGCGTTCAAAAGTTATTCAAAAAACAAGTTTCTCAGTATAGTCAATGGAAAAACAATTATGTGTCTCTCGAAAGCTGCCGCCACTACATTTTACTGTTGCAAACAGCCCTTTTACTTTTGTGTAGTGGCCATCTTGTTTTCAGTTAGTGAAAGAGAAAAATGCCTGGTGTTTAAATTTGGGACCCCCTAGGTAAACACTGACTGTTGTGTTTACCTAGTCAGGTCCTGAGGATCACAGCCCTATCTTTTTTTGGGGGAAAAAAAACAGAAATGCCTTTTTAAAAATCAGAGCCC
Source organism: Neoceratodus forsteri (assembly GCA_016271365.2). Taxonomy (NCBI): domain Eukaryota; kingdom Metazoa; phylum Chordata; order Ceratodontiformes; family Ceratodontidae; genus Neoceratodus; species Neoceratodus forsteri. The sequence continues at coordinate 1,634,257,741 of CM057456.1, read as the reverse complement.
CAGCAGTGTTGCAAACTGTGACACAAATGGCCCTGACACTTTTGCAAATCATGAAAGTGTCATGCCTATTTTTGTGAAACTGTCACAATTTGCAACAGTACTTTGCCTAAAAACAACAAATCTTTGCAATCTCACTGCAGCAAAATGGTTGGAGCTTTGGGGCTGAAATTTACAAGGTGACAAGCCCTGGTCCCACAGATGTGCCTTTTGGTGATTTGGTCCCAAAACATTCAACAGGCCTGCAGTGACTTTTGACGCCCATATCTCAAAATCTATTCGAGATTCGGATTTTTCACTACCCGCAGCTTAGTCTATCTTTAGGTGATCTAAGCTAACAAAGAAGTTTCAAAGTCATAGATTACACCTGCAGTGGAATTTTTTCCTACTTGCTATGGTTACAGAGATATTGCCAAAACGAGTTATAAGGGTTCCTTTGGAGTACTATGGCACTGCTGTATGACTCCTTATTTATGTGTAAATGGGAGCGCAGCGACCAGAGGGCCTGTGCTCCCACTAACACATACCAGTTACCACTTGCATTACACTTTCTCAAAAAGAAGTGAAATTCATTGCAAAAAACTCTGTTAATGCATCAGTTAGGGTTGATAGCACAGCAACAAACATATGGAAATCTGATGTTAGGGTTACATCTCTACCACCCCCTCCACCCCTCCCACCCTCCACTCACCAACAGATGTCAGGGAGTGCCATGGGGTCATGAGGCCTAACTTTCACCCCATTCTCATATGCTGTAGCATGTCAGCTTGTTTACATATAGTGAGAGGTGGGTGGGGGATGGGGTGGGGAGGTAGGGGTGTAACCCTAACATCACATTACCATTCTGTTGTCACTGTGGTACAATATCATCCCTAGCTAATGCATTAACAGAGTTTTTTTGCAATATATATATATATATGTGTGTGTATATATATTATAGTGGCACAGCAGTGCCACTATAGTTAGGGTTGAGTACCCCACTTAAGGTTAAATCTGAAATTTTGCACCTTAATAACTTTGCCACTGTATGACAGATTTGCCCGAAATTTGGAATGCACAGTCTGGTGCTATAGATCTCTGGACCAGCCAAGTTTTGTTATGGTCAGATGTATGGTTGCAGAGCTACAGAGCACCATAAAATGCATAAATTATGGATTTTTGCATGTTTCTTTGCTCGTGCCTACAGCCTGCATGGTTTGTGCGATCCTTCTGAAAACTTCAAGCAACATGCAGCCACTGTCCCTGATGTGCCTTTCAAAAATTTTGTGAAAAAATATTAAATGGTTCAAAAGTTATTCAAAAAACACTGAATTCCATTATAATCTATGGAAAAAGTTAACAAACTATGCCAAAGTGTCACAAATGCAGTTTTTACTGTTGCAAATTACCCTTTTACTTTCATGATTCAGCTATTTTGTTTTCAGTTGGTGGTCAGAAAAATGCTTGCCATTTAATTTTGGAACCCTCTAGGGACACAATTCTTGCTTTGTTCACCTAGTCAAGCCCTGAGGATGCTAGCCTTGGGGGTAAAACACCCTAGAAATATGTTTTTTACATTTTTTTAAAAAGTAGTGTTGCAAAGTACTTTCACAAATGCAACACTTTTGTGAATTTTTTTGCGAAGTGTCATGATTTGTGACACTATGCCCAAAACAATAGGAAATCTTTGCCACCCTGCTGCAAAACAACAGTTTGGTCTTTTGGGCTGACATTTGCAGGGAAGAAAAGCCAACATCACACAGATGTGCCTTTTGGTGGTTTGGTGCCAAAATATAACAGGGCTGAAAGTTACGGCACTCCGAAGTTGATGATTTTTCCCATAGGATAACATTATGGCGTCCGCCACGCCTTTTGGGTCCGATTTCTCGAAAACAGTTTGAGATACGGACTTTTCGTCGCAAAAATTCTTAGTCCCCCACTTGGGGGCTAAGTACAAATCTAGCCTGGAAAGTCATAAATAATATGAGATTTAAATTTTGTTTCTACGTCGAATGGTTCCTGAGGTATAAACAATTTAGTATTCCAAGTGCTCACTTTCCTGTCCGAGGGCCACTGTTATGCCCACATTCTTTGTATTCACTGTGCTTCTGGATGTACCTCTTTCAAACACAAAGCGTGTGTGTGTTTCTGTTACTATTACTGTTACTGTTAGCATTTGCGTTTACATTTCCGCTTGCATTTCCGTTACCATTTGCATTAGTGTTTCCGTTTGTATCACTGAATGTGTTACCATTTGCGTTTGCGCTGTGTTTGCCTTACCATTTGTGTTACTGTTTCTTTTTGCATACACCGTTGGCGTTACCATTTGCATTTTCATTACCGTTTGCTCTTTCTTTACCATTTTCATTAGCATTTCTGTTTGCGTCACCGTGTGCGTTACCATTCGCGTTTGCATTTTCATTTGCGTAACCATTACCATTTGCGTTTTCCTTACCATTTGCGTTACCATTTCTGTTTGTGTTCCCGTTACTCTTAGTGTTTGCATTGGCACGTGCGTTTCCATTGTCCCTTGTGTTACTGTTTCCTTCTGCATCGCCGTTGCTGTTACTGTTTGCATTTACATTACTGTTACCATTTGAATTTTCATTACCATTTGAGTTAACATTTGTGTTTATGTTTGCACTTGCATTTCCATTACCATTTGTGTTATCATTTCCATTTGCATCACTGTGTACATTACCATTTGCATTTGTATTTGCACTTGCATTTGCTTTCTGTTTGCATTACTGTTACTGTTTGCATTTTTGTTGCCGTTTGCATTACCATCTGTGTTTGGTTTCACATTTGCGTTTGCGTTTCCATTACCGTTTGCATTACCACTTCCATTTGATTTTGTGCTTGCATTTGCGTTACCATTTGCGTTACTGTTTCCTTTTATGTCACCATTGGCATTACCATTTCCACTTGCATTTGTGTTACTGTTACTGTTTTCATTTTTGTTACTGTTTGCATTATCATTTGCCTGTGCATTTCTATTACCTTTACTGTTCTCATTACTGTTACCATTACCATTTATGTTTGCGTTACCATTACTGTTTGTGTTTCTGTTACCATTTTCATTAGCATTTCCGTTTGCGTCACCATATGTGTTACCATTTGCATTTGCGTTTTCGCTTGCGTTTGTGTTTTAATTTGTGTTACTGTTGCCTTTGGTGTCATTGTTGCCATTACCATTACCATTTGTGTTTGCATTTCCATTTGCATTACCATTTGCATTTCTGTTACCTTTAGCATTTGCATTTGCACGTGCATTTCCGTTGTCACTTGCATTACTGTTTCCTTGTGCTTTGCCATTGCCGTTATCATTTGCGCTTCTGTTTGCATTACTGTTACCGTTTGCATTTCCATTACCGTTTGCATTACCATTAGTGTTTGTGTTTACATTTACGCTTCCATTTCTGTTAACTTTTGCATTATCATTTCTGCTGGTGTCATCATGTGCATTAAAAGTTGTGATTACGTTTGCGTTACCATTAGAATTGCTGTTTCCTTTTGAGTCACCATTGGTATTACCATTTGCGTTTGTATTACCAATACTGTTTGCATTTCCAGTACTGTTCTCATGAGCGTTTTTGATTGCTTCACTGTGTGCGTTTACCATTTGCATTTGTATTTGCATTTGCATTTACATTTCCGTTTGTGTTACCATTACCGTTTTCATTTCATTGCCATTTGTGTTACCATCTGTGTTTGTGTTCATGTTTGCACTTGCATTTCTGTTACCATTTGCTTAGTTTCTGTTTGCTTTTGAGCTTGCGTTTGCGTTGCTGTTTCTTTCACATCACCATTGCCATTACTGTTTCCATTTGCATTTGTGTTACCATTACCGTCTGCATTTTCTTTACCATTTGCGTGTGCATATCTGTTACCGTTACTGTTTCTCATTACTGTTACCATTACCGTTACCGTTAGCTTGGTGTTACTGTTAGCATTAACATTCCCATTAGGATTACCATTACCATTGCCATTACCGTTACTGTTAGCATTACCATTACTGTTAGGGTTATTATGCACAAATGGGAAGCGGGCACCTGGCTCCCTCCACCACATACCATTCACTATTTATAGTGCACATTCTCAAAAAGAAGAGAAATTCATGGCAAAATACTCAATTTAATGTATCAGTTACGGTTGTTCCACAGTGACAAAAGTGAGGAAATTCGGTGTTAGAGTTGCCATCCCTTGCACCCCACACCCACCCTGCCCCCACCAACAGGCATTGGGGTGTGCATTGGGGTCATCAGGCCTAACTCTCACCCCATTCTCCTATTCTGCACCACCCCAGCTTATTTACACATGGAATAGGGTGACAGCTAGCGCAATGACCCCAATGCACACCTCGATGCCTGTTGGTGGGGGCAGGGTGGTTGTGGAGTGCAAGGGGTGGCAACCCAACACTCAATTTCCTCACTTTTGTTGCTGTGGAACAACCCTAACACATGCATTAAATGGAGTTTTTGCCACAAATATATATATATATATATATATATATATATATATATATATATATATATATATATATATATATATATATATATATATATAGATATATATAGATATATATGAAATAACTGTGTCTGCCAATATCAACCTATTTTTGTGACCTGTAAAAAGTCATATCAACCTGCAAGTTGATATGGCAAAATCATGTCAACCTGTGAGTTGATACAACTTGTACTGTCTCATGCTGGGTAGTGTGTACCTCGCTAAGGTAATTACTGACTCAGAAAATTGTACCGTTCATTTTTTTTTAAACTTTCAACAATGGAGAAGCTGTTGAAACTTCTCCTTGTCGTCATAACAACAAGCATGCCATGCTTCCCATACAGAGGTCAAATCAGCAAAGCAGGGAGCATGCAATGCTAAGACTCTGAACTTTGTCTACTTACTTGGCACCAGTTATTATGAAAAATAACACATATGAAGGTGTGTGATCTGCAGTTTTTTTACACGCCTTCAGTGTGTGACAATATATAAACCTCTCAAGCTTTGATCTCAGGGGTTATACAGTATATTATGAAATGGTTGGTAGAAAAGCAGCACTCTGATTGGCTGCTACCATTGTGCTAATAAGTCTAACACCATGGCAAAAAGAGCAGGCTGTGACAAGCTATGGTAAGTGGGCATTGATATGGGTGATGCTGCCCACTCAGAACCTTGAGAAAAGAAAACGCAGCTATTTTATTTCTGCCAGAAGTGGTGCCAGCCTAACTGTAAAATAAAAATGATATAAATACATCTGACCTCCTGTTCAGTTGGCCTCAGTCTGTGAATGTTTCTGTTTTAAATCCATGCAGCACATAGCAAAGGGGAAAAAAACACAAAGTGCCATGACCTGTCACCCAGCCCACTCGCTCACTCTCCATCCTAATCAAAAGATGATCTCTCTCCCAGCCCACTCACTTGCTCTCCATGCTAATCAGAAGCTGATTGCTGATTATTACAGCCGATGAAACATTTAAACAAAGTACTGCCACCATCTCTCTCCCAGCCCATCTGCTCAGTGGCTGTTCAGATCAATTGCTAACTTGCAGCCGGTCACAACTTCCATCACATAGTGTCTAATTTCTGATTTATGTAAAAATAATTTATTTACTGTATTAGTTACAGAATCCACTTCTTCTGTGGGGGTGGGGGTGAATATTGCCATGACAAGGGGGGGTGAATACTGCCACGACAACCAGATGTAAACTACAGAAGCCTTTGTAGGACAAAATTCCTTAAGCCAAACAAAAAAAAAAACAGTAGGCGGAGGAACTATTTTATTAAAATGAAGACAAACATTAAACTTTTTCATTTTAAATACTATACATTTTAGCTATCACATACATCTGTATTTTTGATAGCCATTTCAAAAGTACAATAAACCACTCCAGGGTCAGTGTGTTAGACACTTTAGCACATGGCTAGGAGGCTGGATGCACTCAGCCAGTGGTCTCATGCCTCACTACAGATCTTAGCCATGTATTAAAGTGTCTAACACACACTCTGTCATGTCTTATTGCTTACTTATCACACACCTTGGGTGTGTAAAAAAACTGCATATCATACACCTACACATGCATTATTCTCTCTCTCGCTCTTTATATATATATATATATATATATATATATCTACTGTATATCTATATATATCTATATGTGTGTATATATATATATATATATATATATATATATATATATATATATATATATATATATATATACACACACATTATAGTTGTGCAGTAGTGCCACTGTAGTTAGGGTTAAGTAGGCAGTTAAATGTTAAATCCCAAATTTTGCACTTCAATAAATTTACAACCATTGAACAGATTTGCACAAAATTTGGTATGCGCTGCCCCTTGGGATAGAACTTTTGACATGCCAATTTTTGTTTTGATTGGATGTGCAGATTTTGCATCGCACGTAGTGAAATAAGTGTTAAAGTCATTTTTATTTGCCCAGTTTTGCTGATTTTTCCCCATTGTGTCATAGCCACACCATTTAGAATTTTGGCCTGAAGGTTTATGGGTTGGTATGAGCTGGCCCCAAACAACAAGCCAGCATTGGTTTGGTGAACAAATATTAATCCATTCCAAAGTTATTAAATTTTGAAATTTGGAGTTCTGAGCATGCTTAGTTCAGTCTTTTGGACAGTTGCACAACTTTGAACAAGGATTTGGGCTCACAAACAGGGATTTTGACAGCTGATGACCAGGGATTGATTAAATCCCTGTTCATATGAAAAAAAAATCCTTGTTTGCAAGCTGCCACCATATTTTCAATTTTTCCAAAAAACAAAACATTGTGACTTGCCCCACAGATGTCTTTTGTGGAGACTGAAGTATGGGTTTTGTTCAAAATGATACTTTCTACAAACCCATGGCTTTGGATCAATTTAGTTTAGTCAAGAAATAGCCTTTTGTTTAATTTGAAAACCCTTGTTCGTGACTCGCTTCTGAACCTTGTTTGTGAGGTGTCAAAATCCCTGTTCATATGGGGATGACTAGATGGTCCTATCTCTTGAACAGTGATTTCTTATGAATAGGGATTTTGACACCTCATGAACAGGGTTTCAGCTCACAAACAGGGATTTTGACAGCTCACGAATAGGGATTCTAAAAAGGAATCCCTATTTACGACGTGTCAAAATCCCTGTTTGTGAGCTGTCAAAATCCTTGTTCATGAAAAATCCTTGTTTGTGAGCTGTCAAAATCCCTGTTCGTGAGTTGACGACCACATGGCTCTAAAAATCCCTGTTCAAAAGATGTCAAAATCCTTGTTCCTGAGGTGTCAAAATCCCTGTTCGTTAGCCAATCCCTGTTCGTGAGCTGTCAAAATCCTTGTTCGTGAGGGGACGACCAGATGGCTCTACCTTACAAATAGGAATTGGCTCACAAACAAAGATTTTCACACCTCATGAAGAGGGATTCGGCTCATGAACAAGGATTTTGACAGCTCATGAACAGGGATTTTTTTTAAAGGTTGTTGTTTCTTTGCCAGTTAACTGCAAATAAATTATGGCTTTTGGCTTGAAATTTTCAGGGCAGAAAGGGGTTGTCCCAGAAATGTGACTTATGCTGGTTTGATGTAAAAATTTGCATCGGTTCCACAATTATGTCATTCTGAAGTTGAGAAATTTCCAATAGGATAACATCATGGTGAACACAGTGCCTTTTGGTGCCTATATCTCAAAAACGGTTTGACGTGCGGATTTTTCGCTAAATGCAGCTTAGTACACCTTTAGGTGTACTAAGCATGTGTGCAGGATACCAGTCCATGATTACAACTGCAGTGGATTTTTTTCCAAGGATGCTATGGTTACTGTGATATTGCACCATTTGTAGCATAAGGGTTACTTGGAATGTGTCTAGGCCTGTGCTACATCTCTACAATTATAGGTATGTGGGGCTCCGTGCTCCCATATATGGATACCATTATGCAGCAATGTGACTGCTGGGCCATCCATTATGCAGTACTGGGAACACCGGGTTCAGAGGGCCCTGCGCTCCCATGGGGAGATGACAGCTCATTAAAATGTCTGTGCACTTACAGATAGATGGGAGAGCAAGGCCCTATGGCCCCTGTGCTCCAAAAAACTGATAGCATGGGAGTGCAGGACCTGTATAGGTAGATGAGAGCACAGGGCCCTGCCTCATATGAAAACCATTATGCAGTAATGGTATTGCAGGGCTATCCATTATACAATACTGGGAGCTCAGGTCCAAGAGGGCCCTGTGCTCCCATAGGAAGATGACAGTTCATTACAAAAAAACTGATACCATGGGAGAGCAGGGCCCAGAGGGCCCTGTGCTATCAAAATCATAAAATGTAAAATTACACTTTCTCAAAAACTAAGGAAATTCATTACAAAAAACATTGTTAATGTATCAGTTAGGGTTGAAGTACCAAAAGTAGGGAAATGAGGCATTAGGATTGAAACCCTAACACTCCCCATCACCCCCAATCCTCATACTTTCTCCACAGACCAACAGGCAATGGAGGCGCCCTAGTCTTTGGGCCCAACTCTCATCCCATTCTCCTATACTGTACCATGTCAGCTTTATTACACATGGAATGGGGTGAAAGTTAGCCTGATGACTCTAAGGCACACCTGGCCACCTGCTGGTCTTATGGAGGGTGGGGGGTAGTGGTGGTGGGTGGTGTTTGGTCTCAACCCTAATGCCTCATTTCCCTACTTTGTCACTTCTACCCTATCTGATGTATTAATGAGATTTTTGCAATGAATATATACTTGTATATATATATATATATATATATATATCGCTGTTTAATATTGCTGCTATATATTTTATTTTTCTCCTCCCAAGGTGTGGCTCCAGATTCCAATGCTGCTACTGATGTGCGTGAGGATCATAGCACATGAGGGAGGCAGATAAAAGGACTGCCACAGTGGCTTTAACATTTGAGTGCCGTGGTGCTTGTAAATGTTTGAGCTGATTTTACCCAGCTCACACACTGCAGTGGTAGCATGGACACGTGCACCAAGTGCTAGTGCAGTGCTGTGCTTTACCGCCAAGCTAGGGGTCAGGATCAACAAATTCCTCTGGTCCCCCTAATGAGAACAAGGCACTGGGGACTGGCAGGAGAATAGAGGCAGCACCTGAGGACTGGGAAATGTCAGGACCAGTGGTAGGGAGCAGAGCAATGCCCTGGGAGGCAATTTAAGTTAAGCCCCACCCATGGGGGGAAGGAGTTACACTATCTTTCAATTACAATAGTTCATTAAGTCTTTGTTCCTCTTTAAAAATTTCAAGGTCCAAAAAATTAATTGATTTCCTACTCATTTAAAAAGTGAACTTTTGTAGCTTTGGAATGTGGTTTGGTAGTAATATGGTTATATATAGTGTGTTAATTATATTGGTTGCTGTATGTTCTTGTTATTTATCTGCAACAATTGTTTATGTTTTGCAAATTTGCATGTTTTCATGCACTTTAAATATTTTACACAAAAATCTTTCTGAAGCACTTTTCTGACATGACAATGGCACTTTGATAAAAACGAGCACTTTAGGTATTTGACAGGCTGTTTCTTCAAATTGTCTATACTGTCTCTTTAAATGTGGACCTTTTATCATCTGTTTCTCTGTATGCAAGCAACTCTGAGGATGACATCAGTTGATGACATTGAAATGTAAGGTCATGGTCAGTACGTCTGGCAGTCATCGGGTCGGTTCATAGCCGAGTCCTTTATTAGCAGCTCGGGCCACTCAGCTTCTATGTTTGGTAAGTTTTGAAAGATGGCTGTTGTGCAGATCATGTGGATTGTTTTAAAACCTGTATTACCTGCCTGGAGTAAAGCTGTCTGAAACATTACCACACACTGAAGTAAAGTACTGGTGGCAGTATGCTTTTAAATGTTGAAATGTTGAAAATCAGTAAATATGAAGTTTTAAAAAACATATAAATGAAGTTTGAACTATTTTAACTGAAAGATACATTTAAAGCAAATTTTCTAAAACCTATGGGTGCTAACCCATTCTCTTGCTGCCACTGTGCAGCTAGAGTGTGTCTATGTTTCTGTGTTTCAATGCATATACACCCTTGCTGTCACTGTTTTTGCCCCACCACCTCCGCCAGAAGGCTGTTCCAGGAATCCACCACTCTTTCTGTAAAGAAGTACTTCCTCACATTCCTCCTGAATCTACCCCCCATTCTGCTTCATAGCATATCCCTGTGTTCTTGTGTTCCTTTTTTTCTGAAAATAATTCCTTCCTGTACCTTATTTACTCCTGTGAGGTATTTAAAGGTCTCTATCATATCTCCTCATCCTTCCTCTCTTCCAGGGTGTACACATTGAGGTGCTTTAGTCTCTTGTCATAGGGCTTTTGGTGCCTGCCCTGCATCATTTTAGTTGCCCTCCTCTGGACTACCTCCACGCTATGTCCTTCCAGAGATATGGTCTCCAGAACTGAACACAGTACTTAAGGTACGGTGTTACCAACAATCTACACAGGGGCAACATCAGCTCCCTCTTTCTGCTGGGATTACCTCTCCCTATACACCCCAGCATCCCACTAGTCTTCCCAACTTCCTAGTCACACTACTTGGCCACCTTTAGGCCATCAGATATAATTATCCCTAGGTCTCTTTCCTGCTTGGTGGTTGTCAATACCATGCTACCCATTTTGTATTCTGCTCCTGGGTTTCTGTGCCGTAAGTACATTATTTTGCACCTTTTCACATTGAAATCCAGCTGCCATACCCTTGACCACTCCTCAAGTTCTCTCAGGTCTCTGTTCATCCTTTCCTGCCCCCCCCCCATGGAGTATCAACTCTACTGAAGTTTTGTTTTGGTGTCATCCACAAAGAGGTAGAGCTTCTCTTCCCACTCCTCTGCAATGACACTGATAAAGACATTAAAGAGGACCAGTCCCAGCATCGATCCCTGATGCACCCCACAGGTCACCCTCCCTTCATCAGAGTGAACTCTGTTTACCACTACCCTCTGTTGTCTATCTCCTAATTAATTTCTTATCCAGTTTTACCACCTTTGGACCCACTCCTAAGTTACCCAGCTTACTTACTAGCCTCCTATGTGGAACTGCATCAAAAATCTTACTGAAATGTAGGTATGCTGTGTCCACTGCTCCACCCTACTTTAAGTCCTTGGTTACCCAGTTAAAGACATCTATCAGATTCATTTGACATGACCTCCCCTGATGAATCCATCCTGCCTCAGGTCTTGTAACCCATTGGATTCAACATATTCTACAATACTTTCCTTCAGCAGTGATTCCACTAACTTTTCCACTACTGATGTCAGGCTGACTGGACTATAGCCTGCCTCTTCCCTGCTACAGCTTTTGTAAAGTGGGACTACATCTGCCCCCCTCCATTTCTCCAGAACCACTCCTGTTTCCAGTGAACTATTAAATAGGACTGCCAGAGATGCAACCAGTACCTCCATGATTTTCCTCAGTACCCTTGGGTGCACCCCATTTGGCCTCATTGCTTTGTCCACTTTCTGATTAGTGCGTCCCTTCAGGACTTTCTCCTCTAAAAAAGGACTAGTGTTCAGCTCTCCTTCTCCAAAGCTCCTGTTACTTTTTTGTGGCCCTTCCCCTTTCCTTCCTCTGTGAGCACTGAACATAAGTATTTGTTCAATATGTTTGCCTTTTCTTGGCCCCCCTCTGGACAGTCCCCCTTTCCATTTTTAATCTTAAAATCCCTCTCCTGGTCTTCCTGCTTTTACTTATACACCTAAAAAAGGTCTTGTCCCCTTTTGTTACTACCTGGGCTATTTTCACTTCAATTTGCACTTTCATGCTCTTTACTGCTTACCCTGCTTCCATCTGTTTCCCCTGATACATTTCCCTATTCTCCTTCCTGTGCATCTCCTTATACCTTTTGAATGCTACCATTTCAGCATTTAACTTTTCAGCCACCTTTTTCAAGAACCATAGCAGTCTTTTTTTCTATTGCTTTTGCTCACTTGCTTGATGCAAAGGTTTGTCACCTTTACTATGCCCCCTTTTAGCTTCACCCACTGTTACTCCACCTCACCCAGGTCATCCCAGAGGCCTTGTGAGGTCTGATTCCTCAACCATCTTTATATAGAACTACACTGCATGGTGATCACTGGTCCCCAAGTGGCCTCCCACTTTAACATATGCAACACTGTCCCTGTTAGTAGGTACCAAGTCCAGTACTGCCCCATCACAAGTGGGTTCACTGACTAGTTATAGTACCTGACCTGTGTAAGCACCAACTCATTTAAACAAAATAAAACAGGGTAACTGCATCCTCTGGATTTTTTTCTCCTGCTAAAATCTTGAAATATCATTTATTTCCTAAAAGATTCAACTGTGTCGTTATATTGACCCTATACATCTGACACCCATGGATATGATAAGCAGGGCTGGTTGTAAACTGATTTGGTCTTTAAATGTGGCAAGTGTCAAACTCTGATTGTACCATGCCAGATGAGGTTTCTTTCTTCAACAATAAGGTATATGGTTGCTCCAGGAAAGCAAAAAATTGCATTTAAAGACACTGCATGAATTACTATTTAATCTGAGAATCCAACAGCTGGTGGATGGCAACAGAAACTACTTTAGGCCAGTAATTCCAGGAAAGGGATGCTGCATATGGAGGTGGGGGACTGTGTGTAAACAACAGATGAAAAGTAAGGCACAGTGAAAGTTTGAAGGCTATGCCTGCAGTTCAGTGGGCAAGAACAATCAGCCACACCCCCTGCTTGAGCTATATAAGCCAGCTTTATCCAGTTTCTACTGTAAGCTGGGGTTGGATGGTGGCCCTCTTTCCATCCTGCCATTCCCTCCCACCTTACAGGAGTCATGTCTCTGTCTGCTATCAGTTATCACTTACTGTCAGTCATTGCTAAGTTCAGTCTGTCTGTTATCTGTCATTACTAGTTGCTGTCTATCTGTCCTCACTCAAGCTCTGTGTTCACTGCCTACTGTGCAGTACTTTTAGGCTCCTTCCTAAGGTACGTTTAGCCTAAATGAATTATGTTCCTGCTGCTCCTCTAGGGGTGGAAGCCTCCACAAGAGGGTCCCCTTGCCTTCATGGTACCCCAACAGGGTGGTAGTTCACCAATGGACAGAGAATGCAAATGGCCAGAGTATCCACGTATGTCAGTCAACAACACATTTGTTCAAATATCTTCAGACTAACGACAAAGTTGCACAAGCATAACTCCTCACTAAATTGTGTATGCCCATTGAATTTGAAGGCTATGCCTGCAGTTCAGTGGGTGGGAACAACCAGCCACACCACCCGTCTGAGCTAATATAAGTCAGCTTTCTCCAGCTTCTCTCAGAAGCTTTATTTCTTTGCCCCACCATCCTCCCCTCCTCCTCCAGTGGTTCACCTCTCTCTCCTTGAGATTCCTTCCAATGTTAGTTCTAGCCTAAAGGAATTACATTCCTGCAGCACATCTAGGTGTGGAACCCTTCTCTAGGGGGTTCATTTGCCTTCACAGTAGTCTGACAGAGTGGTAGTTTCCTAGGGACAGAGAGTGTGAATGACCAAAGTATCCATGTATGTCAGTCAACAACACATTCATTTAAATATCTTCAGACTATCAACAAAGTTGCCCAAGCGTAGTTGTGTATGTCCATTGAATAAAAGGTTTGGAAGAAGAAAATGGTAAGAAAGATACCCTACTGATTAAAGAAAACAAAAAAAAAATTGCATGTATAACATTGTGAATTTGCCAAGAAATTAAGGTAGTGAGATAGTCGTAAATCCAATTATAGTGTCATTCCATGGATACTTGTATAGAGTTAGTGCAGCACCGGAGTAATATGGCAGGATCTGCTCAAGCCCACCAGAAGCTGGGCTGCAGCATTCTGCACTAGCTGCACATGATGGATTTCAACCCCTGAAAGCCCTAGATACAGGGAGCTGCAGTTGTACAGGCATGAGGAGACTTCGTCAGCAACATGGTGTTTGAATTGTCCAGATTGATGGTTCTGGGCAATTTCAATGCCTGGGTTAATGACGAACTCTCGCAATTTGGTCAACACTTCCCTGCAGTTAATGACATCTCTGGGCCTTTCATAGGTGGTTTCCACTGCTACACATAAACTTGGACACTCATTGGACTTAGTCTTCCTTCTTGGGATCGAAACCTCTGATGTGGGGATGGAACCAGTTGGGTAGTCAAATCACTACACCGTGGGGTTTAGTTTTTGCACCCCCTCTAGAAGACCTACCCCTGTGGAGATGTTTATGTACCGCCCTTTACAGGATATAAATTCCCAAGGCCTTGCAGTGGCTCTTGACCAATCGTCCCCCATATTGGCAAGCAATGATCCAGATACTCTTGTGTCAGCTTATAATACAGCTGTTATGGTAGCTCTGGATTCTATTGCTCCAGTCTGTGTGCACCCCCTCTCCCTTTGCCCCAAGGCCCCTTGGTTTGATGGGACATTGAGGGAGATGCGGAGACGGGGCAAAGGTTAGAGCGTTGCTGGTGAAAGTACGCACTTGATGCCGACCACCTTAGATTGATGGACCATTATTTGGTCTATCAATCTGAAATCTCCTGTAAGAAGGCAGAATTCCCATCCAGGGAGATTGCGGTTGCTCGGAATCAACCAGCTCAGCTATTTTGAACTGTGGACAGACTGTGCAACCCAGCCTATCTGCAAGTTTGGAAGGCCTTTTCTCAGTTAGAATGTGATGAGCTTGCTTGATTCTTTGCAAATAAGGTGGCTGACATCAGGGCAGACTTGCAACCAGCACAATCTATGGGGGTTGCCGTGGAATGGTGCGAGATCACTGTGCTTCATTTTTCCTGGAGTTCCTTCAGCCAACTGGGGTTCATGGATGTCATGAGGATTATCCAGAGTGTGTGCCCTATGTGCTGTAGTTTGGACCCTGGACTGACTTCCCTGATTTTGGGTTGTAGTGATATCATTGGTCCGGTCCTTGTGAAGATAGTCTGGTGCTCCTTGGAATTGGGTGACTTTCCTAGATCCCTGAAAGAGGCGGTGGTGACACCACTCTTGAAGAAAACTACCTTGGACCCAGACTGTTTCACAAACTACAGACCTATATCTAACCTTCCTTTCATTGGGAAGGTGATTGAGAAAGTAGTGGAAGCTCAACTAGAGGACCATTTGACCATCCATGAGATCTATGAACCCCTCCAGTCCAGTTTTCGTAAAAGGCATAGTACCAAGACAGCACTAGTTCAAGTGCTCAATGATCTCCTGATGGCAAGAGATCGGAAGAGCCATTCCATCTTGGTTCTTCTTGATCTCTCCTCAGCTTTTGACACTGTGGATCACATGGTGTTGTTAGATCACCTGAGGCATATATGTGGACTATCAGGAACTGTCTTAAGATGGTTCACCTCTTTCCTCATGGGGAGAACACAAAGAGTTGTGTCGGGGGTCTTTTCCTTGGACCCAACTGCTTTGTTGTATGGAGTTCCTCAGGGTTCAGTACTGTCACCCACATTATTTGCGGTGTATATGCTGCCCATCAGAGATGTTGTAAGAAGGTATGGGCTGAGGTTTCACTGTTATGCAGAGGATACCCAGCTATACCTTTCTTTTGCACCCGACCAGGATGGAGCTCTCTCAGTTTTTAACAACTGCCTGAAAGAAATCCAGGAGTGGATGGATTCTAGCTGGCTGAAGTTGAACTTGGAAAAGACAGAGGTATTGGTTGTGGACCCACGTCGTCAGATGGGGGGTCAGGTGTTGGTGCACCTTCTGGAATTATTCTAGGTGGTGTTTCTATCCCGACCTCCAAACAGGTGCATAACCTGGGGGTGGTTCTTGATGATAAACTGACACTGCAGTCACAGGTGTCTGCTGTCGTCAAGACTTCCTTTCACCATTTTAAGAACATCACCAGGATTAGGCTTCTGGTTCCGTCTGATGACCTTCCAACTTTAGTCTACGCCTTTGTGTCCTCATGCCTGGACAACTGCAACTCCCTGTATCTAGAGCTTTCAGGGGTTGAAATCCATCATGTGCAGCTAGTGCAGAATGCTGCAGCCCAGCTTCTGGTGGGCTCGAGCAGATCCTGCCATATTATTCCGGTGCTGCGCGAACTGCACTGGCTGCCAATATGGTGGCGGATCATCTTTAAAGTTGGTTTACTGACTTTCAAAGCCCCACACAGTCAGGGTCCAGCCTATCTGAAAGAACTTCTGGTTCCATACTGCCCAGAGCGATCGCTCCGCTCGGCCAACAAGGGGTTGCTAGAGATTCCAAGGGTGAATATGAAATCTTCTGTCGTTAAAGCTTTTTCCTATGCTGCTCCCACCCTTTGGAATTCTCTACCACATCGGTTATGGAAGTGCACTTCTGTGGTGGAATTTAAGAATGGATTGAAAATGTTTCTTTGGCTAAAAGCCTTCTTGGAGAGTTGATTTGTTTATTTGATCTGACTTTTAATTGTATTAAGTATTATGGAATTTTTTAATGTGGTTTTATTTGTCTTAAATTGTTCAGCGCCTTGAAATCGGACAGGAGCCATATAAATAAAAATTATTATTATTATATGCCAACAGTGAATATGCATTCAAACGGGCTATGCATTTAAGAGATAGTGTAATTTTTCTTTGGGAAAAACAAAATCGGCTGCATTTATATTATTAAAAATTGGTTATTTTATTAAGGTACTCACTGGGACTCCATTTTCTTGCTCAGATTTATGAATGCAAGTGATTAGGAGTGATTGTGTGTTTCATTGGCATTGCAGTAAATACCTACAAACAACTGTTAATGACTAAAACACTCATGTCATGAAGTGCCAGTTAGAGCACAGACCTGTGGAATTAGAGTTATGCATTTAAGTGGGCTCTTAAATACATTTAACAGGTCCCATTATCATTAAGGAGATACAAATGATTTGGGGACTTTAGAAACTTATGCACCAACGCACAGTGAAGAAAGGCAGCAGCCAACAGAATGCTTGGATGTGCTGCCAGAGGGTTCACAAGCAGAAGGAAGGAGGTTATACTGCTACTGTACAGATCCATGGTGTGACCACACTTGGAGTATGGCATGCAATACTGGAACCCTTGCCTGAAAAATATCAACCAACTTGACGCTGTTCAAAGAAGGGCTACATAGATGATTCAGGGACAGCAGGGCAGGGTGTATAAAGACTGACTGAAAGAATTTAATGTGTACTCACTGGAGGAGAGGAAGGAGATGGGGCATGATTGAAACCTTCAATACCCAAAAGGTATAAACAAGGTGGATACCAGGGACTTTTTTGTCTCAGTGAAAACAAGACCACCAGGGTCACTGTTATAAGCTGGCAGGGGGTGGTCAAGAAGGAGATCTGGAGACCCTTCTTTACAGAGGCAGTGGTGTCGGGATGAAGTAAACTTCCAGCTAATGTCATCACTCAAAAGATGGTGGGGGGTTCAAGAGGGGTGGGACAAGGTGAAGGGGAGGGTCAGGGTTGGAGAGATGGGGACCACTGTATTCTCTTAATCAGAGACAATCAATCAGACTCGACAGACCATAAGGCCTCCTTCTACTGGCTGTTTCATATGCTTGTAAGTGGCTATGTATTTAAGAGGTATGCATTTAAGTGGGTTTTAGTATACATCCAGATGTGTAATGCATCTTGTCACTAGCTACCACCGTAATGCAGCAACAGGCCTTTTCAGGGAAGCCCCCCCCAAGCCCACTGCCTTATGTTCCACCAAAATGTACAGTGAAAACTGTTCTGTCTTTATGTTTTGGAGTCCCCTATTCTCTTGGTCCTATATAGATATCTGCCCAGAAAGAAGCCAGAATGGAATTGCCAGAATTAAAGTTCTCTGCTTATGGTCAGTGCCATGTGTACCCTCCTGAGTGAGGCTCTTTCTTGAATTGTGCCTAAGTGTACCTGACTGTGGTGTTTGCAGCCGGAGTGTGGTTTGCTTGAAGTGTCCATGTGCTACAGTAAAGAGTTTCTAGAGATATTCTTGCCTATAGATGAACTGTAGCATTGGGTCCCACTGGTCCCACTAGATACATCAGTTTGTGTTCTGCCTGGATTATTTGCTGCAGTAAATTGGGGCAATACGGAACCTGTGAATCTAAATACAGTGTTGCTGCTTGACCCATGTACCAGTGCAGATCTTTGAGTTTAGTTACTGTAAGCATTTGATGACCCCATATATCAATCACCCCTCTGAGTCCAGACTCTAAAAAAGAACCCAGGCCAGCCCCCTCATACCACTGATGGCCCTGGACAGCAACACTGGCTCAGTCTTATTTCCTGTATTGCTTTATCTTGTATTTCTTATTGTATTTATTTTTTATTTCAGTTATTTGTTTCACTATTCCAGTGAATTTGATCAGCAGTTAACAAGCACTGGGTAACCTAACAGGTCTGCAAATCAGGACGGTGGAGTTAAATAAGGGAACAAATAGTGTATCAGTCACGCCACATTGGTAATTTATTGGGATCTAGCCACCCACCCTTTAACCAACATCTAGAGTACCCTCAAAGTGCAAAGTAATAAGAAGGATACTGGTAGTAAGGTGACTGCATACAAGTAAACAGAATTGCAATTACTGTATGTGTCTGACAACACCTTAATCCATCATGGACAATGCAGCAGAATCTGTCTTATCAGGAGAGGGGATGCTAGTCAGGGAACTGGGATTTACGGCTATGCTTTTTGAAATGTGTCAAGGGATGTTTAACCTCCACTTCAACAATTACAAGAAATAGTTGGAAGGAAACTGGTATTCATTTGAAGCTATTGCACTTCGATGTTGTTGCTTAGTATGAGTCCAGGTACCTGGTATTAAGCCTGAACCCACAACCTTCTGGCCCACAGATGAGTGCTATCATTGAGTCATACTGACACTGTTTGCATTGTGGCTATTACCATCAGTGGCCACCTAGCTACTGAAACTCATTTTAAGCTGGAAATTGTGACACTGATAATATTCTAAGGGGTTAGAACCAATTCTAATGTGTCTTGTTTTGGTCCTAAAATCTGTTTGGATATCACCAACACATTGGTAGGTATGTTTCTATTTCTATTTCTACTAAAGATGGTAACTGTGACATACGGCACATAAATAACAAATATATTATATATTAGATAGATAAATAGACAGACAGATAGATCGATCAATCTGTATTCATTGCAAAAAAAAACTTCATTAATTCACTAGTTAGGGTTAAAGTGACAAAAATAGGGAAATTTGATGTTAGTGTTTTCTCTGCAGACAGCAACAGGTGTGGGGTATGCCTTGGGGTTGTCAACCCTAACACACTGTTCCATGAGTAAGTAAGCTGTGATGGGTACAGTATATGAGAATGGGGTGAGAGTTAAGGTTGACTACCCCAAGACACACCCTATACCTGTTGCTGCCTGCATGGTGGGAGTGGGGTGTTAGGGTTGGAAACCCTAATGCCACATGTCCCTACTTTTGTTGCTTTAAACCTAAATAGTGCATTAACAACATTTTTGTAATGAATTTCCTTACTTTTTGAGATACTACATTTTCTGTAATTAGTTTTTATAAACACAAATGTTTTTTCTATAAATAGGTTTTATAAACGCATGAGTTACTATAAAAAAATTCACAACCGCATTAATTGGAGGCTGTGGAATTCAAACCCAGGTCTCCAGAGTCATAGCTAAGGGCCTTAGCCACTACACTACACTACACTGCATTGCATCCTTTGATATCGCTCTGTCAATGTTCTCCTATCCTAAGTCAAGACAGATTCAAACTAAAACCTCCAGTAATACTTTCCTGTCTCTCTCTATTGCCAAAAGTCTTTTTATTAACTTTGTATATTTCTAAGCCGTTGAATTGTCTGAAACTTTTTCAGTTCACATGAACACAAAATCAATACTCTAATGTCTATTTTAACATATGAGAATGATTACTTTCCTTCAAATATCTGACGTGGAGCCTTTGGAAAAGAGTCTATGACTCAAAGGGTTGTAATTCCGAGTTCCTAAATAAATAAATAAATAAATAGCCCTAACGTTTAACATACTGATTTGTAGCCCATGTTTCAAAACAATTCAAACTTCCCAAAAGGGATAGCTCATAGTTTTCACCAGATTTTTCTAATTCCCTCAATTTTAAAAAACAGGTATGCAAACAAGCTAATGATTATTCATGAGCTATGGTTACAGTGTCATTTTGGAAAATGTGAGGCTCATAAGGAACTGGTCTGCTTGCAATGTGAACAGGATATTCATGAGCTATGAGGTGACTCTAGGCATTCAAGCCACACATCTTTCTACAGCTATTTTTAAGTGCTTACTGAGCATGCTCAGAACCCAAAAATCTAACATTTCATAACTTTGGAACTGAGTAATATTGTTTCACCAAACCAGAGAAAGGCACATCTGTAGGCCAAGCCCTTGCTACCCCAAAAATTTCAGATCAAAATTTCAAAC
Source organism: Neoceratodus forsteri (assembly GCA_016271365.2). Classification (NCBI taxonomy): domain Eukaryota; kingdom Metazoa; phylum Chordata; order Ceratodontiformes; family Ceratodontidae; genus Neoceratodus; species Neoceratodus forsteri. The sequence continues at coordinate 1,634,237,377 of CM057456.1, read as the reverse complement.
CACGTGAACACAAAGTGATGACAAAAAACCAGCAACAAACGGCAATTTTTTATTACATTTTTTCACTATCCGCATCTCAGAATTCACGCATCTGACCAGAACAAAATGTGGCACATCAAGAGAGATACCACATGAGACCATGCTTGCAACATTTTGTGCACATCCATTGAATGGTTACAAATATATTAAAGTGCACAATTTAATGCTCACTACTGCCATTTGTAGGGCAGTTGCTGAAGTACACATGAGTTCTATTATATATTATACTCTTACTCTGGCTAGAACTGATGCCTTCTGCCATCTTAAGGGCAGTCACTAAATTACACATGTGTTCCATTATATATTATACATTTACCCAGCTGGAACTGATCCCTCCTGCCATTTGTAGGGCAGTCACTAATTTATACATGAGTTTCATTATAAGTGATACCCATACCCACTTAGAACTGATCCTTCCTGCCATCTGTAGGGAAGTCACTGAATTACACATGAGTTCTGTTTAAGCAATAATGCACAACAGGGGGTGTGTTGTTGTGAGAGTTACACATGCCTAATAATAAGTCAAGAACAGATTAATATTTTTTTTACTAAACCAGTGAAAGGCACATCTGTTGGCCAAGCCCTTTCTACCAACATTCCAAACCATCTGGGTGCAAGATGATGACAAATAAATAGTGAAGAACAGCAATTTGTTAAATTTTTTTGCCATCTGCATCTGAGAATCTGCATGAAACTACAGGGTAAACAGGGAGGAGAAGAGGCACTGTGGGTCACTGTGGAGACTGGAAATAGCACCACAATCTGCACGTGGGTTGATTACAGACCCCCATCTCAGGGGGAGGAAATGGACAAGGAAATGATAGAAATCATCCTTAGGATGGAAGAAAAAGGGGAGATACTGTTGATGGGGGACCTGAATATGCCAGATGTTAACTGGAGCACCTTTATTGCATCCAAGAGCAGTATCATTCTTGATGCCTTACAGGGGGAATAACTCAGACAGCTGTGTTGTAACCCACTCAGGAGGGAGCAATCTTAGACCTGGTACTCTCAAACGGGGATGGAGAGAGGATCTCAGATTTAGAAGTGGGTAGCTATTTAGGAACAAGTGACTACCAAACAGTGTGGTTAACAATAAACACAGCTGCAGAGTCAAGCCATACAAAAGTGAGGGCACTAGACTTTAGGAGGGCTGACTTTGTCAAAATGGGAGAGTGTCTCAGAAAAGCACTAGCAAGCAGGCAAGAAGGAGGGGTGGAGGAACAATGGGGAAATATAACTGGCATCATAGAGGCAACAAGACTTTGTGTGAAGCAAATAAATCAAAATGAAAGAAAAAAACATGGTTCTCAGAAAAGGTGGTGGGGAAGGTTAGAGAGAAAAAGCAATCAGGAAGTATAAGGAATCACAAAAGGAGCAGGACAGAGAACTGTACCAGTTAAAGCAGAAGGAAGCAGGGAAGGCAGTCAGAATAGCAAAGGCCCAAACCTAGGAAAAAAATAGTCAACTCATTTGAGAAGGAGGATAAAACCTTTTATAGGTACATTAGGGAGCAAAGAAAGACCAAGGGAGGGATAATAAGGCTTAATAAAGGAGATCGTGGGTGGGCAGAGAGGGACGGTGAAAAAGAATGGATACTGAATGAATACTTCCACTCAGAATTCACAAAAAAAGAGGAGGGGGAGGTACCTAATCCAATCAATAGAAGCACTCTGGATGGGGGGGGGGTTGATACCAGTCCTTTCACAGAACAAAGGGTTCTGAAAGAACTCCTAAAACTGAAGGGGGACAATGCAATGAGACCTGATGGGATTCACCTCAGAATTCTAAAAGAACTAAGGGAAGAACTAGTGACACCACTGACTACCCTTTTTAACAAATCATGGGGGGATGGGGTGGCACCTAAGGACTGGAGGGTGTGGATGTGATTCCCCTTTACAAAAGTGGGAGCAAAGCAGAGGCAGGAAACTACAGAGCTGTTAGGTCAACCTCAGTGGTAGGGAAAATGATGGAATCACTTCTGAAAGAAAGAATTGTTGAGTACCTAGAGGTCAGAGGGGCAGAGGATCCAAGGCAGCATGGATTCACAGTGGGAAGATCATGTCAGATGAATCTAAGATTTCTTTGATTGGGTGACCAAAGTAGTAGACCAGGGAGGGGCTATGGACATGGTCTACCTAGACTTTAGCAAGGCATTTGACACAGTCCCACACAAAAGATTAATAAACAAATTAGCCAGCCTGGGAGTGGGTCCCAGGGTGGTAACTGGGGTAAAAAAATTGGCTGGACAACAGGACACAAAGGGTAATAGTAAACGGAGTCCACTCCAAAGAAAAGGGGGTTTCTAGCGGGGTACCACAGGGTTCTATATTGGGTCTGGTCATTTTTAATGTCTTTGTAAGTGACATTGAAAAGGGACTAAAGGAAAATTATGCCTCTTTGCAGATGACACAAAAATCTGCAACAGGGTTGATACACAAGGTGGGGTGGAAAGGATGAGAAAGGACTCGGCAAGGCTGGAGGAATGGTTAAACATATAGTAGCTTAGATTCAATGCAAAAAAGTGCAAAGTAATACCCTTGGGAAACAAAAACCCAGGGGAAGAGTACTCAATGGGGGGTATTAATAACAACAAAAATGGAAAGGGACCTGGGGGTAGTCATATCAGATGACCTAAAGGTAAGCAAGCAATGTGAGAAGGCAGTAAGGTTGGCTGGGGGGGATACTGGGATGTATAGGGAGAGGCATCACCAGCAGAAAACAGGAAGTTGTTATCCCTTTCTACAGGCAGTTGGTGAGATCCAATCTGGAGTACTGTGTGCAGTTCTGGAGACCCCATGTCTGCAAGGACATAGACAGAATGGAGGCAGTCCAGAGGAGGGCAGCTAAAATGGTGCAGGGACTGCAACAGAAGCCATACAAAGAGAGACTAAAGGAGCTTAATATGTATACCCTCGAAGAAAAGAGGGAAAGGGGAGACATGATAGAAACTTTCAAGTACCTCAAGGGAATCAACAATGTCCAAGAGGGTAGCATCTTTCAGAAAAAGAGATGTACAAGAACAAGGGGATACAATTTGAAGATAGAGGGGGGACGGCTCAGGGGCAATGTGAGGAAGTATTTTTTCACAGAGAGGGTGGTGGACACATGGAACAGCCATCCTGAGGAGGTTGTGGGGTCAAAACTAGTGGGGGAATTCAAGAATGCATAGGACAGACATAATACAATTCTGGTGGGGGGTAGGAAGAAGTAGACTGTTGGTTAACAAGGATCTGCAGCTTATCCAATAGGTAGAAAAATGGCAGACTAGGTGGGCCAAGCAGTCCCCATCTTCCATCAAAGTCTATGTTTCTAGGCACATCCAACCAGAGCAAAACTTAGCACATCAAGAGAACTGGCCCATGAGATCACACATGCACAATTACATGCAAATCTTTTGAATGGTTGCAAAAATATTAAGGTGCAAAATTGAATGCTCGCTACTGCCTTCTGTAGGGCAGTTACTGAAGTACGCATGAGTTCCATTAGAAATTATACATGTACCCTGGCTAGAACTGATCCCTCTTGCCATCTGTAGGGCAGTCACTAAATTACATGTGTTCATTATAAATTGTACATTTACCCAGCTGGAACTGATCCCTCCTGCCATCTGTCAGGCAGTTGCTAAATTACACATGAGTACTGTCATAAATGATACCCTTACCCAGCTAGAACTGATCCCTCCTGCCATCTGTAGGGCAGTTACTGAATTACACAAGTTCCGTTTAAGCAATAATGCATAACAGGGGGTGTGTTGTGAGAGTTACACATGCCTAATAATAAATCTGGAAGAAATTAAAATGCTTCACCAAACCAGTGAAAGGCTCGTCTCTGGGCCAAGCCTTTTCTACCCTGAAAATTTCATACCAAAATTCCAAGCCATCTGGGTGCAAGGTGATGACAAATTAATAGCTAAAAAAATAAATTTGTTACATTTTTTTGCTATTGGCATCTCAGAATCTGCATATCCGACCAGAGCAAAACGTGGCACATCAAGAGATCTGG